>JAVUPR010000202.1:590000-3295564 GCA_036785695.1 Gentiana straminea | reverse complement strand
GAGAATTCCTAGTATGCCTCTTGGCTGATCTTGTTCTATGAGTTCCTTGTTTTTCTAGTTGATACGGTAATGCACATTTATTTTATTTTATTTCTAGCAGTTGCGCATCCGTTGTATGTTCGTCACTATGTCTATTCATTTTGTTTCCTTTGAAAATCAGAGTTGTTTAGTTGTATTTATTTTATTTTAGAGGGAATCGAAATTTGGTGTTTTTGGGATATGTTATGGTGGCAATTGTTGGATTATGCTTTTGTCGTTTGATAAGTAGATACATCTCGTAAATCCTCGCTTTTCGAATACGGAAATTTCTGGATTTCGGGGCCCTACCGATGGTGCGGTTCAGCCTACCGTCCCATTGCCGTCCTACACAGTATAGTGATGGATTCCGGGTTCTCGATACTATTACATTCGTGCAATTTCAAGTCCCATCTCCTATGTTATTAAAATAATGTTCTCCGTTTTCCGCGCACTCCGACATGTTTACTTCGGTCTATTTTAATTTCCGCCTTCTTTCATATGATATTATTGTCTCCTAAGACTTACGCGCGTATTTACCGTATCAAAGTTAATACGCACGTGTCGAGCGGCATATGAAATATTTTAACCTTGTTTATGATTTGGGTCGTTACAAAAACGTGTTATGGCAAACGACATAGTAAAAGAATGAAACATTATAAAACAGTTTACGGAAAAATGACGTAATTTTTTCTTTTCCTTTTCCATTTACAAATTTAACTTATCCACACAAAAGAAAATAGAAAATCCAATCATTTACAAACTCTAGTTTTTAATCGTTAAATATTCTTCCTTCTTTTCATCGCCTGTAATTAGAATACGACATTAATTATGCTTAAGTTAAAAGAATACATTTAATTTAGTAATTATATGTGTGTTCAAAAAAATAATAGTGATTATATATACAATGAAGGATGAATTATGCCAGAGCAACACCGGGAAAATATATATAATATATATATATATATATATATATATATATATATATATATATATATATATATATATATATATATATATATATATATATATATAGAGAGAGAGAGAGAGAGAGAGAGAGAGAATAATTTTCCCCCATGTAGTTTTGGACTCCAAACTCTAACAGTATCTGAATATTCTGCAATAGTGCATTTATTATTACGAAAAAAGATATAGTACCACATAAAATGGATAATACTTTTAAAAATATATTACTCATGATAAATAATGGACAACTTTTTTTTTTTAAATGTAAACTTTTTATTGAAATGAAATGATTGAATTACAAGGTTTTGGGCTCCCTCCCGGCCTCCCTCCAAAAAAAAAAAACATACGTCATCATTATATTTTCCCCACCTCCTTAAAAAAAACCCTAAAATTAAAAACTGACACGATATAAAAAACGATACTTGCAGGAAACACAGCGCGTATCCGTATATTGGAATTAACAACAAAAGGGAAAGTTCAACACTAAAAAGGAACCTAGGAGATGCAACTCCTCCTTGTTCTCCCTAAAAAGCATGATGGATCATGGATCCTTAGCCAAAAAAAATAGCCACAGAAGGAACTTTAATAACATCAAGATATGAACACTTTATAAATGGACAAATCTTTTCCCTACATATGTTGAGTAAGATATGAACACTTTATATCTAATGGAAAAATAATAAACGTACGGAAAAAAAATGGTAACATAAATTTATAAGAATTTTTTCAACAGAATTTTGTATGAATTTTGACATTGTTTATCTTTTAGCTTAAGTGAAATAAAAATCGACATAAAATACATTATCGATATACAAGAATATGAGCCCCATAAATCATAAATTTCCCGACGATCGCTTGTGTCGCTACGCGCCACATTTTGTGACGGCTCCAAGCAGTATGCTTAGCAAAGCTATAACAATGCTCAACTGCCCAACGACTACCTTCCTGCTGCCTTTTAACCTACAATTCTATACACTAATTGTTAAGTCTGTGGGACTAAATTCTCACAATGTTTACTATTTTGATGCATATTATATAGGAAATTGATATTGCACAACATACGCAACACTACACATGATCTCACCGTTAATCGTAGAGTGAGACACATGAAATGATTTAGATCTAACCTTAATCAATAAGTGAGATCGCGCGTAAATTAATACAATGTTACGCAACGCGCGCGCATATATCACTATCGTATTATATACAAAAATTGACTTTGTCTTGTTTGCCGCCCTCGACGCATTCCCTTCTCTCTCCGGTATCGTCCCACGACAGAAAGAAAGAGTGCGGAGCCCCGGCCCGACCCGTAGGTCCGCTTAACGTAAAGCGAGGGAGTTGAGCTTCGAATCGGCGAATCAAGTCACTTTCGAACCATACTTCCCACAAGCCTAACATAACATGCTGTCTGTGTCTTTTGAGTTTTGTATTGGGACATGAACCAAAAGGATGTATCATTGTAGATAATCTATGAATTAGGGTCACCGGCGAAAAAATGGATAATCGAATGGAAAGTTATGGGCAAAATAATAGCATATGTCAAAATATTCTTATGTCCATGCAATAAATGTCTAGTCTGAAAACTATGCATCATACGATCGCGCATCAACATCGAATTGGTTATGATGATCCGGTGAACGTAACGTAACGAAATACCCGTAGATCATGTTTTTAATTTCATTCTAATATATGTGTATATTTATAAGTAAATGAAATGGAATGAAATTGCATTCCAATTGAATAAAAAAACAAATACAAATTACACTAGCTCTGAAAATGGATGAAAGGAATAAAATAAAATAAAAATCGTCAAAACACATAAAGTAGACACATAAGAGTGAGGTGAGGTTGGATTAGTGGTGAAGTGGAGTAGGATGGGACATAGTAGGGTGGGTGGCGTAGTGTGTGAATAAGGTGGAAGCGTAGATACTGGTTAGATATGACATGTAAGATTGGGTGGGTAGTGTAGGTTAATAAGGTAGCATAAGGTGGTGGTGAGAAAAGTCATAGGATAGACATGGGTGGTGAAGTAAGATTGGGTAGATGATAAGATGGACTGCGATGAAAAAGATAAGGTATATGCTGGGGTATATACAATGTAAGGGGAAGGTGATCATGGTGAGGGATTCATAAGGATGATAGATATGAGTATATATATATATATATATATATATATAACAATTCTTAATTAAGCCACAAGTTTTGTTTGAACGGCTTTCGTGAAACAAACATTAGTCCTTTTTCATATGTCTATAGGAGTATACTCCATTAATTTAAGAAGTGAAAAAAGGAATCAAAACATAGAAGCATGGCGATTAATTCTATGCCAACCATCGATAATATACTTTCTCATGGAAACAAGAAATTGCCAAATATCTATTGATTCCATAATCTGTCAATCGCAATCTCTTTAATTGTAGAAAACTATATCCTCCAAATTACATTAAATCATTTCCTCCCTTGTTCTTGGACCCAACAAAAACCCCCGCCAAACACTAGTTTTTTCCACCTCCTCCTAATTCTCTCATTAATATATATATATACACACCATCAATCCTTGTATTCTCATCATCATCAAGTTTCAGTCTTTTTTTTCTCCATTTCTCTTTACTCTGCAACAATGGCAATCACTGATTTCCCAAGTGTGGAGAAATGCGAATCTATCCGCCGGGAAAACGACACGGTGGTTGCTGACATGGACGGAACGTTGCTCGTTGGCCGGAGTTCTTTCCCGTATTTTGCAGTGATGGCTTTTGAGCTGGGTGGAATACTTAAACTACTTTTCTTGGTTTTGGCTTCGCCACTGGCTGCAGTTCTCTACTACTTGGTCTCTGAATCTGCAGGTATGGAAATAGTCCGGGCGTTAAGCTCAACCCAACCTAACTTTTTACCTTTTTTTTTTTTTTTGAGGTATTTTTCACATATAAAGACACTTTCGTTTGCCAACGTGGAATTGGTCCAGTGATACTTACTTCCTTAACCCGGAGGTTTCAGATTTAAAAGAATATGTGCTTATATATACTTCGTATCCATAAAAAATGAAAGACAGTTTTGTTTCACTATTTTTTTTAATATATAATTTATTTTTTTCGTTTTGATATTTTTACCGGCCATCTATTTATTTTTTCAGTTCATTTTTGTAATCTTGTCAAGTTTTTTAAAATTTTGGCATATGACTTCCGACTGAATATGACGGATAATTGAAATTCGGATGATAAATGACTTATATCTTTCGGATGAGTTTAAGTTGGATTATATAGTACATTTTTGATGTAACTTTTTTTCCGCGAGGTGGCTTAGCTCCCTTTTGCCCTCCACTTGGCTCCAACTGTGAGATCTGCCAATGTAAAAGTAACGTATATATGAAAGCGTAAAACGTCGAGATTTAAACATCAACACAAAAGGTTTTTTTTTTTTTTGATCATCGACATAAAAGTTAAAATATAGTGAAATTAACAGTATTGACCAAAAGTGTTATTATCCTTTTTTTTTTTTTTTCAAATCATCAATCGATCCGTAAATTTTTTCTACGCCAGGCCACCGATCGTAAAACTATATTTTTATTCAAAATTTTGTTTCGTGATCACGCAATAGGCCCAAAACTAAATTTTTTAACAAGAAATTATATTTTATAACAACAAAACTATATCGTTTTAATACAAATAAAAATTCATCGGATCTCAAGTAGGTCACACGACCCCCGAAGACACACAAATCCGCCCTTGTTTGAAATATGATATACGTCTACATGAATTTGTTTACGTAAAAGATCAATAAAATGATTTAGGTCATACATTTTATATAAACAAAAATGATAGCTCTAACGAAAAAGAAACACGTTGTTCGTTGATCGACTACGATGAATCTTTTATATACATCAAATTGCGTAAAATTATCGTCTTTGATCTTTTATAAGAACAATTGATTAGCATACGTGACTAAAAAATCTTGTCTCCGCATGTGTTCATAGGAATTCAAGTTTTGATCTTCACGACGTTTGTGGGTTCGAAAATCCGCGATATCGAATCGGTTGCACGAGCGGTGTTACCGAAATTTACTCGAGCGATCTCCATCCGGAGACATGGAGGGTGTTTTCATCATGCGGTAAGAGATGTGTGCTTACGGCGAATCCAAGAATAATGGTGGAAGCGTTTTTAAGGGATTTCTTGGGTGTAGATATGGTATTGGGAACAGAGATTGCTAGTTATAAAGGAAGATCAACCGGGTTGGTGAGAAACCCGGTGTTCTTGTTGGCAAGAAGAAAGTCAAGTGTTGATCAAGGCGTTCGCAGATGAACGGCCGGGGAGAGATCGGTCTTGGTGATAGACATACCGATGTTCCTTTCATGTCTCATTGCAAGGTTAGTATACTACAATCGATAGTGATACATACACATAAATTTGGCACACAAAAGTGCATAGAATACGCATTTGTGTTTACTTTTTCACAAAAGAAACTTCCGTCGCGCGTATTCTCTTTGAACTTTTTTTTACATTTTTTCCGCGTTGCTATACTTTTCATACTACAATCTTTTTTTTTTTAAAAAGTAATGATATAAGTACAACCACCGCCTACAACGAGCGATATAACACACTTTTACACCATTAATTATAATGTAGTAATCGTGATCATAACATAGACTTATCATCATAATCAAGACCGTAAAAGTTCGTGTTGTGATACTAATTGCTTCAATTCGAGTCTGGAATGGCCGCGACAATATCATTACTTTTTTTAAAATACTAGTTAATTACAACAATCGACACATTGTATTTTTACACCGCTGATTATGGTGTAAAGCCTACCAATAAATATGGGTGCATCATGTTCAATGGCATTACACATTACGTTTACGTCATTGATCGTAGTGGAACAAATATCTATCAAAGAGTCCGACATTATGATCAATGTAACAATAGTGTCTTAATTTGTTGTGATAATTTTATCGTAGCATTAATTACTTACAATTTATTAATAACATTCGATATCACACAATTTTACACAATAAATTATGATATATAACATATGTAATTGATATAAGTTTTACCAAATCAACCATATAAAATACCAAACGTTATTATTCAATTTTTAGGTTGTATTCTTCGGTATAGAACATTTTAGTCTTTTTCACATCATTAAATATTTCGGACTTTTCCACATGCATATCCTTAAATGAACTATAATGTCACACTTATTACAAAGATTAGCATATTTTTTCAGTGATAAACTTCAATGCATAGTTCCAAATAAAAGCTTTTTTATGGTTTAAGATATGCTTTAATATATATTTATAACATTAAAATTTGTATTGTTCAACTGTAGACACTACATAATACAGAACTACCTCTTGAAATTATCAGTCACTTTAAAATTAATGATTTACCTAAGTAAAAAAAACAAGGGGCTATTATTCGAACTACTGCTGCTCTACATGTTGGCCCTCACATGCCGGCGTGCGTATCACAATATTTTCACAGAATCGTCTATGTAAAAGTCGAATTTATAATAAACAAACGAAGCAGGATCGACATTGAGCAAGTCGAATGTTGGCTATAGATTTGACTTTCACATCATGACGATTCTACTATGGTGCACAATTAATGCAGTACACAAGTTGAGTCGTACCGGTGCAAATAGATGTCGAGTAAATGTCATAAACTCTTAAAATAATATTTGGATGTTATTTTTACTTTCATCTCAAATCTAAATTATAAAATGTCTAAAATACAGTTTTTAAAGTATGTATTACAAATGCTATTATAAATGAGCATTTAAAACTTTTCAAACATGAAATTTCTATGACCCTTGACATTCAATGTTTTCTTAAATGCAGGAAGGTTACATGGTGGCACCAAATCCAAAGGTAATTGCCCTAACTAAAGACAAACTCCCTAGGCCAATTGTTTTTCATGATGGGAGATTGGTCCAAAAGCAAGGACCTTTAAGGGCACTTTTCACAATCCTATGGATTCCTTTCGGTTTTCCTCTTGCTTGTTTACGAATAGCCGTTGGATCGCTCCTCCCTATGTCGATGGTCTATTACGCTTTCTGGGCACTTGGGGTTCGTGTTTACGTGAAGGGAAACCCTCCACCGCCGGTCAAGAACTCGGGCAAATCCGGGGTGCTCTTTATTTGCTCCCATAAGACTTTACTAGACCCGATTTTCCTTTCTACCGCCCTCGGTCGCCCTATTCCCGCCGTGACTTACTCTGTTTCAAGACTTTCGAGAGATCATTTCTCCTATTAAGACGGTTAGACTAACTCGTGACCGTGCCACCGATGCTGCCATGATCAAGAAATTACTAAAAGAAGGTGATCATAAATTCTTTAATTACTAAACAAAATGATACTACATCTATATGGTGTTACGATACATAATTAAATTCTTATACTTATATAAATTTGCATTCAAACTACATTAATAAAAGTCGATTAGAGCCAATAGTAACACTTGCAGTAAATACTGTAAATCTTTTAAAAGCCTACATTTTAGAGATTTCACCATTCAGATTTTCGAAAAATAATACTGCATTCATCAACAAATATATAACCGAAAATATCAATATTTCAGGTGACCTAGCCATCTGCCCAGAAGGAACAACATGCCGGGAACCCTTTCTCCTCCGATTCTCGGCCCTTTTCGCCGAGCTAACAGACGAGCTTGTCCCGGTGGCGATGGTGAATCGTACGAGCATGTTTCACGGGACGACCGCTCGAGGGTGGAAAGGGATGGATCCGTTCTTCTATTTCATGAACCCTAGTCCTGCCTATGAAGTTACATTTCTAAATAAATGGCCAATGGAGTTAACTTGCAAATCAGGGAAAACAAGCCATGAAGTAGCCAACAACATTCAAAAGGTTATCGCGTCTACTCTTTCGTATGAATGCACATCTTTTACGAGGAAAGATAAGTATCGGGCACTCGCCGGAAATGACGGTGTGGTCGTTGAACACCCAAAGATGGATGCGAAGAAGATAATGGGATGCTAGTTGTTACATATATATGAGTGTATACATACTTTTACGTGTGTTTTAGATAACGATACGTGTCACTTTTATTATGTCGATTCTTTTCTATGTTATTGAATGGATGCATTATATTCAATCAGTAAACATGAAAAGATACAGATGTTTAAATGTTGATGTGTATCATTATCTTAATTTACAAATGTACGTAGTTAGTTAATTGCAAGGTTTGTTATGAAACCATAATACATGCGACATTTTGAATAAGGTTGTTTTGGGTGGGGAGGGGGGAGGGGGTGGTGGGTGGTTGATCATTGGGGAGGAGTGTAGCTCTCTTGAAATCAATAATCTTTTTGTATGTTGTTGACAACTCTGTATCAAGCATCAATGTTCATGAATAAATTTGTATTCGACTCGCGTAAACTCTTATTTTCTTGTTTGTTTAGTGGAATAAACCAAAATCAAACACATAATTAGGCTCGGGTGTTAAACGCTATAAAACAAGCGTTATTTAATTTGTAAACGTTCATTTATGTTTGTAAACATACACGCACAGACATATCTATATATTTATATATATTCATTCACTTTTAATAATATTTAAACACATATAAGCAAAGGCGAAAACGCTAACTCTATGGAGTAAAACTTGTTTGAAATCGCGAGCTCAAAATCGATGTATACAATTTCTTTTTTTTTCTTTCTTTTTTTTTTTTTTTTTTGCAAAAACAGAGAAATACTCTGTTTCAATTAACACCAATAGAAATATTCTTTCAACGACACACTTAATACTAGTAGAAATACTCTTCAACAGACAGCTACTTATTCTACTTATGCTAGTTATTTCAGGTAGAATTAAGCAACAACATTCTCAAAAACAACCTCAAAGTTCTCCAACCTTTCCACAATTTGACTCACACCCTCGGATTCATGACCGAATGGATGAAGAAACCCGACCGTTTTCTCGAGGCATTGATCCCCATTTGTCTTCTACGCACAACTCCCCGATAGTCATCGTATCCGCGAGGTTTTCTCGCGTACAAAACTCGATTTCCTCATTAGCTTGCGTCCGAACGAATTCAATCCATCCGCACGACCTCGCTTCTTCCAAAGCAATCTTCTTACGAGAGCGAAATTCCCTAAGAAGAAACAGCCTCTCGGTCGCTTTCACTTTCCCCATAGTTGAACTTGAATGGATAACCGCTCCCATGATAGTTTGGAGGTATGATGTGTTTCGGGGAGGACTCGATGTATACAACTTTACAAGTCAATATCAAACACAAAATTTAAGCTCATTTAGGAATCAAATGAACTTGAACATGCTCTTAAGTAAATGAACTCAAATACAAATATTTGGTATTATGACGATTCAATTCGTGTACATGCATGTTTAGTTCTGGAGTAATCGTGAACTATGGCTATAAATATCCTTCCTCACAAACGTAATAAATGAGTGTTTTCTCTATTCGATCTTGTATCTCTTGTTCTTTCCATGCTTTTATGTTTCTACATTACATAGTATATTAACAATCCACCGGTTCATTTGTTTTCTGAAGTACGTTGTTATTTAACTAACATAGCTTATCAAAATCACACATATTAATCGATTAATAAATATTTTGACTTTAATAATAAAATAACCAAAAAGTCTTTTGATATAATTAATAAATTGTTTTTAGTCTTTCCCACAAAAAAATTAAAAGTAAAGTAAGAAAAATAACAATTTATGTTGTTTTCAAAATAGATATAATTTTTTTTTGAAGCAAAAAAATAGATATAAATGAATTAGATAAAATGAAAAAAATTATCCTTAAAAACTACAGCAATTAATAACTAAGTGAGAGGACTTCTTTTGAAGATTATGTACATTCTTTTGTAAATAATATGTAAGATTTTTTTTCCAAAAATAGATTTATGCAAATGACCAAATATATATATGGAAGATCGTTTTTCCATATATATATATATATATATTTGAAAAGGACCGAGTCATATGCAAATAAATTGGGGACAATGCATGCAATTCGCAAGAAAAAAAGGAACCTCAAATAGCACCTGCAAATCATCTTCTTTTCCTTCTCACTTTCAGTTTTCCATTCTTTCTCTTCTTCTTCACTTGCTATTTTCCATTTTTTTATTAAATCAGTTCTTGAATCATAGTTCCTTTTTTTTTATACTGGTAGCATAACCTTTTTTTTTTTTCAAGAAATTCAAGTTAAAAGAAGAAGATGGATTTCGGGTCGTTTTCATCGAGCAAAGATGATTCGGTTGATTTCGAAAGCGAGCTGAGCCTCAGCGATAAACTCAAACAGTTCAAAACCTCTAATTTCGATTACGAATCCTATCTTTCAAATCGTTGTCGCCAGATGAGCGAAAAGGTCCAGTATTATTTTCTCTTTTTTTTTGTGATTTATTCATTCGTGCAAAAACACCGAATTGGAGGTTAGAATTAGTAAAATCGATTATTGAGCTAAAAATTTATTTTGAATCATATCATGGTAATCGATTTTTGGAAAGTCGATTGACTTGATTTTGAATCATATCATCCTAATCGATCTTTAGAAAGTCGATTATTGACTTTCTAATCAACTTTACTAACTTCCTCAAAAAAAAAAAAAAATCAACTTTACTAACATCCATTCTATGTGGTGCACCGTCAGCCGGTAAATCGGCAAAATAATGGTGATACAAATAAATTCTCCATTTTTTTTTGGTCTCGTATCATAAAAATTTATCACAAATCAATGCAACATGGATTGTTTCTTATTTTACATCATTCATCCACCTCAAATTAATGATTTTTTTTTCCCTTTTTCTTTTGAAAAACAATAAAGATTTTATTTAAGCAAATTCTCTGAGAAACGTTAGAGAAAGATAGTTAATGAAAACGAAAAAAAACAAAAGAGAAAGATAGTTAATGAAAACGAAAAGAAAAGAAAGAAGCAAACAACAAAAATCCAAACAAAACAAGTGAGTTGCAGAACTAAGACTGAACAAAGCAAGAGGGATCGTTAAATCTAACAAAAGTAAATGAAAAAATAAATTCTATTCACAATTGTGGAATGGGTACGTATAGATATTTATAGTTACAATACAAGCCTCTAGGATTATTTAGAATATTTACGAATACAACTTAAATATATTTCACCGATAATGATTATCTGGAATATTTACAAATATATGAAATATAATATTGTTATCAAAATATGCATAATTGGGAGCGTCTATGGGATACGATTTTGTTTCCAATCTAAAACAAGCTTGTCACAATGACCGCAAGTCCATGCGAAGCCGATCGTTTGGATTTCAAAGAAATATGTCCTCCACCGACGCAAATTTTGTATTAAAAATGAGATTATTCCTTCTTTTCCAAATACTCCGCTATGAGTAAGAAAAATACTACTAGTTTAATCTATCAAACGCAACAAATATGACAATGTGATGTGTCATGTGACTACTCATGATGTAGTTGTGTCATGTTTAGGCTCAATGTCACATCATGTTATTACATTTTTTGTGTCGGATTAGTCGTGACATTAGCATTACTCAATGAATAATGTTAGTAACACAACTTCAATCACTTTGACACATTAAATGTCACAAACGCAGTGATTTAAAATGACGTCACACAACCACATTATGAAGGGTCTCATTCTCATATCACGTTGTGACATTTATTATACCAGAGTATCAAACGATATAAAACGGTGTTAAAAATGTGTAGTTTATGTAGAAAGTTGACGGATTTGAGGAAAATTTTGTTTATTAGAAGACATGAATTGATGCCCACTTAATAGCTGCATTATGCAATTGTTGCTCCTTGAATTCTTCTTGAATGCTTAATAAGTATTGTAATTACTAAAGTAATTAAGGTTAATTACTGTTTATATAAATGAGTTTGAACACAAATAAATTGTGCAGGAAATCAGACACATATGCATCTACCTAATAGACTTGAAGAAAGCATCTGCAGAAGAAATGCGCAAAAGTGTTTATGCAAATTATGCTTCTTTTATACGGTAATCCCGCTAAATACCGTAACATTATTTTATTATACATTTATACATTATTGATTATTACAAGACCAATCGATATAATTATATGTCTCATTCATTAATTAATCATCTATACGTTATATTATATATAACGACACAATGTTGTGCACGTATTGTTTTTTCTTTGCAAAATTATCTTCATGTTTTGGTTTGTCATGCTGTATTGAAGATATAGAACTAGAAATGATTTATGGATTTTGTGGATCTTGATATTGATTAAACGTCTTTCATGACGTGACATTTATTTAAAAACAAATCACGCCATCACGTCAAGAGGGTCCCATCGCCAGATCCGGGGACGTTGTGATATTAACATTATTCATTTAGTCAGTGTCTATATAGTCCACTTTATACGGTAGGTTTCAGGTTCAAAATCCCGATATATGCACAGATAATCCACTTTATATGGTAGGTTTTAGGTTCAAAATCCCGATATATGCACGGATAATCCACTTTATATGATTATAATCATTCTAATATTTATCATTTCTATGAATATGCAGCACATCAAGAGAGATATCTGATCTAGAAGGGCAACTACTTTCATTAAGAAATCTCTTATCAACAAGAGCAAACATTGTCCATTATTTAGCCGAAGGAGTCGGAAAAGAACGATTATCACACGATCACGAAACTTCCGAAGACGAAGATTTTGTTGCAGATGATAGTCAACCCTCGAAATCCGAACACACATTATCGAATTTCATCGAAAATCTTGAGGTTTTATTAGCCGAAAGACGGGTCGACGAAGCATTAGCCGCACTAGAAGAAGGCGAAAAAATGGCTAGCGAAACGAAGAACATCAAGAACTTGACACCGTTGCAGAACGCAATTACGGAACATAGAAAAAAATTAGCAGATCAATTAGCAGAAGCAGCAGGACAACCTTCGATTACTGTCGTCGAGCTTCGATTCGTCGTACAATCATTAAAACGGCTCGGAGATGGGCCCCGCGCGCACACATTGCTACTTAAATCTCACCGCGAAAAGCTTCATAACAATTTTCGAAGTCTTCAACCATTAGGTAACTTTAGATATTTTCATAAATTTTCAAAAATCTACCTCCTCGTCAACTTAACCTTTTGGGGAGAGATGATAATTCAACAGTATCTTAGAAGTTTATAATTCTCTACATAATCTTTCTATAGGTATTACATATGGTATAGCATATACAACCACTCTATCCCAATTCGTTTTCACAACAATCGCACAAGCCGCAAGCGATTCTTTAGCGATCTTTGACGAAGAGCTCGCATACGCGTCCGAACTCGTGACATGGGCCGTAAATGAAACCGAGAACTTCGCGAATCTCGTAAAGAAAAACGTCATAGCATTACCTGCAGCATCAGGTGGTTTAAGGCCAGTTGCAGAATGTGTTCATATATGTTTCGGGCATGGCTCGTTATTGGAATCCCGAGGTTTGGCGCTTTCGCCCGTGCTTTTGAAAGTGTTTAGGCCATGTGTTGAACAAGCAATGAGAGCAAATTTGAAGAGGATTGAACAGAGTACAGCTGCCATTGCTGCTTCTGATGATTGGTTGTTGTATTATCCGCCCACGGGTTCGCGCGGGTTCGGTTCGTCGATTAGCAGTCATAGTGCTATTGCTTGTCAACCTAAGCTTTCAAGCAGTGCACACAAGTTTAATACTATGGTTCAGGTCAGTTTTTCTCTTTAATTTAGTTAGTTTCGAAGGGCGTTTTAAACTATTACTACCTTCTTCCCATAATATAAATCGTCCTACATTTCTAGATTTGTCCCGCAATATAAGTCATTTTACACCACCAATGCAAACATTTATTACCTTTTTCTTTATCTTACCCTTAATTTATTATCAATCCAACCACTTTTTAGTACTTAACAACTATCACATTAATGATAGACAATGTGCATTTTAGACATTAATTTTCAAATTTATGACATTCAACCACTTTCTTAATCTGTGTGAAAAATTCTATGATGACTTACATTGGAGGTAGTACAATTGTAACATTTCGGTCCTTTGTCTTTTTTTATTAACAAACCGGACCTTATCGGTATGTATCGGTCATCTAGGCATTTAAAACCTTTATTCTTCGTCATGCCAATTTATAGCTCGTAATAATTATAGAGTTTGACGTAACAGACGGCATAAAAACCTTGTTATAAAACTTTAGGTTTCCCGGGAAACAGGCTTTGAAATCCTCGCCTTATGGTCAACTTCGACCGCGTTACGAGATTAACTTTGACCGCAAAATCGCGGATGATTTTGAAGTCTGTTTTTTACACAATTCTCCCCGTAAAAGGGAATATTTAGGGATACCACAACAAACCTACTTTTGAGCACCATAGTGAGGTTAGTTATCAGAAAGTCGAACCTCATACGTGAGGTTTAACTTTTCAGAGCCTAAATGTCCACATTCGACCTCTGGGTAGTCGAACCTCACACCCCATATAATGTCACGGTAGATGTTGGATGTTGTCATTAAAGGCTCCTCTGGTAAGATTATGGCATTGTTATTCACATCACATCAAATATATTTTCGGGGCACCATAGTGACAATCGACCTTTTCAGAAAGCTCAAAGTTCGACACTGAAAAAATTGAATTCAAAATTCGACATCTTCAAAATCAAAATTTTCCCAAAATGTGATGCTGCCTGCGGTAGATTCATCGGGTACTAGCAAGAGTGCCCTAAAATTATAAGCAACCCCTGCATTATTTCCTCTGTTTTTGTTCAATTGAGATATACTAATTTAAGCTTCATTATTTGCATCAAATTTAAATTTCAGGAACTTTGTGAAGATATCAGCCCCCTTGAGATCTTACAACTATCTGATCAAGCATTTGAAGGTGTATTACAAGTATTCAACATCTACGTAAACATGCTAGTAAACGCGTTACCCGGCTCATCCGAAACCGAAAACCTAGAAGGCAATGTTACCCGAATCGTAACAACCGCAGAAACCGAAGTACAACAAGTAGCATTATTAGCTAATGCATTGATCCTAGCCGACGAATTACTTCCGCGTGCAACGATCAAGCTCATTCAAACCGAAGAATCACGAAGAACGACGGATAAACAAGGCCGGATTCTCGAACAGAGGAATTGAAGAGGCGGTTGCAGCGTATGGTTGATCAATTGCGAGATAGTTTTTGTAGATCGCATGCACTTGAGCTTATTTTTAATGAAGATGGTGGTGTTAGGTTAAGTGCTGATATGTATTTGAATATGGATGCTTGTTCTGATGAGCCTGAGTGGTTCCCATCTCCTATCTATCAGGTACGTGCCATTCTTGCACAGGGGCTATGCTTATATTTTTCATATCGTATCCGTGCTATTACATGCCGAACTAGCAACCGTGTGTAATATCCCACGTTGAAAACCGAGATATAAGGTTGAGATATAATTGATTTGGTAACTTAGATTAACAATTTTAGGTCAAGCGAAGACAATGGGCTCAAGTAGTTACTGAATTCATTAAGGTTTAAGTAGTTTCGGTAGGCTCAATATCTTAGGTGTTACATAAGGTATCATAGGTGATTACCTGACGGAACTAAGTGTCAGACCATGAGAGACGGTGGGGGCAACATCTAGAGTCATCTCTGATCATAGGGCTCTTTCATGTGGTATCTCCTAGCTGATTACCTGACGGAACTAAACGTCAAAGAGACAACGGGGGGCACATCTAGAATCATGGAACTAAGCGTAAAACCGTGTGAAACGGTGGGGGCCACATCTGAAATCATCTGGTAGGGTTCCGGGAGAATGTAACACCCCAGATTGAAAAAAAAAAATGGGACAAACATTACCGAGACATTATAGACTCGCTAACTTGGTCTAATGATAGTAACCCAATCAAGGATAATGGGCCTAATTAGTGATCGGATCCATTATAGTTTAAGTAGCGACACTAGACCCAAGTTTTAAGGCATTACGCAGTATAGGCTAAATATTCGTTTTATGTGGTAATATCGTTTCTGTAAAAAGAAAAAATTCGAACTTAAGAGTCGTACTACTTGGTAGTCTTTTTGCTTGAAGCATTTGGTGTCTTGGATCAACTAATCTGACTAATTCGGAAATCGATCCTAGTGGGGTAAATGTCTACCTGGAGCTCTTTAACATAGCGCCTCAAAGAAAAATCAGACATGTGAGTTGTTTTAAAGTCAAAAATTGTTGATGATTTTGGTATATTGAATTTAAATGCAGGAATTGTTTGAAAAGTTGACAAGAATAGCAAGCATTACTTCAGATATGTTTGTGGGAAGAGAAAGATTTGCAACTATGCTTCTAATGAGGCTCACAGAGACAATTATATTATGGCTTTCTGATGATCAAACTTTTTGGGAAGAAATTGAGAATGGGCCTACACTTTTGGGCCCTCTTGGGCTTCGCCAGGTTCGTTCCGTATATCTTTATTTTTTATCCATTTTTTAATTTATCGAAAAATGGGCGACTTCATTGCTTCGTATTTAAAAATTGTTGAGCTGAAAAAGATTATATAATCGGCTCTTTTGTTTTTCTGTGGTTCTTGATTGAAATAGTTTTATCTGGATATGGAATTTGTCATCCTATTTGCATCACAAGGCCGTTACTTATCGCGAAATTTACATCAAGTCATAAAAAACATCATTGGCAGAGCCGTCGAAGAGCTTTCACCACAAGTCGACTTACTGCGTAAAAATACCCTTTACAATATCCGTAACGTCCCGTAACTCGAAGATAAAACCGTCGGACACGTGTTGTATGCACGCAAGTGCCACTACACAACACGCGCCGGCAAGTTTGACCAGAAAACACACTTAACTCTTTATTATGTGAAACCGCAAGAAGACGATTAATAGGATGGATTGATAGTTCTATCTCAGGTAGCATGTATCCGATACATATAATTGAAACTCCGGTTAAAACCCGATGGTGTGATAAGATTTTTGATTGCGTGAACAGCGATCGCCGGAGGAAGATTGGTTTGCGACGTGGCACAAATAGCGATAAAAACGCCGACCGGAAAAGCAAATTTTGAATGTGAAGATGTTGAACAGAGAAAATATTGCTGCCACCATCCGTCGCTTCGTTTCTGCTAGATCTGTTTCATCTGTTTACTCTCATGGAAGTAATTAATTAGTAGCTTTTTATTTTTTAAACATGAATGAAAATGCAATATAAGAGTTAAATGTGTTTAGTGAAACAGATTTGAAGTTGAATCTTTTGTAAAAAGATTAAGCTATTCTTTCATTTGTTTTCTAAATAAAGAAATAAAAGTTGAGTCATAGACTAAATGGTCACTACCCTTTCTCTTGAGAACGATGTAAATCGATGATTATGACTCGGTGTTTTCTATGTCGTATGTTGAAGTTTGGGTTGATTCATCTCTTGTAAACCGAGGGCGTTTGCTTCGAGTGTAACGAGTGTTCGTTTGCAAAGCCTGTTTCGACACTTTTTTATCTGCCGAGAGAAGTCAAGCAGTCGATACAGGGTATCGAACTCCCTAACTCAAAGGCAAGGTTGTTAATACAGAATACGGAAATCAACTTTCCAACGCCTATTTTCACTATCGGCCACATGAAAGTCGATTCTACTATGGTGCGAAAAAAAACGAAATATTTGGTGTGGTTCCCACCAATGACACCAATCTTGTACCCACTTTTGTCGTCGTCATTGACACGTGTCACGATATGATTGGCTCAAGGCACATTTTCACCTTCCATTTCAACCCAAAGAAACCAAATTTATTGGTGTAGTTCAAAATGTCAAGAACACTTTTTACCTAGCATTAAAGCAACTGCAATTCCCAATGTGCCAAACAAGATTCTTATGAACAAAAAACAGAGGTAAAAAAAAAAAAAACAGAGGTAAAAAAAAAAGCACCCAAAAAAATAACAGATGGGTGAAAAAAATAATGAGAGAGATAATAAACAGAAATTTCACGGAAACAGTAAAATTTTATTGAGTCATTTTTTACAGTAAAAAAATGGTTCAAACACTATATTTCATGGTTTTCACTACTGCTACTACTACTTAAACTCAGCTGATGATAATTACTATAATCAATTTCATTTAACCGTACACAGCACAACATATTCTCTGGCAATTCTTCTGCTTTGTTACCCTGTATATCACCATTAAAATAATCATTAATCATATTTAAACCCTAATTACGGATAAACGATATTGTCACAACATTATGTCACTATATGATTTTAGACCGTTTGTTTGATCGATGAGTGGGACCCACGTGATCGATTGTCTACTAATGTGAAGTGATAGAGTGACACAATGCTGTGATAATATTGAATACGGGGCTTTAAGGCCACCACACTAAATCTACCATAGCCCTTCAGGACACCCTGTTTTTAAAGGACATTGGTAATGACACCACAAGCCGATATACTCGGGGCAACCACCCTTCGTGCAAGTTTCGACTTTACGAGTGGTCGAAACATGTTTTCAACCCCATCCGAGTCGACTCGGAGAGGTCGAAATAACGGTAGATTGAGTGTGGTACCATTAACAATGTCCATTTTTAAACCTTGATGTGGTGCTCCGGGTAGATCCGGGTAGATTCGGTGTGGTGCACTTAACAGGGGACCTATTGAATAACTTTTGGAGAAAAAGAAAAGACTTTTTTAGGGCGTTGTTACTGACAGCACAGTGAATCTACCGGGCCGCACATTTCGCGCTAGATTCGACTTTACATCGGTCGAAAATGCACATTCGACCTCTCGCAAAATCAAATGTTGAGCTTACATTCGACTCTTTTCTAGAGGTCGAATGTCGGTGTGGTGGCCCGGACATAGATTTGGGGTGGTGCCAATAAGAACTGCCTCTCTTATTTTTTACCTGAATTGTAAGTCCAAAATCTAAAATGCAAAACTTCAATCTTTCCAAGAATGTTTCAAACCCTTTTCTTGAAATGTAGCTGAATCTATGCATATCCAAATCTATCTCGAAATAATTTTCACCCTGCAGGTAAAGAAAAAAAAAACAATAACTTAAATTTTTCGGAACATGATAATTCAACAAGTGTAAATGGACCTCTATGGTGAAAGATTTTTAGAAGATTAAAAAAAAAAACTGACCGCGAAGAATTCATGCTGAGGACGAGAAAGAACGGGCTTTTCGTTGTAAGCATGCATAAGTTTTCTCTCAGCAGAACTTAAAGGAAGTTCTTCCACATTCGCTACACGACCCAATATCTTTAATCTTTCCCTAAATGATACTGTTGTATCCCCTGGGAATCCTTTCACCTTTTCGACTTCATCGTCTATTAGTTTCTGATAGAACACACAAGAAAAAGAAATTCATAAAACAACCCACATTTCGACAGGCTAAGAAGAAAAACACACACGGTGAAAAACTTGCGAAAAATGCAAATGCAGAAAAAGAAAAACTTTCACTTACTCGGATGCTGTCTTGGAAATGGGATGGGAGTTCAGTAGCAAAACTTTCCGAAAGTTTATAGTACATGACGAAACTGATTCCTTCTCCGTCGATTTCGTTTTGAAAAAACGTAGCCGGATACAATGGAATCTACATAACCATACAAAGATTTCGAGTTTTATTACAACTTAAACGTGGTAAGGAAGTTACGGGATTGAAACGGCTATTATATATATACCTGAGCATTTACAACAAGCAAAGGTGGAAATTTCCCAGAGGCATTAACATTGGGAAGCTCCACGAATCGTGCAATGTGATTAATTTTCTTTGGAGATAAAAATACGTCGAGGCCAAAGGGATTATAAGCTGCTGAATTTGAGGCGAAATCTTTCTTTTTATCCCTGCACAAGAAAAGAGGTATTACTATTAGGAGGTCTAATGGAGAAATACTAATGCGCATGTATGTGTTTTTTCGTTTAATGGTTCTCGAACCTTGGATAATTAGCTCCTCGTACTCTGAAAGTGCTCGGGTCAACTGGTGACCAACTATCTGCGATTTTCTTGTCTACCGGACAAAAAGGCACTTGTGAACCGGCTAACGGTCTCTGTAAGAGCAGCTTTGATGAAACTGCAAAACAATACAACATGGAGACTAAATTATCCTTTGACTATGTAATAACGGTTAGACGGAGGAAACCATCATTCTTGTCATGTCAAACCACCAAGAAAAGCATTCGAAATGAAAGATATCAAAAAAAAAAAAAAAAGAGATTCTTTTTCGAGTTCTTACGTAAAGTTGCATTATTAGGATGTCCTTCCTTCCACTTAAAGGGCAGCTTCAATGCAGCCTTTTTCCTTGGACTCGAAGAGCTCAAAGAATTTCGCTTTTCTGCTGGAGGGACAGTTGAAGCAAGACAAGGCAAGCAGTTACTCGGGATAATGCCGCAGTTATCCAATAACGTGTTTTCATTGCCACCACTTTCGTCTGTAGATACGGATATCTCGTCAACAGATACGGTTTTCACGCCACCAACACGTTCTTCAGATTCGGGATGGACAGAATTCTTCGAGATCCCAATGACGGAATTCAGAACGTTATTACGGTTCGAAGAATCTCCCGGTTTTTGTGGTTGATCAATGGAGCAGTTGGAATGTACATTAGCAAATCTTGGAGAAGTAATACTGGTTGTATCGGAACCGCTTAGAGAGTGAATATCTGCAGATATTTAGTTTTTAAATAATAGCATTAAAAAGAAAAGTTTTTTCAAGCTGATTTTAATCTGACAAAGCAGCTAAAGAATATGAAGTTTTAGGGATAAAGACTCTTTTGGTCCTTTTGTTTCAAGATTTTTGCACTTCTATCCACCAATATTTCATCTTTGCACTTTAACCCCTCATCTATGCATTTCTGTTACCTCTTCGGTCCATTTTTGCCACGTGTTAAGTTTCTATAGGTTGGAGTGTGTCGTACGCGTGTCAATATGGACTGAAAATGTAAAAACGTTCATAAATGAGGAAGCTCAAAGTGCAAAGACGAAACATTAGGGATAAAGGTGCAAATTTCATGAAACAAAAGGGACTAAAAGTGAATTTATCTTTTAAGTTTTATACCGTCTGGGACACTTTGAAAATCCTCATCACTGCAGTCAGATTCAAGAACAGCAGCAGAATCAAACCATGCCTCTTCTACACTCCCTGTTACAACAACAAAAAAACGCAAAGTGTCACGAATGCAAGCAACGAAGATACTCGGATCACTGCAAATGAATTGAAATCGAGATAAGCATTTTCTTTAAGTTTCATTGTTCATTTTGAAATCAATAAATAAACGGATTTCAAAAACCAACTTCATGTCCATCACTCTAGTTTTACTGAGACATGAAATAATGGCACCACGAAACCGTTCACTGAAATTCGATCCATGGGCTGAATATCTCCTACCACGATACTGAAACCAAACCAAAACAGAGGCAAAATTATGCAGAGAAACAAAATGGACTCCAAATTACCATATATCTAAAACAGAATCGCATAAGAAACAAAGTAATTATTGAACTTTCATAATGAATCACAAATCATTATGAAACTTAAGACTCTCCCACAGTGATCCATGAACACGATCTCCCCTCTCTGCAGCAGCTTTAAACATGCTTTGAGCAATGAGCAGAACTACATTCACAGTAAGATTCAGCACGCAATAATGCCGATACATATTATAGCAAGAATCTTTAGTCCATTGCCTTATACTGACCCTTCTACCTAATTGATACAACAACTTCACAATCCGATGCCTCGGGTACTGACCCTTTAAGTCCAAGCAACACAAAATGGATACAACAAAAGAATCATTACAAGTTACCATCACGAAACTCGCTCCGGTATTATCACCAATTGCTAATCATCAGATACAGAATTTCAAAAGCTGAAAACTTTCAACACCATTATCACCAGTTACACCACAAGAATCTCAATACTCCATACAACATCCATACACCACAAAATCACCATAAGAAACAAGAAAACAGAAACAGAGAAACAACATAAAAGCTCAATCAAAAACATCCCAAAATTTTATCCAGAAGCACAAATGCAAATAAGAATCCAGCTTAAAAAGATGTGGGAGGGGGGGGGGGGGGGGGGGGGTGTAGGTTGGATTTACCTCTAAAAGTGGGATTGGTGAAGGAATGATCCATATGAGGAGACTTGTCAGCTCTATCTGAAACAACTTTCATCCTACCTCCATCACAACCACCATTTTTCTTCCTCCTCCTAAGCTTCCTTTTCCGACCACCACCAGCATGTCTACATCCTACACAGCTCTCCGGCCTAGAAGCGCAAGAGCCCATTTCCTAATAATGATTACCCAAACTCCCTAACCAAAAACCAATTAATTATAAACCCAGCTAAACACTGATTATCATCAATCTTTCTTTCACCTTCTCAGAAAAACCCAAATCAAACACCTTCAATACACATAAATGCATATCAAACTATCAATCCATAATCCATATACAAAAACCAATTCAACGATGATCAATCCGTCCACAAACCCATCAAAAACAAACAAAAAGAAAACGACAAATTGGGATTCAACAAAGAAAGAATTATAAAAAAAATGAAAAAGGGATATTCAAAATAGAGAGAGAAGGTGTGTGAGACAAGAGGATCCACACGAGCACTCCCTCTATGTATTTTTGGGTCTGAGATCTTTTTTGCAGGGATTTGTTATATGTATATATAGTATATTATTGTGAATGAGAAAGAAAATGAAGGTGATGAAATATTCAGAATTTTTTTTATATGTTTTTTGTTTCAGAGCTAAGCAAAAAGGTTCTTGGAACAGAGCGAAGTCAATAAGATATTACACGGAAATCTGTGACAGCAGTTGATGAAGAAAAAGAGGAAGAGGTAACTTAATTTTCAGGTATCCATTACCCAATAGAAAATGATTAATATTATCTGTTTTCGGGATATAATTTATTGATTGAAATTAGTTTCACTATTGTCGATCATGATAATGTATCGAATAGTATAATGGATAAATATTCGAAATAGATATTTACTATTTTCTCGTTTAGCTTTTTGAATTTGTCTCATTACGTAAGTTTATTTAGAATATCAGTAAGAATTTATCATATTTTTTTATCCTTTTATCTCTAATTTAATATACATTCATCTATTTTACAACTATTGCATTAATAAGGTCTAAGGGTATTCTAGACTTTTCTATCCAAATTAATGACACTTAACCTCTAACTTAATCTTTGTAAAAAAAATCTAAAGGGATTTATATTTTGGAACGGATGTAGTATTATTTATTTATGAAAATAATTGATGAATTCGTTTTGAATTTTGATTTTTTATGAAGTTGGTTTTTTCTATGTGATATAATTATGATGATGTAACCGGAGGAGGTTAGTCAGAGTGAAAGAGAAGTTGGTTGCTTAAACAAGAGGTATCGAATTCGAGTCGTTGTGGATGTTTCAAACATTGTTGAAAGAAGTCTCCACATCTGGTGTCTGACGATATCTTGAATGATTAGTCTCAGACAATCTGGGGTGCATTACGTAAGCAAAAAATAATAATTATGATGATGCATGAATCTTAGGATACTAATCTCATGTTAGAACGGCGAGTTATTTCTTTATCGTCCCCGAAGACACGAAACAGACAATTAATTGGTTAAAATATGTCATTCAGATGACTATGGAGTTAGATTGGTTTCTCATATGAGGTCACAGACAATTGACAAGTCTGTGACTCATATGCAATTGGTTATCACTCATACATATTGCTCAAGAAGATGGACGGAGGCACGGAGCCTTGGTTTGGCACTTTTGGTCAGCACTCGTTATTGGCTAAGTCTAAAGATGCTTGTTACACTTTGTTGTATATTATTATGGGATAGGCTCGTTGGTGAAAGTTACTCTACATTAGTTGGCATGAGGCTGGTGCCTCTATGCTCGCTTTATGAGGCCAAAACTTTTGTTAATAGTTTGACTAAGGGCAGAGTGAGAGCCCTGATGAACTCGACCCTTTGTTGAGCTTCGAGCCGACTTTAAGCCTTAACAGTGACTAGTTCAACTACATTATAACTCAAACGGCTTTATAAACGCGTGTGCGATCATAATCCCGCCCCGTACCGCATTATTACCACGACCGAAATCATGAGGCATGTTCTCCTCTTTCCTTCAACGTTGGCCTAATCTATATATAAATATAGCATCAATAACTAATCGTTCTACAATTATATGTGCTAAAGATTGACTATTCATTACAAAACAGCAACAACTCGTGGATTTTTTGTTTTTTTAGCGAACAACTCGTGGAATTGATGGTGACAAATCTCCCACCGGCTTTGGTTTTCTAGTTTTGTTGAAATCTTTGGTAGTTCAACAAAAATATGTACATTTTAATAAGTGACAAAATATATTTATATTAATAAGTAACAAAATAATTAGGAATCTTCAACAACACATTAAAAAGGCTAATACCTATATTTATTTAAGTTAATTATGGTTTCAATTAGGAGAAGAATCATGATGGAACAGTGATTTTAGAGTTATACGAAATTGATGAGTGTAATTAAATCTTATACACTCTCACACGTAGTAGGGGTATGTTAGTGCGAGTTGGATTAGTCACACCTCTTCATGTAGTAAAACTCTAAAATTACTGTTGTAACATACAAAGCCTACTTTCGAGGTATAACCAAGACATTCAGCCAATGAAAAGTTTTTTTGAGGGTTAACCAATGAAAAGTTGAATCTTATATAGTACGATATTCGACTTTTCAGAGGTTGATTGTCAATATTCGACTTCTGATAAGTCAAATTTCACACCATGTTATAATGTCACGGTAGACGTTGTGTGGTGTCATTGAAGGTTGTCAATAAATATTACTATACAATTGCTACTGATTACGGAATAACTTAAAAAATAAAATGAAACACTAATTGAAGTAAAACATTATACAAGACGTTCACGGTTCTCAACCATGAATCTCGTGGGATACGGAACCTCTCTGTTGTCCAATCACAAAGTTTTAACACTAATAAAAGGCCTTTTAGGGTGAACTTCTTGAGACAAGCATTTATCTTGACCTACTTTTACAACGTTGCAGGTATACTTATCATATTATAGTTGATTAAAAAGTTTTTGCAACGCCAACTTGAACATCATAGGGCTAGCCTAAAGACACCTCTTTGGGTTATCAATGTATGCTCTTCTTACGGCTCGCCTTAATAGAAAACGATACTAGCTCGAAAATGTCTGTCAATCACTCGTTGAATCCCTTAATGACATCCAGCATCGTCAAATCACTTATATTTTTTTCACATTTAGATAAATGACTATTCTAATACAGTCCAACGGTCCCTCCGAATACAAATATACATGTCCATGTCCTTGGTTAAATCTACCCATCATATCTTTACTAGAAAAATGACTATGATTAATTTTTTATTTTTTTAAGGGTGAAATGACTATGATTTTTTTAACCAGAAAAAAAAAAAAAAAAAAAAAAAAAAAAAAACAATGATTTTAATGTCCTTTTTTTTTCAATCAAGTGCCTATCTTTATTGAGGCAACCAAAGCTTTTCAGGTGGGAATGATTATTTTGCAGAATTTAATTATCAAGGGAAATGATTCAGACACAACTTTAAAGTATTCAATCATAAATGACTATAAATAACATAAGTAATAAATTTTTTTTTGAACATAACATAAGTAATAAATTCAGGCCATGTTCAGAAAGCTGGAAATCCAAAATTAAATTAAAAAATAATAATTGTACTTGTAATATGAACAAAAAAATGCCGAGGCAAAAGACATTGATGTCTTTAAATTATTACGATACTTACATTTTGCCCATCGATTTTTTTATATATAAATTGAATTTTAAATAAAATTTTGGGTTATAAATTGAAACAACATGTATTGGTTATTTTGGTATTAAAAACCTCATTTTCTTTTTAACTTTTTAACTGCGTCAATGTGTTTCTTTATTTTTAGTACTTCTACACAACAAACGACATAAGAAACATATTTCAAAATCATCTCCACATAATCAACTTTGATCGCGATACAAGATTAATTTTGACTACAAAACCGGTGATTTTGAAGTCAGTTTTTTACGCCATTTATTGCGTTTAACTCTTAAAAACATGAGATATGTAATAATGTGATAAAAAAAGGTTTTTACATAGTGTAAAGACCAATATAATACTCCCTTTATCCTATAATATAAGATCTTTTGTTCATTTTACACAGTTGAAGAGAACATAATAAATGAGTTAGTTTTTATGTTTCAATGTAAAATATTGTATTAATTTTTGGGACTGACTAATAATATTACATTGTTTAGTGTGAAAGTGAAATCAATACATTTAATATTGTATTATTTTATGCGAAAAATTATATTTTGGAACACCACTAAAAAGCTAAAAAAAACTTATATTACGGGACGGAGGGAGTAACAGCTTTCAACTTATTAAAAGTCAATATCTACCAATTTGTTACTGAAACATTAATGTAGACCAAGTTTGTTATGAAAAACAATCCAAAGACGGTGGCGGAACCAGAAATTTTTGTGGAGTGGTCTTGGTTTTCACTAATATACACATCTCGAAAAAAATCTCAATTCTAAAAAATTATATTCATCGTACATCAAGTTACAAACATGATTAAATTTAGATTGTATTTCATCCGTCCCATAATATAAGGTCTTTTGGCAATTTCACACAGTTTAATATAAATTAGTTACTTTTTAATATTTAGTTACTCTAAATTGTACTTCAGTTTCTAAATCTCATAAATTAGTTACTTTTTAATATTTCAAAGCAAAATATTGTATTGTTTTCCGGGACAGACTAATAATATTGTATTGTTTAGTATGAAAGTGAAAAAATGCATTTAACATTGCATTGGAATGTGAAAAATACTTATATTACGGGACAAAACAAAAAAACTAAAAGGACCTATATTGCGAGATGGAGGGAGTATAAGGTAGAAAAAATATTGCTTTAAAAAGTCTAAGGTAAAGGGAATAAAATATTAGATTTAGATCGCATAAGTTAAGTAAAAAATGCTATACGTATTCCAGTGGTATAATGTACCAAAAAAGGTCTAAGGTAAAAGGAAAAGATATATTAGATTCAGATCGTATAAGGTAAGAAAAATGCTATAAGCATTTCAGTAGTATAATGTACCAAATTGATTAGATTTAGATGATATAAGGTAGAAAAAACAATAAGGTTGATTTAAAAAGTCTATGGTAAAGAAAAAAAATAGAATTATATCGTATAAAATAAGGAAAAAAATACTATAACTATTTCAGTGGTATAAGTAAAAAAAATAATAAAAAAATTGTTTGTACCATAGTAAGGCAAAATGTACAGAACTTATTCTACTATGCCACCATAGCATTATTTTGATACTAAGAAGAATTAATCATATATACTAATAATAACACTATTTCAATTATACAAAAAAAAAAAAAAAAAAAAAAAAAAAAAAATTCAAACTTTGAGACCACCCCACCTAGAGGGTGGGTCCGCCCAAATCCAAAGATCGAAACGTTATTATGCAGGTGCCCAACAGGGGATCTTTCCCTAAAAGTTTAAAGGCTTCTGTGTTTTTATCCTCTGAAAACGAGATATTTTCCGTTTTACGCAATTTAATTGAATTAAAATTGTTGAAAAAAAAGTTAAGGATCAATGATTAATGACTATCCACTTAATTATGAATAAGTCCAAATGATTGAAATATACTTTACATATAATGTGAAGTGTATCTATCAATCACTTTAGGATGTAACAACTTTTGGTATTATTTTTTTGTGAAAAATGTCATCAACTTTCTTTGAAAAATATCCCTTTCTTTTTTGATTAAGAAAAGGCCGTTATATTTGACATAAGTGGTATAGAAGACTAGGGGCAATATTAAAATTCCCATTAAGGACATGAGTTAGGAAAATGTAAAGTACAACAGCTGTTATTGTCTCCCATAACAAAATGATCTTACCTGTATGGGACCTTTCCTATCATTATTATGTGCCATATATTATAATTTTTATTTTCTTGAAAAGGATGTGTCACAACTTTTCTGAAAATTGGGATTTGAATATACCATAATTTAAGATAGGAAAATACCATAGTCATAAAATAATTATGTACAACAGTAATACAACATATATTTATACCATTAATTACGATGAAATTCATATCAATCACTTGGAAGAGAGGTCTTGTATTAAAGCACTTGATGAAGTAAAAATTAAGTTATTGTTGCAGATGAGTTATGGTAATGATGTTGTCGTTTCTTATAAGGTTGAGAGCCTCAACCCAAAGGGTCTCTACTGTTTTGTCCCTAGAATTTTATGGATGAAGTAATTTGAGGGTTATATCTCAGTGATTTAGTATGCAAGAGGTTGTTTGCACACCTCTTATTGAAATGCAAGAGAAGTCGATACAGAGTATCACTACAAAATAAAACTCTATTGCTTCACTAGTTTGCCACACACATAAAAAAAAGTGTGGCTAATATATACTTGGTTAGATTTTTTGCCACGCTCATGTGGCTATATAAATAAGTATATGACAACATTTTTTTTGTTGTGCAACAAATAATTGTGTAACAAAAAAGTGTTTTTCTTGTAGTGTATCAAACTCTCACACCCCAACTTAAAGATAGCACCAGACTCTTTTACCGATCGATGAGTTATGCATATGGGGAGACGATGTTGTCATTTATTAAGCTTTGTGGTGGTTGTTATAAATACTTGGTTCTATGGTCAACAAGGTTGTTAAAATCAAATGTCGAGGTTAACGAGTTGTTAAAGTGACATGTCTCAAGGGTTTGGTTGAAGTTGTTGTGAGATGTTGTATTCTTGTCATCGCTCATTAATACGATGAAATCTTGTTTTACACGTGATTTTCAACATAACCATCAAATTATGCCATCAAATTATGTTTGACTATTATTAGAGGTGTAAACGAGCTGAGCCGAACCGAATATAATAAGATGTTTGTATTTGCTAATTACATGAACGATCTCGAGCTTGATTATTTATTAAACAAACTAAAATTTATGTTTGAGCTCTATTTGTTAATCTATTGATCGAGTTCGAGCTGAGTTCAAATGAGCTCACCTGTCTCTTTACAACTTATGTTGATGTTCTTGAACTTCCGCTACCAAGTGTGAAATGAAAAACGTTGAACATATTTTTAGTTTTTGAATTTGCATCAACAAGATAATTGAGCTGGAGAATAATCAAAAAATTGATAGAGACATGGTAGGGACAACATTATCTATGTTAGGGATTTAGCATTTTGAGTGTGTGTGTTCACGAACGTTTGCGAGTTTGTTTGTGTTGCTTATTTAATAAACGAGTATAATTATATATTTGTGTTTGATTTGTTTATCCTAACAAACAATCAAACCCAAGCTTACAAATCGTTTTCGAATTTATCTGCTGTGTTTGTTAACAACTCAATTGCACCCAAAACCGCCTTGAAAACATTAATAATAAAATAAAGAAAAATGATTATAAACATACCCTAGATTAGGGATGATAATGCTTTAAATCCATATTGTTTCATGAAATATTCAATTATGTCCTCAATGTTTCATTTTTACATTTTAATCCCTCGTCTATTATTATTATTAGTATTACATTTCAGACTAAATTGACACGTATCAAGTTTATAGCATAAAATGTACGAAATGCAATTCGGATGGAAAATGTAAAAAAATTATAGACAAGGGTTTAAAGTGCAAAAAAATCAAACATTGGGAACAAAATTAAAATTTTCGTAAAACAAAAAGGATTAAAAACGTCATTATCTCTTTAGATCACGCTATGCGAAATCTGTTAAACATGGTTAAAGGGAGAAAAGTTTCAAAGGGTAGGGCAATACAAACTTAAGAAGGAAATGAAAGTATAAAATTAATTAGTCATTAGAAGTAGTTTAATTGGTTGGGAATGTGTACAAAAATAAATAATTAGTCATTAGAGGTAGTTTTATTTAGTGAGAATATAGACAAATTAAGAAAACTTAAATGTTACGTAATTTGTAAAAGACAAACCATGAATCAAGGGATACGTCTTAGTGCAATAATATGGGTTTTTGTAGCAATCTTAAGAATTAAGCTTAGTATTATGTATAGAAAATATCACAGTCGTTGACGAATAGAGCCATACGTTAATAAATTTGGATCCGACACGTATAAACTTGTGTTTGTTTATTGGTTAAGTGAAATGAAACAACTCAAACAAATTATTGTGTTCATTTATGAAACGAATAAACACGAGCTAACTCGCAAATATTTATTTATTTTTGTGAACTCAAAATTTAAATCTCGTTATTTTAATGTCGTCCATAAATCATGTTATCTTAATGTCGGTTCATTATTGCTCTTCAAAAAAAAAAATCGTATTATTCTCCACATCAACTATCTAGGTGATACAAATTTATAAAACTATCGAGACATTCTGACAATTTGTCATTTTACACTTGAAAATAGGAGTTGAAGAACATCCGCAGAGATTATAAATAGGGAGTTGGACTCGTTTGATCTCACTTCGAGCTCGAGTAACATCTTAATGAACAAAGCTCAATTTAGATCGTTTAATAAACAAACAAACTCTCAGGATTGTTCGTGTATTAAACAAACACAAACTCAAACATAATAAACACAATTGAATTCAACAAGCTCCGTCAAACGTAAGTCTATAACAAAAATACTCGAGCTAACATAGTAACGCATAAGCATATAAATGACGCCTCCAATGTCGCTAAAGAAGAACGTCACTTGATCTCATATGAATAAAAATGGAATATTGAAAGAAACGTTCGAACTCAAGATCTCTTGATTTGATATCAAGTTAAATTATCATCATTCCGGAAAGCTTAAAATATTGAGAGCTAGATATTTAAAATATTAAACACGTTTGACTTCAATACTCATTCACTGTTGTTGTCAGTGGCGGATCTACATACAGCCAATGAGGGGCAACTGCCCTCTCTTAATCCGAAAAAAATACATTAAAATTTGTACAATACATATAGTTTGCAACCTCTTAAATTTTTTATTTACCTTTAAAATATTTATTATCCCCTTACCCGAAATCATGCGTCCGCCCCTGGTTATTGTGAACTTCATAATTATTAGTTTGTTACAACGTATGCTGTTGGTGGGTGGGGTCCGGACGTTGGACTGATTTATGATGAGGTGTTAGACTGATTTTTGGAAGAAAAAAATGAATCAAGGGTGGTGCGGGTGAGGGCGTGTTAACCTTTTATTTTCTAGGGGAAGGGGCTAGAAGGACAAAAAAAATGATAAATGGGTCCAGAAGGACAAATTTCAAAATCAGAGATTAGTAAGGACAAATTGCTAATATAGTGACAAAAATGCCCTGATGATACAGGGTTTCACTCCCTCCACGTGTCGTCTATCGGTTGGTCATCACATTATGAATTGACTCCAAGATACTTGTGTCGATGCCCAGACTCGAGGCTACGACTATCGACATTAGAGCAGTGTGGGACGACGAGTCTGTAAGGACAGAGTCCGCACCGCCCAAGCGTGTAGGACAACGAGTCCCAGAGTCGAGTACCGCAGGTCGGCAATATCGACATCGAGGACGGAGTCCACACCAGCTATCCAAGCCCATTAACATTGATAACTTGGGCAAGGGTTAAGGCCCATTAAAGGGTAAAGATGACAATAACATAAGCCGACTCAACATTAGGGTTAGGGCATGTGTTGTCATTATAAATACATCATTCCAGGAACTACGTAAGGCTTGATTCCTGGAACCTAACAGGATACGTAGGCAATCTAAGATACAGTCTTGGACTCAGCCGCAAATACAAAAATCCACCACTTCATACTCTTTAGGCATTAGGGTTTTGGGATATTCATCACTAGATTCAATTAGGGCCCGGATTATTCAAGGTGACACAATTTGTCATCGTCATTGGCGCTAGAAGGAGGGCATTCTATTGATTGAATACACCAAGATCACAATGCCTCCCAGAAAAGCCGCATCCAAAGCTGCAGATCAAGGCTCACAGATTAACGAGCCGCTAGATCCCGAGACGCAGGGAGAAAAAGATCCAATCTTGAATCTTGTACCTGAGGATCCTCAGCATGAAAAGCAAGGTCCTGTCCATGAAAACCCCCAGCAAGAAAAGCAAGGTCTTGCTCCAGAACACCGAGCGCTTGTGGATCAATTAGCAGGGGCGGACCTGGAATTAATGTCCAGGATTATAGCAGAGGCGGTTATGGCGCAAAAACAGGCACTCGGCGGTCAGAAAGACGCCGCAGCAGCCGGTGGACAGAAAGACGTCGTGGCGGACGGCGGTTTGAAAGAGGCAGCGGAGAAGCCTAAACAGACTCTTAGAGACGAAGTCAGTGCGTCCTCTAGCTCGGTGGAGAGAAAGAGGCGCGAGATTCAACAAAAGCATCAGAAAATGGATGAAGACAGCGTCAGGGAAGAACTGGATGTTATTCTAGGAAAGAATCAGGTTTCGTTATGGTTAGAGTCTCCCTTCACGAAGGAGATCGAGAGGTTTCCTAAACCCAAGGGGTTTAAGATACCGAAGATAGATCCTTATGATGGTACTACCGACCCGGAAGACCATCTACACAGGTATCTGTCTCAGATGAGGTTGGATGGCGCACCCGATGCAATGCGATGTCGGGCATTTGAGACGCTGCTTGTAGGTCGAGCCAGGGAATGGTTTACCAAGCTACGGCCCGGGTCGATCTCCAGTTTTGCCATGCTGGCCCGCAAGTTTCGGGACGCATTCATCGTCAACAAGAAGTTTCATTTAAGTGCCACGCACTTCATGAACGTGAGGCGGCAAAAGGATGAAACAGTAATGGAGTATCTGAAGAGATTTAATCTCGAAGCCATGCAGGTCAGGATGCAGATGATCGACTTCTGATCACGTCGTTCGTGGGGGGGCTGCGTAATACGAAGTTGTACATGAAGTTGAGCAGAGATGTCCCCCACATCATGGATGAGTGTGTTAACGTGGTACACCGATTCTGCCAAGGGGAAGAGGCAGTGCGTAGGCACACTCAATCCGAATGGATGGATTCCAAGAAGGACAATCGAGGTCCGAACAGGGGTCAATCCAAGAGGCAGGATGTCGAGAGTAAGCCCTCAGTCTGGGATCGCATCGAAACATCCGCCTCAGACCGTGGGGGCAAGAAGGGACCGACGCGAGATAAGGATTTTATTCCGCTTAATCGATCTCGAGCCGAGGTGTTATCGATCATGCTCTCGAAGAACATAGCGAGAAAGCCACCACCGTTGAAGAAACCTCGAGAAAAGAGGAATGCAAGCAAGTACTGCGAGTTTCATGAAGACATAGGTCACACAACAGAGGATTGTCATGACCTAAAAAAGACATTGACATCTGCATCCAGGAAGGGAAGCTAGATGAAGTGGTCGATAGGTCTCGGTATGATGGGGCCAGGGAGCGTGGAGAACACAAGAGAAAGAGCTCCGATCAGGACAGAGGCCGAGGCCGAGATGCTCAGAGACGGAGAGATCGATCACCTCAGAGGAATCGATCTCCAGGTCGGGATGGAAATAACATAGACAACTTTGGTCGAGACAGATATGATGACAATCGGCCAAACAGTTATGTTAACACGATCATTGGGCCTGGCGAGAGTGACAAAGATCAATCCGGTCAAGAGCCAGCTGGTAGCTCGAGAGAGCGCAAGCAGCTCAGATTTACGACAGAAGTCGGTTATGGACCCCGTGATGTATCCCCAAGTCGAGGAGTCATAGTGAAGGGTTGGTTATCGAGGCTGTGATCAGTCGAGCCCGTGTATCGAGAGTCTGCATCGATAACGGCAGCGCAATAAACATCTTGTATTACTCAGCGTTTCAGGCGATGAAGTTGAAAGAGAAGGATCTAGCTCCTATAGCATCTCCTCTGTTTGGGTTTACAGGGCAAGCAGTTCATTATATGGGATCGATAAAGCTACTCACGACAGTTGGGGACGGCGAGAAAGGAAGGACACTTGAACTGAGCTATGTAGTGGTCAAAGCTCTCTCTGCTTATAACGTTATTCTAGGGCGACCTGCGCTCTTCGACCTGCGAGCTATCATTTCAACGTTCCATAACAGCATGAAGTTTCCAACTAGGAACGGTTCCCACGAGGTAAAGGGAGATGTTGAAGTCGCAAGGAGTTGTAACTCCGTTGTCATGAATGGGAAGATGGCAGTTCAACAAATCTTAGTCGAGGAACTGATTCCAGAGGAAAAGAACTGGGTCTCCAGTGATGCAGTCGAGAATGTTTGACTCTGGGAGGAGGAAGACGACCAGTGTGTGCAGGTCGGGGTTTGGATCCCAGCGAAAGAAAAACAGCTGCTCATCGAGTTGTTAATCGAGTTCAGAGATGTCTTTGCCTGGAAGGCCACCGACATACCAGGGCTATCAACAGACATCGCAGTTCATAAGCTTGAAATTGACCAGGCTAAGAAGCCAGTCAAGCAGAAGAAGAGAAACTTTGCATCAGATCGACTTGAGGCTATAGAATTGGAAGTCGGTAAGCTACTAGCGGCCCAGATAGTGAGAGAAGTATTTTATCCGGAGTGGCTAGATAACCCGGTATTGGTCAAGAAACCTGATGGCAGTTGGCGTATGTGTGTGGACTTCACCGACTTAAACAAAGCATGCCCGAAAGACTCATACCCATTGCCAAAAATCGACAGGTTGGTAGATTCCACCATCGATTTTGAAGTGTTTGGTTTTTTAGACGCGTATAAGGGATACCACCAGATCCTAATGAATCCTCGAGACGCTGAAAAATGGCTTTTATCACGGAATTTGGCACTTTCTGTTACATAACCATGCCATTCGGATTGAAGAATGCTGGGGCTACGTATCAGAGAGCAGTCAATAAGATCTTTGTAAAGCAAATTGGTAGATGCTTGGAGGTGTATGTAGACGACTTGCTCATCAAGATTCGATCTATGAAGCAATACTTGGCCGACGCTCGAGAGGTTTTTGAAGTGTTGAGGGAAACGCAAATGAGGTTAAATTCGAAGAAGTGCACCTTTGGGGTCAGGTCGGGTAAGTTCTTGGGGTATATGATTTCGAAGGACGGGATTCGAGCGAACCCTGATAAAATCGACACGTTGAAGAATATGCCCGCACCTCGAAATACAAAGGAAGTGCAAAGGCTCACCGGTCGAATGGCCGCTCTCAACAGATTCTTATCGAGATCCGCACAACGTGAGCTACCATTTTTCAAGATACTCCGCAAGGCCAGTCTTTTTCATTGGGATGATGAATGTCAGACAGCCTTCGAGAAGTTGAAAGTTTATTTATCAGAGTTACCCACCCTCACTTCACCTCGAGAAGGGGAGAGGTTATTGGTTTATTTGGCAGTGTGCGAGGAAGCAGTGAGTGCGGTTCTGGTTCGGGAAGGGGTACATGGCCAGGTGCCTATATATTTTGTCAGTAAAGCATTACATGGTCCCGAGATCCGGTACTCACCAGCTGAGAAGTTAGCATTATGTCTTGTTCATGCCTCGAGAAAGCTGAGGCCCTATTTCCAAGCCCATCCGATTGTGGTATTCACCGCTAAAGCAGATCTTAGCGAAGCCCGATACATCAGGCCGACTGGCGTAGTGGGTAGTCGAAATGGCACAGTATGATATCGAGTTCGTTCCTCGAACTGCGATAAAAGCTCAAGCCTTGGCAGATTTCTTAGCCGAAGGGATTTCTATCCAAACTCGACCAAGAGAAGCAAAGTCCAGAAGAAAAGTGGACTCTCCAAGTCGATGGAGCATCGAGTAAGGAGGGGGCAGGAGCAGGGCTCCTTCTAGTTAGCCCAAAAGGCGAAGAGTTCCCGTACGCCCTTCGATTCGATTTTAAAGCAACGAACAACGAGGCCGAGTATGAAGCTATGATAACCGGTCTGAAGCTTGCTCTGAAGCTGGGTGTCGAGGATTTGTTGGTTTTCAGTGATTCACAATTTGTGGTAAATCATGTGAAAGGGGAGTATGAGGCTAAGGAAGAAACCATGAAGAATTACTTAGCAATGGTGCAAAGTCTCAAACCTAAGTTTAAGACAGTTCAATTCGAGCAGGTTCCCCGAAGCCAGAATAAAAGGGCCGATGCACTCTCTAAGCTTGCATCAAACTTTGTCTCGAATAAGAAGGTTCTAGTCGAGCTATTGACCGATAGGAGTTACAATGAAGCGGAGGCCCAGCCAATCACTCAGCAGGCCATGTGGATGGACTCGATCGCTCTTTATCTTAAGGACAGAATTCTACCATCTGATAAGGTACAATCTAGGAAAGTCCGACTCCAGTCAGTACGATATGCATTCTTCGACGACATCCTTTATCGAAAATCCTTGGTAAGCCCATGGTTGAGATGTGTTTCCGAGACGGAAGGCGAGTATCTCTTAGAAGAAATTCACAGAGGAGCCTGTGGAAATCACTGTGGGGCCAGGATGTTGGCTCGAAAGTGCAAGTTATCGGGTTATTTTTGGCCGTCGATGCAACGAGATGCGAACGATCTTGTTCAGAAATGCAACTCTTGTCAGATCCATGATAATATCTCTCATCAACAATCACAAGACATGAACGTCATCTCGTCAGCATGGCCTTTCTATCAGTGGGGAGTAGATATTGTTGGGCCTCTACCCCGAGCCCCAGGAAATCTCAAATATGTAGTCGTTGCTGTGGATTACTTCACAAAATGGGTAGAAGCTAAGGCTTTACCCAACATTCGAGCTGCAACCATCAAGAAGTTCTTGTGGGTCGACATTCTCTGCAGGTACGGCATTCCAAAGGCTCTGATCTCGGATAACGGTACCCAATTCGAAGATCGGAAAGTTAGAGAATGGTGCAGTGAATACCATATCGATCAGCGATTCACCTCGGTGGCTCACCCACATGCAAACGGTCAAGTTGAGCAAACTAATCGACAAATCAAGCTGGGGTTAAAGAAAAGACTAGAGGCAGAAGGTCGAGATTGGGCAATACAACTTCCGAGCATCCTATTGTCGTATAGGATAGCTCCTAATTCATCGACATGAGAAACTCCTTTTTCTCTAGTTTATGGGTGCGAAGCGGTAATACCCGCCGAGATCGGCATTCCCTCTCCTCGAGTTCTGGCGTATAATGTTGAAACAAATGATCCTGAACTCCGACATGAAAGGGATAATGTTGACGAGCGAAGAGAGATGGCCTCAGCCATAATGTCAAGGTACAAACAGAAGATCTCCCAGTATTACAATTCGAGGGTCAAGCATAGATACTTCAAAGTCGGAGATCTGGTTTTGAGAAAGAACGAAGCAAGTCGACAAGAAGCGATTGGAAAGTTGACCCCGAATTGGGAAGGCCCATATCAGATTCTGAAGGTTCACCCCAAAGGGTCCTATCAACTTGGGCGGTCAGATGGAACCACGGTTCCTCGACATTGGCACGCCAACAACCCGAGGAAGTATTATGTTTAAAGATAAGCTTTATTTCGATCAATTTTTGTTTGCTTTTCGTTTCTTCAATCTTGTAATAAGTCCATGAGACAACTTTATAAGAATTCTAATAAACTTATGTTTTCTCGAGATGCTTTTATGTTTGTTAGGATCGATAGCTGTAACATTACAAGTCCAGGGCGATATAAAATGTTTAAGGCAAAACAGTCGATAACGAGTAGAGAAATCCGCAAGTCGGACATCTCAGTACAGCCAAATGCAAAATAAGCCTAATAGGCAAAAAATGCAAAGGCAAGAAGACGGTTCGCAGGGTCGGGCCAAAGGTCCAAGCTAAAAGCCAAACGAGCCCAAGAGGCGAACAAGGCCAAAGCAAAGGACGGTTCGCATGGTCGGGCCAAATGTCCCAGCCGAAGCCAAACGAGCCCAAGAGGCGAAAAAGGTTAAGGCAAAGGACTGTTCGCATAGTCGGGCCACCTGTCCCAGTCGAAAGCCAAACGAGCCTAAGGGGCGAAAAAGGCCAAGACAAAGGACGGTTCGCATAGTCGGGCCAAACGTTCCCAATCGAGCCCAAAGGGCAAACAAGGCCAAAGTAAATGGGCAGTTCGCATAGTCGGACTAAAAACACTCGACCTGAAGCCAAATAAGCCTAAGGGGCAAAACGGCCAAGGCAAGCGAGTCGATCACAGTCAAGCTTACAAGTGCAATAAGAACCAGAGGTTCATAATATACTTGGGGGGCAACACGACATCGATAAAACAAGCAGCAAACAAAGCCAAAGGCTCGACAAGTGAAAGACTATAAAACATCGAGACAAACAAGATAACAAACAAGAAAGGAAAGAAAAACATGGCAAAATCAAATCAAATTTAAAACAAAAGTCGATACAAAACGAGGCCAGGTCAAAAGACCAGCCAAAGTCGATTCGAAGCAGTGCATAATATTACAAAGTTTAAAGTTCAAATGACAAGTCAACAAAAGAAAAAATTGAAAAGACAACAGTCAGGGGTCGGCTTCAGGAGTCGGCTCAGGAATGGCAGAAGTCGGATCAGCAGCAGGAGCAGAGGTGGAAGGACCATACTTGATGGCCAAATACTCTCCCTGTTGGAATTCTTCGTTGTACTGGTCATACAACGACTCCGCATCGGGATTGTAGAACATCGGCGTCTTGAGAGTCGACACGTCAAATCCCGGGTTGACAGCTTTCACCTGAGTCACTGCCAAAGTAAAGCCACCCATCATCGACACGCGCATGAGCACTTCCAGATCTGCATCGAGGTTGGCCGACTTCCGGTACTCAAGGATTGCATCCGTCTTAGCTGTCTCGACCTGCGCGTGTACTCGATCCAATTCAGCTTGTAGTGCAGCTCTTTCATGTCGAGATTTCGCTACGTCCTCCAATGAAGCCTTGTGCGACTGTTGCACCTTTGCGAAATCTTCGGCCAGCTTAAGCAACTCTCTGCCCTGGTCGTGCCTTTCAGTCTGCAGTTGGGTCAGCTCTTTCTCAGCGGCCGTCAGTTTATCCTGCAGCTTCTGGCACTCGGCAACCGACTCACTCTTCAATGCCTCAAATTGAGACTCTATGCCGGCGATGACGGCGTTCTTTGCAACGATGTCTTGCAGCAGTCTGTCGTTCTCCTTTCTGAGATCATCTGCCGACTCACCCGTTTTGGCCAGCCGCCGGGCAGCCTCTCGACTGAGAAAGTTACTCTACAAAAGAAAAAGAGATATCAGATAACCATAGGCAAGGCATAGACCTCGAAAGTAATCGACATTTAAAGAGAAGAAATACAATCGACTTACGAGGCGATTCGACTTCCGGAGCGCATGAGCCAAGGCCTTGTCCTCTAAAGTCGCGCAATCTTCAGCGACCCAGTTCACATCGACTTCAGGCTCGGTAGAAGATTCGACAACTTTGGCCTTCTTCGACTGTCGGAGTTGCTCCCTCACCAGCTCTGGAGCAGTTTGCCTCTTTTTGGTCGGCGGAACACGTTCCTCGACGTTAACCTCGACAGCTGGAGTCACGTCGACTAGCTCCTCCTCATCTTCGTCCCGGAGCGAGCCAAATCGGACTGATAAGCCGATGGTGGTCGGAGGTGGCTCTGTTGATCGAGCCTGCACCGTCGACTCGATGGCAGCAGGGGTAGGCTCAGGTTGAGCAGCACCCCCCTCTCTGGAAGAAGAAGGCGCCCTGATTTCAGCCACAGGCAAGTCGGGAGCAGCCTGACCCCCGAGAGGTGGAGCAGCTGCGACCACCTATGGAGGAAGGCGTGTAGGATCGGTGACATTGGAAAACCTTCCCACTGCAAAATGAAAATAATAAGTCATTTTTTATCAACAAATAACAAGTCATCAGACTCGACAAAACAACAAACACGAAAGCAAAACAAGGAAAATCCCTACGGTTCTCTTGGTCTTGGGCATGAAGATTGGCATATGGGATCGGCCCAGCCTCCTCCAGGTGGGCTAGATTATAAAGAAGGCTCAAGTCTCGAGTGCACACCTCGAAATTAAAGCCACCCAGAAGTCGGGCCTTCTCTGGAATGGGAGCATTTCCCCATTTATCCTTCTTCGAGCCTCTCGACCTCCATTGCCCTATATATGGGTTCTCTAGGCCGTGTCGAAGAAAGAAGAATCGGGGTTTCCACTCCCCGTGTGATGAAGGTCCCTTAGATACGAATTCATGTCGGTTTGGCCTCCTCTGAAAGGTACACCATAGCTTGTCGGGTGTCGCAGCAATCTGGTAGTAATACCGAAAATGGGGAATCGAGGGCGATGATGAACCCCATTAGAATTCTGATGGCGTTCGGGGCTACTTGAGAGACACTTATCTCATAATGATCTAGGACCGCGAGGACAGCCGGACATAGAGGAAACCTTAATCCACTCAAGAGCTGACCCTCGTAGACGGCACAGAATCCCTCTGGGGGCTCGTCGGCAAACTTATGAAGGCCGGAAGGAAGTCGAGCTTCAAACGGGGGATTGGCGATGTCGCATCTCCGGCAAAGTCTGGTGACGTCTTCAAGGGAAAGAGCACTGAGACACCCTTTAACACCCTTTCCATCCATCCTGGTTACTAGTTTCTTAGGCTGGTTAGAGACAGGAGGAGAGGAAGCTGTGGGCTCACCGGAGTCTTGCCGGAGAAGATGATCAGAAGCAACCGGTACCGGAGTTTGACTACGGGAAGGCGTTTCGCTACCCCTATCGGTTTCTATGGCACTACTACTGGACATGGATAAATCAAAGCAAAGGATGAACAACACAGGAAAAAAAAGCTTACTAGGCGTATTGAAATTTGGAGTTGGTAAGGAAATAGCAAATTGGCTCTGCTGCATCTTCTGTCTCTCTCCTTTATATGCTAAGCAAAGATATGCAAATGATTTGAAAGGACGTGGGTAGTGGGGAGTTATAACCCCTGGAGATCGTGAAAATCAAGACAATGACGTGTTAATTCTCAGGATACGAAGCGTTTCGAAGCTGTAACGTCGCGCCACGTGGCTACAGACAGTTAGGGTTGCAAACAGGCGGGCTTTTTCCCGCCCAAAGGATGACCCAGCTCGAAGACGATTCATGCGACAGACTCGACCTTGGACAACGGGAGTCGCCTCTCACATGTCTGGGGGGCTTATGATGATACAAGGTTTCACTCCCTCCACGTGTCGTCTATCGGTTTGTCATCACATTATGAATTGACTCCAAGATACTTGTGTCGATGCCCAGACTCGAGGCTACGACTATCGACATTCGAGCAGTGTGGGACGACGAGTCCGTAAGGACAGAGTCCGCACCAGCTAGCAGTGTAGGACAATGAGTCCCAGAGTCGAGTACCGCAGGTCGGCAATATCGACATCGAGGACGGAGTCCACACCAGCTATCCAAGCCCATTAACAGTGATAACTTGGGCAAGGGTTAAGGCCCATTAAAGGGTAAAGATGACAATAACATAAGCCAACTCAACATTAGGGTTAGGGCATGTGTTGTCATTATAAATACCTCATTCCAGGAACTACGTAAGGCTTGATTCCTGGAACCTAACAGGATACGTAGGCAATCTAAGATACAGTCTTGGACTCAGCCGCAAATACAAAAATCCACCACTTCATACTCTTTAGGCATTAGGGTTTTGGGATATTCATCACTAGATTCAATTAGGGCCCGGATTATTTAAGGTGACACAATTTTTCATCGTCATGCCCCTTTATAATTTTAATAGTAACAGTCAAGGAAGAAGTAGTAACAACCCATAAAATGTCGTAACATCCAATGAAAAACAGTACCAGCCTAAAAACAAGTAGTAACAACCTCGAAAAAAATCGTAACACCCAATGAAAAAGAAGTAACAGCCTAAAAACAAGTAGTAACAGTCTTAAAACAAGTAATAACAGCCCGTAAAATATAGTAGCGGCCAATAAACAAGTCGTAACAGTCCCGTAAAATGTCGTAACATCCTAAAAACAAGTAGTAATGGACTAAAAACAAATAATAACAACCCCGTAACATGTAGTAACGGGCAATAAACAAATAGTATCAGCCCATAAAATATATAAAGTACATCAAAAAAAAAAATGTAATTACAGTCCCTGCTTATTCCTCTCTTTTGCAGCCATGGCCACTTCATCGGACTCCACCAGCTCCACCCTGCCGGTTCCTTCTCCAACCAAACCCTCCGGCGAACCAACTCGTTGCTTTATATTCAGCCCCCCTCCGGCGAACCAACTTGTTGCTGCTGTGGTGTTACCTCGGTGGCAGCATCAAATCGTGAAGAATCCGCAGCCCATACCATGAAGAATTCGTGTTGCCGTTACTCGAAATCACAACCTTCCAAAATCGTAAGGATTTGGTTGCAGGATTTGATTCGAAATTGAATTAAACAGATTAGGAAAGAAGAAGCAGTGAATAAATCAATCAATGGACAAAATCAAAGAATCAAATTGGTGAACAAAGAAGCATGGACCGGCAGCCTTGTCTCCTCCGACCGGCCTGTACACTTCTGTAACCATTCCTGACCTGTACCTGCGCTCTGGCAACTCAACCTTCTCCGGCAGCAACCCTTCTTCTCCGACTGCCCCAAATCATCTCCTTTCCTCTTCTTTGACAGCATTTTTTTCCTCCCCTCCCTCATCTTTTTTTTCTCCGGCAGCCTCCCCTCTCCATCGTTTTTTTTTCTTTTACAAATCTTCCCTGATACCTGCTTCTCTTTTTACGCAGAAAAAAAAAAATCTCGTTCCGGCGAATCTCTTGTGAGCAATTCTCTCTTCTCCGGCCTCCCACCTCCCTTTCACCTTCTCCGTTAAAGCTCCGATTTTGACCATAGAATCATCAAGCCAGCATCGAAATGAAGAGCTGCGAATCCATAGCTACAAATGCCTTCTATAATCGAGATGATTCGGTTGCAGATAATCCAAAAAGAAATCACAGCTTTGAAGCCTTCACGAGATACGTGTGGCTATGTGATTTTTCCAAAAACGAAATTCACCATGTGAGATTCTGGTTGATGAGGTGGAGAAGACGTTGAAAATGGGGTTGATGTTGGAGGAGGAGCTGCCGCCGTGGAGGTTAAATCGAACCCTAGAAGCCATTGCCGGAATCATCTCTACAGGGGATATGAACGAGGGATATGAACGAGGGAGGTTTACAGGGAAGCATAAAATCAGAGCATGGTTATGGATCAAAGAAAAATGGTATATTGGGGAAAATACATATGTTTTGTCCTAATTAATATTTAGTTTACTTGGATCCTAATAATCAAATTATTCTGTCATTATGAACAAAAACCTATATTTTCTAATCTAATTTTTAAACAAAAAGTATACATCAAGATTATTTTTGACACTAGATAATATGTTTCACATCGCCGTCATAAGAAAATGAAGTTGTCCCTTTTATGAAATAGTTATAATACATCGGACTTTATAGACCCTGATAGTCCGTTATTCAATTATATAAATGTTTTTTTTTAGAAAACAAAGAATTTTATTAACTAACATCTGCAAAACACGCGGCTAAAACGTTTCCAAATGGCAAACTGTCCCAAAAAGTCACAGCAAGTAGAGATAAAACGTGTCACGCTAGAAGGTGCGCATGTACATTGTCGGTACGGCGACAAAATCGAAAAAAATAGAATCAAAACTCCGGCCGACCTCCGCTATAAGGATTCGATACAAACTAATCACATTCTATGAAAGATGATCGAATATGGTATAATCGTAAAAACATGGCGCTTTCTAATTAGAACCAATGCTCTAAATCATTTTTCTTGCTCCCTAATTATAATTCAAAAGAAAAAATCACATTCAATTAATTTCAAAGTCAACCACATGGGAAGTTGACCTTGGGGAGCACATGGGAAATTTCACCGAGGTTCCCACATTCATTTCAAAAGCATTTATTTCGAACTTAGATTAATGATGTGCAGTAGGAAAATTTAATGTATCAAAGAAATTCACCAAGTTTCATTGATTTATGCTTGGAAACAACCAAGTTGACATTGAATTAGTTAATGCATATTAGTAAAGTATTTAATGTGTTATTGTTTAATTATTGATTGGGTTATTTTTGGAAAAAATGTATTGAATAATATATTGATTTTTTAAATGAACATTTATTTTGTAGAATAATTTCATTTTCTTCAAAAAAAAAAAAAAAAAAAACAGTGTTTGTGGGATGGAGGTACTATAACTTTCTTTTTTAATGTCTTCTACTGTAGGGTAAAATTAAAAAAATAAATACAATAAATGCTGCATTAAATATTATTAACTAACTTATATAAAATGGAGCAAATATTTTTTTTGTATATACAACGAATGAAGTACAATCATTGAAGCAGGACGACCTACATGCAACTAAGGGGGCAACCGCCTCTTGATCCGAGAAAATTACACTAATATATGTAGTATGCGTGTAATTTGCCCTCTTTAATTTTTTTTTTGCCTTTAAAATATTTATTGACTGTTTTACCCGAGATCCTGCATCCGTCACTTATTGAAAGTAGATAATGCATAAGTAATTTTTTTTAAAGAAATACATAAGTAATTAAAAGGTATCAATAGATTATACAACTTGGGGAAATACTTAAAATATCCAACACTTCATTCTAAACATGTAAAACCAACAAGGACAAGTATGTAGTGGCCCGGCCCAACCCGCCCTTGCCAAAAACCCAAAAGGCTTTGGTATGAAAGAAAAAACTATCATCGTACAGCCTCCTTTTTTTTCGAATCGTATAATTAAATTTTTAATAACTAATATGACAAACTAAACTTATAATTCTACTAACATGCACAATCCAACTGATTCTTCCTTTATCTACCTAAGAAAAACAATAGATATAAATGCTCAACTAGGGCCGAGCAAAATAACCGAAAAACCAAATCAAACCGTAATATGAAATTAACCAAACCAATGACAAACCGAATAAATTGGTGTGGCTTGGAACCAAACCAATTGCAATTGATTGGTTTTGGTTATTTTTACTTACACACAATCCAGACCAAACCCAACCCGAATTCCTTTATACATAAAGTAAAATATACCAACCCAACCCAACCTAACTCAACCCACTAACTAATAATACTCTCGGTCCAATCAGAATTTTTCTTCTCTTTTTTGAGGGTGTCTAATCAGAATTTTATTAAGATCAATTGCCTACTTTAACTTGTCTTTTGTTGTGGTTTGCTATGTTGTTTTGGTTGGAAGATCATCAAGTTAAAGTGTCCCACATTGGCAACTTGTGGTTGTTTCACCCACCATATTAAGAGATGAAATTCCCCCACCTTACAACCTAGATTTTGGAGATGAGGTCCCTCCTCTTATATGGGTTTGGACTTATGTTTTCAACATGGTATCGGAGCCACCCTTTATTGTGCAAGTGTTGGGCCTATTTGTTGGCCTTGTGTGCCCGGCCCACACTTGAGGGGGCGTGTTAAAGTGTTCCACATTGGGAACTTGTAGTTGTTTCACTCACCATATTAAGAGATGAACTTCCCTCACCTCACAACCTAGGTTTTGGGGACGAGGTCCCTCCTCTTATATGGGTTTGGGCCTATGTTTTCCACACATCATGATGTTTTCATCATGCATTTTGTTGTGTCAACATTCAATCGATTGCTCTTGATTTATGTATGAATGTAAGTATGCAATTATGGAAGACAACGTTTAGCATTTTGTCTTTTGATTTATATAAATGCATGCATGTAATTATGGAACTATCAACTATGTAATCCAAATCATTGTTTTGTGATTTATTTTGTGTGGATTTAACTATTAAATTTATGTAAACAAATGGTAGGTTTTCATATTTGTTGTGTCGACATTCAATCGTTTGCTTTATGATTTGAGCCATGTTATTGGCACCGCACCAGATCTACCGTTAGCATCCCATCTATTGCTAAAATGACAATTTATAACGGCACCACACATGTTATTTTTGACAATATGGATCTACTTTAACCACCACACATATTAGTTCACATTTACTAAATCCAGTTTTGTTTTACTTTTGCCAATCTTTAATACAAAAAAAATTCATTCCCTTCTAAAAATATAAGGTCGACTCCCTCCTCCTCCCCAGAACCACCTCCTCCTCCATATCTTCCACCGGCCGCCCCACCTTCCTGCTTCATACCCATTGCCACCACCACAACCTTTTTGCTAAAACTTAACTAATCCATCTTCCTCCATAAAATCATAGCCACTCCCGTTAACCTCTTAACGGTGACTTCATAAACCCAGCTCATCCGGCGGCGGCGGTGAAGAAATCCTACCGCCTTCTGCCCTTCTCCATCTTCATCTTCCATTATTTGTACACCTTCATCTCCACACCATCCTCTTATGAAAAAAAAATTCAAAAAGAAAAGCTGTAAATAATATTCAAGTACCACTATTCCACACCCTCTCTTCCATAGCCTGACAATATGTAATTTTTTTTTTTGATTTTTTTTTTTTTTTTTGTGTTTCTTGTTCTCTGTTTTTGGTAAATTGGTAAATGCTGATGACGAGATTGGTGAAAATGATTTGAGGATGGAATATTATAATTATTCTTTTTTTTGTTTATGTTTGCTTTTACTTATGCTTGGGTGGTTTGAGGCGGTGAGGTAGCGACAGGAGGAGGATGCATGGATGATGTAGAAGAAGATGAAGATTTATTTTTTCTGGAGTGGAGGTAGTAAAAGAATGTGGTATAGTGGTAAATATGGTAAAATTGTAATTAAATTGTGTGGAGCCAATAACAATTGTGAAAGTATCGTTAAAAGGTGTGGTGCCATACTATATTTCATTAGGATTGTGTGGTGCCATCTAATTTGGTGTGCTAAAGTAAATCATGTGTGGTGCCAATAACAATGTCTTTTTTTATTTACGTATGAATGTAAGTATGTAACTATGGAAGACAACGTTCAGCATTTTCTCTCTTTGATTTATGTAAATGCATGCATGTAATTATGGAACTATCAACTATGTAATCAAAATCATTGTTTTGTGATTTATTTTGTGTCGATTTAACTATAGAATTTATATAAAAAAAGTAGGTTTTCATGTAACGCTCTCAGACCTGTGCATGGTAGGGCTAAATGAGTCATAAATGGTTCGGTCAATTGCTTAGACCGTCGTCCTCGCTTGGTCTAAAAGGGATAACCCGAGTTGACAAGTAATTTATGTCTCACACTTATATAAGGGTGAGCATTCTCTTATTTTACCGATATGAGACTTTATATTCACATTTTTTCTAAAGATTGACCTTGTTAAACCGAAACCAACCAAAACCAAACTGAACCAAACCATTGGGTTGACTTTGTTTTGTCTTGGTTTGGGGAACAATTCAAAGCGCCCCAAACCGACGCGAGTATTTTCGAACCATACCGAATCAACCCATGATCATCCTTTGCTTAAGTGACCACACATTAAATTAAGGTGGGTTCGATTGACACACTCATTTTTAATATTGGCACTTTGATTATTTTTTCAGGTGAAAACAACGTCGGTGCCACTGGTGTTCCTTGTTGAACATCAACGTCTGTGACACCGACGTTGGTGTTCAACAAGGAACACTAGTAGAAAGTCGTGGACTGACGTTTTCTAAAATTTAACACTTTTATAAAGGGAACGTCAGTGCCACTAGTGTTCCTTGTTGAACACCAACTGCTTAGCCTGTTAAATCCAAGAAAATTTGTTAAATCTTCGATTCAGCGAAGAGAAATGACCTTGGATATACTGCTAATTCAGAATAGTTTAAATGTTGTAGAATTGATCAAAAAAGGGATATTAGTTATCGAACCCGCCCGCCTGCCTGCAAAAAATGATAGCCAATTTATTATGTATCAAATTTTTGTATTTCATTGGTTCATAAGAGTAAACATAAAATAATCAAGAACGTCACACTTTACAAAAAATCACCGGATGCAGAAATAATTTTTATGGTGCCGGAAGCAATAGGGTGCCGAAAGTAAATAGGGGTGTGTTGATAGAACCCCCAAAATTAAAACGTACTCCATGTTTTTTTCTTAGACTACATAAACCTCCTTTTTCCTTGCCCCTTTTTAAAAAAGTGTTATTTGTTTATAAGGACGTGTTTTGGTACTTAATTAGGCACTTAGGACATCCAAAAAAGATCATTAGTTATAAGGACGGATTTATTTTATCTTTCCAATTTTACCCTTCTCATATAAGTTGTCTTTAATGCATATTAAGCGGTAATCCTGATTCTGATTCTTTCGCATTTAACTCTGATTCTGATTCGCACTCTTACCGCTTCGTTCATGCTTTGAATTCTGATTCTTATGCTATTTATGGTCGTGTAATCCGATTGTCCGCCGCATCTTGTCTTGTTTTGATCCAGCTGTGTGTATTTTGTTCTGGATTCATCAATTTCCTATTAATTTGTGCATCAGAGTTTCAAAAAATCATCTAGCTTCGTTGTTCATCTTCTTCTTCAAATTTTCTGGTAATTTTTTAGATTTGTGCGTGCATTCTGTTGTTGATTTTTCATATTTATCTGATACTTATGGAGATTTTGTTTATTACTCTTGTTTGTTGTTGATTTTGTTCCTGCATTCTGACTGCAGGAACATATGAGTTTGATCGATTTTGTTTCTTGTTTGAATTAGGTTTTCTTCTTGTCTGTGTTTGTTCAGTGAGGCTTCATTTTTGTTTTTCTGATTTGGATTGTATTAATTTTGTTTATATTGATTGAAATTACATAATGTTCTGATGCAGTGACTTCTTGTAGTAATCAGCATTCTTCATTGTTACATTTGTTCTTTTTTATTGATTTTTGTAATATAGGTTAGTTGTTGTGTATGCAGTGGCTTTTTGTCTTAGTTAGTGTTATTTCAGAGTATATTTGTTCTTTTTGATTGATTTTTGCAATATATGAACTGTATTTTTCAGATGGAATTAGTATGTTTGTTCCTTTTAGGTGACTTTGATTTTTGTTGTTGTAATTTTGTGAATATACTTTACATGAACTTCGATTGCAATGTAAACAGAGTTATTTGAGTTTCACTATGGTCATATGTCATTTTCTTTTGTTTTGCAGATTCTGTTATGTTTTTTGTGATTTTTTCTGTATTGAGGACAGACAGTCATATATTTCCATGTTGTTGAATGAATGTTGTAATTATTGTAGTTGAATTTCAGTTTTGATGACTATATAGCTGATTTAGTGTATGCAGTGACATTCATATTTTATGCAGTGACATTGCATGCTATGTATTGACATACATCTTTTTTTGGTACCTGTGTTATTTTTATGTGATTTTAATCAATATTGATCTAATGTATTGAGCTATTAGAATGATATTGAATAATTATTGAACTGAATGAAGTTTTATTTTAGTATGTTCATGTCATGTAGTCGTTGCAGTGACATCCTTCTCCATTGCAGTGACATAGTCCTTTTTTTTTTCCTGCAGGGTTATATTGTGTTCACAATGTTGATTCTTATGTGCACCTATAAGGAAGAGATGTGTGTTGTCACAGTGACAGTTGATAGTACGTTAAAGTATATTCATGATAGACTTTCAAATCGGTGGACGGATTTGAAGGATATGTCTATCAGTTTGTATTATGTGTTGCCTGATGATCCCAAATGGCTGTTATGTTCCGATGATGATGTGCAGTCCATGATTGCTCTTGCTGAATCTTACAGTGCTAAGCGTGTTAAAGTGGAGGTTGTACGGAATGATGTTGTTGGTTCTTCATCTTCGTACAATGATGGTAGTTGTGTTGGATCTGAGGATGTTGTTGATGATGAGAGTTCTATGATTTCCTCTTCGACTGATAGTAATGTGTTGACTTTTGGTTGGAACAAAATTGTAATCAAAGAAGGTCAATTGTTTGTTGGTGGTGCGGATGATTTTAGGGAGTGCCTTCAAAAGCTGTCTATACAAACTGGTTTTAAGTATGTCTACAAGAAGAATGATAGTTGTAGGATTTATGTTGTTTGTGCTAAGATGAATGAAGCAAATTGTAGTTGGTATGTTCGTGCTTCGGTACAGAAATCCAGTGGATTCTTTTATGTAACTAAGTTGTGCAATGTTCATACTTGTGGTATGTCTTCGAGATCTTTTGGGCGAGATCGTCGTATGACTTCTGATCTTATTTCGAAGGTTGTTCTTCATAAGGTTCGTGAAGACTCGAGTTTCTCTCGCATCGATTTGCGACTTTTGGCCGGTACGATCATGGTCGTTCGGCCTTCTTATGCGGTTGCTTGTCCGTTGTTAACAAAGCTAGGGATTTGTTATATGGTGATGTTAAAACCTCATTCAAAAGTTTGCCTGGTTATGTTAATAGTGTGCGTGAAACGAACCCTGGTTCTGTTGCTATTTTAGAGGTGCATCCTGAATCTCGTCATTTTCAACGGATGTTTATTGCGTTTGATGCTTGTATTCGTGGGTTCAAACATTGTCGACCAATGCTCTTTCTGGATGGGGCTCATTTGAAGTTTGATCAGTCTGGCCATTTGTTGGGTGCAACTGGGAAGGATGGTGATAATGGTATGTGTTATTTTGAGTAACTCTTTATCTTTTATGCAGTGACACTTGAGTTTATGCAGTGACACTTATTTTATTATTTGAGAGTTGGTTTTTTTTATCACTTTCCATGTGGCATTGCTTTGATACCTTCTTTTTTGAGTTCCTGTATCAACTGTCTCTGCATTTAGGTTCTGATTTTTGTGTTATGACTGTGTTTTTGCACTTTTATGTTTTGGCATTGAGATTTTTGTTGCAGTGACATTGGTTTTGTGTTATTTTGCTGTGATGTTCTGATTTGATATTGTTCCAGGAATATATCCTCTGTGTTATGGTGTTGTTGATTCTGAGGATTTCGATAATTGGAGATGGTTCTTGTTGCATTTGAAGAATTTGCTTATCCAGTTCGTCGGATGACGTTCATGACCGACAGGAATCCTGGACTATTGGATGCTATACGTGAAGTGTTTCCTGATGCATTTCATTCTTATTGTATTTACCATTTGAAGTTGAATCTGAAGACTTGTTTTAGTGGTAAATATGTAGGTAAATCTTTGCGTGAGAGAATGGTCCATTTGTTTTACCAATGTGCTTATGCTCCGACTGTTGAAAAGTATGAGAAATACATGGCTGATATGTTACTTGAAGGTGGAGAGCGTGCAGAAACGTTCTTTGCGAATTTAGATCCGAAGAATTGGGCCAATGCTTATTTTGAAGGTTGTCGGTATGGTCATACTGCTTCTACTTTGGCTGAGTCGTTTAATGCTTGGATATTTAAGGAGAGGCACCTTCCTGTGTTGAATATGGTAGATGGCATTCGTATCAAGATCATGACAAGATTCTCAGATAAGCGTCCGCCGCAAAGATCATTTAAGTCTTTGATCTGTCCAAAAGTTGATTCTATTTTGTCTAAGCTGATGGATTCGGGCAGTCGCTTTGGTGTTGCTAGATGTAGTTATTAAAAGTATGAGGTTTTTTCATCTCCGCTGGCAAGTGTTAATTTGGATATCCGTGCTTGCTCATGCAAGGAGTGGCAGCGGAATGGTTATCCGTGTATTCATGGATTGGCTGTGATTAGGAGTACAGGTTTTCCTTTGAATGAGTACGTGGATCCTTGTTATTTGACACAGCCATATGTTGATTCATACGATTTTGGAGTACAGCCAATTCCTGGTCCATTTTTGAAGAATAATTCTGAAGATCTTATTGTGCTTCCACCTGTTCCGATGAAACAGCCTGGTAGGCCTCGGACGAAGCGTCTTCGATCTCGTGGTGAGAAATCAACTCGTGTTATCCATTGTGGTCGTTGCCATGCGTTTGGCCATCATAATAAGAAGGGTTGTTTTGCTTGTCTTAATCGATAGTTAATCTATTTTTCTGGTTTTGTAAGCGTTGACTTTTCGATTTAATAAGCATGATTTGTGAGATTTCCCTAATGCAGTGACATTAATCTTATTACATTTTGTATGCTCATTGAGTGCTAAGAGTTGTAATTCATTTAGTTGCTATTGTATTCATTGTAAAGATCTTATTATATAGTTGAAGATGTTTAAATCGTCACGGGTGTCCTTGCGGTGTATAGACGGTGGATATCTGGCTGTATTTAAGGTGTGGTGTTACTCCGGCGGGTGGTGGTATGGAGGAATGAGAGTGGACAGAGCCTTGGCTTGCAAGTATAGTGTGTATTTCATATATCTCATCCTCTTCTAGTTTACAATGACCACCCCTTTTATAGAGGTGGGTAACTTAGGGAATAAGTAATCTATTAGATATTTTACTAATAGCTAGGTTTAACTTAGATAGTAAGCAAGACGAAATATCTAAGATACAAGTGGGGAAAAGATCTGGATCAATCGGCGGCCATCTCTCTGAGGTCGCAAGGAGCAAGCCTTCTCCGGCCTCGCCCCCTTGGCGACCCTTCTTGACTTGCCTGGATGAGATTCACAGGATCTGTTGCACTTGCCTGGGACCGCAAATGCTTTGGTCGCGGCGAGGTGAGACACAGTGGCCGCCCCTTTTGCGATCTCTTTTGTCATGCCGGGGGGTGGCCGCAGTGGGTTGTCTCTTACTGTTGAGGTGGTGGAATTAATTATACCCATCAATGGCCCCCTACTCCGTGCTTTAATGATATTCCCTGAGGATATGAAGGATGGAGTAATTATCAACACCTTTTATGACCTCATCGTCGGATGCGACTTGTACACTTAGGGCCGTGTTTTTAAAGCAAGCGACCTCAAAGTAACTTTGGGTCAGTTTTTGCGACCTTGTCGTCTGATGCGACTTGTTCACTAAGGGCCGTGCTTTCAAAGCAAGCGACCTCAAAGTAACTCGGGCCGTTTTTGCGACCTTGTCGTCCGATGCGACTTGTTCTCTAAGGGCCGTGCTTTCAAAGCAAGCGACCTCAAAGTAACTCGGCCTGTTTTTGCGACCTTGTCGTCTGATGCGACTTGTTCTCTAAGGGCCGTGCTTTCAAAGCAAGCGACCTCAAAGTAACTCTGGGCCTGTTTTTGCGACCTTGTCGTCCGATGCGACTTGTTCTCTAAGGGCCTTTCGGGCCTCCGCGACCTTGTCGTCTGATGCGACTTGTTCTCTAAGGGCCGTGCTTTCAAAGCAAGCGACCTTAAAGTAACTCGGTCAGTTTTGTGGGGCGAGGCCGTCAATCGTGGCTGGCGTCAGTCCTCTAGGTTTTCCTCTGCGGAATGATGCGGCCGTTTCAGCAACTGCCTAGGTAGTTGTACGTGGGTACTGATGGGACGCCTTTTCGTATTTCGAAACTGACAACTGCCGCCCTAATCTGAACCGTTGGATGAAGCGTTCCCAACCGTACGATCGTGGCCCCCTTGCCTATATAAAGCTTTCGCTTCTCACCCTTCACACTTTTAGCGTTTCTTATTTTCTCCGTTGTTTGTTGATTTAGAATTCTCAAGTTTTTTGCCAGAGCTTTGAAGGTTCAACGGCATTCCTGCGGTGGTTCTAGGATTTCACGGCGGTTCTTTTGAAGATTCCGGCCACCTCCTTGAGTATTTCCCGCTTTTACGCGGTTTTCCAATCTTTCTCAAAGAAATCGTAAGAAATCCTTTCGTTAACTCGTTTACTCATCCATCCCCGCCTTGTTTTTCCATACATATCAATTTTGTCATTCTTTTTGCTACGGAGATGCAACATTGCCTTGTTTCCGATTAATAATGGGGGTTTTTCCCGGGGAGAGATTATAGCTTTCCCGGGAAAATTGGGGTTTCACCCGCTCCCCGCTATCCTCTCGTAATTTTATTTGCGATCTCTCTTGCAAAAACGGAGGAGGCGGTATCGGAAGTGGGTGTGATCACCTTCCCGGGCTAATTTATTATTATACCAGTCCGAAAGCTCCACCTTTTTCCTCCCTTGTTTTTGCAGATGTCGGGGAATGATCATTCGCGATGATTCTCGCGAAAGGGAGATTTATGATTATGCGAGGATGACCCCATATTATCCGCGGCCCGCTGGCGATCTACCGGACGAGGTTGAAGTGGAAAGTACTCGCGCGTATATTGGCGAGATTATTGCCGATGAGGTCGCTACTATGGATGCCGACCCTTTTGAGTTGGAGGCCTTTGTCTCTCGCTAGAAATCCGCCGCGTAGAGTGAGCCTTAAGGAGAAGGCGCGGGCTCAAAAGTCTCCAACCTGCTCACGGGGCCGAAAAGATCGCGTCCCCGGCCGAAGGACAACCGCGGTCCCGAGTACTAGCGGCGCTCCCGACCACGACGAAGCTTATGTTCGGGACGCCGCAGCTCATGAGTTAATGGGGTCCGGTGAGGATGAAAATGCTGAATTGCCTCGGAAGGATATCTCGGAGGCCTCGCAAAAAGCAAGAAGAGGAAAATTGCGAGCCAAACCATGACAGTTGGTGAGGCCGCCGCGGCCGCTACCCACCCCGAAGAGCTCTCGTCCTAACAATCCCGAAGCTATGCGAGAGTTTGGGATCATGACGGCGTACGAGAAGGACGTTGATAAGAAATGGTCCCGACCGTGCAAGAGCAACGATCTCAACAGGACCATTAATAGCATATTCGGAATCGACACCAGTGTGTATCGGTTTTCTTTTTTCGATTATAAGAAGGAGTCCGATAAATTTAAACCCGGGGACCATAAGGATTACGTAAGTGCGCGTCGCTCCGAGGACACCCTTATCCTCCACTTCCATCATTTGCATGCGGGTCTGAGACCGCCTTTCGATCCTTTCTTTGTGAAGATCTGCAAGGAGATGCAGGCGCTTCCCTCTGATTTTGCCGTCGGGGCTATTATCCAGTTGATGGCCTTCACAGTTATGTGTCGGATTCTGAAGATCGAGCCGACGTTAACTTTACTGGGGCAATTTTATTCCTTCTGTGGAACGTCTATTCCTGGACAAGTCTCCCTGAGGGCGAAGACTCCCCGCCTACTATTCCCGCTTCCCAATAAGTTTCACAAATGGGGGCAGCGGGTACTGAAAGTCGAGTCGAAGGTAGGTTGGCCTTTTCCTAGGGCAGAAGTCCGCGGAGGCAAATCCACGCTTTTAATCCTTGACCCCCCTGTGAGTGAGCGGCGCTACGTAAAGGGGCTGATGACGTTAATTCAGTCGGACGGGGCGGCGCCATCTCGGAGAAATGTTTCTTGGGTTGAACTTCTTGATCTGGCCGAGCCTTTTGTATGTATGGCGGGCCTAGTGGGCAGGGGGAATGCCGCGCCCTTGGTACGAATGGGTCCTGAGAGCTGCGATCCGGACTGGATTGGGGATTGTCATATCAACAAATGTTTCCCCTCCGAGTGTCCGGAATGTGGGGGCGATCCTATACTTAGGCCGCTTTGTAACTTTCTTTGTCCACTTGTATTTATTTGTAAATGCTCATTTTGTTTTGTTGGGCTCTAAACCGCTTTCTTTTTGTAGGTATGGATCCAAATGCTCGCAGGGCTCACCGAAACAAGCTTAATGCGGAGGCAGACAAGGCAGCCAATGCTCGACAGGAGGCTCTGAAGAAAGCTCTAGGGAGAGTGCCCCGATCTGTGGACGCCTCGATTGTCGAAGAGACACCTAACCCGGAGGCTGCGACATCATCTGCCCTTGTTGCGAGCCCAGGGTCGGCTGGTGCCTCGAAAAAGACTCATCCCCCTGCTAAAGAGTCGCACGGCGTAAAGCGACCTCAAACAGAGAAGGCGGAGGATGATCGCCTACCCAAACGGTCCGCTCCCAGTCCGGTACATCTTGAAGAGGTTGAAATTCCGGTGGAGAAGAGCGCGCCCTCTGAGACACTGCCACAAAAAGCTTTGCCTCGAGGCTATTCTGGGAAAGAGGCCCTCTGGTTGGATCCGAGCTTCACCCAGGGTCTCGACCTGTCCAAAGCTCGCCAGATTGGCGAAGCAATCGCCGATGTGATTCCTCTAGGGCCACTTCCCTCTGACTGTCCTGATACTGTTCAAGTGGAGATTGGTCGGGGCATATTAGCCCGCTTTGCGGCTCAAGACAACTCTCCACCTCAAGATGAGATTGCTGAGATTAGAGATCTCAGTGGCCAGTTTGGGCTTGCTGCTTCTTTGGTAAGACCAGCTTTTTTTTTTTTTTTTTTTTTTTTTTTTTTTGCTAACTGTCCTCTGTTTTCCACAGCTCGGTGCTCGTTTAAATAGGGTACTTGAGGCCGCTGAGAGGCGCGAGGCAGAGGTGAGAAAAGTGACGGCGCAGCTGGGAGCGACTGATAAGGCGAGGGTTACTGCCGAAAAGAAAGCTAAGCACGCGGCTGGCGAGGTGGAAAAGATGAAAGCAATCATGGAGGAGCACTCTAAATTGGATGCTGAGATCAATGAGAAAGTTGCATCTTTGACAAAGGATTATGCGGGGGCGCAGGAGGAGATCGCCACGTTGAGGGGTAAGCTTGCTGAGGCGGAGACGGCTGCCAAAGAGGCCGCCGAGAAAGCTATTGAGGAAGCCGCGAAGAAAACGGCCGAGGCTGTCGAGGAGGCCAAGTCTGGGGCCGTCGCCGCCTACAAGAATTCGGATGACTTCTTCGACCTTATGGAGCATAGCTTTGACCAGGGCTTTAGTCACCTAGCTCGCTGTATCTGGGCTGATCGAGGCAGGGAGCACATTACTCTGGAAGATATGCTGCGGTGGGTGAACACGCACCAAGGTCATCCCGATTTAAGTGGTCTTTCACCCGGAAATCCCTTATGCAAGCGAGCTTGTTACCTCGATACGTACCGAACAGCCTTAAACGTGGCGAGCCCGTTTGGGATCCCGCTCCCCGTTAATCCCGTAAACTTTGAGATGTTGAAGAAGCCGCCGCCCTCTGAGCAAGGCGACGAGTTTATCAGCACCCCGCCTACCCCTCATGCTCTCTAGATTTCTTGGATTTTTCTGCGAGCCCCTTGAAAATTTGATTTGTAACTTTGACTATTTATCTTTGTGATTTGACTGAATCTTGAGTTGTAATATCTTGACAATTTACTTTCTGCATTTTTCAATTTATAAAACTTGATTTTTCCTGTCCCTGATTCGATCTGGCGGCCTTTCGCGAGGCTGTGACAGGTTATTTTATTTTCTCTGTGTGCTGTCCTCTTGATTCGTGCGAGGTTGTTCAATAATTTGGTGGCGTCAAGCAGTCATGAAACGTCGTCGTCTCATTCTAACCATAGTCGCTATGCGACGTTAATTTTTCAAAGTTTCAGCGGTCCTATGAGAGCAGTGCTTTGCCAGAAAACAGAGCCTCTCAGAGCAGCCTTTGACTGTGTCATTAAAGCAGAGTTATGACCCCTAATGACTAGGCGTCGCTGTAACCGTAGCCATAAATTTCGGTCTCTTTATGGTCCGGCGCTCCCGTTGCCTTGGTTTTCGGGGCGCTTGCATATCTGGCCCTAGGATCCAGTTAATCCCAACCGTTGATTATGTCCCTTCCCCGGTATAAAAGGGGTTACTTTGGGACTCACTCTACCTCTTGCCTCATACCGAATTTGCTTTCTTTATTCCTCAATCGTTCATTATCCTCTTTACCGTTTATCCCCCGACTCTATGTCTCATCCAGGGGAAAGCAGCCGGGTTCGGATATGGAAAGCTCGTCCTATCCGGGATGTTTCCCCCTTTTTCACCACTGCCTCCCCCTTAGCCAAGGATTATTTCTAGGATTATTTTAAGTGGCGTGATATTATGAGGGAGAGGGGCTTAAATGAACAACGAATAGAAGACGGCTCCATGCTGCGCGCTCGGCTTTCTGGCTGGTGGGAATTTATTGCTAAGCCTCGGCGCCGGATAATGTTACCATGATACGGGAATTTTATTCCGTGTTGTCCGAGGTAGCCTCCGGCGGGACAAAGAGTAGCATTTCTCTCCGGGGTGTCCCCGTTATCTTTACTCCGGAGAGAATTAACCAAGTTTTTAACATACCCGCTATAAATCCCTCCTCCCATTATGAGATCGCCCGGGACCTTGCGTATGAGGAAAATAGGCGATTCGTCTGGTATTGCAATGTGCGAGCCGTTCCCCGAGCATCGCCGGGTTTGGTCTTTGGGAGTGATCGCGTCCGACCTCTCTCGCAGCCGACCGTGAGTGGAAGAAGTTTATAAATTCCCGCGCTCTTATCTTTGCCGATGCCGATGTTGTTAGTGAGAGCGAAGCGCTCCTTCGCACGCCATTCGCGACCATCGAGTGGATATAGACGGGGAGTGTTGATCCATCGCGAGGCACTAAGATATGCGTGCTCGGTGGGTCAAGCTCGCCGAGGTACAGTCGCCGCATGCCTTTCGCGTCGCCGATAACCAAATTATGCAAAGGCGCCGTGGTTCCCTTCCATACTCTCGACCGATATGTTTGAAAAAACTTATCCGGTGGAGCCCTTTGCAAGCGTGGTGTCGTTTTTGGACCTCCACACATGTGATCGGAGGAAGATAACCATCCTGCAGTTGATGGAAGTTTGTCCAGGCTTGATCGATATGTTTGAAAAAACTCTTTTTTTTTTTTTTTTTTTTTTTTGACGATGACGAAAAGACAAGAATGTAAATACAATTTGGAAAAACAAACTTTATTTGAATTGGCTTGTTACATATAGTATTTTTTCGCATTGTCCGCATGCCATGGCCTATTATACTCGCGGCCCTCCTTGTCACTTAGCGTGTACGTCCCCTTTTTGATAACTCGCGAAATCCGTAGGGGCCCTCCCGCTTTTCCGATAGCTTTCCTTTTTTCGCTTCATGGCCCGTGGCTTGTCTTTTTTGTAAACGTAATCCCCGACGGCGAAGTGATGATTGCGAATACGTTTGTCGTGATGACGCTTTGCCGCCCGTTTATAATTGACTAGACGACCGTATGCCCGGATGCGCCGTTCCTCTACTAGATCAAGCTCGAGTTTACGCGCCGCCGTATTATTGACCGCCGTAAAAAACGACCCTAGGGCTTGGTAAGGCCATTTCCACAGCGCCATAGCCTCGCATCCATATGTTAAAGCAAAAGGAGTTTCCCTCATTGTGATTTTTCGCGACGTCCCGAGTGCCCATGAGCCGCCGGAAGCGTGATCCGGCCGCTGGCCTCGCTTTCTCACCCAGGCTCTTCTTTAACACACTTAGGACCCGATTGTTGGCATTTTCGGCTTGCCCATTTCCTTGCGGGTAGCACACGGATGATTGCCAATGTTTAACATTGTTCTCTTCACAAAATCTCGTCGAATTCGTCTCGAATTGAGGTCCGTGATCGGAAACCATCACTCTCGGAACACCAAATCTTGTCCATATTTGATCGAGCAAAAAGTATGTTATGTCCCCGGTATTGGTTTTTACCAAGGCCTTAGCCTCGACCCATTTAGTAAAATCATCCACCGCGACGACCACGTATTCGCAACCCGAGCGACCCTTCTTCAAAGGTCCGATGAGGTCGATCGCCCACATGTCGAAAGGCCGTGCAAATACCACTATGCTTTGTTCGACCGAGGGTAGCCCGGGGATATTTGCGAACCTCTCGGCAAGTATCACATGCTTGGGTATGAGATTTGGCGTCTTCTCGCTAATTTCGGCCAATAATATCCGGCTAGAAGTACCTTCGTGCTAGTGTTCGATTGGAGGGATGGCCGCCGCACATTCCCTCATGTAGTTCTCGTTAGAATTCCCGTTACCTCCTCGGTCGTACGCACCGCGTAAGGGGTTTCGAGAATGAATGACGGTAAAGCACATCGTCCATAATCATATATCTTGCGGCCCTTTTTACTAAGGCCTTAGCTTTGCAAGGATCGCTGGGAAGCTCCCCTAACTCAATATAAGACTTCATGATGTCGACCCAACAAGTGTTACTGGGTTGGAAATCCATGATCTCGACTCGGGAGATGGCGGGCTCCGATAGGTGTTCGACCATGATGCTGGGATCGCACGACGCGTCTTTGCTGGTTAATTTGGATAAGTAGTCTGCCCTATGATTGTCCTCTCGAGGGATGTTTTTGAATTGACAATATGCGAAGTCGCTTTCGAGTCTTTTGACGAGGTTAATATACCTCTCGTAAAATTTCGCAATGAATGCCAAAGGACCCATTGATTTGATTCACCACCAACCGTGAGTCGCAAAATACTTGTATATTTTCGACTTTCATGGCTTTGGCGAGTTTCAACCCGGAATGACGGCCTCGTATTCTCGCCCGGTTATTGAGGCGGTGAAATCGAATCTCGCAGCCTCGCTCAATTTCTTCGATGTGCCCGGCTCTAACCGGATTATTCCCGCGCCACACCCTTTGTGATTAGCGGCGCCATCGACGTAGCCGCCAACGGTGACTTGGCCCGATAGGCTCGTCCTCCGTGGTGACCTTATCCCGGTCGCATTCGGAGCGCACCCGCTCTTTCACCTCTTCGTTGAAGCTTGTTTCTCGCTATGAAATCCGGGAGAGCCCGGGCCTTTATAGCCTTCCGAGGCTCATATCGGATATCGAACTCGCAAGCTCGATGGCCCATCGGAGCGCCGACCGGACAGTGTCCGGTTTGTGAAGAACCCGTCTTAGCGATGCATTTGATAAGACTACGATGGTGTGCGATGAAAAGTAAGCCCTTAATTTGCGGGCAAATATAACAACACAATAAGCCAACTTTTCTATATTAAAATAACGACTTTCAACGGGGCTTAGAGCTTTGGAAACATAAAAAACTCGGCTTCTCGCGAGCCCTCCTCCTCTTTTACAAGTGCCGCGGCTACGGCCCTATCCGAGGCCGCCAAATACAAAAACAAAATATCCCCGAGCCTTGGGCTGGTTAACAACGGCGGTCTTGACAAGTATTCTTTGAGGTCTTTAAATGCCTGGGAGCATTCCGCTGTCCAAAAGAAGGTAACAGCCCCTTTCAGAATTTTGAAGAAAGGCGTACTTCTTTCTCGCGGATTTCGAGACAAACCTACCCGTAGCCGTGATTCTCGCCGTTAAGCCGCCGTACTTCTTTAATACCGGTGGGCTCGCTCATGTTGACCAGGGCCTCGATTTTCTCGGGATTTGCCTCGATCCCCCTTTGACTTACCATAAAGCCCGTAAATTTTCCCCGCCCGGACCCCAAAAGTACATTTCGTAGGTTTAGTTTCATTGAGTGGCCCCTTACATTGGCGAAGGTTTCGCGAAGGTCCACCAGTGACCCCGGCGACTTGACTTTACGACCATATCATCAATATAGGCTTCCATGTTCCCGCCTATTTGTGTGCCGAAAACTCGGTTTACCATTCTCTCGATATGTCGAACCCGCGTTCTTTAGGCCGAAAGGCATCATCTCATAGTAATAGAGTCCACACGCGGCCCCGAAGGCCGTCATTTCCTTGTCTTCATCTCGCCATTTTGACTTGGTGATAACCGGAATATGCGTCCGTAAAACTCGGTGTTTCGAATCCGGCGATCCCGTCGACCATTTTGTCAATCCGGCGCCGCATAAGGGTCTTTGGGGCAAGCTTTGTTCAAGTCTCGTGAAGTCGACACACATCCGCCACTTGCCGTTGTGTTTCTTTATCATCACTACGTTTGCCGACCATGTGGGATATCGGAGCTCCTTGATAATGCCTCGCCGCTAGAAGTTTTTTGACTTCGCCTTTTATTGCGATCTCTTTTCCGAGAGAACCGGCGTGCTCTTTGCCGTATTGGTCCGAAGTTGGGGTCGGCATTTAGATAGTGCAAAGCGACCTCCGACCCAACGCCCTCATATCCGTTACTTCCCATGCAAAGGCGCTCAAGTTGGCTTTTAAAGCCCGATCAATTCTTCCCTCTCTTCCTCGGTGGTCCTCGATCCTATTTTTATCTTTTGATCGGGATATTTGTCGTTTATTATAACCTCGATCAACTCGTCCTCGGCAGTGAAGTCGGGCTCGTCCCGAACTTGCAATGTTTCCACCTCTACTGCCTTCTCCGGGATTTCTTTCATCATAGCAATCTGATCCGTAGCCGTGTTAAAACCATCCGGTCCGGGGTCGCTTAGAATCGACCCCGTTTTTGGTCATATAGTCGAGGAAAGCTCCAGTCGGCCGATGGCGACCCCAACTTCTTCCCCTACGTGAAATTTGACCCGTTGGTGGGGAACGGACGCCACCATTTGAAATTTTTTCATGGCCGGGATCCCCAAGATAATGTTGTAGTATGAGGGAAGATCAATAACTAAAAATGTGATTATCTCGCTTCGCATGGCTCATAGTCGCCCAAAGTGACGCCGAGGTCGACCGTTCCCTTGACCCGCACGGTGTCGTTGGTAAAGCCCTCGAGCACCCCGAGGTAAGGTTTCAACTTAGCTTCTCCAAATCCGATCCGTTTCAAACAATCGAAATAGATGACGTCGCGACCAAATTCCGTGTCGATCATCACTCTGCCGACTCCATGTTTGTCGTTTATTCCGATTTTAAGAACAAGGGGTACCTCCACGGGGCCCTCGCTTGTGGCCAATTCGCTTTTAGTGAACATGATTCCCTTCTCGTTTTCCCCCAATACCACCTCGCTTTTCAAAACCGCGCGCATTGATCCGGTGTATCCGAGATTTCGCCGATCGTTGTCCGGGGATATCCCCATGGATAACTTGGACCTCTTTCGATAGACGCGGGGGGGGGGGCGACCTTGACCGGTACCGGTATTCCCATCTCGCTTATACTTAGTCGCCGGTCCCTCGCGGATTAACCTTTCTATTTCTCGCCTTAACGTGAAACATTCATCCGTGATGTGACCATGATCCTTGTGATAGTCACGCGTACTTGGACTTGTCGCGACCGTCGGGATCGCCCTCATAGGTTTGGGCTTGTCAAAGTGCTCGCGGATTTCGAACAATATTTGAGATGCTTTGGTGTTGAGCGGGGTAAAATTGTCCTCGCCGAATTTATAAGGCTTTTTTACCTCGCGCTCGTGATTAGCCTCTCGCCCTTTTTCCTTCTTTTTCTCCTCGCGCTCCTCTTTTTGTGAAGGTCGCTCGCTTTTGGCTTTGCCCCCGCCCAAGGACGGCGCTTCGCCGACTCCCATCATTCGAGCCCTTTCCAACATTTCCCCGAGACCCGCTTTGGGGGCCGTAGGTTGAACTCGCCATTGGACCCTTGGCGATCCCCGTGAGGAAACACGTGACAACCGCATCATCCGGAATGTTTCTTGTTTGATCGTATATTCGATGAAACGTTCGTAATACTCTTTTCCGGATTCATGTCCTCCCATGCGAACTTCGTATGGTCCTCTATAGTTTTCTTTGGCCTACTCGCCGATTCAAATTCTCTGACGAATTTCTCGGAGAGATCCTCCCAGCCTTTTACTGAGCCACGGGGAAGTCCACGTATCCAAGAGGCGGCCCTATCCTGCATGCTTCCGACTAAGGCGATGCACCAGGCGGATTTATTTTGGGTCGCTAGGGTGATGCGACCTTGGAAAGCGGTGAGCCAGTCGTTTGGGCAAGAATTTCCATTGTAGTAATTATAGCTGGGGTAGCTAACCTTTTCGTGACTGGCAGGCAATGTTTCGTAATTCTCTTGGCGAGTACGTCAATTCCCGAGATCGGGCGGCCCTCTCGGCCGGCCTCGACTTTTTCAATTCGGCGAGCTCATTTTTCATTATTTCCATTTGCTCGCCAAGACGGGGTCAAAACTGGGCCGCAACAAAGGCTCGTGTATTCGTCTTTTCCGGCCTGCGCTCTGACTCCCGGCAGTCTTGCGACTCCTCCCGACGAGCTCTTTTCTCACGTATGATTATGCGGGCGTCCGGTGGGTCCCTATCTTGGGGGGGAAATCTCTCCTCGGGAAGGTTGAGACGACTTGGGGCCGAGGCCTTGTCCTTCTCACCTAACCTTTTGAAGGCCGAACCTTTTTCGTGTGACTTTTCCCTCTGATGATCGCGATCTGGGAGAACCGAGGTCTGCACAACGTCTTTCCTAGGTCCTTTGCGACCTGATGAACGCACGCTTTCCTCTATCTCGATCCCGCGAGTCTGGCTTTGCCGACCTCTATTCACGCCCGGGAGCGATTTCATTTCTGGAGGATTTGGGGGTCGTACCGACATTGGAGTTTGGCCCTTAGCCACTAGACGGGAATTAGCTAGGTACATAGTTTCCGCATACCTCGCGTATTCCCTTATTTCCACAACCTCCGGATCCTCCTGGAGATCTGGCTCTGCCCTGGGAGTTGACCTCTGGCTTTGCTGCGATCGAGATGATCCTCTGATTTTCCTATCCAAAGCTGCTACGACCTCTCTTGACTTAGCCTTCTGATTTATCAAATTTCGGGCATCGCTAGGGGCCAAAACTCCCTTTGTGATCCTTCCCCACCCGCTTGCGTAATCTCTTGTCTCTATCGCGGCGTCGCCTTGTATATGTGTTTGTACAACGCCTCTCGCAGAGTTTGGGGGTCCAGCTTGTCCTTTGCTTCCCGCCATAGGTTGACTATTTGTGATTAGATTTCGCCTTGGGTCGGACTTCCTGGCAACCTGATGTGATCTTTAGATGATGGAGTCGGTCAGATGGACCGCCGTTTTCGGATTGTGTGTAGTTTTTATGAACTGATGAAGCTTTTTCTTCTCGGTAACGGAGCCAACTGAAGATGTTTAAATCGTCACGGGTGTCCTTGCGGTGTATAGACGGTGGATATCTGGCTGTATTTAAGGTGTGGTGTTACTCCGGCGGGTGGTGGTATGGAGGAATGAGAGTGGACAGAGCCTTGGCTTGCAAGTATAGTGTGTATTTCATATATCTCATCCTCTTCTAGTTTACAATGACCACCCCTTTTATAGAGGTGGGTAACTTAGGGAATAAGTAATCTATTAGATATTTTACTAATAGCTAGGTTTAACTTAGATACTAAGCAAGACGAAATATCTAAGATACAAAAGGGGAAAAGATCTGGATCAATCGGCGGCCATCTCTCTGAGGTCGCAAGGAGCAAGCCTTCTCCGGCCTCGCCCCCTTGGCGACCCTTCTTGACTTGCCTGGATGAGATTCACAGGATCTGTTGCACTTGCCTGGGACCGCAAATGCTTTGGTCGCGGCGAGGTGAGACACAGTGGCCGCCCCTTTTGCGATCTCTTTTGTCATGCCGGGGGGTGGCCGCAGTGGGTTGTCTCTTACTGTTGAGGTGGTGGAATTAATTATACCCATCAATAGTTATTGTGAAGTCATTTGTATTTGTTTTTGATACCCAATTTGTTTGTGATGTTTCTATGTTTGTGTTTGTTTAATGAGTTCATTCAAATGATTGTTTCAGTGAGTGCAGTGACATCAGTGTCACTGCATCTTTCTGAAGAATTTTTTGTATAGAAATTCTAATGCATTTAATTCCCTTTTCCACATAAAATCTTAACATCAATCCATAAAGAATTAGAAATCATTGCACAAGAACCTGAACCATCAATCATTTCCAGTTTCTTAAAACACAATGAACCCTCAAACATGATTTAGTAATTATGAACCATTGAATCTTTTGTATTTTATAAGATTATATACAATGAGATTTATTCTTATACTGAATGTGAATTCAGTTGTGCTTATTTTTATTCCCCTATCTGTTTGCTTTATTTGTATCTTTGTATTTGTTTTTTGAATGAACTGAAATGTTTTTGTGCTGACTGCTGTGACATCGTTGTCACTGCATCTGAAATAACATCTTTTGAGTGTTAATTCCTTGTCCTGCTGTTGGTTTCATGCACTCACTTGAATCTTAAAAATTTGTGCAGAACAATTAGAAATTTTACTAGCATTTTATGAAAAAAATGAAGCATCAAACATTTTTGATTTGTATAAACAAAATGAAGCAATAGTTATGAACCATCTAACCAAAATGAAGTATCAGTTATGAACCATCAATAGAAACCCTTACTACCTTATGATAGTCTAGTCTTCAACTACATCATACCAATGATTGACCATCAACATAGCAAAACAAGCTGAATAGTCAAAACAAGTAAAATTACGGCTATTTTAGTCCTGTATGTGAAGTCTGTCAAGCACTAATGAATTTACTACCATTGCCTTGAACTGCTGCACTTGTTCTGCTGCTAGTTGTGGTGGAATTTCTAAATCTTGTGCTAGCTTGTAGATGTAATATGACACGTAAAGGGCACAGTCCCTGCATTTCATTTCAATGATTCTGTTATTATTGTGTATCCTTATTTTTGGTCATTATGTTAAGAATTGCATTTATACTTACGTTGCATTATCTTGTAAAGGTAGGTTTGCAACCTTTCCATTTTCGTTGCTATTATCGGTTGCTGGCTATTTGGTTCAATGGCTTGTGAAAGCATCTCTACCTGCAAAATAAGGCCACTCCATGTGCAATGTTTTTGTTATATTGTATGATTTTTGTGAAGAAGATGCAAGTGATGGAAATTCAGTGATAGAAGATGCAGTTTTTATCATGATTTCTTTGATAACTTACTGTAATTTCGCAGTCTTTGATGAATACATCGGGTATGTCTGGTTTCACCGCTGATGAATGATGCATTTTCCATGTTGTGTCTCCTAAAGTGTATGTTAGGAGTACCCAGTGGTATGGCCTTGGCTCTAATCCCATACAGCATAACGAGAGAAAAACTTTCTTTTCTTGATGTATTATTTCCGGCATCTCGATCGTTTTCTCATTTCTGTATGTCTTGTCGTGCTCAATCTCTTCAAATATTGCCTGCACATTGCATTTTCATGATATTATAAATGTGAACTGGAAGCTATTTATTCAAATCAGTTTTTTATGCATACCCATGTTCCTACATTGAATATGTGGTAGTTCGGCTTAACTAAATTTGCACGTTTTAAGAGCTCAATGAATCCTTGAACCACCTATTGCAAATCTCATTAGGCTAAGTTAGTTTATTTCTTTAACAAATAATTCAGTTTCATCAAGTAATGCAGTGCGAGTAAGATGGAATTAGACTAAGATGCAGTGACGGTAAGATGGAATTAGACTATGATGCAGTGACAGTAAAATTTTACCGTTTCGTCTATTTGTAGCTCATTGAGAACTTCCATTATCGAGTCAACGTTCACATATGGGTAGTCTCCGAATGATTTTGCCCATACTACAGCCCTGCATTTAGTAATTTATTGTTAGTATTCAATTTTTCAAGAAGATTTATTTTGTATGTTGTTGTTAAGTTATTTTTGCTTACTCTTGTCCTTCATTGTTGTTTAACTCTTGAATTCTTTTGAACACTTCCGGGAGAATGTGTTGTCCAAACTTGTATTTATCTTTGTTTTTGTGGATTATGATTTTCCCTTGAAACCTCGGATTTGGCTTAGGGATGTAGTAATCTTTCCCTTTCCCTTTCTGATCATTCTTTTGCTTTTTCTTCTTTTCTTCGGCATACTGGAAATCTGGATTCTCTTTCTTTGTCCTCTTTCTTGCATTTTTATTCACCCCCCTTTCAATTGTGAAATCTGGGGTCCGTTGATGAGTACGAGGTCGTAGCTGTCGTGCAGGTTTTTCAAGTTTTTGTGCAGCAGGAGTGTGTTGATCAGCATCATCCTGTGCTTCCAAATTTTGTGTGACCTGGTGAGTTGCAATGTTGTCAATTTCATCTTGTAATTCTTGATTCTTTTTTTCCAGTTCTTCAATTTTTGTTTCTTCACTCTGTATCTTCTCTTTGAGGCTTTCATTCTTCTCTTTCTCACCTTCAAGTTCAGCTTTCAAATTCCCGATTGTGGTCTCCCTTGTGAATAATGTTTGCTCAAGTGTTCCCACTTTTTCTCGTAAGCTCCCGCACCCGCTTTTCTTTTTTTTCTTCCTCTTCCAACATAGCGACCATCTTTTTTCTCGTGAAGCACCTTGTTCATTGTAACTCTCCAACAGTTGTTGATGTACAAATCCTTTTCCTTTATGTTCTCTTTTTGCTGTTAATGGTCGACATTGCAAGCTCAATCTTCTCATTCAATTCTTTAACTTCAATATCCAACTCAGTTTTTTCAGCAGTAGTGACATCTAATGTCTCATTGATGTCCGAAAGCTTTGCTTCAAGTTCTTCATATTTCTTCGAGATATCCACTTCTGCCTGCTTCAAGTCTTCCACTTTTGATGCTAGGATTAGATTCTGATGTTGTAGCTCTTCAATTCTTTTCTTCATCATTGCAACACATGCTTGATCACTCTTGTCTTTTGCCTGCAAACATATTTTAAAATACAATAATTAGTAAATCAAGTTCCTTCTTTAGTGTAAGCATTGTTTTCTATTTGCAGTGACATTGTGTGATGCAGTGGCATTATGTAATGTCACTGCATTTTGGTCTTTTAGTACTTTGTAGTTGTCAATACCATGGCTTGCTTTAGTTCTGAAATTTTGATGTTTGCATCTTCTATTTATCTTGACAAGGTGATGTTTTTCTGTTTTATCTCTTAAACTTCATCCTGCACCAGTTGTAGCAAATGTGAAGTTTAAGTGTAGTGACGTAAATTTTATTGATTTTCTTTTGTGGTAAACATGGAAAAAGTAGGTTTACAATTGGTGGTGATGGTGTTGGGGTCAACAATCTGAATGATGGAGTTCTTCCATATTTATTTGTAGGTTTGTGTGCTTGTTTATGAGTGTGTTGTTCTTGTACCTCTTCATCGTGTTGTTGTGGTTGCATTTCTTCCTCATTGGCTTCATATTGCCAGTCACTTGGTTCTGTTTCCATTCCATCCTCTCCAGATTTGATATCATCACTTTCAGAATCTGTTTCATTCTCTTCTGGTTGCACCTCTTCTTCTTCTATTTCCATGGTATCCTCTGCACATTCATGTTCATCACTTCCAGAGTTTCTTTCATTCTCTTCTGATGTACTCTCTTTTCCTTTTGTTTCCATGCTTTCCTGTCCACAGTCATGCTCTTCATGATCATCAGTTTCAGAATTTGTTTCATGCTCTTCATTATCATCACTTTCAGAATTTCTTTCATTCTCTTCAGCTGTCATTTCATCATCCTGATCCTTTTGACTGCTTTTTGCCTCTTGCTTTTTTCCCAAGCTTTGTATGAGGAGGAACTCAGTCAATGTTGGAGTCAATTCTTCAGCATTGAACTGTTTCAATTTTGCATTATTAAAGTATTAGTTATTTCTTTTATCATGGATTCACATACAAGTATTCTATGTTATTAAATAAAGGAACTATATCAATAATGCACTGCAGTGCATTTCATTGCAGTGACATGCAATAACAATGCAGTGACATGCAATAACAATGCAGTGACCATTTACTGATCTTCAAAATTTAGATAGAATTACATTCTTAATATTTACCTGATGTTCGCCCATGTTTTGCAACTTTCTTTTTGTTAGAATATCCTGCAGTTTTCTTAGATTCCACTTTTTTATCCTTGGAATCCATGTGTGTGGCAAACTTTTCTTTCCCTGTTTTGCTCTTTTTTCTTTTTTCTTCTCGACAAGATCTTCTATGATGTCTGTGTGTTCGCAGAACCAGTACTGTAGCACACCAGTAGATAAATATGGATTATAATGCAGTGACATTGGTTTCCAATTAGATTTTGTAAAGAAACACAATTATAATCAGATGGTGAGTGAGTGAATGTTAAGGCCATATTTATATGATTATTAAGGGTATATTTCGTTAGTATTTTCCCCACATTTGCATATTTACATGAGAATTAAGGGTTTAAGTGTAATTATTTAGTAAGGATGATTTTCATATGGATATTTGCAAAATTGATTATTTTATGTGTTAAATTAATGGAATTATTATTATTTGAGTTTTATTACATTTTGCAATGTTTATTTATCCTTTAGGAGGCTGAATTTCGAGTGCATAAAGAGGATAAATGAAGCTCAAGTCGAATTATTCAAGATAGAGTTGGAATTGGCTTGAAGAAAATAGATAAAGATGAAGAGATCCGATCCTCAGCATGTCGAACGAGCGTCTGCATCCCGTCCATTCCAGACGGGCGTCTACTGATCATGGACGAGCGTCCAGAAGTGAACTGGCGTCCATGCAGCGTGCAGAATCGTATTTTACATTCAGAGAGTTCAGACGCTGTCCGCACGAGCGTCCAAACCCCCGTTCGAGGAAGTGGACGGGCGTCCACATGTTCAGACGAGCGTCCGGTGCCGACTTAAACCCTAACCGACTTAGAGCTCTATAAATACAGCAGCAGCCCCAACCCTAAGGATATACTTTTACACATCATTGAGATCGCACTTTCACACAAAAAAGCTGCAGCCAGAACCCTAATTCTACAGAGATGCAAATCTCCCAACCAACAATCATCTTCAACATGATTGTTGGCTAAAAGCCTTGCAGTGAGTCGATGGAGGAAGCTTATCAACAACAAAACCAACTAGAGGAGTTCGATGCTTAAGTTTAGTGAGTTTATTTCATAGTTTTTCATTACTTTGGATCTGTTTTGTATTGTTTGAGTTTTATTGAATAAAGATTTGATGAAACGATCTATGTTTATTTGATGCTTGAATCAATATATGAAAGTATGTTTATTTAAGTTCTCTTTTATTCAAAGTAATGCATCTAATCATGTTGTAAGAAATTAAGCATGTTTAGTTGAGTAAAAAGTTTGGAAACAATCTTGTGATTTCGTTTTGATTGCATTTGTTTGAAAAGATAAACGAAACCCTAGAATTTGGTTAAAGAAGTTTGATTGAATTCGTGAAAAATCACTACTAAGAACTATGTCTTTTTAATCGCCATCTAGTTGGATTGTTGGTTGATAGGTGGAACCTAGTCGCCTTGCTGTGTTTTCCTTTATTGTTTCTTAATCAAATCGTTTAGATTAAGTTTAGTTCAAGTTTGATAAACCATAGTTTCCTGCTGTTTTCCTGCACTTTTCTGCTTCAGTTCATAATCAGACGCTCGTCCGCAATAGCAGACGCCCGTCCGTTAGATTTAGTTTCCAGACGCTCGTTCACTTTAGTGAACGCTCGTCCGTCTTTCTGTTTTCTTATTTTTCTGCTTGTTTTTATTTCTATTTTGGTTTTAATTTTAGGTTTAGGTTTTAGTTTAGTTTCAACCTTAGTTTAGTTAATAATTGTGACATAATCGATATAGGTTTATACTTGAATTCGATCAACATTCCATTCCCTTAGGACGACCCGATAACATCCTTTACTACAGATCCTTATACTTGGGGTGTTTCGGTATTATAAATTTAAAACGTGTTTTTACCGAACAGTGAACATACCAGCAGGAACACAGTGCATCCGTTTACATATATTGGATGCGACCATTTTCGATTAAGCCCATTCTCCAGTTCTTTCAGTATATGAGATGACCAATCAAATGAGCTTAAATGACTCAAGTCATCGACATAGTATAGGAATGACCATGGTATGTTACGCACGATGTTGCGAAGAAGACTGTTGCAAGTAGTAGAAGACAAAGTAGTTTCACCGTGTCCTCAACTGATGTTGAATCAGGTTCTTTTACCTTTTCCTTTATTAGGTCTTTCAGCCCACTTATCTTTATTCTGTTAACATCAGAGAACAATATTTTTTGAATTGTTATCTCCTTTTTTGAGTTATTGCTCATGTCCCCTACCTCATTGTTTCCATCTTCTATTGCAAATATGAGTTTCACATCATTTCTTGTTGGCATGTGATATTCCTTTCCAATCTTGAAACCCCCTTTCTTTTGGTTGTATGCTATTATCATCTCATCCAGCATGTCATTCTTCTTTTTCTGCATGATAATATTTTTCTTTTCAAATGCAACAAACAAATGTTTGAATGGAGTTTTTTCATTACTTTCCGATGCTCTTCTGTTATACTTCCTTTTATTCCTTCGAATATCTGGTCCATACTGTTCAGTGTTGATCTGTATTGTTCTCTAGTCCTGTAAAAACCAAATTAACATGGGTTAGTCAATGCAGTGACATGTAAGTTTTTGTGTTTTCCATAGAATGATAATGGATTGATTTGGTATTTGAATCTTATGCCTGCAATGCCCTGATTTTATGCCTGTAATGCCTACAATGCAGTGACATTACATGAAGCAGTATAAAGTGGTCTCATTATTCATTGGCATGAAATTCTACTTTTTTTTTAATTCAATGACATGATGTTTTCAACCTTGTTATGCAGTGATATCCGATTTCTCCTTCGAATAAAGACACATGCTTCTAATTTACAGATCTTCCTTTATTTCTTATGCAGTGACATTATACTTCTCTAGTATTTACTGCAATATAGTTCCACTCATCTACACACAAAACATATTTGTATCACAATGCAGTGACATTACATGAAGCGGTATAAAGTGGCCTCATTATTCATGGCATGAAATTCTACTTCTTTTTAATTCAATGACATGATGTTTTCAACCTTGTTATGCAGTGATATCCAATTTCTCCTTCGAATTCTCTAGTATTTACTGCAATTTAGTTCCACTCATCTACACACAAAACATATTTGTATCACAATGCAGTGACATTACATGAAGCAGTATAAAGTGGCCTCATTAGTCATTGGCATGAAATTCTACTTCTTTTTAATTCAATGACATGATGTTTTCAACCTTGTTATGCACTGATATCAGATTTCTCCTTCGAATAAAGACACATGCTTCTAATTTACAGATCTTCCTTTATTTCTTATGCAGTGACATTATACTTCTCTAGTATTTGCTGCAATTTAGTTCCACTCATCTACACACAAAACATATTTGTATCACAATGCAGTGACATTACATGAAGCAGTATAAAGTGGCCTCATTATTCATTGGCTTGAAATTCTACTTCTTTTTAATTCAATGACATGATGTTTTCAACCTTGTTATGCACTGATATCAGATTTCTCCTTCGAATAAAGACAGATGCTTCGAATAAAGACAGATGCTTGTAAATCATTATGCAATGACATTATAATTCTCTAGTATTTACTGCAATTTAGTTCCACTCATTTACATACAAAATCTAAGAAAACAATCTCTGCTATGATTTCATGTACAGGAAATCGTATTTTTTGTTGCATTTTCAGTTTGTTTAGATACTTACCCATATTTCTTTTTCGATTTTCGTGCTGTTGCTCTTCTCTTTTCTGGCCGAAATTACTTGCTTCTTCCTCGCCATTTTTCAGTCAGTGTATTAATCAATTACTTGCTTCCTCCTCGCCAGATTTCTTCTTCTAATTTCGCTGGTTTCTGCTTGATTTTTATCCGATTTGGCTTCAACTGAATGATCTTCAATTTTGTTTGTGTTTCTCTTCCGAGCGGTTCCACGTCTTTTCGTTTTCCTTCAGTTTTTTTTTGAAAATATTAACTGCAGATTTCGTGGCTCGTGTGTTTATTTTGTTAGGGATAAATTGGTCCATATATTAATTTTTTGTCCTTATAACTAAGTGTTTGTTTTGAGTGTCATTTTTACCTAATTAAGTCCAAAAAGCGTTATTTTCAATAATTGACCCTTTAAAAAATAAAAAATAAAAAAACATTTTTTTGGGTAGGGTCCGTAGGGAATGGGGGAAGGGAGGGAAGGCGTGAGAATGGGAAGGAAAATTTTATTATAGAAACTATCTAGTTGTTGTTACAAGTTTAAAAAAGCTAAAAAGACATTCAACATCTAGTCATTTTACATTTGAAAACACGAGTTGAAAATCGGTGGAAGTTGTAAATAAGGAGGTGAGCTTGGACAATATATTAACAAACAAAGTTCAAACATAAAATTTGATTCTTTTATTAAATAAACAAACTCAAGCTTGTTCGTATATTAAACAAACACAAATTCAATCCGGTGATATTCGGTTTTAACTTGGCTTGTTGACACCTATATAAGAATGACAGTTGAATATAGCTTCATTTTCAAGGTTCTCTTTATGGGCATCTGATACACAAATATAACTTGATTTTATAAGGCAAATGCATTTTCATTTTCAAGGAATCTATCACTTCACTATACATAGTAATGTTTCCTAGTAAAAATCAACACCTTTATTTCATGAATGCATGTATGTCTTCTACATCAAAAATAGCAATTGCCCTTCATTTCCACGTGCGTAAAACTATAATATAACACATGCATTGTTTTTATTTATTTTTTCTTTATTACGCGTCGTTTTGGTTAATTACAATTTTATTTACTCGAGAGAATATGAATTGTTTCAACTTAAAACGAATCAAGATGAAACATTAAATAGTTGAAAATGTATTTTTGAAATTTGTTTAGATAAAAAAAATAATAAGAGAAATCATAACAAAGTCTAACATTGATTAATGTCTCGATAAACGATTTGAACCGTTTACGAGCAATTCAACTCAAGAATTGCTGATTTAATTGAATTTGAGCATCACTCGAACGAACCGAATATTAACACATATAGCTTGATTTCAAGTGCTCTTTAGTTTTATCGAGAGTTAATATAGTATATTTCTACATGGTATATGATGTTTGTGCTGGATATACAGAAACCCGAATCCGGATCCGATCCATAATTGGATCGTCAGATCTGATTCACAGCACCGATCGAGACACTCGATCTTGCACAGCGGAAGCTACGAATAAATTCGCATACGATTTTACTACGATATGATCCACACAAATAATTAATACAACTATGAGAACGTTGAAGATTTACCTAATTGAAGAGGAATAGTAAATCGACAGAGAGGGAGAAGCCGCAGTATTCCGGATTGTATCTCCTAGCGACGACTGGTGGACGTCGATCCTCGCCGCAGAACCTCCTCGAATATGCCCAAGAAAACGTAGGATTTTCTTCTCTTAATGACTAGAATAAGAAACTAATTTTTCTCTTCTATTTTGGTGTGTGTGGCGCAAATTATGTTGTGTCATTGTGTTGAGAGGAACTCTCTTTATATAGGAAAATAACTAGTCAAGAGAAATTTTCCTTTTCACACCACAATTACCTATTCCCATAAGGAAAAAATATTTGCTATAAGATAATAGATAATTCCCAAAAAAATCAATCTCTTATCTCTTTACAATTAATTATCCAACAAATAAATAATTAATTACACATGTGACATAATCTAGAAAAATTTCTTTTCCTAATTTATCCACATTGGGGCTGCCACATTTGCCATTAAATTTAATAGAAAATGCATTTTCTATTTTACATATTATTTACCAAATAAATAATATTACATATTCATTAAATAGACCAACTATTTAATTTATTCTCGAGGTTCCATAAAACGAGAAACACTCGCGTGTTAGGAGCCAACCCGGGGACCATGGACCTATAACCAGTAGCTACAATAAATTGAATAAAATATAAACCGTACAGAATATTTCTACTCAACTTATTAATTCCGGAATTACGTCACCATAAATCCGAAACTGAACTCTATCGATTATATATAGATATAACTTATTCTCAAAATGTCGAGTCAATAAGTGTCCATTGATATAATCATTACATACAGACTAACCCTCCATAGACTATCCGTAATGAAGCGGGATTATTTCCGTAAACCTTTTTCAATACATCTTATCCATATTTACCATTAACCCACTAGTGATCAAATAGTTCATAACCAATACGAACTCCACGGATCGATCAGTTTCTAGGATTAACAAATAAGGGGATTGTCTTTCTACTTCCCGTATGAAGGAATGGATTCCATATCTGTGAGACACACACTTCTCACTCATTCCGGAATAGTGCCAACGCGAAAGTGATTCGGACCGCGCCTCTTAGCGATCCTTAACGAACACATCAAACCTTATCCTGAAACAAGTAGGAGTCTGTAATCACTTCAGGATTAAGGTTAATCCATATATGATCATCTTGTGATTTAATAAGATTTCTCAATCACGGAATTATATTAGAAATTCAGATTAAATCGGTCCAGTCCTATATGACTACATCATATATAAATGTCCCACTTAGATAACCAATATCGACAGTTCGAATAAGACGGTCATACCATAAAGTGTTCTGGGCACATTAATGGTGATTTAATCAATAGACCTCATACTTTGATTAACTTCACCACGGACTTACAGTTCAAGTGTATCACCATAAACTTAATCCTAATGTGCGACACACACTAAGTTATATGGCTACATATGATACAACTTGGGGTTTTCAGCAGTGTATGAAATATAAGCACGAAGCAAATAATAAGATGAGAATAAATCAGTTATTTATTAATTATAAAAACAATTACATAAATTGTCTTTCGGGCGCTACTTCCAACAATCTCCCACTTGCCCGTATGGACAAGCAACCGTTGTCTTTCGGGCACTACACCCAACAGTTTGGGTCACAGATCTAAGCCTATGCTAAGACCCTAATAATAAAATGAGGTGAGCTTACAAAGAGAGGAGCAATCTAACAAAACGCTTATAATTCCTCCATTCCTATTTAACTGTTGCATTTGTCAAAAACACATATATTAACTTATTAAGTAGAGTAGTTAATGCTTTGAGTTAACATCAAAATGACAATAATACTCCTTAAATATAATTAATGCAATGTTGTTTTCAATATCTCACCCGTTAATAAATAAGGGTAAATGTAGAAAATTACAATAAATAATGTTTTGGAAATATAACTACGACAGATAAATAATACTTTTTATTTTTGGTAATTACGACAGTTAAATAAGAACAGAGGGAGTAATCATTTGCTTACACATTTTTCAAGATTTTCTTTCAGCACTCAACGATTAATGGTTACCGTTGTGCAATATCATTTGAAACGAAAGTAAAGCACATCAAAATATAAATGGAAGGACATGAACATATATTTAATGTGGTTCGGCAATTTGCCTATGTCCACCGGAAACAACATTTTTCATATTAGAGAAAATTTACATACTTATAAATTTATCTCTCAGGATCCTCACTTTTATAATGAAGCTATATATACTTAGCTATTATTGAAGATGAAATGTTTTTACAATGAGGATTGGTGTGGTTTATAACCTTGGATTTTATCTTCATAGCAGTGTGCAGCCATAGAAGACTAAAAGGAGCTGCTATTCAATTTGAAACAGTGATATCAACCATTATTATTGAAAGTGAGCCACCATTCCAACAATTACATATTCAAATATATCAATCCAAAAGTAAAAAAAAAAGGTCATTTGCATTATACCACGAATTAAACAACATTTTAAAATGATTTCTCATTAGTCATGTCAAATGTAGCGTACGAAAGTTGCAGTGTAATAAGTCAAAGTTAACGCTACTAATCGTACTTAGGATGTCAATTTTCATTGCTACGTGTAAATAAAATGACACTCTTTTTGACTTATCGAATTTCATCAATTCTTAAAGTAAAAGTTTTTTTCACAACTAAAAAAATTTTCAACCCACACATTTATATTCAGTTTTACACTTTAATTTCTTCGCTAATAGATTCTGACTCAATTTTAAACATATTGTTGATTAGTTACCGATCGAATTTCAGTGATTGAGTATCAAATATATCTAGGACCGACATTGAGTTTAGAAAACACCAAACATCTTGATTCAATTTCAATCATAATAAAAATTATTTCTCGAATCAAATTAAATCGAAATAACATCCGAACAACGTGTATTCTTTTAAAAAAGAAAAAGAAAAAAACCTTCCTCCTTTTTTAAGAAAATAAAACAATTGTTAGGCATAGTGTGAAAGACTAAAGACATGTGTTGATTGTGTTCTATCCCCAAGAGGTAAACACTTGCCTCTGGTGGTGGTGTGTGCACGACCTCCATTTCCGGAAACTAGATCCGCCGTACGCCGCCACCACTGTCCGCCACCTTTTACTTACTTTCACTTTTTCCTTACTCCGTACCCCGTTCTCTTTACCTATAAAGACCTCCCCGAACAACCTCCATTGTTCTGCATTTCAGCATTTGATATTCATAATCAATTAACTGAGATTTCACTTGAGTTCGGGAACAAAAAGTCAATATGAATCCACAGGGTGTATACAATTTAGGTGGAAATGCACCGACGTATAACTTGGCGGAGATCTGGCCGTTCAACGGCGGAGCAGGTGTTTGTGCTCCGTCGATTAATGCTGCTGACGATTTAACTGCTAGCATTAATCGAAAAATGAGCATGAGCTTGAATGTAAATCTGGAGATTCCGAATCCGATTGATAATAGAGTAAGAAGGAGACAAGATGAAGATGCTGGTGGAGCTTCAACTAGTCGCGATGCCAATACGGTAAGTAATTTGAATTTCTAATTTTCTCAATTTCAGCTTATTTTTACACAAATTGAATCGATATCTAATTGAAGTGCAATTTGAATCACATGTTCTATTCAATTTTTGATCCGTTTGTGTTGATCATTTCAAATTGAAGCATAATGTTTTCTCAATTTCAGCTTATTTTTATACAAATTGAATGAATATTTGATTGAAGTGCAATGTCAATTACATGTTCTATTCAATTTTTGATCCATTTGTGCTTATCATTTCAAATTAAAGCTTAATGTTTCCTCAGTTTCAGCTTATTTTTATACAAATTGAATGAATATTTGATTGAAGTGCAATGTCATCTACATGTTCTATTCAATTTTTGATCCGTTTGTGATTATCATTTCAGATTAAATTTTCTCAATTTCAGCTTATAATTACAAAAATTGAATGGATATTTGATTGAAGTGCAATGTCATTTACATGTTCTTTTCGATTTTGGATCCATTTGTGTTGATCATTTCCAATTAAAGCTTAAAATGTAGGTTTTTTTTTTTTTTTTTTTTGGGATTCAAACAGAATGATTGTACCAGTAAACGGATTAAGACGACTAGCGAATTGAATGAGAAGGGTGGTATGAAAGAAGAAGGGGAAGTAAAGAAAACAAAAGCGGCGGAGCAAATGGCTAAAACGGCGGAGCCACCACCACCAAAGCAGGATTATATTCATGTGCGGGCAAGAAGAGGTCAAGCCACCGACAACCATAGTCTTGCAGAACGAGTAATTTGGCTCCTTATTCTTCTTCTTCTTATTATTAGTATTCAATTTCAAAAGCAACTTTGCTTGTAGTATAGAATAATAATATTGTTATGATATGATGTCACGGTGTGACTATTTATGACGTGGCAACGAGAAATAAATGCTACATCATGAGAGATACTAATGCCACGTCATGTTGACATTCGTTGGGCCAGAGTGGTTGTGGCAGTAACATTACTTAAGAGTTGAGGCAAAATGGGATGGGTAACTTGAGTTAAGCAATTTAGGCCGAGTGAGGATGATGTGTTGACCTAAATAACACCGCTAAACCTTGGTTCTGGGGCATTACATTTGGTATCAACATCGACTATTAGGCCGAGTGAGGATGATGTGTATAAGTAGTTACTGGATCCTTTTTGACCCTACTTACACAACTAGACTTTGATTATGGGGCATTACATTTGGTATCAACATCGACTATTAGGCCGAGTGAGGACGATGTGTGTAAGTAGTTACTGGATCCATTTTGACCTAAGTAACACCGCTAGACCTTGGTTCCATGGCATTACATTTGGTATCAACGTCGACTACTAGATGAAACCAAAGTTTCATGCCGTGAAAAACGGTGGAGGCCATCTTTTGAGTCCTCTGGTAGGATCCCGATGATGACGTCACTTTGTTAGAGAAGGTGAATGTAGTATCCTTACATTGGTAAAGTAAGAAAAAAGTATCTAGATATAAGGGTTGATGCATTACGAGCTTACTAACTTGGGACCTTGGGACACCCATGACCCAACTTAGACCTAGTGAGGAGAATGGGCCTAAGCAAATAGTCACTGGACTCATTATGACTCAAGTAACACCTTTTTAGACCTTGGTTCCATAACGCAATAATATTGAAATTCACTATATTCTTTAATTTCATTTGAATTATGCAGAGTTCTTTAATTTCTGTTAATTCTCAATAAACAGGCCCGGAGAGAAAAGATCAGCGAGAAGATGAAAACTCTCCAGGATCTAGTTCCTGGATGTAACAAGGTAAACAAATTTCACAACCTTTACAATACAATATGTTGTGAATTTAGCTACATATGTTCAGTAATATATTGTTCAGAATATGTTGTTTCTTTTTCACTTCAGTAAATAAATGGACACCATGGTTCGCCTCGACCTCGAGTGAATTTTTTATCCTCGCTCACATTGATATGAATGGACAACATGGTTCGCCTCGAGTGAATTTTTTTTATCCTCGCTCACATTTTTTTTCATACTAGATAGAATCAGTATCAAATTTATATGTATATCTTCTTCCATTCCAATAACCATCTTTTTTCGATCCGTCACTGTGTTTCTGATAAAAGTTTGTTGAACTTAGGTTATTGGCAAAGCTGTGGTGCTTGATGAGATAATCAATTATGTTCAATCATTACAACGGCAGGTCGAGGTAAATCTCCTATCTTACCTGTATGTATATATATATATATATATATATATCTCGGAAAAAGTTGTATGTAATTTATATTCACTAAATCTACATGTTTTCCCAGTTTTTATCAATGAAGCTTGAAGCAGTTGATTCAAGACAAGGCACTGAAATTGAAGGTTTCCCTTTAAAAGATGTAAGTTCATTGACTTCATGTGTAGAATCTAGCTCCTAAAGCATTATATAGGGACCAATTTGTATTTGAGGATTTGATCTTCATGGTGTAATATCAGGGTTCGAATATCGGGATAATGACACTTTTGGTCCCTTTTGTTTCACGAATTTTGCACTTTTGTCCTCAAATGTTTCTTCTTGACACTTGTACCCCACCCTCATCTATGCATCTTTTTATCATTTTCCGTCATCAAGCAAGAAGTTTGATCTCGTGACCTCCTTTTCTCTACAACGTTTTGCTGCAATCTTTGTTTTTGAGTTCCGTTGTGACGAGTAATCTTCGCTTTTTTTGCAGTTTGGACAACAACACTTCGACGCCTCGGGTATGCCGTTTGAACCGCATTCTTCAAGGAATTACAGTAGGGGTGCATCGCCAGAATGGTTGCATATGCAGATTGGAGGTGGTTTTGACATCAACAGAGATGCACGTTAAAATACACGTTTTTTTAAACCTCGAAAAACCGTCACTAAAAGGTTCACAACATTCACATTCATAGGCGGACGCACGGTGGTGAGGGAGGAGGCTAGTGTTTTCTGTGAGATCTGGAAAAAAAAAAGGTATTAAAACGAAAGAGTTTTGTTGTTGGAAAATGTAAAGACACCACTAATGCCCTCTGTGAATCTTGGAAATTTTCTTCGGTGTTCTCACTGGAAAAAAATTCTGGATCCGGGATTTTGAAGTAGTCTGTAGGACTTATGAAGCTTTTATATCAAGCATCTCCTTTTGTGTTTTGTGAAATGTTGCTGACACAACTATTTAGCTACAACGAGCGATACAACCTGATTTTACATCATTGATCATCATAGGCTTACATCATCATCAATGGTGTAAAATCATAATGTGTCACTCGTTATGGAAGAATGATTGTGTCAGTAGTTTTACTCGTGTGTTTTTATTGGCATTGGATTTTCTATTTCTTAGTTGCCAATACATGTAACAGAATTGGAGATTACGGTGCCCAGATTCGTTTTCCTCATATGATTGGCACCACAATAAATTTAGGGTGACACCATATTTCGGGATAGGTTCAACTTTACAGAGATCAAAAATGAAGATTCGATATATGTAGGGTTGAATACTGAAAATTCGAATGTCACTATGAAACTTCTAATGTAGATTCGTTTTGATGTAATGAACAACTCTTTACACAATAATCTCCGAGCAATAATATTTGTTACAAATGATACCACACACCCCCCCCCCCCCCTCCCTCTCCCCTTGCTTATGTAGCAGACCAAGTCAAAGCGATACACAATCTTAAAGCAAAAGTTAGTTAAAATATGTTATTTTGATGATTCTTTACAAAGTTAGTATATAACTAAAACATTGGAATTCAGAAACTGTAAATCTAGTTATGGACAAGTTAGCCTTAAGACTATCATCTACACATATTTTTACACATTTAACGAGTCTAACTGAACTGAGTATCTATTATTCAAGTTCTTGTTTGTTTAGGTCATGAAATTGTTTGTGATAGTTCATTTAATAAAAAAAATTGGGCATAGTTAATGGCACCACACCCAATATACTCGGACACTACACCTGTGTAAAATTCGACTTTTTAGAGGTCAAAATGTGTTATTTCAACTCTCGAAAAGTCGAAATGTGTTATTTCGACCTCTAAAAAGTTGAATTTTGTACATGTGTGGTGTCCGAGTATATTGAGTGTGGTGCCATTAACACTTCCAAAAAAATTATGATCAAATTTGATTCATTTAGATCACGAACTTGTTTGTGATCGTTCGTTTAATAAACGAACAAAAAAAAATGGTTAAACTTTGGCTCGTTTGATAGACAAATTATTCAAGCTTGTGTTTGAGTTCGGTTTGTTAAACGTATTTCTACTTACAGTTCGAGTTCGGTTCGTTAAAATATAAAAATCAAATCCAAAAGCATAAATAGCTATATACAATAAATAATATTCAAACATCACGGTTTAAAAAAAAAAAAAAAAAACTCTCTAGAGATTCTATAAAATAACTATATATCTTTATTTTTTTGAAGTAAACTATATAGTATCTATTAGATAAACATATGTCTTACCATTTGATATGTTACGGTTGAATTGTGCATTGATTTATCTGTAAACACAATCAAATGTATACGAATTAAATTTGTGTTCATTCATCTAGAAAACGAGTTTATAAGCTTATTCAAGTTTAATTTCTTAAATTAATCAAACGAACGATCAAAATTACTAACCACTAAAATATATGTTTTTCACAAGCATTTGTATTACTGTATAAAGTGACACGTCATTTTTCGTTTAACATATGGAGATGAAAATTACTGTAAATTTAGAAAAGCAAAACTCATCATTTTTTTTTTTTTCATTTTTCATTTTTCATTTTTCTTTTTCACAAATTGAGTTTCATTTGAGTTTCATTTCACATTCCACCGGCCCCTGCGCCGTCCACCATTTCTCTTCTCTCTCTCTTTCTCTTCCCTCTTTCTGTTCTCTCCTTCACCTTTCTCTCTCACACAGAAACAAACTTTTCATACATTTGTTTACTTAGCTGTTAAATTACTTCAGCTGCAAATTTTTTTCCCCAAAGAGAAATGGAAGCTGATTTATAGAGTAGCAAATTGAGCTTGGTTGTAATTTTGTTCAGATTTTGTGCTTAGCTGATTATGATTTGTTTTTTTTGTTGTTGATTTTGTGTTGGATGAGCTAATCGGTAAACTAGTTGTAATTTTTTGTTGTTTATCTCGAAAACTTTTCGGTTTGGATCCTGTGGTAAGTTTTTAGATCGGGAATTATAAAAAGAGGAGGAAAAAATTAGGTAAAAAAAATGCCGTCGCATGCGGATCTGGATAGGCAAATAGAGCAGCTGATGGAATGCAAACCGTTATCGGAATCGGAGGTGAAGACGCTGTGCGATCAAGCTAGGGCGATTTTGGTGGAGGAATGGAATGTGCAGCCAGTCAAATGTCCGGTGACCGTTTGCGGCGACATTCATGGCCAGTTTTATGATCTTATTGAGCTATTTCGAATAGGTGGCAATACTCCTGATACCAATTATCTCTTCATGGGCGATTACGTTGGTAAGTTTTCATTTTGTTTGGAGATATGCATTTATGAATTCAGATATGCAATTTGTGATTTTGGATTTTGGTGTTCTGTGTAGATTGTTGTGATTTTTGCTCCGATCTGTTGTTCTAAAGCTAGTTTTAGCTCAATTTTTTGTTATAGAAATGTCCCTTTATTTTGAAGTTTGTATTCAGCTTAATACTGTACTGTATGAGCTGAATTTTGGTTTAGTGCATACGTTCTGGTGGGCTTTTCTTGAAAAAAATAAATTTGCATCGCCTAATGCTTAGGAGAAGTTTGAATGGCTGGAAATTCCATTTTTATGGGTATTAGATCTTGCCAGTCGTGGCGCTGTGTTTTGGACGGTTATTCGTTGAGTGTGTTAGACGTATATTTGTTTGTTTCGATTTGTCTAGAAGCTTTATATTCGTGAATTGTCTGGTTTGGAATATGCGGGATGCAAGATGACGTAGATGTTTGGGCAGCCACGTGCTTTCTTTTTCTGGCTAACATATGTGTTTTAAGATTCGGTTTCCTGGAAAGTTGAATAAATTGCTGATATGGCGCTCATTATATTGCTCTTGTAACTTGCGTAAATGCCATGGCTACCGTTCCAGTTTTAATTGCTATAGGGTGGAAACGACAGCTGCATCCAAACTGAGAACATGTTTGTTTCTGCATAGTTTGAATCAATATTTTAGGATGTGATTATATTTATGCTTTGTGTTCGCTCACTGCTTTTGATTCTTTAATATACTCGCTGGCTGGAGAGTGAATGAGAAATAATGACTAGATATGCTTACGTAATCGAAACGACTCCGATACAGTTTTGAGGCGTTAGTGCAATGAGATGAGTTTGCAGTATTGATTGCTGAAATAATGTATTCTTGCCAGTCATGACGTCTTTTGTACGGTTTCTTGTTTAGACATCTTTTTGTTTGTTTCGTTCTGGCTAGAAGCTTTATATTGGTAAATTGTCTTGTTTGGAATATGTGTAGTGGTGCTAGATGCTAAGCAGACACGTGCTGTCTTTTTATGGCTGACGGCTATGTTTTAAGATTCGGTTTCCAGGAAAGATGAATAAAATTGCCGATATGCCACTCCTAATATTGCTCTTGTAACTTTCGTAAATTCCACGGCTACCAGTATTAGTCTTAATTGCTATGGTGGAAGCGACAGCTACATCCATACCTAGAACTTGTTTGTTTCTTGATAGTTGTCGAATCAATAATTTGGGAAATCATTATTTATATAATATGCATTGTGTTTGCTCAATGCTTTTGATTCTTTAATATATTCCGTAGCTGGAGAGTGAAAAAGAAATTATGATACGTGATCCTCTTTTTCATCTGTTATTTTTTTCATTGCTTTTTTGCCGTTCTCAAAAGGAGCAAATAAGGTAAACTTTTATCTCATTGCATTTATGGATTTGTACTTGGGCAAATGTTTTTCAGTGGAAAAAATCACGCATTAGGTTTTATCCTTTTGCTATGTGAAGTACAGTAGTTGTCTCTAAACAATAGGAAGACAATAAACTGAACTCTTCTTTTAGGTATCCGTAAGTTATTGGGGTTGGAGGAAGCATGATTTATGCTGTCAAAAGAGTATATCTTTCATCACTCATTGTACCTAGTTTAAACGGTTGATGGATTTGGTTAACTTGAAAATATTGATTTCTTGCGTTGTCCCAGTTTAAGTTAGCCTTATCCTTATCCTTATTAGCTACATACCATGTTGAATGGATAAGGATACGTATACGGGGCCAATCCGATACAGGAAACTGGCTTTTAAAACATATAGAATACGGGTGTGGGAGAATGCATTTAAATTTAAAAAATACCGGTGTCAGTATGTGCATATTTAAAAGTACACGCTCCATAATGTAAACGTTAGATTTCATCCAAAAGTATTGCATGCATATAAAAAACATACACATATATATACATATATGTGAATGAATACATATTATAATGGTGCACAGCAGCACAAGGGTGCCATTTCAATATGGATACACATGTAATGCTGGATGCACAATTATGAATCTTGATACGTGCATCCTGTGTATCTGAAATTTAGAAAAATGACAGATACGGCTTGATACATACTGAACAGAGTATCTCGTGAGTATCTATGTCTGTTACGTATCTGATATGGGATATGTGTCAGTCCAGGAATGAAGTACTCATAGTGACGGTAACATATTTTGGACAAATAAAACATACCCTTTTTCAAAGCTGTCCCTTGTTGAGCTTTTTATATTTTTTTTTTATTCAATGTAACGCTGTTATGTATGTGAACATATAGATAGTGGAAGTAATGCTGGATTATTTGTGCATTTATTTATTGCTACAAACTCACCCTCGGAATCTTGTTTGATTATAATTCATTTAACGCAGATCGCGGATATTACTCTGTGGAGACTGTCACTCTCTTAGTGGCTCTGAAAGTTCGTTATAGAGATAGAATCACAATTCTTAGGGGAAATCATGAGAGTCGGCAAATTACTCAAGTGTAAGACCTTTGTATTAATTATACTTTATGTTCTTGCGTAATCTAGAGTGCACGAAATGATATTGAAGTTAACATTTTCTTAATGTTTATGAATATAAAATCTACTTGTTACTCAAAATGGTCTTCATTTCGAATGCCAGATATGGATTTTACGATGAATGCCTGCGGAAATATGGTAATGCTAATGTCTGGAAGCATTTCACTGATCTTTTCGATTACCTGCCTTTGACAGCCCTTATTGAAAGCCAGGTATGAGAGCTTTGGGTTACATCATTATCATGAGTTTATTTATTCATTTCATTATTTTTTTATTGCTTCACATTCTGTGTGTATAGGTCTTCTGTTTGCACGGTGGCCTTTCACCATCTCTGGATACCCTTGATAATATTCGATCCTTGGACCGCATACAGGAGGTGCATTTACCCTCCCCCCACCTCTTATTTTCATTGTTTGCTTTTTCTTTTGTGTGAATGTGTTCTTCGTCGTTATGTAGGTCCCACATGAAGGACCGATGTGTGATTTGTTGTGGTCGGATCCGGACGATAGATGCGGTTGGGGAATCTCGCCTCGTGGGGCAGGCTACACTTTTGGGCAGGATATTGCAGCCCAGTTTAACCATACTAATGGGCTTACCCTTATTTCAAGAGCTCATCAACTTGTCATGGAGGGTTATAATTGGTGTCAGGTTTGTAAGCCCTTAAAATCCGTATCTTAATTTCAAGGGCTTGGGGTGTGCTGTCATTAAAGATGCCCTTAAAATCCGTATCTAAATATCATCTGTTTGTTGTTTTGTAGGACAAGAATGTGGTAACTGTATTCAGTGCCCCAAACTACTGCTACCGATGTGGGAACATGGCTGCGATCCTCGAAATCGGTGAAAACATGGAGCAGAATTTCCTTCAATTCGACCCAGCTCCAAGGCAAATCGAACCCGACACCACAAGAAAGACTCCAGATTATTTTTTGTGAAAAAAATCTATTTTGTCTAAAACTTTGTAGTAAACCCCCCTTTGCTTTTTTTTTTTTCGATCTTAGTTTTGTCTCAAAAAAAAGAAAAGTTTTGTTGTTTTGAGGTATACCTTGTTATCCTCATTCTTTTCTTTGGAGTTAATGGGAAATACCAAGACTTTATGTTATTTGTAAATCTTTATATTTCCTGTTTTTTTTTCTTTCTGGAAAAGCTATGGTCCTGTGATTGTATTTACAGACTACTGTTTTCTCGACATAATAATCCTCAGAAAGATCTAAATTGTACATTTGATATATATTAGTTCTGTACCGATAGATTATGCTGATTGCATCTATACAGGTAGATTATGCTGCAAGAAATTGCGTATACTGCATTTCATCTATGTATGTAGACGGTGTGAAATCTTTACAGATATAGATTACGATGTAAAAATTGCCTATATACATCTATGGAATGCAATATATGCAGTGTCAGGCAGCGTAATCTATCGGTATAGATGTAATATAGACGGTGTCTTGCAATGTAATCTATCAATATAGATTCCACTGAAAGACATTTCGTATATACAATTATACATAGATGGAAATGCACTGCAAGAGATTGCCTATATTGTAATTTGTAGTGCAATTTATTCTGATAGATTACGCTGCAAAACATTGCCTATATGGAAGCTTAAGAATAATGATTTGAAAACATATTTCATTCAAGTTATTTGATGTGAAGCAAAGGCACAAGAAGAAATTGTATGATATGCAACATCACTTTTACAATTGGTTTGAAGCTATCTCCCATGGTAACAAACCGGATGACCGGTTAACCAGATTTGTCAAAACAAAATCATGCATGCCCGTGTCCCAAACCTCACAAAACCGACGACACCAGTCGGTTGGTTCAATGGGCTCGGTACCTAAACCGGGCGCTCTATCCCTCGACCCTTCTTTATGGTTTTCTTGCCAATCGGCAACATATGTAGCAACCCTTCTATAAAATTTCGCCTTAAAAACATCCCATACTTGATACTTGTAATGGTTTATGACAACTTTATTCATAGGCATATTCAAAGACAGAAATCCGTTTCTCAACGGAAGTGATGCACGACGTTTAAAAGGTTGTTGTTCAGTGCACTGGGACGTACGATTGATTTGTGTCGTTCAGGGCTCTGTATCCGACACGTATACCCTGTAGTTACACCATGTGGAGGAACCGAGGTCAAGCCGGATGGTCCGAAGCTATAACAATTCGTTCTTATCTCGCCGATCCTTGAAGAGTAATTCGCCACCAAAGCTCGAAGGCCGTTTTTGGCGGCGTATCTCCATCTCCGTCGTCTACTATGCCCCGGAAAGTAGAAAAACTCATCTACATCCATGAAAGCAACCCAATTGCATTCATATTTTGCTCGAAGAACACAATGCGAAAAACCGGCTTCTTGAGTCTTAATCCAAGGCCATAAATACCTAGCCACATTGTAATCTTTCAATTCATTAACTACTTTCTTGATTTCATCATCACTATTGTTATCATAAATGAACCATTTCTCTACACCAAGCCAAGCATGATACATAATCCATTCCTTAATCATATTAGCTTGATTCCATACCATTGTACATACACATACATCGTACTTAACCGTTTTCTCATCAATCTTCGCGTTGATAACACTAGCTATCGAAGGGAAAACTACACGCTTACGTGCTCGAGCACTAACCCGACGCATCATGCCGATAGCCACCCGAATTTCGCCTCCTTCTTTAGTGCTATTCTTAATACTTGATGGCAAGTAACATCTAACCACCTCTTGAGCAACACTAATAGCTCTAGTTGTCACCGCTTTTGTATCCCTAAATTGGAAATCGCAACTATACGGACCCGGGTCGGATTCTCGGCCCGACCGGGTATTCAACCCTTTTGCAAAGACTACAATAGTGTTCCTATCAATACTAGCTGCATAAGCTAATTTCTTCCATGAATAAACAGAGTGATTAAAATTCATCCCCAAACCTTTATCAGCTTCAAGAAACTGCTGAATTTCTTCGTCTTTTCGGCTAATTAAATGAACAGAAGCAGAAAAATTCTCAGGTGGAAGGGGGCATCTAACTACAATCCTAAAATCATCGTAATTGTCTATTGAAATAACTTTCCGTTTTAAAATCCCAGAAGAAATTTCTTCTGAGTTTTTGCCATAAACACAATCTAGTTGAGGAAATTCATCGAACACTTCATCGGCATTAAGCAACAGCAGAACATGATCAGGAAGTAAAATCCGATATTGTATAGAATTCAAATGCAAGAAATTACCACTTCTTGCAGATAGTGAAGGGAACAATTCTCTTGAAGGAACAAGAACGGGCTTAAGTGACCAAGAATTTAAGAACAACAAAAAGCATAAAACTCCAAAGAAAAGTAGAAATGATCTTACTGTAAGCAAACGGGATATGGGTTTTCGCCGACAGCGATGCTCCGGTGAATCCATGGAACAAAAAGATGATTTTTTTTACAGTATTTTTTCCAATTTTTTTTTTCTTTCTGAAACAGAGCATCTGGTTTAATTCTAAGAAAGAAGTAGAGAAAAAGTTGACAAAGCTTCTTTGTTGGTTGAATTATTACAGGAAAATATATCCGAGGAAATTGTATGTGAGGAAATTTCAACTACTTTGAAGATGAAGGTGATTATAATAATAAAACACGAGTACTCATTCCCTTGTAGGAAAAAGTTGACAAAGAATTCTTTGAACTAAAAAATTGATAGATGATGTAATCCAAAATCACTACCCACCACGTGTGCATCGGTGAATCTCGATTTTTTTTTGAACGGGCATTAAAACAAATTCGAAGAACGAATAAAAATATAAATAGTGTTCTTACATTTTTATTAACAAAACAAGTACATCGTTTTCCGGATCCCAATGAAAACACAGACCCTCACCCTTTTTCACTAGGGTCCTCCCTTGCGTGGCATGCTAGCTTTTAGTTCTTGGAAAGTTGCAAGTAGTGCTGTTAGCGAGCCGATAAGCTGAAGTTCAAGCTCGAGCTTGTTTGAGCTCACTCGTTAACACAAACGAGCCTAAAAGCCGTTCGAGCTCGACTCGATAAGTATGAAAAATGTTCGAGCTCGAGCTCGAGATCAAGCTCGCAAATAAGCTCGAACTCGAACTCGACTCGTTCAACTACAAACTCAATGTGTATATTGTTAATGTTTATATATTATTTATATATATTATATATGTATTACCTAAGTTCTCGAACACTAACGAGCCTTCACGAGCAGGGCTCGTGTTCGCTCGTTTAGTAAACGAGCAGGAAAAACTGATCGAGCTCGGCTCGATACCATTAACGAACGAGCTTGAATGAGCCGAGTTCGAGCTTTGTTCACGAACGTTCGGTTCGTTTAACAGCCCTAGTATCAAGTAGCCCTGGGCTCGATATCGCTCAGGGATTAAAAAAAACAATTACTGTAGTAGCAACTTTGCCTTTGTGCCGTGTTGTGAGATTTCAACAATTTGAATCGACTTTTCTTAATAAGATTGAAATGTGAGTATATAGCAACTTGCACACTATACTCCACTAATTTACATTCTTCACGAATATCTAGTGACAGAGCATTGAAGTCTCTTGGATTGAGCCTCAACTTAACAACACATCTTTAAGAGTAGGATTTCTGTACTATTACAAATTTACCCTTCCAACTTTTGATCTTAGCTTCCATCTTAGTCTTTAAGTGTGCAACAAAACCTAAATCCCCTTACCTTTGATCATATGCATTTTCGGACCGAGATTTCGTACTACCCGGCCCTCCAGCATTTCATATATTCTACGTATCTTTTCAACTAAATACATGTTTTTTTTTTTATTTTTTATTTTTTTACAACAATGTAGATTTTAGATTTAAAAATTTAGATGAAATTGCTTTTCATAAAAGTATCTTTTTAAAAAAACCGGAATGCTAACGGAATCGAATCAGCCCAAACCAACCCATGATCACCTTTTCGAGCAAGATTTGAACTATCTGTCCCACCGATTTACAAATTTACCCTTCCCACCATTGATCCTAGCTTCGACCGATGGAGATATTGTACTACTCGACCCATGCACCAGTACTTGACCATAATTTAGTGCAGCTGTTTGCACAAACTCATTGGTAATCTGAAAGTTGTCATAGTGTAGATAGGACATGCATGCTTGCACCAGCAACGCCATAATCATTTACTTCCCAATATATATATATATATATATATATATATATATACTAAGAAAATGCACGTGCGTTGCACGTGGTTTGTTTTTAGCTTATGATATTGTACAGAAACACATTATATGTGAATTCTTTTTCAAAATTAATTAGTGAGGAGATAAGCCATTTGGTGTCAAAGAATTGAGGAATTCATCTTGATAATAATCGTTAGTGTCATCGCTAGCCTTGTCAAAGCTAGTGAAACAATACTCTTCCCCTGGAAAGATTGATATCAACTTTTCATTTAACTTATCAACATGTTCATTGATTTTCCTTCGTTGTTTGTTGATTCTTCTCCACAACCCACCCTCGCAAGAATTCGCAAAATTTTATGTCTCCTTTTGCTCTCATATTTTTAGTTAACTATTGTTTCTCCATCATGGGCCACAAGTATGAGTGCACTAAGCTTGCTTCTATTGTCTGTAGTATTGTTCCTTTTGGTACTGCAGGGAGAACTTGCCTAAAATCACCTCCGAGTACAACTACCTTTCCTCCAAATACGTTAGAATTTTTCATAATGTCTTTTAAGCTTCTGTCAAGTGTCTCAATTGCCCACCTTTTTGCCATAGAGCTTCATCCCATATGATCAGGCTTGCTTTCCTTAGTAATTCTACATTTCCACTTTGTAGTGGTATATTGCACATGGTTGTTTCATGTGCATTAATTGGAATTTTAAAGTGTGAATGAGCTGTTCGACCACCGGGCATAATTGCGGCTGCAACTCCCGATGTAGCTGTTGCTATAGCTATCTTTTGTCTTCTTCGTAAATTTGCTAGTAATGCTCTATATAAATATGTTTTCCCTGTGCCATCTTGGTCCATCAATGAAAAATACGGCATTTTGCCCTTTATTTACCTTATCAAGTATTTTTTGAAAAATATTTTGTTGTTCATAATTAAGTTTTATCTCTCGCATCATAATCTTCTTGAGGAATATCTACGATAATTCATCATGAATCTCTCTTTGTAGATTTTCTTCGTAATGTTGTTATCTTCTTGGAGGTTCGGCAAGTCATAACGAGTTTAAGTTTTTACCCATGCTTTGTAGAAAGTCATTTATGGATTGTAAAGTTTTATCCAAAACTAAAGTTGTTGACGTTGTAAAGTGTCGTATGAAAACTTCGACATTGGTTCCCAAGATGTATCCCACGGCTGACGGACGTTTGTTGGTTCACGGTAAACTAAAAGAGTTGCAATTAGTCTTCTTAATGCACGAGGCATTTGAAAGGCAATGGCTTCATTCAAGCATCAAACTCTAGTAACCCATTTTTCTCTGCAGCTTCTTTGAAACTGTTGTATTTGTGGTTGTTTTTTGTTAGTAAGTCTTCAAACGGTGTTGGTCCTCTGATATGATTAAGTAGTGATCAAAGATAATATCTTTCTCCTTCAGCTGGATTTGCACCATTTAGACGGCCAATCACGTCTTTTCATTTTCTTTCTTTCCAATACTTTTGTCTGCTCATCCACACAAAGTATTCTAGAATTTCCCTATACAAACATTTTTTGGCATTTTGGTTTGTTCTGTTAAGGGTAAAAAATTCCATGAGCATTGTTTTTGAGGCAAAGTCATTTTGACAAGATCTTCAAGATTTTGATTATTCCAATATGAGACACAATTTTTTCCAGGGAGATGAAGTTGGAGAGAAATAACGGCAGGTTTCATCTCATTCAAATGGAACTCAAATATTCCCACATTGCTTCTTGAGCAGATATCCATCTTGCATTTTGAAATCTTTTAATTTCATCAATTATAAGATCATCTATCGGTGTGATCCAATAGAGACTCTGCAACTATAGAAATTTATATAAAGTTCACATAATATATTATATATACCACCTTATATGTCCACTTTTTCCAGGATAAGTCCATGGTTCCTTGGTCAAGACCATGAAGAACAACTGGCCCCAAGATTCCAACATTCCATGTCTCGTAGTGCAACCCGACATTCTACGCATAAATAAACTCATACGGTTAGATTATATGCTATGTGACATGGAAGCATAGACATATAATAGTCGTAATTTGAAATAATACTTACCGGAAGTCCAACAACAATATTTAGGAGAGCAATTTGATTTGTTCCGGCTTTAAAAGAAACATGTATATCACATAAAGAGTCATGTACCGCTCGATCCACTTTTTTGTTGAGTTCCGGGCTCTTTATCTGTTGCTTATAGTTATTTGTTGTTGTTGTTGTTGTTGTTGTTGTTGTTGTTGTTATGATTATTATTATTATTATCTAATTTACCTTTGACATCATTTGTGTTTGATGCAGAATCTTTCTGTTTGCACTTGACTCCATAAAATTCTTAGTGTTATCAGGCTCTAACTCGTTCGGTTCAGGGTACTTTGATTTCGTGTTTTCTAGATTATGATCATCAGTAAGAACTTCAACTTGACTTTCATCATTTACATCTTTGTTAATACATGAGATTTAGTACACAAGTAATAAAATAATAAAATCAAGAAATTAAATCTATGATATAGTATTTAAAGTGTAAATTACCTCCGATTGATCTTCTTTTTTTCCTTGATTCTTTGACTTTTTGGATCTTATGACGGCGTTGTTTCTCTGTCATATTAGCATATTTTGATTTCTTCACCATTTTTGCAAATTGAAACAAGGAAAAATGATGAAGAAATGTTGGTTCAATAAATTTTTTTCTTTCAATCTTCCATTCAATTCCTATATTGAACCTAATTCACATACCATTGCTATTCATGACACTTCTTTCATTAGCTTTCTGTTTTCTCCTGGCTTCCATAACACATTTTATTTTGTTCGCCGTTGCTCTTCGCTCATTTTGGAATATTGTGTTTTTTTATCTTCTTTTTGTAGAACTTTTTCGAGAATTTCGAGTACATTCAATTAGTATACATTTAACGCAATATATAAACATGTATTTTATATAAAAGTCACGTACCCTTCATTCCACATGTATTTGAAGCACAAATTTTCTTCCCTGTCATTTCCATATCATTAGCGTTTTTATGTTGAGTTTCGGACACCTTATCTATGTTCAAGGAAAACAAATCGCTTAAGGTAATATGACATATTCATTACGGAACAAATATCATAAATGGGTATTGATACAACATGTGAATTCCTTAATTCTTTGCAAAACATAATTTGGTGAATATTTGGATGTCAAATTTAGTGCGATTTGGTTCAATACACAATGTGTTGTTCTAACAACAAACTGATAAAGATGATTTCGTGAGAGTGTATACATAAGTTACTGTAACATATCGTTTTGTTAAATGTTCTTTGCTAACGTGTAGAATAACTTCTTTAGGATATATTACTATGTGCATTTTCTAAAAATTCGTAAGTTTATGCCTCGATGTGGTTTTGATATTAATCATGATCTACATATGTCACTTTATTTGTTACTTAAAACGGTAATATCACCTTCGTCCAATATATATTATGATACATTTAGTGACTATCATCAAAATATAGTGCATTACACATTTGTTCATATGGCTTCATAGTTAAAGAAGAAACTAAAGAAACTCTAGTAATATAATGGATGGAATACAAGACATACTTTTCACGTCACATGTATTTTGTGCAATCCCTTTCTCTTTTGCCATTGATTCATTGTGTTGATGTTCTTCTTCAATGAATTTGTCGTACTTCGATTCCTTATTTTCTAGATTATGATCATTCTGAACGACTTCATCTCCAATTCCGTCACCTACATCTTTGTTCATAAAATACAACAAAAAAATAAATAAATTTATGTATTCATTCAGGGAAGTTACAAAAGAACAAGACGGTTGGCTGAGATCATTAAAATTAAAATGATTCATACCGCAAGTTTGATCCACGATGACGTGATAAATCCCCCCACTACCCATAGCAAAGGTTAACTACAATATCCGAAGCCTCCAACTAATCCATTCGCAAAGTTGCTAGCAGGGGGACTTGCTTCCTATGGTAAAGATAAATGGCTAAACACAAGGCTTATTAATCCTCGCTTTCAATCTTGAGAAATTGAAGGTATTTTCTCCACATTCATCTAGTCTTCTTTGCAATTGATTTGATGTATTTTACTATGTAATGTAATTTTAGATACTTTACTCTTAAAGAATCTCCAATAATACATTTAAGGATTATTTATCACTTAGTTATATCACGCGATTAACGTATCATTTGTGGATCATAACCAATTCAAATTTTTCTCGCAAAAACCAAAAAATCGACTAAAAAAGAATCCACGATCTACACATCAAGACCAAGTTTTTCCTAAATCTCTTTTTCTATACATTTACAAGATTTTAAAGGTTTTGAGACACAAAAGTACATAAAACAAAAAAAAAAGATTTAAAGGTTATTTGAGATACATAACTTTGGTTGCCACCGGAGTCAAAAAAATAAAATAAAAATATTACATAAAACAAAAACGGATCCAAAAGAGCATAAAGAACACAATAAAATTTTACCTTTTCATCGATTATTTTCGGGTTCAACTTCAAAACTTGCTTGCATTCTTCTTCTTATTATTATTATGATAAAGTTGATTGATGATGATTGAAGATATATTGATGATTAAAAAAATATTTGCTTTCGGGTTGTTGATTTTGGTATCGGAATTGAAATTGAAATTGGTAATTTGTTTATTATATAATAAGCAAATTACACAGAATTTTTTTTTTGCAAATTACTCAGAATATATATATATATTTTTTTGATAGTCGCAGGAATGATTTTGTTTTAACACCTTTTCCTATTGTTATTAGTATTAATATAATATAATAAATATCATTACTATAGGATTGCCTTTTCCTATTCCTGTTAATATTAATAATATAATAAATATCATTACTATTAGGGGTGCACATGGTCTGGTTTTCCGGTTTTTTTACCACTTTTAAAACCAAACCATTTTTTACGGTTTTCAAATTTACAAACCAAAACCGAACCATAACTAGGTAAAACCATTTTATTTGGTCCGGTTTGGATCGGTTTGGTTCCGGTTTTTTCCGGTTTTTTGTCTTATATATTCTTTCCATATATATATGTGTGTGCGCATGTGTGTACGGTGTATACACATACACACAACATGATATTGTCTTACATTCCAATTAGGCTGATCATATAAAACAATGTAAACTATTTTGTTTCATCTTGTCATATGTCCTATTAGGCTGGAGCCAAAATACCTACGTGTGTAAGGTAGTTGATTGAAGTATTAATAGATAGTGGTCTGAGATAATTAAGAGGGATTTTATTTGCACCACACCTGTTATACTCATGCACCATTCTACATGTACACTACAAAAGAACCAACTTTTTGTGGGTGTATTGTGAAAACGGACTTTGATTAAAGACCCACATAATCAATAGTGATATACATAGATACACACACGTACACACACACATGTAAATATTAAAACATACGGACACACACACACACACACACACACACACAAATATATATATATATATATATATATATATATATATATATATATATATATATATATATATATATATATATATATATATATATATATATATCCGGTTTGGTCCGGTTTTTTATTTTAAAAAACCAAAACCAAATTGTTTTTCACGGTTTGGTTTTGGTTTCCGGTTATTTTGTTCACCCCTAATTACTATAGGATTAGGATGAGTATTTTTTTTTTTTGATAGTCGCATGATTTTGTTTTACGGCTACGGTTGTTTTAACGCTAGCATATAAATTCAATAATATAATAAAAAAAATTTATAAATAAAAAATGAGGGAAACACCAAGGGTAGGAAACACTTTTTGGGGAAACACCGGGGGTAGGAAACAATTTTGGGAGAAACACCTCATCGCACTTTTATTATGAGTATAGATATATATGACCTAAATGTTGAATGGAAACAATTTATTCTCGGACGAGAACTCAAATTTGAAGACAGAGGCCCAATGTAACGTCTTGTCCGGGAAGCTGAGTCCACGAGACGTTCGGCACGTATTCAATGAGCCACACAGGCTCACGGAACACATCAGTCTCTTTAACCAGAATTCAAAAAGAAATGATGTAAAGACAAAAATTAAAACATGTTCGGTAAATACACTAAGTATGAAACAACATTATACATACGAGAGATGAAACCATATAAAAAATGTAATTAAACTACTAAAAGTTTGTAACTGCTGCTGTACTAATATATCAATAAAACCAACATAAAAAAACATACTAATATCTTAGAAAAAACTAAAAGAACAAAAACTACCGGAAGATGGCACAACTACCTTATTCTTGGTTCCAATGACATGAAACAAACTAATAACCGAAAATAAAACAACTCCAGACTACTCAAATCGAGTATTTTGTTTACGTAAAGGAATTAAGGTCGAGGCTGAACAAGACTGCCAACAAAATAAAACGTGTGATGAGTGTAAAGCCCATTTGGAAGGAATCCGCTATGTATAACTTGATGGCTAACTAAATCATACAATAAAAATTTACTTTCAATTTCATCATCATGAAAGATAATCAAATTTCTCCCACCCTCGAAAAGAGGCACCGGTGTTGATGAGGTTTCATAATGCATATTGCGTATAGTTATCTTCATCCATGAATCATTCAAGCCGTAATCCTTCATCACCCATAAATCAAAATTACGATTAGGATTTGTCGCAATTTTGCTTAAAACTAAACGATTGTTATTCAACACTCTCAATCTCAAACAATCTTCCTTTAGAACTTCAGGTACTGACAAAATCTTGTGTTTATCTGTTCTAAGATCAAACGCCAGAATGGAACAGTATGTCCTTTCATGTTCACTAGAAAGTGGATAATTTTGCAATATCCAATGTAAAGTACAATTAACTAAAGCCCCATCTAGGTGGCAATAATCTCGATTGATCATATACTTACGAAAATCAAGAAACGATCTTACTCTACTCCATGAGTTCGATCTCAGACTGTAAACTTTATATTCATACTCATGATTATACATTGAAGCCCTCTCCTCCTCCTCTGGTCGGCCTAACATCACAACTTTATAGTCGTCATGAACATCATCATAACCAAAACCGCAAAATGATAGTCTTGTATTACTCTTCTTGACGAGCCTATTAGGTGGCAAATCCCAGTATGAATGTATCACCGGATTGCATAAACATATGTTATATTCGTCACGAGACATTAGACAAATTAGACCATTGCATGAGCCTATAATATCTCCTGTCATCGCTTCGCAGGACCTGTCACAAGGGCTGCAGAGCAGAGGGTGGTGAAGCCGCTTGGATTCGCAGCTTAATTCCATGTTTTATCCGGTGATCGAAAATGGGCTTTTGACATTTTTAGGACCTTATGTTTTAGCATTGTGTCAAAATGGACCCTTATCTTTTAAAATGATAATTTTAGGACCTCATGTTTATGTTTCTTTTCAGTTTTAGGACAAATTTGAAATTTCCGTCCAGTTTAACATTTTACGTCGTTAACTTCCACCTGGCCATTCCACCTGGACATTTATAATATAAAAAAAATCCACCTATTAAATTATACATCAGCCACGTTTTATGGAAGCAACAAATAATAAAAAAATTCAGATTGCATTCCCAATCCATCCCCTTCAATCGAAATTGACATCCCCTCTCCCCAAACCCCCTAATTTCTTCCCCTCTTCCCAATCCCCTAATTCCTTTCCCAAAAACAAAATCAATTTTTAAAGGTATTCAATTTGCTATTCAGTTCATGATGTAGCTATTGAGAAATCCATGGCGCTGCGGGTTGGCCAATCCCATCCGATCTATGGTAAGTAGAGATTTCATTTTTTTATTTTTTCTTCTTTGAGTCGACTGATTCTGCACAAAAAAATGGAACTTTAGATTTGTGTTTGTTGTTGGGTCACTTAATCTATAGTTTTTTTCTGGAAAAATGGAAATTAAACAAGTAGTTGTTTGTTTTTCTCTTCTGTGGGTTTCTGGGTTTTCCTTTTTTTTTTTTTTTTTTGCATGATTGGCAGAGAAATGATTAGGGATAACTCATTTTCGGATAAGGGTTTAGATCATTTGGTAGTCCGTTCAATTATTCTTGTGGGTGCTTTCAGATAAAGGGTTTACTTGCTGTTAATCTGCTAAAATTTGTTCCTTCTTGCAAGAACAAATTTTTTTTTTTGTGTGGGCTATTTTCGGGTTATTTTGTGGGTTTTATGAATTATTTTTTGTTTTTTTGGATAATAACTGAAAATTGATTTTTGGGATTTGTTTTCCTGTCTTTTTTTTTGCATGATTAGCAGAGAAATTGACAAGGGTAGACATTTTTGGAAAAAATTATATTCTTCTAATATTTCATCCATTAAGCTACTTTACTGGTTGAATGGGCGAATAAAGATTTGGGTTCCCTAAAAAAAAAAAAAAAAAAGAAGGGCAGATAACATTTGTGTGTTTGTGGTCTTTTATAGTAACTGAATTTTTGTATTTGCTCATTTATTTTTGTAGGAGAAGGTTGCATGCTCGTCACGATTGTGTTTCATCATGGTGGTCAGTTTGTACATGCGCCTAAGGCTAGTTACAGGGGTGGTGAGACAGTAATTTATGATTTTGTTGAAGTGGCCAATGTTAATTTGTTGTTGTTAGATGATCTGTGCGATTTAAGAGGGTTAGTTGGTTTTAAACGATATTACATTGACATAAGTGGTGGTTTTCTTCTCATTCAAAATGACAAGGCAGTTCATGAGGTGTGTACCAAACACCTAGCTTCCAACACAAATGTCCACTTTTATGTTGACATAGATAGAAGTTTGATGGATGATCAGTTAGGATCTTCGAATGATGTTAAAAATAGAGTTGTGAACGGAGAAGAGGATCTTTGTGATGAGTTTGACTTCAATGAAACAAACACCGATGAGAGTTGGGATGAAGAGGATAAAGAGGAAGAAGAAGATGAGGATGACAGAATGTTTGATGAAAATGTGTATCTTAATGATGAATTGGTTGGTTTGGAAGGCACAAATGCTACAGGGCGGACTGATTTTGATTCTGATACGGGTAGCATTGATTTAGCTGCAAGTGACGATGAATTGGAAAGCCTTAATGACTCCGATGAAGAATGCTCAAAGGAAGACCGCACTAGATTTAACCCACAGAAGAACATGGATGATCCTGATTTGTTTTGTGGTTTAACCTTCAATGATATTAAAGAGTTCAAGGAGGCAGTTAGAAATTATTCAATCAAGAGGGGAAGGCCAATAGAGTTTACCAAAACTGATAAGGTACGGTGTCGTGCTAAATGTAAAAACGCTAAGTGTGAGTGGTATGTTTATGCCCGTATGATTAGGGCTGTAAATGAGTTGGGCTACTCGTGAGCTACTCGCACTCGACTCGCAAGAGAGATCGACTCGATTCGGTTTTTTCGAGTTCGAGCTCGAGTCGAGCTACTCGAATAATTAACCGAGCCGAGCTCGAGTTTTAAAATATAGTAGTCGAGTAGCTCGCGAGCTTAATCGAGCTTGATTAAATAATTATTTAATTAATTTAATTTATTACATTTATTATAAAATATTATTTTTTATTTAAAAAAATATTATTCGAGTCGAGTATTAGACGAGCCGAGCTCGAATTTACCATATTTCGTTAAAAATTAAATGAATTCTAGGATAATAATCGAGCTTACGAGTCGAGTCGAGCTTTATCGAGTACTTAGCGAGTCAAGTTCGATCTTGATTTTTTATGGCTCGATCGAGCTCGAGCCGAGTTTCGAGCCCGAACTTTTTTAGTCGAGTCGAGCTCGAGCCCTAGAGAGTATCGACTCGACTCGGCTCGATTACACCCCTACGTATGATGCAGCCAATGGGAAGGGCAGAGATTAGAAGTTTTGAGTCAAAACATTCATGCAGTTTTAGCTCTAGGAACAGTAATGTAAAGTCTGGATGGCTTGCAAGGAAATACATGCCAGATTTCATTCTTGAGCCTAACCCAAACATGCATAATTTTACAAAGAAGGTAATACGTGAGACTAGGTGTCGGATTTCAAAGTCAACAGTTTATAGGGCTAGAAAAAAAGCCTTGGAAAAAATAAGGGGCAGTCAAGTTGATCAATATTGTCTTGTACAAGCTTATATTGAGGAGGTTTAGAGGGCTGACCCGGAAGCAACAATGATTTTGCAAACAACAAGTGCTGAGAGAATTGAAGATGGTGATAATATAGGGAGTGGACATCAGTTTGCCCAAAGATTTTTCAGATTGTACTGTTGTTTCTCTGCCTTGAAAAAAGGCATGTTGGCAGGATGTAGGAAAATATTTGGCATTGATGGATGTCATTTAAGAGGTGAGAATGAAGGCATGCTTCTTGCTGCGGTTGGTATTGATCCCAACAACAACCTTTTTCCTATTGCTTATCCTGTCACGGAAGGTGAAAATACCGACTCTTGGATATGGTTCTTAGACTTGCTAAGAAAAGATTTATTGATTGAAAATGACTTTGAGTGGACTATAATTTCAGATAAGCAGAAGGGTTTGATACAAGCATGTGATGCAATTTTTCCAAATTCTGATAATAGGTTTTGCATACGGCATATGGATGCCAATTGGGTATCGGCTGGTTATACCGGGGGTATTTTGAAAGCAGCATTTTACCAAGCTGCGTTAGCCACAACTAATCATGCATTTGAGCAAGCAATGGTACTTATTAAGGGATTATCACCTAAAGCACATGAATGGCTAGAGCAAAGACCACCACGACAATGGAGTAGGTCTCATTTCGAGTCATCATGCAAGTGTGACATGTTGTTGAATAATTTGTGTGAAAGCTTCAATGGTAGGATAAGAGATGCCAGAGAAATGCCAATACTATCCATGTTTGAGAGCATTAGGAATCTTCTGATGGTGAGGTTTCAAGAAAATAGGGACATGGCAAAAAATAAATGGAGAGATAAGAAGATATGTCCAAGGATAAAGGAAAAGTTGGATAAGAACATTGAACTTTCTGCAGATTGCATACCTTATAAGTGTGATGACAACAAGTATGAATGTCACCAGTTTGATGGAATGCAATATATTGTTCACTTGAAGGATATGGTATGTTCTTGTAGGAGATGGCAACTCACGGGCATACCTTGCTCTCATGCATGTGCTGCCATTTCTGCTACTGGGGTTGAACCTGAAGTGTATGTGGCTGAATGCTACATGGTAGATACGTATAAAAAGGTGTATGAGTTGGCAGTACAGCCTGTTGTGGTATAAACCAGTTATCTTCAACTGTTGAACAAACAATGTTGCCTCCGGTAATTAGCAAAAAGGCTGGTAGGCCTAAAAAGGTGAGGAAAAAATCCCAAGGAGAAGCAGAATTGTCGAGGCTAAAAAAGGACAATGGGAAGAGGAGAGACACAAAAAAGATGAGTAGGGCCGGATTGACTTGGAAATGTGGACATTGTGGTAAACCAGGTCACAACATAAGAAAATGCCCAGATATGATGAAAGCTACAGGTGAAAGAGATGTTGGACAGCCGGTTTGTACGCTATTTGATGAAAGTCAAGAAAGCATTTCAATGAGTACAGTCACCCAAGAGGAAGCTGAAGGAAGTAATCAAGGACATAGGTCTAGAAAATTACCAGTAAGTTCACTTTCAATGTTCATTTTTTTATTGCAAGGTAATTTGTTGGCTGCATTTATGATTGTAACAATATTTATTTACATTGCTTGTAGGTTCAACGCAAAGGCATTGCTGCTACTGTTGCTAACCAAGGAGGGACAACTGAGGCTGTTCGAAGTGTGCTGGTATGAATTTTAATTTAAGAAGTTGGACAATGGAATCATTCATAAACATGGTTGTGGTGTACTGAACCATTTCCATATTTAGTAGATAACCGTTTTAACATCAATTTCCAAGCACTATCATTCATGATGTACGTATTCTCCCGTTTGTTAGTGATTCTCATATCGTATACGTATCCAACACGGATGATTTAAATACTTACAATTACTTGATTACATTTCCTTGCAGGGCAAACGGATAGGAACCGGAAATGGTAGTGCAAGGCAAAATAAAAAAGTAAGTAGTTTTGTAACTATTTTATAGAAAAGTGTAATTATTTTCATGATTTTAACTTGATTTATGAGTTATAAAATAAGATGAAGCATCTCTGATTCTTTTATTTTTTGTTTTTCATTGGAGGTCACTTCATCAAGTGGAAATCAACCGGTTGCAAGTCAATTAGGGAATCTGCAAGCAGACTATACTGTAGGAGTGAATACCATTGTAAGTGATTGAAATTATTCCTTATGTTATTATTTTTTTGTGCCTTGTGCGTATTAGAGATGTGAACATGAAATAAACTAATTTCATAATTTTTGTTCTGGCTATTTGAGTACCAATCAAGCATCTCTGATACTATAATTTTGTGTTTTCCATTGCAGGGCACTTCATCAAGCGGAAATCAACCGGTTTCAAGTCAATTAGCACTAAGACCAATCACAACCTCGGTTGAAGCACAACATACGGTCGAAAAACAAACAGACGATACTCTAGGAGTGAATACCACCGTAAGTGATTGAAATGTTTCATTCTAATTTTTTTTTGCCTTGTGCATACTTAAATTTGTGTGAAATTGCTCACTCCCCAGGTACTAGAAAAACCATTGTCCGGCATCAAAAAATTATTTAAGGATGTGGATGTGGAACGTGGACCTACAGGAGCTCCTCTTACTTATCCCTACTACAGGTGTTGCCCCACAACAGGCTCAATGGTCCCTAATTTCCATTTTCGCAATGGAGCTCATTATCTTCCAATCTCATGCATCAAAAAAGCTTTGGAGCAAAAGAACAAACCACCTAATGAAGATTAAAGTGTTGTGATGTAGTAGCCTGTTGTTAAAATGGTGCAGCAGTGGTTCTTTTTTGTATTTTGGGAATAAATACTATGATATTTTGGTGGCATGGGAGCCTTTTTTTGTAATTAATGTCGGATGGCAACCCTTTTAAACTTGTTATGCACCATGTATGCTGGATCACTAGTGTTTTAAACTTGTAATGCACCTTGTATGAATGTTTGAGTAACTGGAATCGGTTATTAAGTTGTTATGGATGTTTTGCCGTTGACAAGCAAGTTTCTAATGTAATGCCAAGTTATGTTTGTTTCCTTTATGCTTTTTTCTTCTATCACGGTTGGATATTGCTATGCATTTTACATTTGACCGAACTTTTCCTTGACATACAGGAATTGTATTGCAAAATTCCTTCAACATGGGTGTCCTTTCTTGATTGCAAAATTTCACCGTGTTCGGGGGTTTATTTTACTATTCAGGCACTGTAATTGCTAAAGCTATTATAGAATTTTGAGGTTTGCACACATAGTGCTTCTTAAACTTGCATCTTTGTTGTGTGGCTAAGTATGACTTCTTAAACTTGTATATTTGTTGGTTGCCTATGGATATTGACATATCTTGCTATCCATTTGACGTAAATTCGGTGATGGGAATTTGTTGTTAGGTCACCAAAGTTGTAGAAAACGAGAAAATCGATCATAATCATGCAATATCGCTTCAATTATTTCTTAACAAGATCCAACACAATTCAAAACAACATACAAAGTTAGGGTAACATTACACTAACATCATTACATAAACCTTCCATTCATTCGGACAACATTAGCATAAAGCTAAGAATCTAACCTAAAACTACTATTCATTCAGACAACATTGACATAAAACTAACCCATTGTAATTCCAACCACCAACTCATCATCCATTACGAAGTCATACTACCAATAACCAAATTAAACCTAGACTTTATCACCTATCCACATCGCAACAAAAATAACCCATGAACATATCATGATTAGCTTCACCATCTTCAATTTTCTTTTCACCTGCATTATTTCGTCATCCTTGGAGTTGCACCTTCTCAGCAGCCCTGGAATAATCTCCACCGAACGTGGGCACATTGGTGGATCAACCCATTCCCAACACCGACAACGTACTCTAACCTTCAACGAGAACAATAGAAACAATATGATAGCATTAGCTTTAAAGGGTTATATATTGATTCTACAAAAAGAAAGACTCACCATTCAAAAATCAACTAATGCTTCATCTACATGGTAGGAAAACATGCTCAAGTACATTTCATCAACCCAAAAATAAAATTAAAACACAATTAAAACCCAAAAATAACTTTCGCATCCATACAACTTCATAAAATACATCAGACAAAGAATAAAGCACAGTAGAGTTTCTTCTTCTGATTACTAAAGAGAAACAGAAAACCAACACAGTACTGAAGCAAAAACTACCATAGATGTAATGAAAAATAACATCTTTTACATCTATATGGACTGAAAACATACATCAGTAAAGAATAAAAGTATTTTCATCATTTTAAACGACATTTTAAGAAGAAAAAAAGAATTGCAGTTCTATTCTCCAAAAAAAAAAACAAAGAATGAACCTTCGGCCAGGATTGCAGTGAAGAAAATTTATTCATACATTGGATTTTGGGCACCGCATGAACCTTCGGCCAGGATTTCTATCCGTCCATGAGGTGATTACAGTCATCCTTTGTCTGCAATTGCATAATGGTGCATTCTCAATCTCATTCTCATTCTCATTCCCAGCAACAGAAAAAGATGAAGATGACATAGCTGCATATCAGTAGACAATGAGAATTCACAAAAAAAAATCAATAAGAAGAACAATTAAGGAGAAGAAAACCGAGCAGCAAATTGAATAACCTTTAAAGATTGATTTTGTTTTTGGGGAAGGAATTAAGGGATTGGGAAGAGGGGAAGAAATTAGGGGTTTGGGGAGAGGGGATGTCGATTTCGATTGAAAGGGAGAGATTGGAAATGAAATCTGATTTTTTTTATTATTTGTAGCTTCCATAAACGTGGCTGATGTGATTTTTTTTTTAATCATAAATGTCCAGGTGGAATGGCCAGGTGGAAGTTAACGACATAAAATGTTAAACTGGACGGAAATTTCAAATTTGTCCTAAAACTGAAAAGAAACATAAACATGAGGTCCTAAAATTATCATTTTGAAAGATAGGGGTCCATTTTGACACAATGCTAAAACATAAGGTCCTAAAAATGTCAAAAGCCCGATCGAAAATTGTGCCACGTGTATCTGCATTCCGGTGATCCAATAATCTATCTTGTCATCAGTTTTCTTGTGCCAAACATCCTTATAAACTAATATGGTTGGTTTTGGGTTGATGTGAGTGTGATGATTTAGATGCAATTTAATGAATTTTGGGCTTGAAATCAAAGCGTTCCATGATTTCGAAACGTTTTTAAATCGAAAAAGAGATTCTACTGGTAATCTTACCAGAACAGAAACAGTTATATCTTCATCTAGATAAGGATTCCCCATCGAATACTCTTTTTTTTGATTCAATATTTTTGCAGACAGAATCTAGCTAAATTCATATTGACGGTAGGCTTTATGCAAAATATTTGATTTTATACTTTAAATAATCCGTGTCAAAAGTTACCGACTTAATTGGAAACGAAATCAAAGGCGATTTATTTGCCCCAAATTTTATTTTAATTTTATTATCTCTATCGACTAATTATATTATTTTTTATTTTTTTTGGGACTCATTTTGATTAGAATTTTTATTTTTTCTTTTCTTTTGAGAAAAAGAACCTTTCGTTCAAACTTTATCGGAAGCCAATTACATTTACCGGAGGAGAAGATCCCAAAATTTACTACCTATGAGATTTAGTCCTTTCTTTGCAAGTCAAGGTGTCGGAGAGTTTTTGGTTCTCTTAACAAAGGATAAATCATAAAAAGAATATGATAGATGTATGTCTAAAGCAACTCGAAAGAAGGCCCAAGTGGCAGCGGTAGGCGGGCTTCTGAGAAATAGAAATGGAGTTATCATAAAGAGTTTTTCTTGAAAATTGGAAGGAGGGTTTAACGTGAATTCAGGTGATGCTTTGGTTATCTGCCACGCTTTGTTCCTTGCCATCAGTTAGGGATTTTTCCGAGTTATCTTCGAGGGAGATTCGCTCACGACTTATCATCGTCTTTTATCTCATAGTGAAAATCCTCACCAGTAGCATGCATTATAAACGATTGTAATAATCTGTTGTCAACTTTTGTTTCTGTCTCCTTCTCTTTTTTTAAAAGGCAAGAAAAATTTCTGCCCATTTGTTAGCACGAGAATATCTTAGGCTAGTAGGTCATGTGAAATGGGGCGTCTCCCCGCCCTCTCATGTACTCTTGGCTAGTTCTGTTGATTGTAGTTAATAAAAAAAAATTATTTTTCAAAAAAAAAAAAAAAAAAAAAAAAGAAGGCCCAAGTGGCAGCCGCTATTTTATATGATAAATTGCTAAAGCATCACCTACTACCACCTCAAAACCAACATCCAACTTTCTCGCAAAGGAGTGAACAATGTCTCCGTTGCTGATTGGAAGGGGACCACTAAACCAATTGCTACTGAGTTTCCCTGAAAGACCGCACCTACATGAAATTAAACACATCCCACGTGTGGGGGGTTGCCACATGCCATGCAGAGTTCCAAACCATTGCGTGCGAGAGATGGTTAGGGAGTGGTCTGCAAATATACCCACATTCTTAATTTGTTTAGATCCTTGTCTACGTTGTATGCTTACGATTAATATGAAACCCCGAATTTCTAATTGAAATTTCTCTATTAATTTGTAAGGGTATTTCCATTTTTTTTTTTTAAATGTGTTTTCTTTGTTTTATTAAGTTTACTTTGTTTTAAAAAAAGGGAAAGCGCCCTTAAAGTTCTGGAAAGTCTATTAAAAAAAAAAGGCTCAAGGAACTCGATCACCGTACTGATTTCAAAGTGGATCAAGTTGCACAACCTATTACGAATTCAAAATATCCTTTTTTTTTGTTTTTTTTTTTTAATTTGAAAAATCCATCAAAATTCCAGTCACATAAACTATCATCCAGAAACGAGGATCTCATATCCACCAATCCATCATATGTTCCAAAATTACCACACAAAAAAGAAAAAAGAAAAAACACAATTGGTTATCACAAGAAGTTGGTGCATAAAAAGGGCTTTTTGGTTCTATCTTTCATGTTTTCTTCTAAGAAAATCCACGGGAATTAGCTTTGTAAAAGCTCATGCAGGTGAATCTACTTGATCTTCTTCGTTGGTGTGCCCACACTTTTTTTCTTGCAGTTGACTGCTCTAACTAGGGTGTAAACGAGCTAGCACAACACTTCACGCGGCAGATCATTTTATCTTGATTGTACTTACGAGCCAAAGCCATATATCAACTATATATACTCCAGGCCGGGTCTGGTTTCTGGCAGTTCCGTGTTGTACAAAATATTTAAGTACTGTTTTCTGGTAATTCTGTAAATCGATTTATGTATATTGCAACGAGTAGTGAAGCTAAGTTGATAGTATGATATTGTTATTGTTTTTGTATGGTCACAACGGGTAGATATGGATTTGAACATGAACTTTTGTGCTCTTTATGTGCTTTCTATCATAATTTTATAGTCGTTGACATGAATATTCTCATATCCAAAACCGTAATGAATATATTCTTCTACTCTTATTGAGGACCATTGGCATATTAGGCAAATCCCAGAATGAATATAACCAATACGAGTTACGTGTAGTATCAACCGTCTCTCGTGAAACGACGTAGTTTTTATTTAGATATCGAAATTAGACACATGTTTTTTTTTTGAAGGGTTAGACACACATGTTAGACATGTGATCTCACGCCACCTCCATGGATAAAGATCGGCTTTACCGGAGGAGCCTATATTAATGATTGTGATTATGAATCATAGCATACATATGAATCTTGTTCGAAGATGATTATAATGGCTTCTAATGATAATTAAAGGCCGTAAAATCTAATGAATTGCTACGAATCACACATAAATAGCAAAAGATATTAATCAGAAACAATATATATATACCCTAAGTTCTGTTGTAAATTTTGAAGAAAACCGATAGAGCCAAAAATAAGTAAATTGCTTGAGTCGTGCTAGGCACTGTCCTAAGAAACTATTTCAGGCAAATGAAATGTTTCCCCAGGATTAAGCATGCCTTCCTCAGTCAAACTTAGAGGGATTATCGATAGCAATCTCTTTTATTAATCCGTTAAAAGAAAGGAAATTTTTTAAGGAAAAAAAAAAGAGGAAAGAAAGCTTTTATAGAAGATGATATAAGAAATATGTAACAATTGAGTATTTTGTGAGCTATCGGTGTGTTTTTAAAAAAGAGAACTCGACTCTCATTTATAAGAAAAGCAATTACTTGTCAAAGCATGATCCTCCATTACCCAACGTTACTCTCCAATTTTTTTTTTTGAGGGGTTACTCTCCAAAATTTTATAAACAGAAAAACTTGACTTCTTATCTCTTGAAAGATAATAAAGATTTGATTTGACAGAGTCTTACTAAATCACAATTTTGACCGTTTGAAACTAAATAAAAAGAAAACTAAAATACTTCTGAAATATATATCCATAAAATAGAACAAGTTCTACAAGTGCGCGCATCTCGGGGGGGGGGATTTTTATCTCGGGGGGGGGGGGGGGGGGCTAGATTTGTTTTTTCAATGTTAGTTGTTTCATACCGATTTTTTTTTTCTTTCAAGTCTATAGTTGAGCAAATCGGAATAAGTAACCCAGGATCGCTCTCAAGATTCAGTTCAACGGATACTATCATTTTCAACTCTCTGGAACTTAGGAGGAGGAGGATTCAAAATGGAATGAGTGATTTCTTCAATAGGAAGTGAAGATGTTGCGTCTCTTTTTTATTATTTCGTTCTTGATGTGGTTGTGCCATTATGTTTTATACCATATAAAAGTAAAACCATATCTCATCAAGTAAGGACAAGGTTTCAATATATAAACAGACATTAATTTTGAAAAATAAGAAAACCTAAGAAAATAAAGAGACTAATAAATAATAGTTCGATGAAATAGTGATTTTATACCAAATACACCTCAAACATCCACACAACAAACTGTCAAATTCTTTATCTGTAACGCCCCGCTCCCGGATACCGAGTCCTTATCCGGAAGAGAAATGTTCGGCGCGTATAGCATTAAATAAATCTAATATCATACGCAAGCCTCTACGTCGTCGTATCAAATAAAAACAAACGGAAGCTAAAAAGACTCGGGTAAAAACATAAATGCTACTAAGAATGGAAATTAATCATACTAAAGATGGATAGTTAAATTACAACGACGAAAAACCCAAAGACTTACACAATACGAGCTCTTAAAAGTACAAACATAACTTACAAAAGTCTAGAAGTAAAAGAACAACAAGTCTAGTACAACCCTTACGAAAAAGAAAATAAACTAAAAGCATCTTCAAGGCAGCAACGTCATCAAGCCGTCAACTACACTTAGTCAACCTGTTCGTCTTTTCACCCCGCAATGCATATAAAAGAAAATGCAAAGGAGGTAAGTACAAAGTACTTAGTAAAAGTGAGAAGCTAACGAATAACTAGGTTCTACAACAAAAGGTTCTTTTTATTATTATTATTATGTAATCTTTATGAGAGATCGACTCAATCTAGGGTTTACTTCATGTCCATCAACATGTCATGACTATACGTTTCTAGCTTAACTTATCTTGGTTACGTCATCACTCAAGGACACTACGCATGGCGTTCATCAGCATGAAGATATACTTGCTAACTAACGGTGATTAGGAACCGATTAGCTCCGGGGTCTCCCCGGTATGCGTATACGTTCGATGAATTTCCTCCACTACCCTTCAGCCTTTTGAGCCAGTAGCGTTGTTCACCTTTTATGAACGTATCACATTGCCGATATGGATTAGTGCCTAACCGAGAATAGATGACGTTTTATCTTTTACTACCACGTATGTAACTTTATTGTGTATTAACTAGCCATCTACGTGTTTTCAAGTAAGCTCCCTCACATACACTACTCTCTTTCCTAGACCACTAGACACGGACAAGACCTAACAATTACACAGACATTGATGAACTCTAGTTCATCAAAGCACAAGCCCTTTCATGCTTTTCCGACGGATCCGAACTTCAACTCCCTTTAAGAGTACATTCGGAAGCTCAATCGAAGCTTGTTAAGGTTTAATTCATGTTATACGACCAAACGATAACAATTAGAACGTATTACAAAACCCTATAACACGATTTTCTACACTTAATCGATTCCTAACCCAAACCAAAAACTTTTATCAACAAATTACTCAGAAAAACAACAGTAGAACTCAGCTCAAATATACCAAAAATATCACATCTCATTAATTACAAATTAGCATGAATTCTATCACCAAACAAACAACACCAAAACTCACTGGAACTCAACCTATCATTATAAAACTATAATTACTCATTAGGAAGAACCTCTTACCTTCATTGCCAACAAAACCGATTCAAAACCTTCAAGATACTGTTGATCATCTAAGCCTTCAACTTGTAACCTAATTAAACGACAAGTAAACCTAAAAATCCTATCTTTCTTGAAAATCCCGAATTGAAAAAGTATGTAAAACTGAATATTACCTGAATTAAATGCTGTGAACCTATTTTTAGAATGATCTACGCTCCAAGACGATCGTTTTGACTACTCGTGGCTGAAAAACAGAGCTACGGATTAAAAGATACGAATTTTTGAAGAAACGAACTCGACGATTACGAAAAACTAGGGCTAAACTGAAAACTTACGGAATAAAGATATTTTATTTTCCAAAGTTGCATCTCGTCGCGGTAATCACTTTTCTCTCCTGCGGCATTTTGAAACGATGAACGGATTGACCCTGCGATTGGAGTTTACGTTCTCCCTTTTCAAAACCTCCCTGCGTCGTCGCCTCTTCTTGCGTCGTTCCTCTTGTTTTTTTTTCCTTTCAGAATATGCGTGTGATGATATGAGAGAAAAATATTGGGGATTATTTCCCTTTTTATAGCCATTTAATAAATTCTTTTTAATTAAATAAAATAGGCTAAAAAATAATTAGGTTGTAGTAAAGCACCCAATTATTATTTACCCTATCTGAAAAGTCGGATGTTACATTATCCCTTCAAATTACAGTAAAAATCAAATCCTACATAAATCAAAATTAAATTCTTATGCCTTTGCAGATGGCTACACTCAATAGAGTAAAAATGATGCCAACAAATTCAACACATTAAGACATAGAAATCAATCCAATTCAGTGAAAATCATAGTTGCTGGAAAAAAAACCGAAAAATCTAAGACATTACTTACAGTAAACAAATACAACCAAGAATAAAGAAAGTAAAAGGCAATTGTCACTTATTTAAACATGTGTTAACTCTCCACTCTATAGCCAAAAAAGAGAGTATGCTAAATTGTCAAAGTAATTGATAAAAAAGAAAACCAATTGATGATGTAAATTACTTACAAAGATACTACTTCAATGGAATATAATGTTGAAGAAGCACCATCTTTTTGCTCCTATAAATATAGTTTTACCTCTTCTATTCTTCATAATTTATTATTATTATTTCATAAGAAAAATAAGAAAGCACTTGGTGGGCCACCTTCAACACCTATATATGTGAAAAATTGTGCTTGTTGTTGCCGCTGCATACTGCTACCGTGTTCTGTCTTGCTAAAATATGAAAGAGCCGAAAGGGTTAGTAAATAGTAACTGCTGGGCTTATCTGGTGGGCTGGACACAATTTTATAAATTTTATTGCTATCTACCAAAAAAAATAAAAATTTCTGGGTGGGCTTAGCCCACCCCTGCCTACACATAAGTCCGCCCTTGTGCGCACCAACAAGGCAACTAAAGCACAATTAACTAAAGATCCGTCTAGGCGACTATAACATGGACCGAGGATGAAAGGACGAAAATCAAGAAACGATCTTACTCTACTCCATGAATTCGGTCTCAGACTATAAACTTTATATGGAAAATTAGGGATAAGGACACAATCTGAAATATTTTTAAGTAATGCGGACAACTATATATTTTTTATAGGGAGAAGGACAATTGCATAATTTTTATAGCGAGAAGGACAAACAAATGAATCCCGAAAATCGGTGAATCTTCCCGGTGAATCGCGAAATCGGTGAATTTCGACGGTGAATTTTGACAATGAATCCCGAAAATTAGTGAATCTCGACAATGAATTTTGAAAATTAGTGAATTTCGACAAATGAATTTCGGCGTGAATTTAAACGGTGAATTTCGAACACAAGTGAATTTCGACAGTGAATAAATAATTTTGTCCTTTATGCAAAAGTTTCAAAAAACTGTCCTTCTACTCAATTGATGAAATATTTCTGTCCTTCTCCCTCATTCCCCCAACTTTATATTCATACTCACTATTATACATTGAAGCCCATTCGTCTGGTCGGCCTACCATCACAACTTTATAGTCGTCATAAACATCATCATAACCAAAACCGCAAATTGATATTCTTATTCTCCTCTCATTGATGACCATTAATGACCTTTCAGGCAAATCCCGGTATGAAATTATCACCGGATTGCATAAACATATGTTCCCTTCGTCACTAGACATTAGACAAATTAGACCATTGCATGAGCCTATAATCTCTTCTACCATCCTTTCGCCGGACCTGAGCCGAGGGTGGTGGAGCCGCTTGGATTCGCAGCCTAATATCATGTTTTCTCAGATGATGTAAACTTTAACTTCGTGTATCTGCTTTCTGGTCGGCTCATCGTTTTCTCGTCATAAACATCTTCATAGACTAAAATATTTGGTTTCGGGTTGTTCTGAGTGTGATTTAGATGCAAATTAATGAATTTTGGGCTTAAAATCAAAGCATTCCATGATTTCAAAACGCTTTTAAATCGCAAAAAAGAGATTCTGCTGGTCATCTTACCAGGACAGAAATCATTAGATCTTCATGTAGATAAGAATTCCCCATCAAATACTTTTTTTGATTAAATATTTTTGCAGACAGAATCCCTCGAGAAAATAATACTAGGTTAGACGTAAAACCCTAAGAAAAACCTACTCCATCCGTTCCTGATTATATGTCGTGTTTGAGAAAAACACACAGATTAAGAAAATGAGTATTTCAAAAAAAAATCTTGAAAAGTGTAGTGGTGTTGTGAATATGAAAGATTGACAGGTTGAATGGGCCTAGAAAGTTGAAAAGTAATATTGAAAAGCGGAAAAGTACTATGTATTGGAAATGTAACTACGACACCCTCAAAAAAAAGAAATGTAACTACGACACGTAAAAATGAAAATTTGATTTTGACAACTGCGACATATAATTAGGAACGGAGGGAGTAGCTAAATTCAATCACATGGGGCTGCTTTGATGTCATATTCGAAGGCGATACGCAGACGGTCAATAAAAAGTTTCTGTCGCATGAGGAGGATTTATTTCACTTAGGCTCTATTATCGATGATTGTAAAGCTATTATTCCTGCTTTTGTCATTTTTTTGTTCTTCCTTTGTCAATAGAGAGAGCAACATCTTAGCCCATCTTCTGGCAAATGAAGACTTATCTATTGTTAGTCTCAAACAATGGGGCACGAGGCCGCCCTTTAATGTAATTTTAGTATGCTCTGCTGATTTAAATCAATAAAAAAATTCCTTTTCCCCTCAAAAAAAAAAAAAAAATCCGAGACAAAAGTTACCGAATTAATTGGAAACGAAATCAAAGGTGATTTATTTGCCAAAAAAAAGAAAAAAAGAAAAGGTAGGCGATTTAAGGAGATAATTATTATCTCTATCGACAATTTTTATTTTTATTTTTTGGGACTCATTTTAATTAGATTTTGAATTTGTATTTTTCTTTTCTTTCGAGAAAAAGAACCTTCTTTTATTTTTTATTTTTATTCTTTTTGGTTGAGAAAATGAACCTTTCATTCAAACTTTATCGGAAGCCAATTACATTTATCGGAGGGAAAGGTCCCAAAATTTACTGCCTATGAGATTTACTCATTCCTTTGCAAGTCAATGTGTCGGGAAGTTTTCGGTTCAATCATAAAAGGAAAAGGTGTCATAGTATGACAATTATCGATAACACCAAATTTTTACATCAATTTGATGTAATTTTTACATAAAATATTATCGATCAATTTCAACCATTCTACGTCGAATTTCACAAAAGAAAAACAATTTTCATACAATAATCTTTAATATTATATTTAAAAAATAATAATTGTTCCTTTCAAATATCAATTAATATATTTAAAATATGAAATAGAAGAAAAAAATGGAAAAAGTGGTGAAATATATTTGCCAACAAATTTGGTGTAGAAAAGAGGCTCAACATCAATTTGGAGTAAAAAAATACAACCCATCGGAGTTGCCCTTTTCACCAATTTGCTGTTGTTAAAACCAATGTGCCATCAGCCTATTGCCGCCGGTTCTTCGGTACCATGGATAACCGGGAGTGGGTGGATAATTGTCTGAGTCAGGATATGCATGGGAATGATGATATTACTCAATGGAGGTTCTTGTTCCGGGAAATCATGATGGGTGCCTGGTATTGGCGGAATCAGAAGGTATATCGTACGGGCGCCCAACGCCCTCCAGCTGAGGTCTTTATCTCACAGGCAGTCCGCAGGGCGAGGGAGTTGAAAATAGCTTGGACTAGTTAGAAGTTCTTTTTTAGTTATGTATTAGCACGAATTCGTGTTAGGCTTTTAACATTGGGGGTGTATTGTACATATTTTGCTTACAAATTTTAATAAAGATCCGGTTTACACAAAAAAAAAAAAAAAAAACTTGCTCTCTAATAAAGATAAAAGAGATGCAATCTAACAATAAATATGGCAGAAATTGAAAAAACACAAACAAAGAACACAGTGATTTAACGTGGTTTCTGGCGTTGTGTCGACTATTCTATTGTTAGGAACATTTTATGTGTTTTGATGATAGCCATACTAGTTGTTATAGCAAGCCTGAAATGAGTTAGAAAAATATGTATAAAAATTGGTTTCTAAGGTTAGTTCCGAAATGAGTTAGAAAAATATGTATAAAATGTTTTACTTCTTTTTTTCGCAGAGTCTAAAAAAATTAGACATATGTTGTATAAGTTCAGTCAGACAAGTATTGTACTAGTTGGTAGGATGACTAAGTAAAACAGAAAATCGGCAAAGTGAAGAGAGCCATATACCAGCAGAGGAGAATGAAGACTTATGGACTGACTTATAACTAAGGAAGTCTGTGATGACCTTGGATAAGTCTGAGTTGTACTACAAGTGATGAAATCTAATGGTTAAATATGGTGTACACCGATCTCATACAAATCAAGGATCAGTGAAGTACAAAGAAAGAATGGAAACAAAAAAACGGCGAAGTAATAGTTCTACCGGCTGACTAAAATAATTAGTGAAGAAGATCTCACCGGCAGAAGAAGATTCACTAAGCCGGTCAAGCTATATCTTAAACAACAAAGTAAAGTATTCCATCGGCATTTAATCGAAATTTGGAATCAATGCAATTAATGTAGAATTAATCAAGGACGGATTTTATGATAGACGTTTGAAGAAAATCCGAATCAGTGAAATCAATCAAGAGAATAAAATCAGGAGAAATCAAGTTTCATTGATTTATGCTTGGAAACAACCAAGTTGACATTTAATGAGTTAATGCATATTAGTAAAGTAATTAATGTGTTATTGTTAATTATTGATTGGTTATGTTTGGAAAAAATACATTAAATGATGTATTGATTTTTTAAATAAACATTTTTTTTAAGAATAATTTCATTTTCTCCACAAAAAAAAAAAAAAAAAAGTGACATTGCAAGAAATTACCACTTCTTGAAGATAGCAAAGGGAACAATTCTCTTGAAGGAACAAGAACGGGCTTAATTAAGTGACCAAGAATTTAAGAACAACAAAAAGCATAAAACCCCAAAGAAAAGTAGAAATGATCTTACTGTAAGTGTAACGCCCTGTTCCCGGACACCGAGTCCTTATCCGGAAATAGCGCTCGGCACAAATATTATCAAATAAAATTCAATAATAAATATAAGCTTTACGTCACACATCAGAACTAAAACGACGCGGAAGGTAAAACGACTCAGGAAAAACAAAAGATCGAACACACGGTTTTCAATGCTGTAAAACTAAATCCAATAAAGAGAACTAAAACAACCAACATTCAAATCCGAAAGGACTTAAACGGAACTAATCCAAAAGAAAGACAATATTGTTTGAACTTAAATCAACAACATTATTAAAAGAATCAAAACTAAAAGAACTGAGTCTTCAAGAGCTCCATCTCACACGTCATCATCAAAGAACTCATCAACGTTAGCAACCCGTTCATCTTCTTTGGGGAAAGAGAAAGACAAACAAAAAGTAACGGGGTAAGTACATAAGTACTTAGTAACGCGTAGAAGATCGCATAACATCGGTCTCATAACGAAATAAAAGCAACGCCGTCTTTTATTAATTCATTCCGTTATTAACCCTAGCTAACTATCACATTATGTTCATAGCATAACATGAGGTTCCAAAGATATCTAGCTTAGCTCAAGTTTGTTACATCATGAATAACAAGGGCACTACGCCTAGTAATAGGATGTACTAGGACAACTGGGTGCAACCTACGTAGAGACTCGCTCTAGTAGCCCCGGGAATATCTGAGTCCCGATAGTGTGATAACCGGCAGAGTGCACCAGACGCTTTATCTAGCCAATCGATTGGCCGGCGTGGGTACAGTCTACTTTGTTTGGTCAGAGAACACATTGCGATATTGTACTATGCCTTACCAAGCATTGTATGATGTTTAAGATTAATAATCTAACACATACGTTTGATTAGATGTTTAACTAGCCACCTAAGTTGATTCACATAAAAGGCTCACCTATCGCCTACTCCCTCTTCTTAAGACCACTAGACTCAACATAACCTAGCACATACACGTACATCGATAAACACTAGCTTATCGAAGCACAAGGCAAATCCAAAGCTTTCGACGGTCCCACACTTCATCTTTTTAGGGAATCCATATGGTGCCGAAACTAAACGCATCAAAAGCTAATTCAAGGCTTTGTCACATAAGGTTAAGCAGTAAAACATGATTAAGAAGCCTGAAACCAAGCTGACACGAAAAACAGTGAAAAACGGGATAACTAGGTCAGACGCCCGTCGACTCCCGCATAGAGCACCAAAATATGATATATGACCTAAATGTTGAATGGGAACAATTTATTCTCCAATGAAAACTCAAATTGAGTATTTCCTTGCATAAAGGAATTAAGGCCGAGGCTGAATGTAACGCCTCGTCCCGGAAGTTGAGTCTACAACCGGAACGAGACGTTCGGCACGTATTCAATGAGCCAGGCTTACGGAACACATCAGTCCCTCTAATTAGAATTCAAAAGAAAATTAATAAATAAGAAAAGAGCAGAAACATATAAAACAAAACCTAAAAAAATAAAACATATTATAAAGGTCGAACCATATAAATATTGTAATTAAACTACTAAAAGTCTGTAAATATTCAAAATAACAAACAACCGCTGTAGTACTAATATCTCAAACAAACCAACATCAAAACCATACTAATATCTTAGAAAAAATAATTATAAGAACAAAAACTACTAGAAGATGGCACAAGTGCCTTATTCTTGGTTCCAATGGCATGAAACAAACTAATAACCGAAAATAAAACAACTCCAGACTACTCAAATTGAGGATTTTGTTTACCTAAAGGAATTAAGGTCGAGGCTGAACAAGGCTGCCAACAAAATAAAACGTGCGATTAGAGTAAAACCACGTGAGATTAGTGTAAAGCCCCTTTGGAAGGAATCTGCTATGTATAACTCGATGGCTAACTAAATCATACAAAAAAAATTTACTTTCAATTTCATGAAAGATAATCAAATTTCTATCGCCCTCGAAAAGAGGCACAGGTGTGAATGAGGTTCCGTCATGTAGCATATTGCGTATAGTTATTTTCATCCATGAATCCTTCAACCCGTAATCCTTCATCACCCATAAATCAAAATTATGAATAGGGTTTACCGCAATTTTGCTTAACACCAAGCGATTGTTATTCAACACACTCAATCTCAAATCATCATCCTTTAGAACTTCGGGTACATGCAAAATCTTTTCTTTCTCTGTTCTAAGATCAAATGCCAGAATGGAATATTTCCTTTCATCATCCCGTGGATAGTTGTGCAATATCCAATGTAAAACACAATTAACTAAAACCCCGTCGATGCCACAAATGTAATGACGAAAATCAAGAAACGATCTTACCCTACTCCATGAATTCGATCTCAGACTGTAAACTTTATATTCATACCCATGATTAAACATTGAAGGCCTCTCCTCTGGTCGGCCTACCATCACAACTTTATAGTCGTCATGAACATCATCATAACCAAAACCGCAAATTGATATTCTTCTACTACTCTTATTGACGACCATTGATGGCCTGTTAGGCAAATTCCAGAATGAATTTATCACCGGATTGCATAAACATATGTTACATTCGTCACGAGACATTAGACAAATTAGACAATTGCATGAGCCTATAATCTCTTCTATCATCCCTTTGCCGGAACTGTCAAAACGGTGGCGGAGCCGAGGATGGTGGAGCGGTTTGGATTTGCAGCCTAATTCCTTGTTTTTTCCGGCGATGAAAATATTTACCTCGTGTACCTGCTTTCTTCTGGTCGTTATATATTTTACCCCGTGTAGCTGCTTATCAATTTTCTTCTCCTTAACATCTTCATAGACTAAGATGTTTGGTTTCGGGTTGATCTGAGTCTGATTTAGATGTAATTTAATGAAATTTGGGCTTGAAATCAAAGTGTTCCATGATTTCGAGACGCTTTTAAATCGAAAAAGAGATTCTGCTGGTAATCTTAACAGGACAGACATCATTAGATCTTCATGTAGATAAAAATTCCCCATTCGAGTTTTCTCTTCAACTATGCAGACAGAACCCTCAAGAACAAAAGAACCCTAATTTTAAGGTGATTTAATGAGATACATATTATTATGCAAAATATTTGATTTTGGACTTTAAATCAGTGTCTAATTACCGTATTGAACAAGAAAATGTGATTTGTTTTTTTTTGTGTGTGTGTGTGACATGTAATGAAAGGGGTAAAACAACAAAAGTAATAATACGTGCACAATCGTTGTGCAACAACGAGTGACACAACGGTCATCTGCACCGTTGATCTTAATTGTTCACATCAAGATAAATTTAGAGTAATGATAGATGTACAACGGTTATGGCACAACGAGAGATGCAACGGCCATGTACACCATTGATCATAATGATCTCAATTGATCATTATGTAAATTTAACATGATTAATGGTGTAGATGGCCATTGTGCCTATATTATTACTTATAAATTTAGATTTATAATGATCAAATGTGCATATGACCGTTTTGGCACAATGGTTGTGCTCGTATCATTACTCAAATAATATTTATAATCAAATATTACCTCCGTTTCAAAATATAAGTAATTGTACATTTTTTTTATTTATCCCACAATATAAGTCATTCTAAATTACCAATTCAACATTTATTGCTTTTTTCTCTATTTTACCAAAGTATTTTAGACATTAACCTTCATATTAATGACATTTAACTAATTCCTTAAACTGTGTGAAAACTTTTAAGATGATTTATATTTTAGACCGTAACAGTACTTTGACCAATTATAGGACCGGCTATATTTTTTCAATTCTTTTTTGTGTGTATAAACTTTGTATTTTTGTTTAGAGAATGTAAGCTTTTATAATATGTAAGTTACGTTATTTTTCGTACCAATTGGTATCGGACTATCATATAATAAGCATAAAAGACATTATAAAGCATGGTCACACGCGCGTTATTTTATACTAGTAACGGCACACGTTTGTTTAAAATAAAAAACAAACCAAAAAGGTTTGATAAAAAAAAAGTGCCCGTGTAGTGTTTTTTCCGGTTTGATTTTCGGTTCGCTTACAGATAAGATGTAAAGTGTTAAGCAATCGAACAAAAATTTAGGTTTCTATATAACGCTAACTGATATAAATTGTAGATTGTGAATTGCAATCGAACCAAAATTTAGGTCTCTATATAACGCAAACCGAAATTTTGATATTTAAAGAAGAAAAAAAAAACATTTCTATTGAATTAAAAAAATCGCCACGTGTTAGCCAAGGAGGGTGGTCACGTGGCCTCTTGTGGCACACACTCTTTAGCTTTTAATAGATACTACCTCCGTCCCAAAATGTAAGTCCATTTGAGTTTTTCACACAGATTAAGAAAGTTGGTTAAATTGGTTATTTGTCATTAATTTTAATGAAAAAAAAAAGACTAAAATAACCTTTGACTGATATTAATGCAAAATAGTGAAAAATGGGTAGGTAAATAAAAAATGAGGGGTAAAAGAAGAAAAAAAAGTAATAAATGCTTTATTGATTTTCTAAATGAATTTATATTATGGAAAAAAACAAAAAAACTAAACGGATTTATATTTTGAGATGGGGGTATAATAAGATAAGAAAAGGGGGAATGACTAAATACGGCTGTTTTGGAAAAAGACTTTGGAAAAAAGGTTTGACCACAATTTCCCATATTTTTTTATTTAAAAAAAAAAGAAAAATGTTTAAAAATCCTAAATCAAACCTTTCCCCTTAATTCTCCCCTAATTCTTCTTCATTAGTGACTGAACCGTTCCCCTCTCTTCATTACCAAACTTCTTCTTCGCATTAACTGTTGGCCGTTCTCTTCTTCTTCTTCATTAACCGTTCTCCCCTTCTCCCCTTCTCCCCTTCTCCCCTTCTCCCCTTCATTTTCCCATTCTGGTTCTTCGGCCCTCTTTCCAATCACAACCGTTCTCCCCTTCTCCGTTGATAAGAAGAAATTACCGTAATTCCTTTCAGTTTTGCGAAATTGGTTGGGTAATTGGCTCTTCTCCGGAAATTGGGTAATTGGCTCTTGCCGGAAATTGGGTAAGCGAAATTGGGTAATCTTTAGTCGTTCTTCGTACTTTGGTTGTTGATGATGCATAAGCTTTCCCCTTGAAACAACAACGGGTATGTTTTTTCATCTTTAATTGGTTTATTTTCGAGTTTTTAGCTTCTTTTTTTTATTTATATATTGTTTTTGTGTTTTTTAATTGTCACTTATGTTGGAGGCTTGGAAGAAGTGGGAAAAAGTTGAAGTTTTTATAATTTTGCCATAATTTTTTTTGCCGATAAACTCGCTTGCTACTATCTTTGCTTTGTTCATGATTTTCATTTATCATCGCTTTACGTGTTTGGTTGTGATTCTTGCTTTGTTGTATTCGTTAAAATCACCCTTTTTTGCGTCTTGTTTACATAGGCATTTTCGTTTTATGAGGTTGTGGGTATTCAATTAGTTGAAGGACGATGATTTCTGGTTATGTGGTATCTGGGTTAGATATGTTTGAAGTGATTCAGATCTTTATATCAATTGATTCTTTGATTTATTTTATTCTCCATTTCGTAAATGGAGTTAGAGAAGCATGTTTGATTTAGATCTTGTTTTAGATGTGGAATCCTTACTTCTAGAGAAATGATGGAATGCTGTTTTTTTCTTGTGAATGCAAACATGTAATCTGATTGCTAAGTCTAATGTCTTTCTGTATGAAATTAGCTATGTGCTTCTGTATGAAATTAGCTATGTCGCTCTAATTACTAACTCTGTTTTTGATACTTTTGGTAGGAATGACTGTGGAATGTTTGTCCTAAAATACATGGAGTTCTTGACGGGCAAATTGGATGCACGTTCCATGCAAGTTAACAAGATGAAATATTGGAGAAAGAAGTTGGTCGGTGAACTCCTTGCTTGGGATTTCGATCCATGATCATTTTTAAACTTGAATTTATTGTACTTAAATTTGATGGGTGTTAAAAACTTGAATTTGATGGGTGTTAAACTTGAATTTGAATGATGTTAAAGCTAATTAACATGGTACCATACGTATCAACGAGAGTGTTACAATCCTACAAATTGTTTTGTTTGTAAAACAAGTAGTAGTGTGTTTTAGGTGTGAAACGAATTTCAACTTGTTTTTGTTACAGAAAGTTCTAAATTTGAGCTAGATTAGCTTAAAAAACAAAAAGTAACCATATCCAAGGTTTACGTACAAACACAAACAAATCAACCATTACAAGTTTACAACAAAACCCATGGATAATATGTTTACGGAATATGGACCATAACTCAAATTAATGTCTACATTACACATTAGCAAATAATTACACCTTCGGAGTCCGAAGAGTCGACTTCATTTCCACACGAATCATAGTAATACCTATATTGTGCGGGCCTTTGCCTTTCATCTTCTTCTTCCTCTTCCATTTCAATGGCGATTTTTCTCATCGGTTCCTCAAAATCCTCCATTTCCTTAATCCTCTTTTCGTATTCTTTACGTAGAATATCTTCAAGTTCCTTAATGTCTTTCATCATCTCTTCATATTCCTGGCGTTGAAGATCTTCAATCTCCTCAATACTCAATACACCATTCTCATCATTCTTAGCCACCAATCCTTCATCCAAACCAATTATACTATTACTATAATTATCGAAAAATAAAAAAATATGACACTTAAGAAATTAATTACCGTTCATGGTTCAAGTAGAATGGATTAGGAGATGAAGCTTGAAAATTGGATCCGACGAGGAGGAAGAAATTCAATGGGAATCAACTAAATTCTGGAAATCCATGGTAGTTAAAAAAATAAAACAGAGGAGGAAGAGGGTCATGGCTCAAAGCAAGCCTCATTTCATCTCCTCTATCTTCAAGATATCTCATTCATCTTATTAAAAACAAAATTACCATAAAAAAGGGTTTTGATTCCAAAGAGAGATGGCCCAACAACATATTTCCCCACAAGAACAAACACCCAGCTACTAATCTCTTTAACATCCTCGGAATAACAACTTGAAACGGTGTCAAGAACTTATTTAGCACTACCTTTCGGACATGTGATGGCATGCTATCATACACCAATATTTGTCCTTTTTCCAAATCAATTCGCAACAAAAAGAAATGATCACTCTCAAATGCAGGCACATATAAAGTTTTAAGCACAGACCACGGTTTCCCATAACTAGGATTATCACCATTCAAATACTTCATCAACGCTTTTGAAAACTTATGATCCTTCAACTTCTTTGAAAGATGTTAGATCGAGGTCCGATCAAGGCGATTACTGTGATCAAGGTTGATTACACATAATAAGATGTTAGATCGAGGTTCGATCAAGGCGATTACTGTGATCAGGGTTGATTACATATAATAAGATGTTAGATCGAGGTTCGATCAAGGCGATTATTGTGATCAAGATACATTACACATAATAAGATGTTAGATCGAGGTTCGATCAAGGCGATTACTGTGATTAGGGTTGATTACACATAATAAGATGTTAGATCGAGGTCCGATCAAGGCGATTACTGTGATCAAGGTTGATTACACACAATAAGATGTTAGATCGAGGTTCGATCAAGGCGATTACTGTGATCAGGGTTGATTACACATAATAAGATGTTAGATCGAGGTCCGATCAAGGCGATTACTGTGATCAAGGTTTATTACACATAATAATATGTAAGATCGAGGTTCGATCAAGGCGATTACTGTGATTAGGGTTGATTAAACATAATAAGATGTCAGATCGAGGTTCGATCAAGGTTGATTACACATAATAAGATGTTAGATCGAGGTCCGATCAAGGCGATTACTGTGATCAAGGTTGATTACACATAATAAGATGTTAGATCGAGGTCCGATCAAGGCGATTACTGTGATCAAGGTACATTACACATAATAAGATGTTAGATCGAGGTTCGATCAAGGCGATTACTGTGATTAGGGTTGATTACACATAATAAGATGTTAGATCTTGGTGCGATCAAGGCGATTACTGTGATCAAGGTTGATTACACATAATAAGATGTTAGATCGAGGTCCGATCAAGGCGATTACTGTGATCAAGGTTGATTACACATAATAAGATGTTAGATCGAGGTTCGATCAAGGCGATTACTGTGATTAGGGTTGATTACACATAATAAGATGTTAGATCGAGGTTTGATCAAGGCGATTATTGTGATCAAGGTTGATTACTCATAATAAGATGTTAGATCGAGGTCCGATCAAGGCGATTACTGTGATCAAGGTTGATTACACACAATAAGATGTTAGATCGAGGTTCGATCAAGGCGATTACTGTGATCAGGGTTGATTACACATAATAAGATGTTAGATCGAGGTCCGATCAAGGCGATTACTGTGATCAAGGTTTATTACACATAATAATATGTAAGATCGAGGTTCGATCAAGGCGATTACTGTGATTAGGGTTGATTAAACATAATAAGATGTCAGATCGAGGTTCGATCAAGGTTGATTACACATAATAAGATGTTAGATCGAGGTCCGATCAAGGCGATTACTGTGATCAAGGTTGATTACACATAATAAGATGTTAGATCGAGGTCCGATCAAGGCAATTACTGTGATCAAGGTACATTACACATAATAAGATGTTAGATCGAGGTTCGATCAAGGCGATTACTGTGATTAGGGTTGATTACACATAATAAGATGTTAGATCTTGGTGCGATCAAGGCGATTACTGTGATCAAGGTTGATTACACATAATAAGATGTTAGATCGAGGTCCGATCAAGGCGATTACTGTGATCAAGGTTGATTACACATAATAAGATGTTAGATCGAGGTTCGATCAAGGCGATTACTGTGATTAGGGTTGATTACACATAATAAGATGTTAGATCGAGGTTCGATCAAGGCGATTATTGTGATCAAGGTTGATTACTCATAATAAGATGTTAGATCGAGGTCCGATCAAGGCGATTACTGTGATCAAGGTTGATTACACATAATAAGATGATGTTAGATCGAGGTTCGATCAAGGCGATTAATGTGATTAGGATTGATTACACATAATAAGATGTTAGATCGAGGTTCGATCAAGGCGATTACTGTGATCAAGGTTGATTACACATAATAAGATGTTAGATCGAGGTCCGATCAAGGCGATTACTGTGATCAAGGTACATTACACATAATAAGAAGTTAGATCGAGATTCGATCTTGGCGATTACTGTGATTAGGGTTGATTACACATAATAAGATGTTAGATCTTGGTGCGATCAAGGCGATCCTGGGTTCATAAACCAACAAGAAATGTCTCAACTGCTTATCACAAGAAATTACCATCGGCAAAGCTTTACCTATGGGGGCCATTCATTTCATCTCAGAATCATAAATACTTGTGTCAATTCCCAATTCAACTCTCAATTTTTCACACAACTCACCATATGAAATATTTTTTTTCACAAATACGGTCGTCGACAATTTTTCTACTTCATGATTCACGAATGACCAATGATTTGGCGGGTAACCCGTTTTTCCGGCGATGATCGGCGGTTATCCGTTTTCCGACAACAAAAACTAATTTCCCGACATTGATTGGGGACACCATAATCAGAAACACTTTGCAGATATCAAATTAAAACCTTAAAAGAAAAAGGCAAAGTTAGAAAGAAAATCGGTGAGAGAGATGAATCAAATGGCTTCTTGTTTGTGGGTTTTTCTTTGTTCAACAACTCTTTTACTGCAACTCTGTTCTGGAGCTGTATACACAGTCGGAGACTCTGCTGGTTGGACCACCATTGGACCACCATTTTGTTTATGATCATAAACCCAAAATTGAGCAAAAATAAAAGTTCTTCATCTAATCTTAAACCTTTATGAACCAGAATTTGCTTTCAAACACAATTTATTCAAGCATATCAAACAACTTGTGGCATTTTTTCAATACCAGCAATTTAATTTAATCAATCAATCAAGATACACTCCATTAAACCCTATACAAATTAAACAATGTCATTTAATCAAGAAACAAATGGGATCAAACCACACAAATGGGGCTTCTAATAGGAAGTTAACTCACCAAAATATATGAACTCAAATAGGCAGAATGACCAAAAATCGAGCTATACTGAGATATATGAAAGTGGAAATGATTTGGTGGGGAGCCCGGATGATGAAAGTGGAAGAGAACAGAGGATAGACGTTGAAGTAGAGGAAACTAATTTCCGGCAATGATTTGGTGGGGAGCCCGTTTTTCCGGCGATGATCGGCGGTTTTCCGACAACAGAAACCCAGAAACTAATTCCCGATATTGATTGGGGATTTGGGAGAGAGATAATGAGAGACATTAATCACTTTGGATAGTAAATAGGGGTAGAATAGGTATTATACACAAAACAGCCTTTTTAACTCATTTTTTCACAAAAAAACATTTACACATGACTTTTTGGGTCAAACAGCCGTATTAACTCAACCCCTCATAAGAAAATAAGATATAAAAAAATTTGGTTCAAGTGGTCATTATATTATATTATGGGGCATTGTATTCAGGGTGATGAGAAAGGTGGTTTGAATATTGAAAGCTTCATTGATAACATATAGTAGTGAGGTGCAGGTGAAGAAAAAGGAGAAAAAAAAAAAGAAAAAACCATTCCCTCAACCGCTTGCTGTTCAGGGGAGTGAAAAATGGTTCACACTTTTGTGGATTCTGCTCTTACAGATCTGTCGACGTTAGTTAGCTATCTCACATTTGCTGACTCTATGAAAGCACAAATTCAAGCTTTCCGAGTCGATCTCAGATTTCTTCAAATGTTCCTGCGTTGCCTCATCACTTTGGACCCAGATAATGATATGGATCGTAAGTTAATATCTGGTATGCTTTCTTCCGTTAAAGGCATATGGGACGATTGTGGGGAGGGCCTTTACACTGCTGGGCTTCAAGCAATGAAAAAGAAGTTCCAACTTTGGAATAGGCTGTCATCCAAATTGGGCTACAAAATCCAACAATGTAAGCGAGAAATCAAGAAATATTGCGTGCAATATATGTCCAGCTCATTTCAGTCCAAACTTTTCAGGGGTGATGAGATACTGGAATTCCTTGATGAAATCCTCAACAATTCCAACAATCTCCCTGCTGCGGGATATCAACAATTCCAAAAGCTCAGCGAGAAACTCTTATCATTAAGGCATATAGTAGATTTTGCTGCTAGGAGATGCCCAGATGATGTCAAGGAGTTGAGAGATTTCATGATCCATGCTCATACATGGGCTAATAAGGCAGCTTGTCTGACATGTCTTTACTGGGCAAGTGGTGCGGAAGATGAGGGAAGAAATGAAATCAGAATGAATCTTTGGATTGCTGATCTGCTGAGCAAGGTCAACCCTTGCACTCCTGAGTTCATACAGATGTGTTTTGCAGCCATGAAGTCGGCACGTGCTGATGCTAATTTCCTATACAACGAATTCGTTATAAGTTTTGCTGATTTTCTGGAAGAGACTATGGCTTTGAAGGGGGATGACAATGAAACCCTTCGCGAGGGGTTGATATTCGTCGTAAGCTATTTAACTGTTCCACCTGCTGCAGACCATTATGCATTGACTTTCCATCCTGCAGAGATTCTTCTTCTTGGTGACGCTTCCCATTCAGGGGACTTGACAGTAGACAGGGCGATTCAATCTGATTTTTCTAGCAAGATTCACAATTTCAGGGGACAAATCGAAGAGCTTCACGTCCGCATTCCAGATTTCATTCTGCCTACGACAGACAGACTCGGATTTGTTGAACGTCTCTTAGGCAAGATTGAACATCTGACGACAACGATGGAATGCAACCCAAAGATTGCCCCTTTTGCCAAACATCTTATTAGAGTTAAGGGTGAATTAACGTCTCTATGTCGGTCAATCCATGTTATTTGGGAGCTCCAAAGCGAACACGAAGAGCTTAAAGATCTATTGGACCGAATGATCAATGTAGCATACCAGGCAGAACTCGCTGTCAATTCATCTTTTACCATTGATCGTCCTATATGGTACCATATGTCTTGTTTGTCTTATGTCCTAGTAAAAATTAAGGATATTCAAAATGAATTTGGGGAGCTTAATACCAACCAGATTCACGGAATTGCAGCTGGTACTGGAGTTGATGTTTCCGAATCGCCGTCTATCTACATGCCTCCAATTTTAGAGTTCGCTGAAACTGTGGTGGGTTTTGAAGATGAACAAGAACTACTAATGGGCCGAATCACAAGGGGAACTCCACATCTTGACATTGTCCCGATTGTGGGCATGGGCGGGATTGGTAAGACTACTCTTGCCAGGAAGCTCTTTAATGAACCTCGTGTTAGACATCATTTTCATAAACGTGCATTCTGTTATGTTGGTCAAGACCATAATATTAAGCGCTTATTGCTTGAGATTTTAAGAGAAATCATTGTGATTGGTGATCACATTCATGACACGAGGGAAGAGGAATTAGCAGATATATTGCGCCAACGCTTGAAAGGATGTAAGTATCTTATTATCATGGATGACATTTGGGATGTCGGTGCATGGGAAGGTGTAAAGCAGTCATTTCCAGATGACTCCAATGGAAGTAGAATTGTATTCACCACTCGGAACATGAATGTCGCTGATCAGGTAAAATCAGATCGTACGCCTCCTTGTTGTCTTACTTTATTCTCGATTAAAGAAAGTTGGGAGTTGTTACAAGCAAAAGTATTCCGCAACCGTCCTTGCCCTTCACATCTTGAGGAGGTAGGATTGTCGATCATGAATTTTTGCAGAGGTCTACCTCTGGCTGTTGTGGTAATGGCAGGTCTTCTTGCAAGAATACCTGAAAGCTGGTCTTCATGGAAGGAGATAAAAGATGACCTTTTTTATCATATCTCTGCCGAAGGCCATAAGGGCATTCTAGAATTCAGTTACAAGCATTTACCTGAGGCTTTAAAGTCGTGCTTGCTTTATTTTGGAGCATTTTTGAATAAGAAAAATATCAGTGCTAAAAGATTAATGCTGTTGTGGGCTGCTGAAGGATTTGCACCTAAGTCATCTGAGAGCAGTAGCAACTTTCTTAGCATGGCAAAGCAATATTTGAATGATCTGGTTGACCGTAGCCTAGTGATTGTCCATCAAAGAAGTTCCACAGGTGGAATTAAACGCTGTGAGGTTCATGATCTAGTACGTGAGTTCTGCCGAATCAAAGCCCAAGAGGAGCATTTTTTCCACTTCATTGAAAGATCAAACGGCTCAAACATATTCTCAATGAGTGAAATATATAAACAATATCGTCTCTGCATTCATGTTAAGTTGGAAAGTGAAGATAATGCAGAAGCAAGAAGAGGCCACTCTACTGCACACACTCTAATTTATTATTATCCCAATTCCCCTTGCTCTGTGGATGCCTTACCTTTGAGCAATGTTAAACTTGTACAAGTGTTGGATGTTAAGGCCGATGCTGATACTTTCCCAGAAGAAGTAACAAAGTTAGTCAATCTTAGATACTTCACACTCAAGACCCACACATTAGGCTCTGTTCCATCAATAATAGCCAACCTTTGGAACCTAGAAACATTCGTTCTAAAATGCTTCTCCAATAAGAAAATATGTTTGCCGGAAACAATTTGGAAGATGAAAAGACTGAAGCATGCCGATGTAGGACGAGAAGCTGTTGTTGAATTGGATAATGACGTAGGGAAGGATTCATCCAAACTTCCTAATATTGAAAGTTTTTCTTCGGTGACTATTACTTATGGAGAATCTGGGGTAGAGTTACTGAGAAGGCTATCAAACGTTCGCAAGTTGAGCTGCTATTATTATACTTGTTGGGATTGGCGAAAAAAGTTCGAACAATTGCCAAAGTTGGACGAATATCTTACTAAGCTCGAATCGTTGAATGTAGTTTCTGATGGAAACTTTTACCCCTGTGTACCGAGCTTCCCCATAACACTGAAGAAATTGAGTTTAGAGGGTGTCGATCTACCTTGGAGTGAATTTTATGCAATCGCAAAGCTACCTTGTCTTGAGGTTCTGAAGCTGATGCCGACAGCATTCCGGGGGAGTAGATGGGATGTAAGAGATGAGAAATTTCCAAAGCTGAAGTTGTTGAAACTGTACGGATTAGATGTTGCAGAATGGACTGCATCCCTTGAAACCTTCCCTTGCCTAGAGCAGATTGTTGTGAAATCCTGCTATAATCTCGTGGAGATCCCTGCCTTTTTTGCGGAAGCTCCTACTTTGAAGGTTATTGAAGTTTACGACTGCAAAGAAGAAGTAGGTAAGGCAGCAATTCGAATTCAGGATTTGCAGCTCGATATGGGAAACGATAGCCTGCAAGTTCGAGTCATTGAACAACAGTAATTGTGTGCGCTCAAGGTACGTACGTACTAATGAGTAACGTCAAACTCTGTTTTTCTTTTCTCGTTTTTTTCTGAAACATTGCTTGAACTATATATATATATATATATATGTTGGCAGAAGTATCAGATTTTCAATTTTCTGTTTTCGAGAGATTATTATGGAAAGGGGAATTAGAGAGATGATGTATAGAAGTGACATGTGGTGGCTGGGAGTAGGTTACGTTGTAAGATTTGATTTTTCTTATAGATATCTTCTGTTGTGCTCAGTATTGCAGGTGAAAAAAAAGATGCTCTGAGGCTGCGCGTCTCCGTTCAGGTAGAGACTGTACGTTGATCTTCCCATGCACAAAGGGCTTCAGTTGCAGAATTCCTGTAACTGTAATGCTACATGTGATAAGATTCCAACAAAGACAAAATAATAATATTATTATTTATCTTATGGTTCCGGCCAGTAGTACTGTTCTCTGAGTCCAGAGTGGAATGGCTGCTGGCTGATCCAAAAGCTGAAAAACTATGGTTATTTGATTTTGTACCAATTCCAAGTGATATCTTTCGTTACTTTGATAGGGTTGATTTTCTCAGGACTTTAATGGAGAAAGGATTATGATAAAAAGAGACAAATAAGGGGTAATCCAACCTCTTAGATAAATTCACTCAAAAGAGAGGATAAAGTAATACATAATCTGGCATACCAACAATAGACTTAACCTATTTATAGGCTACAAGGCCAATTTAGGTAAAAACCCTACTCTTAAAAGGCCCAAAAGACCACTCACTAAACAAAACAATAATAACGATAAATCTAATTGTGATGTTCCTACATCAGACTTCCTCCAATTTTAGCCTATTTATTTTCTCATACTCAAAGGAAGGCGGATGGGGCTTAACAAGACTGCGTCAAACGTGAGTTCTATCGCCGAGCAAAAACCACCACATGTTTGAAACTCCATATTTTGATGACTATCTAAATCTGTTAAGATCAATAGCTTACTGTTTTACTAAAATCAATTGGTGGTAGTAAATGTGCTATCATATTTCCTAGGTGCTACTATATTTAATTACACATTCAAGAGTATGAAAATCTCTCCAACACCTTCCTTAAGTGCGGGCAATTTGTCACAACACTTGCTAAAAATAGTGTTTCCAACTACTAAGATAGTACTTCATGATAGACTTTTGAATCACTCGATTCCGATATCGGGTGAATGAAAACTTAATGCCTAATGGTACAGTAAAATGTGTGAAGTATTAATGAATAGTGTGCATTCATTTGTTCCACGTTAGAAAAGAGACTCAAGTGAAATCACTACTTAAGGAGTAGTGTGACACTTAGAGTCAAGCCCTTACGGGCAAGAGAATTTTATGAGTGAGGAAAGACGTAAATGCTTGTTGATTCAAAATCACGCGCGTGTGCTTCCGTCCGCTCAGCTCGGTTCGACCTTGGGCAATTTTGTTCTTTCTTGGCTAGCCAAACATATAAGTTTCATTGCTTCCGTTCGAATTTTTTGGTTCATGAACATAACTCCAACTGTTGAAATTATGGTTTTTTTTTGGATATATTTTGAAGAGATGTTTCTCTTCAAAACAAAAACAACTCTGCCTATAAATACCCTGCATACTGAATGAAAACGTAGACAGAAAATTCATTTGCATACATACTAAAACTCTGCACAAATTTCTGTGCTCATAAAGTCTGAGATAACAAGGTCTAATCAGTTCGCTTGCTTTTCCAAAAGAAAGTGCTACAATCTTGAAAAGTTATTGACTGTTGTATCTTGAGAGACTTATGCCATCACCATGAGAACATAGTTGGGGTAATAAGGTCTTAAAGACAACTATCTACACGCCTCAATCGAATAAGTTTTCACATTTACTGTTGTTTTTTGTCATTCAATTATGTATGCACTTTCTATGTGTATGAATGTGAAATACATTTTATGGAAAAATGTTTCTTCAATCCTGTTTGTGAATATTGCCTATTTTGTTTTGAGAAAGTTTCTATGATCGATAAACATATTAATAAACGAAAATCATACAACTTATTCCTACACACATCACTAAGGACCCTTATCTCTTATGCAAAGTGTATGGACCCTTTATAGTCCAAGTCAACATCCTCAACAATTCATTCATGTGTTGTGCACCGGCGGATCCAGAAATTTATTCTAATGGTGTCATTGGAGACTAAAAGTATATTTTTGGTCTATAAACTTGTTCAAGTGGGGTTACCGGAGGCTAAAACTACATTTTTAACCATAAAGTAACATTTTTTAACAACAAAACTATATAGTTTTAATACTAAAAAATTCTCGAATCTCAGTGGGGTCACATGACCCACCCTTAAACATGTGGATCCGCCCCTGGTGTTGGGCATACAAGGCTATCTTTTTGTTAGAAAATGTTACTTGGCCTCTCATTCAGAGCTGAGTACTAAGCTGAGCAAAAGTCAGCTTTGGGCAAAGTCGGCTTTGGGCAGAAGTCAGTTTTGCCAGAAGTCAGCTTTAGCAGAAGTCAGCTTTGGGCAAAGTCAGCTTTGGGAAAGTCATCTTTGGGCAAAATTTGGTGTGTCGTTAACCCACCAAAATTATTTCCCTTCACCTTACAACTAGTATAGGGCGAGAAGGAGTCGATCCCACGAGGAACAGTTGATTATTTCTTTTCAGAATAGTGATAAAAACAAATTGTGTAGGATGACTTTAAAATTAAGTATAAATTCACAAAGTATGCAGAATGAAATACTGGCGGAAAAATTAAACGCAGAATATAGCAAATAAGTAAGGAAAAATCAAGTTGATATGAATCCAGCTAAAGCCAATGTTTCCTCCCTAAATCAACACAATTGATCATTGATGCAGAAATGACTCATTTAATGCTTGATAAATTGGTTATAGCGAACCGCAACCGCGAATTAACCAGTTTTTCCTACAACCGATAACTAGGACAACCGCCACTAATTATTCCCTAATCGGAATCACACTCCTAACGACCGCTAGAAGTTGGTGAACCGATAGCATTAACAAGCAGAAAAACCCAATTTCTAGGTATTAAGCCAACCGGTCTAATTTTAACCATAGAACACTTAATTCTCACAACAGTGATTCCTACAGGAGGCGATCCGGCAGAAATTTATCGTTTACCACTTTTAATTTCACCTAAACAACCGTCTTGGTGTAAATTATGGCGATGAACTAGACAATCAACCTAAAAACCCCTGCAGTGGAAATTAGATTGATCTTCTAATTCTAATTCGATTAAAATAGAGAATTAAACGATACCAAAAATTAAACGAGGAGAAATATCAATTTGATCTCACAATTGATAGATTTAGGGATTCACAATGCTTTAACTGGAGAAGAAAATTTAGCTACTCATCATAATCATGAAAAAGACAAGAAATAATAAAGAGTATATTAACCAATTGCGGGAAGGAAAAAAAAAACGAATTCAATTGTTGATGAATAAAAATCCTAAGACAAAAGATGCAAAAGTCGGCAATGGTTTGCTCCAAGTCGCATGCGCTCAAGAAAAATATGTCAACTCCCAAAAAAAACTGAATGTATCGTTCCCCAATTTTTCTTTTATGATGCGTCCTTTTTATTTTCCTTTTTTCTTGGGGATTTTCTAATAATTCAATAATATCAATAATCCTAATAATAAACTAATAAAATAATAAAGTAGGGTCCATCCATAAAGTCAAATATGTAAAAAAAGAGTGTTTGATAATGCTGCAATGAGCCATAAATTCGCAGCCAGCTCGCTGCCTAATGGTAGGATCCTGCCGTTCCAGCTTTTAGCTTTTCAGCACTGTTTTCTATTCCGACTCGAACGCTTCACTTCCACTTTGTCTAAATAGCTCCAAATGACTTCAAAATGCCTCAAAACATCCAAAATCATGTCTCCATCATATTAAACCTGAAATACACCAAAAACAACCACCGAAACGAGATCTTTTCGTAGAAAACGCCCTAAAATTGCACCATATATGTAGTCAAATATGAACCTATCAAGTTCCCCCACACTTAAATGGATGCTTATCCTCAAGCATCGTACTCTCATCCCAAAACAAAGAAAAAAAGAAAAAGAAAAGAGAGTGCACTAAGGGACCTAGCAATGATATGCATGACCTACAACTAACGTGAATGCAACACACCATTGATGTCCAAACATGACCCATGTCCAACTTTATCATCCATCTCGCATATCACAACTCAAATCAAAGGACAATCAAACAATGCATACCACACACTGGTGTTCATACCCACCACATTATCACATTGGTTCACACGTTTTCAAGTAGGAAAAGTCAATGAGCCTCAACTGTCCTCACAGATAATCACTCAATTCATAGAAATGCAACGGGACAATTCACTCACACTCAAAATCAACGCCAACACCAAGCATTACCATATGTTTGCATATCAATCTAATCTCCACCACTACACATTCGAATTCCAACGCACAAATCAAGAGGTCTTTAACAAGGTTGTAACGGGGTCAGGGACTGAAAATAAGGTGGGAAAAAGGAAAAAATGGGTTAAAAGTGTGTCATCAAGCAACAAGAGCAACTGCTTAGAACTTCCATGAAATTTACATTCCAAATATATAAAGACTACAACTATTCTCGAACTCAAACTCTGATTTCATACTTTTATTCACAGCTGCATTTTTATTTATTTATATTTTTTTTTCCTTTTTTCTGTTTTTCTTCTTCTTTTTTTTTTTTTTCTTTTTCGGCAAGTCCCTAATGACATATATGCAAAACAGATGAGGACCAACTCAAACTTGCAGCAACAGTAAGGAAGCAATCTCAATATAGGATGAAAAACATAGTTTACTCTCATGGCTCAATGACACAATAGGGTATCAAAAAAGGGGATCTCGTAAGAAAAAGCTTATGGTTAATATTTCTGGAGCTAGTCAAACGAAGGGTCAGGCTAGACGGGGTTCACTAGGGGGTATAATTATCGGGTGGCCAACAAAAGTGGGTCTAGAAAGGGTTTAATCCTAGGTGCCTCAATCATTTCAATGCGAAGGATCCGAAATAAAATGTGGTCTCGAAAAGTATATCAATGCAAATTCTAGAATGACATGACATTGCGTGATACCACTCAAAGGAAAAGAATTGAGCGAGTGCGCTCTTTGGCTAAGTAGACCTCACTTTTCAGTGGCTTTCGTTAAGGTTCACAAATTTTACCACCAAAAATCCACAAACCAATATGATATGGTGAATGCGCATCAACAAAAGTGTGTGCTAGTAATGGTTCATTATCGTTCGGTTCTCATTATTCAACACAAGAGAAATAAAAAAAGTTAGTAAAGTGTCATGCGAAGTCACTCAAGGTGTGGTGATATCCTAAAAGTGCCTATCAATGCAACCTAAGTATGTGCAATATGCAATAGCTCCCCCACACTTAAACCATACATTGTCCGCAATGTGTATGCTTAAAATGTAGGAAACTAGGAAACGTGAAATGCATAAATATGTACTAAATGCAAATGCATGGAATGCAAGTAATGCATGATATGCAAGAGAGATTAATTTAAATATGAAATAAAACAAAATGGATGAGAATACATTACGATTCATACCGGGGACGATGACAAATATTCTTTGGAATCCATCATGGTGTTCATATAAGCAATGGCATCCAGGATGGGGCGATTCATACCGTGTGAGACTTCCGCGGAGTTGATTGCGGGAAGGTGGAAGTGTCTCCTTATCGCTGGCCATACGAGTCTGGCCGGGGTGGCGCTGTGGATTTGGAGCTTGCCTTGGAGTTAAATTGGAGATGGGGGCTGAAACTAACACGGTTGGGGGAGTTTGCTGGGGGGAATTCATGGCAATGGGCTGCAGATTAGTTGTGTGGACTGAATTAGGAGTTGAGGGAGTAGAGGTGGGGGTAGAGGGTGGGCTGACGGGAATGGTTTTAGAGGGGGTGGTAGAACGGGAATTAGGTGAAGGAGGAGGGTGTACCTTCGTCGGTGATGAATGGCTGGAGGTAGTTTTGACGGGTCGGCCGGACATGGACGGAGACTTGGTTGCAGCCCAACGGGAAGACGAGACCTGCTCTTTGTGGGTTCCTTGTCCCTTACCATCGGAGAAGACGAAGCGGTGGCCGGATTGAGTGGTGGTGGTGGTGGTGGTGCACTACAACAAATTAGGTTTTTAGAGACCGAACCTTTAGGGACGACATTTGTCGTCCCAAAATGTAGATTATTAGGGACGACATGCCGTCCCTAAAGATCGGTCAACGTTCGATTAATTAAATATGAGAAACTTAAATCTTTCGGGACGATTCTTTATCTTTTGGGACGACAATGTCGTCCCTAATAATTATTAAATTTCCCGCCCTTCCACGTGGATTCCAGAGTGGCAAATTTTACCCGGGAAACTCTTTAGGGACGACAAAGTCGTCCCTGTTTTAATTTTTTTCCCACCCAAAATTTAATGAAATAATTCGAATTTTTATTTATTTAATAGGGACGACATATGTCGTCCCTAAAAATGAAATTTTTATTAAAAAGTATTTTTTAAAAAAAAAAATTTTAATATTTAAAATTCAAATTTTTAACCTAAAAATTTTATTTAATATTTAATAATTATATTTTTGTATCTAAAAATTATATTTAATGTTTTAAATTCACTACTCATTAATCAATATCGAATTTGAAATCAACATTTGACTTATAAGTAACGAGAATGAGTTTTAATTTATTACTTATTAATCAATTTCGATGTTGAATTCAACATTTGACTTAAAAGTAACGAGCATCGGGTTTGAAAATCACTACTCGTTAATGAATCTCGAGTTTGAAATCAACATTTGACTTATAAGTAACGAGTCTCGAGTTTGACTTATAAGTAACGAGCCTAAAGGTTTTGAAAATCAGTAATCATTAATCAATCTCGAGTTTGAAATCAACATTTGACATATAAGTAACGATCCTCGGGATTGAAGACCAGTACTCGTTAATCAATCTCGAGGTTGAAATGAACAATGGACTTATAAGTAACGAGCATTGGAGTTTGAATTTACAACTTATTAATCAATATCGAGTTTGAAATCAACATTTGACTTATAAGTAACGAGCATTGAGTTTGAATTTACTACGTATTAATCAATATTGAGTTTGAAATCAACATTTGACTTATTATTATCGAGTATAAGGGTTTGAAAATCAATATTGATTAATCAATCTCGAGTTTGAAATCAACATTTGACTTATAAGTATCGAGCCTAAGGGTTTTGAAATCAATATTGATTAATCAATCTCGAGTTTGAAATCAACATTTGACTAAGTAACGAGCATCAGACTTGAATTAAATATTGATCAATCAATCTCGAGTTTGGAATCAACAATTGCCTAAGTAACGAGCTTCGGGTTTTAATTCAATAATGATCAATCAATCTTGAGTTTGAAATCAATAATTTCCTAAGTAACGAGTCTCGGGCTTGAATTCAATAATGATCAATCAATCTCGAGATTCGAAAGCGATTAAGTGATTTCAATCCGATATCTTTACTTACAGACGTGCCTTGATAGTACTATCTACTATATAGATCGTCAGTTCGTTATTGAGCGATTGATTTGAATCTCGGGGTTCGTTAACGAGCGATTGATCTCAATCCCGAGATTCGAAAGCGATTAAGTGATTTCAAACCGATATCTTTACTTACAGACGTGCCTTGATAATACTATCTACTATAGATCGTCAGTTCGTTATTGAGCGATTGATTTGAATCTCGGGGTTTGTTAACGAGCGATTGATCTCAATCCCGAGATTCGAAAGCGATTAAGTGATTTCAAACCGATATCTTTTCTTACAGACGTGCCTTGATAGTACTATCTACTATAGATCGTCAGTTCGTTATCGAGCGATTGATTTGAATCTCGGGGTTCGTTAACGAGCGATTGATTTGAATATCGGGGTTCGTTATCGAGCGATTGATCTCAAACCGAAATCGATTAAGTGATTTCAAACCGATATGTAATTTATATAATTATATTGATACTATAAATATTTGATACTCTAAATATATATATAATATTGAATAAATAATATTAATAATATGTTTTTAAAAATAAAAAAATATAAAACTTTATTGGGACGACATTGTCGTCCCAAAAAACAATATGTCGTCCCTAATAAGTTAATACCTAAAATAAAAAGGGCAGCCCCCTTCTTCTTCTTTCTTTTCTTTCTCCTTCAAAATTCGACTTTGAGAAAAATCCCCCCCCCCCCCCCCCCCCCCCCCCCGATCTCAATCCCGCCCCTCCCCGGTCACCACCCCTACCCCCACTCTTCCTCCGGTCACCACTCCTTCAACCACCCGCCCCCTCCTTCCTCCGGCAAGCAGCAGCCGCACCAACAACTCCTCCGGCAGCTAGCCGCACCAACAGGTCCTCCGCCACTGCTCCGGCCAGCCGCCATAGCTCTGGTAAGGCTTTTTTTTTGTCACATTAATTACATGAAATATGACTTGTTTATGTTAATGGAATTACATGAGTAACGATTGAAATGGCATCCATTTAAAGTTGTCATGTTTCATTTCAAGTTGAATGAAACAAATCTACTACTGGGCATCACAGTGTGTTGAATGTGTAATTTCGACTTTTGCCTTGACTTTACAGTGTGACTGACTTAGTAAAATGGAGTGTGAAATACATTGTTGAAGTGTGGGTGAGTAAATAGTTAATTTTGTGAATTGCTCGTGAAATATGAAAATGAAGAGGGGTTGAGTGTTCTACTGCAATAGGAAGGCTGTTTTTTGTTTAAATGTCTTGGTGCAACACTTTGATAGAACAATTTTTGGGAGCTTTAAAAAATTAATAGTTGTTTAATTTGCAGGGTGAGGGTGGTGAAAGCTGTTGATAATTAAGTCATTGAAATATGACTTGTTTATGTTAATGGAATTTCATGAGTACTAGATAGTATTGTTACTAATCTTATATCCAATCTATATGCCTCTGTTATAATATATCGGATGCTTGTACTTGTATTTTTGTGAAGAAACATTGAATTTTTGATCTGAATAGGATGTAACATTAAATGAGCAGTGTGTAGTCTTGTGGCATTGCTGTATGGTTTGTGTGATCCTTATTTGTTGTAAGAACAAGGTTACATTCCACAATTTCTTGAATACTGGGTTAATAATATTTCCACAATTTCTTGAATCATCATTTAATTGTCTAATTTTATGTTTTAATTATTAGATTGAAGAAAGTAGTAAGCAATTCGTTTGAAAATGTTCCATGTTGATATTGATATTGATATTGATATTGCTATATTGACTTGTTCTTTAACAAACACCTCCCACGAGTTTGAAAAATCCACTTAAAACGTGAAATAACCATAAATGTAGTGCTCTTATGGTACTCGGTGTGCGGCTATACTTACCTAACTTATTTTTTTGGCGAGTCCACTTAATTTGCTTGCACTTTTTTACGGTTTCCGAAGAAGGTGTTGTAGTTACTCGGCTTAGCAAACAAAGAAATTGCTTGAGGTCGGTGTAGTTAGAGGTGCTACTTGCAAATCTCAATAGTTAGGGGATCTATTGCAAACCCCGTAGTTACGAGATCTACGAGAAAATCTCGCTTTCCTTGCACATGTAGAATCTATGCAATACTTTGCCTTATAGTTGATAGCTTGTATTTAAATTGTCTATTAACACTTAACACGTATGAAACTAGACATGACCTTGTGCCTAAAAATGAGATACTAACTTTTTTTTGTGCCTTAATGAAATGGTTTACAACTTTGTGTTGAAAATTAAGGTTAATGTGTTGATGATTTTAGTGTAGAAATCGGAGTTTAGGCTAGTTATTTGATTTGGGATTGAAATGGTTTACAAGTATGTGCTTATTGATAAGCATAACATACAAAAGGTCCTCAAAGGGTCTTTGTTCCTACCCAAATGGAAAAATGGTACTTGGGTGGTCTTTGTGATCAAAGACCATCGATTAGTTATTATGAGCGTTGACCTTTTGACCCCGTGTTTCATAGTGCGTTGATAAACCTTGTGCATGGTGCAATTTTTTAGATGGACAAGTCATGGCTATATATCGATAGAGTAAAACCCGAGTTTGCAAAAGGGTTGACGACCTTCAAAGAATATGCACGACAATTCCTAACCGGTGAAGGTACAGTTCGTTGTCCATGCGCAAAGTGTTGTAATACCACTTTGCAAACTTTAGATGAAATGTATGATCACCGTTATTCTTGGGGGTGGTCACGTGGGTATGATACATGGTTTTTGCATGGTGAAAGCGAGCAATCATCCCGTAAACGTGCACGAAGACACGAAATTGTTGTTGAATCGGAGACGAAATGGGACCGATTATTAATGATTTTATGGGTGGAGACCCGGAAGAAGAAATCTTACAACCGAGAGGATGATGACAAGTATGAAGAACTCATCTCCGCATTGCATGAACAAGTTTATCCGGGATGCGAAAACTCATCGCTCTTGAAGTTTTTAGCGGACTTAATGCACATCAAAGTGTTGTATAAGTGGCCAAATGAGAGTTTTGACGTTCTTTTAAAGAAATTGAAAGAAGTTCTTCTAAAGGGTCAAATTTACTGATTCATTCTACAAGGCAAATTCTCTTATGAACAAATTGGGGGTTTTGGGGTATGAAAAAATCGATGCATGCTTGTACGATTGTTGCATTTACTATAAGGAAAATGCTAACTTACAGTCATGTCCAGTATGCAAGACGACCCGTTATAAGGAGTCCAAAGGGATGAAGGTACCTCACAAAGTGCTTCGCTATTTTCCATTAAAGAATTGTCTAAGACGTTTGTTTGCTTCCCGTCACACAGCTCGGTCAATGAAATGGCACAAGACGGGACGTTCTGCGATGAGGATGTCGTGAGACATCCAGGTGGATGGTAAGGAATGGAAAGAATTCGACGAGCAACATCCCGACTTTGCGGCGGAGAACCTAGAAATGTACGTCTCGGCCTTGCTACGGATGGTTTTTGTCCGTTTGGTACTTCTAGTCAAACATACGGCATGTGGCTTTGTCCTAACACAAGTGTTGAATCCGGCACCATGGGTTGTCAACAACGAAGCTTGTATAAGTATATGTGTTTACTTATCCCGGGACCGAATCTCCTGGAAAGGACTTGGACGTTTATTTGAGGCCTTTGATTGATGAATTGGAAGAACTGTGGTCAAAAGGGGTAGTTGTACGTGATGCTTCTACAAATACCGGCTGATTGTGAGAACGGTATGTAATAATCTTTTTTTTTCATTCTATTCAAATTTTATAATTACCGTTGTACATTTTTTTCATTCTCTTCACATTTTATTGCAGATGAGTATCCTGACCAATTCATCGTTGATGATCTTTGAATTGGAGGCCTTGGAAAGCCGTAAGAAGAGAGGGCAACGCGGCACGCAAGGGGCTTTCCCTTGAGAAAGAAAAAAAGAAACGGGGGGTAAACAAACTCCCGATAGTATGGCATCCACGATTTCCTAAAATGCGGAATGATGTTGGAAAATACCACGGAAAACTATCATCCGCTTTAGGAAAGGCAATAAGATGCCATATTAGACCTTATTTTCCAACTTGGCGGGATGTTGATAAACAATCGAAGAATTTACTCTTCGAGGAGATGAGGGTGCGTATTTTTATAATTAACACTTCCAAGTTGTAAATATATATATATATATATATATATTGTTTTTCAGGCACATTTTGATAATATTGAACCTGAACATCGGCACGCCGTGCTTGAGAGCGCCGGCGTTTTGTACAAAAGATGGAAAGGAAGGTTAAGCACTTATGTAAAAAAATGGGAACAAGATCATGGGGACAATGAAGTGCCTTGCCCACGACATCGAGATGTCCTATTGGATGAGGATTGGGACAAGTATTTAGATTATTTCTATACACCTGAGTTTCAGGTAAATCAATAATCGATAGGTCTATATAAATTATCTATCTTGTGTATATGACTTTTGTTCTTCCTTTTAAACGGGAGAAATCGAATTGAATACCCAAAATGCTCGTGGAAACAAGAAAGGCACACACGGGCGAAAGACTATCGACCAACGCCGTTATCAAGGCATACAAGATGTAAGTAACGTAAACACACGAAAACAAAAAATACTTTGATAACTAATAACATTTATATCTTTATATTTTTTATATTTTAATTTTAATAACTAATAATATGTATTCTTATTTGAAAGAATGATACGGTTATCGGCGAGAATGTCATTGAGCGTGATCCCATAGATCTATGGGCGGAAGTGCGTTCGACATGCGGATGGGACATGGGTTGATGCTCAAGCCGAAGATGACCATGTAAGTGATCGATATTTTTTTCTATATATATATACATACATACACAACCTATACATATAAGTGATATTTTTATATATATATATATATATATATATACATATAGCTTTTGACATACTTTTATTATTTGTGGTATAAATGTAGAGAAAGTTGGAGTATTATCGCTCCATCATCGCTCCAGGACCCCGAAGAAAGCTGACTCAAGAAGAAGAAGATATGATTTTTAGTAGTGTGTTGGGAGAGAGGCGCGACTACTATATTGGACGCGGGCCTCGGATGGCCATTTCACGAGCATCAGGATCGTCCATACCATCCTCATCCAATTTGTGCCACTTCATCATACCGTGATGTTTGAAGTAGATGGACTCAAAGAAGAAGTTGGCAAAGTTGGAAAAAGCCAAAATGAAACAAAAGACTATGCTAGACTTCTTTTTCGCCCACTACAACAAAACAAATAATACAACGTTTGGCATAGATGATGATGATGATGATGATGATGATGATGATGGTGATGAGGATGGTGATGAGGATGGTGATGAGGATCAGGGCGATGGTACACACGATGGATCACAAACATAACTTATAACTTTGTTTTAAATATTTTGTTGGTTAACCGTACGTTACGATGGAATTTACGATTTTCATATTATTATTATGTTTATTCATCCCCTAGCTAGTAGTTTTGGTTCATTTGGATGATTTTCGATTCATGTTAATGCTGCGTTTTGTTTTTCCGGCTAAAATATAAAAAAATAAAAATAAAAAATAAAAAGGGACGACATTTGTCGTCCCTAAATCCCCAGAAAATTATTGCCGATCATTAGGGACGACATTTGTCGTCCCTAATATTATTATTATTTTTTTAATATTCCATTTTCGGAAATTAGATTAAATTTATCGTAAATTTTTTAGAGACGACAATGTCGTCCCTAATAAAAATTAAATTATTTAATTTGTTTTTTGTGAAATAATATAAATTAATTTCGGCATTTAATATTAGGGACGACATGTCGTCCCAAAAAATAAACGACACGTCAGCGTTGAATAAAAAATTTGCCACGTCAGCAATGGATCTTTAGGGGCGACATGTCGTCCCAAAAAAAATCCTCCTATTTTTCGAGACGAACCTTTAGGGACGATACATTAGGGACGACATGTCGTCCCTAAATAGAAAAGCGGGACGACAATTGTTTATTAGGGACGACATTTTGTCGTCCCAAAAAAGCGTAATTGTAGTAGTAGTGGTGAGCGGGTGGTTTTGAAAGGAATGAGGGTACAGGAACGGGATGGGTTTGATGGGGAGAAAAGGAAGAAAATAGGACTTCTAAATTTTATTTTTTTTTTTTTAATTTATTTTTTTTATATTTATTTTATTATTATTTTTTTATATGACAAACCTAAGTATAATAATAGGATCCTACTATTCTACACATGAGTTTGGCAGAAGCAACACAATTTTCATGCTTACTAACCCCAAAGTGCTAGGATCCTAACATACCTTATTTTAGCTTTTTTCCAAATCCCAAACATTCTGGTTTTCTCACTTTCAGAACGGTAGGATCCTACTATTATGTCTATGAGCTTTCCAGAATCACTTATTAAATCCCCTTGGATATACCCTTTTGAAATTAGGATCCTACCATTATCCTACTTAGCAAAACAGTGCTCAACACCAAAATTAACCACTTTCATGCCCTCTCACACGCACGCCACCTCCTCGGCCTCCGATTCTTTGAGATCTTCAAATGTCTCTGCAAGGTAATAATGGCTCCACAACAAACATCAATCACTAGTTTAGCTAAGCAAACTGAAACGAAATTTATTCCTAAAATACCATTGGGTTGCCTCCCAATAAGCGCCTTTGTTTTACGTCGTTGGCTCGACAAACTTACGTGCTCAAATGATAGGCCACTCACCAAAGAATGACCTCAACTTACCTTGCCTCAATTGCAGTTTTGCGTCAAACGGCTCATGCACAGGGCTCACCATAAACATCGTACCTCCCTTGAACACTTGGATTGGAATTTCCTGTGACGGTACGCTTAACTTTCTTTCTTTTCTTAGCGTCTCTTCCTTGTCTCTTCCCATGCAACCATTATCAGGAGTGCTTTGTGCTTCCTTCAATGCAAGTCTAAATGATGCATCATCCTCCCATTTTCCACCATTCACACCTATCAAACTTTCTAGGCACAACAACTCAAACTCATTTTTCTCAGGGTTAGTTCCAATAGGTTTATCAACAAGAAAATCATTGACACTCACATGAAACACAGTCTCATTGGTATTCGGGCACGTCTTACCATCAAACATGTTATATGTAACAAGTTGACCATCAAATTCAAAAGTAAAAATGCCCTTATCAACGTCGATCCTAGTCTTAGATGTTTTCATGAAAGGTCTCCCTAGCAAAATAGGTGAGGGTCGCTTGGAGGACTCATCATCCATATCAATTATATAGAAATCCACTGGAAATATAAGCCCATTAAACTTCACTAGCACGTCTTCAACCACACCCTCAGGATATGAATTGGACCTATCAGCCAACTGAATTATGATCCTTGTTTCTTTTAAAGGTCTAGGTTTAATTCATTATAAACGACAAAGGCATAACATTGATGGATGCACCTAAGTCTAGCATTGCTCCTTCAATATTTTTCGTACCAATGGTGCAAGGAACTGTAAACATACCTGGATCCTTGCATTTTGGTGGCACTCTATGTTGTATGACCGCAGACACGTTCTCATCCGCCATTACTCTTGCATTGGGCCTTAACTTCATCTTCTTGGTGCATAGCTCTTTCAGAAACCTTGCGTATCTAGGCACTTGTTTAATGACCTCCAACAAAGGAAGTTGATTTCAACTTTCTTGAAAATATCTAGCATGGCCTTTTCTTCATCTTCTTTCTTCGTCTTGGCCAACTTGCCTGGAAAAGGTGGAGGGATAACAATCTTTGATTCTTTTTCCTTGCGTTTAGGATCAATCTGCTCATCAGAAATTTCTCCCTTAGAATTTTCCTCTACTTGCACTTTCTCAGCAACTTTCTCTCGAGTAGGCTCAGACAATTCTTTGCCACTTCGCAACATCACTGCATTAACATTTTCCCTTGGATTCACTACTTGGGATGGAAGCTTCCCTTGACTGTCCTTCAATTGGTTTAGATCAGCTGCCAACTGAGACATTTGAATTTCAAGATTCCTCACTCCCGCTCTCGACTCACTCTGAACCTGTTGAATTTCTTGCCGAATATCTTGATGAAGCTTCTGATTTTCTTGCTGAATAGTTTGTTGGAGGGCACTTGTCATAGTTTTCATCATATCCTCCATTGAGAAATTGGTAGGAGCTGGGGCTTGGGCCCTTTGCAAAATCTGTGGTTGGGCTCCTTGTGTTCTATAGTTGTTTGGGTAGGGATCATATATTCTCTGTTGTTGCTGCCCTTGATAACCGCCTACAACATTAACCTGTTCAGTTCCATCTGCTTGTATAATTGGACACATGTCAGTATAGTGTCCAACTGTGCTGCAAATTCCACATGCCTTGACTTGTTGAACTTGGCCAGTCGCCATCTTTTCCACTATAGAGGTCAATGTATCCAACCTATGATCAATTGTATACAATCTAGCTTCGTTCAACGCCTGGCGTATCTTGCCTAGTGCTTTATATTGTTGGGCGTTGGATGCCATATTCTCAATTAATATGCGAGCCTGTTCACAGGTATGATTCATAAAGGCTCCCCCACTTGCAGCATCGATAATGGTTCTTTCATGGTTCATTAATACCTCAAAGAAATATTGGATCAATAGTTGTTCGGGGATCTGATGTTGAGGACAACTGGCACATAACTGCTTAAACCTCTCCCAGTAATCAAAAAGAGACTCGCCTGGTACATTGTCTAATCTTGCAGATATCTTTCTTTATGTTGGCAGCTCGGGATGCGGGAAAAAATCTTTCCAAAAATTTTGATCTCATGGCATCCCATGTGGTGATAGATCCTGAAGGTAATGAGTAGAACCAATCTCTAGCCCTGCCTTCTAGTGTCAAAGCAAATGTTCGCAGTTTCATATCATCTTCAGTCATACCTTGCATTCTTTGAGTGGTGCAGGACAACTGATGATCTCTCAAATGTTTATAAGGGTCCTCACCTATCTGTCCATGAAATTTAGGCAAGGAATGGATCACTGAAAACTTCAGATCAAAGGGTTGGTCATTTTCAAGGAAAGCAATGCATAGGGGATTCTGGCCTACATCAGGGGCGGCCATTTCTCGAAGTGTTCTTTCAGGCCTTGGTGCAAGAGGTGCCTGAGCATTATTTTGATTCTGATTCTGATTTTGCCTTCCATTTTCTGCCATTTCTTCTGATCCTGTTTCAGAAAATGACTCTTCTTCCGATGAACTTGCTAAAGAATCAGCTCGAGCTAAATGTGGGGAAGATGTTGAAGCTTTAAGTTGCCTTTCAGCTTCCTTTGTCTGCTTAGTGGGCTTCTTGGCTGTCTTTTCTATATCTGGATCAAATATCAGTTCACCTGTTCTTGAGGACCTTCTCATCAACTAAAACAGTCAGTGCAATAAGTTCCAAAAAGAAATAAATTCACTTTTCCCCGGCAATTGCGCCAAAATTTTGGTGTGTCGTTAACCCACCAAAATTATTTCCCTTCACCTTACAACTAGTATAGGGCGAGAAGGAGTCGATCCCACGAGGAACAGTTGATTGTTTCTTTTCAGAAGAGTGATAAAAAAAAATTGTGTAGGATGACTTTAAAATTAAGTATAAATTCACAAAGTATGCGGAATGAAATACTGGCGGAAAAATTAAACGCAGAATAGAGCAAATAAGTAAGGAAAAATCAAGTTGAGATGAATCCAGCTAAAGCCAATGTTTCCTCCCTAAATCAACACAATTGATCATTGATGCAGAAATGACTCATTTAATGCTTGATAAATTGGTTATAGCTAACCGCAACCGCGAATTAACCAGTTTTTCCTACAACCGATAACTAGGACAACCGCCACTAATTATTCCCTAATCGGAATCACACTCCTAACGACCGCTAGAAGTTGGTGAACCGATAGCATTAACAAGCGAGAAAAACCCAATTTCTAGGTATTAAGCCAACCGGTCTAATTTTAACCATAGAACACTTAATTCTCACAATGGTGATTCCTACGGGGAGGCGATCCGGCGAAAATTTATCGTTTACCACTTTTAATTTCACCTAAACAACCGTCTTGGTGTAAATTATGGCGATGAACTAGACAATCAACCTAAAAACCCCTGCAAGTGGAAATTAGATTGATCTTAATTCTAATTCGATTAAAATAGAGAATTAAACGATACCAAAAATTAAACGAGGAGAAATATCAATTTGATCTCACAATTGATAGATTTAGGGATTCACAATGCTTTAACTGGAGAAGAAAATTTAGCTACTCATCATAATCATGAAAAAGACAAGAAATAATAAAGAGTACCTTAACCAATTGCGGGGGGAAAAAAACGAATTCAATTGTTGATGAATAAAAATCCTAAGACAAAAGATGCAAAAGTCGGCAATGGTTTGCTCCAAGTCGCATGCGCTCAAGAAAAATATGTCAACTCCCAAAAAAAACTGAATATATCGTTCCCCAATTTTTCTTTTATGCTGCGTCCTTTTTATTTTCCTTTTTTCTTGGGGATTTTCTAATAATTCAATAATATCAATAATCCTAATAATAAACTAATAAAATAATAAAGTAGGGTCCATCCATAAAGTTAAATATGTAAAAAAAGAGTGTTTGATAATGCTGCAATGAGCCATAAATTCGCAGCCAGCTCGCTGCCTAATGGTAGGATCCTGCCGTTCCAGCTTTTAGCTTTTCAGCACTGTTTTCTATTCCGACTCGAACGCTTCACTTCCACTTTGTCTAAATAGCTCCAAATGACTTCAAAATGCCTCAAAACATCCAAAATCATGTCTCCATCATATTAAACCTGAAATACACCAAAAAAACCACCGAAACGAGATCTTTTCGTAGAAAACGCCCTAAAATTGCACCATATATGTAGTCAAATATGAACCTATCTTCAGCTTTGGGAAAGTCATCTTTGGGCAAAGTCAGTTTGGTTATGTCTGGTGGAGTCAATTGAAGCTGAGCCCACATCTGGGGTATTTTAGTCAATCTGCTAGTATGTCTTTATGGCGGCTAGGTCTAGGGTTTTGTGACTATAAATACACGTCTGTTGTAACCTAAAACATTTGCAGTAGTTGCAGGAGCAATTGTCTAGAACAATTGCAGAGTCTGTAAAATCTCCACTGATAATATATTCTCCTCTTTTCTGCCCGTGGAGTAGTTGACATATTACCGGAAACCATGTTAAATTATGTATTATTGTTTCTTGTGTGATTTATGATTTATTGTTTATTCTTGATTATTGCAATCCGTTTTGATCCCTGAAGGTCCTGTGTTCTAACAAGTTATCAGAGCGTTCAGGTTATCATCAGGGATTCTGAGGTTATGTTTAGGAATCATCTGTTTGAACAAAATTTTATCTTCACCAAGACCTTCACCGGTGCTAGGATTCTGTGATAAAAGTTCTGTTCTTTGGCAAGATCAAGATATCTGGGTTAGATGTAGAGATTGATAAATTCACAGGAAGGAACATTCAATCTGTGGCAAATCAAGATGCGTGCTATGTTGAAGAAACTAGGGCTTTGGGCTCCATTGACAAAGGCGGTGGATGCCGGAAACGCTGAGATGGACAATCTGGAGGAGAAAGCACATTCAATGATTTTGTTGTGCTTGTCTGATGATGTTATCACTGAAGTTGCTGAAGAGGATTCAGCAGCAGGGCTGTGGTTGAAGTTTGAGAGTCTGTATATGACAAAGCCGTTGACCAACAAGTTGCTGATGAAGCAACGTCTGTTCAGTTTAAAGATGCATGGAGGAATGCCTCCCAGAGATCATGTGGAAAAGCTGAACACAATATAACTTGATTTAAGGAGTATTGGTTTTAAGATCGAAAATGAGGATGCAACTCTAAATTTGTTGGTATCACTGCCAGCATCATATGAGAATTTTGTGCAGTCTTTTGTTGTTGGAAGAAACATAGTGGCATTGGAGGATGTTAGGGCACATGTATGTCCTAACACTTTAAGATGTTACCCTATTGTTTATTCATAGGGTGGCGTTGTTAAAAATTTGAAAGTTGCTTGGGGATTGTAGATTTTGGCCCCAATGAAATTTGATGTAATTCTTTTTTACTGTTGAAATAAAGGCAGATCGTTCCTCAAAAAAATTTACTTTCTCCTCTTAATTATATTGCATCACTGCAAAAATTAAAATAAACAATTTACATATTTATTCAGGAAAACACAAACGCAAATAAAGACAAGTTCCCCTAATCGAGCAACTACAACAACTCCAATGAAATAGACAAAGCTACAGAGATAAAGCTAACTTATATAGCATTCAGTCAACACACACTTAAAAAGGTAAGCAAATAATAAACAATAGCACATACATAAAAATATTTAAAACAAAACACTTTTCTTATACTTTTATTTTGCAGGGTACTGATAAGTAGAGATTTCGCAATCCGGCTCGATCAAATACAATTTATAAAACTCGAAACCTTAGGCAAAACTCACTTTCTAACCGGCAGTGAACCGGGTCGATCGTAGGTAGTGCGTTCAGAGTCCGAGGTCGATCCCACGAGGAGATTGAGTCGAATATAAAACTTGTGTTAAAATCAGAGGGCAAAGAGTATACGAACAAGACAAAAGATCGAAGCATTTATTATTTCACGACATACACAAGGATCTGAATCAAGAATTTTATCCAGAGTAAATTTCATCAAACTAATGATCTACACAATCAAAACAATATTGAGAGCAAACAAATCGAAATCAGGAAACTCACAATAATGAAGATCAAAATATTGCAGATCAAGACTTTTGAATCCCAAATCAGCAAAATATAGCAATCTTTAATCCATACAATGATCCCAGGCACGAACTCCACCAAGCTATCGATCGAATATCATATTCTACTCTATTTTAAAAATCTAAACTAAGGAATTGAAATACGGAGCCTAGTCCGGGGCTCTAATCCGGCTATTTAGATGTCAACCTGTCATAACAACCGCCGTAGCGGCTGGGTTGAGCACCTAAGCCGGCCTCGAGCTTCGTCTAGGCCAATAAAAGTCAGAATAATTCGTTTCTGTTATGAAATAATATCATTGATGGATTATCTATTATTCTGATTGATTTAAGTAGATTTGTGATTAATTCAGATTATTGTGTTCACATTGTAATCTCTACTATAAATACCCCCTTATATCATCGGAATAAGACACAAGCAATTTTCCCTTCTTCTATACTTGCATTTCCTCTTGTTCTTCCTCCATTATCTTCTTAGTTTTATAACACGTTATCGCACGAGTCTCTACCCAATTCATGATGTCGTGTTTCCAAAATCATGATTCTTAAGGAATAATGTATTCTTAAGTTTTCGTTACCTTTGAATGGTTGAATTTGTGAACTATGTTTTTTTTATATATAATTTTCATGTCTGGTAGTGATTTTAGATGATAACATGTAGTATTAAATTGATCTCCATCTATTTTGATTCAACTTTAGTAGTACTGCATATTGTCGTTGAAATTTATTTCCGATTTAATTTCTTCGTAATTGCTTTATGATTCTCTCAAATTAGTATTTTGATTGTATTAGATTTCTTGGTGATCGAATCGTCAGATGTCAATGTTGCTAATCTAAAACACGTGAAAAGCAAATTACATTTAGGTTTTTGGTGAAAAAAATAATAATATTAATGCATATGTTTTTCTTATATTTGTTATGTGAAATATGTGAAATTTAGTTGCGTATAGCAACGTTTTACAAATTAAGATTTACCTTATTTTATTATGTGATAATTGTTAAATTTATCAGCTTTTTAGATCATGGAATATAAAAGTCATTAACTAACTACTATTTTTGTATTTTCTGTTTGAACGAGGAAATCCGATTTATTCTCGACCATCACAACCTTAATAACAATGTTCATCAAGGCTTCAGCGTGGGATGGATTGTATTACTGTCTTTATATGGTGACCAAGAGGATGGTGTATCGAGAGAAAAAAAAAACCAATTAATCTGGGATGAAATCTTCCAATGTTACACCAAGGTAAAGTATTGAGGTAAAATTTTATTTGTTTAATTTATTTTATAATGGATCAAATCTCAATGATATTATAATATACATCTATCAATTCAATGGGAAGCCTTGACGGCTAAGTATTTAACGCAATAGCGTTTTGTCTTTTTGACAATGTTGAAAATATACATATATGATTATTTGGAGATCATCAATATATTGAACGAGCATATAATGGACATGAAGTCCATTCGAAAATATCAAAGCTCGTAAAAGTGAGTATGAAATTCACATAAACGAACATGTCAAAGAGTGACGAAGTGCATATGAAATTCACATAAATAAATGTCACACATGTCGAATACTCACGTTGACATGTAATTTTAAAAAAAAAAAAAATGAACCGTGGATCCGTATGAATTATGGATCCATATGAATCATGGAACAATAACGGTGAAAGATCCGTATAAATTATGGATCCGTATAAATTGTGGAACCTTGAGTATTTAACGGTCCGTATGAATTCTGAAACCATCTGAAAGTTTCGAGATCTATATTACTGAAACCACCTGAAAGGTTCGAGATCCGTATTAATTATAGAACAATTTGAAAGAGGTTCGACCACTCGAGAATATAATCAAATCATTTTTATTAAATCACATTTGAAATTATGTGATGAAATCGAGGGAAGATATATTCGGTCTTATCATATGTCCCGCCCTATCAATCGGTGCAAACCATTCGAAATGAATGCGACACAATGTTCCAGGTTGTTGGCGTGGTTGCTATACGTACCGTGGTTTTCCGAATGGAACCAATTAATTTCTCTCGAACCTAATATGACACCGGAGGAAATTTCTACAGATGAGTTTTATTTATTTATACTACTTTCCGTTTATACTCTCTATTATTGTCTTATTCATTATGATATTTCCCCGATCATATTTCTTATTTATAGTGAGAGAATTCCCGAATTTTGTTTTAAGACAATGGCATAAGACGTTAATTTGAATGTGTTGACCGGTTTATGTTGACAAGGACATGCCGTATAGTTGCGGAGCTATCGTCCGTCCTCGATAAGAGGAAAATTGATTCAAAATATGCAAAAACAAATTTCCAATCATTGTCCGAATAAATGAGCCCATCGTGTGACTCACATGAATCGGTGGTATTAAGCTTATTCTCGCATCTTATAAAAATAAAATAATAATAAGGGGCGAGAAAGATTGATTAACATGAGTATTTCTTTAACAAATATGTATGTTTCCTCGTTTTTTAGTGGATGATTTCTCGCTCCATTTTAGTAAATGTAGATATATTTAGCTCGAATACTCATTGTCCGGTTAGCGAATTTGTTAATCTATACATTTTGCTAATAGCCATGTGAAGGTTTACAATATGTTAAATTTGCATCACTTTTCTTCAAACCGAATAACCGATATAGTTTTGATTAATATCCGGTATTAATATGAATGTGCATGTATGACCGGACTATATATTGGTCATTTATTTTGTAATCAATATCATTATTTCTTCAATCATATGTAGGTTGTTATTCATTTATACTATGCCTTGTGATAATTATGATTTTGTGGAACAAATTATTGATCGAAAAAGAAAAATGGAAGCCATAAAAATGATATTCATTGATGAAGATGGTAATGGCAATATTTGTCTCATCGATAGTGCGAAAACGCATGTTATATTGCGAAATAAAGAGAATATCTTAGAAGAAAATATGGTAGAAACGTTGAATGTAAAACGTGCAAGTGCTATATGAATACAATGCCTCGAAAGAGCCATTGATACAAAATCGTTTGAATTAAAGTACTCTGATCTCCCGTGTCTCGAAGAAATTTTATCGAGTATTGGATATATTTGTGAAAATGGATATCATATTGAGACAGAGAAACTTGTTATAAATGACAAGACTTGTATATTCCTAGAAAGAGTGTGACCAATATTATATGCATAATTAATGCAATGATATATGTGTCAGATTATATAAGATGCATCATGTTATACAAGTACAAGTCCATTCAATGATGTGGATGCGACCACACTAAAACCTAAGATGCATCAATCCGTTCCACGAAGCGAACGTGACAAAATAATATTATTCGGAGATATCGCTTGTTGTGGTCGTATCAAAATGAGACAATGGATGAATCGATATTGAAATATCAATCTCCGTAAGTGATTATTTAAATCCCTTCGATTGAAAACATGAAAAATGTTTGTTGATACCCGCATAAGAGGATTTAATATTGAAAAATTGAATCCTTCACGGGTTATTGCAAATTTTCTATATATCGATTGTGAAAATTAAAAATGTTGTCCGAGAATACGGGAAGGAATGTCCATTAGTAATTATATCTCATGACAAACATTGACATATATGAACCATGAGTTCATATATTATTCATTGACATAAAACACACAAAGGGTAGATTTTATGCACATTTTGCATAAATCGAATATTTTCCGAGAAAATGGAGAATATGAACCAAAAGTTCAGTGTCTCACTCTAGTGATTTCTCGACATATGACGTGAAAAATAATTTGAACGATTCTTGAAGAATCTAAAATCACATAGTGATATATTAAACGCATGAAGCGCAAGAGAGATATTGCTTTCAAAAATCTCATAGAATGAGATATTTAATTGAAACCACTATGTTTTATATGTGTAAATCGCATGAAGCGAATAAAAGAGCATCAATGTATAGCTCGGTGCAACATGTTCGATGAAGATCGATTCTCGGCATTGGGGAGATAAAGAAAATCTCATGTTAGAATAAAAGAATGCCGAGAAATTTTAACAAGATAAACGATCTTCCATGCATCAGCTTAATCGAATCGAAAATAATCTTACTTGTAGTATTTAACAAGTAATATGCCGTATGCCTATATTGAAATTAAATGAGTGATTATTTATAAATGCACCAACAAGTATGATTAAAGATATTTCTCTACGCCGTAAGCGTAGAAGACCGATCGGTGTTAAAGATAAAAATCCGCGGAAGAATGATCAATTTATTATTGATATTCAGTCACTCATCAAAACTCTTAAAGAGATTCGTCTGAAAGACGAAAACCCCGAATAAATTAGCACGTGCATCAAATGATTAAATATTGGGGTTGCGGAACAATCAATCCATACATTGATAAGGAATTGGTTTATACTAATATTAAATTAGCAATGAATTTTATGGGAGAAATTTATAATAAAATATCATAGTCGTCGACGACATATTTGCCTCTTTAATTGCTATTATTATATCTGGATCCAGTACCTAAGTCATTCGCAGTGCCATAAACACTCGACTAGGTAAAAATGAAATAAGCAATTGAGGTTGAGTTTGAATTGGAAATATTTGTTTGTTAATGATCAAATATATTCTCCCATTATAGATAATATAATGTTCCGCTAACTAATATATCTCGCGAACTTTATGTCATGACGGTATATTTACGGGTCGTTAGACATTAATATTGATATGAAAATCCTTGGTGGATTTCGAAATGAATTAATATGACAATCGCAACATGCATATGGTTAAGGTCGTTATCATTCATGTTGAATGTAGTATGACCATTTAGTAGATTCCTATTGAGAAAGGAATATGTAAGTAATGCATGGTTAATGTCATAAATTTTAAGGAATTACGATGCATGATAGTGGAAATATATGCATGCAAATTTCGATTATATTACTTCCCCCATTATTTAGCCGATTACGTTGTTGATTGTGTTGCATGTGTTGCACAAGTTAGTAGTGGGAATGACGCTTATTAGCCCCTACATTCGACTATCCAATAAACTCTAAAAGAGAGTGATATGCAAAAGTACGCTCAAGTGACAATCTCATAGATTTGTTCACTAAGATTATTCCTACATCGGTTTTGGATAATAAGTGTTTATAATAATGGAATGCGTACATTTGAAAGATTGTTGTCGTCGTAAGAGCGACAACTTCAAAACTTTTGTGTGGATTTGGTCTTAAAACCAATGATTGTACTTTTTTCCCTTTAACCAAGTTTTTCCCAAAGGGTTTTCTTAGTTAAAGGTTTTTAATGAGACAGTCAGTGCAACACATAGAAACGCATATGGCATGAACTATTTACCTTGTCTAGTTTTTTTTTTCCACTGGGTTTTTCTAGCAAAGTTAATAGTACATGACATATACGTTATGCAACTACGATCGAGACAATCAATTGAGACATTGTCTAGATGAGAATGAAAATTATTTAATTGCATGAAGACAATGCATCTTGCATATCTCAATTGAAGTGAGGCTATATTAATGGAGATTAACAAAACATATTTCACCCAAGTTATTCTTTACTCATGATTTGCAAAAGAATGAGGAGATTGATGTGCAACAGATCCGGTCAACCGATAATTATTTATCAAGACAAAGTGTCGATCGCAACATTTGAAAGACCATTGAAGAGCATTGGGATGCAAAGAATTGAAATATCGAAATTGACGCTTGGTTCGGGGGGAGTAAATCAACCGTATAAATATGTACTCTTTTTCCTTAACTAAGATTTTTTCCCACCGGGTTTTCTCTTAGTAAGGTTTTAATGAGGCATATCATATCTCGTTGTATGTTTAAATAATAGATATCCAAGGGGAGTGTTATGAAATAATATCATTGATGGATTATCTATTATTCGATTGATTTAAGTAGATTTGTGATTAATTCGATTATTGTGTTCACATTGTAATCTCTACTATAAATACCCCCTTATATCATTGGAATAAGACACAAGCAATTTTCCCTTCTTCTATACTTGCATTTCCTCTTGTTCTTCCTCCATTATCTTCTTAGTTTTATAACAGTTTCTTAGGTTTGGATGCTCTTAAATAGGCAGAAAATCGCGACCTTGACCTAGTTGGGCCGACCAACTTGGCCCATTTAACTCGTCTTCGCAAAATCGGTGATAACGTTCGTGTAGAGCTCGATTTGAACGATTCAAGATGCGTTGGAAAGCTCGTTCAATTACCTACAATTTTAATGAAGACCACTTGACCAGAAAATGCCTCCAAGATAGGTCAAAATAAACATTAACGAACAGGCATGGTGAAATACTGCTGTCGGCGCCAAACGAGCGTTTGCTCCAAGGTGGACACTCGTCCGGCTGGAAATCTTGATGATATTAGGGCTTGTTCTTCCACGAAAGAACGTCTGGACAACCTTGAACGCTCGTCTGATCTGTATGAGCTTTCTCGATTCGGGCTGAGCCCATCCAAACGTGCGTCCGGGGGTAATTGGGACGCTCGTCCAGCTGAAAACCCAACTTTCTGAATGAGTGTCAGCTCTGTGAACGCCCGTCTGACTCTGCCAAACGCCCGTTTGAGGTGGCCTTACAGCAGACGCCCGTCTGGAGTATGGCCAAACGCCCGTCTGGCTTGATTCCACTCCAAACTTGGCTTTTCTTCACTTTTATGCTACATTCGTGCCACGATCCCGTTTCTCATCCCAAAAACATCGCCTTCCGGGTCCTCGAGTCACCTAAGTCCTGCAATAAACACACTAACAAAACACCACGCATAATTCCGCAAGACAAAAGTGCTCGGAAATGAGGTAAATATCTCTAAAAAGGCAGAGTTTACTATCGATGTGACAGTTTAACTCCCCGTGCGTATAACTCTCGATATTACTCTCAAACGGGTCTATATCTACCCAAAACATGCCAATAAAGTAATAAACGGGGGCTAGATAACATATAAAAGTGCCGTGAAGTTGACTCCCATCAACCACCCCACACTTAGCCATTGCTCGTCCTCGAGTAAATTAGGCGTACTAAAACAGACCAATGGATCAACTTCACAAACGCGTATAAAAACACTCACATTGCCAAAGTAAAAGATAAGTAAAGCAGTGAATGCAAACATCTTAACTCAATCGTTATCAGACAAACGGAAGTGTGTATGTGTGAAAATTAGCTTCCAAGTCATAGACCAAATCACCAGTTCGGATTATAGACGCTTAGCTATCGCGACTACACTAGAGCTCATTTTAATAACATCTCCACTAATCGGGACCAATCAAGGCTAAACACGGTCCAGTAGGACTTGAAGGGTTATAATGTTAAGCTCGGGACGGGGGCTAATCGAAAGGAAATTTGGGACTGGAGAAAAGAAAATACGAGTGAACCTAATCATCTCATCTACTCTCTATTCGAAAACATACTAAACCACACCAAACTCCTTCGATATTTCTATACTCATTGATAAACAACTCCAACCTTAACATCATATTTTTTCCATTTCACACATTCCTTCTTTGACTCCTTTTTACTCTACTTCGTTCAAACTTTCATTTTTTCATCTTTCCTTCATCTCTTTTCTTTTTCTTTCTTTCAACTATATATTTTTTTCTCAGACCAACAAGCCTCACAATAGATTCCTCGAGCTCCTCTCCTTCATCATATTAGCTCGTACTAACCAACTCCTCTCGAAACACGCACCATCTCCCACCCCACACTTGATTCAGCAAGTGTGTCTAAAGTAACAACTAAGTCCACTCGTAGGGTGATCAAAAGGAACGTGACCAATAATAAAGCTCAGGGTTAGGGATAATACATGCTAAGTAACCAAACGGCTCATTTTCGGACGGTGGTCAGACCGTCCTATCAAGGCTTAGAGGGGTTACGAGGGTAAAATATTGGGATTTTTGGCTTATTTGGCTCTGGCTGTGTCAAAGAAGCGCCATGACTCTCATCCCGTGTCCTACCAAGGTCAATCCTTTCTATTTCGCCTCGAAGTTACAAAATGGAATCTAGGCAGTCGTAGTGTGCTCAGTTCTACCATAATCGTTCACTAGATCCTAAGGCCCATGAAATTGAAGCTAAACGTGCAAAAGAACTTCCGTTTATAAGATAAACCTAGAGTCTTGCTATAAGCATTTACTACTTCGCTAAGTCGTTTACCAAGAGAATGTGAAGTTTAAACATGCAAACGGACGTTAAAACCTTGGAAAATTTTAAAATCTGACTCGAAAACGGACACAGACTAAGTATATTACTGAACTGGCACATTTAAACATACAACTCAAACCAAGCTAAGTCTACCACCCCAAACTTTGAATGAAACACTGTCCTCAGTGTGTGAATGAAAGAGAAAGAAGAATTAGCTTTAGACCCGGCAGAAAGGCGTGAACGAATCTCGTGACATCTTCTTATAAGCGCATCCCGTGTACCTAAAGTCAAATAGACAGAAAACAAGGCAAACACATGCAGGGGACGTGGTCCACGTGCCAAAAGTATGCAACAGATACAATGGGGATATAAAATAAAGAAGCCATGCCACATCAATAGACTCAAAACACAAACAATCACTCAACATGGACCGCAATAGATGGAAAAATAACCATAAAGGTGTCCCGGATTTTATCAATATAAAACAACAAGTAATAAACCGGTTAACCTCAAGTGCAAGGATCGTAGTATGGAGGCTAATGCCGGGTCGATCTTACGGGGAACTAGACGAATGTGAATCCTAGCTTTTGTTTTTAACTAACTATTGTCACGAAAACTAACCTAAACAGGGAACTAAAACTCGGACAAACATGCTTTGAAAATAAACTAGACAAGAGGACGAAATCCAAAGCTAGGAAAGATTAAAAGCGATAAACTAAACTAAACTAAAGTGCAGAAAAAGTAAACTAAAGCTAAACAATTCAAGTTTCAAGGATTAAAATCAAATTATAACGAACGAACAAGCAATTGATCCACCTATCCTATCAACATTCAATTCGATTCGGATTAATTCGTGATCTCTACTCAAGTCGTGATTCACCTAATCGAAGGCATAAACTCCTACTCTCGTGGACAAGTTCGTTTCCTAATCTTTTATCTTTCGATGTTAAAGATTACGTCTTTCTAACCTAGGCGTGAAATCTTTCAATTCCTAATCTAGAAAATCAATCTAATAACTCTCGTTTTAGTTAGATCGAAGATCTATTCTTTTATCACGGTGATCTATCGTTAACATGATTTTCATCAAATAAACAATCATCAAAGCAAGCATCTTTCGATTAAACATGCAAAAACATACAAAACATGATAAAAGAAACGAACTTGAAATAGATACTCACAGATTAATCACGAATCAAAACTGAATTGTTGAAAGAAGGCTTCACAACGCTTGTTCAAGAGGGTTTAGCCTCTTAGCATCTTCTTGACAACTCGAATTGATGAATAAAAGTACATGAAATTATCTAATCTAATCTAGAAGTTTAAGTGCATAAAACTAGAGAAAAGCTCAAGGAAAAACGCAGCCAAGGCGCCCCTAGGGTTTAGGGTTCGAAAATTGTATGATTAGGGTTTGGGAAATCGCGCCTATTTATAGATTTTTAGGTCGGTTTCGCCGAGTCGGTGCCGTGGACGCCCGTCCACTATCTTGGACGCTCGTCCAGCCTCTATGAACGGAGAATGAACGCTCGTTCGAACGCGTCGAACTCTCTCGAATGTAAAATACGATTACGGACGCCGCTCACTTTTATGGACGCCCGTCCACTACCTTGCTCCAGTATTTTGCTCATAACTTCACTTCTAGGGCTCCAAATGAGGTGATTCAACATGCGTTGGAAAGCTATTTCAATCCTCTACAACTGTCATCAAGACAACTTTCCCTGAAAGTGCCTACAAGTGTGGACAAAATCCCCATGAAGTGCCTGGTTCCGGTTTCTTCAATGATTCTTCACTTAAACATCTTTCAACTCTTCCATCTTCATGTGATCATCGTTTAAGCTCCTTACTCATCATGAAAACGTACCTAACAACATGATAGAAACATGCAAAATGTAACATCATACGAATAAACATAAAATACCGATAAAATCACGTAAATATCTCGATTTTGCATTTAAACACATTTAAAACTCGTTTGCTCAATAAATCTAATAAGCACTTACTTTTCTATGCAATTTATCAGATTATGGGAGAAATCGTTACGAAATATAACGGTATAAATCATATAAAATCACCCTTAACAACTCCCCCACACTTAAACCTTGCTCGTCCCGAGCAAAACAAAACAAAATCAAGCTCGAGATAGTATAGACATCTCAACAAATATAACATATATTCAATAACTTAGAAGTTCACCATCGTGTGTGTGCATAGCCATAGAAAACTTCCACTAAATCCAAACTTGAGGAACTCAAAGTAAAACTAGCTAATACCCCCTCGTAGACTAGCAATAAATGACACTCATAAGATGCACCCTACAAACGTGACATATCCCGAAAAGAATGATCGAATATATCTAGGGCCTTTCTGAAATACTCGGAGGATAATCCCTACAACATATCTATCAGTTTATACTGGGGATAAGATTAACGAAAGACTAAGTCTTATATTCATTTCATAACCAATTTCAAGTTGATTTAATTACTTCACATTTAAACACACATCAGAATGAGCTATTGCCCGTCATAGCAGAATAGGACATTTCAAGATAATACCCTACCTTACTCCAATCATAAGGCAGCTTTTTCTAACTGTCGTGAGCTTTTAGTCATCATAGTGGTATAGGACATACGTGGTATACCCTACCTCACTCAAATCATCGACTAGCTTTCGACACACCCGATAGATTCATTTAATTATTCAACTTCTCATTTGACAATAGTTACGTGTTACTTATGACATTCAAACGTCTAGATATTCACAGTATAACATACTACGGAACTAAATACAAACTATCATAAATCTCACGATACATACGTAGCACTAAGCACATGACTTATAAGAAAATCAAAAATTACTAATCCAAACGGGGTATAGCTTTATAAATTAGCTCATCATTCACTATGGCACGTGAAAAATAAATCAGGTGAAACAACTAACTTATCAAACATATGACATAAAGCATCGATGAATATAACAAACCGAACAAAACATGCATTGCTCACTCGAGACAAAACACAAATTTTGAAAATTTAGCTCATTTTAGCATAGAAATAACATCATATAAGCAAATGGTAGATACATAGCGATCATTCCCCTCCCCCACACTTAAATAACAACATGTCCTCATGTTGTGCAGAATAAGAGAAACTTAGCTGATTGTAGTTCTAAAGTGGCAATTCCGGAAGTGCTACGTATCAACTCCAGAAAGGCTTGATGAAAGCAGTAAACTGTGGACCATCCACCGGAAAACTGACATCATCTGAAAGCTCACAAGTGCTATAGCAAATATCCTGCATACATGAAAAACAACACAAAACGTACCTCGGGGATACAAGGGATTAAACCATATCGTGCAAAAGTGATAGAGATAAAGATAAGAGGAAATCATAAGAAAAACAACACTTCGACCCTGTATAAGATTAGGACGGCTGACTGATAAAAACAACACAATCCTAATAAGAGTAAAACAACTAGAACAAGGAAAAATAACTAAAGAAAGAAACTAATATAATAAGGGATATCTAGGATGCCTCCTAGTAGCGCTAATGGTTATCGTCGTTAGCTCGACACATTTGAAGCTCAGCCTGGAACATGCCATTTAACCTTTCTGCCATCCACTACCTCGTTTAAGCTCCGGTCCGTAGTGTGGCTGCAGAAACAGCATCTAACACATGGGGTAAAATCTTTTATAGCCTTCCAAACTCGTTTAATCTTCCCCATGGCTAATTTCTTTCTTCTCTGATTCCTTTGATGACGTTTAAGATTTTGCTCTCTTTCATACTCCTCCATATCCCAACTACCTGCTAGAACTTCTGTTGATGAACCAATACCGTCATTCTCGGAGAATAAATCGGATGAAAACTCATCAAATTCATTGACCTCTGTAACACCACATCCGAGAATATCGAGAAATTTAACAATCAAAGGTTTTTCTTTAGGTTCACCAATGTAGTGCTTGCACCTTTGACCATTAACTCGAAACGGTTGGTCTGGATAACCGCGTAGTTCTAGAACACCTCCAGGAATGATTTGGAGAATCTCAAAAGGACCGGACCAACGTGTTCTCAACTTCCCAGAAACAAATGTAACCTAGAATTGTATAAGAGAACTTGCTCGCCGACCGGAATTCTCTCTTCTTTATCTTGGCGTCATGGAGTAGTTTCATCTTCTCTTTGATCCCGGCACTTTCATATGCACGAAGTCCGAACTCGTCCGGCTCGTAACTGCTAGCGAAGTCGATGTCGTCCACAAGTTTGGGCATCAAAGTTTAAAAACTTTGTGGCCCAATAAGCTCTATGCTCTAGCTCGACAGGCGGATGACATGGTTTCCCGTAGACCATTTGATATGGCGATGTACCCATAGGGGTCTTATAGGCGATCTATATGCCCAAAGTACATCGTCCAACTTCAAACTCCGGTCTTTTCTATGACTATTCACCGTCTTCTCCAGGATTTTCTTAAGACTCGGTTGCTTCGCTCAACTCGACCACTAGTCATCGGATGATATGGTGTGCCGGTTTGTGACGAACACCATACTTCTCGAGGACTTTTTCCAAAGGTCGGTTGCAAAAGTGTGTCCCTTCATCACCGATCAAGGCACGTGGACGCCCAAACCTCACAAAGATGTTTTTCTTCAGAAATTTCATGACCGTTTTATGATCATTGTGAGGAGTGGCAATTGCCTCCACCCATTTCGAAACATAGTCAACGCAGACTAAGATGTATTTGTTACCGCAAGATGATGGGAATGGTCCCATAAAATCGATACCCCATACATCAAAGACTTCGCATTCGAGGATGGGTTTCAAAGGCATGTCAAACCGCCTTGTCAGAGCACCGGTTCTTTGGCATCTATCACAAGCTTTACAGAAAGCTTCTGTGTCCTTAAAAATCGTGGGCCAATAGAAACCGGACTCGGAAGATCTTCGCAACCGTTTTCCAAGGACCAAAGTGACCACCGTGGGTCCACTATGGCATTGCTCGATTATATCACGTTGCTCGGATTCGGAACACATCTCCTAAGCAAACCATCTTTACGGATCTTGAAAAGATAAGGTTCATCCCAAACGAAATATTTCATATCGAGAAGAACTTCTTCTTCTCTTGATAAGACATTTCAGGATCAAGATAACGGGCATGAAGGTAGTTCACAATGGAAGAATACCATGGAACAACAGGAGGACAACCGTCTATCAACATAATGTTCTCTAGAGGAAAGTAAAGATCTATATCATCTGGTTCATCCTTTTCCTCATTTAACACCCTAGAAACATGATCCGCCACTACGTTCTCACTGCCCTTCTTATCTTTAATTTGAACGTCAAACTCTTGGAGGGTCAGTATCCAACGCAGTAAGCGCGGTTTAGCCTCTTTCTTGGTCATGAGATACCGCAAAGCAGCGTGGTCAGTCCACACAATCACTTGAGCACCCAGCAAGTAACTACGAAACTTATCCATAGCAAAGACTACGGCTAATAATTCCTTTTCAGTTGTCGTGTAGTTAACTTGAGAAGGATTCAGTGTGTGACTGGCATAATAGATAGGCTGGAACTTCCCATTAAGCTTTTGCCCTAATACTGCACCAACAGTATAGTTGGATGCATCGCACATAAGCTCAAAGGGTAAGTTCCAGTCCGGCGATATAAGAATTGGAGCGGATATTAACCGATTCTTGAGCTCCTCAAACGCTTGCTTGCAGTTTTCATCGAAATTGAACTCAACGTCTTCCTTGAGCAGAGTAGATAGGGGCTTGGCTACTTTGGAAAAATCTTGGATGAATCTCCTATAGAAACCGACATGTCCGAGGAAACCTCTGACTTCGCGTACATTCTTAGGATAACTCATCTTCTCAATGGCTTCTACCTTGGCCCTATCTACTTCTATACCTTTGGCGGACACTTTGTGGCCAAGAACTATTCCTTCATCTACCATAAAATGGCATTTATCCCAATTGAGCACCAAGTTCTTTTCCACACACCTAGATAACACCTGATCAAGATTATCGAGGCAATCATCGAAGGATTGACCAAAGACCGAGAAATCATCCATAAAAATCTCCATGCACTTTTCAACTAGCCCGTCAAAGATTGCCATCATACACCTTTGAAAGGTGGCCGGGGCATTACGAGACCAAATGGCATCCGCCCGTAGGCGAATGTCCCATAAGGGCAAGTGAAAGTGGTCTTCTCTTGGTCAACGGGGTCGATGGGTATCGGAAGTATCCCGAATATCCATCCGGAAAGCGATAGAATGCGTGCCCCGCCGGACGCTCAAGCATCCGGTCTATGAATGGAAGGGGAAAATGATCTTTCAAAGTGTGACCTCATTGAGTTTTCTATAGTCAATACGGACCACTATAGCCCTGTAACGAGCCTCGGTGCTATCTCTTCTCCCTTCTCGTTCTTCTCAATAGTAATTCCACCCTTCTTGGGAACTACCCGAGTCGGGAAACCATTCACTATCCGCGATGGCATAAATGATTCCCATGTCCAGAAGTTTGATGATTTCCTTTTTAACAACTTCTTGCATGTGAGGGTTAAGCCTCCTTTGGGGCATCTTACACATTTAGCACCCTCACTAGTCTTGATCTTGTGCATGCGGATGTCGGGAGATATTCCTTTGATATCTCCCACTTGCCATCCAAAGGCTTTCTCATTTTTGCGCAAGACGCTTAACAATTTAAGCTCTTCTATACGAGATAGCTTGGCGAGAGATGATCAAAGGAAGCTTGTCACCTTCTCTTAAAAACACATACTTAAGATGTTTAGGCAACGGCTTCAGTACCAAATCTACAGGAGGATCCTCTAGACTTGATTTAAGATCTCCACTCTTCAACTCAACATCGTTGAGCTTACTTAGTGGCCCTACGCCAAAGCTTCTTCTCTTAGCTCATCATCGAATTCGGTATGCTAACCGATCTAGATTAACCACACCATGGCTATTCGGATTATCGATCAATCGCTCATATTCCGCTTCCACGGCCTTGACTTGCTCGTCCATACGGTCATTGAAGTCATGAAATGACTCCTCAATGGAAAAGCCGGTTGGAGAACCAAAGGGTACTTGAATAGATTTAGAGACACTATAGCTCACCTCTTGGTCACCAACTCGAATAGTTACTTGCCCACCATCGCAATCGATGAGGGCTCTAGGCGTGGATAGGAAAGGTCTCCCAAGAATCGGGGGGACTTTCTCATCTTTTCCCGTATCTAAGACGTACCAATCAACGGGAAAGGTAAATCTATCGATCCGGACTAAAATGTCTTTCGAAATCCCCGAAGCTTTCTTAGATGATCTATCGGCGAACCGAAGGTTCATGGAAGTGGGTTCTGAAGACTTTGTAAACCCAACTCACACACGGACAATGGCATTAGGCTGATGGATGCACCCAAGTCACATAAAGAATTTGGAAAGACTAAGCCTCCCGTCTGCAATGTGAGCACGAATTTCCCGGGGTCACCTCTTTTGATTGGTAAGTCTGGATAATTGATCATTGAACAATCCTCACCAATTGCCTGATCCATTTCTGCTAACTTCTTTTTCGAAGACACAACATCCTTGATGAATTTTGTATACTTAGGCATTTCGACCAAGACCTCGGATAATGGCAGATTTACCTGAGTATTTTTCAAAAGGTTAAGCACCTTTTCATATTTCTTATCCTCACTCGGAGGGATGTTGCTCTTCCTCGGTGGAAATGGAAGCTTCTTCAACTCACTCTCGAAAATACTTTCTTTGAGGAAGCAACGACGACTTTGTCTTCCATGTCCTTCCACCTTACAACTTTTTCGGACTTTTTATTAGTCGGGGGATCACCCTCCCGGCTTTCACTTGATTCTTCATTCCGCGGGGGAACAAACGACCACGAGGACTTACAACTTCTTCACCTCTCGGGGGATCGGCCACACCGAGTCTTTTCTTGCGAACGGGGGAACGTAGATGCTCAACTTCCCCTCCCGCCTTATCACCGGCGGGGAGGGGCTAGTGGTTTCCCTAGTGAGAGGGACCACTCGGTTGAGTACCGCTTCTAAGATTCATTGCACCGGCCTCTCGGTATGCCATAAGGAATCGAAGTAACTAGGTCGGTGCTTTGGCCACAATTGAAATCGGTTTGGGCTCTTAGGCCACCCTTCGGATTTTTCTCTATAAACGGGCAACGCACGATGGTCTGCAAAGCTTCTTTGGTCGGCCATCTCGCTTCTCAAGGTTCTTGATTGTGCTCATCAACATTTGGATATTATTATTTTGCTCCTCTCGGAAGTTATTGTTCGCTCCTTCGACTCCTTCGATAGGAGTCCAATCTAGCTTCAAGATCATCGACGCGAGAGGGGCCTTGAGAGTTCTGAATGTTTTGAGAGAAAGGTTGGCTAGACCGACTTTGAAATGCGGGATTTGGATTGTTAGGCCAACTTTGATTTAACCCTTGATTTAGATTGGAGGAATTCAAGCTTGGGTTCTGATTAAAATTAGGGTTTCGATTGAGATTCGAGTTTTGATTGAAGCTTTGACGGAAGCCCTGATTTTGAAAATTGCCCCGGCCGGGGAATTGATTTCCAAACCTCGATTCGGTGGCCATTGAAGGCATTGATCTCTGCGTTCGTCCAATCATAGGACGAAACGAGCGATGTGCCCCATATCGTCACATACTTGGCATGCGACTTGATTATACCGTCCATGATTACGGGACGACATTGACTTGATAAGGAACGGGGAATTGAATTGACACGGCCAACCATATGGCCGGTCGTGAGCAATTCTCGCGATGCGAACTTGAGAGTTCGTAGAAATGAAGGAGTCGATAACTCGGATTTGGAGATGTCGTGAGAGTAGCCACCGTTTTCTTTGTTTCGGCATGGCGATTTCATTTTGCATTTTCACCTCCTCGATCTAGGAGGAGGAGGTGGTGCTGAACGACTTGAAAGGAGGGGGCATAATTATATTTGGCAATGTCTTCGAACAATGCCCACCCCTTGAGGCGTTTTCCTCGGGAATGCCCCACCTGATGAACTATTGACCATGCCCTTGGTGAGCTCGGTCAACCCACTGAAAAAAATATTGACTTGCCTCTGCAAGTCTAACCCATGGTGGGGGCATTTACGAAGAAGAGCCTTAAATCTCTTCCATGCCTCAAAGAATGATTCTGTTTCCATTTGATAAAAATTGTATATTTCCCTTAAACACTGGGCTGTCTTGGCAGGTGGAAAGTATTGGCTTAAAAATTCTTTTTCCAATGCAGCCCAAGTGGTAATGGATTCTGCGGGGAGAGAGCTATACCACTCTTTAGCTTCTCCTTCAAAGAGAACGGAAACGAGTGTAAGTTTAATCGCATCCTCACTCACACCTTGAATGCGTGTCGTACCACATATCTCCGAAATGTGTGTACGTGTGTGTGAGGATTTTCGAAAGGGACCCGTGAAACATTGATGCATGCTTTGCATCATCCGAATGAGTCCCGGTCGTAACTCGAAAGTACGTACGGTAATGGCCGGGATAACAATAGCCGGGTTGATCGTGACCGCGCCGGGCATGGCGTAGTCCGCCAACGTACGTCTATCTTCGGCGGCCATTATTACAAAATCGGTGGTTGAAGCCTAAAAATGAAGAATTTATTTTTCTCGGAAAAATTATTTTCCCGCCAAATTTCGGGGAAAAAGAAGCAAAAATTTTCCTGGTAAAATCAAATTTTTTTCCAGGACTCCTGACACCGTACTGGTTGCGAAAACACAAAAAAAATTCTTGCCTAATTTTCCCGCCAATTTACTCTTTTTTTTTTTTTTTTTAACACAAAAGCAAGAGGACAGACGGGCGTCCAAGGTCCTGGACGGGCGTCTGCCTGGAGGTTGAAGTGGACGGGCGTTCAGAAAACCGAACGCTCGTCTGAGGGGTCAGAAACAGAACAGAGTTGAAATTTTTACAGTGGACGGGCATTCATAGGTATGGACGCTCGTTCATATGCAAAATTTTCCAGAAAAAGAACAGAAACGATTTCAGAACAGAGAGAAAAGTAAAGAAAACAGAGCAGGAAAAACAGGGAGAAAAAAAACTAATCACTAACAGAAACTTTAACCCTAATCTAAAACACCAATATCCTAACTACTTAAAGGTTAATCTTCCTAGGAATCGACCTAAAAACAGGGATTAAAACGCAGAAAACGAAAGAAATAAAAAAAAAACTGAACTAACACAGAAAAACGAAAAACAAACAAAAACAAAAACTAGGCAAACCGTCCGGTTCCCCGGCAACGGCGCCAAAAACTTGTCCCGGATTTTATCAATATAAAACAACAAGTAATAAACCGGTTAACCTCAAGTGCAAGGATCGTAGTATGGAGGCTAATGCCGGGTCGATCTTACGGGGAACTAGACGAATGTGAATCCTAGCTTTTGTTTTTAACTAACTATTGTCACGAAAACTAACCTAAACGGGGAACTAAAACTGGACAAACATGCGAAAATAAACTAGACGAGAGGACGAAATCCAAAGCTAGGAAAGATTAAAAGCGATAAACTAAACTAAACTAAAGTGCAGAAAAAGTAAACTAAAGCTAAACAATTCAAGTTTCAAGGATTAAAATCAAATTATAACGAACGAACAAGCAATTGATCCACCTATCCTATCAACATTCAATTCGATTCGGATTAATTCGTGATCTCTACTCAAGTCGTGATTCACCTAATCGAAGGCATAAACTCCTACTCTCGTGGACAAGTTCGTTTCCTAATCTTTTATCTTTCGATGTTAAAGATTACGTCTTTCTAACCTAGGCGTGAAATCTTTCAATTCCTAATCTAGAAAATCAATCTAATAACTCTCGTTTTAGTTAGATCGAAGATCTATTCTTTTATCACGGTGATCTATCGTTAACATGATTTTCATCAAATAAACAATCATCAAAGCAAGCATCTTTCGATTAAACATGCAAAAACATACAAAACATGATAAAAGAAACGAACTTGAAATAGATACTCACAGATTAATCACGAATCAAAAGCGAATTGTTGAAAGAAGGCTTCACAACGCTTGTTCAAGAGGGTTTAGCCTCTTAGCATCTTCTTGACAACTCGAATTGATGAATAAAAGTACATGAAATTATCTAATCTAATCTAGAAGTTTAAGTGCATAAAACTAGAGAAAAAGCTGAAGGAAAAACGCAGCCAAGCGCCCCTAGGGTTTAGGGTTCGAAAATTGTATGATTAGGGTTTGGGAAATCGCGCCTATTTATAGATTTTTAGGTCGGTTTCGCTGAGTCGGTGCCGTGGACGCCCGTCCACTATCTTGGACGCTCGTCCAGCCTCATGAACGGAGAATGAACGCTCGTTCGAACGCGTCCGAACTCTCTCGAATGTAAAATACGATTCGGACGCCGCTTCACTTTTATGGACGCCCGTCCACTACCTTGCTCCAGTATTTTGCTCATAACTTCACTTCTAGGGCTCCAAATGAGGTGATTCAACATGCGTTGGAAAGCTATTTCAATCCTCTACAACTTTCATCAAGACAACTTTCCCTGAAAGTGCCTACAAGTGTGGACAAAATCCCCATGAAGTGCCTGGTTCCGGTTTCTTCAATGATTCTTCACTTAAACATCTTTCAACTCTTCCATCTTCATGTGATCATCGTTTAAGCTCCTTACTCATCATGAAAACGTACCTAACAACATGATAGAAACATGCAAAATGTAACATCATACGAATAAACATAAAACACCGATAAAATCACGTAAATATCTCGATTTTGCATTTAAACACATTTAAAACTCGTTTGCTCAATAAATCTAATAAGCACTTACTTTTCTATGCAATTTATCAGATTATGGGAGAAATCGTTACGAAATATAACGGTATAAATCATATAAAATCACCCTTAACAAAAGGTAAAAGAACAGAACATCTACGCATATCATATAAAGGCCACAGAGGGTCACATTAAAAAAATCCATGTCAAGTAGTGAAAGCATGTATCACAAGCAAATACTCCTCACTATATTCATCGCGAATTCCTCTTAGACACACCTAAGCTTGCTTCATTCCAAAAAAAAAATGTTTTTTTTTGTTTTTTTTTTTCCTTTTAGATTGTTTTTTTGATTTTTTTTCCATTTCCTTGACCTAACGGCAGTCCTGTTTTTTTTCTTCTTCTTTTTTTTTATTTTTAAAACCCCTCACACACACACACGATATTTTAGACCCCCATAAGTGTAGTCGTATTTCGCAATCCGGCTCGATCAAATACAATTTATAAAACTCGAAACCTTAGGCAAAACTCACTTTCTAAGCCATAATATCAAAATGTTTTCATTTTTTTTTCGCTCTCTTGACCTAACACAATTTTTGATATCGAACCGGGTCGCCATCGTAGGTAGTGCGTTCGATCAGTCCGAGGTCGATCCCGGCGGTGAACGAGGGTAGATTGAGTCGATCCCACGAGGAGATTGAATATAAAACTTGTGTTAAAATCAGAGGGCAAAGAGTATACGAACAAGACAAAAGATCGAAGCATTTATTATTTCACGACATACACAAGGATCTGAATCAAGACTTTTATCCAGAGTAAATTTCATCAAACTAATGATCTACACAATCAAAACAATATTGAGAGCAAACAAATCGAAATCAGAAAACTCACAATAATGAAGATCAAAATATTGCAGATCAAGACTTTTGAATCCCAAATCAGCAAAAGATAGCAATCTTTAATCCATACAATGATCCCAGGCACGAACTCCACCAAGCTATCGATCGAATATCGTATTCTACTCTATTTTAAAAATCTAAACTAAGGAATTGAAATACGGAGCCTAGTCCGGGGCTCTAATCCGGCTATTTAGATGTCAACCTGTCATAACAACCGCCGAAGCGGCTGGGTTGAGCACCTAAGCCGGCCTCGAGCTTCGTCTAGGCCAATAAAAGTCAGAATAATTCGTTTCTTAGGTTTGGCTGCTCTTAAATAGGCAGAAAATCGCGACCTTGACCTAGTTGGGCCGACCAACTTGGCCCATTTAACTCGTCTTCAGTAAATCGGTGACAACGTTCTGTGTAGAGCTCCGATTTGAACGATTCAAGATGCGTTGGAAAGCTCGTTAAATTCTCTACAACTTTCATGAAGACGACTTGACCAGAAAATGCCTCCAAGATAGGTCAAAATAAAGATTAACGAACAGGCCTGGTGAAATATCGTGTCGGGCGCCAAACGAGCGTTTGCTCCAAGGTGGACGCTCGTCCGGCTGGTAATCTTGATGATATTAGGGCTTGTTCTTCCACGAACGAACGTCTGGACTACCTTGAACGCTCGTCTGATCTGTATGAGCTTTCTCGATTCGGGCTGAGCCCATCCAAACGTGCGTCTGGGGGTAATTGGGACGCTCGTCCAGCTGAAAACCCAACTTTCTGAATGAGTGTCAGCTCTGTGAACGCCCGTCTGACTCTGCCAAACGCCCGTTTGAGGTGGCTTTACGGCAGACGCCCGTCTGGAGTATGGCCAAACGCCCGTCTGGCTTGATTCCACTCCAAACTTGGCTTTTCTTCACTTTTATGCTACATTCGTGCCACGATCCCGTTTCTCATCCCAAAAACATCGCCTTCCGGGTCCTCGAGTCACCTAAGTCCTGCAATAAACACACTAACAAAACACCACGCATAATTCCGCAAGACAAAAGTGCTCGGAAATGAGGTAAATATCGCTAAAAAGGCAGAGTTTACTATCGATGTGACAGTTTAACTCCCCGTGCGTATAACTCTCGATATTACTCTCAAACGGGTCTATATCTACCCAAAACATGCCAATAAAGTGATAAACGGGGGCTAGATCACATACAAAAGTGCAGTGAAGTTGACTCCCATCAACCACCCCACTCTTAGCCTTTGCTCGTCCTCGAGTAAACAGGCGTATTAAAACCGACCAAGGAATCAACTTCACAAACGCGTATAAAAACACTCACATTGCCAAGGTGAAAGATAAGTAAAATAGTGAATGCAAACATCTTGACTCACTCGTTATCCGACAAATTAGCTTCCAAGTCATAGACCAAATCACCGGTTCGGATTATAGACGCTTAGCTATCGCGACTACACTAGAGCTCATTTTAATAACATCTCCACTAATCGGGACCAACCAAGGCTAAACACGGTCCAGTAGGACTTGAAGGGTTATAACGTTAAGCTCTGGACGGGGGCTAATCGAAAGGAAATTTGGGACTGGAGAGAGAAAATACGAGTGAACCTAATCATCTCATCTACTCTCTATTCGAAAGCATACTAAACCACACCAAACTCCTTCGATATTTCTATACTCATTGATAAACAACTCCAACCTTAACATCATATTTTTTCCATTTCACACATTCCTTCTTTGACTCTTTTTTCTCTTTTTCAAACTTTCATTTTTTCATCTTTCCTTCATTTTTTCTTTTTCTTCTTTCAACTATTATTTTTTTTCGAACCAACAAGCCTCACAATAGATTCCTCGAGCTCCTCCCCTTCATCATATTAGCTCGTACTAACCAACTCCTCTCGAAACACGCACCATCTCCCACCCCACACTTGATTCAAAGTGTGTCTAAAAAACAACTAAGTCCACTCGTAGGGTGATCAAAAGGAACGTGACCAATAATAAAGCTTAGGGTTAGGGATAATACAAGCTAAGTAACCAAACTGGCTCATTTCGGACGGTGGTCAGACCATCCTATCAAGGCTTAGAGGGGTTACGAGGGAAAATGTTGGGATTTTGGCTTATTTGGCTCTGGTTGTGTCAAAGAAGCGCCATGACTCTCATCCCGTGTCCTACCAAGGTCAATCCTTCTATTTCGCCTCGAAGTTACAAAATGGGATCTAGGCAGTCGAATTGTGCTCAATTCTACCATAATCGTTCACTAGATCCTAAGGCCCATGAAATTGAAGCTAAACGTGCAAAAGAACTTCCGTTTATAAGATAAACCTAGCGTCTTGCTATAAGCATTTACTACTTCGCTAAGTCGTTTACCAAGAGAATGTGAAGTTTAAACATGCAAACGGACGTTAAAACCTTGGAAAATTTTAAAATCTGACTCGAAAACGGACACAGACTAAGTATATTACCGAACTAGCACATTTAAACATACAACTCAAACCAAGCTAAGTCTACCACCCCACACTTTGAATGAAACACTGTCCTCAGTGTGTGAATGAAAGAGAAAGAAGACTTAGCTTTAGACCCGGAAGAAAGGCGTGAACGAATCTCGTGACATCTTCTTATAAGCGCATCCCGTGTACCTAAAGTCAAATAGACAGAAAACAAGGCAAACACATGCACGGGACGTGGTCCACGTGCCAAAAGTATGCAACAGATACAATGGGGATATAAAATAAAGAAGCCATGCCACATCAATAGACTCGAAACACAAACAATCACTCAACATGGACCGCAATAGATGGAAAAATAACCATAAAGGTAAAAGAACAGAACATCTACGCATATCATATAAAGGCCACAGAGGGTCACATTAAAACATCCATGTCAAGTAGTGAAAGCATGTATCACAATCAAATACTCCTCACTATATTCATCGCGAATTCCTCTTAGACACACCTAAGCTTGCTTTATTCCAAAAAAAAAATTTTTTTTTGTTTTTTTTTTTTTCCTTTTAGATTTTTTTTTGATTTTTTTTTCGCCACTTGACCTAACGGCGGTCTTTTTTTTTTTTTTCTTTTTTTTTTTTAAATCACACACACACACACGATATTTTAGACCCCTCAAAAAGTCATGGTAGCCGAAGGCCCTAAGCCCCGCTTCTAGCCGGACTTACAAGATATCAACCTAACATAACAACCCCATAAAGGGATTGGGTTGAGTACCAAAGTCGTATTCAATCCGAGTTCGGGACAATATCACTTCGATCCCATGGCTCCTATCGAAATCTAAATAAAACAAGATCGATAAAAACCTAGGCCCAAGTTCTAGGACAACCTACAAGATATCAACCTAATATAACAACCCATAAAGGGATTGGGTTGAGTACCAAAATTGCATTCAAACTAGTCTAAGCACATAATATCAAAATGTTTTCATTTTTTTTCTCTCTCTTGACCTAACACAATTTTTGATATTGACTTTTAAACAATCTCCCCGTCAACGGCGCCAATTTGATAAGTAGAGATTTCGCAATCCGGCTCGATCAAATACAATTTATAAAACTCGAAACCTTAGGCAAAACTCACTTTCTAACCGGCAGTGAACCGGGTCGATCGTAGGTAGTGCGTTCAGAGTCCGAGGTCGATCCCACGAGGAGATTGAGTCGAATATAAAACTTGTGTTAAAATCGAGAGGGCAAAGAGTATACGAACAAGACAAAAGATCGAAGCATTTATTATTTCACGACATACACAAGGATCTGAATCAAGAATTTTATCCGAGTAAATTTCATCAAACTAATGATCTACACAATCAAAACAATATTGAGAGCAAACAAATCGAAATCAGGAAACTCACAATAATGAAGATCAAAATATTGCAGATCAAGACTTTTGAATCCCAAATCAATAAAATATAGCAATCTTTAATCCATACAATGATCCCAGGCACGAACTCCACCAAGCTATCGATCGAATATCATATTCTACTCTATTTTAAAAATCTAAACTAAGGAATTGAAATACGGAGCCTAGTCCGGGGCTCTAATCCGGCTATTTAGATGTCAACCTGTCATAACAACCGCCGTAGCGGCTGGGTTGAGCACCTAAGCCGGCCTCGAGCTTCGTCTAGGCCAATAAAAGTCAGAATAATTCGTTTCTTAGGTTTGGATGCTCTTAAATAGGCAGAAAATCGCGACCTTGACCTAGTTGGGCCGACCAACTTGGCCCATTTAACTCGTCTTCAGTAAATCGGTGATAACGTTCTGTGTAGAGCTCTGATTTGAACGATTCAAGATGCGTTGGAAAGCTCGTTCAATTACCTACAACTTTAATGAAGACCACTTGACCAGAAAATGCCTCCAAGATAGGTCAAAATAAACATTAACGAACAGGCATGGTGAAATACTGCTGTCGGCGCCAAACGAGCGTTTGCTCCAAGGTGGACACTCGTCCGGCTGGAAATCTTGATGATATTAGGGCTTGTTCTTCCACGAAAGAACGTCTGGACAACCTTGAACGCTCGTCTGATCTGTATGAGCTTTCTCGATTCGGGCTGAGCCCATCCAAACGTGCGTCTGGGGTAATTGGGACGCTCGTCCAGCTGAAAACCCAACTTTCTGAATGAGTGTCAGCTCTGTGAACGCCCGTCTGACTCTGCCAAACGCCCGTTTGAGGTGGCTTTACGGCAGACGCCCGTCTGGAGTATGGCCAAACGCCCGTCTGGCTTGATTCCACTCCAAACTTGGCTTTTCTTCACTTTTATGCTACATTCGTGCCACGATCCCGTTTCTCATCCCAAAAACATCGCCTTCCGGGTCCTCGAGTCACCTAAGTCCTGCAATAAACACACTAACAAAACACCACGCATAATTCCGCAAGACAAAAGTGCTCGGAAATGAGGTAAATATCTCTAAAAAGGCAGAGTTTACTATCGATGTGACAGTTTAACTCCCCGTGCGTATAACTCTCGATATTACTCTCAAACGGGTCTATATCTACCCAAAACATGCCAATAAAGTGATAAACGGGGGCTAGATAACATATAAAAGTGCCGTGAAGTTGACTCCCATCGGGTACATTTTATTGTTTCTCAGCAACAACGTCACGTGTGAAGAATTTGCATAATCTATGGTATAGTTCATGCATGCAATGCACCAAAGCAGTTCAAAGAGGACCATGTGGCTGGGTATGTTTGAAGTGTTAGAAGAACGATGTAAAAGAAGCACCAAGGTAATTTAAATTACTATGCTTAACCATTTAAAACATACAATTAATTAACAATAGTTAAACAATAATTTTCTTCTATATACCAGGTATCGACTGAATTTAACGGTTGAATCTAAAGGACAAATTGCTGATATCACATTATTTGGAGAGGCAGCGGATACATATATTGGATGTGACATAGCGAATTATATTAATTGCAAGGTAACAAACCCAAATATATATATTAGAACTCAAAATATAGATTACTTATTTATGTTACTTATTTATGTTTATGATGAATATATATATATACACAGGAAAATGGTAGCTCGGAATATTATGATAAATTGAACGAGCCGGGTCTAGAAGAATACAGATTCTTCTTCAGACTCAACGGGAGAATAGAAGATATCAATGGTTCGCCGAAGTTGATAGCAGAGGCAATGCGAAAATCCATAATCCAAAAATCAACATCAACGAATCCGAAAATGCAAAAAAATACCGACAAGAAACCGTTAGAGGGGGATGGAAAATATATCGATGTGTCTACAGTAAAAACAAAGAAGAAAAACAAAAAGAGTCAGGTGACACAAAGACACGACTCCAATTTATGTTGACGATCATGACGATGACATTGGAAGAACAACTGAAACTAAGAAGAAGAAAAAGAAGACTAAAGTGACTACAAGCAATGACAACAATGAAAGTACGACCATGAAAAACAAAGACAAATGTCCAATCTACATTGAAGATGATGAGATCATTGGCAACCTGAGAAAAAAAATTAGGTTATCAAAAATTAAACAAGAAAAAGACTAAATCGTTTATGAAAGTTAAATAGTTGTTTAGCTTCGTTGCACTATTAATACATTTGATGTTTCTCTTTGATTATATATTTATGTGCGTAATATTATATCAGAGTCAAAATATTTGCAATTTTTTTTCTGGGGAGATATTTAAATAGAACATTTGTTTTTTTCTCTGGAGCTGAATATCATTCGGTGATATTCAGAAAGTCGTTTTCATCTTTTTGGTCTCATTGTGAATGAACCATATTCTGATTGTTGATCTTCTGTTCTGAACAGAAATGACTACTGTTAATGATGCGTCATTGACATCCACTCCTGATGCTGCGGCAAGTAGTGTGAATAATTTGCCAACGGGAAATGTTGTTGTGGCTGGTGCTTCTCATGGTGAGAAACCAGAAAAATTCAACTGGAATAATTTTTGAGATAAATTATTTCTAGTTGAATATATTGAGGTATATCAACATTTATATATATACATATACACATTGTATTGAATTAACATGTCGATCTTCTGAGTACTTCACAGAAATGAAAGAAATCCAAGTAAAGATTGAGCACGACGTTGATCTAATTGATGAAGAGACATATGGTTGGTGCGTAGACACTGGTGCTACTCAACATATGTGTACGAACAAATCTTTATTCTGGGGATACCAGGAAATTAAAGAAAATGTTTTCATGGCAAATTCAACAACGTCCGAAATTGTTGGATATAGGAATATCACGTTGAATTTAAAAAGTGGAAATTATCTGGTTATCCGAGATGTTCTGCATGTGCCGGACCTACGTGGAAATTTTATTTCTGGTCCTCAGCTTACCAGCCTGGGTTACAAGTTAGAATTTGTTGCAAGCAAATTGAGAATTTCACAGAATGGATTGGTAATTGACGAAGGCACTCTGGTCGATAAATTATTTTTTATGGACCTTCGTATTGTAAAATAAAATTAGAATAATTTTATGTTTGCATAAATGTCATTATGGTATGTATTAGCTCAATGTTTTGACTATTGTACCTGAATTTGATTTGCCAGTTAAGGCATAAATAATTAATCCATTCAAATAATAAATTTATTCGTGAGATAACGAATTTATATTTATTTTGAATTTTCTGTTCAATTACAACATAAAAATGGCAAATGGTTGTTGAAGCCAAAATTGGTTAAAAACCTGTTTCGGTGGATAGAAACACAGAACCGTTGGAACTAAATTCATACAGATTTGTGTGATTTAAAATTTGTGCAATCGAGAGGCGGTAAAAAAATACGTTGTAACATTTATCGATGATTGTACAAGATACTGTTATGTCTTTTTGCTAAGTAGCAAGATGAGACTATCGAGGCTTTCAAAAATTATAAGAATGAAGTCGAAAATCAACTTAGCAAACGAATCAAGAAGGTTCGTAGTGATATATAGAGGTGGTGAATATGATGCACCGTTTAATGTACTATGTACATAGTCTGACATTATTCATCAAACTACTGCTCCGTATACACCTCAGTCGAATAGTATTGCTGAATGCAAAAACCATACAAGAGATGATGAATGCTATGTTGATAAGTTCGGGTTTACCTCAGAACTTGTGGGGGGAGGCGATCCTCTCAGCAAATGTCATTCTTAATCGTATTCAATCTAAAAAGATGGATAAGACCCCGTATGAGTTGTGGAAAGGCCATAAGCCAAGCTACAAATACTTGAAAGTGTGGGGGTGTTTAGCAAAGTGTGCCGACTCGTTAAATCATTGTATGGGCTGAAACAAGCGCCAAAACAATGGCACCAAAAATTTGATCAAACGATGTTGTCAAATGGATTTAAAATAAACGAGTGTGAAAAATGTGTCAATATCAAGAACACTTCTAATTCTTATGTGATAGTATGTCCATATGTTGATGTCATGTTGATCATGGGAAGTACTCGTGATGTAATCTTGAATACTAAGAAGACGTTGACTCGAAATTTTGACATGAAAGATATGGGAGTTGCATATGTAATTTTGGGGATTAAAATCTCTAGAATATCTGATAGACTTGCGTTGTCACAGTCTCATTATATTGAGTCTGTTATAAAAAGATTTAATGTCTTTAATGAAAGTCCAGCAAAAACTCCAATTGACTTAACTTTTCATTTAGTCAAAAACAAAGGTGAACTTGTGTCTCAGTTAAAATATTCACAAATAATCGGTTGTCAGATGTACATAACTAATTGTACTAGACCAGATGTAGCATGTGCTGTGAATAAACTGAGCAGGTTTACAAGAAATCCAAATGAGGATCATTGGAAAGTTTTGATAAGGGTACTGAGGTATTTAAAATATACAATGAATCTGGGATTATGCTATACAAGATATCCAGCAGTATTAGAAGCATACTGTGATCCAAATTGGATATCTGATTCCAAAGATTCTAAGGCCACAAGTGGATATGTATTCACTATTGGCGGTGTTGCGGTGTCATAGAAATCCACAAAACAAACATCCATAGCTCGTTCCACGATGGAATATGAGTTTATCGCATTAGATAAAGCAGGAGAAGAAGCAGAATGACTTCGTAATTTCCTAGAGGATATTCCATGTTGAGCTTAAGCTCATCCTAGTGGTAAGCCACTAGGGCTTTCCCTAGCCTCCAGTGGAGGTCTAGGGTTCGAATCCCCCTTCCCCCTCTTTCAGTTGTGGAAAAAAAAAAGAGGATATTCCATGTTGGACTAAACCTCTTGCTCATGTAAGCATACATAGTGATAGTCAGTCAGCGATACATCGAGCACAAAACAGTATGTATAATAGTAAGTCTCGACATATACGTCGCAGACATAATACTATTAAACAACCGATCTCTAATAGCGTGATTTCCATTGATTTTGTTAGATCTAAGGAGAATCTTTTTCGACTGTCCTCCTATCCTTAAATCATTTGTATTATATATTTATATCCTAAATGATAATTAACTACAATTATTATTATCTCTGTTGACTTTTTCCTTGACTCATTTTAATTAGATTTTGAATATGGATTTTTCCGAAGAAAAACAATCTTTTATTCAACTTTGTCGGACAACGAAGCCGAATTACATTTATTGGAGGGGAAGATCTCCTAAATTTACAACCTACGAGATTTACTCCTTACTTTGCAAGTAGATTTGCCGGGGAGTTTTCAATTCTCTTAGCAAATGAGAAATGAAAAAAAGGAAAAGCAAGATAGCATAGTACGACAATTATCGATAACACTTCCTAAATACGATAGATTTATGTCTTGTGCCTTCAACTTTTGATACACCGTGAGGAAGTCACCTTCAAAAACAACTCGGAAGAAAGCCCAAGTTGTGGCATGAAACATGATAAGTTGCTAAAGCCTCACTATCACCTCAAAACCACATTCTGACTTTCTCGCAAAGGAGTGAAGAATGTCTCCATTGCTATTTTGAAGGAGAAACCACCAATTGCTACTGACTTTCCCTGAAAGACCGCATCTACATTAAATTTAACACATTCCACGGGTGGGGGGTAGCTATGCTGAGCTCCAAACCAAAGTGTGTGATAGAGATGGTCAGGGAGTGGTATGCAAATATACCCACGTTCTTAATTTAATTATATCGTCTTTTACGATCGAATGCTTACGATTAATGTGAAACCCCGAAATTCTAAATGACACCTCCCTATTAATTTGTAAGGGTTTTTATGTTTTCTTGAAAATGTGTATTCTTTTCCTTTCCCTTTTAAGTTTTAATATGTTTTTCTCCGTCTTTAAAAAAGGGAAAGCGACCTTAAAGTTCTGGAAAGTCTATAAAAAGACTCAAGAAACTCGTAGACTTTAGAATTTCGCGTTTTTGGTCTCAGAGAAGTCACCCTAGTCGGTTTAACGATGAGTGTGGTCGGTAAACCGGCCATAGTGGGTTTGGCAGCTCGATTTGATCGTTTTGGGTTCATTTTGCAGATCACAGTCCTGATTTCAAAGTGGATCAGGTTGCACAACCTATTACGACTTCAAATCTTCTTTTTGAAGGTAAAAATCAATATCTTCTTACAAAAGTTCTTAGCTTTGATCTTGATTGGGTTAGACTTTCATGGTATTCTTGTTAAATTCGTTGATTGTTCGTATATTGGCACGGTTTCGGGAAGTAATTGCTATTTTGATTTCTTCGTAAATTCAGCTTTGATAAATGAGGTATTCTTATAAAAATGTCTCGTGTTAATTTTAAATAACATGCTTTTAATTGATGTATTTACAGTTTTCTGAAAATATGCTCGAATTTGGACATACTTATGTGAGTAGGTAGGTGTGAGGTAGCTATGGCTCCAAAAACATACCTTGACCTGGTTGGTTTCCCAACAACACTTGTCAGTGAATTTACCCAACTAAGCTCCAAGGTCTGATTTCTGGCAGTTCTGTGTCGTTGTACGAAATATTTGCAAGTATTGTATTGTTTTCTAGTAATTATGCACATCGTTTTATGTATATTGCTACGAGTAGTGGAGATAAGTTGGTAGTATGATGTTATTGTCTTTGTATGATCACAAAGGGTAGATATGAACTTGAACATGAATTTTGGTATAGCACTAAGTGTACGGCTTTTTGGTGGATTCGGAAGACGAGAAACAAGATTTTATTTGAATCAGGAAATTTGGATATTCAGCTCCTTTTCTCTTCTATTCAACAAACTTCTCATGTATGGTTCTCCGGAAAAATATTAAGTTCAATCTGTGATTGGTACACTTGGTTATCGAATCCTCTGCTGGGATGGAAATCGGATAAAGGATGATCTCCTCTTTTTTGTTTTTGGTCTCTTGATATATATTTTCGAATTTTTTTAGGCTTTTTCGGTCTCCTAACTGTTTTTTGAATCTGTTATTTGTGACTGTTCTGTATTTGGTTTCTTGTACACTTTGTAATCTTTTTAAACTCTCTAGTATCTTGCTAGAGTGGCTTGTATATATTGTTTTGCTGTTAAAAAAAAAAAAAAAAAACATGAATTTTCGTGCTCTTTATTAGGCAAATCCCAGTATGTATTTATGCCAATACGAGTTGTAGTATCAACGTGCTCTCTTGCAAAAAGTTGCAGTAACACTTGCAATTTAAATATCGATCACATCTAATATAATCTTCACCGTATGATTTTCCCTTATCGGAAAAATCCCAAAGAGAGTAAAAACATGGTAATCCTCATGTTGATATTCTGACGTTTGATGTGAGTTAACTCTGTAATATATTTAAATGCATTTTCTACCCTTTTAAAGGCCTATCCGATACTAAATCTTTTGAATGACTTTGACTTAAATCACCTCTTTTGTGTACATATGTTGTTGATTAGTTTTGTATACACTAGTTGGGTTTCGTGTCTATTTTGTGGAAGAACAATCGCCAAACGGTTGCTAAAACACTACGGTTATGAAAAAATATCTAACAATTAATGTGTACAAGTTAATAAAAAAAAGTGTTATTTGTTTATAAGAACGTGTTTTGGGACTTAATTAGGAACTTAGGACACACTTAAAAGATCATTAGATATAAGGACAAAATAACACTTCTTAGACAAAATTAACCCTTTCCCTAATCTTCTTCCTCTGTCTTCAGCCATTATCTCATCCCATTCTCTTCGCAGGCTGAAAAATGGGCAACACAGAGAAATTGATGAACCAGATCATGGAGTTGAAATTCACTTCAAAGAGTCTTCAAAGCCCGGCACGAAAGTGCAGAAAGGATGAAAAATCCGAGAAATTGAAGGTCAATAAGGGAGAAAGGTAAGATGGACGGTGCACAAATCTACGGCGAGCAGATGAATTACCTCCGGTTGTCTTCTCGGCTAGATGTGGTGGTTGCTTGGGTCGATACGCAATCCAAGATGACTACGATTAGCAAATCCATCGGTGGTTACGTATGATTCTGATAAGAGTTCAGAGAAGCAACAGATGAGAGAACGAAAGGCCGTTGCTACCCTATTCAATTGGCAGGTTGTGTTCCTTTTAACCTCAAGTTAATGTATTACATCTTCCACTGGAAATTTATATTCTCGTCATTTTCTAAACATTTGTTGCACACTTCTACTCTCTGTGGGAACCTGTACATTACACATTTACTTTCATGAAAAATTTGTTTTAGGCATGTATAATTTTGGTAGCCCTTGTATCTCTTAATTAAAGGTTCTACATACTGATGTTCCTGTATTGTCATTTGGGCTGTGTTTGTTTGCTATGTTTCTTTTTCAGCCAGTTCAACTTGATTGTTATGTGAATTAAGCTGTTTGTTTTGGAATATTAGTAGAAGAAGATGTTAAAAGTTCCACAGAGTGTGGATTGTGGTAGGCCTGAATGTAGAATTATGCTTGATTTGGGTGTGATTGTACAGTTGTGAACTCTGCTTTTGTACTTTACTAAAGGAATTTGTTTCTCTGATTTGTTCAATGGAATCTCACTTTTTTCTTGATTCATATGGCTCATGTGAAAAGGTTATCTAATACAAAGTACTTAATTGCTTTTCTTGTTGTATTATATGATGGAAAGCACTGCTTATTGTTTTGCTTTTCCATGTTAATTGTTAGTTGCTTGGTGTGGTTAATTAAGCTTTATCCCCTCTTTTCAAGTGTTTATTGTTTGTTTTATATGTACAGACTGCTTCCCCTAAAACAAAATTGTACATGTTGCTATTTCAAGCTTATAATGTTTAACAACATATGTTCTGTCAATGAATTTTGTTTTGTCACTGCATAAATTGCCGATGTCACTGCATAAATTGTTGATGTCACTGCATAAAATGTTGATATCACTGCATATATGATTGCGAATGTCACTGCATAAAAATATGAATTAAGGTGAAAGATTTATGTTGATCGTAGTTTTATATCAAAAGATATAGCAATTTGAAGTCGATTTTATGAAGAAAATAAATCGATTTTATGAAATTAAGTTGGAAAAATCAAATGTCATCACGGTGTTGGTTCATCAAATGTCACTGCATCCCGATGGTCTCTGCATCGGGGGTGGCCACTTCATCGCGGTGTCTCTGCATCAGGGGGTGGCCACTGCATCGCGGTGTCATTTCATCGCAATGTCTCTGCATATATGATTGCCGATGTCACTACATAAATTGTTGATGTTATTCATATATGATTGATGATGTCACTGCATATCTGATTGCCGATGTCACTGCATAAATTGTTGATGTCACGCATATATGATTGCCGATGTCACTGCATAAAATGTTGATATCACTGCATATATGATTGCCGATGTCACTACATAAAAATATGAATTAAGGTGAAAGATTTATGTTGATCGTAGTTTTATATCAGAAGATATAACCATTTGAAGCCGATTTTATGAAGAAAAGAAATCCATTTTATGAAATTAAGTCGGAAAAATATCAAATGTCATCACGGTGTTGCTTCATCAAATGTCACTGCATCCTGGTGATCACTGCTTCCCGATAGGTCCAGTCTGATGAGCAAAAATCAAATGTCACTGCATAAATCGTTGCAAATGTTCTTGTCACTGCATCGCGGTGATCAGTACATCTGGGATGGTCAATGCGTCACGGTGGTCACATCATCGCGGTGGTCAATGAGTCACGGTGGTCAATGCAACGGGGTGGCCACGCCATAGCGGTGGTCAATGCAACGGGATGGCCATGCCATCGCAGTGGTCAATGCATCGGTAAAAAAATTAAAATAAAAAATACATATTTCAGCACCTGCTCTAAAAATTAAAAATTAAACAAAAAAAAGAAAAAAAAGAAAGGAACTTTCAGCGTCCATGAAATAAATATAAAGAAAAAAAAAATTAGCAACAACATTAATGCTTTATGGACGCCTGTTCCTCTTTTTTTATTTTTTTTATTTCTATCTTCATTAAGGGTATTTGTGTCTATCTACCTAATTTTTGTCCTTATAACTAAGTGTTTATTTTGGATGTCTTTTTTGCCTAATTAAGTCCAATATGCGTCTTTTTCAATAATTATCCCATAAAAAATAGGGGGAATGAGGGAGAAGGACAAAAATATTTCATCAATTAAGTAGAAGGACAGTCTTTTGAAACTTTTGCATAAAGGACAAAACTATTTATCCACTATCGAAATTCACTTGTGTTCGAAATTCACTGCCGAAATTCACTGTCGAAATTCACTAATTTTCAAAATTAATTGTCGGGATTCACTGATTTTCGGGATTCACTGTCAAAATTCACTATCGAAATTCACTGATTTCGGGATTCACTAGGGAGATTCACCGATTTTCGGGATTCACTGTTTGTCCTTCTCGCTATAAAAATTATGCAAACTTGTCCTTCTCCCTATAAAAAATATGTAGTTGTCCTGTTGCTTAATAATATTTCAGATTGTGTCCTTATCCCTAATTTTCCATAAAAAATATGAAATTTTAAAAGGTTCAAATAGTTCAGATACAATGTTGATAAAAAAAAAAAAACCTAGTGAATCAGATAGCATAATTCACTTGTTATACCATCAACTCATGGAAAATGAATGGAATAAAAAAAACAGAATAATAAAAAGCAAAAAGACATTAATCAGAAACAAAACCCTAAGTTCTTACATGTGCACCAAGACCTGCAGGTTGGTTTCCCAACAACACTTGTCAGTGAATTTACCCAACTAAGCTCCAAGGTCTGATTTCTGGCAGTTATGTGTCGTTGTACGAAATATTTTCAAGTATATATTGTACTGTTTTCTGGTAATTCTGCAAATCGTTTTATGTATATTGCTACGAGTAGTGGAGATAAGTTGGTAGTAGGATGTTGTTATTGTCTTTGTAGGATCACAAAGGGTAGATATGAACTTGAACATGAATTTTGGTATAGCACTAAGTGTACGGATTTTCGGTGGATTTGGAAGACGAGAAACAAGATTTTATTTGAATCAGAAAATTTGGATATTCAGCTCCTTTTCTCTTCTATTCAACAAACTTCTCATGTGTTGTTCTCCTGAAAAATATAAAGTTCAATCTGTGATTGGTACACTTTATAATCTTTTTGAACTCTCTAGTATCTTGCTAGAGTGGCTTGTATATATTGTTTTGCTGTTCAAAAAAAAAAAAAAAAAAAACCTGAATTTTCGTGCTCTATACGTGCTTTGTTATAACTTTCGTCATGAATATCCTAATATCCAAAACCATAAACAAAATATCCGTCTAATCTTATTGAGGACTGAGGAGGATCATTGGCCTATTATGAAAAAATATCTAACCATAAACGGTTGCTAAAGCACACCAATTATGAAAAAATATCTAACAATTAATAGAAAATATGAAATTTTAAAAGGTTCAAATAGTTCAGATAGAATGTTGATAAAAATTAAAAAAAAAACACTAGTGAATCAGAGAACATAATTCACTTGTTATACCATCAACACATGGAAAATGAATGGAATAAAAAAAACAGAATAATAAAAAGCAAAAAGATATTAATCAGAAACAACACCCTAAGTTCTGACATGTGCACCAACAACACCATAATCATTTACTTCCCAAGACCTAATAAATGTTGAACGGGAACAATTTATTCTCCAATGAAAAGTCATTGTAAATAAAGGAATTAAAGTCGTGGCCGAATGTAACGCCATGTCCTGGAAGCTCAGCTTACGACAAGAAACGAGACGTTCGGCATGTATTCAATAAGCCAGTCTCACGGAATTAACACGTCAGTCCTTTTAACCAGAATTTAAAATAAAATAAAAAAGATAATAAACAAGAAAAGATGTAGAGCAAAATCATGTAAAGACAGAAACTAAAACAAGTTCGGTACCACACCAAGTATGAAACAACATATACATCGGATGTCCCAGCAGCCGGACTAGAGTAGCTCGACTACTCGCCCCGTCTTCTCTAGATTAACCAATGCTTAGGACTAACCTCCGATGAGTATGGACATGCTTGAGCTCAATCCCGACCCCTGCAGGTCGGCCAACACTTGTATTCAAACCTGCCCATGCCCGACCTTACCAATCAACCTAAGCCCCTCTCGGACCTACCATTCTACGCACGCCAGAGTCCGAGTTGACACCAGCTCGGATTAGTCTCCCCGACCTCTGTGGGTCGGTCAAGACACAGAAGGGTTCAACCAGTCTAGCCCAGTCCATCTAAGTCGGCCAGAGTCAATCTCTAATCGTATTTCCCACTTGTGTAATAAACATACAATTATGGAAGGAATCCGAGTCACAAAGGCTCCAATCTTTATCGCTTAGTAAGAATATTTGAATATCATAATTATCTCCTAATATCAAGGAGATCAACTAATCACTATCCTTTTCCTTAAGGAACACCTCAATCAATGTCCACCATGGACACGCCACACGCTTTCTCTAGGGCACAAGCCCCTCTATATAAACAATCTCTAAGGAACTATGAAGACTTGATTCAAATCCCCGCATTGGATACGTATGCAGCTTGATCATTATCAAGTGCAGTCTAAAACATCACACAAGCACCCCCCTCTTTTCATCATTTTCAGTATTCTACGAGCCCCCCTTAGGTTATCACTAGAGAAAGAACCATAAAGTTTATACGGACGATTTTTGGATTCATCAATTGGCACTAAAAGGAGGGCCTTTTTGTTTGATAATCTTAGGAAAAAGCTCCAGAATCAACATGGTGACCACACGACAACAAGCCGCCAACGGCAGCAACGTCAACAATGCGACTGAATCGGATGCTAACAACCAAAACCAACAGCATGAAGAGGTCTCTCTCGACGCAACTCACCAGGCTCTGGTGGACCAACTCACGGCTCTAGATGATGTAACAAAAGAGGTTGTTCTCAATGCCGTTTTGGCGGAAGAGGACGAGGAGGATGAAGACTTGGAAGGTCTAGAGAAAGAGGACCCCCTGGAAGAAAGTTCTCAGGATCCAGATGTAGGATGTAATATCGCCGGATGGATCAAAGATCCACCCGATTACGCAGCGGAATAAATATCTGATCTAGATCTAACAACCAAAATACATGAATAATAAATCTAACCTACGAGGGGGTTAGATTACCGGCATTTTTATGGTGCAAGAACGCCAAGAACAATAGGTCAATCCAAGCTAGTTGAGAGCCTAGTTGAGAAGCCAAAGTCTTCCAACGTGTGTCTCCAAGCACCACCAGGTGGATGGTGTTTCAAGCCGCCGGACCTCCTCGATATGCTTCCTTTGAAAACCCGAGGTTTTCTAAAACTCGAACCCTTAGTAAAATAGCCGAAATATCAAAGCTATTTTACACCTAAAATTTCGTGTAATGTGATGTGATTTTAGGCTTAGGGGTACTTCATCGAACACTTCATTGGCATTAAGCAACAACAGAACATGATCAGGAAGTAAAATCCGATATTGTATAGAATTCAAATGCAAGAAATGACCACTTCTTGAAGGAACAAGAACAGGCTTAATTGACCAAGAATTTAAGAGCAACAAAAAGCTTAAAACCCCAAAAACAAGTAGAAATGATCTTACTGTAAACAAACGGGATATGGGTTTTCGCCGGCGGCGATGCTCCGGTGAATCCATGGAACAGAAAAGATGATTTTTTTTTTAACAGTATTTTTAACAATTTTTTTTTTTGTTTGAAACAGAGCATCTGGTTCAGTGGCGGACCCAGGAAAATTTTTCAGTGGGGGCCAAATTAAAAAAAAAACGTGAAAAAAAAACTCAAAAGCCAAGATTCAAACCTCTGACCTAAGGATAGATAATTAAGCTTCTTACCAATTGAAATTTAAATGGATATTTACACTAGATATTGTCTGAAATAATATACATACACAACTTTAATATTACTAGAGGGGTATAATAGTAACTTCGTCCGGAAATTGAGGTGGGGTCCATGCACCCCACCCCTATAAGGCTGGGTCCGCCCCTGATCTGGTTTAATTGTAAGTAAGAAGTAGAGAAAAAGTTGACAAAGCTTCTTTGTTGGTTGAATTATTACAGGAAAATACATCCGAGGAAATTGCATCTGAGGAAATTTCAACTAAGGTGATAGTTCAAACTTCAAAGTCACTACCCACAATGTTTTGAGGTGGCCGTCTCACAAAAATTTCTGAGCAAGGGCACCGGAATAAATTCAAAAATCGAGTGAAGATATTAATGTTGTTTTTACAATTTTTACCGACAAAATTATATTACTTTTCGGATCTTTGTGAAGGCACTGACCATCACCCATTTCCACTTGGTTCCGCCCTTGCGTGGCATGCTAGCCTCTAGTTCTTGGGAAGTAGCAAGTAGCTCCGGATATCGCTCAGGGGTAAAATGACATGTGTACTATAGTGACAGCTTTGTCTTTTGTCTTTTGTCTTTTGTCTTTGTGCTGTGTTGTGAGATTTCAACCATTTGAATCGACTTTGTTTTTAGTAAGATTGAAATGTGTGCATATATATTGCAACTTGCATACTATACCAGTCATTTATGTTCTTCACGAATATCTAGTGTTTTGCACCACACTGTTTCTACCACTGCACCACACCGATCAAATAGAATCGATTTTGTAAAAGTTGGTTTTGAAGAAAAAATAACCGATTTTTTTAAAATTGATTCTCACAATACCTTGAATCTACAAGTGCACCAACAACACCATAATCATTTACTTCCCAAAATCCTTTCAACAAAGCACCAAAAGATGATACATGACCTAAATGTTGAATTGGAACAATTCATTCTCCAATGAAAACTCAAATTGAGTATTTCCTAACATAAGGGAATTAAGGCCAAGGCCGAATATAATGCGTCGTCCCAGAAGCCGAACCCACAACCGGAAAAGAGACGTTCGACGCGTATTCAATGAGTCAGGCTCATGGAACACGACCGTCTCTTTAACCAGAACTCAAAAAAGAAAGAAAAAAAAGAAACAAGAAAAGAGAAAGAAAAAAAAACATGTAAAGACAAAAACTAAAACATGTTCGGCAACACACCAAGTATATATTGAAACAACATTATGCATACATAGATCAAACCATATAAATAACGTAATTAAACTACTAAAAGTCTGTAAATATTCAAAACAACAAACAAGTGCCTTATCTTAGAAACAAGTCTGTAAATATTCAAAACATCAAAACCGTACTAATATCTTAGAAAAAATTATAAGAACAGAAACTACTAGAAGATGGCACAAGTGCCTTATTCTTGGTTCCAATGACATGAAACAAACTAATAACCGAAAAATAAAACAACTCCAAACCACTCGAATTGAGTTTTTTTTTTTGCTTACGTAAAGGAATTAATTAAGGTCGAGGCTGAACAAGACTTTCAACAAAATGAAGCGTGTGACGAGTGTAAAGCCCTTGTGGAAGGATTCCGCTATGTATAACTCGATGGCTAACTAAATCATACAATAAAAATTTACTTTCAATTTCATTAAAGATAATCAAATTTCTCTCGCCCTCGAAAAGAGGCACAGGTGTGAATGAGGTTCCGTCATGTAGCATATTGCGTATAGTTATTTTCATCCATGAATCCTTCAAGCCGTAATCCTTCATCACCCATAAATCAAAATCATGAATAGGGTTTGCCGCAATTTTGCTTAACACCAAGAGATTGTTATTCAACACACTCAATCTTAGACAATCTTCTTCCTTTAGAACTTCGGGTACGGGCAAAATCTTGTCTTTATCTGTTCTAAGATCAAATGCCAGAATGGAAGAATATTTCCTTACATCATCCCAAGAAGGAATATAGTTCTTCAATATCCAATGTAAAGCACAATTAACTAAAACCCCGTCGAAGCCATTATAGAAATGAGGAATAAATTTAAGTAACGATCTTACTCTACTCCATGAATTCGATCTCAGAGTGTAAACTTTATATTCATTAACATTATATCCATACTCCCATTTTGGTAGGCCTTGCATCACAACTTTATAGTCGTCATGAACATCATCATAACCAAAACCGCAAATTGATATTCTTCTACAAATCTTTTCGACGAACATTAACGGCCTATTAGGCGGCAACTCCCAGTATGAATTTATCACCGGATTGCATAAACATATGTTACATTCGTCACGAGACATTAGACAAATTAGACCATTGCATGAGCCTATAATCTCTTCTACCATCCCTTTGCCGGAGCTATCAAAAGGGTGGCGGAGCCGAGGGTGGTGGAGCGGCTTGGATTCGCAGCCTAATTCCATGTTTTTTCTGGCCATGAAAATATTTACCTCGTGTATCTGCATTCTTCTGGTCGGCAAATATTTTACCCTGTGTGGCTGCTTATCAATTTTATTCTCCCGAACATTTTCATAGACTAAAATGTTTGGTTTCGGGTTGATCTGAGTCTGATTTAGTTGTAATTTAATGAAATTTGGGCTTGAAATCAAAGCGTTCCATGATTTCGATACGCTTTTAAATCGAAAAAGAGATTCTGCCGGTAATCTTAACAGGACAGAAATCATTAGATCTTCATGTAGATAAGAATTCCCCATTCGAATACTTTTTTTTTCTCTTGCACTTGCACTTCGACTTCAACTTTGCAGACAGAACCCCTCAAGAACGTAAGAAACCCTAATTTTAAGGTGATTTAATGAGATAAATATTATTATGCAAAATATTTGATTTTGGACTTTAAATCAATGTCTAATTACCGTATTGAACAAGAAAATGTGAATATATTTTTTTTTGACAATTAATGAAAGGGGTAAAACAATATTTATCATTATGTACTTTGACCAATTACAAGCCCGGCTTACCGAAATTTTTTTTTTCAAATTTTTTTAAGAGAGAATGTAAGATTTTATATAAGAGTTAATTCCTTAAAAGTATAGTTTTTTATATTTATTAGCCCCATAAGGACATAAAGGAATCTGTTGGACTTATAAGGACATAATATAGCTACATGTACCAGAATACCCCTAATCTAATTTATTCTTCTCCTCCTCCTCCTCCTCCTTCCCTGTCTCGTCCTTTTTATTAATTTCTCCCTATAATACTACAACGGAAATGTTTTTCTCCATTTTTACACACCTGGCATCTTTGGTATCAGCAAGTTTATAATAACCAGCATGGTGACCCAAATCTTGAGGAGTAGGTCCTGTAGAAGAAACTCCAAGCTGTGAAAGATTCAAACGCTTCTCAACAATCCCATCCGGAAAATGATTATACAGTGGATTGATGTTCGCGTCGTGTTTCAGGAATAAATTGAGTTCTCTAATCAACTCTTCAGCCTGTGTTTTTGGGGTAGTAGTAGTGTACTTTCTTGATGATGATGATGATGATGGTTGCAGGTGTTTTTGATGATGGTTGTTTATATTTCTTGCTAAAGAGGGAAAAGTTGTGCATGTGAATAGGATGAAAAAAAAGTGTGAAAATATATTGAAAGCACATTGTTGATGATGATGCCATTTTCTTAAATAATTAAGCTCTGTTAATTTGGTGTTTTAGAATCACAAAAAAATGGAGGACACACCTTCAGCTCGGCAGCCCTTGTGCTCTCCTTTCCGAAAATGGCAACCGTTCCCTACTCAACCGTCGTTACCACCTGCTTCAACTTGCTGTTTAGCTTTATTGCTTAGTTCCTAGTCAATTTTGCAGCTTGGCTCTGCTGTTTTTTGGATGAGAGATAAATTCCGACGCCGATGAAGAAGTGCACCAGAAAAACGATGTATAGGATGGATTATTTTAGGGAAGGCAAACGTTAGGAAAAGGAAAAAAATTGATTATTTTTTGGGTTGGACTGAGAATCACTATATGAAGCTGAAGGGGGAGACTAGCCGTGAGGGGAAGGGGAAGAAATGGTTTTTTGTTTTTGTTTTTGTTTTTTTAGTGTGTGTTTGGTGATTTTGAGTTTATAAAAATGGAGCAAAACGACGGCGTATATGCTTAGACAGGAAAATGGACAGATGATCCCGTGCCTGCAAAATCATACACTTTGACTACTAAATAGAACCAATAACTCATTTCTTGTCGGGAAAAACATATCATGTCATGCTACTCTGCATTATGTAACATCACATTTTGCACCGGATTCGATCATGTGTGGGCAAAATACATAGTATTCAGTAAGAGGTCCATACTTTTTCATTCCTCCGTTGCCAAACAAGCCAAATTGATATAATGTAATGAAAAAAGCTTCCATTCCATTCCATTACCGCAATCCAAACACGCCATTAGAGTTTCTCCGTTGCCAACCAAGCCAAATTGATATAATTAATGAAGTGACATTGATGTCACTGCAGATGTCACTGCATACATTAGACAATAAATGAAGTGACATTGATGTCACTGCAGATGTCACTGCATACATTAGACAATTAATGAAGTGACATTGATGTCACTACATAAATCGATACAATAAGACGTCATTGAATAAATCGATACAATAAGACGTCACTGCATAAATCGACATAAGACGTCACTACATAAATCGATACAATAAGACGTCACTGCATAAAGTAATACCGTAAGACGTCACTGCATAAATCGCTATAACAATACGTCAATGCATAACTCAATATCATATGATGTCTCTGCATTGCGGTGTCATTTCATCGTGGTGTCTCTGCATCGTCAAATGTTATAACATCGCGGTGTCACTTCATCGCGGTGTCTCTGCAATGCGGTGTCACTTCATTGCGGTGTCTCTGCATCGCGGTGTCTCTTATTCGCGATGTCTCTGCATCGTCAAATGTTATAACATCATGATGTCTCTGTATCGAGGTGATCAATGGATCTGGCGTGGTCAATGCATAATGGTGTCACTTCATTGAGGCGTCTTTGCATCGCGGGTGGTCACTACGTCGTTGTATCACTTCATCGAGGTGTCTCTGAATTGCGGCGTCTCTACATCACAGTGTCTCTGCATCGGGGGTGGTCATTGCATCGCGGTGTCACTTCATTGCGGTGCATCTGCATCACGGTGTCGCTTCATCGCCGTGTCTCTACATCGCGGTGTCACTTCATCGCTGTGTCTCTGCATCGCCATGGTCATCGCATCGGGCGTCGCGGTGGTCAATGAATCAGGATGGTCATTGCATCGAGGTGGTCAATGCATCGGGGTGGTCAATGCGTCGCGGTGGTCATTGAATCGCGGTGGTCAATGTATCGGGGGTGGTCATTGTATCACGATGGTCAATACATTGGTTCAAAAAAAAAAAAAAAAAAAAACCTGAAAGCCTGGAAAAAAAAAATGAACTCTTGAGAAGAAAAAAAAAACACAAACACAAACAGCGCCTCTTCCCTTTTTTTATTTTATTTTTTTTCTTCATTAAGGGTATTTGAGTCTATCTATCTAATTTGTGTCCTTATAAGTCTAACAGATTCCTTTTTGTCCTTATAAGTCCAATAAGTCCGTTTTGTGTACTTTTAGGTCTTTGGCCTTTATATAATTTGTAAAGGCATGAGTCAAAATCAAATTTTGACCTCTATAGGAAGATATTAACATCTCTAATGGAAAAAAAATGTTAGGTATCTAAATTAGGTGGTACTAGAGGAGATACCAGATTTGATCTCTTGGTTAAAATTTAACCCTCTATACACCCCACGCACGCAAGTGAGCATTATTTTCTCTCAATAATAGTTTTAGCATAGCACTGTTTGTGCCAGAAATTGTCGGCTTCAAAGAAAATGATTATGTTGTTACATTTTGGGCCATTTCTTCCTCAAAATACAAATAAAAATTAACATCAAATTAATTATATGGAACATTCTAAAAAGTAATATAGAACATGAAAACATAAATATTACTATCATTAACCTTTTTTTTTAGATACAGTCTATTTGACATGTATATAATTTTTTCAAGTATTAATTAATAAATACGATAATAATATTTTATTGAATTTATAATGTTAAAAACATTCAAAATTTTAATCAAACTAAAAAAATGATATTACTAAATTTCGATATCTATGGTTGGAGATGTGGTTTATAGATATTAAATCAAATTTTGATACCTATGATTGGAGCTGAAAATTTGATATCTATATGAATAGTACGTGTTGATGGGTACCAATTAGTATCAGATAACAAGCATAAAAGACATTATAAAGCCTAGTCAAACATCATTTTATAAAATGAGATACATACACGTCATTCGTCGATCATATTCACGTGGCTCCATTGATTTTGTGATACCCTGAAGAAACATTGAACTAAAAAAGAGTAATGGAAAACAAAACAAGAATTCAAAAATAGAGAAAAGCAGGAAAAATCAGGAAGAAGAACTTTAGAATTTTCATTCAATAATGCTTTTAATTGATGATCATACATGCCGATCCTCAGCTATATATATATATATATATATATATATATATATATATATATATATATATATACACACACATAAGAGCTGTTAATTGTAGTTGCAAACTTCCAGAACCGGTTATAACTACGAGCCCGGATCCCCGCCGGTACAATCTCCCCCGCCGGTGCAACGATGCACCGAAACGACGTCGTTTCGATCCAAAACTACACCGTCCCGATACATAGGGGCATCAATATTGCGTCGTTTTGATGCACTTGGGTGCACCTTTTCACCTTTTATACCGGCGGGGATCCTCAGTCTATAACTACTTAGCTGCACTTAACGGTTTTTCTACTTGAGTGTTCGACCTATTGTGTCTATGGGAGTTCATCCTTCTACTTGTGTTCTTCTGCTACAACAAAACTGGTTTAAAGGGACGACATTTTGTCGTCCCTTTAAAGGCCTTGTCGTCCCAATAAATGTTTAAAGGGACGACACATCGTCCCTTTAAAGGCGTCCCTTCAGCTTTGTCCCTTTAAACAACAGACATGTTTTAAGGGACGACAAAATCGTCCCTTTAAAATAATGCTGACGTGGCAAGAAATTTTCTAAGAAAAATCAACGTGCTGACATGGCATTATTTGAAGGGACGACATTGTCGTCCCTATAAACATTACTTATTTAATTTCCAAAAAAATTTATTATCAGGAAAAAAATTAATTAATTTATAAAAAATGTTTTTTGGGACGACAATGTCGTCCCTTAAAAGATCATATATTTAATTTTCATAATAAAATTTAATACGAACAAATTTTTTTTTTTAATAAAATGTTTGTTGGGACGACAATGTCGTCCCTTAAAACAATATATATTACATTTTTATAATAAAATTTAATACGGAAAAAATTATTTATTTTATAAAATTGCTTTTTTGGGACGACATATGTCGTCCCTTTAAATATTTAATTTTTTTTAAACATTTTTTTTATTTTTGCATGGCCTCCCATGCTATTAAATCAATCCAATCCCGTTTTTTTCCAAAATCAATAACATATGTATTTATAAACGGGGGATTCATAAAAAAAATGTATAAACTAAAAATATTACGTAAAATACAAAGTTGTGTAATGTTTCCAAAAGTAAGAATAGTTTCCTCTACAATGTCTACGCATCATCGTCAAGATCAACTTGAGAATCATCTTCAGAATCGTCTTCATCTTCATCGGAAGATGATGAGCTGACCTCTATTTGCATATCCGGTTCCTTAGCCTTAAGATTAGTCAGCAACAATTTGAGAAGAGCCCTTGTTTTTTATTTCTCTTCTCTTGTTTTTTGGTTAACTTCACCAACTGATCATGAGACTTTCTAAGTTCTTCAATCCGCATATTGCATTCTTGGTGGTAAGAAGATGACGATGCTGAAGACTGGGCCGATTGTGATGAATTGGATATGGAGGAAGATTGCGTAGGGCCAAGGCCAATCAAATAATCTCGCCTTGTTCCTAAGGCTCCCTGAAAGATTGCCTCCTTATCTTCAAAAGTCATCGGTCGACCTGGTGCAACCATATTACGCCAATCCTCCAGCCTCCTCTAAACACAATATATATCGTTGGCAGTTAAGATAAGGAAAATGTGAACGTATTGAATTGAAATATATACAACGTATATCACTTACATAAGCAGCCTCCGCATCACTGTTGAGAAACGAACCGTCAGCATTCTTATGTTTGCTCGCCCATACATGGATAGGATCCTGCCCCAAAGGATCTTCACTCAGACTCACATTACCCTTGAAAAAAACAAAAATATTAGTTATGAAAATTCAAAAAAATGAAGTCCTAGGGATGTATTTCCTAATACTTACCCTTCTTAACTTATCCCATCGAACCACGGCCATAGGCGTTCGTCCTTGGCGGCCTACATATTTACTCCCGGCGCGATTCTTCTTATTCTGATCAGATCTTTTCTGTAAAAAAAAATAGTACTATTGTATTATATATAAGCGATAACAAGTAATAATAATCGAATCTACGTAACACATGTAATGGAATAAATGCTTTACCTTAAAAGCTTCGATACTAAGGTGGCGGAGAAACACTTCCCATTGTTGCTTTGTGAAAACACATCCCCGGGTCGGGGACAAGGCCACAGCAACCCCTTGTTGTTGTGTACATCTACACCTTCCTTAGTCTAGCCTTCCATTTTCGAATGAAGTACCGGCGCTTTTAAGCACGGCAGGGCGGTGAATAGGCTCAAGGGGTTGGAACGATGCCTGAAAACACAAGAAATGAAATGATTGGTTTCTAAATTAATATGTTTGACTCTTAAAATTTGAAAGTGTTAACAATTTGAATAGCTAAATACCCGAAGTTCTTCCCAAATTAATTGTTTAAGTCGGTCGTCCACCTTTCGCCGGGAAGGGGTGTAACGAGGAACATGGGACCTCACGACTTTCCCCGTCTCGGACTCAAAATCCTTCGCGTATCTTCCCAATGCCTTTTGAACACCGGGAAATCTAGGATCCCATATAAGAGGAATCAAGCCCCCTAACTGTCTCTTGAGGGCTTGGACGGTGATACCTTTTGCAGGTCCACGTTCACCCTGCTTCTTTTTCGGGGATGGAGGTGATGGTATGAGTTCTCATACTCATTATCTGCTATATGATCTGTAGTATCGGTGTCAATATTAATTCAACGAAATAAGAATAATCATACTAGAAAAAAATGAAAGTTAATTAATTACCGTCCTCGCATTGGCCCGGTAGCCTAAATGGATGCTCGTGCGGTGGTTGAGAACCACCTGCCGATCCCGCGCAAGCCATTCATCTATATGATCAAATATTTGAATATAATAAAAATATTTGATATAAAGAACATTAGTATACAACATTTTATTAGTATCTCACTTAAGGCACAAGGGAAGCTAAGAACACAAGATTTCACTTGTCTTAACATGATACACAATTTAAATACAAATATAACTTGGAAGCCAATCCAAATATCAACGTACTATGAAACACAGGGTCAAAAGTTCGACGCTCATAATAACTAATCGATGGTCTTTGATCACAAAGACCACCCAGTACCATTTTTCCATTTGGGTAGGAACAGCACCCTTTGAGGACCTTTTGTATGTTATGCTTATCAATAAATTGAAATTTCACCATATATATATATACTTAAACCTGCAAAAAAAATTATATGTATATATACACGCCATACTTGAGATACAAACACAACGGGGTTTTCCATAGGCCCCCTAACTATTGGGGTTTGCAGTAGGACCCCTAACTACACTAACCTGAAGTAGCTTTCTTCTCTGCAAAACGGAATCGAGAAGGGCGGCTGGAATCGAGAAATGGTCCGGCCCGGTTGTTGAGCTATGAGCTGGAGCGGCGGTTGTTGTGCTAACACTTTTCTAACACATATACATGGCCAAGATTCAAACAAATAAACAAAGACTTTTTACACTTAAAACACTTTCACACTTAAAACACTTTCACTCTAAATGTAACACTTTTCTAACACATATACATGGCCAAGATTCAAACAAATAAACAAACACTTTTAACACTTAAACAACTCAACACCAAACAACTCAACACCAAACAACTCATACAATACCATTTCAAGGGATGTTCTCACACCCTTATGCACGAACAATACCAAATTTATAACCAAAGTCCTTCTACACCAATAAAATCTCACCATAAGCATCAATCTAACCATCAAGCCTCACTACACCCTCACTACTCATACACTATCAACTACACCATACTCATACACTATCAACTACACTACACTCACTACACACTCACTACACACCATTCACCATTCACCATTCACTAAAAATTTATTCACCATTCACCATACACTATCAACTACACTACACTCACTACACACCATTCACCATTCACTACACACTCACTACACACCATTCACCATTCACCATTCACCATTCACCATTCACCACAAAAACGAATCTAAGCCATATATACAATACAACCCAAACTCCAACAAAATTGCAACATTTCACTACACGATTCCAAACCATATGCCTCAATGCCAAAATAGAAAATTAAAAACGAAAAGAAAAAAAAAAAAAAAAAAAAACGCCAAAAAATTAAACGAAAAAAAAATAATAATTAGAAAGCCTAGAGGATTACATACGTTTTGGTGCTTCAAGTAGTGAAAATGGTGCTTCAAGTAGCGAAAATGGTGAATCAATTCGCCGTATTTTTTCTTCAAATCACCGGATTAAGCTTGAAATGGCCGGAGAACTAGAAAATTGAAAGAGAAGAATAAAGGAAAATGAAGTGGAGGTGGTGGTGGCGCAAAACTCAACTGGCCGGAGGGGAGGTGGAGAAGCAGTCCGATTTGAAGGAGGCTGAATGAGGGAGGCGCGTGACAGACCTAAACCTAACCTTGGAAACGGCGCCAGAAAGCTGACGGACATTACCTAGGCTATACAGATCCTAACCGGCAGTGTACCGGGTCAAATTGTAGCTCTAGTCTGGTGATTCAGGTCGTATTCCTCAGGGAAAACATGGTAATTCTTTTAAGTGGGGTTAAACACCAAGAAGCTATTATTAACTCGATCTAAGTCGCAGTTTTTACTTTTTCCTCGGGTTAGATTATGTTAGTAGTTAGATTGTTAGAGTTAGATGTTAGTAAAACAGTAAATAAATACAAATAGATATATAGATATATTTTTGGATCTAGCCAAGAATACTTTACTGAATCAATATCTTTTAGTAGAAATAAATGAGACAGATCTTCCTTTATTCAAGGTGTAAATTATATATGAATCGGTGTACTCCTAAGCTAGACAACTCCTCCTCACACGAGCGTATGAAATTGTCATATGTCAAATGTCATCAGTCCAAGGTCCACAACTGCCCCATGCTAATCTTAGTTAGTCTGAACAGGTACCGAGTACAAATCTACCCCGGATAAAAGAGGTTATTCCGTTCGTCAGACGGCCGATGTTATTCAAGAGGCTCCGGTTGTCAAGCGGATCGATTTAACACAAACGGTGTAGTTTCAATTAAACTGTGATTTTAACATTATTAAGATCTCGAGTACAAATTTCAATAAGATTCATCTTTCCGGGACAAATCGCCCCCGGGTAGGAAATAGGATTCCGTTAATCGGACGGCCATTTTTACCCTCCGGTTTTTCTATTTTTACTCATATCCCGACTTCTCCGGTCGGTACATCGCCAGTTATATGTGGTATTCATCATGATTGATTACGTCATTCCGAATTTATTATCAATACGTTGCAAAATAAAAAAAGATTCATTATAATTAGTTTTAATCATGATTACCAGAGTCGATCATTCATTTTACCAAAAGATTAACTAATTCAGATTCATATCTTGGCTAGACATATTTTTAGTTTAATATCATATATAAATAGAAATAGAAATAATAAACATAACAATTTTAGAATATATTACCGGTTATGACTATCGAATCGGGGTCGTTTCCACCGGATCTAACATGCCAAAGCTTCGAAATCAACAATCTTCGATAATTATTCCGCCATTACAACGATACTATAACCATTTTATTTATATATGTGAAAAACATATATACATACATACATGGACATATATATGTATATACGGGCCCCGAAAATAAAATAAAAAGACAAAAGAGATATAGATCTATATATATATATCATATATATGTATATATGATCTACAAAGGAAAAATACAAAAAAAAGAAAAGAACAGAGACGATGAAAGATCAGAAAGATGGAAGAAAAGGGGCATTTTATTTGATCTGTGAAGCTGTGCTTATATAGGAAAATTTGGGGGAGCCGGATCGATCCGGGAAAGGGCCGGATCGATCCGGAATCATGATTTGCAATCATTTCTCTGCATGTGATCCCATGTGCAGCGTAATTATATATAATTATATATTAAACTTCTAAAATTCATATCTTGAGTTGTAGACCTCCAAAAATCATGATTCAAACGTCATTAGAAAGATCTCGGAAAACTATACAACTTTCATGAAGGACACTTCTTCAGAAAACGCCTTTTTGATGAGCCATTCCCGTTACGTGTTGTTTTCGGGATTTTCCTCTAGTATGAATCGATTAGCCACTTGACCATCATTTGAGTTGTAGAAGTCCGATTGACTTGATTCAAAATCCATTGGAAATCTTTCTTGAAGATATACAACTTTTATTAAGGAAACTTCTTCAGAAAATGTCGTTTTGATGAGCCATTCGTATGTCGTGTCGTTTTCGGGATTTCTGCTAATACGAATCAATTAGTCAATTGACCATAACTTGAGTTGTAGACCTCGAATTGACGTAATTCAAAGTGCATTGGAAAGCTTATGTGAAGATCTACAACTTTCATTAAGAAGTCATCCCCTGAAAATGCCTCTAAGCTGGTTCAAATCCATGTCGAGAACAGGTTTTGGTTTTAAGTATGTAAGATAATTTGATCCATTTGAACTCGTAAGCTTGTGGCATCTTCTTCTAATCCTCTAAACACATCTTTTAGACTCAAAACATGTCGTTACGTGGAATCTTGGTCAATGTATAATCCTGCAATGAACCACCAAAATACCAAACGTAAATCCGACACGACACTCCGGTTACTAAACCGGTACAAAAACTAATAAAAAACTTATAAAAATACGATAATTTATATAATAACTACTACTTATACATTTGAATAAAACTTAGTAATTTTGACTTGATTTGATATAATAATGTTCAAAATGGTATCAGAAATGGGGTGAAATGTTATAAAAACGATCATAAATTTATCTCTCATCAGCGCGCTGTTATAATCAGAAATGTTGAAATGAAGAAGAAGAAAGGAGGCAGCCCGATTTAGTTTAGGTTATAACCTTTTTTGGGACGACAACACTTTTTTGGGACGACATTGTCGTCCCATTAAAGTATTATTAATTTTTTTTTTAAATAATTAACGATCCTCGGGTTTGAAATCATTAATCGACTAATTAACGAGCCTCGGGTTTGAAATCACTACTCAATATAATTATATAAGTTACATATTATATGAATTATTAAAATTATATAAAAATGGTTGAAATCACTTAATCGATTACGGATCTCGGGATTGAGAACAATCACGAGATTAATGAACCCCGAGATTCAAATCAGTCGCTCGATAGCTAGCGAACTGACAATCTATAGTAAATAGTACTATCAGAATGATCTATAAAGAAAGATATCGGGTTGAAATCACTTAATCGATTACGGATCTCGGGATTGAGATCAATCGCTGGTTAACGAACCCCGAGATTCAAATCAATCGCTCGATAGCGAACTGACGATCTATAGTAGATAGTACTATCAGAATGAACTATAAAGAAAGATATCGGGTTCAAATCACTTAATCGATTACGGATCTCGGGATTGAGATCAATCGCTCGTCAACGAACCCCGAGATTCAAAGCATTCGCTCGATAGCGAACTGACGATCTATAGTAGAGAGTACTATCAGAATGATCTATAAAGAAAGATATCGGGTTGAAATCACTTAATCGATTACGGATCTCGGGATTGAGATCAATCGCTCGTTAACGAACCCCGAGATTCAAATCAATCGCTTGATAGCGAACTGACGATCTATACTAGATAGTACTATCATAATGATCTATAAAGAAAGATATCGGGTTGAAATCACTTAATCGATAACGAATTTGGGGATTTACTCCAATCGCTCGTTAACGAACCCCGAGATTCAAATCAATCGCTCGATAGCGAACTGACGATCTATAGTAGATAGTACTATCAGAATGATCTATAAAGAAAGATATCGGGTTGAAATCACTTAATCGATAACGAATCTCGGGATTTACTTTAATCGCTCGTTAACGAACCCCGAGATTCAAATCAATCGCTCGATAGCGAACTGACGATCTATAATAGAGAGTACTATCAGGATGATTTGTAAAGAAAGATATCGATTTGAAATCACTTAATCGATAACGGATCTCGGGATTGAGTTCAATCGCTCGTTAACGAACCCCGAGATTCAAATCAATCGCTCGATAACGAACTGACGATCTATAGTAGAGAGTACTATGAGGATGATCTGAAAGAAAGATATCGATTTGAAACCACATAATCGATTACGGATCTCGGGATTGAGATCAATCGCTCGTTAACGAACCCCGAGATTCAAATCAATCGCTCGATAACGAACTAACGATCTATAGTAGAGAGTACTATCAGGATGGTCTGTAAAGAAAGATATCGATTTGATATCACTTAATCGATTACGGATCTCGGGATTGAGATCAATCGCTCGTTAACGAACCCCGAGATTCAAATCAATCGCTCCAGAATGAACTGCCGATCTATAGTAGACAGTACTATCAGGATGATCTGTAAAGAAAGATATCGGTTTGAAATCGCTTAATCGATAACGGATCTCGGGATTGAGATCAATCGCTCGTTAACGAACCCCGAGATTCAAATCAATCGCTCAAGAATGAACTGCCGATCTATAGTAGAGAGTACTATCAGGATGATCTGTAAATAAAGATATCGGTTTGAAATCGCTTAATCGATAACGGATCTCGGGATTGAGATCAATCGCTCGTTAACGAACCCCGAGATTCAAATCAATCGCTCGATAACGAACTGACGATCTATAGTAGAGAGTACTATAAAAATCACCTATATTATCGTTCGATAAATGAATTTTTATAACAAATAATGTATTTTATATTTTAACGTAATGTTTATTAGAATATGTATATTAAAAAACCCAAAAATTTATAATTGTATCATATAACATATTTTATTTTGAAATTTTTTTAATTTCCTTTAAAGGGACGACAAATGTCGTCCCTACAAACACATTTTTTTTTAATAAATGTTTTATATAACATAATATTATTAAAAAAAATCAATTCCCTTTAAAGGGACGACAATTGTCGTCCCTATAAACCGAAAATCTAATATATTTTTCCGTTTAACATTTAATTTTCTGCAAAAAGTTTAATGGGACGACATTGTCGTCCCTTTAAAGAGTTCTGGCCACGTGGAAATCCAAGCTGGCACGGTGGGGTCAATTTTTTATTTTTTGGGACGACATTGTCGTCCCTTTAAAGTATCCTCAAAAAAAATCCACCCAAAACTTTGACTATTATAAATTTCATTTAAAGGGACGACTTTGTCGTCCCAAAAAAGGTATTTTCAGGGACGACATTGTCGTCCCTTCAAATTTCGTTCCTTTAAAGCAGTTTTCTTGTAGTGTGCATTGTACATGTTGCATGCAGCAGTATATCACCAACACCTACCCTCAAGATGGACTAGCTAGGGAAACCTTCTACTTGTGTTCATCAGCTTGTGTACATGTTGCAGCGGTATAGATTTGATTAGGAGTATTACTGCAAGAAGTGATGAAACAAGGGTGCATCTAATGGCTTTGTAAGAAGATCAGCCAGTTGATTGTGGGTTTTGACCGGAAGAAGCTTCACTAAGCCAGAGTGGGCTTGCTTGCATTTGGAACAAGAGTATTTTCAACAAAACAAATTGCTTTGATGGGGAAGGGTTCTGTGGTGTTTCTGGCTCGTGGGCTGGTATTTCGGACCCAATGTTGATAATCAATGTTTATGCTCCCCATGTTACTTCTGCCAAATCTGGTATGTGGGACAATATTTTACCTTTTGTGCTTAATTGGCGTGGTTTAGTGTGTGTGATTGGTGACTTTAACTCCGTTTGCTTTCGATATGAAAGAAAGGGCACTACTTTCTACCAAAATGATGCAGATGTCCTCTTAAATTTTATCTCCGATGCGGGTTTAATTGACCTTAAATTGGAGGGTCGTAAATTTACTTGGATCAGCAAAGATGGATAAAAAATGAGTAAAATTGATAGAGCGTTGGTGTCTCCTAATTTCTTGAGCTCTTGGCCGGGTGCTTCCCTTGTTTCTCTACAAAGAGGCCTATCAGATCACTGTCCTATTCTACTAAAACAAGCCTCAATCGACTTTGGCCCCACCCCGTTTAAATTTTATGACTTTTGGATGAAACACCCTGATTTTAACAGTATAGTGGCAAATGCTTGGAATGAAGGAGACTTCCATGGCAATCGTTTCTTCATTTTCAAAGATAAACTAAAGCGGGTAAAGATAGCTCTAAAATCGTGGAGCCGTGCTACCTTTGGAAACCTTAAAGAAGAGGTGAATGAAGCCAACCTTTTGGTGGAAGAATGGGACAAAGCTGCTGAAGATAAAACCCTTAGTTCTGTTGAAATGGAAAATAGAATCAAGGCCATCAACCTTTTTTATGAGAAAGATGATCAATTGGAATGCATGCTGAAACAAAAAGCTCATGAAAAGTGGGTTCAAGAAGGCGATGGGAACTCAAATTTTTTTCACAACTTCATCAAAGGTAGACAGAGCAAAAACAATATCCGGTCTCTTGGTGTGAGGATGCCCAAGAAATAAAGAAAGAAGCGGTTAATATCTTCAAAAATCAATTCAGTGAAACTAGAAGAGCTAGACCTTCGTTTGAGTCGGAACTCTTTAAAAAGCTTTCTTTGGATATGCGAAACTCCATTGAGCTCCCTTTCTCTGAGGACGAAGTCAAGCGTGCAGTTTGGAATTGTGGATCAAACAAGGCTCCGGGACCAAATGGTTTCTCTCTTGGGTTTTTTAAGGCCCAATGGACTCTTGTGAAAGAAGATCTTATGAGGTGCGTCAAAGTTTTTGAACAACATGGAAGACTTGGTAAGGGATGCAACAGTTCATTTATTGTGTTAGTCCCCAAAAGGAGCAACCCGACCTCCTTCAAAGACTACCGGCCTATCAGCCTGATTGACAGTCTTTATAAAATTATTGCCAAGATGCTTGCGGAAAGACTCAAGAAAGTCATCCCTCTCCTTATCGACCGGTACCAATCTGCCTTCATCAAAGGAAGACAAATTCTTGACGGTGTTCTGGTCACGAATGAGGTGGTGGATTATCTGAAGAAATCTAATAAATAGGAGTTTATTTTTAAGGCGGATTTTGAAAAAGCCTTTGACTCGGTGAATTGGGACTTCTTGGACTCTATTTTACACCAAATGAATTTTGGCACTACTTGGCGGAAGTGGATAAAAGGTTGCTTATCGTCGGCTTCTATCTCTGTCCTAATCAATGGGAGTCCAACGAGTGAATTTAATATGGAAAGAGGAATACGACAAGGCGACCCACTCTCCCCTTTTCTATTTCTCCTCGTTGCTGAAGCGCTCAATGTGATTCTCAAGCGAGCCGTGGCCATAAATAAATTTCAAGGTATTGACATTGTGAATCAGAGGGGTTGTGTCAACATTACACACTTACAATTCGCGGATGATACTATTTTCTTTGGGTATTGGGACTTGGAAAATTTTAAGAACCTTGGTCGGATCCTTAAGGTTTTCGCTCTAATTTCTGGGTTGAGGATAAACATGAACAAAAGTAAGCTTTATGGCTTGAATACTTCGGATGATGATTTGCATGTTGGGGCTTGCTCCTTGGGTTGTAGTGTAGATGCTCTTCCTTTTACCTATCTTGGTCTACCTGTCTGCAAAAACATGAATCGCATTAGTTCGTGGCACCCCGTGATTGACAGATTTAGATCGAGATTGGCAGGATGGAAATGCAGGCTTCTCTCGGCAGGTGGAAGACTAGTGCTTCTCAAATCTGTGCTTGGCAGTCTACCTCTGTACTACTTCTCGCTGTTTCATGCTCCTGTTGCTGTTATTCACACCTTAGAAAAAATGAGAGCGTGTTTCTTTTGGGGAGGTGTAAGGGATGAGCGAAAATTTCTTGGATCTCATGGTCCAATATTCTTAAACACAAAAAACAGGGAGGGCTAGGGATTGAAGGACTAGGGGCCCAGAATACTGCTTTGTTAGGTAAATGGTGGTGGATATTTGTTTCAGAGAATGAGAGTCTGTGGAGGGTTGTCATTCAGCTTTTACATGAAGATGATGGAGGTTTTAGTAATGGCCCGAGGACAGTTAGAGTAGGGAAGATCTGGGGTAATATCACTTCAAACTTGGTTAGGTTAGAGAAAAATGGGGTGAATCTTGTGTCATCTCTTAGGTGGAGGATGGAGAATGGAAATCATATAAAATTCTGGAAGGATGTATGGATTGGAGATGATGCAATCTGTCTCCGTTTCCCAAGGTTGTTCAACCTAGCTAGTGACAAAAAGTGTGTGGTGGGGGATCGACGGAAGATGACTGGGGGTGCTTGGGGATGGGTTTGGGACTGGAGGAGGGAGATAAGGAGGAGGGAATTCGGTGAGCTTACAGACTTTTTGGCTTCTCTTCCCGATCTTCATCTTCTTGCTAGACATGTGGACACACCTTATTGGAGTCTCAACCCTCATGGATCCTTTTCGGTTGCTAGGCTAAAGAATTTACTGATGGAAAACACTACCCCCCACTCGATAGCTGGTCCTGCCCCTTCTCGCTGGAACAACATAGTTCCTTCTAAGGTGAATATATTTATTTGGAAAGCCGCTCAATGTCGTGTGCCGACCCTTTCAAATCTGTCAAAAAGAGGAATAAAGCTTCACATAAAGGAATTAAGGTCGAAGGTTGAACAAGACTGCCAACAAAATAAAACGTGTGTTCATTGTAAAAACCATTTGGAAGCAATCTGTCACGTATAACTCGATGGCTAACTAAATCATATAATATAATATTTGCTCCTTTATTGGAGATAATCAGTTTTCTCTTACCCTCGAAAAGAGCCGTTAATGAGGTTCCGTCAAGTTGCATATTTGCGGATAGTTATCTTCATCCATGAATCCTTCATCACCCATATATCAAAACTTAAAGTCGGATTTCTCTCATTTTTGCTTAAAACCAAACAACCATTATTCAACACGCTCAATCTCAAGGACTCTTCCTCTTCCTTTAGACCTGCTAGGTACGGACAAAATCTTGTGGTTATCCATTCTAAGATCAAATGCTAGAATGGAATGATATTTCCTTTGATCGTATTTCTCCAAAATCCAATGTAAAGCTCAATTAACTAAAACCTCAACTGCAGGTCCACAATAAGATAGATTGATCGTGGAATGACCAAATTTTACAAACGAGCTTACCTTTCTCCATGAATTCGATCTCAAACTGTAAACTTCATATTCATGCTTACGATAGTCACCGAAACCACTCACGAATGATGCTATCATAACTTTATAGTCGTCATGAACATCATCATATCCGAAACCGTAAAAATATATGCTTCTCCTCCCATTGAGGACCATTGTCCTTTTAGGCAAATCCCAGTATGAATTTATCACCGGATTGCGCAAACATATGTCATCTTCGTTACGAGAAATTAGACAAATCAAACCATTGCATGAGCCTATAATATTCTCTCCTTTCATCCCTTTGCCGGAGTCGGACCTGTCAAAAGGGTGGTGGAGACGCTCCAATTCGCAGCCTAATTCTGTGTTTTCTCCGGTGATCGAAAATTTTACCACGTGTATCTGCTTTCCGGTGATCCTATATTTTACCTCGTGTGTCTGCTCATGAGTTTCTTTGTGCCAAACATCCTTATAGACTAATAGGGTTGGTTTCGGGTTGATCTGAGTCTGATTAAGATGTGATTTAATGAATTTTGGGCTTGAAATCAAAGCGTTCCATGATTTTGAAACACTTTTAAATCGTGAAAGAGATTTCGCTGGTAATCTTACCACGACAGAAACAACTAGATCTTCATGTAGATAATGATTCCCCATCGAATACGTTCTTGATTCAATTCTGCAGAAAAAAATCCCTCGAGAAAATAATACAAGGGTAGAGACGTAATAACCCTAAGAAAAACCTAGCTAAATTCATGCAAAATATTTGATCTTAGACTTTAAATTAGAGTCAAAAGTACCGAATTGGAAACGAAATCAAAGGAGATTTGTTTGGAAAAAAAAAATTTTCAAAAAGAAAAAAGGAAATAAAAGAGGTAAGGTGATTTAGAGAGACACTAATAATTATCTCACTTTTTTGAAAGCTACTAAATAATTATCTCTATGGACTCTGTTTTTTGGGATCATTTTAATTAGATTTCAAAACGGATGAGGTTTTTTTTTTTTTTTTTTTATTTTTGTTTTTATTTTTGCCTCCGTTATCCGGAACCAACAGATCCGACTAATCCGGAGTTCAGCCCGGGTCGTGTCTGCAGAGTCTGACTCTTACTCAAGGATCAGGCCTGACCAAGAGTTCTTTCATCATGGCGCCTCAGAGAAGAATCGAACCGGTGACCTCCCTAGGTATTCTCAAGTCACTTACCACTTGAGTCAAGCTACAAGGTTAAACGGATGAGGTTTTACAAATTCAGAATCTCCATTTTGAAGTTAAAAGTTGTAATCTTTTGCAAAGTTTTTGGCTTTGATCTTGATTAAGTAAGATTTTTATAGTATTCATGTATACTTCGTTGCTGGTACACGTATTTTGGCATAGTTTGGGAAGTAGTTGTTGTCTCACAATTAGCCGGACACTTCTTTGTGTTGTTTTGTTTGATGCTCCTGATACTGGTTTGGATATTGTTTAGGTTTGGACTCACCGGTGGAATGGTGTCCTATTTTTCCTTTGCTTACTATTAGACCTTAACCTTGTTTTTTTTTTTTTTTACCATATTGCTACTTTCAATAAAAAATTATTATTGTTGTTAAAAAAAAGGTCTTCTTATAAAAATGTCTCGTTTATATTTTAATTACCATGCTTTTAATTTAGGGAATATTAGGTTTTAGTCCACTTTCTCCCCTGTATATAAATTTTAATCCACACTCATTTTTTTTGTTGCAATAAGGACAAAACATTTTCTGATGGACTGTTTTGCCCTTAATTTATAACACCAAATCTTTGTCTGCTTTATTCCGTGTAATACACTATCCAAACCATTAATTGCTTCTCTCGTTTGATACGTTCTTCTTCTTTCTCTATTTCTTCCGTATTTCACTGATTCTCCATATTAATTGTTGCTATGGTTTGATTTCTTCTTCGTTCGGTCACTTTAATTGCAGAGGTCTCTTGATTTTGTGGTTGCAATTTCATATCTGTTTCCAGTCGAAGGTTTCTGTTTTTGTTTCAATCGCTTTAAGCTAGTCGTTCTTCTCCTATTTTGAAGATTTTCGAAGGTAATGCTCTTCGTTTTATGCGTTGATTTTTGTTTTTGTTTGCAATCTGGTTTCCTTATCTAATAATCTTCTTTTACGCGTTTTTTTAGTTTTGTTATTGGAATCAAATGACATTGTGTTTTTATGTTGTTTCTTCACTTTGTTTATCTATTCACATCTATTTTCTGATTGTTGACCCTGCTCTGTTTCTGTGAATATGTTGAATTGTTGTTATTCAGATCATTGTTGATTTTATTTGAGTTTTGAATTTGCATTACATCTGTTACTGTGATCTGTGTCAACTTGCATTCTGATGTCATTGTATAATCCTCAACTATCATTATTACATGTGTATGCTGCTTCTAATTTGTTCTTTTTGATTGTCATTGTCTTATTAAGAATGTTGTTGTGTTGTATGTATACAATGCACTGTGGTTTTATTGTGTTACTGTGTTAGTAACCCCAACACAGTAACATCGTTATTATTAGTGAGAATGCGTTGTTTCTTTAGTTTTGTTGTTGTAATTTGTTCTTTTGTTTATTTGCAGATTGTTTTGAGGATGGTGCTTTTGTTTTGCACCTATGCGATCGATACTTATGTTTTGTCTGTTTGTGAGACTGATTCCTTCAAGTTTATTGTCGATAAGATTTGTCGACGATGGCCTAGTTTGAATTCATTGTCTCTTAGGTTGTTCTATAAGTTACCTGGTTGTTCTAGATGTTTTTTGTCTGGTGATGAAGATTTGGTTACGTTGTTCGTTGTGTCTCAATCCTTGAATGGGAATGGTATTCATGTGGATGTGCTAGACGAAAGCAATGCTCCTTCCTCAAGTTCCAGTACAGTCCTACCTGATGTTGATGATGATGTTTCCTCAAGCTCCAGTACTTGTATACCTCCTTTTGATTCTGTTGATGATGAGGATTCTTTGTTTATGCTTAGGAAGGCTGCTACAATTAAGCTAGGTTGGGATAAGATATCTTTTAAACAAGGAACAGTCTTTTATGGTGGTGTCTCACAGTTTAGATTATCTCTGCAAAAGGTATCTATTGATACTGGATTTCAATATGTTTTAAAAAAGAATGATGGAAATATAATAACGGCTTATTGTCCTTTCAAGGATCAATATAAGTGTGTATGGCATGTACATGGTGTTAAATTGAATGTGAATGGGTATTTTTATGTGAAGAAGTCATGCATTGTTCATGTTTGTGGTTCGGCTGGTCGGTCTTTTCATGGAACACGAATTAGCTCTGATCTTGTTGCAGAGGTTATTGAAAGTATGGTTCGTGATACTCCTAATTTGCGTGCTTGTGTCGTTAAGCGTGATCTATTCTCACTATTTAAGTTTAAGGTAACTTATTTCAGAGCAAGAATTGGTGTGTCGAAAGCGAAATCAGCTTTGTATGGTGATGTGCGTGAATCCTTCAAGAGACTGCCTTCATATGTTCAATGCCTCTTGGATTCAAATCCTGGCTCTCGTGTTGTTTATGAAGTTGATCCTGGATCATGTCGGTTTAGGCGATTGTTTGTTGCTTTTGATTGTTGCATACGTGGTTTCAACTCTTGCCGTCCTCTTCTTTTTTTGGATGGAGCACATTTGAAAGGGCAATTTAGGGGTCATTTATTGGCTGCTACAGGGAAGGATGGTAACCAAGGTATGTTTTGAGTTGTGTGTTGTTTTCATATTGTTGAGGAACACAAAAACACAGTAACACAGTCACACATTAACACAGTAACATTCACAGATTAACACAGTAACAGTCACACATTAGCATTATAAAGAACTCTAACCGTGAGATTCTTTTTTTGTATGTTAGGTATCTACCCACTTTGTTTTGCTGTTGTTGATTCTGAGGACACTTGTAATTGGGAATGGTTTCTAATACATTTGAAGTCTATTTTGGATCCAATGCGGCCGATTACGTTTATTAGTGATAGAAATTCTGGCTTGATTGATGGGGTCCGTACTGTTTTCCCAAATGCTTATCATTCATATTGCTTGTATCATTTGAAGCTTAATTTACGTGTGAAATGTTCTGAATATTCGAAAAGTAAGTTTTTTCGTGAGCGAATGGTTGCCTTGCTTGATCGGTGTTCTTATGCTTCTACTGAATTGGAGTTTGATTCTAATATGCAACTAATGCTTGTTGAGGGTGGAAATGCTGTAAAAGATTTTTTTATAAATCTGAATCATGCGAATTGGGCTAATGTGCACTTCAAGGGTAGTCGGTATGGTTATATAACATCTAGTACAGCTGAATCCTTTAATTCATGGGTTTTGACAGAGCGTCATCTACCTGTTGTTAACTTGGTTGAGGCTATCCGTATTAAACTTATCCAGCGATTCGCAGGTTTGTACTTCTTTTGTTGTTATTGGTTTCATGTTGTCGTTTTTATTTATCTTTCCTTAGTTATATGATTTTGTTGTGCAGAAAAGAGAACTTTAGCTGCATCTTTTTCTACTGCTATTTGCCCTGCAATTGATGCCATTCTTTCGCATATGATGGATCAATCTAAGGAGTGGAATGTTGTGAGTTCTACTGCTTTTATTTATGAGGTTCAATATTCACCGAGTGCTTCGGTTAATTTGATGGATCGTACCTGCTCTTGCTCTCTTTGGGAAATGAATGGTTATCCGTGTCGTCATGGAGTTGCTGCTGTGATGAGTACACGATTGTTTCTACATGATTATGTCGACGTGTGGTACCGGACAAGCTCCTTTCTGGATACTTATCAATATGCGCTATATCCTGTTCAAGATACTTATCTAAAAGCTCAGATATCGGTGCAGTTGCTGTATTACCTCCTTTATCTAGGAGGCAGCCTGGAAGACCTCGGACTAAACGGTTTGCTTCACGTGGAGAGTCATCCCAACGTTCGAAACGTGCATATAGATGTAGTCGTTGTGGTTCTTCTAGTCGTCACAATAAGCGTACATGTAGTGCTGCTGTGCAGTTGGATTGATCTTTGTATTGATGATGTTTTCAGTAGGCTGTTTGTTTTTGGATTGACTGTGTTTTTGGATTGACTGTGTTACTGTGTTGGTGTTTATTCTTGTGTTGGTGCTTTATTCTTGTGTTGAATGCTCATTATATATTTTTGATTGAGTTATTTTTTTGTAATATCTTTTATTTTTGTATTCACCTATCAATATGTTTTGTAGTTTCATGATGATCATGATTTTGTACTGAGACTTGATTATTTATTCATAATAATGTGTTCAATGAGTAGAATTGCTTTTACAAAATTTGATAATAATGTTTTGAACCAGCAGAATTGCAATTACAAAACTGCCATACTCATTGTTGTAACTATTTTGAATAATATAAGAATGTAGAGATAAGAAAATATTCAGAGAAAGATTTGGTCAACAATAATATCATATTATAAACATGATCATATTAATATTCCATGTGAGTAACATTCTATCATACTTGTCATTCGAGTCACATTTCAAAATCTACACAATGAGAAGTAAATCAATAGTTGAGTGTGTTATAACAAGAATGCTACATGACTAGAAGCATTTCATTCATTGTAATGCTATTTATAATCATTCCTTTCATTTGTTGCACTTGTTCATCTGTTATTTTTCTTTCAATTTCATTTCCCGTTGCGATCCTGTTAATGTAGTATGTCACATAAATAGCACAGTCATACCGGCATCAGTTTTAGTTCAAATTATTAGTACTTATACTAGTAATTAAATACAATGTGTTGAATACTCTCTTACGATTCAATGGCTTGTACTGGCAGGTTGGGAACTTTCTTTACTGGTGAAGGCTTTCTTCTTTTGTTCTTTGTTTTTGTTGCTTCATCTGGCCACATGCAGTTCCAAATAATTGCTTGCTGTGATTCAATGTGTATCTCAGATTGATTAGTTTGCAGAATATAATTATCCAACATTAAAACAGTAACACATGAAGACATCAACACATCAACACATCAACACATCAACACAGTAACACAGTCACACAGTCACACGGTCACAAAGTCACACAGTCACACGGTCACAAAGTCACACAGTCACACATTCACACATCAACACAGATATAACTGCTTACCAGATTCTCACAATCCTTCAAGTAAGGGTCCTTTCCTCTTGGAGATTTCAGTGAATGGTACATATTCCAGGTATCTTGTTCTTTGTTGTGAGTCAGCAGCACCCAATGATTTCCAAATTTGCTTTTTCCACTGGCCCAAATTGGCATTAACACTGTTTTTCCTTTTTCTATGTGTCTGACAATTTCATTGATGGGTTCCATATCGTCATAACCTGGTGTTTTGTAGAACGTCAAGAAATCCGCCTGCAAATGTTAATCTTCTTAGTAATAGTTTGTAATAGAAGCAGGTATACAAGTATTGCATTCAGAATTTTATCTATCTTACCAATGGTGCTGCTTGAATAATTTGGTACTGGTTTTTTTTACTAATTCTGCCCTTTTCATGATTTCACACATTCCATCTATTATCTGTGTTTGAATTTATTGTGTTAGTAACTAAATTGGAGTGCAAATTAAAGTTGATATTGCAATGATATAATCAACTTCTTACCGATTCATCAATGAATAATTCATTCATTACAGCCATGAGTGAGTTTACAAATCACGAAAGGGTAGTCTCCAATTGATTTTGCCCACACTTCTTTGCCGTGTATAATTATAGGCCTCACATTAGTCATTGTTATGTAAACAATATTACGTAATTATTTATGTAGAGATACTTACTTTTTGCCACCCTCCCGATTATGATTCCGTATTCGTTGATATGCGTCCTCCATGACATGTTTTCCACATTTGTATTCATTCTTTGATTCTTCCATGATTACTTTCCCATTGATGCATTTATTATCTTCTCGGGATTGTATTCTTCTTCAGATTCTTCAGTTTGTTTTTTTCTTCCCTTTCCCTATGTTGTATTCAAATGCTTCATCCTGGATTGCCTTCTTTTTTCTTGGATTTTCATGCAATCTTCTTATCAATGATGACTGACCGGTGGTTTGCTTACATTCTTGAGTCACTTTTTGAACTTCAAGCTCTGTATTCTCTTCAGCCAATTTCTCTGCCTGAGCTTTCAGCTTTTCGATTAGTTTTTCTTGTGCATCCAAGTGTTTTTTTCTCAGTTCTGCTGTTTCTTTAAGTATTCCTGCTGTTGTTTTTGCTTCTTCTGCTATTCGTTTTAACTCAATTATGTCAGCCTCTTTGTTAGACAGCTCTGTTTGGAGTTGTAAAACTGTCTTTTTCAGTTCTGATGTTTCGTTTGAATGCATCTCCTTATTTTCTTGTATCTTCAACTTGAGCTGTTGTATATTTTCTGTCTGCTCCTCAAGTCTTCCTTTCATGTTGCCAATTTCAGAATCTTTTTGAAAATTTTCATTTTCGAGCTTAGCAACTTTCTCCGACAGAAATTGAATCTTCATTCTATCTTGCTCTTGCTGCTGCATCCTTTGTTGTTCATCTTGCTCTTTGTTTGGGTTAATGTCGTGCTGAAGTCTTGTAATGTATTCATCCTTCTTTGCTAAGACATCCTCAAGGTGTTCATTGTGTAGTTTTTCTAATCCATAAAGTTTCTTGAAATTTTGCACTTCGCTATCAATTCACTTGCCTAGCAAACTTGTTCTTCCAATGTTTGTTCTCATGTTATCATTCTCAACTACAATTGATTATGTCTTCCCAATTAGGCCGACTTCATTCGTTTGATAAGACCCCACACGTGCTTCAAGGTCGATATTTGTTTTTGGTTGTCGTGCACCATCTCGTTGAAGATTTTTGATTTGTTTTCTTTTTCCTTCAACATCTTTGTTGCGGGATTGATATCTCGTTCTTCATTAGCTTTGCACAAATAGGCCTCTCGTTATTCGTGTTACTTGTGTTGATGACAATAGAGTATGTTTGACTATTTTGAGTATTTATTCATACCGATTGGTTGTTGTTTTTTCAACCTCATTTGATTGCTTTGTGTGATATCTATTGAGAAAGAAGGTATATCGGTCTCTTTGCCGACTTCAATGTCTTGTATACCTTCACTATCATCATGCATTTGATCCTGATCCATTGGATCAACTTCTTGAAAATATTCAGCCTCTTGTTCTATATTATCTTCTTCATCTGCTTTGTCTTCTTTCCCTGTCTGCTCTTGTTCCTGCTGTTTTACTTGTCATTTCCCTGCTTGCATTTCTTGCTCTCCTTCTCCCACTTGCTCTTCTTCCTCTCCTTCTTCCCCTTGCTGTTCTTCCTCCTCAGCCTGTTCTTCCTCCTCATCCTGTTCTTCCTCTTCTTGTTCTTCCTCCTCCTCATCTTCTTCCTCTTCTGTGTCTTCTTCATCATGCAGGCCTTTAATCAAGTATTTTTCAGCAATGGTAGGAGTCAATGCTTCTTTGTTGAACTACATTGCATCAAATAGAGGTTATATTAGTTTAGTAATGTACATTGCTAAAGTGTTACTGTGTTACTGTGTTACTGTGTGAAATTGTTGAAATTCTTACCAACTGCTTATTCTTTTTCTTAAGAATGCCTTTTCCTCCTTTTTTGTTTGGCACAACCAGTTTTCAAGTTTTTTGTTGTCCCATTTTGTAATTCGTGGGATCCCCTTCAATGTAAGTCCTAGCTTCCCCTTCATTTTTGGCTCTTGAGCTTTACCACTTGTATTTCTTGGTCTAATTGCATTTGAGTGCTCACAAAACCAGTACTACATTCATTATAGTTTTGTTAGTTCTTTTATATGATTAGAGCATAATATGAGATCATGAATTTAAAAGTAACATACCGGTAAATTCAGAGTGCATCCATTGACTTTTGTTGGATGGTCCCAATCTTTATTTAACCCTTCAATGAGTTGGTCTAATATATGTTGTGACCGCTTGTAAGTTTTCAATCTATCAATGTCATCAACATAGTATATGAATCCCCATGGTATATATGCTCCCGTATTTGGCGGGAAGATCGTATGTAGTAGTATTAGACAAAGTAGCTTCACACAGGTCATCAATTGATTGTTTGTCCTCTTTTGTAACCAAATTTGCTTGACTTTAAGTTTCACAAGGCTTGCGCTTAGTCATTTTTCTTTCTTAAAGTACCTTTCTTCTAGTTTAGTTTCTCCCCTTCCATGTTTTTTCATATCTCCAACTTCTTCTTCACCATCCTCTATGCCAAAAATCAGTTTCACATCCATTGTTTTTGGAATGCAAAATTGACCACCAATGTTGAACCTTTTTTTTGATTTGTTGTAGCTATTGATAAATTCATCCATCATTTCATTCTTTCTCTTCTTGTAAATAATCTCTTCTTGTTTCAATGCAATTAGCATGTGCTTGAATGGATTTCCATTGAATGCATCTTCATGTTTTTTTAGGTCATTTTTTATTTCCTTGAACATTTGTTTTATAGCATTCAAGTTTGACCTATATTGTAATATGTACCTGCAATTAAAAAGCCAAATTTGCAACATATTAACTCATTAACACACTAACACAAAGAACACAACAACAATCAACACAAAGAACAGAGCAACAGAGCAACATACCAACACAGCAACACACCAACACATCAACACATCCACACATCAATACAGTAACACAGTAACACAGTCACACAGTCACACAGTCACACAGTAACAGAGTATTGCTAACATTATCAGTAAGATTATCATCAGAAATAGTTATTACATTATGAAATTATTTACAATCCAGTATAGAATTGACATATTTCAGAAATTACTATGATTTCTGTAATGTTTTCCATTTTTCAGAAGTTCAATACCAATTTGCCCTAAATTCAACACCATACAATGAGAAAACCTTCTTGCATTTATTGATTTTGGAGTAACAACTTCATATCACTTGTAGAATAGTGTTTACAACTGTCAAAATCAGCTATGTTTCAGTTGTTAGATCTTACCTTAGCTTATTTTTCTCCTCTTCTTCACTGCTACTTCCATCGGTCCTCTTCCTTTTAGACATTTTTGCTAAAATCTCTGCAAATGTATGAAATCGATGCTTTTGGTTAGAATCTTCGAATTCCTTATTGATTTCCGGTAAATCTCGATGTTATTTATTCGACTTTGGAATCGTGGGCGAAGAAAGTGTGTAGAATCATGAAATTAGAAAGTGTCTGGGTTTAGAATCGTGGGTTTAGAAATTGAAGGCTTTTCCGTTTCTGAGTTAATGAAGGGTAATTTTGTCTAACTGAATTTTTTTTGTCCTTTTTGCAACTAAAAAAAGAAGTGTGTCCTATTTATTCATTTTGTAAATATTTTTGTCATTTTCCCTCAATCCCTCTTTAATTTATGTATTTACAGGAAATATGCTCTAATATAAGTCCCGTAATTTAAGTCCTTTTGGGTTTTTAGTGGTGTCCTTAAATATAAGTCCTTCTCACAAAACAATACAATATTAAATGCATTGTTTTCACTTTCACATTAAACAATGTAATATTATTAGTCAATCCCAAAAAACAATACAATATTTTGCATTGAATTAAAAAGTGTCTCATTTATTATGTTTTTTTAAACTGTGTGAAATGGCTAAAAAGCCTTATATTATTAGACGGAGGACCATTAGCCTATTAGGCAAATTCCAGAATTAAACAACGTAATTTTTACTTAGACATGTGATTTAATGCCTCCTCCATGAATAAAGATCGGCTTTGACGAAGAAGCCTGTATTAATGATTGTGATTATGAATCATAGGATAAATATGAATTTCTACGGATCACACATAAATAGCAAAAGATAATTATCAGAAACAATATATACCCTAAGTTGCTAAGGATCAAAACATTAAAGCATGCATTTTTTTTTTTTTTTTGAGAACTCTTAAAGCATGCATTTTGTATATGTAATATGCATAGAATTAACAGGACCACAACTTTAAGTATGACTTAATTATTTACTACAATGAAAACTCAAATCGAGTATTTCTTTACATAAAAGAATTCAGGCGGAGGCGGAATGTATCGACCCACCCAGCCGAGCACACAACTGGAAACGAGACGTTCGACACGTATTCAATGAACTAGTCTCATGGAATAAGTCAATCTCTTTGATCAGAATTTAAATGAAAAGATAAAAAGCAGGAAAATGGCGAAAGGTTGAAAAGTTAGAAACCCAAACATACTTGGTAGCCCACAGACGGTCCATAAAAAGCTTCTGTCACATGAAGAGAATTTATCTCATTTAGGCTCTATTATCGATGATTGTAAAGTTCTTATTTCCGTTTTTGTCAATTTTTGTTCCTTCTTTGTGAATAGAGAGGGCAACATCCCAACCCATCTTCTGACAAAGGAAGACTTATCTCTTGTCGGTCTCAAACAATGGGGCACGAGGCCGCCCTCCAATATAATTTTGACATGCTCTGCTAATTTGAATCAATAAAAAATTTATTTTTCCCTCAGAAAAAGAAAACAAACTTGTAGCAGACTATATATTAAACAATATCATAACGATCATACCATATAAATAATGTGATTGAGCTACTAAAAGTCCGTAAATCTTCATAATGACATACAATTGTGTCAATACTAATATCTCAATGAAACCAACATCAAAATCATACTAATATCTTAGAGAAAGAAAAAAAAACGAAAAGAACAAAAACTACTAGAATATGGCACAACCGCCTTATTCTTGGTTCCGGTGTCCCGAATCAAACTAATAACCGAAAATAAAACAACTCCGGACAACTCAAAATGAGTATTTATTTACATAAAGGAATTAAGGCCGAGGCTGAACAAGACTGCCAACAAAATGAAACGTGTATTCATTGTAAATCCCAATTGGAAGCATTTTCTTGCGTATAACTCGATGGCTAACCAAATCATACAATATGATACTAGCTCTTGTATGAAAGATAATCAGATTTCTCTTACCCTCGAAAAGAGCCACAAGTGTTAATTAATGAGGTTCCATGAAGTTGCATATTGCGTATAGTTATCTTCATCCACGAATCTTTCAAACCATATTCCTTCATCACCCATATATCAAAACTAAAAGTGGGATTTGTCTCATTGTTGCTTAAAACCAAACAACCATTCAACCCACTCAATCTCAAAGAAACTTCCTCATCCTTTAGAACTTCGGGTATTGGCAAAATCTCGTGTTTATCCGTTCTAAGATCAAACGCTAGAATAATAGAATAATATTTGCTCTGATCGTATGTCTTCAAAATCCAATGTAAAGCACAATTAACTAAAACCCCACCGAGGCCACAATAAAGATGAAAATCTAGAAACGGTCTTACTCTACTCCATGAATTCGATCTCAGACTATAAACTTCATATATATATTCATACTCATTCAATGAAACCCTCCCAAGTGATGTTGTCATAACTTTATAGTCGCCATGAACATCATCATATCCAAAACCGTAAAAACATATTATCCTCTCGTTGAGGACCATTAATGGACTTTTAGGTAAATCCCAGTATGAATTTATCATCGGATTGCACAAACATATGTCATCTTCGTCACGAGAAATTAGACAAATTAAACCATTGCATGAGCCTATAATCTTTCCTTTCATCCATTTGCCGGAGCTGTCAAAAGGGTAATGGAGCCGCTGGAATTCGTAGCTTAATTCCATTTTTTCTCTGGGGATTGAAAATTTCTTGTGCCAAACATTTTCATAGACTAAAATGTTCGGTTTCGGGTTGATGTGAGTCTGATGATTTAGATGCAATTTAATGAAATTTGGGTTTGAAATCATTATTTCCAGACGCTTTTAAATCGAAAAAGAGATTTTGGTGGTAATCTTACCAGGACAGAAATCATTAGATCTTCATGCAGATAGGAATTCCACGTCGAATTAATGCATTTTTGATTCAATTCGGCAGACAGAATCCCTCGAGAAAATAATACTAATTAGAAAAGCCTAGCTTAATTCATACTCAGTCACGGTAGGATTTATCAAGGAGTTATGCAAAATATATTTGAAAATTGGATAATAATTACTAGGAAAAATAGGCCATAAATGACTTAATTTACTCCCTCCGTCTTCATCCGATATACAGGGGCTTATGAGATTTACACACAATTTAAGAAAATTACTAATAAATAAATTATTTTTATAATATACACGTGTGGCCAAAAAAATGTAAAAATGAATAACAATACATTTCATATTAAATTGAGATGTAATATTAAGACTCTATGTTACGAGACGGAAGAGTACAAAGTTTAGGATAAATATAATAAAAATATGATTTAAAACTCTTATTTGTCTTTTTTTTTTTTTTAACCTTAAAAAAATGCACACATCTCCTTGGTTTCATTCTGGAGTGGGGCGAAATTTTTGTCATGGAGAGCGAAAAAAACTGATTGGGAGAAATTGGTGAAAAATATCAAAGATAATTGCATAATGCATAGTTACGGAGTAACGATAGAGTTTCTCACAATTCTACATCATATTTACATTCAAAATATTCTTGTGTTTGTTATTGTTTTAATTTTTTTTAATTTTTTAGAAGTGAAAAATATGTGGTAAAATAATGATGATATACAGATGGTGTATGTTTAAGGGACAAAACCTATCATTCCTCGTAGTTACGAGTTAAGATTCCACAATCAAACAAATCAGTTTCCATTATCAAATTAATTCGGATATGATTATTTTTTTAAAACATAATACTCATGGGCAATTGAATAGATAGACTGATAGAGAGTAATGCACTGTTTGTGTTTGTGTAAATAAGTAAGGGTATTTAAGTCCGTAGAAAAACAATTTTTTATTCAACTTTGTTGGACAACGAAGCTGAATTAGGAGGGGAAGATCTCCTAAATTTACTACCTACGAGATTTACTCCTTAGTTTGCAAGTAGATCGATTTGCCGGGGAGTTTTCAATTCTCTTAGCAAATGAGAAATGAAAAAAAAGAAAAGCAAGATATCTTGTGCCTAAATACGATAGATTTATGTCTTGTGCCTTCAACATTTGATACACTGTGTCACTGTGAGGAAGTCGCCTTCAAAAACAACTCGGAAGAAGGCCCAACTGCAAGTTGTGGCATGAAACATGATAAGTTGCTAAAGGCTCACTACCACCTCAAAACCACATTCTGACTTTCTCGCAAAGGAGTGAAGAATGTCACCGTTGCTATTTTGAAGGAGAAACCACCAATTGCTACCGAGTTTCCCCGAAAGACTGCATCTACATTAAATTTAACACATTCCATAGGTGGGGGGTTCCTATGCTGAGCTCCAACCAAAGTGTGTGATAGAGATGGTCTGGGAGTGGTATGCAAATATACCCACGTTCTTAATTTAATTAGATCATTGTCTACGATCGAATGATTACGATTAATGTGAAACCCCGAATTTCTAAGTGAAACCTCATTAATTTGTAAGGGTATTTCTGTTTTTCTTGAAAATGTGTTTTCTTTTCCTTTCCCTTTCCCTTTTAAGTTTTAATAAGTTTTTCCGTCTTTAAAAAAGGTAAAGCGACCTTAAAGTTCTGGAAAGTCTATAAAAAGACTCAAGAAACTCATAGACTTTAGAATTTTGCGTTTTTGGTCTTAGAGAAGTCACCCTAATCGGTTTAACGATGGGTGTGGTCGGTAAACCGGCCATAGTGGGTTTGGCAGCTCGATTTGATCGTTTTGGGTTCGTTTTGCAGATCACAGTCCTGATTTCAAAGCGGATCAGGTTGCACAACCTATTACGACTTCAAAATCTTCTTTTTGAAGGTAAAAATCAATATCTTCTTACAAAAGTTCTTAGCTTTGATCTTGACTGGGTTAGATTTTCATGGTATTCGTGGTAAATTCGTTGATTGTTCGTATATTGGCGCGGTTTCGGGAAGTAATTGCTATTTTGATTTCTTCGTAAATTCAGCTTTGATATATGAGGTATTCTTATAAAAATGTCTCGTGTTAATTTTAAATATCATGCTTTTTATGTATTTACAGTTTTCTGAAAATATGCTCGAATTTGGACATACTTATGTGAGTTGGTAGTTGTGAGGTAGCTATGGCTCCAAAAACAGACCTAAGAGCTTGACCTGGTTGGTTTCCCAACAACACACCGTGAATTTACCCAACTAAGCTCCAAGGTCTGATTTCTGGCAGTTCTGTGTCGTTGTACGAAATATTTTCAAGTATTGTACTGTTTTCTGGTAATTATGCAAATCGTTTTATGTATATTGCTATGAGTAGTAGAGATAAGTTGGTAGTAGGATGTTGTTATTGTCTTTGTATGATCACAAAGGGTAGATATGAACTTGAACATGAATTTTGGTATAGCACTAAGTGTACGGATTTTCGGTGGATTTGGAAGACGAGAAACAAGATTTTATTTGAATCAGGAAATTTGGATATTCAGCTCCTTTTCTCTTCTATTCAACAAACTTCTCATGTGTTGTTCTCCGGAAAAATATAAAGTTCAATCTGTGATTGGTACACTTGGTTATCGAATCCTATGCTGGGATGGAAATCGGATAAAAGATGATCTCCTCTTTTTTGTTTTTGGTCTCTTGATATATTTTTTTCGAAATATTTAGGCTTTTCCGGTCTCTAGCTGTTTTTTGACTCTGTTACTTGTGACTGTTCTGTATTTGGTTTCTAGTACACTTTATAATCTTTTTGAACTCTCTAGTATCTTGCTAGAGTGGCTTGTATATATTGTTTTGCTGTTCAAATAAAAAAAAAAAAAACCTGAATTTTCGTGCTCTATACGTGCTTTGTTATAACTTTCGTCATGAATATCCTAATAGCCAAAACCATAAACAAAATATCCGTCTAATCTTATTGACAACTGCTGCTGCCTAATATCTGTACTAATATCTCTAATCAAACCAACATCAAAACCATACTAATATCTTACAAAAAAAGACTAAAAGAACAAAAACTACTTGAAGATGGCACAACTTCCTTATTCTTGGTTGCAATGACATGAAACAAACTAATAACTGAAAATAAAACAACTCCAGACTACTCAATTTGAGGATTTTGTTTTACATAAAGGAATTAAGGTCGAGGCCGAACAAGACTGCCAACAAAATAAAGCGTCTGATGAGTGTAAAGCCTATTTGGAAGGAATCCACAATGTATAACCCGATGGCTAACTAAATCGTACCAAAAAAATTTACTTTTATTTCCAAACGTACCAAATTGATGGATAATCAAATTTCTCTCACCTACGGAAAGAGCCACAGGTGCTGACCAGGGTCCGTCATTTAGACCATGGCATACAGTTATCTTCGTCCATGAATCTTTCAAGCCGTAATCTTTCATCACCCAAAAATCATGATTACGATTAGGAATATTTGTCACATCTTTGCTTAAAACCAAGCGATTGTTACTCAACACACTCAATCTGATCAAACCATCTTCCTTCAGAACTTCAGGTATTGGCAAAATCTTGTGTTTATCTGTTCTAACATCAAACGCCAGAATGGAATAATACATCTTTTCATCATCACTAGAAGGTGGATAAGGTGGATAGTTCATCAATAATGTAAAGCACAATTAACTAAAGCCCCGTCTAGGGCATGATAATATTGATTGAAGATGAATTGACGAGAATCAAGAAACGGTTCTACTCTACTCCATGAATTCGATCTCAGACTGTAAACTTCATATTCATCTGATCCGACTGATCGGCCTAACATCACAACTTTATAGTCGTCATGAACGTCATCATAACCAAAACCGCAAAATGACATTCTTGTACTACTCTTATTCCTTTTAGGTTTAGGCGGCAAATCCCAGTATGAATTTATCACCGGATTGCATAAACATATGTTACGTTCGTCGCGAGAAATTATACAAATTAAACCATTGCATGAGCCTATAATATCTCCTTCCATCCATTCGCCGGACCTGTCAAAAGGGTGGTGGAGCCGCTCTGATTCGCAGGATAATTCCGTTTTTCTTCGGTGATTGAAAATTTTGCCACGTGTATCTGATGTCTGGTGACCCAACATTCTACTTCGTGGATCTGCTTAGGAGTTTCTTTGTGCCAAACATCCTTATAGACTAATATGGTTGGTTTCGGATTGATCTGAGTCTGATTTATATGCAATTTAATGAATTTTGGGGTTGAAATCAAAGTGTTCCATGGTTTCGAAACGCTTTTAAATCGAAAAAGAGATTTCGCTGGTAATCTTACCAGGACATAAATCATTAGATCTTCAGGCAGCTGATAAGAATTCCCCATCGTATACTTTTTTCTGATTCAATATTTTTGCAGACAGAATCCCTCGAGAAAATAATAGACGTAAAACCCTAAGAAAAACCTAGCTAATTTCATATTGACGGTAGGATTTATGCAAAATATTTAATTTCAAACTTTAAATCCGAGTCAAAAGTTACCGAATTAATTGGAAACGAAGTCAAAGGTGATTTGTTTGCGAAAAAAAGAAAAAAGAAAAAAAAAGAAGGAAATAAAAAAAGGTAATTAATTAGATTTTGAATTTGTATTTTTTTAAAAGAGAAAAACAATCTTTTATTCCAACTTTGTCGGACAACGACGCCAAAATTACATTCATCGAAATGGGCTAAATTACAATTTTGGTCCTCTACATAGATACGTTTTTCGATTTTGGTCCTGGTTTTTCTCCGGCGACAATTTTAGTCCTGTAAGTGGTTTTTTTTCGCAAAAATAGTCCTGAACGGCGGAAAGACCACTTACAGGATTAAAATTGTCGCCGGAAAGACCACTTACATAACTAAAATTGTCGCCGAAAAAGACCAATTTCAGTCCTGTAAGTGGTCTTTCCGGCGTTCAGGACTATTTTTGTAAAAAAAAGACCACTTACAGGACTAAAATTGTCGCCGGAGAAAAACCAGGACAAAAATCGAAAAACGTGTCTAGTTAGAGAACCAAAATTGTAATTTAGCCAATCGAAAGGGAAGATTCCCAAAATTTACTACCTACGAGATTTAGTCCTTTCTTTGCAAGTAGATGTGCCGGGGAGTTTTCCGTTCTCTCAACAAAGGAGAAAATTGGAAAAGGAAAGCACATATGACGATACCAAGAATTGAACGAACCTACGTGACACCTCTTTAGTGGCTCAACATTAAGCGTAGAGAGAGAGCTCGACTACTCGCCCCGTCTTCTCTAGATTAACCAATGCTTAGGACTAACCTCCGATGAGTATGGACATGCCTGAGTTCAATCCCGACCCCTGCAGGTCGGCCAACACTTGTATTCAAACCTACCCATGCCCGACCTTACCAATCAGCCTAAGCCCCTCTCGGACCTACCATTCTATGCACGCCAGAGTCCGAGTTGACACCAGCTCGGACTAGTCTCCCCGACCTCCGTGGGTCGGTCAAGACACAAAGGCCTTGTTTGGTTTCGGGTGAGGTTGGATCCATTTGGATCCAACCCAATATTTTATTCACTCCACTATCTTATTTATTATTATTTTATTAATTCTATTATTTTATTATAAATTCTCTCATCAATCATTCAACATCAACAAATAAAATAATATTAATCAATTCACTTTATTCACCTATTACACTGTTTAACCATTATTTTTTAAATACAATATTTCATTAAAATTTCTCTCACCAATCATTTCTTCAACTACACAAATTTCAACATAATATTTCAACTTTATAATCATTATTTCATTATATTATATTTTACTTTATCTTTCTTGATTCCATTCAACCTCAATCCAACCCAAAACCAAACAGGGCCCAGGTGACAGTTGCGGTTACGAATTCAGAATCTCCTTTTTGAAGGTAAAAGTCTAAGGTTATTTGCAAAGTTCTTGACTTAATTTAATCTTGATTAGGTAAGATTTTTATGGTATTCATGTTTAATTCGTTGCTTGTACATTCGTGTATTGGCGTAGTTTTGGAAGTAGCTGTTGTCTCACAATTAGCCGCACACTTCTTTGTCCTCTTTTGTTGGGTGCTTCGGATTCTGGTTTAGATATTGTTTAGGCTCGAGATTCTTTAGTGGATTGATGTTCTATTTTGTTCGTTTGCTTTCTATTAGACCTTGTAATCTTGGTTTTTTTTTTAAGTATATTGCTACTTTCAATAAAAATTATTATTGCTGTTAAAAAAAAAGCATTCTAATAAATAATTTTTTGCCAAGAATGATAGATTCACTAATAAATCAGGCTATGAGTAGACACATGATTAATAATGACAAAATTAATTTAAAGTTCCGATAATATCTCTATTTTATAATTATGGAGGGAGGAGTAATAGTGTTCTTGTTGTTCCTTTTTTTTTTTTTTTTTTTGCTGTTGCTGTAATATGTGGCTTTCAACTTTGAGTTATTAATAAAATGATCGTTTTCTTAAAAAAAAAAGTTCCTTTCTTCGTAAAAAAAATTTCATGGCTATTAAAGAAGAAGTAATTATAGGAAATTGAATCTTCCCAAATCTTTTATCCAATTTTCGAAAAAAACAAAAAAACAATAAATACAATCAAGAGTATAATATTCCGTGTTTCGTAAAAAGACACGGCTGCCATTCTACGAAAGGTCGGGGTATTACATTCCTCCCTCCTTAAGAGGAAACTCGAACGTGCTTATACCGTTGACCTTCCTTAGCAACTCTTTCTTCAACACAACCCAAACCGAAGCTTCACTTGTTTCCCATTGACAACAACAACAACTCTGATCTGGCACACTGAACCAAAACTCTATTGATTCCCAAACCATTTAAACCCTTGTACACAAAACACAAACTGACCAACCACATCTTGAACCACTGATACTTCAGTAACCAAACCTCTACTCGATGCATCATTCACCGGAATGCCTTATTATGTCTATAATCCAAGTTGACAAAATTCTGGATGGTTGACCTATACCAAGAATCACTTTATGGTCCATAGAATTCAAGACTATTACTTTACTCTTGCCACGGAATTAAAGATTCTAACACAACCAACAACTTGTAGTGACATCCTAGCAACCTTGATTACTCTATCAAATGGTGTTGTAACAACCAAGAGATCCTTGAGGTTATTCTTACTAAAACTGAGGAAGAGGTACCTGATTCTGAAACCGATCCACACGTTCCAACTAACTCATGACTGTCTGACCCAAGTCTTGAACCAAACCACTCACTTCTTACTGAGCCCTAGTACCAACCGAGTGTCTCTGAGGTTACCTACCATTCTGAAAGATCTTGAAGGATCAGAATGTGACTAGGTGGTCTAAAGAGATCTTATCTTAAAGGAGTAGAAGCCTATGATAGCAAGGAACGCTTCGCTCTGATACCAACTTTAACGCCCCTAGACCCCGGGTCTGGTAGCGCTAAATGAGTCATAAAATGTCCGGTCAACTGCTTAGACCGCCGTCCTCGCTTGATCTAAAAGGGCTAACCCGAGTTGACAAGATCTTTATGTCTCACACTTATATGGGGGTGAGCATTCTCTTATTTTACCGATGTGGGTCATTTCAAACTACTTTTATGTATATGTTACTACTCCTTCCGTTTTTTTAACTGTCACGTTTGATATAATATTTTGGATGAACCTGGTCTCTTTTTAGCTTAAGGTTTAGTCATTTTTGGATGAACCTGGACATCAGATGTGACAGTTAAAAAAACAGAGGGAGTACATTTTTTCCAGTGTTACTACATGTTTAATGTGTAACTACATTTTTTATTGTACTATATTTTATTGATTGTTATTATTTCTTTATATATTACTATATTTCTTTGGTAGTGAGTACACTTTTTATACGTAATTAATTTTTTTGATGTGACTACATCTTTTTTATCGGTACCATTTTTTTTTCTTCGTATTTTAGATTTTGATTTAATTAGTCAAAGATATTTATGACTGCAATTAATCCAAATAATGATTCCCGCAATTATTGGCATAGTTATGACAATTTGCAAAAAAAAAAAAAAAAAAAAAAAAAAAAAAACGGGAGAGTGGTTTAAAAGGACAAAAAATGGGGGAAAATGAGAATCAGGACAACGAAAATATAAATTAGGTGACAAGGACAAATCCACTGTTCATAACCCCAAATCCACTGTTTGTTGCCGTGGAACTGGTCTTAAATCCAATGTTTCACTATCACAGTGGAATAAGGACATGTCATTTTTACCCGAAAAAATTCCATTGTCCTCTTTGCATATTTTTATGTTCAAATTGTCTTTTTTAACAATAAACTCAAAAAAAAACATGGTATTTCGGTCCATCTATTTTTATTTTGTCCTTTTTAATCATCCAAAATGAGATATGTCATTGGATCACCATTTCTGACATTTCACATCCTTCTGGCCCCAGCCTCTATAAAAATAGGGAATATCTTTTCACACAAATTTTTATCTTACCACACAGATTTTTTTTTCCAATTTCGCCCTTATTTTTTTAGGTTAAAGGTTGTAAAGGACTGTTTTTTATCTAAAATGAGGAAAAAGGACAAGAAAAAAAGATAGTGGTCGAGAAGGACGAAAACGCGCATGTTACTACATGTGTTACTACATGTTGCTACAACCAAATGTAGTAACACATGTAGTAACATGCGCGTTTTTGTCCTTCTCAACCATTTTTTTTTTCTTGTCCTTTTTTCCCATTTTGTATCTTTTTTTGTCCTTCTGGCCTCTGCCCCCTATTTTTTTATTTTACGCGCGTTCATTCTGACCAAAGTTTGGTCAGAATATGACACATTATCCATACTGAAATATGGTCAGAATATACGTGTTGAGAGTCCACACTGGTTGATTCTGACCATATTTTAGGTAGAATGTTTGAAGTTTTCCAAACTCATACATAGTCAGAGCATCATTCGGACCAATATTGAGTCCGGAATACTCTACACTTTCAAACTAGAATTGGGTCAGGATAACAACAACAATATAAGAGCACCACTATTGATTCTGACTGAATTTCAGACAGAATATTAAAAGTTTTTTGTACTCAATTTTAGTCAGAATGTCTTTCTGACCAGTATTGAGTATGAAAAACATTCAAAATTCTGACTAGAATAAAATCAGTATAATGATTGTATTCTGACTCAAATTGGGTCAGAATGACTGCTGTGTGAATTGACCATAAATTGGCCAGAATAGTATATATTTTTCGGACTCATTTACGGTCAGAATGGCAGGCGTGTGGAAAATCCAAACGAAGCCCACTCTCGGCTCTTGGTAATTGTAAAACAACATTTGTGTGAAAAGATAGTCCCTATAAATATCTCGTTTATTTTAATTACCATGCTTTTAATTTATGTATTTATTGTTTTCAAGTAACATGCTATAAGGATAGTGATTTAGGCACACACACTATCCACATAAATTATCCACACAACACTTTATAACCAAACATTTTAACTTTTAAATCCAAAAAAAAAAATAACACAAAAATTATGGACCACACAATCAAAAAATTCGGGGGATAAGGGTACCGACCCTCGGTGCCAAAATCATTTTCCCATGCTTTAATTTGGGCATAATTATGTGAGTAGGTAGCTGTGGCTCAAAAAACAAACCTAAGAGCTTGGCTTGGTCTGTTTCCAACAACACTTGTCGGTGAATTGACCAAACTAAACTCCAAGATCTGGAACTGGCAGTTCTATGTTGTACGAAATATTTTCAAGTATTGTACTGTTTTTTGGTAATTCTGCAAACCGTTTTATGTGTATTGCTATAAGTAGTGGAGATAAATTGGTAGTATGATATTGTTATTGTCTTTGTACGATCACAAAAGGTAGATATGGATTTGAACATAAACTTTTGTGGTCTTTATGTGCTTTATCATAATTTTATAGTCGTCATTAATATCCTCATATCCAAAACCGTAATGAATATATTCTTCTACTCTTATTGAGGAATGAGGACCATTAGCCTATTAGGCAAATCCCAGTATGAATATAACCAATACAAGTTGTAGGATCAACTGCCTCTCGTGAAAAGACGTAGTTTTTTACTTAGACATGTCATCTCATGCTACCTCCACGGATAAAGATCGGCTTTACCGAAGAAGCCTATATTAGTGATTATGATTATGAATCATAGGATTGTTTGAGGACAAATATGAATTGCTACGGATCACACATAAATAGCAAAAGATATTAATCAGAAACAATATATACCATAAGTTGCTACGGATCAAGACATTAAAGCATGCATTTTGTATATGTAATAGGACAGTTTTAAACTTTGGAAAATTAGGGATAATGACACAATCTGGAATATTTTTAAGTAATAGGACAACTACATATTTTTTATAGGGAGAAAGACAACTGCATAATTTTTATAGCGCGAAGGACAAACAGTAAATCCCGAAAATCAGTGAATCTCCCCAGTGAATCCCGAAATCAGTGAATTTTGACAGTGAATTTCGTCAGTGAATCCCGAAAATTAGTGAATTTCGACAATGAATTTTGAAAATTAGTGAATTTCGACAGTGAATTTCGGCAGTGAATTTAAACAGTGAATTTCGAACACAAGTGAATTTCGACAGTGAATAAATAGTTTTGTCCTTTATCTAAAAGTTTCAAAAGACTGTCCTTCTACTCAATTGATGAAATATTTCTGTCCTTCCCCCTCATTCCCCCTTTAAACTTTTATAACAGGACATGCTTGCACCACAACATTAAGTACGACTTATTTACTACAATGAAAACTCAAATTGAGTATTTCTTTACATAAAAGAATTCAGGCCGAGGTGGAATGTACCGACGCATCTCCAAAGCCGAGCCCACAACCAGAAACGAGACGTTCAGCACGTATGACGTATTCAATGAAGTAGTCTCATGGAATAAGTCAATCTCTTTGATCAGAATTTAAAAGAAAAGATAAAAAACAAGAAAATGGCGAAAGGTTGAAAAATCAAAAACTAAAACGTACTTGGTAGCAGACTATATATGAAACATTGTTAAATAATTAATGTGATTGAGCTACTAAAAGTCCGTAAATCTTCATATTGACAAACAATTGTTGCAATACTAATATCTCAATGAAACCAACATCAAAATCATACTAATATATCTTAGAAAAAAAAACTTTAAGAACAAAAACTACTAGAATATGGCACAACTGCCTTATTCTTGGTTCCAGTGTCATGAATCAAACTAATAACTGAAAATAAAACAACTCCAGACAACTCAAAATGAGTATTTCTTTACCTAAAGGAACTAAGGCCGAGGCTGAACAAGACTGCCAACAAAATGAAACGTGTGTTCATTGTAAAAACCAATTGGAAGCATTTTCTTACATATAACTCGATGGCTATAACCAAATCAAACAATATGATACTAGCCCCTCCATGAAAGATAATCAGTTTTCTCTTGCCCTCAAAAAGAGCCACAGGTAATGAAAAGAACTAAAGGTGTAGATGCCATGTGTAATGATGTTATTGGTCTAGATAAGATTGGAGTACCACCTAGTAATTCCATTAGATAATGTTTAGATTCTATCTTGGTATGTGTGCATTGGTGTAACAAACTTGTGTATGTAAAGGGTGTGTGTATGCACTGATGAAGTATTGAATGATAGAATATCTTCTACTTCAAACATTTCTTGGTATCGGAGCCCAGGTTGAACATAGCGGAGCCACCACCGCCACCGCCTCGGTCCACAGCTCTCTCTGTCACCGGAGATGAAGCTGTAGCATCCTTAGCTGATAGAAGTCAGATTGTTACTGGCATTCCTATTTCTAGCTTATCTCTTCCACCTATTTCCACACTTTATTCCGGTGGGTTGAGCTCATCACCGTTCATAGCTGCAAATGCTCATGCAAGGCCATCTTTCTCTGGTTTGAGCTTCAGTACAACTCTTCCACCGTTTACTACTCCTCTGTTTCCACGATCTGAGACCCCTGCTTCAGTTTTCCGATCAGCTAGTCCCACCTGGCCTTTTCACTCCAACACATCAACACCATTCCATGTTCACTTGAATCAGGCCACCACTGTGAAGCTCACTCAGGACAATTACTTACTCTGGCGTTATACCATACTTCCGGTTGTTAAAGGATACAAGCTTGATGGTCATCTTCTTGGGAGCAAACCCCGGCCACCGGAGATACCCGGTCTTCTGATGAATCCAGCAGTAGAAGAATGGGATTCCACTGATCATCTGCTCATGGGATGGCTGCTCGGATCCATGAAAGAACAAGCTCTTACTGAGGTAATTGGATGTTCCACCTCTCATGAGATTTGGTCTGCTTTAGAAATTATCTATAATAATCAGTCTGAATTTAGAATGCTCGAATATAAGTCAGCTCTTACTAAGGCAGAGAAAGGGTCCAAAACTATGGCTGACTACCTTGCCATGATGAAGTCCTATAGTGATAATCTGACTGCAGCAGGGTATCCAATCTCTAAATCTGAGTTGATTCTTGCTACTCTAGGAGGGTTGGACAAGGAATATGAAGCAGTCATTGTTAATCTTACTGCCCAGATTGGTTCTCTTTCATGGCAAGAAGTTCAGTCCCAACTTATTACTCATGAAAGACTTGTGGCTAAATTCAATCCTCACTCACATATGCCTCTAACCCAAGCAGTTCCCTCTGCAAATTATGCAAATTACTCCTCTGGTTCTGGCAAGACAAACCCTAGACCTGCGGGATCAGGTCAGAACTCCTATAGGGGTATGAGTGGTAATAGAGGAGGAGGGAGAGGTAGAGGCAGATGAGGTGGAAGATCATCATCAGGAAACAGAATGGTGTGTCAACTCTGTGGTAAAAGTGGCCATACTGTAGGGATATGTTGGCACAGGTTTGAAACAGACTTTCAACCAGTTGTTCAGTCTCAGAATGCTGCTCCCAGGCCAAATCACCTTCAGCATTTGTTGCAACACAAAGTTCTGTAGCTGATCATGCCTGGTATCTTGACAGTGGTGCTACTAACCATGTCACTTCAGATTTGGGAAATCTACATCAGAGTGTTCCTTATCACGGTAATGATACTATAATGGTAGGGAATGGTGAAAATTTAGTCATTGCTCATATTGGACACACTGTTTTGCACACACATGCTGGCACCCTATTGTTAAATGTTGTTCTTCATGTTCCTAAAATTACCAGGAACTTACTCAGTTTGTCCAAACTACTGTCTGATAATGATGTTTTTATTGAGTTTACTGATAATTTTGTCTTGTTGAGGACAAGGGAACAAAGACCACAGTTCTCAGGGGTCAACTCAAGGATGGCCTCTATCAGATTGTGCCTCTGGATAGTGATACAGATCAGACCTCCCTTCACTCCAATTTCAAGATCAAAGCTGCTTTTGTTAGTCATGTTCGGGCTAAAAGTGTTAAGGCTAAGAATCTTGTAGTAGATGACATAAATAAAGATCCGGGCATAGGAGGTTAGGTCATCCCTCTAGTAGGATCTTGAGTCATGTCTTGAATGATTGTACTGCTGCTATTAATGAAAAGTTGCACTTTTGTGATGCTTGTCAATTTGGGGCCCAGCTCCTGTTAAATCCACTGAAGGTTTCTCTTATTATATTCACTTTATTGATGATCACACAAGATACACCTGGATTATTCCCTTAAAAGCCAAATATGAGGCCTTTACTGTGTTCACTCATTTTCAATCTTTAGTTGAAACTCAGTTTTCCACCAAACTTAAGTGTGTGCAGTCTGATTGGGGTGGGGAATATAGAGTTTTTGAATCATTTTTAAAACAACAAGAGATTCAATTTAGGCATCCATGTCCACATGCCCAAAATGGAAGGGCTGAAATGAAACACATGCATATCACTGAACTAGGGCTTACCATGCTTGCTCAGGCTTCCATGCCTCTTAGGGTCAGGTGGCATAGCTATCGAGTACCGTATCTATCATCAATTGCCTTCCTACACCTGTTCATCATCTTAAATCCCCTCATGAATATTGTCTGTTCACTCAAAAACCTGATTATCACTTATTTAAAGTGTTTGGTTGCACTGTGTATCCCTATCTCACGCCTTATCACAATACCAAATTTCAGTATCATACCACTCAGTGTGTTAACCTTGGTCTCAGTCCCCATCATAAGGGGTACAAGTGTCTTGATAAGTCTGGTAGGATCTATATCTCCAACAATGTTAAGTTTAATGAACTTCAGTTTCCTTTTGCTGAGGGGTTTATACAATGGCCTTCTAGAGAGATTACTTGTGTTTCTAGTACTGTCACCACTTTACCCTTTGGTCTATCTCACTCAGAGTGGCACATGAAGACAATAGTGAATGAGCCAGACTTGAATTGTACACCTGGAGCTGCTCATCATCATACGGGTACTCCTAGTTTGTGTCATCTTCATAATGAGTCCGTGTCTAGTACAGGATCATCATCTTGTTCTCTTACACCACAAACACAAAACATGTCACCACAGAACATGTCACCACAAAACACACCACAAAACATGTCACCACAGACTACAGACACATCTTATGTCCAGACTGAATCACCATCTCATAAAATACCTGTGTCTGAAATCCCTGATGATATTGCAAGTGTCACTGTCCCTCAAACCACAACAAGGATTCATCCTATGCAGACTAGGTCAAAAAGTGGAATATTCAAACCTAAGGCCTATAACACTTCAGTGACTAGGTTTCACTCATTCCCTACTGAACCAAAATGTGTATCAGAAGCATTGATGAGTGACAAATGGAAGCAAGCTATGATGGATGAATATAAGGCTCTCATCCACAATAAAACATGGGACCTAGTTAAACCTGATTCCAGTCAAAGCATAGTGGGTAGTAAATGGGTGTTTAAATTGAAGCTGGGACCTGATGAGGGAATATTCTGAAGCACAAGGCAAGGTTAGTGGCCAAGGGGTACCTGCAGAATTATGGGATTGATTTTACTGAAACTTTCAGTCATGTGGCTAAGTTGGCAACAATCAGAATCATATTAGCCATTGCTGTATCTATGAATTGGCCAGTGAACCAGATAGATATCAACAATGATTTCTTAAATGGTCCTCTCGAAGAACCAGTGTACATGGAGCAACCTGAAGGTCTAGAAGATCCTGGTAAACCTGGATATGTATGCAAGCTGAACAAAGAAATATATGATCTAAAGCAAGCTCCAAGAGCATGGTTCAATGCCTTGAAAGCACGACTGCTCAGCTGGGGATTTATACAAACTACATTTGATACTTCCTTGTTCATGTTTAAGAAGGATAAGCAGATCATGTTTGCATTGGTGTATGTTGATGATATTCTGTTGGCAGGTAATTCACCCAATCTAATACAGAAGTTCATAAAGGATTTGGACTCCAAGTTCTCCTTGAAGAATCTAGGACCAGTATCACATTTCTTGGGCATGCAAGTGACAAGAGACTCCACTGGGTTGCATCTCACACAGTCTTATTATGCTTCACAGCTGCTAAGGAAACCGGGGTTTGAAAATATGAGTAGCTTCCTACACCAATGATTCTTGGGAAGCAACTCTTGCCTCAACTTGATGAGCCTTTGGCTAATCCTACTGTCTATAGGAGTGTTGTAGGTTCTTTGCAATATCTTACTTTAACAAGGCCGGATATATCTTTTGTTGTCAACATTTTAAGTCAGTTTATGCAAGATCCTTATACCTCACATTGGGAGGCACTAAAATGGATGCTTAGATATATTCAGGGTACCCTGGACATGGGACCGATATTCAGACCATCAAAAACTTTAGACATACTTGCTTTTTCTGATGCTAATTGGGCAGTGTGTCCTATAGACGAAAATCTACAGGTGGTTCTGTGTCTACTTGTGAGATTCTCTTATATCATGGAGTTCCAAGAAGCAAACTGTGGTATCCAGATCTAGTTGTGAATCTGAGTACAGGTCATTGGCCAATCTTGCAGCAGAGGTTAAGTGGATTACTCAGTTGTTGAAGGAAATGGAATTTAATTTGTCCGGTATACCAGTGCTCTGGTGTGATAACACATGTGCTAGTTCCTTGGCTCAAAATCCTGTGTATCATACTAGGACAAAGCATATAGAGGTTGATGTGCATTTCATTAGAAATATGGTGCTGAACAAGGAGCTAATGGTGTGTTATATTCCTTCAAAGGATCAGATTGCTGACAGTTTTACCAAGGCTTTACCTAATCACACATTTGACATCTTCAGGGACAAACTCAATGTGACACATCCACACATTCGTTTGAGAGGGGCTGAAAAGAACTAAAGGTGTAGATGCCATGTGTAATGATGTTATTGGTCTAGATAAGATTGTAGTTGCACCTAGTAATTCCATTAGATAATGTTTAGATTCTATCTTGGTATGTGTGCATTGGTGTAACAAACTTGTGTATGTAAAGGGTGTGTGTATGCACTGATGAACTTTTCTGGTAATAATGAGGTTACATGAAGTTGCATATTGCGTATAGTTATCTTCATCCATGAATCCTTTAAACAATATTCCTTCATCACCCATATATCAAAACTAAAAGTCGGATTTGTCTCATTGCTACTTAAAACCAAACAATCATTCAACCCACTCAATCTCAAAGAAACTTCCTCTTCCTTTAGAACTTTGGGTACTGGCAAAATCTCGTGTTTATCCGTTCTAAGATCAAACGCTAGAATAATGGAATAATATTTGCTCTAATCGTATTTCTTCAAAATCCAATATAAAGCACAATTAACTAAACCCTACCGAGGCCACAATATAGATGAAAATCTAGAAACGGTCTTACTCTACTCCATGAATTCGATCTCAGACTGTAAACTTCATATATATATTCATACCATTCAATGAAACCCTCCCAAGTGATGCTGTTATAACTTTATAGTCGCCATGAACATCATCATATCCAAAACCGTAAAAACATATTATCCTCTCATTGAGGACCATTAATGGACTTTTAGGCAAATCCCAGTATGAATTTATCATCGGATTGCACAAACATATGTCATATTCGTCACGAGAAATTAGACAAATTAAACCATTGCATGAGCCTATAATCTTTCCTTTCATCCATTTGCCGGAGCTGTAACACCCCAGTTTCCAATCCCGTCGGCCGCCGGTATTGGTTACTGTGGTGCCACTCATCACGACACCCAGTCGTGGCGGTAACATGCAACATTCCACAACAGACAGAAAATAAACATTCACCATTCATTATTAAAAGGTTTAAGGTAATTACAGTCTCTCAAAAGAAATATGAAATCGTGCGAATAATCCAAAATTTCAAGGTTTTTAAAAGAAAGAAATCCAAATAAAATGCAAGCGTGTGACTGTGACTACGTGGCTCTCAAACCCCGCGACATCCCAGCAACAAGCAGATATCCATAGAAGTACCTGCTAAGAATCTGCTCCCCAAAGATGGATCATAGCAGGGTCAAGCAAAAGCAAAACCATCAACTATAAAGTTGAGTAAGAATAAAGCTAGTATACATAAGGTAAAGCCATCCCCTGAAAAGTACCACAAACTTATGAAGGACTCAACCAAACTATAAAAGTTACGACCAACCCATAACGGATACCATACATCACAACTATCCACCTAAAGGGTCCGAATGTGCACATCCCTCAAAAGGGTAAACCCTATAGAGGAGGAACCTAAAGGTCATCCAATGGTACCATTAATTAAATGGACCATCGCATACTGGGGTGCAAGGAAACCTTCTCGGGTTCCCGGCTTCGGGTGCTACCCTATCCGGCCCGACCATACCAATGTCTGCAACTCCCCAAATACGCTAAGGTCATTGAAGTCGTAAGGAAACCTTCCCGGGTTCCCGGCTTTGGGTGCTTTGCTATCCGGCCCGACCACTATGGGTCTACAAACCTCAACGCCTAAAATCCAAATCCCCACAAAGTGATGTCAATACCCCCGACCCATCAAGACATGACTCCCAAAATAAATTCATAAGATTGAACCACGCTTACCAAAGAAGGAACACAACATAGACCGGACGCCCGTTTGGAAGACCGGACGCCCGTCCCGGCACTCGTTGGACGCCCGTCCAAAATATCGGACGCCCGTCCAGAATGTCCGGACGCCCGTCCACTTTAACAGAATTAGATCCTGAATGTAAAATAACCCCTCAGACGTCCGTCCAGGTAACCCAGACGCTCGTCCAAGGAAAAATTACCCAGGGCAGACGCCCGTCTAGAAAACCCGGACGCCCGTCCACTCTAACGGAGTTAGATCCTGAATGTAAAATAACCCCTCCGACGTCCGTCCAGGTAACCCAGACGCTCGTCTGAACTGAATTCAAGGCAGACGCCCGTCCAGAAGGCCTGGACGCCCGTCCACCTGGGTTTCCTCTCGAACCCTAACAATTATACACGCGATTTCTGAGCCGTTTCACAACAAAACAGCAGCAAATACAACATTTTAAGCCCAGAAATCTCCATACAACAGTATCTTACCAACTATAGATTTTAACCAACGCAACAACACACTATTATGAACGTATAACATCCCACGAAACAGGACAACCAAGATAGACACCCTTGAATAAACTTGACAACAAAACGTAGAAATATTCTTACCGGAATTGCTGCGTTTCTGACAGCCCTTACAAGTTAGAACCGTTCCTCAACGAAGCTCGAATCTATATCTATAGGTAGAAGAAAAGGCACTAAAATTACCACACAATTCCAATGAATAAACAAAACAACCCAACGACATCCTCCCTCCCTCACACGCATGTGTGGATTGGCCATGGCCTTTGGCCGGCCGATCGTCATGCCCGAATTGTAGGAAAAGAAAAGGACGACAACCCTTACCGACGACAACGACGACGGCAGCAACAATCCTTAACACGAAGGAGAGATTTCTCTCCTTCTCTTCACAAGAGGCGACGGCGGCTAGGGGGAGGAGGGAGTTTCACGTGATTTTGGGGAAAAAGGAAAAGGAAGTAAAATCCTCTTTTATTTTTTTATTTGCCAAGGTAGGGGTTTTATAATTCTATTCTTTTCTTTTCTAAGGAATTATAAAATCGAATTATAAAATCCCTTCTTAATTATTAATAAATCATTATTTGAATCATTTACCAATAAATTAAGAAGTCCAAAAATTCGGGATATTACATCTTTCCCCCTTAAGAAAAACTTCGTCCTCGAAGTTCGGGTTCGTACCGGGCGTTGCTCCACCCCCTTAAAACACCCTTCGTCCCCGAAGATAAGCAAAAGGATTTAACGTACAAGGCTTGAAAACTGCATACCTTAAGAGAACAAGTGCGGGTACTTCTGTCGCATAGTATCCTCAGCTTCCCATGTCGCCTCCTCGGTGGCATGGTTAGACCATAAAACCTTGACGATGCTAACCTCACGTCCCCTTGTTTTCCGTACTTTGGTATCTAATATCTGTACCGGTACCTCTTCGTAAGTCAAGGATTGATCCAGTTCAACGACCTCCGGTTCGATCACGTGAGAAGGATCACTCACGTACTTGCGCAATTGAGATACATGAAACACATTATGCACTTTATCCAACGCCGGTGGCAAGGCTAGTCGATATGCTACTTCACCTATGCGGTCCAAGACCTCATATGGCCCCACGTACTTGGGACTTCCCTTTCTTGCCAAAACGCATCACTCCCCTGGTTGGTGATACTCGTAGCAATACTTTATCGCCCATGGCGAACTCAATATCCCGGCGGTGTAAGTCTGCATAACTCTTCTGCCTATCTTGAGCAGCCTTCATCTTTTCTCGGATTATCTGCACCTATTTAATCGTATCTTCGATCATCTGCGGTCCCAAAATCGCTGCCTCGGACGAATCGTCCCAACAAACCGAACTCTTGCACTTCCTACCATAAAGTGCCTCAAAAGGTGCCATCTTAATACTGGCATGGTAGCTGTTGTTGTATGAAAACTCAATAAGGTCGAGCTTTTCCTCCCAAGAGCCTTTGAATCCTAATACACATGCCCTTAGCATGTCTTCCAAAGTTTGTATGGTCCTTTCCGTCTGACCATCGGTAGCAGGGTGAAAAGCTGTACTCATTCGTAGTTCCGTCCCCAAGGCTGCCTGTAGCTCCTGCCAAAACCGAGATATGAATCTCGCATCTCTATCTGACACAATGCTGCTGGGTATACCATGTAGTCTCACAATATTCCTCCGGTATGCCATAGCCAACTCCGTCTTACTCCAAGTGTCTTTCATCGGAATGAAATGCGCCGCTTTAGTCAGTCTATCCACAACGACCCAAATCATATTATTCCCTTTAGGGCTCCTCGGTAATCCACATACAAAATCCATGGAGATGGAATCCCACTTCCACACCGGCACATCCAACGGCTGCAGCATACCCTGTGGCCGTCGATGTTCAATCTTGATCTTCGACAAGTCAAGCACTTTGACACAAATTCCGCTACTTCGCGTTTCATATTGGGCCACCAAAAGGTTTTCCTGAGATCTTTATACAGTTTGTCTCCTCCCGGATGAACCGAATAAGGTGTACTATGAGCTTCACCCAAGATCCGCCTCTTGAGTTCTTCGTCGGCTGGTACACACCACCGACCCTTAAACCGAATACTACCATCCTCATGTAACGTAAAATCAGCCGCACCATCTGTACCAATCTTGGCCTTCTTTGCCTCGATTACCTTGTCACCCACTTGTCTCACCCGGATCTCAGCGTATAATTTGGGTTGCAAGACGAAGTCGCTTTTATCTCCGCCTTTCTGGATGACGCAAATATCCTTGCGGTCCAACTCTTCTCGCAATCTGATCCGTGCTACCTCCTCACACAAGGAATGAATCGACTTCCGACTCAAAGCGTCCGCCACTACATTGGCCATCCCTTCGTGGTATTGAATTTCCATGTCAAAATCTTTAATTAACTCCAACCAACGCCTCTGACGCATATTGAGCTCCTTCTGTGTGAATATGTACTTCAGGCTCTTGTGATCTGAAAACACCTTGAAAGTTATTCCATACAAGTAGTGTCGCCATATCTTCAATGCGAAGACCACAGCTGCCAACTCTAAATCGTGGGTTGGGTAGTTACTCTCATACGGCCTTAAGGCGTCTTGATGCATACGCGATCACTCGCCTCCGTTGCATCGGCACACAACCCAGCCCATTCTTCGATGCATCGGTATAAACCTCGATGTCCTCATTCCCATCCGACAACGCTAACACCGGAGCCGTAGTCAACCGTTCTTTGAGTAGGTTCTCTTTCGCATCAATGCGGTCATCGGTCTCGCAATCTAACCTTTCGAAATCCACCAAACCCAAGAAGCTTCGCAACATTCTTAGGTGTTGGCCAAATCTTGCTCGACGGACATTACGACATGCCCCAGGCTATACGGATCCAACCGCATACGCGTGTTTCCCGTAAAATCGGGTCAAATTGTAGTGCTAGTCCGGTGAGTCGGGTGAGTCGTCGTATTCCTCGGGGAAAACATGGTAATTCTTTTAAGTGGGGTTAAACACCAAGAAGCTATTATTAACTCGATCTAAGTCGCAGGTTTATCATTTTCCTCGGGTTAGATCATGTTAGTGGTTAGATGTTAGTAGTGCATAAAGTAAAACAAGTAAATAAATACTAATATAATATATATATTTTTGGAATCTAGCCAAGAATACTTTACTGAATTACGATCTCTTTTTAGTAGAAATAAATGAGACAGATCTTTTCCTTGATGCAAGGAGGTCAATTATATATGAACCGGTGTACTCCTAAGCTAGACAACTCCTCCTCACACGAGCGTATGAAATTGTCATATGTCCATTGCATCAGTCCAAGGTCCACAACTGTTACGGTTTTTCTGAACAGGTCCCGAGTACAAATCTACCTTTAGATAAAAAGGAGTCACTCCGTTCGTCAAACGGTCAATTTTATTTAAAAGGCTCCGGTTGTCAAAGCCGGACGATTCAACTTTCCGGTTTAAGTTTCAATTAAACGATGATTTAACATTATTACGATCTCGAGTACAAATTATAATAAGATTTGTTTTTCCCAAAACAAATCTACCCCCGGGTAGGAAATCGGATTCCGTTGTCACGTTATTCACCCTCCGGTTTTTCAATTTTACCCTCCGGTCTTTCATAATTAGATTATGAATTCCGTACATTAAATAAGTACGATTAAAATAGAAAAGATTCATTATAATTAGTTTTAATCATTATTACCGAGTCGATCATTCATTTTACCAAAAGATTAACTAATTCGATTCATATCTTGGCTAGATATATTTTTAGTTTAATATCATATATAAATAGAAATAGAAATAATAAACATAACAATTTTAGAATATATTACCGGTTATGACTATCGAATCGGGGTCGTTTCCACCGGATCTAACATGCCAAAGCTTCGAAATCAACAATCTTCGATAATTATTCCGCCATTACAACGATACTATAACCATTTTATTTATATATGTGAAAAACATATATACATACATACATCGACATATATATGTATATACGGGCCCGAAAATAAAATAAAAGAAGATAGATGAACTATATATATACGGATGTATATATATATTTTGGGACGTGTGTGTGTGTATATATATATATATATATATATATATATATATATATATATATATATATATATATATATATACAAAAGTGTATGCAAGAAAAAAAAAACAAAGAAGAAAGGAACGAGAAAGAGGGAAAGAAGGGGCAATTAATTTGATCCTGAAGGTGTGCTATATATAGGCTGAATTGGGGAGGCCGGACCGGTCCGGATAGGGGCAGGACCGGTCCGGAATCATCATTGCATAATGACTCAGCTTGATTCTCGATCCTTCGGTTATAATTATAATTATTGGAATAAAACTTCTAAAATTCATATCTTGAGTTGTAGACCTCCAAAAATTGCAAACGAAATGCCAAAATTACGGTCTCGAGAAACTCTACAACTTTCATGAAGGACTCTTCTTCAGAAAACGTCTTCTTGAGTACCTCGTGTTCCTCCGAACGTTTTTTCGGGATTTTTACGAAATTGAATCAATTAGCCACTTGACCACCATTTGAGTTGTAGAAGTCCGATTGACTTGATTCAAAATCCATTGGAAAGCGTTCTTGAAGATATACAACTTTTATGAAGGAAACTTCTTCGAGAAAATGTCGTTTTGATGAGCCATTCGTATTACGAAGATATTTCGGGATTTCTACTAATCCGAATTGATTAGTCAATTGACCATAACTTGAGTTGTAGACCTCCAATTGACGTAATTCAAGTGCGTTGGAAAGCTTATGTGAAGATCTACAACTTTCATTAAGAAGTCATCCCCTGAAAATGCCTCTAAGCTGGGTCAAATCTCCGTCGAAACAGGTTTTGGTTTTAAGTATGTAAGATAATTTGATCCATTTGAACTCGTAAGCTTGTGGCATCTTCTTCTAATCCTCTAAACACATCTTTTAGACTCAAAACATGTCGTTACGTGGAATCTTGGTCAATGTATAATCCTGCAATGAACCACCAAAATACCAAACGTAAATCCGACACGACACTCCGGTTACTAAACCGGTACAAAAACTAATAAAAAACTTATAAAAATACGATAATTTATATAATAACTACTACTTATACATTTGAATAAAACTTAGTAATTTTGACTTGATTTGATACAATAATGTTCAAAATGGTATCAGAAATGGGGCGAAATATCATAAAAACGATCATAAATTTATCTCTCATCACAACCCCCTACTTAGCTTTTGGTCGTCCTCGATCAAAACAAGCGATAAAACAAAATGAATGAGAGATAAATTCATGAAGATAGAAGGTATAAGGAACAACCAGATAATACAACCTTTAGAATTATAACCAGGCTTTAACCTCAATATAAGTGTATAACAGAGTGTGTGTGTGACAAGCCTTTTCAATTTCCACTATCCTCTTTTGAAATATCCAATCAGACAGCCCTAATGACTTTCCTAGGTATAAGCAGTAGCCGTTCCACACAAAGTTCTTCCGAGTACTTATTAGGATAATCCCTAAAGAATATCATTCAGTTTATACTGGGGATAGTCAGAAGATAGCTAGGCTTTCAACTATGCTCTTTTTTTTTTTTCCATAGAATACTAACATATCCAAACTCATTGCCAAAATCGACTATCTTGCAAGCGTCATGAGGTGAGATCGAATACATTAATACCTATCTAACTCTTTTTTTTTTCCATATGTGTAGCTTATGCCCTCATTTCCCGCAATAGGACGTTTCGTGATAACACCCTAGCTGGACTACTATCATCAGGCAGTCGGGAGCTTTTAAACCTCATAGTGATATAGGACGTTTCGTGATAACGCCCTACTGCACTCAAATCATTGGTAGCTACAACCGACATATATATAGTTCATCTCTTTCTTTTTTTTTTTTCTTTTTTTCTTTTCATAAACTTAACTTATATCCTTTCTATCACATTCAAACCTTCGATATTCACGGTACACGTTCAAAAGTTAGGTACTAAGTTACCGCTATTATAGGATAAATCACTAGAATACCGAATGGATACGAGTTTAAAATTTTCGCTTCAATATCAAAGGCTTTACGTGAAGGAATTCATGTTACACAAATATATTTAGAATTACAATGCACTTACGGTTCACATTGGTTATACACATCCAAATTGATCATTATATCTTCAAATCCATGAAATATATACCTTATACAATTTATTTTAATCAACTAAATAATGCTCGAAAAAAATCGAAAACTAAGAGATTTATTGATACAAAATAAACATTAATTCCATTGCTAGACCAACGACTCCACTCCCCACTTACGAACTTACATTGTCCTCAATGTAAAGTGAGTGTAAATAAGTTGTTGGGAAAGCAATGGTGCACTAAAACAAGTCAAAACAAATACTCGGATGATAAAAAAGGGTGGGTGGGTGGGTCAAAGTTATGACCGTTGTGTGTGCAAATAAAATAAAAGTATGTGGAGTGTGACAGTGTAATGCAAAAGGGTAGATAAACACACCACATAAACTTTTATTGATTTAAAACACACAATATTCCACAGTAGTTGAACTAATACATGTCACACATTATTTTTGAAATTTAAACCAGACTAGATCATGAAATGTAACGTATGGCAAAGTATTAACTCTGAGTCTTTTATACCCAGATCCTCAAGGGTTATTTCAAATCGTTCGAACAACCTAAGTCCAAGAAATTATGCATTTGAATTTTTCTCTTTGTTCTCCATCAGGATTTTCGGATAACCGCCTAATCATTCCCTTTTTTAATGACATTCAAACATTCATCCTGAGACTTGGTGAAACAAAATGAAAATCAATCCGAAGTATTCGCAAAGTATCATCCAAAGTATGAGTAATTATTATATTTAACATTTTTGCGGGCTGCCTCCCGGTAGCGCTTTTGGTTAACGCCGTTTGCTCGACCAAAATGATAATGATTAACTAATATAATATACTAAACAAAACGGGATACTTCTAACAATTACTCACAAAAGCACGTAACAATTAAGCACATAATCCACTAAAAATAAATGCTTAAGGAGTAAAAAGGAAGGATAGTACCCGTTATTGACTACATTTATAGTCTATAGCCAGACTTTACCGTGCTTTAGTTTTTAAGGCACTGGTGGTGGGTCATCCTCACGCACCGCATCCTTCTTCAATACCGGTTTCCAACAGAGGTTAGACAATTCCCACCAATCCAAACTATTCTTGACATTTTCCTTTGATTTTCGAGCTTTAGGTTTGCGAGCTTTCACATTATTGCTGAAGTCATCTTCTTCAATTACCTGCGTGTTAGTACAATCCACAGCAAAAAAAAACACAAAGTGTACACACAAGAACAAGATTCTAGTGTAATGCACGGATATTTCAATGAATTGTAAGTGTTGAAGACAACGCTCTCATGATTAACTCCCAAACTTCTCCCTTACTAAAATCGTCAAGAAAACATACATACTTTTTATCCAACTTCATCTTTGTAATAGGGATAGAATGTATACCTCCCTTACCCTTGTCATTAGATGAATATGGTAAAGCTTCCTCGAATGACCGTGTTTCATCATTCGTACCTTTTTCTTCAAAATATGCGTTGGATATGGTGTTGCCTTATCGGTTGAACCGAGGTGAATTTGGGTTGAAATTTGGATAAGGTTCGGTTTGAATTGGCCCTTTCAAACTTGGTTCCTTCCAACCTTTGCTTCCAATTCGATTATTTCTATTTTTATTTTATTTATTAATATTCCCTTGGGCATGATCAAGCCCTCGTTCGGTGTTTTAATAACGGTTTCGACCATTTTCGTAACTCGATTTGACAATTCTTGTGGAATCGAAAATATCGAATAGAAAATAACACGAAATCGATAAAAAAATGGTGTTTCACATTTTTTTTTCTCCTCCTCGGTAATTACCGAATCCACTCGATATTTACCGAGTAGTTTTTTTTTTTTTTTTTTTTTGCGGTTTTTTTTTTTTTTTTTTTTTTTTTTTTCTCTCTCTCTCTCTCTCTCGGTAATTACCGAAGCCACTCGGTATTTATCGAGTATTTTTATAAAAAAATTGATATCTTACCAAATAGGTAGGTACCAATGAAAATAAAAATACAAATGAGATTGAGAAATGTATTGACTTATCCTCGGCTGTTATGACCACGTTTACTTTCTACTATCGAAAATAGAAAATAACTCGAATTTGGTAGAAGAAGAAAATTGGTAACTAAAAGAAGGTAGATACCAACGGAAAATAAAAAAGAAATGTGATAAGAAGAGTGTTGACTTATCCTCGAGAATTTTGAGCTAATACAAGTAGTAACCCTAGACACAAAGAAAGAAATTAGCGACGTTTTCCCCGGCAACGAATCAGCGTCCATTGCCGGGGTTAGCATCGTTTCCCCGGCAACGGCGCCAAAATGCTGACAGACCTAAACCTAACCTTGGAAACGGCGCCGAAAGCCGACGGACATTACCTAGGCTATACGGATCCTAACCGGCGGTGTACCGGGTCAAATTGTAGTGCTAGTATGGTGAGTCGGTCGTATTCCTCAGGGAAAACATGGTAATTCTTTTAAGTGGGGTTAAACACCAAGAAGCTATTATTAACTCGATCTAAGTCGCAGTTTTATCAGTTTTATCGGGTTAGATCATGTTAGTGGTTAGATGTTAGTAGTGCATAAAGTAAAACAAGTAAATAAATACTAATATAATATATATATTTTTGGAATCTAGCCAAGAATACTTTACTGAATCAATATCTTTTCTAATAGAATTGAATGAGACAGATCTTTTCCTTGATTCAAGGAGGTCAATTATATATGAACCGGTGTACTCCTAAGCTAGACAACTCCTCCTCACACGAGCGTATGAAATTGTCATATGTCCATTGCATCAGTCCAAGGTCCACAACTGTTACGGTTTTTCTGAACAGGTCCCGAGTACAAATCTACCTTTAGATAAAAAGGAGTCACTCCGTTCGTCAAACGGTCAATTTTATTTAAAAGGCTCCGGTTGTCAAAGCCGGACGATTCAACTTTCCGGTTTAAGTTTCAATTAAACTGATGATTTAACATTATTACGATCTCGAGTACAAATTATAATAAGATTCATTTCTCCCAAAACAAATCTACCCCCGGGTAGGAAATCGGATTCCGTTATCATGTTATTCACACGGCCAATTTTACCCTCCGGTTTTTCTATCTTTTATCTCGTATCCTAACTACGAGGCGTCAATTCATAATTAGATTATGAATTCCTCAGATCAATTAAATACGTCAATACGAATACGATTAAAATAGAAAAAGATTCAATTATAATTAGTTTTAATCACGATTACCAGAGTCGATCATTCATTTTACCAAAAGATTAACTAATTCAGATTCATATCTTGGCTAGACATATTTTTAGTTTAATATCATATATAAATAGAAATAGAAATAGAAATAATAAACATAACAATTTTAGAATATATTACCGGTTATGACTATCGAATCGGGGTCGTTTCCACCGGATCTAACATGCCAAAGCTTCGAAATCAACTATCTTCGATAATTATTCCGCCATTACAACGATACTATAACCATTTTATTTATATATGTGAAAAACATATATACATACATACATCGACATATATATGTATATACGGGCCCGAAAATAAAATAAAAGAAGATAGATGAACTATATATATACGGATGTATATATATATTTTATATTCACGTGTGTGTGTATATATATATATATATATATATATATATATATATATATACACACAAAGTGTATGCACAAAAAAAAAAAGAAGAAAGGAACGAGAAAGAGAAGAGGAAAGGAGAGGGGCAATTAATTTGATCCTGAAGGTGTGCTATATATAGGCTGAATTGGGGAGGCCGGACCGGTCCGGATAGGGGCAGGACCGGTCCGGAATCATCATTGCATAATGACTCAGCTTGATTCTCGATCCTTCGGTTATAATTATAATTATTGGAATAAAACTTCTAAAATTCATATCTTGAGTTGTAGACCTCCAAAAATTACAAACGAAATGCCAAAATTACGGTCTCGAGAAACTCTACAACTTTCATGAAGGACTCTTCTTCAGAAAACGTCTTCTTGAGTACCTAGTGTTCCTCCGAACGTTTTTTCGGGATTTTTACGAAATTGAATCAATTAGCCACTTGACCACCATTTGAGTTGTAGAAGTCCGATTGACTTGATTCAAAATCCATTGGAAAGCGTTCTTGAAGATATACAACTTTTATGAAGGAAACTTCTTCAGAAAATGTCGTTTTGATGAGCCATTCGTATTACGAAGATATTTCGGGATTTCTACTAATCCGAATTGATTAGTCAATTGACCATAACTTGAGTTGTAGACCTCCAATTGACGTAATTCAAAGTGCGTTGGAAAGATTATGTGAAGATCTACAACTTTCATTAAGAAGTCATCCCCTGAAAATGCCTCTAAGCTGGGTCAAATCTCCGTCGAAACAGGTTTTGGTTTTAAGTATGTAAGATAATTTGATCCATTTGAACTCGTAAGCTTGTGGCATCTTCTTCTAATCCTCTAAACACATCTTTTAGACTCAAAACATGTCGTTACGTGGAATCTTGGTCAATGTATAATCCTGCAATGAACCACCAAAATACCATACGTAAATCCGACACGACACTCCGGTTACTAAACCGGTATAATAAAAAACTTATAAAAATACGATAATTTATATAATAACTACTACTTATACATTTGAATAAAACTTAGTAATTTTGACTTGATTTGATACAATAATGCTCAAAATGGTATCAATATCGGGGCGAAATGTCATAATAATGATCATAAATTTATCTCTCATCACAACCCCCTACTTAGCTTTTGGTCGTCCTCGATCAAAACAAGCGATAAAACAAAATGAATGAGAGATAAATTCATGAAGATAGAAGGTATAAGGAACAACCAGATAATACAACCTTTAGAATTATAACCAGGCTTTAACCTCAATATAAGTGTATAACAGAGTGTGTGTGTGACAAGCCTTTTCAATTTCCACTATCCTCTTTTGAAATATCCAATCGAACACACAAATATCCATTCCCCTAATGACTTTCCTAGGTATAAGCGAGCCGTTCCACACAAAGTTCTTCCGAGTACTTATTAGGATAATCCCTAAAGAATATCATTCGGTTTATACCGGGGATAGTCGAAGATAGCTAGGCTTTCAACTATGCTTTGTTTTTTTTTTGGTTTTTAGAATACTAACATATCCGAACTCATTGCCAAAATCGACTATCTTGCAAGCGTAATGAGGTGAGATCGAATACATTAATACCTATCTAACTCTTTTTTTTTCCATATGTGTAGCTTATGCCCTCATTTCCCGGCAATAGGACGTTTCGTGATAACACCCTAGCCGGACTACTATCATCGAGCGATCGGGAGCTTTTAAACCTCATAGTGATATAGGACGTTTCGTGATAACGCCCTACCGCACTCAAATCATTGGTAGCTACAACCGACATATATATAGTTCATCTCTTTCTTTTTTTTTTTTTTTTTTCTTTTTCTTAAACTTAACTTATATCCTTTCTATCACATTCAAACCTTCGATATTCACGGTACACGTTCAAAAGTTAGGTACTAAGTTACCGCTATTATAGGATAAATCACTAGAATACCGAATGGATACGAGTTTAAAATTTTCGCTTCAATATCAAAGGCTTTACGTGAAGGAATTCATGTTACACAAATATATTTAGAATTACAATGCACTTACGGTTCACATTGGTTATACACATCCAAATTGATCATTATATCTTCAAATCCATGAAATATATACCTTATACAATTTATTTTAATCAACTAAATAATGCTCGAAAAAAATCAAAAACTAAGAGATTTATTGATACAAAATAAACATTAATTCCATTGCTAGACCAACGACTCCACTCCCCACTTACGAACTTACATTGTCCTCAATGTAAAGTGAGTGTAAATAAGTTGTTGGGAAAGCAATGGTGCACTAAAACAAGTCAAAACAAATACTCGGATGATAAAAAAGGGTGGGTGGGTGGGTCAAAGTTATGACCGTTGTGTGTGCAAATAAAATAAAAGTATGTGGAGTGTGACAGTGTAATGCAAAAGGGTAGATAAACACACCACATAAACTTTTATTGATTTAAAACACAAAAATATTCCACAGTAGTTGAACTAATACATGTCACACATTATTTTTGAAATTTAAACAGACTAGATCATGAAATGTAACGTATGGCAAAGTATTAACTCTGAGTCTTTTATACCCAGATCCTCAAGGGTTATTTCAAATCGTTCGAACAACCTAAGTCCAAGAAATTATGCATTTGAATTTTTCTCTTTGTTCTCCATCAGGATTTTCGGATAACCGCCTAATCATTCCCTTTTTTAATGACATTCAAACATTCATCCTGAGACTTGGTGAAACAAAATGAAAATCAATCCGAAGTATTCGCAAAGTATCATCCAAAGTATGAGTAATTATTATATTTAACATTTTTGCGGGCTGCGCTCCCGGTAGCGGTTTTGTTAACGTCGTTTGCTCGACCAAAATGATAATGATTAACTAATATAATATACTAAACAAAACGGGATACTTCTAACAATTACTCACAAAAGCACGTAGCAATTAAGCACATAATCCACAAAAAATAAATGCTTAAGGAGTAAAAAGGAAGGATAGTACCCGTTATTGACTACATTTATAGTCTATAGCCAGACTTTACCGTGCTTTAGTTTTTAAGGCACTGGTGGTGGGTCATCCTCACGCACCGCATCCTTCTTCAATACCGGTTTCCAACAGAGGTTAGACAATTCCCACCAATCCAAACTATTCTTGACATTTTCCTTTGATTTTCGAGCTTTAGGTTTGCGAGCTTTCACATTATTGCTGAAGTCATCTTCTTCAATTACCTGCGTGTTAGTACAATCCACAGCAAAAAAAAACACAAAGTGTACACACAAGAACAAGATTCTAGTGTAATGCATGGATATTTCAATGAATTGTAAGTGTTGAAGACAACGCTCTCATGATTAACTCCCAAACTTCTCCCTTACTAAAATCGTCAAGAAAACATACATACTTTTTATCCAACTTCATCTTTGTAATAGGGATAGAATGTATACCTCCCTTACCCTTGTCATTAGATGAATATGGTAAAGCTTCCTCGAATGACCGTGTTTCATCATTCTGTACCTTTTTCTTCAAAATATGCGTTGGATATGGTGTTGCCTTATCTGGTTGAACCGAGGTGAATTTGGGTTGAGCTGGATAAGGTTCGGTTTGAATTGGCCCTTTCAAACTTGGTTCCTTCCAACCTGCTTCCAATTCTGATTATTTCTATTTTTATTTTATTTATTAATATTCCCTTGGGCATGATCAAGCCCTCGTTCAGGTGTTTTAATAACGGTTTCGACCATTTTCGTAACTCGATTTGACAATTCTTGTGGAATCGAAAATATCGAATAGAAAATAACACGAAATCGATAAAAAAAACCACATTTTTTTTTTCTCCTCCTCGGTAATTACCGAATCCACTCGATATTTACCGAGTAGTTTTTTTTTTTTTTTTTTTTTTTTCGGTTTTTTTTTTTTCGTTTTTTTTTCTCTCTCTCTCTCGGTAATTACCGAAGCCACTCGGTATTTATCGAGTATTTTTATAAAAAAATTGATATCTTACCAAATAGGTAGGTACCAATGAAAATAAAAATACAAATGAGATTGAGAAATGTATTGACTTATCCTCGGTCGTTATGACCACGTTTACTTCTACTATCGAAAATAGAAAATAACTCGAATTTGGTAGAAGAAGAAAATTGGTAACTAAAAGAAGGTAGATACCAACGGAAAATAAAAAAGAAATGTGATAAGAAGAGTGTTGACTTATCCTCGAGAATTTTGAGCTAATACAAGTAGTAACCCTAGACACAAAGAAAGAAATTAGCGACGTTTTCCCCGGCAACGAATCAGCGTCCATTGCCGGGGTTAGCATCGTTTCCCCGGCAACGGCGCCAAAATGCTGACAGACCTAAACCTAACCTTGGAAACGGCGCCAGAAAGCTGACGGACATTACCTAGGCTATACAGATCCTAACCGGCAGTGTACCGGGTCAAATTGTAGTGCTAGTATGGTGAGTCAGGTCGTATTCCTCAGGGAAAACATGGTAATTCTTTTAAGTGGGGTTAAACACCAAGAAGCTATTATTAACTCGATCTAAGTCGCAGTTTTATCAGTTTTATCGGGTTAGATCATGTTAGTGGTTAGATGTTAGTAGTGCATAAAGTAAAACAAGTAAATAAATACTAATATAATATATATATTTTTGGAATCTAGCCAAGAATACTTTACTGAATCAATATCTTTTTTAGTAGAATTGAATGAGACAGATCTTTTCCTTGATGCAAGGAGGTCAATTATATATGAACCGGTGTACTCCTAAGCTAGACAACTCCTCCTCACACGAGCGTATGAAATTGTCATATGTCCATTGCATCACCCAAGGTCCACAACTCGTTACGGTTTTTCCGAACAGTCCCGAGTACAAATCTACCTTTAGATAAAAGGAGTCACTCCGTTCGTCAAACGGTCAATTTTATTTAAAAGGCTCCGGTTGTCAAAGCCGGACGATTCAACTTTCCGGTTTAAGTTTCAATTAAACTGATGATTTAACATTATTACGATCTCGAGTACAAATTATAATAAGATTCATTTCTCCCAAAACAAATCTACCCCCGGGTAGGAAATCGGATTCCGTTATCACGTTATTCACACGGCCAATTTTACCCTCCGGTTTTTCTATCTTTTATCTCGTATCCTAACTACGAGGCGTCAATTCATAATTAGATTATGAATTCCTCAGATCAATTAAATACGTCAATACGAATACGATTAAAATAGAAAAAGATTCAATTATAATTAGTTTTAATCACGATTACCAGAGTCGATCATTCATTTTACCAAAAGATTAACTAATTCAGATTCATATCTTGGCTAGACATATTTTTAGTTTAATATCATATATAAATAGAAATAGAAATAATAAACATAACAATTTTAGAATATATTACCGGTTATGACTATCGAATCGGGGTCGTTTCCACCGGATCTAACATGCCAAAGCTTCGAAATCAACAATCTTCGATAATTATTCCGCCATTACAACGATACTATAACCATTTTATTTATATATGTGAAAAACATATATACATACATACATCGACATATATATGTATATACGGGCCCGAAAATAAAATAAAAGAAGATAGATGAACTATATATATACGGATGTATATATATATTTTGGGACGTGTGTGTGTGTGTGTATATATATATATATATATATATATATACAAAGTGTATGCACAAAAAAACAAAGAAGAAAGGAACGAGAAAGAGGGAAAGAAGGGGCAATTAATTTGATCCTGAAGGTGTGCTATATATAGGCTGAATTGGGGAGGCCGGACCGGTCCGGATAGGGGCAGGACCGGTCCGGAATCATCATTGCATAATGACTCAGCTTGATTCTCGATCCTTCGGTTATAATTATAATTATTGGAATAAAACTTCTAAAATTCATATCTTGAGTTGTAGACCTCCAAAAATTGCAAACGAAATGCCAAAATTACGGTCTCGAGACACTCTACAACTTTCATGAAGGACTCTTCTTCAGAAAACGTCTTCTTGAGTACCTAGTGTTCCTCCGAACGTTTTTTCGGGATTTTTACGAAATTGAATCAATTAGCCACTTGACCACCATTTGAGTTGTAGAAGTCCGATTGACTTGATTCAAAATCCATTGGAAAGCGTTCTTGAAGATATACAACTTTTATGAAGGAAACTTCTTCAGAAAATGTCGTTTTGATGAGCCATTCGTATTACGAAGATATTTCGGGATTTCTACTAATCCGAATTGATTAGTCAATTGACCATAAATAGAGTTGTAGACCTCCAATTGACGTAATTCAAAGTGCGTTGGAAAGCTTATGTGAATATCTACAACTTTCATTAAGAAGTCATCCCCTGAAAATGCCTCTAAGCTGGGTCAAATCTCCGTCGAAACAGGTTTTGGTTTTAAGTATGTAAGATAATTTGATCCATTTGAACTCGTAAGCTTGTGGCATCTTCATCTAATCCTCTAAACACATCTTTTAGACTCAAAACATGTCGTTACGTGGAATCTTGGTCAATGTATAATCCTGCAATGAACCACCAAAATACCAAACGTAAATCCGACACGACACTCCGGTTACTAAACCGGTATAATAAAAAACTTATAAAAATACGATAATTTATATAATAACTACTACTTATACATTTGAATAAAACTTAGTAATTTTGACTTGATTTGATACAATAATGCTCAAAATGGTATCAATATCGGGGCGAAATGTCATAATAATGATAATAAATTTATCTCTCATCATAACCCCCTACTTAGCTTTTGGTCGTCCTCGATCAAAACAAGCGATAAAACAAAATGAATGAGAGATAAATTCATGAAGATAGAAGGTATAAGGAACAACCAGATAATACAACCTTTAGAATTATAACCAGGCTTTAACCTCAATATAAGTGTATAACAGAGTGTGTGTGTGACAAGCCTTTTCAATTTCCACTATCCTCTCTTGAAATATCCATTCAGACAGCCCTAATGACTTTCCTAGGTATAAGCAGTAGCCGTTCCACACAAAGTTCTTCCGAGTACTTATTAGGATAATCCCTAAAGCATATCATTCAGTTTATACTGGGGATAGTCAGAAGATAGCTAGGCTTTCAACTATGCTCTGTTTTTTTTTTCCATAGAATACTAACATATCCGAACTCATTGCCAAAATCGACTATCTTGCAAGCGTCATGAGGTGAGATCGAATACATTAATACCTATCTAACTCTTTTTTTTTCCATATGTGTAGCTTATGCCCTCATTTCCAGCAATAGGACGTTTCGTGATAACACCCTAGCTGGACTACTATCATCAGGCAGTCGGGAGCTTTTAAACCTCATAGTGATATAGGACATTTCGTGATAACGCCCTACTGCACTCAAATCATTGGTAGCTACAACCGACATATATATAGTTCATCTCTTTCTTTTTTCTTTTTCTTTTTTTCTTTTCATAAACTTAACTTATATCCTTTCTATCACATTCAAACCTTCAGATATTCACAGTACACGTTCAAAAGTTAGGTACTAAGTTACTGCTATTATAGGATAAATCACTAGAATACTGAATGGATACAGTTTAAAATTTTCGCTTCAATATCAAAGGCTTTACGTGAAGGAATTCATGTTACACAAATATATTTAGAATTACAATGCACTTACGGTTCACATTGGTTATACACATCCAAATTGATCATTATATCTTCAAATCCATGAAATATATACCTTATACAATTTATTTTAATCAACTAAATAATGCTCGAAAAAAATCGAAAACTAAGAGATTTATTGATACAAAATAAACATTAATTCCATTGCTAGACCAACGACTCCACTCCCCACTTACGAACTTACATTGTGCTCAATGTAAAGTGAGTGTAAATAAGTTGTTGGGAAAGCAATGGTGCACTAAAACAAGTCAAAACAAATACTCGGATGATAAAAAAGGGTGGGTGGGTGGGTCAAAGTTATGACCGTTGTGTGTGCAAATAAAATAAAAGTATGTGGAGTGTGACAGTGTAATGCAAAAGGGTAAATAAAAGTATGTGGAGTGTGACAATGTAATGCAAAAGTTATGACCGAATTGATTAGTCAATTGACCATAACTTGAGTTGTAGACCTCCAATTGACGTAATTCAAAGTGCGTTGGAAAGCTTATGTGAAGATCTACAACTTTCATTAAGAAGTCATCCCCTGAAAATGCCTCTAAGCTGTGTCAAATCTCCGTCGAAACAGGTTTTGGTTTTAAGTATGTAAGATAATTTGATCCATTTGAACTCGTAAGCTTGTGGCATCTTCTTCTAATCCTCTAAACACATCTTTTAGACTCAAAACATGTCGTTACATGGAATCTTGGTCAATGTATAATCCTGCAATGAACCACCAAAATACCAAACGTAAATCCGACACGACACTCCGGTTACTAAACCGGTACAAAAACTAATAAAAAACTTATAAAAATACGATAATTTATATAATAACTACTACTTATACATTTGAATAAAACTTAGTAATTTTGACTTGATTTGATACAATAATGCTCAAAATGGTATCAATATCGGGGCGAAATGTCATAATAATGATCATAAATTAATCTCTCATCAGTATGTTCTTCCTTCGTCTTAGAGTAGACTAAGATGTCGTCAATGAAAACTACTACAAACTCGTCTAAGTAGGGTCTGAATACACGGTTCATCAGATCCATGAAAACTGCTGGTGCATTGGTCAATCCGAAAGGCATGACCGTGAATTCATAATGTCCGTACCTGGTACGAAATGCGGTTTTTGGGATATCCGCATCTGCTACCCTGAGCTGGTGATACCCTGACCGCAAATCAATCTTTGAGAAAATACCTGCCCCCCGTAGTTGATCGAACAAGTCATCGATCCTCGGTAACGGATACTTGTTCTTCACTGTGACGTTGTTCAGCTCCCGGTAATCAATACACAGCCGCATACTACCATCCTTCTTCTTCACAAACTACACCGGTGCTCCCCACGGTGACACACTCGGTCGGATGTACCCCTTATCGAGCAGTTCCTCCAATTGTACCTTTAGTTCTGCTAATTCCTTAGGTGCCATACGATAGGGTACTTTCGATATCGGTCTGGTCCCGGGCACCAACTCCACCGCAAACTCTACCTCCTCTCGGGTGGCATGCTTGGTATCTCATCAGAGAATACATCCCCAAAATCACGGACTACATCAATGTCCGCTAGTTTAGGATCCCCCGTGCTTACATCATGTACGTGACACATAAACAACGGGTACCCTTTCTCGACGAGAGATCTCAAAGTCATCACCGGAATAATCTTCACATTAGGTTTATCCACAAATCCCTTGTAAGATACCCGCACCCCTTTAGGACCTCTCAAAGTCACCTTCTTCTCGCTCACAAATCAATTTTGGCTTTATGCCGGTTCAACCAATCCATACCCAAAATAACGTCGAAGTTCTCGAGAGGGAACTCGATCAAGTCAACCGACAAGTTGACTCCCAAAATCACTAATGGTACATCTCTATACAACTTAGAACTTGGTACTAACTCTCCTGATGGTTGCATAAATTTTCTGTCAATTACCTCAGATGTAACTAGACCTAACCTCAAAACATGCGAACTTGCTACAAAGGAACATGATGCACCCGAATCAAAAAGTACATAGGATAAGAATGAGTTAACCAGAAAATTACCCGTCACGACGTGGTTGCTCTGATCGGCCTCCTCCCTGCCAAGCGCGAATAATTTCCCAGTCTGATTTACTCTAGCTCCCCGGACTGTGCTGGCCGACCCTGATGGTCGGTTCCTGTTCCCACCAGTGGCCGGAGGTGTACCCCCTTGTCGGCTCGTGCGGGGGTACTACTCGCCGTTGGCTACCCCTACTCACGTTTCCCCGTGTTACCCCTCGGGGCTCCACTCATGTTGCTTCCCGTAACCGATGCCGACCCGGCAGGTGTTTGGGCCGCAAAACACTCAAACCGTCTATGTCCAAACTTCCCGCAATTGTGGCACTGAACTGGTGCACCTGAACAATCGGTACCCGGATGATTTCCCTGACACCGCTTGCAGTGATAACTTCGTGGCCGACTAAACCCCTGAGAGTTACCTCTCGCTGGCTGACCACCGCTGCCTCTGGTAACGTGGGAATTTGCCGAAAACGAGGGTCGTACTGGAGGGTTCCCAGAATTACTACGCTTTTGCTGCCCCTGATTATCCTCAGAAACACTCTTCCTCTTGTTGGTAGCATATGCCGCTTTAACCTCTCTCCGAATTCTTTCAATGTTACATGCTACTTCACACATCTCTTTTAAGCTCGTGAAGCCCCTACTAGCCCCCATACGATCCCGGATCGCCAAATCTAAGTATTGCTCAAACTTCACCATCTTGGCCTCTACAGTCGGCACTAGCTCAGATGCATAAACCGCCAAGTCGACAAACTTCTCGTAATATTCTTGAACCGTCATATCCCCCTGTCGGAGATTATCGAACTCAACCCGCAGCTCTTTCCTCTTAGATTCGGGAAAGAATTCACGCCTCAGCTCCTGCTTAAACTCGGTCCAGTTCAGTGGTACTACTACTGTTTCCCCTTGCTCATTTTCAGTCTGGGCCAACCGATCTTTGTTAGCACCCCACCACAAATCAGCCCCAACAACCAAGTAGAAAGCGGCTTGGTCGACCTTCGGTTCCTCGGGCGCCTAGAGTGGCGAAGATCTTCTCAAACTCTCTAATCCACCGCTCGAGTCCCTTAGGATCTCCCTTACCATCGTACCGACTAGGCCTCTCGCCGACTCACGGCCCTAGTCATACCGGTGGTTGACCCCCGAGAACGATCCTCTCGTCGGCTTGTTGACCGCCTAAATCAGGTCTTGATTCATCTTGACCAGCTGATCAATCAGCTGGTCCCTCTCATTTCCATTCCTAGGAGGCATAGCTAAACTACAAAAGTAAACAATCATACATTCAATTATTACCTATATCATGCCGCAGGATATTTCACATACAATAGAACTTACCGTACCTTCCCTACATAGAACTCAATACCTACCCCACACATCCTCACTGTGCTTATTTTAGTAAATTTATTCTTAAGGTTCATTTTAGGTGGTGGTCCTGGAGTCGAACGTCTCTGATACCACTTTGTAACACCCCGGTTTCCAATCCCGTCGGCCGCCGGTATTGGTTACTGTGGTGCCACTCATCACGAGACCCAGTCATGGCGGTAACATGCAACATTCCACAACAGACAGAAAATAAACATTCACCATTCATTATTAAAAGGTTTAAGGTAATTACAGTCTCTCAAAAGAAATATGAAATCGTGCGAATAATCCAAAATTTCAAGGTTTTTAAAAGAAAGAAATCCAAATAAAATGCAAGCGTGTGACTGTGACCACGTGGCTCTCAAACCCCGCGACATCCCAGCAACAAGCAGATATCCATAGAAGTACCTGCTAAGAATCTGCTCCCCAAAGATGGATCATAGCAGGGTCAAGCAAAAGCAAAAACCGTCAACTATAAAGTTGAGTAAGAATAAAGCTAGTATACATAAGGTAAAGCCATCCCCTGAAAAGTACCACAAACTTATGAAGGACTCAACCAATCTATAAAAGTTACGACCAACCCATAACGGATACCATACATCACAACTATCCACCTAAAGGGTCCGAATGTGCACATCCCTCAAAAGGGTAAACCCTATGAGGGGGATCCTAAAGGTCATCCAATGGTACCATTAATTAAATGGACCATCGCATACTGGGGTGCAAGGAAACCTTCCCGGGTTCCCGGCTTCGGGTGCTACCCTATCCGGCCCGACCATACCAATGTCTGCAACTCCCCAAATACGCTAAGGTCATTGAAGTCGTAAGGAAACCTTCCCGGGTTCCCGGCTTTGGGTGCTACCCTATCCGGCCCGACCACTATGGGTCTACAAACCTCAACGCCTAAAATCCAAATCCCCACAGTGATGTCAATACCCCTGACCCATCAAGACATGACTCCCAAAATAAATTCATAAGATTGAACCACCAGTTACCAAAGAAGGAACACAACATAGACCGGACGCCCGTTTGGAAGACCGGACGCCCGTCCCGGTACTCGTTGGACGCCCGTCCAAAATATCGGACGCCCGTCCACTTTAACAGAATTAGATCCTGAATGTAAAATAACCCCTCAGACGTCCGTCCGGGTAACCCAAACGCTCGTCCAAGGAAAAATTACCCGGGCGTACGCCCGTCCCGTAAAACCCGGACGCCCGTCCACTCCCACGGAGTTAGATCCCGAATGTAAAATAACCCCTCCGACGTCCGTCCGTAAACCCGGACGCTCGTCCGAACGAAATCAAGGCGTACGCCCGTCCGAGAAGGCCCGGACGCCCGTCCACCCGGGTTTCCTCTCGAACCCTAACAATTATACACGCGATTTCGAGCCGTTTCACAACAAAACAAAGAAAATACAACATTTTAAGCCCGAAATCTCCATACAACAAGTATCTTACCAACTATAGATTTTAACCAACGCAACAACACACTATTATGAACGTATAACATCCCCGAAACAGACAACCAAGATAGACACCCTTGAATAAACTTGACAAAGAAAACGTAGAAATATTCTTACCGGAATTGCTTTCGCGCGTTTCGACGACCCTTACAAGTTAGAACTGTTCCTCAACGAAGCTCGAATCTATATCTATAGGTAGAAGAAAAGGCACTAAAATTACCACACAATTCCAATGAACAAACAAAACAACCCAAAACGACATCCTCCCTCCCTCACACGCATGTGTGGATCGGCCATGGCCTTTGGCCGGCCGATCGTCATGCCCGAATTGTAGGAAAAGAAAAGGACGACAACCCTTACCGACGACAACGACGACGGCAGCAACAATCCTTAACACGAAGGAGAGATTTCTCTCCTTCTCTTCACAAGAGGCGACGGCGGCTAGGGGGAGGAGGGAGTTTCACGTGATTTTGGGGAAAAAGGAAAAGGAAGTAAAATCCTCTTTTATTTTTTTATTTGCCAAGGTAGGGGTTTTATAATTCTATTCTTTTCTTTTCTAAGGAATTATAAAATCGAATTATAAAATCCCTTCTTAATTATTAATAAATCATTATTTGAATCCTTTACCAATAAATTAAGAAGTCGAAAAATTCGGGATATTACAGGAGCTGTCAAAAGGGTGATGGAACCGCTGGAATTCCTAGCTTCATTCCAATTTTTCTCTGGGGATCAAATTTTTTTCCACGTGTATCCGCTTTACGGTGATTGAAAATTTCTTTTGCCAAACATTTTCATTGTAACGCCCCGTCCCGGACACCGAGTTCTTATCCGGAAAATTGAACGTTCGGCACGTGACATTTAGAGAAAACCCTAAACCTCACGTAAGCGTTACATCATATCAGAGTAATTAACAATAAATGCGGAAGTAAAAACAAACCAAAGACTCGGGAAAAAGACCCTCAAGGTCTTACATATAACAACCCAACCAGAAAGTAACTGCTATCAAACTATACCATAAATAACTGAAATAAAAGCTAGCATCCCAAATGAACATCTATGTCTAAAAAGAAAGGAACAACTGTAACCACTGGCAACAATGCCTTATTCAAAAGTACTAAAAATAAACTAGAACATAAACCCCATAAGCTCCAATCCTAAACCTGATCTTCGAACTCATCCTCAGAATCATCACCAACCTGCATATCTTCATGCATAAGCTTAGTAAAAAGGAAGAAGATCAAAAGTGAGATTCATGGTTGTCATAAGCCGGAAGACACGACATAAATCTACTTTATCCGCTTAATTTCACAAACAATTTAGAACCATGCTTTTAACATAACGATAAAACCACTTTGTAGTACATGATCAATGCATAAGAAAACATGCCTATTTTACTATATCCGTTTATCTTGCACATTTCAACTATTTTAACTATTTACTCACTTTCTTAACATATTCATGTCCTTGTCTTTTCATTCTTGTCTACTAGCTTTAAGGCGCAGGATACAGCTCGGGTAGCACAACTAACTACACCTCCAACATGGGACTTGTTGATACCCAAGGTACACTTATAAGCACACCGCCTTAAGAACGGATTGGCTAATATATCTAGTCGACTCTCCAACATGGGTCTTAACTATGCCCAAGGTACCCCGTCTATTCGTGCTTATTAACGAATACCCTGCTAAGTAGATTCGATAAAATGTAAAGCAAATAGAAGCACGTAAAGCACATAAATCTATACTAAAAAATCCCGATCTAACCTATGGGAAACATGAAAAGTCCACAACCACACCATACTACCAATCTATCTCTACTATATATATATATATAAAAACAGAGCCCATAAAATCATCCAGAAACCCAGATAACATTCTGAAAGCGCTGCTGACCTCACAAAAGAACCAGAAAGCCAATTTGGGGCTTTTTCTGGGATGCTTAACCGAGAGATGCCCTCAGTTCAGCGAGCCAGTGAATCCCAAATTCACTTTCTGCTCCAAGACTAGTCTGGCATCCTGTCCTAAAACACATAATCCCCGCCGTGCCAATTTACAGAAAACAATATTTAAACATATTAAAAACATAATCTTTAAAGCCAAAAGGGATACTTTTGATAAGAAAAACTCCTTACCTCGTAAACGTAACGAAAACAAGCCAAACAACGATCAAACTATGGTCAACCTTCAAGCTCTTGCAAATCTACGAATAACGAATAAATCCTACCATTAAAACAATGAATACTAACAAATCCAAAAGTAGAACTACGAATAAAACTAAGGTTTCATGATTATTACCTTCTTGAGTTGAAACAATATTTGAAACTGCTCCTGGACTTGAAATCTCTTTGAAACTAGCACTCTGATCTGAAAAAACGAACTAGAACGATCAAAACTGAGCCTGAAGTCCAAAGCTGGGTCTCTTAACCGAGGACAGTGCTCGGTTCAGCGTCCTGCTTGATCCTGGACACGCTGTGAGACATGTCTGGGGTGTCTGGGACACATCCTGGGCTGTCTAGGACACGTCCCGGGCACCACGGTCGCTTTACCGAGGATAGTTCTCGGTTCAGCGTGCTGACTGATCACAGAACTTCAAAAAGCATAATTTTATCGTGTCTAGGGCTACCTACGGTCATATTTATAGCCTTTTATCACCATAAGTCTTTTTTCAAAGTCTTGAAGGAAAAGAAAACCTAAAAATAAATGGAAAAAGGAGAATAAATTTCAAAAAGACTAAAATAGCCTTACAAAGAGGTGAGGGATTTTACATTCATACACTAAAATGTTTGGTTTCGGGTTGATCTGAGTCTGATTTATAAATGAATTTTGGGCTTGAAATCAAAACATTCCATGATTTCGGCACGCATTTTAATCGTAAAAGAGATTTTGCAGGGCAGAATTCGAGAAAATATGATTTCAGGTCACTGTAGGGGGCAATCTTTCGTGTCAGGTCGGGTCAGATCTGACATTTTTTTAAGTCCCGCGTCACCATTTGGACGATTTTGTCAAAATTTATACTATTTCGTCCAAATGTTATATAAATCCCGTCCAAAAAAATGCAGCCAAAAAGGATGGACCCGTCCAAATTTGGACAGATTCCGTCAAAATTTAGACGGATCCGTCCAAATTCCCACGCTCCGTGCAAATGTATACCATATATATATATATATATATATATATATATATATATATATATATATATATTTATTTTTAATTTGCTCTACGTTGCATTCCCCCATATTCCGCCCGAATTTGGACGGAACCCGTCATAATTTGGACGGGTCCGTCCTTTTGGGCTGTATTTCTTTTTTACGGGGTTTTTATCATATTTGGACGAAATAGTATAAATTTTGACGAAATCGTCCAAATTTTGACGCGAGACTTAAAAAAAGTCATATCTGACCCGACCTGGCACAAAATATTGCCTGCTGCAGTGACCTAAAATCATATTTTCTCACTGAAATCATTAGATCTTCATGTAGATAAGGATTCCCCGTCGAATACTTTTTTTTATTCAATTTGGCAGACAGAATCCCTCGAGAAAATAATACTAGCTAGGTAGACGTAAGAACCTATAAAAAGCTAGCTAAATTCATACTGACAGTAGGATTTATGCAAAATACAGTAAACTCTCGATAAATGCATACCTTTGGGACCGACCAAAATTATTACTTTAAAGAGTTTATTTGTTTATTGATAAATGAATAATTTATTCATTTATCGATAAATTAATATTTATTACTTTACAAAGAAATAATTAATATTATGCATCTAGTCTGTAAAATGAAGAGATAAATATTAATTAAAATGCTTGGGAAGCTAGAAAGATTATAAGAATTTATGCTCTTGGATTATTATCGAAATAAAAAACAAGTTACTCTAGATGCATATTTTCAGAAAATATGAAGTGATATGTGAAATTTCGAAAATATGTAAGTATAATATATAAATTTCTAACTGGAATTATGCATTTATTATTTTATATTTTTATTAGGCTTTACTGTATTCAATTTCTTTTATTACTTAATGCATTTAGCGAAATTATTACTTTAGTACACATGCCCAAGTCGGGACCGGAGTGAGGATATTACTTTATCGGATATTCATTTATAAGAGTCAAAATATTTGATTATTATCTCTATCGACTCAGTTTTATTTTTCTTTTAGACTTAGTTAGCTAAGCTGTACCGGAGACCGGGGTTCGAGTCCTGCTAAGGGCATAATTAGTGTGCGTGTAACATTTCGTCTCTGAAAAAAAAAATTTGATTTTGATTTCGTCACTGGAAAAAAAAGCAATTGGTAGGTTTTTGTCAGCATGGACAGATTAATAAATAAACCAGGATGGAAGGATACTGATAATAAATCAAGACAAAACATGTGTAAATTTCTCAAAACACCCTTAACCTAATAATTCTATCCCTAAAACACTCAACTTATTCAGCCGTCTCCCATTTCTCTTGTTGAAACACCTCCCCGTATTTCGCTCCACCTCTCTCTGAAATGGAAACGTTTCTTGAAATCCTCTTAGCCATTAATTGCCATTAAATTGCCCCGATTCTTGAGGTCTGATTGCAGAATCTTTTCTCTTTCACCTGGTGAATTTCGTTTTTTGGAAAAGTCACATAGCCACACGTATCTCGTGAAGGCTTCAAAGCTGTGATTTCTCTTTGGATTATCTACAACCGAATCATCTCGATTATGGAAGGCATTTGTAGCTATGGATTCACAGCTCTTCATTTCGATGCTGGCTTGGTGATTCTGTGGTCAAAATCAGAGCTTTGAATGTCCGATTCTCTCCAATTTCTGGGAAGTTTCGTTTTCCTCTATTATGTGTTAATATCGTGTTATTAAATTGATTTGAATGTGAACTCTGCCCTAATTGCATGCTCATTCGTTTAAGGAAAGGTTGATGTGCCGCCGGAAGTTGCAGATGATTCCGACATTGAAGAGAGAAGAAGACGAAGCTGAAAGTTTGGATTTTTTTTAAATTTATTTATTGGACGGAAAGCAGATTAGGAACGGAGGAGGGTAGGGTTTGGGATCATTGGCGTACTACGGGAGAGGAAAATCAACCCGCTCTGATAGTATTTTTTTGGTTTTACTACATGTATATTATAGGTTGTTACTATTAATTTTTTTACCGTTACTATATTTTTTGCTGTAACTTTGTCTATTTTATGGGCTGTTACTACTTGTTTATTGGCTGTTAGTGCATTTTTTGGGCTGATACTACTTGTTTATTGGCTGTTACTACAATTTTTTGGGCTGTTACTACTTGTTTTTTGGCTGTTACTACTTGTTTATGGGCTGATACTACTTGTTCATTGGATGTTACTACATTTTATGGGCTGTTACTACTTATTTTTTGGCTGTTACTACTTGGTTTTTGGCTGTTATTGCACTTTATCTAGCACGACTACGTGTTTAATGTGTAAAAAAAAATCATGAGTATTTCAGTCCATTTATTATAAATTTATTCTTTTTAATCACATAAAATGTAGTAACGTCATTATATCCCCATTTATGATTATTTTTTTGTCCTTCTAGCCTCTTCCCCCATTTTGAATTTGTATTTTCTTACCGAGAAAACAATATTTTATTCAAACATGTGGGACAACCAAGCCAAAATTACACCCCATCGAAGGGGAAGATTTCCAAAATTAATCTTCTTTTGCAAGTAGATGTGCCGGGGATTTTCCGATTCTGTCAAGAAATGGGAAAAAGAAAAGCAAGGTAGCATAGTAAGACAATTATCGATAACATGCACTTCCTAAATACGTTAGATGTACTTCTTGTGCCTTCAACTTTTGATACATTTAGAGGGAATCATCTTCAAAAACAACTCGGAAGAAGGCCCAAGTGGTGGTTTTTTTTTTTTGCCCTAACAGGGTTCGAGCACTGCTCTCCATGCCAGGTTATAGTCTAGTTCACCGCTAGACCGATGCACCTTGTGTCCAAGTGGTGGCCTTTATGAAACATGATAGGGCTAAGAATTTCACGTTTTTGGTCTCAGAGAAGTCACCCTACCCGGTTTAACGATGGGTGCAGTCGGTAAACTGGCCGTAGTGGGTTCGGCAGCTCGATTTGATCGTTTTGCGTTTTGCAGATCACAGTGTCGATTTCAAAGCGGATCAGGTTGCACAACCTATTTCGAATTCAAAATATCCTTTTTTGAAGGTAAAAATCAATATCTTTTTACAAAAATCTTAGCTTTGATCTTGACTGGATTATATTTTCATATTATTTGTGTTAAATTCGTTGATTGTTCGTATGTTGGCATGGTAATTTCGGGAAGTAGTTGTTATTTTCTTCGTAAATTCAGCTTTGATAAATGAGGTACAAAAATGCCCGGTTTTAATTTTTAATATCATACTTTTAATTTATGTATTTACTGTTTTCTTGAAATATGCTCAAATTTGGACATACCTATGTGAGTAGGTAGTTGTGGCTTAAAGAACAATCCTAAGAGCTTGGTTAGTCGGTTTCCCAACAACACTTGTCAGTGAATTTACCCAACTAAACTCCTGGGTCTGGTTTTAGGCTGTTTCATGTTGTATGAATATTTTCAAAAACTGTACTGTTTTCTGGTAATAATGCAAATCGTTTTATGTATATTGCAACGAGTAGTGGAGATAAGTTGTTATTATCTTTGTATGATCATAAAAGGTAGATATGTGCTCTTTATGTGCTTTATGATTATAAAAGGACTTGAACATGAACAATTATGCTCTTTATGTGCTTTATCATAATTTTATAGTCGTCATAAATATCTTCATATCCAAAACTGTAATTAATAAATTCTTCTACTCTTATTGAGGACCATCGGTGTAAAAGAAAATAAAGATGATTGATTCAGAATAATACTCATTAATTATTGATAGGAAGATTCTCTCCTAATTTGTAGGACCTTAAAAAGCATGACTGTCTTTCTAACCAATTTATTTGTAGAGTGTAATGGTCACTATTATTCTAATAATATCAATCTCTTTTACCCTTCTCTTATTTTTATTATTTCTCACATCGGCCTATATTTTAGGCAAATCACAGTATGAATATAACCAATACGAGTTGTAGTATTATCGCAGTTTTTACTTAGACACTGAAATCAGACACACACCTTCGGACATGTAATCTCATGCCACCTCCATGGATAATGATCGGCTCAATGGAGAAACCAATATTAATGATTGTGATTATGAATCATAGGATACATATGAATCTTGTTCGAAGATGATTAGAATGGCTTTTGATAATAATTAAAGGCCGTAAAATCTAATGAATTTCCTAGGGATCACACATACATAGCGAAAGATATTAATCAAAGCACCAAAATATGATATATGACCTAAATGTTGAATGGGAACAATTTATTCTCCAATGAAAACTCAAATTGAGTATTTCCTAGCATAAAGGAAATAATGCCGAGGCTGAATGTAACGTCTCGTCCCGAAAGTCGAGCCTACAATTAACCGGAACAAAACGTTCGGCACGTATTCAATGAGCCAGGCTTACGGAACACATCGGTCTCTTTAACTAGAATTCAAGAGAAAATTAATAAATAAGAAAAGAGCAGAAACATATAAAGACAAAAACTAAAATATGTTCGGTAAACCATATAAATATTGTAATTAAACTACTAAATGTTGGTAATTTAAGTGTTACCATGTTCATTTTTATAATCGGGGATTGGTACAAAGATGGGTGAACTCGGAATGCTATAATATGAGTTTGGAGGTACGGAGTGTACGCTCATATAAGTATTTACGAGTTTACGGATTTAAAATGATCAAGTATACTTCGGGAAAATCACTTAAAGGACTGAAAATTCACTTAAAGGACCAAAATTCAGAATTCGAGAAACAGGTGACAGGCTGCCGCCTGTCACCATAAGCGCCCGCCTGTGGGAAAAATTTGTGCAGAAAGTTGATCAGAAAGTTTGGTCGATTTTTTGGTTTCACAGGCTGGCCACAGGCGCCCGCCTGTGGCCCGAAATTCTGAAATGGTGTGTCTTTTCATCCTTTTCAACTGATTTATATATGTAACTTATTTCCAAGGGTTGCATACATAAGAGGTCGGTTTTCCACCAATATATATGATCATTTTGAGTGCTTTAAGATATATAAAAAAGAAAAAGAGCACATTCATCTTTGAGAGAGAAAACATCTTGCAAACTATCTCCAAGAGTATTCTTCATCTTTTATGCCTAAATTTGAAGGTAAAACATAGTCTTATCTCACAAAAGTATTTGTGACACCCTAGGCATTCAGTAAGGGACAAATAACTTTTGTAGGAAAGTGTTTAAACGATTCTACGTTCATATCAAGCAAACCAAATTTCTGCGGTTTTAGTTTTTCCTGCGTTTTCGACATTGTTGTTGTTATTCAAACCTCTTTTTGTTTCAACATTCTACAAAAGTTATTTAGTTTTAAAAATGTCAAGGAGATGACTGCAAATTTCGGAAAGTTGGAAAAGTTCGAAGGAGTGAACTTTCGAAGATGGCAAAGAAAGATGCATTTTCTGTTGACGACTTTGAAGGTGGTATATGTGTTGAGTACACCGATGCCTGAAGTGATGGATGACGGACCGTTGGAGTAACTGAGGAAGAAAAACAAATGGGAGAATGACGATTACATATGCCGAGGCCATATTTTGAACGGTATGTCTGATGCTCTGTTCGATATATACCAAAACGTTGAATCTGCCAAAGAACTTTGGGATTCTTTAAAATCAAAATACATGGATGAAGATGCATCCAGTAAAAAGTTCTTGGTTGGAAACTTCATTAAATATAATATGGTGGATTCACGTTCGGTAATGGAACAGTACAATGAACTTCTTCGCATTTTGGGTCAATTTGCACAGCATAAAATGGAAATGGATGAGTCTATTTCTGTTTCAAGTATAATTGATAAATTGCCACCATCTTGGAAATATTTTAAACATTTTCTGAAACATAAGAAAGAAGAATTATCTCTGGTAGAACTTGGTAGTCACTTGCGTACAGTTGAATCTCTAAGGGTGCAAGAGAACGGTAAAACCAAGGGTAAAGAGGTAATGGATTCGACTTCCATAAATATGGTGGAAACCGGGGAAAGTTCTCAAAAGAACCAGAAGAAAAGAAAAAGGCAATCATCTAAAAACAACGGCAAAGATGCCAACAAGAAACCGAAAGGTGCTTGTTGGGTTTGCGGGAAAGTTGGGCATTTTAAGGTTGATTGTCGATTTGGCAAAAATCAGAAAGGGCCAAACAACAGTTCGGGGCAAGGGTCTAAGGACCAAGGTGCTCCTAAACATCAAGGTCAGAATATTGTTTGTGGATTTAATTCTGATATGAATTATGTACCACTAATTTCTGAGGCATTTTATGTGCAGGATGATGATGTTGCTTGGTGGATTGACTCGGGTGCGACAAGGCATGTCTGCAAGGATCAACGTTGGTTTAAAGATTATGAACCTGTTAACGATGGATCCATGCTTTTTATGGGAAGCGAGTCAAAGGCCGCCATTCGTGGAAAAGGAACTGTTATTTTACCTTTTAGTTCTGGCAAATTTGTAAATTTAAAACATGTACTATTTGTTCCGGGGATCCGGAAAAACTTGGTTTCAGGAAGTTTGTTATGTAAAGATGGCTTTAAACAAGTCTTTTAGTCTGACAAATACATTTTAAGTAAATTTGGTGTATTCATAGGATTTGGTTATCTTTGTAATGGTATGTTTATGCTTAACATCCAGCATGATGTTGTGAATAATGTTTGTATGAATCATGATGTTAATGTCTCTGTTTTATGGCATGCTCGGTTAGGACATGTTCATTACAAACGCATGTTATTAATGTCTAAACATGATTTGATTCCATCTCTTGATATGAATGTAAATAAATGTGATACATGTATGTTGAACAAAATTGTTAGACAACCTTTTCATAGTGTTGAAAGGTCGTCTTCAGTTTTGGATCTTGTCCATAGTGATCTATGTGACTTTTGTGCTACACCTTCTTTTGGCAACAAAAGATATGTAGTGACTTTTATAGATGATTGCACTCGGTTCTGTTATGTTTTTTTTACTTCATTCTAAAGATGAGGCAATCGATAAATTCAAAATCTATAAAAGTGAAGTTGAGTTGCAATTAACCTCTAAAATTAAAAAGTTGCGTACCGATCGAGGTGATGAATACTTTGATCCAACCTTTTTCGGGTCATGTGGGATTATACATGAGGTTACGGCGCCTTACACACCACAGCAAAACAGTATAGCGGAAAGGAAAAACCGTACTCTTAAAGAGATGGTTAATTCCATGCTATCTTACTCATGCTTGAGTGAGGGATTTTGGGGAGAAGCCATGTTAACGGCTTGTTATTTGCTGAATAGAGTTCCTAATAAAAGGAATCCTATTACCCCATATGAACTTTGGTTCAAAAAGAAGCCAAACTTGAGTTATCTACGAGTTTGGGGATGTAGGGTTGTTGTAAGGCTCACCATGCCTAAGATTAAAACCTTGGGTGAGAGAGGCATTGATTGTATATTTATTGGATATGCTACGCATTCCAAGGCTTATAGGTTCTATGTTATAGATCCTAATGATTCAGTTGTTATTCATTCTATGATTGAATCAAGAGATGCTATCTTTGATGAAAATCGGTTTTCGTCTATACAAAGACCGAAGGATATAATTCCTATTAATGTTGGAGTGGAGAACAATAATGATATTAATTCTCAAGATGAGCCTTTGGAGCTTCGTAGAAGCAAAAGGGCTAGGAAAGCAAAGTCTTTTGGATCCGACTATCAAACTTATTTGGTAGAAGGAACAAGAGATGAAGTAGGATTCCAATATTCATATTGTTATAATATTGATGAGGATCCTAAGACTTTTAAGGAGGCTATGGAGTCTCGAGACATGTCATTTTGGAAAGAAGCCGTCAATGATGAGATGGATTCCATAATGGGAAATAACACGTGGATCCTTACGGATCTTCCGCGTGGTTGCAAACCTTTGGGTTGCAAGTGGATCTTTAAAAGAAAGATGAAAGTTGACGGCACTGTCGACAGGTATAAAGCCAGATTGGTAATTCAAGGCTTTAGACAAAAGGAAGGTATTGATTATTTTGATACCTATGCACCGGTTGCTAGAATCTCCACAATTAGATTGTTGATTGCCCTAGCTGCTATTAACAATCTGGTGATCCATCAAATGGATGTTAAAACAGCCTTCTTAAATGGAGATTTAGAAGAAGAAATTTATATGAAACAACCGGAAGGGTTTGTTATGCCTGGAAATGAGCATAAGGTATGTAAGCTTATTAAATCATTGTACGAGCTTAAACAAGCACCTAAACAATGGCATCATAAATTTGATGAAGTTGTCTTGTCTAATGGTTTTAAGCTTAACCAATCAGACAAGTGTTTATATAGCAAATTTGACAATACCGGTAATGGTGTGATCATTTGCTTATATGTTGATGACATGTTGATATTTGGAACTAACCAAGAACAAGTTGACCTTTGTAAGGCCTTTTTGTCATCAAGTTTCTCTATGAAAGACATGGGGGAGGCGGATGTGATTCTTGGAATCAAGATCAAACGGAGTGACAAAGGGATCTCTTTGACACAATCTCATTATATTGAGAAAGTGTTAAAGAAATTCAATTGTGAAAATTCTACTCCAGCTAATACTCCCATGGATCCTAATGAGAAACTCATGCCTAATACAGGAAATCCGATATTACAACTTGAGTATTCTCGGGTGATAGGATGTTTGATGTATGCTATGACTAGCACACGTCCGGATATTGCTTATGCGGTTGGAAAGCTAAGCAGGTTTATGAGTAATCCGAGTAGTCATCATTGGCGTGCGGTAACTCGTGTACTAAGGTATCTTAAGTTGACCAAGGATTTTGGCTTGACTTATGTTGGACATCCTTCAGTAATAGAAGGATATTCAGATGCTAGTTGGATATCCAATGTAGAGGATCATTCTTCTACTAGTGGTTGGGTGTTTTTACTTGGAGGAGGTGCCATTTCATGGGCTTCCAAAAAGAAAACATGTATTACTGGCTCTACTATGGAGTCAGAATTTGTTGCCTTGGCCGCAGCCGGAAAAGAGGTGGAATGGCTTAGGAATTTGATATATGAAATTCCGTTATGGCCAAAACCAATTTCACCCATATCCATTGTGATAGTGCTTCTACCTTGTCTAAAGCATATAGTCAAGTGTATAATGGAAAGTCGCGACACCTGGGCGTTAGACATAGCGCGGTACGTGAGTTGATCACTCATGGTGTGATTTCGGTTGTCTTTGTGAGATCTCAACATAATTTAGCCGATCACTTAACCAAAGGATTGGCTAGAGACATGGTACAAAAGTCTGTAATCGGGATGGGTTTACAACTCATTTGAATCTTGGTGATAGTATACCTAATTCCCTTCTAATACAATGTTCGAGGCAGAATTCAATGTGGAAGGCCTATTATCTAGATTTGAGCACATGATATTATCCCGAGGTATGTGCTATTACCTGTAAGTTAAGGATGAAGGGATTCTTCTTAAATGAGTCTTTGATAAAGTGCTATTGCAGGTACACGATTATATAAAGACTCACCTATATGAGTATGAAGTTTGGCCACTTCAAGGAAGTTCGAGAGTTGGCTTTCTATATGCTCATGAATGGATATGGACACAAGGCCTGAATAATTAGTGTCAAGAATAAGCTTTTGGAGTTATATTAACTCGTGTGTATGTTATCTTCATGTATTCAAAACGTGTAAAGGGGTTCAATGCTTAGACACACCCCAATACTCGAATATTTGAAATGTGTAATATTACTAGGTGATAATTCAATCTTTGTGACATTATCATTGATGCATGAGTTGTTATGTTTTGATCGTTCTTCTTGACTAAACCAAGGATTACACTTAAATGGGGGAGGATTGTTGGTAATTTAAGTGTTACCATGTTCATTTATGTAATCGGGGTTTGGTACAAAGATGGGTGAACTCGGAATACTATAATATGAGTTTAGAGGTACGGAGTGTACGCTCATATAAGTATTTACGAGTTTACGGATTTAAAATGATCAAGTATACTTCGGGAAAATCACTTAAAGGACTGAAAATTCACTTATAGGACCAAAATTCAGAATTTGGAGAAACAGGTGACAGGCGCCCGCCTGTCACCATAGGCGCCCGCCTGTGGGAAAAATTTGTGCAGAAAGTTGATCAGAAAGTTTGGTCGATTTTTTGGTTTCACAGGCTGGCCATAGGCGCCCGCCTGTGGCCCGAAATTCTGAAATAGTGTGTCTTTTCATCCTTTTCAACTGATTTATATATGTAACTTATTTCCAAGGGTTGCATACATAAGAGGTCGGTTTTCCACCAATATATATGATCATTTTGAGTGCTTTAAGATATATATTAAAAAAGAAAAAAAAAAAAAAAAAAAAAAAAGAGCACATTCATCTTTGAGAGAGAAAACATCTTGCAAACTATCTCCAAGAGTATTCTTGATCTTTTGTGCCTAAATTTGAAGGGAAAATGTAGTCGTATCTCACAAAAGTATTTGTGACACCCTAGGCATTCAGTAAGGGGCAAATAACTTTTGTAGGAAAGTGTTTACACGATTCTACGTTTATATCAATCAAACCAAATTTCTGCGGTTTTAGTTTTTCCTGCGTTTTCGACATTGTTGTTGTTATTCAAACCTCTTTTTGTTTCAACACTAAAAGTCTGTAAATATTCAAAATAACAAACAACCGCTGTAGTACTAATATCTCAAACAAACCAACATCAAAACCATACTAATATCTTAGAAAAAATAATTATAAGAACAAAAACTACTAGAAGATGGCACAAGTGCCTTATTCTTGGTTCCAATCACATGAAACAAACTAATAACCGAAAATAAACTCCAGACTACTCAAATTGAGGATTTTGTTTACCTAAAGGAATTAAGGTCGAGGCTGAACAAGGCTGCCAACAAAATAAAACGTGCGATTAGAGTAAAACCACGTGAGATTAGTGTAAAGCCCCTTTGGAAGGAATCTGCTATGTATAACTCGATGGCTAACTAAATCATACAAAAAAAAATTACTTTCAATTTCATGAAAGATAATCAAATTTCTATCGCCCTCGAAAAGAGGCACAGGTGTGAATGAGGTTCCGTCATGTAGCATATTGCGTATAGTTATTTTCATCCATGAATCCTTCAACCCGTAATCCTTCATCACCCATAAATCAAAATTATGAATAGGGTTTACCGCAATTTTGCTTAACACCAAGCGATTGTTATTCAACACACTCAATCTCAAATCATCATCCTTTAGAACTTCGGGTACATGCAAAATCTTTTCTTTCTCTCGTTCTAAGATCAAATGCCAGAATGGAATATTTCCTTTCTTCATCCCGTGGATAGTTGTGCAATATCCAATGTAAAACACAATTAACTAAAACCCCGTCGATGCCACAAATGTAATGACGAAAATCAAGAAACGATCTTACTCTACTCCATGAATTCGATCTTGACTGTAAACTTTATATTCATACGCACGATTAAACATTGAAGGCCTCTCCTCTGGTCGGCCTACCATCACAACTTTATAGTCGTCATGAACATCATCATAACCAAAACCGCAAATTGATATTCTTCTACTACTCTTATTGACGACCATTGATGGCCTGTTAGGCAAATTCCAGAATTAATTTATCACCGGATTGCATAAACATATGTTACATTCGTCACGAGACATTAGACCATTGCATGAGCCTATAATCTCTTCTATTAGATTTGTGAAAGAGAGAAATGAGAAAGGCTTATGTTGTATTATTCAATGGGAAAACAGTTACAATATATAGGCGGCCAGAGGCTTCTCAGGGAAGCTTAGCAATAATAATAATAATAATAATAATAATAACAATAATAATAAGTCTAATATATCTCTAATATATATCTCTAATAGCCCTCCTCAAGCTCATGATAGCACAGCGGACATGAAGCTTGAAACTCGTATGCGTTGATGACGGCTTGAATCGTGGAAGCGGCTTTAGAGGAGAGTGACCGGGAGGAAGTACTGGATGTGGGAGGAATAAATTCTTGGGACACACATAAAATAAAGGGGAGGGAATAAACCCTTGACAGAGGGGAGGGATATTACCCTGACAGAAAATAAATAGGGAGAAAATAAAATGGGGAGGGATATACCCTGGATAGTAAATAAAAGTGGGAGCAACCTGTGCTAACAAAAATAAAAATAGGGAGGGAGAAATTTGGGAGGGATATACCCTTAAAAGCGTTCCCAAGAAAAATATTCCTCGTATTCCAAACCTTTACCTCCCGAGCCAAAATTTACCTCTGAATGAGCCGAGTTTTAAGCAATTGAGGGAGCCGAGATGCGGACCATCAGCCAATAATAACCAAACCTTCCATAATCAGCCTTAGGGTTAAAAACTCAGGCCTTAACCGTCTCAGCGACCATGCAGCTATTAATTAGGAGCGCCGCAAAATCTGTTGTATGGAGGTGAAGAGGTCGGCGCTAGGGTTTGTGTTGTCGAAGCAGCGGCGGCTTTGCTTGCGGCAAGGCCGCTAGCGGCGGGGCGAGTGTCTTTGGAGATGGCGGCTGCCGATGGAGGAGGAGCAGGACCGATGGTGCCATTGACCGGGGCAGGAACTTAACAAGCTTCCGGTGGATGATGCTGGTGGCGGGAAATAATAGAGATATAATATTATTCAGTGGCGGCTAGCGGCGGTGGCCGCTAGATAGAATAGTGAAAATGAGAAAAGGCTTGTTGTTATTCAATAGAAAGCATTACAATATATAAGCCTCGAAAGGCTTCTAGAGGAAGCTTAATATATAACCATAAATGCAGAATATATCACCATAAATGCATAATATAAAAAATATATAATCTAAATCTTATTATATCTCTAATAGCCCCCCTCAAGCTCATGGGAGCGCAGCGGACATGAAGCTCATAGGCGTTGATGGCGGTTGGATGCATCTTCAACAGTAACCGGGAGGAATGAGTAGTGGGTGGATGAAGAAATCCTGGGACGCAATTTCAGGATATACCCTAAAAGAACCGATGGTCAACCTGTGTTAACAGGAGGGAGGGATATACCCTTGCATAAAAAATAAAAAAATTGGGATTTACCCGTGCAGAAAAGAAAATTTGAGGGATATACCCTTGCAGAAAAGAAATCAACCTGTTTGAACATGAGGGAGGGGGACGTACCCTAGCAGAAAATAAAATTATTGTGGGATATACCCTTGCATAAAAAAAAATTGGGATTTACCCGTGCAGAAAAGAAAATTTGAGGGATATACCCTTGCAGAAAAAATATCAACCTGTTTGAACAGGAGGGAGGGGGACGTACCCTAGCAGAAAATAAATTTTTTGTGGGATATACCCGTGCGAAAAAAATAAAATAAAATGTGGAGGGCGATATCCTAAAATACGGTCCCAGAAATTTCAGCCTACCGCAATCGGTTACCTCCCATTATTTACCTTTACCACCCATTTTGGGGGATGCTGCCGAGATTTTGTTGGTCCAAGTGCTTCCATTAATTTGTTTAAAGAGTGTCCGCTTCACAGATTTAATACTGTACTTGTTGAATCTAATTATTTCCTAATTGTTTTTCCATGCGGTGATAGTGCCGCAAATTAGGTATCCCATTTTCCCGCAATAGGCCAAACAAATTATATGGGCACCACAAGCGGTCGCTTTAATTTCTATGAGTGGCGCCACCACAAGCGGCTTCCATGACGGTGGCTCTGTTTCAATATTACGGCCGGCTTCGAGATCTCGTTTCCTTGGGTCCGAGAGGGCGGTGCTGCGAAGCTGAACGGGTGGCCATTGATGCCGGCAATGATCCGGTGGCGGCTAGGGTTTTATTTAAAAGGAAAAAAAAATATGGATATTAACTATAAAAAAAATTTTAAAAAAAATTGCAACGTGAAAAAAAAAAAAAAAAATTAAATTGGGAGGGGGTGAGGGTTTGATCATATTGATGTCACAAACCCCCACCCGGGCATTCTTTTTTGTAGAACTTGCTCAGGATCGAAAGATGTTAGTCTAGAGCTCTGCTACCATATTAGATTTGTGAAAGAGAGAAATGAGAAAGGCTTATGTTGTACTACCTCCGGTCTAAAATATAAGTCATCCTAGGAGTTTTCACACAGATTAAGGAATTGGTTGAATGTCATTAATTTGAAGGTTAATGTCTAAAATACCCCTTGACTATCATTAATGCAATAGTTGTTAGGTAATGAAAAGTTGTTGAATTCATAATAAATTAAGGTTAAGATAGAGAAAGAGCAATAAATGTTGCATTGGTAATGTAGAATGACTTATATTATGGGATAAGTAGAAAATTGTAGGATGACTTATATTTTGGACCGGAGGTAGTATTATTCAATGGGAAAACAGTTACAATATATAGGCGGCGAGAGGCTTCTCAGGGAAGCTTAGCAATAATAATAATAATAATAATAATAAGTCTAATATATCTCTAATATATATCTCTAATATCTTCTATCATCCCTTTGCCGGAACTGTCAAAACGGTGGCGGAGCCGAGGATGGTGGAGCGGTTTGGATTTGCAGCCTAATTCCTTGTTTTTTCCGGTGATGAAAATATTTACCTCGTGTATCTGCTTTCTTCTGGTCGTTATATATTTTACCCCGTGTAGCTGCTTATCAATTTTCTTCTCCTTAACATCTTCATATACTAAGATGTTTGGTTTCGGGTTGATCTGAGTCTGATTTAGATGTAATTTAATGAAATTTGGGCTTGAAATCAAAGTGTTCCATGATTTCGAGACGCTTTTAAATCGAAAAACAGATTCTGCTGGTAATCTTAACAGGACATACATCATTAGATCTTCATGTAGATAAAAATTCCCCATTCGAGTTTTCTCTTCAACTATGCAGACAGAACCCCCAAGAACGTGAGAACCCTAATTTTAAGGTGATTTAATGAGATACATATTATTATGCAAAATATTTGATTTTGGACTTTAAATCAGTGTCTAATTACCGTATTGAACAAGAAATGGTGATTTGTTTTTTTTTGTGTGTGTGTGTGTGTGACATGTAATGAAAGGGGTAAAACAACAAAAGTAATAATACGGGCACAATCGTTGTGCAACAACGAGTGACACAACGTTCATCTGCACCGTTGATCTTGATTGTTCACATCAAGATAAATTTAGAGTAATGATAGATATACAACGGTTGTGGCACAACGAGAGTCACAACAGCCACCATTGATCATTATGTAAATCTAACATGATTAATTGTGTAGATGGCCGTTGTGTCACCCATTGTGACACAACCGTTATGCCTATATCATTACTTATAAATTTAGATTTATAATGATCAAATGTGCATATGACCGTTGTGGTACAATGATTGTGCTCGTATCATTACTCAAATAATATTTATATTCAAATACTACCTGCGTTTGAAAATATAAGTAATCGTACATTTTTTTTTATTTGTTCCACAATATAAGTCATTCTAAGTTACCAATTTAACATTTATTGCTCTTATCTCTATTTTACCGGAGTATTTTAGACATTAACCTTCATATTAATGACATTCAACTAATTCCTTAAACTGTGTGAAAACTTTTAGGATGACTTATATTTTGGACCGTAGCAGTACTTTGACCAATTATATTTTTTCAAATTTTTTTTTGTGTGTATAAACTTTGTATTTTTGTTTAGAGAATGTAAGCTTTTATAATATGTAAGTTACGTTATTTTTCGTACCAAATGGTATCGGACTATCATATAATAAGCATAAAAGACATTATAAAGCATAGTCACGCGCATTATTTTATACTAGTAACGGCACACGTTTGTTTAAAAAAATAAAAAAAAAACAAAAAAAAAAAACAAACCAAAAAGGTTTGATAAAAAAAAAAGTGTCCGTGTAGTGTTTTTTTCGGTTTGATTTTCGGTTCGCTTACAGATAAGATGTAAAGTGTTAATCAATCGAACAAAAATTTAGGTTTATATATAACGCTAACCGAAATAAATTGTAGATTGTTAATTGCAATCGAACAAAAATTTAGGTCTCTATATAACGCAAAACGAAATTTTGATATTTAAAGAAGAAAATAAAACATTTCTACTGAATAAAAAAAATCGCCACGTGTTAGATAAGGAGGGTGGTCACGTGGCCTCTTGTGGCACACTCTTTAATAGATACTTCCTCAGTCCCAAAATGTAAGTCCATTTGAGGTTTTTCACACAGATTAAGAAAATTGATTAAATTGGTTATTTGTCATTAATTTTGATGAAAAAGACTAAAATGATCTTTGACTGATATTAATGCAAAATAGTGAAAAATGGGTGGGTAATAAAAAATAAGTGATAAAAGAAGAAAAATGTAATAAATGCTTCATTGATTTTTTAAATGAATTTAAATTATGAAAAAAAACCAAAAAACTAAACAGATTTATATTTTAAGGCCCAGAATAAGATAAGAAGATAAGATATAAAAAAATTTGGTTCAAGTGGTCATTATATTATTCAGGGTGATGACAAAAGGTGGTTTGAATATTCAAAGCTTCATTGATAACATATAGTAGTGAGGTGCAGGTGAAGAAAAAGAAGAAAAGAAAAAAAACCATTCCCTCAACCGCTTGCTTGAGCAATTCAGGGGAGTGAAAAATGGTTCACACTTTTGTGGATTCTGCTCTTACAGATCTGTCGACGTTAGTTAGCTATCTCACATTTGCTGACTCTTTGAAAGCACAAATTCAAGCTTTCCAAGTTGATCTCAGATTTCTTCAAATGTTCCTGCGTTGCCTCATCACTTTGGACCCAGATAATGATATGGATCGTAAGTTAATATCTGGTATGCTTTCTTCCGTTAAAGGCATATGGGACGATTGTGGAGAGGGTCTTTACACTGCTGGGCGTCAAGCAATGAAAAAGAAGATCCAAGTTTGGAATAGGCTGGCATCCAAATTGGGCTACAAAATCCAACAATGTAAGCGAGAAATCAAGAAATATTGCGTGCAATATATGTCCAGCTCATTTCAGTCCAAACTTTTCAGGGGTGATGAGATACTGGAATTCCTTGATGAAATCCTCAACAATTCCAACAATCTCCCTGCTGCGGGATATCAACAATTCCAAAAGCTCAGAGAGAAACTCTTATCATTAAGGCATATAGTAGATTTTGCTGCTAGGAGATGCCCAGATGATGTGAAGGAGTTGAGAGATTTCATGATCCATGCTCATACATGGGCTAATAAGGCAGCTTGTCTGACATGTCTTTACTGGGCAAGTGATGCGGAAGATGAGGGAAGAAATGAAATCAGAATGAATCTTTGGATTGCTGATCTGCTGAGCAAGGTCAACCCTTGCACTCTTGAGTTCATACAGATGTGTTTTGCAGCCATGAAGTCGTCACGTGCTGATGCTAATTTCCTATACAACGAATTCGTTATAAGTTTTACTGATTTTCTGGAAGAGACTATGGCTTTGAAGGATGACAATGAAACCCTTCGTGAGGATTGGATATTCCTCATAAGCTACTTAACTGTTCCACCTGCAGACCATCATGCATTGACTTTCCATCCTGCAGAGATTCTTCTTCTTGGTGACGCTTCCCATTCAGGGGACTTGACAGTAGACAGGGCGATTCAACCTGATTTTTCTAGCAAGATTCACAATTTCAGGGGACAAATCGAAGAGCTTCACGTCCGGATTCCAGATTTCATTCTGCCTACGACAGACAGACTCGGCTTTGTTGAACGTCTCTTAGGCAAGATTGAACATCTGACGACAACGATGGAATGCAACCCAAAGATTGCCCCTTTTGCCAAACATCTTATTAGAGTTAAGGAGGAATTAACGTCTCTATGTCGGTCAATCCATGTTATTTGGGAGCTCCAAAGCGAACACGAAGATCTTAAAGATCTATTGGACCGAATGATCAATGTAGCATACCATGCAGAACTCGCTGTCAATTCATCTTTTACCATTGATCGTCCTATATGGTACCATATGTCTTGTTTGTCTTATGTCCTAGTAAAAATTAAGGATATTCAAAATGAGTTTGGGGAGCTTAATACCAACCAGATTCACGGAATTGCAGCTGGTACTGGAGTTGATGTTTCCGAATCGCCGTCTGTCTACATGCCTCCGATTTTAGAGTTCACTGAAACTGTGATGGGTTTTGAAGATGAACAACAAGTACTAATGGGCCGAATCACAAGGGGAACTCCACATCTTGACATTGTCTCTATTGTGGGCATGGGCGGGCTTGGTAAGACTACTCTTGCCAGGAAGCTCTTTAATGAACCTTTTGTTAGACATCATTTTCATAAACGTGCATTCTGTTATGTTGGTCAAGACCATAATATTAAGCGCTTATTGCTTGAGATTTTAAGAGAAATCATTGTGATTGGTGATCACATTCATGACACGAGGGAAGAGGAATTAGCAGATATATTGCGCCAACGCTTGAAAGGATGTAAGTATCTCATTATTATGGATCACATTTGGGATGTCGGTGCATGGGAAGGTGTAAAGCAGTCATTTCCAGATGACCGCAACGGTAGTAGAATTGTATTCACCACTCGGAACATGTATGTCGCTGAACAGCTAAAATTATATAGTACGCCTCATTCTCTTCGTTTTCTTTGGATTGAAGAAAGTTGGGAGTTGTTACAAGCAAAAGTATTCCGCAACCGTCCTTGCCCTTCACATCTTAAGGAGGTAGGATTGTCGATCGCGAAAATTGCAATGGTCTACCTCTGGCTGTTGTGGTAATAGCAGGTCTTCTTGCAGAATACCTGAAAGCTGGTCTTCATGGAATGAGATAGAAGATCGCATTAGTTCTTATCTCTCTGACGAAGGCTGTATGAACATTATAGAATTGAGTTACAAGCATTTACCTGAGGCTTTAAAGTCATGCTTGCTTTATGTTGGAGCGTTTTTAGAAAAGAAAAATATCAGTGCAAAAAGATTAATGCTGTTGTGGGCTGCTGAAGGATTTGCACCTAAGTCTTCTGAGAGCAGTAGCAACTTTCTTAGCATGGCAAAGCAATATTTGAACGATCTGGTTGACCGTAGCCTAGTGATTGTCCATCAAAGAAGTTCCACAGGTGGAATTAAACGCTGTGAGGTTCATGGAATAGTACGTGACTTCTGCCGAATCAAAGCCCAAGAGGAGCATTTTTTCCACTTCATTGAAAGATCAAACGGCTCAAACATATTCTCGATGAGTGAAATATATAAACAATATCGTCTCTGCATTCATGTTAAGTTGGAAAGTGAAGATAATGCAGAAGCAAGAAGAGGCCACTCTACTGCACACACTCTAATTTATTATTATCCCAATTCCCCTTGCTCTGTGGATGCCTTACCTTTGAGCAATGTTAAACTTGTACAAGTGTTGGATGTTAAGGCCGAGTGTGATACTTTCCCAGAAGAAGTAACAATGTTAGTCAATCTTAGATACTTCACACTCAAGACCCACACATTAGGCTCTGTTCCATCAATAATAGCCAACCTTTGGAACCTAGAAACATTCGTTCTAAAATGCTTCTCCAATAAGAAAATATGTTTGCCGGAAACAATTTGGAAGATGAAAAGACTGAAGCATGTCGATGTAGGACGAGAAGCTGTTGTTGAATTGGATAATGACGTAGGGAAGGATTCATCAAAACTTCCTAATATTGAAAGTTTTTCTTCGGTGACTATTACTTATGGAGAATCTGGAGTAGAGCTACTGAGAAGGCTATCAAACGTTTGCAAGTTGAGCTGCTATTATTATACTTGTTGGGATTGGCGAAAAAAGTTCCAACAATTGCCAAAGTTGGACGAATATCTTACTAAGCTCGAATCGTTGAATATAGTTTCTGATGGACCATTTTACCCCTGTGTACCGAGCTTCCCCATAACACTGAAGAAATTGAGTTTAGAGGGTGTCGATCTACCTTGGAGTGAAATTTATGCAATCGCAAAGCTACCTTGTCTTGAGGTTCTGAAGCTGATGCCGACAGCATTCCGGGGGAGTAGATGGGATGTAAGAGATGAGGAATTTCCAAAGCTGAGGTTGTTGAAACTGTACGGATTAGATGTTGCAGAATGGACTGCATCCCTTGAAACCTTCCCTTGCATAGAGCAGATTGTTGTGGAATCCTGCTATAATCTCGTGGAGATCCCTGCCTCTTTTGAGGAAGTTCCTACTTTGAAGGTTATTGAAGTATACGATTGCAAAGAAGAAGTAGGAAAGGCAGCAATTCAAATTCAGGAAGAGCAGCTGGAATTGGGAAATGATAGCCTGCAAGTTCGAGTCATTGAACAGTAGTAATTGTGTGCGCTCAAGGTACGTACGTACTAATGAGTAACGTCAAACTCTGTTTTTCTTTTCTCGTTTTTTTTTATTTTATGAAACATTGCTTGAGCTATAGCCTATATATATGTTGTCAGAAGTATCAGATTTTCAATTTTCTGTTTTCGAGAGATTATGGAAAGGGGAATATTCTAGAGAGAGAGAGATCATATATATAGAAGTGAGATAAGGTTGGAAAATACATGTGGGTGGCTGGGAGTACGGTGAAGTTTTTGTATAGTGTGTACGTACGTAGGTACACACGCGACGACAAGACAATCCGAACCGCGGTTAAGTGCGAGAATGAAATCGTGTGGACGGGACGTAACGCGTGTATGCACGCGTACGTAGGTACACACATACGCAAAAACTTCCCGGGAGTACGTTACGCTACGTTGTAAGATTTGATTTTTCTTATAGATCTCTTCTCTTGTGCTCAGTATTGCAGGTGAAAAAAAAAGATGTTCTATGCTTACTTGTGCAGTAACTGATCGAATATGTTGATTTTGTAGCATATGAAGAATATGTTGGAGTTTACAATGGGGGTCAGTTGTACGTGTTTATATTTTCCTTGTTCTACGGGAAATGTACTAAATATTGATGAGTGTTGGAAATAAACATGGCAAATGAGTGTTTTGTCAAACAAAATAAAAATGCGATTTTTTATTCATACCATTATTTTCAGAGTAAATTTCAAAGAACAATTTTGTTTGATCAAACAAGAAGAAAAAGAAATACAAAATAGAAGGAAAAAAAAAACAATTTTATCCACGAAACAAAAGAAACAAGAAAAAAAGAACAGAATCAACGTTGAAAGAGTACAGTGCACAATATAATTATATTTAACTGATAGATAAAGAAAATAATGGCCGAGATGATGGACTAATTTTTATTAACACGTGGCAGCATGAGAATTAAATACTTGTTAGTAGACTTGAAAAAAAAAACCGAAAAATCAATCCGAACCGAAATAAACCAAACCAAGAGAAAACCGATCAAATCGGTTTGGATTGAAACCGAACTGAATTTAAATGGTCTGGTTTCGGATTACCCTAATTAGAAACCACCCAAACCGAAACCGAACCGAATTCCCAACCATATATATATACCCAATATTACTCAACCCAAAATAAATCCTAGGGTTCCAAAATTCTACAAAGAAGCAACGGCACCTTTCTTTAGATTAGTGGACTAGTAGTAGTACATTAGATATTGTACTAATTAGGCACATGAGTTGCCACTTTTTACATTTTGTTGTATTAATTAGGGCCATTAATGAATTGATTATGTACGTTTGCTGTTGTAAGATATGTAATAACAACTAACTAGTAGTAATTTGCCCTGATGTACATTTGCTATATGTTATTAAGTGGCTTTTGAATATGTTGTGTGCACTAATGTTATTAAGTAATTAGCCCTGATGTACCTTTAATTTGTTTTTACTTTATATTAGTTACTTTATACTCCCTCCGTTTTTTTTTATCTGTCACATTTCACAATTTACTCTTTTTTTATTTATCTGTCATTATATATTTCCAAAGCATCATTTATTATTTTTTCCTTCTTTACCAATAAAATATTTATATCTCCAATAAAAAAACACATTTCCAATACTAAAAACACATTTACCAACAAAGTATTTACATCTCCAATAAAAAAATACATTTCCAACACTATATTTGAGACATATTAACTATTTTCTTAATTTGTGTGAATCTTCTCTCTGCGACATATATATAAAAACGGAGGGAGTATTTAAATACTTCAGGTGAAAATTGTGATTTATAATATTGTGTAGATAGTTTTTTGCTGAAAAGGACATTTTAATTCATAAATCCGGTTCCAAGTACACTACATATTAATAAGGACAAAATATATTATTTCTTCCCAAAATACCCTTCAAAACCTAATCCCCAATTCATTCATTAAGCCGCTTCTTCAAACCGCTTTTTCAAAGCCTAATCCCCAAGTCCGGCAAGTCCCCTGCAAAATGCCCCTTTTTTCCTCATCATCTCTCTTGTTTTTGAATGCTTGAAGGAGTTAACGATTGAAGAAGGTCGTAGAGGGGCGGCGGCAGTGTAGGGGGCGGCGGCTATGGTTGAGCAGCCAGGGGGGGGTCGCTTCATCTCCTACGGGTGTGCCGCCGGGCCGGGGCCATGTGTACCGGCGAAGGAGTTAACGATTGAAGAAGAAGACGAAGCAAGTAAGCGCATTGAACCTCGACTTCAAAGGTCGCCGGATTTGGGGCGGAGGAGGAGTGGTGAACTTCTTCCCTCATCCAAACTCACCCATTGCCCACATCTGCTAATTCAAATCGGCCGGTTTCTCTATGATTTGGGGATGATTTGGGGCGGAGGAGGGTGAAGGAGGGTGACGGCGGCGGAGGTTGCGCATTTTGCGCATTTTTTTTTTTTTTTTTTTTTTTGAGGATTTGGGATTTGGGATTTGGGATTCACTACCTGAAACGGTAAATGTTACTCTGTGCTGGATCGATCAATGTTACAGTATGATGTGGATGAATGGTACTGCTTGTTTAGTCTGATCGTGTGCAAAGGTTACTTGATGACTCATGAATTCATGAATGTTCTTGCATCTGGATGAATGTTACTTGTCGATTCATTAATGTTACTTGATGATTCATGAATGTTTCTTGCATCCGGATGAATGTTACCGTGAATGTTACTTGATGATTCATGAATGTTCTTGCATCCGGATGAGTTACTCGATGATTCATGAATGTTCTTGCATCCGGATGAATGTTACTGTGAATGTTACTTGATGATTCATGAATGTTGTTGCATCTGGATGAATGTTACTGTGAATGGGTATTTTTGTCCAAAAAATTTGTTTTTGTCCTTTATAATCTTTAAAAATAGAAAATGTCATTCCAGACCCATTTCTGTTAATTCTTGTCCTTATGGCCCCTCCCCCCTTCTTTTTATTGGTTCCTTTTTTTTTTTTTTTTTTTACCGTTCATCATTTTACTGTTCATCGATCCAGGTTCGCCTCTGTTTTATCGTTCATCGGCCCAGTCCAGATATTTTTTTTTAATAAAATTTTTTTATTGGTTTTTTTTTTTTTTTTGCTGTTTTTTTTATTGGGTTTTTTTTTTTTTTTTTTTTTTTTGCTATTCATCGGCCCAGTCCAGTTTTTTTTTTTAACTGTTCATCGGCCTAGTCCAATGCTGGGAGTTGTTGCTATTATTATTGTTGTGGACTTTGCAATTTGCCCAATGAATTGATTTGTTTGTGGGCTTTTTGACTGGGCCGGTTTGTGTGGCTTGCTGGTGTGAGAGTTCATTTCCAGTCCGGTTTAGGCCCACTATTAAGTAAAAGAGGGCATTAGGTGTTAGCTTACACAGACACGGATACGGACATATCATACGGCACGACGGTATGACTAATTTCAAAATATAAGGTCACGACGTGTTGTCAACACGATCTTTGTATCATTCCAAAAAAATTGTGTTTGACGTTTACATGAAATATTATAAATTTCTTAAAATAAATTCATTTCATAAAAAAACATATCGTTTGTACACGGCGATATGACTATTTTCAAGATATAAGGTCACGACATGTTGCCTACACGATCTTTATATCATACCAAAAAAAATTGGGTTTGACGATTACATGAAATATTAAATTTCTTGAAATGAAAATTTTTTTAGTAAAAAAACATATCGTTTATATAAAATATTAAATATCCTGAATTTCTTTTAATGTAAAAAAAAAAAAAAAAAAAAAAATTCGGCCACAAATATTGTTAAACTGGCTATAGTGTATTGTTGATTTAATTTCTATGGAAATTCGAATTGTGTATTTTACCATGGATGTTAAAATTAGCCTAGATCTAAGAATACAAAAAAAAAGGTTCAGTAGTGTCGATTTTGTGTCGTGGAGTGTTGACAGTGTGTTAGATTTTAATTAATATTCATTTCATCAACCGACACCTGTTGGATATGGCGTCGGGGTGTATCAGAGCGTGTCGTGTCGTGTATTTGGTAGAACACGTGTAGTTGCAAATAATGTCGAAGATTGCTTCATTTTTTCAGTTAAAATAGATTTAAGTAGAAATTGAAAAACAATTGTTCAGTAGTGTCGAAAAGTATCCATACGATGTCGGGAGGTGTCGAAGATGTGTCCGATGTTCATTTCATCAACCGACACATGCCGGACATACCATCGTAATGAATCAGACTCAGCTTTTGTTATGATTTCAGTCCTCTATGATTATTACATTAGCTGATTCACTTTTGATTTTCGCATTTCGATAATTATAAATATAAACCGGGCCACCAATAGTGGTGGTGCAGGAATGCTTTTCTTCGTAGTTCTCTAACAAGGACTCCTCTTCTTCCCTCAAACTCTGACATATTACGCGGGCCCGGTCAACTTCATTCGAATCGATGTAGATACCACATGAAGAGCTCGCATCTAAACGAATTAGATCTATGCGCAATGGATGGATCACGATTTATATATTACAATACATAAATAAAGGATTTAACAACTACAAGGGGGTTAAGAAAATCATACCAATAGAAAGAAGAGAAGCCAAGATCTTAGGATGAGAAGCCTTGATCTTCCAATGTGTTCTCCAAACGGTGGTTGGTGGACACCCTTCTTGATAAAGAACCTCCTTGATATGCAACACCAAGAAAAACTTGTAGTTTTTCTTCTTCTAAAACCCAAGACAAGAAAAACTAATTTTTTTCTCTTTTTTTGTGTGTGGGCGAAAATTTTCAATTGCCATTACACTTGGAATAACTCTCCTTTTATAGGAGAGTAAATCCTTGGTCTCCAAGTTTTAATTAATTAAATAAATAATTAATTAAATAAAATAAAAGAATATTTTCCTTAATGACTAATTGTGACATGTATTGACCAATAGGAAATCAAATAACAAGTCATCCAACCAATCATATAACAAGAATATCTTTTATTTTCCATAACACAAGAAAATTAATTCTTGTGCTAAAAAGACCATAATGGCGCCACATTAGGGTTTAGCCCACATAAAATGTCTTTTATGTGTATTATATTATTTAGCCCAACTAAATAATATCCATGCATATCAATTAATTAGCCCACCAATTAATTATCACCGAGGCCCAAATAAACAAGAATATTAGCCCGAATTACAGAGCCACATTCGGGACCATGGACCTATAACCGTAGCTCCAATAATTAAGTAAAATATTCATCGAACGTAATATACATACTTAAATTATTAATTCCGGGATTACGCCACCATAAACCCGAAACCGAACTCTACCAATTACGTATATACTTACACTCAACCCATAGAGTGGATAAGCGTCCATTGATATAATCACTACATACGGATTAACCCTCCATAGATCGTCCACTCGTGTGGGATGTCTCCGTAAACCCGACACGAATATCTTATCCTTATTTACCATTAACCCCCGATGATCAATTAGTACACATATCCGACTAGTAGCTAATTAGTCAAATGTGAACTCCCGGGATCGATCACTTTCTTAGGGCTAACAAATAAGGGGACGTCTCTCTACTTCCCGCAGAAGGAATGGATTCCATGTCCGTGAAAATCGAACTACTCACTCATCGTGAGATAGTGCCAATGAGAAGTGGCTTGGAACACATATTTAAGTGAACCGTAACTAACACATCAAACACTACCCCGAGACAAGCAACACCCCGTGATCACCTCAGATTAAGGTTGATCCATATATGATCATCTAATGATTTAATAAGATTCCTCGATTACGGAATTATATCGAGAAATTCGATTAAATCGGTCCAAATTCTATATGAATGCCATCATATATAAATGCCCCACGTAGTACCCTCTACCGACAAACCGGATAAGACTATCACACCCTAAGGTGTTCGGGCGCATTATTGGTGTTTTAATCAAGAGACCCTAAACTCGATTAAGTTCACCACGGACTAACAGCTTAAGCATATCTCCACTAACTCAATCCTCACGTGTAATCCATACACCGAGTTAAGTGGTTACATACGTATATACTTAGGGTTTGCAAAGCAGTTGTATTACTTTACAAGCACAAAGCAAGTAATAAGGTGAGATAAATTTCGTCATCCATTATTAAAAACAATTACACAAATTGTCTTTCGGGCACTACACCTAACAATCTCCCACTTGCACGAAATGACAAGCAACGATTGTTTTTAGAGCACACCCTTTCTCATCTTATTCACAACACTCTCCCACTTGCTCTAAAAGCAGATGAGACATATCCATCAATGCCGTACCCTCCAAGCACTCGACTTGGTACACTGATTAGTTAGGTTGTCGACTCGAGACGATCTTTAGGATTGAAACGTTGCCGGTCCTTCCAATCAGGCGGTACTCTCTCTCAATATGCTTTTGACTTCTTATGACTGAGAAGATCCTTCTAAGCTATCTCTTCACTATTTTCACGATGAAGTGATATCGGCTTATCGACCTGGAATTACTCCCAGACCAAAAAGGAAATTCTAAGCACTATGAGTAAACACTGAGCCCGAGATCAACTTAATGATCATCCTTAATCCGACTACAAGTCGAATCGTTGTAGTCAACCATATTCAAGTTTGCACCCGAATATACAAGCATATGATTCCTCGTTCTCTAAAGATACTTGAGGACGTACTAAACCGCTACTTATTGCTCAAATCCAAGATTCGATTGCAATTGACTCGTGTTAAGCTGACTTCCCCTTATCCCAGAGAGACTCTATCCCATTTTCTCTTTATCCGAAGATTTGGAGAATCATTCCTGAGAGGTAGGGTAGGACTACTCTCGTTGAATGTTGCATCCGTATATGCAAGATCATCTTAACCAATAAGACGGATGGGATAGCCAATGACTCATTCTCGTGAATTTGACCGAATCAGATTCTTAGAATATAGTCCAATTCTCTCATCCAGAGAATCTTGGCGTGTCGGCTTCGACTTCGTATAACACACTCATGTCGTTTTCCAACGCTTTCGTGTTACCTTTCGCGAACACTAATACTACTATTTTACCAATATTGATACCCGCCTACAAAAGACTTATCAATATTCTGGTCAAGTCCACATATTTTAAAACATGCGACTTTTAATGACCGAGAGGTTCTCTTACATCCACAAAGGACATAATTCCCGGCAAATCAACCCGCCATTTGTTCTAACCAAGACCCTTCGTTCCGAATGAATCCGTACTCCGTTTTACGGCAAGAAAGTCTCATAGGGAATCACCCCTATTTTCTGCTTTCTAACGGAATCTAGCAAGGCGGAGTGGTGAGAGAGTTCAAGGTCTGGTTAACTCTCTACTTTTTAGGGAATCACCCCTAGACCACTCAGCTTTGTGCTGAAAGTTAAACTTTCCTATTCATTCGACTCTTTTCGGCGTAGATCCAATTACTCCCACTGGGCCTGAGACACTCAGGTGGTTCTACAAGAGGCTGAACAGAACTGGAGTACCAAAACTCCATTCACAGGGTTAAGGCTTTCAAACCAACCTCTATGATCAGAATCCTATACAGCCCACCAAGAGCCATAGGTTATCAATCACCCCAGTAAACAAAGTCCACAAAACCACAATGGGTCAACGGTTAAACCATACTCCCACTGCATTTTAGGTGGATTGACATTCTGATCTAGTAGTATTTATCAGTGTAGTCACCAACAACCGATGTTGGACGTGGCCGATAAATCGATAGTAACTTCCTTTGGGTAACCGTACTCCAAGGTCTAAGGTTGTTATCTATGGATTCTTTCGTAAGGTTTGTGACAAATCAACCGTCACTTTCTCGATCTCAAGAATCTTATAACCAACCTTCACTCGTCGCATTAAGATATTTCACGAATAAATATATTCTCGAATGTATGCGCAAAATCTCCAAATCCTACCTTCAAGCATTAAGTGCTAAATGCTTATATTTACGGAAGTGGAGTAAACCGAATTCATTCCTTTCCATAAATTCACAAGCATCTTCTAGGTAGACTTCTCGGTTTACATAATAATGTTAACCGTTATTTTGCAACAATATCTTAATCGAGTTAAGCAGTGTATTGTAGCACATAAATAACTATGCAAGGCGAGGCTACGGTTTCTTCCTCAGTGAAAATCACTCCACTTGAAGGCAGGCCGAGCATCAGTCCAAAGACTATGCGATAGCCTATTTCTGAGCATGGAATACTCTATTCTCTGCTAAAATCAGAGACTCCTCCTCGTATTCTTTCGATAAACTAACCGTGTTTTGAGTAGTTATCAGACAAAATGTCACCATTCAAAATCTCCCACTAGCTTGTATCTCTCACTAGACCCCGAAGGTCATTATGAACAAGCTATGTTACCTCTTCAAATCTATTACCCTCTCCCGATTGAAAGGAAACTTAGTCATTGTTCCTTTGAGATAGTGTTCCTAGACCGGGAGATAGGAATCACCTTAGCCGCCGTCGTGTCTTATCTCTAGGATATATGCACTAATTAATAGATATTGAAGGGTCGTTTATCTTAATACGGAAACCTTTTACCTTTAATAGTTTTAGATGTGTTACACATACCTATTCAGCTTTTCTTAGTGGTTCTTGTCTTTATCAAACAAAAGTCCGAGTCTCGCATTCGTACTACAAATGTCATCTTCACTTTGTTTAAGGCAACTGTAGTATCGAGATGAAAGTGAATCCACTTGTTTCAACGAATCTGTAAACAGAAAAATAAATTTTTCTGTGATATTCAAGGATAGAATCCGAAATTCATTTCCTTATATCACTCCCACTATTCTAGCCGAAACAACCGCCCGTTGTCTACTCTATTAATTGTTAATGCACAAACTTCCTTGTTCTTCCAAAGAACTAAGCTACCGAGTCAAGTTACTCGGTTAAGAAAGTCGCTAAGGATTCATTGGTTAAGTGATCCGAAATCACTTTCCTTATCCTATACTTTCTTTAATTAATGTTTCGGTTTAGCCTCAAACTTAGTTTAGATGATTAACACTTGCGACATTCTTTCCCATTCTTGACTTTCCTTAAAAGGAAATAGTCTTGAACTAGCAGCTCGTTTGAGTAGACACTACTCGTGAACTCGTGGGATGTCTAATGAAAGCGTTACCCAAAGGGGGACTAATTTTCTAATAAATCGAAAAAACATAAGATAAAGCTCCCACTAGTTTATCGGTTCCAAATACCGTCTAACTAGCGACACTTTAATTTATGATTCTCCAATTTTTCTATTAGAAAATTTCTCGTGTAGGCACTACACAATTAAAATTCACTAGAAGAATTTTATCGTCCCAATCATCTTTCAAACTAACTACGGTTGTCTCTCGTTCAACACGAGTGACAACAATGACATACTTATTTACGTCACTTAAGTCTTGAAGGCTCAAGAGAAATATCTCTTCCGAAAAATTAATTGCATGTAAGATTAATAAGCACAACGTTCTAGTTACTTACCACTTTTAACGAAGTCGTTACTAGTCAATATAAAACATACACTAGCAGTCTAGTACCCTAGAGAGATATATAAATAGTTGTAAATAAAATTGACAAACTTTAAAAAATAAATCCAAATTATACACTACTAATTGATTTTAGAACTATAAACTAAGTACTTATAGTCTATCCTACCGTTCCAAGGACTTAATCTCACACCTCGCCCGCCTTAGGGTAGGTCAAAGAGGTTTCGATTAAATTGAGATCTTTCTCTCTCGATCAAATTGAGAATCGAACATCTCATTTGTGATCGTCAATCACCTTTCCTTTTTCAGCCAAGGTATTACCAAAAATACCCTTTATGAGTGTGACCTACTATTTCGCATTTTTAGGTAGACCCCGAGTATGCCGCCTTAGGGTCGGTCGCTGACCCGGCGAGTACCCAAAATCCTATCCTTTCGGAGACCAAGCCTTGAATTTTGATAGCGGTGAAGGCCTTCCTTAGGGAGGCCGGTCCCAGGCCGGCACGAGGCGTCACCATTCTCTCACGTTGCTTGTGTCAATAGTAGAGGCCGTGGGGTCGGCCGTCGCCTCCCCGCTCCCACTCAATATTTTGAAAAAAAAAATGGTGGGTTTACCGATCACGTTTTTGGACTTGATGTTACATTAAGGAACAATAAATCATAGGCCCGAATGGTGTCGGTTATGTGGGCTAGCCCACCCGACCTATTCGTTGGAACATATGTGGCCGTCGGACGGGTCATGACTAGGGGAGCTCCGTTGAGCCGTAGTGGCTCGTCGGATGGCTCGCCTTGCCGGACCCCCGTGCAAACGCCACACGTGGAGGTGAAGTCGATCGAGCCGTAGCTACCGTTGACCACCCAACCGTGGTTAAACCACTTTCGAACCATGTTTGCCCGTGATTATCCAATCCTTAAACATCAAACTTTCACGTAGACACTACGGAACAAAAACGTAAATCTCGTCTAGGTAAGGTGGAATTCACCGAGAATCCAACACCTTAACCACGAGGTTTCGGGATTTTACTCCCTATGCTTTCGCGAGCGTGGGATTCACCGAGAATCCATCACCCAACCTCGACGATTGACAAAACCCGTGATCCTCGGTTTTTACCCTAATTAGTTTCTAATTAATATCAAACAATTAATTAAAACTAATTGCGTGTTTTATACATGCCTAACTAATTCCTCGAATTAATTTCTACATGTATGCATATGGAGTGGAATTCATGATATGATGCATGTCATGGCAATTTTCCGGTTCTACACATACAATCTAAACATGTATACTAGTGCGGAAAATAAACACCGAGATGGACCGTTGGCACCCCCGTATCTAACCTATTAGAAAATAAATAACCAAACCCTAACTAGGGTTTACTACTTTCTAACATAATCTGCAGCTGTTCAAATTCTTCGATGATCGGGAAACCAAACGAACTCGGATCGTGACGAAACTTTCCAGATCTGTTCTTCACTCCTCGGGCTTCAATATGGACGGTTGGATCGGAGTTTTGACTTGTCAATTTTCTCCAACGAGCCGCCTAACTTGCTGCTGAATCTGTCTCTTACAGCAGCGCATCAGTGACTTCCCGAGGCCGATCGGGAATCGAGATGAAACCCGATCGACCTGAAATTTTTATGGCATGTCAATAACTCCATGTTTATTAATCTGACCGGTCGGATTTGCGTTTCAACGGTCCAAACTCTTCCAGAAATTCGAGGAAGTCACAGCTAGGGTTTCTGTGAATCCTGCGTTTTTCTGTTACAGCAGCCACTTTATTGCAACGAACGGATATTGAGACGGACTCCGATCGACCCCAAATTTGGATGGCTTGTTCTTCAACTTTTAATCTTTATTCTGACCGGAGGGATTGTCGTTTCAACGGCTCAATCAACGGGAAAAACGAAAATACCAAACAGCAACTAAAAAGATCTACTTCTAGGAAATTAAAATTGCAACAACAAATAAATTACATAATTTCCTATACTCATATGAACGAATTTTCGTCGTTTATATGAGTTTACAATAGATCTAACGGGTAAACAGTGCCAACCCCCAATCCATCTCTTCAACCACAACAACCAATCATTATCTATGCATATAAAAAATTAAAATTTTATCTACATGCAATTCCACTCCTTTAAATCGTTTATTTATGATTATAACTACATAAATCGTGGAACCTTTCTCTGATACCACATGAAGGATGTAGGAGCTCAGATCTAAACGAATTAGATCTATGCGCAGTGGATGGATCACGATTTATATATTACAATACATAAATAAAGGATTTAACAACTACAAGGGGGTTAAGAAAATCATACCAATAGAAAGAAGAGAAGCCAAGATCTTAGGATGAGAAGCCTTGATCTTCCAATGTGTTCTCCAAACGGTGGTTGGTGGACACCCTTCTTGATATGAGAACCTCCTTGATATGCAACACCAAGAAAAACTTGTAGTTTTTCTTCTTCTAAAACCCAAGACAAGAAAACTAATTTTTTTTCTCTCTTTTTAGTGATATGGTGTAGGCGAAAATTTTTCAATTGCCTCATTTACACTTGGAATAACTCTCCTTTTATAGGAGAGTAAATCATGGTCTCCAAATTTTAATTAATTAAATAAATAATTAATTAAATAAAATAAAAGATATTTTCCTTAATGACTAATTGTGACATGTATTGACCAATAGGAAATCAAATAACAAGTCATCCAACCAATCATATAACAAGAATATCTTTTATTTTCCATAACACAAGAAAATTAATTCTTGTGCTAAAAAAGACCAATAATGGCGCCACATTAGGGTTTATTAGCCCACATAAAATTCTCTTTTATGTGTATTATATTATTTAGCCCAACTAAATAATATCCATGCATATCAATTAATTAGCCCAAACCAATTAATTATCACGAGGCCCAAATAAACAAGAATATCAGCCCGAATTATGGGAGCCACATCGGGGACCACGGACCTATAACCAAGAAGCTCCAATAATTAAATAAAATATTCATCGAACGTAATATATATATAAATTATTAATTCCGGGATTACGCCACCATAAACCCGAAACCGAACTCTACCAATTACGATATATACTTACACTCAACCCATGTAGTGGATAAGCGTCCATTGATATAATCACTACATACGGATTAACCCTCCATAGATCGTCCACTCGTGTGGGATGTCTCCGTAAACCCGACACACGAATATCTTATCCTTATTTACCATTAACCCCCGATGATCAATTAGTACACATATCCGACTAGTATCAATTAGTCAAATATGAACTCCCGGGATCGATCACTTTCTTAGGGCTAACAAATAAGGGACCGTCTCTCTACTTCCCGCAGAAGGAATGGATTCCATGTCCGTGAAAATCGAACTACTCACTCATCGTGAGATAGTGCCAATGAGAAGTGGCTTGGAACACATATTTAAGTGAACCGTAACTAACACATCAAACACTACCCCGAGACAAGCAAAGACCCCGTGATCACCTCAGATTAAGGTTGATCCATATATGATCATCTAATGATTTAATAAGATTCCTCGATTACGGAATTATATCGAGAAATTCGATTAAATCGGTCCAAGTCCTATATGAATGCCATCATATATAAATGCCCCACGTAGTACCTCTACCGACAAATCCGGATAAGACTATCACACCCTAAGGTGTTCTCGGGCGCATTATTGGTGTTTTAATCAAGAGACCCTAAACTCGATTAAGTTCACCACGGACTAACAAGCTTAAGCATATCTCCACTAACTCAATCCTCACGTGTAATCCATACACCGAGTTAAGTGGTTACATACATGTATATACTTAGGGTTTGCAGTGGTGTATTACTTACAAGCACAAAGCAAGTAATAAGGTGAGATAAATTCTCGTCATCCATTATTAAAAACAATTACACAAATTGTCTTTCGGGCACTACACCTAACAATGTAGAAGAAGACGGGAATATATCGTGGTTAAGCATAATTATGTAGCACATGCCTTTTAGTCTGAATAGAGTGCATTGAGCCTTCTCTATTTGGATGCTTTAAATACAATTTAATGAAAGGAGAGAATCTAATTTTAGCAGGGTGAGAGTCGGATGTTACAGCATTTGTGAAAGAATTCAGTAGCACATTTCTGACAGTAAAACAGAGCTGTGTGCCTGTATGGCAGCCATTTAATGGGCAAAAAACAGAGTTGTCTAAGTAATGGCAGACGACAAATTGAATATCAGTGTGCCTTTATATTATTGCAATATAAGCGAGACACGTACTCATCAATTTACAGGGGAAAAGCAGAGGTTTTTGTTACCTTAAAAATAACCAACCATTCAACACATGCACTGGATGTTTCGAATGAAATGCAATTAGAAGAAGAAAGACCTCGTTAAGTACTGGAATAAACATTGCACAGAATTACCTATCATCAATTAAGGCATTGATCATCAATTTATGTAATAATTCAATATTAGTTAACAGCAATACGAATATGCGTGTGGGCGTCTAATTTCTTTGTTGTGAAATTTGTGTGTTATGTACCTTTGTGTCTGCTTGTATGAGCGATATATGAGTTATCTCTATGGTTTCGTTGTTGTCTTTTGTCGACTCCAGATAGCTATTTGTAGGTCGTTGGGAAAGACCTTTGATGACCTACTTGTTTGCATCCACCCTGCTTTTGAAGACATTAGTTAGAAATTGCCTATGCAACTAACGTTGGTGACCTTACCAGTTACGCAGTTGTTTGACTTGTGGAATGTCTGGATCCAGTGCGATGTAAGAAAACTGAACAGTTGATAGTGAACCACCTTTGTAAGATACAAGCGTTAGGTACCTATGCTCATGAATGTACTGATGCAAGATTCGAGGAATGTTGTTAGATATATTGCGAACCTGAGAATGGTGTAGCTGTAAGTCCTCTACAGACGATAATGGGCATGGTTTCTCTGTTTGCGTATATTTGTGCGCCTTGATTGGTGAGAAACTCTGCCCACATTGTTAGCATCAATGGTTTCAGCCTGCATAAGGAGTGTATAAGTACATATGACAAGCTTATTTCACTTGGTATTTTTCGATGATTCTGAAGTGCTGAACTGAAGGGCAAACTTACTCCTGATTTATTACGGTGTATTCTTGGGGTTGTACAAGCCTTGATTTGACCTCTCGTTCCTTTGGTGGTTTTATGTCGATGACTGCGGCTATTATATCTGATAGTAGAAAAATAGCAGTACAAGGCTATTAATTGTGAGTGTAATATATTCTGTATGAAGGAAAGAATGCTGACAATGTAATTTGGGTTTACATACCAATCATAGTTTTGGTCCCTGCGAGTGAGCGGATGTTTGCCATGGGTACTGTCTCTATAACAGGGTAAGGAATGGTTTCCTGTGTTTCTGTTATTGGTCGTATGTAGGTTGATGGTGTGAATACCCATTGCAGTGTCATGCCAGGTGACATATGCTAGAATGCAGGTTTAATGGGCTGAACTCGTGCTCCACCAATGATGTACATTGAGAATGGGTGAAGGCTTTGTTTCAGCACCTCAATAGTGTGATCCCACAGAATAGCCTCAATGTTATTTCCCTGTTACATAGTAATAATAACAAGTGATAAACAAAGGTTGAATATCGAGCAAAGAAGAGAAAATAATGATACTGCTTTTTTATGTACCTCTTTATCTTGTAGGAGTACTTTTTGAGTCCTACGGCCACCCTCGCTTGTATAAGCGTTTGTTTTATCAAGCACTAAGACCTTCACCCTCCAGTCAGTAGTTGAGGGAGTGATTTCCGCAATTGATAAATAATTCTTTCCTTGCACCATCACTTAAGTGATTGTTGTTAGAACAGCAATGAATACTATTAATAAGGGTATGTAATTTACAAAAATAAAGTACGTGTTCTAATTTTCATTGTTGTTTAGAGGCAAAAGTTGTTCATAATTTTGTGCCTTTTGAATGATCTCTTGGAAAACAATATTCTGTGTTGTATTTCTTTCTAATTTATCCATGAATGTTGGTTGTGCTATTAGTACTTTTAATGCGTCGAATCTCCTGACTCGTGAAAAAGCCACGTAGAGTTGACCATGGGAAAAAACTGGTTCCCGTAAATATATCCCGACACGATCTAATGTTTGACCCTATGCCTTGTTAATTGTCATGGCGTAACAGAGCCGTACTGGAAATTGATATCGCTTGAAAGAAATCCCGAATTTATCGTTGTTGGATGATTCCAAAGGTATCTTATGTAATATGGTCGTTTGTCCTGCGAAAGGGCCCGTTGCAATCTTGACGACTATTGTGTGTATTTTTAGTTCTTTGCAAAGTAGTCTAGTGCCATTGCATAGTCCTTCGATCAGACTGATATTTCTTAACAGCATTACTGGTGAATTAACTTTAAGTAGTATCCTGTGTGGGGGAAGACTGCTAGGATTTAGTGAATTTAGGAAGTCCTCATAATCTCCTTGATGTTGAGGATCGATAGTTACGTCAGTACTTACATACGTTGTTATTTCTCCGTCCATTTTATCGAGCATAGCGGTGTTTACGTTGTCGACACACTCATTTGTAAGTGCTAGTATGGCTCTGTTCATTACTGCCTCATGATCTTCAGTGAATGAACGCATGTCTGAGTAGACAAAATTGATTAGTTGATGTACTGATATTTGCTCGTCGTCAAAAGGAATAGTTATGTTTGGAGGCAGGATGATATTTCCGTTTTCGTCTTGAGGTTCTATTCCATTTCCTATTCTTAGAACGTGTTCAGCAAAGGAAGGGTCGGTTACCGACCTCATGTTTTCGGTAAGCCGTATTTTGGTAAGGTAAGGCTAGAGAGGAGAATTAAATAAGCTTGCATCTAATTGTTCTTCCCTACCCGCTCTTGTAACCACTGGCAGAATCTGGCGGAAATCTCCGCCGAACACGACAACTTTGTCGCCAAATGGTAAGTCGACCTCGGTTATATCTTTAAGCATTTCAGCGAACGCCTCCACAGCCTCTCTATGTGCCATTGGGGCTTCGTCCCAAATAATTAGTTTGGCTTCCTTTATAAGCCTTGTTGTTCCAGATTGTTTGTTGATATTGGCGATTTTCTTATTCTCGTCATGGAAAGGTAATTTAAAACGTGAATGTGCAGTTCTATCTCCGGGGAGTGCACATGCAGATACTCCAGAGGTTGCTGTTGCTAGTACAATATGTCTTTTGGACCTAAGAGCTGCCATAATTGCTTTATAAAGGTAAGTCTTCCCTGTCCCGCCTGGACCGTCAATGAAGAATGCACCCGGTTCACTTCCTAATGCTTTATGTAAAACTGTGTCGTATGCGTAGCGTTGTTCTTTATTAAGTTTTTGGGCACTGAGAATGTCAGTGTTGGCCACCGGCATATTCTACTCATATGAAATTTCTTTGGTTAGTTTGGTACGCTGGGATACCAGATCAGCCTGAGGGCCAAGCTGGAAATCCTCTAATCTCTTACCCATTTCATCCAGAAAGGCCGATATATCCTCCAGAGCTTTCAATCGTATTTCGGAGTTTTGGAGGCCTGATGTAGACTGGGTTATTTGTTAATCATCACAGAAGGAGTTTTGGTACTTTTCCCACAGGAATCTTGGGTTAGATGGTGAGAATAAAGCAAGAATAGATGCAAAAAGATGGCGTAGTTGTCTAGGCATTTGATATGATGTAGCCTCCTCTAAGCATTTATCTAGGTCATAATCTGTGGCCAGCAGATTTCATGCTAAAGCCGCCTGTCTAAACGTAGTGTGTAGGTACCCCTCAACCGTTAATAGGTCATCATATGATTTGGGTGCTCTTATGTGATTCAACAACAACCGAAGGTAATATCTATCACCTTCAGCTGGACTGACTGATACAATGCGTCCTACAACTGTCCCTTTCTTTCGTTGAGTCCATGTGCGTTTCCTGAATCCCAAACAAAATATTTAGGGAAATCTTTGTATTGAAGTTGTAGGGAATTTGCTCTGTCGTTTGTTTTGTTCATGTAAAAAAACTAAGTCAACATGGTTCTGGATAGAAAGCTGTTAGACACCACAGCATTGAGATCCTGCTTGGTTGAGAAGGATACGAAGTAGTTATCTGGTAAGTGCAACTGCAATGCAATCACTGCAGGTTGCATCTCAAATAGATCGAAGGAGTACAGATGCCAGGCGGCCTCGGGTGGACCGACCCACCGTCCTCGTTGATAATCTTCAATTTCATTGTCAGAATTGTTTACTGCCAAATGAAATGCAATTTTATCTGGCCCCTTGTAAATGTATTTATAGATGCATTTCACCAGTTTAATAGTGGAACATATCTCAACATTAATATGACGGTCATATTTCTCTAGTAAGTACGGGTTATAGGGCACCACCCAACGGTTATCAATTGTGCACCTACGGACAGTAGCGGACAACCCGTTGTTGCGGCGTCTATAATGAGGATAACTATCACAACCATGAGTAGTAAATTCCTGGAAGTCTTTTGGATATTTGTTTTTGCATTTCTTATCGCGCATGCATGGACTTTTTGGATTAGAAGGTCCACATGGACCATGAATCATGTGCTTAAGAACAAGTGCATGTAAATGTGGGTTTAAGACGGGGTCAGGTAACTCTGCACATATGAATCGGTCATAAGCCTCAGAGTTCATAGGCTTGGATTCCTTAGTCATTATCTGGAGGAGGTGTACATGAGATAGGCCTCGCTTTTGGAACTCTATAGAGTAGACAGAGGCATCTGGTATTCCAAACACTCTATCTTTAAGAAGATCTTTTTTCAACAGTTCTAGCTTGGACTTGAAGACCCGTGCAAGCAGGTCTGGTCGATTTTGTGGTATTTCTCCGGGGAGCAGATGTTCGGTTATTTCTGACCAGGCAGGATTACATGTCATAGTGAAGAAGAAATCAGGCTTTCCAAATTGCTGTACCAAAGCCATTGCATCCATGTACCTTCTTTTCATATCTCTAGGGCCACCCATAAAAGAAGGGGGAAGAATGAACTTTTGACCTACGTTAGAACTTTATGTGTTACCAGAGGCAATGCTAACAATTATACCCTGTAAGCACTCAGTTCTTATTTCATTCTTTAGTTTGTACAGGTATTCTAACCGAGAGCTTTCCACTTTGACAAACATGTCTACTATGTACTGCTGAAATAGTCTCCCTGTATGCAGCAACATTGATTCATCAGTCTCACGCATTTGCAACTTGTAGCAATAATACTGTCAACATGAGACAATATTACGTTTCCGTGCAGCACCCTGGAAAGCTGGGAATACAACAGGTTGAAACCTCTTAGCAGCAGACTGGTAATGTAATCATACGCGTTACAAATGAACAAGCCTCACATTGTTCTTCGTGAAAGATTAGCTTTTCAGGGGCAGAGATACTTCTATCTACAAGCGGCAGGGGCATGTGGCATGCATGTTTCTGCTTGCGCACATTGGGCGGGAGTTTTTCGATACCACAATGCCACCCAATTTGTCCACCGGGAAAAAGTAAAGGATATTGCAAAGGATCATAACAACCGTAGTTATGAAATATTCTGTGTGGAGCTGTATTTTTGGAGTAGATTTGGATGTGGCATTGACGGTTGAAAGTGTTCTCGTGTTCGAGGCATTTTATTGTAGAGACATCACTACTTGTTGGTTCATTATATATGCGTTGATCGAGTTTCGGATTATTTACCAGGTAGATTTCATAGCCATGAGGAGGCTGCATATCCCTAAGTTGCCGTAGAAACCGGGCGTAAGGATTGTCGGCAAGAAAATGTGTTAATCTCGTCATGACATCTTTTGAAAAACGATCCGATATCTTCAAACGCTCTTCCACCTCTGTCTGTGGGTCATACAGATAAAGCTGAAGACCAGTTGGTGAATCATTAGCAGGCTCTAATGAGTTAATGAAATGGTGTATTTTTTGCCTTGAACCTTAAATGTGTATATGCCTTTGGTATTCTTAAGTAGGTCCTAGTCTTTTCGGGCTGAGAAAGTAGTAAAGGCTAGATTGTTGTTGTAAGTTCGAACATACTTTCTAAAGGCAATGGATTCGGCGTCAGTGGCGGTAAATAGGTGAGACAGAGCTGCGGGCATTTTGGGCAGTGCAAGCCTGATCTCACCTTCAGAACAACAGAAAGAAGGTGGCTCGTGAAAGAAGCGCAACGCAGAACAATATCCACATTTTGGTACTCTAGGTAATGTTGGTATGATTTCCTCAGATAGCAAGGACATCTCTTCGCCTACTAAGTGCCTAGCACGGAGTTCAGGCGTACGTGTTTTTGAAGGGTAGAAACTGTGGTTTACATGAGCTCTACGAGAAATGCTGGTACGATTAGGCAGGGCTACGTTACTGTTAATGGTGTTCTCTTGCTGGACATGAACGACGGAATTCATAATAGGATTTTATGAAGAAGCATCTGTGTTACAGTCGTGCCATACATTGGACGAAGATGATTGTGCAGGCATTTCGGTTGGAACAGGCTGAGTATTTAGAAGTGAATTAGTTGTGGAGGGGCCCCTTTTTTTTCCCGGCGTATTGTAGCCGACGACGTTTCAGAAGGGCCTCCTTCTTACTCTCGCTCATACCGGCATAAGCCTGGCGCCTTTTTTCATTTTTAAATTTACGTTTGTCACCATCCATCTGAAGACAGGAAAGAATGGGAAATGTAAAGGAATGTAGGGTTTTCAGAAGGAACTAATTTATTTTCAGAGACTGGCACCTAAGAACTTATGTAAGAATATAGTCAGTACATAAGCTTACAGTATATCTAACCTAAATAACTACAGGCCAGACAACAGAAGGAAATAGGTAAAAGCAAGATGGGAAAGAAACAGATAAATATGAATCCCTAAGATACTTTGGCAACGAATTGCAGTTCACGGAATCTTTAAAATGTTCACCGCGTAAAAACAGGGTGTTGCTACAGAAGTTAGAAATACCTGAAGACAGGAAGGAAGACAAAATGTGAAGGAATGTAGGGTTTGAGAGGGAGTTACTTTTATTCAGAGACTGGCGCCTAAGAACTTATGTAAGAATGCAGTCAGTGCATGAAGTTACAGTACATCTATCTAAATTAACTACAGGGCGGACCACGGAAGATAATAGGTAAATGCTAAACAGCAGACAAACTAATAATTATCTATCCTTGAAATATTTAGTAAACCTACCTCAAATAAAGGGGAAACAAACAAATAAATATGAATCCTTAAGATACTTTGGCAACGAACCGCAGTTCACGGAATCTTTAAAATGTTCACTGCGTAAAAACAGGCTGTTGCTACAGAAGTTAGAAATACCTGAAAATGCTAAGAAGCCAATCCCCAAGCTCGTACGGACGCAACCAGGCAGATGTTTGAACCTGTAATATGACAGCTAAATTACTAATGCAACACACATTGTGACAAGACAGCCATAGATTGCATAGATTCAGCACACATTTAAATGAAACCACTCTCTACAGAAATCAAATCTGTCATCCCAATACTAAATACATATCCTGACAGCGGACCCAACAAAGCTATAGAAACAGCAGCAAGAGTGATACAGAAATTGAATTGGCAAAGAAGCATGCACATTTGGAGGGATTTTAACGTTGAAAGCGCTAATCCGTGTGCTATACGTTTACACCGATAGGTATCACGGAAGCAAAATATGGTCCGTTGTAAAACATGTTACATTACTGACACACTATGTAGCAATGTGCAGTATCTCTAGTTTCGTACAACTGCTACACACACGGCATACAATTGGTTTTGAAACGAATTACAAAGAGAAGATAACCTGAAAAGTGTGCAATAGAGTACATGAAGATGTAGTTATGCAGCGTAGAATTACCTTGAAGTGCAAACAGTCGAAGCGTTAATCCTTGGTACCCACGAAGGAAGCAGTTCACCAACCTGTCATTGCATCAACGAATGAAATAATCAGGCATACGTTCTGGGTAGTAGTAAAAGAAGCACATTGGAATTCAAAGGAATCCGAATATAGTCAATTGCATTGAATGGCCTTGAAAGTAAACAACTACAGTAAACAGTAAGCAATGAGCAATGTACATAGTAATCAAAAAATGAAATGCCCTTTCTCACTAAAGAAGCGTGCCACAGTGAAACATTCAAAAGTAAGAGAAGAACACATTCTGGCGGGTAAATAAAGACTAGGAATATTACAGCAAGTGAAGTGGTAGGAGAAAGAAAGAGGTAAACAGATAAAGCCAAAGCAAATATAGTGAGTCAACCTTCAGTTCCAAATAGTGCTGACGTGCATTGAATAGGTGTATTAAAAGAGGCACATTTGAATTCAAAGGAATCCTGAATATAGTCAATTGTATTGAATGCCCTTGAGACTAAACAAAGGCAGTAAACAGTAAGCAATGAATAATGTACATAGTAATCTAAAAAGTCAAACATGATTACAAAGCTGTCCTAAAAAACCCAAACACATAATCTGGCAGTCAAATGACTCTTAAACACAGTGGCGACATGCTTTCAATATGAAGCAATAAAAGAGGCACATTGGAATTGAAAGGAATCCTGAATGAAGTAAATTGCATTGAATGACCTTCAGACCCAAATAAGTGAACAGTAAGCAATAAATGATGTGCAGAGGTAGTCAATTGCATTGAATGGCCTTGGAACTAAACAAATGCAGTAAACAGTAAGTTTTGAACAATGTACATAGTTATCCAAAAAAGCCATACAAGATTACAAAGCTCTCCTAAAAAACCTAAATACATTATCTGGCAGTCAAATGACTCTTAAAGACTGTGGTGACATGCTTTGAATGGGAGAGTAGGCAATAAATGATATATAGAGGAATCCAAACAGTTGATAGAAGAATACAAAGTTGTCCTAAAAAAGCACAACACATGATGTGGAAGTTAAAGTACTTTTGAAGACCGTGAAGGGGCCATTTTTCGAGGCCAATAACGCCTATAAAAGAGATTTTCCAAATATGGCAGGTAGCTAAACAGGGACATCAGAAGAGAACCCTATAAAATGCTTTTCCCCCACTAATATATGAGACCGAAGAAGGGAAGTACGAAGCCTATGCTCCGCCGATTCCCGTGAAGCTAAACGATGACCCAATCACAAATGAAGATATCGTTAAGTTAGGCGTTTATCCAGACAATGTAACCCTAAGCCTGGCTAAGGAGCGTGACAGATCAAGGAAACAACTCCACGAGGTGACACAGGAAATGGGCCGAAAGCTTCATGAGACAACAGAGCAGCTAAAGTGGGAGAAAACCTTCAGCCAAGAGCAATTTAGGCTTGCCCAGATGTGGCAGGGAAGATACCATGCAACGCAGGCAGCACAACCACAGAATGCAGGCAACAACATTGTGCAGGAAGATACAGCCTCAAATAATATGGAATTACCAAACGGAGATGTTCCGGAGTATTAGCGAGTGAAAGGAAGAACCAAAGAGCTGTCACTATTGTCTAATTTCCTGAATTTCATTTCCAGGAGTAATCATTATGTCCCATTGTGTGGTTGGTAATTTTTATTTCTCTATTTTCAAATCTGCTTGTAGCATTATTGCATCCAAATTAAGTACTCTGTTTAATATTTTCTTATCGTAATTTCCATTTCTCTAATTTCAAATCTGTCTGTAATGTTATTGCATCAAAAAAGTACTATGTTTAATCTTTCATACTTTAGCAGCAAATGCGTTGATGGAATGGATACAATTCGTAGCAGTCAATAATTATCAGTCAAAAAACAAATCATTGGGAAAAAAACCAGTCAAGGCAGGCAGCAGGTGTAGTGGGAAGAAATCAAGAAGGTGGCAACGTTGGCCATGATAACAACACCAAAAATTCAGTAGTTAAGAACAAACATGATTTTTAAATTAAACAATTTACCATAAGCCTCAATATTCTTGACTGTAACAAAACATGAGCAAATCAATGTATGCACTTACCATTCAATCAAATAACAAAACAGAGATGCTGCAAACGTTAACAAATAATGAAGGTAGCAATTTCCACCTCCAAGAAAATGTGAACCCAGGAATAAAAAAGTCGGCTTTTGCGAGGGAATTGAAATTGAGAAGAAAAAGAGAAAGAGACGGCCGTTACCTGTCGGACTACGGACCGCCGGAAGACAAAGCATGAAGCAGACGTTCCAGAAGACGAGAGCGGCATAAATGAGATATGCAACTCATGTAAACCCCTACCCATATCTTCTACCTCCGGTGTAGAACGGTAGTGGAGCCACTGTAGAGTTTCAGTGCACGAAACGAGAAATAAGAGGTCCAAAAAGGCGGTGGTGGAGCTGCAGATCGGTAGTGGAAGTCCGACGTCATCAGAAATACGTGGAAATAGATGAGATGACGCGTGTTCTATTCTTACCCACATTTCATTAGCAGACGACGTCGTTTGGCAACCTCGGAAAACCGAAAAAAAGAAATTGGGAGGTACAGGACAAAAATGGTCGTACCATGTTAGCATTTAATAGGTAAACCTAATTACTATATAAAACGACGAGCCATTTCATGACTACCAGAGTTCTTGGCCTTTACCGATTAACATGCAATATTTTTTGATCCTCTACAATCTTCTAAGAAAACCCGATCGAATGTCTTCAACTAACTCGTCTATATCCAGTAGGCCGATAGATTAGCCGTATTAACAATATATGGTCAAAGAATCTAAAAGGATTATTACATCATCCCAATTCTTTTCCTCCATCCCGTAAGAGGGCTGCTCTGAATGCCATGGCTTCCGTCACTGCCGCCGATAAGGCTCTCTCAATAAAGAATCCATCCACTTCCAGAATGGAGTTGTTTCTGATCGTGACCAATCCTACTCCTTCAGCCTTTGAATTTTCGTCCCACGCTGCATCTACCAAGCAAATCCTGAGATGGGGCTGCCGGAAGGGGATAGATTCTGGTAAGGGTGCTTCCAATGGAGGGAGGAGGGTCTGGCTCACCTTCTACAGGGAAAGAAATGACTGTATCGAATTCCAATAGCACAAGGGATTTGGTGACTGAATTAAGTCGTCCCAAATGATTGGTGCAACTTTCCACAGGTCTTTGATCTTGGCCACATAATCTGCAAATTGGTCTGAAAGTGATGATCTTTTGTCTATAACATATGCTGTTTGGGATAGCATTGGACAGACACTTCCAGAAGAAAACTTTGAGTTTTGGGGTTGGTCTAATTCTCCAAAGGTTTTTATAATTTTTTTTCGATTGAGACCCTCTGGACAAGGTGTTAGGGGAAGAAGGAGGGGGAATCTGCGTTAGCTCTGTAAATGCAAGCTTGTATCCGGACGGACCGGACCTGACTGAATACTGGTCATTGTTGGTGAAGTGCCAGCTCAGCAAAACAACATGATATAATCGGCAAATAAGAGGTGAGTAACAACCGGGTTAGATTTTTTTTTTTTTTTTTTTTTTTTTTTTTTTTTTTTCCAACGACGAAAGCATTCATTAAAAAGATAAAGTTTTTTCTGGCCAAACCATACCGGAAGATACATCCAATGCTCTTTTTCATTTAAGAGTGAAGTAAAGCCTTACAAGATATGGCACAGTCAAAAGTAAAAAGACAACGGTCGCGAGAGTCAAAAGGGGGGGGGGGGGGGGGGGGGGGTTGGCCAAACTCGGTACTATTCGCTAAAGACAAGTTATCGAAGCATGCTAACTTCGAAATTCCCAAGGCAAGACATCGGTAAGGCACCAACGCAAAGCTTGAGCCTCCGAGCCTCAGCTCTCGGGGACGCCCAAGCCTCCAAAACCGTGCCATCCTCACGGAAAAGAGTTGCACCATAGCCAGCGGAACATGAAAAGTGAAGTAAAGCCTTGTGCACACAGTAAAAAGAGGTAAGGGGAAAGAGGGTCTCTATCCCGAATCCCAATTGAAGGCTTGACAAATCCCGTCCAATCACCATTGATGTTAAAGGAATACGAGACATAAGAAAGACTCTCTAAGATAAGGTTGTTCCACTTCTCGGAGAATCCCAATTTTCTCATCATTTCAATAACGAAAGGTCATTCTACCTAACATTATTTAAAGTGTATCGTATTTTATTGATTTAACTGAATGGTGTGGATAAAAATATATAGGCCCAAGACGACTTGGCCAATAAGACATCAATAATAAATTACAAAATAATATTTAACTAGACTCAATATTATTCTCGACTCGCCCCCGCAATCTCATGGAAAGTGGCTGAACACAGATAATGGACTTCAAACTGGCAAAACAAGGCTGTGCCAACGGTTTGGTGAGGACATCAGCTAACTGATCATTCGAGGAGATAAAAGAGATGCATAGCTTGCTAGCTGCAACTAATTTGCGAACATGGTGGAAATCGATCTATGTGTGCTTCATGCGGGCATGGTACACCGGATTGTGAGCAAGGTCGGTGGCGCCAATATTATCACACCCAAGAGTAGGCGAAGATGATAACGGAACTTGCATCTCACGAAGAAGACTGCAAAGCCACCGAAGTTCGGTGGCAATGTTAGAAAGGGTCTTATACTCAGCCTCCATGGTGCTACTATTCGAAACGGTCAAGTGCTGCTTACTACGACCAACTAATGAGATTAGCACCAAGGAAGACACAATATTCCCCAACAGAATGACGATTATCACTGCCAGCAACCCAATCAGAATCAGAATAATCCCAAAGCGAAATAGGCAACCGGCGGGAGAAGAAGAGACCATCGGAGACAATGTGCTTAAGATACCGAAAAATACGTTTAACTGCAACCTAGTGAGCTTCGGTAGGTGAATGCATATACTTACTAACCGTGTGGACCGCGAACGCAATATCAGGCCGAGTGAAACTGAGATACTGGAGACCGCCAACAATAGTGCGGTAAAGCGAAGGATCGGCGTAGGGAGGGCCGTCATCCAGGGTGAGACGGGTGGAGGCTGACATAGGTGTCTGACAAGGCTTGACCTTAGTGCTGTTAACCGAGCCGAGCCGAGCCGAGTAGCTGATGTTCAAGCTCGAGCTTGTTTGTAATCGGCTAGGCTCGGCTCGTTAACACAAACGATTCTAAAAGCCTGTTCGAGCTCAGCTCGATAAGTATAAAAAATGTTCGAGCTTGAGATCAAGCTCGTGAACAGGCTCGAACTCGAGCTCGGCTCGCTTAATAGTATTTTTTTAAGGGTAATGATTTATTTATTATATCCAATATCCATTATTCAATCCAAAATACCCGTTTAATCAAACATCCACAAAATATTTGTTATTTGTTAAATTATTTACGTGTATATATTCCCTCAAAAAATATTATGTGTATATATGATTTATATTTATTATTTATATTATATATTATATAAGTTCGCGAACACTAACGAGCGTTCACGAGAAGGCTCGTGTTCGCTCGTTTAGTAAACGGGCAGGAGAACCTGATCGAGCTCGTCTCGATAGCATAAATGAACGAGCTCGAACGAGCTTAAACGAGCTGAGTTCGAGCCTTGTTCGTGAACGCTCGGTTCGTTTAACAGCTCTACTTGGCCTTGTCCAGAGAGGCACGCTGTAGAAGCTGGAAGATATACTTGCGCTGAGTGAGAAATAACTCATCGAACATAGGAAGCACCTCAATGACAAGAAAACAGGGACAAAGAACCAATATATTTAAACGGAAAGTGCCGATCTAGATAAGAGATAACATGCTTAACAAGAGAAGACAACGAGCCAGTAATAACAATATCATGCACATAAATCAAAATATAGACACGAGCACCATCACGGGAAAAAATATATAAGGATGTGTCAGCTTTATAACCGATAAACCCAAACTGAGTCAACACATCATAGAAGTGACAAAATCAATCACGTGGGGCCTGACGGAGGCCATAAAGACTGCGGCGAAGACGACATACATAATCAGGATAATCGGGGTGAACAAGCCCATGCGGTTGCTGCATATAGACGGGCTCAGATAAATGCCCATGTAAGAAAGCATTCTGAATATCCATCTGTCGAAGAGACCAACCCTGCGAAACAACAAGAGACAAAATTAGACGAATAGTGACCGGTTTGACAACCGGGCTGAAAGTGTCAGTGAAATCAACTCCTTTGGCCTGATGAAAACCCTTTGCCACAAGGCGTGTCTTGTGACGCTCAAAACGACCATCTACATGACGGTTAGTGCGATAAACCCATTTATTTCTCACAACGTTCATACGAGGATGCGGAAGAACAAGATCCCAGGTCTTGTTGCGCAACAACGTGTCGATTTGCTCTCCCATAGACTTACGACGATTTGGATGTTTAAAGGCTTCGGTATAGGAAGTAGGGTCCATGGAGTCGGTAGAAGCAACAAGGGCTTTAGGAAACGGGTAGCGAATAAAGTCAGAGCGAGAGATGGGTTTAAGGGAGTTGGTTTTGGTGCGAGTGACCATGGTATGAGTGGGAGCAGGTGAGGAAGGGGACGAGGCTGGAGAGGCCGAGGTCGAAGTGGACGCAGGGAGGTGGGTGGGGAAAGCTCGGAAGCGGGAGCCGGTGGGGTGGGGCCGGGTTGGAAGGAGCTGGAATGGGAGGTGGATTTTGTGGGGGTGCTGACAGGAAGCGGTACAGTGAGTTTATCAAGAGTGGGTTTCGAGGGAGAATGTGTATAGGGAAAGACAAATTCATTGAAAACCATGTGGCCAGCAATATAGATACGGCCAGAGGCAAGGTCCATGCATTTATAACCGTGGTGTAATACCCTACTCCCGACCCCTAAGTCCACTAGAGTCATTCTAGGAGGGGTTGTGAAGCTCTCGCCGTGACTTCAATAATTAGACTACAATTCCCAAAATAATCTGATAAATCTACAATTACATTTACAAATATTTACTAAGTATTTTAATAATAAAATTACAACAAATGAAATATTACAGTTGTCACTAACATAATATGCGCAACACAATCTAGAATCTTGGTCAATGTCTAATTAGTTCATTCTCCGTTCATCTCCCTCGAGCAATCACCTGGGTTAATTTATAAAAGAAAAACAAAAGACAAAAGACAAGAATACGAGTCGTCACCAAAACACCGGTATGAGCCGTGTGTGAGAGTGTTATATATATATTTTTTAAAACTGTTGTAATAATATTTTTTTTCTAGAAAACTTGTTCCATTATTTATGCAATAAAATACTTATTCAAATTATGCATCAAGTTCAAGTCAAGCATGTTAATACGAGATCCATCAATTCATCATGTTCCCTTACTAGACATCGATATAGATGATACGATTGTCTCTTTCTTATGACTTCCCTTTCACACACCTTATATCCACAACTAGCAATTTTTATAGTGAAGTCCGTCCTTCCGACACCCAATCTGCTGGGCTTCCGGAGGGTCCATTTGCTCGGATCCCACAACTACGGTCACAGTCCCAACGCATAGCTAACCCGACTGTGAAACCCTTGACGGGCCCATCAAGCAAGAACGAGAACGAGAATCATGCCGTCGAAGCGGGAAATGTACAAGTACGAAATACCTACAATATATTTTGAAGGTGGTTGCATCTCCGATACGAAACAAATGTTTCTTATATTTTAAGAAAACGAACCATTACACTTAGAGCTTTGTGGTTACCGAAGATGTGATGAACCGATTTATACCCGCAAAATGTTATCTTTTCTTTTTCTCCATTTTTTTTTAATTTCTCGTCTTCAAAATCTAATTCATCATCACCATCAAACAAAAATATCCATAGTTTAACAATTTCATAAAGATAAATACACAAGTTCATAATGCAATACAATCAGTCCAATGGTGACCGTAAGACTTTATTATCATATATATAGTCATCGACACACCATCATATTATTCATGATTCAAAAAATTAGACGAAAACCAAAGTAGCGTTTTTATTATGAATGCGCAACCTCCAACTTAAAAAAAATACATAAATAGTATCACTTGATTATTCACCACCACAAATTAAAGAAATTTATAGACAAGAATCAAGCAAATTTTTCACAATTTTGAAGTTTGTGCGTATCAATACATAAATAAACAATTAATTTGGTCGGGTCGGGATCGGGGCCCGTCGGGATTCAAACATTATACCTTGGATATATTCTCGTCCTTGTTCGGGAAGGGAGAAAACCCGACAAAATCGGGTCGGGAAATATACGGGTCGGGAAATATCGGGTTGGGAGAGGGATGGAAACCGGGTCGGGTCGGGTTTTAAGGGATTTTTGTCCAGCCCTAATTCATACAAAAACAAAGTTCAATATTTTCTTCAATGATGATATAACTATGCTATATGCATCTATTCTATTACTTGGTTTTTAAAAGTTTAATATTTTCTTCTTTCTAATAACTAAACAATCGAAAAAAGTTTACCGAATCAATTAATCAACACTAATAGCGTTAAAACATATTGTCATGCTAACCTGCACCCAACCCGAACAAAACATGCACGTGTGGATTTAAAATTTGAATTATGCTGAATATAATTTTAAATTTTTATAACCCACAACATAAAAATTGGATATGAGCTTTTATGAAAACCCGCACGACCAAAATTTGCACGCCTACTATTGGGATCTATGGGTATTGAACCCGTTGCTGAGTTGGAATACTTGATTAGTCGCCTTGATAAGGATAATTAAATCCCATAAAAAAAAAAAAAAGGATAATTATTACTTCCCAAAATCCTTTTTAGAAAAGGACTACTGATCCACAATGGATAAGAAATCTTACGTTTAAACGTAGAAAATTTGAATAATTTTAACTCCTAATTTATTGAAATAACCTACGTTTAAACGTAACCTTACGTTTAAACGTAGGTTATTTCAATAAATTAGGCGTTACAATTAATGTATATTTCTCTACGTTTAAACGTAAGGTTCCTTACGTTTAAACGTAAGGAACCTACATTTAACGGTAAGGTCCTGAAATATTTTGAATAACTCTCTCTCTCTCTTCTATCTCCTTCCAAACGTTCTAATCCCTACGTTTCTCATCGGTTCTTTTACGTCTGGACGGCGATTTTGCACCAAATATTCGGATTTGCCACCTCTGCTCTCAAGCATAATGGATCAAAGCAATATAGAAAGTGTAAGTGTTTCCCCTTATGATGCATTTAAAACGTCTTATTGTTATATTGTTTCCTAAATTATGTTCTATATATTTTCCAATTTTTAGTGTTTTGTAGTGGTGATTAGCCTTATTTTTGTTGGCCTTGTGGTGATTAGCCTGATATTGTTGACTGATAGAGGGGATTAGCCTGATTTTTCTTTATGTGGGTTGAAGTAAGGGAGTTATTTTGAAGAAGACGATTAAAAACTGGATTTTCTGTGTTTAGGCTGGGTTTTCTACGTCTGGACGTAGGTTTTTCTACGTCTGGACGTAGAAAACTGCTCTTTACTCCTCTTTAGTATTTTTGTATGCAGATTTTTCCAGTTTACAGGGTTTAGGTTAGTCTTGATTGTAATTTGATAAAAACATGCAATTTGTGGCTAGGTAAGTTTACATTTGGGACATGGAAGTTGATAGTGTATGAGTATGGTGTTACTATGCATTTTTTCATGTATATGTTCATGTTGAGATTGATTGAGGCTTGATGGTGAGATTGATGGTTTGATCGTGCATAAGGGTGTTGTTCCTACCCAAAATGGTACTGAAAATGGCTCGTTTTTCGAGACCATTGTTATTGGAAATATTGATCACACTTACACTTACATTAATCATTTAGGTATTGGTAGCTCTGTTATTTGTTCTTTGGTAGTAGATGTACTATATAGTTGATTTACTTCACAATATTAGTGTATAAAGCTTGTGATTGACTAGTATATGTGTGTGATTGACTTGAAACAATGCTATTTGTTAACAGTTGATTGCCCGTCATGGAATTGATGTCTACAAAGTAAAGGAAAATTTGATATGGACTTTTAGAGGGGAAAAGACCAAGCTCCGGGATCTTTTTGACGTTCACATGAGAAGGATCGGATTTGAGGGAACATTGAGAGGTGGGATTTTTCGAGAATTCATTCAAATGTACGAGCACTGGCAGTTTTCCGCCAAAGTTTTGCAATATGTATGTTTCAGTGCCGTTTATCCGAATGTGGCCGGTGAGCTTCATTTTAGATTTGGTGAGACGACCGTGAAGTTCGGTAGGCGGCAGTTTTGCATGATTACCGGTTTTAGGTTTGGTCATCTCCCGGAAGCTCCCGATAGTTATTCCAGGTGTTTTGCTTAGGGGACATACGGCCACATCCATCATCCTGACCCAAAACCGATCACCATACCGGATATTGAGAGATGGTTATTGGATCAGGGTGAGGATCCTGAAGTTCTCTACCGTGTAGGTTTAGTCTACCTTATTCACGGGATTATGATGGCTCATGATGAGCCTACTAAGGTACCTCGTGAGACCTTCTATTTGGTCGAGAATGTAAAAGGCTTAAATGACTTTCCATGGGGTACTTGGTTGTGGGATCAGACTTATAGAAAGATCTGTCGCATGATGAATACATACAAGGAAAGTCCGAAGGCGGGGTGACGATACAAGGGGTTATACATGCCTTACAGTTTTGGGCTTACGAGACCCTCCAGGACATTGCTGTTTCGACTATTGCTGCCACCCTCAGAGCTCCTGATGCGGCTCCTCGGATGATGAGATGGAGTTGCAAGACTACCCCTCCGCAGTGGAAGGGGTTGTTGGCGAAGGCAAGTAAGGTTATAAGCTTAATAAACATTTTCTTTTAATTATATCCGGTATGGTTAAACGTTTTGTTATTATTAATTCTAATGAAATATACATTGTTTGCAGAGCCGTGTTATAGGATATCTGGCTGCAAGGGAAGTTGATAGGGAGTTGATGCTAGTTAGGGGCATCCCTGATGCGGAGATTAATGAGCCACCACGTGTGATCACTCGGCCTGTACCAATTGCACGGCCACCTCCTAGACAGCAGCCACGCTCTGCAACACAGCAGCCACGCTCTGCTACACAACAGTCAGCTCTACTTCACATCCCTCTACTTCACAACAGCCTCTACCTCCTCATTCAAGACGTGTGCCGCACGCTTCATACACCGAGATGCTACGGGCGGAAGAAGATGAATCGATGAAGAAGATGAAGCCGCTTTGGACTTTATAGGTCGTGAAGAGAAGGATAGATAATGGGCCGAATGACATTCGGAGGAAATTTGCCGGCCGAATGACGAGAACCGGCAAGTAATTCGAGAGGTTATACGGCGGTAGAATGAGCACGGGGCGATACTTCTTGAACTTAAGGGGTTGATGCAAACGCCGTCATCCGGAGATCGTGTAAAAAATTATTTCATTGTCAATTTCTTTATGCGATAAATTTAGTTGTATGTATTATGATACTAACCGGGCAACATCTTTTCAGTCTACCCCTCATCGGCCTCCACCTCCACCTCCACCTCCACCTCCTCCACATGATACTGACCGGGCCACATCTTCTTAGTTTGACCCTGGTCGGTCTACACAGGGTCATCATAGTGAGATGGAAACTGATCAGTCTACACCTGGTCAGCATACTCATCGGCCTTCACCTGGTCAGCATACGCATCAGCATACTGATCCATCTCCTACCCCATCCGACGACCCGATGATGATGTTCGGGTATGATAAGATTCTTGAAGGAATTTCCCAAACTGGGCAAGAGGGAGTGCTGCTGGAGGGAGTTCAGAAGGAGGGAGTCGAGAAGGATTTCTGATGGGAGTCAACTTTACGTGATTCCGGTGCATTTTCTACCCCCGTTTACCACACTTTTAGCATGTTTCTTGGTAATTTAGACCGTTTTAGGGGTAATATCGTGAGTTTATAGCACGGGGAGTAAATCCGTCACTTTGATGGTTTACTACCTCCTTTTATTGATATTGACCCTATTCCGAGCACTTTTACCCTCCGGAATGTTTTGGTTGTTTTTTGTTGTTGTGATGATGTAGGGTATTGGTGTCTCGAGAACCCGGAAGGCGAAGATTTATGATGATAAGTGTGATCAAGGTGCAAGAATGAGCCAAGAAAGAAGAAAGAATAGGAAAAGGAAGAGAAAGAGTTGGTGCCCGAGTGACTGTTCTGATTCAGAAGCATTTTGACCCATGATGGAGGCATTTTCTGATCATGACTTCTTCATGAAAGTTGTAGATAATTGAAAGAGCTTTCCAACGCATCTTGAATCACTCAAATCGGAGTTCTACACGCGAAGATATCATGGTTTTACTGCAGCCGTAAAACTGTCAAATCTCAAACGCGCGTTTGAACATTTCAAACGCGCGTTTGGAGCTGTTTTTTTTACGTACAGAGAGTCAGATGCTGAAACGCGCGTTTGGGGACCTCCAAACGCGCGTTTGGGGTCGTTTTCTGCAGATTTTGACCTATAAAAACACACCAGAACAGGGGAGAACGGGGTAGCCGCGAAATAGGAGTAGTTTAGGTTAAATTGGGGCGATTTCCTTCGTTTTGAGGAGTTAGAATTAGTGTAATATACCGTTAGAAAGCTCTTTCAATCCTCTCTTTGATTCTCTAACTCTTAGCTTCGATTTATAACATTTCATTGGGCAAAATTCGATCTTTTGTATTCAACTTTTGTGCTCTTCTTCTCCAAACTCGAATTTCTACACTTTAATGGTACATTTCTTCTCTCTTTTACTTATTATGTCTTTAATTCATTGTTTCTTTCATGTTTTAATTAGTATAATGAGTAGTTAATTCCTCCCCATAGCCGGGTCATGTGATATGTGATGAAATCACCCTTTGGGTGATGAAATTGGGAGTGGGTAGTGTGTTTTATTGTTGTTTCTTGCATGTTTCACGTCTTAGAACTTGTTATAACGGATTTGAGCTAGATTAGCTACCTAGGTCAAATATCACACACATCACTCTTGAGAGTTGTTCGAGAGAGGGGTGTGGGAAAAGGGTTCTAGGATCGTGGTGTAGTCTCGGTTTAGTTGTTAAACCGAGCTCATCGTGAGGTTACTCGTTTATACGTTTAAGCGGCTCGAGTGCAAAACATGACTTGTTAGGAGAGAGTTGTTCGACCTTAACATGGCCAAAGGTGTTAGAAGAGAGTTGTTCGTACGCTAGCACCGGGTTTAGGAGTTCGCACCCGTGAAATTGAATGCAAGAGTTCGTTTATTATATTGCACGCTCCCGGTTTTGTCTATCCTTGGGGTTGAAATTAGTCATTTTGATCATGGTTCGGCTATGTCCCTTTCCCCTTTAGACTTGTTAGTTTAATTTACTTTAGTTTAATTGAAGTGTACAAACATTCCAACAACTTGTTTGCCTAGACTAAGCAATAAGTTCACTTTGGTACTTACAAGCACATCTTCTCTGTGGGATCGACCTCGGACTCCTGTAGCTTTACTAGCAATCGACCCGGTCCACTGCCGGTTAGAGAGCTTGTTTAGTCACCGTTGTCTTGAGTATTATAAATTTGTTTGGTGAAAAACAACGCTCATCAAAATGGCGCCGTTGCCGGGGAAGATGTGTGCTATTTGTGATATCTTGCAAGTGAACCGAAGGCTTGGGCCTAGGTTTTATTTTATTGTTTTCTTGTTGTTTGGTGTTTTGTAGTGCAATTCCCGGAGTTCTTGAGAACCGCTTGAACCTTACATGTCTAGAATGGAGACCTTTGCTAAACAAAGAGGAAGGGGCCTTCTAGTTGGGAATTTGATTGCTAGATTTGAAGGTTTGAGTCCGGAACAAACGGAAATGGACCAAGACACTAATCAAGTTGGTCGTGGAGGCCAAGTTTTTGTGGAACACCCTTCTATCGGGGGAGGTCAAGGAGTTACTAATCGAGCTCAAGGCCAATCCTTAAGTAACAATGTTCAACAAAGGGTAAACTGTCAAGGGAAAGGACAAGGTGAAGCAATGCCACCAATGGTCCCGAATGCTATGAATTGGCTCATGAATCAAGTACAAGAGCAATTTCAAGCATTAATGCAAGCTCATATGCAAACTCCCAATCCGGCACCGAATCAAGGAGATGTGCGGACTTGTAGAGATTTGGTCATGCCACGGCCCGATTTGGTGGGGCATAGTCCGATAAGGTTGCCCCCGATCACCGCCAACACTATGAGTATTGGGCAAAATATTATCAATATGATTAGGGACAACTCAACCTTTAGAGGGACGGCAATCGAAAATCCTTACTTCTTCTTGGATCATTATCTCGAGGTGTGTCGGACTATAAGGATGGACGGTGTTAGTGAAGAGGCAATCAAGCTACTTTTGTTCCCGTTCACTCTAAAAGACCAAGCAAGAGCGTGGTATGACTCCTTAAGGCATGACTCCCTACACACTTGGACCGAGGTGGTGCGCACATTTTTGCTTAAATACTATCCACCGGGAAAAGTTTTTGATTTGAAAGAGGCAATCATGACCTTTGATGCTTATGAAGACGAGTCACTACTCGAGGCATGGGAACGGTATAAGACCTTGTTGCGCCAATGTCCCGGACATGGAGTCACTCTTGGGGACCAAGTCCATTGTTTCTTGCGGGGACTTGATCAAGATATGCAAAACCGACTTCATGCTTCAAGCGGTGGTGATATAATGATGTTACAACCCGATCAAGCGTTTGACCAAATTGAACGGATTGCGGAAACTTCAAGACTTTATATTTCCGAGACAAGAAGAGGGCCAAGACGCAAGAAACCGAGTGAGATGAAGTCGGTAGGGGAAAAGATTGAAGATGCACACCATGAGAAATTGTTGGACCAACAAGATGAATCTTTGCAAAATCTTGAAGATCGAGTAGTGCAACTAAATGAAAAGATGAGGTTTGAGAAAGAAGAAGAAACAAGAAAGGAGCTAGAAGCCGTGGGAAAAGAGCGAGAAGAGGCTCATTCAAGGAAAACGGAGAGAGAGGATGATGATTTTTATCTAGATGAAGCGTTTTCCGAGCTAGAGATTGAGTTGGGATCGCCCGTGTCACTAGAGTCTCCTCTTGTGGAGTTTGACCGTGGTAGGTTTCACGTTCTTCCAATTACACCCTCACTTCCCGATGAGAACATTGATGATGCCTTGGTGGAATGTATGGTGGAACCAACCATTGTTGAGACTCAACATGAAATCTTTGGTGATGAAAGTAGCTCATTTTGGGATGAAGAAGAGATGGAAGAGGTGCAATGTTTGTCTATTACACCGCCCTCCGAAGAAATGCAAGACGATGACTTGGAGGAGTGTATGATAGATTTGAGCACATTTTTTGAAGAACCGGATTCTGAGTTTGAAGAGAAGACGGGATCGCCCATTTCACCATCACTCCCGATTGAAGTGTATGATGATGCAATTTTGGAGTGTGTGATGAAATCTCATGAGCTTGGTATTGATGAGCTAAAATTTACCCCTCAAAAATACATTTATAAAGACTCGCAACTGTGGGTAAACTAACTCTCTAACTGCCAGAGTACCAGGTCGATTGCTAGGATAGCTACAGGAGTACGAGGTCGTCCCAAGAGAAATGTGGTTGTGAGTACCAAAGTGAACGTGGTTCTTAGTCTAGGCGATCAAAGTTTTAGGTGGAGTTTTTATACTAATGCGAAAAATAAATTTTAACTAACGAGATTAACTAGGCGATTAAAAAGCATAGCCGAGCCATGATCCAACAGTTATCTCCCCACAGAAAAACTTGATAAGGAGTGTGTTTTATCCGATTCAGTTCATATGATATTCACGGGAGTCAACTCTTTATTCTTACGTTAAGATCCGAATGCTCTCACTTAACCCCCACACTAGGTTTATTAACCCTCCCTTTAGAGAGCTAACTCGCCTAACATGGTTGACCGTAATAAAAAGCCGTTGAAAAACCTCACGAAAAACATAGTTTTAACGTGTCACTTAGGTTTCCAATCTAACGATTAAGACTATGGTTTAGTGATTTTAAAACATGTTTCGCACATCTCGTAAAAATAAGAATCTCACTTAGGCATAGTCCGTATCCGTCACTTAGATTGTCAATCTAACAATCGGGACTATGATTAGTGATATCCATATCTCACATCTCACCGCAAAATACATTTATAAGCTCGATGTAACCGTGAACAAAGTTGTAAATTTTATTCAAAGCTACTAACATGATCAAAACGGGTTTTAAAACATGAGTTTATCATACGAACGTTTAATTACGCGCACACAACTCCCATCTCGTCTCCCGAGGGTCAATTTTACCCGTTTTCACATAATTCGGCTATGTTTAGTTTAACTACTCATATTAACGAAAATAACAACGAAAATAACAAAACGAAAGAAAACAAAACGAAAAAGATAACTACAAATTATATAGATATACGTATAGATATATAGATAGATATAGATATATATATAATACGTATATATATATATATATATATATATATATATATATATATATATATATATATGTATTTATACTAATTGCATAAAAATGAAAGAAAGCAATAAAAGAAAAACGGAAACAAAATTATATTAAAACGATAACTAGTCGGGTTATTACACCGACATTATAACTACATATATATCTAATTTATAGGCCCCCAACAACATAAAATAAAGAAGGAAAAGATGGAGAAAGGAGGGGAAGAAGGGGGCTTCGATCACTCGCATCCGCTCTCATATATATAGGCAAAGACCAAAGGCCGGACCGGTCCTGAAATGGAGCCGGACCGATCCGGTGTAATCATTACTCATCATTACCTCTAACTAACTGCATGTGCTCGTATGTATATATAATTATATAATTATATATTAAACTTCTAAAATTCATATCTCGAGTTGTAGACCTCCAAAAATCATGATTTAAACGTCATTAGAAAGCTCTCAGAAAACTCTACAACTTTCATGAAGGACACTTCTTCATAAAACGCCTTTTTGATGGGCCATTCCCATTACGTGTCGTTTTCGGGATTTTCACTGATACGAATCGATTAGCCACTTGACCATAACTTGAGTTGTAGAACTCCAATTTACGTGATCCAAAGTGCGTTGGAAAGCTTATGTGAAGATCTACAACTTTCATTAAGAAGTCATCCCCTGAAAATGCCTCTAAGCTGGGTCAAATCTCCGTCGAAAATATGTAACGATTCAAGTACTTAGGAAAAACGACCCTTTTGAACTCGTAAGCTTGTGGCACCTTCTTCTAACCCTCTAAACACCTCTTTTAGGGCTCAAAACATGTCGTTACGTAGGATCTTGGTCCACTTATGATTCGCAATGAACCACCAAAATACCAAACGTAAATCCGACACAACACACCGGTTACTAAACCGGTACAAAAACTTATAAAAACTTATAAAAACACGATAGTTTACATAATAGTTACTACTTATATATTTTTATGAAACTAAGGAATTAAAGACTCGAAACGATATAAAAATATTCAAAATGATATCAGAAATGGGGTAAATTGTTATCAAAATAACAGTGAATTTTTCCGTTATCACAACCCCCCACTTAGCTTTTGGTCGTCCTCGAACAAAATAAGCGATAAAATAAAATGAATGAGGAAAAATTCATGAAGATAAAATATGAATGACAATCAGATGATGCAACCATTCGAATCATAACTACACGTTAACCTTAATATAAATGTATAACAGAGTGAGTGTGTGACAAGCCTTTTCAATTTCCACTATCCTCTCTTGAATAATTCAAGCAAACGCACAAATATCCATTCAGACAGTCCTAATGACTTCCCTAGGTATAGGCAGTAACATTTCCACACAAAGTCCTCCCGTGTACTTATCAGGATAATCCCTAATGCATATCATTTAGTTTATACTGGGGATAGTCGAAAGATAACTTCTCTCTCTCTTTTTTTTTTTTTTTTTTTTTTTTTTTTAATGTGTAGCATATGCCCTCATTCCCAGCAATAGGATGTTTCGTGATAACACCCTAGCTGGACTACTATCATCAGGCAGTCGGGAGCTTTTAAACCTCATAATGATATAGGACGTTTCGTGATAACGCCCTACTGCACTTAAATCATTGGTAGCTACAACCGACATATATATAATTCATCTTAATTTGGTATTTTTCTTTCATTCCACTTAACTTATATCCTTTCTATCACATTCAAACCTTCAGATATTCACAGTACACGTTCAAAAATTAGGTACTAAGTTACTGCAATTATCTCTAGAATAACCACTAGGATACTGAATGGATACAGTTTAAAATTTTCGCTTCAATATCAAAGGCTTACGTGAAGAAATTCATGTTACACAAATAAATTTAGGCTAAAATGCACTTACGGTTCAAATTAGTTATACATATCTAAATTGATCATTACATCTTTAAATCCATGAAATATATACCTTATACAGATTATTCTAATCAACTAAATAATGCTCGAAAAAAAATCAAAAACTAAGGGTTTAAACACTTACTGCCATTTCTAAACCAATCAGACTCTACCCCCCCACTTACGATTTTACATTATTCTCAGAGTGTAAATGAGATAGGGAGGAAGACTTAGCTTATAAACCAGGCAGAAAGGTGCTATCGAATCCCGTAACAGCCATGAGAAAGCACGTCCCGAATCCCTATATGAAAACAACCAAAACAAAGCAAACACGGGACATGGTCCTCGTGCAAAAGTATCGAATAGGGATATGGGAATAATAAGATAATGGCCCCGTCACGTCGAAAAATTCGATAGGCAATATAATAGCTTTAGATGGAAAAATAACCCACACGGGTAAAGCACGAGAACATCTAAGCATATGTGAGCATATATCATAGTCAAGTCGCCTATTCCTAGATTCATTTTTTATTACACACGCTTTATTAAGGCGGGAATACTCACCACTATACTACAACTACTAGAAATTTGAAACAGACTAGATCATAAAATGAAATGTGTGAAAAAGTATTGAGTCTTTTATACCCAGATCCTCAAGGGTTCAATAACCTAAGTCCAAGAAATGAAGTATTTGAATGTTTTCTTTTTTCTCCATCGGGATTTTCGGATAAGCTCCTAATCGTTCCCTTTAAATGACATTCAAACATTCATCCTGAGACTTGGTTGTGATTTGTGTTCATATTTCCTATTATATTGACTCTGTCCACATATTCTACATTAAGACTAGTCTTATCCAAATTATTATTATTAACGAGCTGCCTCCCGGTAGCGCTTTTGTTTAACGTCGTTTGCTCGACTAAATTAGTATTTACAAGTTATCAACCAAAATCAGAACTTAAGAAGATCAATAGCTTAAGAAAAATTAACAATGCGAGAACCAAAGAAATTAAATTGTCTAGAAACGTACCTCGTTTGGCTCTCGATGGCATCTCCCCCCAGCCAGAAAATCTTCTTTTATCAGACTGTCGAACCATCTTCTTTTGAAAACTCCCATAAAGCTCATCCGTTGGGGAGTACACAAACTGGACCGCAGAAAATTCATCCTCATAGAGTGGACGAATGTAGTAATCCGGGACCGATATATTAACTATTACCAACTCTCCCAGTGGATTTACTAAAGATGGCCAATCAATCTCTCGCTCCTCTAACTCTGTCATCTCCAAATCTTGCACTTTTTCTTCGCGAACTGAATTATCAACCTCATTCTCACCCTGAACTTTTTCAGTGATAACATTTTCATCCCTAACCACCTCACATGTCTCTACCTCTTTCACATACATCACTAATTCAATCAATTGCCCCACCTTGTCTTGAAGATTTCTTATGGCGGAGTCAGTACTTACCTTGAACTCCTGCATGTCCAACAGTCGCTCTTCCAAGATCTGGTTCAATCGTTCTAATTGCTCTATTTGACTGTCGGTGAATTCTTCTTGTGGCATGGGGGAAAACTGATCGTATTGACTTTGATTCATTGGAGGTGAGTAGTAGTCTTCTTGCCATTCCAGACACTGATCAGGTGGCTGAATCTGGTTGAAGCTATCAACGCATTGAACATGAACACCGTAACCTTGATAAGCATTAGGGTTCGGGTAACCCTCGTAATATGGTGGCTCATTACTCGAATAACCATAATTCTGGTCCTGGTATGCATTTGGGCAATTATAGGACCGAGAACCCTGGTTATTCTGCTGTTGATACTGAGGCTCAGACATGAACTGTTGTTGATAAGGTTGGTAGGAGTATTGTTGTTCAGGTGAGTAATATTGATTGAAATATTGATCCATTTAAGCTCAATCTGCAAGATTTCAGAAAACAACAGGAAAACAATAAAATTCTTTTTTTTTTTTTTTCGTTTTTTTTTTTTTTTTTTTTTTTTATTTGTATAAAACCTAGGCCCAAGCCTTCGGTTCACTTACAAGATATCACAACAATATCACACATTTCCCCGGCAACGGCGCCAATTTTTGATGAGCTAAAATTTACCCCTCAAAAATACATTTATAAAGACTCGCAACTGTGGGTAAACTAACTCTCTAACTGGCAGAGTACCAGGTCGATTGCTAGGATAGCTACAGGAGTACGAGGTCGTCCCAAGAGAAATGTGGTTGTGAGTACCAAAGTGAACGTGGTTCTTAGTCTAGGCGATCAAAGTTTTAGGTGGAGTTTTTATACTAATGCGAAAAATAAATTTTAACTAACGAGATTAACTAGGCGATTAAAAAGCATAGCCGAGCCATGATCCAACAGGTTATCTCCCCACAGGAAAAACTTGATAAGGAGTGTGTTTTATCTGATTCAGTTCATATGATATTCACGGGAGTCAACTCTTTATTCTTACGTTAAGATCTGAACAGCTCTCACTTAACCCCCACACTAGGTTTATTAACCCTCCCTTTAGAAAGCTAACTCGCCTAACATGGTTGACCAGAATAAAAAGCCGTTGAAAAACCTCACAGAAAACATAGTTTTAACGTGTCACTTAGGTTTCCAATCTAACGATTAAGACTATGGTTTAGTGATTTTAAAACATGTTTCGCACATCTCGTAAAAATAAGAATCTCACTTAGGCATAGTCCGGATACGTCACTTAGATTGTCAATCTAACAATCAGGACTATGATTAGTGATATCCATATCTCACATCTCACCGCAAAATACATTTATAAGCTCGATGTAACCGTGAACAAAGTTGTAAATTTTATTCAAAGCTACTAACATGATCAAAACGGGTTTTAAAACATGAGTTTATCATACGAACGTTTAATTACGCGCACACAACTCCCATCTCATCTCCCGAGGGTCAATTTTACCCGTTTTCACATAATTCGGCTATGTTTAGTTTAACTACTCATATTAACGAAAATAACAACGAAAATAACAAAACGAAAGAAAACAAAACGAAAAAGATAACTACAGCTATATAGATATACGTATAGATATATAGATAGATATAGATATATATATAATACGTATATATATATATATATATATATATATGTATTTATACTAATTGCATAAAAATGAAAGAAAGCAATAAAAGAAAAACGGAAACAAAATTATATTAAAACGATAACTAGTCGGGTTATTACACCGACATTATAACTACATATATATCTAATTTATAGGCCCCCAACAACATAAAATAAAGAAGGAAAAGATGGAGAAAGGAGGGGAAGAAGGGGGCTTCGATCACTCTGCATCTGCTCTCATATATATAGGCAAAGACCAAAGGCCGGACCGGTCCTGAAATGGAGCCGGACCGATCCGGTGTAATCATTACTCATCATTACCTCTAACTAACTGCATGTGCTCGTATGTATATATAATTATATAATTATATATTAAACTTCTAAAATTCATATCTCGAGTTGTAGACCTCCAAAAATCATGATTTAAACGTCATTAGAAAGCTCTCAGAAAACTCTACAACTTTCATGAAGGACACTTCTTCATAAAACGCCTTTTTGATGGGCCATTCCCATTACGTGTCGTTTTCGGGATTTTCACTGATACGAATCGATTAGCCACTTGACCATAACTTGAGTTGTAGAACTCCAATTTACGTGATCCAAAGTGCGTTGGAAAGCTTATGTGAAGATCTACAACTTTCATTAAGAAGTCATCCCCTGAAAATGCCTCTAAGCTGGGTCAAATCTCCGTCGAAAATATGTAACGATTCAAGTACTTAGGAAAAACGACCCTTTTGAACTCGTAAGCTTGTGGCACCTTCTTCTAACCCTCTAAACACCTCTTTTAGGGCTCAAAACATGTCGTTACGTAGGATCTTGGTCCACTTATGATTCTGCAATGAACCACCAAAATACCAAACGTAAATCCGACACAACACACCGGTTACTAAACCGGTACAAAAACTTATAAAAACTTATAAAAACACGATAGTTTACATAATAGTTACTACTTATATATTTTTATGAAACTAAGGAATTAAAGACTCGAAACGATATAAAAATATTCAAAATGATATCAGAAATGGGGTAAATTGTTATCAAAATAACAGTGAATTTTTCCGTTATCAGGTATGACATCCGTGGTTGAGCTACCGGAAGAGTTGGAGGTTATTAGCATACCGGTCCCGGACTACTACATTCTTTACTCTCCGGTAGACAAAGCTCACAAGATTTATGAAAGGGAACAACTACCATGGGATGGTAATTTCAAGAAGAGGATGATGGCGGATTTCAACGAAAGGGGATTCCCAAGAGCCATGTGCGGTAAGTTCCTAGTGAACTCGTTTTCCCTATGCTTGCTATGCTCATTCTCCTTGAATTGTTGATATTCTTGAGTTCGGATTTCGGTTGATGGTTTTTGGTGATTTTTGATTGAATTAAAAATGTTGTCTTGAGTTGGTTTGAGTCCTTTATGGTTTGAGTCCGTTTTGGTGCCACTTGGTCGAGCCAACGACGTAAAACAAAGGCGCTTTGTGGGAGGCAACCCACCTTTTTGGTAATAATTATGTTTTTGAAGTAGTTTTTGGTTGTAAGAGGGGAGAGTTTTGCTTAAAAGAGAGTGTGGGATGAGAATTTCCTTTTGGTTCTGGCCTTTGTACATAGACGGGGATGTTTTTATGTGCGCCTCTGTGGCCTTATTTTATGCGTGGATGCTCTGTGTTTCTTTTGATTATCTTTACATCCAGTGCACTTCCCGTCTAGTATAGTTGATATGCTTTGATACCTTGATTGTGGCATGGCTTCTATTTTTATATATCTCGTATCTATCACCATCTTTTGGCACGTGGATTTTTTTCCCGTGCACGTGTTTGCCTTGTTTTCTGTCTACATGGTGTTCAGGTACTCGAGATGGAGCTTAATAGAAGATGTCACGTGGGCTAAAGTGCGCCTTTCTGCCGGGTTTTGGTCAAACAGCTAAGTCTTTTTACTCTTTTTATCTCTCACACACTGAGGACAGTGTTTCGTTTAAGTGTGGGGTGGGAGACTTAGCTGTTTTCTTGTTTTCGTTGTTAAATGTGCTATAAATGTGGTATGCTTAGCCTATGATCGGGCTCGAGTCGATTTTTGGGTAATTTTTAAAATTTTTCAAGGGTCTTAACACCGTGTTGTATGTGTTATTTTCACATTTGAGTGGTGATCACCTTAGTCGGGATCCCGAACATGTACATTGTGGTTTGATATTATCTTGAGAATGGAGTCTTATTAATTTCACGAAAGCTACACTTTGTGCACAATTTGATTGCTACCACCTCTCATATCACTAGTCTCGAGGCGAAATGTTTAAGGTTCACCTAAGTAGGACACGGGATGACGGTTCTGGCGTTCTTTTTGACCCTACCTTGGCCAAATAAGCCTAAGCCGAACATTTTCCCTTCGTTGCCCATCTCAGCCTTGGTAGAATGGTCTGACCACCATTCGCTTATAGCCGTTTTGTTACTTAGTCAGAAACCTACCCTTGAACCTTATTTATGGTCACATTTCCTTCATTTTATACCCTACGAGTGAACTTAATCCTTTGTTAGACCACACTTGCTAAGGCAAGTGTGGGGTGGGGGAGATGATGTTTTTGATTGGGTTGTTGTTTCTCGTTTTGAGCTATAAGGTGTTGAGGAACGTATGTAGGCTTGGTGTTCAGTGTTGAGCCAAAAGAAAAGAAAATCTCTTCTTCTATCTTTTCTCAAAAAAAAAAAAAAAAAAAAAAAAAGATCAATCAAAGTTCAAAATGAATTAGCTCTCATTGAATAAAAGTTTGGAGTTGATTGAAATAAAGGGTTGGAATCAAAGGAATGAGTTCGGAAGTGATCTTTATGATGTTGGGGTTGGGATAGTGAGATAGGTGCTAATGTATTCGACCTCGCCTTATGAAACTTGAAACATAGTTGAATTAGGCAATGAGTTCGGGTATGTTAGCATTCTATGATTCCCAAGTGCTTAAAATAATCAAAAGGAGTTTGGATGATTTGTATGGTAGAGATAAGGTGGTACACTTGTTGATTAGGTTCACTCGTACTCATTTTTCTCCAGTTCCCAAAATATCCTTTTCGATTAACCGGAATTACCCTAGCCTAACGTTATAACCCTTCAAGTCCTACCCGATCGTGTCCAAACTTAGTGACCTTGATTAGTGGAGAGGCTAGTGGGTATGAAACGGTTGGTAGACTTTTGGTCGGGATTCAAGCCCCGACAATCATTTTGAGCACTTGGTTTTTAGCTTGGCACCACACACACTCCATTTTCTTGATAATGTTGTACCAATGTGTTTATGTTCGTGTTTCTTACTTTGGGGCCACCTCGAGAGTGTGAGTAGTAGCACCTACATCATAAAGTTGAATCCCTTGGTTTGTTTTAAAACGCCTATTTTACTCGAGGACGAGCAAAGGCTAAGTGTGGGGTGGTGATGGGAGTCAACTTTACGTGATTCCGGTGCATTTTCTACCCCCGTTTACCACACTTTTAGCATGTTTCTTGGTAATTTAGACCGTTTTAGGGGTAATATCGTGAGTTTATAGCACGGGGAGTAAATCCGTCACTTTGATGGTTTACTACCTCCTTTTATTGATATTGACCCTATTCCGAGCACTTTTACCCTCCGGAATGTTTTGGTTGTTTTTTGTTGTTGTGATGATGTAGGGTATTGGTGTCTCGAGAACCCGGAAGGCGAAGATTTATGATGATAAGTGTGATCAAGGTGCAAGAATGAGCCAAGAAAGAAGAAAGAATAGGAAAAGGAAGAGAAAGAGTTGGTGCCCGAGTGACTGTTCTGATTCAGAAGCATTTTGACCCATGATGGAGGCATTTTCTGATCATGACTTCTTCATGAAAGTTGTAGATAATTGAAAGAGCTTTCCAACGCATCTTGAATCACTCAAATCGGAGTTCTACACGCGAAGATATCATGGTTTTACTGCAGCCAGAAAACTGTCAAATCTCAAACGCGCGTTTGAACATTTCAAACGCGCGTTTGGAGCTGTTTTTTTTACGTACAGAGAGTCAGATGCTGAAACGCGCGTTTGGGGACCTCCAAACGCGCGTTTGGGGTCGTTTTCTGCAGATTTTGACCTATAAAAACACACCAGAACAGGGGAGAACGGGGTAGCCGCGAAATAGGAGTAGTTTAGGTTAAATTGGGGCGATTTCCTTCGTTTTGAGGAGTTAGAATTAGTGTAATATACCGTTAGAAAGCTCTTTCAATCCTCTCTTTGATTCTCTAACTCTTAGCTTCGATTTATAACATTTCATTGGGCAAAATTCAATCTTTTGTATTCAACTTTTGTGCTCTTCTTCTCCAAACTCGAATTTCTACACTTTAATGGTACATTTCTTCTCTCTTTTACTTATTATGTCTTTAATTCATTGTTTCTTTCATGTTTTAATTAGTATAATGAGTAGTTAATTCCTCCCCATAGCCGGGTCATGTGATATGTGATGAAATCACCCTTTGGGTGATGAAATTGGGAGTGGGTAGTGTGTTTTATTGTTGTTTCTTGCATGTTTCACGTCTTAGAACTTGTTATAACGGATTTGAGCTAGATTAGCTACCTAGGTCAAATATCACACACATCACTCTTGAGAGTTGTTCGAGAGAGAGGGTGTGGGAAAAGGGTTCTGGATCGTGGTGTAGTCTCGGTTTAGTTGTTAAACCGAGCTCATCGTGAGGTTACTCGTTTATACGTTTAAGCGGCTCGAGTGCAAAACATGACTTGTTAGGAGAGAGTTGTTCAGACCTTAACATGGCCAAAGGTGTTAGAAGAGAGTTGTTCAGACGCTAGCACCGGGTTTAGGAGTTCGCACCCGTGAAATTGAATGCAAGAGTTCGTTTATTATATTGCACGCTCCCGGTTTTGTCTATCCTTGGGGTTGAAATTAGTCATTTTGATCATGGTTCGGCTATGTCCCTTTCCCCCATTAGACTTGTTAGTTTAATTTACTTTAGTTTAATTGAAGTGTACAAACATTCCAACAACTTGTTTGCCTAGACTAAGCAATAAGTTCACTTTGGTACTTACAAGCACATCTTCTCTGTGGGATCGACCTCGGACTCCTGTAGCTTTACTAGCAATCGACCCGGTCCACTGCCGGTTAGAGAGCTTGTTTAGTCACCGTTGTCTTGAGTATTATAAATTTGTTTGGTGAAAAACAACGCTCATCAATTTCGTCGACGAATTATTCGTGGAGAATCCTTATTCGGGTAAGCATTATGTTATTTATATCTTATTATTGTTTAGTAGGTTTATTTATATTGAAATTTGTATTATTAACATAGATATTGTTTGTTATCGTGAATTGATGAGAGTGCCTATTTTGATGCAGATACTAGCGATGCTACTACTGAGGCTACGACCCCTACCGAGGCTACGACCCCTACCCCTCCCGAGGCTACGCCCCCTCCCCCTCCCGAGGCTACGACCAGCCAGGCATCGGTTGTGGAGCCTGAGATGGATTATAGTAAGTTATTTAATTTTTAATTTCGAAACTATAAATTATATTGTGAAAAACTATCTGACTTGATCATGTATTGAAATTTGTTTAGCTGGTGGTCCAAGTGTTGTACAATTGGGTAAACGAAAGGCGGATGATGCAATTGACAGAAGATTGACGACCCGTCAGACTACTAGCCGACCACGGTGATAACGTTGTGAGATGGACACCGTTTAAAAAGTTTCCGGACGAGCTGGAAAACAATTTCGCAACGTGGTACAAACAAGAACATCCGCCCCCAATTGAGATTCCGACGGGGTACACAGCTGGTTTCCGCCTTACAGAATTGTTTGGCAAGGCGTGGTTCACACGTCTCTATGAGCCTCTTAAAGAGTTAGACCGAGAAGTATATTCTTGTGACTTCATTTTCATATTTCTGAAATTTTCATATTTCTGATTTCATTATCTCTAACTTATTTTTGCATGCGTACAACATGTCGATGCGTATCTGGACCTGATACAACGGCAAATGGAAGCACATCCAGGATGCTTTCAACCGCATTCGGCCATTGCATACTCTGAATTAGCCGCCTTTTACGGGCAAGGTCATGTAGATCAGGGAAAGCCGCCAGACACAACGGACATTCCAGACTTTGTGGATCGGTACGTCAAGCAATGGGATGAAAACACCGTGATCTACATTCCCTGGTCCATTAGTTATGCTCACTGGGCAGCTGTCCAAGTGTCTATTCCCGACTGGAAGATTATGGTGTGGGATTGTCTGTCGGGGCAGCCGTATAAGGCTGATGTGAAGAGAAACATCAAAGCGTGGGGTGTTTCGTTTAGGAGAGTGTTGGAGACGGATGCTCGTCTACGTCAACTCCCATGAATGGTTGATCCAGAGAAGCCTCTTTTTGATGTCAAAGTAGTAAAATCTGAATTCGTACCACAAATGCCAATTCCGTAAGTGTTATAAACTTCAAACTATTTATTATATTATACAGTTTACACTATTCTTACACTATTCATATTATACAGGGGTGACTGTGGGGTATACACGGTCAAGTTCATTGAGCATTTAATGCACAACGAAAGGTTTGATCTGATCCATCATGACAATATGCCGTTGCTAAGAAAGAAATGTTGTGTGCAGCTATTTAATCAAATAGTAGATTTATAGGTATTTTTGTGTATGTTGTTTTGACAAACTTTGTGTAGGAATTTTTTGGTGTATGTTATTTTTGGTATTTTATTGTATGTTGGTAGCCATTTATATTTTGGGTGTATTTTGTTTTGGTGTTTTGATTTGATGAGTATTCAATCTGTTTAAAAAACAACTCAACTTAAAATGCAACATTATCTATGTCCGAACGTAGGGAATGCAACATTATCTACGTCCGAACGTAGGGAATGCAAGTACTAGTGTTGGAACATGGCAATTATTGTTGTTGTACAAGTACGAGCCATTTCTCTCATTTCTTCAAACTCTTTTAAGTTCATCTGAATTTTCTTCATCATTCAAATAGTCAATTTAAACTAACCACTTCTTCACCTTTCAATTTATAATCTACACTGAAGCAAATGGATAATGATCGTTTCTTTAAAGTTCTTGATGGCGGTTTCGCAACAAGTTTGGTATGTCATTATTAATTAACTTACATTTATATCACTTGTATTATGATTGAACAAACGTGAAATGTTTCTCTTTTCATAGACACTACCTCCAGCATACGTTAATAGGTTGAACGACACGCTGAGAAACCTAGATAGGGCCGTTCTCAAAAGCCGATTAGGGACATGGGAAGTGAGGGTTGGAGCCACAGACAATGGAATTCTTCGTTTCTTTGGGGAAGGTTGGGAGGAGTATGTGGCGGCTCATTACTTGAATGAGAGGGAGTTTATAATGTTTGAACACAGGGGGGATTTCACTTTCGACACTATTGTGATGGATCACACTTATTGTGAGAAGAATTTTTCTGAGTCCGAGAGTGAAAAATATGATGCAGATGATGATGCAGGTGCAGGTAATCAAAATCCCTATTTTCAGACGACGCTGCCAAACTGGGTATTTTCACATGGTTGTTATTATGTGGTGAGATATTTAAAATATTTTTAGTTGTTTTCTTGTTTGATATTTTTTACCCATTTTGAAATAGTATTTAAATTTGTTTGTGATTTGTAGAGTATTCCAAAGGCATTTGCTAGAACAAACGACATGTTGCGAAACAAGACCGTGGAACTGCGAATTGCCACAGGGGAATCATGGCCTACTAGAATTGTCTATATGGTAAATCAAAAAGTTCGTTTAAGCGGGTTGAATGATTTCATTACGGACAATGACCTAAATGTAGGAGATGAATGCAGCTTTGAAGTCATTGATCAACCTATAGAAAATCACGTCGTGTTTAATGTGGTGATTACTAAATATTGAAGATCATTTATTTAGGCGTCATCCTATCATATTTAATGATCACTCTTAGTTTATTTAAGCGTCATCTTATTGTTATCTCAATGTATCATTACTCTTTTTTTTATGTTTGTAAGCCCTGTATGTAAGTCAACGTATCATTACTCTTTTTTCTTGTGTGTAAGCCCCGTAATAATTACTGTTAGTTTTACAGAGGTAGTGTAATACAAGACAAACTTGATTCTGATTAATAACTGAATACAATCATTACTACAATCCATTAATAAAATACTACATTCTATTAATACGTTACACAATAACGATCCATTCTAATATCACCATAACAAAAACAATGACTTCCTACCCGTATTGCGTGCAACCGGATCTCGTTATGTCCCGGATGTTTGCAGTTACTACATACATTCTGCTGGCCTGGACGTTCCCATTCAGAAGGGATTCTAGTGGTATTAATTCTGCCTCTTCTTGGAGCTCCACTGGCATCAGGCGCATATCTCATATTAGGCACTCCGACTTTCATGTTTCTTACCGCCTCCGGAACATCCCAATCCTTCATGTTAGGAACTGGATATATGCTACCCATGTAAATCTCCTTGAAACATTCAGCTCTATAATACCATGAACAGAGTTCGGGTGGACTAATTACGCGTGTTCTTTGCCGCGGCCGTTATAGCATGGGTACATGGTATTTCCATTTTCTCAAAATAACCACAATAACACTTCCTCTCTCGTAGATTTACCACCCCATGAAGCAAGTTATTTCCATGAACCTCAAACTCATCGGGGTTAATAGGATTAACCCTGAACTTCCTTCTAGCAGTAATATTCGAAGCCACTATTGTATCGATCTCCGGTGCTAACACAGTCGCACAATCAAGCGCCTTCCGTCGTCTATCATTATACCATCTCTGCAGTGTAGCTCTAATGAATTCCAAGAGGCTAGGAACGGGCCAACGACGAGCTCCTCTAATCGCACAGTTGAAACTTTCAGCGTAATTGCTTGTCATTAAGGCGTATCTTTTCCCAGGAAATTTGGCACGCGCCCACCGTTCAACACCTATTTCTTTTAGTTTTAGATATGCGCCAAGACATTGTGCCTTGATCAGGGCGTACTTTCGGAGAAAATCGGCCTCCGAGAATGCATAGGCTGTTTGATAGAATGTGTCTTCACAAAAACCGTAATCCTTCCATTTTTTGTTAGATTGCCCTTTAAATGATGATAGCAAACACCGTGATATGCATTGGGAAATACCTGACCAACCGCATTTCTAATAGCCTTGTGTCTGTCGGATATAAAGCTCAAATTTTCAGCATGGATACCTCCAATGGCCACCCTCGGTTGTCTCATGAAATACCCCCATGAATTGTTGCATTCTTTTTCGGCAATACCGAAGGCTACGGGGAATAGGTGGTCACCGGCATCTACGAACAACAATAAATAGTTGCCCCGAGAAACGGGTTTTTAGATGAGTGGCGTCCACACACAAAATAGGTCGACAATACTTGAAACCACGACGACTTGCTCCCAAAGCCATGAAACAACTACCGAACCTTCCCGCATTATCAAGTCGAAAGTCAACATAGATCCCTTCATTGGCCTCACGCACCATCCACGGTACGAGGGTATCGCATTGTAACACTCCGTCGGTGAACCTCTAACCAGCATTCTCATTATCTCGTGAGCTCGGTATGCTTGGTCATAAGTCAACTGTACACTGTAAGTTGTGAGCATGTCCTCCATAATATGTCTAGGTTTATACTCATTGCCGAGTTCTTCCATTTTCTGACTTAGCAGACTCGCAATAACAATAGGTGTTGCTTGTCGATTGTCATTATCCGCATTCTGAGAGGCACAAGTATGCACATCATTCAACATTGTGATCTCAAATGTATGTGAGACATTTGTATTCGTATTCACCCTTTTCGCCCTTACATGCCATTTGCATGTATCGTTTATACATGTGTAATACAAGCAACGTGTGTCCGACCTACCCAAGCTCATTTGAAAATTATTGGCAACCGCATACGATTTTATTTTCAAATTAAAATCTTCTTTCGAATCATATTTCTTCCCAATGAACAATTCGTTCACGTCATTCATATGTAACGTACCGGTAGATAGACACTGCGGTAAATCATCATCTTCAAATGTGGGAATCCTCTATGAATAATCTTCTCGTACACTTGCCCTAGCATTGGCACCTTGATTATTGTTGTCATCCCTGCCCGTTTGATCGGTTTGAATATGAGGTGCAAACGGAGAAGCCAAAAAACTAGTGACTGATCCACCAAACAAATTATATGGATGTTGGATAGGTTGAGCACGACTACTTGAATGTTGGTTAGGAGGATACTGAAACGGATTATGTGATTGGCTATTTATAACATTATCACTTGGAGGACCGAATTCAAACGGAGCAGTGTATTCACCAACCATTTCAACACGAACATGACTACTTGAAGGTTGATTTGAAAGATTACGACTTGGTCTGACTGGTTGATACTGAAACTGTTGGTCCGAAGTTTCACCAAGCCTTTGTGTAGAAACATGGTTTTCAAACCCACTACATCCATACTGTTGCTCGAATGGATTAAAATTTGGATCTGTAGCAAGTTCTTGTACCGGAGAAGGGAAATTACCAAGACTATAATCCGAATTATTGTTATCATCCGGGGCATTGCAATCTTGATTTAAATCAATGCCATCATTCTTAAATATCGGTTCATTGTTTGCCTCCACTGGTGTAGCATTCACGCAAAAAATTACATATTTACTGTCAGAGGCCGCTTCGATGTAACCATTTAGTGTCTCGTAGTCTAAGATATCATCAGGTGGTATATTCCCAACAATAGCATACGTAAACAAAGCTTTTACGCCGAGCTTTGAATCAGACCGATCAATACCAAGCATCACATGCAATTTATCCAACAACGCATTCAATCTTATGTTCTTTCGGACAAATAATGAGAACATCAATCCATTTACATGATTCCACCGGTTATAGAGAGGATCGTACGTAATTCTCCGTTGAACGAGACAACAATCATAGTATTGCGATTATCTATTTTTTTATAAAAAAAACAATTCAAGTCATTATTAAATCATTCAATATCAACTTAGATAACAACTTAAAATGCATTATAGACATTAAATATAATAATTCAAAACCCTACCTAATCAAATTTAACAAATAAAAAACAAAATACACTTACACTAAACCCTACTAATAAAACCCTAAGAAGGAAACAAAGACTATTTTCCCCTTTTAAGATGTTTCAAACAAGGAAACAAAGACTTTTATCACTTAAAACTCTTTCACTCTAAGTTTAAGTGTGATCAATATTTCCAATAACAATGGTCTCTGAAACAGAGCCATTTTCAGTACCATTTTGGGTAGTAACGGCACCCTTATGCACGATCAAACCATCAATATGGACAATTCCATTACTACCAACAACAAATTTCCCAACTTCTCAAAACTACAATACCAAAGACTTAAGCACACTACTTAGATGTATAAACATTACATAAACAACCTACTTAAAACACACATTTCGGTTAAATACATATCATTACTACAATATAAACAACATAATCACTACTTAAAACACACATTTCAATAAATACAAATCATTACTACAATATAAATAACATAATCACTACTTAAAACACACATTTCGGTTAAATACATATCATTACTTACACTAAACCCTAGTAATTAAACCCTAAACAATAACACTAAGAAAAGACTTAACACACACTACTTAAATGTATAAACATTACATAAACAACTTACTAAAAACACACATTTAGTTTAAGTACATTTCATTACTAGCATAAATAACATAATCACATTGAGCACTTGAATTAAGACAAATTACATAGCAAAAACTTACACATTTGAGCACTTGAATGATGAAGAAATGGACTTGAAAGATGAAGAAGTGGTTAGAAAATTTATATTAACATGAAATACTCTAAAGGAATGCGTTCCAAACGTAGATAATTGAACAAGTACCTTACAAGTTACAACAACATTAATTGTCATCTACCACTTCCAAACGTAGATAATTGCTTTGTAAACGTAGAAAGACTACGTTTAAACGTAGGTAAATGCGTTCTAACCTACGTTTAAACGTAGAGAAATAGAAATTTATTGTAACTACCTAATTTATTGAAATAACCTACGTTTAAACGTAGGTTCTTTACGTTTAAACGTAATTATCCTTACGTTTAATCGTAAGGAACCAACATTTACAGCTATGAGGATTCCTTACGTTTAAACGTAATGATACTTATGTTTAAACGTAAAGAACCTTACGTTTACCTGATTTTTAATGTCAGAAAAGGCACGACCTGATTTTCAAGTGTCAGGTCTGACACAACCTGATTTTCCAATTTCTGACAATGGAGTTATCTGTGACATTTTTCACCAACTTCTCCCTCTGGAAGCGAAAAATTGTCTTCCAGTATAGTTTTCCTCTTTAGGAAAATTATTCCCAAAATATGTGGGTGTTAGTCGACAATTATGGTTGTAAATAGTTATAGTGTCTTCCTTTCAATCGTAAAAAATATAAAAAATATATTAAAAAAAAAAACACAAATTTCGCTCCACTTCAGAATGAAACCAAAGATACGTGTTCATTTTATTTTATTTATTTATTTTATTTTTGTACAAAAAGAGATAAATAAGTCTTTTTTTTTAAAAGATAAATAAGACTTATAAATCATATATTTTTCTCATCTACGCAAAGTTGTCATAGACTTGTTCTATTTGTCTTAAACTTTATACTTCCTCCTCCGTCTCATAATATAAGTCAATTCAATATTAAATTCTAATTTCTTCAAAAAAAATATTAAATTCTAATACTTATTGTATCAAAATAATAATAATTATTATTATCTAGTTTTCTTCTTTTTTTTTTTCTTTTTGAAAAAATTATTATCTAGTTTTCAAATATTTTGCATAAATCCTACCGTCAGTATGAATTGAGCTAGGCTTTTCTTAGGGTTCATGCGTCTAATCTAATATTACTTTCTCGAGGGATTCTGTCTGCAAAAATATTGAATCAAGAAAGTATTCGATGTGGAATTCCTATCTGCATGAAGATCTAATGATTTCTGTCCTGGTAAGATTACCAGTAAAATATCTTTTTCAATTAAAAAGCATATCGAAATCATGGAACTCTTTGATTTCAAGCCCAAATTTCATTAAATTGCATCTAAATCAGACTCAGATCAACCCGAAACCAAACATATTAGTCTATGAAAATGTTTGGCACAAGAAATTTTCCATCACCGTAAAGCACATACACGTGGAAAAAATTTCAATCCCCGGAGAAGAAACGGGATTCGGCTACGAATTCCAGCGGCTCCACCACCCTTTTGACAGCTCCGGCAAAGGGATGAAAGGAGAGATTATAGGCTCATGCAATGGTCTAATTTGTCTAATGTCTCGTGACGAATATGACATATGTTTGTGCAATCCGTTGATAAATTCATACTGGGATTTGCCTAAAAGGCCTACGGTCCTCAGTAAGAGTAGAAGAATATATTTTTACGGTTTTGGATATGATGATGTTCATGACGACTATAAAGTTATGACAGCATCACTTAGGAGGGGTTCATTGAATGAGTATGAATATGAAGTTTACAGTCTGAGATCGAATTCATGGAGTAGAGTAAGATCGTTCCTAGATTTTCGTGTATATTGTGGCCTCGCCGGGGTTTTAGTTAATTGTGCTTTACATTGGATTTTGAAGAAATACGATCAAAGGAAATATTATTCCATTGTAGCGTTTGATCTTAGAACAGATAAAGACGAGATTTTGCCACTGCCCGAAGTTCTAAAGGAAGAGGAAGAGGAAGAGGAAGAGGAAGAGTCGTTGAGATTGAGTGTGTTGAATAATGGTTGTTTGGTTTTAAGCCGAAACGAGAGAAATCCGACTATTAGTTTTGATATATGGGTGATGAAGGAATATGGTTTGAAGGATTCGTGGATGAAGATAACTATAGACAATGTGCAACCTCACGTAACCTCATTAACACCCGTGGCTATTTTCGAGGGTAAGAGAAATCTGATTATCTTTCATACAAGAGCTAGTATTATATTGTATGATTTAGTTAGCCATAAAGTTATACATAAGAAATTGCTTCCTATTGGTTTTCACAATGAACACCCGTTTCATTTTGTTGGCAGTCTTGTTTTGCCTCAACCTTCATCAATTTGAGTTTTCAGGAGTTGTTTTATTTTCGGTTATTAGTTTGATACAACTTTCTCCTATTTCTTTGCTGTTTTTTTTTTTTTTCGTTTAAATATGTGACAAACGTCCCGTTTCCGGTTATGGGTTCAGTTTCTGAAACGACTCGTTTCATACAACCTCAGCCTTAATTCCTTTATGTAAAAAAATAATATTCAATTTGAGTTTTCATCGGAGAATAAATAGTTTCCTTCAACTTTTAGGTTATATATCATCTTTTGGTCTTTTTTTTTTTAGGAGATTTTGGTCCTTTTTGGTCCTTTTCTAGGGAGAGAGATTCCACAATCAAAGATATCAGTTTCCATTATCTCTATTGGCTCATTTTAATTAGATTTTGAATATGAATTTTTTTTTCTCTAAGAAAAACAATCTTTTATGTAACTTTGTCAACGAAGCAAAATTACATTTTCAGTTCTCTAAAGTCAAAACCACATTTTGACTTTCTCGCAAAGGAGTGAAGAATGTCTCCGTTGCTATTTTGAATGAGACCGTCAATTGCTACCGAGTTTCCCCGAAACACCGCATCTATATTAAATTTAACACATTCCACGAGTGGGGGTTGCCATGCTGAGTTCCAAACCAAAGTGTGTGATAGAGATGGTTAGGGATTGGTATGCTTACGGTTAGTGTGAAACCCTGAATTCCTAAGTGAAATCTCTCTTTAATTTATACCATCAACTCATTCAAAATGAATGAAATAAAAAAAACAGAATAATAAAAAGCAAAAAGATATTAATCATTTACTTTCCAAAATCCTTTGTACAAAGCACCAAAAGATGATATATCACCTAAATGCCCCGTCCCGGAAGTTAAGCCCACAATCGGAAACGAGACGTTCAGCACATATTCAATGAGTCAGCCTCACATGTCAGTGTCTTTAACCACACCAAGTATGTAACAACGTACTTTATACATAAAGGATTTAAGGTCGAGGCTAAACAAGGCTGCCAACAAAATGAAGCGTGCGATTAGTGTTAAGCCCATTTGGAAGGAATCTGATATGTATAACTCGACGGCTAACTAATTAAATCATACAAAAAAAATTTACTTCCAATTTCATGAAAGACGATCAAATTTCTCCCACCCTCGAAAAGAGGCACATGTGGTGTTAATGAGGGTAAATGTAGCATATTGCGTATAGTTATCTTAATCCATGAATCCTTCAAACCGTAATCAATCAAAATAACGATTAGGATTTGCCGCCATTTTGTTTAAAACCAAGCGATTGTTATCCAACACACTCAATCTCAGACGATCTTCTTCCATTAGAACTTCGGGTACTGACAAAATCTTGTTTTTATCTTTTCAAAGATCAAAGGCCACAATGAAATATTTTCTTACACTAGATATAGTGGATAGTTCTTCAGTATCCGATGTAAAGCACAATTAACTAAAACCCCGTCGAGGTCACAATATCGATTGAAGACGCAATGTTGAAAATCAATAAACGATCTTACTCTACTCCATGAATTCAGTCTCAGACCGTAAACTTTAAATTCATACTCACGGCAGCAAATCCCAGTATGAATTTATCAACGGATTGCATAAACATATATTATATTCGTCATGAGACATTAGACAAATTAGACCATTGCATGAGCCTATAATCTCTCCTACCATTCCTTTACCGGAGCTGGCATAAGGGTGGTGGAGCCGCTTGGATTCGCAGCCAAATTAAACCGTAAATTATTTTGACATTGTTTTTTTTTTATGTGAATTTTATTCATACATCGGTTTTTGTATCCGTATCATTGAAAATTTTGTGATTATCTAGTTGCATTTATGCAGGATTGACGTAGAAAGTCTCGTACAACGAATAATCGAATTATTTGAAGGGCATAAAGATTTGATTTTGAAATTCAACAATTTTTTGCCGGAAGCAAGGACGGAGCCACCTTTAGGGCTTAGGGTGACTAAGCCCACCCGGTTGTTATTTTTGTACACCAATAATTCTATAGAATTCAGTTCAACACAGTCAGTTATCTTAATACAGCTCCCACCCGACCATGCATAGATATTTCACTAGCCCACTCTAAAATAAATTCCTGGCTCCGTCATTGGCTGGAAGGTTATGAAATTAGTGTTAAAGATGAGAATATGGGACATGCAGATGGAAGAAAGCCTATTGGCCTTGATGATGCAATCAAGTTTTTAAGCAAAATTAAGGTGAAAATATATTTGTGTTTTTTTTTCATTTCAATTTGAATTGAATTATATATATATGGGGGAAATAGTAGGGACCTTTTATTTGTATCACGCACATCGAATCGACTTTTGAAAAGTTCATTCTTTAATCAAGGATTTTCTAAAGGTCGGTGGTGAGAATATTGACATTTTAAAAATCGATTCGACTTTTCATTTTTTCTTTGGGTTTTTTTTTATTGCAGAATAGAAGTCAAGGAGATGGCATGTATAAAGGCTTTCTTGAATACATGGATTTCTTCACAAAAAGTAGAGAGCCTTTGGAAGTTGTCTAGCTATCATAAGGTAACAAATTTCTAATTCAAAAATCATTTTCTCAAAATGAAATACATGGATTCTCTCTTGAGGCGTCATGTTGAAAAAACTTTTGGTCAGACCCTACCTTTGAGTAAGATTCAGACTCTGCAGGCACGACTCGGCTCCGGTTAGTCGGATCAGTTGGTTCCGGATATCGGGGGCTTTAAGCAACAAAAAAATGCATCAAATTCTACATATAATTTGAATTGAGATTCTCATCCGCGTCAATGTCTCTTAACAGATTCTTTATTTTACAGACTCAAACACCACTTTTTCTGGTTTACAGAATCTTTGCACAAAATATCTTGTATCGGAATCTCTACTATACAATATAAGAACACTAAGTTTTTTCAACTGCTTTCATATAATTGGTGATATATTTAAGTAATTGTATTCGATAATATATTTGAGTTTAAATTAGGAAGCCAACTTTATTTCCGATTCTAATTTTTGTATTATATAATAGAGGGATAGAGGGAAAATGACAAAAATATTTAGAAAATTTATAAATAGGACACACTCTTTTTTTTATTTTTTTTAGTTGTAAAAAAGACAAAAAAAAAATTCAGACGGACAAAAATACTCCTTTTAATAAAAGAGACGCGTCGCACGCATCATATACATATGCTTAAGGTTGGTCCGCTGCTTGACCTGCTTCAGATTTGTTTTCTTTTCTTCTTCTTTTTTTTTTTTTTTAAACACCCGTAATTTTTTATTTAGAACTCCGATCATCGAAATTTTTTCACCAAAATTCATATTATTTTTTGCTCTTCAATTTGAGCCCAAACACGATACCCTTCCGACGTATATTTTGAAAGACGAAAAATTATTTATATTAACCGGAACGTTTTTTTCTTATAAACGAACGTAACTTTTGATTTTGAACACCGATCATCAAAATTGTTTCACCAAAGTTCATTTTTTTTATCTCCATTTTGAGACCTTATTTGATACCTTTACGACGTAGTATTTGAAAATCGAATTTTATCGCAAATACGTTTACGACAAAGAACGCATAAGAATAAACACAAGAACACAAGAATACGTACGCAACGGTAACACGAACACGGACACGGTCACACGGTACAAACAAACAAATTGGGTTAGGAAAAGTAACAAACTTTTTCATTAATCCTTCAATAAATTATGAATACACAGTTAGGTAACAGTGGTGTTGAAGTTCAGCTCTGTTGTAGAGAGTGCACATACTCCAATAATTAGCAAAAGGGAAAGATAAACAGGCAATGGAAATGTTTCCCCAAGCACAAATCTTGAACCAATACACTAAATGCAGGTTCACCACTCTTTATTATATGTTTCAGCTCCTGCTGCTATTTCTGAGGTTGAGTTGGTTTTGGGGTCTGAATTAGCTGTTGTTTCTGGATCTTCAGGAAAGTCTGCTGCTGTTTTTGATCAGGCTGCTGCTATTTCTTTACATAAATCTGGCCCTGTTGCTCCTTTTGCTGCTAATTCTTTTGCAGTCAATGCATTGTTTTGAATTCATGTAATGATACAACAACAAAAGCAGCCGCCACAAATAAGCAAACTATCCTTGGTTCCTCCAAATAAAATGCCATAGATTTCACCCAAGCTGAAAAAACAAAACTTACTGGACCCAGAAAAAAAAAGGAAAGAAAAAGAAAGGAAATCTTTAATCAAGCATCTAATGATGAACTCAGGCGATTTAATTATTCAACAACCCAAATCATTTCACCCGGATGTCACAAAAAAAAGAATCCAGGAAGGAGGAGCGAAATGGAAAAAAAAATCCAAGTAAAAGAATCGGGGTACCTTCAAACCAAGAAGAAAATGAGATGCTTTAATGGAAGTAGAATTGGAAAAAGCAACAGTAGCTTTGTGAATTGCTATAGTTGATGATGGTTGTACACCAACGATGCCTGTTGAACTAAATTGAGAGCCAAGCGCTATATATATCAACATCAACAGTAGAAAGCAAAAGCATCCAAAATGAACTTATTTACTGGGCTTTTGAACTCATTTACTGCACTTTTGAACTTATATGTAATTCAGGCCGTAAAATGAGTTCTTGGAGCTCCTAAAATGTCATTGCTACAAGTAAAAGTGAGGTATAATATATTCTCTTAAATACTCAGTATCTATTTCAGATAAGAATGTAGGAATACTTCAAACTTGAGCCATGTTTCAACGTTATGTGTTGGTAATGTTTCTCACGTTTTTCGGATCATATGCAGTTTATTATCATTTACAATACTTAGATGAAAAAGCTATTATCAAACTTCACAGAATATCAGGAACATAGCTTAATGTTTTTTAATCCAATGAACACACCAAAAAAAAAAACTGGAAGCTGAATGTGAATCATACACGTACATTAGGATTTGCAATTGCATGCACACGAATTGCTCGACCATTTGTTCTTCGGTATACCCATACGGAATCTCGGTCTATCTTCAATCTCCGCCTAGATTGACATCAAAATGAAACAGAATAATAAACCAATAAAATTCAAAAAGCAAACCAATAATATTTGCAGCAGCCCATTTTCAAACTTAAATTCATTGTCTGTTCTTTACTAATTCTTCAATTGATTGAGAACTTTAAACTCATGTCCTCAGTCCCCCAACCCAATAGCAGAAAGACGGTAGAAAGATTAAAAACAGAACAATATAGCTCAGTAAATAAATGAACTAGAAAGAGCTTAGATTCGTTTAAGATGAACTAAAACAAAATGAAAATGGGGATTTTCAAGAAATTACCTCAAAATGACATAGGTATGAAAATCGGAGAGGGGAATTTGTTGTTCCGAAGGAAGCAAGATGTTGGGATGTTCGGCTTGAAAATCCAGAATTCACCTCAGGGGTTCTCGGAGCACCTTCCAGACCTAAATCTTCGTCGTCGGCAAGCAGCTCGTCGGATTAACGCTCTGATCTGATGAATTCCGCCGGTGATTTTCCGTCATCTTCTCCCTTCGATGATTCTGCCATTGAAGTCAATTAATTTGAATTTCTGAATGGAAACGAGATTAGGGAGGAAAATTGTACGCTCGCAATACAGGCAGAGAGAGTTGCTTTGATTCCTTAGGCGTAATTTAGTCCGTAGGAAATTATTTTGTCCTTAAATCAATAAAAAAAATGAGTGTGGATTAAAATTTAGGAAAAATTAGTTTAAATTCAATTTTTCTCCCCTTAATTAAATTTCAATATTTTAGTTCGAAGTGTTTTCTACTCCTCAATTTCTTAATTGCAGCTTCATTATCCAAACATGGTATGTAATCTGCACCAGCTATTTCATTACATAGCTTTCATTTATCCTCTTTATGTTCATAACCTCTGTTTTGATCTGCTTCTTTATTACCCATATTGTTATGCCCATAACCTCTGTTTTGATCTTCTTTATTAATCATATTGTTATGCCCATCAACTGTTTGATCATTTTCCTTATCAACATCTTCTTCTTTATTAACCACATTCTTATTATGCCGCCTCTCAACTGTTTGATCATTTGCTACATGTGTATCTTCATCGTGTTCAATCGATCTTTGCTCGTTTTCCCATGGCTTTCGTGTTGTTCTTCGGGTTCTTGAGTTGCCCGATCATTTTGATTCTAATTAGCAACTTCTTCATCATGCTCGATCGATGTTTGCTAGTTTTTCCATGGCTACTCTCGTGTTGTTCGTGTTCTTCGGGTTCTTGAGTTTCTTTGTTATTCGATGTCGTCGCTTCTTGATCAACCGTTTGATTATGATCTTCATTTTCAACTACTTCTTCATCATGCTCAATCTCGCTCCGCCACCATTAATCATACGCTATTCTCATCTACATAATTTGGAGCTTCGTAGCAATTCAAACACAATATGGGTCGTCATCCTCAGCACCACCGCTGCTCGTGTTCGAACTCTCTTCCATTGAAATCGGCTCCAAACATTTCAGCTTGTGCCTTGACCTTCTTGATCTTTTATTCTTTCTTCTCTCCTTTCGATTATTCCTTTCTTTATTGGTCTGAACTAAAAGTCCTTCAACAGCATCTTTCTTTATTGATCTTTTTTGTGTTGTCTTTGTTTGCCAATGCATATGTTTCTTTCTGTGTTGTCTTCTTGTGTTAAAGCAACTATATTATTTCTGCTATCCATTTTATTTTGTTTGAATCTAGTTTTTTTTTTATAGAAATTTTTGTTGCAGGTTGAACTTTGATAATTTTGTTTGAATCTTAAGTGTAAGATAGCAGAATTAATTGGAATAATGTATTGCGTCTTCTGTGTGTTTAGGTAATGGTTCTTCCTCGTCAGTTATTGAGACGAAAATCGCTCGAAATCCCGTCTTTGTTCAAGTTGTTACTCCAGAAGCTAATAAAATGGATATTAAAGCAGAGGTTAATAAGCAAGAAAGCTCTGATTCAGGTTACTATTTGGATGAATATGTTGAAAAAGGCGAATCGGATACGTCTTTTGAAGGATTTTTCAAGAATGCAGCTGTTTATGAAGCCAAGAACAAGTGGCCTAATGTGATTGAACCCAAGAACAAGAAGAGGCCTAAAAGAAATGAACTTAAAGAAAAAGTAGTATCGAAACATGCTCCGAAAAGAAGTAAATATGAGTGCTTGAACCGTGAGAAGACATTCGCTTCATATCAAGGACTTGGGGACATAGACCTTGGAACAAAAAATCGAAAGGAGAGTCATTTTGAGCCCGATACGCGATACGTACCGCTACCGCGATACCGATACTACGATACGATACTACGATACCGTGTGCCTTAATGCAATAGATAGGCCTAGTTCATAGGCTTACTACGTGCCTTGGTGTGCTGAGGTTTTTGATCTACATTGTATCATCATGTAATAGATAGGCCTAGTTCATAGGCTTACTGAACTTGTAATTCATCACCTTGTGAATTCCGGGCATGATAATTTAGTTCTTTGAACTTGAATATCCTTCTTATAATTTGGCTGATAGTTCGATCGTTTCGTACTTGCATTGATCTTCTATGTATTACCTTTTAGTCGATGTACCTATTGTACTAAATCTATACCGTTGTACCGATCTTCTATGTATTACCTTTTAGTCCGATGTACTTTTTAGGCTTAATTCAAGTGATTAACTACCGAACTCGCATGTTATAAACACCACACCTTAATCAAGTTATCTCGTTAATGATTCTATCTCTTCTCGAATTGTATCATATAAACCAATTTAACACGGTGTGTTAGTGTATCCGGATTTTGCATTTGGAGAATGATCTTTATCTCTCGGATAAAGACCTTACAAAGAAATGCGGGTGATTAAATAGCTTTGATGATGGTAAATAGAGACTAAACAAGCATAAATCCTGTTTTTTTCTTTATTTTTCATGTTGTTAACTCGATGTACATATTGTACTAAATCTATAGTTTGTTGTACTTGCTATTAATCCGTCGAGTTTGTTAACGATCCGGTGGAATGTTCTCCCGCATATTCTTGTATAATCTGATACTGATACTGATACTACTGATACTGATACTGATACTGTGTTAATGTAAATGCTGCGATTAAATTCGGCTTTCAAATACTACGTCGAAAAGGTATCAAACGCGGTCTCACAATGAAGATAAAAAAAATATATGAACTTTGGTGAAACAATTTTGATGATCGGTGTTCTAAATCAAACGTTACGGTCGTTTATAAGAAAAAGCGCTCCGGTTAATACAAATATTTTTTCGTCTTTCAAAATATACGTCGGAAGGGTATCGTATTTGGGCTCAAATTGAAGAGCAAAAAAAAACATGAATTTTGGTGAAAAAAATTCGATGATCGGAGTTGTAAATCAAAAGTTACGGTTGTTTGAAAAAAAAAAAAAAAAAAAAAAAAGAAAAACAAACAAACAAACAAACCTGAAGCAGCGGAAGATTTAATACATATGCGCGCGTCCCTTTAATAAAAGGGGTACTTTTGTCCGTCTGAAATTGTTTGTCCTTTTAACTAAAAAATGAGTATGTCCTATTTATTTATTTTGTGTCAAAAAAAGGACTTTTGGCTCTTTATCTCTTAAATTTATTTACAGGGTAAAGTGGACTAAAACCTAATATTCCCTATATAATAATGCTAAGTCAAGTTCATTGCAATTATAAGCCCTAAAAAATGCTATTGCAATTATAACTCTTTATTCTCTTAGTGTATTGTTAATTAATTTATTCTTCTATAATATAGAGTTTTTTTTTGCTATTATATTTTAGAAAACAAATTTGGACCCACAAACAAGGAGAAAAGGGAGAGAGGAATAGCGATGAATGAGTCTGCAGTATTTCACTTTATGCGCTAAATGTCCAGACTTGTGTTAAGAATCTGAATGTACAAATTGACTAAAGAGACACTACTGTACAATCATTTTAGACAGATCTGAACTATTTGAATCCTTAAAATTCATATTTACTATTATTTACATATTCTACTACAAGTGCTCTTATACCCCACAATTTACATAGATTTTGTAATAGATTGGATTATTCGAATATCAATTTTGTAAGTTTATATGGTTTTCTTTAATTGTTTGTACAATTCTGTTGTCAATTACGCAGGTTGCGCCACTTTTTTGTGATCATCCTGACCTACAACAAGAATTCATTCAAATTTTACGCGATGCGGAAGCATATCTACATAATTCTGAACCTGTTGAAAATCATACATTGCCAAGTGATGATAAAATCAAAGATAGTACTTGATGACGACAATGAAATTGTATACACAAAATTAATGTGGGTTTTTATTGTTGTGGTTTTTAACGTTGTAACGCCCATATTTCGGACACCGAGTTCTTATCCAGAAAATAAAAGTTCGACACGTGACATTTAGAGTAAATTATTAGTCATACGTAAGCCTTATGTCATATCAGAGTAATAGAAAACACGATAGAAAAGAAACAAACGAAAAACTCATGAAACTGACGCTTAAGATTACAACTGATGTCAAACTAAATCATAAGTAAATTCTAACATCTAATATATACAACTCAACTTGACTAAAAAGGAAACATAACTTTATTAATTCACTCTTAAGTTTGCTTTCCATGCTTATCCTCCAACTCGTTTTTAACTTGAATTTCTTCTTGTTCCAAATAAAAGGAGTGAGCAATGTCCATGTACCCATTAAAGAGAAAGATTATCAACAAAGATATTCATGTATGTTGGATGCCGAGAGATATGACATGAATCTCAGTTCACTAACATTTTTTAAAACATAACTTGACAACTTGACAAATTAGAACCCTTTGAAAACATGTCTTGAAACATAAGAAAACCACTTTCAAAACATAACCTGAAACATAGAAACCCCACTTTAAAACCAAATTTGACATATGAAGAAAACCACTTGGAAACGAAATTTAAACCATGCATAGAAAACATGACCTATTAACTACGTTCGGTTCATCTTGCATGTATTTGTTCGTTTACACTATTTACTTACTATGTTTAGACTCCTCATCAAACTTACGCAAGCTTTATATTAACCCACACTTGATTTGCCTACTAACCACACATGCTCGTGGCTTGTCTGCCGTGTTCATGTTTCTTACCTACTTATCATAATCATGTTCTTGTCTAGGAGTACATAAAGCAAACAAAATCATGATTAAAACCGTATCTAACCTACGTGAGTATACAAAGGACATAACAACACCGAACTACCGTCGTATCTCCACTATTCGTAACCAAAATCCTAGAAAACTTATAGGAAAGTAACTTGAAAACAGAATAACGCTTTAAAACATAGTTTAGCAGATACCCGGCTACACATAATCATGTCTAGTAATTCGTGCAGTTTACAATAAAACAATATTCAAAATCAAAACAACTTAAAATCATAATATTTAAACTAAAAACGGAATATTTTGATAAGAACAACTTCTTACCTTAAAAAACAATCCGAACAACGAATCGAACATCAGCTACTTCTTGAATTCTACTAATAACCTATGAGGAAACCACTCAGGAATCAGATTGAAAAACGGTGTACCTAATTGTGATCGGATTTTTTTTCCTTCTTTCTCCTATCTTCCTTGTTCGACCAACCCAGCTTCTTTGGGTTTTTTTTTTTGGAAGTGATAGAGCTACTCTTTTAAGTCTACACCATTTTTACATCATCATCATCTCACCACATGTTTTTCACTTGTAAAAGAAATTTAAAAAAATTGAAAAACACAACCACAAGATTATGTTGGGAGTAAAAAAGGTGTGGATTTGGGGGAGTAGCTCTATCATTACCCTCTTTGTTTTTCTTCTTTTAGTCACAGCCGCACCTCAAAGCCTTTTATTTTATTTTTTTACTTTTTTATGTATATAGTAATACATAAAGCACCGCAACACAATGATGGCCAAAATAGTGACGGTCCAACTCTAACCGGCAGAGTACCGAGTCGGATGCACTATAGTAGCGAGCAAGGTCGTATCCCACGAGGAATTTATCGAATACCAAAGTCGTCTTCGGATTTAGTTTAGGTTAACCAAGATGTTTCAAGTTCAATTATGCTAAAACGATATGTAAATGAAAGTTAACAAGAGATAGTGAGAGACATAGCCAAACCATGATCCAATCGAATACTTTCGCCCCTCTAATCGATTATTTGGGAATGGAAACTACCAACCAACCATCCTAACAATTATATCGACTCATTCATGGGTGCAAACTCCTAAGCTAGTGTAAGACGCCATGCAACAATCAAACACCCTTTGCCCAGTTCAACAGTCCACCTTTAAGGATTTAACTGACCGAAACAAGATTAACGCACTAGAGTTGCTCGATATCACAACCGATGGAACCTCACTCCCTAATCAATCTAAACAACTCAGTTGATTATAAGGAATGATCTTAAAACCCCTTTTCCCACACCCCTTCGCAACATACATTTATAAAAGTGGTGTGTGTCTTCATGAACTAGGTGTACAAGCTAATTCAAGCATTAAGAACAAGTATTCAGACACAAATTTGTCGATACAATATCAATTAAACACTACCCATTCCCAATTTCATCAATTAGAGGGTGATTTCTTCAATCTTCACATGATTTGACTATGAAATGTTTAGCTACTCATCACAAAACAAGAAATAACAATCAAGGAAGGGATTAAAGCCATAAAACAAGAAGAGAGATGCTATTAATTGCCAAAATCGTAGAGAAGTTGTGATTACATCAAGTATCTTCAACACCCATGTCCAAAGATGGAGAAGAGAAGTCAAAATGTAAAATCTAACTTGATTGAGCTAGAATCTAAGGTTGATTTAGCTCAATCTAAGGAAATGAGAAGTAGAAATTAATCTAAGGGAAAGAGGGGGAAATTTCGATCTAAAAGGCTAGAGGAGTGTCTAAGCGTGTGTATGTGGAATGGGGTGAGAAAATACTCTGTTTTTTTATCCTAAAAAACGCAGCTATTGATGAGCATAAATTTGACCCTCAACAAACACAAATTATAAAGACTCGAAACCGTGGGAAACTAACTCTCTAACCGGCAGTACCGGGTCGATTGCTAGCATAGCTACAGGAGTACGAGGTCGAACCCAAAGGAATATGGTTGTGAATACCAAAGCAAACGTGAAACTTAGTCTAGGCGCTCCAGATCAAGAGGAGTTTTATAACTCCAACGACAATAAAGCGATTGGTAACGAAGTTTAACTAATAGAGAGGGACATAGCCGAACCATGATCCATCTAGCTAGTTTCAACCCTAAGGATAGACAAAACCGGGAGTGTGCATTTACCGACCAACCATAACCAAAGGTGCTTAACGATTATTCAAGGGTAATGGTTTCTAAACTGGTGATGCTATCTGAACAACTCTCCTTCATCACCCTATGCTAGGCTAACCAATCCCCCCTTAAGGAAACCGGAAACCCCAACACGATAAGCTCTAAACCGATTAAACGTTAAAACGAGTAACCTCATTTGGGCCCGGGCTTAACAACTAAGCCGGGTCTACTCCGCGATCCTAGAACCGCTTTTCCCACATCTCTCTATCTGAACAACTCTTTAGATTGATGTGTGTGACTTTGACCTAGGTGATCAATCTAGCCCAAATATGTTAAAACAAGTTCTAAGACAAGAATAAATCATTAAAGCATGAAAATAAGCACTACCCACTCCCAATTTCATCACCCTTTGGGTGATTTCACCAAATTTCACATGATTCGACTATGTTAAAGGATTAGCTACTCATTATAGATGTTAAAGCATACAAGGAACAGTAAATTAAAGATAGAATTAAAGCCATAAGTAAAATAGAAACTGAAATTGATTACCAAATTCGTAGCAAAATCTAGATTACATCAAGCTCCAACGCCACCCAATGTCAATTGATGATGAAGAAGAACCAAAATGACAAAATCCAAAAGTAGAGAAGAAACCATAGCTAAAATCTAAGCTAGATTGTGTTTGATTTAAGTAAAATATGATGTAAGAGTGAATCTAGGGAAGAAGAAGGGAAGAAATCGACCTAGGGAGAGAAATGATGTAAAATGAAAGTGTAAAAGTGTGTAGAGAGTCTCTAAAAAATCTGTGCAATTCTTATTTATAAGCTCCAAAATTGTACAGGAAAAGTCATATTGGCGCGCCCCAAAACTGCTTCAGTGATTCTGTGAACTCTCTATATAAACTTGGCGCGCCCCAAACATTTTGGCGTGCCCCAAACCTGTTCTGTGACTCAGGAAGGTCTCTGTTCCAGCTTGGCGCACCCCAAACATTTTGGCGCACGCTGAACACCTCCAAGCTCCAATTTCTTCACTTTTCTCTATTTTCTTCCATCTCCACCCATTGGTTTCATCTTTATACGCTCCATGACTTGTGTCCCGGGCTTACGAGCACGTACACTCTGCGTCACAACATCTAACACAAACCGAGCGTAATCCCGCAAGACAACTAGGGCTCGAAAAGGGCCAAAAACATCGTAAAATGCCGAGATTTTCCATCTAGATTACGGTTTATCTCATGGTAGACGTGCAATGCGATTTTGCCCTAAATACGGTCTAAAACTACCCGGAATGAACCAAAAGTGCCGTAAACGGGGGTTGGAACATACACTGAAGCATAGTAAAGTTGACTCTCATCAGCTATCCATTTTACAGAAATCGTGGTAAGTACCTAGAATAGTCTGGTAACTACCGAGATTTCTGTACATCCTGTCCAAAATATGGTGAGTTCTGGTGACCACCAAGATGGCTCCGGTAAGTTCCAGGAATGCAGAGTTGCAAATTTAAGCTTTTTCTTCAACTTTTCCTTCCCCAGGCCTCGGTTTTGTCTTTCTAAGCCGCATGCCTCAATTCTCGGGTTTATGAGTCACCTATATCATGCAATTCCATAGCACAACATACCAAGCATAATTCCACAAGATAAATAGGGCTCGAAATGGCTAAAAACACCGTAAAATGACGAGGTTTACCATCTAGGTGATGATTTGCCTCGACGTGCACGCTCTACGTGATTTTGCCCTATAAACGGTCTAAAACTACCCAAACCAAGCCAAAAGTGTCGTAAATGGGGGCTAAAACATGCACCGGAGTATAGTAAAGTTGACTCTCATCAACCACCCCCCACTTAGCGTTTGCTCGCCCTCGAGCAAAATGAGCGTTTTAAAAGAATCAAAGAGTCAATGTTACATGCGTAGGTCAAGCCAATCACACATCAAAGATAACCGACAAGTAAAAGATTAAATATATGCCACTTAAGCCTACCTTATCAAGCAAACGGGATGTGTGTGTGTGTGAATAGCTTCTCCTACATTTACCCCGGTTTACCGGTTTGGATTATGGATGCTAGGTTATTACAACTACATCATAGGTTCATACTTCATAAACATCTCCACTAATCGGGGCCAAACTGAGGCTAAGTAAGGTCGAGTAGGCCTTGCACGGTTGTAACATTAGGCTAGGGACGGGGCTAACCGAAGGGAATTTCTAAGGAATAAACAAGAAAGAGACAAAACGAGCAGGCTTAATCATGGGGTGTAACAATACAAAACGTTGCTAGCTCTACCCTTCTCTAGCTCAAAATGAAACTCGAAACATGATCCAAGAAATAGAATTCCATATCGCACTATGTCTCAAGTGTAACGAGGCAAAAATATACAAGAATCATTTTTCTATACTAAGGATTCATCCCAAACACCAACATCATATAACAAATCACAACATGAATCCTAAAACACTTGACTTTCATTGACTCAATCTTTATTACGCTTTTATTGACTTTATTGCAAACTTTCTTTGATTGATTTCATTTTTTTTTGAATTTTTTTTTTTTTGAACTTGAACTTGAATTTTTATTAGGTTTGAGTCAAAGGCCATCATCACATACACATAAAATGAATCGAGCTCCTACCCTCGAATATCATGAAATAGCTCGTAAAACACACCAACTCTTCTCAACATACACACCACTCTACCACCCCACACTTGCCTAAGCAAGTGTGATAAAAAGAAAAGATTAAGCTCAACTCATAGGGTGTTCAAGGGAATGTAGACCACAAATACGGCTCGGGGTTGGGAAATTACGGGCTAAATATGAACGGCTAAGTTTCGGATGGGGGTCTAACCATCCTACCAAGGCTTAGAGGGGTTACTGTGGAATATGTAACGGGCTGGCTATTTGGCTCTGGTCGGGTCAAAGAAACGCCATAACTGTCATCCCAAACTCTACCAAGGTCGGCCTTTCTATTTCGTCTTGAAGTTAATGATATGAGTTTGAGGTAGCCGAATTGTGCCTAAGTCTACCATAATCGGTCACTAGTCACCATGGTTCATGAAATCGAAGCTATACGTGCGTGAAAATCCCGTCTCCAAGATAAGGTAGTAAGCCAAGTAACATGCATTCAAACATTCACTAAACCATTTATCATACCAATGTGAAGGCTCAACATACGAATGCAACATCAATACCATGGAAAATTTTAAAAATTGCTCAATTTTTGCTAAAGAAGCAACCAAACGAAATGCATACAAAATAATGGCCAGAAAATCAATGAAGCACATATCATAGCTAAGCCTACCACCCCCCACTTTAAATGCAACACTGTCCTCAGTGTGTAAATGATAAAAGAGAGAGAAGACTTAGCTTAACCCGGCAGAAAGGCGCAAACCATGTACGTGACATATCCATGAAATTTTCACTCGAATACCTGAAGCCATGAGACAATAACACCAAGACGGGGAACATCCACCGTGCCAAAATCAAGCAACAAAATCGAGATATAATAAAAGAGCGCAAAGTCACATACGCGATCATATTGATGACGGTCAAATTGTACCCGTAAAAGTCATCAACGTTGACCTTAAATCGGGATTAATAATATGTATTTTATATTAAATCACATGTTTATATGTATTATTTAATGTTTTGTGATTTATAAAATATAATTTGGTATTTATCCATTTTATAAGATATAATTTGGTGATTATCCGTTTTTATTATATAAATCGGTATTTATCCGTTTTTATTATATTTATCCGTTTTATTTAAATATGATTTATTTTGGGATAAATATCTATTTTGCGATTTGGATAATTATGGAGGATAAATACAAATGGAAGAATTAAATCTCAAGATAAATCAAAGGAAAATCAAGATAAATATCGGATTAGCACGAAAAGATCGGATGAGCATGGCAAACCACTCAAAGATGGCGCCAATGGAGGATATGCATTCTAGGGGGGCGCATTTTATCTTTTAATTGGAGATCGGCCGGGAGTTATCTCTTATTTGTTTCGACATTTTAATGTATATCTCTTAATTAGCTTGAACCCCTATAAATAAAGGCATGTTATACACGCCTTTTACACACTTCTTTGCACTATACATTTTTTACACTTCTCAGTTTATAATAAAATCTTCAGTTTTTCTTAGAGCAGTTTTTATGCAAGATCTGCAATAATGTAAGTTCTTGTATTTATTTGTTCTTTGTTCTTTGTAATTAAGCCCCCAATTATTGTTTATCGTTTGAGGTTGTTCGTTCTTCACCGGACGATGTAGATCTAAGGATACGATATGAGGCAGTGGGGATTCCTTGTCTATAAGGATCCAAACGCCCGGATCTCGTTATCCGGTGACCTATAGATGACTTCGGTATGATCGGCAACCGTGTTTTTAGTAGATCTATATAATTGCTTTATGAGTCTCTATTTTATCCGTTACGTATGTAGAAACGCTAAGATTTAGGTTTTCGCCGCGTCAATCTAGCCAAGTCTTTATGGTGTGATTGTCCACCTAGAATTTCTTATCTTAGTAGGTATGGCTACGACTACGTCGGGTTCTCTCGCTTTGTAATTTAAACGAGTAATTAAACTTGATCAACTTAATTATTTGTCATCGTAATTTAACATGAGACCTAAAAAGTGATTGTTATTTAGGACAGAGATTGAATCGGTGTCTAAGAAGTATGCCTAATCATAGGAATGTTGCTTAGATGAGGTTACGGTTTATACCGGCATCCCTAGTTTCGTAAATGTGTCAGAAGTTATATGAGATGGAGACTAAAAATGTGAAGTCACGTAATGGAGACACGATGATCTAGATGGCCTAACCGGAGCTATATCTATTTTAGGGGATGACTCCCGTAGTCGATATAAAAGAAATACGAATCGGATTTATAGTTGTCGAGTATCGCTTAATTATATAGAATCTCTGAGCCAAACGATAACATAATAATTGGGGAGGTTAATTACGTTGTTTATGTGTTGTGTCGGGTCGTGTCCTTTACTTTTTCTTGTACTTCGTTGGTCGTAGACCGCCTTTGTGTCCTTGATATGAATAATTAATTGTTTGTATATAAAATGATCCACAATTTGGTTCCCCGTGGGATCGACCTTGATTCGCTATAGCTATACTACGATGGACCTAGTCCTCTTGCTAGTATTGGTTTATGGTGGTCAAGTACTTTTAATTATTACTTGATCTACGTGCATCAAGTTTTTGGCGCCGTTGCCGGGGAACCAACGGTCAATTTTATATAAATAATTTTTTATTCATGTTAAGTTTTCTCTGTTTTAGGGTCTTTTTTTTTTATGTTTTTGAGTCCTCTCGGTTGTCCGTAAGTTGTAAAAATTCCGTAACTGGGAACACCGGTTTCACTCCCGAGCGAGCCTAGTTCTCGTTTTCTCGGGATTTCGCGTGTCCGTTTATCTCCGTATGTTTAAACCGTAGGTCCGATAGCGACGGGAAACCATGTTAAAGTCGATCTACGGTCCGTTTGTTCTTCTCGTTTGCGAAACCAGGGAAGCAATAATCCGAGTCGGTAATTTTTCGGGGCGCCGAGAAAATAACCCGGCGGCATGTGGAGCTACGAATCTACGACGGGAAAGCAATGGACGAAACACCTTTAAAACACCAAGATGGCTCCGAGAAAATAAATATTAAGGTTCGAATTATTCGTGGTACAAGGTTGAAGGCAAGGTACTACCTTTTTTGCTTATATTTTACTATCTTTTGATCTTTTGAACATAAGCTAGTCTTTACATGAACCCGAATGAGAATCTTAGCCCGGAGTTGGTTTGTAAGATTTATTTTATTAGTGTGAAAGGTTCTCGCCCCAAATCTGTCTCATCTAGAGGGTGTAGGGAAACATGTTGTCGTTAAAGGAAGCAAGTGAGTAAAGAGTTCCTCGTAGTTCGTCAAAATCTCATTGTCCTATGCATGAGATTGCTTCTACCGGCCAGGGGAGCAACAATGTGTGTAGTTTAAGAATTCTCAATCTAAAGAAGACGTTGAGTTTTGAGAGAGCATAATGAAGCAGCATTATAGAGGATGTTATTAAAATAAGTCCCTAGGACTAAATCTTCTTAGAATTCACTCATTCCTAAAACGAGAGCCGAGGTAAGAGCTTTGTATAAATGGTATGGATAAATGTCGTTTCCTAGGTCTCACAACCAAGGGAAGGGTATTAATCCGCAGAAGCGACGAGCCCACCTCTTATAGTGCCCAGAGGGTCAAAGTCTGGCGAACGATGAAGGATGACTGACAAGGATGCTTTTGGAAAGTCGAGCTGAGGACTTTAAACTCAGAACTACTTCTTTAAAACCCTTAGGATTTCTTTTTAGGATTTTAGGTTTTTTGTCCAATAAGAGTAACGTGACATATGTTGAGGTTTTTTATTTTGCCGTGTTCCGATGGTCATTGGGCTAAGGATGTGCAAAACTTTTTTACTCAATATAGGCCACGTGAAGTAGAGTTCCGTAGGAGAGTCGAGAAATTGCTAAAGAAAAGGAAATTTAGCAATCAACCTTAAGATGGAAGCATTAAGAGAACTTGAGAATTATTGAAAATGTAACAGAGAATGATTGGTGCGAACAAAGAACAATTTTGGTCAACTTCCAAAACTTTTTAGAATGGCGATCCTAGTGAAAATCCAAAATTGTGTGCAATTCGTTCTGCAACTACCCTTCAACCTTTCTATTCTCTCACCAATCTGCATCACAGTTCACATTTCTAACCATTCCTTCATCCCCTCTCTTTCTTTCCATCTTTATGTATATCTTTTTCTAAACCCATCATACTCTAAACCTCCATTTTGTTTACAAAATACCTTTGTGTTGCGAATTTGAAACATTGCTCGGTTTTAATGTTTATCTCGTTATCATTTTGGTTTTCATGATCCTAGCCGGGGTACGTGTAGCTCGACCCTAGCTAGATTTTAAAAGTTTTTTTGGTTCGATCAAAATGCAACTTATCTTTCTACCGGATGTTTTAAATTTCACACTTTTACGCCTATTCCGGCATTTCAAGATGATAAGTTTTGTTCTAAGCCATCACACCGATTTGACCTTGTTAATGACGGTTAGGACTTTTACGTGATACATTGGGTTATTAGTAATTTTGAGGAGGAGCTACATCTCCCTAAGTTGTTGATATCCAATCTAAACGTGAAGCGTCTGCACCGAGTTTCTGATCCTATCTTTTACCAATTGGTCACATCCGATCCGTTATACCCGACCAAGTTTCTCTTTTACGCCGGATTAAATATCTTATCAATCCAAGAAACCTCGTGTTCTCCCATGGGGTAATGCTTTTTGATCTTTGTCTTCTCCACCCGGTTTTAAGCATATTTAAGCGGTGGAGATTATAGATGAAGATTACCATCTTTAGTTGCTTGTTTATCCTTCTTTCTATTTAGTATTTTTCTTTTTGCGTCTGAACAAGTAGTTTTAACTCTTTGGTTTTCCTTGTCATTGGGTGTATGGAATAAAGTGGCTTAATTTGTTTTTGGATATTTATATCTAATTACGCCACATTATTTTGTAACTTCCATTGACATATTATTAACGATCTCGTGGAGTTTCGTTTGGTTTACTTAAACGGGTTTTAACTTGCTTCTCCACGACGTGCTACGATGATCCGCATCTACTTGAGAGCCGTTTCCGAGCTAAGTCTTTTTCTTAAATTCTCATTTTTATTTGTCATTGGGGACAATGACATGTTTAGGTGGGGGTAGGAGACTTAGCTATGATATGTTATAATTGAAAATTGAAAGAAACGGTGAAAAAAAAAATTGAAAAAATTGAATAAATGCCAAATTAATTATATCTCGTACCCTTAGAATTGTGAGTTCCTAGCTAAGAATTGATAGGAAAGGAACCAAGTTGCGAGAGTACATGATCATTTTATACTTATGTGAAGTAAATTTAAGGATATTCATGCCGATTGTTGCAAGTAGTTATTTATTATTCGATTACTCAATTTGAATCGACGAATACCGCGCAAATTATAATAACTAAGAAGAATTATGTGTACATTGCGTAGATGATTGGTTATGCGTACTTAGAGTCGATATTTATCTGCGATGTATTCTTATCTTCTTGCCATCAAAGCGGAGTAATAAGCTTGAGAATTATCTCGTGTTTTGACAATGATTTAAACACTGGGCTTGTAGAAACATTACCAAAGTAGCCCCGCGCTTGTGGTAATATTTAATGCTTCCACTAATCCGTGAGAGGAGGATTCTTGCAATGCATACTTTACTTTTAAAGCAAGTTTCTTTCTTGAGAGGTGTTAAAGCTTGAAACTACGGAAATGCGAAAAATTCAAATTTTTAAGAGGCTTCGAGTATTTTTCTCGGTCTCCAAGTCCAAAAACTTTCTAGATGACGCTCTTGCTTATTGCACCATGTCTTTACCCATTGCGAGGCTTAAGAAGTGGGAATGCGATGTTGGTAGATTAAGACTGCGAAGTTAGCATAAACTTTAATCTTGCCACGAAAGTATAAAACTGAATGCACATGCACACATCACTTCGGTTCATAGAGAGTAGTGAATAATGGATATCTTATGAGCATGATTGGTATGAGTTGACTCGAGCTTCTCGCGTAAGTATGATTTGACCATGGCAATTGTTTTCTTGGGGAATGACTTATTGATGCTTTGTTCGGGACGATCAAAGTCTAAGTGGGGGTAGTTGATGACGGTCAAATTGTACCCGTAAAAGTCATCAACGTTGACCTTAAATCGGGATTAATAATATGTATTTTATATTAAATCACATGTTTATATGTATTATTTAATGTTTTGTGATTTATAAAATATAATTTGGTATTTATCCATTTTATAAGATATAATTTGGTGATTATCCGTTTTTATTATATAAATCGGTATTTATCCGTTTTTATTATATTTATCCGTTTTATTTAAATATGATTTATTTTGGGATAAATATCTATTTTGCGATTTGGATAATTATGGAGGATAAATACAAATGGAAGAATTAAATCTCAAGATAAATCAAAGGAAAATCAAGATAAATATCGGATTAGCACGAAAAGATCGGATGAGCATGGCAAACCACTCAAAGATGGCGCCAATGGAGGATATGCATTCTAGGGGGGTGCATTTTATCTTTTAATTGGAGATCGGCCGGGAGTTATCTCTTATTTGTTTCGACATTTTAATGTATATCTCTTAATTAGCTTGAACCCCTATAAATAAAGGCATGTTATACACGCCTTTTACACACTTCTTTGCACAATACATTTTTTACACTTCTCAGTTTATAATAAAATCTTCGATTTTTCTTAGAGCGAGCTTTTATGCAAGATCTGCAATAATGTAAGTTCTTGTATTTATTTGTTCTTTGTTCTTTGTAATTAAGCCCCCAATTATTGTTTATCGTTTGAGGTTGTTCGTTCTTCACCGGACGATGTAGATCTAAGGATACGATATGAGGCGGTGGGGATTCCTTGTCTATAAGGATCCAAACGCCCGGATCCGTTATCCGGTGACCTATAGATGACTTCGGTATGATCGGCAACCGTGTTTTTAGTAGATCTATATAATTGCTTTATGAGTCTCTATTTTATCCGTTACGTATGTAGAAACGCTAAGATTTAGGTTTTCGCCGCGTCAATCTAGCCAAGTCTTTATGGTGTGATTGTCCACCTAGAATTTCTTATCTTAGTAGGTATGGCTACGACTACGTCGGGTTCTCGCTTTGTAATTTAAACGAGTAATTAAACTTGATCAACTTAATTATTTGTCATCGTAATTTAACATGAGACCTAAAAAGTGATTGTTATTTAGGACGAGAGATTGAATCGGTGTCTAAGAAGTACGCCTAATCATAGGAATGTTGCTTAGATGAGGTTACGGTTTATACCGGCATCCCTAGTTTCGTAAATGTGTCGGAAGTTATATGAGATGGAGACTAAAAATGTGAAGTCACGTAATGGAGACACGATGATCTAGATGGCCTAACCGGAGCTAGATCTATTTTAGGGGATGACTCCCGTAGTCGATATAAAAGAAATACGAATCGGATTTATAGTTGTCGAGTATCGCTTAATTATATAGAATCTCTACAGAGCCAAACGATAACATAATAATTGGGGAGGTTAATTACGTTGTTTATGTGTTGTGTCGGTCGTGTCCTTTACTTTTTCTTGTACTTCGTTGGTCGTAGACCGCCTTTGTGTCCTTGATATGAATAATTAATTGTTTGTATATAAAATGATCCACAATTTGGTTCCCCGTGGGATCGACCTTGATTCGCTATAGCTATACTACGATGGACCTAGTCCTCTTGCTAGTATTGGTTTATGGTGGTCAAGTACTTTTAATTATTACTTGATCTACGTGCATCACATATGAAACCAAAAAGAGGAACCGACTCGGAGTGCATGGGATGAAAAGACAATTGAAAAAAGTAAAACAAAATCCATGAATAAAGATATGAGCCAAAAATGGGTCAGAGAAAGATTACCCAAAAATGGTACCAAGATTCCCCAAAGCATCATCCTAGACCACTCCTAGCATAAAAAACTAAAGCAAAATAGAGAAACGGTGGGTTGCCTCCCCCAAGCGCTTTTGTTTTACGTCGTTGGCTCGACATAATGACTTATACGGTGTCAACTTTAGAGTTATACTGTTGACACAAAGGTGGAAATGGTGGATAAAAAGAAGGTAATGATGGAGTTATACTGGTAGGAATGTCAAGTTTAAAGTCCTTGACACGACTTGAATCCACCAAATTTTACATTCATATTCTTTCTCCCTCCCTTGGCCTCAAACTCACTTTTCTCGCTCTTTGGTAACTCTTGATCGCAATGACGCACTTGAAAGACCTCAACCTTATCAATCCTCTCATGTTTACCCCACTCATCATATGGATGATCTACATGCTCATAAACCTTGATGGTAGCGCTCTCATTGTGAACTCTCAAAGTAATCTCTCCGGTTCTCATATCAAGCAAGGCTCCTCCCGTAACCAAAAATGGTCTACCAAGCAAAATCGGCATCCTAGAGTTGTTTTCCATGTCTAAAATGACAAAATCAGCCGGGAAAACAAATTTATCAACCTGGACTAGCACATTCTCAACGATGCCTCTAGGGTACCTAATGGACCTATCCGCCATAGAAAGAACCATTCTAGTTGTTCTAATGCCATCAAGACCAAGTTCTTTATAAGTGGCGTACGACATAAGGTTCACATTAGCTCCTAAATCACATAGGGCGTTGAGACTCTTAGACTTACCTATCATGCAAGGGATTGAAAAACTCCCGGGGTCACCAAGTTTAGGCAGAAATTTCTCTTGACAAATCGCAGAACACTCTTCATTACAATAAACCACACTTTGCATTTTAGGCTTTTTCGATAAAACATCTTTAAGTAATTTAGCATACAAAGACATGTTCATTAAAGCATCAACTAATGGAATGTTTATCGCTACCTTACGCAAGATGTCAAGAAAACGATTTTGCGTCTTACTCACCACATTTGCTTTCTTATCATGAGAGGGAGGGAAAGGAAGAGTACTCACATAAAAAGGAATGCTAGTTTGAGATGTGCCTGACTTTCCTTTGCCTTTAGAAGATTCACTCACATGCTCCATTCCCGCACTCTGTTGTTCTATAGCCTCGCCCCGGAGATCCCTTTCACATCATGCTTTGTGCCCAAACTCTTCATCAAGAACCAACTCTTCATTTGTATCCTTTTTAGACACCGCAGCCCTCATTGTCTCGTGACTTTCCATTGCCATATGCTCTTCCCCATCATTATCATATACCGCAAAGATAGCATTAACTTCCTTAGGATTTCCCACAGTGTTACTTGGGAAGCCTCCAACCGGTGCGGTATTAGCATTTTCGGTCAGTTGACCCACTTGAGTTTCAATGTTCCTCAACACCGATTGGAATGTGGTGGAATTGGTTCCAATGTCCCTCAACTCCCGACCTTGATCTTGGAGTGTTCGACCTTGGTCTTGGAGACTCCTTCCTTGATCTTGGAGCATTCTTCCATGCTCTTGCAACGTCTTATTAATTTGCTCCAAGAGAATATCGGTAGAGCTCTTTTGTGGAATAGGGGCTAAAGGCGGAGGTTGAGAATAGCCCCCTTGAGAGTAATTTTGATGAGCATTCGGATGTTGGTAAGTTCCATCTTGTTGTTGTCATGGAGCTTGATTACTTTGATAAGAGGGGCCTTGTTGGGGCCTAGAGTATTGCCCTGGAGTTGGACCACGACCCCAACTCAAACTTGGATTATCACGCCAATTTTGGGGTACCCCTTGGAAATCATAGTGTTGGACATGCCCGTGTCCCACAAAATTAGCATCATAAGGTTGGGTGTCCAACATCAAGCTAGTGTCCATGGGAGTAATGATGGGATTGTTCACATTGGGGTTTACATTCATTTTCCCCGCATTTAATTGCCCCATAGCATAAACATTAATCAAGGATTGTTAGAGTGTGCTCGGATTGGCTAACAAGGAGTTTTCTTGTGATGCAATGTATGAAGTAGGTGGTGTAGGCATATTGCACTCATTGGCCGAGTGTCCACCACCACAAATTTGACATAACTGAGCTTTCTTGTTTTCTTGAGTCATCTCGTCTATCTTTTGTTCCATGGCAAAGACTTTGTTTTCTAAGTTGGAGTTCCTCTCGGGTTCATCAACCATGGCGGTCACAAGTGGCTTCTTTTCTCTCACTTGTCTTCTTCCCGAACTCCATTGTCTATTATTTTCACAAATCCTTTCAATGGTAGCTAATGCCACATCCGGTGCCACATCAATAATAGATCCTCCACATGCCGAGTTTAGTTGTTGCATTGAATTACCATCCAAATTTCTATAAAATAGATGCACTTGGTCCCACGCTTCAAATCCATGTTGAGGGCATTTACGTAACATAGTCTTGAATCGGTCCCATGCCTCGAATAAGTTTTCACCATCTAGTTGCTCAAAGTTGGAGATGTCGGATTTTAGGTCAAGAGCCTTTGATGGTGGAAAATACTTGAGTAGAAATGCACTTGCAACTTGATCCCAAGTATGGAGGGAATCATGAGCCAAAGATGAATACCACTCATGTGCCTTCCCTTTTATAGCAAAAGGAAACAAAAAAAGCTGAATCGCCTCCTCACTAACCCCGTTGATCTTCACCGTCTTGCATACCTCTAGGAAGCTATTGATAAAAGTATTCGGATCATCCGTAGCTCTTCCTTCGAACTCAGCATTATTCGCAAGTAGGTGCCAAACATGTTGCCTTATATCCAAATTATTAGCCGCAACGGGAGGTACTCGAATAGGACTATGGCCCGTAGTCACCATTGGTGTCACATAATCTCTACATAGTCTCACCGGTCGATTTCCCGCTTGGTTAACTTGAGCTTGAGGAATATATGGTTGAGGGTTCACTATAGGATCGTTTGAGGATTGGCTTGAGGCACAAATTGTTGAGCATAGGGATTAGCCATTTGAGGGAATTGGTTCATTATAGGGTTCATCATGGGATTAAATTGGGCCATTTTCATCATCATTTGTTGGTATTGTTGGAAAATTTGGGGGTCCATTTGTGGAAGTTGTTGTTGTTGAGGTGCACCAAAAGGATTGGGGATTTGTGGAGCTTGGAGAGGGATATTGGCTTGTTGTTGGAAGTTATTGTTCAATGGAGCATTACGAACAAGATTCCCTTCTCTAGGTAAAGGTTCCATCCTTGGGGGAGGTAGGTTAATTTGAACATGACCTTGAGTATATCCTTGGTCTTGATTTGCACTTGTTTCCCCAAACGGATTGGCATTGTCTTCCTGACTCAAACCCCTACCATAATCATGGTCTTCATTTCCCGTAGCCATACTCGAATTTTTGGAACTAGAACTTTCACTTTCCAATTCTTGATTTACTTCTTCAACTAGGATCCTCTTTTTCCGCAAGGCGTTCCAATGTCTAGCCAAAGCCTCAATCTCGGGAATGTATGGAAGTAATGGTTCCTTAGAACTTCAGGTCATGTACTACAAGAAGCAAACAATAAGAAAACGGTAAAATAAAAAAAACAACCTAAGCCTAAATCTTCAAAAGACTTATGTGATATCGATAAATTCCCCGGCAACGGCGCCAGAAAACTTGATGGCCAAAATAGTGACGGTCCAACTCTAACCGGCAGAGTACCGAGTCGGATGCACTATAGTAGCGAGCAAGGTCGTATCCCACGAGGAATTTATCGAATACCAAAGTCGTCTTCGGATTTAGTTTAGGTTAACCAAGATGTTTCAAGTTCAATTATGCTAAAACGATATGTAAATGAAAGTTAAACAAGTGATAGTGATAGACATAGTCAAACCATGATCCAATCGAATACTTTCGCCCCTCTAATCGATTATTTGGGAATGGAAACTACCAACCAACCATCCTAAAAATTATATCGACTCATTCATGGGTGCAAACTCCTAAGCTAGTGTAAGGCGCCATGCAACAATCAAACACCCTTTGCCCGGTTCAACAGTCCACCTTTAAGGATTTAACTGACCGAAACAAGATTAACGCACTAGAGTTGCTCGATTTCACTACTGATTGAACCTCACTCCCTAATAAATCTAAACAACTCAGTTGATTATAAGGAATGATCTTAAAACCTCTTTTCCCACACCCCTTCGCATCATACATTTATAAAAGTGGTGTGTGTGTTCATGAACTAGGTGTACAAGCTAATTCAAGCATTAAGAACAAGTTTTAAGACACAAATTCGTCGATACAATATCAATTAAACACTACTCATTCCCAATTTCATCAATTAGAGGGTGATTTCTTCAATCTTCACATGATTTGACTATGAAATATTTAGCTACTCATCACAAAACAAGAAATAACAATCAAGGAAAGGATTAAAGCCATAAAACAAGAGGAGAGATGCTATTAATTACCAAAATCGCAGAGAAGTTGTGATTACATCAAGTATCTTCAACACCCATGTCCAAAGATGGAGAAGAGAAGTCAAAATGTAAAATCTAACTTGATTGAGCTAGAATCTAAGGTTGATTTAGCTCAATCTAAGGAAAAGAGAAGTAGAAATTAATCTAAGGGAAAGAGGGGGAAATTTCGACCTAAAATGGTAGAGGAGTGTTTAAGCGTGTGTATGTGGAGTGGGGTGAGAAAATACTCTGTTTTTTTATCCTCAAAAAATGCAGCCATCCATTTTACAGAAATCGTGGTAAGTACCCATAATAGTCTGGTAACTACCGAGATTTCCGTACATCCTGTCCAAAATGTGGTGAGTTCTGGTGACCACCAAGATGGATCCGGTAAGTACCAGGAATGCAAAGTTGCAAATTTAAGCTTTTTCTTCAACTTTTCCTTCCCCAAGCCTCGGTTTTGTCTTTCTAAGCCTTATGCCTCAATTCCCGGGTTTACGAGTCACGTATATCCTTCAATTCCATAGCACAACATACCAAGCATAATTCCACAAGATAAATAGGGCTCGAAATGGCCAAAAACAACGTAAAATGACGAGGTTTACCATCTAGGTGATGATTTGCCTTAACGTGCACGCTCTACGTGATTTTGCCCTATAAACGGTCTAAAACTACCCAAACCAAGCCAAAAGTGTCGTAAATTGGGGCTAAAACATGCACCGGAGTATAGTAAAGTTGACTCTCATCACACAACACATCCATTTAATTATAGTGTGTAATTTTTCTTAATCAATAAACTCATTAATTATTCATATCAATCGATCTAATTCAATCAAATCCTATTTTCTGGGGATCTACCTAAATTATCGGATCTCAATAATATCTTTATAATTATCTCCTTGAATTGAAGAGTCACAATACCGGTCAAACACGTGTTTGTCGGTCATTCAATACATAAAAGTCATTTTATTTACAAAATGACAATAATACCATTAATTAGAAACCCGGGGTTTTACAAATGTGGTTATGGAACCACTCTCAGACGGGCATATTCTCGGTCCAGTATTGCTATGATTTGCTCCAAGCCGTAGGAGGGACATTGCAAAAGCGGTTTTGGGATAGAGTTTGGAATGCGCCAGAACCTCAAAGGCTAAACCCTCCTTGTTTAGGCAGCAAGACACGGGATCTTGAAGACTAAAATGTTTTTGCACTAACACATGCATTAGATTGATGCATCTTGTGCCATTTGTAATTCACATAATCCAATCGATCTCCTTGCATTGCGTGAATGTTGTTGGATTAAGGATTTGTGGTATCACTCCTCCGGAGAGGGCATCGTCGTTTCTTTGTATGTACCATATCTGTTTTGTTTGTAGATAGATTATCACCGATGTTGTGTAGACACGGACACGGATACGACGCACGACACGACACGGACACGACGATACGGTTAATTCCAAAATTTTTAAGGACACGATACGCCGTGACACGTTATATATATATATATATATATATATATATATATATATATATATATATATATATATATGTGTGTGTGTGTGTGTGTGTGTGTGTAAAATAATTCGACATTTATACGGTGCTGAAAGAAATTGTGATTGACTTTCAAAATACTACAAATTGTAAATGATTGTTTATTAACAAAAAAAACATATAAACTTAATACGGCATACTATTTATTATATTATTATAGAAATAGAAATCTTGTATTTTAACGTTTCCATTGAAGAAAACTTAAATAAAGAAAAAAAAAAATTAAAAAAATGGGTTTAGGAGTGTCAGCGCCGTGTCGTGGAAGTGTCGACACCGTGTCGGATATTAAAATTTTAAATAATATTATTTAAATCAGCCGACACGTGTCGGATCGTATCGATCGCATGTCGTGTCGAAAATGTGTCGAACACGACACATGCCGTCCAGATTGAACTGCCGGTGCATCATAAATTATCACCCATAATTCTAATCACAGTGGTTCACTCATTAAAAGAAAATTGTATAAAGTGACACCTCGTCCCCAGGGGCGGCGGCATGTAGTAGGAAATGAGTCCACTAACCCCACCCGAAAAAAATTCCTATGTATTTATATCACTATCGAAAATTTTATACACTAATATTCACTAATTGATCCGTTAATTTTTTTATTATTGACCATTGACCCGTATATATACTTAGATATTTAAAGTTAATGCATTAAAAATTTGTAATACGATGCGTCGTTATCGATCTCTGACCCTAATCACAAAAATGTTGTAGCCGCACGCCACCCCGTACCCCCGCTAACTAGTCATCACACTTACGACGTGAACTTGCAAACAATACATCTGACCCGTATCACAAAAATCTTGTAGCCGCTCTCAACTCACCCTATCTAGCTATTAATCGCACTTACGATGTGACCCTTACAAACAATGCATTTTATTAAATCAAATCCGTCAAACACGACGATAAACCATCCTCAAGGGTAAATAGTTATGTATACAAATTTTCATTTTTATTGCCTTAAATTTTAGGTCATTAATTTATCATATTTTACTTATTTCGATAGTCTTTTTCTTTTTTTTTTTTAATTTTTCTATTTAACCAAATCTCCCTTGAATCAATTTGATTTCAAGTCAAACTCTACTAATAAATTTTTTTTTTTTTTAAGGAAACTCTACTAATAATGAATAATTTAAATTATATCTTATAAGTATATTTCTTATCTATTAGAGTCTACTCCGATTCAAACACCTAATTCTCCTTAATAAAACAATTTTCTTTTCTTTTCTATATAATAATAACTTGATTTTCCAAGTTATGGGTATTTAATTAGCCGACTTTTCGTTTCCCTATATATAATACTTTACCTTAAATCTCTGACTTTGTGTATTATATTTGCCGAATTGTTAATTTTATTTCACAAACAAAATATGTTTGAATTATCATATCCAAGTTCTGGGCAAGCCCACATGTTAAGTGAGAGCGATAGACAAAGATTTGCAGAGCATTATTTATTCGACGTAAGAAGAAGATTTACAGAAAATAGCTATGAATATAATGAGTTCTTGAATATAATGAGTTCTTTTCGTGCCCGAAAAAGGTATTTATTTCTTCTTCTTCTTCTTCAGACTTATAACTTTTTTATATTATTTAATCCTAATATAAATCAACAGTTTATTCGTTATGTATATGTATATTCCGTATTAAGTTTGCGTGATCATATTCGGTTCAAGTCCTTTTTTTTAGTGTATGAACATATTTAGATTGAGCCTTTGGTTATTATTTTTTTTCCTTTCCAGATCCGCGACCATATTCGGTTCAAGTTTTTTGTGTATGAAAAATAATTAGATTGAGCCCTTGGTGATTTATTTTTCTCTTGATCCGAAGTTATTTTTAATTTGTTCTTTTAAGTTTTTGTACCGTAAATTATCTTGGAATTGTTTATTTTTATGTGAATTTTATTTAAGTCAATTTCTGTATGCCTAGAGTTAAAAAATAATTTGTGATTATTGTTGTTTAATTGCAGTTATGACATAGAAAGTCTCGTACAAAGGATAATTGAATTATTTCAAGGGCATAAAGACTTGATTTTGAATTTCAACATTTTTCTGCCAAAAGGCTATGGAATTAGCCTTAAACATGAGAGTAAAGATGATCAAGAACATGAAGATGAAGAAATGATTAGTAAACTTGATGATGCAATCAAGTTTTTAAACAAAATTAAGGTAAAAATATTTAATTAGTTTTTCCAATTTGATTTCTACCTTTTATTTACAATTTGTATCAATTTTTTGAATGTCTATATTTTTTAGTCAAGAATCGATTTTTCGATAGTCGATTATGAGAATCGAGTTACCAATTTAATTAATTTTGACTATTAATTTGCAGAATAGAAGTCAAGGAGATGGCATGTATGAAGACTTTCTTCAATACATGGATTTCTTCTCAAAAACGAAAAAGCCTTTGTATAAAGTCTTTGAGAAGGTAAAAAATTCTATTAGTTTACAAATTCGAATATCATTTTTCTCTATTATATAGAATATATATTCATGATGAAATGCATTAGAATTCTTTTGTATAATTTGAATTGGAAATCTATATTTTATACCCTATTATAGCCCACAATTTACGGATTTGAATAGAGATTTTGTTGTGGGTGGTTTCTTTATAAACTTAAATGATTTCATACATTTGAATTGTTTTACGGCATCTACTACATTTGCTCAGGTTGCGCCGATTTTTCGTGGTCATCATGACCTCCGACAAGAATTCGGAGAAATTTTACTCGATTCGGAACCAAATCTACAAAATGTTGAGCCAGTTGAAAACCATACATTGCCAAGTGATGAAGATGATGATATAATGGAAGATAGTGAGGATGACAAGGAAATCGAGCATGAAAATAATGTAAATATAAACAATGGAATTTATCCATATAGAGAGAAGCTTTTTGATGGAGAAGATTTAGATGTTGATAATTTATCTCAAGGTAAGTTACAATTCACTAATTAAATTATTCGATTTTCAACCATGGAACAGTCAGATATGACATTCAACAGTTTCAAAGTCGACTCTATAGTATAAAATTGACTTTGAAAAAAGTCAATTGTATATGTTTGATGTCAGAAAATAAGTTTGATATGGTGTCATTAAAAGACGTCCTTGTCTAGCCTATACAAGGAATGGGAAGTATGCGTTATACTAAAGTCAATAACGGTCTAAACTACACAGCTTAAACTTTTGAAAGATATATATAGTAATTCGCTATCGTATCAGACCAGAATGTCCTAAGTTCAAATTACTCTTACAACATTGCTTTTCTATTGAATGAGTTTCTTGTTTAACTTTGTGTGTTTAATATTGATTGTGTGGTTTATACGTCTTTGTATCCTTTGTTGACTAGACGGTTCGCATTCCAAATCCGTTGACTTAGATAGAGAACCAAACGGTGAAGGTGAAGGTGAAGGTGAAGATGAAGACGAAGACGAAGACTGGGAAAAACATATACTTGATTTGTATAACTATGAGGAATGCACTCCTAGTTATAGGTTTTTGCCTAATGATGTAAGTATGCTTGAAATATTACGTTAGTATTACTGTCATAACAAGCAACACAACACACTTTTACGTTAGTTATTATGATGCATGATCTACGGATTCATGTGAGGCATGTCATAATCAACTGTCTAAATGTGGGTCTTGTCACATTGTTGTTATAATAACGTTTTTTTTTTGTTAATATAACAATTGCGCTTTTTTTTTTCTATGCAGAGTCCGATTACAAAAGCTAGCCGGAAAAGAAAGAGAGATGACGAAGTATTAAACGACGCCGTGGTAGCTGTCGGTTGTAGAAGCGAAGATCGGTATTCCAAATATATGCGTAAAAGTCCGTATGAATATATCATGAACCGTTGTGAAGATGACCGGTTAGCAACCTTCTTTAAACATCGATTACTATATAAAAAATGCTATGATCACGACGAAATATCACAACAAAGCGCCCCAATGAGGATAGCAAATCATCTCAAAGATTACACGGGTGTAGCAAAGACAGTTGTTTTGTTTTTCTATGCCACGCGTCGTTTACTATCTTTTGTTGTGATTTGTTATTTCTTTATTGACCTCCTACGTTGCTATGATTTTCTTGTTTGTTGTGATATTTCGTTTTGACCGTAGCTGGACTCTTACTATATTATTAGTTACTGTTGTTACAGACACCACACAAAACTTACTGTAACAACGTAGTCTTAAAGTCTATTTTAGACTATATTAACTTTTAAGAGGTCAATCGGAGTCTTAATGCGACTTTTAAGAAGTCGACTTAAACGCAGTATCACTGTAAATTTCAGGAAGTGTCATCAAAGGCTAACTTTTTATTGAAAAATGATACTGACACAATCATTTCGAGACAATGTATATCACAATATGATGTGGCGAAAAGACAACTAGTGATATTGACACTGTGATTGTTCTTTAAACAAATCTCACGTCATCAGGCGTCATATTGTTATATCATATTTTAACATTTGTCATATCAGAGTTATTTGTGGTAGCAACATTAGTCACTATATACTATAACTATTGTGACCAGAATAAAATTATTGGTGATAGGTTTGAAATGGATATGTTGATAGAGAAAGTGAAGGCAACAATTAAACGAGTTGAAAGCCTCATTCTTTTATTTCAAGATGAAGAAAAGAAATATGCTCACAAGATTGAAATTCAGGACCAGCCATTTTCTCTTGAAAATCATTTGACAGGTAACAATTAACATTTATATCAGTTTCTTTTAACAGATTATTTATTTTACATACTTAATTTCTCTTCGTTTTACAGCATTTTTATTTAGCGTGATGTGAAATTTATAGTTTGCCTACAACGCACAATTTAAATATGGAATGTTTATTTTATTAGGATTGTTAGTGTCATTATACTGAATCTACTTTTTGAGCAATACTCCTACATTTGATCGTAAGGTAAATATTTGATTTTCTAGGTTTCGAAAGTCTGAAAAGTCGGCTGAAGTGTGTTGGGTCGCGGTAGATCATGTGTAGTACTTTTACCACACGACATATATATATATTATGTTCTACAAGTAGTATAGAATTTAGAGACTTTTTATATTACATTTACGAAAGAGCACTTACATCGGTTCATTTTAACATATTCTAAAATTTGCGAATCCTTATTTAGAGTGAAATGACTAAAAATCCCTACAAGACATAATTTAAATCAATAACTTGTAGTTTTTGTAGTACATATAGTGAAAATTTTATAAATTCTGTGTTTTATAAATCCGAATAAAAACTATGTTGCAGATGATTTTTAGTAAATCTTATGATTTAGATCTCTAGTTTACAACAAGGGCTTTAAGTAAATATTCTACGTCATATTTTTTTTTTTTTTGTTGCTCCAAATAATTTAGATTGATATATATTTCATAGATTTATGTACAATTTGATTATTTAGATCTCTGTTTTATAGAATCTACTACAAGTGTTTTAACAAGCAATTCTATTACACATGATTTTTCGTAGCTCTAGACTAGATAATTTAAATATATATTTTACAGATTTACACCGATACAAATACTCTAATGCAATAATTTTCCTTTTTTTTTTTTTTTTTTTTTTTTTTTTTTTTTTTGTAGTTTTGGACATGAGGTGCATTGAAAGGATATATGGAGATCAAGGCCTTGAAATAATTGATATTATAAAAAATGATGCACATCAATCTCTACCAATCATATTGCCACGTTTGAAGAAGAAGCAAGAGGAATGGGAAAAATGCAGGAATGAATTTAATGTAATTTGGGCTGATGTATATGCTAAGAATGTGAAGAAATCTCTTGATTACCATGGCTTCCATTCCAAGAAGCAGCACAAAAATAGCTTGAACCCTAAAGGTAATTTAAATTACTACAACCTTTTTAGTTGTGATAATTATTGTTGAAGTTGTTAATTCGTTTCACGTTATGGATTTGCTATTGTTTCACCTACAAAATTAAGAGATAAACTTCTTCTACCTCACGGACTTATAAGTTATATAATGTTGTTGCCCTTGTATTTTCGCCATGGTATCACAGCCAAAGCCCGCGCTTTGCCAATATTGACGGAGCCAAAGATTGAAACTCGGGTGGGGTAGTGGACTATATTCGAACATTCGTATGGGCTAGTGAACTATATCCGGACAATCGACGGACGGGTTGGACTAGTAATTAAGCATCTTTGATGAGTTAAGTCGGATTATATAGGTTTATTGGGTGTTGAAATATTTTTCATTGGGTAGGCTTAGCCTTCGTGAGTCCCATACTTGGGTACTCCGACCATGCGCTTTGCCCATGTCCATTCGGGCTAGCATGAGAAGGCTCGTTGAAGTTGTTATATGTCCCACATGGAGGACTTGCCAAGGACGGATCTAGAGGGTGGCTTGGGGGCGGGGAGGGGGCAAATCCCACCCGATTTTTATTTACAGGACTCCGGAAAACTTATATAATCTAATCCAACACAGCTAGGCATCTTAGTTTAGCCAATTATAGTCCACTAGCCTACAAGAACATCAATTCCTGGCATTGTCCGTGGGACTTGCTATTATTTTACTCACTATACGAAGAGATGGAATTCCGTCAGCCAGTCATCTTAGTCTAGCCCACTCGACCATGCAAATATAGTTCACTAGCCTACCCAAACATCAATTTCTAATCCGTCCATAGGACTTGCTATTATTTCCCACACTACATGAAGATATGGATTTCCTTCACTTTATAATCTAGGTTTTGAGGTTCATATCCTCCTTTCATATGTTGTAGGGTCTATATTCTCATCAATAATTATGCTCACGAGTATGTTTGTGTGCGGTGTTAGATACATCATACATATACTGCACAAACTACGGTTTCTCTTACATGTACTCCTCATGAGTATGCTCGAATCCGATACATGTAGTGAACAAGATACAGTTTTAGTTACATTTACTGCATAAAATACGGTTTTTTTGTTACATATATGTATTCTACAGATTTTCTTTGTGTTATGGTATCTGATGCAAGTGCGCTAACAAACGACGTTTTTTGTTTGTATGAAATAGCACTATTGGCAGAGATCAAAGAAATTGCAGATAGAAAAAGCAAAGAAGATGGCATGATGTGGCCTTCATGTGCTACAAATAAACACAAAGTTTCTCATATGGAGTTTGATTACCCTGACCTAAATATTCATAATGACATATATCAACTGATCAAATTTGCATGTGAAAAGACATACAAATCAAGAAATTTTGACAAAATGATGAATGTTTGGACAACTTTTCTAGAGCCAATGCTTGGTATTCCTCCTAGAATAGATGACACTCTACGGCGGATTCAGAAACCGGAGTTAGGGGAGGAACCGAAGAAAATTGAAGACGTCGACGAGGACACGAATGGTAAGTATATTATTATCAAAGGATTATGACACTTTTGGTCACTTTTGTTTCTTTTTTCTTTTTGCATTTATTTGCATAATTTTTGTCTTGACGCGAGAGTTATGGGGCAGCAGGTATTTCGGGTTATATCAGGTGGACAGGTGTGATGCATCAAACTCGCACCTACGTACATATATATTCATAGTGTGTATAGGAGAGTAAATAAGAATTAATCAGAGCCCTCCATTGGTATAACTCAATAAAGACTCGTTGCACTATAAATTTTTCTCCCTCTATGCATTTGTTTTTTACATTTTCAGTTTATTTGTGCGACGTGTCAAGTTTTCATTTGGTTGATAAATGTTGACCACTAATGTTGAATGCTCAATGCGTGACACATGGAACTGAAAATGCAAAAAAAAAAAAAAAAAAAAAATACATATTTACCGGGTAAGAGGGCCAAAACAAAACATTGAGGATACAAGCGTGACACTCGTGAAATAAAACGACCAAACGTGTCTTTATCCTCTTTTTTGGAACCCTATATTTATACCCAACGATTTTACTAGAGACATCATATTTACCGTGCGTCACACAGACTCGATCTTTGGAAAGCCGAAACTTGAGTCAAGATTCAAATTTTCAAAGGTCGATCCTCGCATATCGACCTTCGAAAGTCAATTCTTGACACAAGATTCGTCTTTATGAAAGTCGAGAGTCCGTGTGATGCATAATAAGTGTGGTACACTGTGCATACATGTTTGACGTGGTCCAAATAAATTATTAACAACAAAACTATATCGTTTATCGTTTCAATAACAGTAGGTTGATAATGCATTTAAAGCTAAAAATAACATATATGAAGTTTCTATTATCAGGGAATAGTGCCAACAGTGGTTCAGAAAGTGAATTTCCTGATAACGATGATGATGATGAAATGCCGATCATAATATACGTGGCGAAAGACGAGAAGACGAAGAAGATGAAGAAGAAGTGAATAATAATGATGATGCCATTGATAAAATGTGCTGCGAAAGACAAGAAGACGACGAAGAAGACGACATGAATAATAATAATATCAATGGTGATGATGATGATGATGAATACAATGGATCAATGCGGCGATTCTCGGAATGTTTTGTTCAGACAGCTAAACCTTTGACAAAGTGGATGATTCCTCAGTCTTGTTCTGAAATGATCAAGATTGAGTCTGATGATCGATCATTTTACGGAAATGATTCGTTCTACGTTCTATTCCGTCTACATCATGTAAGTCATTTTTCTTCTTTCTTTCGGCGCTTATAAGGGCAGGTACTTAATTATATATTCGGCTGAAAATAAAATTCGTGTTTAGATATTCTGATGCATTTCAATCTGAATAATACTGTGTGAAATTATAAAAATATGACAGATATTTTATGAAAGATTACAGAAGGCTAAATCCTATGTTTCATCCCCTGCAAATAAGCTGAGGATAAGCAATAATGCAGAACCAATGGATTTGTATGCCAGGTAATTAATTTATCAAAATATGATTTTTTTTTCCCTTTTAATAACTAATTTTACAATTAAGTATTGTTCTTGAACTTGAATTAATTAATTCTTTTTCATTTATTCAGATTTATGAATGATATTCAGAATCTACTGGATGGATCATGTGATCATGAGAAGTTTGAGAATGAATCTCATGCTATTTTTGGAGGAGAATCATACCTATTTTTGACAATTGACAAGTTGATAAGTAAACTTGTTAAACAGGTACTTGTTTATTACACGGATAATTATGTTTGATAACGAGTTTCGTATCTGGTACGTAAGCATCCCCGATAAACACATGATACATGACCGGATACATGTCCGAGGCGAACTTACAAATTTTATAAAGTATAAAGCCACTTTAAATGCCTTTTGTCTTATGATTTTTGTATTTTTTTCGTCTCCTATATGTTTCATCTTACATATTGACTTCACGTGTTTTGACCTTATCGGTCTATTTGTGCCATGTGCTATAAGTTTATTTGTTGGAGCATGTCGTGCCTTCAATATATGCTTAGATTTTAGACGTATTAGTCCTTGTTATTGATATGCACTCTAGCCCTTCTGCATCTGTATCCTATATTTTTCACATGTATCCCCACCTGCGTATCCGTACTTACACAACCTCGAGTGATAAGCTAATTATATATTCTTGTTTTATTTTTACTAGCTCTATACTATTGCCAATGGTGAGTCAAACAACATGTCGATCCAGCTAAATTCATATGAGGCATCAAGAAAACCAGGGACATTTTTGGAAGATCAATACATAGCAAATGCTCATCTTCTTCTTCAAGATAACAATATTTTTCGAATAAAATACGTAAGTTTTGATATTATATATTTTTGTAGTATAATATATTATATATGCCCTTTTTATTTATTTCTTGATTAAAAACTGGTTATAAAATGATATAATTAATTATACAGATGCCTTCAACCGCACGATTGTCTATACAATTGATGAACAAGATAGATGAACCAATTGATTCTTTTGATCCAACATATGAAGATAAAGTTATGGATTATCTTGAAGATGTTCCGGATAGAGATGACAGACCGCGCGTATTCTTAAAGAGGTATTTGAAAAATACGTGACTTTTACAGTGACAGCTATATTATGTCATTATATGACTTATACGTGTGATTTATTTAATGTTCAATTATGCTTGTTTAGAATATGTCCAAACGACGTTTACAATAAACAGTCTACTTCGGGGTTAGTTTCGGATGGCCTCATTATAATTTATCGAAGGCTTATGATATCATTGAAATCTATATAAAACGTAGATAAAAATAGGCTTTTGAATCACTTGATTTTGATATCACGTGAATGAGAAATTAATATTGAGGTTTACCCGCGACGGATTTCAGCCCATCGTCCCATTTCATTAGTTGGAGTTCCGCATCATTAAAACTTACCGACCTTGACCTTTTCCAAAAGGTACAAGTCATAGGTAATGTTCAGATGTGGCCGACGACAGCGTGGGTAATGGATTCTCAACATGGAAATGGCTAGAAAGTGGCTTAGTGGGTGCTTGGACCCTAAGATTGGCTCTCCTATGAATTCCTCAATGACCGGAAATTCAACACAAGAATTATCAAGTATTAGATACAAATTCAGCATAGTTAGTGGCTTAGTGGGTGCTTGGACCTTAAGATTGGCTCTCCTATAAATTCCCCGATGACTGGAAATTCAACACAAGAATTATCAAGTATTGGATACAAAATCAGCATTTCATTTAGCGGTAGGTTTGTGCATTGTTGAAGAGACCGGAACACCGTAGTGTTCGCAGCTGTTCAAAGTTCGAAGTGCCACCACATTGAACTTGTAATCGTTGTATCCTGAGAGACAATTGACAGTGCCACCGTAGCACCGTTGTATCCTCGTTATAATTTGCTCCGATATAGTGCCTATTGTACCAACGATTGTCTCCCAAAATACAACGGTTTACCTGTTCAATGTGGTGGCACTTTGAACTTTGAACAGCGGAGAACTTTACAGTGTTCCGATCACTTCAACAATGCACAAACCTACTGCTAAATGAAATGATTATTTCGTATATAATACTTGCTAATTTTTATGTCGAATTTTCAGTCATTAGGGAATTTATAGGAGAGCCAATCTTGGGGTTCAAGCATCCATTAAGCCACTTTCTAGCCATTTCACGTTGAGGATCAATTACCCACGTAGTCGGTCGGCCACATCTAGACATTACTCACGACTTGTATCTTTTGGAAAAGGTCAAAGTCGGTAAGTTTTAATGATATGTAACTCCAATTAATGAATTGGACCGATGGGCCGAAATCCGTCGCATGTAAACCACCTACTTCGAATATTCTCATTCACATGATGTCCAAACCCAAGTTATTCAAAAGCCTATTGTTATCTACGTTTTATATAGAGTTCAATGATACCATAAGCCTTCGATAAATTATAATGAGGCTTATCCTAAACTAACCCCGAAGTAGACCGTTTATTGTAAACGTCATTTGCCCAAAATCTCCAACAATTTCTTGCGGACGACTCTAGCCCGTGGAAATTTCTAGGGGAAGGCTTTAGCCCGTGGAAATTTCATGGGGCTGACATTAATTTAGTATTCTGAATTTACGGCCGTTGTTTTCGGCCTATAAAAATTTCTACGGTTTCACCATGGGGGCCCTCAAAAAAGTGTTAGGTCTGAAGAGACCTGGAAAAAAAAAACGGATCCATACGTGGGCCTGATTTCCTATTTTCTCACGTATGGTGGGAAAATCAAACCATCGTAGTTTTTATGGGATTTTGAACCGTTGCGACCAAGAAGTTGTGTCTGTTCGGTTTGGTTTAACCGTGAGAAATTGACAGATGCAAAAAAATAAAAAATAAAATGAACCACCATTTCTGATATGGAAATATGTTCAAATTCAATAATTTCATTGTTTTTGGTCTTTGGTTTTTGGTTTAGCACTAGTCATATATATATTATGATTTTTATTTTCATTTTTGTTGCATGAATAAAATCACTATATATGTTTTATGTCCAATTTATTGTAGTTTCATTTCTCTTTTAGATCACAACATGTTACATACTTGTATAAATAATATTCAATAACAAAAAAAAAATATGTAGGCTTTCTTCATTGATAAAAATCGATAAATTTGTAATGACATATTGTAAAGAACATATCGTTCTTGAATTACATGTGAAATCAACTTTTTTTTACTAATTTTAAGTTTTTTTTTTTTTTTTGCCATTTTTTTTTCTTATTGCAGAAATATGAAAAAGTATGCTCATTTAGATGAAGACCATGCATTCTTGGAGGCTATGGAAGGAGTACAGTTGTGTAATGGTCTACATATTAGAATTGGTGCCAAGGTAACAAATTTTTTTTTTCTGCAATGAAATAAACAATTGACTGATTTATAATTTAGGTCAAAGTGTCAAAATGTTAATACTCACTCCATTCTTATTTAACTGTCGTAGTTGTTAAAAATAAAAATTCATTTTTATTTCCAAAATATTATTTATTGTATTTTTCTACGTCCACCTTTATTTATTAATGGGTGAGATATTGAAAACAACATTGCATTAATTATATTCATGGGGTGTTATGGTCATTTTGATGTTAAGTCAAAGTATTAACCACTCTTCTTAATATGTGTGTTGTTGGCAATGTGACAGTTAAATAAAAACGAACGGAGTAATAAACAATTGAATGATTTAATGTTAATTGTTTTCTCTTCCCTTCGTATGAATGAAATAGGTTCCATATGTATTCAACACAGAAGACTTCTTCAGAAGGAAAAGAGGGAGAAAAACGTCTCTTCATCAAAAAACTTCAAACGATTCTTCAAAGACGAAGATTAATTTTTACACTACTGAGGAAGGATAGGTGCAGGTGAGAATTTACGTATAATCAACATTTTATAAGTGATAGTATTATCATTGTTATATGTTAGATATTTTTTTATAAATTAATATTTTGTGATCGTTTGCATTTGAGTTGTCATACGGATAAATATTGCCGTGATAAAACATGGTTCGACCGAAGTGATGTGCAGCCAAAGAGTTATAGCTCTTGGCTGAAGTGGAGTGTTTGTTTGTTTTCGTAAAGGGAGACAATCATTCAATTCATACATTTATCTGTCAATAAAAGGCACTAGCACATGCATAAAAACATTCATTTAAAATAGCATCATTAGTTTCATATTTTAAGTGTCCTCTAGTTTGATTCAATCACGTCACCGTCTGAATCAAACACCTCAATGTATCATGAGGGAGGTTTTCGTTTGATTCCCAAGTGACATAAGAGGGATGAATTAAACACCAGTGCACTCAACGTGCTTTGGAGATTCATTGTTGTCAGTTCATCTTTGAGTTAATTTTTCAACAAAATATATATACACACGTAATGAAAGTATACGTGACAAATAAAAAAACATGAAATATCGATATGAATGTTAGAGTGTTTGTACATCATTCATATCGATATTTCATAATTATTTTCATAAAGAGTTTCACAACTCTTTCATATTTGTACCTTCCTATATATCTATTTTTCTTTTGATCGTGTCATGAATGATATTTATGTGATGGTAATCTTGATATGTTGTTACTTGTGTTTCTTGACCAGTTTCGAGTGAAGCGTGTTTGAAGAGGACGAAGAAGAAGATGAACCAAAGTTATTTAAAGTTAGAGCGATTTGTATGATTTATTGTTGACTTGGTTTCTCATCATTCGGTCAAAATAACGCGAACGCAAAAACGAGATGGTTTAAGCATGACTTATAGTGTAAACATTTAGAATCCGACACTGATTTGTACATGTTGTGACATTATGATTCACGTTTGTTTAGTAAAAATTACCGATTCACGGCGTATTGTAGGATGGTAACTAGGTTTATAATCAAGCCAAGTTGATTCTATCAAAAGATAAACTCGACTTGACACAAGAAATTTGTATTCAAACTTGATTTCGTAAATTTATGACATTTGTAACTAGAAATCTATGTTCATTGCAGCTTATAACTCTAAACACATATGTCGTAAATATGATACGTATAATTAGCCGGCCAAGAAGTTTCCGGGGCTTTAGACGACTTTATCGGATTGGGTCAATTTAGTTCGAAGTTTTTCTTTTCTTTCAAAAATATACTTCAACATCGCGTTTATAACATATTTAGATACAAAATTCATCGGTACCCTGGACTGGAATGATGGGTAATTGGTTCGGTTAGATTTTTTTTCATCAAAACAGATCTTTGGGGGCCCTGACGGAAGAACATGGGAGGGTTTCACGCATAGCCTGATAGTGGCATACGAGAAATTTGCTTTTGATAAATGTTATTTAATTTTCTATAATACACATTGACATTGGACTGGAATGATGAGTAATTGGTTCTGTTAGATTTTTTTTTCAACAAAACAGATCTTTGGGGGCCTTGCAAATTGGTGGGCTTAAGACAAAGATCCGCTCTTTTCAATAGCAGGAGCGGCCCTAGTATAAATTTATGTATTTTGTTGGGCCCTACTCTTTTCTTATATGTTCACACTTCCCAAACAAAAAATCTAAAAAAAAAAATCAAGTGTTAGGCCTCTCTCCCTTCTTATAGGCCCACACTTGAGGGGACGTGATATAAAAAAATATAGTAGCACATTTACTAACACAAATTGGTTTTAGTACAACGGTAAACCCTTGATCCTAATATGGTATTGGAGCACGAGAAACCGGCGGGTGGGAGTACACATATCGAAGAGAGCAGGCTGGGGACACATTCATTCCGGTCGTTAAACCGGTCACTATTCGTCTTCTTCTATCTTTTACCGTTTCGCCGGGTTGGTCTTTTCGCCAGGTGGATATTCAGAATGCTTTCCTCCATGGGCATTTATCTGAGCCCGTTTATATGCAGCAGCCATAGGGATTTGTTCACCCTGATTATCCAGATTATGTTTGCCGTGCTCGCCATAGCCTTTATGGCCTTCGTATGATTCCCCGTGCTTGGTTCTCTCGCTTTGCATATGTCTTGACTCAGTTTGGTTTTGTCGGCTCCAAAGCCGACACCTCATAATATATTTATTCTCGTGAAAGTGCTCGTGTTTATATTCTGATTTATGTGGATGATATTATTATTACTGGCTCATCGTCTTCTCTTGTTGAGCAAGATATCTCTTATCTTGGTCGGCACTTTCCGGTTAATGACCTTGGTTCTCTGTACTATTTTCTTGGCATTGAGGTGCTTCCTACCTCCGACGGGCCGATTCTCACTCAGCGCAAGTATATCTTTCAGCTTCGTGCCTCTCTAGACAAGGTCAAGCCTTGTCAGACACCTATGTCGTCCTCTACCCGTCTTACACTTGACGACGGCCCTCCATGCGCCAACCCATCTCTTTACCGCACTATTGTAGGCGGTCTACAGTATCTCACTTTCACTCAGCCTGATATTGCCTTCACGGTCCACAAGGTTAGTAAGTACATGCATTCGCTTACCGAAGCTCATTAGGGGGAACGGATCCCCTACGGTACACATGGTAAGGTGCAAGGTGCTGTGCACCATTTCCGTCGAAATTTTCGACGGGAGCACCATTTATATATATATATATATATATATATATATATATATATATATATATATATATATATATATATATATATATATATATATTGCTTCACTCTTCGCTCCCGTTGAAATTTCGACGGATCCGTCGAAAATTCCGACGAAAATGGTGCACAACACCTTGCACCTTACCATGTGTACCATAGGGGATCCGCGTCCGCTCATTGGGTTGCAGTTAAACGTATTCTTCGGTATCTTTAGCACACTATATCTGATGGTCTCTTCTTTTCCCACCGGTCCACTGTCGGTCCGGGCTTATTCGGACTCTGATTGGGCCGCTGACAATGATAATCACCGTTCTGTTGGGGCATATTGTATCTTCCTTGGTGATAATCTCATTAGTTGGCATGGTAAGCAACACTTGGCGGTTTCAAAGAGTAGCACTGAGCCTGAGTACAAAACTCTTTCTAACACCGCCGCCGAACTCCGGTGGCTTTGCAGTCTTCTTCGTGAGATGAAGGTTCCGTTGTCTTCGTGAGATGCAGGTTACCCGCGTACTCTTTGGTGTGATAATATTGGTGCCACACCTATCTTGCTCACAATTCGGTGTTTTATGCCCGCACGAAAAACATCGAGATCGACTTCCACCATGTTCGTGAATTAGTTGCCGCTCACAAACTCGGCATCTCTTTTATCTCCTCGAAGGACCAGTTAGCCGATGTCCTACCAAACCGTTGGGTCAGCCTCATTTTGCTAGTTTAAAGTCCATTCTCTGTGTTCAGCCACTTCCCACGGGATTGCGGGGGCGTGTCGAGGATAACATAGTTTCAATATTATTATTTCCTTTAAATATTATAGTTAAAGGTTGTGTATGACCGTTTTTAATCTAAAATGAGAAGAAGAAAAAACAAGAAAAAGATAGTGGTTGAGAATGACAAAAACGTACATGTTACTACATGTGTTACTACTTGTGGTTGTAGCAACATGTAGTAACACATGTAGTAACAGACGCGTTTTGTCCTTCTCAACCACTATATTTTTTTCTTGTCCTTTTTTTTTCCCATTTTGTATCTTATTTATCCTTCTAGCCCGCGACCCCTAAATATTATTATTGCCGTATTTATCTTATAGTGACTTATTGACTAAGTCATCGAATCCTATATATTTGTACTATCTCCATTCAGTTGAATCAATTAAATACAATTATTATAATCATTATTAACAAAATTGATAAACAAAATTAATTCACAAGTTAGTTGATTTGTAACTCAAAAAATTCAAATCGATTGAATACTTACGTGAGTTGAGTAGAAATTGTTCACGAGTAGTTCATATTTATTTATTTGAAGGAAGAGTAGTTCATATGTTAAATAGAGTAATCCTTTTGACCCTTCAAGTATATATCACATTAGTTAATTAGTTGTTGTTTCTAAACAAATTATAGTTTGCATTTAACATTTTTGTTTTTTGAGGGTTTATTTGTTTCTTAAACCATGAGAAAACAGAATCAGGTCAAAACAAAGTGAACTAACCAAAAAAATTTAAAATGATTCCGTTTTGATTTTCGAAATTTAAAACCGTATTATAAATAGGTTCAGTTTTTGAAAAGATAATTACTTATAGTTGGTACATAAAAAATTATAGTTGGTACATAATAAAATTCTAATAATTCCATGCAGCTTAGAGTTGAACTACCAATAATTAATATTCCTGTCTGGAACCCTTAAAACATGTCAATTTGTGTATTCAAGTTGAGCATTTTTAATATGAATACAAAGCAAAATCCAATGTCTCATGCATCAGAAATATTCCAGCAAGTTGATTTTAGAAAACCCAAAATTACAGAAATAAATATTAATTTTATTTCATTGTTGTCAGAATATTTAGATAACTATACTCTTGACAAAATGCATATTTTTATTTGTTCTCAACTGTGTTACAGCCGCCCATTGCACATGTGTTTTTTTTTTTTTGTTTTGAGCTTTTGCAAGTCTTAAATATAAAAGTCTATAGCCGTTTTTCACATTTTGAATAGAAAGATGATAGAGACATAAGTCTTATGCCATAATTTTACTTTGACTATTATCATGGAAACGGTTCTAACTAAATTGTTGTGTTCACAAAAACTAAATTGTTGTAATTAACAGATGGAAATAAAGAACCCGGAATAACAGACGCAATTAATCGAGAAACAGTCAAACAAGAAGATAAATAAGAAGAAACACAGAGATGTGGTATCTGACAATATGCCGATTAATTCATGAACAAAAAGAAGATATTTTAGTATGTACAAAATTTAAAAAGATATATACTTCTTGAATGTTATATCAAGTGCTGATATTTATAACTTTGGAAACCTAACTAACCCTAGCCGCAATAATGTCCAATTGAGTATTTTACCAAAATACCCTTCAGATGTAGTCTTCATAGAATTCAGATGGGGACTTTTAGATGTAACAAGATCCAGACTCAGAGTTGATTAAGACGTGAACATCAGACTTTAGATGTGATTACCAGATTTTAGCTGAGAACATCTCAAGTGAACATAACACTCGGCTAAACATAGCACACAACTAACCCTTCCAGACTTGAATACCTCCGTTGAACACCAGCACATCTAATTTTCCGGATTCAGCTTTGACAAAACAAATTCACACGCATATCAAGTCACAATTTACTAACATAAATAAAATGAGTCAATATGTAACAATTTGTCTCGAAAACTGAATCATTTCCCAGAAAACGGTACGTCGGTTCGACGCATGATTGAATCTTCTGAATTAATTATACTTGAAGAGTACGCGGACGCTCATTATAGATCGTAAATAAACAAAACACCTTACGATGCGTGAGTCTTCTGACTTAATTATAATATTCAATCTCGAAATCACAACAGATTTTGTTTTGTCTCAAGATCCTTTGAAATGATTTGTTATGCTTTTGTAGAATTTTATCGAAACATTTCGTTACGACAATAGTATTTTATATCTTATTTTTTTGTGAGGGGAGTATTTTATAATCGTATATGCTTGAGACATAGAATTAAGGATTATATTCAAGCACCTTTTTTTTTGAAAATTGGACCAATAATGTTTTGATAGTATTCTTCTGAATCTTTGCAGTTTCATCAGGGAATCCTATGCTCATTAACTCCAATTACTATGATACTTCTATTATTACACTCCTTCATTTATTTCAAGAGTTTCAAATTTAATTTACTCGCCCTCAAAAAAAAAAAAATTTAATTTACAGTTTATGAAAGATTTTTTTTTTTTTACAGAACATGCATAATATTAACATTAATATAAATAATTGTTTTATTACTATTTTATTTTCTCACCGTAACGAAATTACCTCATTTAAATTACTATTTCCCACATATGTAAACGGTAGGACTAAGATCCGTGACCAGACCTCAGTTTAATCAGTTAAGTTAAGCCTCATTGACAACTATTGTTACATTATTACAATGTACATTAGCTTCATAACCATAATATAACTATCAAACTTGGCAATAATTTATGGCGTAGGACATGAATACGAAAAACCAAGTTTGTTATCGTATCAACATACGATTGATTGATATTGTTAAATGAGACCAAAAAAAAAAAAAAAAAAAGACACACGCACGCCGCACATAATGTTTTACTGGAAAAAGATCTAGAATTTTATTGATGCAAAAAGATGTCTTTATTACTTTACGAGTCATCCATCTATAAAATGTAGAAGCAGTGTAATTGTTATAAAACGGATGGAGATAACTTCAGATGCAAGAAACAGAAACAGAAGCAATCAAACATAAACAATCAAAGGAGATAACAGAAACAAGAAGAACACGGATTTAACGTGGAAAAACCCCTCGGTGGGAGAGGTAAAAAACCACGGGCGTAAAAGAGATATTTTATTATGCACCGAATTTTACGATTTCAACACACACGGATAATGAGACAACAAGCGTATTTATAGGCACAAATCCCTAAACCCTAGCCGCCGGGAATCTTTGTCCGAACCGCCATAAATACCCTTACACGTGTCCTCCTTTTAATGACAACGTATAGCCGTCACATAACGAAATTAACGGATGTGGGACCCCGCTCGTATTCCGGTACTCGACGGACTATCACCCCGCGATAGTCACCTGGCGATAGTCACCCCGCCGATAGTCACCCTGGCGACGAAAGCTCGGTAGACTCCACCCTCTTGAAGCACGGGATTGAATACACTTCTCACCGTCCATCACACACGGTGAGTCTTCGATTGGTTCCACCGGATGTAGAGTTTAAGTCACTTTCTTGACAAATCTCCACCTTGACTTCAACTCTCACTTTAGTCAAACGATTGCATAACCGGATGTACTTGTACCGGATGCATTCGTCAATGCCGGATGTACTTGTACCGGACTATCTCCACAAAGATCCACTCCACCGATCGCCCTCGGTAAAGTTTCCGAAACGCATTATAAGCTTTGAATATTCGGTAAGTCCAGGCAAAGCCGGAACTTACTCTCGAACCGGTTTAGTGAACATATCGACAGGATTCTCCTTTGTGCCAATCTTCTTCACCACAACCCTCTTCTCATTCCTCAAGAAATGATACGACATCAATATGCTTGGTTCTCTCATGATGAACACGATCCTTGGCTAAACATATTGCACTAAGATCATCACAATATATATCGGCGGATCCCGATGCAACCCCAAATCACCGACTAGCCCCTTCAACCGGATACCCTCCTTAGCCGCTTCGCAAGAGCCATATATTCTCGCTTCGGTAGTTGATAAGGCTACCGTAGCTCGAAGAGTAGCTTTCCGGTGACCACCGCATTTCCCAATGTAAACACATAACCGGTCATTGATCTTCTACCGTCAACATCACTGCGCATAATCGGCATCACGGTAGCTCCGTGACCGGACTAGTATCACCTCCATAAATGAGACCAACATCAATCGTACCTCTCGGTACTTCGAATATCCTTTTAACAACTTTCCGGTGTTCCTTTCCAGTTGAGCCATAAACCTGCCGACAACACCGACCGCCCGAGCGAGATCGGGCCTAGTGCAAACCATGGCATACATCGGACGCCAACCGCACTAGCATAGGGAACTTTTGACATATACTCCTTCTCTTGGTGACCGTGAAGCATAAACGGACAAATGAACATTTGATGCCATAGGAGTATCTATTGGTTTTGCGACGCAGACATCCCAAACTTGGCCAATATCTTCTGCACATAACCCTGCTAAGACAAGAATAATTTCTTCCGACTTCTATCTCTCCAGATCTCCATCCCCAAGATTTTCTTGGCTGCACCTAAATCCTTCATTTCAAATTCAGCACTGAGAAGGTTCTTCAGATTTTGAATATCAGACTTCCTTGCAGCAGCAATCAACATGTCATCCACATACAAAACAAGATAGATATGTGATCCATCTTTCAACAGACTGTGGTATACACAACAGTCATAAGGACTTCTGTTGTAACCCTACTGAAGCATAAAACTGTCAAACCTTTTATACCACTGCCTTGGAGCTTGCTACAAACCATACAATGATTTCTTCAACTTGCAAACATAGTTTTCTTTGCCAGGAACTTGAAAACCCTCAGGCTGTGTCATGTATATCTCCTTATCCACCTCACCATGTGAAAAGCGGTTTTCACATCCAATTGCTCAAGTTCCAGATCATGTTGTGCCACCATTGCTAGTAACACCCTGATTGAAGTGTGTCTGACCACTGGTGAAAATATTTCATCAAAGTCAACCCCTTCATTTTGACTGAATCCTCTTGCAACCAAACGTGCCTTATACCTGACCCCTTCTGCCTTTGTTATTCTTTCCTTTTTCTTGAAAATCCATTTGCAAGTCACAACTCCCTTGTCAGTAGGTTGTTTGACCAATTCCCAAGTCTGATTCTTCAATAATGACTCCATTTCATCTCCCATGGCTGCATGCCACTGAGATGCTTCTGTACATGTCATTGCTTCCCCGTAAGTAGTAGGTTCGGCAACCTCTACTTCTTCGCAACTTGGAGTGCATATCCAGACCAAATCATCATATCCATATCTCCTTGGAGGTATCCCAACATTAGATCTTCTAGGCTGTGCCGGCCTAGACTCGCCGATCAATGTTTGTATGACGCCCCGCCGAGGTCTCGACGACCGGCTTGGATCGGATTCGGTTCATTATCCGGATCGGTATAGTGTTGATTTGGATCCACCGATTGTTGCATATCGGTAGACTCCACCCGAAGCTCCACCGTTTCTCAACACTATCGGATTCGACGGTTTCGGACTCGGTAGACTTCCCCATTTGATGAGTTTAACATAGAATTTTCATCAAACACAACATCCCCGCCGAGGATTACTCGGACTCGCCGATGACCAAATCCTATATCCTTTCACTCCATCACCATACCCCACAAACACTCCTTTCTTGGCTCTTGGTTCCAACTTCCTTCACTAACATGATAGTAAGTTGTACTTCCAAAAACCCTTAGAGCCGAGTAGTCGGCGAGGCTTGCACGACCACATCTCAAATGGTGTCTTGAGATTGATTCCTGTGTGAGGGCTCATGTTGATTAAGTAGCGTCGTCTTAACGACCTCTCGTCCAAAATCTCCTTGATAAACCACTTGAGAAAGCATACATCTTGCCCTCTCCAAGTAGAGTTTGATTCATCCTTTCGCCTACACCATTCGCCGAGGTGTATTCCTTACGGTATGATGTCGGCAATACCCTCACCGCACAAAATGAATCAAAATCCGTCCGGCGAAAATTCCGGACCATTATCTCGTACGAAGCTTCTTGATTTTCATGCCTAACGATTCTCCACTAGGGCCTTCCACTCGCTTGAAGTTATTGAATGCATCACTTTTGTTCTTCATCATCACCACCCAAGTCATCCTTGAATAGTCATCTATGAATGACACAAAATATCTGTGACCACCCAATGACTCAACTTTTGATGGACCTCGGCGATCGAATGGATATAATCAAGTGATGCCTTTGTATTGTGCAACCCCGCCGAGAATTTACTTCTATGCAACTTCCCAAACACACAATGTTCACAAAAGTCCGATTCTTGACCTTATATCCCCCAAGAAAGCTTCTGAAGAAAGAACACCGCATACCCCTTTCACCCACGTGACCAAGTCTCATGTGCCACCGTGAGTCTGTCGAGGCCGGTGAACTGCCGAGGATGCAACGAAAGAAGCGGTGCAGGATACGATAGATCCTTGTAATATATACAAGGTTCCCCTCTTGATGCCTTTGATGACTACAATCGAATCTTTGAAGACATTCGGTTTGTCCACCTTCACCCTTGAAATTGAACCCCTTGTCGTCCAAGTGGGCGAGAGATACCAAATTCTTGGTCATCTGTGGAACATGTCTTACATCCTTCGGTGTACAAAATTTACCATCCTCTCGTCCTTAACTTTACCGAGCCAATTCCCACAACTTTACGGACCTTGTTGGCCATATAGATTTGACCACCATCTATCTCGCTCATAAGTAGAGAACCACTCTCTTTTGGACAAATATGGTAGGATGCTCCGAGAATCAAGTATCCACACATCATTGTGGTGTGTAGAATCCCCCGCAACTAGAACCGGATCCTCATCGGATTGCTCGGTAGCCAAGGCTACGTGCCGAATTGCCTTCCTGTCGTTTCTTCTTCCTTGGACAATTGGACTTCCAATGTCCCCGCTCCTTACGGTAATTACGGACATCGGTAGACTTAGGACCTTTGGACCCCGACTTCTTTTTCTTCTTCTCGTCCATATCCTTTTCCACTATTGTTTTTAGCTACTAGCCCAAGCTGACTGATCGTCTGTCCCCGGCGACCTTGTGTCTCGGCTCCCGGCATGTAAGGCGGACCTCACATCCTCTAAAGCTACTTTGTATCCTTCCCAACTATGAAAGATCGCACAAAGTTTTCATATGATGCCGGCAATGACACCAACGGGATTAGGGGCTGCATCTTCATCTTCAATTTTAACATCAATATTCCTTAAATCAAGTAATATTGTGTTCACCGTGTCAAGATGTTCCCTCAGTGGACTCCCTTTATGCATCTTCAAACTGAACAACCTCTGTTTCAATAACAACTTGTTGGTCAGTGACTTGGTCATATACAAGCTTTCAAGCTTTTTCCACAACTTGGTTGCGGTGTCTTCCTCAGCAACCTCAGTGATAACATCATCAGATAATCACAACATGATGGTTGAATGTGCTTTCTCTTCCAGACTGGCATAATCTGCTACACCCGTATTTGGTTTGTCGGATAAAGGATTCCACAAACCCCGCTCGTTTCAACGGTGCACGCATCTTGATTTGCCACGGACCAAAACTTCCTTCCCGTAAATTTATCGATTTTTACGTTTACTGCCGACATCTTTCCTTGCTAAAGATTACAACTTTATCACGGATCCTAGCACCTTGTTTGAAGGTCTTGGTGAAGATGAAGTTGATCGTACGCATCGTTTTCTCAGAACCTCTCTCTCGATACCACTTGTTATAAAACGGATGGAGATAACTTCGGATGCAAGAAACGAAAACGAAGCAATCAAACATAAACAATCAAAGGAGAGAACGAAACAAAGAAGAACACGTTTTAACGTGGAAAAACCCCTCGGTGGGAGAGGTAAAAAACCACGGGCGAAAAGAGATATTTTATTATGCACTAAATTTTACGATTTCAACACACACGGATAATGAGACAACAACCGTATTTATAGGCACAAATCCCTAAACCACTAGCCGCCAGGGAATCTTTGTCCGAACCGCCATAAATACCCTTACACGTGTCCTCCTAATGACACCGTATAGGCGTCACATAACGAATTAACGGATGTGGGACCTGTCGTATTCCGATACTCGACGGACTATCACCCCGCGATAGTCACCCTGCCGACGAAGCTCGAGACTCCACCCTACTAAAGCACAGGATTGAATACACTTCTCAGCTGTCCATCACACAGCTGAGTCTTCAGATTGGTTCCACCAGATGTAGAGTTTAAGTCACTTTACTGACAGTAATGAAATAAGAAAATCTCCAGAATCAAATACTAAGAGCACTTGCCTTAGATACTGTAAATTCTTTAAAAACTGTATTTTAGAGATTTCAACATTCAGCTTTAGGAAAAGTAACACTGCATCAGATACTCTATTTTTTACTGTAACCTATAGATTCTATTAAATTTACTCTACATCTACCGTATTTATTCATATTTTGTAAAAATACTTTATATCAACCTTATTATGTAAAATAGAGAATCTGATGCATTTAATCTTATATAGAGATACTGTAAACTAGAAAAATATGTTTTTATAACTGTAAAATAAAGTGTTCTTTCAGAGCATCTGATGCAAGTGCTCCAAGGAAACTAGTAACGAAATAAAATTAAAAACAAAATCTCATCAAAATGCTTTTCACTAATTTTCTTCTTAATAATACACATTTTCTTTCTTTTTTTTCCTTTTTTTTTTGAAACAAATAATACACATTTTCTAAATAAATAATTTCCTCATCAATTTACTTACTTCATAAAATATCCACTTCAAACCAAGTAGAATGTCTAGAGATGTCACTGGTTCGATTCTTCCCTTAGGCGTCATGTTGAAAGACCTCTTGGCCGGGCCTTACCCCTGAGTAAGTAAGAGTCAGACTCTACAGACACGACCGAGCCGAACTCCGGATTAGTCGGACCAATGGGTCCCGGATGCTTTAAGGAAAGGGAAAAAAAGAATCCACTTTTTTTTTGTTCCAAAAAATATCCACTTGCAGGGGTGTACACCGTTCGTTTCTGTACGGTTAATAGTCGAATCGAAATCTAACCGAAAATTTCGGTCAATTGGAATTTGGGTAACCGAATTGAAACAAACTAAAATATATGGTTCGGTAAACCGAAAACACAGTATAAAACTTAATAATTCTATTCGGTTATAAACGGTGCGGTTTTCATTTTGTTATAAATTGGTAGATAAAAAATCGGTTATATGTTATTTTTCGTAAAAGGTTATGATATTTTGGTCATGAAAACTAGTTATGCAAGTTTGTTATAAACGGTTTGGTTACGACTTTATATTATATATTCGGTTTTTTATCCGGTACGGTTTACGCATTTAGTTCTTTTTTTTTTTTTTTTTTTAGTTCGAATAACAATAATTTATAGAGCTAACCGTAACCGAACGATTTCTCTATATTGCTGACCGCAACCAAAGAAAATTAATATTAACGAGATTAAAAACTATTATTAATTGTACCGCACTGAATAGACTCGGTTCGGTCTTGTTTTTCGATTATGTGTATCTACCATTGGTACGTACATTGTATCACCTAAGACTAGTAAAAGTGTTAAATCGATGATTATATCTCAATGATACAGTTTTTAGATCCTGTTTGTATTTTTTTTTTTTTTTTTTTTTTTTGTTGAGAAAAATCGACACATGGTATCGAAATCTGACGTTCAAAGACAAGATTTTCACTATTTTGGTAGTGCAACATGAACATAGAATACAATAATGTCCTTGCCCAAAGAGAGGTTGGGTGAAGCAGGGTTATTCTGATAGGGAATTTTATACGTGGCATGAAATCGCGTGTGGTCGGATGTTGCTTGCGCGTATGCGTGCATTTCTATCGAAGTCCTCGTCGAAATAACCCTGAAGCATTAAGCATATGCATACCAAATACGTACAAATGATTGACTTGACCTAATGTAGTGCTTTTCTTACAAGTAATTGCCGACTTTGTCCTTCATGTCATAAGCCGTTTTATTAACGTTTCTGCTAGAACCAACATCATATATATACTATATATTATAACTAAGACAATTAATTAATCCCTTTTATTAACATTTATGTTATAATAGACATTTAAAGACAAACATACCACCATGCACATGTGACATTAAAGCTTAAGAACATGCCTATCCTTTAACTAAATTTAGAGCAGATAACGTTACTGTCACAGTCACTCAACCCCAATAAATAACAAATCATATATTTTTACATAATTGATTATGATGCATGAGTCGTGTATCATGTTAATGATTTAAAAGTATATTGTATCAATCTTTGTGACTGGATAGTTGTGACAGTTGTGTATGTTACCCTTTCAATATAAAAATAAATTGAAATGATGCTTTTGGTCCCTTCTGTTTTATAAAATTGTCACTTATATCCCTAACTTTTCATTTTTACACTTTAAGCCTTCATCTATTATTTTTTTCTCATCCAAATTACTACGTGTTAATCAACCAGCGTATAAGGTATGCAAAGGCTACAACTGATAGAACTGTAACAAGTGGTTTTTTTTTTTTTTTTTTTTTTTTTTTTTTTTTTTTTTTTTTTTTTTTGGGAAGAAGCGCGAGACAAAAAAATTAATAAATGAGTTCGGAAGGACAAAAATAACATTTTCACGATTATATAGACAAAAATCACAATTATTCTTTAAAATTGTTATTTCACACGTTATTTCGCGTAATGTTAATTTCTTTGTGTTTACAATTATTCTTTATATTTACTTTATTCCACATTTATTCTTCATATTTGTTCTTAATAATTGTTACTTTTGTCCTTATTAAATTACGGTTTCATTCTGTCCCGATTTTTTGATAATTTTATCCTTCTGGATAAAAATCTATTTTTTTTACTATAAATGTAATTAAAAAAACCATAGATGATGGGTCAAAATGAAAAAATTAAAACTTGAATATTTCGTGAAATAAAAGGGACCAAGATCGCGATTGTCCCTAAGAATATATATATATATTTTCTATTCTATTTTTAGAAGTTTTGATTTGTAATTGGACAATACTTATGTTTACCAGAAAAGTATATTTATCAACGCTTGTATTCACATTAATTTTTCCTTAAAATAAAGCAAAAACATTATATGAATAAATAAATTTTATTTTTATTATTACTCTTTCAAACACACAATATAAACTTAATTCAACATACAATATACACACAATATACACTTTACCCTCAGAAAAAAAAAATCTCAATCAATTATTTCAATAAAATAAAATAAATAAACTAACAAATTTTCTCCAGATGTGAGTGCCTTCAACATCAAAGACAAGTCAAAAGAACATCTGGCACCTCATTCAATTTTACAGTTGTCATTGCCTTGGTGGAGACCATAAAATATTCCTTTCCATATTCTCCTTTAAATTAAAAATAAAAATAAAAATAGAACATTCTTTTTTTAGTATTACCATTTTGTTTTAAATTTGGGAGGGAAAAAAAAAGAGATCTTTAAATTCGTTTCAAAGTATTATTCCCTAAAATATTCTAGAAATACCAAATGGACTTCATTGTCAACCTATGTCATTGCTTAGAGACATTTCATAAGAAACGTTTGGGTCACGATTCAATTCTTCAATAGTGACATATATTTTGGAGTTATAATTTGGAAGCTTTTAATGATACAAATATCGAGTATAATTTCATAACACCACACCGATATTTAATCTTAGAAAATCCGTATGTAAGTTCAATACTCGATCAGAATTTAGGATTTAGAGACCTAGAGTCTTTGAACATTGCAAACATTAGCAGACAGATCTGGAGATTTCTTAAAAATCCAAACCTTTTGGTTTCCAGAGTTCTAAGGGCTAGGTACTTTCCTCATACTGATATCCTGCAAGCTACTAAGTCTACACTAATTCTTCTGGTTTTTGAAAGGTATTCTTTCTGTTCTTCCAACTTTTAAAGAAGCCCTTTTTTGGTCAGTTGGCAATGGCGAATCCATTAAAATTTGGGAAGACAGATGGCTCCCTAACAACCCTAATTCCAGGCCTTTCACACCTAATTATTCTGCTCCCAATATTTTCTGGGTTAAAGATCTGATTAGGAACAATACTTGGGATGAAAACAAAATCAGAACCCTCTTCTGGCCAGTGGATGCTAATCAAATTTTAACTCTTCCCATAAGCCTTTGTAACAGTTCTGATATCCTTTGCTGGCAGCCATCTTCAAATGGATCTTTCTCTCTTAAATCTGCTTATGTCTTCTTCTTCTCAAAGTTAAATAACTCTCTTAGCCAAGATAATCTAGATATTCCTTGTTCTTCTAACCCTCAGGATAAGTTCTGGAAACTGATTTGGACCATCTCCATCCCTAATAAGCTGAAACACTTCTTCTGGAAATGCTTAAAAGGCATCCTTCCATGCAGATCGCATCTGACTAGTAGGATTAAATATCTTCCTATCCCTTCCAGTTGCTCTTTTTGCGATGAGGAGTCTGAAACTACTGAACATATCCTAGTGACTTGTCCTAGAGCTAAGGATATTTGGAATCTAAGTCCTGTCTTTTGGCCTGCTTTTCATAACCAGCATTTTGATTTGGTATTTTGGTGGTCTGCTCTTATTGCTGATAAGGACTTTAATGTTTTGAAAAGAAAAGTTGAACAAACAATTTTATTTTCTGGCACATCTGGCTATCTAGAAATGACTGGATTTTTAACAGAAACATCATTGATGCTCAATCTGTTATCTTTGTGGCCTTAAAGAATTTCGGGGCTTATAATTTGGCAGACTCTCGAAGTAATAAAGCACCTGAAAATTCTGACTTCCTGAATAATGATCTTTTCCTTTATGATACTTGCATTCCTGCAGATTCGGAGTCTCAGTATATTTTTTGCATTCAAACTGATGCAGCTTGGAGCTCTTCTTTGAAGCCAGCAGGTGGAGGTGCTACGATTTTTGACAAAAATTACAATCTCGTTGAGATTTGGGGGAGATCTTTTCTGAATATTGACTCTGCCCTACGAGTTGAAGCTGAAATTGTTAGATGGGCACTTGGGATTGCAAAGGACAGGGGCTGGGACAATATCATACTAAAGACGGATTCCATGTGCCTGGTCAATATGGTGAAGGATCAATCCTTAGCCCACCCCTCTGTTGCAGTTGTTATTAAGGACATTAATACTCTTTTGAACTCTTTTACTATTTGTTCAATCTGTCATGTTAATAGGAGTGTTATTTTAGTTAGTCATGGAGTTGCTTCTTTTGCTAAAAAACTCACTACTCCAGCCATCTGGACTAGAGTCTTTCCTGCTTGGATTGTTTCTCTGAAGCATGAAGAGGAGGCTCTTAGACTGTTGTAACCTCAACTTCTTTTCTTCTAATGAAATCTTTCGTTTCTGGAAAAAAAAAAAAAAAAGTTCAATACTCGATTTTGCAGGGTTAGCTAGTATGCCCATTTGCGTTCTTTGAAAGTCGAATCTTGTAACGTATCACATAGTTGAAGAAGTAGAATTCTTACTCGTATAAAAGTGTGAGACATAAATGTCTTGTGACCTTAAGTTAATTAATCATTTTAGACCAAGCGAGGATGACGGTTTAAACAATTAACCAGATAATTTATGGTTCATCAAGTCTGAGGGTGTTCCAAATTGATGTCAAGGCCGACTATTACACAGAACTATGCGTTATACCGTAAGAGATGTGAAAAAAAGGTGTTGGGTCGCATCTAGTTACTTCTCGTAAGGACGTTTCCTGGCCAAGTCTGGGGAGGACGTCATTCGTTTTTAAGGGAGGAGAATGTAATGTCCCACATAATCAAGGTAGTAGATTTTAGCCTGGATTATGCGTGCGTACTTTATTACTCGGAGGTAACGACTAAACAAGAGCACTTTTAATATGGCGTCTTTTGATAAACTTTTAACTCTGTATCACTTTAATTACAATTCATCAAATAGATCAAATGCAAGATAATATGGGTGGCTATTATTCTTAATTATTCAAATGAAAAATACATTATGTGGATTATACAAAAGTCAACAATTTTCATTAGGCTACCTTTCACAATCCTCATTACAATCAAATAGTTAACGTGCATATGAAGTAAACAACCCTATACCTTTCCCAAAGTATTTTATTTAATAGATTCTCATATATGTTATAAGTGGGGGACAAAAGCAACTACCAATATTTATACATGCTTTGGGAAATTTTATTTCACAAGTCAATTAATTAATTTATAATTAAGCAACCGACAACCTTTGCCAACTTTCCACGTATATGGAAGTTTTATTTGGTAAACATATTTATTGTAAATAATACTTACCTTTTTTTTTCTTTTGGTGAAAAGTGATAACATATAAAATAAATAGGCAACTAACATAAGTATAAACCTGTCATGAACAAGCATCTGGCTTCCACGAGGAGTTGGTAAAAGAAGGCCGTGTTGGAGAAAATTAATCTGATTACTCTGGATTGTGGTTCAAGTGAAGTCTGAAGAGGTTAAGCCTCGAAGCATTATTAAATTTTGTTTTGTTAAGCAAACAAAGAGTAATATGTTCCGGTGATATAGCTCACTGGTTAAAAAGTTTGATTATTATGACAATCTAGCCTAACTAGAGTGTGTGAGTATGAATCCCGAATAGAGCGACCTGTTTCAAGAAAAAAAAGGTTGAAAGGCAAAATAAATACAGTAAACCATTGAAACACATCTCTTGATTTACATCGTCCACTAATTTTAAAGACGGGTGGGTGATTCATCGGTTTACACCTCCACTAATCTTAGGGACGAGGTGGTAGATCGACGAACCTTTGGGTTGTGACTCAAACTTTTTTTCTCAAAGAAACATACAATCACTCGCGCCCAACACGCATCCCGAATAGTAAATTCATATCTCAACTACTAAACCCCGCCTCGTTAAAACCTTCTATTACCAAAACTCATTGAAGAAAATCTAGTAGAAGGAAAGAGTACGGTAACCCACATGTAATCTTCACCATCCTGATCTTTCTCCTCCAAAGCAATCCAACCGACGAATTTCCTTTAGTCCCAAGAAACCCAACAAGAAAATAAAGGTTTAACGACATCTTATGCATGCATGTCTGGCACCGTCTCCAGGCCCAAACCATATATAGCTATGTACCTCACCCTAGCCAATACACACGCTTACAAAAACCACAATACATCGGTCATGTTTATGCGCGCACCTTCCCCAACCATTTATTGTGATTATTACATTTATAAAAAGACGGTGATACATCCACTACATATAGTGTGTAGTGAATGTATCACTACACAATCTTAACCATTCATTTTAATGGATACATTTTAATCATTGAGGATTTGATGGTAGTATATGTATACTACACGATATTTCTGAAACGCACATATCATTTTCCTTAAGAAATTAATCCAGCTGATATTACATTAGAAGATGACAATAAGCCAAAAATAAATAGTACAAACAATGGTCAAACCTAAAAGAGCCGGTACATATTTTGTACATTTCCTTTGTATATAGTGAGTGAAATGAATAGTATATGTACCTGACAAAATAATTACCACAAAGACATATCAAAATCATACCTCTTCCTCGGATTCTTTTAAGTCCTGCTAAATCCACTTGTGAATAATACGATAAATCATTTAAAAAAAAATATTAAAAATTTTAACCTTCAGATTTTGGTTAAAATAACACATTAGCTGATTTTTTTAAAATGTAAATTAAGATTCTGTAAAATTTCATTTATACTAATCATATTAATCTTGATTCTGTAAAATTTCTTTTACATTTACGATATTCATTAAGATTTTACATATCTAGAACATTCATAATAATATATAGAATCCCGATTCATTTAATCTTAAATAGAGATTCTATGAACTAAAAAAATAATAAAACAAACAATATATGTTAAGACAATCTGATTCAATTTCATTTATGTCTATATCTATTGAGGAGCTCTAACGGAATTTGTAAAATTTTATTTATATATATAATATTCGGTAAAATATAGAATTTAATTCGTTTCATTTCAATTTAAATAGAGATTATGTAAACTAAAACCATGTATTTAAAACGGTAAAACAAACAATATTTGTTAAAATATTATGATCGAATTCCAAACGCTCTAACAAACAAAACTAAGAAATAAATTTCCCATTTTCTATATTTTCAAACTTCTCAAATTTAGAAAAAAAAAAAAAAAAACTAAGGCAAAAAAGAAAAATAGAAAAAAACATAAATTTTCCTTTTACCGGTTGAAATTTCTCTATTGTCAAAACTACCGACTATTTCATTTTTTTCCACAAAATTGGATACACATATTATCAACTTTATGACGTAGGTGCGATGAAAACGTCAAAACAATCACACGGTCACACCTACAAATTACAGTCCTTACAAAAATTAAAAAAATAATTTAAAAAGAAAACAACCAAAACCAAAAAAAAAAAAAAAAAAAAACATGACCGACAACTACATCACAATTTTATACGTCTCTTATGTCGGTATAATAATTGTATTTACGATATATGATATATATCTATTATTATTGATTAACATCACATCTTTTATTGCACATCAATATCATTATCAACATCAATATTTGAGAAAAAACTCATATTAATCCATAGGTTTTGATAATATTAATTACGTAAATTATTTAGCTTTACCTTATCATATTTATCATTGATATTATTATTATTATATTTCATTCTATTACAGAATATCAACCTCCGACCTAAATTACTAGAATTTATGAAAATTTTCATACAATTTGAAAAGTGAAATATTTTTATAAATTTGAAGGAAAAAAAAAAGAGTCTAACGCGTCATTTATCTATTACTAATACAAAAAATATTTAATAATAAAGCAGGTAGAAAAAATAAAAATATAAGAAAAATTCATTCATATTATTATATTATAAGTAAAATAAAATAAAACTAAAAACACAAAATTTAACCGTGTTTGATTTTATTTCCAAAAAAAAAGATTTGCTTAATTAAGTTCTCCATAAAATTAGGATAAATTATAAAAAATAAAAAAATAAAAAGATAAATAATGAAAAAAAATCCTCTTCCTATTAACAAATGATACGCGTATTATTGGAGTATCAAAATAAGAAAACTCTTCTCCCTCCCTTATCACAGCTTCCTTTCAGCTTCGGATTTGGAATACAAAACCGTGTCTCCATTAATCCTTACCAATCATACATAAATACTCTTCTCTGTATAATCCTCTGTTTCCCACATTCATTGCTTTCACACACTATTCTTTTCATTATTATTTTTTTTTGCTCTCCTCCTTCATCATACATTGTCTTCTCAAACACCCCATCTTTTGCTATTCTTTAATTCTTTTTCTTTCAAGAACGCAAAACCCATAATCAAGGATCGATTTTTTGTTACGAAGAAACTAAAACCCATTAGTAAAAATGGTTTCTTTTGCTGTTATTATTCCTCTTGTTTTGATGATTATTTGGTCGCCATTGATGTGTTTCGGAATCCGTTCGTTTCCTAATGAAAGAGAGTTTGGATTCACAGAGGCGCCGGAGTACCGGAACGGAGTTGAATGTCCGGCGACGACGACGACGACGACAGGTGATGGTTCTTTGATTCATATAGCTATGACCTTAGATTCTGAGTATCTTAGAGGGTCGGTGGCGGCGGTCCACTCCGTTCTCCGGCATACTTCTTGTCCGGAGCATGTTTTCTTCCACTTTATTGCGGCGGAGTTCGACCCGGCTAGCCCACGGGTTTTAACCAAGTTAGTAAGGTCCGTTTTTTCGAATTTGAACTTTAAAGTTTACATCTTTAGAGAAGACACGGTTCTGAATTTGATATCGTCTTCAATCCGACAAGCATTGGAGAACCCGTTAAATTACGCCCGGAATTATTTGGGTGATATTCTTGACCCGGGTGTGAAACGGGTCATTTATTTGGATTCGGATGTGATTCTTGTAGACGATATAAAGAAGCTCTGGGATGTCAAGTTAAGCGGATCACGGGTCATCGGAGCTCCGGAGTACTGTCATGTTGACTTCAAGAGATACTTCACTGAAGGCTTTTGGTCCGACCCGGTTTTGTCACGGGTATTCGGGTCGAGAAACCCTTGTTATTTCAATACTGGTGTGATGGTTATGGATTTGAGTAAATGGAGGGAAGGTAATTACAGGGAAAAAATAGAAAATTGGATGGAAATTCAGAAAAAAAAGAGAATATATGAATTGGGCTCATTGCCACCTTTTTTGCTAGAGTTCGGTGGTGATGTGGAGCCCATTAACCATAGGTGGAACCAACATGGGCTTGGTGGGGACAATGTGATGGGCTCATGTAGGTCACTACACCCGGGCCCAGTTAGCTTGTTGCATTGGAGTGGTAAAGGGAAGCCATGGGTTAGGCTTGATGAGATGAAACCTTGTCCGTTGGATCATCTTTGGGAACCATATGATTTGTTTAAACCTATTCATCACATTATAAAGTTACATCAAGATCAACAAATTCATTTACCTACTATCATTGGATATGGAAATTATTTCAATTGATACATGCACATCTTCCGTCACATCTGTTATCGGAGTCGTAAAGTGAAGTTCGTATTCGGGCACATCCATCTTCAGCCACATCTATTATCGGGAGTTGTCAATCAAGTCGAGTCACGGATTGATGGAGATAGACACATCTGTTATCGGGCTTGTTAATTAGTGCGAGTCTGAGTTGTAATGATTGATGGACGTAGGTTAATACGTGGCTTATATGATCGTGAGTCTTATATCGTGATACGTGGCTGATATGATCGGTGTATGATGGATCTGAATGATTTTTTATTGGAAAGATAAAGTTATGGACTTGAATGATTGTGTGTGGCTCAAATGAATGATGTTGTTCACGGTTTATAGATGGGGTGCCTTTTTTATTTTTTATTTTTAATCACATGTATTCTTTGATAGATGTGTAAAGATAGGTTAGTTGAGACATAAAAAAAAGTATAGTGGAAGTGGTTGGTTGTATTTTACCAATTTTGATGTTATTTACATTACAAGTTAAGTTTCTTTCTTATTTTTTCATTCTATTTTGTGTTGCACTTTGATTTTTGTAATTCCAATATTGAGCATTTTATAATTTTCTTAAAGTTGAAAAATGATATGTTGTTTATTGGCCGTTGTTTGCTGTGCGGTTAGGCCGCGTCGTAGTGCGGTTTTTTAGCCGTGTTGTTATGCGGCTTTTGGCTGCATTATAAGTTCGGTTCATCCGATTGTATAACTTTCCACCAATATCTACACTAAGCAAGACTAATAATGTCAACCACTATAATGGTCCAAGAAAATAAAACATAAAAATAAAAAATAAAAAAAATCCATCTATACAAACTTGAGGTTGGAGGATGGGCAAGCACGTTAGAAATTATGTTTTGGTTTATTTAGCAATGATTTGAATCCAAGAAAAGCATAAACTAACAATCAATAATGATATGTATAAAGCAGTGATTATTTTGTGATTGTGAGCATATCTATTTTTTCAGTTTTTATTTTTATTTTAATTAACTAATGTGAAACATAAGGCGAAATTATTATATTTTATATAATATATTTGATGTACAACTATTATTATCAAAGTAGTATGAAAGTGTTAGAACTCAGAATTGATTGGCTTGTTTAAGGATATTATGTTGTTGTAATAATTAATTATATCAAATATTATTACATATTCATTCAATAGTTGCAATTCAACAAACTATTTTTGCACTTCAACCAATAATATTATTATAATAATATTGCATTTTACAACATTATAATTACATGATTATCAATTCTGATTGAAATGATAATACCAACCTCTAATGGTGACATATATATATATATATATGGAGGGACCCTTTTTGAAACTTTGAAAGCAACGTGCAAAGTTGTCCTTTTGTATGGCCAACCTAACCTTTCCTTTCCAGCTGCATCTCAAGTGCTGCCTGCTTTTTCCTTTTTTCTTAAGTAGTATGTACTATCCTTTGTATCAAAACATAAATATCTATTAATATATAAATAACACTGTTAACGACATCACAATCAATTTATCTATATCGGTGGGATATTATATTACAGCGAAATTCGACCTCTCTTGAGTCGAGTTTATCCACAAAACTCGACTTTGGAGGGGACAAAACCATATTTCGACTTCTGTAAAGTCAAAATTTGCCTGTTGGGCTTTGTCACGCTAACTTGGGCTTTGTTATGTTCAATTAAGATTTTATGCCATTTTCACTTGGGCTTTGTAACGTTCAAAATTTTTAAAAATATGAATTTTATTGACACCACAAAAAAAAAAAAAAAAAAAATTTATTTTAGAAACACCACAAAAATATCTCAGACACCTTATTCTTAAGTTAAACATTTTTCTTTTATAAGGTTCAATAAAATTACTTCACATTGTATGTAAAAACATCACCGTAAGTGACATTTTTATTAATATCACTGAAAATAAAGTTCGTTATTTGTATATAAAAAAACATGTCACTTGTACCACATCCACCTATGCCACCCGCACTACAACTTACCCACACCCTTCTCTCTCATCGCCTACATTAGGCTGATTGTAATGGCTTCCTTTTGGAGTCTTTTGGAAGTCTTGATTTCTGACACAGTCGAAAAACGAGACTTGAACCAAAATAATTAATATGTAATGGCTTTTATTTTCAACCTGTTAAAGTGTCCCATATTGGGAACTTGTGGTTGTTTCACCCACCATATTAAGAGATAGGACTTCCATCACCTCATAACCTAGGTTTTGAGGATGAGGTCCCTCCTCTTATATGTGTTTGGGCTTTCTACATGGTATCAAAGCCACCCTTTATTGTGCAAGTGTTGGGCCTATTTGTTGGCCTTGTGTGTCCGACCCACACTTGAGGGGGCGTGTTAAAGTGTCCAACATTGAGAACTTGTGGTTGTTTCACCCACTATATTAAGAGATGGACTTCCTTCCGCCTCATAACCTAGGTTTTGAGGATGAGGCCCCTCCTCTTATATGAGTTTGGGCTTTCTACACAACCACTATTCATTATGCCCATGAACTTTCCAGTTGTAAAATAGATGACCCTTTTGAATCCAATATTCTGAATTCAACCTCGAAAATAACGCCAGCTCTCTCTCTCTCTCTCCTATTGACCAGGTTTTACATAATCTAAAAAAAGAGGTAAATTATATTTTTTACTATTTACCACATGATAAACTATATTATTTTTTAATATTTACCGACTTGTTTTTCCGAAAGCTATTACAACAAATTTGATATGGTTTCCTCTTAATGTCCTTCATACTAGTCATATAGGTGGGCTACCTATGACTTTCGATGCCATATTCTTCATATACCATTACAACCGCTCTTACCTTACGCAGTTACGCCTAGTGGTGGCCAAAATAACCGGACCGGCGGTTATCTAACCGGCGGGTGGGGTAACCGGTGGTTGGGTGAACCGCCGGTTGGTGGAACCGCCGGTTAGACGGTTAGAGTACGGTTAGGGTTTAGGTTGAACCGGAACCGGCGGTTGAACCAGCATGGCCGGAACCGGTGAAAACCGGCCGGAACCGGACCGGAACCGGAACCGCCGGTTGAACCGGCCCAACGGTCAGATTTGCAACGGCTATTTTTTTTTTTTCCAAACACCTCAAAAAATTCTATAAATACTTCCCAAATCCATTTCAAATTTCCTACACCAGTCTTACATCTTCTTCCCTAATTTCTTAAATCTTCTACTCATTTCTTTGATTATCAAGTTGGTTTAGTTGTTAAAAACAACAATCAAATTTACTTTACGATACCGATTTTTGAAGTTGTTCTGATTTAATCGTTACTTCAATACAGTTTTAGTTACAAGTAAATTTGTTTGTATTTTATTCAACTAATTTATTTACAAGTGTATAAAAAATTTAATTTTATAATCAAATTTACTTGACTAAACCGAAATTTGAAGTTGTTCTGATTTAATCGTTACTTCAATTCGGTTTTAGTTATAAGTAAAATTGGTTAGATAAATTAATTTTTTTTTATATGTATTTTTTTTTATAACCGTTAGATTTAATTTTGATTTTTTACAATGTCAACAAGAGGAAGAGGTGAATCATCAAGAAGTAATCGAAATGTTACTTTCCGTGAAGACACGGTTGTGCCGGAATCGGATGAATTTGTTGGTGGCTATAGACCCCAATATTATACGACCACTCGTCACCGGTAATCACATTTCGATTCCTCGCTTGACACACCTTCGGGTTACAATCAAGATGATTTTGATAGTCATTACGACGATATCATGTCTCATCCCGGAAATTTTAACATCAACCTTAACGAAGGTGAAGGTAATGATGAAGACGACGTTGATGAAGATGTATTTACTAAGGATGCTTCCCGTGCTAGACAAGCACATGGTGGGAGTCGTGTGCCTGTAAGAACACCGCGTGATGCTAGTGATGATGCTACTCCTACTCCCGAGTCAGTCAATTTAGATGTTGATGAAACTACCCGATCTAAAGCACAAGAAAAAAGGTTAAAATCGAAAATTTTTACGGAACTTTTCACAAAGGTTCCTCGGACTGATGATATAGCATTAGCTAACCCCGGAAAGTATTTCTTCGCGGTGTGCAATTTCTGTGGCGTAAAATACCAATTTAAACATTCCGGTGGTTACGGATCGATGCGGACTCACATGTTAACAAAACACCCGGAAAAATTGGAAGACGGCGCGTCTCAAGCCCAGCTAAACATGCCGAGCTCCAGCGGAGGTAACACTAATCCACTCTTCATTTACACTCGCGATAACTGTAGAGATTTAACCACGGATCTTATTGCGGGGATGGGTCTTCCTTTTAGCTTTCCTGTCGAAAGTTACGTACAAGGGGCTTTGCAGCCGGCATTTACTAAGATCCCTTGTCCAACGGTTACTAGGGATTTCAAAAATAAATTTATTAAACGACAAAATATTATTAAAGAAAGTTTGAAGACAAATAAATTCCGAATATGTGTATGTGCCGATATTTGGGAGGATAGTAGGACCAACAATTTTTATTTGGGCGTGTCGGCTCACTGGATTGACAACACTTGGATTGTCCAAAAAAGATTACTTGCTTTTCGTTTATTTAACGAAACTCATAGTGCTTCTAACCTTGCATCTTTATTAGTGGATATTTTTTAGGAATACGATTTAAAAGATAAAGTTTTTTCAATTACGTTTGACAATGCTTCAAACAACATTGCTTCTATTCCCGATCTATCCCGATTTTGCGAACCTGTTTGTAATGGTCAATTTTTTCATGTTAGATGTTTATGCCATATTTTTAATTTATGTGTACAAGATAGTTTAAAAGTTTTTGACCATAATATTAATATGATAAAAAGTTCTATTTCACATGTGTTAAGTAGAAATACTCTTGTTCATAAGTGCTTCTACTAACCCTGCAGGTGCCCTGCGGGGACTTAAAAAAGTTCTGGATAAAATGAACGCGAAAAAACAGAAGGGAGCGACAACGTCATCCGATCAACGTACAGAGATATCAAAATTTTTAAACACAACATTTGAAGGCTATGAAACCGATGATTCCTATGATTTCGGCTTCGACTTATTGAAGTGGTGGAAGAAACATGCTAAAGAATTTCCAGTGCTATCAATGATAGCGGTCGAGTTTTTAAGTTGCCCTGTTTCGACCGTCACTGTTGAACGATGTTTCAGCATGGCAGAATATGTGATTAACAATAAAAGATGTTCGCTTCATCCCACCAATTTAGATAAGCAAATGTGTTGTCAAGATTGGGTACGAGCTGAGCATAGGGTGCAAGACATTGTGTCAGAAGATGAGGAGTCACAGTTCGAAGACGGTGACACTGAAACTTCAGGAGCAGGACCAAGCGGTCGAAATACCGACATCGATTAAAGGTACGCAATTTATATCTTATTTATACATTTGTACAATTATTACTATTCAACACTATATAAAAAGAACACACTATACAACACTATAAACACTATAAAAAAAAACACTATATAAACACTATAAAAAAACAACACTATACAACACTAAAAAAAAAACACTATATAAACACTATAAAAAAACAACATTATATAACACTATAAAAAAAAACACTATATAAACACTATAAAAAAAACAACACTATATAATAAAACAACACAATATAAACACTATAAAAAAACAACACTATACATGATGTGAATCAACTAGTTGATGCATTTCACGATGTTTTATCCCCATTTTTCATGCATTTATTGATGTTCTCGTATCAATTTGAGTCATTATTTGCTTTGTTTCATCCAGTTGTGTAGATAGTAATTATTATATAAAATATCGTGTTTTGATTAGTTTTGTACCGGTTATAGTAACCGGAGCGTCGTGTCGGGTTTACGCTTGATATTTTGTGTTATATTGTAGGATTATAGGTAACCAAGACCCCGAGTGACGCCACATGTGAGCATAGCATGTCTTTTGAGGGCTAGGAGAGTGTGCTGGAAGCTTACGAGTTCAAACGGGTCATTTGTCTTTTGCGTTTCTACCGTAGCATACATTCAACGGACATTTGACCCGGCTTAAAGGCATTTTCTCGGAGAAGAATTCGAATGAGAGTTGTAGATGATGAAATGAGCTTTCCAACGCAATTTGAATGACTTCAATTGGAGCTCTACAACTCAGTTATGGTGATTTTTCTGAGCTGCTGTGAAATTGGCAATTTGGAGTGAAACTCTTTGTATTGCTACAGTGACGTTTGGCGCGCGCCAGACCTTTCGTGGCGCACGCCAAGCGTTGGAAAAAGCAGATTTTCAGCATAAAATCCCCTTTTTGATCGAATTTCCCCAAATTATTGAACACCCACTTCTTCTTCCCCAACCCCCCTTTCTCTTGAAGACACCCACGCCCCAAGGGGGCTCTCCTAGCCAAAATTACTCCCATTTAGCATTTAATTACAAGTGTAAATCTTAAGAATCCTTAGTTAATCTTTTGGAATGTTTATTTGGAGCAAGGTGAACAATTTTTGTGTATCAAACTCCATTGAAGCTTTGGGAAGATGATGAAGGTCGCCCTTTTCAAGTTTATCACTTGTGATTGGTAAATTCTTAGTTTAATCTTGTTTTACTTGTTCTCATTGTTATGAATACTAATCTTGACATGTTGGTACTTGTAGTAATGAGTGGCTAGGTCTACACTAGCCAAGATGATGTCGTAGTGATAGTTAGTTAATCTCTATTAGTTGATTGGGAATGATTGGTTGCATTGTTAGTTTCAATTGTTGTGAATCTTTTCCTATTTGCACTGTATTGCTTGTTGGTGTTGGATTGATCACCTAGCACTAGCACACACACACTTAGTTGAGACCGAAAGGAGATGCTTGGTGTGGGAGAAGGAATAGGAGAACCGGAAGGTAAAATCGACCTCTTGAGGCATTCGATTTCTTATCCGAAATGGTTGGCATTGTCATTGCATCCACGTGCGTAGCATACCGAGTCATTAGGTTTAGGACACCTAGACCAAGGAGGAGGTAGAGAGTAATTCCATACACTCGTATGAGGGGGAATTGCTTGCTTAGGAATGCACCGTTTCACACTTTTGAACACGAATGGTAGGTAGGAAGGAAGTCATTCCCATGATACTACAAGAGAATTTCTAGTCTACGCGTCATCTTGGTTAGTCTCTTTTATCATTTTATCACCCTTTTTAGTAGTAGATTCCTAGAAACATTACTTTCATGTAAATTTGCGACTTAGATCAAGATAATGATAGCTTTTCGGTACTCACCTTACTAGGCTACAATTGACCCGGTACACTGCCGGTTAGATTGGACACCTAGAAAGTATATACAACACTATATAAACACTATAAGAAAACAACACTATACAACACTATATAATAAAACAACACAATATATAAACACTATAAAAAAACAACACTATATAAACAGTATAAAAATACAACACTATAAAACACTATATAAAAAACAACACTATATAAAAAAAAAAAACTATATAAACACTATATAAAAAACAAAAACTATATATAAAAACAACACTATACAACACAATATAAAAAAACAACACTATATAAAAAAATATACTAACATATCAAACAAACTATAAAAGACTATAAAAAAAAATTAAACAATAAGAACTACGTTCGCTTTGATTTTTTTATATGTATCGTTCCTCCGACACGATTACATATAAAAGATACGTAGGCAACCGAATTTTCGGTACAAGCGTTGAAAAAATAACACAATTACATAAATAAAAAACATTATATCTCAATAAATATTTAATTAAACAACATTTTTAATCAACGTATACTTAAAACCGACTAAAAAAACTTATAAAAAAACTATAAAAGACAATAAAACAACAATAATAAAATAATATAATAACCTATCAAACAAACTATAAAAAACTTTAAAAAAAAAACAATAAGAATTACGTTCGCTTTGATTTTTTTATATGTATCGTGCCTCCGACACGATTACATATAAAAGATACGTAGGCAAACGAATTTCCGGTACAAGCGTTGAAAAAATAACATAATTTTTAAAAATAACATATTTTATATATATATAAATAAAATAACACAATATTACTATTATATTTAAAACCGAATATAAAACTATTTATAAAAAAAATTCATATTATATTACAATCGTTTTAGTAATTATAGTAAAAAGAATAATAATTGTTATTGTAGTGAAAATAATAAGTATTATATGAAAAAGTTAAAAAAAAAAATTTATGAAATTTTAAAACCGTGGCCTGAACCGTGATCTGAACCGTGACCAGAACCGGGAGCAAACCGGAAAAACCGTTAACCGGCACCAACCGGCAACCGGCGGTTTGTAACCGTCAACCGCCGGTTTTGTCAACCGGCGGTTCAAACCAACCGGCGGTTTGTCAACCAGCCCCAACCGGAAAATACCAAAACCGGCGGTTCCGGTTAAGGAGGGGGGGAGGGGGTCGGTTTACTCATTTGGCCACCACTAGTTACGCCACCCCTCCTCGCATAACCATTTGCCACAACTCTACCTCTATAGCTATCCACATCACACTACCCTACTATACTCTAATTTTGCCCACATTATCCTACCACATCAACCCTTATCCTATCTAACCCTATGTTACATGATCTCACCCCACCCCACGGTTCCCCATCCTTTCATACCCATCATCTTACCTCACCTCAGCTCACCCTAGCTACCTCATCATACGCACTAATCCTTATCTTACATTTTCTTACCTACCACCTTCTCCCTTCCTACCCTAACATGCATCTTCGATCATCTCACTCTCACCCTACGCTACCCTAACCTACCATATTGCGGTTTCATCCCATCCTCCCTTAACATAAGCATTATCTAATTATTATTGTACCTTACGTAAACAATTGGTATACACTAATTTTTTATTTGTCCTTATTAACACATGCATGCAAATAACAAATGTCCCTTAAATGTAAGTGGACCAAGCGTTAACAAATGTCAAAACGCATGCAAACCGAATTTTAAATAATGAAATGCATGAAAGCCAAGTGTCAAAATCAAAAACCAAAAAAAAAAATGTGTTTCTTTTATCTTATTTACATCAAATCTCTACCGTACAACTTCAAGCAACAAGCAGTGACGGAGCTACATACAATCAAGAGTCGCCAACTGTTTCTTTTTGATCCGGAAAAATTATATTAATATATGTACAAAACATATCGTTTGGCTTTTTTAAATTTTTTATTTGCTTTTAAAAAATTTATCGACCCCTCTTAAAACAATATCTTAATCAATTTATATAATCCGCTCCTGGCAACAACTAATATATATATAATCCACACCACACTGCATGATATTATAAGAAATTTAGTGTAAAGAGAGTTATACCACCATCACAATTAATAACACATTTTTATCATGATCAATCTAAAAAACATATTCATAGTACACATCATCATATTAACCTCGTTTTAACTAGAAAAAAGATGTCACTAAATAAAAGTCGGTTTAGAATATCAATATAGTGTTTATTAGGTTTTTATACATCCTATATATACTTTATTACCCATTTAACATCTTTTTAAATAATCACAGTGATAATTGTTAAAAGCGTATTTCCTTTTTTTTATAAGGAAAAATGTTATTTTATTACGCTAATTCGGCTATGCAAGAATCCCGAGGTGGGGGAGGAGCCCCAAGTAATAAGAAAAAAAGCCGACAGACTTGCTTAGACAAGACAGTGAAGTGATTTATTGACACTACGTTTTATGAAAGGAAAAAAAAAAAATACTGGCAAAGACCTTTGTTAAAAGAGTATTTCAGACTTTATAGATTAAAATTTGTAACATTCATTCAATTTCTTCGTTTGTTTGAAAACATACAAAAATACAAGAGAAATAATTTCCCCAGAACACCAATAATTTTTCAACCCGAATACGTTTCCGATTGAAGATCTTTTTTTATACGTCTTTTTAAAACCGAATATCCTCTGAAATTCAAATTTCATACCTGGCTTTGCATGTATTTTCATTTAATGCAGTGCAAGTTTTATTATTGTAGTAGTAGTGTTAATATTAGTATGTTACGCTGTATCTTTCTCGAACAAAAGACCTTATAAATTTAGTGGTTTAAGAACAAACTCTTTTAAAGTCTTCATAATTTTAGGTTGTAAGTTCAAATCCCACTACCAACATTTTTCATTTTTTTTTCCGAATTTTTTAAATTTTAGCTTATATACCAAGACCACCCCGAAAATTTTTCCTGGTTCCGCCATTGAGTGCAAGTAACGTTTTAATAAATGAAATTATCGTTTCTCATATATAGAACAAGAAAAACAAAATCAGTTTGAATACACCTGATGCATGATCTAGAAAAAATCATAAATTGGGAGATAAGAAAAAAAAAAAAAAAAACCATCTGTTTAAATTAAATATAACATAACAGGATATTTAAACGACTTATGAATATGAAAAATTACTCTGTTGATTTCCAGAAATTAATTCAAAGAAAAAACAGAGAATTACATTTAGAAACAATTAAAACCCAAAAAACGAAAAATCACAGGTCCTTGAACAACAAATTACAACAAAGATACAGAAATGGAGAAAACCAAAATAATCTAGCAATAAATTAATTAATTCCTTCCAGCCAGAAATAAACAATTCCGGCGATCAATCATTTCTTCGTAAACAAATTGCTCTTATTGCATTTAATTTTCACCCAATTGACGCCGGTGGAAGCTCCTTCTTTAACCTTCTTCATTCCGGCGGAAGCCGCGTCTTTCGTTTTCTCGAATTTCTCGCTGACTCTTCTCGAGAGTTTTGGCGAAGGATCGCCGAGCCGCTTCGGCTCCTTCGCCGGCTTCGCCTCCTTAGGCGATGCCGACTTCGAGAAGGGATTCTCCAAAGCCATACCCTATTGAATTGATTAAGAAAGAACTTAAAAAAGAAAATGATGATTGGAAGATGATTTTCCTTTCTTTGAGAGAGAGAAAGGAAAAAAAAATTTGAAAGAAAGGAAACCAACAATTTTCTAGCTAAATGGGGCTATTTATAGCTATGTCTTCAGAAAATCATGCATTTTTTATAACTTAAATCTGTTTCATTTTCTAAAAAAAAAAATCTAGCCACCATTCAAAGGGCCCACTCTGTTAAAGTTGTCACACATTGGGCACTTGATATTGTATCATTCACCATATTAAGAGATTGACTTCCCTTACCATACAACCTAGGTTTTGGGATGAGGTCTCTCCTCTTATATGGGGTTGGGCCTATGTTTTCTATATGGTATAAAAGTCACCTCATTATTGTGCAAGTGTTGGGCCTCTTTGTTGGCCTTGAGAAGTCTTGCTCGCCCACACTTGAGGGGCGTGTTAAAAGTATCCACATTGGGAACTTGTAATAGTATGACCCACCATATTAAGAGATGACTTCCTCACCTTACAACCTAGGTTTTGGGGATGAAGCCCCTCCTTTTATATGAGTCTGGGCCTATGTTTTCCACACACTCCACTGGGTAGATTTGTGGAAAATGTAAATCGATGATTATATTTTGTGTTTTTGTGTGTATGCCACATGTATACATTTTGCTATTGAGAAAAGTCGATCATTAACAGAATGTAACAATCACATTTCAATTCAAAAGTAAGACGTGCCTATGTACTAAATAAATATGTTTAATAGCTACACAACATTATAATTTAATATTATAAAGAGAATTGTTTGGTGTAAAAAATAAGAAGAATTTGAATATCAATTTTGTAGTGTTTGAAGATAATTTTACGTGGTAGTGAAATTTCATCGTTTCGTTAACATATTTCAATTCATTGTTTTTGTATGAGTATAAGATAATAAAATATGAACATTTATTATTATTCGTTTAGAAAAATATAATTAAGGCACAACCCCTCATCCCAACCCATCCACATAAAAGGTGGATTTGTGATCCAGAATTTTGTGTTATTTTTTTTTCCTTTTAAATGTTAAAATATGTGATTATAAAATATTATGCGGATAATTTATGTGGATGAATTATGTGCCTAAATCACTCTTCTATTCTTTTATCTACAATAATATTCTTTCAATTCTGAACTTTTCATGGGGGAATACAGAGTTTGACCGTTGGACGTATGAGAAAAATAACTAACGGTCTTTACTCTTTGGGGAGAACCATTCACCTTTTTTAAGTCGTTGAAGCAAATAATACTTTGTTGGGTCAACCTCAATCCAGAAAGAATTTGAAATGAATAATTTGTTTCCTTATAAAACAAAGCAAACAAATAGATGATGTGTGTAAAATTTTCTTATATAGGCTTTCTAAAAGCGTATTCTCTATTTTAGAGCTTTAAATATATATTCTCTATCTAAAATGCAATAAATCAGATATTTTTTCTATGTAATGCGGTACCTATATTTAAAGAAAATTTTACGGAATCTGATTGAATACGGTAAAAGTAAAGTAACAAATATGTATTTTACTTATAAAAAAATTATTTTCTTTAAATCTGCACACACAAAAAAAAAAAAAAAAAAAATTGTTGTTGAGAAATCTGTAAATTGATGGAAATTTTATGGTGGTCCGACTAAATCTGACTTTGTGATCCGCACCAATAAAAAAAACACGCGGGGCCCACCATGTAAAATATAAATGCCACGTGCTTTTTAAGAAATCCTATTGGAGAAATTAATCGATCCCGACCACCATTGAAATCTCTAAAATACAGATTTTTAAAAGATTTACGGTATCCAATTCAATGCTCAAAATAAATTTTTTTTTTTTTTTTGAATATAAAATAGTTAAGTTAAAACCAACACAAAGCATTATGACGAATTATGAAAAGGATAATGATTATGACACATAAAAATACACACAGAAAACATAATCTTACGGTTGTTTGTTTTTTAATTTTCTTTTATTTTACATCAGAAATCATATTGTGTGGTGTAGATGCATTTTCTGTGCCTAAATCATTATTCTTATGAAAACCGGTTTGGTAGAAATGATATTCGGTTTGGAATGATTTGGGACCGATTTTGAGCAGGCCTAATCTATATATTTCTAAATGAATAAATTAGAGAATCTAAAAATGTAGACAAATAGTGTATATTAATAACATTTAGCCAAGCATAATCAAATCAACTTGCCTTCCCGTTTGACAAAATAAATAAAAAAATAGACATGCACAAAAATTGGTAGAAGAGCACGGCACTCTTCGATGACGCTGCCAAGTGCCAACAAATGAGAGATCATGCGAAGAGTTGGTAATATGATTGAAGTAACATTCACAAAGCTAATATAAGCATGCAAATGATAAGTCAATAGGCATACTTTATATAATCAAAACAATATCGTTTTATGTATATAGACAACCGATTCGGGCTCGGGTTGAGTTGGCCAAATAATAATAACTAGAATCAATCCATTGTAATCTGGTTTTGTTACAAGTTATATACTTTTGTATCACTTTGTTTTTATTTAGTATGTTCTTCTTTTGTTCTCGATCCGATACTATAGACACTGCTACACCATGTGGTCTGAGTAAGGGCGTAAACGATCCGAGTCGAATCAAAATTTACTTATCTAGTCAATCAAACGTTCAAAACAGTGATACTCGAACTCAGTTCGACTTCGTTCGAGCAAGGAAAAAAATTCTTGATATCGGCTCGATTAAGTTAATTATGCTCGAGTTTGGCTCGATTATATATGCTCAACAAAATTTCAAGCACTTTCAAACTCGAACTAGAGCTCGAGCAGCTCAGCTCAAAAAATGTTAAGCTTTAAAGTGTTTAAGTTCGGCTTGTCAAAAAAATACAAAAGAATACATATATATAATATAATATAATAATGCATGATAAAACTCGTGAACATGTCGAGTCTAGCTCTCTTGTGCTTGAATTCGGCTCAAGTTTCGTTAAATCATATTTAAACGAGTATTTCACTTGCTGAGCGTTGAGTTGTCATGAATGGCTCGACTCGTTTTACACCCCCTATGTCTGACAACCTCTTTGATGTACTTTTATGCCAACGGATCCGATCCATTAAGGAAATTGTGAAATGGATTTGATTAACGTGGATACTGATTCCTTATCCCCAAATCAACCTTGTTGTCGGTTATTTTTTATTCAATTTGACAACCTTTTCTCATTCTCATGTAATTTTACATCCCCAAAATCCACATTAATGCAGGTGTCAAATGTCAACATATACAACACAATGACTCTTGTATATTATATATAGTCAATCTCTATGTAATATCAAACAAAAGTAAACATATCTTTATTTTTTACACACATGAATCAAAGAATAAATTTACTCAAGAATATTATATAATAAAAGGGCTAATTACATGGATACATAGAGATACAACAACAGCAACAACAACAAAAAAAAACTATATTAATCCTCACATGAAAATTTCCCCGTTTTATACAAATGATAACGATACTGTCATAATCAGATTGACACCATATATGTCATATCATACGAGGTCTCACTCACATACGATCTGTTATTTTCGCTTTTGAGTGGTGTTTTGGTACTTGGTTTTGATCCAATTGAAGCTAACAATAGCACCTTCTTTAACTTTCTTGGTTCCACTTGAAGCCAATGTCTTAGTTTTTACAAAAGTGTCCCCAAGCTTGTTAGTAAACTTGCTTGAAGTTGAAGATGAAGTCGTGTTGTTACTATTACCATAAGCAGGTTCAGGATCCCACTGATCGGCCCACGATGTCTCATTTGTATTGAAGACCGCATGCTTTTCCATTTCCGACGTCATTCAGCTAAAAGTTTGATGAATATAGAAGAGAGAAATATTTGATAAGATTAATGAACTTGTTCTGCTTTCAATTTGAGTTGAATTGATGGGGTTTTATTGCAGATTTTGGAAGGTTCCTGTGCTTTGTCATGGCTGAGGTGTAGTTTGGTCTTTTGGAAGACCTCATGAGAAAATTCTATTTAGTCAAAGTTCAATTTAGTCAAAGAACACACACTGTGTGTGTGTCGGATTTCGGTGCCATAACTAGTTTTTGGAAAAGTCTACTACCAGACCAAGCGGCATGGGTTTTTCCAGAAAGCTTCCGGTTTCAGGTTCTATTGTTAGCCGAGTCTAGAAATACGTATATATCACAGACATGTATTTGTTCTAGTTGTTTACCGGTTATACGTGACAGAATTAGAATGATCTACGTGGTAGTTTTGACACTGTCCCATGCTAAGATCATCTACGGGACACCACAAGAGCACTAGGATGTTAAAACGTAAACTTGAATTGTGTGCTCAACTTTAACAGATAAAACACCATGGGCAGAGGTCGGGCCGACCATGGGTTGTTATTGAGGTATTAATGGTGCATATCACCATGCGTAATGCCCTTAATCATTCTATGTAACAAACACATTTGTTGATAATACTTAGCTATAGATACATCTGGTAGTAGTGTAATAATCGATAGGGATATATGTATGCTTAGAAGTATGGTAAGTAGACTAAATCAAATTTTTATCATTTATAAAATTTACCATTTTTTTTAAATATTCTTTTATACTTGCCCCGTTTTCTTGTTTTCCCCCGCCCGAGAAGGTCTCCGAATAAGCAAAAGATGGGTTTATCGAATAGTAAGTTATGAAGTTACGGTTTAAGATTTAGTGTTTATGTAACTAATACTCTTTTCCTTATTATTCGTGTTTTTAGAATTAATAATCTCATGCGTGCCAAGTTTTGTCTAACATTAGTATGTTGTTTCCTTTTGAATACTTCTGGAATTCATGGTTTGATCTTGGAGATGTAATAGTAGCAGCAGAATGTTTCGGTTTTGGTTTTGCGTTGGCCGGATCACCGGATCGATCTGCGGCAGCCTCGGGTTCTATGAACATGTTTCATTTCAAGTCTTTATGTTTTCTTGCCTTTTCCGATGCGTATCTAGTATTTATTGCTAGTGGGCTGGCGTGGAAATTAAGTCAATTTAATTTTCACATTCCAGACGTTATTTTTTCGGAGAAGAACTTGATGTAACGGATAGGGGTGTCACAACTTGTTTCATGGTCATTCTAAAATTTTGTAAAGAACACGGGATATATGGTAGACCCTCTATAAAATGATGATCTTAGAAGGACTCGCAATGCGTGCATATTAAGAATTCATACAGGGTTTCGAACTCCCACACGCTCGGTTCAAAGCAATGCTATCACTACAACTTTATTTACATTACATCGAATTTATCATACACCGCACTACCTGTGAACCACACTATAATCAACATTTTAAAGCAGGGGCGAACCCAAATTATCTGGGGGTGGGGCCAAAGTCCCCACTGAAATCCGAAAAATAGTGTGTTTTGTTGGTAAAAAATGTAAAAACACTATTAATGTCTCCACTCGACATTCGAATTTGTTCTGGTGCATGACCTCACTAAGAAATTTTCCTGGGTCCGTCATTGTTTAATAGACAACTCTCGAGTCAAGAATATATTTTCTAAAGGTCGTACGCAAGGACGGAGCCAAAATTTTAATTTGGGGTGGGTTAATGGACTATATCGAGTTCGTCGGGTGGGCCATTACTCTACCCCGCTCTAAAGTCTTATGTCGTGATCTCGTAAGACAATGGGCGGAGCCACTCGACACCCCCGCTAATTAGCAAGCTGCTTAAAGAATATTTTATGTATTCAACTAAACTACACATATTTTTTAGTGTAATATTTTTTTTTTTGTCCGGATGGCCGGACTTAGGCCCCCTAAATTTCTACACAGCTCCGTCCTTGGTCGAACGTGAGAATCCACCTTCGAAAAGTCGATTCTTGCCTCCGCAATCGACTTACGTACAAAAGGTGATTCGGTATGGTGTATGGTAAAATATGGTGCAGCTATAAAATCGCCGGTGTGCAAATAAAGTCTCCAACACAACTTTAATTTATACATGAATCAATGAATATCTTACTGATCAGTAAATAAAAATTAATAAAGGCCAACATGAATACTACAGATACAACAAAACCAAACAAATTAACTACAAACCGCAATTACTCTATTATCATTTCCCCATTTGAGGGGTCTTTTGGCACTTAGTTTTGATCCATTTAAAGCTCCCAATAGCACCTTCTTTAACTTTCTTTGTTCCACTTGAAGCCACTGTTTTTGTTTTTCCAAAAGTATCCCCAATCTTGTTAGTAAACTTGCTTGCAGTTGAAGATGAATTAGTCGTGTTGTTACCATGCCCGTAAGCGGGTTCAGGATCCCACTGATCGGCCCACGACGTCTCATTTGTATTGAAGACTGCATGCTTTTCCATTTTTTATTTTTTTTGCGTTTTTCAACTAAAAGCGTTTGATATGTATATAGAAGAGAGAAAAGTGTTTGATATCTGAAATTTTTGCTTGCATTTGAGGTTGAATTGATGGGGTTTTATTGGAAAAAAATTGGAAGGTTACCTGTTCTACTCTACCACACGGTTTGTAATCGCTGAGGTGTATTTATTTATTTATTATTATTATTAATTATATATTTGATTGCCAGCCATGAAAGTTTCAACATTTTGAAGATATACGTGTAGTCTGATTCAAACGAGAAACATGTACTAAGTCAAAAACACCGGATTAATTAATTATAGTATAACCACCCTTTAATTTATGTCACAATAATCATACATGCACTTTTAGTTTGTTTGAGTGATCAATGGCCACACACACACACACACACACACATATATATATATATATATATATATATATATATATATATATATATATATATATATATATATATATATATATATATTTTTTTTCTTCTTTTCCACAAGGTTGAGCCCCAATCAACAAAAGCTTTGTTTCAGAAGCTTTGAGAAAAACGTAAATCGAGAAATACCTTTAATGGTTTAGTTCGTAAATATTGTATTTACATTTGTTTTTCTAAAATAATTTGAACCACGAGATCAAACTTCTACATATTATCTCAAAAGCATGGTTGTCACTGTTGGAGATATGAGGAATTGAATTTAAAATGAATTAAAAATGATTTTATAATCATTTTATTCAGTGACTTTGTAAGCGTATTTTGGATATATTTTTGTATAGAATATATGTAATGTTTTATTAATTCTGAAAACTACGTGAGTCGTAGATGAATTCAGGATTTGGAATCACTCAATTCGGATAACGAGTGAATGAGAAATTAACGCTTAAAGTCGGTTTGTTGAAAATTGATGATATGTCATATTGGGCCTATTGCTTAAGTGTGTGTTATGAAAAGGAAAAATGGGAAGAAACTTTTCTCCCACATTGGTTGGAAGAAGGCTAAAGAAGCAATATTTATATGATATTGTTTTAGTGTAGTTGGAATAAGAAACCAACATTATACACCGTTCTCTACGCGGGCGCAGTGGGGTGCAAATCCAGTCCGGATTTACCATTGGGCTTGTGCATGCCCGCGTGTCCTGCGTACACGAATACAGCTCGGTTTGAAGGTTCACAATTAGAGTTCGGTTTTGCGTTGCAACTGTTAATTTATTTTTCAGTCTGCTGGACTGAATCAAGGTTGCTGAGCTGAGGCTCAGTCTGCTTCTTATGTCGTGATTAAAGCTGAGAACTGAGTCAGCAAACTGACATTCAACTCAGTTATGCCGCTGAAAGGCTGACTCAGCTAAGGCAAATTCAGCATCAGTAGGGGAAAAGTCAGTTGACGCCTTCAGCAGCCTGAATGTCTCAGTCAGTTGAGATTTTTCATCTTCTTCTGAGACTTTTCATCTTCGAACCTGTTATCATCAATACTTGAAGTAAAGTGGGAGTTATGCAATAAATGAATTTAATTGCAGGGACTCTTCCATTACAATCAGAGCCTCTATATAAACAGGTCCTCACAAGATGGGAAAAAGACACAGAAATACAACACCAGAATTGCATACATACATACATTCTTCTGCATACTGTTCTTGCATCAAGTGAAGAGTTTCTGAAGCACTGTAGAGTTCGTCGGTGTTCAGAATCTGTAGTACCACTATTCTGAAAGGTAATCTGAGAATTCCTGGGAGACAATTGCTGTAAACCGGGGTACATACCGGAGCAAATTTATCTTAAGAAAAGAGTTCGTCTCGGCTCAGATCGTAGCATATCCTTTTATCATTGCTATTGTATTTTCTTTACTTTGTTGTATCTGTTTCGTCTTCAAAATTCATAAAATTGTTGTTTAATTCGGTTTGATTATTTTAATTATACACGGGTGATAACAGTCACCGCAACATCCCTGTATTTTACCAGTGAGCTAGTAATATGTTGGTTTCTTTTGTGACATTCAACACATTGTTGTTGTTGATTAGCAAAATGAGTATTTTAAGAAGTAAAAAATATTAATAGAATGATATATTGTTGTTAAAAAAAACATCTATCATTTTCCTATATAGATCGAACACAATGACTAGTGCACCAGAGTTAATTGCATCAAAGCTTTTGGCATTCTTTGTGTATTTTCACATGAAAGTATAATATTGTTTTGCATTTTCTGGATTGTGTATGACTCAAGTTGATGAGTTGATAAAATGTTCGGTTAATGCCATAAATGGCCCAAAACTAGCATTGTACATGGGGCGGCCAAAGACCAGGATTTTAATCTGGGGTGAGCTAATAGATTATATCGAGTTCCCTGAGTAGGCTGAATTAAGAATTTTTATGAATCAAACTGAACTACATAGATTTTATAGTGTAATATTTTTTTTGTCCGGCGGGCTTAGCTCCCCTTTGCACCTACAATATACTGTGTCCGCCCTTGGGGGCAGCTACATGCTCAACGCTAGGCTGTTATGTACAATGTGGTTCTTTAGTAATTTTTACGCATTCTGAACTGAAATAGTTCAATTTTGAGTTCATATGTGTTTTCTTTGTAAATTTTCATTTTGTATGTTCTTGATAGAAATTATGTTTTTAGGGTTCCAATGAATTTGTTGTAATGATCATGTTTGTGCGATAAATTCAGCCGGGAAAGTCTGTTATTCCGGAGTAGATATTAATATGCCTAATAAGATAATTGGAGTTAATTTTATGTTAAATTTTATCGATCTATGTCCTTAAATTGTTGGAAAAAGTTAGAGAAATGACAAAAGATAGGAAATCGTTTTCATTGTTGTTACTTACACAGTACAAAGAATATCTTGGCATTTATACACAACATGCCATAACTAACTAGATCTTATCTAGTGTAGATCTAGTAGAATTAATCCAAGCCATTCAAATACTATCTAAGTGGACATCCTAGATGATGCCACATCATGCAACACTACTATATTAATTTAGCCACTTAGTCTAACATCCCCCCTCAAACTCAAGGGTGGGGAGACCACATTGAGTTTGCCTTTAAACACTTGAAACTGAGTTTGAGTCAAAGGCTTGGTTAAACAATCAGCAACTTGATCCACTGAAGGAACATAACATACATTCAGCTTCTGTGCCAGCACCTCATTTCGAACAAAGTGAACATCAATTTCAATGTGTTTTGTTCTGGCATGATAGACCGGATTTTGAGCTAAATAAGAGGCACTAGTGTTATCACACCACGCTGTAGGAGCTCTGGGCAAGCTGATCTGCATTTCTCCAAGTAAATACGTAATCCATTTCATTTCTGCTGCAAGATTGGCCAGTGCCCTGTACTCAGATTCTGTACTGGATCTGGACACAACATTCTGTTTTTTTGAGCTCCAAGAAACCAATGATTCACCAAGAAACACACAGTATCCACCTATAGATTTTCTATCCACATAGGAGACAGCCCAATCTGCATCAGAAAAGCCAGACAGAGACAGAGTAGTAGAAGGTTTGAAGTGAAGGCCATGATTCAGTGTACCTTTGACAAACCTCATCAGTCTTTTTAGAGCTTTCCAGTGTTCCAGACCAGGGGCTTGCATAAACTGACTGAGGTAATTGACTGCAAATGTAATGTCTGGCCTAGTGCAGGTCAAGTCCTGAAGAGCACCAATCACACTTCTATACAAGGTAACATTTTGAAAGGGCTCACCAGGGTTTTCATCAAGTTTCTTTCCTGGTACCATAGGAGTAGGACGAGCCAAGAGTGTCACATCCCAACTTGTGCAAAGAATCGGGTAGCATACCGAGTTTGTGTAAGATATAAACCGGTATCATCTCTAGTGACCTGCATCCCTAAGAAGTGTGATACAGGACCTAGATCTTTGAGGGAGAACTTGTTATCCAGCATCTTGATAAACTTGGTGATTAGTGTAGTGGAGCTGCCTGTAATAAGTATATCATCAACATAGACTAGAACCAACAAGATATGATTAGTAGTCTTCAGAATAAACAGAGAATTATCACACAGACTGAGAAAAATCCCAGGCTAATAGCTGACTTTTTAGAGCCTCAAACCAAGCCCTAGGGGCCTGCTTCAAACCATATAGAGCCTTTTGAAGTTTGCACACATAATGTGGTTTGACAGGGTCAACATAACCTTCAGGTTGAGGCATGTAAACTGGATGATCCAGAGGTCCATTCAGAAAGGCATTATTGATGTCAATTTGATTGATTGGCCAATTATATGACACTGCAATAGAGAGAACAATTCTAATGGTTGGTGCCTTGGCCACTGGAGAAAAAGTTTCAGTGAAATCCACCCCATAAGTCTGACTGAAACCCTTGGCAACAAGTTTTGCCTTGTGTTTGAGTATGCTGCCATCTGCTTTCAGTTTTAACTTGTAAATCCACCTGTTTCCCACAAGATTCTGATTAGCTAATGGAGGAACCAAGGTCCAAGTACAATTTCTTTGTAAAGCTGAGTATTCCTCATCCATTGCAGTTTTCCATTGAGCACTGGTCAATGCCTCTGAGACACTTGTAGGTTCAGAATGGTGAGCCACTGCTGATAGAAGTTTGGGTTTAAAGATTGTTGGGGAGATTTTGCATCATTAAAACAAAAGAAAATTTATAAAACATATACTACCATGCAAAACTACCTCCTAACCGACCAAATATCGGGTAGTTGATAGCATAGTAGGGTAAGTACAGGGTCGATCCACAGGGAATTGGGATGTTGAATCTAATTTCATTAATTCCTTTCAATTGTTACTTAGGAAAAACGAATAAACGAAAGAACAAATAAAATAAACGAAAAAAGCAATTAAAATAAATCTAAGCTAAAACGAAATAAAACTAAACTAAACTAACGATACATGGGATCAAACAGTGCACAAACCAAGTGATCTCAATCCTAGTTCATCTCATGATTTTAATTCAAATTGTGGTTTCACCTTTACACGAGACACAAATTCCTAATCTCTTAGTGAATCTATTTCTCAAGCTATGAATTCCTAATTCCTTAGTGAATTCAATTATCGATCCCTCCTCTTCCGAATGTTGAGACCAATATTCCATACAAAACGAAGGTGTAGATTCAGGTTAACTCTCGTATTTTAGAATCTAACAACCTAGATAATTAATCAATTAATTTGTCATCATTAATGATTAAAAATCCTATCTTTCTATGGTGATCTAACGTTACTCAACTTCCGTATGTTGTAAACATCAATAGCAAACTGATCTCTCGATCTAATTCACATCATAGCATCATAATCATAGAACGATACAAAATAAATTAAAGATCATGAAAATAAACTAGAGATTGAATAAATTAAAAACGAGATTAAACTCACAAGGTTTGGTACATGGATGAACTCATGAACTCATGAATCGAAAACGGAAGAAAAAAACTACATCTAATCTAACCCGGATCACCCGAGCACAAGGCTCGGGTGACCGGCCTTGAAAGCCAAGTTGGCCGCTGCTTTGCTGTGATATGCGGCTGAATGTAAATAATGAATTATGCGATGATTTTAGGGTAAAGGCTGCTCTGCTATTTATAGAATAAGCTAAGGCGGCTGGAGTAATGTTTTAAGTCGGTTGGGCTCAATGCGGCGGTGGACGTTCGTTCTACATGCTTGGACTCAAACTTCTAAAATTCATATCTTGAGTTGTAGACCTCCAAAAATTATGATCCGAATGTCATAAAAAAGCTCTCTCGAAAACTCTACAACTTTCATTAAGGACTCTTCTTCGAAAACGCCTTTTTGATTAGCCCGTCGTATTACGAGTCGTTTTCGGGATTTTCCCAAGCTTTATTTCATCTTCATCCTCTTGTATCTCTTTCTTTCCACTTTAATCTTCAATCAAACATCATTTAGACCTCTTCCATTCCACATTTGTGCACCTAAAAGATGACAAAACCGAGCAAAACTTAAAACCATACAAAATAGATAATAAAACCACGATATTTACTCGATTTTGCATTTTAACTATTCAAAACGTCATTTGCTCAATTAATCGATTATAAGTCGAATTCTACGAAAAACATCCATATATGGGGAATATTGATATAAAATATATCCTTATAAAACACTACAAATTGACCCTTAACAACTCCCCCACACTTAAACTTTTGTTCGTCCCGAACAAAACAATCAAAACTAGCTCACTTTATATGCGATCCAAATAGATCCCTAACTCACGTAACAAAAGATACAACAACTATAGCAAGTGCTACCAACATAGAGATAGATTCGGTGTGTGTGACAAGCCCTTTTCAATCTTCACAATCGTCTCAAACAATACCCTTTCAAATAATTTAATGACTATCCTAGGTATAGACGGTAATTGCTCCACACAAAGTCTTCCCGCGCACTCATCAAGATAATCCTTAAAGCATATCTTTTAGTTTATACTGGGGATAAGATTAACGATAACCAAGTCTTTAATTTTTTCACTTTTATACGCAAACTAGAATGAGCTTTTACCCGTCATAGTAGAATAGGATGTTTCAAGATAATCCCCTACCTTACTCCAATCATAAGGCAGCTATAAACTGACTGTCGTGAGCTTTTGGTCATCATAGTGGAATAGGACATACGTGGTACACCCTACCTCACCCAAATCATAAACCGACTTCCGACACACACAATTACAATTATGTTTACTTAGAGATTTACGTTGGCGGCAAAGTGGAAAAGATTATTTTCTAGTAGCACAGACCACTGAGCATAACACCTCAAGTAAACAATTTATTACTATTGCAAAGACTTAATCACGTTTTACTTATCACATTCAAACCGTCAGATATTCACAGTACACGTTCTGAACTTAGGTGTTACTTCACTGTTACTATTAAGAACAAATCTCTCTAAGATAAATCACTAAAATAATGAAAGGATACAGTTCAAAATTATTGCTTCAATATCAAAGGCTACGTGAGTGTGAAATGAATACTATCTCAAATCAGTAAAAGCATGCTATAATTATCTCTCAAAGTCACATAAAATCATTGTCAGGAAACTACAACTAGCAAGCCATTTGTTTCAATTACATGCTCAAGATTTACAATTATCCAAGTTTACTTTGAAAAAAATTTAAAATTTTCGAGATAATCACATTTACTCATTTTCAGAAGATATAGCATGACATACTATGAATATCTGTAAGTTTGAATGTGATAAGTGAAACGTGATTAAAACAAAAGAAAATTTATAAAACCTATACTACCATGCAAAACTACCTCCTAACCGACCAAATATCGGGTAGTTGATAGCATAGTAGGGTAAGTACAGGGTCGATCCACAGGGAATTGGGATGTTGAATCTAATTTCATTAATTCCTTTCAATTGTTACTTAGGAAAAACGAATAAACGAAAGAACAAATAAAATAAACGAAAAAAGCAATTAAAATAAATCTAAGCTAAAACGAAATAAAACTAAACTAAACTAAAGATACAAGGGATCAAACAGTGCACAAACCAAGTGATCTCAATCCTAGTTCATCTCATGATTTTAATTCAAATTGTGGTTTCACCTTTACACGAGACACAAATTCCTAATCTCTTAGTGAATCTATTTCTCAAGCTATGAATTCCTAATTCCTTAGTGAATTCAATTATCGATCTCTCCTCTTCCGAATGTTGAGACCAATATTCCATACAAAACGAAGGTGTAGATTCAGGTTAACTCTCGTATTTTAGAATCTAACAACCTAGATAATTAATCAATTAATTTGTCATCATTAATGATTAAAAATCCTATCTTTCTATGGTGATCTAACGTTACTCAACTTCCGTATGTTGTAAACATCAATAGCAAACTGATCTCTCGATCTAATTCACATCATAGCATCATAATCATAGAACGATACAAAATAAATTAAAGATCATGGAAATAAACTAGAGATTGAATAAATTAAAAACGAGATTAAACTCACAAGGTTTGGTACATGGATGAACTCATGAATCGAAAACGGAAGAAAAAAACTACATCTAATCTAACCCGGATCACCCGAGCACAAGGCTCGGGTGACCGGCCTTGAAAGCCAAGTTGGCCGCTGCTTTGCTGTGATATGCGGCTGAATGTAAATAATGAATTATGCGATGATTTTAGGGTAAAGGCTGCTCTGCTATTTATAGAATAAGCTAAGGCGGTTGGAGTAATGTTTTAAGTCGGTTGGGCTCAATGCGGCGGTGGACGTTCGTTCTACATGCTTGGACTCAAACTTCTAAAATTCATATCTTGAGTTGTAGACCTCCAAAAATTATGATCCGAATGTCATAAAAAAGCTCTCTGAAAACTCTACAACTTTCATTAAGGACTCTTCTTCAGAAAACGCCTTTTTGATTAGCCCGTCGTATTACGAGTCGTTTTCGGGATTTTCCCAAGCTTTATTTCATCTTCATCCTCTTGTATCTCTTTCTTTCCACTTTAATCTTCAATCAAACATCATTTAGACCTCTTCCATTCCACATTTGCGCACCTAAAAGATGACAAAACCGAGCAAAACTTAAAACCATACAAAATAGATAATAAAACCACGATATTTACTCGATTTTGCATTTTAACTATTCAAAACGTCATTTGCTCAATTAATCGATTATAAGCTCGAATTCTACGAAAAACATCCATATATGGGGAATATTGATATAAAATATATCCTTATAAAACACTACAAATTGACCCTTAACAAAGATGCCCTTTTTGGCCCGAGTCTGCATAGGATGGGTATTGAGAAGTTTAGAAGGTGGTTGTGGTTCAGGAGCAGATGGTGCAGGTGAGGGTGGAGCTGAATGGGCAATATCATGATGTGCATGATCAGACATAGGGGAAGTGTGGAGATGAGGAGTATGAGGTGATGCAGAAGATGAACTAAGTGAAGATATGGAAGGTGTGTGTGGTTCTGTGTGAGAAGTATAAGGACTAATGACATCAAACATATTAGGACTATGAAAATTAGGTGTACTTACCTGAGGTGGAGAATTTGCAGTACAATGGGGAATGCTGCTCACTGTGGAGGGTGTACCATGAACATAAGGAACATCCAACTGAGGGTCAGCATCAGGTATGGTATGAAATAAAGTGACAGTGTCAGAATCTGGGGAACTATCAATGACAGACCTGTGAGGGCCTTGTGTGAATTTATCAGCAAAAGGATATCTTCTTTCATCAAACACAACATCCTTAGAAACATAAATTCTGCCACTAGGATCAAGACACAACCACCCTTTATGACTGGAACTTATCCCTAAATTAACACAAGTGCTGGAATGAAATTGAAACTTGGTGGATTGGAAAGGTCTGAGGTTTGGATAGCAGGCACACCCAAAAACCTTGAACATATCATACTTTGGTTTGATGTGATATAAGCTTTCATAAGGAGATTTATTATGAAGAACAGGTGTAGGAAGGGAATTTATCAGATGTACAGCAGCTTGAAAGCTGTACCACCAAAAGGTAAGGGGCATAGAGGCCTGAGCAAGAAGAGTTAAACCAGATTCTACAATGTGCCTATGCTTTCTTTCAGCACTACCATGTTGTCCATGAGCATGGGGGCAAGGGTGTCTAAACACAATTCCTTGATCTTTAAGATATGTTTCAATGTTCCTATACTCCCCTCCCCAGTCTGACTGGATACACTTAACTGTTGTTGAAAACTGAGTTTGAACATAGGATAGAAACTGCTTGATGACAGAGAAAACTTCTGATTTATGTTTTAGGGCAAATATCCATGTGAATCTTGAGTGATCATCAAGGAAATGAACATAATAGCTGTGACCAGTGGTAGATTTGATAGGGGCAGGGCCCCAAACATCAGTGTGTATAAGATCAAAAACATAAGTAGCATGAGTACTAGACATAGAATAAGGAAGAGCATGAGATTTTCCATATTGACAAGCCTCACAAAAGGATAAATTTTCATTAAGATTGACATTACAATTCTTCAAAACAAGATTCAAGACTTTCTGGGAAGGATGGCCAAGCCTTCTATGCCAGATGTTGGGATCCTTATTTAAACTAACAGACTGAAAAGAACTTTGTCTAGGTCTAGACTCAACTACAGACACAGACATGTTGGATTGAAGAGAGCTCTTATGGTTCTCAGTTGGGATGTCCATCTTGTACAGCCCATCCTCCAGCATTCCTTTGAGCAGCACCTTCCCTGTTCTCTTGTCCTTCACCAAACACAAGGATTCATCAAATTCAATTATAACATTATTATCAACTGAGAGCTTAGATACACTGAGTAAATTTTTAGTAATGTCAGGGACATGAAGAATAGAATGCAGTTTAAGATAAGTATTAGGAAGAATAGATTTGCCAACATTGGAAATTTTGAGTTGCTCACCATTCCCAACAACAAGTGAATCATTACCATTATAACCAGAGCTCAAATGTAGGTTGTTTAGGTCTCCAGTGATGTGGTTTGTAGCTCCACTATCCATATACCATGAAGAGTCAGTCACAGATTGAGGAGAGGCCACCAATGCAGATATCTGTCTTGGAGCAGGATTGCCAGTAGGTCTTGGTGTAGTAGGGGTAGGAGTGAAGTTAGGATCAAATCTGTGCCAACACTCTATGACAGTATGTCCATTTTTACCACAGAGCTGGCAAACACTTCTGTTTTGAGGATTACCGCTCTTCCTCCTCCTCTACCACCTCTACCTCTACCTCTACTGCCCCCTCTTCCTCTTCCTCCATACTGGGGCCTAACATCTGAACCAGTGTGTGCACCCCTAGGATTAAACTGAGAAAAATTAGCAGCAGGGTGATTGATGTCCATACCAGTGCTGGGATTAAATCTAGCCACCAAACGTTCATGAGTCAATAACTGGGACTGGACTTCTTGCCAGTTCATATAGCACCCACTCTAGCTGTGATATTAACTATGGCCGACTCATAGTCCTTATCTAGACCACTCAAAACTGCCAATATTAACTCAGATTTGGAGATTGGGTAACCAGCAGCAGCAAGTTTATCAGAATAAGACTTCATTAAGGCTAAGTAATCAGCCATGGACCTATTACCCTTCTCAGTTTTAGTCAATGCACTCTTAAATTCCAACATACGAGCTTCAGATTGACTATTAAAGAGTGTTTCCAACGTACTCCAAATTTCATGTGCAGAAGAACAACCAATTACCTCATGAAGAGCTTGCTCAGTCATGGAGCTTAGTAACCAACCCATAAGCAGTGAGTCAGTTGTCTGCCATTGATCTACAGCCACTGAGTTTTGTTTGACAGCTCCTCCTTCAAAAATTACTGCTGGAGGCTTTGGTTTTGTACCCATCAGAAAGCCTTCAAGCTTGTATCCTCTGATTATAGGCAGAATGGTGTATTTCCACAGAAGATAATTATCTCTGGTAAGTTTTACAGTGCAAGCTTGACTCAGATTGCCAGTGAAAGGAGGTATGAACGACATACCAGCTGGAGAAGGAGGTCTGAACATTGCAGATGCAAATTCCGGTGTAGGAGAAGAAGTAAGAGGAGCAGAAGCTAGAGGTCCAAAGGATCCGCCAGATAATCCAAAATCGGGCAACATTGTGCCTGAGACATAGCCAGGGGGTAAGGTGGCCGGAAAGGAGATCGGAAAAGCAGGCAGGGAGGTGTAACTTGCCATAAATTGAGGATGAGTTGAGAGTATGGTGGACATAGGACTTTCAATGGAGGTTGTTATTAAAGCTGCACTTTGCATGTCGGAAGTTGCAGCTTGAGCTGGTGTATCTGTGGTAGAACCGGGCGGTGCTCCGGTGGAACTCATGGCGGTGGTAACCATGTCTCCGATACCAAGTTAGAGAAATGACAAAAGATAGGAAATCGTTTTCATTGTTGTTGCTTTCACAGTACAGAGAATGTCTTGGCATTTATACACAACATGCCATAACTAACTAGATCTTATCTAGAATTAATCCAAGCCATTCAAATACTATCTAAGTGGACATCCTAGATGATGCCACATCATGCAACACTACTATATTAATTTAGCCACTTAGTCTAACAGAAAATGACCTTGTTGCATATGTAAGGCCGTAATGCTTGCAAATCTGGAAATTATATGCATGTTTGAGTATATTTATAATGTTTAGAATATAGGGTTTGCAAAATGGTTTTAAATGAACACTTAATTGTCATCATCATGTTGAAAATTGGATATGTTTATGTTGTGGAACATTTGTTATACATGGTATTCATGTTCTTAATTGTTTAGAGATCATGTTATAAGGTTATTATTAAATGTTGATATGAATAAGAATGATAATAAAGTGTTGATTACGCAAAGCGTGTGATATGTGGTCAATTTGGGATGTTATTGGTGTATATGCTCTTGGATTGAGTGTAAATGATAATGAAATCATGAATGTATAAAATAATAAGTAATGTAAGGTGAGAAGTTGTCACCCAATAAATAAAGATAACAAAGTGAGAAGTGGTAACTTAACAAAGAAAGAAAGAAAGAGAAAGTACATAAAGTAAAGTTTATAGTTAAGTACTAGACATTGAAAATACATTGAACTCTTGAAGGTATACATCATCAGACCCTAGCTACTCCTAGGAAAGAATAGAAGAAAAGAGAGGAGCTAGTCAAGCCCCGTCCATAAGATAAAATATTGGACGTTTTCGATCTGTCATACTAAAAAAGTTTATCATGCCCTCCACATTGGGAGAGAATAAATGTAGCGTAATGCTTATAAATCAACACAGAAATGATAAATATAAATGTTACAGAAATGATATGTATGGTAAATGGTACGGTAAGTTTACTTGTTTCCATTATTGTTCTCCTATGTTATCAAGTATGAATGATAGTCCTGATAATTATTCTTTTATTATTGCACCCATGCATTTCATTTTGCGAAAGATAACTTGGAATTGTACTATAACCCCAATAAGTAATTTAGTTCTCTTTGATGTTAATGTTTTATTATTGAGCTTCATAGCTTACTTCTTAATTTTAACATTTATCAGATCAACAATTCCAAAGTGAGGCGATCCGTAAGTGTCTTAGGATGGTCAATGATAACCCTGTACATCCCCATTTCCAGGCTAATGTATCAAGTTTCACCAGTTCCTCCAGTTTCTTTTGCTTATGTGGATGTCATTCGAGATGTTCATGTTTCCATGCACCTCCACATCTGCCGGCATCTGTAGACTTTTCATGGTTCCAAGGAGCATATACCTATTTTGTTGTTTTTCATGACTTGCACGTGGTGTTCGTGATAAGAAATGATGACGGCATAGATCGACCTTATGAAATTTTAGTATGTTGTTGTGTCTTTAAGTACTCTTATGTAATATTATGACTTACGTAAGTATCAAAACTCATAGTAGTAGTAGCATGTATTGATGTAACCTTACGTTGATGTTTTCGTATGGATGTTATGTTTAAAAATATCTAGTATGCCGAGTTTTGTAAAGTCTTTTCAACTTCCGCATTTAATTTGTTGATATACTGTATGAGGTATCGCGATTCTAGTAGTACAACAAATCTACCTCTCATATCATGGTTTAACCGGTTGATCCGAAATTATTCAGGTTTCGGGCCGGGTCGTTACACATTCACTTTGGCATTGAAAAAGACAATGGAAGAAGACGATGAGCCAATAATAGCAACAAGAAGAACTTAATATATTTTTAAAGGAGAAATGTTTGGGCCACAACAAAATCGCTACAACAGAGTATTACAACACATTTTTACACTATTGATTTTTATGAAATTCATAGGAATCAAAAGTTCCCACATCATAATATCAATGATGCAAAAATATGTTATGATACTTTGTTGTGGACATTTTATTATGACACTATCACTACTTATCTACGATCGATCGTGTATATATAATAGTAAATTAACACGTGAAACCAAATATAGAACTTCAATTTTAATTTATACATGAATCAAAGAATAAATTTACTCAAGCAAAATACAAGCATACATGAATATATAGATACAACAACCAAACCAAACAAAACTATAAACTACAAATTAAATATATACTCTATCATCATTTTCCCTTTTGAGTGGTCTTTTGGTACTTAGTTTTGATCCATTTGAAGCTCCCAATAGCACCTTCTTTAACTTTCTTTGTTCCAGTTGAAGCCACTGTTTTTGTTTTTCCAAAAGTGTCCCCAAGCTTGTTAGTAAACTTGCCTGCAGTTGAAGATGAAGTCGTGTTGCTACTATTACCATAAGCGGGTTCAGGATCCCACTGATCAGCCCATGAGGTTTCACTTGTATTGAACACAGCGTGCTTTTCCATTTTTCTTTACGTTTTTCAACTAAAAGCGTGATATGAATATAGAAGAGAGAAAGTGTTTGATGAGATTAATGAATATTTTGATGCTTTCATTTGAGCTGAATTGGTGGGGGTTTTATTGGGTAATTATGGAAGGTTCTTGGACTTTGTCATGGCTCTGAGGTGTACTTTTATTTTATTAATTATATAATTATATTATATATTATAAATTTATAGCCAGCCATGAAAGTTCAACGTATAGTCTGATTCAAAAGAAGACTTTATGTTATTATATAGAAGGTTCTATATAGTCAAAGGACATTGGATTAATTAAGATATTTTAATTAAGAACCTTCAATTTATGTCATACTAATCTTACATGTTGATTCATAAGTTGGTTTTAGTAATCAATGACTTCATATAATAGTCACGGATGAATATTGAGAAGAAAAAAAAATCATTCATAATGTGAAAATACTAGTGTCACAACAAATGTTACACGTTTTATTATGTTGATATTGATATCAACTAATATATGTTATATTATTATTATGGCGTAGACATGTGTTGTTTCATTTGTTGTTATGATTATATAATTCAATCCAATTCATCAAATCATTTTAGTCTCTATCAGTTGATCATTTATATACAATTCACTAACATAGTTAGTGTCAATTCTCGGCTCCGTCCTGGCCGTTTATTAGTTCATTATTCATAAAATTGTTCAAGTTAATGCGTGTTTTATCATTAATTATATGAGATAGCGGTAAAGGTGAAATAAGGGGTGTGGGGAGCGTGATACGAGTTGGATGCATTACCCATCCACTTGATTATTTTAAAATTATATCGTAACTGATATTACAACGAATTTTTTTACGAAAACGAAATGTTTTAACACTCACATCTTTATTTTTCTCCTAACAAGGCTCGATGAATTTATTTTACAGAAACGAAAGATTTTTACACACGCATTTCTTTTGCTCCTAACAGGGCTCGAACCATGGTTACTTATCAGGTTATGCTCTAGTGTTTAACACTATAACGACACCTTTTTTGTTTATTACAACAAATATCTTACTAAATTAGAATTTCATAAAAATCTCTCTCATTTATAATAATATGTTTTGAAGCAACATAACATTATTTTCAATATAAAAAAATTCTTCATTTCCTAATTCTTATTCTGATTTTAATGTGTTTTTTGATTAATATCCAGCTCTAGATATTTACTATTAGGACAATTTGGCTGAGCTGGTTTGCTCGAATAATTTCTGTTTCAAGTGATTTTCTATTGAGTTTTTCTGCATTGGTCACGTAATAATTTCTGTTTCAAGTGATTTTGCTACTGAGTTTTTCTGCATTGGTCACGTAATAACGATGGAAGTTGTCAGTTTTGGTTGATTGTGGTATTTTTGGTTGCTTTGAGCTAATATGGTGATTGTACGGAGAATTGATGTTCAAGTGGTGAAAAGGCCAGGACATTTTGGCTGAGCTGGTTTGCTCGAATAATTTCTGTTTCATGTGATTATGCTACTGTATTTTACTGCATTGGTCACATAATAGTGATGGAAGTTGTCATTTTTTTCTCAAATGTTGTGTTTTTGATTGCTTTGAGCGGATAAGCAGGTTGTCTTGAGTTACTATTACCCTAAATCGCAGTGGTCAGGTGAATTCTTCATTTAGTTCTTATACACATTTTAATGTCTTTTCAAATTAATATCCAGCTTGGAAAAATTTACTGTTTGGACGTTTTGACTGAGCTGGTTTGCTCGAATAGTTTCTGTTTCATGTGATTTCTGCTGTTTTTACTGCTTTGGTGCGTAATAATGAGGGAAGTTGTCATTTTTTCTCGATTGTGGTTTTGACGTTTTGTAATTGATTTGAGTGAATATGCTGATTGTATTGAGAATTTATGTTCAGGTGGTGAAAAGGCCAGGGCTGGTAAAGGATAAAGCTCTGTTTCTTATTCACAGCCGTCTGTTGGTACCAAACGATCCATTCAGGATAGACTAGTAAATATGCAGATCCTGATATGCCTTTAAACAACAAACGGTGTGTTTTCCTTTATATCTTGTGTTTTCTTGTTTGGTATTTTTGCTGTTGATCATATGAATTATGGATTGTTGTTGAGTTTGAACCTGAATTCAGTAGAGATTTAGTCCATGCATACTTTATTGTGTTGTCTTTTATCTGTACTTCATGATGATAGATGTTAGAACGATAGCAGTCAGCCAACAAATGAAATTAGAATTGGATGGTCTGATTTGATAGGAAGAGTCAAGTTAGGCAATACAGAAACCTCTTGAGAAAAGAAAATGTGAGAATGGAATTGAATTATAAAGAATTTTGTATCTCAGTGAAAGAATTTGGCGAAGGGAGATTGAAAAAACGGGATTCAGGGCTTCATGCTCTACCTTCACTATAACTTAGCTTCTCAGTAAAACAAATCAATTAAATGAATGCATTCCATTTCATTATTCTTTTTGAAATATTTTGTATTTGGGGACAAGTTGTTACTTTTACTCTTTGACATACATGTCACTTCAAGCATGAGAAATGGTGACTTTGTTTTTGTCATATGATGATAACTCCTTGTAGTTTTTATTTTCTTGATGGATTCATGGAGCCATCGACTGTTGAAAGTTTAGCTGCTGTGTTGAAATTTATTGTGCAGTTTAAGAAGTTTTGCGTTTGATTTCTATACAGGTTCTCATCTATTAAACTGGTGCATTTGTGATTACGCTGAAAATGAGTTAAGAATAGTGTTTAGAAAGTATGCTCTAATCTTGCTTTACTCTTGCAGTCAGGTGCGAGATGGTAGTAGATCAAGCTTAAGTGTCTCTGATGACTCGGATGGTACTTATATAACGTCCCCTGAGCCATTCTCCGCACCCCCACCTCCCCTCCTTCTCTCCAATTGTTTCCTTTTAAATTTGGTCTTCTTGCATTTTTTATATAATTTAAGAAATTACTCAGTGTCCTCCTGTGTTGCTTTGATGAAGATGTTACCCTGACTAAAGATGATCTGCGATTCAAGATAATGCGTAAAGGTTCCAGTCAAAGTAGCATCCAGCAGAAAGGCGTGGACCTCCGTGACTTGCTGTCACGACCAGCACAACCATCGACACGTACAAGAGAGCAAATGCCTGTACTTAGAAACACTAAGGACCAGATTCCTGAACCAAGGCATGTTAGACCTCCGATGCCAATGCCAATGCCGATGTCAAAGAATACCGATAGACAACTTTTGACAGAATCCGGTGATAATAGACAGAAGCTGCCTGCACCAAGGGACATTAAACACCTCATGCACGAGTATGAAACCCCCAGGCACTCTGGTCCGGGACCAAATGGTTCTAGCTCTTTTTCACAAGTTCGGCCCTCAAGCAGCACAAAAGCCATGCCTGACTTGGACTCATTACGGCATGCCTATTCTCCTTGGACTTTGGATAACTTACGAAAAAGATCACCCGATAGGCTTCCTTCTACTTCCAGGGGTCTCTCTCCTCCAAGGAGAATCGAAGAATCAGATAGAAGGCCTCTATCCAGGTCCTATGATGACTCCAGAGCAAGTTCTGTTATAAGCAAATATGCTTTTGATCATTCAAACTCCATGAATCCCTCGGCTTATGCAGCAAAAGCTTTACAAACTGCTGTAGCTTCAAAAAAGATGTTGCCACCACCAGTAACCCAACTACCTTCATCTGCTGCCCCTGCGCAGAGAAATCCTTATGCGGTACATGTAACTTATTTTTTGTGCTTTTGTGTAACCCCGTTCGAGTCTCTTTTGCTGGAGGTTAGATTCCTTTTATATCTTCTGTTCCAATAATGTCGCTTGCGAGATATATATATATATATATATATATATATATATATATATATATATATATATATATATATATATATATATATGGCATGCAGGAAAAATTGAAGAAAGAGCTCAATATAAAAAGCACCTGACAGTATGTATGGCAGCTAATAGTTAGGATCCATATGAGTTTACTCTTCTTTCTTTTTCATGCTTCCAGAAGTAGCCTGATATAGTTGTCATCTTGTAACATTTTCTGAATTGTAAAGGGTTCGTTTGGACACGAATATATTCGTCTTTATTCTTTAATGAATAAAACTTGTCATGGTATTGTTTGGATTATAGCATGTTTGGTTAAAATGTTGTTTGGATTATAGCATTCTTGCATGAAATCTGGAAGCATGTGGAGAACATGCACAAAACATATGCATGTATATTTCACCTTCTTTTTCTTATTTGTTTCATATTTTTCTGCAGGTCGATCAATATAGCGTTGATGCGTTTTTACACTCATTGGGGCTGGATAAATATTCCATTAACTTCAAGGCTGAAGAGGTACACATCAATTTCTTTTAAATAGCATTGTTTTGGTTGAAAGGTTGTATCCTTTTTCTTTGTTTTTTTTTTCCTTTGTGTTGGTTTAGGGTATAGGGTAAATTTGGACCGAAATAAGGTTGTCAGAATGAAAGTTGTTAAAAGGCGATCGCCTAGGTGCTAAGTGAACTCCGACTGCCTTGAACTTAGGCATGGCGGCCATAAGGAGCGAGAAAAAGTCTGACAAATTTGTGTTCCGTATTCCGAAATTCTAGGAGTCGCCTATGTATCCAATCTGAATATTTTGTTCTTGTTGCACAAGCATCTCATCTATTAAAATCGCTTTTTCAGGTGGATATGTTTGCATTGAGACGGATGGGTGATTCGGACCTCAAGGACTTGGGAATTCCTATGGTAAGTTTTTAGATTGTGGTATTATAGTTGAGCACTATGTACTTCTGTTTCTTGTTCTTTTTGGTTCTGTAGCCCCCCCCCCCCCCCCCCCCCCCTCTCCACCCCCCCCTCTCCACCCCCACCCACACACACCAACAAGAGGATGATTATCTGAATGGACATTAAAATTATAATATTGGAATAAATGACATATATCAGGGACCTAGAAAGAAGATTCTGCTGACACTGTTGTCTCAGTCCAGGCGACAATTGTGAGTGGCGGTGTTGTTAAAAGTGGAAGAAATATTCATTTGAAAGAAAAAGAATGCAGAGTTAATGAAGTGTCCTTCAAGCTTTAAGGCTAATTGTGTGTGAATTTTTGACAATTTGTGAACATGTAAAAAGTTGAGTTACTTTCTTAGCTCTAGACATTTTTATACATGTTCTCTCTACCTTTTTTTTGTTGTTGTATGCAATTGAAGCTTTATGATCCCTAGTTTTTACCTTAAAAAAAAATGATCCTTAGTTTTTGTTTTAAATGTAGTATATGTTTATTTATGCCTGATGTTTGTGTGCACCTCTACATATATATTTCAATGGAATTAGAAGATATAATGAAATTTGATAAAATCCGATGTCATATACTCATTTATAAGTCCCACGACCACCCTATCTTGCCACCTGCCATCACCCCTATTCTACACCTACGTCTCACCGTTCATCCTCACCCATATCTAGCCCCGTCATACTACCACCCTCACATACCGTGACATCCATCTTTTACTACCCCTATTAGCACCCCTACCCCATTTTACCACCTACCTACCTACCTCCCTACCTCCCACACTCTCTACCTTCAACTTCACCTCGCCCTATCCAAAGTCAAAACCACCTCCTCACCTTGCCTTCCACCCATATACTTACCTTACCCTTTACCCTCACACCTACCTTTCTACCTTTAAACAACGTCCCATTTGCCTAGTCCCCACCACCCTACTTTCATCCTTAACCCTACCACTCCAGCCCATCTCATCCCTCACTACTTACCCTTATCTCATTCTCACCTTTACTGCTATGACATCCCTACCTTTACCATCTACTCTGATGTGCCTTTACCGACATCATACACATCCCACCCTTACCTCCACCCTTCTCTACTCCACTCTTACTAACCTTCCATCACCATCATACTCTCATCCTGCCCTCACCTGCCGTATCAGCTTACCCTAACCTTATTCTCACACTCACCTCTTACCCCACCCTTATTTCCCTGCCGTGCCCTTACCTCTGGCTAACGTCACCCTCACTACTATACTCCCATCCCCCTGCTTTCCTTAGGCACTCTTATCAGAGGCCCCAAATTTTATCCCTAAAATAATATAAAATAATACATATATCTATTTTACAGCATTTCAATTCAAAAACCTCCACAACAGCATCCCCATCGTTATCCCTATAACATTTCAAATAATATTAAATAATACATATTCTACCTCACAACCCTATTCATACACATTAAATATTTATTATTTCACTCCAGCAGCATCCCTATCCATATCCTTGTAATTTTTAATAATTAAATATGTTTAGGGACGTTAATAGTGCATCCCCACAAGTAGGGATGCACTGTTCATATCCCTAAAAATAAATAGGGATATAGACTCTGCTGTGGAAGCTATTTTGGGGTAAACTCTATTTTTATCTTCATTTTAGGGATATGACACCATATAGGGCTTCTGCTACTAGTGCCCTTAGGGCAGTCCCAGCAGACGCCCTAAATTTTATCCCTAAAATAATATAAAATAATACATATCCCTGTTTTACAACATCTCAATTCAAAACCTCTACAACAGCATCCCTATCCTTATCCCTATAACATTTCAAATAATATTAAATAATACATATTCTACCTCACATAAATAAGTAGAAATATTTATTGTGTATAAATAGGGTTGTGAGGTAGAATATGTATTATTTAATATTATTTGAATTGTTATAGGGATAAGGATAGGGATGCTGTTGTAGAGGTTTTTGAATTGAGATGTTGTAAAATATGGATATGTATTATTTAATATTATTTTAGGGATAAAATTTGGGGACTCTGCTGGGAGTGCCCTTACAACCTCCACTCTATCCCCATTCTCACCTCCTACCCCACCCATCCTCATCCCTACAAGTACGGTACCCTTGCTCATGCTCTCTACCCTAATCTCATAGACCTTAAATCACCCTATCATCAACCCGATTTGTCATATGTTATGAAATTTCTCTTTTTATTCTATCATGTGTGAAACACACTAGTAAAATTTGTACTCGATTTATCATTGTATTATATCATATTACATCACACTATGTTACATTACATAGAAACAAAACAATCTTTATATACTCTGGCAAAAGGGTTCGTCGAATAACGTCAAATATTGTTGGTATGTGTCACCTCATTGTTCGAGTATTTGAGACCAATTGGCCAACACAAATACCCCACCTTAAAACAACCAAATTAAAATTTCTTCCTTTTTTACAATATTAGAACATTAATATGACAAATGAACAACTTTTTTTTGGGTTGAAAGGGGAAAGATTTTATATATATACTCAGAAAACAATGTTCAAAATGTACAAGAGCAACTACATCTAATTACAATTTATTCCGTCCGACACCAAGCTAAATGTAGATCCCTAGCTTTCTTAACATATTTATCGACGAACACAAAGGCAGGAGGTGGGCCTTCACTTGGGTCAAAGATGATCTTATTACGCCAGAACCAAATATCATGAGCAGTTTCGCTGAAAATCTAGTACCATAGCTTAGTATCCATGTAGTTTTATAGATTAATTGAAAGACATAGATCTAGTTAGTCACGGCTGTTGCCACACGATGCAAATAGGCTCCATTTGTTTCCAGTAATGAGAAGCTTTCAAATGTTCCAAGCCCAATCATATAGGAGAGTCTCGGTTGCTGAATGACAAACATGACATCTCGATCATCATGAGATATATGTCTACCGAAGAGAAAGGATGCAGTGGGTAAGCTCCCATGCCGCACGGACCAAAGAAAAAGATTGCCCCGTTGTGGCCCCTCGATGCTATATATCTTTTTTCACTTAGATCTCTCAGTGTCATCCGATTCCTGTGGGTTCTGGATCTCATAGGCACTTGTAACTGTGAATTTACTAGTTGCTTCTGCACTCCAAATAATATCACCATGTTCATTAAGGTAAAATAAAAAATAAAAAAAATTACCTTAACTGGCCGTCACAAGACTTTAAGGTAAAAAAAAGAGAAAGAAAATGTTCTTTCCACACGTTAGTAAATGTTACAAGACTTGGAATACTTTTTTTTTTTACGTTGACTTGGAATACTTAGGAGTACTTTTTATCATTATTTTTTATTTTTTTGGAAAATGTTTTGTCATTATTATGCATTGTCTCTTATTCCGACATTAAAATGCATATGTGAAAAACTCTTGTGAATAAATAACTTTTTTTTTTATCAGAAACGTCGCATTTTGATTAGTTTTGTTTATTGTTAATTACTTATATATAATAATGAAAGAAAATCTTTTGGATTGACTATAAATCCACAAAATCTTTGGGTAAAAACAAAAAAAAAAAAAAACAAAATCTTTGGGTTGCCAATAGTCTTCATGTCCTATAATATTAAAATCATAGAACCCCTTTTATATATCCACTCCAAAAAAAAAAAAAAAAAAACCTCATTTTTGTTATGTAATATTCCGATTTTCGGGAAAGGGCAGACGTGTCTTTTTGCGAAAACGAAATATTGGGTTCGGTTCCTTTTATTTGGAGTTTAAATAATTGGATATTTATATATATAATTTCTAAGATAATTATGTATATAATAAAAGAGATTTTCTGATTTTTATAATAGAAAAAGGATTTAATTGGGATTAACTATATAAGGGATCTATTATACACATTAATCTCATAACCTAGATCTTTATTCACAAAAAAGAGGGGCAGCCGCATATTCCTTCTTATGCGTGTAAGAGCAAAACTTTGGGCTGAAGGATTTCTCATCGATATCTAAGTCAATTCTAAACCGTTTTCAGTTTCGAGAGAAGCAACGGAATCGTCATAAGGAGAGCGTCGTTCCCGTAGCGAAAGTTGGAGCTTTTCTCAAGGTATGAAACTCGAATTACTCCGTTTGTTTTATGAGTTTTGATGGATCAAAACTCATACCTTTCGTAGTTTAATCGTTTGGAATCGTGTGATCGATTTGTGATGCAAATTCGGATTGATCATATAGGTTTGTTGCGAAAAGAGATCGTTTTGCTTTCTTCGTCTTTTCGAGCTTTGGATTTTGGAATAGCTTACTTAAGGTAAGAAGCTCTTCCTACAATCTAATTATGGTGGAGAGTAGTTAGATCAAGATTTAAGATGTTTTGGTGCAAGAAAGATGTATCTTTTTGATTGGTTAATGATCCTAGATGCTATGATACGGTTAGATATGCGTTTAGGCGTTTTGTCTATGTTAAAGTTGCTGCTGTTTATGTTAGAATCGGATTAGAAATCGAGTTTGAAGATTTGGGGTTTTGGGAAAAACGCAGGTGGACGGGCGTCTGCATAAGCGGACGGGCGTCTGAAAGCTTATAAACTCAAACGGGCGTTTGCCTTAAGCGGACGGGCGTTTGAGGAGTGATTTTACATACAGGTTGTAGCGTTTTTAGGTGGACGGGCGTCCAGTTATAGTGGACGGACGTCCGGTCCCGACGGACGTCCATGTAGGGTTGGACGGGCGTCCGCAGGGTTTAACGAGCGTTTAGGGTTTCGGACGGGTGTTTGTTCGGTTAACCTTGTTTTATTGATCTTAATCGATTCGGTTTAGTTCGGCTCCAATGTTATGTTATTTATTGGTTTGAGCTTTTAATTATGATATATTAAGATTAATTAAAAATTGAACTAGCTTCGATTGTACTTCTGATGCGTTCAGTTAAAACACCGAATGTACTCTTAAAGGGAGTTGAAGTTCGGATCCGTCAGAAGGGCATGAAAGGGCTTGTGCTTTGGTGAACTAGCGTTCATCAATGTCTGTGTATTTGCTAGGACTTGTCCGTGTCTAGTGGTCTGGGTACGAGAGTAGGAGGTGCGAGGGTGCTTACCTGAAAACACTAGGGATGGCTAGTTAATTCACATCAATACTTACATATGTGTAGTGAAAGATAAAGCATCATCTATTCTCGGTTAGACACTACTCCATATCGGCGATGTGATACGTCCATAAAAGGTGGACAACACTGCTGGCCTTAAACGGTTGAAGGTTAGTGGAGGAAATCCATCGGACGTATACGCATACCGGGAAGACCCCGGAGCTAATCGGTGCTAATCACCGTTAGTTAGCAAGTATATCTTCGGTGATGAACGCCATGCGCGATGTCCTTGAGTAATGACGCAACAAAGATAAGCTAAGTAGAAACGTATAGTCATGACATGTTGATGGACATGAAGTGAACCCTAGATTGAGTCGTTTTCATCAAGATAATCTATTAATAACAAACCTTAATTAAATTGTAGCTTCTACTTCTTACTATGTACATTGTACTTACCTCAAATGCATGTTTATTTATGTGTTTGGGGGAGAGAAGACGAACATGTTGGTGATGATTTCGAGGAGGACTTCGATGATGACGTTTGAGGACGCCGGGGTTGAAGATCTTGTTTACTATTTATCATTTATTTCATTTATGCCTTAGACTTTGATTTTTATTGGATTCTGTAGTTTACTTCTAGTACTTTTGGATTCGTTGGTTTCTTCTGAATGTAATAAGCATTACATTTTCTTTCTACCTTTAGTGATTCTTATTCTTTATTGTTTGGAAAAAAATTACCCGAGTATTTTGCTTCCGTTTGCTTTTATTTGATATGACGTAGTAGAGGCTTACGTGTAATGTTATTTATTTAATGTTATGCGTGCCGAACGTTTCGATTTCCGGATAAGGACTCGGTGTCCGGGAACGGGGCGTTACATGTTATAAATGATATTGAAGTAGTGAAATAAAATAAGTACTACAATTTTCTCATACATAGTTAAAAAAAAACCTAAGAAAAAATATAATAAGTAACATTTCTGTATATCAAAGGAGAGAGTTACTTGTTTAAACATTACGCAAGCATATCCACTTGTCTAATATGTCTTTAGTATATATACATAGGTTGAAGTCGGCTTAAAGATAGTTAATTTAAAACTTGTTCTTATCAATGAGACTATGTTGGCTTAAGATTAAGTAGTTTCATCTCATGAACTTAATGCATATCATCTTGTCCATACTTAATTATATATTCTTTTTAATCAACAAATGTAAGCATGGATAGACATACATATTATCTTTAATATATTCATAACACTTTTAAAATTTGTTTGGGGTTCGAGTTTTTTTTTTCCTTGAAAAATTCTGCCCTAAATAAGTAGTACACAATTAAAGACATGTAATATAATAACACTAAGTTTATTCTTTTCTTATTTTTGATAATATGTTTGAACACGTTTTTTCCAAGAATAGTTATTGACTATTGTTTTCTCAAAAAAAAAAAAAAAAGGTTATTGACTATTGTTTTTCCATTAAATTTGTAGGTGTACTAATTTCTTTTGACTCATTTTTGGCTTCACAGTTCGATCGATTGTTACCCATGGTCTTGAATAATAATCGATTTAATTAGTTATAATAATGTGTTATTCAATATTAAATCGTTTTAATATTCTAATAAAACAATATTTAGGTATATCGGCCCATTACTTGATAATTTTATTTAATAGGTTATTTAAAAGGAGTTACTTGAGAATTTCCTTTCCCTCAAACACCTACTCCAAACCCAATGAAAAGAACGCCTATCTTCTAATTTTATTTAATAGGTTACTTAAAAGGAGTTTTTAATCCGATTAAAACTCGGTTTTGATGGATGGCCGAGATTAAAGCAAAACTCTAAGTCAATTCATATTTCGGCCCTCTCTCCACCTATAAAGCAATGATTTTTTCCTTCATAAAGCATGCGAAATAAACCAACACATCACGGTTGTAAGCAATGAGAGATATCAGAATCCGCAACAACAACATCATGGCAAAACGGACCAGAAATCGAATAACAATGGATGTAGGGGAAACGATCATGATGATCTCTTCCGCTTCTGCTTATTCAGGTACTCTGATTTATTGTTATATCTATCACTAAAGAGACCCGTAGCCTAAGATGCCTGGATACAGATATGCGCGAACACGGATACGCATCCACGAGACATAGGGATACGAGATTTTAAAAAATATAGGATACGGACACGGGGTTAAAATGTAAATATTAAAAATATAAGGACCAAAATGTAAATAAGGACTAAAATGCAAAATAAAGACCGGATCTCTGTAGAGAACGCCGGGTGGAGAAAGCCGGCTGGAGAAAGGCTGTTGGAGGGAGATATGATTTGATCTTTAAGGGTTTTGGTTCGGAGTAGCCGAGAAAGTTAATATATATATATATAATGATAATTTTTGACGAAATTTACTCCTAGAGCCAATAAATTTGAATAATGTATCCACGAACTGAATACGTATCCATAGACGTATCCCTCCCGTTGATATAAGGAAATATATCGGAGTAGGAGATCCCGAGTTCAAGTCCTGCTTCCAGCACAATTAAAAACCAAAAAACAAAAAAAACAAGTGTTGGGCCCCATTATCTTTTTATATGCCCACACATCTCAAACAAAAATAACAAGTAAAGTGTTGGTCATCTCTGCCTTCTTATATGCCACACTTGAGGGGGCGCCTTTACTAACACCAATTTGTTTTAGTACAACAGTAACCACTTGATCATAATATCTGTATCCTCAGTCGCGTCCAATGTTTCAGTATTCCGATTCAGCCCGACGTCATATCTTGTGGTGTATCCGGTGTATCAGCTACGTGTCGATCAATGGCGAACGCAGAATCCCGGATAAAGGGGAAATAATTTTTTTGAAGAGGCAAATGAAAAAATCGGGGAGGGAGTGGGGGAGGAAGCAAACAAAATATTTAGTACATATATTAGTAATTTTTTTCGAAAGAAGAAGGACAATTGCCCCTTTGTACATAGATTGTCGGTGTCCTCTGCATGTCGAAAACGGATACGACCACAAAAATGGCGTGTTCGTGCATCTTAGCCCGTAAGCCTAAAAAGAGTGGACATTAACCTCTAGGAAAGAACATCCCATTATAATCCAACACAACACACACGTATTTATTACAACACCACATATTCAAAATGAGGAATACACTAATTATGTTTTGTCCGTATTAGGCGTTTTCTTTATCTCCGACATGAAGATGCATGTGTAAAGCTCTTGGGAAGGAAATATTTTAAATATGTTATGTCACATTTTGATTGGTAATGTTACTTATTAATTATATATAATAATGAAGAATATCTTTGGTATTGACTAAGCTAAAAACCAAAATCTTTGGGTACCAATAATCCTCACTGAATTTATTAAAACTCTTTTAAAATTTATTTCATGCTTCTTTTTTCTTGTACAAAATTCTGCCCTACACAATTAGATAATTGTAATATAATAACAAGAATGTTTGATGCCATGTTTATGAAGATAGAATAAAAAAAGTTTATCTTTTAAAACTAAAATTAAACTTAAGGATATATGATTAGATTGCATCTGCACAATCTTTCTTGTCTTTTGATACTCATTTCAAAATAATTTGCATTTGATTTTTAAAGTGGATTTGATAAATTGAGCCAATTTTGTTTTGATTCCTTGATTGGAAGTTTTGAGTTAGAACTTTGTAAACATCTAATCTTATTCAAAAATTAGTTGAAGATCAATTTGTCTGGCATTGTGAACCTCTCTACACATTTTGTCTACTATTTTAATCATTTGGTGTATAGTTGTACTCCCTCTTTGCCTGAAATATAAGTCAAATTATCTCTTTGATTTTCTTTTAAAATATCCAATTAAATAATTAGTATTCTCTCTTTATATTATCTCTACTTATTATCAATGCAACCATTTACATTACTTTATAACTATTGTATTAATAATTGTCAAATGTATTTTAGTCATTTTATTTAAAATTTATGATATTCAACAACTTTCTTAATCTGTGCGAAAACTTTTATAATGACTTATGTTTTGAAACGGAGGGAGTACGTATACAATAAAGTGGATGGTATCTTGATCTGATGTCACGTTGTGTTAAAGTTGTCTTGTTTCGTCCACCTGTCAAGAGCTATAATTCTTTTTATCGGGGAAAGGGGAAATAAATTTTTATTATGTTGGGGGAGATGATTGAACCATGGTTATCACGAGGAAGAGCAATGACCTTTAAAACTAGGTCAAATCCAATCCCCATATTAAAAGACGTGATTTGTTCATCTCGTAGCCTAAGTTTTGAGGTTGAGATCCTGCTTTTATATGTTGGATTTATATTTTCATCAAGGATCAGAGCCAAGTTCATGTTTTCCACTTGTACATTCAAGCGAACATGAGAGGACCTGTTGAACTTATTATTTGTCCCACATTACAGACTTCATATTGTCTCACCCACCATTTAAAGAAATAAACTTTTCTCACCTTACAGTCTATGTTTGAGGTTCATGTCTCCGCTCTTATATTTGTTGGACTTGTATCTTATCAAACCCACACTTTGCTATTGTTCATTCAGACCGGCGTTATGAGACATGTTAAAGTTTTTATTTGTCCACATTGACACTTGTTATTAGTTTACCCACCATATTAAGAAAATGATCTTCTTTCACCCCATCATGCTCTGATATCATGTTAAATTACAATCTCACCTAAAAGATTCAGTTGTTGGAGAGATAGATAATTAACATATTAAATATTTTAAAGATTAAGTTGTTGGAGATAATTAACATATTAAATATTTTCACGTCACTGTCTCGTATCATGTTATGTTAACGTGATTGTGTCTTCTCTTTTAAAATTTGTTTGGTGTTCTGGCATTTTTTCTATAGAAAATTTTGCCCTGCACAAGTACGCAATCAGATGCACGTCATATCCTCGTTAATCCAATTTGAATAACACGATGATACATGTAATACATGAATTGACAAATACTATATACTCCGGCCCTAAATAATAAGCACTTTAGAATTACATTCTTCCTTCCTACTACCCTCAACTTATTATTAATTTAGCAACTTTTCAAACTTTACATTAATTGTATTGATGTTATTCAAAAGGTAAACTAGACTTATCATCTATAATTAATTACATACATTCACTTTCCTAAAAATCTCAAAATGACTATTTTTAGTGACGGGGTGATAAATACTACCTCCTTCCTAATCAGTCATCAGATATTTTTTAATTTGTCTCAATATATAATTCATGTTTTTATCAGATATTTTTTAATTTTTCTCAATATATAATTTATTTTAATGGCTCTAAAGATTATCAACAACATTCCTACAACCGTTGCACCATAAAATCACTCATAATTCATTCTACATTATCAATACAATATTTATTATTTTTTTATCTTAACCCTAATTAATTTTTAATCAATCAACTTTTCATTACTTAACAACTGTTGTATTAATGATAACCAATGGGTATTTTAGATATTTAGGCTTCAAATTTTACACATTCAACATCTTTCTTAATCTTTATGAAAACTTCTCCAATGACTTATATTTTGAGACGGAGATAGTAATTGTATTGTATCCCTAACTATCTTGCCAGAGAAATATTAATGATATACATAAATTATAAAAAAAAACAACGAAATCATGTTTAATACTCCCTATGTCCCATAATATAGGGCATTTTAGCTTTTTGACTTTGATCTCATAATATAAGGTTTTTCACATCTCATTTAATATTAAATGTATTGTTTTTTACTTTTACATTAAATAATGCAATATGAAAAGTCAATCCCAAAAAATAATATAATATTTTACCTTAAAATTTTAAAAAACAATTTATTTATAATTTTCTTAAACCGTGCGTAAATACCAAAAACCCGCACTTAGTAAAGGTTACTCAATGTGGAATACATACTAGTTATACAAGTTTTGTCATTATTTGTAATGTTACTAATTAATTATATATATACTAATAATAAAGAATATCTTTGGTATTGACTAAGCCAACAACCGCCAAGATCTTTCATTTCAAATGTATTTTTGGGTTTCGGCTTTAGAAAATTCTGTTTACACATGTAGATAAATAAATTATTGTAATGTAAACTTTAGAATGTTTAGTGCCATGTTTGTGAAGAAAGAAAGAAAGATGGTTTAGCTTTTAAAACTGAAGTTAAACTTAAGCATATATGATCAGATTGCATCTGGACAATCTTTCTTGTCTTTTGATACTCATTTCAAAATAATGTGCATTTGATTTTCAAACTGATTAAGCCCATTTTGTTTTAACTCCTTGATTGGAAGTTAGGAGTTAGAACCTTTTAAACTTCTAATTTTATTCACAAAAACAAAAAGAAGGCCGAAGATCACTTTGTCTCCTACTTTAGATCTAGTATAATCATATGGTGCATAAAGTGGATAACATCCTAAATCGTTGAGCCCAACTCAAATGACTCTATTTGCTTCGCCTCTTGAGATTTGTGAATGTTGTTAATTGATAGTTGTTGTTAGATTAAGCGTTTAACGTTGTACTAAAATTAAATTGGTGATATTATATATAAATGTGCTTCTATATTTGCCTTGGTCGAACCTGCTTACGCATGCTCAATCGTACAAAAATCAATTGGTGATAGTAAATGTGCTACTATATTTGTCTCGGTCGAACCCGCTTACGCATGCCTCAGTCAAACCCGCTTACGCATGGGCATGCACAAGACTATTAGCAACCTTAACTACTGCCCATCCGCAACTGCGCACCATGCTGTTGCTGGGATTCGAACCGGTAACTTCGCTCTGATACCAGTTGTTAGGATCGAGCGCTTACCGTTGTATTAAAACCAACTGGTGATACTAAATTTGCTACTATATTTCCTTATACCGTATAGATTTTCAATGTCTCGGTCGAACCCGCTTACGCATGGGTAGCCAGGACTGCTGGCAACCCCAACAGTTATTTCTCAGTAGTCAAGTATGTAAATGTTACATGTACACATCTAAAGAAGTTGATCATTTACAAAATCAACCCTTCCCCTCCCCAACGGATCCAAAACGGACCACCTGTTGATGTGAGTTCATGAATCCCGCGGCGGCAATCAAGCCCTCAGAGAGTTGTGATCCTTGATCTCTATAAATACCATATTAATTAAGCCCCAATCTGTCACAAAAAAACGTTGTCATCCTGTAAATCCCAGTTCAACTGTTGATCGCTCTACGGTCACGAATAGGTAGCCTTCACGACATTGTCTATAAGTTGGGTGAGGACTAGCTCCCTTAGGTTTGAACCCTGAATCGTGTTGAAGTGTAGCTATGTCCCGTAATGTCACTTTACCCTCACGGTTTAAGTTGCTTCCATTTTGCTTGTCCCTCCCCCCTCGCACTCCGGCCATCTCATAATCTATTGAGATAGGCCCTACTTTTTTTTTTTTATATATGTTATTTGACTTATATTTTCATCTAATGATATTAGAGTAAAACCCACGCTTTGCCCTTGCTCATTTGGGCTGGTCTGATGAGACTGTTAAAGTTGTTATTTGTCACATATTGATGACTTGCAATTTTTTCCTTAACATATACACGAACTAATTTATTACCTAAAACCTACGTTTGGAGAATCGAATCATTTATATTATATGTTGAAGCACTTATATTTTCATCACATTCAATTGCCAATTTCTAAATAAAAAAAGAAGAAGAAGAAGGTTTTAAAGTGTGGTTTTAGTATGCATAACTTGCAATACCAAAATCTTACTAAATTTGCTTTGTTTTTTCTCTTTGAATTTCAGAATCGATGTCATGCAACTGCTGGGTCAATATTGGCGTCTCCTCTCAAGTACAACATGGTGTTTTTATAATACACTCCATTTTTTTTTTTTTGGTCTTAAGTAGACAAATAAAAGACCAAAGATAAGTACATATGGGAATGTTGAATGAAAAAAAAAAAAAGGCCGTTGATTGGTGGGACTAACTTCTCATGATATATTCTCATCTACCAAAATTGAAGGAGTTGATTGAAAAGACAAATAAACAAACAAACAAACTAAACCACAAAAAGTCACCGTTTAAAAGATCGCATTAAGATTGAGTTCAATTCAATTTGTTCCGCATGTTGTGATATTAATCAAATGCTTTATGACTATATACCCATTTCGAGCTAGATGGAAGCCGTAATTTGTAGACTCAAAAATATTTTCTAGTTATCATTTGAATTATCATCTTTTTTTAAATCTTCGAACCCGTTCTGATATCTTAGGAAAGATGCTAGTTCAATACTCTAGTGTGAGTATGCAATATATTAGTATAGACATTATAATTCTAATGGCAACTTTGTTTAGAAAGGAGAAAGATACGATGTCAATGAATATGTTGTGGTGCAAGTTATCCTGAAAGATCATCCAACCGCTTGGTCTCGGGGGTCCAATGGAGTTTACTCGAGAACCGATCTTCTGAGATGAGAAGGAGTTGGGTGCCTTGTTGGAGGTTAGAGCTAAGTTATGTGCTCAGAGACATGGCCGAGTGGTGCTTGTTAGTTATCCCATCCATTTACCATTGTAACACACGGCTCCCGGATACCGAGTCGTTATTCAAAAATGTCATGTTCGACACGTGACTTTTGGAATAAATCTTAAAAACTCACGTAAGTCTAAAATCATATTAGAATAAAAGGAATGTGGAAGCAACAAAACAAGATGATAACCGGGAAACAACCCCTTAGCACAGTTTGTGGCCAAAAACTTGGCTTAATGTCTTAGAAATCGAGAAACACTACAGGCGTATAGGAATACATAAAAACCATTGTTGTCAACTAACTCAAAATAACCGAAACATAATTACAAATTCCACACATACAACATATCCACAAGAAAGAAATACACAAGCATAAGCTTGGCTCATAGGCCGTACAGAACAGAAACTAAACCCCCACCTAAGAATCATAGCAGAACAACAACTATTCATCATATGCTTGTTCTTCAAGGATACGTGTCAACCTTCTCTTTATATCCCTGCAAAACTTCCTTAACCAAAAGGAAGGAGTGAGCATTTTGGACTGCCAATTTGGAGTAAAGATCAAAAAGAAATCATGTTTGTCATAAGGCAAGAAACATGACATGAATCTACATATCATGCCTTAAATTAAATAGTTTACAATATAAGGCATAGCATGACGGAGTACTTTTAAAAGACAACTTGTGATGCAAAAACATTATCGTACTTCTTGTTCATTCATATGTTTCGCTACTTACATTCTTATTCATATTTAGAGTTACATAGGTCTCGTCATGTTTACAACAACATAACTTACACAGAGAGCACATAACGTATCCGATGTATAACTTTAGTTGTCGACACATACATAATTAGAAAGGCTTAACTAAGTATTCAATGGATAAAACGTCATATTGAAACCGCATCATGAGGCCATAAAGTGCAACATGGGTGATTATACATTCCACGTGACATGTAAAATCATAGTACACGATGCAATACATTGTGTTAACAACAAGGGTAATATATCTAGTCATACATCCATTAATTACATGATAATTACATCATGGTACTCCGTTCAGTACATCGTGCTTCTTATCTAGTACCAAACCATGAATAACCGTCACCACAAACACGTAATAACACACAAGTCAGGTTCATTTTACATCTTGTTATTACCTAAGTTAGCATATAACGGAAATCCATAATCACCACCAATCTCTCAAATCCTATCTCTTATTGCGTACTTAGCATCTTTTACATAAATTCCCAGAAAGTAGTGAATATAGTTGCATAAAACATATTACTTCAAAATTGGTTTATTTTAAACACTAACATAGATAAATCTGACCCCAGAACTTCACTAAATTCCCGGATAGAAAAGATGAATGACGATGTTGGAAATCGTCGGGTAATAAATCTAGGGTCTTCTTCCTCTGAGTGACAATTTCAAGGTGGAACCCTAAAAAGAGGTGAAACGGGAGATGTTTTTGTGGTGGTTTAGACTGCACTTGAGAAATTGTATCTCAAGCTGCCTACGTATCCAGCGCGTGTGTTGGAATCAACTCTTCGTAGTTCCTTAGGGATGGTTTATACTTTATATGAGAGGATTGTGCCCTAGAGTTGTGTGCATCGTGTCCATGCTGGACTCTAATTTCATGTTCCCTAAGGAAGAGATAATGACGATTTGATCTCCTTGATTTTAGGAGATAATTACGGGCATAGCTTGAATGCCAGAATCAGAGCCTTTATGATTTAGGATTCCTTCTGTATTTATCTAGTAGTAATATGCACGTGGGGGGATTGGATTCGAGATAGACTTGGGCTGAGTCTCAGGGGCTCGTTTACGCATAGGCCGATCTGCTGAGGTCGGGGAGGAACCGAGCATAGCTCGGTTCGGATCTTTGGGGCACTTGGCCCTTACGGCGTTGACTTCTTGCCTTTATTTACGTTAGACGACCGTGGCGAGGTGCTGGTCCACCTCCGTCATAAGCCCCCCAAATTTAGCTGAGCTCCTAAGTTTAGCTCGGATCTGCCTAAATTGTGGCTCGGCTCGGTCATCCAGACTTGTAGTTTTTTGAATTTTGAGTGCCAGGTGGCAAGGCCATCGTTATGACACAATTATAACTGTTACGGGATTCGAGGCATCGTTGCCCACTAATTTGAATTGGAACGGTTTCCAAGGCAAGTTTGGAGGGTTTATAACCCGTCATGTCAACCGTCATTTCACTCATCATCTTTTCGTGGCTGCATCATTCCGTTGCAGAAATCCGTCGCAATCCCCCTTTCTTCTTTTTCCGGTGCTATTGGTTAATGAGGTGATCACCTTCTTTCGATTCATCCGGAGAGAAGCCAATCTCGCCTAGACCAAAGCTATCATAAAGGAGTCCTGGACTAGGCCGGTGGTTTTTGAGGAAATTCTCTAGGTCACTCCGCAACCGGTGTCCGTCGTTTCTTCTTCTTGTCCCTCGTCGAGTACATCCGCCTCCCTCCGGAGGCTTAAAACTCAACAGGATACTAAGGATATCATGGGTGGACATGGGGTTAAGCTTCATCTATGTCTTTTTGAGTACTTCAAAGACTTCTCTTATCGATTAAGTACTGGTCTAGTGACCTACTTTTGATTAAAAGGTCGTCCACATATACTTCCATGCATCTGCCAATCTGAACTTTAAATATTGTGTTGACTGCCCTTTGATAGGTCGCACCAGCATTCTTGAGGCCAAAGGGCATGGTTTTATATCAGTATGTGCCGAAGTCAGTAACAAACTAGTTAGCGAGGTTTTTTTGCAGCTAGCGCGCTTTTTTTGCATCTCGGGGGTCCATAACTATTTGATGGTAACCTTTGTAAGCGTCCAAGAAGGCGAATACTTAGAAACCTATGTTTGAATCTACCATACGGTCTATCTTGGCCAGTGGATAACAGTCTTTGAGGCAGGCTTGGTTGAGGACGGTGAAATCCACATACATCCTCCAACTACCATCAGGTTTTTGACCAAGACTGGGTTTGATAACTAGTCGGGATAGCGGATGATGTCGGCTTGGAGCAATTTGGCCACTTCTTTTCAATAGCTTCAACCCGTTCTTTGGCGAAATGTCTCTTCCTTTGTCGAACGAGCTTCCGGCTTGGATCGACATTCAGTCTATGCAAAGCCAACGCATGGGAAAGGCCAGGCATGTCTTCTATTTCCCAGGCGAATACATCCCTGACTTCTTTTAGTAGGTCCGCGAGTTGTCTCTTGTGTTGATCAGGGATCCAAGAACCGATCTTTACAGTCAAGTCCGCATGATTTTCCCATAGGCAAACTTCTTCCGCTTTATCATCGAGGACCATGTTTCTTCGTCTTCGGGAGCAACTCATCTATGAATACCTATGTTGACGTCATTCTTTTATTTATGGTGGACGCATAGCAGTTCCGAGCCGTGTCTGTGTCACCTCTGATTTCTATAGGGCCCTCGGTAGTAGAAACCTTAAACTGTCAAGTGCAGGTGAGATTACCGCTCGTAATCTAATCAAGGGAGGTCGTCCCATAATGATGTTATAGGCGGATGGAGCATTGATCACTACATATTCTACTGAGAGAGTTCGGCTCTTGAGGGGTAAGCTAACCGAATCTTCCTTTAGAAAACCGATTATCCTAACATGATTAAGTTATATAGTTGCTCGAACAACGATGACAAACCTCTGTATTGGAAACCGTCCTAACAACTAGGCCGAATCTACGCAACGATCCTAAAACCCCTTATCCCATATCTCCCCGCAAAATGCATCTATAAGTTCGATGTGTGTGACAGTGAACTAGGTGATCAATCTCATTCAAAAATGTTATAATAAGTTTTAGGACATGGATTAATTGTTAAAACATGATATTACGCACTACACAACTCCCTATCTCATCCCTCTTAGGGTTTTCACTCGCTTTCACATAATTCGGCTACAAAAAGGATTAGCTACTCATGATTACGCTAATAACGGAAATAAAGATTGAAATCATAACTAAAACAATAAAGGAAAAAATATTCATTTCCATATAACTGATGAAAATCTGATCCACAAAGTATTGAAGAAATAATTGCTCTAAAAGTCGAATCTTTGGAACGAAAACGTAAATCTAAGCTATAGAATGTATGTAGAATCAAAGCATGTGAACTAAGGAATCAACGGATCAAAGTATGTTTATCCTACACCAAAACCGCACCAAAATCGGTCATAATATGCCTAAGGTAGTAAAAATGCGCCGTATGAAAGAATAGGGCTGCATATTTATAGTGTAGGTTAAAATTCGCTGCTGTCGAGGGTGAACGCCCGTTTGCCTCCTGGCGAACGCCCGTCTGCCTGGAAATCTGGTTCTTGATTAGGGCTTGTTTTAAGTGAACCAGCGTTTGGCTTCTCCTAAACGCTAGTTCATGGATCATGTCTTGAGGGCAAACGCCCATTTGGATTGTCTTGAACGCCCTTTTGTTGAATATGAGCTCAGTATTCGAGCTGAACCCATCCAAACGCTAGTTTGGGGGTAATTCGGATGCTCGTTCGTCATCTAAGCCAACTTTCAGTATCAAATGCCACTTCTGCAAATGCTCGTTTGAACTGGCCAAACGCCAGTTTGGCCAACGTGTCATCTCTCCGCTTTAACCTTGCCGCAAACGCAAGTTTGGGTAGAGCAAACGCCCGTTTGCCTTGATTTCACTCCAAACTTGATTTTTCTCCACTTTCATGCTACTTTCGCACCACAAACATGTTTCTCACTCCAAAACATCACCTTCCGGCCCTCCGAGACACCTAAATCCTGAAATAACATATACGAACAAACACCATGCGTAATTCCGCAAGACAAAGGTGCTTGGAAAAAGAGGTAAATATCGTCAAAAAGACGGAATTTACTATCAATATGACAGTTTAACTTCCCGTGCGTATAACTCTCAATATTACTCTTAATTATGACTAATTCTACCCGAAACATGCCAGAATAGTGATAACCGGGGGTTAAACTGCACACTAAAGTACAGTAAAGTTGACTCCCATCAACCACCCCACATTTAGCCTTTACTCGTCCTCGAGTAAATTAGGCGCTCTAAAACAGACCAAGGGATCAACTTTACGAAACATGCATAGTACTCACGACATCAAGGTAAAAGTAAAGTAGACACTGAATGTAAACCACTTGACTCTATCTTATCACGAAAACGAAGTGTGTGTGTGTGTGTGATAAAAAACCGAGGGCTACACTCAAAATGATTACCGGCTTCGAATTCCGGCCAAATGCCTACAAACAACTCTTACCGGGCTAGAATCTCCACTAATCGATGCAACCGAGGCTAAATACGGTCAAGTAGGACTTTGAGGGTTATAATGTTAAGCTCGGGACGGGGTTAACCGAAAGGAAAATTTGGGACTGGAGAAAAGAAAATACGAGTGAACCTAATCATCTTATGTACCTCCTCTTTGAAAACATACCAAACCACACCAAACTCCTTCGATCTTTCTATCCTTATTAATAAACAACTCCCACCTCAACATCATACTTTTATTCACTCAAAACACTCCTTCTTTGGCTTCTTTTTCTCAAACTTTATTCAAACTTTCTTTTTTTTTTCAATTCATTCTTTTTCCTTTTTCATTCTTTTCATCTTTTTCAAATTTTCTCAAACCAACAAGCCTCACAATAGATTTCTCGAGCTCCTCCCCTTCGTTATACTAGCTCGTACTAACCAACTCCTCTCGAAATACGCACCATCTCCCATCCCACACTTGATTCAGCAAGTGTGTCCGAAGTAACAACTAAGTCCACTCGTAGGGTGATCAAAAGGAACGTGACCAATAATATAGCTCAGGGTTAGGGTAGTACAGGCTAAGTAACCAAAACGGCTCATTTTCGGACGGTAGTCAGACCGTCCTACCAAGGCTTAGAGGGGGTATGAGGATAAAATGTTGGGGTTTTGGCTTATTTGGCTCTGGTCGGGTCACAGAAGCGCCATGACTCTCATCCCAAATCCGGCCTAGGTAAACCTCTCTATTTCGCCTCGAAACTAGTGGCATAAGTGTGTATAGCAACCAAGCTAAGTATAACCAAGGTTCTACGTGCACTAAAAGGGTTCGTATCGTAATAAAATAAAATCGCCATGTACACATTACTCGACTACTAAGACATTTACCAACTCCATCATGAGAAACATGCATATAACACGGTGTTAAACCGTGAAAAGTTTTAAAATTTTAAGCCACGATCTGACTCGAAACCGGACATCAACTAAGCATATCACAATTACCGGCACATTTATCAATCGAAACAATATAAAGCTAAGTCGTATCCACCCTCACTTCGAATGAAGAAACAATGTCCCCAGTGCGTGAATGAGATAGAAAAGAAGACTTAGCTTGTGAACCCGGCAGAAATGCGCTATTGAATCCCGTAACAGCCTCGTGTAAGCATGACCCGAATCCCAATATCAAAGTAGACAGAAACAATGCAAAGCATGCACGGGACATGGTCCTCGTGCCAATATATATAATAGGGATATGGGGGTATAACAGTAATAAGACCCTGTCACGTCAGAAAACTCGACATACAATATGTAACACACAAAATGGATCGCTATAGATGGATAAAGAACCCCTACGGGTAAAGCACATGACATCTAAGCATAATAGAAAGGCCACAGAGGCTCATAATGTAGAAATCATCCACAGTGCGTATATATAAAAAGCCAAGACTCGAATAAGAGTAGTAGCATGCCTTAAGGCTTACAAAACCAACAAAATTCAAATAGTAGCATCCAAAAACTGATAGTATCATAGAAATAGCACAAATGTATCAAACTGGCTAGACCGCCCCAACCAACTCTAACACCGGACACAGACGACAAAAGGAACAACATATATAAAAAAAATATAATCATGTCTGTCCGGGTGCATCATCATCAGCAGCAGTAGTAGGAGCATCAGTGGTGTCTCCTGTCTCCACCTCCTCGGTCTCCTCATCAGACGATGGCCCATCCTCCGAATCGACTGTGCAGCAGCATCCTCAGCCACAATCTGTGTAATAGCTTGCTCAATATCGTCTGAAAAACGATAAGCAATGGTACTCGGGGCGAACGCATCAGGATCCGTCGGCATTCTACCCTGACTCAGTAGTAGGAGGAGAGTCAGGATATTATCATGGGTCTGCTTCCGATCCTCCATCCAGTTCTTAAAACTGTTGGCCATACTGAACCTCTGACGAACTGGGGGTGCCTGAGCAGGGGCATAAGATGAACTAGGCTACTCCGGTACCTTTGCATCCTTGCACAAGCTATAGATGAGATGGGGACAAATCAAACTCCGTGAATAGACCTTCTGATTGGTTGCACACTCGTCATAAATCGCCTGACCCACGTCCACGGCAACGGCGCCAAAATTCTTGATAGCAAAATACTTAACCGCTAACTTTTACCGACAGAGTATCGGGTCAACGGGAGTATAGTGGTCACAAGGTCGTATCCACGAGGAGTAATATCTAAGTACCAAAGCTGACGTAGAACTTAGTTCAGGCCAAAATATGGTAGACGATATTATACTAATGTAGAAATAAAGATTAAACTACCGGTTTTACTTCTAAATATTAAATGACATAGCAAAACAATGATCCCACGAGCTACTTTTACCCCTTAGGAAGGACTTGATAGGGAGCGTGTCTTAACCGACCTACCTATCCTATGTAGTTTAACGACATCCACGGGTGCCAACTCCTAATTCTAGTGATTAGACTGAACAACTCGATCTAACCACCCTATGTGAAGCTAACCGACTCTCCCTTTAGAAAACCGATTATCCAACATGATTAAGTTCTAGAGTTGCTCGAACAACGATGACAAACCTCTGTATTGGAAACGGTCCTAACAACTAGGCCGAATCTACGCAAAGATCCCAAAACCCCTTTCCCACATCTCACCGTAAAATGCATTTATAAGTTCGATGTGTGTGACAGTGAACTAGGTGATCAATCTAATTCAAAGATGTTATAATAAGTTTTAGGACGTGGATTAATCGTTAAAACATGATATTATGCACTACACAACTCCCTATCTCATCCCCCTTAGGGTTTTCACTCGCTTTCACATAATTCGGCTACACAACGGATTAGCTACTCATGATTACGCTAATAACGGAAATAAAGATTGAAATAATAACTAAAACAATAAAGGAAAAAGTATTCATTACCATATAACTGACGAAAATCTGATCCACAAAGTATTGAAGAAATAATTGCTCTAAAAGTCGAATCTTTGGAACGAAAACGTAAATCTAAGCTATAGAATGTATGTAGAATCAAAGATGTGAACTAAGGAATCAACGGATCAAAATATGTTTATCCTACACCAAAACCGCACCAAAATCGCCCAAAATATGCCTAAGGTAGTAAAAAACGCGCCGTATGAAAGAATAGGGCTACGTATTTATAGTGTAGGTTAAAATTCGCTGCTGTCGAGGGCAAACGCCCGTTTGCCTCCTAGCGAACGCCCATTTGCCTGGAAATCTGGTTCTTGATTCGGGTTTGTTTTCTGTGAACCAGCGTTTGGCTTCTCCTAAACGCTAGTTCATGGATCATGTCTTGAGGGCAAACGGCCGTTTGGATTATCTTGAACGCCCGTTTGTTGAATATGAGCTCAGTATTCGAGCCGAACCCATCCAAATGCTAGTTTGGGGGTAATTCGGATTCTCGTTCGTCATCTAAGCCAACGTTCGGTATAAAATGCCACTATCAAACGCTCGTTTGAACCGTCCAAACGCCGCCTTGGCAAACGTGTCATCGTTTGAAACGCAAGTTTGGGTAGGGCAAACGCCCGTTTGCCTTGATTTCACTCCAAACTTGATTTTTCTCCACTTTCATGCTACTTTCGCGCCATGAATATGTTTCTCACCCCAAAACATTGCCTTCCGGCCCTCCGAGACACCTAAATCCTGAAATAACATATACGAACAAACACCACGCGTAATTCCGTAAGACAAAGGTGCTCGGAAAAAGAGTGGTAAATATCGTCAAAAGGCGGAATTTACTATCGATATTACAGTTTAACTCCCCGTGCGTATAACTCTCGATATTACTCTTAATTAGGACTAATTCTACCCAAAACATGCCAAAATAATTATAACCGGAGGTTAAACTGCACACCAAAGTACAGTAAAGTTGACTCTCATCAAGGGGTCAGCCGGATGTAGCGGTGAGGACAATCGTTCCCTCGGGACGGATAGGAGGCCCGGCGAAATCGAATAATGGAGTTGTTGTCGGCGTCATCTCGGAATCTTTTAGCTGCATCGATTGGAATGCAGATTAGTATAGGACGTTGACCGCGCTTCCCGTATCGATGCAGATTCTTCTTACCAAATTCTTGTTTACCACGGCCTCGATTACTAGGCCATCATTGTTAATTACCAGGGGATGGGATCCTTGACGCTATAGGTTACTTCTTCAGAAAATCGCCGCCTTTTGTAAGGCACTGGAAGAATTAGAAAGTGTGTCGTCTTCTTCTTCAAGGATCCGGTTGTTGGGTCCTTTGGAGATGGTGTTGACGCTCTTAACCTGACTGCTTGCCTGGATGATCATGGGTGGTGTTAGGCCCATATATGCCTTCATGACGTTTCTTAAACAAATCGCTAGTAGACAGGGCCCTCCTTCTAGCGCCAACTGACGATGCTGGAAATCATCGTGTAATAAATCCGGGGTCTTCTTCCTCTGAGTGACAATCTGTGCAAGGTGAAACCCTAAAAAGATGTGAAACGGGGGAGGTGTTTTTGTGGTGGTTTAGACAGCACTTGAGAAATTGTATCTCAAGCTGCCTACAAATCCAACACGTGTGTTGGAATCAAATCTCCGTAGTTCCTTAGGGATGGTTTATATAGAGGGGCTTGTGCCCTAGAGTTGCGTGTATCGTGTCCATGTTGGACTCTAATTTCGTGTTCCCTAAGGAAGAGATAATGACGATTTGATCTTCTTGATTTTAGGAGATAATTACGGGCATATTTTGAATGCTAGGATCAGAGCCTTTATGATTTGAGATTCCTTCTGTATTTATCCGGTAGTAATACGCACGTGGGGGGATTGATTCGAGATAGACTTGGGATGAGTCTCAGGGGCTCGTTTACACATAGGCCGACCTACCGAGGTCGGGGAGGAACCGAGCAGAGCTCGGTTCGGATCTTTGGGGCTCTTGACCCTTACGGCGTTGACTTCTTGCCCTTATTTACCGTTAGACGACCGTAGCGAGGTGCTGGTCCAACCTCCGTTAATGGACTTATGGCCGTGAATCAGAAGATGCATCGAGGAGTTTGTCTGCTTCATAAATAGATACCCGACAAATGCACATATAGTCCTAATCACACAAAATGAATGTAGAACTTGAAAGTAGTTTAAGAAAGAAATAATAACAATTAAATATCGAGTCTTTTTTATAAGAAAACATTCGTACCTCAAAACTCGATGATTCAAGAAAACAACAACACAACAGTGATCTACGAACACCCTAACATGAACGGGGTTGAAAATCATGAAATGATTGAGAATTTTACCTTCTAGATGCAATTTAGATGGCATAACGTCATCATGAACCTTATCTGCTTCGAATCACCACTATGCATTACAAAAAAAAAAACTTCTATTGCTACACTAGTTTCGCCACACACAAAAAAAAGTGTGGCAATATATACTTAATTAGACTCATTTGCCACGCTCATGTGGCTAAAAATAAGTATATAGCAACATATTTTTTGTAGTGTGGCAAAAATTAGTGTAGCAAAAAATTAGTTTTCTTATAGTGATGAGTTGCAGATAGAACACTGAAACTATCAAAGTAGCTCCTAAGTCATCACTATTTCGCGGCCATAGAAAAAATAGTCATGAGACTCATGACCGTGATTTAGGTTTTTGAAGGAGGCGGTAGACTACCAAGTTAAAAGTTCAGGGACGATCAAGAACCTATTTTTAGGCTTTCATAACTTTAAGACAGAGAAAAACTATCATAAACGCAAAGAAAACTTAATCTTGATTTAGGAAAAAAGGGAAAGAAATCAGTTTTTCAAAAGACAATTTTAGTTTTACAAACTTAAGGAGAATTTTAGATAAAATTTCCGGATTTTACAACTTGATGATACGGGATTCCACCCCTCCACGTGGAATTATTTGGTTGGTCCAGCTGGCATGTGGAAAAGTCTACGTTAGTCATCCACATCGGATCGAATACGAGATGTACCAGTGAAGACCGCAACAACCGGCAAATTCTGCAAGTGTCCCACCTCGATCACCCATGTCGGTATTAATCGAGTCGTTCCCAGGGCCTCTAGCCCAGATCCCTGGGCCCAACATCCAGCAGGTTACTTGGACAAGGGGTCAAGGCCCATTAAAGGGTATTCATGACATTAGACCAAACCGCCCTAAGTTTAGGGCAGAAGTAGGGCATGTGCCTATAAATACGTCATTCCAGGAACTACGTAAGGCTTGATTCCTGGGACATTACACAGGATACGTAGGCAATCCAAGATACATTCTTGAACTCAGCCATATAACACTAAAAACACCATCTTTATCAGTCATGGCCTTGCATATTTTCTCTCCCAACTCACCCTTAGATTACACATGGCCCTGTCTTATCGGTGGTGCATTATTTAGCATCATCATTTGGCGCTAGAAGGAGGGCCTTCTACCGGTGATTTGGCAAAGATATTGCAATGACACCACCAGCAAGAAAGAAACCGACGAACAATAAGAACCCGCAAGTCGAAGAACACACGGATGTAGATCCAAAGCAGGGGTTCCATCCTGATTCAAGAAGTCCCCACCGGATCTGACTGCGCAAAGTGGTAGAACCCCCAAGGCCGCAGCTTCCTCCCCATCTGCAAGACATGGCAGATCATTTAGCGTCTTTAGACGAAGACGCCTTGAAAAGAGTGGTGGCGTCAGCATTCATAGGTAAAGGAATTTATAACACCCCTGAGGAACACCTGTTAGACCCACCGGGTCGGAAGGAGACTGAGAATGCCGGGGGGAAGAGGCATGTCGATCCTCAGGAATAGCATGAGGATGAAGTAGAAATCAGCATAACCAAGAAGCGTCCTGGACACGAAAAGCAACAACGGCAGGTCAAGGAGAGTATTCAAAACGAGTTCAATCTCATCGTAGGGAAAGAGCAGGTCACAGAATGGCTCGAGTCACCTTTTAGCCCCGAGATCGAAATATATACGATGCCAGAGTCATTTAAGCCACCGAAGATGGAACCATATGACGGTACCACGGACCCAGAGGATCATCTGTATCGGTATATATCATTGATGAGATTGAGAAATGCCAACGACGCCATGAAGTGTCGCGCATTCGATACCTTGCTTACGGGTCGAGCTCGGGAGTGGTTTCATAAGCTACGACCAAGGTCGATCTCAAGTTTTATACAGTTGGGACATAAGTTTCGAGATGCTTTCATCGGGAAAAAGAAGTTCCACCTTAGTGCTACCCACCTCATGAACATCAAGCAAGAAAAATGGGAGTCAACCATTGATTTCATGAGGCGCTTCAATCCCGAGGCCATGAAAGTGCATAACGCCAGTGATGCACTGTAGGTCAATGCCTTTGTCGGAGGTCTACGCAATATGAAGCTGTATGATAAGATGTCCAAGAAGATGCCAAATGATATGGACGAATGTGTAAACATAGTTCACAAATTTTGCCAAGGTGAAGAGGCAGTGCGTCTGCACACCATTTCACTTGGCCTCAATTCAAGGAATGACACCCGAGGCCAGTCCAAGGGTCAGCCAAAGGATCGAAATGATGAAGGGAAGTCCAATGTGTTCGATCGATTGACAGCTCCGATCACAGATCGACTCGGAAAGAAAGGAAATTTGAAAGATCGAGATTTTATCCCTCTCAACCGATCTCGGGGGGAGGTGCTGGCTATCATGATTAAGAAGAATATCGCTCGAACACCTAAGCCAATGTCCAAAGATCCTGAGAAGAAAAGAATACCCACAAGCACTGTGACTATCACAAAGATGTGGGGCATGACACGAGAGAATGTTTTGATTTGAAGAGAGATATTGATGCTCGTATTCAAGAGGGTCGATTGGACGAGGTGATCGACAGATCCGTGAAGGACGAGCCAAAGGGTCGTCGAGAGTATAAGAGAAAAAGTTATAACGGGAAGAGAGATCGATCGCCGCGTCGAGACAATCAGAGATGCCGAGATAGATCATCTGAGCCGACCTACAGAGATAACCGTCGGGATGATCGCCGGGAAGATCAAAATCGAGACCCTCATCGGGATAACCGCATCGGGTATGATGTCAACACGATTGTCGCTGAACACGAGTCAGATCGACCTCGATCGAGTCGACAGTCCTCAGACAGATCGAGGGAATCGAAGAGGCTCAGGTTCACAATGGAGGTGGGTTATGGACCCAAAGACGATATTCCGAGTTCCCACAGCCATAGTGAAGGATTAGTGATAGAGGCGGTGATAAGTCGAGGTCGGGTAAAGAGAGTCTGCGTCGACAGTGGAAGTGCCATCAATATTCTTTACTACTCGGCCTTCAAAGCCATGAGGTTGAAGGATCAAGACATTGTGCCGTTGTCTACCCCTCTATTTGGATTCACAGGACAGGCCATCCATCATGTCGGATCGATTAGTTTGCTGACTATAGTTGGAGATGGAGAGAAGGGCAGAACAATGGAAATGACTTATGTCGTAGTAAAGGCCCCATCGGGTTACAACGCGATATTAGGTCGACCAGCTTTGTACGACCTCAGAGCCATCATTTCGACATTCCACAACAGCATGAAATTCCCCACCTGGTACGGTACCCATGAGGTGAAGGGAGACGTCGAGGTAGCCAGGAATTGTAGATTGGTCAGAATTAAAGGGAAATGAGTTGGACAAGTGCTGGTGGAGGAATTAATACCTGAGGAGGAGGAGGATCGGATTTGGGTCTCCGTCGATCCGACAGAAGAGATCCGTGTTTGGAAAGAAGAGGAGGGCCAAGGGGTCCAGATCGGGAAGTGGTTGTCACACCCCGACATGAAAGCCTTGGTCGACCTCCTGGTCGAGTATCGAGATGTGTTCGCATGGAAAGAAGACGACATGCCAGGCCTATCGGCAGACATAGCAGTGCATCGACTAAATATCGATCCAAAAAAGAAACCGATACGGAAAAAGAAGAGAAACCTCGCCCCTAAGAGGAAAGAGGCAGTAAAAAAGGAGGTTGAGAAGTTGTTAATTGCCGGAATCGTCAAGGAGGTATTCTACCCGGATTGGTTAGCCAATCTAGTGTTGGTTAAGAAGCCAGATGAGAGCTGGCGGATGTGCGTGGATTTCACAGATCTCAACAAAGCATGCCCTAAGGATTCGTATCCGCTCCCAAAGATTGATCAGTTAGTCGACTCGACACTGGGTTTCGAGGTATTCGGGTTTCTCGATGCATATAGGGGATATTACCAGATCTTCATGGACCCCCAAGACTCAGAGAAAACCACATTCATAACAAAGTTTGGTACGTTTTGTTTTGTGACAATGCCGTTTGGCCTAAAGAATGCAGGGGCCACCTATCAGAGGGCAGTCAGTAAAATTTTCAAGGGACTGATAGGTCAAAACATGGAAGTTTATGTTGACGATTTATTAATCAAGAGCAAGTCCATGGGACAATTTCTTGTCGATGTCAGAGAGGTTTTCGAGGTGTTGCGGGCTGCAAACATGAAGCTCAATCCGAAGAAATGAACTTTTGGGGTTCGATCCGGGAAATTCTTAGGCTACATGATATCGTGAGATGGAATTCGAGCTAATCCAGATAAGATCGAGGCCCTCAAGAACATGCTTGTGCCTCGTAACGTAAAAGAAGTACAACGATTGACGGGTCGGATGTCGGCCCTCAATCGTTTTTTGTCGATATCAGCTCAAAGGGCCCTACCCTTCTTCAAGGTATTGAAAAAGGCAAGTCCGTTCTGTTGGGATGAGAAATGTCAGAAAGCGTTCGATGATTTGAAGGAGTATTTGTCTGATTTACCAACACTGTCTTCACCTCGGGAAGGAGAGAAACACCTGGTTTATCTAGCAATCTGCGAAGAGGCAGTGAGTGCAGTGTTGGTTCGAGAAGGAGACCAGGGACAGATTCCAGTTTATTTTGTAAGTAAGGCATTGCATGGAGCTGAGATCAGGTACACCCCTGCTGAAAAGTTAGCATTAAGTTTGGTTCATGCATCAAGGAAGTTGAAGCTATATTTTCAAGCACACCCCATTGTTGTGGTCACTGACCAACCTCTGAAGCAAATTTTGGCAAAGCCCGAGACATCGGGTCGATTAGCAAAATGGGTTGTCGAGTTAGCTGAGTACGATATCGAGTTTCTACCTCGTACAGATGTTAAAGGTCAAGCTCTGGCAGACTTCATAGCCAAGGGATTATCGATTCAGTTGGAGCAGTACAAACAGTCATCAGAGGAACAGTGGACCATCCATATCGATGGTGCCTCGAGTAAAGGAGCTGGAGTTGGGTTATTGTTAGTTAGTCCTAAAGGAGAAGAGTTCCCTTATGCGCTTCGATTTGAGTTCAAGGCCACAAATAATGAAGCAGAGTATGAGGCCATGATTACAGGTTTGAAGCTAGCATCGAAGTTGGGGGTCAAGAATTTCCGGGTATATAGTGACTCTCAGCTCGTAGTGAATCACATACGAGGCGAGTATGAGGCCAAAGAAGAATCTATGAAGAGTTATTTGAAATTCGTTCAGGGGTTGATATCGAAGTTCAAGACGGTTCATATCGAACAGGTACCTCGGAGCGAAAACAAACGGGCCGATGCTTTGTCTAAACTCGCATCGAATTTCAAATCAAAGAGGAAGGTTCTGGTAGAAATGTTAGCATAACGGAGCTATAACGAGGTCGATGTGCAACCAGTAGTTCAGGGATCGACATGGATGGACCCGATAGCTCTGTACTTGAAAGACGGAATTCTCCCGTCTGACAAGTCTCAAGCCAGAAAGATCCGATTGCAAGCTTCCAGGTATGCTCTATTCGACTATGTCCTTTATCGAAAATCATTTGTAACACCCTGGATGCGATGCGCATCGGAAGAAGAGGGGGCCTATCTTCTTGAAGAGATACATCGAGGCGTTTGTGGTTATCATTGCGGAGCTCGAATGTTGGCGAGGAAATGTAAACTAGCCGGTTATTTTTTGCCATCAATGCAAAATGATGCCAGTCGATTGGTGATGAGATGCAGGGCTTGTCAAGTGCATGATGTGGTGACACACCAGCAAGCACAGGAGATGAATGCCATCGAATCGGTTTGGCCGTTCGATGAGTGGGGGTTCGATATAGTCGGGCCTTTACCTCGAGCTCCGGGTAATTTCAAATATGTTGTGGTCGCGGTTGATTATTTCACAAAGTGGGTCGAAGCCAAAGCACTTACCGACATCAGGGCTCAAACCATCAAAAAATTTCTATGGGAAAATATTTTGTTCAGGTTTGGAATTCCGAAGTATCTGATCTCGGATAATGGAACTCAATTTCTGGATGACAGAGTGCAGGATTGGCTCAAAGAGTACAAGATCGAGCATAGAACGACTTCAGTGGCCCGACCTCTGTCCAATGGACAGGTCGAACAGACAAACAGGCAGATCAAATTTGGTTTGAAGAAGCGGTTAGAAGATGAAGGTCGGGATTGGGCAGCTCAGTTACCAAGCATATTGTGGTCGTATCGAACAGCACCCGATTCGGCCACGCAGGAGACTCCCTTTGCCATGACTTATGGATGCGAAGCAGTAATACCTGCAGAGATAGGGCTAGCATCGCCTCGAATTTTGGCCTACAATGTTGAGACAAATTCTGTCGATCTGAGGCTAGAAAAAGATAATATCGAAGAGAAGAGAGAGACAGCGGCACATCGAGTGGCCAATTATAAACGAAAGATCTCGCAATATTACAATGCAAGAGTGAAGTATAGATACTTCCAAGTAGGAGATCTCGTGTTGAGGAAGAATGAAGCCAGCAGGCAGGACCCAATAGGCAAGCTCGAGCCGAATTAGGAAGGTCCATATAAAATTCTAAAGGTGCATCCTAAGGGATCGTATCAGTTGGGTAGGTCAGATGGAAGCACAGTGCCTCGAACTTGGCATGCCACCAACCTCAGAAAATATTATGTTTAAATTATTTATTCATTTCATGACATTTGCAACTTTACTTTCTTAGTTATTTGTAACGACATTTGATTTCAATGCTCTTCATTCAAGCAATTTTCTTTTCTAATTATTCTGTACTTACAAGCTCATAAAAAAGAAAAGGGGAGCAGAAGAAAAAGTGCAAAATTCGACCACGACACCAATCCCTCGACACGACGAAGTCGGAATAAGATAGTGAATAAAGCCAAGTCACTGACAATGCTCATATCACTTCCGATCTGCAAGCCATCGACACGATGGAGTTAAAACAAAATAGTGAAAAAAAGCCAAGTCACTGACAGAGCTTATATCACTCCCGACCTTCCAATAAGCTACGATGCGAGGCGGTCGGAAGATCCCATGATGGATACCTAACTCGACCAGATCATAAGCACCACGATGTGCGACAGTCGAATGAGGAATTCTTAATTCGAATCGAGCTCCGACCAATTAACCAAGTCTAGCCAATAAGGCAGTACAACGTTAGGTCGACTCAGACCCAAGTGTATCATGAGTCATGTACTCATACTACACTTCGAGGGGCCATAGGGGAATTAAGTCCAAAGGACTACACCCCACAAGGCAGCTTTTGCAAGGGAATTAAGTCGGAAAAGACTACACCCTAGACAAATAATTAACGATGAGAAAAACATTCAAGGAAAACATTCAATGGAGAAATATATATGCCGAGATTCAAAAATCAAAAGGCAAAATTAAAAGTTTTAGAGATCGAATCACCGATTCGACTCGACAAAGAGCATATCAAGACAGATAAAAGTTGTTACAATCAAATCGAATTGAATTGTTCAAAAAATAACAAGAAATAAAGTCAGGCAGCAGGCTGGTTGGCATTGGGGTCAATTGGATCTTCCGACTCGGGGTTCCCTTCACATAATTGTCATAAAGAGACACGCCAGCCTTGAAGTCTGTGATATATCGACCATATCGGGGAATGGCCTCTGGATCATACAAGTATGCCTTCTCGATGCTTGAAACTTCAAAGTCAGGAACGGCCGTCTTGACTTGATCCAAGGCATTCGAGAATCCCCCCTTCATGGCCTGAGTCATCAGCAGGGCCAAGTCATTCTCGAGCTCTTCAGATGTCAGGAAATCCTTTTTAGCCGCCTCTAGACGAGTCGTGAAGCTATCAACCTCAAGCTGAAGATCGTCTCGAGTCTTAATAGATCCAGCCAGCTAAGCTTTTGTTTGATCCAGTTCCGACCTTACTGTCGCTAACTCGGCATCCCTGATGGATATATCCTTTTGCGCTTTGGACAGATCGTCTCGGGCCGCTGCCAGGTCAGACTCAAGCTTGACGCGTCGACCTTCCAGCTTGTTCGTCTTGGCCTTCAGCTTCTCGATGTCGGAGGTCAGTCTGGCGATGGTCTCTTTCTCGTTCCTCCAAAGCGGCTGAGGGGGACTCGATTCTGTTCAGGGCCACTTTAGTCGCAAGCCGGGTCTGCAAAGAAGAGCACTATTAATATCGGAAACAGACAAAAATTCCGAAACTACAGGGTAAATAAAAGGAAGACTTACAGCTCGATGGCTTTTCATGATGAAGTCGTGCAGCTCTTCCGGAGTCATGGCTTCCATTTCCGCCATGCTCATTCCAGGGATCGGGTTGGTGGAGTTTGGCGGAACAAGGTTGCGAATTTCCTTCCCGACACCATGCCCCACCTCAGATGTTTTCTGGCGCTTCCTCGAGACGAGGTTCTCTTCAGCTTGCTCGGTCACCTGAGCCTCGTCTGGTTGATCCCTAAGGATGTCGGATGTCGACACCGGGGTAGAAGATCGAGCCGGGGTCCTCTGGCCCCCAGAGATTATGGCACCGGACACTGGCTTCTTCGACCTGATACCAGCCAGTTCTTGGATCTTCTTGGGGTCCGTCTTCTTAGGATCAGGCATCTTGCCCAATGCCTCCAGCTTTGAAAAGTGTTCCACTGCAAGCAAAGATAAATCGACATTAGTACACAATCAAGACGAAAACAAGTCAAAACGGAAAAAGAAAAGATACTAAAGTGTAGCAGCTCGACAGAGTGAATAAAAATCCTACGTAAGACTCGGACGTCCTCATCGAGTTCCAGATAAGCGCCCGGACCAGCCGTCTCGATGTCAGCGAAAGGATATAGAGAATGCAGGTTTCGAGTTGCGACGTCGGGGTGAACGCTCTCGATAATCCCACACCCATTGAGGACATCCGAGTCGAGTCTATCATGCCATTTCTGGGGCCTTCTGTACCAAGTATGGACGTCGATGTCTTCCAACCCGTGTCAGATAAAGAAAAAGTGAGGCTTCCACTCGCCCTGAGACGAGGTCACTTTCCTCACGAATTCCGACGTCAGAGGACGTCTTTGGAAAGTATACCATCCAGCATCTTGTAGGCCCTGAATTGCGTAGTATTGCCGGAACAGCCGGACCGTGAACTCAACTTTGGCGATTCGACACGCCAGCACAAAGCCCATGACACTCCTAACCCCATTGGGAGCAAGTTGGGTAACGCAAATCTTATAGTGTTGGATAACTGCTACGAGGGACGGATCGAAAGGAAACCTTAATCCCTCCTTCAATTGCGCCTCGTATATGGCGCAGAACCCAGGGGGAGGGTCACAAGCGAATTGAAATTGACCGTGTGATACTTTGATGTTTGCAAAAGAGTATGGGATGCCGTATCGTAAACAGATGGCTTTGGCTTTCTCCTGGGTCAGATCGGATATGCATCCATACGGTCCTTGGCCTTTCATCATTGTTTGGCGTTTGGCTACGGGTCGAGAAGACGATTCTTCTTCTCCTCCCTCTTCTTCTTCTCCAGCAACTCTCTTACCGGAAGCAATTGGACGCTCAGAAACCGTTTGCTCCATCGATTCTTCTCCCACTACAACAACTTCTTCCCTGTTTTGAGAATCGCTATCGCTACTAGACATGGAACTGGGGAAAGATACAAGAAACAAAAACAAAAGGGAAAATTTGAGTAAGATTAGGGTTTACTTGAGTTTTCGGCTAAAACTGAGATTCGCAGAAGTTTGTAATGGCAAGTGAGAAACTTTGGTATCTCGGACTCCTTATATGCTTGTCAATCTTCTAAGTGATCTGAAAGGGCGGATTTGGGGGCAGTTATATGATATGGAGCGCGAGAATCAAGGACAGAATCCCCGCGTGGACCAATGAAAGACGCTTCGTTTCCTGCACCAATTAATACTGCCAATGTGACGTCATCCTACGACAGTCTATATCGACTAGGAGAGACAGCTGTATTCCCGCCTAAAGAAGACCACGTGTCGAAAGGGTCATTCAAATTTTCAGATCCGACCTCAGCACTCGAGATGCGCTTCCCTCCGATCTGGGGGGGCTTATGATGATACGGGATTCCACCCCTCCACGTGGAATTATTTGGTTGGTCCAGCTGGCATGTGGAAAAGTCTATGTTAATTATCCACATCGGATCGGATACGAGACATACCAGTGAAGACCGCAACAACCGGCAGATTCTACAAGTGTCCTACCTCGATCACCCATGTCGGTATGCATCGAGTCGAGACCAAGGCTTCCAGCCCAGGTTCCTAGGCCCAATAATCCAGAGGGTTACTTGGACAAGGGGGCAATGGCCATTAAAGGGTATTTATGACATTAGACCAAACCGCCCTAAGCTTAGGGCAGAAGAAGGACATGCGCCTATAAATACATAGCTCCAGGAACTACGTAAGACTTGATTCCTGAACATTACACAGGATACGTAGGCAATCCAAGATACATTCTTGAACTCAGCCATATAACTAAAAACACCATCTTTATCAGTCTTGGCCTTGCATATTTTCTCTTCTAACTCACCTTTAGATTACACGCAGCCCTGTTTTATCGGTGGTGTGTTATTTAGCATTATCACAACTCATTTCTAGATACAGTACGATAGACATACACACGTATAACCAAAAGGAAGCAGTTTGCCCTCATTGACTCAGAAAAAACTCTACAACTTTTGTGATTGATTACTTTAATTAAAATATTCATTTACCATGTTATTGCATTTCTTACCCAAAATCTCGCATTCATTTAGACATGATGTAACCTTTAAATTTTCACACTCATTTGGAATTTTCTTGGAACTTTGTATCGATTTTCCAAGAAAAAGAATCGTGGGGCCCAATTTCACTACCTTCCAATCCAGATAGTTTGCTTGCACATTTCATATATTGTGGTGACTTCTTTTGCAAAATATAATAATAATAATAAAAATACCCCATTAGTTCCATTAAATATAGGGTTTGCATGCTTTAAGAAGATATCCCTAGATCTTGTCGAAGACCTTTGTTTAGTAAGCTTTTGCTCACCTCATTCTCCATTCTTTTTTTATTCCTTTGCTCAACTGCTTTCATTTTATATATTTTATCTAACTTTTATTTAATTTGGAGTCAAGATTTCTTATATCAATTTTGGTACACTAATACTGAATATAAATGTTTGAACAATTAATATATTAGAGTATGATATTTCAAATGCAAAAAATGGGCTTTTAAAGAAACTGCATGCCTCATACTGGTTAATATAATTCTAAGAAATTACTAAAGTTTGAGAGTGGAATCGGGTTAATTCGAAAAGTAAACAATTCAAGTTCTAGTCTGCATTTTTTTTACCAGACGACTTTGATCGAGTATCGAGCTCCAGTCTCTTAATTCAGTAGACTCGGTTCAATTACTTCGATCCCTACTTTAGATAATTGTTGCATCATTTTCAAATTGTGTTATACTCAACTCAATCAAAGCTATGTAAACGTTGAATCAAGTAATTTTCAACTACTGAAACCATTTTAATCCAAATTATATAATGTAATTAAAGAGAATGAACAATTGCAACTATAATTTCAATTAAAGTAGATTGTGTTAAATATGTGTGTGTACATGTATTAATTGTTGGCTGCATGTCGTTGAGAAATACTCATAATAATGAATCCACTAAGTAGTTGGTTGAACAATTAAAGTTATAATCCTATAAAATAAGAATTAAAGCAAAGTATTAGATTTGTTGGGAAGGTAGCTAGCTACTGCCTAGCCTTTTACCTTCCAGGTGCTTACAATATTCTCTTCATTGTTTGACCTTTGTTTGTTAGAATACATATAATAATATTACTAATCAATTTATCCTCTCTTTAAGCATGGAATATTAATATCTAAATACTCAAGTGGAATTACTTCAATTAGATATGGCTTTAGCACTAATATTTTAAATCATCATGTTAATTATATTATTCGGTGAACTAATATTCCTTTTCTTTTCATGTAGCATTTTTTGAGATAGCGCGCTAGGCAAGTTGGATGAACCATTATCGATTAATAATTCATTTACGGGCTTTCAAGACATGTTAGGTGCAGAAAAAAAAAAAAACCTTGAAAAACAAAAAAATGTTGATTCTCATTGTATCTTTGATTGTTAATAGAAAATATGTTGAGAGTAGACTTAATGATTAAACCCTAACCATGAGGGTCCCCACCCTAACCATGTTGAGAGTAGACTTAATTATGATGGTGGTGGGTGATGGGTGGTGGGTGGTGAGTGGTGGGGTAGATGGTGGTAAAATGCGTAGTGGAATGATGGGAGGTGGTAAGTGGTGGTGGCATTGGTGGGTGGATTGGTTGTGAAGGGTGGAGAGGTATTTTGCTAGCGGGTGGTTATTGATTGGGTCGATAATGAAGAGGGTGGTAGGGTAAGTGGGTGGTGGATGATGGTAGTTAAGTGGAGAGTGTCGGGTCATGGCCGGTGAGTCATGGTGGTTGTGGGTGGTGGCAAGGGTGGCATGACGGGTGATGTTGGGATGTGTTTTGTGGCGATAGTTGCGGTCCCATGGTGGATTAAGTGATGGACACTTCCATCACCTCACAACCTGGTTTTGGGGATGAGACATGGTTTGGTTTTATACATATGGTATCGAAGTCGCACCCTTTATCGCGCAAGTGTTTGGCCTCCTTGTTGGCCTTATAGTGCATTTTATATGCCTTGTGTGCGCGTGTGGCGAAACTCTTTATAGGCGCGACACTGGGGGACGTATTAAAATTGTCTCACATTGGACACTTACTATTGTAGATGAATTTCTTTCACCTCACAACCTAGGTTTTGGGGATGATGCTCTTCCTCTTATATGGGTTTGAGCTTATATTTTCTACAGCAGGTGATTACATGGATTAGGTTGGACACATGCTGTCAAGATAAACGGTGGCGGGTGGTGTATTTTAAAATATATTTATTTTGGGATATACGACACAATTCTTCTACAATTAAAGATGTCACTAAATGTAATTATAATGTCTGAAAATAATCAAGTCACATCAAGCTTAATTATTAAATGAGATGTCTAAATATTAAATGAGAAAATAACGATGAAAAAAATTAAATGAAATGTTTAAATAAAGATGACGAAAAAAAAAAAAAAGTGATAAAAGAATTACCATCTGTCGACAATCAGATCAAATACGAGAGAATTTAAATCAGAGTGAAATAAGGACGTGTCTTTTTTACCGGAAAAAAAATATATTTCACTGTCCTATTTATATATTTTTATGTTTAAATTGTTTTTTTTTTAATTTAAAAAAAAAACCTATATTTTATTGCATACTACCTCCGTCCCACAAAAAGTGTCTAATTTTTGTTGGACACGGAGATTAAGAAAATAATTAATATGTTGTATTTTAAGAATGAATAGACAAATATACCCTTAACTAATCTTAAATGCTTGTTTTGAAATATGAAAGGATTATGGAAAATTAAATGTTAAAATAAGGGTATGATTGGAAAAAATGTATTTAATGATGTATTGAAAATTTAAATGAACACTTTTTATAGGATAATTCATTTTTCCGTTATGGTGACGTTTTGTAGGACGGAGGTAGTATATGACACATCTAATCTGACCGCACATTCTTTGTCTTTCCTTTTGTCTTCCGGACATTTGGAACCCTTGCCATTTAGCATTATTTTAACACACAATTATTGTATTGGAGGATGCACTAATAGTCAAATTAAGCCCAATATCCAAGAACTTTTTCTATATATAAGAAACACATTCTTATCATTTTTCCTACAACCACCAAATAATACAAAAAAAAAAACCCATTTTTCTTGAACCACAATCTTTTACAAATCCAATGGAAAAAGAAGTTTCTGGTTTTGATAATTCATGCAAACTGATCAGATTATTTGGTTTTGATCTTAACCCTTGTGATAAAATCAATCAAAAATTATCAAATGATGAAAAAGATGAGAGCCCATCAAATTCATCATTATCTTCCACAGTTTCATCTGGGAAAAAGAAGGTTCTTCCTAAAGAAGAAGAAGAAAGCGGCAAGAAATTTGAGTGCCTATATTGTTTAAAGAGATTTGCAAATTCACAAGCACTTGGTGGGCATCAAAATGCACACAAGAAAGAAAGGATGAGGAAGAAAAGGCTTCAAATCCAAGCAAGAAATGCTTACTATCTTCATCATGATCATCATCCTCTGCAAAATACCCATCAATTCACTGTTTCTGATGAATCAAAATCTCAAATTAGTTTCAGTTCTGGTGTTGTTATTAATGGCTATGGCTATGGCTATGGCTACGGTTTATCTCATCAGCAAAACCCATGTAAATTTTCTACTACAAATATTGAAAAAATATCATATCAAGAAAGTAAGAAGGCATCAATTAATGGTTCATTGTTACCTAGTTCTAAGAAAAATTGTACTATTAATAGATCTGTAGATCTTCAACTAGGTTTAGGATTGCATTAATTCACCAGTATGAAATTCTTCTATATATACTCTTTTGTCTAGCTGCAGGTGCATCTGTAATTTTTTTGTTATTTTTTTGGAAAATGATATGTTAACCGGCCATCCCCCGAATATGTTGTTGTATGGTTCATGATTTTTGTTTTTTTATATTTTTATTCGTTAATATTCCTAATGTGTGGTTAAAAAGCTGCTGTGTGAAGTGTTTTTGTGTACCATTTAGGTGCCTCCATCACTATCTTATTTTTTTCCGTTGCTTTAAACGTACGGATCAGATCATTTTCGGTGCATGGATTTCAGTGTATTTGTCACATGTGATCGATGGTCTCTAATTATATGGAAATTTTATGGTGGTTCAGGACCAATAGAAATCCAGAAAAACGCACGGGCTCCAACCTTGTAAAATATAAATGTCATGCTTTTATAAATTTGCCCATCTTTTAAGAAATCCTATTGGAGGACAAGTATGACATGGTGGTCCTGGACCACCATAAAACTACTGCTAATTATAATTTGAAAAATGGTTAAGGCACAACCCCTCATCCCCAACCCATCCACATAAAAGGTGGATTTATGGTCCATAATTTTTGCGTTATTTTGTTTTTCTTTTAAATGTTAAAATATGTGGTTATAAATTATTATGTGGATAATTTATGTGGATGAATTTTATGCCTAAATCACTCTCCTTATAATTTCAAGAGTGATTTGGGCACACTCATATTACACACAAAAGTGTACCGACACACATCACAACTACACACTTAGAATTTAAAAAAAAAAAAAAAACAAAGAAAAATTAGAACCACACAACACAAATTTCGGGGGACAAGGTGGGGATGAGGTCGGTACCAAAATCATTTTCCTTATAATTTTATTGGGATTTTAAGATCAAACGCATACCGTTGTACTAAAATCAATTGGTAGTAGGCGCTATTATATTTCTTTATCATTTATGAATGTGAGAAATCTGTCCCAACACCCCCCTCAAGTGTTGGCAATCTGTAATGTTCCAACCAGTGTTCGATTGGCAATCCGTAATGTTCCAACCATGTTAAGATCAAGCGCCTACCATTCTACTAATACCAATTTTGCCAGTAGAGACGCTACTATATTTCTTCAGGCATTCAAGAGTGTGGGTAATCTCTCCCAACACCCCCCCTCAAGTGTGGGCAATCTCTCCCAACACTTGCACAATTTTTCATTCAAGAGCGTGTGCAATCTATCCGACACTTGCACAGTTTTTCATTCAAAAGTGTGGGCAATCTGTCCAAACACCCCCTTCAAGTATGGGCTATCTCCCAACACTTGCATAATTTCATTTTAAATAGTGTTCCAACCAGGGTTCGATCTAATGACATCTGTCTCTGATACCATGTAAGATCAAGCTATTGCCGTTCTACTAAAATCAATTTATAATAGTAAAAGTGTTACTATATTTCCTTATACACTTTAACAGAGGAAATGCTTAGTGTACCGGTTCGGTACACCAATTGAGTACCGAGAATTGATTATAGCCTTTGATTGAGAGTTCAAAAAAATAAAAGAAAAAGAAAATGTTAAAAGCAATGATTGGATAATGTTCTCGGTGCATTTTTCTGTGATGATGGTCGGTGCCCAATCATCATTCAATTTTTTGTTGCATTTTTTTTGACAATAAAGATGTTTGACCTGATCGATCGCAAGATACGGTACAAAATGTTTACAACAATAAGGGTTATTTTTACAACAACTAGTGGGGGAATCACGATGTGGCCCTCGGTTGTTATGCTATAAGCTTGGAATATTAGCTATCAAAATTAAAAAGCGTACATGCATACTTAAAGGCGCACCGTACTATGACCGTTTGCCTCATTTTTTTTATAAACCGGTTATAGTTTTTATGTCTGCAATAAATTCATTTTAGCAAAAATAAAAAAAAACACGAACCTACTTCAATGCTTAGAAAAGCATCTAAACGATAGTGAAGATCGAAATGCTCCTTCGTGTACAAAAAGCTAAAATATATGGCAGAAATCAAATTAACATGAACAAATGACACCAATGCTTATAGATGACTGGATAGAGAAACAATCAGAACTTCACCATCTGATGCAAAACTGCGTAAAAAAAAAGCGTCAAATAGATTCGATTCTTTTATTAACTTCAAAAATCCAATAAATGAAAAAAACAAGCACACTTGTAGATGACAATCATATATACAAGAAGATATAGCAAATTCTGGGTCTTTATTTTTTGAATATTTCAATCTTTAACACATCAATACCAATATCCTACCAAAAAAGACTTCCCAAAACGCAAATTCTCAATCCACACACTACTAATTATGGATTCAATCTAGTCATCAAAAGTGGCTCACAAGTAAAAACCATCAATACCAACAGATCCACTCAAATCCCACCAAAAAGAACTCGCAAACACGAAAAAACATACAACGAAATTGCACGAAATGTGCAAACCTTCTCAAAGATGTTAAAATTTTGAGTTCTCCTCTTTTTCGTCTTAGGTTGATAAGCTATATACTGATCGGCTATACGCAACATGAGTCTACAAGAACACACCTCCTCTCCTCCACAATCCTAGTCATGCCAACTTTTGCATAAGTAGAATCAAATCATATAAATGCAACCAACATCATCTACATATGCTTTGTATTCCACGATAGTTGGAACAAAGTATTGCTTAAAGAGCTAAGAATTCACCAACAACAACATGGTAAGCAAATCCGCTACATCGGGAACCCATACCACTAAATCTATTGCATATAAACTTAATCATAATAAGACATCTTCAATTAGCAAGATCATCAACAAATCAGAGTCTGAAGTCAAAGAAATTTCATCCGTCATGAACTAAATATAATCAACGAACATACAACATAACAGCAAGATGATAAATGGTAAAGGAATCAAGAAGAAAAAAGCTAACCAAATGCAAAGTAGCTCGAGATATGTATTCCTCTGGAGGCCATGAATTTCCCGTTTTTTTTTTCTCTTCTTCCATAACACTTCTTTCAGTGAAATGATAATGGACCCCATTTTGCTCCTTCTCTTGTGGACGGCGCGTAGTGTGACTAACGGAAAACCCGAACATGGATGGAAACTCTTTCATTAGTTTAGAAATCAAAGTCCCCTTGCCGACTCCAGAAGGTCCGCTAATAACAACAGGCTTATCTGCAGTAATGCCTACAACTCCTTTGCTCCAGGCAATCACCTCTGTTCCCAGGTTCTTTTTTTACAGTCTAACAAATGGCGTGTCCATCTGTTTCAAAGCAGAATGATGAATACAATTTAAGAAACAAAATCAAAGATTCCAAAAAAAGTAGTCATCTTCTACACTTCGTACGACTTACTCCTCAAATATGGGGGATAATTTAATTTGTTTCTCAAATTTAATTCAACAAGTCCAGTTTCAAACCAAGGCGTGATCTAACATTAACATGAATGAATATCAAAAACCGTAAAAGTTCTTTCAGATTTCATGCCAAGAGTTCACACCTCAAGGAACCAAAAGCCACCACCAACATTAGAATCTCCCGTAGTAATCAGTATCCGTTCTTCATTTAAAAGCATAGCTGAGCAGCCATTAGAAACTTTAGGCCCTGTTCCTAACTCCGTGGGTATAACCCTGAAATTCATATCAAACAACAAACCAGCATTTAGTAACTTTAGGCCCTGTTAATAGTGAAATTCATTTCAAACAACAAAACTACATTTTTATCAAAGAAATAACAACATAACCTCTTGCAGTTGTATAAAACAACTTACCATTCACCACTTGATTTGTCATAGATTTGGACCCCTAACGGTGATCCGTAACCATTGCCACCAATCACATACTGATCAATCACGACAAAAAATATACATAATGGACATCAAGAAATCAATGAACTGCAAAAAATATTTTAACTGAAAGTGAATCACATCATCTAAATGGAGGACCATACAGTTTTTTCGTCAACATCAATAGCTGTCTTTGAATCAAATCCACTGGAATTATCTCCTAGCAGGTTGTCGGAAACAAATGCGGGAGCTTCCCCCTGCAAGTATTATATCAGAATGCAATTCATACCAAGCATCCAATGAATTATATTTATTTATAACCATTTACTCACCATCACAATTCTTGTTCCGATTGGAAAACTTCCTGATTAAAACACAAGCAAATTAGAACAGATTTAGCATTTCAACAACATAGAAAAGAAAAAGAGATAAACACACACACAAAAAATCCATCACATATATAAAAATACATCCTTTCTACTACCCTTTTCTCAGAGAAATCAGGGGATTGTGCTAAAATTATGATTTTCAATTCAATAAGTGGCGAATAATCAGAGCATCATAACACAATGCAATCACGGAGGAAAAAATAAACCACCAAAAAAGAAAAATTGTAGTTCAATCTATCCTCAGCAAAAATTCCGCCCCTGAGCTGGAGGATAATGGCTGCATTGCTAAATCATGATTTAAACCAAAAAACCCGATTACAGAAATAGGTATTTGATAGTCACCTGATGAATTCAGCGAAAAATCAACGAGAACTGCTTCTAAGCCCAAGAAGCAAATTGAAGCAAAAGCCAAGCAATAGAAGGCCACCGATACTCCGCCACAGCCACCGCCACCGCCCCGATTTGCAGGCGAGAACTCCACAGACGCGATACAAGCGGTAACAAACCTGCAGAATGAAAACGAAAATCAACAACGTTGTACCATGGAAAATCAAAGCAAATTGTCGCAAAGGATCGGGTCTCACCGAACTTTGAAAGCAACAACGATGGAAGTGGGAAATGATCCATGACCGACTCAAAACCTCCTATTCATATCCAACGAGCTGAGGGCGGTGCCAAAAAAACGCTAGTGGAACGTTAAACGTGGAGTGTGGGCATTGGAGAAGAAGGCGGTGGAAATTCGTCGTCCCGCAATAGCAAATATATTAGTAAAAAAGAAGGGGGAAAAAAGGCACATGTAATAAAGGGGGGGGGGGGGGGGGGAAGGAATTTGGTCGTCCCTAGTATGCAACTTTAATAGGTAACTAGGGGAGGCAACGTGCGATGCACGTTGTGGCCCTCGTACTTGTCGAATGCTTGCGCATGTCGTCTATATATGTATGTTCAAAGGTTTTGTTTAGCTGGTGCTATTAGTAAACACGTGGTGAAAGTAGGTGTTAATGTAAGCTTACACCAAAATAGTTACAATTCGTGCCAAAATGTGTTCTAGATTACGTAGTTTAGGGGCTGTGCAAAAGGTACATTGTTCAGCAGATTTCATATGCAGACATATACACCCGGTTTTCGTTTTCTTCGTTGGGCTGCTGTCTGTGTTGGTCTCTGGGAGGAGCTGAGTTTTGGCCTTCGGGGTTGGGTTTGTTAGCAGAGATCGGTATCTCTTTCTGGGGGCTATCAGGTTCACCTAGGCATTTGGAGGTAGGGAGTTTAGGAAGGTTCTGCAGTGTCGTATTCAAGCACAGTACATGGGAAAAATAAGTTGGGGTTGGGTATAAAGAAAAGAATCAGAACTTACTTCCTTCTTCTTTTCAGCAGTAGGCTTTGCTGGTGCCTCTACCATTTCATCATCAGAGACTTGTATGTCAGTAAACAAACTCACAATATGCTCCAAAGTGATAATAAGTAAAAGCACTACAACTTAAGGAACAAAGAACAATAATTTTTAAGCCTTGCACAAGCATATACCGGCATTGTATAAACCCCAAGTAGCCAATGTAAACAAAGAAACCACAAATCCAAGTAATTTCAAGCATTTGACAAACCTCCACACTAACTACAACCGTAAGACTTACTTGACAATAAAATCACCGACCCCTCGGGGGCGCACCCGTGCTATTTGTGAAGAAGAAGGACGGTACCTTGAGACTATGCATCGACTACCGCGAACTCAACAAGGTAACAGTGAAGAATACCTCTACCACGGATTGACGATATTTTCGACCAACTGCAAGGCTTGAAGGTATATTCGAAGATTGGCCTACGCTCCGGAAGCAACAGAAGTAGAACAAAGCGAACCATGGCACAATAACGCAAACAACAAAATGGGAAATCAATTCCACACAAAGCAACCAAAAGCAATACCAGTTCCAATCATTAAAATTCATGAGACTGGATGAATTTATAAAAAGAGAGCAAAACCAAAATGGAAGCATACCTTGAACCACAGCAACTCAGTCAACAAAGAGAAGAAATTAAACACCTCCCGAACAAGCAGAAGCAATTAAACACCTCCCGAAATGCAAACACACCACCAAAATCAACAACAATGTTAGACACACGCCTCCCTAAAGTGTAGGCTTATAACAATGTTAGAGAGACCAAACACTTGAAACAATATATAAATACAAATATATTAGAATCATATCTTGGCTCTACTATTGACTGATGATAAAAAGCATAAAAATCCGCATCCTTGGATGTTAAGCAAAAAATGATAGTGGATAGAGAGATATTTTTGTCACCTTTTATTTGGGCTTGGGAAAAGTGCAATTGTTATTTCTAAGGGGTTATGCTTATATTGTTCTAATAAACACTCCTCTAAGTCCTTTATGCTTTATTCTTCTCACTGTGACACCAACACTCTAGTGAGTTTCAAATGTGTTGTGATGTTAAAGGCTTATTTATGCTCTGATGCCTATGTTTCATACCTAGGTGAAAGCACATCAAGTTGGTGGCACCAATGAGAAGGCCAAGGATCCTATTTTTGGTTTATCAATGGATAGCACTCACGTGTCTCACCAATTAGCAAACTTAACAAAGATGCAAATTTAATTAGTACACTCCCAAAAACAACAATGTCAGGCACACAACTAATGTAATTCAGGCACATTACTGGCCTATGGTAACAACAATGTCAGGCACACAAAGGAAGAAAACAAAGGATCAGATTATCAAAACCCAAAAAAAAAAAAAAAAAAAAAAAAAAAACAAAAACAAAAACAGAGACAAAAGAAGATTCTTTTCTCATTTATTTAGACCCTCTATATGTAACCATGCTACCTAATTTTCCATCACCCATTAGGAGGCATTGCAAACAAAATTATAGCTTGTCAAGTGGATGAGCAAAATCACCAGAAAATTATTAACAGAAATTGAACATCAAAAGCTAAAAACCGTCCCTAATCAAACATTCAGCACATTCCAAGCCGTATTCAGCTCAAAATTAACTGAATAACATTAAAAAGAAGGGAAAAGAGAAGACCACCACCAATTAGCAAACTTAACAGTATACATGCGTTCAAATCAGTTAAGCAACAAAGGCACAACAAAATGATCTATGATGCACCAATGCAAACAAGAAAATAGGAAACAAATCCCACATAAAACAACCCAAAACTATACCAATTCAACTTAATTCATTACAGTCTATTTAAATAATAAACAGGGAAAAAAGAAAAAATCAAACCATACCTTGAACCACAGCAACACAATGAACAAGTAGAAGAAATAAAACACCAATCGAGCTGCATACACACAGGGAATGAAGAACAATGTTAAAGGAATGGGATAATCAAAACTCCACAGTAATAAAACGCAGGTACCAACATTTGAGAGAAAGAAAAGAGAGAGAAGAACCCACCTCGCAGAAATCAGAAATTCCAGATCCCAAACGTCCATTACCTTCCGTATTTTATACAGCAGGAAAAAGGGCGGTGGTGGAACGATCATCGAGCGGACCTTCAAGACCGATCAGGTAATTAAACCACGGGGAACAAAAAAACCCCAAAAAGGTAGGACAACAACGACCAAAAGAAGGCAATAAGAAGCCCCAACAAAGAATTGGAAACAAGAAAACCAACCTGCAACCGGTGAGGTAGATTGAAGAACAGAAACAATAGCACACCACCGGACCTGCAATCACAGCAGAAAAAAAAACAAATGTGTAGAGGCATAAGTCAGTAGACAACAATGGCGATTGAAAATTACACACAGAGAAGAGAGAATGGCGATCAACAGTACCAATTTCAGCAGCATAAAGTTCGAACCTTTCACCCCCATTCCACAAATGTTACTTATAGGCATGAAAGGCGAGGCGGTGGTGGGAGGGTGACACCAGCAAAACACACACCTGGCTACCATTTAGGATGCGGTGATGAACACTTAGGCAGAAGGTGGAGCACAAAAAAAAAAAAAAAAAAAAAAAATACACAAAAGGACAAAACTTTGGTCGTCCATGGATATGCAAAATTAATATGCATACTACTATATATGATATAAGAACAAGGTAAGATAAATAATAATACTACCATATATGATACTACAATATTTTATTTTCTAGTAGTTTTTGTGGCACCGTACCAAATCATACGACTTTGTTTTACTTAACCAAAAAATTCTGAAGATCGAAATGCACCTTCGTGTACAAATCATACGACTTCGTTTTATCTAACCTAAAAAAAGGGGAAAAAAGACAAAAATTTTGGTATAGCGACAACCAAAACGTCGCTAAAGACGGACGACCAAAGCGTCGCAAAAAGCCGGACGACCAAACATGCAGATTTAATATGCATATATACACTATATATGATAACAAAATATAAGACACAAAAAATTTGTTTTTTAATGATTTTCCAACTCTATTAAAAAAAAGGATTTTCCAACTAATAATATTATGACACGTGATACATAAAATAAAAAGAGAGTAGAAATATCATTAATGTATTGTATAAGGTGACTTGATATGGCTTGGCATGTGTTTAAGGCTCATGTATATAACTTTCTTACTGTAGGTTCTAAACATACCTTGTGAGTGTTAGCATCAAACTCCCTACGTTTTATTTTATCTCCACAATAATGATAAAATATAGGGATATAGTAAAAAACTGGTGTAGAGACCACATTTACCCATCATTTTCCACAATGTAGACCGTGAACAATTTTCCATCATTTTCCTACAATATAGACTCATGAACAATGCCACCCACCCTATATTTTTTATTCATTCTTTCTCTCTCTTTCTAACAAAATTAATTTTGAAAAATTTGTTTATAGATAAAGAATAAATATTTTAATGGTGCAAGGACAAAGATAGGAAAGCTGGTGTAGATTAATTTGAATTTAGTTGCTGTAAAATAGGGATATGTATTTTTAATAGTATTTTAGGGATAAGAGTAGGGAGACTAATAATAATGGTCTAACTCATAAATAAATAGGCTTTGTGAGTTGTGGCATCATTTAAAAGAAATGTTACTACCTGGCGAATGATGTAACACATTATTATATCATTAATCATAATGTCGAAGCATTGATATTAATGAAGATCCATTATAATTTAAAGTGCAAAAATGTATTAATTGTATCATTTGTGACATGAGTATGAGCCGATTTCGTACACGTAGCACTTGTCGGGACAAAGGCGGAATACATTTCATCACCGGGGCATTAACCCACGATCTTATAACTGCTCCAGGATTCTCTCTATCAAGGCCATGATTTCTCTATATATGACTGTTCCCCATAAACGGCTCCATTTATCAACCATATATTCAATACAACGCGATCAATAGGGAGACCTATAAAAATATCATAATCCTCATTATCAAAGAACTGCGTTCGGCTTGATGTTAATCACTTTAGGTATCTAACCGGTCAAAATAGTGACAGAGCCATAAATCCTCAACAAATTAAACCATCTAATTACTAGGTTTTTTTTTTCTTTCGAATGATCTATTTACTAGTTGGATTATCCTCTTTAAGTCCAATTACCCGTCCACTCAAAAAAAAAAAAAAAAATTATCAATTTTGTCATAAATCCTCAACAAATTAAACCATCTAAATACTAGCTTTTTCTTTCGAATGATCTATTTACTAGTTAGATTATCCTCTTTAAGTCCAATTACCCGTCCACTCAAAAAAAAAAATAAAAAAATCAATTACCTGATTTCAATCCTGACTATTTTGATTATAGTAATCATACAATTCCACGATCTTATTTTCCACGACATTTCGTGAAGATAATTAAGAGTTGCTTCGAAGGAGAATGAAGAACTCTATTTTGTCCATACAATATAGTTAATAAAAACCTTTATTTTTATTTTATTTTTTGGGGAAAAACAACCTTTATTAAATCCAATAAATATGATTTTGTATCTTTTTAGTTTTTTTTGAAAATTAGACACACACACGATGTGGTTAAAATTTAGAAACATTAGTTGAATTCTATTAAAATACTCAAACGTTGGTGTTTATTGTTTGACCAATTAATGTCTATGATGAAAATTTCAATTTTTTCAATCCCTCATGTAATCATATGCTTAACGTTTGTCATGTCTAAAGAAATAAATTTTGTTGGACTGTTGTTGGCATGCTTGGTGTTTTTTTCTTTTCTCATTGTTTAATGAATACTTTTTTAGAAAGTTTAATGAATAATTTATACACACATGTGTTTTGCCCTTAGTGACGTCCAATATATATATATAGATATATTGTTTGGTTTGTGATGTTGCGTAAAACATCGGGTTTGCGAAACGAATTTATCTTGTGGATATAAAGGTGATGAGTGATTTCGACGGTGAGGGCACGGTGGCGTTTTTAGAACAAAGTGGTGGCGGTTTAGGCGTAAATAATGAACAAGTTTATCTGTTGATAAATTAGCAGAGTTTCTGCTTGTAGTGTATTATAGCTTAAAGTTTGAGAGATTGAATATCCTCTATTTATTACAAGGTGATCCCCTATTTATAGGCTAAAAAGTAAGTCGGTCTACTGTTCATTGACAAGACAACTGAGAGTATATAGCTAAGTTAACTCTGTATGCAATACAAGTGTCCTAGCCAGCTGTCATGATTGGCCAGCTGTTTTGTCCAGCTGGATTGTTAAGGATGGCGGGCAGCGATCAGCGGCCATCGGTATGTGCGGCGATCAGCGGACTCATTTGCGCCTTGTCATAAGATGAATTTGCCTATCTGGGTAGAAATCACATGGAGAAGATGGATCCGGCTTACTGTTGGCGGACAGGACCCGGCTTGTAGCTAGCGGGCTAGAGATGATGGTGGCAGCGGCCAGAGGAGATGGAAACCCATTTAACTATGCAGATGGGCCATAAATGTAGGCCCAATATGGATGAACAGGGCCCCATTCCGATCCGGGTATATCAATGGCCCCCTACTCTGTGCCTGGCGTGTCCGCCAAGGCGGAGAGTAGATCTCTGAAGAACTTTTGGTGAAGCTCCTTTGTGGTCGCTCGTGACAGAGGTATGCCGATACTGTTTTAGCGGGCTTGGACCAGTGTTGGTGAAAACCACCAGTTGTATGCTGTGCATTGCAGCGAACAGGCTTGAATCAGTGTTAGTATCGTGTAGCGAATTACTGATCATATGCTGCGCATTTGTAGCGGACAGGCTTAATTGCCGACAACGCTCTGTCGGGCTTAGTCAGGTGATAATATTCTGTCAGTGGTGTTTTGTCAGAATAAGCCATAGCGGACACTGATTGATGTTAGCCGCTTGAGTAATGTCGGGAGATAATGATGTGCCGAGGCCGCTTATTCTGCGGACAAGTTGATGGCCGTCGAAAAGGTTTGATCGGTTGGAAAATATAAACGGATGTATCGGTACACGAAACGTCACATCAGTCACGTGCTCTGACACGGCGGTTGGGACTGAACCGTCCCTTGCTCTGATTGGCGGAGGAAAAATCGGTAACCGTTCCCACCATCATTACTTTTGAATTTTGAATTCCAAACGTCGTTCCCCATCAATCCTCTCTCTATAAATAGGGGTACTCCCCCAAACACTTCCACTTTTCCGTTCTTTTCTCCTGATAAATTCCTCCGGTGATAACGCAAGGAAATTCCGGCGATTGCAAGCAGATTCCGACGAGCGCTTATTCCAGTCAAAGCTCGACGCTTTATCACCTCCATTATCAATTAGGTACGATATTTCACTTCCTCATTTGCTTTCTGAATCGATTAAGCATTTATTTATTAGACTGTTCTTGCTAGATACACGTACAATGTGTTTTTGCCTCTGCGTTTTTACCTCTCTCTGATGTATGCCATGAGCCCAATATGTGCTTTTGCGATTTTGTGTTCCTTTTTTCCAGAAATACTCCCCTATGCCTGTATGCCATGATTGCTAGTGTTTGCCTCCGTATGGGTATTGGGTTTGGGGTTTGAATGCGTGTTGTTTGAAGCTTTTTCTGGTTTGAATTTAGGGTTTTTCTGGTGAATTGGGGGTTTTTCTGGGCTTTTGTATTTGCTTGAGGAAGATGGAAGGGCGAGGTGTCGGGGTGTGACTGTTTTCACCTCGGCCCCATTTCCATGTCCGGGTGATAAACTGATCCACCTTGCCCTTTTTCTTTTCCAGAATGTCATCAGATCACACACAATCGGACGAAGAGGTCAGGGCCGCTACTGGCTATGGGTCAGAGGAGGTGAGTATGGAGGATGCTTCCTCCAGCGGCGCTGAGGAAGAGTTGGAAGAAAATCCGGGGCACATTAATGTAGAATCTGATTCGGATGTATCCGATATTGGTGATGGCGATGCTGAGGTCGAGGTCGAAGATGACGATCAGATGGCACTGAGCGGGCTACTAACCAGAATGGAAAAAACTCTGAATACTGGGGCCGCCAAACGTAGCGGCAAGCTCAAGGAAGCCGTGGAAGCCGTTGATCCGTCAGAGAAACCAAGGAAATCTCCCAAGGTTGTGGTGTCCAAGAGGAAAGCCGCAAGTGTCCCTGAGCCCGCAAAAAGGAAAAGGGCTCCTAGGAAAAGGTCCGATGACGTCGAGAACGAACTCGCAGAACAAAAGCGTGCAGACAGCGATCTTATATCTCGATGGAAAGAGTTCAAAGATCGAGAAGATTATACCTCGGCGTTATCGGCATACGATATACCAGCGGACTATCGTTTTGCCAGCATGGGTGCGACCAATGTGTCGTGGGTTTGTGGCCGGGAACATCAAGACTATCTGTGGTTGCACTATGACCATCTCGCGGCCGGGCTCAGACCTCCCTTTGACCCATTTTTTGTTAATTTTATGGAGGAGGCACGCAGTGATGCCCCGCGACCTTAGCCTTGGGGTTGTTCGCGTGGTCATGTCGTTTATCATAATTAGTAGGTTGAGCGGACGCGAACCGTCGATGCCGTGCTCTTATACTTTTATAGTTTCTCCCGGAAAGGCGGGGCCGGTCAAATTCAGCCGCGAAGTAGATCTAGCCATGGGAGGCCCCGCTTGTTGTTCGATCTTCCAGACAAGGTAGCGGACTGGGATAAGAGATGTATGAAGGTTGAATCCCGGGTAGGATGGCCGTTTCCGAAGTTGCCGGTGAACTCGGTTAAAACCGAACACTTGGTAAAAATAAAGACTCAATTCGATGATGACACCTTTATATCCGAGCTGAAAGAAGATCTGGGCTATACCCGCAAAGGTGAACCTCAAGCTCGCGCATTTAACTGGCGGTTGTTACTGGATGTCGGCCAGCCCTATCTTAGGCAAGCTGGACTTTCTGGGGCCGGCGTTGGCGCTCCCTTGATTGTAGTCGAGTCTCTGCCGACTCACCCAGACTGGTATGGTGAGTGTCACCATGGCAGGTTCATGCCTTCTCAATGTGGTATCTGCGGCGGTTACCCTAATATGCGAGCACCGAGTATGATTTTTACTTGTATTCTTTTAGATTCTTTTCATAATATGTTTTTTCTCATATCCTCTGGTCGCTAATAAACAATTGTTCTCCGCAGTACCATGGATAAATTAGTCCGTCGCGATCGGTGACCGACAAAGAAAAAGACCCTCGGCGAGGTGAAGAGAGCCGCCGAACTAAAGGGGATCAAAACATCCCTTCCAATGGTCGACTTACAAACGGCGGCGGCCGGTGCTTCGGAGCTAAGGTCGTGAAATCATCCCGGCCGCCGCCATTATAGAGAAAACTGCAGCGGGCAAAACTCGCGTACTACTCGTCAAAACCGCCCGTGGGTGATAAGAAGAAAAGGGTCGCGGTTGAAGAGATTGAGCCCGATGGAGACGATAGCGGCGTGCAGGAGGTCCCTCCTCTCAAGAGATCCAAAACTGACAAAAGCAAAGAGAAAGTTGTTGATCAAGGCAAACCTGTGGCCGATGAGGTGGTATCTGCGGGTACGAAGGTAGTAGTGCCCTTTGCCGGAGTCCCTATCGGGCCTAGAGGTTGTCCCGCCGCCTGGTTGGACAAAGAGTTCATGCGGCAACAACCTCTCGACCTGGCCATGGCGCGCACAATTTCAAGGGGTATCGCTGATGTGCCCCCGCTGAGACATTTCAGATGGGGTATCCCTAATGATATCCAGATGGAGGTAGGCCGCGGGATAGCGGACAGGGTTGTGCTGGCGGATCAAGTTGATCCCCGCCGTGCCTTTCTTGGGAGTATTGAAGATTTGTGGGGCTTATACGGCGCCACGGTGAGCATGGTAAACGTCCTTTCTTGTTCTTGTTTTTCATTCCTTTTATTGTCGTTTTCCTCAAGTCAATATTGACTCCGCTGTTGATTTTTCTTCCATTAGGTTGGTACTGGCTTGGCACAGTTCGTCAATGATTACAGAAGCACCATAGCTGAAAGTGTCAATGTCAGGAAAGAGCTGGTCGAAACTCAGAAAGCTCTTGGGGCCGCAAATGCCGTGTCCGCTGGGCTTCGTGGGCGGTTAAACGCAGCTGAGGCGAGAGAATGAGAAACTGAGGGCGCAGCTGACCGAGACCCAGAAAGTTAACTCGACCTCGTGGAGCAGGGTAAATCTGTTGATCGGGCCATACAGGAGATGAAGCTTAAAGTTACCGAGGCCCAAGCTCATTGGGAAGCCGAGCAAGCAGCGTGTACGGATCTGCGGGCACAACTGAAGGATCTAGGCTCAAGTGTTGAAGGTCAGCTCAAGGCCGCTTCTGATGACGGCTTTATGATGGGATATGACCAAGGGTTTTATCATATCGCGAGGTGCGTCCTGGCTCATGACGGCAGTACACCCGACCTTGATGTCCTAGAGGAATGGATTCTCACCCATCCCTTCTCAGATTATCTAAGAGAATTTCATGATCGCATACCCTTTTCTGATATTGAGCTTCAGCGCTATGTTCCAGAGTGTGATCCTGATTGGGTGGCCCCCGCTGTGATTGGGGCGAATCTGAGAGAGCGTGTGCGCTTGGCTACAGAAGCAAGAGAGAGAGCGGCTGAAGAGGGCGAGCAGGTTGGGGGTGAGGTGGAGCAAACCGCTGAGCCGTTGGTAGAGCCCTCCGTATCTGAGACAAATGCTGATCAGATGCTGCATCATTCTCTCCGCGAAGAGAATGTCCATAATGAAGAGATGCGGCCTGAGAATTCATAGATTTCTGCCTTTGTTTTGTAAAACATTATTCTGAGTTCGCATATGCATAACCTTCTCCTTTCCGCACTTTTATCCGTACATTTGTTTTTGTAATAATTAGTATGCACCTTGTCCAAATTATAAGTTTGTTTTCTATCCGCTTTTGATGTACGCTTGTGTCTTGTCTCAATTTATTGCCTAAATTGAGTCCGATTATGTGGTTATACGGCCCCTTGTTTTAGATAAGATTTCAGGTCGAACTCGTGTGGACTCATCTTCGAGATATGCCCCACTTGAATCTTATCTGAAATAAATTGCGGTCTGGAAGCTCGTGGCCGCTTTAAATTTTCCCCCAAGTCTGAAGTCTGACCGAAGGTTTGTTGAAAAAAACTTTTGAGCACGACTCTTTTCTATCCGCGTATACTTATAATTATTTGCATAAAAAGAGAATGTAAAATCGGGCTTTATTAATTTTGAATCACCCCGCTAGATGAGTAAAGATTACAAGCAAAATAAGAAAGCCTAACCACTCACGTCGTAAACGAGAGGATAGCCATAACCCTAACCGATTTATTACATGTAGTACCTTTTGAGGTTGTCCGCATGCCAAGGTCTATTGAGCTCGTAGCCTTGATGATTTCTGAGGACATAAGTCCCTTTTTTGATCTCCTTGCGACTTGATAAGGGCCTTCCCAATTTGTCGTTAGCTTTCCTTTATTAGGCTCCATACCCGTGGCCTTTCTGTTTCGAAGAACGAAATCCCCGACTTTAAATGAGTGGTCGCGGATTCGTTTGTCGTGTTGTTGTTTAGAGATTTGCTTGTAGTTCGCTAATCGATGATAAGTCGCTATTCTTTTTTCCTCCACTAGATCCAAGTCGATCTGTCTGTTTAAAAGATTATCCGCTGGGTCATACAATGCGACCCTGATGTTGGGTAAAGCCATTTCAACCGGAGTCATAGCCTCGATCCATAAGTAAGAGCAAAAGGAGTTTCTCCCGTGGGTGTTTTGATAGTGGTGCGGAGTGCCCAAAGTATATCGGGTAACTCATCAACCCACCCTCCCCGCTTTCACTTTGTCGTCCACGCTTTTCTTCAACATTTTGATTATTTGTTTGTTGCCGGCCTCGGCTTGGCCGTTTCCTTGAGGATAAGCTACGATGACCGCCGGTGTTTGACTTTGAATTCGTCGCAAAGATCCGAGAAGTCCTTCCTAAATTGCGGGCCGTGATCCGATACTACGCCGCGGGACGCCAAAACGTGAAAAAATCGATCGTGTAAGAAGTATCCTGTCGCTTTTGCGGTTATCTTAACCATAGGTTTTGCTTCAATCCACTTTGTAAAATAATCCACGGCTACTATGATAACTTTGCATCCGCCTCTTCCTGGTGGAAAAGGTCCGATGAGATCGAGTCCCCACATGTCGAAAGGCCAAGGTGCGACCACAACGCTTTGTTCGACAGATGGTATTCGGGGGATGTCTGCGTGTTTTTGACACTCCGGACATTCTCTTACCAGCTTTTCTGAGTCTTTAAGGATGGTTGGCCAATAATACCCTGCGGTTATGACCTTCTGTGCTAAAGAACGGCTAGCGGGGTGGCCCCCACACACCCCTTGGTGAAGTTCGATAAGGATTGTCTTGCTCTCTTCCTCTCGAACACATCGTAAAAGAGGCCTAGTTGCGGACCTTCTGTAGAGTATTCCATTGTTTATAATATACCTGGCTGCTCTTTTCTTAAGAGCGCGAACTTTGTCCGTCCCCTCGGGTAGTAGGCTCCGTTTCTATGTAAGCTTGAACTTCATCAATCCAACATGTAGTTGGTGCTTTGGTATGTCAATTTCCATGATTTGTGCTTCCTCAATAGCGGGTACGGCTAGATACTCAATCATTATCGAGGGATCTGCAATTTCTTCTTTGAGTGATAGCTTGGGGAGATAGTCTGCTCGCTCGTTGTCCTCTCTTCCAATTCTGATGAACTCGCAATAGTTAAAGTTGCTTTTTAGTTGTCGAACAATCTCACCATACTTCTCTAGAATACCACAGTGCGTGTCATAATCCCCTGAGATTTGGTTGACAATGAGTTGGGAATCACAAAATACTTCAACATTTTCCACTTTTAACCCTTTGGCCAATTTAAGCCCGGCAATTACTGCTTCATACTCGGCTTGATTATTCGTGGCCGGAAATTCGAACCTCAAAGCTTTTTCGATTTCCTCCGTTGTTCCGGGCTCCATCAAGATTACTCCGGCCCCACAACCATTTCGACTAGATGCCCCATCCACATACAAATGCCAACATTGATTGGGCTTATTCCTGGCCGCAACGGGCTCGTGTGATAAGGGCGAACTTGGTGGTGGCGAGCTGAAACTTGTCTCTACGATAAAATCTGGTAATGCTTGACCCTTGATAGCTTTTCTAGGTTGATATTGTATATCGAATTCAGTAATTTCGATAGCCCATCTGAGAAGTCGACCCGAAAGATCCGGCTTGTGCAATATTTGACGCATTGGACTATCCGTTAAGACAATTATTGTATGTGAAGTAAAGTAAGCCCTGAGTTTGCGGGCAGCAATGACAAGCGAGTAGGCTAATTTTTCAATATTAAAATAGCGACTCTCCACCGGACTGAGAGCCTTGCTTACATAATAGACGGGATTTTGGAGGGTTCCGGCCTCCTTGACAAGAACGGCGGCAACAGCCCGGTCTGAAGCCGCCAAGTATAAAAACAAAATGTCTCCTTCTACAGGGCTAACCAAAAGAGGTGGTTTCCCTAGATATTCCTTCAGAGCTTGGAATGCCTGCGAACACTCTGCGCTCCACGAGAAAGTTTTGTCGCCTCTGAGAATTTTGAAGAAAGGAAGACACTTCTCCGCTGATTTTGATATGAACCGACCCAACGCAATGATGCGGCCATTTAGCTTCTGAACCTCTTTGATAGTTGTGGGCTCTTGCATGTCAATTAAAGCCTGAATCTTTTCTGGATTAGCCTCGATGCCACGACGACTAACCATGAACCCAAGAAATTTGCCTGCCTGGACACCAAAAGTACATTTGGCCGGATTGAGTTTCATTGAGTGTTTTCGAACGTTGTCGAAGGTTTCTTGAAGGTCAACGGCGTGACCGCTCTCAGCGGACTTGACAACCATATCATCAATGTAAGCTTCCATATTTCTTCCTATCTGCGAGCTGAAGACCTTGTTAACCATTCGCCGATAAGTCGAACCCGCATTCTTCACCCGAATGGCATCATCTCGTAATAATATAACCCTCCGGCGGCTCGAAAGCCGTTTTCTCTTTGTCGGACTCAGCCATTCGTACTTGGTGATACCCAGAATATGCATCCAAGAAACTTAAAACTTCAAAGCCAGAAATAGAGTCTACTAACCGATCGATTCGTGGAAGCTGATAAGGGTCCTTGGGACAAACTTTGTTGATATCGGTGAAGTCGACGCACATCCTCCATTTGCCATTGTGCTTTTTCACCATAACCACGTTTGCTAGCCAGGTAGGGTAGGCGAGCTCTTTTATTATCCCTGCTTGTAAGAGTTTTCCAACTTCTATTTTCACCGCCGCCTCCTTTTCAGCTGAAAATTGACGCGCTCGCTGTTGTATTGGCTTGAAAGTAGAGTCGACGTTAAGATGATGAAGAGCGACGTCAACCTCGACTCCTCGCATATCCGTGACAACCCGTGCAAATGCGCTCGTATTTTCTTTGAGTAATTGTACCAATTTTTCCCTTTCAAAGGAACTCACCGAGCCCCAATTTTGACTTTCTGATCGGGGTATTCATCGTTGATGATTACCTCTACTAACTCATCCTCTGCTGTAAAATCAGGCTCGTCCCTGACTTGCAATGTTTCGCATTCCACTTTAACTGTCTCATGTTTGGCGACGACCCTGATCATATCAATGTTTTCCATGTGCGGGGGCTGCTCAATTCGTGCTCTCTTGTTCCCTATTCTCATTTCATGGATGTATGTTAGCACAGCTGCGGGTTCGCTGATCGACGTTCCGATCCTGTCCCCTACATAAAACTTTGCCCGCGATGAGGAATGGATGTTACCATTTGAAATTGTTTCGTGGCGGGTGTCCCAATTATCATGTTATAATTGACCGGAGATCGACTACCAAAAATGTCACCTTTTCCGTGCGAAAGGGCGCGTAATCTCCCATTTGTACATCTAAGTCGATGGCCCCCTTGACTCCGTATTTTGTGATTTGTAAATCCCTCAAGGGTACCATTGTGCGGCCTCGCATTGGAGTCGCCGAACCCCAATTCTTTAAAGCGAGTTGTAGTATAAGATGTCGCGGCAAGCTCCCCGTATCAACCATCACTCTGTTGACACAAGCCCGATTGACGACCACTGAAATGCATAAGCTCATATCCTCTGTGTTGATCGAAGTCACCAGGTCACTTCGAGTAAAGGCCAGAGGTTGCTCACTTCCACGCAAAACTATAGGCTTCTTCACATGTTTGTTGATGGAGCCGATGCGATTCTTAATCTGATTGTTACTGGGAGGAGGCTCAGTTATCATTCTAATGTTCCTGTCGAACTGACGAGCTTGTTGATTCCTCCTATCTGGACCACCATTATCTAGTTTGAGGTGATCGTGGTGTCCGCGAGCGAGCAACTTCTCTATTGCCCGTTTAAACTGAATGCATTCATCAGTAGTATGTCCCTTATCTCTCGTGATAGCCGCATTTTGGACGCATCGCGGCGGGTATCCGGTACCATCGGATAGGGCTCGGGAATCTCGTCTCTTATTTCATTCAACACTTGGGAATAAGAAATTCTGAGCGGCGTGAAATCCTCTTCTTTAAATCTTTCCGGTTTCTTGATTTCCCGATCCGCCCTCGGCGGGTATCTCTTGGCGGGCTACGCTCGGCCCTCTCGTTTGCCTTTGTTGGATGAAGGCGCTCCCTCGTTTCCCGCGGTGCAATGTACTTTCGGTCGAGCTCAACATCTCTTGTAGGTTCGCCGGTGGCGATAAAGCGAAATAAGATTTCAAATACCCCGGCTTCAACCCCGTTTCGAAGCTAGTCATGACGACGTTATCCGCTATGCCCCCGGTTAGCTCGTACACTTTATAAAACCGCTCATAGTAGGCGCGGGTAGCCTCATTGTCGCCCGTCGGACCTCATGCGAGTCAATGTGCGTCTTTTTTGGTCCTCCCACCGACCTAAATTCGGCTATAAACTTGTTGATCGATCATCCCATGACAAAATCGAACCGGGAGGAAGACTGCGGATCCACGATGCTGCCCTATCTTGCATTGATCCCACAAATGCTATACACCAAGCTTCCTCGCTAGATGTACACAAACTGATTCTGCTTGGAAAAGCGGATAGCCAATCCAGAGGATCCGTCGCTCCATGGTAATTGATAAAATTAGGGTAATGAGTTCCCCCTCTTGGAGCCGCCTTTAGTATACTGATATGAAGCACACTTGTTCCCCATGTCGGGACCACTTTAACTCCTTTCGTGCTCTTTTGTAGCTCCTCAATCTGCTTTTTCATTATTCCCATTTCCTCTTGATTCGGGGGAATATGCGGGAACGCGATATGTCCTCCCAGATCTTGCGAGTCCCCATGTCCTTCGGTGCGAGTTCGAACCTGTCGAGGATTCCTAGGTCGCCCTGAGGCTGCACCGCGATCGTCGACCACGGGCCCCAGCCGACCAAGTGCTGATTTTCTATTTTCTCTTGGTTGGGAGGTCGCATGGCTGCTTCCTTCTAACTCTGATCGCTGATGTTGAACTACTTTTGGAGGATTGAAAGTTGGTTGTAGCTCTGTTTGTGCGGGTTGAGGAGGGCTGAATTTGCGGATAGGTTGGGGTGGTAGTCCTTCGGCAATTAGCAGTGTATTTCCTATCCGCATCTCCTCTACATACTCCATGTGTGCCTGTAGAGCTATTTTGTATGTATCTTGCCGCGGGGGACGCTCCCCCGTTGAAACAACCTCTTGTTCGTTATTTGGGTTAGATGTCCCGGCGATTCCCTTTCCTTTGTTTTTCCTAACCGCCTCCTCATGTATTTCGCGGGCTTTAGCTCTTTCCCGTATGTATGCCCGCATGTTGGTTGTGAGGGCAGGGTTGACGTCTGCCCCATCTGACATAACCTTGCGGCTAGCCTCTCCCCGCAACGCGCTTGCTCCACGTGTCGGGCGTTGATTGAATGGTTTAGTCGGTGTTCCTGGGTTCAAGTTTTTCCCGCCAGCCATGCTAAATAATCAAACTTTCCTTACTTGAAGATCTGAAACCGACAAAAGAGTGTATAAACCAACCTGGGTATTAAAGATGGACTCAAGCGTGAGTATGCGGTGAAATTAGTGATCTCCTTGTTGAGATGAGGAGAGCAGCGGTTTCCTGGGCTGTATTATCCCAAAAGGTCAAAGCTTCAATGACCAATGGACTGGTGATGGTGATAACCTCGTCTAAAACACCGTGAAATCGTCTTTGTGGTGGAGCAAATGATCTCCAAAAGCTGAATGATGATCGGTTTCCCGGTAACGGAGCCAACTGATGTTGCGTAAAACATCAGGTTTGCGGTAACGTTGTTTATCTTGTGGATATAAGGTCGTGATGAGTGATTTCGACGGTGAGGGCACGGTGGCGTTTTTAGAACAGTGGTGGCGGTTTAGGCGTAAATAATGAACAAGTTTATCTGTTGATAAATTAGCAGAGTTTCTGCTTGTAGTGTATTATAGCTTAAAGTTTGAGAGATTGAATATCCTCTATTTATTACAAGGTGATCCCCTATTTATAGGCAAAAAGTAAGTCGGTCTACTGTTCATTGACAAGACAACTGAGAGTATATAGCTAAGTTAACTCTGTATGCAATACAAGTGTCCTAGCCAGCTGTCATGATTGGCCAGCTGTTTTGTCCAGCTGGATTGTTAAGGATGGCGGGCAGCGATCAGCGGCCATCGGTCTGTGCGGCGATCAGCGGACTCATTTGCGCCTTGTCATAAGATGAATTTGCCTATCTGGGTAGAAATCACATGGAGAAGATGGATCCGGCTTACTGTTGGCGGACAGGACCCGGCTTGTAGCTAGCGGGCAAGAGATGATGGTGGCAGCGGCCAGAGGAGATGGAAACCCATTTAACTATGCAGATGGGCCATAAATGTAGGCCCAATATGGATGAACAGGGCCCCATTCCGATCCGGGTATATCAGTTTGTTACTTTTATGTTGTGTACGAAGAAGAACAACGATGATTGTTATATTTCTAGAATTAGATAATATACATGCATATATATATATATATATATATATATATATATATATATATATATATATATATATATATATATATATATATATATTCGATCGTGTTGTAGCGTTTAGAATTGTCTTAGATATTACAATTTGTTAAGTGACATATGTTTTTCCACAACTTTACAAAAGAGAGACATTTTTTGGTGGTGATTGGGAAGGTACCGGTTGTTCCCACAAAAAGCTAGGTTGTTAATATTTGCTACTGTTTCTGGGATATGCATAGGGTTTCCAAAATTCAGATGTTATGTGGATTGTTTCTTCTACTTGTTCTTTTTTATAGTTGGTTGGGGTATTCGAGCTTTATTTTCTTCAGGGGTGGTTTGTCGCTTTCTGTTGGATTTTCCTTCTCTCCTTCTGTATCCTTTTCTGTGCTTGTTCCAGCTGCAGCCTCTTTTAACCTCTTTCCTTCTTGCTTTTCTGCAATCATTTTATGTATATGTGAGGTTAGTGTATTGTTGTACCAATGTTCAATAAATCCATGCAATTACCAAAGGCTTCAACTATAGAATGTGTGACGGGGTGGGTATAAAATGATTACATACTGATTATTGTTCTTGTGTAATGGTTTAGACTGTTATAGTTTATTGTTACCTGGGGTATCTTCCATCTGTTTAGTAGCCTGAATTTTAGTTGCTGTTAGATCACAAGTGAGGTCAGAGTTACTCCAATTCTGAACATTGTATCTTGGTCTTTGGTCGGCATACTTCTTTCCTGAAGGTCTGATTTGTGCTTTTATTTCCTTTCCATGCAGTTTCTCATTTACCATGTGCATCAAGTTTTCCATCTCCTGTGGAATAATATGTCAATATCTAACATGTAAGTTACGTTTAGTTGACAAAGCTGTTGTTATATGACATTTTGTATGTTATGTTCTGTTAGTATATCGTATGTGGTTTGGTTGATATGTGTGTACCTTAGGTTCCATGGCATGTAGCTGTGTTGCATTGTGTTCCAGTAGCTTCTCAGCGCATTTGTCAAACATTGTCGCTGTGATACTCCTTGTGTCATCCTTTAAGTGTACAACCATTTTGCATCTGTTTTGATTTGAATAATTAATATCTCGTTTGTTTTTTTTGTATTAAATGTAGGAGTAATATGTTGAAGTTGTACGGCTTACCTAGGCACTCGCAATTTCATCTTCATTGCAAGTATTGCAACGGAACTCTTCGTTTGCTTGTGCTTTGGTTGGTTGATGGCATTTGGGACATGTAGAGTAGTGAATTTGCTGAGAGATATCTTGGATTGACATGTGGCCGATCATGTGGAGGTCCTGCAAATGCATTGTTTCTGTTATATTATATTTAAGAATATCTATGTTGATATATTGTGTTTGATGGTTAGAGAATGGATCACCATTTGTTGCTTCTGTTTCATATATAATATATATAGTAGCTACCTATGTGTTTTTATATTTATTACCTTGGTATCCTCTGGAGTAACCTGTGTTTGCTGTGTACTGCTTGCCTTGTAAGATTGAGAGGTCATTTGTGTTGTTTTAGTGCCTTCTGTTATTGCAAGGGCTTTGATTGTGGCTGTGTTCTCCTTTACCCTGTTGCAAAATTGATTGCTTGTTAGACCTCTTTGGTTATATGTGTTATATGAACAGAGAGTAAGCTTGTGTTGGATCTTCACCATTTTTGCATATGCTTGACCTGCGGCATATCAGGTTCTACTGTGACATAGGAAAATGGTACTGTTGAAAGTGAGCCACCTGCATTAACAGAGAGAGTAAAAAGTTATGTTATTAAATATAATTTTTTATTATGGGTTATGGATATGATTTTGTACTTGGTTTACCTGAGTATTCCGTAGCTATCAGACGCCTACATACAATTATAGGCATTGTTTCTCTTTTGTGATATATGGTGGATGCCTGGTTTGATACAAATTTTGCCCACATTGTTAGTGAGTAGGGCTTCATGCTGTTTTGGTAACAAGGATAATGTCATATTTATAAAGAAATTTGTATTAGAATATGTAGTAATGTAAATTAAACATCAAATAAAGGTATTGCTTTGAGTGTAGGTGGTAAATGTATGTAAATTTGGATTTAATTTGCTGCTGAATACATTTGTCTTTTTTTGTTTCAATGTTTACAGCTTTGGTTCAGTGTATTTATGTCTGTTGGCTGAAATGGTGCAGACCTGGGTATTTGTTATATTTAATGTCATTGTAGCAATGTTTTGGTACTACAAATTTTGTCCTTATGCTCCCAACTAAATGACAAGCTATGCCACTATGAAATTTATTACAGGCTTAGAGCTTTTGCTATTTAAAGTTGGTTGATAAATATTGTTGTTTAAACTACATCCGTTCATTGTGTAGTATCTGGAAACGTTTCAGTCCTACTTAGATTTCAAAAACACAAAGTATGGCTTTTGAAAGAAACTTTCCTGGCATAATTTATGAGACAGAAGAGGGGGTGTATGATGCTTATGCACCACCAATTCCACCTACAATAGATGGGGTTCCAATCACAGAAGCGGATATAGTGAAGGTGGGCAGTTATCCTGACAAGGTTGTGAAAAGCTTGGCAGTGGAACGTGATAGGAAGGGGCAGCAACTATACAACAAAACTTAATGAGGAAACTATGTGGAAGAGGATGTACCGCAGCGAGGAGGAATTGAAGCAGCAAAAGCTAACTACAAAGGAGCAGATGAGGCTGCAATATTTGTGGAAAGGAAAGTGTGCTATGTTGGAGGTTGCACGAGCATAAAGTAATGCTAACAATAGCAGCGAAGAGGTTGGAGAAGAAGATCATTCTGAGTTGCCAAACGGGGATGTTTACTGAATTTTTTTTTCCAGTTTTAGAACACAATTTCTATGGTGGTAATTCTAGATTCTCTATGAATCTATAAAATAAGTGTTGTGTTGTGTAACAGCTTTTTATGTTTGACTAAGTGTTTAAGTTTGTTTTGGTTTCAGAATGCAGTTTGTTTTTTATGTTTGTTTTGTTTTGGTGCTATGAATGCAGTGAATAAAAGAATATGGCTTATTTTGATTTTTTCTAATTTATGGTAAGACAATCATCATAATAAGTCCAATCCAGCAACCACACATATCTACAACAATATAAGTAGAACAATATATGTTTAAGAGAATAGGAAAACCCAAAAAAAGCACATGAATGATGGAGTAAATGTTTGAACAGGTGAACAACATTACAGTGAGCAATAATAGGTTATCGAGAATACGATCAATAAAAACAGGGAAAGACAAATTTGTTCAAGCAAAGCTTTAAACAAAAGGAAACAAATATTTTGTAGTCACAATATGGTGAAAAAGGCACAGGCAAAGCGGCAACTCTGTAACCCCTATAAAGCAGTTTTTTTGTAGGTAATGAACTTACGTTTGATCGACAATGGTAAATTCCTGCAACGGAGTATTTTTTCCTCGTGCAACCAATTCTCTAGGGGCTTTGACGTCAATAACTGCAGCTATGATGTCTGGGAGACGAAATTTACAACAGTTAGAAGGAGATAAATTTATATATTTTACTAATGATAAAAGGAGAAAGTGTATATCAAATTTTGCATTATGTGCATATACCTATTGGATTCCGAGTACCAATGAAGGATGGTATTGCATCAAAAGAAGTTGTTTCTATTTCTGGATAGGCAATCAACTCTTCGCGATTCGTTATTGGACGTATATAAGTTGATGCCATGAACACCCATTCCAATGTCATTCCAGGAGACATATGGCGATAGAGTTCTTTAATTGGCTGGACTTTTGCCTCTCCAATGATATAGGTTGAAAACGGAGACAAAGTTTTGTCTAGTAGGGATATGGTTTGGTCCCAAAGTATGCCTTCAATACGGTTACTCGTTTTACATAAGTATATATAACGATCTTAGATAAGACAATGGTGGTTTAATTGTTTATTATAGCGAGTTTTTGTTTAAGATACCTGATTGTCTTGCATCAGTATTTTCTGCGTACGACGGCCATCTTTACCCGTATAGATATTGGTCTTGTCCAGAATGATTACCTTTACCCTCCATTCAGTAGTGGTAGTTGTAACTTCACTGATTGTTAAGTTTGGTGCTTTTCTAGCCATTCTTGAAAACTATTTTGGAAAAATTGAATCAGAATTAGATTTGTATAAGTACTGATCTATTTTTGTTAACATTTTGGAATAGATAGAGAAGAAATTTTACAAATGCATATGTTTAATTATAGGTAGTAATTATGGTTGTATGTAATTTTGTGCTCTATGAATTATTTCACGAAATACAATATTTTGTGTTTTGTTTGGTCGTATTTCATCTGCTAAAGTTGGTGGGGCAATGAGTACTTTTACTGCATCAAACTTTCTTACTCTTGAAAGAGCAACATATAATTGACCATGGGAGAAGACAGGTTCACGGAGGTATATACCAACGCTGTCTAATGTTTGACCTTGAGCTTTGTTAATAGTCATTGCGTAACAGAGCCTTATTGGAAATTGGTATCATTTGAAAGCAATGCCAAATTTTTCGTTGTTTGTAGGTTGTAATGGAATTCTATGCAATATAGTCGTACGTCCTTTGTAGGGCCCAGCTCCAATCTCGGCCACTATGGTATGTGTGTTAAGTTCTTTGCAAAGCATTCGAGTACCATTGCATAAACCCTCAGTAGGGCATAGATTTCTTAGAAGCACTATTGGTGAGTTGATTTTCAACATAAGTTCATAAGGTGGCAAACTACTTGGATTTAATGAGTGTAAGAAGTCTTCGTAATCTCCTTGGTCCTGAGGGTTTAGAGTCGCGTCGATAGCTGTATATGTTTTCATATCACCTTCAACTCTATTTAGAATTGCATGGTTTATATCATTCACACAACTATTTGTGGCAGCTAGTAATGCCCTATTCATCAACATGTCATAATTGGCGAAGAAAATTTCTCATATTCGGATAGACAAAATCAATTAATTGTTGCAGTGATTTATCTTCGTCAAAAAAGGGTATAGTTATTCTATGAGGCAAAACAATGTTTTTATCATCATCCTCAGGTTCTGTACCGTTACCAATACGTAGAAGGTATGATGCAAAAGCAGGATCATTAAGGGATCTCATATTCTGTGTTAATTGAATCTTTGTAAGGTGAGGCCATAAAGGTGAATGGAATATGCTAGCATCTATTTGTTGTTCTTTAGTTCCTCTAGTTACAACGGGTAAGACTTGTCTGAAATCACCACCAAATATCACGGTTTTATTTCCGAAGGGTAGATCTACCTCTGTTATATCTCTTAGCATCATTGCAAATGCTTCAATTGTCTCGCGATGTGCCATGGGAGCCTCATCCCAGATAATGACTTTTGCTTCCTTAATCAATTGTGCTGTTGCTGATTGTTTACTTACATTCGCAACTTTTTCCTCATCACTATGTAGGGGCAAGTTGAATCGTGAATGTGCGCTTCGCGCTCCGGGTAGCATACATGCAAAGAACGCCGGAGGTAGCTGTGGCAAGTACGATATATCCTTGTGACCTTAGTGTAGCCATAATTGCTTTGTAAATGTATGTTTTTCCTGTCCCACCAGGGCCATCAATAAAAAAAGATGTTGGTTCTCCGGCTAAAACCTTGGTCAATATTGTTTCATATGCGTGGCGTTGTTCATCATTAAGTTGATGAATGCCTAGAATGTCATTCGGAGAAACTTCTATATTTCTTTCGCATAATATGTCTTTTGCTGGCCCTTTCTGGTTTAGCAGAAAAGTTGCGTCTATACCAAGTTGGAAATCAAACAAGTTCCGACCCATGTGATCTAGGAACATGGATATATCTTGTAAAGCTTTTCTCCTTCCTTCTAACTGAAGCATCTCGTTGTTTCCAGTGTTTTTATTATAATCCTCAGATAGCATGGGTTTATATTTGTCCCATAGAAGGCGAGGGTTTGAGGGGGAGGAAAAAGTAAGAATGGATGCAAAAAGATGTCGTAGTTGCCTAGGCATTTGGTAAAGTACAGCCTCTTCTAAACACTTATCTAGGTCAGAATCGGTTGATAGCAAATTTCGAGCTAGAGCTGATTCCCTAAAAGTAGGATAAAGGTAGTTATTGAACGTTAGTAAATCATCGTATGATGTAGGTGCTTTTATATGATTCAGCAATAATCGAAGGTAATATCGCTCGCCTTCCATTGGACCAAATAGATACAATGCGTCCAACAACCCTACCCTTTTTCCGTTCGGTCCACGTGCGTTTTCCGTAATCCCAAACAAAAAACTTCGGGAAATCACGATATAAAAGTTGTAAAGAGATTGCGCTTGGTTAGTTTTATTCATGTAGAAGAATTGTGTAAGCATTGTCTTTGATAATAAAGTATTAGATACGATAGTATTTAGGTCTTTGTTAATTGGGAAAGATATATAGTGGTTATTTGGTAAATGCAACTGTAATACAATGACAGCTGGATGCATTTCAAATAGGTCAAAAGAAAATATACGCCAAGCAGCCTCTGGGGGTGCAACCCATCGACCACGTTGGTACTCTTCAATCTCATTATCAGAAGCAAGGAGTGACATTTGGAAGGCAATCTTATCTGGTCCCTTATAGATATATTTGTATATGTACTTTACTAATTTGATTGTCGAACAAATTTCAACATTAATATGGCAGTCATATTTTTCTAATAAATAAGGATTATATGGAACAACAAATCGATTATCAACCACACAACGTCGCACCACAGCAAATAATCCATTGTTGCGACGTCTGTATTGAGAGTAACTATCTGCACCGTGGACAGTGCATTCTTGGTACTGTCTTGGATATTTATTTTTGCATTTATTGTTTTTCATACAAGGGCACCTAGGATTTGATGATCCGCAAGGACCATGAATCATGTGCTTCAATACCAATTTATGCAGTTTTGGATTTATTTCTGGGTCTGGTAATTCAGCACTAATGTAGCGATCATACGCCTCACAGTTCAAAGGTTTGCTATCCTTTGTCATGATAAGAAGTAAGTGTGTATGAGGTAGACCTCGTTTCTGGAATTCAATAGAATATACCGATGCAGCTGGTTTTCCCAAAAATTTATCTTGGAGAAGATCCTTTTTTTAAGAGTTCGAGTTTTGATTTGAAAACTCGAGAAAGCAAATCAGGACGGTTTTGCGGTAATTCATTTGGAAGTAAATGGTCAGAAATTTCTGACCAAGAAGGATTACATGTCATGGTTAAGAAGAAATCAGGTTTTCCAAACTGTTGTACTAAAGCCATTGCATCCATATAACGTTTTTTCATATCTCTAGGACCACCTACAAATGAAGGTGGTAAAATCAAATTTTTCCCTACGTTGGAAGTGTTTGTGTTACCGGTTGCAATATTGTCAATCAATCCTTGTAAAGATTCTGTTCGCACCTCTTTTTGTTGCTTGTAAAAGTATTCTAACCGTGAGGTCTCAAGCTTAACAAACATGTCTACAATATATTGTTGAAATAACCTCCCCGTATGCAGCAGCATGGATTGGTCATCTGCATGAATTTGAATTTTGTAGCAATAATATTGTCTACAAGAGACAATATTACGTTTACGAGTGGCCTTTTCAACAGTTGCAAAAAAAAGAGTAGAATTGGACGGTATAAGCTAACTATCTGGCTTTTTACTAAATAGGATAAGAAGAGAAAGACATCTTGCCTTGTTCTTCTTGGTAGATTAGATGTTCTGCAGATACAATAGTTCTGTCTAACAGCGGAAGCGACATGTGACAATGGTAATTCTGCTTACGTAAATACTTTTCAATGCCATAATGCCAACCAATCTGTCCTCCAGGAAATATGAGCGGATACTGCAATGGATCATAGCATCCATAATTGTGACAAATTTTATATGGTGTAGTATTGTGGGAATATATTTGGATGTGGCATTTTGGATTGAACGTAGTTTCATCATCAAGGCATATTATTCCGGAAATGTCGCTGCAAGTTGGTTCGTTGTATAACCTTTGATCAAGTTTGGGATCATTGATAATATAGAACTTATACTTATCAAGAACCTCTAGGTCCTTAAGATGCCGCAAAAAAAACAAGATACGGATTCGTAGCTAAAATCTCGGTTAACTTGAGCATGGTATCACGTGAGAACCGATCGAAATCTTCAAACGCTCTTCAACCTCTAACTCCGGATCATAAAAATACAGTTGAATGCCAGTTGATTGGTCAACTCCAGATTCTAAGGGATTAAGGAAATGGTGTATCTTGCCTTGTACTTTGAAAGTGTATACACCAAAGGTATTTTTAAGGAGTTCCTTGTCCTTCCGTGCCGAGAAGGTTGTAAATGCGGGTTGTTATTGTATGCACGTGAGTATTTTTGGAATGCAATAGCCTCTGCATCAGTCCCAGTAAACAGAGTACGTAGGGCATTTGGCATTGCAGGCATGACAATCCTGACCTCACCATCAGAACAACAGAAGCATGGTGGTTCATGGAAGAAACGGAATGCAGAACAGTGCGGACATTTGGGTGCACTGGGTAATGCTGAGTGTGTAACATCCTCAGCAATAGAACTGCTACGATTGGCTAGATACTCAGTACGTAACTGATCCCTTAATGCATTCGAAGGATAGAACTTAGGGTTTATGTATGCCTTTGAAGATAATCTATCTACATTGGATAATATTTGAGGCTCAGCGACCTTAGCCACTTCAAAAGCAGACACACCAGAAGTGCTCCCAACAGAACAGGGGATTGAAGTGGTACCTACGCCTATTTTTCGGGAAGCATACTGTGCACGGCGACGAGTACGCAGAGTTTCTTTGTCACTTTCATTCAAACTTGCATAAGCCTGCCACCGTTTTAGGTTTCGCAAGTTCCGTTTCTCAATGTCCACATTTTCTAATACAAACAATTTATCTAGGCCATAAAACAAATAGCTAAAGTACAGGTGGATCCTATAAATTTAGTTTGAAATTAAGATTGACCTATATAAGGAACCTATGAACTATAAGACTAAGTGATGCATATATTCTAGGTAAAAAACAGCAAGTGGTGCCCATCTGTACCATGAAACTGAGATTTTCAGTAGATCTCGTAACTACGGGGTTTGCAATAGATCCCCTAACTATTGAGGTTTGCAGTAGGACCTCTAACTACACTGACCTGAAGCAATTCCCTTCTCTGAAAAGCAGAGTAAGCAAAATAGCTTTTTCCAACACTGTGAAAAAGAACAACAAAGTAAGTGGAATTGCCAAGCACAAAAACTATATTTGTACTGCAGATACTAAAAGTTAAAGTGAAATACAAGCCACAAAGTTTTTATGCATCAAAGGCAGAAAATAGCAGAGTTACAGCTGAAACAGAAACACCTATTCTAGCTATTGAAGGTTCTATAAATGTATAATCAAGTACCATACTTTTTAAATTAGAAGTATCTTTTTAAAAAAGAACAGGGACATTAAGTACTACTGCTAAGCAAAAAAGAGTAAAATGAAACCTAATGTGGATGGTTTATATTTATCAGAAGCAACTGATGTGAAACCTTGATAGCATCAACAAATCAATTATGTAAGCTGTGACATAAATAATACTGCTGCATAAAGTTAAAAAAGACACAAAGATACGTAGATAGCAAGCAACTCAAACATATAAAACTAATTTTCAACATACCGGGACGGAACAATCAACAAATGCATAAGAAAAGAAAAGCATGGACCACAGGGCAAACAAAGAACGAACACAAGCCTAGCAGATGTTCTAAAAGCGAATACCAATGAAACACAATTTTCAATCCATTTAATTAGAATTCCTAGCCTCTGCAAGAATACACTATTTCGACGATTCCTTAGAAAGCTAAAGTACACAGCAGAGAAGAACCAAATGTAACTATAGATTTAAGTAGAAGCACTCAAAAACAACTACTAACCCGCCAATTAGCAATCCTTGATTCCCGAAAAATGGAAACACATTCATCAGAAATTGAAGAACTTAATTGAAACGAAGCATAAATATGCAGGAAAGAAATCCCAAAAAACAATCGTACTAAACCTTAAAAAAATAGTACAGGTAAAATCAAAGAGCAGAATGGAAAAAACAATAGTACCCTATGAGCACGGCAATCAAGAAGAACACCGAAATCAAATTTGATCCAACCGAACCTGGAAACAAAGATAAAATAAATCTATGAGATTGGTATTGCTGGCTAAGAAACGATGCAACTATCTTATACTACAAAAGTACAAAAACAGATACAGCAATCAAAACAATATAAAACAGAATAAACAATAGCAGATATAGATGAAATGTATCTCACAAATAAACAATTGAAATAACCATCTACTGGATTTTGTGGGGAGGGGGGGGAACAAATAACAGTACACACATAGAATAGACAATTGATGATCAACTAAACATTTTCTTTAAAAAAATAAAGTCGAGTATGTAAATACGGAGAAAACGCTCCAAACAAAGACACGTAACGCAACATAAGGCAACCATCAAACAAAAATGCAGAATCAACATATTCAACAAGAGAAACTCTAGAAACAAATTCCAGCCAACATGTAAAAGTAACAAACAAGGGAAGTCCATGAACAAACTAAAACACATTCAGAGAATGCAGAGGCAAAAACAAACTACACAGAGCATATATATACAGCAAAATATAGCAGAAGATGAATGGCATGAAACCCAGAAACTGTACACCAATGGCCACTACCTTATCAGTAAGGCAACAAAAAACAAAGGTGCACAGGCCAATTTTGATCAACCCAAAAGATAAAGAAAACTAATATTCATGTGTCATCAACTACAACAAATACTAATCACAGGCGCAACAACAAAATACATAACCAAACATTACATAACATGCAATGCAATGATGATTAACATATAAGCAGAAAAATTACTTTAAAAGAAATTAAGAAAATGATTGTGAGATTTCGTATAAAATAATAGTGCTTTGATCACAATAGTTCTTTCATCAGTACTTTAAAATAAATTAAGGCAACAAAAAACAGTGCACAGACTTTTAAATGCTTTCATCACAATCAGACTTCATGATGAAAGCAACAACTTTAAAAGAAATTAAGAAAATGATGCAGATATACAAAGAACACTAAAAAAAGTACATGCAATGCAAAATATGGTTAACACCCGATGAAAAACAAAAAACCAAAATATTGGAGAAGAAAAGCTACAAAAACAAATCCATTCAAAAAAAAAACGGAATTAACCATAGAAAGTACAATACAACAGTATACATTGATTAATCAAACCCTGAATACTTTGGCATCCAGAAAAAACAATAACCAAAAATATAAGAAGAAGGAAAACAGTGGTTAGCTGCAACAGAAAAGGTAGAAGAACAACATAATACAAACCAAAAGTGGAAGAACAACCATTTTTACCTCAGTAAACAATTTCCTCCCAAGAACTCAACTCCACCAACAGAACCAGACCCAGATGATGAAGATACACCGACAAAACGAAAAAGGAAAACGGAATAGAAGTTCTCAAAATGCATGTTGTCTCACTATATACGATCTCTGTTCCTTCAAAAGAATGAGTGGAAATTTGGCTCCATCTCACTGGACAAAGAAGGCGGTAGTGGAAGCATACAATCATCCGACGGAACGACGTCGTTTTGATAATGAAGGGCGGAAAAAAAAAATAGAAGACGACAAAAATCAACGTCCAACTATGTAAATATATTATATACTCTAAGTTTAGATATATATATATATATATATATAATGATGCAGCCGTGTCACATGTTCGATTCTCCTTTAGGCGTGATGTTGAAAAAAAAATTAATCATAATTTATCCTAGAATAATAGTCAGACTCTACATGCACGATATGACATAACCAAAATTTGAAATAGTCGGATCAATTAGTCCCAGATACCAGAGGTTTAAGAAAATTAAAATAAAAAATAATGCAGATGTGTGCTGTAACGCCCCGCTCCCAGATAACGAGTCATTATCCGGAAACGAAATGCTCGTCGCGTATAATATCAAATAAATTCAATATTATACGTAAGCCTCTGGTACGTCGTATCGAGTTTAGCAAACGGATGCTAAAAAGACTCAGCAAAGCATCGTAAATGCTGCTAAGGGTAGATTACAACATACTAACGATAGAAAGATTAACTTACAACAACAATATAAAGCTTACAACGTACGATGTTCAAAGCAAAAGTTACAACACTTGTCTTACAAAGTGGAAAATAAAAGTACAACATGATCTTTAAAGATAATATACAACATAATCTAGTACATTGTTTATAAACTAAAACAACAAGGAAACATCCCCGAGCATCTCCATCACATAACATCATCAAACTCCTCAACGAGCTCAAGGCTAACATGTTCGTCTTCTCACCCCAAAAGCACACAAAACAACATATGCGATTGAGGTAAGTACAAAGTACTTAGCATGAGGAAGAAGCTAATGTATAACTAAGTTGTACAACAGAAAGGTTTATGTTATTATTATTAAGTTATCTTTGTGAGACCGACTCAACTCTAGGGTTCACTTCATGCTCATCAACATGTTGTGACTATTGGTTTCTAGCTTAGCTTATCTTTGTTACATCAGCATTCAAGGGCACTACGTATGATGAATATCCACCACGAGATATCGTTTACAACCTATCAGCGGATCACACCAATAGCCACGGGGGGAAGCCCGATAGCGTACACGTTCGGTGAAGTCCCTCCGTACGTAGGGTCTCAGACTTACGGGCTGGTATTCCTCCGTACGTAGGGTCCAAAGACTTACAGAGTTATTCACTTTATATGAACGCCCACACATCGCGATATAGCCTTGTGCCTTACCGAGAATGGATTGATGTTTAATCTTTTTACAACACATGTACGTTTATTATTAATTATTAACTAGCCACCTAAGAATTTTCAAGTAAGCTCCCTCACCTCTACTACTCTCTTTCCTAGACCACTAGACACGGACAAGGCGTAGCACATACACAGACATTGATGGATTCTAATTCATCAAAGCACAAGCCAATCATCCTCTTCCGACGGTCCCGAACTTCAACTCCCTTGAAGAGTACATTCGGTGCCGAACTAAATGCATTAGAAGCTTAATCAGGGCTTGTTCATGTTCATTTAGTGTTATTAGGTCAAGAAACAACATTCCAAACTCATCTCATAGCTTAAAACACTAAAAACAACATTCACACAATGTCGGGGGGTGCCAAAAGCTTCGGGGCGCGCCAAAACTGCTTCAGAGACTTCACTAAACTCTTTGTTCAGGTTTGGGGGGTGCCAAAGCCTTTGGGGCACGCCAAAACTTCTTCAAAGAGTTCATAGAACTCTCTGAACAGGTCAGGAGGGCGACAAAAGGGTTGGGGGTGCCAAAACTGGACCAAAACTGCACTATATGCAATTTTATGCACTTTATCGATTTCTACTCAAAACCAACCAAGTCCAACACCACAATATACATCTAAATAACATCAAAACAGGTTCTAAACGTGCTATAACACCTCGTATTACAACAACAACAACTAGCATGATTTCTGTTGGTCCTAGAGAAGGGTAAAACTATAGTCAGAGAGGGGGTGAATGACTATAGTGGAGTTTCAAAAACTTTTCTTGTATTTAAAAGATTTTGGGCAGCGGATAAGTCCCTTCTTACTATGTTGTTTCAAAGTAGTTTGGGCAATCACAGATATAGGATATAATATAAGTAATTGAATGAATGCAGTAAGGTAAATTACTGAAAGTAAATTGACACAAGGCTTATAGTGGTTCAGGGTGGTGTAATCCCTTAATCCACTCTTATCCTGTGATGATTGGAGGAATTCACTATTGTTTTCACAGATACAATAGTACGATTGTCCTTGACTTCACAATCTACAAGACTATCACTTCTTGACTGCAACAGCTTCAATGACTCAGTCTCTTTCACTGCTCATTGGGATCAAATCCTTCAACAGCTATCACAAACACAACTCCTTCTCAGATGGCTATGATTCAATTGCTTGATTGATGTGAATTGGATTCACAAACTTGTTGATCAATCTCAATGCTTGATGTTGAAATATGGCTCTCAGTTTTGAGTTGATCACTGGATATTTCTTTTTCCGCACAAATAGAAGACTTTTTACTTTGACAGAGTTTTTGCTTAGATTTTTTCGTGCTTCCTTTTTTTCCCCGTCAATGCCGTCTATTTATAGCCTTGATGATCCTTGATTTGAATTTCCGTCTGTTGGCTATATTAATGAAGGGAATAATCCTTGATTTTATTCTTGATTCCCCCTTAATTATATTCTCCTTGATTTCAGTGATCGGATTTTCTTCAAACGTTTATCAGAAAATCCGTTCTTGATTGATCCTCTATTGATTGTGCATTTAATGCTTGATCCTCTGTATCTTCATCATATTTTGAAATCTGATTAAGTAAAGATTACTTAGCCGTTCTTTGATCGGTCATGTGATCCTTCTGCCTTTGCCGCTTAGATCTTCCTTAACTGCTTTGTCTTCACTCAGCCGAAAGTCAGTTTTCTTTGCCGATTCACTGTTTCCTTCATTCTTTCAGTTAAAGGAGAATCCTTGTACTTCACTGGTCCTTAATTTGTGTGAGATCAGTGTACACCATATTAAATATTAAGTTTCATCACTTATAACATAACTTAGACTTATCCAAGGTCATCACAGACTTCCTTGGTTATAAGTCACACCATAATGTCTTCATTGCTTCTCTGCTAGTACTTGGATGGCATCACTCTGCTGAAAACCTGTTTCACTTTGCCGTCCTACCAACTAGTACAATACTTGTCTGACACAACTTATACAATATGCCAGACTCTAAGTAAAGACTTATACAGAGAATTCTAACTTATTTCAGGCTTGCTATAACAGCTAGTATGGCCATCATCAAAATATAATAAAATGTTCCTAACAATTTTCCCCTTTTTGATGATGCCAAATGTTAGGAAATCTTCGCGGGAACGCAGCGGAATTTAAAATTTTATTTCCTTTTAACCAGGATCGACTTCGTTTAAGCAATAAACAAACGAGTTAGTAGACGGTGGTTACCTTGGTTGATCTAAAAGATCGACGCTTTGACCGTCTAAGGAGAGTAGTTCTGCATAGAGCCGTCCAAGTGTTCGGCCTCTACCGCTAGTCCACACGAACAGCCCGCCGGAATCCCATCATGGATTGCTATTGGAAAACTCCGGTTGCTAGACCGGCCTTTTTCCCCTCTCTCCAACTCTCTATAGGATGCTCTCTATTTTACACAAGAACTATTAGTTCTTGGAATTGTGTTGTACAAAAGAGCTTGACACCCACCTCCCTTTTATAATGGATGTGGCGCCCCAAGAGAGTAGAAAGGAAGAAAACCTTTTTCCAATAAAATAAGGAAAATATAATTGATTGATTTATCTCATTTATTATAATATCTCATATTAAATAAATCTAGGATATTGTCAATATCTTATATTGAATATTTCCAAGATTTTGTCAAGATCTTATATTGAAAATATTTATCTTTTATTATATTACCATAAATCAATTTACACATGTGTATATATCACATATATATTACACAAATAAATCTATTAAATATTCAAACATGCCAACTTGGCTTTCACGTGTGACATGCACACAAATGTTAGCCGTACACATTTGAGATATATACATATATATCAATATCTTATATTTATATATTTGGTAATACTATTAATTAAATTACACAATCCAAGTGTATCTTATACACTAATCATATGCGCCCCATATGCCAATTAATTGGCATCCGAAATATTCTTTAATTAATATATTTATTAATATCTTGTATTTTATTTATTCATAATAAATAAATACCACCATATTAATTTACCACTATAACCTTTATAGTCTCGAGATAAACTTTCCTTATTTGGTTATCATCTATAACCACATTTTAATCCGGCTAGATGTTCATATGTGTGTGACCCGATAGGCTTCCGAATATGTTGGCCGTAGACACAAAGTGCAAATTACGAAAATGCCCTTCATGCCTAACGATCACGGGATAGCGTCTAGCAACACACCGTGACCCCCAATCATCGGAAGAGTCAAATGCAATGACTACTACCTTTCATGTGAAACAGTTACCGTGTAACTTACAATCCTATCGCTGTAATAATATCCATACGGTCGTTAGTCGAGTGTCAAAACATCAACGACCGTATCTTATAATCTGGATATCAAGTTGTCTCGAAGTAACTCATTTACTCCCACTTTGCAAAGATTCACGAGAGTAAGACATTCCTTATAAGAAGGCCATTTCGGATATTCGATCCCAATCATAGGATACGCGATTCCCGGACGACCAATCATGTATACTCCGCATGCTTCGCATCACACCCAATCACTACCGCATGATCGCCCCGTGGCTGTGGAAACCTCAATAGTGTCAAAGCATGACAATCCACACCGTGATGCCATGAAGACTCCGGTCTTAAGGATAATTACACAACCGTCACATAGTGTGACACTTATTCGTGTAAGTGGGTCAGTCTAACGTACGCATTCTCTAATACACGTCCACGTACAGTCCAAGTGTCTCTACACTTCGATAGACGAGATCTATCCCTGCCCTAAAGACAGAAGACATCTAATACGTGCTAGTCTGTTTACACTATCAATGCCCTGTTTAATAGTACATCAGCCTAGAGACATTTAAGTATCAAACTTCTAATGTGATTAGAGATCTCATCAACCATAATCGCCTATCATGGTTTCTCTATCACAGTTTAATACTAAGGACGTTATCATATAACAATTCATAATTGGTTTTTTAAAAGAACATATATATGACAACAGAAAAGCCATTTAATATATGTATAAACATAAAGAAATAGTAGAAATGATCCGACCCGGACGGATCCGATCCAACCCGATTGGGTTTAGGACACTATTCCAACAATCTCCCACTTGGCCAAAAACCAATCACTCGTACACACAAGACCAAGTTGAAACACAAGAATCTCATGCAATACTCGCAACTAGCCCTAGCCATGAACGGATCACCATCCGTGGGGACTCAGACTATCTTCATATCACGCTCCATATGATCAAGTCAAAGGAACCGGCTCAACATACACACGAATCTCTGACGAGACCCTGGTCCTTGCTTCAAGCAATAAATCCACTTACTATATCAGCTATATAGAAAAGGTGGAAGAACCGTACAAGGTTCAGGAATGAACCTTCTAGATCCATGTACTGCTCCCGCTGTGCCTCCAAGGCAATACTGTGTTTTGGCTAAGTTGTAGAGTTTACAGTGACCCATATGCTAGAACATTTCCAGCTCACTGTATCACTTAATCAAAGTGATTGCAAACCCAGACTGTAGCTCCCACTCGCCTTCGTAAGACTCAGGATATACGTCTGTATATCTACATTTATTTAATTCCAAGTTTCAATAAACTAGGAAACCATCCTTAACTTGTTTAAGGATATTCTCGACATTCACCAGATTTACTTTCATACTTGCTCATGACTATTCATGGACTATGAACATCCGGCATTACCTATAAGATGGTTCCTATCGCAGTAGTGAAGGAAACCTTCCATAAGCATCATCTTTCACCTCATCTTTAGGACCAACGTCCTAACACAGATAGATCTTGCGATCTATGCTAAACTTCTTTTAGCATCACATCTATATAGGTAAACAATAATCGACGTGAGCTTAAATCTATCACTATAGATTCTTATTTCTAAAATAAGAACTCGCTAATCCAAGTGCTTTCGTAAAGACCTTGAACTACCAAACATCAATTGATCGTGACACGGGGTGATAATTCTCGAGATAGATATCTAATACCTTGCTCAAAAATCATAACACACTCCCACTATCCATCTTGCACATTGGGCATATCCTTCTTTTGACTAAATCAAACTCCTTTGATTATCAAACAAAGAAATCGTCTAGAGAAACTTGTTTAAGTCCATAAATGGATCTCGTGGGCTTACATATCATGTTATTGTCTATGAACATTGAGTTTTCTGCCCAATGTCTTCAACACTATCATATAGCCATGATACGAAGTTATAACAAGCATCATCTCGAATAGAATCTGGCTCACTCGGCAAAAAGGCGGCATAAAGGTAATTACAAGGTTTACACCTCATACCCTTCACCGTCACTATAGCCTTATGGTAATCATATTACTATCCATGTCACCTTTCGTGGACACTCCCCTTGGGTAAGACAGACTAGGTTCACAACCCGGTTGTCACCGATGGAATCTAATTCGTATATTATGGCTCCTAGCCATATCTCTCAATCTTGCCTTTCAAACATTCTTTCATAAGTCGTGAGATATTCATTCTTCAAGATGAACATACCAACAACCTTTTCGTGCTTGAGGTTATCCACGTACTTACGTAACTTTTGTGTGCACCGAGCAAGGATCTACACCTCATCGCTATGTGGCGTCTCGCTCACGTTCTATGGTTGAATAACTCCCCGTGGTTCTCAAACTACCTTTGAGATCTAAATCTACTCCCACTTGTTTCTTTTGGAAGAAACACTTCCTCTAGAAGACGGCATGTTTGGAGACAAACATTTTGCTCCGCGGACAAGTAAATAATATCTAGCGTACTTGCTAAGATATTCCACAAAGTTGCATATGTCGTACTAGGCTCCAAGCCCTTCTGACTTTGCTTATGAAAACTTCAAATCATCGGTTAAGATAGATTCGACATTATCCTCTTCCATATCTAATATGGAGTTTATTCAACCTTTATTCTTTGGAACTAGGTTAAGTATAAGGGCACTTACCCGAAACGGGTAAGGGATACATCGCATGGCTTGCGTCACACCTTTATCATATAAAGTGTTATTTCCATTTTGGGAACACAATCTAATTGCGTATCCCAAAGATGGTATCCTTCAAGGGAGAATCTTATTTCCTTTCAGACGACTTCTGAAACACCCTTCAGGTATTAATTACTTCAATCCAATTGAAGATTAATTCCTAAGTAGCTCATCAATCTCATATTCGTATTGGCTCGAACTTTTCGGGCTTTCCGAATTATGCACTTCACTGAGTACACTTGACTATTTCTAAAAATAGTCGTAGAGATTAACAAACAATTATTTGTGGCATTAATTGTCACAAGCCAACAAACATCGGTATGTTTAGGCTTTAGACAATTTTCTAGATTTTATAACCTTTTCATAAAATGGTATTTTTTTAGTCATCTTTAGATAAGATACGTATTACCCACATGATTCATAATCATATGGTTCAACAACATCAGAATGACGTTTAGTTACGCTTTCCTTCCAGAGAGACTATGTCTAGAACAACCACAAATATCAAGGATAACAGCCATACAAATATTTAGTTGAGATCTCATCACATATATCAACTATATAGTGACAACAATCTAGTGTGATAGATTCAGTGACCTTCCAACTTTATCGGAATAACATTTATTCTTTACAATTGAATATGTCTACTAAATCCTAACAAATAACTGAAAGCGTGTTCTTCATAAGAACCAGAACATAATAACATTTATTTAGTTCCCTTATCAGTTTACTAGATCCAGAATATGGTAAGTGTTACAACATTTGTTTAACCTTCACGTGTGACATGCACACAAATGTTAGCCGTACACATTTGAGATATATACATATATATCAATATCTTATATTTATATATTTGGTAATACTATTAATTAAATTGCACAATCCAAGTGTATCTTATACACTAATCATATGCGCCCCATATGCCAATTAATTGGCATCCGGAATATTCTTTAATTAATATATTTATTAATATCTTGTATTTTATTTATTCATAATAAATAAATACCACCATATTAATTTACCACTATAACCTTTATAGTCTCGAGATAAACTTTCCTTATTTGGTTATCATCTATAACCACATTTTAATCCGGCTAGATGTTCATATGTGTGTGACCCGATATGCTTCCGAATATGTTGGCCGTAGACACAAAGTGCAAATTACGAAAATGCCCTTCATGCCTAACGATCACGGGATAGCGTCTAGCAACACACCGTGACCCCCAATCATCGGAAGAGTCAAATGCAATGACTACTACCTTTCATGTGAAACAGCTTACCGTGTAACTTACAATCCTATCGCCGTAATAATATCCATACGGTCGTTAGTCGAGTGTCAAAACATCAACGACCTTATCTTATAATCTGGATATCAAGCTCTCTCGAAGTAACTCATTTACTCCCACTTTGCAAAGATTCACGAGAGTAAGACATTCCTTATAAGAAGGCCATTTCGGATATTCGATCCCAATCATAGGATACGCGATTCCCGGACGACCAATCATGTATACTCCGCATGCTTCGCATCACACCCAATCACTACCGCATGATCGCCCCGTGGCTGGGGAAACCTCAATAGTGTCAAAGCATGACAATCCACACCGTGATGCCATGAAGACTCCGGTCTTAAGGATAATTACACAACCGTCACATAGTGTGACACTTATTCGTGTAAGTGGGTCGATCTAACGTACGCATTCTCTAATACACGTCCACGTACGGTCCAAGTGTCTCTACACTTCGATAGACGAGATCTATCCCTGCCCTAAAGACAGAAGACATCTAATACGTGCTAGTCTGTTTACACTATCAATGCCCTGTTTAATAGTACATCAGCCTAGAGACATTTAAGTATCAAACTTATAATGTGATTAGAGATCTCATCACCCATAATCGCCTATCATGGTTTCTCTATCACAGTTTAATACTAAGGACGTTATCATATAACAATTCATAATTGGTTCTTTAAAAGAACATATATATGACAACAGAAAAGCCATTTAATATATGTATAAACATAAAGAAATAGTAGAAATGATCCGACCCGGACGGATCCGATCCAACCCGATTGGGTTTAGGACACTATTCCAACACCAAAACCGTCATAAGCCTGAACATAAGTATAACAAATTTCATAATAAACAGTGGAATAAAACTCAACAATTTTATTCATCCATTAAGGGCAATAAGACATTGCATCTTCTTATTCAAAGACAAAGGCATATAGAGACAATTCAATTTATTTAATTAAACAGAACAGAGGGGCTACTTCTTCTCTTCAAACCTGATGTCTTTGCCTTTGATGCCCTTGCCCTTATCTGTTAGGCTTGCCTTCCTTCCACTGGAGCTCTCAGGATTTGAGCTTCTTTCCCCCTTTTTGGCAGCACCAAAACGTGCTTCAAGATTTGCAGTTACTGCTTCAGACTCAGGGAGAGGGCCATACCTTTGCTCCAAAAATTTGTTGTTGGCCGTAGTGATATTTATCAAGTTGCTGGCCAGAAAATTCCATAACTTCATCCAGATGTTGAAGTTGGTGAGTGTGAGCATTTAGAGTGTCCACCAAGGGTTTGAGATTGTTATCAATAGTTTCAGCGTGAAACTCAAGGTTGGTTTGGACATGGTAGGGAATGAGATGCTGTAAGTTGCAAAGCAGGTTTCCCTGTTTTTCCATTACCTCATCTTGTATCTTGATGTGACTGATGAGGGCTTCAATCTTGTGGTTTAAGGAGGTTGCTTCACTCCTTAAAGCAACTTTCAGATTTTGCCTGCTGTGATACTGCTTTTCCATGTCCACAATCAGGGGTTGAATGTCCAGATTGAAAAGCCTTTCTGGATCATTCTCCTCCGGTGCCGCTTCAACATCCTCATCTTCTGCATCTTCCACCTTCTTTATATTCACCTCATCTTCTTCCTCTTTCTCTTCTTCTTTTTCACTTTCTTTTTCTGCCTCTTCCTCTCTTCTTTCTCTTCGACTTTAGAATTATTGAGAGATTGCTGGGGGATGCTTGCTTCTCTATCTTTAGAAGACGGTAGGTTTTCTTCTCCATGAGCTGAAGACTTGATTTCTTCTGTTGGTGTTCCCCTTGATCAATGGTGGGGGTGTTGACATGTTCAGCGAAGTGAGCTTTATCAGCTGGCTCACTCGACCGGTTGTCAACTTTGCTAATGCTTATGAGAATTACTTCTTGGATTGTCAGATCATCATCAGAAATCGCCAGCTTTCCTTGATCATTTTCAAGAAGACTACTGCCTATCTGTGCTTCCTCTGTTTCAGCTTTTTCATCCTCAGATGTCTCTTCTTCTTCGTTATCCATCTCTTCTTCTTCAGATGAAGTAAGTTGATACCCCTCCTCACCTTCCTCCAGATATGTCACTTCTTCTTGTTTCTCTTCCTCCATTGCTGTATCATCACTGATCACCACTGGATTGTCCGGATTGCTGGTACTTACCACTGGGGTGTCTTCTTGTGCTTTTTGCGATCTGGTTCGTCTTCCCATCCCTGATCTTCTGCCTTCGGGTGCTTTCCTTTTTCGTCCGGTAGTGGGTTTGGGTTTCATAGATGCCTTGATGTAGGTAAACATCACCTTTAACTTGTGTGGAGGCTGCAGATTTGTGGGTTTCACTTTTAATGAATCAAATAGGTGTTGAAGAAGGAACCCATATGATTTCCTTTCCCAGAATTCACCTTTCTTCTGCAACCCCTTACTTGGTGCCGTAATCACCAGATCTATTTCCTTTTGAATCTGCTATTTTAACCTATTGAAGACAAAGGTTGCCCAGACAAAGTGAAGGCCTTGATAGATTATTGCCATTAGCTTAACTCGTACCTCTATAAAGTTTTCCATCGACCCTTTCTTGCCTTCGATGTTCTTGGTAATGACAGTGCGAACTCAGCAAATGGAAGTTTGAGTGCTGATCTTGGGAGATTGTAGGTTTTGCTGTTTTTTTTGGGGCTTTTGGCTATCTCCTCCCAGAAGGTCTTGATGTTAACCTGAACAAACTTCACGTTTTCCGGGCCAATCATGGGTAGATGTAAGAATCGTTAAGTAGGCCAGGTGTGATGACCACTTCTTTGCCAAAGATTGAACTTTTTATACAAATACGATATCGCCTTCTTTGTGCTTGGCACAAACTTTGCATTTCTCCAAAATGCAATCAGGTTCTCATAGCATATTCCAGTTATTGGGGGTTCAGGAAGGTCATTAACCCCAGATTTGTACATCCATCAACTAGCCGTCGGGCTTGTACCTCATTATCACAGAAGAATAGATAGGGTTCAGGCTTAAAGAACGATCTAGTGATGATCGATTTTTCATAAAATCGTTCTGTGGCAGAGATTTTGGATGATGAGGCCATTTCTTGGAATTTGAGAGAAGGCTTTGATTTGTAGTAAAAGAAAATAGGGTTTATAATTTTGCAAGGATGCGTAAAGAATTCTGAAAAACCTCTAAGTGTTGCTTATATAGAATGATTTGGGTAGTGTGAACGTGGTTGAATATGGAAGGATTTTGTGACATAATGACGTGATTTTATGTATATGTTTCCCGATATTCGAGTGAAGTGGGGGAGTGTATTGAGGTATGTAATGATAGATTCCAGGGAATCGAGGCGTTTGTAATTAAAAAATATTATGGTTACCTCCACGATTGTAAATTGATCTCCACGTGTGTAATCTTCCACAGTATAATCCTCCATAATTTCTTGATTTTCCACGTGTATAAAAACTGATTTGGTTCACACTTAATTTGCCGGTGACTCCAATCTTCATTTCGGTGGAGTGCCTTAGCTGGTCACATAGCCAGTGTAGTGACTTTTTTACTAAGTTGATGTATTTAACTGTTCCTAACAATCAGTGAAGTTAACTTTGCTGAGTACCAGTGCTTCACCTGCTACATCTCCAGTGAAGGAAAAGGTTTGATCAGCTGGTGAAGTCACTTAGCTGATTACTCCAGTTAGCCGCTCTTTGGTACTTAGTCAATTTCAATTATTCCCAACTCAGTTCTCAACATGCTAGATCTTTCATGACTAAGTGGTTTAGTGAAGATGTCAGCTAGTTAATCTTCAGTGGGTATGTATCTTAGAATAACATCTCATTTTTCAACATGATCTCTGATAAAATGATGTATCACATTAATATGCTTTGTTCTTGAGTGCAATACTGGATTTTCAGTAATGGATATTGCACTTGTGTTGTCACACATGATTGGAATTGTCTTCTCCTCCATTCCATAATCTCTTAGTTGTTGTCTAATCCACAGTACTTGTGCACAACAACTGCCTGCTGCTATATATTCTGCCTCAGCTGTTGATGTAGATATGGAGTTTTGCTTTTTGCTAAACCATGAGACTAGTTTGGTGCCTAGCATTTGGCATGTTCCAGAGGTTCTTTTTCTATCTATTTTGCATCCAGCATAGTCAGAGTCTGAATATGACATCAGCTTGAATCCTCCATCTTTTGGATACCAAATTCCAACATTGATGGTGTTCTTCAGGTATTTGATTATTCTTTTAGCTGCTAGAAGATGTGATTCTTTTGGTTGAGCTTGAAATATTACACATACTCCTACTGCAAATGCTATGTCAGGTCTGCTAGCAGTTAAGTAAAGTAGGGATCCAATGAAACCTCTATACATTTTCTGATCAACATCTTTTCCAGCTTCATCTTTTCCAAGAATGACTCTTGCACACATTGGTGTGTCAGGTGTACCGCTTGTGTCCATACCATACTTGTGTATTAAGTATTTTGTGTACTTGGCTTGACTAATGAAGATCCCATCCATCATTTGCTTCACTTGTAGACCAAGAAAATAATTTAATTCTCCCATCATGCTTATCTGAAATTTGCTCTTCATTAGGTTTGCAAATTTCTCACACAACTTTTCATCCTCTGATCCAAAGATAATATCATCGACGTAGATTTATACTAGCAATGTACTTGTTCCTTCCTCTAATTTGAAGAGAGTCTTATTTATAGTTCCCTTGTTGAATCCATTTTTAATCAAGAATTGTGATAGTGTTTCATACCAAGCTCTAGGTGCCTGTTTGAGTCCATAAAGAGCCTTTTTGAGCTTGTTTACTTTATATTCTTTTCCTTTGAGTTGAAAACTAGGAGGTTGTTCCACATATACTTCTTCTTCTAATAGTCCATTCAGAAATGAACTCTTGACATCCATTTGATAGACTTTGAAGTCTTTGTGTGCGGCAAAAGCTAGAAAGAGTCTGATTGCTTCCAATCTTGCTACTGGCGCAAATGTCTCATCATAATCTATTCCTTCTTCTTGAGAGTAGCCTTGCTTTGTTTCTGACAATGGTTCCTTGTTCATCTATCTTGTTTCTGAATACCCATTTTGTTCCAATGATGTTGGCTATGTCTGGTCTGTCAACAAGTTCCCAGACTTCATTTCTTTCAAATTCATTTAGTTCCTCTTGCATGGCTGGAATCCATTCTGCATCTTGAATTGCATCATCTATTGTCTTGGGTTCCACTTGTGATAGAAAGCATGTTAGCATATGCTCCAGTTGTCTTCTGGTTCCAACTCCTGTGTGAATGTCTCCAATGACTTGATCTTCAGGATGATCTCTTAGCCAATTGAGGTCATGTTGGAGTTATTCTTCACTTGGTGCTTCTACACCTACAGATTGTGCATGAGCTTCAAGTTCTGGTGCTTCTTCTGTTGTATTGTCGTGTGGCTCATCTTGATTTTCAAAATGGTGATTCAGAATGGTAGCTGGTATGGTTGTATTTGTATATACTTCTCTTTGTGCTGCTTCTTCTTCTTGATCTTGAAGACTTTCACCATTTGTGTTTGGTTCATCAAAGACTACATGTATTGATTCTTCAATCACCAATGTTCTTTTGTTGAGTACTCTGAATGCTTTGCTGGTGTCTAAATATCCCATAAAGATTGCTTCATCAGCCTTTTCATCAAAGGTATGCAGCTGATTCATGTTCAAAACAAAACATTTTGATCCAAACATATGCAAATATGAGATATTAGGTTTTCTTCATTCCATATTTCATATGGAGTCTTTCCATGATATTTGTTGATGATTGATCTGTTCTGTGTATAGCATGCTGTGTTTGCTGCTTCAGCCCAGAACCTCTTTGGTAGGCATGCTTCTGCAATCATTGTTCTGACTGCTTCTTCGAGAGTTCTGTTTCTTCTTTCTGCTACACCATTTTGTTGTGGAGTTCCTGCGGCAGATAATTGATATAGTACTCCATTTTCTTCACAATAGGTTCTGATAACTTCATTTAGAAATTATGTGCCTCAATCTGATCTGATCTTGATAATCTTTAGCTCTTTCTCATTTTGAATCTTTCTTAGCAATTCTGGCAGCTTCTTGAGTGTCTCTCTCTTCTTGTTCATGAATATGGTCCAGGTGTATTTGGAGAAATCATCAACCACTACTAGAGTGTATTTCTTACCACTTACACTTACTGGTGTGACTGGTCCAAACAAGTCCATATGTAGAAGATGTAGAATTCTTGTTGTTGATTGATATGGCTTTGATTTGAAGGAGCTTTTGATTTGCTTTCCTTTCTGGCATGCATCATAGAGGCTTTCTTTCTTGAATATGATCTCTGGCAAGCCTTCAACTAACTTGTTCTTTGATAATGTGTTGATGGTCTTGAAATTTAGGTGATTTAATCTTCTATGCCAAATCCAGCTGGTTGATTGTTTATTTATGACAAACAAACATATTTCTACCTTAGCTGTTTTCCAATCCACCACATACATGTTATCTTCTCTTCTTCCTGCAAGAACCACTGTGTTGGTTTGACTGTGAATCACCTTGCATCCTTCCTTGTTGAAGTGTACATTGTAGCCTTTGTCACAGAATTGACTGATGCTTAGCAGATTGAAGTTTAGTCCCTTAACATATGCCATATTTTGACTCTTCAAATTGTTTTTGAGCATTGTGCCTTCCCCCTTAATTTTGCCAGGGTTTTCTTTGCCTCCAAAGGTGACTTTGGGTCCATCAAAAGCTTTAAAGTCAGTGATCATCCCTTGTTCCCCGTCATATGTCCGGAACATCCACCGTCTATGTACCAGACATCCTACAAAACAAATTAATTATGTTTAGGTACCCAACACTGTTTGGGTCCATACCTGTTAGCAGTCATGCCTCCTACTCCAAGTGTATATCCAAATGATCTTCTTTTTGGATAGTTGAAATCATCAACTTCATATGTATAAGGCATGGCAAAATACCTTCCAATGTTTCTACTAGAGGTATTCTGATACTTTTCTCTACTTTTTTGGTGCATTTGTATCCCTTTTACTTTCCAATGTGCAGTGGGAAACCTGTGTTCATGTTGCTTCATATGTCTAGGAGTATGCCTAGGTTGGATTTTCTTAAACACGTGATGAATGGCATGAACTGGTTTCTTCTTGTATTTTGGAGGTGCCACATTCCAATCATCCTCTAAAGGATAAAGTCTTCCTTTACCTTTCAGAAAGTCTTTGCTTTTGGTTGACTGGATTGATGGTTTAGTCTGCTGTTTCACTGCACTGGGTTTTGACTTCACCGGTACATGATGAGTGGTTGAAACTATGGTCTGTCCTTTTTCTGAACTTTGTTCCATTGTTGGTCCTAGATTCAGAACTGTGTTGTCCATTGTTTCTATTCTCATCCTGACTGTTGTAACCAAGACCAGATCTGGATCCAAACCTTTTTGAGGGTTTGTAAGCTGGTGCATTTAAAGGTGCATTGGTGTTCTTAACTAGTAGGGGATTTTCTCAACCGGTCTGTCAACACCAGATGTATGGTCATCTTCTGCTTGTTGATCATTTGAGTAAGTCTCATAACTAGTTAGTTCAGCTTTTGCTTTATCCAGTTCTTTCTTTAGTCTTTTATTTTCCTTTCTTAGATTCTCACATTCCTGTTCCAGAATTTCATGATTCACCTCAATCTGTTCAAATTTACTCATGAGATTTTGGATTAGGTTTGCTGAGTCTAAGGGGAGAATAGAAGATCGTGCAGTGTTAGATGTGGATGCATTAGATGATGAGCATGAACTAGATGTTACCTCAGTTTCATTTGATTCTTTAGCCATAAGACATAGATAGGCTTTTTCATTTTCTGAGCAGTCACCCTCATCATCATCAGAATCATCTTCAGATGATTCTTCATCTTTTTCACTGTTAGATTCAGCTTTGAGTGCCTTCTTGCTTTTTCTCTTTTCAGTTTTTGTACTTCTTCTTATCCTCTACTTTGTCTTTTTCTTCAGGGCAATCAGCCTTGAAGTGGCCTTTCTTATTACAGTTGAAGCATCTGTATTCATCATCCTTTTTCTTCATGTCTTTGCTTGTGCTTGACTTATTGTTTGATGATGATCCTCCTTTGAATATCTTCTTCTTGCTAAACCTGTCAAAATATTTTACCAATAAAGCTACCTGTTTCTTAAGCTCATGTGTCTCTTTGTTGTTTGTATCAGCTGTTTGACTTTGCTGGGGGTGCAACCAGTGCACTGGCCGTATGTGCCTCTGCTGGTAAAGTGGCTTCGCCGTTCAACTCAAATTCATGAGCCTTTAGTTGGGACATCAGAGTCAAGGTGTCAGTGTTTGCAAGATTTGTTGTCCCTCTGATTACTGATGTGATGATCTTCAACCTTTCAGGTAAGCCTCTTAAGATCTTCAAGCACACTTCATTCTGAGGATATGTGTGTCCAAGTTGTTGAAGTTCACTGATGATGCTTGAGAATATGTTGTCCATTTGATCAATGGATTCACAAGCCTTTATTTTGAAGTTCTCAAATTTCTGTTTTCCAACAGATAATTTGTTTTCTTTAACTGCTTCAGATCCTTCATTTATCAGTGCCAGCTTGTCCCACATCTCCTTTGCTGTTTTGCAATCTTTGATTCTTATGAACATGTTGCTATCCAGAGTCGTCAAAATCATATCTTTTGCAACAAAGTCTAGATTTTCTCTTCTCCTGTCATCCTTGGTCCAATCTTTCTTGGGTTTGTCCACTTCTTTTCCTTGATCTGCTCCTGTGGCTACCACAGTCATGATCATGATTGGGCCATCATTAATTACATCTGGCATCTCCTCATGAGTTTCTGCAAGATGAGATAACATTCTTATTTGACATAAAGTTTTGACATAAAGTTTGAGGAATCCATGAGTACAAATAAGAGATATTTATGTATATGTGTAGAAAGCACAGATTTGAAAACTACTTTGAAAATATCTGATCTCCTTGTTACCAGAAATTAGATCTGAACAGGTTCTGATACTAGGAACACTGCTCCGATACCAATTGTTGGTCCAGAGAAGGGTAAAACTATAGTCAGAGGGGGCGGGGGGTGAATGACTATAGTGGATTTTCAAAAACTTTTCTTGTATTTAAAAGCTTTTGGGCAGCGGATAAGTCCCTTCTTACTATGTTGTTTCAAAGTAGTTTGGGCAATCACAGATATAGGATATAATATAAGTAATTGAATGAATGCGGTAAGGTAAATTGCTGAAAGTAAATTGACACAAGGCTTATAGTGGTTCAGGGTGGTGTAATCCCTTAATCCACTCTTCTCCTGTGATGATTGGAGGAATTCACTATTGTTTTCACAGATACAACAGTACGATTGTCCTTGACTTCACAAGATTCACAATCTATAAGACTATCACTCATTGACTGCAACAGCTTCAGTGACTCAGGCTCTTTCACTGCTCCTTGGGATCAAATCCTTCAGCAGCTATCAAAACACAACTCCTTCTCAGATGGTTCTGATTCAGTTGCTTGATTGATGTGAATTGGATTCACAAACTTGTTGATCAATCTCAATGCTTGATGTTGAAATATAGCTCTCAGTTTTGAGTTGATCACTGGATATTTCTTTTTCCGCACAGATAGAAGACTTTTTACTTTGACAGAGTTTTTGCTTAGATTTTTTCGTGCTTCCTTTTTTTTTTCTGTCAATGCCTTCTATTTATAGCCTTGATGATCCTTGATTTTAATTTCCATCCGTTGGCTATATTAATGAAGGGAATAATCCTTGATTTTATTTTTGAGTCCCCCTTAATTATATTCTTCTTGATTTCCGTGATCGGATTTTCTTCAAACGTTTATCGAAAAAATTCTTGATTGATTGATCTATTGATTGTGCATTTAATGCTTGATCCTCTGTATCTTCATCATATTTTGAAATCTGATTAAGTAAAGATTACTTAGCCGTTCTTTGATCGGTCTAGTGATCCTTCTGCCTTTGCCGCTTAGATCTTCCTTAACTGCTTTGTCTTCACTCAGCCGAAAGTCAGTTTTCTTTGCCGATTCACTGTTTCCTTCATTCTTTCAGTTAAAGGAGAATCCTTGTACTTCACTGATCCTTGATTTGTGTGAGATCAGTGTACACCATATTAAATATTAAGTTTCATCACTTAAAACATAACTTAGACTTATCCAAGGTCATCACAGACTTCCTTGGTTATAAGTCAGACCATAATGTCTTCATTGCTTCTCTGCTGGTACTTGGCTGGCTTCACTCTTCTGAAAATATGTTTCACTTTTCCATCCTACCAACTAGTACAATACTTGTCTGACTCAACTTATACAATATGCCAGACTCTAAATAAAGACTTATACAAAGAATTCTAACTTATTTCAGGCTTGCTATAACAGCTTGTAGTATGACCATCATCAAAACATAATAAAATGTTCCTAACAATTTCTAATCACAAAACATACTCAGAACACAACCTTAACACCATAAAACCTTAATTAAACATTAGGAAGAGCCTATTACCTTTCAAGCAAGCAAAACCACAAGAAGATCTGCAGCACCTTCTAGGACATCAACTGGAAACCTATTTGATCATAATTAACTTGGATTAATTGATGATCAAAGCTTCTAAACTACTAAGAACTACGAATCAAACCAACCAAAGCCTTGAAGATTGATCAATCCTTGACAAAACCATATTTAAGGCTGAAATCATACTTTTAAAAACTCTGAACTAATAGCATCAACACGATCCTCTCTTCCCATTGGTTCCGAGCCTTCAAGCGATTCTGAAATCCGACTAAAACTTGATGAGCAACAAAATTGGAGAAGTCCCTTTTCTTTCTTTTTCTCTCAATAATTTGAATGTTTCCCTTGTAACATTATTTCTGACAACTTCTCCTACAAGTGGGAAGTTATTTCTCCAAAATAAACCTCCCTCCATTAATTAGAAATAACTCCCTTTATTTCCAATTAAATACTTACTAGTGGGAATATCGTGCCTTGCACGATGAGGCCCTCGGGATTTTTTTTTTGCGGGTTCGAATGGTTAAGTTGTTTTTTTTAATAACCTGTTTTTTCAGGGGTGCGGAGATATGTGTTTGTAATATATCTATTTTTTTTTTTTTTTTTTTGTTAAAAGTAGTTATGCCTTGAAACACGTTGTATATTTTTTCACGTGTTTTTCAAAATACATTGTTCCCAAAATACATTGTGCATTGAGCCAGCAAAATAGAAAGTGTTTATGTACCTAGGGGAATAGGGATTTGTTTTTTTTTACATTTCTGGGGTTTTTTTTTTTTTTGGTGAAAGTAGTCTTGGTTGGAAACACAGTCTACCTGTGTTGATGTGCCTCTCACAAAACATTGTTCTCAAAATTGATTGTGGTTGTCCAATGGTTACATATCTGCGAACTTCATTTTTTTGATGGGTGTTACCGGTGCCAATGATTGTGCATTTCCATCTTTCTTGGTGTTTAGCTGCACTTGACTTTGGAAGTCTCGTTTTCCTGTTGTGTGGCTGTCCTCGGTTTCGGGGTTATCTTGTGGCTGTTGTTCTGATGTGCCTGCAAGTTAAGGAAGTGCATCAATTATTTTGTAGACATACTTTAGCATAGAAAAACGAAAACCAGAAAGGTTTTAAAGTAATGAATGAATAAAATACCGATTGAAGTAATAACATGTGCTGTAAAGAAATGTGTTTGGCATTATGAAATGAAAATGTCTTCTTTGTACAGAGCAGAGGTTGTTATCATATGATATCATACTATAATGATATCACAATACAGATTGATACATGAGGGTGAAATGAAATGACAATTGTATGGATTAGGAGACTTTGTGTTTTTAGTATATAGTGAGTTACGCCTCTTCATAAGAAGTTACCTTCTATATATGTAGCACAAGTGGGACAAGTATTTATTGTATAGAATTATCGTTGTCTTGTCGTGCAATGTTTCGTTGTAATAGTCGAGGTGGTTGGTCCTGTGTTTCGTTTCCCTTCGCCAAATGCAGCTGTTGGATTGAGTAGCGTGTTTTGTGATCATTGAATTTCTTTTTCTGTGCACGCACTTGGGCGGTGACTGTCATATCAGCTAGGTATGTGTTTGTGGCATGTAGCAGTTGATGTGTTTCCTGTGGAAGTAGTTAGACAGTATTACATGTGTTGTGTGGGGTATGAGTCTTCATTAATTATGTTAATCTGAAATCTACCTCTTCAGTCATGTTGTGTATTTCTGCAGATGATTTTTTCAGTATGTCCTCTGCAATATGATCGAACATAGTAACTACGACTGTGGCTGATGCGTCTGTCATGTTAGCAGTTAGCTTGCACCTGCGTAAGTTGTATGTTAGTGTAATCTGTAGGCTACCAATGTTGTTTATGTTTAAGATGAATATGTAAGTGGTTTTACCTGAGTTTTGCTGTCTGGTGGCATTGACAAACGAAGCAAAAGTAGCTTTCACCTGGTGTGGAGGTGATTGTAGACAGGCATTTGGGACAGGAGGTATATGTGAGCTGTTGCTTTGTCTTGTCTATTGTCATTTGTATTTTCACCCACATGCTCTGTATGTTTATTCATAACATTTAGTAAAGGAGATGACTGATTGTAGTTAAATGTTGATGGGTGAAATGGGGCGTTTTATTGCACATACCTTTGTGTCCGGCACGATTTCTAAAATTTCCACAGTAGGTTCGTTCAACGAAAAGGCATAGAGGCTTTGAAATGTTTCACGAGTGGGAGTACGCTCTGTGTTCTGTATGATTATCTTGTGTTCTGAGACCCTGAAATGAAGTTGATGTTAGTATGTGTGTGTATTTCTATTGGTCGAGTACGGTGATGGTAGAATGTGATTTACCAATTACGGAATTCGGTGGCTCGTGGTAGATCGGGATCAATGGCAATGAAACTTGCTTTGAGTTGTTGCTAGTGCTAGACTCTTTGTGTTTTCAATGAGTTTTCATAAATGTGTCCTTGCGTTTGATATAAGTATAGTTGCTTGTGTGGATAGTATTTAGGGGTGAGTATTTTACCCGTGTAGTCCGATGCAATGATATTCTTGGCTAGCAGGATTGGATATGTGTCTTTTTTGTCCAAAAGTTCAATTCCTTGCACATCCAAAAAATTTCCCCACATTGTGAGTATCATTGGTCGTAGTCGCAAGAATGTGGTAATACAATTAGTAAATAACGTAGTATGTTTGGGCAAAGGGGATTAGGGTTGTTTTAGGCTCAGAAGAATACTTACTCTTGTTGCATAATGGTGCATTCTTGTAGCTGTGTTGGCTTTCCATGAACCATCTTTTGCTGTGGCTGTTTTACATCCAGCACTACAGCGTAGAGATCTATGGTACAATGATATTGAAATGAGTTAGTAATTTGGTCTAGTGTAGGTATTGTTTAATTATTAAAGCAAGTTTGGTTGTTATTACCGATTCGTGTGTTTGTTCCGACTGAAGTTATCATGTCGGTGCAACTGATATATGGAACGCTTGGGTAGGTTATGTTTTCTTCTGCAGACTTCACTGGGCTGATGTAGGTAGACTTTGATATTGTCCATTGAAGCGTGATGCCTGGATTGTTCTTTAGATAATCATTTTTGATTTGGCTTACTGATGCGCCTCCTATGCAGTATGTTTTGAAAGGTGAAAGGGTGTTACGGAATAGATCCACGATCCGTCCCACAAAGAATCCCGCACTTTGTTTCCCCGTGTTTAGAAACTATGTGTTAATGCGAAATAATGTGGTAGATATATCAAATAGAGTATTGAGGAGAAATCAATATAACTATACAAATAAAATATTATTTGTATCTAACACACTTACCATGCATACAACGTTATATATAAGAATTTCAAGCCCTTGTAGCAGCGAATGAATCAACCAAGCCTAAAAAATTGGTTTGCATTCGATATTCATAGGAACTATACGTGAGATATGACTGGTGATTGATTCAGGTATATTGAATTTTTCAGATCGTCTTATCTTGATAATGATATACGCATGGTTTTAAGATAATGTTATTTTCAGTCAAAAGTTGTTAAAAGATACAAGTTCACTGATGATAAATCTAACATAAAACAGAGCTGAATTTTGTGTAGAAAGTCAAAATAAATCAAGACCTTAAAAACAATTGAAAATATGTTGTTGGAACCTATATTTTCAAGTGATTAACACGGTCATATAACGTCATAGAGAAGAATTTCGAGCCTCTCGTAGCAACGAATGAACCAACCATACGTAACGATTAGCCGATTCTATACTCATAAGAACTATACATTAGATATTATTGGTGATCGATGCGGTATATTATAGTTTTCAGATTATATGTGCATATCTTTAACAGAATCCTATTCCGAGTTAGAAGTTGGTAGAAGACGCAGGTTGACTGATAATAAATATAACATAAGATCGAGTCCAATTTTATGTAATAAGCTGAACTAAACTAAGAGTTTAAAAATGAGTGAAAATATATTTCTGGAATCCAATTCTCCAGTTGAAATGCGCAAATGACAAATTGAATAAATATAAAGATTGCTAAAAAACAATAACGCAAAGAACATGTAAAAGGCAAACAAAGATTAGGGGAGAAGAATAGCAGAAAGCAAACATATGTAGATTACATTGAGACAATTTACTATAACAGGTAAAGCTTGAAAAACGAAGCACCTTAATAGAATGTTATGGGAAAACATTGTCTAAAAAGAAGCTTGCATATGAATTAACATACTTAACATATGATTTGTATGAACATAAATTAACATACCTCACTGTCCATGAGTACCATCTTTTGAAGACGTTTTGTGTTCTTCGTAGCTGAAATGTTTCCCTTCTCAAGAACCAAAACAATTGCGCGCCAGTTTGTGTCACGAGGGCGAATTGCTGGAATAAGCAATTGAGGAGCCATGACCTGTAGGAATAAGCTATTGCATCAGTTATTTCAGTAGTATGCAGTATGCCACTGGTGTGTTGGAGAGTAAACTTAGCCTTATTAACAGTTATACAATTTTTGTCATGAAATGTGAGTATGTTAGCAATGTACCTTAGAGAATGTATCTGTGTTTATGCGTATGAAAAAAAAAATTGGTATTCATAAGATTCGTTGTGTCATTGTATTGCTATGCTAGTGGCCGGCTACTATCTCCTTGTACACAATGTTTTGAGTTTTGCATGTGTGGTGGTAATCTGGCACATCTGGTGGTATAATTAATACTTTGATGGAGCTTGATTTGGTAGCCCTAGAAAGGGCGACGTACAGCTGGCCGTGTGAGAAGACTGCTTCCCTTAGGTAAATCCCAACTCGATGCAACGTCTGTCCTTGTGCCTTGTTTATTGTCATTGCAAAACATAAGCGAATAGGAAACTGATGGCGTTTAAATGGTATGCCAGATCTTTTGTCCTCATTTGATGCTTCCAACGGTATTCTGTGTAGTAAAGTTATGTCCCCGATATTTGGGCCGCTTGCTATTTCTGCAACTATAGTGTGTGAGCGGAGTTCCTTGCACAGGAGCCGCGTTCCGTTGCATAGTCCTTCCGTAGGATTCATGTTTCGTAGCATCATAACGGGGCTGTTTATTTTCAGTTCCAATTTATGTGGGGGAAGGCTGCTTGGATTTAGAGTATTTAGAAAATCCTCATAATCGCCTTGTTGCTGTAAATCTATAGCAACGTCATTGTTGTAGTACGTTGAAACTTCTCCAGGCATATTAGAGAGCATTGTGGCATTAATATCATCCACGCATACATTCGTTGGAGCCAAGATTGCTCGGTTTATGACTTCTTTTGGATTGTTCCTGAAAATGTTTATATCTGGATAGACAAAATCTATTAATTTCTGTAGAGATATCTGATGGTCTGTGAAGGGTATGACCATTGCTGATGGCAAAGTTATATAGCCGTCTAGGTCTTCTGGTTCAGTTCCATTTCCAATTCGAAGCAGATAATCACTGAATTCTGGGTCGTGTAGTGCGCGCATATTTTCTGTAAGATGTATTCTTTGGAATGATTGCCATAATGGTGAGCTAATTAGGCATGCATCGATCTGTTGAAGTTTGGTGGAGTTTGTAATAACAGGCAAGATTTGTCGAAAATCACCACCGAACACAACTACTTTGTTACCAAATGGGCGATCGATATCTGTTATGTCCCGAAGCATTTCTGAAAATGCTTCCATCGATTTCCTATGTGCCATCGGTGCCTCATCCCAAATGATGACTTTGGATTCTCTCAACAATTTTGCTACATTGGACTGTTTGCTAACATTTGCTATTTGACACTCGTCAGTATGCAATGGCAATTTAAAACGGGAATGTGCTGTTCGGCCGCCTGGAAGAACTGATGCAGCTATTCCGGATGTCGCAGTTGCGATGGCCACGTAGTTCGCGCACGGATCGTAGCAAGGATGGTTTTGTATAGGAATGTCTTTCCTGTACCGCCAGGGCCATCCACAAAGAACACTGAAGGCTCATTTGTCATGACTTTATCCATAATCACGTCATATGCATAGCGTTGTTGAGTATTCAATTGCATTAGAGCAGTCAAATCATTTTCAGGCACAGGTATATTTCTCTCGTGCTCTATCTCTTTCGACACATCGAGATACCTGCTAACGTAGTCTGCCTCAGGACCTAGTGCATACTGATCCAAGCTCTTTCCCATATTATCTAGCAAACACGCTATGTTAGACAGAGCTCTCTTGCGTGCATTTGCTGAAGTTCGTACTTCCGTTACTATCACCCTCATATAATCTTGAGAAATAACATCTGCATATTTCTCCCACAGTTGTCTAGGGTTTGATGGTGCGCAGTAAACCAAAATCGATGCGAATAAACTGCGAAGCTGCGTTGGCATTTGATAAGTGATAGCCTCATCCAAACAATGATATAGATCCAAATCTGTGGTCAATAATCCTCGATGGAGAGCAGAGTCTCGAAAGGTTGAATACATAGAATCTTGAAAAGTTAGTAAATTGTCGAAGGATGTTGGTCCGGCTACATGGTTTAGAAGTAATCGTAGATAGTACCTTTCTCCTTCTGATGGAGGAACTGAGACAACACGTCCTACTACCTTTCCTTTCTTGCGTTCAGTCCACACACGCTTTCCACCATCCCATACGAAATGCCTAGGAAAATCCTTGTAAAGACATTTGAGCAATATAGCTCGCTCATTAAATTTGTTCATGCAAAAGAATTGGGTTAGCATTGTCTTTGCAAGGAAGGTGTTTGTTGCAACAGTAGGGAGATCTGCATCGGCACGGAAGGACAATAAGTAGTTATTTGGCAAATGAATTTGCAAAGTGACCACTGCCGGGTGTATTTCGAAAAGTGGGAAGGAATATAGTCGCCATGCAGCCTCCGGTGGTGAGACCCATCTTCCTTTTTGGTAATCGTGGATTTCGTCATCAGAATGACCTGTTGATACTTGGAATGCTATCTTATCGGGTCCTTTGTAGATGTACTTGTATAAGTACTTTACAAGCTTTATAGTAGAACATACCTCAACATTTATATGGCAATCATATTTTTTTAAGAGATAGGGATTGTATGGTACAACCCACTTGTTATTTATATGATGCCCTCTAACCATTGCTTTGAAATTCCCGTATCACGCCTTCGTACGTAGAGGATAGCTATCTTGTCCGTGAGTAGTGTGGTCCAAGAAGTCTCGTGGATATCTATTTTTGCATAGATTGTTGCGCATGCAGGGGCAACGCATATTCAGTGGACCGCACGGTCCGTGAATCATATGTCTAGTCACCAAAGAAAATAGTTCAGGATCATTGTGTGGATTCGGAAGTTCGGCACTGATGAAACGGTCGTACGCCTCTGGATTTATTGGTTTGGAATCTCGATCTAGGATAATCAGTAAGTGCACATGTGGCAATCCACGCTTTTGAAATTCAATAGAGTAAACTGAAGCAATTGGAGATCCTAAAATGTGATCTTTCAGAAGATCTTTCTTTAGCATTTCTAGCTTTGCTTTGAACACTCGAGATAGCAAATCAGGCCTGTTTTGAGGAAGCTGGCCTGGAAGTAAATGTTGAGAAATTTCTTTCCATGCTGGATTACATGTCATAGTCAGAAAGAAATCAGGCCTACCGAATTGCTGTACCAATGCCATTGCATCTAAATATCTTCTTCTCATATCTCTAGGGCCACCCATAAACGACGGCGGCAAAATAGTTTTACGGCCAATTGATGCCGCGGAGGCATTTCCACTACTAATACTGTCTAGCAGCCCTTGCAAAAATTCAGTTCTAATTTCCTTTTGTTGCTTTCTGACGTACTCGAGCCTAGAAGATTCAACTTTCACAAACATATCAACGATATATTGTTGTAGTAGACGACCTCCATGCAACAACCCTGATTTGTCTGTATCCCTCATTTGCAATTTATAACAGTAATATTGTCTGCATGACACGATATTTCTTTTTCGTGATCCGTGTGCCAAGGATGGGAAAAAGGTGGTTAATTACGTCAGAGTGGCAGGCAATGAAGATGCACCAAGTAGAAGAAATTAAATAAACAAAGGAGGAGCAGGTGATAAAGAATACCTGACTCCTCGTTTTCCACCAATTGTTGTGCATTAATCGAAAGTTGAGGTGTAATGATAGAAGTTGAGTTGTATCTGTATATGCTTTTCCTGAGATTAGGTGGCATCTTTTCGACACCAAAGTGCCAGCCACCTTCCCCTTTTGCAAAAAACAAAGGATACTGCAACGCATCGTAGGAAGCAAAATTGTGCGAAATTTTGTAAGGCATGGCATCTTTTGCATATATTTGGATGTGACATTGAGGTTGAATATTTGACTCATCTTCTAAAGTCAAGATGGCAGCAACGTCTTCACTCGTTGGTTCATTGAATACTCTTTGATCAAGCTTTGGGTTATTGATCAGGCATATTTTGTGGTTACCCACGTTATCCAAATCCTTTAGTTGGCGAAGAAATACAGCATAAGGGTTACCCTGAAGAATGTCAAGTAATTTTCTTAGCATGCCACGATCCAAACGTGAAGACAAAGTCATACGTTGATCTATCTCAGCTTCACCATCGTAGAGGTAAAGCTGTAAGTTTCTAGGGGAGTTCAATGCGTCGCAAAGAAGGAAGTCGGTGATAAACTTTACCTTGGACGCTAAACGTATATACACCTTTATGGTTTTTCATTAGCTCCGGATCCGTCTTTGCCCCGAATGTAGTGAATGCTAAGTGATTATTGTAAGTTCGCACATAGCGCCTGAATTGCACTGCATCTACCTCTGTAGATGTGAACAAACGTAACAATTCAGCGGGCATTGTGGTTGGTGCAAGTCTTACCTCACCCTCGGAACAACAGAAGGACGGAGGTTCACGGTAAAAGCGCTTGGCTAAGCAGTAGTCACAGTTTGAGGAATCAGGTAAAACTGAAGGGCCAATGTATGGTGGTGGTTCAGATCCGTCAAGATTTTCATGCATATTTAAATTCGGTTGGCCAATGGATCTCCTTCGTGGGTAGACTGAATGGTCAATTTGGGCAGATACATTTATGGTTCGTTGGGTTAAAGAAGGAAGCACTGCAGAAGTAGTTTGCAATCGATGCCTAGAGGAATGCACGGTTTCACTGGAAGCAGAACGTGAAGGTTCACCAATCTCATATCCGGATTGATGTATTCTTGGAGAAACAAAGGATGATATCTGTGCTGAAGATCGTGCCAACGCATATTGTGTACGTCGACGCCTCAGAAGCTCAGCTTTCTTTGCTGAGTCCATATTAGCGTACGACCTCCGTCGCTTATCACTCTGCTCTGCTTTTTTCTGCCTATCCATGTTTCCTATAATGCATACAGACAAACATGAATCGGAAACGCAGAGGTAGCAAAGTTTCATCAAATCACGAGAGGTTGCATCAGCACGTAGGTATTGAACATTTCTGAAATATATCGCATCTTTGCAAAATAAAACATCATACACGGAAAAAGTGAAGGTTTTTCTCTCGCCTTTCACTTTACCTAGATCCAACAAGATGTTCATCAACACCGATTCAATCCGAGGCAACCGTTCGGTGCATAGACGGATTTTGTAAGTTTGTAATTTTTTTTTTTGGTTATTTAGAAACACCTAAAACCACAAGTTTATCATTAGGCAATGGTGCACTAATACTAATTGCAGTTGGAATTTTCGTAACTATCTTAAAAACATTTCTTACTAATCAATAATTTAACTATTTCTTAAATTTATTGATATGCTACTATAAAAGAAAATTTGAACATAACGCGCAATATGTATGAACAATCCGAGGTATGAAAAATGATTCTCCAGCAAATTCAGATAAACATTTCATACTATAGTGCAGGGCACAACGACTCGAATTATTTAAACCACAAAGGCACGGATGCAAATTTGAAAAGGCATATACTTATAGTGAATCAGAGAAAGAAATAGAATTTAATCTAATAGATGAAAGAAACACAGTCAATTGAAAGAATTATCTTATAGGATAAAAGTTGTAGATATGAACTTAATGAAGATAGCTAATTTGAATAGTATTGAAATTACCTAGGTTAAAGGCATAAAATCAAATAAATTTAGCAATATTTAATGAACAAACCTAACTAATATTGGAAAGTGGGAGAAAATGATGGGTAGAGGATTAAATGCAAAATAAATAATTTAAGGAAAGGTAAAACAAGATGTAGCCCCATGTAATAGCAAGTACAGGTCTACCTAAGACACAACCTTAGTCCGCAATTTACACACTACACATAAGACAACAAATAACGAAATTCTAAGCACACCAACCACAAACTTATAAGGGTACTATATGACAAAAAATGTAGATAGGTATCTATTGAAGATAGCAGGTTTGATTGGCTTTGAAAATACCAAAGTGAAAGGTAGAATGGCAAATGAAGATAGCAAAATTTAATGACCAAACCTAACAAATATTGGTAGGAGGAAAAAAATTGACAAGATAAAGACATTAATTTCACAATTAATGATATAGGATAAGGTTTAAAACTTGTCCAAACCCATCTAATAATAAATATAGGCCTATAAAAGGACATAACCTCCACATGCAATGTACACACCACACAAAAAACAACCACAATTCAAAGCACAAAGAATAACAAAGTTGCAAGGCAATTATGGAGTTCCAAAATGCATATCCTACACCGCCGTACGAGGTTGCGAAGACCGAGTTTGAAGCATACGCGCCCCCTATACCGGCGAAGGAAGACGATTCTTCTATAAGACAAGAAGAAGTTCCAAAAGTAGGTTCCTATCCAGATTATGCGGTGAAAAGCATTGCTAGGCAAAGAGACAAACGGAGAAGAAGGCCGCACAAATCAAAAGAAGAGCTTAAACGAAAGAGAAAATCTATGGCAAAGAGCGGAAAGGCGTGCAAACATGTGGAAGGAAAAATACATACTTGCGATGCATGCCCCGAGCAACACCAAGAGCAAGTACGGCAAACGAAGGCAATACGAAACCGACAAAGATAGATTCGGTAGATAATCTCGAAAATGGAGCAATGGAGTAAACGAAATTCTTGAAGGTGAAGGCCTACTAACTAAATTCAAAGTTAACGATAAGGTAGAATCAAGCGGCTCAGATGTATCACAAATGTAATGTAATAATAGGCTCTGCTAGAATAAGCTGAAGGCAACATTAAAGTTAGGGTCTAAGATAGCTTCTTTCTATCTAAATAAAAGATGTACCTTACTTGTTTTGCCGGGGGGAGGGGGAGATGTTTAATTTTAAGTACAAACACAGAAAGCGCAGAATGCTACAACAGTAGGTGGCACTAAAATTTCATAATAGATAACATACGCCTAACAATACATCTATTATGTAAACTAAAATTAAACATCATTTGCTGACTAACGTAACAAATGTGAGACAAGAGTTCATAGATAAATGCTAAATACGTACAGTGAAACAGTTACCAAATACTAATCTACGTAGAAATGTAAGAAAAGTTAAACAGAACACCAACCCGCAAGCGAAAAACCTAGAAATGCAAGAAAGTTAAACGAACACGAACTCCGCAAGCGAAAAATTGTTCGATCCCGCAAAACAAAACAAAATTTATAAGAAAACTCGGGAAGAAAAATGTTATAAATGTTTCATTTATATTGATAAATGACATGCACTTTTACACAAAACAAAAATTATAAAACGACTTATATCTCGGAGAGTAGATGAAGTATATTATCAATAGACTTTCTACGGGTTGACTGTTGAGGGGCCAAAAACTGTTGAAAAAGAAAATTTGGACATTTGGAACAGGGAAGCATATGTGAAATAAAAATAATAGGCTTAGATTTTTCAACCATCACGTTATACCATCAAATGTCTTTGCAGCAGCACAAACCCAAAATTGGATAACAGATTAGCAACACATTATTTGGATTCTCCCTGTGAGAAAATACTCCCAACTCCCAACTAAACAAAACACCCCCCACATTTTAAAAGATAATGACACCGAAAACAAAGCTTTGCAGATAAAAGTAAAGCAATTCAATGTTTGTCACACTCATAATAAGTAAACACTGAAGACATGCAGCAAACATTTCGCATCAGAAGTAAATTGAGGAATAATTTTTTTAGATAGTAAATAAATAATTATGAACCAACAATCCAGGAGAAATGGCCAAAAGAACAGAAAAATATTGCACGAATCCCGATAATCAAATACGGTGAGTGATCGTCAATACTCGATTTTTAGGACAACATGTATACAATAAAAACACCACAGGCCTCAATTACTAACATGCAAAGCAGGAAAAGAATCACAGAATACCGAATAGACACATGCAAAGCACCAAATGCAACACAAAGCAGTAGGCAGGCAACACAATCAAAGAAATACCAGCATCCATGAATAAAAACCATCAGATAACTAACCAAGAGAAAAACCAAAGACGAAACCTCGTTTTCAGAGGGAAGCCGGCCAAACAAATCCACAGGTGCTACCTGTAAAGCCAAATCAAAGATTCTAAAAATAAAATACAAAACACAAGGAAAAGGCACACAATGCAATCGTCTAAGTAAAAAGCACATGCATTTTTAATTAACGACATAAATTGTACCAAAAATTAGAAAGCATACATGCAACAGCATATGAGCTAAAAGATGATGATGATTTTGTTAGCTCTTTTAAGTCACGATTCAGGCTAAAAGCGACTCAAACGAACAAAACTCTGAAATAAAACATTTCACAAAACATAAAGCAATAGAAAGAGAACGAATACAACACACAGCAACACATGCAACAATCAATGACCCTTAATTTCCCCACAAAGCAAAACATGCAACAGCTAAAAATTGAATTAAAATAAACAACATCCAATTATTCTATACAAACATATATCAGGCATTGAACGAAACAGGGGATGATGGACAAAACAAATAACCCATCATCGAATGCATGCACCACATTACAAGTATACAACCACAAATTTCGAAATACCATATCAAAATAGGAAGATAAGGACCTACATACCAGGAGAAGACAATATTCGAGCAACGAACCGGCAATTGAAACCAATAGCTTAGGAAAAAGAGAGAATTTGATAAGCCTTGGCAAACAGCAATTTTTAGCGAAAAGGAGGGAAATAAATTAAAGCAACAAAAAAAAAGAGTACTCATGGTCTCGGTAGGCCGATTTTATAGGCAAGAAAGGCAGGCGGTGGTGGGATGAAATACAGAGAAGGTCGAATGAGAGTGAAGCAAAGTGGGATGGAGACGAGAGCCATGGGCAGAAGAGATGAAGCTACAAGAAACTTGAAACGACGTCGTTTCATAACCCCAGCACTAAAAAACAAAATTGTCAACCGTATATGCGTAATTAATAAATTGCATCCTAAATTGAAGATAGTCCGCCCTTCTACGAATGGTTGGGATATTACATTCCTTTCCCCTTAAGAGGAGTTTCGTCCTCAAAACTTGAGCACGCTTAATCTGTAGACCTTCCTAGCACCCTCTCTTCAAAGCAAACCAAACCGAAACTACAACTAGTTTCCCCACGGACAACACCAACCGATTCTGATCTTGCTAACCACTGAACCAACACTCTACTAATCCCCAAACTCTTCAAACCCCTGAACACACAACCCAAAATTGATCAACCCCGTCTTGAACTTTGAAAAACAGCATATTCAGACTTCTACTCGGTGCATCCATCACTGAGAGATACTTCTTATATTTCCCAAGTAGACAAAATTCTTGGATAGCCGACCTATACCAAGAATCTCCTTTAGTCCGTAGAAACCTTGCTTACTCTATCCGAATGGTGTTGCTACAACCAAATGATCCTTGAGGTTATTCTTACTAAAACTGAAGTGGAGTACCGGATTCTGAAACCGATCAACACGTTCCAAATGACTCGCAACCGCCTGACCCCGGTCTTGAATCAAACCACTCTCTTCTTACTGAGCCCTAGAACTTCTGGTTCCAAACGTACCAACCGAGTGTCTCTGAGGTTACCTACCATTCTGAAAGATCAAGGAAGGACAATAATGGTACTAAGTGGTCTAAAGAGATCTTATCTTAAAGGAGTAGAAGCCTATGACAGCAAGGAATACTTCGCTCTGATACCAACTGTAACGCTCCGCTCCCAGATACCGAGTCTTTATCCGGAAACAAAACGCTCGGCACGTATAATATTAAATAAATTCAATATTATACGTAAGCCTCTACTACGTCGTATCAAGTTTAGCAAATAAAAGCTAAAAAGACTCGGCAAAGCATCGTAAATGTTGCTAAGAGTAGATTACAACATACTAAAGATATAAAGAATAACTTACAACAACGATATAAAGCTTACGACGTACGATGTTCAAAGAAAAAGTTATAACACTTGTCTTACAAAGTGGAAAATAAAAGTACAACATGATCTTTAAAGATAAGATACAATATAATCTAGTACAATGTTTATAAACTAAAACAACAAGGAAACATCCCCGATCATCTCCATCACATAACATCATCAAACTCCTCAACAAGCTCAAGGCTAACATGTTCGTCTTCTCACCCCAAAAGCACACAAAACAACATATGCGATTGAGGTAAGTACAAAGTACTTAGCATGAGGAAGAAGCTAATGTATAACTAAGTTCTACAACATAAAGATTTTTGTTATTATTATTAAGTTATCTTTGTGAGACCGACTCAACTCTAGGGTTCACTTCATGCTCATCAACATGTTGTGACTATTGGTTTCTAGCTTAGCTTATCTTTGTTACATCAGCATTCAAGGGCACTACACATGATGAATATCCACCACGAGATATCGTTTGCAACCTATCAGCGGATCACACCAATAGCCACGGGGGAAAGCCGGATAGCGTACACGTTGAGTGAAGTCCCTCCGTACGTAGGGTCTCAGACTTACGGGGTGGTATTCCTCCGTATGTAGGGTCCAAAGAATTACAAAGTTATTCGCTTTATCTGAACGCTCACACATCGCGATATAGCCTTGTGCCTTACCAAGAATGGATTGATGTTTAATCTTTTTACAACACCAATACGTTTATTATTAATTATTAACTAGCCACCTAAGTATTTTCAAGTAAGCTCCCTCACCTCTACTACTCTCTTTCCTAGACCACTAGACACGGACAAGGCCTAGCATATACCCAGACATTGATGGATTCTAATTCATCATAGCACAAGCCAATCATACTCTTCCGACGGTCCCGAACTTCAACCCCCTTGAAGAGTACATTCGGTGCCGGTACTAAATGCATCAGAAGCTTAATCAGGGCTTGTTCATGTTCATTTAATGTTATTAGGTCAATAAACAACATTCCAAACTCATCCCATAGCTTAAAACACTAGAAAAACATTCACACATTGTCGGGGGCGCCAAAAGCTTCAAGGCGCGCCAAACTGCTTTAGAGACTTCACTAAACTCTTTGTTCATGTTTGGGGGGTGCCAAAGCCTTTGGGACATGCCAAAACTGCTTCAGAGAGTTCACAGAACTCTCTGAACAGGTCAGAGGGCGCCAAAAAGGCAGGGGGCCGCCAAAACTGGACCAAAACTACACTATATGCAATTTTCTGCACTTTATCGATTTCTACTCAAAACCAACCAAGTCCAAAACCAAAATATACATCCAAATAGCATCAAAATAGGTTCTAAACATGCTATAACACCTCGTATTACAGCAACAACAACTAGCATGATTTCTAATCACAAAACATACTCAAAACACAACCTTAACACCATAAAACCTTAATTAAACATTAGGAAGAGCCTCTTACCTTTCAAGCAAGCAAAACCACAAGAAGATCTGCAGCACCTTATAGGACATCAACTGGAAACCTATTTGATCATAATTAACTTGGATTAATTGATGATCAAAGCTTCTAAACAACAAGAACTACGAATCAAACCAACGAAAGCCTTGAAGATTGATCAATCCTTGACAAAACCATATTTAGGGTTGAAATTGAAGGATGCAGGTTCTTAGATCTAAACGAGTTAGATCTATGCGCAGCGGATGGATCACGATTTATATGACACAATTCGTAATTAAAGGACTTAAGTACTACAAGGGGGTTTAAGATTATGTTACCAATAACGGGAAGAGAAGCCTTGATCTTCCGATGTGTTCTCCAAACGGCGGTTGGTGGACACCCTTCTTGATACACGAGCCTCCTTGATATGCAACACCAAGAAAAACTCAAAGTTTTTCTTCTACTAAAAACCCTAGTCAAGAAAAAACTAATTTTTCTCTCCTTTTAGATGATGGTGGTCGAAATTTTCCTTGTCATTAAGACTTGGGAGAACTCTCTTTATATAGGAGAGTAAACCTTGTCCTCCAAGGATTAAATAATTAAGAGATAATTATTACATTAATCCTTTATTCCAAATAAAAGATAAATAAAATGATTATCCCAAACAAATTAGGATAAATCATATTATTATCTAATATTCCATGAATTATCAATTAACAAATAAAAGATAAATCACATGTCAAATAATTATCCAAGAAAACTAATTTCTCTCTAATTAAATGATGATATTGGCGCCACCTTTAGGGTCAAAAAGCCCACATAAAATGTCTTTTATGTGTATTATATTATTTATCCCAACTAAATAATATCCATGCATATCAATTAATTAGCCCAGCCAATTAATTATCACTGAGGCCCAAATAACAAGATTATTTGTCCGGATTACAGAAGCCACATCGGGGACCATGGACCTAAAACCAGTAGCTCCAACAATTAATTATTCGTCGAACAGAATAAGTACATTAATTATTAATTCCGGGATTACGCCACCATAAACCCGAAACCGAACTCTACCGATTATAGATGTATACTTATACTCAACCCATAGAGTGAATAAGCGTCCATTGATATAATCACTACATACGGATTAACCCTCCATAGATGTCTATTCGAGTGGGAAGTCTCCGTGAACCCGACTCGAATATCTTATCCTTATTTACCATCAACCCCCGATGATCAATTAGCACACATATCCGACTAGTAGCTAATTAGTCAAATGTGAACTCCCGGGATCGATCACTTTCTTAGGGCTAACAAATAAGGGGACTGGTCTCTCTACTTCCCGTAGGAAGGAATGGATTCCATGTCTGTGAAAATCAGAACTACTCACTCATCTGGTGATAGTGCCAATGAGAAGTGGCTTGGAACACATATTAAAGTGAACCGTAACTAAAACATCAAACACTACCCCGGGACAAGCAGCATCCTATGATCACCTCAGGATTAAGGTTGATCCATATATGATCATCTAATGATTTAATAAGATTCCTCGATTACGGAATTATACCAAGAAATTCAGATTAAATCGGTCCAGCCCTATATGAATGCCATCATATATAAATGCCCCACGTAGGTACCCTCTACCGACAAACCGGATAAGACTATCACACCCTAAGGTGTTACGGGTGCATTATTGGTGTTTTAATCAAGAGACCCTAAACTCGATTAAGTTCACCACGGACTAACGATTTAAGTATATCACCACTAACTCAATCCTCACGTGCATGCCATGCACCGAGTTAACGATTACATACGATATACTTAGGGTTTGCGACGATGTGTATTACTTACAAGCACAAAGCAAGTAATAAGGTGAGATAAATTCTGTCATTTATTAAAAACAATTACACAAATTGTCTTTCGGGCACTACACCTAACAGAAATCACACCTTTACAAGACTCTGAACTTATAGCATCAACGCGATCCTCTCTTCCCACTGGTTCCGAGCCTTCGAAGCGATTCTGAAATCCAACTAAAACTTGATGCTAGAATTGATATCATAAATTTATTTGTTTTGACCTCTGTACTACGCATTCATTCTGTTATAAGAGGTCTCGCCTCCACTTGAGAAAATAACAAAAAGAAGAAAATCCGAAATAACACTTTTTCTTAGATTTCATTCATTATCTTCATACATACTACATCTCTAAAATACAATAGCTCATATACTACTTGATTATTGGATAAGAATCTAGCACAGTTATCAAGAACATTTTGTTGTGGTATTTTATTGATTCTCAATGAATGATTTTCATTACAATGATAGGAGAAATATAAATAATAGATTACAACTTAATGAACAAGTAATACAAACGAATCGAGCCGAGCTATTTATTTGTGCTAACAGCCCCGGCCGGCAATCCCATGGGTACGGCGTAGACGTGGAGTTTGGACTTCAAATGTTGAAAATGAGGTTGGCGAAGAGGTGTGGTGAGAATATCCGCAAGTTGATCGGTGGTGCTAATGTAGCCAACGTGGATGATCTTGAGAGCAACCAATTCTCGAACATGGTGAACATCAATCTCAATATGCGTAGTACGGGCGTGAAAGACCGGATTGGCAGCAAGGTAGGTGGCACCAACATTGTCACACCATAGAATCGGCGAAGAAGAGTGAGAGATAGGAAGCTCACGTCACTTCAGTGGTGGCAGTGGAGACAGATTTTTATTCGGCCTTGGTGCTACTTTTGGCTACAGTGAGTTGCTGCTTGCAAGACCAGCTGATGAGATTCGAACCAAGAAAAATACATTAGCCACCAACATAATGGTGATCATCTAGATCAGAAGCTCAATCAGAATCAGAGAAAGCATTAAGTTGGGACCCGGAGCGAGAGGATAAGAACAGACCATCAGTGGTAGTGCCTTTGAGATAGCGGAGAATGCGTTTAACAGCCTGCCAATGCTCAACCGTGGGAGAATGCATGTACTTGCTGACTTTGTGTACTGTAAAGGCAATATCCGGACGCGTGTAAGCCAAGTACTAAAGACCTCCAACTATCATCTGATAAATCTAAGGATTGGCAAAGGTTGTACCCTGAAACGAGATAGCGGAGTGGAGGCATCCATAGGGGTGGCATTGGGCTTGGAGTCTTGCATGCCAGCTTTAATTAACAACTCGGAGATGTACTTGGCCTGACAAAGGTATAGCCCAGTAGGAGTGCGAGTTACTTCAATGCCGAGAAAATATGATAAGTCACCGAGGTCTTTAACTGGAAAAGTGGCGGACAAGGAAGAAGAGCCTGGGAAGAAGAGCATGTGAGAATGATGTCATTGACGTAAATAAGCATGAGAATGTAAGTTTTGTCACGGTGATAAATATAGAGAGAGGAATCCGCAGTGCAAGGGCGAAAACCAAGAATAGCCAAGTGCTGAGTAAGACAAGAAAATCATGCCCGAGGTGCCTATTTTAGGCCATATAAACTATGATTTAACTTGCATACATGATGCGGATAAGCAGGATGAACATAGCCCGGTGGTTGTTGCATGTAAACAATATCATCCAAGTAACCATGCAAAAAGTCATTTTGTATATCAAGCTATCGAATGGGCCCATTAAGCTGCAAGGCAAGAGTAAGTACAATATGAATAGTAACAGGTTTAACCACAGGACTAAAGGTTTCAGTAAAATCCATGCCCGAAGTTTGGTGAAAGCCCTTGGCAACGAGCCGAGCTTTATAGCACTCAATTTGCCTCTCAGAGTTACGTTTAATAGGGTAGACCCACTTGCAGCCAATCACATTGGTGGAAGGGGGAGGGGAACAAGGATTCAAGTGTAGTTGTTTAAAAGGGCGGTAAATTCATCGTGCATAGCTGCATGCCATTCAGGGAAATAGGAGGCTTCGGTGTAGTTGGTGAGCTAAGTTGGTTGGTCATGGGACTCGGTATTGTGAGCACACGGGGGCGGGGAAGACACAAAATCATCAGGAAGAGGTTTGGGCTTAAGAGTGTGAGTTCGGGAGCGTGTGGTCATCGGGTGGGCAGGGATCAGCATTTGGTGGGGAAAGGATCTGACGGGCTAGGGGAGGGGAATGGTCCACGGAAAGAACAAGAGAGGGTAGTGGCGGGCTGTTGCTGGGAGATGGGCTGGGAGAATTGGCCGGACTAAGGAATTGAGGATGAGGGTCCGGTTAAGCATTGGAGGGGAGATTTATATTAGGTAGAAGGACGGTATCAGGAGTTAAGGTCGATGAGGGGTTGTGTGGGAAGCATAGGGAAAAATGTTTTCATCAAAAAAATATGGCCAAAAGAAAGATCAAGACATTTGTAACCACCGTGATCATCACCCAGAAAAATGCAAGACTTGGACCGAAACGCGGTTTTAGTTTTGTTATAAGGTCGTAAATAGGGCTAACATACACATCCAAACACTTTAAGAAAACCGTTGTCAGGTGAGCAATTAAAAACTAGCTCATTGGGGCATTTATATTTGAGTACCTGTGATGGCATACGGTTAATAAGAAAAACAACAGTAATAAACGCATCCTCCTAATATTTAAGTGGAAAATCGAGTGAGGAAGTAAAGCCAAACCAGTTTCGACAATGTGTCGATGACGCCGTTCAACGACACCCATTTGCTCATGAGTGTGAGCACAAGCTTCTTGATGAGAGATACCAAGGCGGGAAAAATAATCCTTGAGCCGGCTATATTCAGTGCCACGATCAGTCTAGATAGCTTTTATTTTAGCATTAAACAAGCGTTCTACAAGTGCTTGAAATTTGTAAAATACATGTTCAACATCAGATTTCAACTCAATCGGGTAAAACCAAATAAACTTTGTGTAATAATCCAAATAACAAACAAGGTATCCTGAGCCATCAATAGAAGTCTCGGCACAAGGCCCCCAAACATCCGAATAAATTAAATCTAAAGGTTGGGAAGAAGTAAAAGACGTAGTAGACAAAGGTAAACGAAACTCTTAGCTAGTTGACAAGAATAACAAACAGAGGAGGGGGAATCATGAGGAGGTGGGATATTTAACTGATGCAAAATAATGTTGGTAATACGGGCGGAGCTGTGACCAAGACGACGATGTCAGGAGAAGATGGCGGCATGGGTGGCAGAGCATGATAGACGTGTACGAGGACATCTTCAAAGAGAGATGAAGTAATGGCGCTGAGTATTAGATTATCTTTTTGACCCATTGAGCATAAGCCGGATTGGGTTTACCATCAACTGTAGATGACGGGGAAGGGACGGTTCTATCAACAAAGCTAAAAACTTCATGTCCTTTCAAATACGGAACGATTTGGGCCAGCCAGATTGGGTAATTGGTGCGTGTGAGTTTTATGATGTTGATAGAGTTGGAAGCGTTGAAGGAGGGGTAGGGAGAAAAGGTAGCCGTGATGGTGGAGGTGACTGCTGAATCATCGGACATGGCTGCTTTTTTTGTGCTGCGAAGGTGTTTTTTTTTTAAGGAGATGAAGGGTGATCAGGATGAGAAGGAGGGATTGACAGAAGAAAGGAGAGATTGGTTTAGCCTTTTTTTTTTTTTTTTTTTTTTTTTTGAAGCAAACTGAAAAATGGAGAAGAATGTCAGATTAGGGAAGAAGACGGTGGCAGAATGGAGGGAAGGATATTCGGATGTAGGGCGGCTTCAACCTATGGCTCCAATACCATATCAAGAATGATGTGTTGTGATATTTTATTGATTCTCAATGAATGATTTTCATTACAATGATAGGAGAAATAGAAATAGTAAATTACAACTTAATGAGCAAGTAATACAAACGAATCGAGCCGAGCTATTTATTTGTGCTAACACTCGGCCACACACTACACAATACAATTGTAGGACTGGGATGTTGTCACATCATCACATTACTTAACATCCCTCCTCAAAAGTGACCAAAGCAGATCTGAAAATGCCCGAGGACTTGACTAAAGTCACCAATAAATGAGCACCGCGACCTTGGCTAACCTGTAACAAAAAACCTTGGTATAATGACACCCACAAGGTTCACTCACATTCTTGATAAGTTTCGTTTGGAATCCACCAAACACCGGTGTTGGAATCCACCAAATACCAACGTGAGAAAACTCACTAAAGCTTAAAAGCGTCAAATATAATATATTTATATCAAAATTTGTCTGTCTAAAAAAGATTACAACTAAAACTTGTTTATAGGCTAGAATAAAAGACATAAACTACTCACAAAGTGACGTGGGAAAAAGTTATTTAATAGAAATAAAAATTAAAATAAAATAAATAAATACTAATAAAATTCGAAGAAAATATGTCAAACTTGCAATGTAAATGATCAAATAAATGTGTTCCAAGCCAAAACGTCTCATCTTTGATCATATCATTCTCTCCCGGTTAGGACGTCATAAAATGCATCCGCACACGTCAATATCAAGGAAGCACTAAAAGAAACCAATTGAACCCCTGGATCAAATACGAGCCGGATAGATAAACTGAATCCAATGACATGTTTTGGTGAGGAGTCATACGCCATACATGCAATATCATAACGCTCATTCGGTGGAATATACTCGTGGATGACTTCCTGTGAAACAGCAATATAAGAATAACAAGTAGCAGTCGGATATGCATCAATAATTTTTGTAAAAGGGTCCACAAAATGGTGCTCCGGCTTGCTAACAGCGACCTCACGAATATGAATAACCCACGGCAAGATAGGATTCGGATCATCTTCAAGTGAAGGATTTTCAGATAACTCCAAGGACAACGAACAAGTATTGATTACAACTGAATTTTTCTCCTCCATGCGTTCGGGCTCATTTTCCTCCAATTGCTCCATAAAATTTGGTTGATTCTCCTCTATCATGCTCTCGTCATCATCGCTTTTCAACTCTTCCTCACGAGTGTTAACAATCTCTTCGTTGTCGCTTCAACCAAGTCTTTTATGCGATACTAACATTCACCAAGTTGTCCGTAAGTGATGTCTCACGTAAACTACATATTTTCTGCCATAGATTAAGGCATCATAATAGTGATGATCACACCCGTGACAATGGCCGCAATAAACAGAAAATAGCCCTGTAGAAGTTTTCTTAACCACCTTTGTACCACCGCGGTTACCTCTACCACCACGATTACTTCTACCACCACCTCTTTCCGTTAACATGTTTTGCATTTGAGCCTTAATATCATCCATCGTTTCATCAAAACGTCGTTCCAGTTTCTCCAAATTTTGATTCATCATATCATCAAAATTCCAAAAGTAGACATCCATAGACTCTTTGGATATTACTCAAGATCTAACTCCGCCGATAATTAGAACACGGCAAGTATCAAGAAGGTCCAAACAAAAATATTCGGCACTAATTATTTTAAGAGATGTACTGAAAATCACAGCTAAGGTGCGAAACTCTCGTTAATTTGGCTGCTTTTCCCCTTTTTTTTCTCCTCCGATCAAAACAATTCAAATAGGCATCTGGGGGTCAAAATCGGCAAGCAGAAAATGGCTGGTAAATTTTTTCTTTTAATTTTCTTGTTAAAGGAAGTAGAAATAATAATAGCTGGAAAAGGTGAGCACGCAACAGCAAAAAATCAATACCTGGGATTTTTTTTTTAAGGAAGCAGGTACGCAAGAAGACTTTTTTTTTTTTTTTTTTGATGATAATAAGAACAAGAACGCTGATGTGATATTTGGAAAAATTAAAAAAAAAATAAATAAATTAAAAGGGATATTTGGATACGGTCAGTGTCTGGCTCTTATACCAATTGATGTGATCTGTGACCGAATCAGATCTGAAAATGTCCGAGGACTTGACTGAAGGCACCAATAAACGAGTATCGAGACCCTAGGCTAACCTGTAACCAAAACCTTGGTATAATAGACATCCACAAAATTCGCTCACAACCTTGATAAGTCCCGTGTGGAATCCACCAAACACCAACGTGAGAAAACTCACAAAAGCTTAAAAACTTCAAATATAATATATTTATATCAAAATTCGTCTGTCTAAAAAAATTTACAACGAAAGCATTTTTATAGGTTAGAATAAAAGACATAAACTACTCACAAAGCAACGTGGGACAAAGTTATTTAATAGAAATAAAAATTAAAATTAAAAAATTAAATACTAAGAAAATTCTAAGAAAATATGTCAAACTTGCAATGCGGGATAAATGATCAAATAAATGCGCTCCAAGCCAAAACGTCTCATCTTTGATCATATCAGTTTGTCTCTAAAATTCTGAAACTGAGATGCTGTCTAAGGTTTTGTGAGGCAGTCTGCTATCTGATTTGTTAAGGGTATGTAGCAAACCTTCAGCTTGTTGGCAAGAATTTCATTTTTGACAAAATGCACATCAAATTCTATGTGGTTTGTCTTAGCATGGTAAACTAGATTCTAGGCTGGATATGAAGTATTAGTATTATCACACCAAACAGTTGGAACACCATGAACCTTAATATGCATCTCATGCAACAACTATATCAACCACTTCAATTTTGCAGTCAAATAAGCCAAAGCTCTGTATTCCGATTCATAGCTTGATATAGATACCACTCTTTGCATTTTTGAGCTCCGAGATACCAAAGATTCACCAATAAAACATAGTATCCATCTAGTGACTATTTATCAACCATTGACACTCCCCAGTCAGCATCAGAAAACCCCGCAAGATTCACACAATTTGCAGGTTTAAACATCAAACCATATTTGAGAGTACCCTTCACATATCTAAATAACCTCTTTAAGGATTTTCAATGTTCAATACAAGGATTCTGCATAAACTGACTCAAATAGTTCACTGCAAAAGTCAAGTACAACAACCCTCATATAGAACTTCTATTTAAGGTAACATTTCTGAAAGGTTCCGTTGGTTCTTCCTCCAGTTTTCTCCCACGAACCACAAGAGTACGACAAGGTTTCAAGGGTTCACAACCCAATCTGTCCAAAAGATGTGTAGCATACTGTGTTTGAGTGAGATACAAACATGTACAATCCCTAGTAACTTGCATACCAAGAAAGTGAGAAACAGGCCCCGGATTTTTCAAGGAGAACTTAGAGTCCGGCATATTAATAAGCTTGTTAATAAGGACTTCAAAATAGCCAATGACCAGAATATCATCCACATAGACTAACACTATACGGATATCTTTAAGAGTCTTCAAAACAAAGAGTGAATTATCACAAACAGACCGAGTAAAGGACCATGCTTGCATCTGTCTTTTAAGTGCCTCAAACCAAGCCCTAAGATCTTGTTTTAATTCATATAGTGCATTTTTCAGTTTGCAAACATAGTGAGGTTTGCTTAGCCTTCAAGATATAAACGAGCTTATTAAGAAAATCATTATTGATATCCATCTGGTTTATAAACTAATTTAAAGTACCTGCAATTAAGTGATAAAACAACTCTAATTGTTGGTGCCTTGGCAACTGGACTAAAAGTCTCAGTAAATACCACCCTATATGTTTGACCAAAGCCCTTAGCAACTAATCTTGCCTTGTGTTCCAAAACACTCCCATCGTGGTCAACTTGTACACCCATATTAAGAAAATCATTCCCATTGATATCTATCCATAACCTTTGCTTCCACGAGGAGGTAATGATTCGATACTCGGTAGGTTCGGATGAGGAACATCAAATTAGAGTTTTTGGTTTGAAAATGCCTCTTTTGGCTCTGGCGAGCATAGTATGGGTGTTAAGAAGTTTAGGATCAAGCTTTGGGACAGTGGAGGAATCAAAACTTAAGGAAGAATTATGTGTAGTACTAAAAGATGAGGATTCAGGAGTCTTAGAAGAGGCACTAGCAGAGTCATTAGCATGTAAAAAGTAAGTTACGTGTAGAGATATGTGAGGGTGCAGAAGTGTGATGTATAGGAGATGATGGCACAAGTGTAGAAGAGTGACTAAATGAAAGAATCATTAGTATTTATCTGGATATGCTGAGATGGCTCTAAGTCTTGAGATTTCTAAGGAGAATATTAGATAGGAGAGTGCAAGAAAGACAAGGAATTAGTGTCAACATGAATAGACCTATGAGTACCTTGATTAAACTTTTGTGAAAAAGGAAAAGACCCTTCATCAAAGATAAATTATCTACTAATATAGATCCTTCCACTTTGATCAAGACAAAAAGTAACATTTAAGATTAGAACTAAGCCCCAAGTTAACACATTTACTAGAATGAAACTGAAACTTAGTGTTATGATAGGGCCTCAAATGAAGATAACAAGCACAACCAAAAACCTTAAACTGTTGATAGGTAGGTTTTGTGTTATAAATAACTTCATGAAGGGACAAATTATCAAGGACAAAGGTTGGTAGACTGTTAATACTAAGACAAGCCTCATGAAATTTGTGCCACCGGAAACTAAGAGGCTTGGAAGCCCGTGCAAGAAGTGTTAATCCGAGCATGAGGGCAAAGATGTCTAATCTGAATACCTTGATCTTTAAGATATGATTTAAGACCTTTATACTCTCCCTCCCAGTCTGACTAAATGCATTTAATAGTGGTGGAAAACTGATTGGACACAAAATTTATGAACTGTTTGACAATGTTATAAATTTCAGACTTTTGTTTTAAGGGAAAGAGCCTTGTAAACCATGTGTGGTCATCCAAAAAATGAACATAAAAGGGGTATCCTCCTATAGATTTAATAGGAGAAGGACCCCAGACATCAGTATGAACAAGATCAAACATCTTGAAGCATGAGAAGTAGATAAAGGATAAGGTAACACACGAGATTTTCCAAACTGACAAGCTTCATAGAAAACAAGTTTTTCATTCATTGAACATTAAAATCTTTCGGAATCTGACTCAACACCTTATTGGAAGGATAACCTAACCTTTTATGCCACACATTAGGATCCTTACTAACATCAACAGACTGGACATTACAAGACACAGCTTAAAACATAGACTTAACACCTGACATAGGAACTAGAAAAGATATAATAGTTGGATTGAGGGGAACTCTCGGAAATCTCAGTTTGCTTGACCATATTGTAAAGCCCATGCTCCATAATTCCTTTGAGCAAAACCTTCCCTGTTGTCTTGTCCTTCACAAGGCAAACAGTATTATTAAACTCAACAGTGATATGATTATCATAGGCTAATTTGGAAACACTAAGCAGGTTTTTAGTTATATCAGGAACATGTAACATAGTGTAAAGTTTAAATGGTGAGTGAGTATGTGAAGTGGGAAGCAAGGTTTGATCAATAATTTGAATATGAAGTTGCTCACCATTCCCAACAGCCAGTGCATCAATACCATTATATCCATAACTCAACTGCAGATTATTGAGATCTCCAGTAATATGATTTGTTGCTCCACTATCCATGTACCAAGAGCCATCTGCTACACTCTGATGAGAGGCCAGAAAAGCTTGTCTAGGATTCCCAAGAGGACCAGAAGGTCTATGAGCAATGTTGTTGTTGACAATAGGGTCAAACCTATACCAGCAAGCAGTGACAGTATCAGTAAAATCAACAGTGATATGATTATCAGAGGCTAATTTGGAAACACTAAGAAGGTTTTTAGATATATCAGGAACATGTAACATAATGCGAAGTTTAAGTTGTGAAAGAGTATGTGAAGTGGGAGTCAAGGTTTGACCAATATGCTGAATATTAAGTTGCTCACCATCCCCAACAGCTAGTGTACAATTACCATTATATCCGGAACTCAAGTGCGGATTATTGAGATCTCCAGTAATATGATTTGTTGTTCCACTATCCATGTACCAAGAACCATATGCTACACTCTGAAGAGAGGCCAAAAAAGCTTGTCGAGGATTCCCATAAGGACTAGAAGGTCCAGGATAGGGCTGTAAGCGAGACGGGCTACTCGTGAGCTATTCGTACTCGACTAGCAAGAGAGTTTGACTCGATTCGGTTTTTTTCGAGTTCGAGCACTAGTCGAGCTACTCGAATAATAAACCAAGCCGATCTCGAGTTTTAAAATATAGTAATCGAGTAGCTCACGAGCTTATCGAGCTTGATTAAATAATTATTTTATTAATTGCATTTATTAATTTATAATTAAATATTATTTTTATTAATTACATTTATTAATGTCTCTATGAAATAAAATATTTATTAAAAAAATTAAATATTATTTTTATAATTCAAAAATTATTATTCGAGTCGAGTATTAGACGAGTCGAGCTCGATCTTGCAATATTTTATTAAAATTAAATGAATTCTAAGAAAATAATCGAGCTTACGAACCGAGTCGAACAATATCGTGTACTTAGCAATTCGAGTTTGATCTTGTGTTTTTATGACTCGATCGAGCTCGAGCCAAGTTTCGAGCCCAAACTTTTTTAGTCGAGTCGAGCCCTGGGAGTATCGACTCGAATTGATTACACCCCTAGTCTATGAGCACTATTGTTGTTGAAAGTATGGTCAAACCTATACTAGTAGGCAGTAGCAGTATGTCCATTCTTGCCACAATATTGACAAACACTCTTGTTATTGTTGTTGTCGGATCTTCCACCTCTCCCTCCTCCTATTGATATGCCTCCCCTGCCTCTACCAGAACCTTGAAACTGAGGCCTAACATCAGTGTTCATCTAAGCACCTCTAGGATTCATTTGAGAGAGATTTGCAGAGGGAGTACCGGATTGTGCCTCTAAACTTGCAGAAGGATGGAATGTAGCAAGAAGCCTTTCATGGGTAAGAAGTTGAGACTGGACCTATTGCCGGTTCAGGAGCCAACCCAAGCTTTAATCTTGACTATGGCAACCTCATAGTCTTTGTCCAAACCACCAAGAACAGCAAGTATTAACTCAGATTTGGAGATGGGGACCTTACAGCAGCTAATTTGTCTGAGTAAGACTTCATGAGAGCCAAATAATCTGCCATAGATCTGCTTCCTTTGTCTGTTTTGGTCGGGGCACTCTTGTATTCAAGCATTCTAGCCTCATATTGTCTATTAACATATTTTCCAAGGTTGTTCATACTTCATGGCATGTTGCACGGCCAAGAACTTCTATAAAGGCTTGCTCAGTCATAGAAATGAGAAGCCAACCCATACGCAAGTGATATGTTGAGTTCCATTTCTCTAAGACAAGACCATACTGCGGGGGAGTGGCAAAAGCAGATTCAATGGGCCTGGGTTTAGACCCTAGAAAAAATCCATCTAGTTTGTAGTCTTTGACAATTGGAAGCACAATATACTTCCACAACAAATAATTTTCTGTGGACAATTTTACAGTGCAAACTTGACTGAGATGACTAGTAAATTGTGGTAAAGTAGTACCTCCGATAGATTTCCGGCAAGATATGCACACAGCAGAGGATTTGTTGGATATGAAGCGGTGCTAGTGGGTAGAGAACCAAAGTGTAGCCAAGAGCTGAAGAACTGAGGAAATCCAGAACCCATTGTTGACGGCAAGAATGGAGCAGCAGCGGTCTAAGTGCTGAAAGGATTAAGATGTGGAAAGAACGAGGTGGCACCAAATGTTCCCGGTAAAGGTGGAACTCCTGCATGTACCACAAGAACTGAGCTCAAATCGGAGCTTATTGGTGTTTCGATGGCAAAGGAGGACTTGGCCGCCGTTGATGGCGTAACGGAGCTTGAAGCGGAGGAAACCATACTGGCTCTGATACCAACTCAAGAAAATAACAGAAGAAGGAAATGCAGAAGAACATTTTATTCATGGATTTCATTCATTATCTTCATACATTCTACAATTGCAGAATACAATAGCTCATATACTACTTGATTCTTGGATAAGAATCTAGCACAAGAATCTAGGCCACACACTACACAATACAAATGTAGGACTAGGATGTTGCCACATCATCACATTACTTAACATTGCCACGACAGATTATAAAATTATATTTATTAGAGTTGTTGTGACAAAAACAATACTCCATCAGTATATCACTCCCCTTCATTATATATATTCATCTATTTTCATTATACATTAGAGTGGTGCTATTATTTCTTTGAGTAAAGCTAGTGACTGAATCAAATTGTAGATCATCATCATCATGGTCTTACATCATTATTAATGATCTTACATTATGATCAATTGTTTATAATTAGGTTGTGTCACTCGTTATAGCTGAATAATATCAGTTTTTTATCTTATGGTGGAATAATGTATCGTCACTAGTGCTGTTGAACAAACGGAGCCGTTCACGAACAAACTCGTGTTTGACTCGTTAGTATTTATGATCGTTTGTTTGTTTAGCTTAACGAACTAAGCTTAACAAAATCATAAGCTCGTTTCCCAAACGAACGAACATTAGCAAACTCGTGAACGTTCGATTATCATCGTAAACATGTTTATATAGATAAACCAATGTAGAATATAACTCAAACACATATGATGATAAGCCATATCTTCATCTAACAAATACTCTAAAGTAGTTTTATAGAATATTTATTGAATTCTCTTAATCTTGTTGTTATTATAATATTTGAATATTGTTTAGTACTACCTCCGTCTCAAAATGTCATCTTACATTTATAAATTTGTCCAACATTTTATTACACTTTTCTCTATTTTACCCTAATTTATTATCATTCCAACCATTTTTCATTATTTAACAAATGTTGCATTAATAATAGTCAATGGTTATTTTAAATATTTAATCTTCAAATTTATTACATTAAACCATTTTTCTTAATCTGTGTGTAAGCTCATAGGATGATTTATATTTTGAAACAGAGATAGTACTTCATTATTTATTCATTTAGATGGTTAATGATAAGAATGTTTCGTCAAATTGATCCAAATCATGTTTAAGATGAATGCTTATTTAATGCATCGAAGAATCTTTGTATCTTTTCATGGTTGGTAGTACATAGCTACCAGGGGCGCAAGGACGGAGTCAAATTTTTTTTTTCGATGGGCTAAATTACGAAAGACAATATTTCAAAATTTTCACCAATTATTGAAAAAACAAATGTACTGAATATAGTGGTAAATGAAAACAAAGGTTTAACATACATATTTTAAATATTGTAGCAGTAAGCAAAACTACTCCATTCAGTGAAAAATGCAGGTGTTTAAGCAAAATTTCAAACAGTCAAACATGGAGAATTATTCTCCAGCATTTCCATTTTTCCGATTGCATCCTCCAACCCCCGACCATCGGTTTGATACATAGTCTAAATTCACCATTTATAGCCCAATTTAGAGCTCATCACACTATCAACAATTGATTTTATGATGACAACTTCTTGAAGAAATTGAAAGCAAAATAAATAAATATATATATATATATATATATATATATATATATATATATATATATATATATATATATATATATATATATATATATATATATATACGTGTGTGTGTAAATTAATAATTCTCATCTTTTGCATAATAAAAGATGGTCAGAATTTCGCTTGAACTATGTAAACCATCTTAAAAGACAAATTAAGCAGAGGGCATTAACCGTGCATCGTACAAATTGCCTCCCGTTAGTGTATATAAAATAAGAAAAAGTAATAATGGTTGTTCGATAATTACGTATACCTAACTATCCCACTACCATTGTTACTTTTTCTTATACGTAACCATCTGTTAATCTGGACCAGTCGGTAAAATCAACTTATGGGTACGAAACCATCCGTTAATTTGCTGCAACGCATGGATTTTGTGCGAGTACAAACATATGTTGATGTCAATTGTTTGATGAATATTTAACTAACATACAGTACATGCAATGTCTCGGTCCTTTCTCTCGAGTTAAAGCAATTTTTAAATTTAAAAAAAAGCGCAAAGTGATGGGCCATAACCGTGCGGTGAACGGATACTTCCATCAGTGGAAGTAAATGATTACATATCATGACTTATAAGAACTAAAAATATTCAAAGATAATTTGATGGAATTAATACATTAGTACCAATTGATTCATTTACCAAACTATGAATATTATTTATCCCGCCGAACCCGGGACCCGGATTGGAATGGGGCCCTGTTCATCCATATTGGGCCTACAATCTTGGCCCGTCAACACGAATAATGGGCTTTTACCTCGGTGGTCGCCGCCACCAAGCATCTTCGGCCGCTAGCTACAAGCCGAGGCCTATCCGCCAACGATAAGCCGGACTCATTCTCTCCACGTGATTCCACCCTATACATAAAGGCACAAACGAGTCCGCTACTCAACCATACTTCTCCGGACTCGTTGTTCGCCATGCTTACCCAAATTGGCCAATCCAACTGGCAACACTTTACAGCTAGATAGGACACTTGTATTGCATGCATGCTTAACTTAGCTATGTATTCTAAGTTGTCTTATCGATGAACAGTGAACCGACTTACTTTTTCAGCCTATATATATGGGATCACATTGTAATAGAAAAGGAGGACTCTCTCTCAAGCTTTAACTATAAATCTAATACAAGCAGAAACCCTGCCAACTTGTCGACTGATAAACTTGTTCATCTTATAAACTGATCCGGCAGCCTTGTTCTTACACGCCACCCTAACCACACCGGAGAAATCATTCATATCAGCCTTATATCCTCAAGATAAACACTGTTACCGCAAATCTGGTGTTCCACGCAACATCAGTTGGCTCCGTTACCGGGAACATCATTATCATTCAGCATTCGATGGCTACTTACTCCACCACAAAGACGATTTCACGGTGTCTCAGGCGAAGTCATCATCATCTACAGCCTGTCGATCATCAAAGCTTTGAAATTTTTTTTTTTTGGGGATAATACAGCCCAGAATCCGCTGCTCTCTTCCTCTCAGCAACTTGCACAGAGGAGATCATCAACTTCATTGCAAACTCACATTTGAGTCCATCTAAAATACCCGGGTTGGTTTACGCATCTTTTTGCCGGTTTCGGATCTTCGAGTAAGGAAAGATCGGTCATCTTTTAGTTGTAAATAGCCTGGGAGATACAAACAGCTTGTTACCTTATATTCCCGAGTCGGAAAAATACCCGCCCAAAAATCATAAGTCATGGGCCGGCGGGAAAAACATGAACCCCGCAACACCGGCTAAGGCGGCCAATCGGGGACCGCCACGTGGAGCGAGCACGCCCGTGGAGAGGCTAGCCGAAGGGTTATGTCGGATGGGGCGGATGTCAACCCCGCCCTCACAACCGACATGCGAGCATACATACGGGAAAGGACTAAAGCCCGTGAAATACACGAGGAAGCGGTTAGGAAAAGCAAGGGAAAAGGAATCGCGGGGACATCCAACCCAACTAACGAACAAGAAGCTATTTTAGCCGGGGGAGCTCCCCCACAACAAGATACATATAAAATAGCTTTGCAAGCGCACATGGAATATGTTGAAGAAATGCGGGAAGGAAATGCACTACTCATTGCAGAAGGATTACCTCCTCGGTCAATCCGTAAATTCAACCCTCCTCAACCCGCACAAACCGAGATTCAGCCCACATTCATTCCTCCAAAAACGGTTCGACCACAGCGATCAGAAATAGAGGAGAGTAGTCATGCAACCTCACATCCTAGAGAGGGTAGGAAATCTGCACTTGGTAGACTGGGGCCCGCGATCGACGATCGCGGTGCGGCCCGGCGACCAGGAACACTCGGCGAGTTCGCACCCGCTTGGAAGGACGGGGGACTCGGAAATTGAAGAAAGTTATGTTGCGCTCCCACCTCAACCCCCAAATCGGGAAGAGATAGGCATCATGAAAAAACGAGATAGAGGAATTACGAGAAAGGAACAAAGGGTGTTAAAACGGTTCCGACATGTGGAACAAGTGTGCTTCATTCCAGCATACTGAAAGCGGCTCCAAGGGGAGGAACTCACTATCCCAATTTCATAAACTACCACGGAGCAACAGATCCTCTGGATTGGCTATCCGCTTTTCAGAGGAGAATCAGTTTGTGTACCTCTAGCGATGAGGCTTGGTGTATAGCATTTGTGGGATCAAAGCAAGATCGGGCAGCATCATGGATCCGCAGTCTTCCTCCTGGATCGATTTTATCATGGGATGACCGATCAACAAGTTTATAGCGAGAATTCAAGTCGGTGGGAGGACCTAAAAAGACGCATATCGACTACGAGGTCCGACAAGGCGACAGTGAGGGTACTCGCGGTTATTATGAGCGGTTTTACAAAGTGTATGAGCCGACCGGGGGTATAGCGGATAACGTTGTCATGAGTAGTTTTGAAACGGGGTTGAAGCCGGGGTACTTGAAGTCTTATTTCGCTTTGTCACCACCAGCGAACCTACAAGAGATGTTGAGCTCGACTAGGAAGTACATTGCAACTGCGGGAAACGAAGGAGCGTCTTCGTCCAACAAAGGCAAACAGAGGGCTGAGCGTAGCCCGCCAAGAGACACCCGCCGAGGGGTGGATAGGGAAATTAAGAAACCCGAAAGATTTAAGGAAGAGCATTTCACGCCGCTCAGAATTTCCTATTCCCAAGTGTTGAATGAAATCAGAGACGAAATACCTGAACCATACCCAATGGTTCCTGACACGCGCCGCGATGCATCCAAATTTTGTGGCTATCACAGGGATAAGGGTCACACTACCGATGAATGTATCCAATTCAAACGAGCAATAGAGAAGTTGCTCGCTCGCGGACACCATGATCACCTCAAACTTGATACTGGTGGTCCAGATAGGAGGAATCAGCAAGCTCGTCAGTTCGATAGGAACATTAGAATGATAACCGAGCCTTCTCCCACTAACAATCAGATTAAGAATCGCATCGGCTCCATCAACAAACATGTGGAGAAGCCTGTAGTTTTGCGAGGGAGTGAACGACCCCTTGCCTTTACTCGAAGTGAGCTAGTGACTTCAACCAATACGAGAGGATATGTGCCTTTGCATCTCGGTGGTCGTCAATCGGGCTGTGTCAATAGAGTGATGGTTGATACGGAGCTTGCCGCGATATCCTATATTACAACTGCTTCAAAGAGTTGGGTTTCAGCGACTCTAATTTGAGACCGCATAATGGCACCCTTGAGGGCTTTACCAATCATAAGATACAGGTCAAGGGGGCCATCGACCTCGATGTACGGATGGGAGATTATGCACCCTTTCGCACGGAAAAGGTGATGTTTTTAGTTGTCGATCTTCAGTCCAATTATAACATGATAATTGGGACACCCGCTCTAAAGCAGTTTCAGATGGTAGCTTCCATTCCGCATCAGCGGGCAAAGTTTTATGTTGGGGACAGGATCGGAACGTCGATCAGCGAACTCGCCGCCGTCCCGACATACATACATGAGATGAGAACGGGGAATAAGAGGATTCGAATCGAACAGCCATATAACATGGAGAACATCGACATGATCAGGGTCGTTGTTGATCCTGAACCAGTCAAAGTAGAGTGTGAAACATTGCAAGTCAGAGATGAGCCAGATTTTACGGCAGAAGATGAGTTGATCGAGGTTGTCATCAATGATGAATATCCCGAGCAAAAGATAAAGATAGGGGCTCGACTGAGTCCTATTGAAAGGGAAAAATTGATACAATTACTCAAAGAGAATTTGAGTGCCTTTGCTTGGGTGGTTACCGACATGCGAGGAGTCGAACCGGACGTCGCCCGCACCATCTTAACGTCGACCCTACTTTCAAGCCGATACAACAGCGAGCGCGTCAGTTCTCAACAGAAAAGGAGGCGGCGGTGAAAGTAGAGGTCGGAAAGCTTCTACAAGCGGGAATCATAAAGGAGCTTGCCTACCCTCTTGGTTGGCAAATGTGGTTATGGTAAAGAAGCACAACGGCAAGTGGAGAATGTGCGTCGACTTCACGGACATCAACAAAGCATGTCCGAAGGATCCTTATCGACCGCCACGAATTGACCGGTTAGTTGACTCTATTTCGGCTTTGAGGTTTTAAGTTTCTTAGACGCATATTCAGGTATCATCAAGTACGGATGGCCGAGTCCGACAAAGAAAAAACGGCTTTCGAGCCGCCTGGAGGATTGTATTATTATGAAATGATGCCATTTGGGGTTTGAAGAATGCGGGTTCGACCTATCGGCGAATGGTCAACGGGGTCTTCGGTTCGCGGATAGGCGAGAAATATGGAGGCTTACATAGATGACATGGTTGTTAAGTCCGCTGGGGACGGTCACGCTGCTGACCTTCAAGAAACTTTCAATAATGTCCGAAAACACTCGATGAAGCTGAATCCGGCCAAGTGTACTTTTGGTGTCCAGGCAGGCAAATTTCTGGGGTTTATGGTTAGTCGTCGTGGCATCGAGGCTAATCAAGAAAAAATTCAAGCTTTGATTGACATGAGAGAGCCTACTACCATCAAAGAAGTACAGAGGCTCAATGGCCGCATCATTGCGCTAGGTCGCTTCATATCGAAATCAGCGGAAAGGTGTCTCCCCTTCTTCAAAATTCTCAGAGGCGACAAAACTTTTTCATGGAACGCAGAGTGTTCGCAGGCATTTCAAGCTTTAAAAGAATATCTAGGGAAACCACCCCTTTTGGTTAGCCCTATAGAGGGAGATGTGCTGTTTTTGTATTTAGCGGCTTCAGACCGGGCTGTTGCCGCCGTTCTTGTCAAGGAGGCCGGAACCCTCCAAAATCCCGTTTATTATGTAAGCAAGGCTCTCAGTCCGGTGGAGAGCCGCTATTTTAATATTGAAAAATTAGCCTACTCGCTTGTTATTGATGCCCGCAAACTCAGGGCTTACTTTACCTCACACACGATAGTTGTCTTAACGGATAGTCCATTGCGTCAAATATTGCATAAACCGGACCTTTCTGGTCGACTTCTCAGATGGGCAATCGAAATCACTGAGTTCGACATACAATATCAGCCCAGAAAAGCTATCAAGGGTCAAGCGCTGCCAGATTTTATTGTAGAGACAAGCTTTAGCTCGCCACAACCCTGTTCGCCATTACCCCATGATCCTGCAGCGGCCAAGAGTAAACCAGATCAATGTTGGCATTTATATGTGGATGGGGCATCTAACCGAAATGGTTGTGGGGCCGGAGTAATTTTGATGGAGCCCGGATCGACGGAGGAAATCGAAAAAGCTTTAAGGTTCGAGTTCCCGGCCACGAATAATCAAGCCGAGTACGAAGCAGTTATAGCTGGGCTCAAACTGGCCAAGGAGCTAAATGTTGAAGTCTATTGCGATTCCCAACTCATCGTCAACCAAATCTCGGGGGACTATGACACACACTGTGGTATTCTCGAGAAATATGGTGAGATTGTTCGACGATTCAAAAGCGGCTTCAAATATTGCGAGTTCATCGAATCCGGAGAGAGGACAACGAGCGAGCGAGACTATCTCTCGAAATTGTCACTCAAAGAAGAAATTGCGTACCCTTCAATTATGATAGAGTATCTAGCCGTACCCGCTATTAAGGAAACACAAATCATGGAAATCGATACACCGGCGCCGACTACATGTTGGATCGATGAGATTCGAGCTTATATAGAGACGGGCATCTTGCACGATGGAGCGGATAATATTCGCGCACTTAAGAAAAGAGCGGCCGGGTATATCATAAACAATGGAATACTCTACGAAGGTCCGCAACAAAGCCTTTATTACGATGTGTTCGAGAAGAAGAAAGCAAGACAATCCTTATCGAGCTTCACCAAGGAGTGTGTGGGGGACACCCCGCTAGTCGCTCTTTGGCGCGAAGGTTATAACCGCGGGGTATTATTGGCCAACAATTCTTAAAGATTCGAAAAAAGTGGTTAGAGAATGTCCGAGTGTCAAAAGCATGCGGACATCCCCCGCATACCATCTCGTCGAACGAGCATCATAACCACACCTTGGCCTTTCGACATGTGGGGGCTCGATCTCATCGGACCATTTCCGCCGGGAAGAGGCGGATGCAAAGTTATCATAGTAGGCGTGGATTATTTCACAAAGTGGATCGAAGCAAAACCCATGGTTAAGATAACCGCAAAAGCCGCGGTTATTTCTTACACGATCAAATTTTTTCACGTTTTGGCATTCCACGGGCGGTAGTATCGGATTACGGCCCACAATTCGGAAAGACTTTTCGGAACTTTGTGAGGAATTCAAAGTTAAACACGGCGATCGTCCGTGGCTTATCCTCAAGGAAACGGCCAGGTGAGGCCGGCAATAAACAAATAATCAAAATGCTTAAGAAAAGCGTAGATGACAAGGTGAAGGCGGGGAGGGTGGGTCGATGAGCTACCCGCCATACTCCGGTCACTTCGCACCACGATCAAAACACCCACAGGAGAAACACCTTTTGCCCTTACCTATGGATCAGAGGCTATGATTCCAGTCGAAATGGCACTACCCAGCATCAGGGTCGCATTATACGAATCGGCGAATAATCTTTTAAACGGGCGGATCGACTTGGATCTGGAGGAAAAAAGAATAGCGACTTATCATCGATTAGCGAACTACAAGCAAATCGCTAAACAACAACACGACAAGCGAATCCGCGACCACTCATTTAAAGTCGGGGATTTCGTTCTTCGAACGAAAAGGCCACGGGTATGGAGCCCGATAAAGGGAAGCTAACGACAAATTGGGAAGGCCCTTATCAAGTCGCAAAAGAGATCAAGAAAGGGACTTATGTCCTCGAAATCGCAAGGCTACGAGCTCAATAGACCTTGGCATGCGGACAACCTCAAAAGGTACTACATGTAATAAATCGGCTAGGGATATGGCTATCCTCTCGTTTTACGACGTGAGTGGTTAGGCTTTCTTATTTTGCTTGTAATCTTTACTCATCTAGCGGGATGAGTCGAAATTAATAAAGCCCGATTTTACATTCTCTTTTTTATATGCAAATTATTAAAAGTATGCATGGGTAAGAAAGAATTGTGCTCGAAGAATTTTCAACAAAACTTCGGGCCGGAAAATTTAACGCGGGCACAACTTCCTAGCGAACAAGTTATTTCGGATAAGATTCAAGAGGGGCATATCTCATACGAGTCCACACAAGATCGACCTAGAATCTTATCTAAAACAAGGGGGACGGATGTTGTTATCATCGGACTCAATTTAGACAATAAATTCGAGCAAAAAGCGAGCATACATAAAAAACGGGCAGGAAACAAACTTGTGAATAAAATTATAAGCCGGACATTACGAGAGACAAATGTGCGGACAAAAGTGCGAAAAGGAAAAGAGTTATACATATGCGAAATCGAAATAATGTTTTACAAAAAAGGAACACAAAATTAAGAATCCTCGGCCGCATCTCTTCATTATGGACATTCTCTTCACGGAGAGAATGGTGCGATCGATCGCATTGGTCTCCGACTCGCAAGCTCGTCGACTTCTCACCAGTCGCTCGATCTCGCCTTCTTCGGCGGCTCTCTCTCGCTTCGTGGCCAAGCGAACACGCTCCCTTAGATTCGTCTCTATCACAGCAGGAGCCACCCAGTCAGGATCACACTCTGGGACATAGCGCTGAAGCTCAACATCAGAGAAGGGTATGCGGTCATGGAATTCTCTTAGATAATCGGAGAAGGTATGTGTGAGAATCCATTCCTCTAAGACATCAAGGTCAGGGGTACCATCTTCATGAGCCAGGACGCACCTCGCGATGTGATAAAACCCTTGGTCATATCCCATCATAAAGCCGTCATCAGCGGCGGTCTTGAGCGGCCTTCAACACTTGAGCCTAGATCCTTCGGTTGTTTCGCGGATCCACACACGCTTTTTGCTCGGCCTCCCAATGAGCTTGAGCCTCGCTTACTTTCGCTTCATCTCTTCCATAGTGCGACCAACGGATTTACTCGCTCCACGAGGTCGAGTTAACCTTATTTGCCTCGGCAAGTTGTGCTCTCGCTCGTTCTCCGCCTCAGCCGCACTTAACCGCCCACGAAGACCAGCGGACACTGCATTTGCGGCACCAAGAGCTTTCTGGGTTTCGGCTAGCTCCTTTCTGACATCGGCGCTCTCGGCTATGGTATTTCTATAATCATTGACAAACTGCGCCAAGCCAGTACCAACCTAATGGAGGAAAATTAAACAATGGAATCAATATTGACTTGGGCAAAAATAACAAAGAAAAAGAATAAAAACAAAAGCAAGAAGAAGGTTTACCATGCTCACCGTGGCGCCATATAAGCCCCACAAATCATCAATACTCCCGAGAAAGGCACGGCGGGGATCGGTCGATCCGCCATCACAACCCTATCCGCTATCCCGCGGCCTATCTCCACCGGATGTCGTTAGGGATACCCCATCTAAAATGCCTCAACGGGGGCACATCGGCGATACCCCTTGCAATTGTGCGTGCCTTGGGCGGTCGAGAGGTTGTTGCCGCATAAACTCTTTATCCAACCAGGGCGGCGGGGCAACCTCTAGGCCCAATAGGAACTCCAACGAAGGGCACCACGCGTCTTCGTGGCCGCAGACGCAACCTCATCGGCCACGGGTTTGCCTTGATCTACGATTTTTCCTTACCCTTATCGCCCTGGATTTTTTAAGGGGAGGGACCTCCCCGCAAGCCACTTTCATCTCCCGCGGGCTCAAGCTCTTCAACGGCGGCCCTCTTCTTCTTATCACCAGCAGGCGGCTTCGTAAGAGTGGTCTGCTTCATAGTCTTGCCCACCGCGGTTTTCTCTATTACTGGCGGCTGGGATGATTTTGCGACCTTAGCTCCAGAGGCTCCGGCCGCCGACGTCTGCAAATCGACCATGGGAAGGGCTGTCTTAATCCCTTTTAGTTCAGCGGCCCTTTTCACCTCACCGACGGTCTTTTGCTTGGACAATTGGCTACGACGAACTAATCTATCCATGGTACCTGCGGGGAACAAATATATATTAGCGACCAGAACATATGAAAAGAGACATATTATGAAAAGAAGCAAGTAAAAATCCTACTCGGTGCTCGCATATTAGGATAACCGCCGCAGATTTCACACCGAGAAGGCATGAACCTCCCATGGTGGCACTCGCCGTACCAATCGGGATGGGTCGGCAACAAGTCGACTACAACTAAAGGTTCGCCGACACCGGCTCCCGGAAGTCCGGCTTGTATAAGATAGGGCCGAGCGACATCAAGCAACCACCTCCAGTTAAATGCCCTAGCCTGAGGTTCATTTTTACGGGTATAGCCCAGATCGTCTTTCAGCTCGGAGATAAACTCATCATCGTCAAATTGGGTTTTTATCTTATTCAAGTGATCGGTCTTGACCGAATTCTCCGCTAGCTTCTCAAACGGCCAGCCTACCCGGGACTCTACCTTCATTAGAGCTGTTAACGAGCCGAGCCGAGCCGAGTATTGGCTGTTCGAACTCGAGCTCGTTAAGCTCATAAGCTCGTTCGAGCTCGTTCGTTTGTTAAACGAACAAAAAATTCGTTCGAGCTCGGCTCGTTTAAAACATGAACCGTTCGAGCTCGTTCGAGCTCGGCTCGTTAGACATATTTTTTGTCTTTTGGCTCGACTTTGGCTCGAATTCGGCTCGAATTCGGCTCGAGTTCGGTTCGTTAGACATATATTATAAGCATATAAGCATGTTCGCGAACATTATATAAGTATGTTCGCGAACAATAAGCATGTTCACGAACATAATAAGCATGTTCGCGAACATAATCGAACGTTCGCGAACCAAGCTCGAGCTCGGCTCGTTAAGAAAACGAGCCTACAATCATGTTCGAGCTCGGCTCGTTAAGCTAAACGAACAAACGATCACGAACACTAACGAGCCAAACACGAGCTTGTTCACGAGCGGCTCTGTTCGTTTAACAGTTCTAACCTTCATACATCTTTTGTCCCAATCCGCCACCTTGTCGGGAAGATCAAATAACAAGCGGGGTCTACCATGACTCGATCGACTACGCGGTTGGATTTGGCCGGCGCCGCCCTTCCGGGAGAAACTATAAAAATATAAGAGCACCGGCATCGACGGTTCGCGCCCGCTCAACCTACGATTATGATAAAGGACATGACCACGCGAACAACTCCCAAACTCGGGTCGCAAGGCATCACCTTCGACTCTTCCATAAAAGTAACAAAGAATGGGTCAAAGGGAGGTCCGAGTCCGGTGCGCCGATGATCATAATGCAGCCACGGATAGTCTTCTTGGTCTCGGCCACGGTCCATGGCATGTTGGTCGCGCCCATACTAACAAAACGATAGTCCGCCGAGATATCGTACGCTGCTAACGCCGAAGTATAATCTTCTCGATCCTTAAACTCCCTCCATCGGGCTACAAGTTCACTATCCGCCCGTTTTTGCTCTGCGAGCTCATTTTCAACCGCAGCGGACCTTCTTTTGGGCGCCCTCTTCTTTTTTGCGGGCTCCTCAGCGGCGGTTTTCTTGCGTACAACAATTTTTGGAGACTTTTTGGGCTTCTCCGATACCACAGCGGTTTCCACGGCTTCCTTGATCTTGCCGCTACTTTTAGCGGCTCCAGGTTTTAAAACTCTCTCCATCCCGGTGAGGAGATTGCTTAGTGCCGTTTGGTCGTCATCTTCGACCTCGCCCTCCACGAGCGCCCTCACCAATAACCTGCGACCTCTCGGGTCGGATTCTATGTTAATGGGTCCGGGGTTTGGATTTTCTTCCATCTCCTCCTCGTCACCGCTAGAGCTAGCATCCTCCATGCTCACCTCCTCCGACCCATAACCCGCCGCGGCCCTAGCCTCTTCGTCGATTGTGTGTGCTGCGATGACATTACGGAAAAGAAAAAGGGCAAGGTGGATCGGTTTATCACCCGGACATGGAAATCGGGTCGAGGTGAGAGCAATCACACCCCGACACCTCGCCCTTCCATCTTCCTTAAACGAGATACAAAATTCCCGAGAAAACCCCAAGCATTCTCCCCGAAAAAAACCCCCAAATTCTCGAAAAAACCCTAAACTCAAACCGAAAAGGCTTCAAACAACACGCATTCAAACCTCTACCAAACAAACGACTAAACTAACAATCAAAGCATACATACATATAGGGGTATTTCTGGGTAAAAAAAAGTATGAAATCGCAGAAGCACAGATGGGGCTCATGGTGTTCATCGGAGGAAAATGAAATTACAGAGGCAAAATCGCAGGAGCTAAATCACGACATTCATGTCTCAAGCAAGAACAGACGGTAATAAATGCATAAATCAATTCAGAAAACGATAAAGGAATGTTTAAATTCACACCTGATGGATGAGAAAGGAAGTAAAACGTTGATCTTGGATTGGAATAAGCACTCGTCGGAATCTGCTTGCAATCGTCGGAATCTGCTTGCAATCGCCGGAATTTCCTTGCTTTATCGCCGGAGGGATTTATCAGAAGTGAAAGAGGAGAAAAGCGTAAGTGTTGGGGGGAACTCCTCTATTTATAGGAGGAAAAGAGAGGGAAACGACGTTTGGGATTTTCAAAATTCAAACGTAATGATGGCGAGAACGGTTACCGATTTCTCTCCACCAATCGAGCAAGGGACGGTTCGGCTCCAACCGCCGTGTCGAGCACGTGGCTGACGTGACGTTTCGTGTACCGATACATCCGTTTACATTTTCTAACCGTTCAAATTTTTTCTGACGAGCATCACATCACGCGGTATAAGCGACTTCAGCGTATTACTATCTCCCACCATTATTTCAAACAACCCGGCATCGGTCCTATGCCCGCTTTGGCTTACACAACAAAACACCTTTTACGAGCATTATCATTTAAATAAGCCCGACAGAGCGTTGTCGGCGATCAATCGGTAATTCGCTACGCGATATTAACACTGGTTCAAGCCCGATAGAACATTATCGGCAATCAAGCCTGTTCGCTACAAATGCACAGCATATAGCTAGTGGTTTTCACCAACACTGGTTCAAGCCCGATAGAACATTATCGGCGATCAAGCCTGTTCGCTACAAATGCACAGCATATCACTAGTGGTTTTCACCAACACTGGTTCAAGCTCGATAAAACAGTGTCAAAAGCCTCTATCACAAGCGACTACGAAGGAGCTCCACCAAAGGTTCTTCAAATTCTACTCTCCGCCTTGGCGGACACGCCAGGCACAGAGTAGCGGGCCATTGATATACCCGGATTGGAATGGGGCCCTGTTCATCCATATTGGGCCTACAATCTTGGCCCGTCAACACAGATAATGGGCTTTTACCTCCGCTGGCCGCTGCCACCAAGCATCTTCTGGCCGCTAGCTACAAGCCGAGGCTTATCCGCCAACAGTAAGCCGGACTCATTCTCTCCACGTGATTCCACCCTATACATAAAGGCACAAACGAGTCCGCTACTCAACCATACTTCTCCGGACTCGCTGTTCGCCATGCTTACCCAGCTGGCCAATCCAGCTGGCAACACTTTACAAACTAGATAGGACACTTGTATTGCATGCATGCTTAACTTAGCTATGTATTCTAAGTTGTCTTATCGATGAACGAAGAACCGACTTACTTTTTCGGCCTATATATATGGGATCACATTGTAATAGAAAAGGAGGACTCTCTCTCAAGCTTTAACTATAAATCTAATACAAGCAGAAACCCTGCCAACTTGTCGACTGATAAACTTGTTCATCTTATAAACTGATCCGGCAGCCTTGTTCTTACACGCCACCCTAACCACACCGGAGAAATCATTCATATCAGCCTTATATCCTCAAGATAAACACTGTTACCGCAAATCTGGTGTTCCATGCAACATCACTTACCCAACTTTGTTCCAACAAGAAGATGGTCACTTTGGTTTCTGCTTTCTCGATTTCATGGTTTTTTGCATTGCATGTTGTGTGGGGGCCTAACTGGGTATCCTGAATGGGTGTAGATTGATGTGCTCTGCTTGTTGATAGTGTATTATATATGGCGGCATTCTATCCTTGGTTCAGCCTGTGATTCTTCTTGTAATGAGCATACTTTGTTAATTCTGATTCTGCAGGTTTGTTGCCTCGTCATTTCGTCGTGTATTTCAGGCTCTCGATCCTTTTTAAGGTACACTTTGCTGCTCATTGTGTCCTTTGCATGTCTGTGTGGTGCTTTTGTTGCGTATGTATATGCCTCATTCCACCAAGATGGTGGCTTTGGCTTCTGGTTTATCTGTCTCATGTTTTTTTGGATTGCATGTTGTGTAGGGCCCAAATTGGGTATACTGGATGAGTGTAGATTGATGTGCTTTGGTTGTTCATAGTGTGTTCTATATGGGGTGCATGTTGTGTAGGGCCCAAATTTCGTATACTGGATGAGTGTAAATTGTTGTGCTTTGGTTGTTCACAGTGTGTTCTATATGGGGGCACTCTATCCTTGGTTCAAACGCATTGTGTTAGGCTCCCTTTCATTTTCTCCACAATTACTTTCATCAGTATCTACTTCACTACATCCAGGGAGTATCTTTGGATGGTGCTGTATTGACTTTGAGAGGTGTTCAGCCTCAGTTTGAGCAATGGTGAATGGGTGTGGATATTTGTGGTGTGAGTTTTTGATAATGTGTCTTCTGTCTTGGCCTGCCGCCTTTCGTCAGGCTTATTTGTGTTAGGTTCCTCTTCTTTTTTATCGTCTGCTGTGTCCAAAGATGCGATAGCTGTGGCACTGCGGATAACTCAGCCTGCCCATCGAACACAATACATAATACATTGTAGTTCAGAACATGATAGGTTGCTGTTGCACTAGCCCCATATACCTTCTTAACCATCTTAAATTATATGACTTCAAAGAATCCTATTGACATTATACATGAAAATCCCAATTGAAGTTTTGATCTGTCCCTAGAAATCACTGGTATCGCACCTCAAGAAACAAGTGTTGTACCAGATCCTCGAGTCAACTTTATTTGGACATAGTTGTTTAATATGTTTAGCCGGATGTTGGATGCAGAGGAAACAGTGTGTGCTATTAACGTCTCTTCTGCACTGTGGTAAACCGTAGATTTTGCCTGATCCAGCATTCCTTGCTACGGTACCGATGCTATAACCGTGTAGTAGATTTAAAAGAGAACTGAAAGATTGTTGTAAAACTAAAACAACATGTAGTATCTGCACTGAACATTTTCCATCCATTATTTTTTCTTATGTGTATATACTAAGTACTAACCTACTGATGTCGTTTAGCAAAACTAATAAACTCCAAAAAGAAAAAATGAAACTCGCCTCTCACAAAAGATATATTCATCGTATGATGCACACATTTATTGTTCTAGGACTGGCCAATCAATGTAGGTAATTAGGTGTGTTACAACCTTGCTGCAGTGAAGCTGTGTGGGTACTGTCAGAAGGGACAGTCTTGGTTATTGGAGATGTTTGATATGAGTGTAGCATTGCTTTGGTAGTATAAATGTTGTTATTAAATTATTTACAAAATTACGAACAATGCCACCCCCAAATTGAATGCAGTATTACAGAGCCCAAAGAACTCTGTAAACTGGTTCGAAAAAAGCCATTTACATAACCTAATAGTTTCATGAACCAAGGCCGAAAAACCCTGAAAAATAAACAATGGTTGTGCTTCAACTTATTAAGAAATAGAGCCACATCCAAACAAACTAAGTTACCTGTGATTTTGTTGATGCCTGTTGAACAGCCTTTTTATTACCCTTACCAGCCGTTGATGTATTGGTTTTTTTTTTTAAAATTTTGCAGGTTTGTTTGTGTTATCGGTAACGTGTCTCAGTTCTCCTACGTTCCATCTGCTTTGCAGATTGGCTAAGGTACTTTCCCTTTAAGTTTTTTTCCATTTCCCAAAGTTTCCTTCTTGGTGTTTAGGAGTTCGTTTCGGTTACAGTGACGTTTAACGGGGGGGACGTTTCGGATAAAAATTGGTTTGTTATGGCACATATATTCTAACTCAACTAACACCGAATTCTGTTGCTGTAAATTAATGGAAGAAGAACGACGTAACGAGAGAAATGCAAAAAAGCGTAAGGCTTATGCCGAAATGAATGTTGATAAGAAAAATGCTCTACTTCAGCGTCGGCGTATGCTTTACGCTGAGAGAGCTGTCAAGAGTACCGAAACATCGACCGAAAATGAAAATAGGCCTTCACATAATTTCGAAGGTCAACAACCTTCGAATATTCCTATTTCAGCCTGTTTACCTATCGAATGTCAAACAATTGTCCCTCAAAAACCACCAAAAGCAAATTCAACAGAAATTTTGGCCCAAAATGACATGCCTTCTGTTTAGGGCCAAATTATAGTGATTTTCATATATATTTTATGAATCAATTTCCCCCATATATGGATTGTTTTTCATAGAAATCGAGCTTATAATCGATTAATTGAGTAAATAGTGTTTTTAATAGGTTAATTGCAAAATGTAACGATTTATGTGCTTAAATTGTGATTTTATGTTATTTTGGGATTGTGTTACGCTTTGGTATATTTTCCTATATTGTAGATACATATTTTGGCATGCAAGAGGATTAAATGATGAGGTTTTGCATGGAAGAGAAGTGAAATGGAAGAAAGATGGAGATAAAGCTTGGAATGAAGCTTTCAAGCAGCCGAACTTCCGATGCAGTTCTTGATATGATATAAAGTGATTTGACTCTCGACCTCAAGAGAAGATTTGTAGGTCTTGAAGAGAGGATTCTACAGGATTTTGAATCACTTCATTCCGACTTACGAGGCCCGATATATGAGCGTTACAAGTTTGGATGATGTTGCTGAAACTACTGGAAAATGTCGTAATATACTCGTAATACGACGGGCTAATCAAAAAGGCGTTTTCTGAAGAAGAGTCCTTAATGAAAGTTGTAGAGTTTTCCGAGAGCTTTTTTATGACATTCGGATCATAATTTTTGGAGGTCTACAACTCAAGATATGAATTTTAGAAGTTTCAGCCGACCTAATTACAAAAGAATTGCTTCAACCGACTCAAGAGACTTTTATTTCAGCCGACATCAATATTACTTATTGCAGCCGCCTCTCTTTTCCCTTATATATACATGCATACATTAAACCCTAATATACAATAATACACAATATTCAGCCGCAATTCTCACAGCACAGCAGCGGCAATTTGGCAGCTCAAGGCCGGTCACCCGAGCCTTGTGCTCGGGTGATCCGGGTTAGATTAGGATGTCGTTTTTCTTCCGTTTTCGATTCATGGATTCAACAATTGTACCAACTATGTGAGTTTGATTTTTTCAATTAATTCAGTCCTTGTTTATTTTCTATGATCTCTTAATTTATTTTGTATCTTTCTATGTTTTATGATGCTATTATGTGAACTAGATCGAGAGATATGTTTACTAATTGATATGTTTACAACATACGAGAGTTGCGTAAACTAGATCACCATAGAAAGATAGGATTTTTTATCATTAATGATGACAAATTAATCGATTAATCATCTAGGTTGTTAGATTCTAAAATACGAGAGTTAACTTGAATCTACACCTTCGTTTTGTATGGAATATTGGTCTCAACATTCGGAAGAGGAGAGATCGATAATTGAATTCACTAAGGAATTAGGAATTCATAGTTTGAGAAATTAGATCCACTAAGGAATTAGGGGTTTATATCTCGTGATAAGGTGAAACCACAATTTGAATTAAAATCATGAGATGAACTAGGGTTGAAATCACTTGGTTTGTGCACTGTTTGATCCCATGTCTTTTTAGTTTAGATTGTTTTATTTTGTTTTCCTAGGTTAGATTTATTCTCATTGTTCTTTACGTTTTTATGTTTGCTTTTCGTTTATTCGTTTCCTTGAGTAACAATTGAGAGAATTAGTGAGATTAGAGTCAACATCCCAATTCCCTGTGGATCGACCCTGTACTTACCCTACTATGCTATCAACTACCCGATATTTGGTCGGTTAGGAGTTAGTTTGCATGTTAAGTATAGGTTTATAAATTTTCTTTTGTTTTTATGATGCAAAATCCTCCCAACAAAAGTGGCGCCGTTGCCGGGGAAATAGGTGTCATGTTGAATCTAGTTTTGTTAGTTCTCGATTTTGTTACGTTTTATTTTTGTTTTTAATAAAAGTAGCGTATACCAAGTTGAGAGTTTTTATTTTGCCGTGTTTCGATGACCGTTAGGTTAAGAATGTGCAAAAGTTTTTTACTCAACTTGTTTTACGTGAAGTTTATATGTTTATGTGTTACCTAGTCTAACCCCGTGCTTAATTTGATAAGGCCGCTTTGTCTTTGTGATCGTGTTCTTGTGTTGTGTTCATAAGTATTTAGGGTTTTGCTTTGTTTTTTCTCTGCTTGTCTGTGCATTCTTGTTGTATGGACGAGCGTACGTTCTGTTGGACGCCCGTCCAGTTCTTCATCTGCAGGTGAACGAGCGTTGGGAAGTATTGGACGTTCGTCCGTTCCAGAATTTTCAATCCTGATCTGATTTTGAGGAATCAGACGGGCGTCTGATATTCTGAACGCCCGTCCAGGTGTTTTCAAGGGCAAACGAGTGTTTGTTTGTTGAACGCTCGTCCAGGGCTACAATTTCCATTGAACGCCCGTCTGTTGTGCTGAACGCCAGTTCAGGTTCCCAGGTTTTTCTTGATCTTGTTTTTTTAATGCTTTTATTTAGTATGGATTGATGTCATTAGAGCTTCTGTGGCTAATTGATTTTTACATAGATGCCCTGAACTTATATGTTTTTACCTTTCCATCTATGAATCCATGTTAGATAATTGATCAATTCCTTATATATGATTCATCTAGGCATGTTATAGTGACTGTCGGTTCTCGTAAGCTATAACTGTCCTTATGGTTAATTAGTAGCTAATGTCGGTTCCCGTATGCTACATACCGCTCCAATGAATCTTTTAAGCTTTTAAGACTTACGTGCTTCCTAAGTTTTTATAGTTCATATGGGTAGCTACTGTCGGTTTTCCGTATGCTACGTCCTTTCTCCATATGAGTTATACCTGTTTAGATAGATGACTGTTGGTTTCCATAAGTCTATCACTTTAGATAAGTCTTAAGGCGCGTCGCATGTAGTGACAAAGACAGACTGTCGTTTATCGTAACTTTGTCATTATGTGGTAGACGTTTATATGCATGTTATGTTGCACATGAGTGGGCTAGTTTTCTTTCTTTTATTTTCTTTTTGCATATCATATAGATGCATATCATTTAGTTGCATATCATCTAGTTGCATTGTTTTTCTATTTTTCTTTTATTTTTCTTGAGAGTAGTTGATTGTCGGTTTCCGTAATACTACCTCGTTTTTTTATTATTATTTTTTGAATTGCATATCATGTAGATTGCATTGTAATGCATTTTCATGTAGTTGCACCTAGCCTACTATTTTGTAATATTTCATGTATATGTTCCATCTTTATTTGAGCTTAATCTAAAAATTCTCTAGACTTCCTTTCCGTGCTTTATATGTTATCTTCCCCTATCCCCGAGGTATTTCATGTTTGTCAAGTGTGCAGGGTATTTGCATTAGCTATTGTGCGCTTTTAGATGAAGCCAGTTTTCCGGTGGATGGTCCACAGTTTACTGCTTTCATCCAGCATTTCTGGATCTGACTCATGACCACTTCCAGAATTGCCAGCATCCAATCAGCTAAGTTCTCTAATTTATTATTTCTGTACAACTTGAGGACAAGTTGCAATTTAAGTGTGGGGGAGGGGATGGTTTATGTGTATCTACTTTCATTTGCTCATATTATTTATAATTTTCTATGAAAAGTGCAAAATTTTCAATTTTTTTTGTTTTATCCCGAGTAGACAAAGGCATATCTTTGCTTGAGAGTATATCATTTTTGCTATATTCTGTATATTTAGTAATTTTAGTTGTTTCACCCGACACTCTTTTTCACATGCCATAGTAGATGATGAACTAAATGTTGAAAGCCTACCCCATTTTAGTTGGAGATTTTTGATGATTATAGCATGTTTCTTTGCTTATGTACAATTCTTGAAAAGTTTAGTAGTTTGTATTCTAGAATTAAAGTATGATATACTGTGAATATCTAGATGTTTGAATGTGATAAGTGAAACGTGATTAAGTCTTTGCAATAGTAATAAATTGTTTACTTGAGGTGTTATGCTCAGTGGTCTGTGCTACTAGAAAATAATCTTTTCCACTGCCAGCCAGAAATCTCTAAGTAAACGTAATTGCAATTGTGTGTGTCGGAAGCTAGTCGATGATTTGGGTAAGGTAGGGTGTACCACGTATGTCCTATTCCACTATGATGACCAAAAGCTCACGACAGTCAGTTTATAGCTGCCTTATGATTGGAGTAAGGTAGGGGATTATCTTGAAATGTCCTATTCTGCTATGAGGGCAAAAGCTTATTCTGATGTGTGTTAGAAAAGTGTGAAAAAGTGAAAGTATTGAAATATATTATTATGAATTAGTAACGACTTAGTTATCATCGACCTTATCCCCAGTATAAACTGAAGGATATGTTGTAGGGATTATCCTCTGAGTCTGTCAGAAATGTTTTAGATATTCTCTACAATTTCTTTTTGGGATATGTATGTTTTGTAAAGTGCCTGTTATAATTTTTGAATGTTTCTAACTTAGATGGGAAACCGGGCTAGTTTTGGTTTGAATAACTTTCAAATTGTGGAACTTAGTGGAAGTTTATTATGGCTATGCACACACTCACTCGGGTGAACTTCTAAGTTAATAAATATGCTTCATATTTGCATAGATGTTTATTTATCTCGAGTTGGTTTTGTTTTGTTTTGCTCGGGGACGAGCAAAAAGATAAGTGTGGGGGTGTTGTTTAGGGCCAAATTATAGTGATTTTCATATATATTTTATGAATCAATTTCCCCCATATATGGATTGTTTTTCATAGAAATCGAGCTTATAATCGATTAATTGAGTAAATAGTGTTTTTAATAGGTTAATTGCAAAATGTAACGATTTATGTGCTTAAATTGTGATTTTATGTTATTTTGGGATTGTGTTACGCTTTGGTATATTTTCCTATATTGTAGATACATATTTTGGCATGCAAGAGGATTAAATGATGAGGTTTTGCATGGAAGAGAAGTGAAATGGAAGAAAGATGGAGATAAAGCTTGGAATGAAGCTTTCAAGCAGCCGAACTTCCGATGCAGTTCTTGATATGATATAAAGTGATTTGACTCTCGACCTCAAGAGAAGATTTGTAGGTCTTGAAGAGAGGATTCTACAGGATTTTGAATCACTTCATTCCGAATTACGAGGCCCGATATATGAGCGTTACAAGTTTGGATGATGTTGCTGAAACTACTGGAAAATGTCGTAATATACTCGTAATACGACGGGCTAATCAAAAAGGCGTTTTCTGAAGAAGAGTCCTTAATGAAAGTTGTAGAGTTTTCCGAGAGCTTTTTTATGACATTCGGATCATAATTTTTGGAGGTCTACAACTCAAGATATGAATTTTAGAAGTTTCACCGACCTAATTACAAAAGAATTGCTTCAACCGACTCAAGAGACTTTTATTTCAGCCGACATCAATATTACTTATTGCAGCCGCCTCTCTTTTCCCTTATATATACATGCATACATTAAACCCTAATATACAATAATACACAATATTCAGCCGCAATTCTCACGGCACGGCGGCGGCAATTTGGCGGCTCAGGCCGGTCACCCGAGCCTTGTGCTCGGGTGATCCGGGTTAGATTAGGATGTCGTTTTTCTTCCGTTTTCGATTCATGGATTCAACAATTGTACCAACTATGTGAGTTTGATTTTTTCAATTAATTCGGTCCTTGTTTATTTTCTATGATCTCTTAATTTATTTTGTATCTTTCTATGTTTTATGATGCTATTATGTGAACTAGATCGAGAGATATGTTTACTAATTGATATGTTTACAACATACGAGAGTTGCGTAAACTAGATCACCATAGAAAGATAGGATTTTTTATCATTAATGATGACAAATTAATCGATTAATCATCTAGGTTGTTAGATTCTAAAATACGAGAGTTAACTTGAATCTACACCTTCGTTTTGTATGGAATATTGGTCTCAACATTCGGAAGAGGAGAGATCGATAATTGAATTCACTAAGGAATTAGGAATTCATAGTTTGAGAAATTAGATCCACTAAGGAATTAGGGGTTTATATCTCGTGATAAGGTGAAACCACAATTTGAATTAAAATCATGAGATGAACTAGGGTTGAAATCACTTGGTTTGTGCACTGTTTGATCCCATGTCTTTTTAGTTTAGATTGTTTTATTTTGTTTTCCTAGGTTAGATTTATTCTCATTGTTCTTTACGTTTTTATGTTTGCTTTTCGTTTATTCGTTTCCTTGAGTAACAATTGAGAGAATTAGTGAGATTAGAGTCAACATCCCAATTCCCTGTGGATCGACCTGTACTTACCCTACTATGCTATCAACTACCCGATATTTGGTCGGTTAGGAGTTAGTTTGCATGTTAAGTATAGGTTTATAAATTTTCTTTTGTTTTTATGATGCAAAATCCTCCCAACACCTTCCTCATCTGGTGTTGCTTCTACCTGCCGTAGACCGCATATAGACAAAGCTATGTACCCCTCGGCCAGGCTTAGGGATGCCGTGCAGGACGAGGGCTCGCTACCTCATCGAGACTCTGCCAATAATGGCCCATTCCCTGCTACCTTGCCTACGGTCCCTGACTGCGGACATTGTTCAGCCAAGCATTTCTACCGTGAACCTCCAGGGTTCTATTGTTCTGAGGGGGAAATCAGTATTACCCCCTCGGAGATGCCACCTGCTTTGGCTGATCTGTTTACAGGTTCAAACCCTGAAAGCGTTGATTTCAAGAAGTACGTAAGAAGTTACAATAATAACCTTGCATTCACCACATTCTCGGCCAAAAAAGATAAGGACCTTATGAAGAACCATAGGGGCGTTTACACATTCAAGGTGCAGGGTAAGATTCATCACTACTTAGGTTCATTTGAAAGAACTGGTGATGTGCCCTCCGCCCTTCAATTGTACTTCTACGATCCGGATACTCAGCTTGAAGAACGGATGAAACTTTCAACGCGCTTTTCTAAGGTCGTAATGAGGAAATTGATTGAAATCCTATCTCAGAATCCATATGTTAAATTCCTAAGACAAGTAAAAGATCTTGAATCTCTTGACAACTACCAAATTTGTCTTATCACTTGTCCTACACTTGATCAACGTGTGTATAATGAGCCAACTTGCAATGACGTATCTGCAATCATATCTTCCGAGAGTGATGAACAATTTAACCCTACTTGCCATATACAAATCTACGTAAAAAATGCTTTTCCCCATAGGATATGCCACTACTTTGGTTGTTATGACGGTTTACAGTATCCTCTTCTCTTCCCGCGTGGAGAAGTGGGGTGGCACAGTGGGATTCAGAAGCTTCCACCGAATAAAAGGAAAAGAAATTACAGGTGCAAAGCACCTTTGGAAGGTCTAACCAATGCTGTTCAGGATGCTGAGCAGTTGATACGTGAAGAAGAAGGAGGTATTTCTATTAATTTACCGGTCCTTCTTCTCCTACCATCCTCTCTTCCACATGTAACTTTGGCTTACTTTAACAGCTGCTCGCAAAGGTGCAAGAAAACGAAATACTGTCTCCTGCCGTCAGTATTATTGTTATAAGCTACAGATGCGAGCCAATGATCGGTCAATGCTGTTACACACGGGAAGGTTGCTGCAACAGTTCATTGTGGACATGTTTGTAAAGGTTGAGACGTCTAGGTTAGAATACCTTGAGAAGCAACAAAAGGAGATCCGTACGGATTGTTTACGTGGTTTACTTGACAGCATTGCGTCCGGGCGCACGTCCACTTCTGAGGTTGGGCGTAAGATCATTCTCCCTCCTTCGTTTATAGGAGGACCGCGAGACATGAAGAAGAGGTATATGGATGCAATGTGTCTTGTCCAAAATTTTGGAAAGCCCGATTTCTTCCTGACCATGACATGTAACTCTGCATGGCCTGAAATCACAGAGCATTTACTCCCGGGTGAATTACCCCAAAACGGCCTGACTTACTTTCCCGAGCTTTCAAAGCCAAGTTGGAAATCCTAAAAACCGAACTTTTGAAAGACCATATATTTGGCTTGCCGATTGCATGCGTATACTCAATTGAGTTTCAGAAACGTGGCTTACCTCACACTCATATCCTCCTCATTGTTGATAGAGACTCAAAACCGCTGAACCCTGATGCCTATGATCGTTACATCAACGCTGAACTACCTGAACCTATGAGGTATCCGCACTTACATTCTTTGGTTCTAAAGCACATGGTACATGGCCCTTGTGGTCCTCTAAACCCAAAATGCCCATGTACGCGAGACAACAAATGCAAAAACAAGTACCCTAAAGAGTTTGCGCAGTACACAACGCACGGGTCCAACAGTTACCCACACTACAGACGTCGTGATACTGGCATTAATGCTCGTGTGAGAGGGGCCATGAAATCGACAACCGTTGGATAGTTCCGTACAATCCGTACTTACTGCAGAAGTACGATTGCCACATCAACGTGGAGATATGTTCCACCATCAAACTTGTGAAGTATATCTACAAATACATTTATAAAGGTCCTGACAAAATTGCATTTCACATGTCCACACCCACTTCCAAAAATGAGATTCGTGAATACCAACAAGGAAGATGGGTTGGGCCACCGGAGGCAGCATGGCGTTTATTCTCGTTCGATTTGTTTGAAATGCACCCAGCAGTCATAGCCTTGCAGCTTCACCTCCCTGATAACTATCTTCTGTCTTTCTCCACAAATCAGGACCTAAACAGTATCGTCACGAACAATTTCTTGTCCCGAACAATGCTCACTCAGTTCTTCCAGATGAACAAAAATAATTCCACAGCCATCAGTTTGAAGCTTCTTTACAAAGATTTCCCCAGACACTTTGTTTGGGATTCAGGGAAACGTGCTTGGGCAGAACGTAAGAAGGGTAAAATAGTTGGTCGGATTGTTTCCGTTAGTCCAAGTGAAGGTGAACGATACTACCTACGTTTGCTTCTCAACCATGTTAGAGGTCCGACTTCATTCAATGATCTCTTGACTGTAGATGGTTACCTGTATTCTACGTTTAGAGAATCAGCTTTGCGAAGAAATCTATTGACCACGGATTATGATCTCGATAAATGTCTTGAAGAGGCTTCCATGTATCAAATGCCAAGACAACTACGGCATCTTTTTGCGTCGATTTTGGTCTTCTGCTCACCTTCGGATCCACGTAAATTGTGGGAAAAGTACATGGACCCTTTGTGTGACGACTACTTACGGGGAATACTTTGCTCCTCGCATATCAGTGATGCTCGAATGAAGGCATTAACTGACATAGCTGTAATGCTTGATGACATGGGAAAGAAACTAGAGGACTACAAGTTGGGGCCGGAGGCTGAAACAGTTGGTCGACTGGGTACCGTTAGCAGAGAAATGGCGTTTGAGAAAAGCCTGACAGTGGATGAGAGTGATCTTCTGAATGTCCACAGCCTTAATGAACAGCAACAATATGCTTTTCAACAGATAATGGCAAAAGTTGCGTCCAACGAACCATCTGCATTTTTCATTGATGGTCCTGGCGGAACCGGAAAAACCTTCTTGTACAGTGCTATCTTAGCAACGATTCGGTCGAAAGGGCATATCGCTTTGGCCACAGCAAGTTCGGGTGTTGCAGCATGTGTACTTCCCGGAGGTCGGACTGCACATTCACGGTTCAAGTTGCCGTTACAAGAACAAGAGAAAAGAATAGCGAACGTTAGTAAACAATCTACAACTGCAGCATTGTTGAGAGAAGCCAAGGTCATCATATGGGATGAGGCTCCTATGGCTCATAGAGAATCAATAGAGGCTTTCTCTGAAATGCTTAAAGACATAACTGAGACCAACAGCCCATTTGGAAATAAGATCGTTGTTTTCGGAGGCGACTTCCGACAGGTCCTTCCAGTAGTCACCAACGCAGGTAGACAAGAACAGCTAGATGCGTCCTTAATCAGCTCAGCGTTATGGCCTGTGCTTCGGAAAATACGTCTAACGCAGAACATGAGGGCTATTGCAGACCCTGGCTTCACCGAGTATTTGTTACGAATAGGGGACGGCACGGAACCTGAGGACGAGGATGGAAGCGTCGAGCTACCCGTCAACATGCTGATTCCTTTTCAGGACAAGAAGACTTCATTGAAACAGTTAATTCAATTTGTATACCCGGAAATCGAGGCTTTCGCAACACAACATCATACAGTTATGAATAGTGCTTTACTAGCCCCGACCAATGAGTGTGTAGAGGACATAAACGTTGCGATGTTGGAACAGATGGCTGGTGAAGTCACTACTTACATCAGTAGTGACGTTGCCATCGACCGTTATCACCAAGCAGATTACGAGGACTTCCTCAATTCACTTACCCCAAGCAGCCTTCCACCTCATGAGCTAATGTTAAAAGTAAACTGCCCCGTAATGTTGCTACGCAACCTAAGTCCTGTAAAAGGGTTGTGTAACGGGACTCGGTTATTGTGTAAGGAATTGAAATCCCATACAATTGTTGCTGAAATAGCAACCGGGCCTTACGCAGGACAACAGACCATCTTACACAAAATTCCTCTACAGACTTCCAACACAGATAAATGTGCCATTCCGTTTAAACGATATCAATTTCCAATACGCTTGTGCTTTGCAATGACTATTAATAAAGCACAAGGTCAAACATTAGACCGTGTGGGCATATATTTACGTGAACCCATCTTCTCCCACGGGCAGCTATACGTGGCTTTATCCAGAGCACGAAAATCTTCAGCCATAAAAGTACTGATTACGCCACCAACTTTTTCCGAACATTCCCGTAAGAACACTACCAAAAATATAGTATACCGTGAAATCCTAAGGAGGGTTCAGGAAGATGGTTAAATAACAAACCTACTTACAATGTGAATATGTAAATAAACAGCAACATACAATGTACATAGGTATACACTCATACTATACACCATGTACTTTTCATGTTCACAACAGTTAACAGCTACAATCCTGATGGCAAGACTATTGCATATTGATGACATTACTCCTAACACGGAGAATTGGCGGGTGAAGGTCTTCATCCTTCAGAAAAGCAATGTGTATACCAATGAAACCGGTAGACGACTACAAAAGCTGTTACTACAAGACGAACAGGTATATCACTAAATATATTCCTTGAGTTTTGTTTTTAAAATTATTTCATGCATTTCCTTTGAAAAATTACTACTTCGTATGTGTAATGTATATACCCAATCGAAAATGAGCAGGGAAAGAAGATAGAGGGCGTCATTTGGAATACCAACATCGAACTGCTGGAGGGTAATTTAACCCCATTCTGTACGTACATCATCGGAGGTGCTCGATGTTGATCCACTCAAAGAAGAGTACAAACATAACTCTCCAGGTCAGAAGTACCAATGGGTACTTTCAAGAACGACTTTCATACGTCCAGTAAAAGACCACGACCAAAAGATCACCTGCCCACCGATTCAATGCACTCCCTTTGCAGCTCTTCGTTCGCACGTTAACTCAGGAGCTTCAGTAGGTACGTACCATTTACTCCGAAAAATTTACAGAACAACGTTGTCGTAAAATATCTAAATTTTTTATCTTGAATAGCAGTAGTAACAAAGACACTCAACCAAACATGTTGCATACACTAATTTGTTTTGCAGACATACTAGCCGTTGTTGTTGATGTGAAAGAAACGCGTTACGTGTCAATCAGATCAAAGTTGGTACCTTTGCGTGAATGCACCGTTATACAGAATGAGTAAGAAACATCTCATAGCCTTCCAGCGACACACGTTCAAATATTGTTTTGAAAGCCAAATGAGCAACATAGACATCTACCACTTCACAACCACGTACCTAACGTTACCCTCGTGTGAACCTACAGGATGAGACCGGTAACAGTTACTCTATGGGGAGATTATGGCCACAGACAAGGGGCTGAGCTTTTCAAATTAAGAAAGGAACTGCCCATCGTCCTTTGCAAAGGGCTTAAAGCCTCACCGTTTTCCGGTAAACGTACAGATAAAGGCCTATGTGACTAAAAAGGGAAATATAATGCTTAATTATAATCCTAAATCATTTTTCTTGCTTCAGGTATCTCCTTGTCCACATTGCATTTCTCATTTGTTGCGGTGGAACCTGACATTCCAGAGGTGAAGGCACTGAGATCATGGTATGCGCTTTTAACAAATCCATTCCACCATGTTTAAATACACACTACTTTACTTTGAATAACGTCTTACACTCCCACCTAATCATCTCAACTATCATGCTCAACCTCTTTGAAACAAAACAAAAGGGTCAACGATAACACAGATCTCATCAAAAAGGCTGCTGGGGCACCCATACAGAACTACCTGCAGACTGTCTCGAATAAAATAGATACCGTCGAGATCACACCGTTATCAAAGATACAACCAGATAGCAAGGTCAGCAATTACAGACAACAATTCCAACACATTCCTAACAAGTAATACTGCTGAGAAATGAATGGTATATAACGCGTATTTTGAACATTGTAACAGGTTATCCACGCAGAGGTCACACTAGCAATCACCGACGTGGATCAAAGATTGTGCTACACCGTATGCCCAAAATGCTACGGAACACACAAAGCGATGCCAAATGAGTTGTTCACCTGCACTTCTTGTAATGAAGAATTCAACGCATTACCACGGTACTAAACCCCTTCCCCACAAACGCTTGTTGCATTTATTGTGTTAATGATTTCGGTTATATTAGCTACAAGAAACATGATATCTGCTTCTTTTAACAAAATTTATTTTTATTATTAGTATTCATGATGCTCTGTGAAGCTAAATTATTAAGCCGAAACAATAATTAGACCATTTCAATATTCTTATCACACAATCAGTTTTATGTTGTTCTGTATATATGAGTAAAACTGCACAAATGCAAGGTAGAGCACGCTTTGAAATAAGTTTCTCATCCCATACACTATTGAAGTAGGTGAAATATTAAGGTCCTCACATGGTATGTCCTTGCTTTGGTACAGAAATAATGAGGTATTGACATAGTATGATTGTACTGAGTTATAACGAAGTCTCCTGGTGTAACCTTGCTGAGTTGTAACAAAGTCTGATAATATATATAAGGACTCCTTTTGACAATATAAAATGTTTGCCTTAGGTTTCTACCTTTGTTGCATCGGTTTGCCATGCAATCAGCTGATTGTGTTAGAGTTTAAATCACGGTAGATCTTTATTTCACATTACAGATTGAATTTTAGGTGTAGGTGGGTTGCTATATCTTTGTATTGCTTTAAGCCACTTTAATGCTGAGTTTCATTATGCTTGCACACAAAAATAATCATTTTCATAGCAATGTTGTTCTGTCTTCTGCGAAGATTTACACCAAGCTAGATTCTTATTTAGATTGACAGAGGCTGTGTTGGGCTCGAAACCTTTGTGTTGCCCCCATACTGCTATAATCTAGCCTATCATTACATTAGATTTTGGATACATGTCAATACAATACTTCTACTTTACCGTTCGCTTTGCGATTGGACAATTCGTTTTCTCCTTGCTTTTACGGTTAGTCCATTGCCCCGTTTCTGAGGTTGTCCCGCGAATCTGTGCTCTCCGTCTCTACGTTATCTTCACTTGCCGTGGTTGCCTCTGGTTTCGCTCGAGCTGCATCTGCTAGCATGTACTTCTTCCTCCACATGTCTGCAAGCCTCTCTTGCTCCTTGCCATAGATTCTCTGCTGTTTAAGTTCTTCCCTTGAGCTGTGCAAGCTCTTCTCGATTCGGTCCCTCTGCGTTGCAATGCTTTTCACTACATGATCTGGATAGGAACCAATCTTTGGAATATCTTCTTGCCTTATTGAAGAATCATCATCCTTGGCTGGTATGGGGGGCGCATATGCTTCATACTGGTCCTCTCAGCAACCTCGTAGAGCAATGTCGGATACACATTCTGGAATTCCATGTTTGTGTTCCAAATGTGTTGCTCGTGTAGTTGCAGCCTACTTATGTAGTATTTTTCCTATAGTATGAAAGTTGCAGTTTGCTATTATGCCTTTTTATAGACTTTTCCCTCTTGTTGGATAAAGGGTTAAACAATGTTTTATCTCCTCTCTGTGTCCTTGCCTGTGCATTTAATGCTCTTTCCATCAATTTTCCCAACTCCCAATATTAGTTAGGTCTACACATTTAATTCTGCTGACCTCATTTGATAGTGTGCCTTTGACCTTGGTAATTCCAAAGTGAATCAGGTTATCTGTCCTCATTAAATTCACATCAATAATTTCCAAAGTGATTCAGGTTATTTGTCCTCATTAAATTCAGATAAAAAAAATTGTCCTTTACTGTAATGAGTTCTAACAAAGTTTGGTAATGTAACCTTGCTCGGTTCTAAAATACCCACGTTAGATATTCATACTGAGGAAGTGTTGTATGACGACTAATATATGTTTATAGTCTTCTGATTTTGCTAATGCTATTCAGATTCAGTGCTTTTCGTTTTGTTGCTTCAAACTTGAGCCTCTGTTGAAACAAATAAAAAGAGGAGGAAAACATTAGTTATCAAGTACAGTTGCAAACAATACTTATAAATAACGCTGAACAACATGTTCACCTAAAGACGGACTTCGCCTAATCTCTTTATATGTGCGTTCTTTACTCAACAACTGCAAGGTCGTCGTCGAAATTACTGACCCATCAAGGATAATCAAAGCTACTTTATTTGACAAATGTGCAGCACGGCTTTTACGCACATCGCCCGAAGACCTTCATAAAAAGGACAAACAGGTACTTACAAACACAAACCTACTACAATTACACTAAGAGACCATAATACTCTCATACTGTGTCAAGCTTTCATCTGTACCCTTGACTAGCTGGTAGGTGCTTCAAAGTTGAACTGCTTTCCTGATGTTCATCAACACTCACCTTTTTAAGTGAGTGTAGTAGATAGCACTCCATGCTCTTCTTCCTTCTTCACTCAGTTATGTCCATAATGTACTTAAATTTAAGCACTAAAACTATAACTTGATTCATGACACATGGTATTAGATTTCTGTTGTGCTATCACCTTGCTCCCTGAACCGAACCGATAATTTAACTGTTTCTTTGTCATTCGGTCAATTCATCTCATTTTGGTGTTCAGTTCATTTTGGTCTTGTGATAATAGATCACCACAACTCGTTTTTATAAATGATGATTGTGTTACAATTGTTGAAACTGAAAAATTCCTAGATATATATTCAGTTGGACCATTATCTGTGAAATCTGAACAGGTGTGCTGTGACTAAAGGCTATTTGATATAATGCAATTGCAGGCAACAAGGAAACTGCTCCTGGACATACATGAGCAGCTTGACTCCAAGAAACTCATAATGGAGATAAAGGGAACCAAAAAGAATTTCAATGACAAGATCACCCGCTACACAGTGCTCGATTGGATTGAGAAAAACCAGGCCACAGACTCTATTAATGAAGAAGGACAAATGTCTAGCCAAACTACGGTGGATTCCGGTAAGTCTAAAACCCCAGATTGTCATCAGCCTTAACTTGTGAAACAAAGCAGAAAAAATTGACAACATGATATCACAGGAGTCACCACTGTTTCCGACAAAGGCAGTCGTCCGAAGGAGATGGAGTCCACAACACAAAGCTCTGACACCGAACAAAACGACAACTCAAACTCTTCCACTCCGCAGAAAAAGAAACCGAAGACGAGCTCCGAAACACCTCTCATATAAGCAAAAAGGACTACAAAATCATATTGAAGACCTGCCCAGTACTACTGTTTTTTGACGGTTTTGGGACATGTAACACTTTGTCCACAATGTAAATGCAAAAACAACAATCCTACCTATTGACGCTCTAGGTACCTCCAACATTTTGTCCAACTTGTTAACAGTTTATCACTTCGGATGGTCTACATAAAACTACTACTGTAAAATAATGTAAAAATAGTTTGCCAAATCCTCCAACGGACTTTCTGGATTCCACCACAAGTGTCCAGCTAGATTTGCCTTACTTGAATCTGGTTTTGTATGTCCATGCTTACTATTGTACAATTATGTAAACAAACTTTGACAAAAAAATATATGAAAAATTATGTTCAGGTAGGGGCAACACCGTGCAGAGCACGGATACGCCCACTAGTATATAAACAAATTCGAAAATATCGTCGAACTAATAATCTGCATGCGAATTATCATATAGGAAAAAATATACTCCGTATTCACAAAAAAGAGTAACAATTATAAATACGTATTATTTACTTTTTAATCTTGTGTATGAAAACAACGAGACAACCAACCCTACCCGATTCCTCTTGATATAAGACTTATCTTATATTAGTTATTTTTTAAAACCTTCAAATTCCAGTGCACTGTGTTCTAATTTCAATGGTATAACTCTTTTATGTTATTATCTATATATTTGTTTGACAATTACGTTTTCCTTTTTATTAACATCTATCTTGTTTGTATACAAATCCTTTAAATCTTGTTAATTATTCAATAAAAGGCTGGGTGTTACATTTGGAAAATGCAACCAATATAGATGGTGGCGTAATGACTGTAGAGAATAGTATTTTAGCTCTGCTTTAAAATATCTTACTTTTATTTAAGAAAAATAACAACTTATATAAATTTCTTTCAGCAACAAATCGAAGGCCTGCTGTTGCAGTTGCTCGATGATATAGTTATGCAGTTCCACCACCCCTCAGTCGAGGCTGCTGAACCGGAACCGGAAAAAAATTGGTTCCAATAAGATTTGTGAAATGCTCCAGCCTAAGGTGCAAGGGTTGATTGGATTTCTACCGCTAAAGTTAGATATGATTGCAATTGTTGGTTTAGGATTATTGGGTGTGCATGGGTATCAACAAATTTAATGCTACAATGAATGCCAGAAAGAAGGAATGGAGAGATGTTGGCTCTCCTCCACTTATGGAATTCGAATTCTCCTAAATGTGTGAAAGGTGTCGTTAATGGGCTGGGATGAAGGATAAGATAAGTGGAATTTATTCTTGATAAGTTAGTTTTATGTTTGACCAGTAATTATTATCAAAGTGTTACGCAATTTAAAGTTGTCATTCAAAGGCTAGGAGTAAGTTTAGCTTTAGTTATGTTTGATATGTTAGTTTTACTTATGTTTTATGTGTGATTATTATCAATGTGCCAGCAAATTATTATCAAACTTATGCATATTGCGGAGAGATTTTGATTGGCTAGTATTTCATATTAGGGAAGAAACACAAAGTAAAAGTATCTTTGATGGGCTAAGGAGTGGGTTTACTTTTAGTTATCTTTGGTTGTTGTTTGCTATAAAAGACGGCAAACCCAATTCAACCCATAATAACATAACTAAAAGTAAACTCCATCCCCTAACCCATCAAGGATACCTTTACATTGCGTTTCTTCTCTAATTTGAAATACCAGCCAATTAAAATCTCCGCAATATGCAACATTTTGATAATAATTGACGACACTTTGATAAGAATTTTACATAAAAAATAAGTAAAACTAACATATCAAGCATAAGTAAAACTAAACGCCAACCCCAGCCTATAACGGCAACTTTAAATTGTGTTTTATCCTTATTATCAAATACGACCAAACAAAACCTCTCCATAACACTTTGATAATAATTACTGGTCAAACATAAACTAACCGATCAAACATAAGTAAAACTAAATTTCACTTGCCACATTCGAGAAGAACTTGAATTCCATGCGTGGAGGAGAACTAGCATCTCTCCATTCCTTTTCTTTCATTCAATTTGTTGATACTCATGCACACCCCAATGAATCCTAAACCAACCATTGCAATCATACCTAACCTAACATTAGCTGTCGAAATCCAATCAACCCTTGCACCTTAGGCTGGACCATTTCACAAATCTGTTGGAACCAATTTTTGTCCGGTTTTGGTTCAGCATCCCCGGCTGCTGGGTGGTAGAACTGCATAACTATATCATCACTGCAGATTACCACCTGATGATCATTGCGCAACTGCAAAAACAGGACTCCAATTTGTTGGTAAAAGAAATTTATATAAGTTTTTATTTTTCTCAAATAAAAATAAGATATTTTTAAAACATAGCTAAAATACTTTATTCTCTTCACTCAATACGCCATAATTTATATTGATGGTTGCATTACCCAAATGTACCACACCTCTTGTTCCAGCCTATTATTGAATAATAAACAAGATTTAAAAGAAGAGATACAGGCAAAAATAAAGAGAAATACGTAAATGTCAAATTGTCAAACAAATATATAGCTAATAACCATAAAAGAGTTATACTATTGAAATTAGAACACGGTGCACCGGAATTTGCTGGACATTAACCAAAAGAAAAGAAAGAGAGAAAAAAACCAGAGGTCAGCCTTACGAACCTACGCGGCTAAACGATACAGATAACGAATCTGAGAAGGTTTCCAAAAATAACATAGTTTTAAATATAAGATAAGTCTTACATCAAGAGGCATCGTATAAGAAAAACATACCGTGATTGCAGGAGGAACAATGGAAGCGATGGAATAGGAGGCGGCGAGACGTTTAGTGGGTATGGTTTTGGTTGTCTCCCTGTTTTTATATAGAAGATTAAAAAGAAAATAATAGGTATTTTTAGTTGAGCCACAAATCGATTTCACCGGATTCAAGCACCATGTATATAAAACCATCAACCTTGACTCTTGCATCTTTGTTACCTTGTGAACCATTTATGATTTCTTGGAGCAATGCTAGCTTTATCTCTAACCTGATAAAACCAGAATATTTCGAGTCTAAACGGTTACAAGAGATAAAAAAACAAATGAATGAAAATAAAGATAGTACTTTAATTAAGAACACACACCTCGTAGTTCTTTCCCTTTAGTTTGGTTAAATATAGGAATTCTTGACAAAATCCATATGCATTAGCGGTAATCACGACCTTTGAGTTTGATCTTTTTCAAGTGCGTACATTGTGCAGTCTGATGATATGACCTTGTGAACTTCTTCACAGCTTACCCCCCCCCCCCCCCCCCGGCTACCAATCATCCCGAGCCTTTGATAAAGCTTCCCATTAACCTTCAAAAACAATTCAAGATCAAAACTCTTCTTTCGAGATTTAGAAGGTCCTTTAGCATTTGCACTTGCTTCAAGTTTCCCAGGCTGCAACTTCATATCTGACTGATCAGAGTACTCAATATTCGACAGGGCGCACACGAGTTTTAAGAGTCCTTAACAGATCGAAGAGATATTAGCTTCATTAGGATTTTTGGGAATGTTGCATTCGTTTTGCACGTTAGTGTGCCTCCCCTCTGGAGGGACAGTTAGTTTGGTTCCAGAATCAATCTCAGACTTAGAACAAAGCAGCTGGGATGCCAGATACCGCCTCATAATTCTTGTCAACAATTCTGTTGTCGGCTGTTCCTATGTTTCAACTACTCGACAATTAACAATTCTTGTCAACAATTAACGTTTTGCATCACATTCCATGTCTGTCAAAGGCTAAAAGCAAACGAACCCATGTGAGACAATATATATGCATTTCTACACAAAATAATGCACTCAATGGGAAATTGAAATCGAGAAAAACGAAAATGCGTTTCATGCTATTATCTTCAGAAAAAAAGTAGTAGAAAAAAACTACAGAAAAGCTATACCCAAAGGATCTTGTCTCGTTTTTTCAAGCAAAGTGGCCTCCTCTTTCTTCCCCTCCAACCAAATGACCAAGAATCCAAGATCCAAATTATTTGAGGCAACCCACCTGGCTTTATTTTGGCACACATTAAAGCTAAACAATGTAAATGACCATTCTAGAAGCTTACTGAATTCTAAAAAAAAAAAAAAAGGATTGTGTTTCTTTCAGAGATACTTTTTCTCCAATTCCCTCTCAATTTGCAACTGATATGAATGTTGTTCTAAAAATTAACAATAGATGATTAAACAAGCTCGATCCATTGCACAAAATAGAAGGTCAGCAAAAGTAGAGTTCCACATAGAAAATTGCTTTATTTTTCTTCACATTTCATCTAAGGAATCCAAAACAATTGTACCTTTTTAAATACAAACGGAAGCTACACAATGGACAACATTATTCTCTTTTCACGGGTTAAGAATAAAAAATACGGAAAAATGTATAAGCGCATTCTTATCAGAATCATCATATTGTATTTTTAAAATTATATAAAATAATACATATTCTTATTTTACAACATTTTAATTCAAAAACTTCCACAACAACATCTCTATCATTATTCCTATAACATTTCAAATAATATTATATAATATATTGTAGATGACTGTTTTTAATCTAAAATGAGAAAAAATGACAAGAAAAAAAGATAGTGGTTGAGAAGGACAAAAACGTACATTTACTACATGTTACTTGTAGCATACGTAGTAATGTACGCGTTTTTGTCCTTCTCAACCACTATCTTTTTTCTTTTTTTTTTTCTATTTTCATATCTTATTTTGTCATTTTGGCCCGCTACCCCTAATTTTTAATAATTAAATATGTTTAGGGACGTGAATAGTGCATCCTCACAAGTAGGGATGCACTGTTCATATTCCTAAAAATAAATAGGGATAGAGATTCTGCTGTGTGAGCTATTTGGGTAAACTCTATTTTTTATCTTCATTTTAGGGATATGACACCATACAGGGCTTCTGCTACGAATGCCTAAAGAATCTATTCACCCGCAGTGGTTTTATGGTGGTCTAGGATCTCCGTGTCACACTTGGTCCACCAATAATTTTTTTTATAAGAAGGGTAAAAATGTAAAAACATGGCATTTATATTATACACGGTGTGCCCTTGTGTGTTTTGTTGCTTTCTTATTGGTCCTGGTCACCAAGTCATACTTGGTCCAGAACCATAATAAAATTTCCGATTCACGGGAAATACTTGATGGAGATTGTTTTTAAGATGAAATGAGGAGTGTAACGATCACAACCATACAGTTAAATATTGAATTAAACTGTATGATTCATATTGTTCCACACAGTGTCTCCACACAAGTATTTCCCTCTATTCACGAGTTAAAAATAAAAATACACGAAGAATCTGACTTCTCACGCACACGATAAAAAAACACTGTATTATTTTAACAACGGTAAAAATAAAATACTCTAATACACAGACGGGTCTACATGTTATGGGATGAGGTCACGTGACCCTAAAAGTGATTCGAGATTTTTTTTTAATTTTAAAACGATATATTTTTATAGTTAAAAAATGTCGTTTTGTTATTAAAAATATAGATTCAGACTTCGATGACTTTATTGGAACAAATTTTCAAAACTGATACTCTAATATATGTCACTTGATACAACATTTCTTCCATAAAATCTCTATAAAAAATGTTATCAAACTCAATATACACAAATTTTAAATGGGGCTGGCCCAAGTATAACTTAATGTTATTGGACATGAGATTTAAGTATTTTTAAAAATAATATCTATGATGATATAACTATTCATGCTATATATTGTATCGGGTTGGTTATTGGTATGTTTGTGATTTTAATATACTTAATTGTTACATTTTTGAGGGGTACTTCCACTAAAGTCTTGGACTTGCCGTGTATGGCGAAAATCTTGTGTTTACTTCTACATGTTATATTTGAATTAGGAACGTTGTAGTGATATAATTTATATCATATAATGATACATATTGTAATGTATTTGTATTGCATTATAATATTTAATATTACATTATGACACATCTATTCATCTAACCCGAAACCAAACAGAGTCATACATTATTTATATCACTTATGATGCAAGATGCAAGTGAAACAAATATCTATAAAGCAAAGTGATCTTGGCAATCCATTTTTTTATCTATATCTTGGCCGTTCATTTTTCTTGCAAGTACATAAGTACATGTGTATCATTTCCATTGTACTTGTTGGCTCTTCTTCACTCAACTTTGAAGACAAAATTCAAGAGTGAAATTGCCTTCCAAAGTGATCTTGGCAATCCATTTTTTTATCTATATCTTGGCCGTTCGTTTTTCTTGCTAGTACATGTATATCATTTCCATTGTACTTGTTGGCTCTTCTTCACTCAACTTTGAAGACAAAATTCAAGAGTGAAATTGCCTTTCAAAGTGATCTTGGCAATCAATTTTTTGAACTATATCCTGGCCGTTCGTTTTTTTGTATATCATTTCCATTGTACTTGCTGACTCAAATCTTTACTTTATATACTTATCTTCTTTTATTTATTGTGTGTGTATAAGGTTTAAAAATAGTAGATAAATGTATCGTTATATTTATTAGATTGTGGTAGATGTAGAATATAATTTAAATAATTTGTTCGATACAGCGTATTTCATGTGGATCGGGAGGACTTGGATATGTTAAATACATAATTATCAACATTTATAAATAAATAATTTGTTCGATACAGCGTATTTCAGCATATTTTGCAAAGGTTGTTTATATATATATATATATATATATATATATATATATATATATATTGGAAAATTAGGGATAAGGACACAATACGAAATATTTTTAAGAATAACGACAAATTTACATATTTTTTATAGGGAGAAGGACAACCGCATAATTTTTATAGCGAGAAGGACAAACAGTGAATCCCGAAAATCGGTGAATCTCCCCACGTGAATCCCGAAATCGGTGAATTTCGACGGTGAATCCCGAAATTAGTGAATTTCGACGATGAATTTTGAAAATTAGTGAATTTCGACGGTGAATTTCGTCGGTGAATTTAAACGGTGAATTTCGAACACAAGTGAATTTCGACGAGTGAATAAATAGTTTTGTCCTTTATGCAAAAGTTTCAAAAAAGCGTCATTCTACTTAATTGATGAAATATTTCGTCCTTCTCCCTCATTCCCCCTATATATATATATATATATATATATATATATATATATATATATATATATATATATATATATATTGAAAGAAGTCGATACGTACTTCGGTATCAAACTTTCACACTCCATCTCGAAGGCAAGGTTGTCACTAAAGCACTCTATGCTCTATACAGACTATATTGCTCTGGACTTGGTTTATGCACTAATGTTGCTTGGCAACAAGGTTGAACCATTATGCTCCACCTAACGGCTTGTTTTTGGATGCAAAAGCACACACCAAAACAAAAGGAAGAAATCGGTTCTAATGATGTCTGTACTGCTGTGATTAATGTTGTGCTCAACCTTTTTGGTGATAATGATTAAATGGAGTTATATCACAACTATCTTACAAGAATTACAATGTTCTATAACTATGAATGAATACATTATATGGTGTCTTTGTTGGATTCAATTTAACTTGTGGACGAGTTATTCAATGAAGGGATAGAGTGATATAAACAATTACCATGATTAAGCTAAGTGCTTTTACAATTACTTAATGTTCGTTTGATGCATGTTATCACTTTAAAATTGTTTCACAAGGTAGTTAACGGGTTTGATCCACTAAAAGGTTTAATGGTGAGTTTGAGAAGTCTTAATGTGATGGAACTGCCATCATCAATGGCTTCGCTCGTAGACAAGCTTTCAAGTACGGGGGATAGAATAATGTAGGGCAAAGGCGGACATGCTTAAGAGGGGGGTCAGTGTCTCCGCTAGATCCGAATTTTTTGTTAGTGTTGAAATGATGCAGTTATGTTGTTAAAAAATGAAAAACACTACTATTGTCCCCGTTAGATTTTCGAATTTACTCCGGTACCACCACATATATGGGTGGGTGGGAATCGAATGTGACCTATTGGTACATGTCGTTGTCTTCATGATAAGAACCGGATTTCAATTTTCATTCATCTCCGAATGAGAATCCCTTCACCTTTCCAAAAAAAGAAAAAAAAATACTTAGGTCCGTTACTGATGTAGGGACATAGTTTACTATTTGTCTCATTTTCACAAGACACGTGTTCACGTAATTTTGATTATCAGAAATTTACTATGGTCCAGGACCATATCCTACTTGATGTGTTCAATCAATAGTTAAGAGATTTTGGGTGGACCCAATGTATAAAACAAACATCCAATCATATTTTTTTAAACTGATGACATGGTGGTCCAACAATTTGGTCCAGCACCACCATAAAATTAATGATTTATTATTCTGTTTAGTATTACGTCATCTTGGGATATAATACAAATACCGGTTCCAGGTTTTGGGTAGATTATGTTATATCTTCTAATGAAACGAAGAGTTTGACGATAGTGACTATGTTCTTCTTCTTGTTTAGCGCTATTTTGTTGTAGATCTTTTACATCTTCTTTTAGCAATGACATTAGCTTCCGAGGCGATTTACCATTATTTACGGTTTCTATTGCAACGTCTCTGTCTCTGGAGGCATAACTCAGTAGTTAAAGAGTTTGGATGTTGTAATGACAATCAAACCTAGCTGGAGTGGAAGTTTGAATAATGTATAGAACGACCGCATTCAGCAAAAATGTTTAAAGACAATTTAAGAATACTAAACCAATGAAGTACATTCATCGATGGTCCCTTCCGGAATATCCGATAAAATTTTGAACGAAGTACATTTATCGGTAACTGTTGTGTCATTTATTGTGACACAACGTTTATATCCGTATCACTACTTGTATGTTTTGGGTAGGTAATATTTGGTATCTTCTTGATTGTGCGATTTTCACAAGTTTCTTTCTATCGTGAGCACAATGACTATCAATGCTAACATTCAACAAGTATCGTTCTTTCACAAACGACTAACATCTTATGAATTAAAAACACTGATAATAGGTTGTGGTAAAAATTTCTTAGCGATTGATATATAAGATAGCTGGAAATCGTAAGCAAACATGCCCTTACATTTGTATCCAAGAATCCAAGATCCAAATTATTTGAGGCAACCCACCTGGCTTTATTTTGGCACACATTAAAGCTAAACAATGTAAATGACCATTCTAGAAGCTTACTGAATTCTAAAAAAAAAAACAAAAGGATTGTGTTTCTTTCAGAGATACTTTTTCTCCAATTCCCTCTCAATTTGCAACTGATATGAATGTTGTTCTAAAAATTAACAATAGATGATTAAACAAGCTCGATCCATTGCACAAAATAGAAGGTCAGCAAAAGTAGAGTTCCACATAGAAAATTGCTTTATTTTTCTTCACATTTCATCTAAGGAATCCAAAACAATTGTACCTTTTTAAATACAAACGGAAGCTACACAATGGACAACATTATTCTCTTTTCACGGGTTAAGAATAAAAAATACGGAAAAATGTATAAGGGCATTCTTATCAGAATCACCATATTGTATTTTTAAAATTATATAAAATAATACATATTATTATTTTATAATATTTTAATTCAAAAACCTCCACAACAACATCTCTATCATTATCCCTATAACATTTCAAATAATATTATATAATATATTGTAGATGACTGTTTTTAATCTAAAATGAGAAAAAATGACAAGAAAAATACATGTTACTACATGTTACTTGTAGCAACATGTAGTAACAGACGCGTTTTTGTCATTCTCAACCACTATCTTTTTTCTTGTCTTTTTTTTCTATTTTGTATCTTATTTTGTCATTTTGGCCCGCTACCCCTAATTTTTAATAATTAAATATGTTTAGGGACGTGAATAGTGCATCCTCACAAGTAGGGATGCACTGTTCATATTCCTAAAAATAAATAGGGATAGAGATTCTGCTGTGTGAGCTATTTGGGTAAACTCTATTTTTTATCTTCATTTTAGGGATATGACACCATACAGGGCTTCTGCTACGAATGCCTAAAGAATCTATTCACCCGCAGTGGTTTTATGGTGGTCTAGGATCTCCGTGTCATACTTGGTCCACCAATAATTTTTTTTATAAGAAGGGTAAAAATGTAAAAACATGGCATTTATATTATACACGGTGTGCCCTTGTGTGTTTTGTTGCTTTCTTATTGGTCCTGGGTCACCAAGTCATACTTGGTCCAGAACCATAATAAAATTTCCGATTCACGGGAAATACTTGATGGAGATTGTTTTTAAGATGAAATGAGGAGTGTAACGATCACAACCATACAGTTAAATATTGAATTACACTGTATGATTCATATTGTTCCACACAGTGTCTCCACACAAGTATTTCCCTCTATTCACGAGTTAAAAATAAAAATACGTGAAGAATCTGACTTCTCACGCACACGATAAAAAAACAGAACTATATTATTTTAACAACGGTAAAAATAAAAGACTCTAATACACAGACGGGTCTACATGTTATGGGATGAGGTCACGTGACCCTAAAAGAGATTCGAGATTTTTTTAATTTTAAAACGATATATTTTTATAGTTAAAAAATGTCGTTTTGTTATTAAAAGTATAGATTCAGACTTCGGTGACTTTATTGGAACAAATATTCAAAACTGATACTCTAATATATATCACTTGATACAACATTACTACAACATTTCTTCCATAAAATCTCTATAAAAAATGTTATCAAACTCAATATAAACAAATTTTAAATGGGGCTGGCCCAAGTATAACTTAGTGTTATTGGACATGAGATTTAAGTATTTTTAAAAATAATATCTATGATGATATAACTATTCATGCTATATATTGTATCGGGTTGGTTATTGATATGTTTGTGATTTTAATATACTTAATTGTTACTTTTTTTAGGGGTACTTCCACTAAAGTCTAGGACTTGCTGTGTATGGCGAAAATCTTGTGTTTACTTCTACATGCTATATTTGAATTAGGAACGTTGTAGTGATATAATTTATATCATATAATGATGCATATTGTAATGTACTTGTATTGCATTATAATATTTAATATTATTATGACAATAATATAATATTTAATTATTTATATCATTATGACACATCTATTCAAACAAATATCTATAAAGAAAGTGATCTTGGCAATCATTTTTTTATCTATATCTTGGCCGTTCATTTTTATTGCAAGTACATAAGTACATGTGTATCATTTCCATTGTACTTGTTGGCTCTTCTTCACTCAACTTTGAAGACAAAATTCAAGAGTGAAATTGCCTTCCAAAGTGATCTTGGCAATCCATTTTTTTATCTATATCTTGGCCGTTCATTTTTCTTGCTAGTACATGTATATCATTTCCATTGTACTTGTTGGCTCTTCTTCACTCAACTTTGAAGACAAAATTCAAGAGTGAAATTGCCTTTCAAAGTGATCTTGGCAATCAATTTTTTGAACTATATCCTGGCCGTTCGTTTTTTTGTATATCATTTCCATTGTACTTGCTGACTCAAATCTTTACTTTATATACTTATCTTCTTTTATTTATTGTGTGTGTATAAGGTTTAAAAATAGTAGATAAATGTATCGTTATATTTATTAGATTGTGGTAGATGTAGAATATAATTTAAATAATTTGTTCGATACAGCGTATTTCATGTGGATCGGGAGGACTTGGATATGTTAAATACATAATTATCAACATTTATAAATAAATAATTTGTTCGATACAGCGTATTTCAAAGATATTTTGCAAAGGTTATTTATATATATATATATATATATATATATATATATATATTGGAAAATTAGGGATAAGGACATGATACGAAATATTTTTAAGTAACGGGACAAATTACATATTTTTTATAGGGAGAAGGACAACCGTAATTTTTATAGCGAGAAGGACAAAAACAGTGAATCCCGAAAATCGGTGAATCTCCCAAAATTGAATCCCGAAATCGGTGAATTTCGACAATGAATCCCGAAATTAGTGAATTTCGACGATGAATTTTGAAAATTAGTGAATTTCGACAAATGAATTTCGTCGGTGAATTTAAACAGTGAATTTCGAACACAAGTGAATTTCGACAGTGAATAAATAGTTTTGTCTTTATGCAAAAGTTTCAAAAACTCGTCATTCTACTTAATTGATGAAATATTTCGTAAATATCCCTCATTCCCCCTATATATATGTATATATATATATATATATATATATATATATATATATATATATATATATTGAAAGAAGTCGATACATGATATCAAAATTTCACACTCCATCTCGAAGGCAAGGTTGTCACTAAAGCACTCTATGCTCTATATTGCTCTGGACTTGGTTTATGCACTAATGTTGCTTGGCAACAAGGTTGAACCATTATGCTCCACCTAACGGCTTGTTTTTGGATGCAAAAGCACACACCAAAACAAAAGGAAGAAATCGGTTCTAATGATGTCTGTACTGCTGTGATTAATGTTGTGCTCAACCTTTTTGGTGATAATGATTAAATGGAGTTATATCACAACTATCTTACTAGAATTACAATGTTCTATAACTATGAATGAATACATTATATGGTGTCTTTGTTGGATTCAATTTAACTTGTGGACGAGTTATTCAATGAAGGGATAGAATGATATAAACAATTACCATGATTAAGCTAAGTGCTTTTACAATTACTTAATGTTCGTTTGATGCATGTTATCACTTTAAAATTGTTTCACAAGATAGTTAACGGGTTTGATCCACTAAAAGGTTTAATGGTGAGTTTGAGAAGTCTTAATGTGATGGAACTGCCATCATCAATGGCTTCGCTCGTAGACAAGCTTTCAAGTACGAGGGATAGAATAATGTAGGGCAAAGGCGGACATGCTTAAGAGGGGGGTCAGTGTCTCCACTAGATCCGAATTTTTTGTTAGTGTTGAAATGATGCAGTTATGTTGTTAAAAAATGAAAAACACTACTATTGTCCCCGTTAGATTTTCGAATTTACTCCGGTACCACCACATATATGGGTGGGTGGGAATAAGATATGACTTATTGGTACATGTCATTGTACTTCATGATAAGAACCGGATTTCAATTTTCATTCATCTCCGAATGAGAATCCCTTCACCTTTCCAAAAAAAGAAAAAAAAATTACTTAGGTCCGTTACTGATGTAGGGACATAGTTTACTATTTGTCTCATTTTCACAAGACACGTGTTCACGTAATTTTGATTATCAGAAATTTACTATGGTCCAGGACCATATCCTACTTGATGTGTTCAATCAATAGTTAAGAGATTTTGGGTGGACCCAATGTATAAAACAAACATCCAATCATATTTTTTTAAACTGATGACATGGTGGTCCAACAATTTGGTCCAGCACCACCATAAAATTAATGATTTATTATTCTGTTTAGTATTACGTCATCTTGGGATATAATACAAATACCGGTTCCAGGTTTTGGGTAGATTATGTTATATCTTCTAATGAAACGAAGAGTTTGACGATAGTGACTATGTTCTTCTTCTTGTTTAGCGCTATTTTGTTGTAGATCTTTTACATCTTCTTTTAGCAATGACATTAGCTTCCGAGGCGATTTACCATTATTTACAGTTTCTATTGCAACGTCTCTGTCTCTGGAGGCATAACTCAGTAGTTAAAGAGTTTGGATGTTGTAATGACAATCAAACCTAGCTGGAGTGGAAGTTTGAATAATGTATAGAACGACCGCATTCAGCAAAAATGTTTAAAGACAATTTAAGAATACTAAACCAATGAAGTACATTCATCGATGGTCCCTTCCGGAATATCCGATAAAATTTTGAACGAAGTACATTTATCGATAACTGTTGTGTCACTAATTGTGACACAACGTTTATATCCGTATCATTACTTGTATGTTTTGGGTAGGTAATATTTGGTATCTTCTTGATTGTGCGATTTTCACAAGTTTCTTTCTATCGTGAGCACAATGACTATCAATGCTAACATTCAACAAGTATCGTTCTTTCACAAACGACTAACATCTTATGAATTAAAAACACTGATAATAGGTTGTGGTAAAAATTTCTTAGCGATTGATATATAAGATAGCTGGAAATCGTAAGCAAACATGCCCTTACATTTGTATCCAAACATTCATTTAGACTTATACATTGCATTAAGATTTATAGTCAAAATAACAACCTTAAAACCATTCTTACATAAGATTGGATAAAATAGCATCAAAACAAGTACTTTTTTCAACCTTCAAAAGATCTTTTTTTTTTTTTTTTCGAGTACTACGACGAACATGAACTCTTGGTATGATTTCATCTTAAGCACCTGATTAATCATCAAGAAAGTCTGCAAGTGATTGCGGTGTGTTTTTCAGCCAAGAATCTTCAGAATTAGCACGACCTATTTAGGTCGTGATAGAGTCGAAATAATCGATACCAAGTTTATTGAACTTTCAGCAACCCATTCTGAGATTCTTTTTATTACACTTTCTGGTTTATCCATTGCCCTAATGAGTCCAAGCGCTAGGGTGAAATTGAACAAAATTGTAGACGAGTAATTGATGGACGAGTTGAAATTTTCACATATTGATACGTCCCTGTAGTTCGGTTTAATTCGGTGTTTCTAAAACACTTCCCCAATAAAATCCTCCCCATGGTCATTTCCATATACTTCACTTCAATCATGTAAATACGAGATTTATCATCCATTGAATTAAATATTCATGGATACAAGGCCTTTGCTATTCAGACAGATATGAAGCAATTAATTTACTGACGGAAATGGAAAGTATGAGAATTGTCCTGACCATTTTACTTTCGGTATACTTATTGATTATTTTAGCAGACAAGGTTGGATGGATGAGTCAGAGCTTATGCTGAAGGCCATGGTCGAAATGAGTGTACACCCGGACGTCGAGACATTCAATGCACGCATCAATGGACATTGCTTGAAATGGGAGACGGAAAGAGCCTCTCAACCCCTTGAGACCATGATCGGCCAGGGTGCAATCCTGACATCCAAACCTTAGAAACATATATACCATATTTTTGAATGGTCTTTGTAACAAATGTGATATCGAGATGCCTTTGGATTGTTCGGTGCAATTTATGGTAAAGTTGGCATCATCAGGTGTAACGTGCTAACATTTAACACGATGATCTAGGGCTTATTTGAGTTGGGCAAATGTGATGATGCCAAAAGACTATTCAAAGAGATGAAAGTTAGAGGAGTATGTCCGATGCCAAAAGACTATTCAAAGAGATGAAAGTTAGAGGAGTATGTCCGGATAGCTTTACCTATGCCACTATTCTTGACAGGGGCGGCTCCATGTATTAAGATTTGGGTCACTCGACCCGTTAAAAAAAATATTACAGTGGAATTTTTTTTATATATATATTTTATATGTGTACAGATCCTCTTATTTTTATATATTGATCCCTATTGACCCATATTGAACTATAATATGTAACATTACTCTTAGTAATTGTAAAATATGATAAATTTTCGATCCGTATAACTAAATTCATGGAGCCGCCCCTGATTCTTGATGGCTTACGCCAGAATAGGCGTGTATCGGAGGCGCTCACATATGAACAGTGTTTTCAAATCGTCCATCGTCCTACTCTGGTGAAGATGTTTCCTTCATTCTAAGCAACGTATTCTACGATTTTCTGTTGAACATTTATTCGAATAAGAAATCCCTGCAGCCAAAAAATTGGTATGTATCACTCTATCATGACCATGTTGTTGGTAAATCATTACCACTCTACTTACAATAAAGTCAATAAAGTTAATCAAATGAGGATTGATAGTGTCACAACCACCCTCAGACATTTACTATTGCATTAATGCAATCAAAAGGTTACTTTTAGACTTTTATAAGTAAAATCAATGTTATTTAAACAACCTAATGGATAGCTTTCCTTATAGTTTTTAAGTTCAAATTCAAATTCAAATCTAAGCCATAAATGAGAATTTGTTTATATTATATCTATATATATGCATACAAAAACTACAGGTGATATTAATAGATGCCAAAATAAAAATATATTGATACATGCCGATATTTCGGTTTACATCGATGTTTCTATAACACTTAGCCAAGTAAAATCCTCCACTGGTCATTTCCATTTTCTTCAATCATGTAAATAGGGAATTTATCGTCCATTGATTTTGATCATGGTCCATATACATCCAAGTATAAATGTATAAGATTGCATTCAAACCTGCCTTGAAATCTGAAATGTAAAAATCTATTTATTGGAATGAAAGAATAAATATTAATTAATAACTAAATAAATAAGAAAACAAAATAATTACAATATTATATGAGCAACCATCACGAAAAAAAGAAATAGGACTTAAAAAAATCTCATTTATGTTCACAAATTCACCACATTTCATTGTTATAAAAGATAAAGAGGAAGAAAAAGCAAGCTTGCAGCCAAATTATGAAAGAGAAACATGTGCTATTATGGCCAAAAATATGAAAGACAAACACGTGTTTATAGCCGTGGCGGATCAAAATATGAAAGACAAACATGTTATAGTTGTATCGCATCAGATTTACCAAAAATGAAGTTTTACGATTACTACAATCTTTAAAACATTATAATCTAAGAAAAATTCAAGAACACGTTTAGTATAGAAATTGATTTTCAAAACTCTTATCCAATCGAAGTAAACTTGTATCAAAATGAAACTCTCATCAAATGAAACATTCTGATGTGATTGGTTTGTTATTCTGACGGCTGAATTGATCGAAACGGGAAGAATCCTTTTTCTGCTCTATTTTCTTTTTATTCTCTCTTTCTCTCTTTTCTTCACTCTTTTTCCTCTCAAAGTTGTGCAGGAAATTCGGAGGATGTGTTACAACAAGTTGATATAGTTAGTTATAATAGTTAACATAGTTAGTTATAGTCAGTTAGAGGATTGGTTGATCAGTTGTAACTGCCAAGTTAAACTTCAGCTATATAAACTGAAGTTGAACTGAGGCATGATGATTCTGAAGTTTTACTTCTTCTTTCCTTTCTCATTTTCCGCTTAACTCTCTGTATTGAAAACAGTTATTCTTCTTCATTTCTGAATTGATTCTTATTTTCTCAACTGCAATTCACTGCTGTAAATCAGTTCTTGAATTCTGAACAAATCTAAATGTTTCTGATTCATAAAATCATCATGGTAGATCCATATTTCCTCCATGCTAGTGAAATCCCACAGCTGTGGTTGTTCAACCGGTTTTGGTTGCAGAAAATTACCTAAGTTGGAGAAAGTCCATGAGGATGATCTTGTCTTCCAAGAATAAGCTTGGATTTGTCAATGGTGCTTTGCCTCAACCTCCTGAAGATGATACCAAGTTTGCAGCGTGGGAACAATGCAACAATATGGTATTTTCTTGGATCGTTCACTCTGTTTCTCCCAACATGCGCCAAAGTATCATGTGGTATGATACAGCTAAAGAAGTCTGGGATGATCATGCCCGCAGATTTGGTTCAAGCAATGTTTATAGGATTTCAAATCTCAATGAAGAGATATATCAGGTAAAACAAGGAGATGCCTCTGTTACAGATTACTTTACAAGACTGAAAACTCTTTGGGATCAAGTTGAGATCATGAGGCCAATCCCACCATGTATTTGTCATGCATTGCCAGTATACAAAGAATATAGTGGAATGGACAAGGTGACAAGGTTTCTTAAAGGTTTGAATGAGAAGTATCATACGGTTCAGTCTCAGATTCTGCTCATGAAACCTTTACCAAATGTTAGTGATGCTTTCCAGTTGGTTTTGCAGCAAGAAGCACATCAGAACTACAATAATAATGGTGTTCCTGATATGGTTGTGTTTGCTGGAAGGGGTACATGTCATTCTATGGATCAAGGCATTACAAGAAATCAGAATAACTACAAGAAGATGGTTTTTGGATCCAACAAGCCTCAATGCAGTTTCTGTAACATGTTAGGTCATACAGTGGACAAGTGCAATAGGAAGCATGGTTTCCCTCCTGGTTACAAAGGCAAAAATAGATTCAACAATTCTGGAAGACCTAATGGAAGACCTCTTGCAAACAATGTGTCACTGGAGGATCAAGAGGGTGAATTCAATCAAGAAAGTTCTCAATCTAGAACAATGATTTCTCAAGAACAATACAATCACCTATTGAGTCTTATCCAGGCTTCTCAAGGAGACAAACCTGTAGGTCCTGCATCTATGTCTGCCAATTTGGACACAAAGGGTTCAGGTATCTCTAAACCTAATAAATGTTCATCTTTCTGGATAATAGATTATGGTGCTTCTCACCATATTACATGCTTTGCAACCCTATTAATAGATTCTAGACCTGTATATGGCATGACTATGAATCTCCCAAATGGTAATAAGGCACCAGTCACACACATAGGGTCTGTGAAGATCAATGATTCACTTACTTTAACAGAAGTGTTACTAGTTCCTGAATTTGACTATAATCTTTTGTTTGTACATAGATTGCTTTCCAATTCTCAATATGCTGTGAGATTTAATGTTGATCTGTGTGTTATACAGGATTCAGTCTCTTTGAAGATGATTGGATTAGCTAAACAGTCAAAAGGCTTATACATTCTGAAAGTAAATCAGTGTGTCCTTGTTGATCTTCAAAATAAATCCCTAGTTTGCAATACCATAGCTGATAAGATAGATTTTTCATTGTTATGGCATTACAGATTAGGCCATATGCCTGTAAATAGAATGAAGATTGTTCAACAATTAAACTCTACTATTTTACTTCCAAACATTGATGTATGTGATACTTGTTGCTTGGCAAAACATAAAAGAAATCCTTTTCCTTTGAGTTCATCTGTTTCTGAATACTGCTTTGATTTAGTTCATGCTGACATATGGGGTCCCTATAGGACTTTAACTATATATGGACAGGCTTATTTTTTAACAATTGTAGATGATTTCAGTTGGTTTTGCTGGATATTTCTCATGAAACATAAGTCTGAGGCTAGGCAATTAGTCCAGAATTTTTGCTCTTATGTTAAAACTCGGTTTGGCAAAGAAATAAAGATTATCAGAACAGACAATGGACAAGAGTTTAACATGCCTCAGTTCTTTAAGGCCAGAGGAAACGGGTCCAAGGAAGGAACGAAACAACTCAGCTTACAAAGTGATGAAATAAAAAATAGGGAAAATTACAATGCGGTCTTCTCCTTGGGTCACCTCCACATACAAGGCACTCAGAGGGAAAACATTTGCCTAAGTGGCGATCTCCTATCCAATCAGGGTCGCATTCCTCCGGGGCTATGGCGATTAAGGCATCCGCTCTACCCGGGCCCGCTATACCGGCCATACGCGCCAAGGGAAGAGCCACATCAAGAAAATCGATCCAGGCCATATTTCTCAAAGAGGGCTCAACCCCGTCAAACTTTATGAGATCCAATAACCCTTTAACGAAGCGACGCTCAGGGAGTAAAGGCTCACCACTTGAGAGGGTGGGTTTCCCTTTGTGTGGAGCGGCCTTGGGAAACGGCCAACCAACTTTGGATTCCACTTTAAGCACCCGCTCTTGCCATCGGTGGATTTTATTGGGTAGCAAAAGATCAAGCGAGGCGTTTTGGTCCTCAGTGATATCTGCCCCGGAACGCCCGTCACGCGAACAAGAGGAACTGACCCAGCAGGGTAAGGGTGGGCTCTCTCTTCATCGTCCGACACATAATGATGAAGGCCATAATCTGGATAACGGCCCTAATAGCAAAATCAGTGGGTAGAGCTCTCATCAGCTCGCAAATCTTGACAAAGAATGGGTCAAAAGGAGGTCTGAGCCCCACATAGAAGTGATCGAAGTGAAGGATCAGGGTATCGTCTGGACGACGGGCACAAACATAATCCTCGCGATCTCCGGGTTTAAACTTATCCTCCAACTTCGAATAATCAAACAAAGAAAATCTGTTGACATTTGTATCGATCTTGTATCGACGGCGGAGAAGCTTGTTAAGGTCGTCACTATCGTGAAGCATCACCCACTGCTCCTCCAGAGCCTTCTCATACGCGGCCAGAAGGGCAAACTCCCTTAACGCCTCCGGATTATTGGGTTTCGGGTTTTTTTGCCTTCGCCGCCGCTTCACCAACAGTCATTGTTTTGGGGTCCCTTTTCCTTTTTGGTTTCTTTGGAAGCTCCCAGATAAACTTACGGGGTATAGGCGCATTCTCATCCTCACTCGATCCCATGAGCTCGTGAAGTGCGGCGTCCTCAATATATGCCTCGTCATGCGCAGCGGCACCACTAGAGCTGGGTTCGGCGTCCTGATCTTCAACATCAAACACCTCCCTTTCTCCGGCCTCACTAGTACTGGTCTATTGAGTGCGGGCCATCTCTTTACGACCCTTTTTACGTCACGGCGCCGGATCTGGGAACATAATATCTTAACCAAAAGGGTCATCGCCTACTTGAGCAGTGGCCTCCCCTCCGGTTATCTCATCAAGCGGATCGTCCCCGGTAGACACATCGGAGCTAGAAGGGTCATCCTCCCCTCCATCCAGTGCATAGTCGTATGCCTCCTGATCCCCTTCGGAGTCGCCCCCTAAAGAATACTCTCCGTCAGACATTCTGCAAAAACAAGAGGAAAAGGTGGAGCTTTCAGAACTGGTATAATGGGGATTAAGCCAGGAAGGTGATCACACCCATATCGACGCCTTCCCCTCCGTTTTTACAGGAGAAATGGAAAGCAATTGCAAGTAAAGGGGAAGTACTGATACGAACAAACACAGCGAAAGAAAGGTAAAGTTTTCAAAGCTAAACCACCCCGGTGCATCTACTCAAAAATCCTTTATACAAAAAGCATGCCTCACCCCTCTTCCTTTTTCAAGAAAAATCAGACCCAAAACAAAAACGCCAACTCAAAAATCCCCGACTTTTACCTCAAAAACGTCTTGAGTTGAACACATTGCCACATAGTGGAACAAATTTGCTAAAAAGGATCGAAATACGGGAAGGAAAACAAAGAAAAGGTTAAGGGAAGAAGGATTTACCTGTTTCTGAGAAGAGGCTAAAGCCGGCAGCCGGAAGAACACGTCGGAATCCTCAAACTCATGACCGGAATCTTCAAATCCTAGCCTGAAACCGCAGACCTGCTTCAGCCACCACCAAATCCTCTCCAAAACCTTCACCGGAAAACCCTTGCACTCCCAGAAAATAAGCAAAGATACGAGAGAAAAGTGGAGGGGGAATGGAAGAGCGAAAAGTGAGAAGGTTGGAAGGATAGGAGCCTTATATAGGCAGAGGAAATTTGATAGTGCGATCGAGGATCCAGCCATCCAACGGCCCGGTTTGCACGGCCTTTTTCGGTATTCAAAATTCAAAACCGCCATCATTAAGGCACGATCATTATTGCCCACGTAATCAATCACTCGGCCGTTATCCGCCCACGTACTTGGGCAGTTACCAAAGCAACCTCTGTACCCACGCAATTACGGTTACCAAGGAGCTGACACCAGCCACGATCCGACTGTTAAACTGCCCCACTAACCCTTGGACGGATAGATTGCCTCGCCAACGACGAGGTCGCAAATAGACCCAAAGTTGCTTTGAGGCCGCTCGCTTTAAAAGCACGGTCTAAAGTGAACAAGTCGCATCAGTCGACGAGGTCGCATCAGTCGACGAGGTCGCAAATAGACCCAAAGTTCTTTGAGGCCGCTCGCTTTAAAAGCACGGTCCTAAGTGAACAAGTCGTATCAGACGACGAGGTCATAAATAGACCCAAAGTTGCTTTGAGGCCGCTCACTTTAAAAGCACGGTCTCAAGTGAACAAGTCGCATCAGACGACGAGGTCGCAAACAGACCCAAAGTTGCTTCAAGGTCGCTCGCTTTAAAAGCACGGTCCTAAGTGAACAAGTCGCATCAGACGACGAGGTCACCAACAGACGGTATAATCCTTGAGCTCACTTTACTCCACGTTTAACATTTCCACGAAAAATGCTCAAGACATGGAGTAGGGGGCCATTGATGCGTACAAATGGTATCGCCACCTTTGAGTCCCGGAAATAGCCTATCTGAACAACCGGACCAGATAAAGGCCTGGGACCACGGCGTCGGCAGTGCCAACCAACCAAGTCGAGGTCGCTGTTGTCGGACCCCGCCCAGAACCCTGCTGGACCAGAGGGCCGACCTGCGACCTTGGACTAAAAGGTCCTTAAGAAGCCGCGCAAGACTTGATGAGAAGCAGCAATGAGCAAGAGCAAGGCAGGACAACAAAGCCGGCGACCTACGCGATCCTAAGAGGTCGCCACCGAGATATTCTACCCACTTGTTGTCCAGATATTTAGTTTGCTTAACTACTAAGTTTACTTAATCACTAAGCTATCATGTAACACCTGTCTTTTACTTGGCTCCTAAGCTTCCTCCTCCTATAAAAAGAAGGCTTGTGTAACATGAAAAGGATATATACGTTCTAATAGAAAGCAGGCCAAAGCTCTGCAGGAACACCATCTCTCAAACAATCCTCCTATCTCCGTCGTGCATCACCGGCTACCATCCATATAATCACCAACAAATAAGTCAGATATCCATCAAACATACACCGCTGAGCGCGCCTCCGTGATGATTTCAACCTCATCAGAAATATAGTCTTTTTATTGGAGATGTAAATACATTGTTGCAGGGGCGGATCTACCTTATACATATGGGGGTCCATGGACCCCGCTAAAAATAGAAATACTCTACTTTTTACCTATAGAAAAATATTTCGGACCCCGTGAAAAAAAATTATTTATTGTATTAAATATTTACGGACCCCGCTGAAAAAAAGCTCTGGATCCGCCACTGAATTGTTGGTAAATGAGTTTTTAATATTAGAAAATTGTATTTTTTTTATTGGAGATGTAAATGCTTTATTAATAAAGGAGGAAAAAAATTATAAATGATGAATATAAAATGTAAAATCAGGGCCGGCCCTCGCATTTGTTGGGATTAAGACCAAGTCCCCGAATTGGGCCTTTTAGTTGAAGTTGTCTTTTTTTTTTAAAAACATACTTATCGCGTTTTTAACATCCGTAAGTACAAAATTCAAGTTATTTGTTACATATTTTATTCACAAAGTCTGTTTTTATTTTTGTTTTAAATGCGTTGTTGCACACTGAGTGCGACAGGTGTCGCCGAAAAAAAATGGGGTTCGACCTGTGCGAATGACACGTGATTTTTTTTCTTTCTCTTTTCAATCTTCTTCTTATAATAAAACGGCACTTTAATTTGTTCTTTCAAATAGAATATGATTGGGGAAATGATTCAACTATGCTGTATGCTGTATGCTGTAATATCTTCAGCTAATTTTATTTGTAATTGATTTGAAAATATAAGTTAAATAAACCCTCAAAATCTAGTCGGTCAAACCCTGGAAATGCCCAAAGAGCTCGGCGATATATCAAGCGCAAAACTCAAGGGATTTTGTGCTGAACTTGTAAAACTTGCAGCAAACCTATAGAAATGGTGTCAGTCTCGTGGAAATTGACCGAAATTTTGAAGATTCCGGCAAAGATTCGTGGAATCAATGCTGAATCTGGTGAGCTTGAGGTGATTGCATGAGTTTTGAGCTGGAAAACCAAGAATCTGCATGGGTGTCTGAACTCGTCGGAAAACCAAAGTCGGGTGGTTTTCCTCTGCCGACACCGTCGCAAAAACGTTTTTTGGGTGGCCTTTTTTGCTGCAAAATGCTCAAAAGCGAAAATTTCCCGGCAACCGAACCAACTGATAATGTTGGAATTATAACAAACAGATTTGACGGTGTTTACATAAGATTCTGGAGGAAAAGAAGATAAGAATAATTTTCCAATCAGTTTCAACGGTACTGTCTTACACCATGATATACCAAACACCTAGATAAGGGAATATAACAACCTTGCTACTAAAGTGACAAGTGTCTACATAATAACATACTACACCCTTACATTAATCATAAATATAGATTTAGTCCTTATATTCTAACATTCCCCCTCAAATGAAATGGGGTCAAAACCACATTGAGTTTGCTTCGAAAATAGGTGAACATGGCAAAGATCGAGGCTTGGTCAATACATCTGCTACTTGATCAAAAGTTGGAACATAGTTGACAAGCATTTGACCTTGCATAACTTTATCTCTCACAAAGTGAACGTCCAGCTCAATATGCTTCACTCTGGAGTGCATAACAGGATTGTGTGCTAGTGCCCCAGCTCCTAGATTGTCACACCACAGTATTGGTTTGGCAGTTGGTTTGAGATGTAACTCAGATAGAACATTAAGCAGCCACTGTGTTTCTAATGCTGCATTAGCAAGGGCACGATATTCAGATTCAGTGCTGGAACGAGACACCACATGCTGCTTTTTTTATGACCAAGACACAAGAGAACCAGCCAAGAAAATGCAATAAGAAGCCACAGATCTTCTCGTCTATTCTATCACACCCCGGTCCCGCATCACCGAAGCCGTGGATGTGCAGGGGTTGACAAGGCTTGAAAAGAAGGCCATAGTAAAGAGTCCCTTTGATGTACCTCAACAGATGCTTGACAGCTTGCCAGTGAGCCAAATTAGGTGCCCGCATATGCGATCGAGAGTATTAACAGCAAATGCAACATCTGGTCTAGTAAAGGTTAGATCCTGCAGTGCACCAATTGTACTTCTGTACAATGTAGGATTGGACATAGGAGTAGTGTCAGGTTTGGTCTTTGTAGAGACCACCATGGGAGTAGAACATGGCTTCAAGTTTTGGAATCCTAACCTGCCCAACAATTGCTGAGCATAAACATGTTGAGAAAGATACAGTCCAGAGCTATCTCTAACGGCTTGCACCCCCAAGAAATGATGCAAATCACCCAGGTCTTTGAGAGCAAATCTGGAATGGAGGGATTGTATAAACTGCTGGATTTTTCCAGTATCATTTCCAGTAATCAGAATGTCATCTACATATACTAACACACACATATGCACCTTATCATGGTGAAAAATAAACAGGGAAGGATCAGCTTTGGACTGCACAAAGTTCCAAGACACAAGCTGTTTCCTCAACTCATCAAACCAGGCCCTAGGTGCCTGTTTCAGACCATATATGGCCTTTTTAAGATGACAGACATAATCTGGTTTACTGGTATCAATAAAACCCTCAGGATGCTTCATAAAGACAGATTCAAAAAGAGTTCCATTGAGAAAGGCATTATTTATATCAACCTATTTAATAGGCCGTCTAGAGCAACAGCAATGGCCAGAATGATCCTGATAGTTGATGCTCTAGCAACAGGACTAAAGGTCTCAGAATAGTCCACTCCCGGAGTTTGATTAAACCCTTTGGCAACTAGTCTTGCCTTGTGTTTGTTCACAGTACCATCAGGATTGAGTTTGAGCTTGAACACCCACCTATTATCCACAAGGTTGTGTGCTTGAGATTTTGGAACCAGATCCCATGTGTGGTTCCTCATGAGGGCATTGTACTCATCTTGCATAGCCTGTTTCCAATCAGGATGTGAAAGGGCCTCACAAACTTTAGTAGGTTCTGGTGAATGAGAAGAAGGAACAGAAGTTGCAAGATAGGAGTAGGTTTTTGGTTTGAAGATGCCACTTTTGGCTCTTGTTTGCATAGGATGCTGATTAGTTGTGGTAGGATTGAGTACTGGAGAAGGTGTAGGTGTGGATTGAATAGGTGTAGGAGAGGCCTGATAATCTGTAGTATAGGAAGGAGTGGACAGTGGAGAAGGAGTGTGTAAGTCTTGATGAAACTGCATAGGTGAAGATGTGGACCTGGAGGAGGTTGGTGAGTGTACAATGGACTGAGAGTGTGTAGATGAAGTGTCATGACAGACAGGAGAGGAGTGGTGATCAGTAGAACTGGTAGGACTGACAGGGGATTCAGGACTGCAAGAAGATTGTCCTGTGGTGTTAGTTAAAGTAGGAAGGGACAGAACATAATCTGTTACCAAGTCTTTTGAATTAGGGACAGGTGTGGAGGAAATAGATGAGGCATAAGGAAAAGTGTTTTCATCAAATAGAACATCCCTAGAGATGTATAATCTTCCTGAATGATCTAAACACAGATATCCTTTATGATTAGGACTAAGTCCTAAATGAGTGCACCTCTTGGAATGGAATTCAAACTTCCTATTCTGATAAGGTCTTAGATAGGGATAACAAGAGCATCCAAAAACCCTTAGTAACCTGTAGTCAGGTAATTTTCCAAAAAGACATTCAAAAGGAGTTTTATGATTAAGAACAGGAGTAGGCAAATAGTTTATTAATCTGACAGAATGTAAGAAACTCTCCCACCAGAACTTAAGGGGCATAGAGGCTTGAGCTAATAAGGTGAGTCCCATTTCTACAATGGCTCTATGTTTTCTTTCAACCTTGCCATTTTGGGCATGAGCATGAGGACAGGGATGCCTAAAGTGTATACCAAGGTTCTTAAGTATAGGCTCAAAGGACCTAAATTCTCCCCCCCAATCTGTTTGAAGGCACTTAATAGTAGAATTAAACTGAGTTTGAACTTGACTGTTAAAATGATTAAAAGCTGTTAAAGAGTCAGATTTTAGCTTTAGAGGAAAGATCCAAGTATACCTAGTAAAATCATCCACAAAAGCAATATAATAGGCATAACCAGAAGTAGAATGAACAGGGCGGTGCCCCCACAAATCAGAATGCACAAGTTCAAAAGCCATTGAAGATTTAGTAGAAGATAAAGAGTAAGGCGGGGGCATGCTTTTTGCCAAGACAACAAGCTTCACGAAAAGAAATCTTTTCATTCAAATTCGAGATTCATTACAACTTCCCAAAACATGATTCAAAACCCTAGCCGAAGGGTGACCTAACCTTCTATGCCAAACATTGGCTTTTTCATTACTAGCAACAAAAACGAGAATGTTGATCGGCGATCTTATTGGAACTAAGACAGGAGTTGACAACGAGGGGACTTGCGTTCTTTGGATGGAAGGGAGCTCGGGTTGATCGGAGATGCATTTGATAAAGACCATTCTTAAGAGTTCCTTCCAGAAGAACTTTCTTGGTTGACAGATCCTTCACAAAACAGCAATTAGAGTGAAATTCAAGGAAAACAGGATTATCTGAAGTAAGTTTAGACACACTTAAGAGGTTTTTAGTGATGTTAGGCACATGTAAAATATTGTTCAAGGATAATTTAGAATGATCATTAGTGGAAAGTTTAGAATGACCTATGTGAGCAATTTCAAGAGATTCACCATTACCTACAGTGAGTCCATCAGTCCCCTCATATCCTGAACTTAGATGCAGGCTGTTCAAATCAGAGGCAATATGACTGGAGGCACCACTGTCTGCATACCAACTAGGGTCCATGAAGGTATCTGCAGCAGCCACATAAGCAGAATTAGACCTATTCCCAGAGTTTTGAGTATTACCATTGAAGTTACTGTTCTGCATAGGTCCAGTGTAGGATGAATCATATATGTGATAACATTCAGCTGCAATGTGACCAGTTTTTCCACACACTTGGCAAACTGGTCTAGGTCCAAACCTTCCCCCTCTGTTGCCTTGATTTCTACCTCTAGATCCTCCTCTAAAACCACGACCCCTGCTGAAGACTGATTGTTTGCACCATAGCCAGTACCTCTACCTCTGCCACCAGTTTTATGGGTAGCAACATGAGCTGCAGGAGATGGCACATCCAAGGTTGGTGTAGGATTAAAACGTGCCAACAGACGCTCATGAGTAACCAATTGAGACTGCACTTCTTGCCAGGAAAGGGATCCAATCCTAGACGTAATGTTCACTATGACAGACTCATAGTCTTTTCCAAGTCCACCAAGAGCTGCTAAAATCAATTCTGAGTTAGATATAGGATAACCTGCAGCTGCAAGACCATCAGAATATGATTTCATCAGGGCCAGGTATTCCATCATAGATTTGGACCCTTTGTCTGTTCTAGTCAGTGCTCCTTTGTACTCCAACATTCGAGCCTCAGATCTGTTGTTGAAGAGAACCTCAAGTGTGCTCCAGACTTCATGTGCAGTGTTACATCCAACGACTTCCATCAAGGCCTGTTCTGTCATAGAAGCCATGATCCAGCCCATAAGCAAGGAGTCTGTAGCAAGCCAATCATCAAATGCCGGATTAATTGTAGCTCCAAGACCAGTAACTGTGAGAAATTGAGGTGGACACACCGTAGTGCCATTCAAATGCCCTTCCAAACGATGACCCCTGACGATCGGTAGAATCGTGGATTTCCACAGAAGGTAGTTGTTTCTGTCAAGTTTGACAGTGCAGCTCTGATTGAGATGACCTCCAAAAGGTGATGAAGCTGTGGTAACAGCGCGGGAAGAAGCTCCAATGGATGAATTCAGAAACGGGGGAACTGGAGGCAACCCAGTACGAGAAAGACCGAAGAGTGGTGGTCGGAATAAAACGTAGTGAATCAGAGATGACCGGAAGCTGCATGTAGTTTGTGGTGAAGGCATAAGGTGAAGAGATAGTGGAGGAGAAGGAACTCTCTCCGCCGGTGCCAAACTGTCTAATCGGAGTGGTAATGGAGCCAATAGACAGTGCAGAGATAGGAATCGTAGTTTGCAGGGAGGTGACGGAGGTAACATTTTGCAGAGAGGATGAAGGTGAGCTAACCGGCGTTTGAACGCCGGAGCTATTGGCGGCGTCGGCCATTTCAAGTCTCTGATACCAACATAAGATTCTGGAGGAAAAGAAGATAAGAATAATTTTCCAATCAGTTTCAACGGTACTGTCTTACACCATGATATACCAAACACCTAGATAAGGGAATATAACAACCTTGCTACTATAGTGACAAGTGTCTACATAATAACATACTACACCCTTACATTAATCATAAATATAGATTTAGTCCTTATATTCTAACATGTTTTGTGGTGAATATCTGACTGTTTATGTGTGATTTTGACGGTGGTGCACGGCGGCGATGAAGAATGTAAGTGGTCGGACAGAAAGCAAGAAGATGGTGAGCTCACTCTCGATAAATTGACAGAGTATTTCTGTTTTTGTGTATATCACAAGATATCAAATGTGTTATATTGAGCCACTATTTAAAGATTGATTGCTAATGACGATAATTAAATGTACGACAAGACAAAATAAAGCATGATGTGACATAATTAATCTAGACAGCTGTCGAAGCGGCTTCGTGCAGAGCAGTCCTAACACTTGGCCATTTTGTAAGACTATCAAATTACAACTATTTACAACCACACAAGAGTGGACTAATACACCACATAATGTGAATATAACTTTCCAAAAAAGGAAAAGTATGCTGGAGGACTCTCAAATTATTACCTTCAGAGGGTTTTGAACCTGTGACCAAACTAACATACATATAATGTGTATATAACTTTTCTAAAGAGGAAAAGTACGCTGGAGAACTCTCAAATTATTGCTTCCAAAGAGATTTGAACCTGCGACCAAGATGTTTCAGGACTTAAGCTCTAGCCACTTGAGCTAAGCCTCATCGACACATTACAACATTTATTAAGAAGTTTAAGGACAATATAAGAAGGACATAATTGTAAAATAGTCATGTTTTTAATGACTAGACAATCTAATAAATGATGTTACTTTAAATTATAAGAATTCCAAAAAGTCTCAAATAAAATGGGACGGATGAACTAATATTTTTTTGAGGGGTTAATAGATAATCTTTTAAATTTGAAAAAAAAAAAAATTTTTTGCAGCCGTAATGCAATGTGAATGACAACAGGGGTGGCAAATTCTCCGATAATTCCGACCCGTCCCGAATCCCGTCTTGAAAAATTCCAACCCCACAAATTTCTGACCCAAAATTCCAGGATTTTTCCCGACCCAAAAAATGCGGGAAAGGGATCGGGTATAAAACTCAATCCCGTCGGCTTCCTGATCCCGACCCGAATATATATATATATATATATATATATATATATATATATATATATATATATATATATATATATATATATATATATATATATGAATACCCACAGCCCTACTAAAAACATACACCAACTACACTCTCTGTTTCCGTCGTTTCTCATTTTCTCTGCACCTCTCTTCTGGTCTCTAATATTCTAGAGTGTTCTTCCTCACAAAAGCCAGCTGCCTCCACTGGCTGTCGACTTTGTCGCCGTTAAATTATTTCTCTGTCCCCCACCTTCAGAACTATTGTTTTGATCAAATATGTAATTGTTGTCATTTTTTTGTATTAACATGAATATTTTTTTAAATCATATGTTCGGGATATTCATTCTCGATCCGAGGGATCCCGAACATTCGGGTATCCAGATTGTCGAGACCCGACGCTTATCGGGTACGAGTTCGGAAGAAAAATAAAATCCTAAATATTATCGGAACGAGTTCGGATAGAAGATTTACGGATCGGATCCCGACTCGTTGACGGTCCTAAATGACAGCACATCCAAATTGATAATAATTCCACAAGTAAACCAACATTTAGTCCCACTTTCTTGACATGTTGCGCTTTTTAATACTCCTCAAGCTGCACACCCATTTTAATACTCCACGACCGAGAACCGGTGACTTAAAATAAAGATAATAGTATCACAGTCGAGCAAGAAAATTATTTGCAATTTAGCAACTCCGTCTCAAAAGTAAATCCGTTTAGCTTATTGAATTTGTATTAAGATATAAGTTTATTTATAATATCAATATAATATTTATTAAATTTTTATTCTTTTTACCACCAATTTATTATTTATTCGCTTACTTTACAATTATTACATTAATGAAGTCAAAGTGTATTCTACACTTTTACCATTAAAATTAATGACATTTAATCACTTCTTTAATGTGTGTGAAAATATCTAAACGAAATTACATTTTGGGACAGATGTAGTACTAGAACAAAAAAAGGTGAGCGATACATATACGCATTTATCGTACGTTATACTCCATCCTAATAAGTCATTTTAAATGTTTTTACAGAGGTTAAGAAAAATGTTGAATGACGCAAATTTGAATAAGAAATGTCTAAAATATGGATTGTTTTTTTATTAGGGTAAGATATGAAAAATAATAATAAATACTTTATTAATAATGCAGAATGACATCAATTCTGAAGAGAAAAAAAAAAAGGTAGATTAACATATGCATCATCGTGGGAAATGCTAGTATAACAAAGATATTTTAAATACAAGTAACATAAGACCACAAGACAATTTGACAATTTACGGTTGATTTAAGGCCTATCATTACGTAGGTTCATCATAATCAATCAAATATATAAAAGTGTGTCATAGCACTCATTTTCCTATAAAATACATATCATGCTTTTAAAAAACAACACACACATGACACATGCCTTTCAAAAACAAAAAAAAAAATATCGACATACAATCGATTGTTATTTTATTTTATGAAATCATCGATTTTCTAGTAGCTAGACCGTAAGAATCGCCGCACTTAGGGTGCTCAATCATTCTTGGGGATCCGGATTCCTCATATTGTGACTTAAATTTGCAAGCTAAAGAATTTAAAAACAAATTAACTCCTCCGGTTATCGCCTGCTGCCCTACCCCCACCCCATTAATATACAAATTTTAGTTGCTATAAATACAACCAGTAGTATATATTCATTCATTCATATAACAGCTGCAAAAATTAAACACACAGAAGCAAGCAAGCAAGCAAGAATATAATAAATAATTATCAAGAATGGCAGTTGCTGCTACTACCGGTTGTACTACAATCATCATTTTCGTTTTCTTCTTCTTATTAATCTTGGTTGTTTCACCAATAATATTTTCAACAACAAATCCAGCAGCATTTGCTCAGAGGACGACGCTTGATGTACAACTCGAGCAAGTTTCGCGGGGGTTGCGAAGAGCACTGCTTCAGCTTTCAAATCATTTCATTGTGACAGCTGTCAGAAGGCGTGATTTGCCAAAAGCTACAGCTTATGCAATGTCCAACTCCGTACATGTTATTCAAATTACGACGGAATTGCTATTAGATGAATTTTCGGGAAAACGAACATTAAATAGTGATCACATCAGTGATGTTTTGTCAACACTGAAGGATTTGGATGCTCAAATCTCAATTCTTCAAAACCTCAACCTGCATTCTGAAATTGACCAAGATGTCCTTCCAATATATTTAAGGGATGTGAACTTTTGGGAATCCAAATTGAAGCAGATCTTATAATAACAATCCAGGCTCGATCTATTTTCGAGCCAGATCGCCAAGATCTTCATATTTTATATATATATATCTATCTGCAACTGCAATATTAATAATAAAATGCATGCGTGAGCGTGAGCGTGAGCGTGAGCGTGAGAGAGTTGTTTGTTTGTTTGTTTTAACCGTTCGATCATGTTTGGTTTGTTGTTTGTATTGTATGTTCTGAGGAGATGAAAGTTTGTGTAAGCATTTGATTTGATTATATTGTGTTTTGATTTTGGTATGAATGACGGCAAAATAAATATATAAACACAATAGTTGATCCAAGCTCTTAGTCGATTTCATTCTCAAAACAATAAATACGATCAAGATTACATAATAACCTAGCATATTATAGGCTCAAAAACCCATTTAGCTAAGCATACCCATTAAAAAGCTCACATGCCTATCTGCTTAATTTAGAACATTAATAAAATACTATAAACTATATTAATGTACTACACAAATTTTCATCCCCCTACTCAGAAAACTCATCGGTCTTCAGATTTGAACCACATCCTGAAAGATCTCTAACCAGACAACAAGTATATATATATATATATATACATCAGCCAGCAAGCATACATGCATATGTTTGTGTTTGTGTAAGCGTTTGATTTTCTGGTTTGATATGAATATCATTATTTTTGTACCTTTTTTTCTCCTTATAAATTAATGTCACTTTGTTCTTTAGGGTATGATTGGGTATGACTCGTATATGTTATTAATTCACTAATGACCCGAATCAGTTTTATCAAATTTCTTTAAAGTAATTTAATTACCCGAAAATACAAGTTAAACAACCTTTGAATCAAGTGAAATAAATGCCAATGAAGCATATCGTGCCGGTAGTGCTGAGGCCTCCAAGTTCTAGGTTTGAGTCGATCTCACCAGTTACATGTGTTGCTGATTATGTCCACTATATGTGTGGTATTTTCGTTTCGATAAAAAAAAAAAAAGACAAATAATTGAAAACCACATAATGGCACATTAAATGTCGCTAGAACCAAAGATTCTGGGTCTAGAATTAAAAAAAACGAATAGGTCAAATTACTCAAGGGGCTGTATATCAAATTGATGAAGCATAGAGAAATGCAATGTTCGTGTCGGTCAAAATGGTAGACATTTAAGATTAAATTTATATTTCAAACTTTTTGCATCTAGATTTCCTATCATTTCATAACAAATTGGTATAATAGAAAGGTTCTGGGAATCATCTATACGAACGAATTTTATCTTCACCAAGACCCTCACCGATGCTAGGACTTTATGATTAAAGTTCTCGAAGGTTTCTTGGAGGTCGGTGTTGTGGCATGAGCAAGGTGATTTGACGACCATGTTGTCGATATAAGCCTCCATGTTCCGGCCTATTTGCGACCTAGGACATGATTTACCATTTGATGGTATACCGAGCATGCATTCTTCAGACCGAATGACATTATTTCATAATAGTATAGGCCCTCCGCGGCCCTGAATGGTGTCATTTCCTTATCGCGATCCGACATCTTTGCTTGATGATATCCGGGATAGGCGTCGAGGAAGCTGACCAGCTCGAAACCGACAATGCCATCTACCATTCGATCTATCCTTGGGAGAGGATACGGATCCTTTGGCCATGCATTATTGAGATCCGTGAAATCGATACACATTCTCCACTTCTTGTTATGTTTCTTGACTATAAACACTTGGCCAACCAAGTCGGGTAAGAGAGTTCTCTGATGATACCGGCTCGTTGAAGCTTGTCGACTTCAATCTTAATCACGGCCTCTTTCTTGTGGGAGAATTGTTTGACCTTTTGTTGAATTGGCTTGAAGGCCGAGTCTATATTGACCAGACTTTTCTAGGTGTCCAATCTCACCGTTAGTGTACCGAATAGAGGAGCAGAGACGGGCGTAAGGTCGGCATCTTTTAGCTCCACAACTCAAAAAATGTTGTAGTAAATGACATTTACCGCACTGCCTGTATCTACGCAAATGCGCTTTGTCAGATTCTTGCTAAACTCCGCCTCTATCACTAACCCCTCATTGTTTATTACCAAAGGGAGAGAGTCCTTAGGACCATAAGTTACTTCCCCCGCCAACCTTTGCCTCTTATTTGATTGAGAGGGAGCAGCAGACCTGCCACTGCTCGTGCCTTTAGCTCGGTTCACGCTGTTTGCCCCCCGAGATCGTATTAATTGTGTTTACGGGGCGGTTGTCCATCTAACCATCAGGGTCGGGTGTATGGTCTCTTCTTCATCGAAACTCGTCTCTGTTGTCTCGATCATGATAGTGATTCTTGTGCTTGAACTCACATCGGCCACGTGGCTCGGCCTGTTGGGACCGATCTACGACCTCGTCCAACTTTCATTCCATTACTGCCGCGTCGATATCTCTTATCAAATCCCGGCACTACTCCGAGTCATGGCCAATGTCTTACAAAATTTATTGTGATATCTTTTTTCCCTGGGTCCCCTCATTGGTGGTGGAACTTTTGTTATTCCTTTTCTTTCCATTATCGCGAGGACCTGCTCGCGAGATCTATCCAATGGAATGAAGTCTTTGTCCTGCAGAGCTCCCCTCTTTCCCAGCCGATCTGAGACTGACGCAGTTACTCTATCCCAGACATATTTTCTCTTCTTTTCCGATTTTTCCTTAGTCTTGTTCTTCTTACCTTCACCTCTTTCCATTTCTCTTTTCATCATATTGGCTTCCTCCCTTGGCAGTGCTTATAAGCCACATCTAGGCATTCTTTCATTGTTTGGGGGAGTTTCCTGTTCACTTTGGCCTGCAACCGACCCTCTCGTAGACCTGCCACGAAAGAGGCGACTAGAATTCGGTCATCAGTGTCTCTGCACTGTGTAGATTCCTCGTTAAAACGTTTTATAAAGTGGAGCACTGTCTCGTCCTGCCTTTGCCTTAGCGTGAGGAGATGAGTTTGGTTTCTCTGGAACGGACGAGCAGCGATGAAGACATGGACGAACTTCCGAGTGAGAGTTCTGAAGTCAGAGATCGACCTCGGCGGAATCTTGTTGAACCATGCCCGAGCTCTTCCTGTGAGCAGTGCAGGGAAGCCCTTGTACTTCTTCTCATCTGAGGCGTTGTACATATTCATTTGAGATATGTACCGATGCATATGATCATAAGAATCCTTAGATCCATCATATGGTTCAATTTTCAGAATCTTGAAACCTGCTGGTCGGGGATAGTTATCAATATACTCTATAGACGGCGACACACATAGAAGTTCGTCTGATCGTTGTCCGAGCAGGGCATCCAGTTCGCCCTAGCCATGTCGTTGGGCTGCTGGTGAACGTTCATCTTCTCCGTGTGAAAACTAGACTCCACTACCTTCTGCTTTTTATGAGTTCCTTGAGGGAGGGTCGTCTCTAAAGCTTCTAGGGGGCTCTCCCTTTCAAAGTTTCCTCAAATATAATTTTGAAGGTAGAGTTATTCATATTCTTCAGGGCTTCCACCAACGTCTGGTTGGCTGGATCTTGGAAAACCGGATCAGGCTGATGAGTCTAATCCTCTCCAGGATTTGCACCTTTTTGAGCGGCCGTAGTCTGGCCTTCTCCTTGGGCGGCGGTGCAACTCCACCTTGCTGGGTGGGATCCGCTGGATCCTGAGTATTTTTCTTGCTTGTATTCTTATCCATAGTGATCGAAAAACGAGATTTTGGAATTTCTTGAACGATTTGTCAGAAATTAGGCCCTCCTTCTAGCGTCAATTGACGATGCTGGATCTCGTCTATGAATAAATCCGGACCGTATGTCCTTGAGTGACAACCAATTCAAGATCAAAATTATGAAATAAGATGGAACGGGGGGATGGTTTTGTGTATGTTTAGACTTAGCTCGGGAGTTATTTCTCTCGAGCTGCCTACGTATCCAATGAATGTATTGGAATCAAGTCTTTCGTAGTTCCTTAGGGTTTGTTTATACATGGTACGATTTATCCCTCTCCTTGTTCTGCAAAAAATCGTATTATTCTTCCCTAAGGATAAATATGTTGGAGAAAATAGTGGAATTGAATTAAAGTGAATAAAAAATGATTTTATAATCATTTTATTCAGACGACTTTGCAAGCTTAATTTGATTATATTCTTGTATAGAATATGTACAATGTTTTGATAATTCTGAAAACTACGTAAGTCGTAGATGAATTCAGGATTTAGAATCATTCAATTCGGAGTACGAGTGAATGAGAAATTAACGCTTGAAGTCGGGTGTTTGAAAGAACTTTTGTTGGAAGTGGAAGTTGAAGAGTATTCAACTAAACCGTGTACCACATTGGAAAAGAGAGAAATGTTTTCCAAGATATATGTGGGAAGAATGTTATATGTGGTATAAGCTCCTAGAAGAAGGAGAGATAGCGGGTTGGTTTTAGCAGTCAGACGTTCTGCTAAAATGGCCACACGCGCGCGCGCCGCCGCCGCCCGCCCGTGCCCGTGCCCGTGCCCGTGCCCGTGCCCGTGCCCGTGCCCGTGCCCGTGCCCGTTGACCTTGGTCTTGGGCTTTGGGGAATGGGGAATGGGCCTGAGGGCCCTAGGCCCAGGCCTGTGTTAAACTTTTTATACAAAGTTAATTGGGCTTGGTCCAGTTCATATACAAAGATTGAGTTCAGCTCGGTTCGGTTATCCAACATAGTTCGGTTCAGCAATAATTAATGAAACGGCTGTAATTAATTCATTCCAGCCCAGCCCTCTCCTATATATAGCCTATGGATTGAAGCTACATATACACATTCGAAATACAACACCAGAAAGCTTCATACATTCGAGTTATCCTGGGAGACAATTGGACAGAGTGTCCTACTCGTCTCGGAGTTATTGTATCCACCTTTATTTTAGTATATATTTCATTTTTCATTTGTAATTCGTTTTATTTTCAATAAAATTGTTGTTTAATCCCCAATTTAGCCTAATGACCGACCAATATCGCGGTGGTTCTTTCCTTATTCATGGTTAACTATTCGGACGTGGACTAATAGCCGGGGATTGCCCGATCTCCCCCCTCGGGGTACGGACCCCCCCATGCCTTGGGCACGTCTTCGGGGCTCCTGGCCCTTAAGGTTTGTCTTAAACGCCATTCATTTATTACATGACTATTTAAAGGATGATATGTGGCGTAGTTCGGATCGGCCCTTATCACCAAACAACTCGATTTATCATCTTTATTCATATGTAGTTCACCCGAAAATTTAGGTTGACATGGGTATGACCATTTACGTGGCACCCACCAGGCCTAATTGGGTCATCTCGACATGTAGGCCTATTGGAATTCAGTTCGACATCTGACTGACCTCGGCATAGTTACCACCAACTTTGCACGGGTCTCTTACTCAAGCAATCAGGTGGCATGACGCATGTCGTCATATATCCTTCATAACCGACATATTGTAGGTTCACCTTAGCTATTTATATATACATATCACATTGCAGATCATCATCGACCTTAGACATCAGTTGGGTTACTCCGAACATTTAGCAAACGTTACTCAACGATAGTAACAACCACAATAATGGTTCTGTTATTATCTCCCATTATGGCGCTAACCACCAACTGTTATGCAATCTTCACCACGATCATGGCTACGCTCAACAAAACCATACCTCCTATAAAGGAGTCTCATATAAAAGATCGTCATCTTTATTATCAAAAAAACTACGTCATCATTGGCTCATCTATCAATCATCAACAAATCCATCAAATCACTAGTTGGATCATCTCACGAGATCAAATTACCCGAATCATAACCCGATTTTATTCCAGAAAATTTAAAACATCGTCAAATGACGCTAGAAGGAGGGTCTGAAAGTTTTCCCTTCAAAAATTCTAGTGGTAGCTCTAAAAATATCGTCCAAACGTCAAAATACTAACAGTACTATATAAAACTTGACTCACCGAAAAGTCTAAGGTCGAACGTGAGAATCACTTTCAAAAAGTCGTTTGTTGATTTAAAAATTGAGTTTTGAAAATTGATTGAATGTGATATGTTGTAGTGGTACATTGGTAAAATTGTTGTACCGAAAATAAATGCTCTCTTAACGAAATTTATCTTTATTAGTACGAAAAGATCAGGGGTTTTACGGGAGTGTTCTTGGAAGCTTTGCCGGCGGATTAAAATGGCTTCTGCTTCATCTTCTTCTATGGCTTCCCCTTTTTCAAATATTCAATTCTCATCTTCATCTTCTTCACTTTTATGTTGTCCTTTCTCAATTTCATCCAATTTTCTTTCAGTTTTAACACCCCCAAAAATTGCCTGCAACAGCTTGAATTCTTGTCCCAAAAACATAATTACTAATCCCTTAATCACCAATTCCAGATCCCCTTCAAGATTAACTTGCAGAGCTGCTGAATACAAGTTCCCTGATCCCATTCCCGAGTTTGCTGAAGCTGTGAGTTTGATTTTGCTGAACCCACTTTTGTTCTGCATTTGACACACAAAAAAGCTTGTGTTTTTATCATTTTCAAGGTATTTTATGGCTACCCTTTTAACATTTTGTTGTTTTATTAATTCAGGAAACAGAGAAGTTCAAGAAGCATCTCCTTAGCAAGCTGTCAAAGAAAGAAGAGCTTTTTGGTGATTCAGTTGAAGAAGTAGTTGGAATTTGTACTGAGGTACTATAAACAGCTATATATATTTCTTCCTGTTTTTTTTTTGTGTTTGTTATTAATGGTCCCTCAAGATTGATTCAGTTTGATAATTCTTATTTACTTTAATGGAGAATGTGTTGATTATGCTTCAATAATTGTGAATTGCTGTCATATCATATCTGTTGGTACTTGGTAACCAAAAGCATCATTTTTTTTTCTGGAAAATGTCATTTTTGAATGTACTAATTGTGTTGCTTATAAATATTGATGATTTCATCATGGACACACACAGATATTCAATACATTCTTACATTCACAGTATGGTGGTCCGGGGACACTTTTGGTAATGCCATTCATCGACATGGCGGATACACTAAACGAGAAAGGATTACCGGGCGGACCTCAAGCTGCTCGGGCAGCTGTGAAATGGGCTACAAAGCATGTTGACAAAGACTGGAAAGAATGGAATGGAAACAACAACAACAACAACAATAGTTGATATGATATGAGTTCATCATTCTCCTTTGTTATGAGTTTATGACTTTAATCTATCGCGATATGCGATATGCACCGAGAATTTTACCTGGACTAGTTTTGGATATGCTAAGGACTGAAACTATGGAGTCATATGTAGAGACTCTGTATTGAGGAGTTATTACTTGTTCTAATCGTGTTATGATGTGTCTCACTCTCTTTTTGAACCTAAATCCATCATCTATCCATTTTAATAGAAGAAGGTGGGACATTTGTCGTAATTATCTTGAATATATTAACCATTTCTTTATTTTCCGGTCGCGTGAAAGGGACAAAAGACAAATCTGGCCCTTTCTTCAACAATTTTGGATCTCTAGTGAACCTCTCAATAGGATTTGAACCTAGATGGAGTTCTGACCATCTATCAGAGAAAAAAGAACGAACGGATCTTGTAGGATTCCTAAGAAATCGAAGAATTTCTTCCGGAATCATCTGCTTCTCACGTTCCGTGAATAGCCGGGACATTGAGGAATAGCCAGAAAGGCATTTCGGGAATCGGTCTGATTCTATCCATGTTGATGTAATTGGAGCAAATGATATAACTACTTAACAATAAGGAGTGCTGATGTAATTGGAGCAAATGATACAACTACTTAATAATGAGTCTCTGCTGTAGAATTTCCTGTAATATGATGTTTAGGTGTAGTTAGTTCTAGGATAAAAAAATGTATGATTTCAAGATTTCTAAAAGATGGTATCAAGTGCCTATTGTTCCTACATGTTTTGTTGTTTTTTTCACACACATTTTACTCGATCAAACCACATTTTACTTCATTTATCTGCTTCATTTTACAGAGAAAAAGCAAAATCCACCATACTAGTCAGATCAAACTCTTGAATTAAATTACATTATACATCTTCCCTTTTTTTGGCACATGTTTGAAGCAAAATCTACATCTACACCTATAAAAGGAAAGTATAGCCGGAGGAGGGGGGGGGGGGGGGGGGGAGCAAGAAAAAGGAATAGCTCGTCTGTAACACGTCTAAAATCCAGGCTAATACACTTGAAACACCTAAACTGAATACTCCAAAGCCCGAATCTTTATGCAATGGCGTTAGAACACGAACACGAACGCATTGTCCAATTGTTCTAGCAATTTCTGTGTTATTATTCATCTAGTTCCTCTTGAACTTGACCATCTGTAATGCAATTCGAACGAATCAATCAATCAATCAAAAGAAAATAAAACGCGGAACATATTCGTTTTTTGTTTTTCTTTTTAGTATCGAATTTCTCACCAGCTAGTTCAGTAGCTAAATTTGCTTGCTCATCTGCCTCTGTGTTCAAGTCCTGAAAAGATGCGTATTTAGTACTGATAACTATGCTCTCAGACACACACAGAGAAAGGCATGGCGTGCTTATGACTACCTAGGTTGCACGGGAATAGAGATTTGCGTATATATTGGTAAAAGTAAGTACCATGTTGTACACATTCAAACTATAAGGACCAAACTATAAATATCAAAAAGGATAAAGAAAAACTATTTCTACTGTTTTTCTTCACTTTGGATAGTTCTTTTATTAGTTTTCATATGGTTTTTCTTTGATTATCAGCAAAAGTTTTTGATTTTCACTTATCCGAATTAAGGATATGCATATCCGGCTCTCGTGTCCAACTTTTCAAGAAATATATGTACCGGACACGAGGCTCGTTATCTGACTTAAGTATCCGTGCATCATAGAATGACCAAAGTACCATAAAAAAAAAGATAGGAAAGGAAGTAAAAGACAGGATTACCCTCAGAACATGCATGATATGGAAAGAGACAAAGCTATCCTTTAACTTCTTTGCCTCTTCATACAAAATTGAAATATTCTGGTTTTTCACTTTCCATGCACCCTGAATCTGTTTGACAATCAGAGAAACAATCATTAAAGTGTGTGTGTGTGTATATATAAACTAGAAAGAGAAAGTGGGGCTGCCCCATTTTGTGTTGAGATGAACTAAGCGCTATGAACGAACTAGAAAGGAGATAAAAAACACATTTGGTCACTTTTGTTTCACGATTTTTGCACTACTAACCCCTAATGTTTCATATTTTCACTTTAACCCCTCATCTATGCAATTTTATACCTTTTCAGTCCACTTTTTTACACATGTCAAGTTTCTATTGGTTGAAACTTGTAATACCTTCTATTCTGGTTGCTAGACACGTGCCACTTAAATTTGAAAATGTATGTATGTATGTATATATATGAGAGAGAGAGAGAGAGAGAGAGAGGGTCAAAATGCAAAAAGATGAAACATTGGGGATAGAAACACAAATTTCATGAAACAAAAGGGACCAAAAGTGCCTTTATCCCAAGATTATGCCCTAGACAAAAAAAGCCAACTAAATCATTATATAAACAAAAACATATACAAAATCGAGAAATATTGGGCATACCTGCATACAAACAAGCTTAGAGTCACCACGAACACGAATACTTGTAAAACCTTTCTGAAGTGCATATTTCAATCCTAATATTATGGCTCGATATTCGGCTGCATTGCATGTAGCGATACCTAAACCTTCGCGTATCTTCCAAATCTATATGAAGAGAAAGGAAATTTACAAAGAAGAAAACCGACGGTAAAAACTCTGTAAGAAGGTAGAATATTTACCAGACTTCCATCATCAGCTCGCAGCACAACTCCGGCACCAGCTTGTCCCGGGTTTCCTTTTGATGCGCCATCAAACTCGAGAGTGCAAGAACGCTTTAAGAAAATAAAAAAAAAAGATCAGGCCTTTAACACCATCATGTCAAATAAATATGGTAATCGAGCTTAGCCAAGTCGAGTTAGTTCATTTCTCAGAATGTGGCTCCAATGTAGGGGTGTAATCGAGCAGAGTCAAGTCGATATTCCCTAGGGCTAGAGCCCGACTCGACAAAAAAGGTTCAGGCACGAAACTCGACTCGAACTCATTCGAGTTATATAAAAGTAAGATCGAACTCAACTCATTAAATACTCAGAACAACTAAACTCAACTCATAGTTGATTGATTACATTAAATATTCTTTAATAATAAAAGTTGTAGACATAATTAAGTAAAAGATTATCATATTAAGCTCGATTAACTCACGAGCTACTCGGCTACTAATTTTAAAGCTCGAGATCAGCAAGATTTACTATTCAATTAACTCGACTCTAGCTCAAACTCGGGCAAAAAACGAATCGAGTAAGACTTCTTTGTGAGTCGTGTACAAGTTAATCACGAGTAGGCCGACTCACTCACAGCCCTATTCGTGCAATGATTTACAGAAAGAATACAATACACTCACTTACCCCTTCAGCTGTATACATTGCCTCTTCATGCGACCTTTTCTTCGGGATATGCTCGTTAGACGTTTCACCTCCAGAAGAAGAAGGAATCTGTAAAATAAACTGGAAATTTTCATAGTTTGATGAAATAAACAAGACGAAAAATTAGCTATCTTTTCATAAGAAATGATAACTTATTTCGGTATATATTATTATCGCACCTGATAAGGGCAAGCAACAAGAGTGCCAAAGAGTCCTTCAGTCAAATCCTCAGCTCTAAGTGTATAAAGAGCGTTCCTTAAACCGTACGAAAGAAGGTATTTCTCGGCATCCTTACGCATGCCGTTTCCTTTGTAAACGCTAACAGGTGGATCACTTATCTGCACAGGGCCATAAATTAGAATAAAGCTTAGATCTTGCGAATATGCCTTAGCACTATCCAAGTTTAAGTTATGGAAAAATCATGATGATTCCCGAGTCCCATATTCCGAATTGCTCCAAGAATATCAACATTGAAGCAAAATGGAAATAATACAAGTAATACATGAACTTCAAGGATGAAAGTTTAGAGGGCATGAAAAAACCGAAAAATTTCATACACAGAGGTTATGTATAAACCTATAAAACGAAACAGAACTAGGGAATTACCGAGGATCCGACTTGAGCCTGACAATCACTTAAGCTCTTGTAAACACCAACAATGTCTCCTTTCCTAACAACAAAGAAGGCTTCCCTGTCATCCTTCATCTCTGTTTCAGTATCAGGTTCCTTCTTTTTGCTAGCCCTTTTGGTTGAATAGCACTGTACACGGAGTCTTGTCAGAAAGAAATCGCTATCTGCAAACCTAATTCCAGTATATTTGATACATCTGCTCAGCCAGGTAACTGAAAATCCGGAAATCGCAGTCTTCACAGCAGAATTTCTAGCCCTTGGTAATACAGTGTAACAGCATGCATGTAGCAAGCTGTACATTACCAATTAATTTTCACTTGAATTCTTCCAATTACTGAAAATGATATATTTTATCATCATTAGAAGCAACTATAGAACCCAAAAATTCCATTTTTTTCAAATTTATATGATTCATATAGGGCGTTTGTTAAAGAAAACACACACGATCAACCGTGACCCCACACTTTTTGGTAGGTTCGACTTTGTATAGGTCAAAAATGGACACTGTTGAACGGTTAAAGGCACCACACCGAATCTACCTACCACGGCCCCACACTTCGCGTTATTCTCGACTTTAGAAAGGTCAAAAATAGACATTCGACCTTTGCAAAGTCGAATATTGAGCTTAGATTCGATTCCAAAAGGTCGATTGTCATTGTAGTGTACGGAAAGTAGATTCGCAAGTGCCTTCATACATATACTCTGTACTCACACATTTTCCTGCAAGTAAACAACTTTACACAAGAAGAAATAATGGGACAAAAAAAAAAAAAAAAAAAAAAAAAAACACACACAAACACACAAGTCTCAGCTATCTCATATTGTTTATAGCATTTCCAATAAAGCTAGCAGAAATAATACAAGCTATTGGATATGAATTATCTTAGAGCTGAATAAAACCTTATTTCGATATTTTATTGATAAAAAAACTGATTATGCACATAGTCTAGAAATGAGGAATTGATCACATACCTCTTGCCGGCGGTGAACTTTAACGATCAATCTTCGTGAATCGCAGGAGAGGATGCCCGTCGGAGACAGAGGGACGACGGTAGCGGACAAATGGGAGGGAGGGGTGAGATGGGGGAGTGCGGGTAGGATTAGGGTAGATAAATGGTGGGTGGGTGGTTGAGCTGGTTGGGGTGGGGGTTGGGGGATGGTTTAATGGTATGTATGGATGGGTTTTAGGTGTGGGTTAAACCGGAAAGGGGTTTAAGCCGATTATCCGGTTCACTCGTGTTTATTTTAATTTCTTGTTGCTTTTAATCATATTATATAGTACTACAAAAAAAAATCATATTATATAGTAATCTCTTCAGTTAAAAGTGGATCATAAATAATATCAAAAAGAAGATTAATATTTATCAAATTTCAAGAGAAATGACACGAATCTACTTTATGCATTTACAAACGGTTAAAGGACAATACTTGAAAGTTAAAGAAAACTACTTATAAAGCATAGCTTGAAATATAAGAATATCCACTTTAAAACCAACTTGAACAATGATAGAAAACATAACTCATTAACTACGTTCAGTTTATTTTGCACGTGCTTGTTCTTCGCCTTAACTACTTACTTAACGTATTCGTGTTCTACTGATCAAACTTACGTAAGTTAATACTAATCATTACTTTACTTATCTATTAACCACACGTTTCCTATCTACTTAGCACAGGGGCGGACCCAGCATGATAGGGGTGGGTGCATGGGCCCCACTCAAATTTTCGGGCGAAGTTACGAATATACCACTCTAATAATATTAAAACAGTGTATGTATATTATTTCAGACAATTTTAAGTGTAATTATTCATTTAGGTTAATTGGTTAGAAGTTTAACTACATATCCTAAGTTCACAAGGTCGAAACTAGGCTATTGCATTTTTTTTCACCTTTTTTTTACCCCACTGAAAAAATTTCATGAGTCCGCCACTGACTTAGCATTTACATTTCTTGTCTTGACTGTTTTGTTCCATGTTGCTTACTAACTTAGCATGAGGGTTTGTTGCAACACGTTTAGTATGATTAGCCATACATCCAACGTGGGTCTGGTCCACGGTACTCATGTAATACATCTTCTTAGGAACGATATTGGTAATACAACTAGTCATACATCCGACGTCGACGTGGGTCTAGGTCATGGTACTCTTGTAGTACATTGCAAAGTCACTAACTCTAAAAACCTAAGAGCATATAAACCACATAATTTCATGTCCAAGTTACAAACGCACCGCACCAAAAAAGGCTATTTTAGTACTATTGTCTTCTACTACAATTGCATGGCTCATTCATTTGTGGTTCTATGTACAATCTATGTGCAGCTGGCATGTGATGTATGTGCGTTCTATGTGCAGCCGGTATGTGTTGTACTTATTGCCGTTTTAAAGAAATTTATTTTGGTTGTTTACTTCCATAAGCCATATCCAGTTGCAACACCTTCCGCTATAAACAATACTTTAACAAATTTTAACCATTAGAACTGTTGAAAACACAGAAGAGAAGCTTGCAGTTTAAGAAGGATAAAACAATAGCAATGCAAACGTAAAGAATGGCGGAAATTAGGGGTGAGCTTGGATTGGTAAGAAAAGATAAAACGTAAAGCAATGCAAACGTAAAGGTTTGGTTCGAATGGCGGAAATTCAAATAGTATAATATATAATATATATAATTAATGTATTAAAATTTTGGTTTGGTTTGGTTTGGATTGGGTGTAAAAAAAAATATCCGAAACCAATCCAATGCAGTTTGGTTTGGTTCCAAACCAAACCAATTCATTTGGTTTGCTATTGGTTTGGTTAATTCGGATTGGTTTGGATCGGTTTACGATTTGGATTGGTTTACTGGTTATTTTGCTCAGCTCTAGCGGAAATTGATAAAACACAGAAACAAAGAGAACACAGTGATTTAACGTGGTTTCCGGAGTTGTGCCGACTACTCTACGGACAGAAAATGAGATTATTTTACTATGCACAAAGTTACAAGGTATTCCTCACAAAGTGAAAGATACACTCTTGAAAGACCACATTTGCATTGATTACAACATTGGTATTTGTAGGCACAAATCTCAAACCCTAACCGCCATAAGATCTTTGTCGGAATTGTCATAAATACCCCAGATGTGGACCCCAGCTCCAGCTGTTATTCACCAGATGAAACTCAGCTCAAAACTGACTTTCCTAGACTTGTAACCAACTGCTCAGATGTAGAACTCAGCTATACTCAATAAAACTCAACAGACCAAACTGACTGCTGACTTCAGAAGAAACTCAGTTGCACTTCATCAAACTGACTTTCACAGAACTGAATATACTTAACTGAACTGGCCATCATTCTCAATCTCAGTTTTCCAGATTAGTTCCACCAGTTTATTCATCAGTTTAAAGATCAAGTCACCAAAACTGACAAATCTCCGCCTTGACTTGAACTCTTATTCACAATCAATCAAATTGCATAATCAGACGTACTTGTACCAGATGCATTCATCAATGCCAGGATGTACAATACTAGACTTCTCTAAGAATCCACTCAGTTGATCTGCCCTCAATTGAGTATCCAGATTTCAGCTTACAAGCTTTGAATATTCAGCAAGTCTAGACACAACTGAAACTTGCTCTGCTGAACTGGTTTAGTGAACATATCAGCAGGATTATCCTTGGTGTTGATCTTCTTCACTACAACCCTCTTCTCATTTCTCTAAAAATGATACGTCACATCAATATGCTTGGTTCTCTCATGATGAACCTGATCCTTAGCTAGACAAATTGCACTCAAACTGTCACAATAAATCTCAGCTTGATCCTGATGTAGCCCCAAATCATTGACTAGTCCCGTCAACCAGATACCCTCCTTGGCTGCTTCAGAAAGAGCCATATATCCAGCTTCAGTAGTTGATAAAACCATTGTTTCCTGAAGAGTTTCTTTCCAGCTGACAACTGAATTCCCCAATGTGAAAACATAACCAGTCATTTATTTTCTGCTGTCCACATCACCTGCATAATCACAGTACCCTGTGATCAGTTCTTGAGTAGTTTGTAGAGAAATATTATTCCAAGTTAGACGCGTTTCTTCGTTTTTTGAACCGTCTACTATAAAAAAGCATGTATAATATCTATGGTTAACGATCTACTAACGCTAACTACGTAGTCCAAGTTAGACGCAACCGTATGTGATAAAAATACTTTCTTCAGAGGCTGTTGATGTCCTATATGGTGAAACTCCTTATTACGTCAATACCGAATTCACATGACAATTTCATGGAATAAGAATCTTCACAAGAGGATATCATATTTTCCCAACAAACTTTTTTTATTAAAGACATCCATCCACCTAATCGCACACATTATCCAATTTACAACTCGCAATATCACATCCTTCCACGTTGAGTAAGTCCAATTTCAAATAAAAGGATACATTTACCTTGATGGGAAAAGGGCTTTAAAGCACTCCATTTTCATTTTTTATATACGTGGTACCACAACAATGTAGAAAATAAACGGTTATCCGGTGTATCAAACGTTATGTTTGCAAATGATGAATCTATCAATGTTATCACACCTGTTTTTTTTAACACTCTTAGAATCGACTTTTCAAAAGCCGATCCTAGAATCAACCGTTCCAAAATTGATTGTAGTCGATATTCACTAAGGAGAATGGAGGTTGATTCTACGGAAATTCGATCTTTATACGGGTGGAAACAGTCGTCAAGTCTGGTGCCGTATGGTGTTATTGATAAATCAACCGAGACATGTGTGCCCCTCAATTTGAGTGTCTCAATAGATTTACGGAGATGCCTTTAAAGACGCTCTTGTTTTTCCAGAGAATGAAAAAGCTACATCGATTGTAAAGTTTTTTTTTAATATATAAAAACTTCATTTCGTATGAAAATTTTAAGAGAGAAACATTGATTTTCCATCCATGAAGAAATCAGTTGATTTACACTATTTGAGGCATATGTTGTAGTTTCCAAGCGAAATCAATAGTATTGGCATATCGGTGTGTGAGACGTTTGGTGTGGATTTTCAAGCGAAATCAATAGTACTGGCATTTCCATGTAGAAACATTGATATGTTTGCGGTGTGGATCGTATTGGTCTACATTGTTTATTATGCTACATCCCCTTCCATTTGTTGTACTTCATATATCTCTATATATATATGATGTAGGAAACTTGAAAGTACTAAATTCTTGACCCTAATGGCATATCTCAATCGTAAAAGAGTATGAATGTACTACTAACATTCTTGTCTTAAAGTTGGGATTTAGGAGTTCGATACTCCGTATCGACTTCTCTCAGCAAAAATATGTATACATACAATTTGTAAACTAGACCACTGAAACACAAAATTTATATCATCCACGGAATTCTAGGGCAGGATAGCGGGAGCCCTTTAGGTAACCGTTTTTTTTTAATAACTACTAGTCTCAGCTCATGCTTATTCCATGGGAGAGAGAGAGAGAGAACAAAAAGTGTTGCAAGGACTCTTATACCCTTTTTCTAGACACTTTATTAACGCAAATTTTACAATCAAAGAGTGATATTCATATCAACTAACCGAATCCCATCATAACCAAAGATGCACAAACAGACGGAGAACAGCCATGCAAGCTTTTCTTGCAGTGCAAGGTACACGAGCACAATGATCTATAAACATGTAGTGATAAAAATAAGTTTTTCTTGCAGTGCAAGGCACCAGATTCTTGAAAATTCCACTAATTCATAAGAAATTCTACAGCCTAAATGCTATTTCATTACAACGAATAATCATTTTTGCTCTGCAGTAGCTAAAGAAGTGCTTGCTCCATATTTAGAGAAAGCCCCTGTAAGCACTTGTTTCTCCTTTATCCCCAATCTGCATAAAAAGAAAACATTGAAGCTTTTTTAGCATGAGAATGAAGAGAGTAATAGAAATTGCGGTATTGTCACGAGGCATTTGTAGACAATGATGCATGGATATTTCTGTCAGATCACGTGTTTCGTATCCAATACGTATCCGACACAGATACACAGATATCCCTGTAGAGTGTCATAATGTATTGAATAGCATTTTCCTTACCTCTTGGCAGATCCAAGAACGTTAAATTTCAAAGCCTTTTCTTTCTTCTTCTTTGATCCCAATTTTCCCTCCTTTTTAGTTCCACCTTTCTGCTTTAAAGATGAAGATTTCACAACCGATTTCTTTCTTTCTTCTTCTTCTTCATCATCATCAATGTCTTCAAATTCTGCATATTCATAAGTTTCAGAATCTTCTTCTTCGATTTCTCCAAGGTGTGCAGATTCAAGAATCTCATCTTCAACCTCAGGTTCTGAAGATACATTTTCCTTTACAGAATGCACATCAAGTGTTTGTAATTTTGCCGCAGTCAATCTCAATCCAGATTCCTTCAAAGATTGTACATTACCGGGTTTACGTAAGCTGGTATCTATCACACATTTTATCTGCTTTTGGACCTTACCAAAACTTATACTTTGTCCAGAGAAACTCTCTACAAACCTACAACATAAAAGACTTAAATTGGATTAGATACGAACGCCAAGTGTTCGATCAATTGACCGTACCGGATACTGAAATGCATCATATGCAACAGTAAGTGCTTGTAAATATATGTAATGAGGCACTAATATGCATACCTCTGAGCATCACTCTCTTGCTTGAAATAAACAAAGGCAAGGCCTTTGCAAATAGGATCTCTGGTTTTTTTGTTGCCAGAAACAACCGGGGCGATTTCAATTATGCCCGGAACTTCTTTAAAAGCCGATTTAAGATCCCTGTGGACATTTTTCTTCGTCGGGAGGTTTAGTAGCCGAACTTTATATCCATTTATTTGGTTTTTGGTGTCTGCAGAAACATACATATCCATATGAACATATACCAGATTCAAGCTGAATTTAAAGTCTACTAGCCACAAGTAAACGGATACGGGATTCAGATATACATATCCATAACTCGGATATGTTAAATGAAGAACAATGTTAAGAACTGAGTAAATACAGCCATGAAAAGTTGTCTAAAATGATGAAAAATTACAAAAAATGAAGCGAATCAGTAAAAGTTGTGTGGTTTTATATGTTATAATATTCATTTCTTGGTTCTTATAGCTATATTATGTTGCTCTGTATATTTATAATATTTACGTATATGTCCTTCGTATCCATATCCTATATCTTTCCAAAATTCTGCATCCGAGTGTCCTATATCTACATATACCCGTATTCACATATTCGTATCCGTGTATCCTAGAAGGGAGCCTGTAGTGGTGCTATGCCGTTTTCAACGTGATAGCACATCGTAAACAACCGACCACCAAAAAGTTAATTCTTCGCTCTAGAATCGACTGTTAAACAGTCGATTGTATTGTAGTTGTGCAATCCACGAATCCATATCCGCATATTCGTACTCGTGCAACCTTAGCATCACTACTGCTTCAAGAAAACAATGAGAAAACCAGCCAAAGAAGGAACATTTCTGGTTTAAAAAAACAACAAGATTTACAATAGCAAGAATTCTAATGTAATAAAAAAAAGAAGACCCAGATACAAAGAACAAGTTCATGTATATTGACAACATAACTAAACAACATCAGTGAAATTAAATACTTCAAAACCAAAATTTTAACCAAGAAATAGCAGAACAAACCTTTTTGTTGCTGTGTAATAGCCTTCTTGGAAACAGGACTTATAGGATTATGCTTGAGCTTATTAACATTAGCAAGCTGAGCAGTTCTGCTTTGCTCTATTTCTTCCATTAGCTTATCTTCAGTTGAAGTATCATACTCTTTGCCTTCCCCAAATCCACTAGGCTTGTTTGCTAACCAACTTTTCATATTAAGTAAAGGGATAAAAGTTTCATCATCATCATTTTCCTCTTCACTTAAATCTTCTTCATCTTCAAAAAATTCATCATCTTGATCAAAACCCTCCATTTCTGATAGGTCTTTTTCACCTTTTCTAGCATTCTTTGAGGCGTATAAGGAAAACCCATTTCGTTTTTTCACAAGATTAACATGTAATCTGAGTCTGCAGTCACTATTTGAACAAAAAGAAATCTGGGTTTTGCTAGAAAGTGGGAAAATCTTTATCTTTAGTGCAGAAGCATGAAGAAAAACATCGAGGGATTGTAAATTTGGGGGAAAACTTCCTAAGCTGAGCATGGTCGATGAATTGGAAGCAAGAAGATTCAAGCTGAATTTATAAATATACCAGATTCAAGCTGAATTTAAAGTCTACTAGCCACAAGTAAACGGATACGGGATTCAGATATACATATCCATAACTCGGTTATGTTAAATGAAGAACAATGTTAAGAACTGAGTAAATACAGCCATGAAAAGTTGTCTAAAATGATGAAAAATTACAAAAAATGAAGCGAATCAGTAAAAGTTGTGTGGTTTTATATGTTATAATATTCATTTCTTGGTTCTTATAGCTATATTATGTTGCTCTGTATATTTATAATATTTACGTATATGTCCTTCGTATCCATATCCTATATCTTTCAAAAATTCTGCATCCGAGTGTCCTATATCTACATATACCCGTATTCACGTATTCGTATCCATGCATCCTAGAAGGGAGCCTGTAGTGGTGCTATGCCGTTTTTAACGTGATAACACATCGTAAACAACCGACCACCAAAAAGTTAATTCTTCGCTCTAGAATCGACTGTTAAACAGTCGATTGTATTGTAGTCGTGCAATCCACGAATCCATATCCGCATATTCGTACTCGTGCAACCTTAGCATCACTACTGCTTCAAGAAAACAATGAGAAACCCAGCCAAAGAAGGAACATTTCTGGTTTAAAAAAACAACAAGATTTACAATAGCAAGAATTCTAATGTAATAAAAAAAAGAAGACCCAGATACAAAGAACAAGTTCATGTATATTGACAACATAACTAAACAACATCAGTGAAATTAAATACTTCAAAACCAAAATTTTAACCAAGAAATAGCAGAACAAACCTTTTTGTTGCTGTGTAATAGCCTTCTTGGAAACAGGACTTATAGGATTATGCTTGAGCTTATTAACATTAGCAAGCTGAGCAGTTCTGCTTTGCTCTATTTCTTCCATTAGCTTATCTTCAGTTGAAGTATCATACTCTTTGCCTTCCCCAAATCCACTAGGCTTGTTTGCTAACCAACTTTTCATATTAAGTAAAGGGATAAAAGTTTCTTCATCATCATCTTCCTCTTCACTTAAATCTTCTTCATCTTCAAAAAATTCATCATCTTCATCAAAACCCTCCATTTCTGATAGGTCTTTTTCACCTTTTCTAGCATTCTTTGAGGCGTATAAGGAAAACCCATTTCGTTTTTTCACAAGATTAACATGTAATCTGAGTCTGCAGTCACTATTTGAACAAAAAGAAATCTGGGTTTTGCTAGAAAGTGGGAAAATCTTTATCTTTAGTGCAGAAGCATGAAGAAAAACATCGAGGGATTGTAAATTTGGGGGAAAATTTCCTAAGCTGAGCATGGTCGATGAATTGGAAGCAAGAAGAGATGGATTTCGACAGTAGAGTGATGAACGAAATGGATAGCGTTTAGATTTACGAAATATGGGCCGGGTTATGTCTTTTTGATTCAAATTCCTTATGCTCAAGAAGGGTTTAGTTCACTTTATTTGCGTGATGGGAATGGGCTCAGAATGAGAATTTGGCTTTCAAAAATCATTTGTGATTATTTCATCAAGAAATAATAGGGATATCGTCCCCACCATCAACAGTTGTGAATGACATTGTTATTGATCTTTCTATCATTAAGAACGTTATCAATTTTAACATTTCTATTGTTACAGAAACATCATCCACAGAGGATGATGAAAGAAAACGTCAGTAACAGTGACGTTTCTTGTAGACGATGAGCGTTAGTGTCACGTGTATAGAAACATCGGTGACAATAACATTTCCACATGTGGTGTCCAAATTAATGAATGAATGAATCAAAGAATATTATGCTAGAAACAAGTATGTAATACTAATAGAAGCCCCTGTAATTATTGGGAAGTGAATAACCCACCGGTGGGTGTGAGGGTGTGAGGGTGTGAGTGAGTGTAAGATTGAATTGTATGAAGATTGCTCCTACTCCGTCAAGCCCTAAAGAGACTTCCCGCTTTTACTCCTGATAAAACACCCCATTTTTGTGTGTGCCCCGTGTCAATTAGCTAAGAGTCACCGCTTCCCTCTATATACCTCTGACTTTACCTCTACTGCTCCATTGGATCTGATTTACTCCGATGTTTGGGGCCCCTGTTCTGAACCCTTTATTTACGGTTCCCGTTACTATGTATGTTTTCTCGATGACTTCACGAAATACATATGGCTTTATCCCTTGAAAAATAACTCTGATGTTTAAACCATCTTTCCTGACTTTCTTGCTATGATTGAACGTCAGTTCAATACCAAACGAAAATCCATCCAAACTGACTGGGGTGGTGAGTACCGTACCTCTCTTGGAATCCGGCATCGCCTTTCCTGTCCCCATACATGCGAACAAGTTGGTTCCATTAAGCGCCGTCATCGTCAAATTGTTGAAGTCGGCCTCTCCCTTCTTGCCCAATCTAACCTTCCGCTTCCCTGTTGGGAGGATGTCTTTATCACTGCCACTTATATCGTCAACCGTCTTCCCACCAAAGTCCTCCATGATAAGTCCCCTTTTGAAATGGGCTACCACCGATCTCCTGACTATACATTCCTTCGAGTCTTTGGATATGTGTGTCGGCCCTATCTCCGTCCCTACAACCATTATAAGACTGATTTCCACTTCCAAACATGCATGTTTCTCGGCTATAGTTCTTCACACCACGGTTATAAATGTCTGGACCTTGACTCTGGCCGTATCTATATTTCTCGCCACGTTGTTTTCGATGAATCCGTCTTCCCCTATACACCTTCTCCTTCCAAACCCACACTTGATAATCTCATTGTCCCGCTTCCTGTCTTCCTGCCAGCACCTCCACAAAATCCGCCTTCCATGCCGGCTCCCTCCAACCTGGCCCAACCCCCTCCTCGGCTCCCTCTCTCGAGCCTTCTCTATCCACCTCTCATGCGTCCACTTCGGCCTCTGCCTCTCCAGCCTCGTCTCCTGACTAACCTGCTCCCAGCCATACCATGGTTACTCGAACAAAAACAAATTCTTTCAAACCTATCTCTCGGCCTGACTTTATCCGTTATCCGCTTCTTAAAGCCCTTGTTGCCTCTACCGACTCCCTGGTCCCCACTTCGTATACCGAAGCCTCCACACACCTAAATTGGCATAATGCTATGAGAGGGGAAATTGACGCGTTGTTGCGCAACCATACCTGGGATCTTGTGCCTCCGCGTCCTCAAATGAATAATGTTGGAAATAAATGGGTTTATCGCACTAAACATCATGCAGATGGCCGTTTTAAGCGTCGCAAGGCTCGCCTTGTGGCCAAGGGCTTTCATCAGGCTGCATGGGTTGATTTCACTGACACATTAGTCCGGTTGTTAATGTTAGGAAATCTACGCGGGAACACAGCGGAATTTAAAATGTATATCTTATTTAACCCAAGATCGACTTCGTTTAAGCAACAAACATAAAAGAAGTAGACAAGAGAATACCTTGGTTGATCCAATTGGATCGACGCTTTGTCTACGGTTGTAGTTTCTGCACGAAACCACCCGGTGATCCACACGGACAACCCCCGGAATTGCATCATGGATTGCTACTAGAAAAACTCGGTTGCTAGACCGACCTTTTCTCTCTCTCAAATCTCTCTCTAAGAAGCTCTCTTATTTTTCACAAGAACTATTAGTCCCTTAGAATTGTGATGTACAAAAGAGCTTGACACCCACACTAAATTTACAATGTATATGGCGCCACCTAGTAGAGTAGAGAGGAATAAAACATTTTATTTGTAAAATAAGAAAAATACATATTCTAGATTTATCTAATTTAATATTCAATATCTTATATTAAATATATTTCCAAGATATATATTGACAATATCTTATATTGAATATATCGTTATCTTATTATCATAAATCAATTTACACATGTGTGCAAATCTATAGTCATTAATATCAAATATTAATATATGATAATATTATTAATTAAATTGCACAATCCAGGTGTATCTTATACACTTAATATTGACGCCACATTTAACCAATAAATTGGCATCCGGAATATCTTAATTAATATAGGGGGGTTCTATTTGGACCCCCCTTTTTACTACTTGCACCACATTATTGATTATTTTTCTTTTACTTTTGCACACCACGTAATTACTACTTACACAACATTAAAATAAAAAAAACTTAAAAACTACACTTTAGTCCCTAAAATTATACAAAACACTAAAATAAATACAAATTAAATAAAACTACTACATACATACAACTTTTCTTCTCCCACCACTTTAATTCAAACACTCATTCAACTTCTTCCCCAAAAACATCCCAATCGGTGGTTACCCAAAAAAAAAAAAATCCTGTAAATTGAAAGAGAAGAGAAGAGAAGAGAAGAGGAAGAAGAAGGGAAGAAGGGAAGAAGAAAGGAGAGTGCATTTCGAATTGTAGAAGAAAAGAAGAAGGAGAGAAGAATAATCAAGGTATGTGAATCTTTGAAAATGTGTTTGAATGTTTGTGGATTTGTGTTTAAATGGAAGTGAATTTGTATTTGATGTAATGGGTTTATATTCTATGTAATGGGTTAGTATTTGGATGTAATGGGTTATGTATTTTGGGTTGTATTTTGGTTTTTCCGGCCATTTTTCCGGTTGGAAGGCCGGAGAAGATGATGAAACAGGGGACGTCAGTGACACCGACGCCCGTTGTAGGTTTCAACGTCATCCAGACTGACGTCCCAGAATGTGTGTGGGAAAATTAGTTTAGCCCTGGAACGCTGGTGAAAATGACGTTGTAGTTGTTCCTACAACGTCAGTTGGGGTGACGTTTAAGAACATTGGCTTGGCAATTTGTTAGCCTTTAAACGTCAGTAGTGTTGACGTTGTGTTGAACTATGAAACGTTGGTACCAGTGACGTTCCAAAGCGTTGCCATGCCAATGTCTTGCACCATAAACGTCACTGATGATGACGTTGCAGAGGCTTTTTCAACGTCAGTGGTGTTGACGTTTGATGACGATTAGAGTTTGTTTTACTTTTTAGAGGTTACATTGGTTAATTGATTACAATAATTTCATTAATAGGTTGTTTTATATAGGATATTTTGTGCCCCTATATGTTGTTGTTTTATGCCTATATTATAACTTGTTTATGGTTAGTCTCTTTTATGAATTTGTTTATCAAATTATTTTTAATGTTACATTGTATGAGGTTTATGTCTTATCCTTGAGCTTTGTTTATGAATGTCAACTTTCTTTGTTAGTTGATTTCTTCATTTGACTGACAATTTATTTCTTGTATCATGTGTAGGAAATTATGACTAAGACGAGGTCTGGTAAGACTGTACGCTTTGCGGATAGCGATGAAGGTACCGCAATGGATGAAGGTCTTCCGAAGCACCCTCGAAGCTCAAGTTCGGCCTAGTATTGTTTCGAACATACAAGTGTGCCATATAAAAGAAGAGTAAACGACTAAAGAATGTGCAAGCGAGAGATAGGAAATGCGAATGAGCCAACCGAGGTTTGGTTTAGGAGAGACGGATGAGGTAGTTGAGACCAATGAGTCGGTTGCGGTTGATCCATTGATCCGCTTGCAACCGATCCGCTTCATCCGAGTTGATATAGTTGATCCGGTTGCGGCCAGCTTGATCCGGTTGATCCGGTTCCGGTGTCTAGGACGGTTGATCCGATTGCGGATTCCAAGATCTTGTTGGGGCCACCACTGAGTCAGTGGATATGGAGACACAATCGGGAGTGCAGCCTCCTTCTGGTACAGTTGATCCATTGCCGATTCTAGTACTTGTTGGTGCCATTACAGAACAGTGAGCCAATCCAGCCGGGGCCACTATAGGTGAGGCATCAGGTAATGTTGGTGCAAGTATAGGACAGACATCCGGAAGTGCCGGGGCACCGACAGAGGCAGAAGCAGCTGAGTGTTTACAATATGATAGTGATGATGGTGTGGTGGTCGACACTGATGTTCTATTGGGGAAGGATTGGAAGGAGCATGTTGGTTACGCGTTGTTGAATAAAAATGTATGTTTTTTTAGGTTTTATAATCTTATTACATATTTGGTGAACTTATATTTTTTTCACATATCTAACTTTATATATAAACTCATTTGAACAGGACCGAGGTATAATTGGATGTAAGCAGTACACATCTTCCTTGAAGATATGGAAGATTGATGAAGAATGTGACGAATTCAAGGCAAGGCTGAGAGCTAACCCGTTGTACAATCGGTACAATCTTCATATAGCCAAGCGAATCGTGTGGTAGTTTGTGCTTTTGTTGAGAGGTGGAATCCGGTAACAAACACTTTCCATTTGCCATTCGGTGAGATGACGATCACATTAGACGATGTCCGATATATCACGGGATTACCGGTTGATGGAATGGTCGTGAACTATGAATTTGCAAAAGAGGACAACCCGAGTTACATTTGTTCACGAGTCATTAGGGATTCCAATAGCGAGACGTGACAAAGGAGTTAGAACATGTTGGTGGCCTACGACCGTCCAAAAGTTGGCTAAAGAACGATCTTGCGGGTAAATGCGGTGTAAGAAGCAATCGGGGTGAGGCATCGAGTTCCGGTCGACCGCGCCGATAGTTACTTGTGGATCAAGGTGCGCGGATATCTCGTTGTATCTTCTTGCATGTACTTTGATGCAAGAACGTAGTGGGGATAAGATAAACATTAACTACCTTCATTTTCTACGGGATCCGGATAAGGTTGGTGATTGGGCTTGGGGTGCTGCCACACTGGCAAATCTTTACCGACAGCTATCGAAGGCCACTAGGAACAGTACTGTTGGAATTTCTGGATACCTAACATTGTTGGAGGTAACACTTGTTTTATAAATTTTTATTTTGTTTTTTGTCTTTATGTTTGAATGTTTAAAGAAATATTTTGTAATATGTGTTATGCAGGCATGGGTGTACGAACATTTTCCTTCATTGCGATCTCCACCAAACACGAAATTCATTGAAGGGGAGATGGTACGGACATTAAAGTGGAAAAATGTTACGGGAATTAATGACACTGTGGCATTGTCATCGTTAAGGCATACAAGAGAGGACTTGGACTTGATGGAGGCCCGAGAAGTAAGTTAACTAAATTTATAATAGGACAATGTAACTTGTCTGGTTCTGTTCAACTTACATTATCTATTTTGTAGGTTGTTTGGGATGCTTATCGGCAATTTAGAACGGTGCCTGAGAATGACGTCTGTTGGTTCTATGGGTGCATAAGGACATTGGACATTGAAGAGGTGTATCACCTAAACCGTGTCGTTCGTCAATTTGGCCATATTCAAGGTATCCCTCAGTCACCAATTCCTCCAAAGGCATCGAATCGAAGCGGGAAGGCGAAACAGTACAATGTCACTCATGAATCACGCGACGATGACTTTATCCATTTTGCAAATCATCTAGTCAATAAGGAACAAAGGATGGGAAAAGCTAGGTTTGATTGGGAATGCACATACGAGTATATGACTTGGTATCGAGGTGTTGCCGTGCGTCGTTTGACCGGTGTCAGCAAAAGAAAGCAACGAGATTCAAGAGAGGTATTTGAATATACAATCTATTTTGTTGTTTCCGTTTTCAATTTAATGAACGTTTTTATGTTTAACATGTAGGAGAATGAATGCAAGGGTAGAGTGATTGATGCGGTACGAGATGCGATTGGAAATGCTTCTAAAAAAACCAAAAAGGATTTAGTGAAAGCGCTTCAAATGGCAGAAGAGTTCCTGACTACAGGTGCATGTACACAAGATATTGAAGATGATGGTGTCGAAACACAAGAATCTAGTCAGATACAAGCTGAAAGACCAAAGAAGCGTTCGAGGGCCGCGAAAAATACTTAGTTGTCTTATAACATTGACACATTTATAACTTTGACACGTTTATTACTTTCATAAGTTTAATGTTTGGGTTGTTTAAAATCGTGTTTATATTTAGTATTTGGATTTTGTAGACTACATTGGCTTTGGTTTGGTTTGGTTTGTATTTTTATTCCCCGTTGATTTCCTATTTGTTCGTATGCGATTTGGGTTATTTGGCCTTTGATATTTGAAATGGTGTCACTTGAATTGGTGTGGGAAAGAAAGAGAAAAATGTTGATTGTGGGACAGAACGTCAGCCATAGTGACGTTTTTATTGAAGTATAAACGTCAGTTGTGATGACGTTTGCAGCCCCAAAAACATCAACTCTCTGTACCTAAAAATCTGTAAAACGTCAGTCATACTGACGTTCCCAAAGCCATATTAACGTCATTACTGATGACGTTTTAAGGATTTTTATGGACAGAGAGTTTGATGATATTTTGGCTTCAAACGTCATCACCACCGACGTTTATTACACAATCACAACGTCACTCTGGGTGACGTTCTGTGACACAGAATCATCATTGTTCCCTTTCTTAACAAACAATCATACATCAAAATTAAACCAATAATCACACATCACACATTTTGGAAATACAACATTGGAATTTAACTACTTCATTGTTCATCATGCCAAAATAATTAAACTAGTTCATCAAATTGCATATGAATTTACAAAACCGTGTTCCAACCTACACCCCGCTCAATCAGATAGATTGTCCAAATCAATATGATCCCCCATCCAATGATCCTTGACCACATCATGCCATAAATCGATCCTATGTTGATATTTCTCATACCATTCATTTGCTTCCAACATCCGAGCCTTATGCCAATTTACGCTCACTCTAGGAAGTGGACCAGTATCTTTCAAAATCAAGCGAACAAAATGGATACCCTTGCACAACCCCATCCATATATGGCGAGCGGGCCAAACCGAAGGTTTTTTCTTACTAGGAAAGAATGTTTGGTTTCCATGCGAGACAGACAAAATGCTTGCGGACACACCATATGCATTGCACACAACCCAACCAAGGCGACTGTCAAAATACTTTTCCACTCCGCATGCTCCTTTTTCATGACAAACACAAGCCATGCATTTTTCGTAGATCCATTCTTGTCCGCCAAATAATGCAATATAATGATCCCTGTCCGTCATCAATTCATAATGCAGTGCTTTCCTCACCAATGGCCAGTCGTTTTCTGTAAGACCTATTGCATGTGCTATTACTCTAAACCCGCAATTTCCACCACCCTCTACATCAACCATAGACGTAATGTGCTCATGCACATTTGGTGGAAACTCTTTAAGATACACATTTCCGACGGTAGAAGATACTTTACACTCAACCTTTGGAACCTTTGGCATTCTACCTTTGGATGCCGCTCGAGTCATTGGGGTTTTTTTCTTTTTGACATTAGAAGCACCTTCGGATGCATGTGGAGTTGGGGCGGAAGAAACACCTTCGACGCTATCGCGGCATTCACACTCGACAATTCTTTCTCAACGTGTTCAAACTTGCTCATCTCTCTTAGTTGAAGAGTCCTCAACAAACTTCCTCCTTGTTTCCGGAACCCTTAGGGCGGCCACGACCCTTGGTTTTAGTTTTTGGCTCTTGCAAAACCGTATTAACCGGTTGACAAATGTCACGTATCTTCATGATCAACCGTTGTCTCTCCCAAACATCTGCCATCTTCAACTTTTCTTCTAAGGCATTCATAACCGGCACATAGTCTAACTCGGATTCATTTGGAGGTGGCCCTTTGATATCTAGGGTCTTCCAATGAATATCGATAGCCGATAAAGGGATGCATCCCGGCTTCTTATTAAATCTAGCCATCTCATGTCTACGGGGCAATCCATGTGTCTTTCGAATAGTACATCGGCACTCCTTATTCAACGCATCACTATCATTGGTTTTTTCCAACTCAGCATACAACAAGCCCAATGCGTATATGGATACACGATGTTTAAGCTCTTTAAACAACACAACATCTTTATATTTTTTTGGCTCCATGAAAAGAGACGTCTCGAATGAATTTTTGATGTTTTTGATCTCTTGATCAATCAAGCAAAGGCCGGCTTCCCACTCTGCAACCAAGTCCCCAAGCCCAGTTTTTAGCCAGTTTTTAAATACTGAATGCATTCCCTCGACTCTTGAGGTTGATGTGTTTCCCAGATGAAAAACAGAGTTGGTACATGCGGAGACGAATGCCTCCTTATGTGCGTTCAACCATGTACAAGAGACATAACTCATGGCGTCTTCACTAAAAATCTTCTTACACTCTTCCAATCTCTCATTCAACTCATCTTCTGATTCTGATTTAACAACCTCTGTCCAAGCAGTCATCAAATCTTGCCAAACTTCGCTCGTAGTCTTCGTCTTCAGATTCGCCACAAGACCTTTCTCTATATGCCACCTGCATATCAAGTCTTTGCTTTTGGATAAACCACCCGTAAAGCGTTCATTAATGCTTCTTCTCTATCTGTCACGATACAACATGTTTCATCACTTTTCACACCAATTGCTTTCCGAAGCATAGTCAAAGCCCACATGTAGTTCTCTTCCCTCTCCAAACAAAGTAGAGCAAATCCTATCGAAAATGTCATATCCGTACACGTAACGCCAACAATTTGCAAGAGGGACATCTTGTACTTGTTCGTCTTGTATGTAAAATCCATAAGCATCACGGTAGGAGAGCACCTTGCAAGGGACAAGCTTTCATTAAAGGCCCAAAAAACATCCTTCACTACATTTCCTTCGTCATGCCTACATTCCACGAATGATGTGTTCTTATCTGCCAATTTGAAAACCTCTTGCATCACCGTACGGCCCTCTCGTGCCTTCTTCTTTATCTTAGCACGAACATTGTAGATCGCCTTTGATGACGTACGCTTCTTCTTATCATCCTTTCTCAACATACGTAGTATATGTTTAGGCAAAATACCGTTGCGAGTCATTGTTGCAACAAAATCAACTTGTTCTCTATCAATCCGGCCGAGGTATGCATGACCCTCCTCATACTTGAATAACTTGTGATTATGTACACCATTCAATACTCTAACGGTCCACACCTCCCTAAAGTTATCCTTCAAGGTTTTCAATAGAAACGGACAACCGCATTTCTTTGTAGACGATTCTCTTGGCTTATTTTTTCCGGTACCGCCAACCTTTTTCTCGTATTCTCTTGGAAATCCACTCCTCTCACATTGGTATAAAATGAAATGTGTCCGCTTTCCGGTCATGTTGGATCTCTTTTTCACAATGACAACGCCTTTCTCTCTTGCTAATGCCTTGAGGTGTTTGGTGACGGCTTCATGTGAATCAAATACCTATGAATAATATATGAATGTAATGAATACCAAGTCAAGTTTAAAAATCACATACATTTAGATAGTATAAGTTTTAGAGACTTACTTGATCAGTTGTAAAAATTGAAGTCAAATCGACTGATAACTCTTCATGTGGGTCATCCATCATTGCGAGTGTGGTATCTCGAACTTTCTGAAGATTTTCTTGATCTTCTTCAATCATTTCATCAGCCAAAAACTGCAAGGAAACGTATAATTGTCATAGCCAATTGGATGAGAATAAGAAAATAACATATCCATTTAATAGTTTCTCACCTTCAAATACTCCTCGTCGTCGTCTAGTACTGGTGTTGGGGAGATTTTGCATCATTAAAACAAAAGAAAATTTATAAAACCTATACTACTATGCAAAACTACCTCCTAACCGGCCGAATACCGGGTAGTTGCTAGTAAAGTTGGATAAGTACGGGTATCGATCCTCGTGGAATTGGGTCGTCGAATCTAACTTATTAATTCTTCTTTATTAACCTAAACCTAAACTAAAACGGAAAAGTAAAGCTGAACAGAGGATTGTTAATCCAAAGCCGGAAGGATAATTGCGATCAACATAAAATAAATCTAAACTACAACAATAAATCTATCTAACGAACATGATAATGACTGAAGCGATCAAACATGGAACGAACCATAATCCACCATCCCGCAACCCTTAATTTCTTCCCTAGATTATCTTATAGTGATTTAATTCAAGTTGTGGTTTCACCTATCAAACGTATGAATTCCTACTTTCGTAGATGAATTCGCCTATCAATCTCTATCTTTCGATTTACGGAGATTAACGCATCATAAAATAAACCAAGGTGCAAGATTTTCTAGATCTAACAACCTAGACATTCAACCTATCAACTTTCGTTTGATATAGATCAAAACGTCTATTCTTTCCTATGGTGATCTCGCGTTTACACCGACTTTCGTCCTACGGTAAACATCAATCGCAAACATCTTTCGATATAAATTTGCAATAACAAATAATCATAGAAAAGATACGAACTTGGAATTTAAACTTACAAGATATCCAGAGAAAGAGAGTAAAAACGCTGCAGAAAGATATCCATGGCTGCTCCATGTTTATTCAACCTCAAAACATCATCTTGGTTCAAGAAACGAAGGAAAAACAAACAAAATAAAAGACCTAATCTAACCCCGATCACCCGAGCACAAGGCTCGGGTGATCGGCCTTGAAAGCTCCCAGAAAGCGGATGCTGTCTGTGTAATTTTCGTATGAAAAATCTGATGTAATTAGGGTTGGAATCGCAGCTGCTTTTATAGACTTTTAAGTCGGTCGCTACGAGAACCGTGGCCGGACGCCCGTTTGAAGATTCCGGACGCTCGTCCCGTATTTTCAGCAACAGCATCTAAACTTGTAACGCTCATATCTCGGGCCTCGTAAGTCGGAATGGAGTGATTCAAAATCCTGTAGAATCCTCTCTTCAAGCCCTACAAATCTTCTCTTGAGGTCGAGAGTCAAATCAGTTTATATCATATCAAGAACTGCGTCGGAAGGTCGTCACTACCCGGAATCCTGATTTTCCGACATTTATCTTGCTTGATTTCTTTCCTTATATCTTTCAATCTTCCATAACTTTGATTGATCCTTTCCAAGCACGAATTTGGCTCTCTAAAATCCTCTCTTCCATCATCAATGAGTATCTACAACAATAGGAAAACATACCAAAGCGTAATGTATTCCCAAAATAACATAAAATCATCATTTAAGCACATAAATCGTTACATTTTGCAATTAACCTCTTAAAAACATCATTTACTAAATATTTCGATATAAAGCCCTACTTCTATGAAAATAATACATATACGGGGGAAATTGATATAAAATATATCTATAAAAATCATACAATTTGACCCTGAACAACACCCCCACACTTAAACTTTTGCTCATCCTCGAGTAAAACAAAACAAGAACATACCATCAAGAATCCACATAACCCGACACGAGATATAGTCAAAATCATGACAAGCTAGTATTCAAGCAAATCGACCTCACTCGGTGATGTGTGTGCGTAACCTACTAAACTTCCACCGATCCTCTCTTGATATAATACATCAAGCACTACAGCTTATCCGGTCAACTAAACGAAAACTTCATTCTATCTACAAGACTTACCTAACAAAAACTAATTACCAAGAACATAGTAACTAACTCACAACTAAATTCCTTTGCTTAGTACCAAGAAAATACCTTTCGGGTCTCTACTCGGGTTTAGATCAACTTGACTTAGAATTCCAAAAAAACGTATATTTTATATTTCCTATCGTCGCGTCTCAAAAGTATAACACACTCCCTACATTAGAGGCGGTCACCCCGAGATCACTCAATCCCTTCTTGTCCAAGGTAAACCACACTCCCCAATTGGGGCGGTATCCAAATGGACTCGAGGTGATAGTTACAAACAAAATTCCCGCAAAGAAATTCTATTCATTTATTATTTATAGATATATATATTTTTATATTTTTCAAACTCTTTGGAAACTCTCGGTCAAATATATTTCTAACACATTCAAGACTCTCAAAGTTCTCAAGAACACTAAGGTACGAGATTCTAACTGTGAGTATAGCACAAGTTCTTAACTTTCATTAATGCTAAATAAGTGTTATCTCGTATCAAGAATTAACTTTCCTTTAACTAACCGGAAACTATTCTATATTTGGCTCTTCATCTAATAGGTTCGTGAAATGAAATTCAAGTGAGTATCGACTTACTAAACCTATTCTCAGAACATGATATGACTACTGATAACAACTAAAGGGTGCCAGATTATAAAACTAGCATGCCATTGAAGTTACTCGGGACAAAACAAAAATTGAAAATTTCGAAAAAAAATTTAGCAAATGATAGATACACATAACCAACTATCCCCTACCCCACACTTAAATTACAACATGTCCTTATGTTGTGCAGAAAATAAAGAGAAGTAAAGAACTTAGGCGATTGTCTTCCGAAAGGGAGCAACCCCAGGGATGATGCGCATCACCCAGGAATGCTCGAGGATATCGATAGATTGTGGACCATCCACCGGAAAGCGATATCGTCTAAAACTCACAAAAGCTAATGCGATACCCCGCACTCATGAAAAACAAAGAAATACCTCGGGGGCAAGGGGGAATAGAACATACAAAGCACAAAATAGAATCGCTTCGGATGGAAAAATCAAACGGGGAAAGTACGTAACATCGAAGCGTCTAAATATGGAAGTTTGATATAAGCACAAAAAGAAATAATAGCTCGGATGGAAAGATCAACACTTAAACTCGGGACATCTAAGAATAAAGCCACGAAACGAAACATCAAACTCCAACTAATACTGATAGAGGATTATACATGGAAAAGAAGTCAGAAAGATTTTTCAGATTAAGCTCATATAAAGATGGAACATGTACATGGAATATTACACAACAGTAGGCTAGGTGCAACTACATGAAAATATACTACAATGCAGCCCACATGATATGCAATCCTAATAAAAAAAAATTAATAAAAATGAATTCTGACAGGCTCAGGCTGAGCAGGTTCCGAGGACAACCCTACAGTGACTACGGCCTATGCAGAAACTAAATTAAAGAAAACGAGGTAGTATTACGGAAACCGACAGTTAACTACGCTCAAGAAAAATAAAAGAAAAATAGAAAAACAATGCAACTAGATGGTATGCAGCTAAATGATATGCATCTAAGTGATATGCAAAAATAAAAGAAAATAAAAGAAAGAAAACTAGCCCACTCATTTGCAACACGACATGTATAAAATAAACGTCTACCAGATAATGACAGGTTACGATAAACGACAGTGCTGTTCATTACATGCAGTGTAGACGCGCTTTAAGACTTATCAAAGGTGATAGCATTATAGAAAACCAACAGTTAGCTATACTAAACAGATATAACTCATAAGATGCAATGGTAGCATACGGAAAACCGACAGTAGCTACCCATATGAGTTACAAAAACAACAAGGAAGCACATAAGTCTCAAAGCTTAAAAGATTCATCACAGCGGTATGTAGCATACGGAAACCGACATTAACTACTAATTAACAATAAGAACAGTTATAGCGTACGAGAACCGACAGTAACTATAACTTGCATGGATGAATCAAGTATATTATCCATTAGATTCAATTATTTAACATGGATTCATAGATGGAAAGATATGAATACGCAAGTTCAGAACATCTACGTAAAAACAATTAGCCACAGAAGCTCAAATTAAAGTATCCATATCAAATAAAGCATTAAAAATCAAATTGAGAAGAAATCTGGAACCTGGACTGGCGTTCACTAATTCAAACGGGCGTTTAAAACTTATGCAGGCCGGACGGGCGTTTAGATATATGGACGTCCGTCTGGTTCTTGAAAACAGAACAGAGCTGATACGTTTTGGAACGGACGAACGTCCAACATACCAGACGTGCGTTCACCTGCAGATTATGAACTGGACGGGCGTTCACTTACCTGAACGCTCGTCCAAACAACGAATTTGCACAGTGTGCAGGATAAACACAGCAAACCCTAAATCAACTCAAAACAAACCAACACGTACACATAACAACACAACAGCCTCATCAAATTATAGCACAGGGGGTTAGACTAGACTACATCTAAACATATAATTCACGTTTCATAAGTTGAGTAAAAAACTTTTTGCACATTCTTAACCCTACGGTCATCGAAACACGGCAAAAATAAAAACTCTCAACTTATTTATCGCTACTTTTATTGAACGAAAAAAATAAATCGTAACAAAATCGAAAAATTAATTCAATTAGATTCAACAAAACACCGATTCCCCGGCAACGGCGCCACTTTTGTTGGGGAGATTTTGCATCATTAAAACAAAAGAAAATTTATAAAACCTATACTACTATGCAAAACTACCTCCTAACCGGCCGAATACCGGGTAGTTGCTAGTAAAGTTGGATAAGTACGGGTATCGATCCTCGGGGAATTGGAATATTGAATCTAACTTATTAATTCTTCTTTATTAACTATTCCTAACCTAAACTAAAACGGAAAAGTAACCGGACGAGAGGATTGTTAATCCAAAGCCGGAAAGATAATTGCGATCAACATAAAATAAATCTAAACTACAACAATAAATCTATCTAACGAACATGATAACGACTGAAGCGATCAAACATGGAACGAACCATAATCCACCATCCCGCAACCCTTAATTTCTTCCCTAGATTATCTTATAGTGATTTAATTCAAGTTGTGGTTTCACCTATCAAACGTATGAATTCCTACTTTCGTAGATGAATTCGCCTATCAATCTCTATCTTTCGATTTACGGAGATTAACGCATCATAAAATAAACCAAGGTGCAAGATTTTACTAGATCTAACAACCTAGACATTCAACCTATCAACTTTCGTTTGATATAGATCAAAACGTCTATTCTTTCCTATGGTGATCTCGCGTTTACACCGACTTTCGTCCTACGGTAAACATCAATCGCAAACATCTTTCGATATAAATTTGCAATAACAAATAATCATAGAAAAGATACGAACTTGGAATTTAAACTTACAAGATATCCGGAGAAAAGAGAGTAAAAACGCTGCGAGAAAAATATCCATGGCTGCTCCATGTTTATTCAACCTCAAAACATCATCTTGGTTCAAGAAACGAAGGAAAAACAAACAAAATAAAAGACCTAATCTAACCCCGATCACCCGAGCACAAGGCTCGGATGATCGGCCTTGAAAGCTCCCGAAAAGCGGCCGTCGTCCGTGTAATTTTCGTATGAAAAATCTGATGTAATTAGGGTTGGAATCGCAGCTGCTTTTGTAGACTTTTAAGTCGGTCGCTACGATAACCGTGGCCGGACGCCCGTTTGAAGATTCCGGACGCTCGTCCTGTATTTTCAGCAACAGCATCTAAACTTGTAACGCTCATATCGCGGGCCTCGTAAGTCGGAATGGAGTGATTCAAAATCCTGTAGAATCCTCTCTTCAAGCCCTACAAATCTTCTCTTGAGGTCGAGAGTCAAATCAGTTTATATCATATCAAGAACTGCGTCGGAAGGTCGTCACTACCCGGAATCCTGATTTTCCGACATTTATCTTGCTTGATTTCTTTCCTTATATCTTTCAATCTTCCATAACTTTGATTGATCCTTTCCAAGCACGAATTTGGCTCTCTAAAATCCTCTCTTCCATCATCAATGAGTATCTACAACAATAGGAAAACATACCAAAGCGTAACGTATTCCCAAAATAACATAAAATCATCATTTAAGCACATAAATCGTTACATTTTGCAATTAACCTCTTAAAAACATCATTTACTAAATATTTCGATATAAAGCCCTACTTCTATGAAAATAATACATATACGGGGGAAATTGATATAAAATATATCTATAAAAATCATACAATTTGACCCTGAACAACTGGCCCCTCATCATTGCTTTTGTCATGATTTGCGTCATTACATTGTTTCTATGGATTCAATAGTAATAAAACCAAGTAAAACACATACTGTCAAAATGACAAATTACAGATCCAGAACGTCAGGGAAATTGACGTTGGTTTGGCCAAAACAACGTCTCCTTGTTTGACGTTGTAAAGGAAGCCTTTTCCAGGCAAGAGTCAAGAAAAACGTTGGTTATATTGACGTTGAAAGGTAAACATAAACGTCAGTTAGGCTGACGTTAACAACAAATATGTTTAAAGTTGGTTGGAAACACAAACGTCATCCAGACTGACGTTTTAGTGGTCAGAGGAGCGTCATCAAGGGTAACGTTTGGGACATGCAAATTCATCTTCTTTGCTGGTGTAAACGTCAACCATGGTGACGCTACTAATGCCTTACGGGCGATAGTGTGGGTGACGTTCCAGAAGCTTGCCATTGACGCTGTGAAACGTAAAAGAACGACGGTGGAAGCCCTAGGGGTGATCGGACATGGCGAAATAACACTATTTTCTTCCATTTATGACCTCTAAACATGATAATATGTATGTAGGAAGATTACCCATTAACTTAAATCACACATTGAACATAAAGAACGAAATTTTCAAACAAGAAATTACCATATTTGAGGAATCCATCTTCTTCTCAATTTGGCTTGAAAATGGTATATCTTCAAGTGAGATTGCTACATCTTCTATATCACAATGCATTTGTTGTTCATTGTTATGAATTGATTCAAAATGTTGACTTTCAAAATTTGAATTGGGAGATGATGAAGGTTCCATGGATGTAGAGAGGAGGAAGATGAAGAAGTGAAGAAGTAAAGAAGTGAAGAAGTGATGAAGTGATGTAGATGATGAAATGTTTTATATTTAAGTGATGAAGTGATGAAATGTTTTATATGATGATGAAGAAGTGTGTTTTATGTTTTAAGGTGTTAATTGAATAGAATGATCAAATTGTTTATTTAGGTTTTAGGAGGACTAGTTTATAATTTCATAAATATGTGGTGTAGGTAGTAATTATTTTATTAATTGTGTAGTGTGAGAAGTATAAAAATAATCAAAATAATCTTGTGGTGCCAAAAGTAAAATTTTGTGGTACAAGTAGTAAGTGGGTGCAAGTAGTGAAAAGGGGGGTCCAAATAGAACCCCCCTTAATATAATGCTATGATTAATTAATTTGCAAAATACATGTATATCATATATACATATATTTCGACATATACATAAATTATGTATATTTAATTAATCAACACAATTAATATCTTGTACTTAATTCATTCATAATAAATAAATACCACCATATTATTTATCACTCTAACACTTTATAGTCGAGATTAAACTTTCCTTATTTGGTTATCGCTATAACCACATTTTAATCCGGCTAGATGTTCTTATGTGTATGAACCGGCAGGCTTCCGAATATGTTGGCCGTAGGCACAAAATGCAATTACGAAAATGCCATTCATACCTAACAATCACGGAATAGTGTCTAGCAACACACCGTGACCCCCAATTATCGAAAGAGTCAAATGCAATGACTACTACCTTTAATGTGAAACAGTTACTGTATAAATAGAATCCTATCACCATTACAATATCCATACGGTCGTATGTCGAGTGTCAAACATCAACGACCGTACCTTATAATCTGGATATCCTACTCTCTCGAAGTAACATATTACTTCCGCTTTGCAAAGACTTTCGAGAATAAGACATTCCTTATAAGAAGGCCCTTTCGGATATTTACTCATAATCATAGGATACGCGATTTCCGGACGAGCGACATGAATCCTACGCATGCTTCAGTATCACACCCAATCACTACCGCATGATCGCCCCATGTCTAAGGGAAACCTCAATAGTGTCAAAGCATGAAAATCCATACCGTGATGTCATGAAGACTTGTTTGCGGTTTTATGCAAAGCAGTGATAAAATATAATAAATAAAACCGATGTCAACCCCAAGTGCGAAGGTTCGCAACTATAGTGATGAAACCGGGTCGTATCCACAGGGACTTGTACGAAAAATAGTGTTTCCGCCTTCGATTTCTTTTGTAAGGTTTATAAATACGATCTTGGATTAAAGAACGAAATAAAGGTTTCAAAAGCGAGAAGAGCAACAACTACTTATCAAATCTTTTTCTAACAACTATGATTAAAACAACTAGAACACACCTTTGATCCACCACCCCACTGAAATTAACAAGAAAATCGCATATTCATTCGTAAGTCTTGGATTATTATCTACTAAAGCGGCGTTTCCTCTCTCGATTCTACACCTCTAATTAGTACACCTCTCGGTTCGACTAAAGCTCTACGAAACAAAGATATGGATCTGAAATCCTAATCTAACAATATCCTTCCTCAACTATCGTTTGTTAGAAGAGATATTATCACTCTTCTCCACGGTAATCTATGAATTTATCAACTATCGTATGTCTAAATTCAATCAGCATGCAACACAAGTATAGTCATACACATTGCACATAAACAATTCAAAACATGAAGGAAGAACAAGAAACTTACTAGAACGAATAAATGCAAAAATCCTTGTTTATTCCGGTGATGGTGGCTTCACATTGGTGGTTCTAGCCTCGGGCCTTTTAGCCACTCATCTTCATAATAAAAACCATAATTGTTGAATCGAAATTGAAAGAAAAATAAAAAACCTAATTATGAATCTAATTTATGCTAATGTATTCTTGTGAATATTTTTTGGACGACCCTTCCTGCTCGAACGGATGCTGCTTATATAGGAGTTTGTGGCCGACATAGGGAAGGATCTAGAAAACGCGTCGATTTTTTTGCCTCGGGGTTCGGTCAACCGAAAGATCACGCTCGGTCGACCGAGTGTCATGGCTCGGTCGACCGAACCTCACATTTTTACGCGTTCACACCTTGCTTCGTATAACGTGTTCCCTACTCCACTCCTTCGATCAGATCTTCTTTATCCTCTCTTCAATGCTCCGATTTTCCTTCTTTATTTCAAAATCCTTTGATTGAATAACATTGATCTCTTGATTAAATGAGATTAATCTTCTCCATAAATAATATCCCCTTGCATTTCTTTATTTTCTCGCAAAATAATTGTTACACCAAGTCATCGAGTAATAATAATAGAAAAATGTGTAACGAAATAACATTTAAACTCAATATTTCCTCATAATTAAATTATAAACCCTCAATGAACATTATATGAATTTATTGGTTAAAAACATGCTTTTCTCATTTATTTCCTTTAAAAACAAGGTAAATTGTTTAGGGATTAAGCCCGAAAATATAGTAAAATATACCCTAAACAAGACTCCGGTTTCAGGATAATTACACAACCGCCACATAGTGCGGCACTTAATAAAGTAAGTGGGTCAGTCTAACGTACACATTCTCTATTACACGTCCACGTACAGTCCAAGTGTCTCAAAATTTTGATAGACGAGATCTTTCCCTATCTTCAATAAGATAGAAGATATCTAATACGTGCTAGTCTAATCATACTATTAATGTCCTGTTTAATAGCACATACAACTAGAGACATTTACGTATCAAACCTTTTGAAGTGAGTCGAGATCTCATCAACCATAATCACTATTATAATTTCTCTCTCACAGTTTGACACTAGGGACGTTATCATATATACAATCACAAATTGGTTCATATAGATAACAGAATATATAATAACATTAAAGCCATTTATCATATGTATAAACACAAAAAAATAGTATAAATGATCCGACTCGGTTGGATCCGGTCCAACCCGATTGGGTTTAGGACACTATTTCAACAATCTCCCACTTGGCCTAAAACCAATCACTCGTACACACAATACCAAGTTGAAACACAAGAATCTCATGCAATGCTCGTAACCAACCGTAAGCGTGAACGGATCACTATCCGTAGGGACTCAGACTATTTTCATATCATGCTCCAAATGATCGAGTCAAAAGGAACCGCCTTAACACACACATGAATCTCTGACGAGACCCTGGTCCTTGCTTCAAGCAATGAATCCACCACAATAAGCTATATAGTAAAGGTGGAAGAACCGTACAAGGTTCAGGAATGAACCTCTTAGATCCATGTACTGCTCCCGCTGCGCCTCTAAGGTAATATTTTGCTTTGGCTCAGTTGTAGAATCTTCAGTGATTTCTAGCTCACTATATCACTTAACCTAAGTGACTGCAAACCCAGACCACAACTCCCACCATCTTCATAAGATTCGGGGTGCATATATGTATATCTACGTTTATTCGATTCCAAGTTTCAATAAACTAAGAACCATCCTTAACACATTTAAGGACATTCTCGACATTTACTAGAATGACTTTCATACCTACTCATGACTCTTCATGAGGTATCAATATCTGGTTTAACTCACAACACTTATAATGGACCCTATTACAGAAGCAAGGGCACCTTCCATAAGTATCATCTTTCACCTTATCTTTTAGGACTGTCGTCCTATCATAGATAGATCCTGAGAATACTGGCCAGCAGTATCTCTTGCTATGATCTATGCTAAACTGTTTAGCATCTCATCTATAAGGTGAATTGTGATAATTAAGTAGCATCTGAATATATCACTATAGATTCTTATTTCTAAAATAAGAATTTCCATTCCAAGAGCTTTCGTAAAGACCTTGAACTACCAAACATTAATTTGTTGAAATAGTATCCTAAACCCAATCGGGTTGGACCGGATCCGACCGGGTCGGATCATTTCTACTATTTCTTTATGTTTATATATATTAAATGGCTTTTCTGTTGTCATATATTTGTTCTTTTAACAAACCAATTATGAATTGTTATATGATAACGTCTTTAGTATTAAACTGTGATAGAGAAACCATGATAGGCGATTATGGTTGATGAAATCTCTAATCACTTTAATAAGTTTGATACTTAAATGTCTCTAGGCTTATGTACTATTAAACAGGGCATTGATAGTACAAACAGGTAGCACGTATTAGATGTCTTCTGTCTTTAAGGGCATGGATAGATCTCGTCTATCGAAGTGTAGAGACACTTGGACTGTACGTGGACGTGTATTAGAGAATGCGTACGTCAGACTGACCCACTTACACTGTTAAGTGTCACACTATGTGGCGGTTGTGTAATTATCCTTAGGACCAGAGTCTTCATGGCATCACGGTGTGGGTCATGCTTTGACACTATTGAGGTTTCTCCTAGCCACGGGGCGATCATGCGGTAGTGATTGGGTGTGATACTGAAGCATGCGGAGTATACATGTTTGTTCGTCCGGAAATCGCGTATCAGTTACTTCGAGAGAGCATGATATCCAGATTATAAGATACGGTCGTTGATGTCTGATACTTGATGAACGACTGTATGGATATTATTACAGTGGAATGATTCTATTTACACGGTAACCGTTTCACATGAAAGGTAGTAGTCATTGCATTTGACTCTTCCGATAATTGGGGGTCACGGTGTGTTGCTAAACGCTATCCCGTGATTGTTAGGTATGAAGGGCATTTTCGTAATTTGCACTTTGTGTCTACGGCCAACATATTCGGAAGCCTATCGGGTCACACACATAAGAACATCTAGCCGGATTAAAATGCGGTTATAGTGACAAACAAATAAGGAAAGAATTTATCTCATACTATAAAGGTTAGAGTGGTAAATTAATATGGTGGTATTTATTTATTATGAATAAATATAATACAAGATATTAATTGTGTTGATTAATTAAATATGTATATAGATACATGTATTTCGAAAATATATATATATGATATACATGTATTTTGTAAATTAATTAATCATAGTATTATATCAATTAAAGAAAATCTCAATTCCCAAATTAGTGGGGAAAGGGGGCGCCATATGTATTGGATACATTTGGTTTGTGCAATTTAATTAATAAGATTACCATATATTAATATTAGATATTAATTGATTTTTTGGAAAAATAGATTTATAGTAATAAGATAAATATAGTCAATGTAAGATATTGACAATATCTTGGAAATATTTAATATAGGATATTAAATTAAATGAGATAAATCAATCAAATGTATTTTTTCCTTATTTTATTAGGAAAAAGTTTCTTTCTCCTCTATCTCCTAGGAAGCTAATCCCAATCAGATTGGGATAGCAAAGGGGCGCCCCATACTCTATATAAAGGAGATATTGGCTAGATCTTTTGTATATCACAATTCCAAGAGCTAATAGTTCATGTGAAAAATAGAGAGATTCTTAGAGAGAGTTTAGAGAGAGAGAGAGAGAGAAAAATGTCAGTCTAGCAACCGGATTTTTCTAGTAGCAATCCAATGGTGGATTCCGGCGGGTTCGTGTGAACTAGCGGCAGAGGCCGAACGCTTGGGCGGCTCCGTGCATCACTACTCTCCTTAGACGGTCAAAACGTCGATCTTTTAGATCAAGCGAGGTAACCACCGTCTACTAGCTTATTTGTTTATTGCTTAAACGAAGTCGATCCTGGTTAAAAAGAAATAAAATTTTGAATTCCGCTGCGTTCCCGCGTATATTTCCTAACATAATTGACTGTGACATGGGGTGTTGATTCCGAGAAGGATATCCAATACCTTGCTCGAGAACTATGACACTCCCACTAACCATTCTGCACATAAGGCATATCTTTCATCTTGATGAAATCAAAATCTTTTGATTTATCTATGCAAGGAACTTATATAGAGGAACTTGTTTGAGTCCATAATTGGATCTCATAAACTTACACATCATGTTATCGTCTAAGAACATCAAGCCATTGGCCCAACGTTTTCAACAATATCATATAGCCATGATACGTAGCTGCGACAAGCACTATTTGAATGGATTTAAGCACAACTGACAGTCAGAAAGTAATCACAAGGTTTACACCCCATAGCCTTTAGCCATCAACTTAGCATTAACTAGTAATCGTATTACCTTCCATGTCAGTCTTTCACAAAGACCTGCTACATCTTTTAGGGACATTCCCTTCAGGTAAGACACGCTAGGTTCATAACCCGGCTGTCACACATGGAATCTGTTTCAGATACTATGGCTCATATCCATATCTCTTAATCTTGCCTTTCAAGCATTCCTACATAAGTCGTGAGATATTCATTTATCAAGATGAACATGCCAGTAGCCCTTTCAGGTGTGTGGTCATCTGCAGACTCATAAGGTACTTATGTGCACTGAGCAGTGTCTTACACCTCATCGCTATGCGGCGCCTGCTCGTGTTCCAGTGGTTGAATATCTCTTTGTGGTTCTCAAATTCTTTTGAGATCTTATTTACTCCCACTGTTTCTTTTGAAAGAAACACTTCCTCTAGAAGACAGCATGTTTGGAGATAAACATTTTTGCTCCGTGGGTAAGTAAATGATATCTAGCGTGCTAGCTAAGATATTCCACAAAGTTGTATATGTCATACTAAGCTCCAAGCCTTTCAGACATTTCTTGTTTGCTAGAGGCACGAAAACCCTAAATCATCGGTTAAGATGGATTTGATGTTATTATCTTCCATATCTAATATGGAATTTATTCAACCATAATTCTTTGGAACTTGGTCAAGTATATGTATTGAATAATGGCACTATCCCGTAACAGGTAAGGGATACTTCGCCTGGCTTACGTCACACCTTTAACATATAAAATGTTGTTTCTATTCTAGGAACACAATCTAATTGCGTATCCCAAGATGGTATCCTTCAAGGGAGAATCTGATTCTATTTCAGACAGCTTCTGAAACACCCTCCAGGGATTAATTACTTCAATCCATTTGAAGATTAATTCCTAAGTAGCTCATCAATCTCATATTCGTACTAGCTCGGGCTCTTCGGGCTTTCCGAATTGTAGCACTTCAGTAAGTACATTCATCTATTTCTAAAATAGTCATAGAGATTAATAAGCAATTATTTGAGGCATTAATTGTCATAAGCCAACAAACATCGGTATGTTTAGGCTTTAGACAATTTTTCTAGAATTCATAACATTTTCATAAAAGGGTATTTTGGTCATCTTTAGATAAGATGTGTATTACCCACATGATTCATAATCACATGGTTCAGACATCATCAGAATGACATTTGATTACACGTTTCTCTTATAGAGAGTCTACATCTAGAACAACCACTAATATCAAGGATAACAGTCATACAAATATTTGGTTGAGATTTTATCACCTATATCGACTATATAGTGATCGTAATCTAGTATGTTAGCTTCAGTGATCGTTCAACTTTATCGGAACAACTTTTATTCCTTACAATTGAACATGTCTACTAAATCCTAACGTACAACTGAAATTGTGTTCTTCATAAAAACCGGAACACAATAATATTTATTTAGTTCATTTAACCAATTTACTAGATTCAGAACACAATAAAAAAAATGTTGCAACATTTGCTTCACTTTCCATATCTTAGTGTATTCCGTATTTTATCCTTCTAATTTAATCATACTCGTAAGATACCATATATCTAAGAGTTGATTTGAACTTAAATAGATTTATCTCAACACACTTGCCTAGAATAGAGACTTCGATAAGATCTCTTATTTTAAGCACATGCCCTAACTTCCCCTTTTAATCCCTTAAGCACTTGTCAATATTTCTTACTTCAGTCTTCATAAGATTTACCAAAAATCACAACAGCTATGTCTTCAATTTCCTTCATAAAGAAAATCCAAAGTTCATTAAAAAGTTTATTTAACCTTTTGAATCATATTCAAAACATGAACCATTTAATTAATCTTCAAACAATGATTTAAAGAAATAAGTCGATACTTAAATCTAACAATTTTGAAAACAACATTTCCAAAATTCGATGTGGTCATTCTTATCCAGCGTTTGAAATAATTACCATCGTATGACAGAATGATCATATTGGATCGTATCCAATATATGATTAATTCATTGAAACTTATTTCAAGTGATTTAATCATATCACGAGCTTCCGTTTTCATTAATAATTAAAGTATTGGATCACTCCATCAAACATGTAGTCTCTAACTATTATGACGGGGTTGCTCGTGTCATTGCTTATTTTTAGAGGATTAAAATTACTTAACCATACCTGAGAACGTTTCTCAATATGTAACAGTCACAATTTAGTTGTAACAATCGAGAATAAAACATAGAAATAAAAGTTCGCTAAAACACTACAACCTAAAAGGATAAAGATAAAAGAGTGTTGTTGTTCATACATGCAAAATCAAAAATGGTCTTTTGATTTATGATATTGCTCCCACTAGTCAACTACTCCCATTGACTTTCAAGAATTTTTCAAAATTCTTTAGTAGCCAAGATCCCATCTAGTTACCCCGATTCCCGACGAGGGCCGATCAACCGGAATAATTTGAAGAATAGGTAACCTTTACCAATCACATCTCTATGTGACTCTTGGTGGTTGACTAGTCAACTCCTTGACACTACACATCTCTATGTGGTAGTCAACCCCTTGCCTCTAGAATAAGACGGTCCTGACGAGGGTCAATCACCGTAATACTCTAGTCAAGTCATAACCCAATATTCGTTTGATCTCATACGATCATATCTCAATAATAACGATATACCCAAGGTAGGTCAACTCCCGACGAGGGCCGAGCAGTTGGATCCGAACAAGGGCTCATCACCGTTATTAAAATATTGGGAGACAAAATTCCGACTTAATTTTTGTTGTGGGTGTAATTTTAAATTAATTCACTTAATTAATTTCAATTAATTACGGTCTCATCAAATACATCTATCTCTATAGATATACACCCTACACATTCATCTAGATCGTGCCTTGTTATGCATCTATCGTATCATATAAAATAAATACAAGCACAAAATGAATAAATGCGTAAAGTAACCGGTATGATCATGGACCTTTTCTAGGTGCGGTTTCGAATACAAACTGACGAAACCGCGATTCACAATCTAAGGGTAGCTGCAACCGCCAATAGGATCTTTAATGTGCCATCTCGAATGAGATCTTTATTCGTCTGTCTTTGGCCTCCTTTTTCTGCTCCATTCTTGTTACATAAAATCTATCTAATAAATTTATACACCCTCCGCACACCGGGGGGGGGGGGGGAGCTAACGGGAATGAGATAAATGCAGAAAATAAACTAGGTCACGTTCTTAATAACGGCCTAGGACTATTTTTATACCAACAGAAAAATAAAATCATTCACATCTATCCTATTGGTCGAGTCCATGATCAATCGGGATCCATATAATCATATTATATCTAACATATCTAATTCATACAATAAAATCTTATGAAAAAGATAAATATTAAAACTACCAACTTGCGTCTTAATTAACCGATTAACGTTTAATCAATTAAATAATTTTATCCATCAATTAACTAATTAACATTTAATTAATTAAATTATTTTAATCGAAATAAAATTAACGGTTAATTTTAAACAATTTCAATTTTAATTTTAATTAGTTAGAACTATTCCAAAATTAAGTCTCTTTTGTTTCTTTTCTTTTGATTCCTATGGTGTCCAAAACCAAAAGTCATCTTCCTAGGCCTTTTCCAAAATCAAAATTTTGAAAAAGGCATAGGCCTATTCGAAACCAAATTTGGAATGACCTAGGTTGACCTTAAGTCTACAATTGTGGACCATAGGTCAAACCATTTAGCTCAACAAATTGAGTAGTAGTACTTTTCATGCTATTATTTTAATTAGTATGCATATTAAGTAATACTTATTGCTTAAGCTCGAAGCTCGCTCTGATACCACTGTTATGAAATCTATGCGGAAACGCAACGAAATTTAAAATTTATTTCCTATTTAACCCAAGATCGACTCCGTTTAAGCAACAAGCATAAAAGAAGTAGACAAAAGAATACCTTGGTTTATCCAATTGGATCGACGCTTGGTCTACGGTTGTAGTTTCTGCACGAAGCCGCCCAAGTGTTCAGCCTTTACCGGTGATCCACACGAACAGCCCCCGGAATTCCATCATGGATTGCTACTAAAAAAACTCGGTTGCTAGACCGACCTTTTCTCTCTCTCAAATCTCTCTAAGAAGCTCTATTATTTTTCACAAGAACTATTAGTCTCTTGGAATTGTGATGTATAAAAGAGTTTGACACCCACACTATATTTATAGTGTATATGGCGCCACCTAGTAGAGTAGAGAGGAAGAAAATCTTTTACTGGTAAAATAAGAAAAATAGATATTCTAGATTTATCTCATTTAATATTCAATATCTTATATTAAATATATTTTCAAGATATATATTGACAATATCTTATATTGAATATATTTTTATCTTATTACCATAAATCAATTTACACATTTGTGCAAATCTATAGTCATTAATACCTAATATTAATATATGATAATATTATTAATTAAATTACATAATTCAAGTGTATCTCATACACTTAATATTGGCGCCACCTTTAACCAATAAATTGGCATCCGGAATATTTTTAATTAATATAATGCTATGATTAATTAATTTGCAAAATACACGTATATTATATATACATATATTTCGACATATACATAAATTATGTATATGTAATTAATCAACACAATCAATATCTTGTATTTAATTCATTCATAATAAATAAATATCACCATATTAATTTATCACTATAACACTTTATAGTCGAAATAAAACTTTCCTTATTTGGTTATCACTATAGCCGCATTTTAATCCGTCTAGATGTTCTTATGTGTGTGACCCGATAGACTTCCGAATACGTTGGCCGTAGGCACAAAGTGTAAATACATAAATGCCCTTCATACCTAACGATCATGGAATAGCGTCTAGCAACACACCGTGACCCCCAATCATCGAAAGAGTCAAATGCAATGACTACTATCTTTCATGTGAAACAGTTACCGTGTAAATAGAATCCTAACGCCTTTACAATATCCATACGGTCGTATGTCGAGTGTCAAACATCAACGACTGTATCTTATAATCTGGATATCCTACTCTCTTGAAGTAACATATTACTTCCGCTTTGCAAAGACTTTCGGGAACAAGACATTCCTTATAAGAAAGCCCTTTCGGATACTTACTCATAATCATAGGATACGCGATTTCCGGACGAGCGACATGAATCCTACGCATGCTTCAGTATCACACTCAATCACTACCGTATTATCGCCCCATGGCTAAGGGAAACCTCAATAGTGTCAAAGCATGACAATCCATACCGTGATGTCATGAAGACTCTGGTATTAGGATAATTACACAACCGCCACATAGTGCGACACTTAATAAAGTAAGTGGATCAATCTAACGTACGCATTCTCTAATACACGTCCACGTACAGTCCAAGTGTCTCAACACTTTGATAGACGAGATCTATCCCTATCTTCAATAAGATAGAAGATATCTAATACGTGCTAGTCTAATCGTACTATTAATGTCCTGTTTAATAGCACATACGACTAGAGACATTTAAATATCAAACCTTTTGAAGTGAGTCGAGATCTCATCAACCATAATCACTATATGATTTCTCTCTCACGGTTTGACACTAGGGACGTTATCATATATACAATCACAAATTGGTTCATATAGATAAACAGAATATATAATAACATTAAAGCCATTTATCATATGTATAAACATAAAAAAAATAGTAGAAATGATCCGACCCGGTCGGATCCGGTCCAACCCTGGGTTTAGAACACTATTTCAACAGTTAAACCGGTCACTATTCATTTTCTTCTGTCTCTTGCCGTTTCGCAAGGTAGGTCTCTTCGTCAGGTGAATATTCAGAATGCTTTCCTCCATGGGCATTTGTCTGAGCCCATTTATATGCAACAGCCACATGTATTTTTTCACCATGATTATCCGGACTATGTTTGTCATCTTCGCCGCAACCTTTATGGCCTTCGTCATGCTCCCCGTGCTTGGTTCTCTCGCTTTACCGATGTCATGACTCAGTTTGGCTTTGTCGGCTCTAAAGCCGACACCTCCTTATATATTTATTCTCGTGATGGTGCTCGCGTTTATATTCTGATTTATATGGATGATATTATTATTACTGGCTCGTCGTCTTCTCTTGTTGAGCAGGTTATCTCTTATCTTGGTCGACACTTTCCAGTTAAGGACTTTGGTTCTTTGTCGTATTTTCTTGGCATTGTGGTACTTCCTACCTCCGATGGGCTATTTCTCACTCAGCGCAAGTATATTTTTCAGCTTCTGCAGCGTGCCTCTCTGGACAAAGCCAAGCCTTGTCAAACACCTATGTCGGCCTCTACCCGACTTACACTTGACGATGGCCCTCCTTGCGCCGATCCTTCGCTTTACCGCATTATTGTTGGCGGTCTACAGTATTTTAGTTTCACTCGGCCTGATATTGCCTTCGCGGTCCACAAGGTTAGTAAGTATATGCATTCGCCTACCGAAGCTCATTGGGTTGCAGTTAAACGCATTCTTCGGTATCTTAAGCACACTATCTCCGATGGTCTATTCTTCTCCCGTCGGTACCCTATTTCGCTCCGGGCTTATTCTGATTCTGATTGGGCCGCTGACAGTGATAATCGTCGTTTTGTTGGGCGTATTGTGTCTTCCTTGGTGAGAATCTCATTAGTTGGCGTAGTAAGCAACATTTGACGGTTTCAAAGAGTAGTACTGAGGACGAGTATAAGATTTTTTCTTAACACCGCCGCATAACTGCAGTGGCTTTGTAGTCTTCTTCGTGAGATGCAGGTTCCGTTGTTTTCCCCGCCTATTCTTTGGTGTGATAATATTGGCGCCACCTACCTTGCTCACAATCCGGTGTTTCATGCCCGCACGAAGCACATAAAGATCGACTTCCACCATGTTTCGAATTAGTTGCAGCTCGCAAGCTCGGCATCTCTTTTATCTCTTCGAAGGATTAGTTAGTCGATGTCCTCACCAAGCAGTTGGCTCAGCCTCGTTTTTCCAGTTTAAAGTCCAATCTCCGTGTTCAGTCACTTCCCACGGGATTGCGGGGGCGTGTCGAGGATAATATAGTTTGAATATTATTAATTACTTTAAATATCATTGTAGTCGTATTTATCGTGTAGTGATTTATTGACTAAGTCATCGAACTCTATATATTTATACTCCTCATTCAGTTGAATCAATAAAAATATAATACAATTTGAATTATGTTATTCATCATTGTAGCAAGAGTAATGCTACTTTCCAACAACTTAGACATCAGAATTATCACAATTTGATGTGGTAATAGGGTTTCGTCCCATCAAAAAGGAAAATAGGAGTAACATATATAGTTGACACAACCACTTCCCTTGATCATCCTTGAAGGGTTCCTACGTACATTACCTAAACATCTCAACACTCATTGATGATGCTTCAAGTACATCTCAACATGCATTAATGATACTTCAAGTTTTATTAACGTGCGGTTTATGTGGCAATGCGATGGCATAATACAGTCCCGCCGCCACATCAACCGCACGTCATGGTGTGACATATGTGATGTTAATTTGGTAATGACGGTATCATTACTCAATATGATGTAAATCTTCTTTTCCCTTTCATTTCTCTCCATAAAGTATATGCTAAAGATCAATACGATAGTTCATATCGTTTATCTTACTTGAAAATGATGCATCTCGATTCGACCCGATTGAAAACCCAGGCTCAAAACTCTGTTTGAGCTCGATCGAGCTATAAAAATATAAAATTGAACTCGACTAGTTTAAAATTCAATATAACTCGATCGATTGTTTTTTATTCATTTAATTTTGCTTAAATATAGAAAGTTCAAGTCGTTTAATACTCGACTTGAATGATAATTAATTGTTTATGATAAATTATACAATAATAAACTATAAAAAATTCGATTAAATAATTATTTAATATAACTCTTGAATTCTCAATTGGTGTATAGAATTTGAAGCTTGGCTCGGGGATATAGCTCATCCGCTCTTGCGTTTAATTATTCGTTTAATTATTCAAGTATCTCGACTCGAACTCGTATACGGGAAAAAAAGAAACGACTCTTGTCAAATTTCTTTGCTATTTTAATATAAATAGCTCACGAGCACTCCATTTATTTCATAGTAACACAAAAGACAGTAAGCAATTTTTCTTAAATAGCTTTATTATTATTATTATTATTATTATTATTATTATTATTATTATTATTATTATTATTGGCATGAATGTGTAGTTTTATGTTTTGGGACCATTAAATAGACATTTTTGTTTAACAATTTTGGACGGCACTTTAACGTTTTTCTGTCAGCATGAGTAGGTTGTATCCTAATGTCGTGAGTTGCTATTGTCCATTTTTAAACATAATATTTTAGTGAAGAAACAAATTATATATGTAAAAATATTATTCTACATATTAAAATAAAAACAACAAAATTTTATAAATGGTAACTATATGCATCCAGTGACATTTCTGTCTTCTAGGGTTTTGACACCTGGCTGATATACATGTAAATAACAAGAATATTGTGTATAATTGTGCATACAATAAATGAGTTAAAAGATATGTAATGGGTAATTTATGATATATATATACAAAAAGGACAAAAGAACACAAAAGAAGGAAAGGAAAAGGACTTCAAGTTTTTGTTTAGGTGATTTAGACATAATTATTTTTAATTTATTAGTGTTGGTGGCATGGTCTATTTAAATGATGACACATATTGCTTCAAAAAATATCAAATCCTCAATGAAGAAAAAAAAAAAAAGATTAAACTTTTGCTAGATTGAAAAGGGAAATAATAAAATTACATTTACATTTATGGTTAAAAGCTAGCTCTTTCAACATTACGTTTCGTGAGAGTGAGGATCGAACATATGACATTCTTAGGCATTCTCAAATCATTTGTCACTTAATCGGATCAGTTGATCTCAGATACCAGTAGCTTTAAGCAAAAATAAATAAATATAGCAAAGTATCTCAAATAAATCAAAACATAACAACACGAAGCATAGCAAAATATAAATAGATAGTAGATGTTATAATTGTTTAAACTTTCAATGATTATTGAAACTTTCTCCAATTTCATCGAATTTTATATATGAAGCATGTTAATCTATCGTTGCTCCAACATTTCGGCCCAAACACGAAGAACCGTGATTGTCGTATATAGAGGTGGTTAACGAAACTCACAATTTCGTTTCGTAACTTTTCCGAACAATATATCATTGGATCATATAAAAAATGCAACGAAAACACAAATTTATACATTTTATATACAAAAAATTAATTATATACATTAAATATGAAAAAAAAAAATAAATAATACATCTACTACATTATTGTTGGTGGGAAGGACACTATTGCGTTGAAAGCTCAACTATATATGAACGTAGCTTTCGGCTTGAATGGTTGGCACCTTTACTCTAAAGATTTCAAGATATTAATTACTAAACTTTATTAATTAGTTTTATTTATTATCATTAATTACCTTAAAAATATTATCAGTGGAAGATTACCTAGTCATCATCAAAAGCTTTCAAGATTGATGAATAATTTCACTGCTGACTAGCTAGGATGACGTGCTGGAAAAAAGTCCATGTGTGAGGGCATTTATTTATATATCAATATTGCTAGTGTCTAAAATATCCTAACGTATATCAGTATTATATATTTATCAAGTGACAGTAATATCATATTATATGATTAAATAAGTATCACATTATAAAGATCTCACTACCACGTCATGTAATTACATTTGTTTGTCAGAATAGTTGTGACGATCGATAACATTACCAATACTATATATATATATATATATATATATATAATGTTACTATGTCAAAGGTTATTTATTATATAAAACGTTACATCATGTCCACGCTCCTCCAAAGCTATAAAGTTTGTTGGTGGTGAGGGGGTGCGCATGGGTGGGGGTGGGGGTGGGGGTAGGGGTGAAGAAGGGGAGGGCTGGAGGGGTGGTTTTACTACAACTTCATCAATTTGTTTTGGGATAATGTGAGGCATAGGCAATTTGTTGAGCCAATGGTGAAAGAATTTGGAGAGCATTCATTTGTCACTACTTGGTATTGTGTGATAGAGAATGAAAGGCCCTTATAGTGATGTCATTTTCTTTTCTTTGTTATTTCTCCCTCTAAAATGAAAATAACTTTATAGGAAATATTACAGTTATTTTCTTGATATTTTCACACGGTATGCAGGTAGCTATATAGGGTCGTCCTTGTGTTTTCTAATGACCCAAGCCAAATAGAGCTTTCTTCGATTTTCAAGGTCCTTAATTAATCAAGGTTGTCTTCGGGGGTTTACGATGAATCTCATGGAATACGGTGATTCGCCCTTTAAGATATGAATAAGATGACTTGAATGCATTCAGATGGATTAAAATACTTGTTGAAAATTAGTTCTCAAGAATTTTTTTTTGTTGGAAATCAATTTGTTAGTAAAGAATGTTCTTGTGTGTGACAAAAGCTATTGTAGTAAAATAATGTTTTTCTTATAGTGAATGCACATGCTGTATCCTATTTTTGAATGTGGATCCCCCAAATCTCTGCCATGGGTATATATACCATAAATTTCAACAACGTAATTGACACAATAAAATTTATTGTATTCCTATATTATAAATAACGTCACATTTCATATATAAACCGCATTCTTGTAACGATGACGTATTCTCACTCACTTTGTGAACTGTGACAGTTTGGTTTCGTGTTCGGATATCTAGACGGACACGGATAGTGCAATTGTTTCAATTACTCCCTCACCCACATAAGGCCTCTAAGTCTCACATAAACAATTCAAATCAAACATTTTCTATGTATTCTCATACATCTTCAAACATTTTGGCCACTACATACAATTTAACCATAACACGTGACGCGATTTTATATCAACTGTTGCATAGTGTGTAATATTAATTGATTGATATGAGCATCACCTTAAGTAATCAACAAGATGAAATCGAGTTTTGATACAAATTGTGATTCAATATGTTGTGGCTAATGACATACATACATTGTTGAAAGGAAAATTTAAAAAAAAAAAAAAAAAAAAAAGTAGTAATTTTATTAAAAGAAAATAAATGCATCTCTTTGGTTTTAAGTATTTATATCCCGACACAAGAGAGAGCAGCCAGGAAACTCACATTCAAAGACCTAATACTACTCTCCAAACCATATCAATATTCACTCCGGCGACACGTCTCCGATCACTCGCCGGCCGGCATCCAATTACATTACCTGAGGCAGCATATATAACAACATGGCCTATTCAGAATGAAGAGCTCTGCATCATGCCAGTGTTGTCGACATCAGTATCATGCTCCGACGACTGTTTCTCCGATCGATCTCTCTGCTGTGAGGAATGCGACGATGAAACCTTTTCCGGCAATGAACTGCCGGAATACTCATCGGAGTCGGAATATTCTCGGTTTATGCAGGGAGAAGAAGATGTTGAGGAATGGAATATTGGGGAACTTATAGAACATGAGAGTGATTATGGGCCTGGCATAGATTATGTAACAAGATTTGAATCAAAGTGTCTTGATCCTTCTGCTAGAAGTGAATCCATTGCATGGATTCTCAAGGTATGCTATCATTTCTACTTTAAACCATTCTAAAGCAAAACATGCATGATGCCGCCACCAAAACACCTCGTAAGGAGTACTAATGGATCCAGAAAAAAAAATTCAGTAGATGGGAATATATTCTGTACCGAAGTAAACTCGAAGAACTATCGGCATATACTGGTTTTTTATTTATATTTTTTTAAAATCAAAACTATATCGATTTAATACAAACAGAAAAATTTCGGATCTGAGTGCAAGCAAGCATAACATGTTTCATAAACTCTCGTGATATTACATTTAATTATTTAGATATCAAACATAATTCTATATACCATATAAGGTTTCACTGTCATATCATGTTTTAAGAATTGTCATATGATCATGTTCTCTTAGAATCAAGGGCGGATGCAAGTGGGAAGGGGCGGGGGCGGGGAGCTTTGTCAATATACCACTATCGACTCCAATTTCCCCCCATCCCCTTCCCATTGCATCCGCCGCTTGATTCTAAGAGAACATGATCAAATGACAGTTCTTAAAACATGATAAGACGCGAAACCTTATATGATATATAGAATCGTGTTCCAAAATGTTTTGGGTATATCTAAATTCAAAAAAGTAATATCATGAGAGTTTATGAAACATGTTATGTTATGGTGTGACAATTTTGTTGCATATATGAAAATGGTTCTAGCAGTAGTAATTAGTCTTTCTTGATATGATAGAGTAATTAACGCGGGTTCCAAACTAAAGTGACACAACATAATTATACAATATTAATTAATCATGATATAAGATGTAATAAAATGAATGCGTTATTTATCGCTCATTTTGTTATAAAATTAGTATTTCCCTTCTTGATATGTAAAGTAAGTCAACTAAAACAGATTTATATGGTGGGAATTTATTTGTCCATTACATAGTATGAGTTGATATACGATTTTCCTCATCATGCATCAAAACTATGTATCCATAACAACCCCGCGCGCCGTGTGTTATCACGTTATATGGAATATATTCGTCTCAACAAAGTGTCCATTTTTAAAAAATAAATTATCTTATAAAAAATGTTTATTTATAAAACCAATATATTATTTATTGCATTTTTTTTTCATATATATACCCCTATATATGTTAGCATTTAATGTTTGTATTCATTTCAATTTCAATAGAAATATTAATTATATGATAGAGATATATATGTCATTTACTACTTAAAATACTACAAATTAATTGTTTTCTTAATCTGTTTGGTACGGTATTATATATTATACCGTTTTGAGGGTTTACTAAACTTATTTGCAATTTTCTTTTTGGTATTTTTGTATTTTCAAATAAATGCAGGTACAACGTTATTATGGTTTCCAGTCATTGACGGCATGTCTATGTGTGAACTACTTGGATCGATTTCTCTATTCTCGTCCTTTGCCGGTAACTAAACTCATTAATGCATGCAAATATATATATATATATATATATATATATATATATATATATATATATATATATATATATATATATATATATATATATATATATATATATATATGCACCTATCTAAATAGGGTTTTCACTTTCACACTATAATGATCGATTTCATTGATATATCAGATGTAATATTTATTAGAATGATGATTTAGGCACACACAACTCACACATAAAAAGTGCTACATTATCAAAAGGAAAAAAAAAAAAAAAAACCAATAAACATGGACCACAAAACCAATGGCGGATCTAAATTTTTTTTTTCAGTGGGTTCATCAGACCGTAAAATTATATTTTTTTAAAATTTGTTTCAGTAGGATCACCAGAGCCTAAAACTACATATTTTATTAACAAAACGATATTTTTTAACGACAAAACTACATTATTTTAATACTAAAAAAATCTCGAATCTCAATGGGGTCACGTGACCCACCATAATATACATACCTCCGCCCCTGCACAAAAATCATCGTTCCGTGGATGAGATGTGTATTATTTCTGTGTATTTATCATTTTCCTATTTATTATATTAATGTGATTATAACAATAATATTATATTTTGTTGAGAATCGAATATGTGAAGAACAACAAAATGCTCATAATATTGTCTTTTGTATTGTCAATATCAGGCAGTATAAATAATGTTAAAGAGTAGTAATAATACAATGACTTTTCAATGCATGGGAATGGCCTTCAATAATAATATTCTTCAACCATATTGTTAGGTCACTAAATAGTATATCCACCTAACCTTAGCTTGGAAAGTAGAAATAAGCAAATTTTTTTATGGAAAATTAAGGATAAAGACACAGTATTGATAACATGACAATTATGTATTTTTTTTTTATAGGGAGAATGATAACTTTTATAATTTTTAGAGTCTAAATTACTATAATAAAAAAAAAAAAAAAAAAAAAACGCACTGCTGAACCTGTAGGTCCTGTACCTGAGTTTGTTTTTTGTTTTTTTTTGTTTTTTTTATTTTGTTTCCTTTCTCATTTTCAAACTCTCATATTTTTTATCTAGATTCTCAAACCTGATGAAACTTTCACTGAATTTTTTATATTTTCATGTTCTTCAATTTGAGATTTGGTTCGATATAATTACATCGTTTTTCATGAGATTCACTGTCAAAAATCACTCAGCGAATCTCCCGAGTAAATCCCGAAAATCAGTTAATATCGACAATGAATTTTAAACAATAGTGAATTTCCACAGTGGATTTTCTGAAATCACATCGGAATATGTTGAATGTGGTCTCAAAATAAAATAAATGAAAAAATTAAAATTTGGTAAAAGAGTTTTCAAATTTGGAGTTCAGATATGAGTGTTTAAAAAAGATGGATAAGAGAGAAATTGTGTTGGTTTTTTTTTTGGAAAAAAATACGCTAGAAAATAAATAAATAAATTTTTTTGTCCTTTATGTAAAAGTTTAAAAAAACAGTCATTCTCCTTAATTGATTAAATGTTGGTGTCGTTCCCTCATTCCCTTTTTTTAACGTATCTTTTCTTTATACACACACTTTACACCCCACAAATTTCCTTTTAGCTTGAACTTTTATAAAAATAATAGTTTTGCACAATTTGGTTAATTTACGTAAAATATACATAATGGTCGATCTAACGGATGATTATTTTCGAAATAGTTTTATGATAATATCATTTTAAGCATTTTTTATATAAACGGAATAGTGAAGACGTGCCCTGAAGATTAAATGGTGTGGACGTGTCATTTTCAATAGTTTTGTGACAAAATAATTCTTTTTATTTATTTTACTCACCTACAAGTTAAAATAACAAAATATCTTAATAATTAGTATAGCTTTTTTTGTGTGAAGGAACTAACTTAATTAACATGTATTCAAAATTCATTTGGTAAGCCAGCTCACTTGTTAGCTAAAAAATGGTTAGATCTAGTCGGTATGGTTTTTTGGGGCTCCTCTTCTCCTTCGGATGTAATATCTGCTGGTTTGACAGACATGTTTTAATGAATTGATTTTTCTTCTAAAAAAAAATATTTTCATTTGGTACAAGTTATAATCAGTTTTAACATAGAATAATTTAATTATTAAATTAACATAATTAAGGTGTGGAAGCCCTAATATTATGCATGATTTTCTTTGTCTTGTCTAATTTAATCAGCATCTATTAAACATCAACTATATAGCATTAATGTACAACGTTAAATAGTTGTCATTAATATAATCAAGTTCACTTAAAAGTTGTATGTTTGTCCTTTTCAATTAGTGCTAATTATTTGAATTCCTATTTTTTTAAATAAAGATAATATTTATTTTCTCCCGCAAAATACAGGAAACAAGTGGGTGGCCTCTTCAATTGTTGTCTGTTGCATGCTTGTCTTTAGCAGTTAAAATGGAGGAACGTATGGTTCCATCTCTTATAGATCTCCAGGTATAATTCCATTTATGCCCTTACAAGTTCCTGTATGATAACAAACATTAATGCTACGATCAGAATCATTCATTATCTGACAGTAAAACATCTTATTAATTATTATTATCTAATATCTATTTAAAGAGGGGTAATGCCATTGACACAATCACTTAATCATAACTTGTGAGATAGTTTGATTGTTGACCATTGATCATCACGTAGAACTTATTGATCTTGATATAGGCTCCGTGATGATGTAAAATCAGATTGTCTTTCATTGTTGTTGAATGAGTGTGTCGGTATCATTTCCTTTAAAGAGGGGTCCATTCCCACTAAAGACGGAGCCAGATTTTGATGTTGGAGTGAGCTGAATGGATTATTATCGAATGATTGGGGTTGAATTAGTATAATTTGATGGATTCAATACTAGATTAATTATAAAGATTTTTTTATGTAATTAACACAAACGATTCCGTGTGGCCTTAGCCCCCCCCCCCCCCCCCCCCACCTCACCCTCCCCCTCCCTCTCTCAACACCATGACTACCTCCACCACATCATTAGTAAGTTCAGTGACACATCATGTTGCATAATTTGTTGTGTCAAAATGACTATCACAGTGTCATTATTCTTAAACTATTTATCTTATACATATTAATTTTTATTTTTTCTATAAAAGGTTGAAGGAGCAAAATATATATTTGAGCCAAGGACAATTAAGAGAATGGAGATTCTTGTACTAAGCATTCTTGATTGGAGACTTAGATCCATCACCCCATTCAACTTCATCAACTTTTTTGCATATAAAGTTGATCCATGTTCAAGTTACAGAGGGTTCTTGATTTCAAGATCCAGTCAGATTATCTTATCAAATCTTCAAGGTACCATCATTATTTTATATATATATATATATATATATATATATATATATATATATATATATATATATATATATATATATATATATATATATATATATATATATATATATATATATATATATATATATAAGCATCTTGAATAATATACTTAATTAATTTAATTATCATCAAATATGATAACAATAAACAAACTATATAGCTAATTACTCATATTGTGATGTAAAATCAACTGATTAAAGTGAATAATATTATAATGAGTGATGCATAAATATATTGTATCAATTTATAATGTGTTTCACGCTATGATGGCAATAACATTATTAAACTAAATAAGATTGGACAATATTTTATTCTACTTCAACTCACTAATTTAGCTATTTTCTTAGGAATTTATTGTGTACTTATAATTCTTGATTATTTTCTTCAACAGAGACTAGGTTTTTACAATTCAGGCCATCTTGTATTGCTGCTGCAACAATAATTTGTGCAGCAAATGACCTTCCAATTTTCTCTTGTGTTACTCCTCAAAATACTGAATCATGGTGCTATGGACTCCATAAAGTAAGATTGTATTTAACTAAATTTATCGTAATTATTCTTTTTTCTTTGTATAATTGATCATAATATTTGAGGGTTAATTCTTTTGTAGGATCAAGTGACAAGTTGCCTCCAATTTATACAAAAATTCATGGAAAATGATGTACCAAGAAAGAAGATTATTCCTAAGTGGTTACCCCAGCTACAAGTCATGTCACGGTTAAATATGATGTCGAATGAATCTTCGTCTTCATCTTCTTCTTCTTTATCATCTTCGTCATCTTCGAAAAGACGAAGATTAGACAAGAGTTTTTGGACAGATGATGAAAAGGGAACCTCAAAGTAAATAATAAAAATCGATAAAATACATATATAAATATATACCGCGGAAAAAACCGAGGTTGGAAAATCTAATCTTTTGAAAGGTGGGATGCATTATGAGATTATTACGGGGTTCATCCATCGTACTAATACTCTCGCATTGTTTTGAGAAATAAAAAATATATTTATATTACAAGAAAAATATTTTAAAAAAAATGGTATGTTTTTATGGTTGGCTATTGGGGTATAGCCATTATTTATAAGTCTTTTCAGATTACCTGAGGAAAGGGGATCTGGTATAAATATCAACAACAAGAACATGTACATTGAGGACATGGTGGGGTGTGTTTTTAAGTAATTAAAGTTGAAGGACTGAAGTGTAGTATTCATTAAATTTATTAATGAATACTTTGGACATGGTGGGGGCCTTCTCATTGGACTATGTGGCAACAATTTGTTGGGGCATTCAACTGATATTTTGCCAAAATACGGGGACTCAGTCTATAGTATGAGTGATGTATATACACACTTCAACAGTGTGATATCACACATGTGCATGTGTGTGTGTGTTTTTTTTTTTTTTTTTTTTTTTTTTTTGCGGGAAATTGCCTTTTATTTTGGTACTATAAAAACATAGTGCATGACAAGTTTTGTATGTGCAGCATGTGATGGATACATGTTTGCTATTCTTTTCATTTGTTTTTTTCCTTTCAAATATATATTTATATATATATACCGACAAGCCATTCAAAGTGGTGGAATTATACAAAAGGACTTTGGGGGCCTTTTTCAAGTGTGTTGTATTTGAATTCAATAATCAAATGAACATGAGTTTATGAATTTTCTCTTAAATTATTATTCTATTTCTTAATATATGTAATGTCTTCTATATAAAAGTGAGCCTTTCCCATGCATGGGATTTATCCAGTGTTATATATGGGTAAAATCATCCTATGAAATTTAATGCAGCTTGAGTCAAACTATAACTTCAATCAAAGGATATCTTGTTCTTATGGAATGGTATTATTGGGGGGCTGCTCTCGTTGTTGTTGTTGTTGTTTTGTGGTAACCTTAGCTAATTGAGTTAAACAAAATCACACGGCCTCAACATAAAATAAAAAACTGTGGTTCAGATTGAGCTGCATATGATAACTCTTCAAACAAAATAACCACCCTAAAATGATTAATATGTATAGTGTTACAGTAGTGTATAGAGTGCCATAACTAGTAAATTTTGCGAGCGATCCCCTAAAAGAAATACTCTTACCATTTTATTTTAACCTTCGGATGATATAATGGCCAGTTTTAATTGATTGAATGTAATTTAATATACTCAAATAAAATGAGTGTAATGTACTTGAATGAAATGAAACGAAATGACTGAAATGTAATATAGTTATTTATTTACAGTGTCTGGCATGCGATTGAATGAATGGACGGGAATCCTTAATATGTGACGCAATGGTGATATGTAGTAGATATAAAAGTGTGGGGTAGTAGGGTGATAGAGGTACATGAGGTAATGTAAATGTGGCATTGGGTGGGGGTGAGTATGGGGGTATGGTTGGGTGCATGATTTAGGGGTAGGGTTGGTAGGGGGAGTGAAGTTGATGAAGGTAAGGGTATAATGGTAGGGGTGGGTTGAAAATAGCGAGGTAGGGTAGCTAGGGTAAGTTGGGGTGAGAGAAAGGTGGTTGGTGTGAGTAATTAAGGTAGGTTGATGTGAGGTAGAATGAGATGGACGGTAAGGGTATGATGGTAAGGCTGAGTAGATGTATGGTAGTAATTTTAGAGTAGGGTGGTTGGGGTGGTCTGAGGAGGTTTGAAGTGATTGGCGTGAGCGAGGGTAAGGTACATTGGGTATGGTAAGGTGGGTGGTTGATGTGAGAGGAGTAGTTGCGGTTAGAAAGGGTGGGGGTGGGATGAGATGGGTAAGGGTGACGTCGGGTGAGACGGGTATATAGGGGCGGGTTAATTAGGTAAAGTGGTATGTGGTGGTCGGATCCGTGCTGATAAGGTAGTATTGGATAAATGGTGGTGGCGACATTGTATTCTTCCAATTTTCACCACATTATATTGCATTAATTTTCGAATGTAACGAAAATTGATCCATCAGTTTCAAAACATGGTAATAAAATTTTATTAACTAAATTCCATTATGTTATAATATTACCTAAACAATGTAACCTTCCATTATTTTCCTGTCTAAACTAGCTATAGTTAAGAGTTTCACACCATGTTATAATTTCTATTTCCATCAAACAAGTAATTGGTCCCCAAGTTACATGAGGCTAAAGAAGCACATGGTCCCTTTTTGGAAATAATAATAATAACTGAACATATTAGACAATTGATGAATATGACACCTTAATTGTTTAGTGAGCCTTTTTTTCTTGTGAGTGACCCATGTTTGTAAATTCAATAGGACTCCCCATATTTCAGACAACTTGACTTATATTTTCTATCAATTTTGCCCTTCTAAAACCCATAATTTACCATAATGACCTTGCATGGGACCATGTATGGGAGCTCTTCTACATGTCTCACCGTGAATGAGAAAAATTGCTTTCAAGAGCATAGTTCAGTGGTAAAAGAGTAAATGTGTTGTAGTGACACTATTGCCTTTAAGCTATGATGTGGAAGTCCAATACTCTTGTATTGAATTCTCCTAACAAAAAAATATGTACAAACAACCTTGTATTAAATCAACTACGAAGTTCTAAGGACGAGACAGTGGAGGTCTCTATTGGGTTGGCCTCAAATCAAATCATATCAAGTTAGTGGCCATATGTTTTGGTTAGTGGCTATAAATGTGGGATGATGGCAATTAGTGGGTTGGTATACCATTCATATAAATGCCTCGTTTCTAAGGGGGACTCGTTTGGATTAATGAAATGTAATAGAATGAAATGAATCTGATTAAATGAAATGCAGTAGAATAGAATGATATCGTTCCATTACTGCGTTTGATAGACAATGAAATAGAATCATTTTTATTCCATTCCATTCCATAGCTTTTTCAATGGAATGGAAATCACTAATTTTCATTTCTTTGGAATCAAATTAAATTCATTCTTAAGTTTCCAAACATGCCATAAAGTTATTTTTAAAGATGAATTTTTCACACTATTCTACCACTGCATTTTCATCTCATATAGGAGATAGTTTGCATTTCGTCGAAGAGAATATCGGGACACCGGATGAGTTCGTCGTCTGTTCGAAGTTTGAAGTGTCACTACATCGAATATGTAAACTGTTGTATCATGTAAGACAATTGCTAGCACCGTGGGCACTATAACGAAGAAAATTGTCTTAAAGACAAAGTGTTTACACTCGCCTCGATTTGAGTCTTTTCTTTTATTTTTGGATTTATTTGCATCAAAGCGTATATCTGCATCTGTTCGATCTATGTGAAGATAGTTGTTGTTCGATTTGTTCTTCTATTGTGTTTTAATTATAACATTGTACCACGTATATTGTGTATAAATTATAATCACATCAAAGCTTGAGTTCCTTACATTGATATGGGTATTGGGAACTAAATTCTAGATCGGTTCGAGTTTGATTTGATTTTTTTTCTCGGATAGTTCGGTTTGATACAATTCGAGAGCAAATATACCCGACTTGAATGCTAAATAAATCAATTTCAAGTATCCATATGCTTGACTTCTTAGCATAAGAGTACATCAATCTCTAGTATTCACAATTTAAGTTCGAATTCGTAGATGCTCCTAATCGAATTTCAATTTAATAGATGTCAAGTTAATAAAATTTGAAATTGATAAGCTCAATACTCGACTCGACTCATATTAATTAGACCCTTAACCGGAACTAGCCCAAAAAGAGTAATTAATGGCGGGCCTGTCCAGGCCTGATAAGCCAGTAGTCCAAAATCTAAAGCCCCCGACAGAACATGCTTGAGCTCGTAAAAATGGCAACGCTTTTCGCCGCTCACCATTTCTCCGCCGCGACGATGGCGGTTCCCGCCAAAAGTTCCTTATTACTCCCTCGACTTCCAGCTAGTTTACGCTCTTGTTCATTTTCCTTTCCTATTAAATTCAAACCTCTATTACCAAAGCTCTTCTCAATCCCCCTAAACGCGAAACAACCTCAGAAATACAGTTATCCTGATCCAGATCCAGAATTTGCTCTTGCTGTAAGCATTGATGTGGATTTTATTTCACGTAAATTGGATAATTGTTCATTGAAAATGAACTGAATTTTAATTTAGTTGTTTAATTTTGGATGCTGTAGGAGACGAAGAAGTTCAGAATGGAGCTAGTAAAGAAGCTTTTAATGGAAAAAGGTACTTATGGAAACGAGCTTGATGCTGTCGTTGACGTCTGTGCTGAGGTAAGGGATTTTTTTTGTGTGTATTCTGTTTGAAAATTTTACTTTGTATGCACTATGCAGATGAAAAATGCATTGAATGGGCGTGAAATGAGCATTAAGCAACTTAATAGATGTAAAGTTTACACCTTTCGATAAACTTTTGGGATTGTAGATTATGCAATTTTAACTGTTGAATTATCCATTTTGGTGTCAAATTCATAAGATTTGATAGAGACACAACAAAATACCACAACGAGCATAGCAAAGCATCTCAAATTTTCGTAAAAGCGTAACAAAAGCTGTTTCGATGTTGTGCTATGCCCCGTGTTGAGTTGAGTGGCGGACTCATGATCTTGACTAAGGGCGGGGGAGGGGGGCGCCCAATAACACGGTAAATGAAAATTTTTAGGGGGCAAATGAAACACATAGGGTATATAGTATTGGGTTTTTTTGGATCGCGGGGAGAGGGAGGGGCAATTGCCCACCTTGGTTATATGTAGATCCGCCTATGCCCATGTTGCTTGCCATTTGATTCAACTCTGCTTCAAGAATCTACTTAAATATCTTTAAGCTTAGCCTTTGGTGATGACTGATTAAAGTTTATTCTTTCCATGGGATGAAATACTGGATACTTAGACAAATTATTAGGTGTTTAAGTTCCCTGATAGGCTAGTTAAGGACTGCTTTATACCTTGTTGAAGTTAGTATATAGACACTAAACCAAACGTTATATCACGAGGGTTAACTGTCTAAGGTATCTCTTTAGCTTTCAATCCTTTAGATTCAACACGAGGCATATGCTTCAACGGTGGATCGTTGCTCTTTCTTTCTGGTGGTCCTATGGATCTTTAACGTCGATATACGTAGATACATAAGATTCTTGACAATGCCATTTCAACATATTGTGTATATCACTACCAAGATTAGGAAAACTGTTAAAGAAAATCTGTAAAGGCCCCTGTAATCTTTAAGTACGGGTACCCCTGTAAACGCTCAGGGAGCTCGGGAGTTTTCCCTCGACCGAGATGGTGATGGTTGTCGAAACCTTTCAAACTTTGTTACCCTAAAAACGAATCTGTAAAGAGATTCATCGAGTTGTCGTGGTATCTTATCATACATATCTCATTATACTGCCAAGTTTCAAAATTATATTCCAATATCATTGATTTTGTTACAGGGTACTTTACCTTAATCTGTACTTCCTTCATATTAGATATTTAACGAATTTCTGCGTACGGAATACGGAGGACCCGGAACATTATTAGTGGAACCATTCACTAACATGATGGTTGCACTTAAAGAGAAGAAACTTCCTGGTGCACCTTTGGCTGCAAGAACTTCCCTTTTATGGGCTCAAAATTATTTGGATCAAGACTGGGTTGATTGGAAGTCAGACGGTTCTTAGACCGAGAGTTCATCAGACCAGACCGTCAGATGAGTGCCCTGTGTGCAACATACTGCAACCATCTGACGGTCTGGTCTAATAGATGAATGCCCTATGTGCAACATAGGGTTGCAAATAGGGCACTCATCTGACGGTCCGGTCTAATAGAGTCCCTTCGTGTTAGATCTCGCGTATGAGAGTCCACATGACGACGAATTCAAGAACTATATGCAACTGGGGAAGAAGATGTGAGGATGATGAAATATGGAACTTATAATCATCAAAAGAGCCATTTATCATTACTCTTGTATATATGCTGTACAATCAACTTATTGAAGCTCAACAAGCCAAGAACTTCAAGTTATCAAGCGAAAAATCTCGTTTAATTAAAAGACGAACATCTTCAAATCCCGGCCTCTGAAATGCTATTCAAAGAGGGCCGCCATGATTTCGATCTTGAAGCTGCAAATTTTGATCTTTGTCTTTGTGTAAGATTTTCACCTTGTTGCAAACCCTAATAGACATGAATATATAAGTGATGAGATCCTATTCTCTTTTCCATGTGAATTAGTATAAGTCAAATCCATATTGAGATCTTTGTATTGATATTGGAGCAATTTCAACAAAAAATTATGATCTTTTATCTGACGATTCGATTCAATAGAGACTTTCTATCTAGAATCTTCTGTATAACGAATCATAGTATGAAAATCAAGAAACCATATTTAACTGAAGCAGTTACCTGGTAATTGCTATCCAATTGAGAATTTCCTTGTTCTTCTTCAATCCCATTATTTGAATCTTCTTGATCCATATCGGGTCGCGACCTTCCAATCGATACGGATCTACTTCTCTTCATCCTTCCATGCTTTTTTGCTCTTATTACAGTCATAACCTCTGCATACACAAAATACACAGTCAAATCATCATACAGAGCTCAAAAACATCAAATAACTTTTCATTGAGTAATTTTATCGAACACTTTGTAGACGGAAGAACCAACCTTGAGTAGTAACAAGCCGATAAGCTCTCCCAAGTAACAAATATTCATGAGGACGAAGAAGCTTTGATTGCGTAAAGCTTAAAACACTTTGGTCATCTTTATCATCATCTGCAGAACTGGTCGTCGAAGAAGAAGAAGAAGAAGAAGAGAAAGAGGGATAATAAGAGAGACGTAATGGCCTGGATTCATTTGCATAACATCTCCAGCAGTAACAGACCAATACATTCTTTCTGTTCTACCATTTGGATGTTTCAACACTAAATCAGCAACATTTGTGGCCTGACAATTGCCCATTTTCTGTTTTTTTCTTTGTGTTGTGATTCAGAAGATTTTTGATTTGTTGTTTCAGAGAGGAAAAAATGAGATGATGAATGAGAAAGGAGTTAGATAAGACACAAAGAACAAGAGATGAGAGGCAAAATGGTTAAGCCAAATGTGCTCTTTATGATGAACGGTGATATATATATATTATTGTCTTCACCACGAATTTACTCTCGGAGCACTACATCGACATTCGACTCTAACTTTACAAATATCGAATGTTCATTTTCGATCTCAATAAAATTAAACTTTACTCGGAGTATGATGTTACAATAGATCAAAGGCGATATCCATCGCCCATAGTGTCCATCCACCCGACCCGACAGAATGGTGAGGAGGTTAATTATAGTGGCTCATTAGCACTAAGGTGGGAGGACCAGGACACGGTGCCCACAAGGAGTCACTATAAATTCAGAGCTAACTCCCACACTACGCTGTCGAGATTCGATTATGCGTTTCTTGGTGCAATCTGCCACCCAAAATTGAACTGAGCTACCCATGCGGGTAACATGCACATTCACAATGGTTCTCTGAAGATGAGTCCACCACCCAACACCCCCCTTCCTATATCTTTTTATTGCACACGACCCTCGTTAAAAACGTCACTCTGAATCAACTATACTACAATGGGTCGGCTATGTTAGATTTTTACAGAGATCGATAATAGACATCGATCACTGTAAAGTCTCTATTATCGATTTCTGTAAAGTCAAATATTGAGTTTAAATTCGATTTTTAAAAGATTGAAATGTCAAGATGGTAATCGAAAATAGATTTATTTTTGCTTAAAACCCCCGATATCCGAACCCACTGGTCTGATTAATCCCAAGTTCAACCCGGATCGTGTCTGCATAGTCTAACTCTTACTCCAGGATAGTTTTATTATGGTGTCTTAAATAATTATGATTCCACGCACATAAGTTACTTTTGACATATTCAATATTTTTTCATAAATTATAAACTTGCTACAATTACGTCATTACTTAATCAAAATCATCATAAGTGTGACAGAAAAGTAAATATGCATATTATTAAAGTGTGACACAAAAACATGTGAATGGTACATCCTTTGAGTAAAATATACATTTTTTTTTTGAAGAGTAAAATATACATTGATTACTAAACTACTCCAAATGAACTAAATTATAAAGATTAACAGACAAAAACAACACAACATATTTTATTATATTTTTTAACATAAAAAGTTACGTGGGTGACCAATGGATGCCGGCTAAAGCCTGCTTATATTGTATACAAACAAATGCCAAAGGTCATAAGATTTATAATTATGGACATATATGTACATTTTCTTTTCCATTATTAACAACATCATAGTCGATCTATTTGTGTATCAGATTTCGTGTAAATTTTGACATATAGAGGTTGAAATCTGAACTCGACCCTTTCAGAATCGGGTTTTATGTATAAATTCAACTTTAAAAGATCAAATTTCGATGTGATGTCCAACGGTATATTGATTGTATTGAGGTCTATATTTTTTTCATCCTATTATTATTATTATTATTTCTTGAGGTCAACGTAATACAAAAGTTTGATTATAACATTGTAAATAACAAAATATATAGATTATTATTATAGATAATTACAAAGGCGTGGCCACTTGCCGTCGAAAAGGGTTTTTGTCGTTTCTGGGGGCCCAAAAAGTTGGGCCAATTATTTTATGTCACCCGCTCGTGTCGCGAATATTTTGGCGTATGCAGACCCGTTTCTATCGCTGAGTTGTTTATTTTGTTTTCTCCTTTTGAACTTTTTCTCTTTAGTGTAATTGAGTCGAATCGGTATTCTCTAAGGCTCGAGCTTGATTTGGCTTAGCTCGAAACTCAGCTCGTTCATGATTGAGTAACAACAGAGTAAAATTGAACTCGACTTGTTTGGTATTCATTATAACTCGACTAGACTTTTAATCTCGATTATTTTATTCAAAATCTTATAATTTTTACAGAATGGGGCAAGATTGAACTCGACTCATTTTTACTTGAGTAATATCATGTTTAAGATTCTTATATACAATAGTAACGCCGTTAGATCATGGAAATGTAAAAACCGTTGTGCAGTTAATGTTAGAAAATTAAACGAAAAATAACTCCAAAGTATATTCCGTCCCTCATAATTGTCACAAAATGGAACTACGGAAAATCTTTCTAGGATACAATGAAATTTCTTGATTCAAACAGTGACTCGTTTGATTAAACCATATACACTCAGAGAATATACTGATCATGCATATGATTTGATTGAATTCATGTTTGCGTTCTGATGCTTTTGTAGAGGCAAAACACACAATTTCTGAAATATTGCAAGAACAACAGACATTACTATTCTCGTATGCAGAGCTATATATTTTCGCCATTGCAAAGGTACATCCTTTCAGCCAGTGTCGTTTAGCTTTCGAAGGCATTGCCCCCGAGCCCCCACTACCTTCTCGACTCACGCGAATGGACGTTGCCCCCTAAACCCACTGCGACTTTACCGGGCAGCGTCGATCCTTGTTTTGTTACGACAACATTTATCTGAATAGCAACTCAATTGCAAACAATCACCAAAATATACAAATTATGAAGAAAAGAAAATCTAACAGGCAAGACCCTGGCGATGTTGTAAGGAACATGGGTTGAATACGATTACAACCACGATGTTGATGATGATGATGATGATGTGCTCCAAATCTATTATGGGAGCAGAGTGAACGTGTTTGACCATATCCTCGTTGATCAAGTCTAGCATGCTTGCCCCAAACTTACGGCGAGCATGGTAGACACTTTATTAAATGAGTGGAATCATTTTATTGAATGTGCGAATTTCGTTGCAACAAACGATCGCCTGAAAATGTACTTCAACAATGACCGGAACTCCTTGAAAATTCGCAAAAGTTGGACGATCGTATTATGAAAAGGAGTTTGTAATGATTGTGTTTGCAAAATACATAACACCCATTTTATTTGACACGATCTTTGATGCAATTCAAACAACATTTTCATTCAAAAGAAAAACCAAATAATTCATACCCAAAAGAAAAACAAAATCATTTACAATATTTCAAGACCTTTCTCACTATGGTACATTAAACACTTTCTTGATGAAAATCATCCCAATCTCTTAAGTTTCTTGCATAAAAAATCTTTACACTGAAAGCATTGAAGCAAGACTCTTCGCTCGTGTCGAGCCGATCTAATCATGATACGAATAAGGCTCGAGTGTTGTTGTTGTTGCACCCAGTTACTCACTTACATGGATCAAGGAAGAACTTATTGTGTCTGGATGGGATCAAAAGTGCTATGTCCATCGAAAAGTAACACTTAACTTATACCGTATACATGCAAAGTAAACGTTACTTTACGTGTACTCTGGGAAAGTTCGGTGTTTCTTTTTCTATGCACTCATCTTTAGTGCAAAATGCGATATCCCTCGCCCACGGGCCCCTCCACCCCGACCCGACAATTCTGTGCACTAATCTTTTATGTTGTTTCTTAGGCCCAACAGCATTGTCTTCTCTATATTGAACCATTGAAATGACTTCCATCCTGTGAAATTACTTGGATCTTCCCCATCAACTTCTCGGTTTTCAGTGACGTTACTACGCCTCCGTAGTCTAGCAGCAAAACTCGAGATCAGTTGTTGACTGTTCTGACACCATGATAAATTATCATCGCGCTAAAAGTGTAGAAGTGTTCATTTGTACGTTTGACACACGATTCCTTGTTTCAGCACAATCAGCAACACATTTCTGCCTCTGAAATGCTGTGTAAAGAGGGCTGCCATGATTTTGACCTTGCTGCTGCGAATTTCGTGGATTTTTTACTCTGTGATTGATTTTCATGTTGAATATCCTGAAAGTTTATGTTAGAGAATTAGCTTTTTCATAAAAATCAGCAAGAAAATGTAGGGACTATCTCTTTGTTGTTCTAATATACTGTCTAAAAGGAAAATGATATATCCATACTCCAGATATCTACTCGACACTTTTGTCACCGTTGATCAGAGTGTAATCGTGTAGAATCCTTTGATATGGACCCGGGACCCGGACCCCACCATGATCAATAGCCAGAAAAACGTAGAGTGATACATAGAGTTTTGATATCCAGGGTAGATGCATCATTACCATATCCAAAAACTGTTTGCAAGGTTGTTGTAATGCCCCGTTCTGAAAACCCGAGCTCATACCAAGGCACATACGGAACGACGCATATCTACTATGAATTGTGAATCAACTCGGGTTTTCAGCACGGGGCGATTAGTTTTGCAAAAACAAGATTACAACATCTATCCCTACATAATCATATCAACTATGACAATCCAGAGGCAAAATTAAGCTGAAAATGAAAAATCTTTTCATGCAATGTTTGTTAAACTTAAACATAGAGCTGAAGTAAATACCTTAGAGTTCTCTAATTGTTCTGTCAAATGAAATTCAGATTGCAATCTGCATATCCATTCAGTTTGATTCCTCTTTGTGTTCCCATATTTCTTTGCTCTTATTACCTTCATAACCTCTGCAAACAAACAACAAAAATCAACACCCCAGATTCCTCCAACAAAAATCAACACCCCAGATTCCTCCAACAAAAATCATACTCTATGCGTAATTTCATCGAACACTTTGTAAACGTACATTACTAAAACAATAAAGAGCTGAAATTCAGGGGAATTATGAACCTTGAGTAGTAACAAGCCGATAAGATCTCCCAAGTAACAGAGATTCATGAGGACGAAGTAGCTTTCCATGAGTAAAGCTTACAACTTTTTGATCATCATTCGCAGAAGAATCGATCGGAAGATGAATAACAAGGGAGACATAATGGCCTGGATTCAATTTCATCACTTCTCCGGCAGTCAAAGACCAATACAATCTTTGTGTTCTTCCATTTGGATGCTGTATCATTAAAGCTGCAACGTTAACATTTGTAGTTTGACAATTTCCCATGTTGAATTTTGAACTTTTCTTCTTCTTCTTCTATCTGTTTGAGAAGATTGAATTAGAGAAAAAGAAATAGGACGATGAATGAGAAAGGAGTTAGATAAGACAATAATGGAGAAGAAGCAAAATGGCAAGCAAATGGTCTCATTCGGATGATGCAATGGGTAGAATATATATATTTGTGTATGAACATTACTCATGAGGCTATGAGGCCTCTCCACGTGGCACAACCCCATCTCTCGTAAGACCAAGATCATCCATCAAATTTACCTTACACCTATCATTCATCAGGTTCGTTATTAAAGAAGTTCGTATCAGAATAAAAGCCTTAACTTCACATATACCGTCTTTTATATCAATTGACTGACATGAAGCATGTCGTTATGGGTTCATACAACCGACGTCATGCATCTTATCTTTGATCACTTACAACTGTAATGACGTAAGTCATCATTAGTCTCAGATAACCGTTACATTACGTTAAATGAACATTACATGCGTTACACCACTAATTCTAACCGCTCCATAATATTCACTCAGTACATTAAACGTGTCGGAATGCCTTTACCCACGGCTATGCTCTATATTAAGGGTTTTTTTTCGGAAAACAAAATCTAGGACCCTCTTACGCCTTGTTTGTGTTGCAGTAATTTGCTCGTGTATTTGTTGAGTCAAACTTTTGAGACCCGATTAATTACTTGTTCATTCATTACGATTTTACCCGGATGATATCCAATATCGTCAGTTGTCTGATTTGTTTATGCAAGTTATAACCATGTCGTTTTACTTGAATTGCGATGCTCGTTGTGATAGTCAAGGACTTAGCCAAGAGGGGTGGCTGGCTAAACCCACCCGATGGTTATTTTAATAACATAGGAAAACCTATATATTTCAACCCAAAACAATGAGTTTCATTCGACCATACAAATATCGAATACAAATATCGACAACAGACACATTCAAAGAAAACAACTTTTATTATATTTGATCGTACACACCCATTCTATATGAAGTAGAATATAAAGAATGATATACTTCCTCATACCTAAATATAAGTCATTTTGTTTTTTTAGTTTAATCACAAAATATAAATCGTTTTACAATACTAATGTAACAATTATTACATGTTTTTCCATCTTACCCATAATATACTTTTTATTAGTTTACAACTATTACCTTAATTATAACATTATTTTGAACTTTTGTCATTAAAATTTAGGACATTGATTCACTTTCACAAACTCTACGAAACTTCTATTATAATGTATATTTGAAGACTTATAAAGCAATAAATTTCATTTGATATAATATTTCTACAACAAAACATTACATTTGACAAACTAAATTCCAAAAATTACCATACAAAAATCAAAGTTTCATATTCATGTATATTTTTGTATAAAAGAGTTGCATACGTGCATGACCAAACAGTGCCGGCGAGAGCCTGTATTTTTGCCATATGGAAATCATTAAGAGACATTAATTAGATAAATATATATATACATATTTTTGACATTAAGAGCTAAACTTATCCTAAAGCTATTTATTAATCATAATAATAAATTAATCATTTCCCATACTGTATAATTCGATCATTCTTAGGCGTGCAAATTGAGTTTGAAATTTTCCATCGATACATGTTATATTCGGGGCTCCGTCAACTAGTCCTCTTTTTTTATATACCCGCCTTTGTCTCTACCATTTGGCCTTTGCAGACCCGTTTCAATCTCAAAATTTAATATATATATATATATACTAGTATGAAACCCGTGCAATGCACGGGAGAATGTAAAATTTGAAATTAAACAGTAGAGGAAAAATGACAACATAAATCAAGGAAAAATATTGTTTTTGTATTTGAAACTTATGAATACATATTTACATTTCTCGTGTCAGTTATTGTTCATAAGTTCTGCCCATTAGTTACTGTCATATCTTCTCATAACTATCAGAAGGTTCTAAATACGCTTAACAGCACACACACACACACACAAAACAGCATCATCACACCCATGGTCATCCACTTGTTACAATAACAACATAACAGACAGACAAATAAGCATTTCCCAGGTAAAACCCAGACGTGCCTCAAGCACATGTAATGAGTTCATGCATGTCAACATTCAACCCAGCTGAAAATGTAAGCAGTAAACCAATATACTGCTTCCATCAAGGTAAGTTTACTGTGACTTAATTTCTAGCATGATTGCTCATCTCATGCTTAGAGAAGGTAATCAGGTATCGTTTTTTTCTCTAGTAGCAACATATTTTTTAGCATGAGCTGCTTACCGTTTTAGTTAAAAGAAGCACTTGGAATGCCTTTTTTAGTAGGCAGTTGGAACCACTTATTCATCCTCTCTTCCTTTGCATTATTAATTCAGCTAAGATCAAAGTAAACCATAGACTGTTCTTATTCAATTGAATCCCTCCCATAAATGAGGGGGGGAAAACCATAAACACTTGTTTATTTCCTCCCCAGAATAGTGAAAGCTGTCTCACATCCTGAAATTGCTCCATCTATTCACCTACAGACAAACTATGATAAGGTTTCACCAATCCCTCTTACTCGTGGTTTGTAAAATCAGCCAGATTTCCGAACTCCATCTTCATCGTCGGTGACGTCGTAGATTTTCTCAACGGAAATAATCGACAGCTGTGCAAAATCAGCCCGATTTCCGGACTCCGTCGTCATTTCTCAGTAATTTCTCAATCGATGTATATGATACACATGCCTGAAAATGAAAGGTCAACCAGGGGATTAATGATGACAACAAACATATAAACTCATGCCTAAAATATCACATACATTATACAGAAGTATAGTCTGTATTATATCGTTTGAAAATGGTGTGTTTATTAACGTTGTTTATTTTAACATTCTTGCAGCTGAATGATCTGGAAAAGTTGGGTTTGTCAACTAAGCAGGTAATCATTTAGAGAGTGTCATTCATATTCTGTGTAATCATTTTGATTCAAAATAATGTGCTCTCCAGGTTTTGGATTATTTTTTCAGGTACATAACATATTTAAGAGAGCGGCTAGAGGTGTATTGGAATAAAACTATGAAGAGAAGATAGAAAGAAGACTGGTAGTATTAGGGGTGACAATAGCCTTACTTTTGTGTATACTGTTTGTACACAATCTTGTGCAATGTACTTGTTTGTACTCTTTGTGTTAGAAGTGACAATAGCCTGTATATAGGTGCTAATATTTTAGTTGATTTATCTGAATTTGGGTGCTCTTATGCCAATTGCAGAACTGCACAATACCTGGGGGAATGAACAATCATTTTCATTTCCATTTGTCTGAAATGGCTTTCCCTCATTTCCATCAGTCCTCGACTTTTCTAGAAGTATCCGTGTACGGCGTCCTCTAATAATAGCCTGCATTTTCACAATGGCTTGAACACACCGAAGGCTACCAACAGCATGATTCCGAACGATCCACGTACAGCCACTTGCAACAAAATAATGTTCTTTTGCTTCAATAAAATTCTCTCAGCCTGGTAAAACAATACTTGTAAATATGAAAACATCCTGATTGAGGTTTAAAATGTTAAACACTACAATTGATCAAAAGCTCTTACCAGAAATCCTCTGATAGCAGCCTGTATGATAATTAAAACAGTTTCATCATGGTTGACGGAGATGCTGTTAGCATCACTTACATCAACGGTCTCAGACAATTCTTACTCTGGTTTGGGTGCTTCGGTTTTCTCTTCTGTCATGAAAAATTTAGATTTATCTGCAATATGGGAGTTAATATGTGGTTGGAAGCTTACAGTAGCAGCATCGGGCATCGCCTTGTTGCCAGAAGACGTTTCTGAGGCAACTGAGTTGCTTAGCCCCCTGTGTCTAGCAGATCTCTTCCATGGGCTCCATTTACTTCTATCACTTGAATTCTTCACCTGAATCGCCGTGACGAAGTAGATTTTCTCAACGGAAATAATCGACAGCTCTGCAAAATCAGCCTGATTTCGGACTCCGTCGTCATCACCGGTGACGACGTAGATTTTCTCAACGGAAATAATCGACACCCCTGCAAATGTACATCGTAAATATGGTTATCGTGAAATAATATCCCAGGAAAACCACAAAACCAAGTTAGCTTCAAGTTGCATTGAAACATAACTTCTTAATCAAAATAAGTTCATCAAAATACTTGCACCATTCCACTCAGATTCATGTCATACTAAAGCTATTATTTACACACACATAGAACAACAAAACACACAAATAAACTCCATTCAACATGTCATCTTTGGCTCATTAACTCAAACTACCAACTGCTGAATTAGCAAATGAAAACAATTTTTTTTTTCAATTTTCATACATCAAAAATGGAAATTGGAGAGAAAACGGTGATGAATAATTGAATTAAAGGTACCTGATTCTTGTTCTAAGCATTTGTGGACTCAGCCTAGCCAATATGCTCAAGAATGTTTTTTTTCAAGGGCCATTTACATCAATATTAATACTTTTTACAGTAGCAAACATATAGACTTGACATCCATCTAGAAAGTATATCCAACTTAACTGGATAGACCAACCATAAGAACACTCTTAAGAGTACAGACCAAGTCCAATTGGAGTCTATCTCCAAATAAAAACTCTTCAGGGAAGGCAAAGCTCAGACTTTGATGTTCTTGCTTTGGCTTTCAAAACCACATCATATTTTTACCCTTACCTAGGGAGGATGTTAGTGTAGCACTGAAGCTGCCATGGTGCTTATATTAGAATTTCAAAATCATACAGTCATGCTTTATTCACCCTAGGTGATGGAGAAATCAGATGACAAAAGAATGAGAAAATAGAACTGAATCATACGGCTTTTCATCCATTCCAGCTGAAGAAGTGCCATTGGAATGTGCTGAACTTCCTTGGGTAGGTGAAGAAAATCATTGCCTAAAATAAGCAAACTTTCCCTGTTGATGTGCTTTCGGCCAAGCCTAAGCCGAATGGTTAAAATTCTAAATATACAAATGTAAATATAAAATTTTAATCTTCCATATATAAAAGTAGAATAGTGAAAAGTCATGCAAAAAAAACAAAAAGGATGTCACCTGAAACTAATGCGTGTGCTTCAACTAAACAGAGCGCTTTGTAGTTCACAATTCATGCACCCGAGAAATGAAAATGGAATTATGCACCTGAGAAATGAAAATGGAAAACAATTGTTCAAATTGTTGATAAGGTTATATAAAAACTCTGAGCATAAGGAAATACTCACTTCTTTAACTATAATAAAAATACTATAATCAACAGCAGAGAGTTCGACTTCCATGAAGATTGAAAAGATCATAAGCTGCAACAAAAGCAATGTCTCCACAATTTGTACAGAAGTGTGCAAAACATCATAGGCCTAATCAATTTGAAAACATATTGGAATCAAAATTGCACAACATACTTCTGTTTCTGATTTCCGTGTAAGTATTTTCTCAGCAACAGTACCGACAATTAAATCGATACACGGAAACAAACACTCGAGAAAAGACTGAAATAAATAGGAGACCGATTTGCTGAATGTAATTCAAATGATTTCCGTGTAAGTGTTTTATCAGCAACAGTTCCGACAATTAAATCGATACCCGAAAACAAACACTCGAGAAAGGTCTAAAATACATAATTGGATAATCATTGTAAAACAATATAAATGAACGGAAAATGTGATATACTCACCAAAACATTTATTTTCAAATTCCAATCAACAAAATGTGATATTCCCAGACAAATACCAATTCATTGAATTTCAGAAATACGCTCCATCTCTACTACTAAGCAAATCACCTCAATTGACAATAACAATACATAGTACACACAATTAATTAAAAAATTAAAAATCCAAACCTCTCCTTGTTGTCGTTGTGTGGTTATGCAGCAGATGACGAAGACGTCTGCGAAGCTATATTATTTCCTTCCGCTGATTCCCCTTGATGATTAACAACTACGGATGCATTATCAATTGAGCACCTGGCTGATGATCGGCTCTTTCGCTTGTAAGTCAAAAGAACCTCAGTGCCAGCCATCACGCGTCACTGCAAATAATAAGATAAAACACTTCCTTTCATGAAAAAATGGCAACATGCATCCTACCAGTGATGGTTGAAATAGCAACATATTCATTGCACCTTAAGAAAGAAACCAAGTTCATATCTAACCAAAGCACCATTCACTCACAACTGGAAAGTTTTCATTAGTATCAATAATTTCCCAAAACACATCTTACTTCATGATTAATTGAATCTAAAATAATAGGATAATTCCTAATAGAGAAGAGAACATATATTTGTTTCTTATTCGTCAGAGGAGCAGAATCACAGCAACTACATACGCTTCAACATTAATTATAGAAGATGATTCTGCAACAGAGACGACAGAATTCCATGTCCAGCCACCAAAACAGCCCCAACCCCAAGCCCAAGCCCAACCCCGAACAAACAAACAAACACACCACAAAAAATACAACGAATTTGTTCCATTACCGTTAATTTTAATGTACAGTTCCAGTTTTCCTTTAAAGATTCAACTCCAGAAATTTAAAAAAAAAATACTAAAAGAAAAAAGAAAGCCAAAAGAATTACCACATTCCCCAAATAATATTAATTTTGAAAAAAAAAAATCAATAAAGATGAGCTAAGCCACTTCACCACGAAAAAGGAAATTTATCAAAATCAAAGATGGTTATCAAAAGGGAGAAAAGTTTATATAGCGTACCAAAAAGCAAAGAACCTACCAAAAAGCATTCATGAAACATCAAAATCAAAGAACCTACCAAAAAGCATTCATGAAACATCAACATCAATATTAATGAAAGGAAATATAAGCATAGCTTGTTTTAAGAATTCACCTTTGCTTTTCTTTAGAAATTTTGAAGCAGAGCACAGAAAGGAAAAAGATGGTTGCTTTTTGGATTGCTCTGAAAGCATCAGGAGAGAGACTATGAGAGACAGAATGGGAAACAGTGCTCCGGCCACGGCCACTACCCCGCCATCCGGTTGCATACAGAAACATCTAAGAATTACACTATAATCACCCACTTCAAATATGGAAAGAAAAAAAAAATCAATCAAAGTAAACCAAAAAGAAACACACGCAATAGATTGAAGTATTACAGTGAAGGAAGAGAAGAGGGAGTTTATGGATTGAAAATAGGTGGATGGATCCGGTTTTGTTGTCAGGCATGGAGAAGTACCGTGGGATCGTGGGGGAGTGGAAGAACGTGAATGGTAACGTCTGCAAAGTCATGGGCGAGTTGGATTTTTTTATTTTTTTTTAATGAAATTCTGAGTTATAGTAAAACGGGTATGAGCGGCGGGTCAATTAAGGGTCTTACCTTCTACTCGGGTCGATTGACGGTTTTTCGATTGAAATAATATAATATAAGATATATATATATATATATATATATATATATATATATATATATATATATATATATATAAAAGCCTGCGAACATGTTCTACAGCATTTCGGGGCTCCATCCAATAAGCTTACTTTGGCATATGCAGACCCGTTTCAATCAATCAATTTTTCTTTTAATTTTATATATAAAGTTTCGATTAATTACTTGTTTATTTTTCCACTCAAAAAAAAAAAAAAAAAAAAAGAATTATACTTGTTTATAAACAAAATAGACGGCATATTTGGCTGTTTCCAACAAAGGATGGAGTTGGGACATCTGTTTTTACTGTTGCACAGATAAAGAACACGAGAGTTGACACAACACATTTTATATTTTTGATTATGAGTTGGACGTTAATTAATCATCACGTAAACCAATTATAATTAGAGTAATGGTACTAAAATAATTATTTCGACACAATAAGTGATAGAACATGTCTTTACTTCATTTATTATAATAGATTTGTCTTTGTATTATGATGAAAAAATATGTTGTGTAAATTATTGTGTCCGAGGTTTATGAGCTAAGCAAATATTGTTTCTACTACTAAAACTTTCTTCTCTATAAAGGAAAAGCTCTAGTTTTTTTTGAAACCAATATAGTATATTGCAAAATGGGCATTTAGATATTACTTCATTTAGTAACTTTAGTAACACTATTTACGTTATGAATGTAGTCCCGACTAGTATGTGTAGAAGATATTCGACAAGTGCGGATAAGACGTACAGTAAGTTTACACAACTTGTACATATATAGGTGTACGACATTTGTGCAAGAAAGTTGGGCTCAACAATTGCAATCACGTTTAGACATTTGTATGTTCGTGGGACATGTTTCGTGCAAAAGACGATATCCTTAGAGACATTATCCTTGAGATACATACATGGCAAACCTGCTTATAATGCTGTGCTAACTGAAGGTAATTCTGTTGATTATAATGTGACTATAATAATTGGCTGAAAATATGGAAAGGTAAGAATAAATTCTTTATCTATCTTTGCCTGGGGTTCCAAAATTCTGACCAATGTTGAAAGGTTAAAACCCCCCCAAAATTCTTCTGCTTAATTAGGAAATGCCCTTATGCTGTTGATATATGGATCCGGGGGCGGATCCACGTGCCCTAGGGGGTCCCGTGACCCCACTGGATTTTTTTTAAAAAAAAAAATATTAAAACTATGTAGTTTTGTTTTTAAAAATTATCGTTTTGTCGATAAAAATTGATGTTTTAGACTCCGGTGACCCTACTGTAATTTTTTTTGGATAAAAGATGTAGTTTTAGACTCCGATGACACCACTGGAATAAATTTCTGGATCCGCCACTGTATGGATCGTGCATTTTCAGAAATGATAATTCTGACTCTCTCTTGTATTACCACTAATTCTTCTGATACTATTCTGGTCAAAAATGGAAATTATACTGGGCCTAAGAACACCCTTTTTTTTTTTTTTTTTTTTTTTTTTTTTTTTTCATTTTTCGCAGATTTGGAAGATAGAAACCTTTTTATTTTCACAGCAGCGGCCACGTACGGCGTGACAGTACAATTTTTTTCCAGATGTCAAGAAGTGTGATGGCCTTGGGTCTTGAAGAGGGTGCACCACCAAGATCAGGGTTGGGCAAGAAGTATTTAGGTACAGGTGCCAATCCATACACTCTTGAAATACCAGTTTTACCCTCATCTCCTTCAGAAATTGGAAAATCAGGTCGTGTCAGACCTGACACTTGAAAATCAGGTTGTGCCTTTTCTGACATGAAAAATATGGTAAACGTAGAGATCCTTACGTTCAGACGTAGAGATATCTACGTTCAGACGTAAGGAAATATAACTAACATAAAACGTTGCAGTTAATCTTTCCCTAGGTTTAAACGTAGGGTTTCTACGTTTCAACGTAGGGTTTCCACGTTTCAACGTTTAAACGTAGAAACTATACGTTTAAACGTAGAGAAATCCAAAGGAGATATTTTGCAATTTAGCTACGTCTAAACGTAATAAAATCTACATTTAAACGTAGGTTTTGTACGTTTAAACGTAGCTTTTCTACGTTTGACAGTGGTAGATGGATATTAATGTTGTTGTAAGGTGCTTGTTGAATATACACCACATTAACGGGATTTTTCTCATTCCTTCAAAGGCTTTGAATCTAATATCAATTTTGTGCTCACTTCTTCATCTTTCAAGTCCATTTCTTCATCATTCAAGTGCTAAAATGGGTAAGTTATTGCTATCTTATTTATCTTAATTCAAGTGCTCAATGTGTGTATGTTATTTATATTTGTAGTAATCATATGTCTAAAACCGAAACGTGTGTTTTAAGTAGGTTGTTTATGTAATGTTCATACTTCTAAGTAGTGTATTTAAGTATTTTCTTAGGGTTCAATTACTAGGTTTTAGTGTAATTAATGATATTTATTTAACCGAAATGTGTGTTTTTTATGACGGTTAAAATATACCTATTTATGTCATCAATTATAACCTTAAATCGGAGTTAATTATATATATTTCATATTAAATCACTTGTTTATATGTATTATTTAATGATAAGTGATTATTAATGTGATAATTGGTATTTAGCTATTTTTATTATAAAAGAGCAATTAATTGTGTGATAAATACTGATTTTGCAGATCATACCGAATCGGGAAGATAATTATCACGCAATCGAGAAATCTCAAGATAAAAGAGAAGAAAATCGGAGCATTAATGAAGAGACAAATCAGATCAGCATAGAAGAGTGAAGTGGGGAACAAGTCAGACGAAGCCAAATTGAAAACGCGTAGAGAGGGAGGCTCGGTCGACCGAGCCATGCCATCCGGTCGACCGAGCGTGTAGGTTCGGTCACCCGAGCCTAATTTGATAAATGCATGTCAATCTTCTGGATTCTCCCTATGTCGGCTACAACTCCTATATAAACAGCAGCCACGATGATGAGAAGACACACCACTACAACACAAAACAATTCATACAATTTTAGCTTTTAAGTTTTAGTTTTCTTTTCTTTATGTTCTTTCATTGTGGATTCGTCGGATTCTCCGATTAGGGAGCACATTAAAGAGTGGGAGTCACTCTCATCTTCGAGGGTATGACTATTCAATTATGCAATCTTTATTCGTAGATCTGTTATATTTCATTATGGAGTAGTTTTTCTTGTATTGATTGCGTGATGTAGATTTATTTACGAACCCATGTGTTTAGGTTAGAAACGTTAAGAAGTAATCATGATTTGTTCCGACACGGAAGCGTGTTCGGTCGACTAGACGTGTCACTCGGTCGCCCGAGTGCTTTGTCGTTCGGTCGACCGAGCGTGGCAATGTGTAGGGCAATATTATGATCGGCTTCGACTACGTCGATTTCTACGAATTGGAATTAAAACGAGTAATTAAACCCGATCAACTTAGTTATTCGTCATCATAATTTAACATGAAACCCAAAAAGTGATTGTTACTTAGGATATAGATTGAATCGGCATCTAAGAAGTACGCCTTACCCTAGAATGTTGCTTAGATGAGGTTACGGTTTATACCGGCATCCCTAGTCTCGTAATTGTGTCAGAAGTTATATGAGATGGAGGCATTAAAAAGCGAAGTCACGTAATGGAGGCACGATGATTTAGATGGCCTAACCGGAACTAAATCTACCTTAGGGGATGACTCCCGTAGTCATAATAATTAATCTTTAACGTTTGTTTTGTCTCGTTATCATCCTAATTCACATGGGGGAGTTATAATCTACTAGCGTAATCAATACTATTTGTCTAGATAATATCAACCATATTATCCGTGCTTTAGTAGTCTTTAGTTTGTCTTTGTGATCTTTTGTGTCTTATGGTTGTCACTATTTTATTTACTGCATTTAGTTGGTCGTAGACCGTCCTTTCAATTTAGTTCTAGTAGGATAAAGTTGTGTTTTAATTGTGCTGAGTCTCTGTGGAATCGACCTCGACTCTATCTGGCTATACTACAGTTGAACCTAGTTCTCTTGCTAGTGTGTTAGTAGGCATCGAGTTAATAATTTAACTTGACCTCAATCAAGTTTTTGGCGCCGTTGCCGGGGACTCGAGTCATTAAATTAAGATATAGCTTATTTTGTTAGAACTGGATTCGTGAATATTCTGTGAATAAGAGTCTGTATATTAAAACAGTGTCGTAAAAAATAAAATAAAATAAATATAAAAAAAAAAGTGTTCGGTCGACCGAACAACATCCCTCGGTCGACCGAGAATTAGTTTCCTTTTCTGTTTCTGTTCTGTATCAGTTTTACAATATTCTGCTTCTGTTTTATTTACGTTTTCTTTTCTCAAACTTATTTCGAGTCTGTTTTAGTTTTATTTAGTTAGTTAAAGGCCTAGCCTTTACTAGTGATTAATTGTTTTATTGTTGTTTATTATTTTATAGTACGCTACTCGGAAATCGAAGGAACCACTTGAGCCATATAATCCTGAGATAGAGAAATTTGCGAGAAGGAATAGGAAGTTAGCTAGAGAATTGGCTAAGCAAGGAGAAGAGGATCCAAATCTTGAGGAAAGCGAGCAAGGAGTGGAAGAAGGACATACAACCGATCATTCTGAGCATTCTGAATCTGAAACAGAAATGGAAGGCAATCCGGTCAATCCAAACCAGGTACCTAATCCTGTTATTAATCCTGTTATTAATAATGCCAATAATGTGAATGCAAATGCTAATAATGAGAACCAAGCCCTAGTTCAGGGAGCGAGGCGTACTTTGCAAAGTTATGCAACGCCCACTTTTGAACAATTCATTCCCGCTATCGTAGCACCGCAAGATGCTGCAGAAGTCTATCACCCTAGGCCTAATGTAATTCAAATGGTGACCAATTATTCTACCTTTCATGGAGTCCAAAACGAGGATCCTGGTGTTCACGTGACGAATTTCTTGGAAATCGTTAGCACTGTGAAACCAGAATTAATCCCGGAGGGGAACATTCGTCTTAAGCTTTTCCCTTTCACTTTGAAAGATAAAGCTAAGCAATGGCTTCTCTCTTTAGAGGCCGGATCTATCACTACTTGGGAACAATTGTTGCAAAAATTCATGAATAAGTACTTTCCTTTAGGAAAAACTTTTAAGTTACGCCAAGACATCCTAGGATTTAAGCAACAACCTGGGGAGAGTTTTGATCAAGCTTGGGAGCGTTTCAAGGAAGCTATGAGGAAGTGTCCTCATCACGACATCTCTCTTTGGCTTTTAATGCAAACTTTTTACCATGGGTTGAGAGAGACTGAGAAAATTAGAGTAGACGCCTCCAGCAATGGAGCGTTTGTTCTTTTATCCCCTGAGGAGGCACAAGGGAAGATGGAAGAAATAGCGATGAATAGCCAATGGGGAGGCAATGACATAGCTACTTGTGAAGATGGCCGCCGACATATTTGATGATAGTGCATCTACCAAAATCTTAGAACAACTTTCTGTTATCAACAATAAGGTAGATGGGATGCAAGAGAGGATGACAAGAGTAGAGAAAGGGGCTGGAATCGAGGTAGCACCTCAAAGTGAGAATACTGGTACTGAAGAAACCAATTATATCGGGGGAGGGTATAGGCCTAATCATAACCATCCTGGATTCCGATATAGTGACATTAATGCAGGAGAAATGCCTAAACCGCCTACCACTTATGTGCCACAGCAAACTAAAACTTTTGGTTGGGAAGCTGCGATAGAAAAACTGAGTAATGTCGTCACTGACAATATGGGACAACTTTCAAAATCTATGGCTGAATTAGCCACTAACTTTAGCCAATATTGTCAGAAGACCGATGCCAAGGTGACCAATCAAGAAGCTCTAGTCCAAAATCTCACGCATCAGGTAGGACAACTAGCTGAGCAAGTCTCAACTAGACCTCCTGGAGGGTTGCCCAAGCAACACATAGAAGAACCCTAAGGACTTGAATGCGATCATGACAAGGAGTGGAAAAGAAGTAACTCCACCATCCCTGCAAGAGAAAGAGAAAATCACAAAGAATAAGGATGGTGAGCCAAGCAATGATACCAATACTTCCGAGTCTTTGCCTAAGCAAAGAACGTATAAAGAACCTGCTGGCCCTAGAGTTGAACTTTACGATAACAAGTATCCAATTTTCACTGATGTCGATCCTTCAACTCTACCTTATCCTCCACCAAAGCCGAAGCCTAAGTTTGATAATAAGAGGTATAAGAAGTTCGTGGATATGTTTAGTAAGTTACAAATCAATATACCGCCGTCTCAACTAAAAGGAAACTTCTAGATTTAGAGACCATATGCCTTAATGAGGAGTGCTCAGCCATTCTTCAACATAAGTTACCCCCAAAATGCAAAGATCCGGGAAGCTTTCTCATTCCCTGCACCATGGGTAACGTATGTTTAAACAAAGATTTGTGTGATCTAGGAGCAAGTGTGAACCTGATGCCACTATCTATTTTTCGGAAACTAGGCATGAAAGATCTTAAGAAGACCTCAATCACATTGCAATTAGCTGACCATTCTGTCAAAGAACTATGTGGAGTGGTTGAGGATGTGCTAGTGAGGGTCGAAAAGTTTGTATTTCCTGTCGACTTTGTGGTATTAGATATGGAAGCTAACTACGAAGTGCCCTTGATATTAGGGAGACCTTTCATGGCCACTAGTAGAACGCTAATTGATGTTTACAAAGGCGAGTTGGTATTAAGAGTGAACGAAGAAAGAGTTGCATTCAATGTCTTCGACACTATGAAGCAACCTGATGATGGAGAGGATGCATGTTTCATGTTAGATTCCATTGATAGGATTGTTCAAGAATTTCAACAACATGAAAGTATAAAGGATTTCTTGGATGCTGTCTTAGAAGAAGAAGATGAAGTCAAGTACGTGAGTAGTGAGGAGGAGAAGATGATATGGCCAGGATGTAGTAGAGGGACCCCAAGGCCCGTAGAGGAAGTAAGTGCTTTGCGGAGATTGAAAGATTCTATCATAGACCAACTTGGCATAAGTACTTCGAACTCAAACTCACTTTGGTCAAAAGTTGAAGACCTCTTTGGAAGAACCTCCCACAAATTTGACTTTAAAACCTCTTCCCGCGAATTTGAAGTATGTATTTCTTCAAGATGAGACTTTGCCGCTGATTATATCTTCTTCCTTGACGGACTTACAAGAGGAGAAACTAATGAGAGTTCTGAGAGAGTACCGCGGAGCATTTGGATGGACCATAGCTGACGTTAAGGGCATTAGTCCTAGCGTATGTATGCACAAAATCTCTGTGGACCCTGAGAAGAAAGCGGTTGCACAACCTCAGAGGCGTCTAACCCCACAATTAAAGAAAGTGGTTAGGGATGAGGTCATAAAAATGCTAGAAATGGGAATTATATTTCCAATTGCTGATAGCGAATGGGTAAGCCCTATCCACGTAGTTCCCAAAAAGGGAGGATTGACGGTGCAAGCCAATGAGTTGAATGAGTTAATTCCTGTGAGGCTAATCACCGGTCATCGAGTATGCATAGACTTTAGGAAACTAAATGATGCGACTCGTAAGGACCACTTTCCTCTTCCCTTCATCGATCAAATGCTCGAGAGACTGAGCGGGCATGCTTTCTATTGTTTTCTTGACGGATATTCGGGATACTATCAAATCCACATCTCGCCCGAAGATCGTGAGAAAACAACGTTTACATGACCATATGGGACATTTGCGTATAATCGAATGCCCTTTGGATTATGCAACGCTCCCGCAACATTTCAACGATGTATGATGTCATTATTTGTGGACATGGTGGAAGATTTCTTAGAAATCTTTATGGATGATTTCTCCGTGTTTGGAGACGATTTCGATTCCTGTCTCACACATCTAGCACGAGTGTTGAAGAGATGTGAGGAGACGAATCTTGTGCTTAACTGGGAGAAATGTCATTTGATGGTTACGGAAGGTATAGTACTAGGCCACCGCATATCAAAGAACGGTATAGAGGTGGATAGAGCCAAAGTCGAGGTGATCGAGAAATTACCTCCACCTACTAATCTTAAAACTTTGCGAGGTTTTTTAGGCCACGCCGGATTTTATCGTAGGTTTATCAAGGAATTTTCCCTGATCTCTAGACCTCTTACCGAATTATTGGCCAAGGATGTGCCATTCGTGTTTTCAAATGAATGCATAAAAGCTTTCAACGAAATAAAAAGTAGACTAATTACTGCACCCGTTTTGGTCGCACCGGATTGGGATCTTCCGTTTGAACTGATGTGTGATGCAAGTGACACTGCTGTTGGCGCCGCTTCGGGTCAAAGAAAAGATAAGATCTTCAGACCTATTTATTATGCAAGCCGGACTTTGAATGCTGCCCAAAGAAATTACGCCACAACGGAGAAGGAACTTTTGGCCGTTATCTTTGCTTTTGACAAGTTTAGATCTTACTTAGTGGGATCTAAAGTCACTGTGTGGACTGACCATGCGGCTCTTAAGTATCTCCTAGCAAAGCAAGATTCAAAGCCTAGATTGTTGAGATGGATTCTACTGCTGCAAGAATTTGACGTAGAAATCCGAGATAAGAAAGGAAGTGAGAACGTGGTGGCCAATCATCTATCGCGCTTACAATTAGATGATGGAGAGGAATTACCTGAGATAGGAGAATCTTTTCCTGATGAGCAACTTTTCTCCATCACCACCATCAGGGGACATGATGATTGTGCTGCAGTTTCTTCGCGAATAGAGGTTGTGAAGGAGAAGAAGCAACCATGGTTTAGTTTGTTTGTTAATTATCTATCCGCAAAGTACCTACCACCGAATCTCACTGTCCAAGAAAGGAAGAAATTCTTCAAAGATCTTAGACACTATTATTGGGATGAGCCTTATTTGTTTAAGCTAGGATCTGATAATATTTTTCGAAGGTGTGTGCCCGAAGAAGAGTACAATAATATCCCGAAGCATTGTCATTCTTATGAAGTTGGAGGACACTACGGGGAGAAAAAACCGCGGCTAAGGTCCTCCAATGCGGTTTTTATTGGCCGACTTTGTTTAAGGATGCACACCAATATGCACGAGCATGTCATGCCTGTCAAATGACAGGAAATATTTCACGGAGGAATGAGATGCCACTTAAGAGCATCTTGGAAGTAGAACTTTTTGACGTTTGGGGAATAGATTTTGTTGGACCCTTCACTTCATCACTATCTAACCGATATATCTTAGTTGCTGTTGATTATGTATCCAAATGGGTTGAGGCCATTGCTTCTCCTACTAACGATGCTAGGGTTGTGGTTAGATTCTTGAAAAAGAATATTTTTACAAGGTTTGGGACGCCTAGGGCGATTATAAGCGACAATGGTAGTCATTTTTGCAATAAACCTTTTGAAAGGATGATGATTAAGTATGGGGTTCGACATAAGCTAGCAACCGCATATCACCCCCAGACTAGTGGACAGGTAGAAGTCACCAATCGAGAGATAAAGCGTATCCTGGAGAAAACTGTCAATACGACTAGGAAGGATTGGTCAATACGTTTAGATGATGCTTTATGGGCTTATAGGATTGCATATAAAACCTCGATTGGAATGTCACCGTATAGGATTGTTTTTGGAAAGTCATGTCATCTACCTGTGGAACTGGAACACCGGGCCATGTGGGCAACAAGGATGCTAAATTTTGATGAGACGTTGGTCCGGTGAGAAGAGGATGTTAGAATTAACTCGCCCGGAGGAGTTTCGTTTAGAGGCATACGAGAATGCCAAGATTTTCAAGGAGCGCACGAAGAAGTTCCATGACAAGAAGATTCTGGATAGGACCTTTCAAGAGGGTGATCTGGTTCTCTTGTACAATTCGCGCTTAAGACTCTTCCCGGGTAAGTTGAAATCAAGATGGTGTGGCCCATTTCAAGTACAACAAGTCTTTCCTTCTGGAGCGGTGGAGCTATTCAATTTCAAAGACGAGTCCAGATTTGTGGTCAATGGACATCGTGTTAAGCATTATCACGGGCTTCCGCCTGCTGCTGAGGAGGAGGTTTTGTACCTCGATGACCCTGTCTATGAATAAACCATCTTGAACTGAGTCGAGCTAGCGACTATAAATTTAGAACTATTTCCTATAACTATCTTTTTCGTTTCTATTTTTAATAAAGTAGCATGCGCCTATCACGGTTATTTTCATCTCGCCATGTTCCGAGTCTAAGTTCGGAATAAACGAGGTTTTTTCCTTGATAGCCGTCATGTGAGTTTTTATTTAGGTTTAAATCCCTTTTGGTCTTGTCCATGGCAGTATAAAGTAAAGTGGCTTAAACTGTTTTTAGATATTTATATCTAATTACTGCCACATTATTTTATACCTTCCATAGACATGGTATTTGACGATTTCGTGGAGCTTGTGTGCTTATACAGGATGTGTCTGTCTCTCCACGATGTGCTGATGGTTACTCCGATATTGTTCCTTTACTTGGGAGCTGTTTCCAGAGCTAAGTCTTTCATCTTGGACTCTCATTTATTTTTGTCATTGAGGACAATGCCATGTTTAAGTGGGCGGCAGGGGACTTAGCTATATGTTGTGCTATATGTTGCTATATGTTGAAAAAGTCAAGGGGAACGGAATATTGAGCCAAATTTAAAAAAAAAATTTATGGATAAGTGCCAAGTTGTTTAACTCGTACCCTTAAACTTGTAAAGTTCTTATACTTAGAATTGATAGGAAATGAACCAAGTTGCGTGAGTACGTGGTCATATTATACTTTTGCGATAAATTGTTAGTAAACTTAAGGATATTCATGCCAACAATTGCAAGTAGTTAGGTATTGTTCAACTACTCAACATATGAATCGCTTAGTACCGCATGAGTTATAATAATTGAAAGAAGTATGTGTACATTGCGTAGATAATTGGTTATGAGGACCTAATGTCGATATTTGTCGACTGATGTATTCTGATCTTCTAGCCAACAAAAGCAGAGTAATAAGCTTGGGACGTACCTGTGTTTTGACAATGCGTTAAGAACACTGGGCTTGTAGTAACATTACCAAAGTAGTCCCGCGCTTGTGGTAATATTCGATACTATGCATGATCTAAGATAGGGGGATACTCTATGAAAAGTTTTCTTCCTTGAGATTAGTAGTATTCGAAAAATATGCAAAATTGAAAAAATTAAATTTTTAGAGAGGCTTTGAGTAGTACTCGGTCTCCAAGTCCAAAAACCCTATAGATACGCTCTTGCTTATTGTTCTAGTGCTTTAACCATTGCGAGGCATAAGAAGTATGAATGCTGATGTTGGTGAATTTAGATATGAAGTCTGCATAAACTCTAATCTTGCTACATTCATATAAAACCGATGCACATGCACACAATCACTTCGATTCATAGCAAGTAGTGAATAATGCTTATCTTATGAGCATGACCGGTATGAGTTGACTCGGGTTTCTTGTGTAAGTATGAGTTGACCACGAGAAAATGTTGTCTTGGGGAATGACTTGTTGATGCTTTGTTCGGGACGAAGCAAAGTTTAAGTGGGGGCATTTTGATGACGGTTAAAATATACCTATTTATGTCATCAATTATAACCTTAAATCGGAGTTAATTATATATATTTCATATTAAATCACTTGTTTATATGTATTATTTAATGATAAGTGATTATTAATGTGATAATTGGTATTTAGCTATTTTTATTATAAAAGAGCAATTAATTGTGTGATAAATACTGATTTTGCAGATCATACCGAATCGGGAAGATAATTATCACGCAATCGAGAAATCTCAAGATAAAAGAGAAGAAAATCGGAGCATTAATGAAGAGACAAATCAGATCAACATAGAAGAGTGAAGTGGGGAACAAGTCAGACGAAGCCAAATTGAAAACGCGTAGAGAGGGAGGCTCGGTCGACCGAGCCATGCCATCCGGTCGACCGAGCGTGTAGGTTCGGTCACCCGAGCCTAATTTGATAAATGCATGTCAATCTTCCGGATTCTCCCTATGTCGGCTACAACTCCTATATAAACAAAGCAATGCCCACGATGTTGAGAAGACACACCACTACAACACAAAACAATTCATACAATTTTAGCTTTTAAGTTTTAGTTTTCTTTTCTTTATGTTCTTTCATTGTGGATTCGTCGGATTCTCCGATTAGGGAGCGCATTAAAGAGTGGGAGTCACTCTCATCTTCGAGGGTATGACTATTCAATTATGCAATCTTTATTCGTAGATCTGTTATATTTCATTATGGAGTAGTTTTTCTTGTATTGATTGCGTGATGTAGATTTATTTACGAACCCATGTGTTTAGGTTAGAAACGTTAAGAAGTAATCATGATTTGTTCCGACACAGAACTGTGTTCGGTCGACCTAGACGTGTCACTCGGTCGCCCGAGTGCTGTCGTTCGGTCGACCGAGCGTGGCAATGTGTAGGGCAATATTATGATCGGCTTCGACTATGTCAGATTCTCTGAATTGGAATTAAAACGAGTAATTAAACCTGATCAACTTAGTTATTCGTCATCATAATTTAACATGAAACCCAAAAAGTGATTGTTACTTAGGATATAGATTGAATCGGCATCTAAGAAGTACGCCTTACCCTAGGAATGTTGCTTAGATGAGGTTACGGTTTATACCGGCATCCCTAGTCTCGTAATTGTGTCAGAAGTTATATGAGATGGAGGCATTAAAAAGCGAAGTCACGTAATGGAGGCACGATGATTTAGATGGCCTAACCGGAGCTAAATCTACCTTAGGGGATGACTCCCGTAATCATAATAATTAATCTTTAACGTTTGTTTTGTCTCGTTATCATCCTAATTCACATAGGGGAGTTATAATCTACTAGCGTAATCAATACTATTTGTCTAGATAATATCAACCGTATTATCCGTGCTTTAGTAGTCTTTAGTTTGCCTTTGTGATCTTTTGTGTCTTGTGGTTGTCACTATTTTATTTACTGCATTTAGTTGGTCGTAGACCGCCCTTTCAATTTAGTTCTAGTAGGATAAAGTTGTGTTTTAATTGTGCTGAGTCTCTGTGGGATCGACCTCGACTCTATCTGGCTATACTACAGTTGAACCTAGTCTCTTGCTAGTGTGTTAGTAGGCATCGAGTTAATAATTTAACTTGACCTCAATCAGTTTTGAGTAGTGATTATGTTATTTATATTGTAGAAATGATATGTATTTATCTGAAATGTGTGTTTTAAGTAGGTTGTTTATGTAATTTTATACATCTAAGAACGATAGTGTTATAATTTTTGATTTGATAATGTAGTGTAATTTATGAAAGTGTAATATATGGTAGCATGATAGTAGTATTGCTAATGACCTAATTATGCTCTTGAAAATAGGCTAACATGTATGTGAATTAAAAAACCGAAAGAAACAACAAATTAATGTTGTTTGAAAATCCAACAATCAATATCTCGCACTGAATTCCATGGTATGCCTCGGCCTGATGAGGTTCTTAGAATTGCATGCTTTCGCTAGGGTGTTTTCGATTCCTTCTGCTGTGTCATGCCTAAGCTCCAGGCTTTGTATTGGGCTCCTGGTAGGTAGCTCGTAGAAAATTTCATTAGGTCTGCTCAATAGAGCATCTTTTTCCTGTCCTCAGCAGCCTGGTAAGCCTCAGCCGGAAGTGAGGCACCCTTAGATTGAAAATATAAGTTCTGTTCTGCCGGCTATGTACGGCGTCCGTTCTCCCTCGTCATCATCAAGTATTCTATGACGTGGCAAAAACCATATTATCTTCTTCTCTTACCCCCCTTAACGTTACAACATAATAGAACACAACACAAAACAACGATGTTCCAAAAAACAAAAAGAGATGATAAGACATTTCGCGTGTATATATATGTATATATATGTGTATATATATGTACATATATCTATGTATGTGCGTGTATATATATGTATATATATATACACATTTAGATATATGTGTATATATGTGTGTATATCTAAATGTGTATATATATATAGAGTAAATAAATACATATCATGTTTACCATTTTTTGGAAACAATATTTTTTAAGTTGATAATGATTTAGTTGATACTGACTTGAATTTTTTTTTTTTTGTTTTAAACAGATAATCGCAACACTATGATTGTTGTCTCGTTCAACGGAGAATTTACGTATGATCCTATCTATAACCGGTGGAATTATGTAAATGAATCGATGTTCTCATTATTTGTCCCAAAGAAAATAGGATTGAATGCGTTATTGGATAAAGTGCATTTGAGGCTTGGTATTGATCGGTCTGATTCAAAGCTCAACCTAAAAGCTTTGTTTACTTACGGTAGTGTGGGAAATATACCACCTGATGATATCTTAGACGACGAGACCTTAAATGGTTACATCGAAGCGGCTTATGACAGTAAGAATGTAATTTTTTGTGTGAATGCGACACCAGTGGAGGCAAACAATGAACCGATAAATGAGGAGGATGATGGCATTGATTTAAATGAGGAGGATGATGGCATTGATTTAAATGAAGATTGCAATGCCCCGGATGATAACAATACTCCGGATTACAGTATTGGAAATTTCCCTTCTCCGGTACAAGAACTTGCTACGGATCCGATTTTAATCCGTTCGAGCAACAATATGGATGTAGTGGGTATGAAAACAATGTTGCTACACAAAGGCTTGGTGCAAACTTCGGACCAACCGTTTCGGTATCAACCAAGAAGACCAAGTCATAATCTGTCAAATCATCCTTCAAGTAGTCGTAATATTGTCATAAACACCAAACACACCATTCGTTTCGGTATCCTCCTAACCAACCTTCAAGTAGTCGTGTTCCACCCATCCAACAAACATATAATATGTTTGGTGGATCAAGAACTAGTTTTTTGGCTTCTCCGTTTGCACCTCATATACAAACCGATCAAACCGTCGTAGAGATGACAACAATAATCGTGGTGCACATGCTAGGGCAAGCGTACGAGAAGATTATTCATGGAGGATTCCCACATTTGAAGATGATGATTTACCGAGGTGTTTATCCACCGGTACGTTACATATGAATGACGTGAACGAATTGTTCATTGGGAAGAAATACGATTCAAAAGAAGATTTTAATTTGAAAATAAAATCGTATGCGGTTGCGAACAATTTTCAGATGAGATTGGGTAGGTCGGACACACGTTGCTTGTATTACACATGTCTTAACGATAAATGCAAATGGCATGTAAGGGCGAAACGGGTGAAGGTGAATACAGATGTCACACGTACATTTGAGATCACAACGTTGAATGATGTCCATACTTGTGCCTCTCAGAATGCGGATAATGACAATCGACAAGCAACACCTATTGTTATTGCGAGTCTGCTAAGTCAGAAAATGGAAGAACTCGGCAATGGGTATAAGCCCAGACATATTATGGAGGACATGCTCACAACTTACAATGTACAGTTGACTTATGACCAAGCATACCGAGGTACTTGTGGATGGTGCGTAAGGCCAATGAAGGGACCTATATTGACTTTCAGCTTGATAATCTGGGAAGGTTCGACAGTTGTTTCATGTCTTTAGGAGCAAGCCGTCGTGGATTCAAGTATTGTCGACCTATTTTGTGTGTGGACGCAACTCATCTGAAAACCCGTTTCTCCGGACAACTATTTACATATATATGTAGATATATATCTACATATATAGATATATATAGATATATATCTACATACATAGATATATATCTACATATATATGTACATATATATACACATATATAGACACATATATAGACACATATGTATACATATATATACACATATATACACGCGAAATGTCTTATCATCTCTTTTTGTTTTTTGGAACATCGTTGTTTTGTGTTGTGTTCTGTTGTTTGTAACGTTAGGGGGTAAGAGAAGAAGATAATATGGTTTTTACCACGTCATAGAATACTTGATGATGACGAGGGAGAACAGAGGCCGTACGGAGCCGGCGGAACATACCTTATATTTTCAATCTAAAGGGTGCCTCACTTCCGGCAGAGGATTACCAGGCTGCTGGGGATAGGAAAAGATGCTCTATTGAGCAGACCTAATGAAATTTTCTACGAGCTACCTACCATGAGCCCCAATACAAAGCCTGGAGCTTAGGCATGACACAACGGATCAGAAGGAATCGAAAACACCCTAGGGAAAGCATGCAATTCTAAGAACCTCATCAGGCCGAGGCGTACCATGGAATTCAGGTCCGAGATATTGATTTTTGGATTTTCAAACAACAGTAGTTTGTCGTTTGGTTCAATTTTTTCATTAACATACATGTTAGCCATAATTTCAAGGGCATTTTTATTGTTCCCCATGTTAGCCATACTTTCAAGGGCATAATTAGGTCATTAGCAATACTACTATCGTGCTACCTTAGAATGAAAGCAAACATAAATCACAATCAAATAACATATACATTATCAATCCCAATGTAACACCATACACATGCTTCCATTTCCCATTTTCTATCAAATTCAATATCATAAATTACACTACATTATCAAATCAAAAATTATAACACTATCATACACATTCTCACATATTAATAATTTTACATTAATTTACTTCTAAAAACCTATCATAAATATCATTACAGTTCATTTTAATAGAATTAGCCCCATTAATTCGAATCAAATAACAATATGAAAAATAAAGTAGAAATCTGCAGTTTTCTACGTCCAAACGTAGACAAATTACGTTCAGACGTAGAGAAATTCAGATCTCTACGTCCAAACGTAAAAACCTTACGTTCAGACGTAGAGACCTGCAGATCTCTACGTCCTGAAGCATAAGCCTTACGTTCAGACGTAGAGACCTGCATTTCTCTACGTCCAAACGTATAATACTTCCTTCATACGTCCAAACGTATGAACCTTCATACAAAAAACCCTTCTTAAACCCAGACAGAAAACGACAAATCATACAATCAAAATCAATATAATGATACAGATTATCAAGGACCACCACAAACCACTCTACAATAAATATTCGGAAATAACAACCACATACTAAAGTGAAATTAATATGATATACTATAAAAGAATATTAGGGAAAATACATACCCTTTCGCTTTCAACCGCCATTGCATTTGAGAGATTGTGAAATTGGACTTGAATAAGCACTATCACAATTTCTTGCAAAAATCGCCAAAAATCGCCAATCGCCACTCAGAATTTGAAATAGGATAGAAAAAAAGAAGATAAAAGGGAAGGACAAGTATGTGAACCGTCTAAACGTAATGAAATCTACGTTTAAACGTAGGTTTATTACGTTTAAACGTAGAGTTCATTACGTTTAGACGTAGCTAAATTGCAAAATATCTCCTTTGGATTTCTCTACGTTTAAACGTATAGTTTCTACGTTGAAACATGGAAACCCTACGTTGAAACGTAGAAACCCTACGTTTAAACGTAGGGAAAGATTAACTGCAACGTTTTATGTTAGTTATATTTCCTTACGTCTGAACATAGATATCTCTACGTCTGAACGTAAGGATCTCTACGTTTACCATATTTTTCATGTCAGAAAAGGCACAACCTGATTTTCAAGTGTCAGGTCTGACACGACCTGATTTTCCAATTTCTGCATCTCCTTCAACAGTACTAGAGCAAGTTAGAACAGAGTCACAAGCTAAAAGGTGGAGCATCCTGTCGGTGCCGGCTCTCGCTTTTGTTGGGCTTAAGACCAAATCCCTGAATTGGGCTTTTTAGTTGAAGTTGTTTTTTTTTAAAAAAAATACTTATTGTTAGATATTTTTTCATAAATAAATATTTTGGTTATCATTTGCATACGAGTTGCCGTACGAATTAATGTTATCGCAACGAAATGGGGTTCGACCTGTTATCGCAACCTAAACCAATGCATGCATCATTTCAAGAAGGGATATGCATTTTCGAACTGATATGTACTTACCCTTTCGTGTAAGGGTTGCATGCTTTCATCCGGTGAACAGTGACAACCCTACCCTTTCGTGCAAGGAGTACCTTCATTCGTTTATGGGGTACTTGCAACCTATAAAAGACATAAGTATGCAGACGAAAATTCATAAGTTTGACAACATCATCAGAAAAACTTTGATTGTCTTCGGGTTTGATTCAAACAAGTCACTGTTTGAATCAAACACCCCCATTGTATCCTGAAAAAGATTTTCATTTGATCCTTTAGTGACAAATCGTGTGGGACGAAACATCTCTTAAAAGACAACGTTATTAACGTGCCTTGGAGTTTCTAATTCTCTGTCAAATCTTAAGTACTACATTTTTTCCAACACTTATCGCGTTTTTAACATCCGTCAATGCAAAAAAATAATAAAACTTATTTGTATGTCTATTTTATCGATTGGAGTAAAAAAATTGGGTTTTTATCAAAAAAGAAAATTAACATATTATATTAGGTTGGATCGGATTAAATCTACACAATTTTCTTTTTTTTTTTTAAATAAACACGTATCGTGTTAGGCCTCCCGTACATTGGGCTTAAGACCCGGGTCTCGACGGCCTTCAAGTAGGGCCGGCCCTCCATCCTGTCCACCATTAAAACAGCTTTTGGGGGGTTTTTCGTAGACTGGTTTGCAATGATCTGGGTTGCCGATATTTGTGCTCCGGGACCGGCTCCGGCTATGATCTCGAACAGACTGAGACGGAAAACTGAAAGCAACACCATTGGCAGTGAACCGGCCGTCACCAGTTGCATGGCGTAGGAAAAATGCTGCTCTTCTACTTCTTTTTCATTGCTTACTGCTGCTTCTTCTTTGGCTAATTGGCTTTGGTATCGACGGGAGAAGCCATTAATTCCGGGGAAATGTCAACTGAGAACTCTCACACACAAGTGCGAAGATGTCATATACTCCCTCTCTCTCATACTTTAATTTTGCAATTAATGTTTTGAATATAATTAAATGATGAGAGATTTTATGGTGCAACAGTTGTATGAAGGTTATAATAAATGACGCATATCAGTATTTTTTTTTCTTTAGTAAGTTAGAGCAAGTCCAATGGTACCTATAAACCACATTTCCAACCATAAATATCAAAATTTAATAGTATTATTTTTTTAATTTGATTTTATGAATGTTTTTTTTTAGGGGGAATTTATGAATGTTTTTAACATTATAAATACTATAATATATTATTATCGTATTTATTGATAATTTTTTGACCTAACAATATTTTGAAAAATATTTATATACATGGTCTATATATTTTGATCTAATATTAATTTAAAAAGTATATAAATTTCAACTAGATTGTATCGGAAGAAAAAATGTTAAAAATCATAGTAACACTGTATTATTATTTTTTTGAAAGAGTAACACTGTATTTTTTCATGTTCTGTATATTTTTTTAATGAGTGTTCCATATAATTTGATGTTAATTTATGTTTGTAACTTGAGGAATAAATGGACCAAAATGTAACTGCACAACCATTTTCTTTGAAGCCGACGATTTCTGGCACAAATAGTGCTCTGATAAAGCATTATAAGAGAAATTGAAGCTCATTTACGCGTGTGGGGTGTATGGGAAAGTATTAGTCAATTGATCAAATTTGGTACCTGGTCTAGTATCATACCTAATTTAGATACCTAATGACGATACGATATGCCACCCTTCCACGTGGAATGATCTGAGTAGTCCAGTTGGAATGTGGAAGAGGTCCAGGTATGACAATGATGTCGAGTCGGTAGAGACATCTCGACATGATCAAGATTATTTACATTATGAGTTATATAGGAGGTTACCACATCGGCATGACCATGTCGATGTACATCGAGCGATATCTAAGAGGTAACTTGGACGGGAGGCCAAGGTCATTTTTGTCAATAAATTAAACCGCCCTAAATGTAGGGCGAGAAGGGGGCATGAGCCTATAACTACGTGCATCCGGGAACTACGTTAGGCTGATTCCCGGATTCCAAACAGGATACGTAGGCAATTCAAGATACATTCTTGAACCCAGCCGTACAACATAAAAACTACCATCTTTCCATAAAAGACACCATCTTTTTCACATTACATCCTCTTTCTATTTCACCCCTAGATTCTAAACAACCTTGACACATCACCGGTGCTTTATTTAGCATCATCATTGGCGCTAGAAGGAGGGCCCTTTATCTATCGGTGATTTAGAGAGAATAGTACGATGGCGCCGTCAACAAGAAGAAAAGCGAGCGAAGAATGTACGGAATGAAGAACACACGGACCTAGAGCCGGCGGGGGAACAAAACCGAATGTCCTAGAAAAGCCCACGGTTCTAAGGTCGCAGCGATTGTGCAAACGCAAAAACCTCAGCTTCCTCCCCAGTTGCAGGATGTTGCAGACCACTTGGCGTCGTTAGATGAAGAAGCACTTAAGCGTGTCGTAGCGTCAGTGTTTGTTGAAAAGGGACTCCACGATTTTCCGGACAGGCAACCTTTAGATCAACCAGGCCAGAAAGAGTTAGAAAACGCAAAGGGGAAGAAGCTGGTGGATATCCGAGAAGAATGCGAAGACGAGGTAGAAGTCAGTGCCACCAACTACAAGAAGCGGGCCGCGCAAGAGAAGCCTTTAAGAAGGGTCGAGGAAAGTATACGAGACGAGTTCAATCGTATCGTAGGCAAAGATCGAGACATCGATTGGCTTGAGTCGCCTTTTGTTTCTGAGATCGAGCGTTACCCGATGCCCGAGTCCTTCAAACCCCCAAAAATGGATCCGTATGACGGCACAACAGATCCTGAGGATCATCTATACCGATACATATCGATGATGAGGCTAAGAAATGCGAACGACGCCATGAAGTGTCGAGCATTTGACACATTATTAACAGGTCGAGCTCGAGAGTGGTTCCACAAACTGAGACCCGGGTCGATTTCTAGCTTCGTGCAGTTGGGGCAAAAGTTTCGCGACGCGTTTATTGGAAACAAGAAGTTTCATCTGAGTTCTACCCATTTGACTAACATCAAGCAAGAAAGGAATGAGTCAACTATCGACTATATGAAGCGTTTTAACCTCGAAGCAATGAAGGTCCACAATCTCAATGAGACGCTTCAAGTCAATTTTTTCGTTGCAGGGATCAGGAACATGAAGTTATACGACAAGTTATCTAGAAAGATGCCAGAAAGCATGGACGAATGTGTGAACATAGTCCATAAATTTTGCCAAGGTGAGGAGGCGGTGCGCTTGCACACCATCTCGCTTGGGCTCAACTCGAGAAACGACGCCGTGGCCGGACCAAAGGTCAGCCTAAGAATGAAGGGAAAGCCAGCGTTTTCGATCGGATGACAGCACCCATTACAGATCGACTTGGGAAGAAAGGAAACTTGAAAGACAGAGACTTCATACCCCTTAATCGGTCTCGGAAAGAGGTGCTAGCCATCATGATAAAAAAGAACATTGCTCGGACGCCCAAACCGATATCAAAGGATGTCGAGAAGAGGAAAAACACCCACAAGTATTGTGATTACCACCAAGATGTGGGGCATGACACGGAAGAATGTTTTGATCTAAAGAGAGATATCGACGCTGGCATCCAAGAAGGACAACTCGACGAGGTAGTAGACAGATCAGAGAAAGATGATCCCAAAGGGCGTCGTGAGTATAAGAGGAAGAATTACCATGGAAGAAGAGATCGATCTCCCAATCGGGGCAATCAAAGGCGTAGAGACAGGTCATCTGAGCCCGTGAGAAGGGATAATCAGAGAGATGAGCGTCGAGACGATAGAAGGGAAGATCAGAATCGAGATCCTTATGGAGATAACCGAATCGGATATGGGGTGAATACGATTGTGGCGGAACATGTTTTAGACCGACCCCGATCAAGTCAACCCATCGTGGATGAGTCCGGAGAAGCCAAGAAGTTGAAATTCACAACGAGGTAGGATATGGACCTAGAGACGATGTCCCCGTACTTATGGCCGCGGTGAGGGTTTAGTAATAGAAGCGATCATCGGTCGAGGGCTAATAAAGAGAGTCCGTGTCGATAGCGGGAGTGCCGTGAATATCTGTACTATTCAACGTTCAAGGCGATGAAGTTAAAAGATGAAGATATAACACCATTGTCCACCCCGCTATTCGGTTTTACGGGCGAGCCATCCATCCCGTTGGATCTATCAACTTGTTAACCACGGTAGGAGATGGTGAGAAGGGGCGAACGATGGAGATGACGTACGTCGTAGTCAAGGCCCCTTCGGGGTATAATGTCATATTGGGTCGACACCGCACTTTATGATTTGAGGGCCGTGATCTCCACCTACCATAACGGCATGAAATTCCCCACCGGCATGGCACCCACGAGGTAAAGGGAGATGTTGCGGTGGCCGGGAATTGCAACCTAGTAACGATTAAAGGAAAGGGTGTAGGCCAAGTGTTAGTTGAAGAGCTAATCCCGAGGAGGAAGAGGACAAAAGTTGGGTTTCGGTCGATCCAACGGAAGAAGTTCGAGTTTGGGAAGAAGAAGAAAGCCAGGGAGTTCGACTCGGGAAGTGGATTCCACACCCCGATGTTCAGACGTTAGTCGATCTCCTAGTCGAGTTTCGAGATGTTTTCGCATGGAAAGCCGACGACATGCCGGGCCTCTCCAGTGACATCGCGGTGCACAAGCTCAATGTCGACCCCGCGAGAAAACCTGTGAAACAAAAGAAGAGAAATCTAGCACCAGAAAGAAAGGAAGCGGTTAAAAAAGAAGTCGACAAGTTGCTGATAGCTGGGATCGTTAAAGAAGTAGTATATCCTGACTGGTTAGCCAACCCAGTCTTAGTGAAGAAGCCCGATGGGAGCTGGAGGATGTGCATCGACTTTACAGATCTAAACAAAGCTTGCCCAAAAGACTCTTACCCACTCCCCAAGATCGACCAACTTGTTGATTCGACCTTAGGGTTCGAAGTTTTTGGATTTCTAGATGCGTATCGAGGTTATTATCAGATCCTTATGGACCCCAGAGATTCGGAAAAAACAGCTTTTATAACTGATTTCGGGACATTTAGTTTCGTCACGATGCCGTTTGGTTTAAAGAATGCCGGAGCAACATACCAGCGCGCAGTGAACAAGATTTTCGAAAAGTTGATTGGGCGGAGCATGGAAGTCTATGTGGACGATTTGTTAATTAAGAGCAAGTCTCTCGAGCAGTTTATGATCGACACGAGAGAGGTGTTCGAGGTCCTTCGTTCGGCCGGCATGAAACTCAACCCAAAAAAGTGTACGTTCGGGGTCCGATCAGGAAAGTTTTTGGGATACATGATATCCAAGGATGGAATTAACGCAAACCCAGACAAAATCAAGACCCTCCAGAACATGCCAGTGCCTCGAAGTGTGAAGGAGGTGCAAAGATTAACAGGTCGGATGGCAGCCCTCAACCGTTTCTTATCGATATCGGCACAAAGGGCCTTACCTTTCTTCAAGATTCTAAAGAAAGCAAGTCCCTTCCGGTGGGATGACGGTGTCAAAAAGCTTTTGAAGACTTAAAGAATTACTGTCAAACACCCCCACCTTGGCATCACCTCGAGAGGGAGAGAGGCTTTTAGTGTATCTTGCTGTTTGTGAAGAAGCGGTGAGCGCGGTATTAATTCGAGAAGCGGAACGGGGTCAGGTACCAATCTATTTTGTCAGCAAAGCCTTGCATGGGGCAGAGTTAAGATATTCACCAGCGGAGAAGCTAGTTTTGGGACTGGTCCACGCGTCGAGGAAGTTGAAGCATTATTTTCAGGCACACCCGATCGTGGTAGTCACGAACCAACCCTTGAAGCAAATTTTGGCGAAGCCTGAGACATCAGGTCGACTGGCCAAATGGGTGGTCGAGTTAGCCGGATACGATATCGAGTTCACACCTCGGACAGCTATCAAAGGCCAAGCACTAGCCGATTTCATTGCAGAAGGGTTATCGATCCAAATAGAACAAGAAAAACAACCATCGAACAGCAGTGGATCATTTATGTTGATGGTGCTTCTAGCAAGGAAGGAGCAGGAGCGGGGTTGTTGCTGATTAGCCCAAGAGGAGAGGAATTCCCCTATGCGCTTCGATTTGAGTTTAAAGCCACTAACAACGAAGCGGAATATGAAGCCATGATCACGGGTTTGAAGTTGGCAATCAAGTTAGGGGTCGAGAACCTCCTGGTATACAGTGACTCACAGCTCGTGGTAAATCACATCAGAGGGGGGTATGAGGCTAAAGAGGAAACCATGAAAAGCTATCTAAGAGTGGTTCAGAGACTGATGACAAAATTCAAGAATGTTCGTATCGAACAGGTACCGAGGAACGAGAATAAACGAGCTGATGCCTTATCTAAACTGGCGTCTAATTTCAAATCAAAAAAGAAAGTCCTGGTAGAAATGTTGTCAGAACGTAGCTACGAAGAAGTCGATGTGCAACCAATCAGTCAGGGGTCGACGTGGATGGACCCGATAGCCGCTTATCTTAAAGATGGGATTCTACCATCGGATAAGTTTCAAGCAAGGAAGGTGCGATTACAGTCAGCGAGATACGCATTATTTGATTATGTTCTTTACAGGAAGTCATTCGTAGCGCCCTGGACGCGATGCGCGTCGGAAGAAGAGGGAGCATATCTTCTCGAGGAAATACATCGGGGAGTATGTGGAAATCATTGTGGGGCACGAATGCGACAAGGAAATGTAGGCTAGCGGGGTATTTACGGCCCTCGATGCGAGAGAGATGCAAATGAGTTAGTTATGAAGTGTAAAGCGTGTCGGGTTCATGATGTGATAACGCATCGGCAAGCTCGAAGAGATGAATGTCATCGAGTACGTTTGGCCGTTCGACGAGTGGGGTGTCGATATAGTAGGGCCCTTGCCTCGAGCCCCGGAAATCTAAAGTTTGTTGTGGTCGCGGTCGATTATTTCACCAAATGGGTTGAGGCTAAAGCCCTTGCGACATTAGAGCTACAACCATCAAGAAGTTTTTGTGGGAAAATATTTTATGCAGGTTTGGAGTCCCCAAGTACCTGATCTCGGACAATGGCACTCAGTTCTTGGATGAAAGGGTACAAAGCTGGCTCAAAGAGTTTAAGATCGAACACAGAACGACATCTGTGGCTCGACCTCAGTCGAACGGACAAGTCGAGCAGACCAACAGACAGTTGAAGTTCGGTCTGAAGAAGCGATTGGAAGATGAGGGACGCGATTGGGCAGCACAGTTGCCAAGCATCTTGTGGTCGTATCGAACTGCACCCAATGCGGCTACTCGAGAAACTCCTTTCGCAATGGCCTACGGGTGTGAAGCGGTTATACCAGCAGAGATCGGGTTGTCTTCACCTCGGGTTTTGGCTTATAATATCGAGACAAATGAAAACAACCTCAAGCAGGCGAAAGATGATGTCGAAGAAAGAAGAGAGTTCGCATCACATCGAGTGGGCGAGTATAAAAGAAAGATGTCACAATACTATAACGCTCGGGTAAAGTATAAATATTTCCAAGTTGGTGACCTCGTGCGAGAAAGAATGAAGCAAGCGAGACAAGACCCAATAGGCAAACTCGAGCCGAATTGGGAAGGCCCTTACAAGATCCTGAAAGTCCATCCTAAAGGGGCATATCAACTTGGAAGGTCAGATGGAAGCACTGTGCCTCGAACCTGGCACGCCACTAATCTTAGAAAGTACTATGTGTAATTTTCATTTCCGTTTTGGTGATTGTAATGCGTCGAATCGACCATCAAGGCTTTATGTTTGCAATTTATGAAATTTTCTTTGAACCATCATAGCAAGTACCCGTCGATACGATGCGTTAAAGTTTTAATGCTTATCACTCCTAACCTGCTAAAGCGAACATCAACTCATACTTAAAGTGTATCATGAGTCATGAACTCATGCTTCACTTTGGGGGAATAGAGAGGAATTAAGTCGATATGACTACACCTCGCACAAGAAAGGGAATTAAGTCGATATGACTACACCCTAAATAATCGAAAGGGAATTAAGTCGATATGACTACACCCTAAATAATCGAAAGGGAATTAAGTCGATATGACTACACCCTAAATAATTGAAAGGGAATTAAGTCGATATGACTACACCCTAAATAATCGAAAGGGAATTAAGTCGATACGACTACACCCTAAATAATTGAAAGGGAATTAAGTCGATATGACTACACCCTAAATAATCGAAAGGGAATTAAGTCGATACGACTACACCCTAAATAATTGAAAGGGAATTAAGTCGATATGACTGCACCCTAAATAATCGAAAGGGAATTAAGTCGATATGACTGCACCCAAATTAATCGTAAGGGAATTAAGTCGGTATGACTACACCCTAAGAGAGTCGCAATCAAAAAAGGCAAGGATCACAAACCAAATAATTAGATAAGGAGAGTCAAGTGAAATCCAGCTGAACGAGTTCATCAACAAAAAATAAAGCAAAGACAAAGAAAGTAAATGTTTAAAAAGTACAACCAAATCGAATAAACGTTGTTTTAAACTCAGAAATTAGGAGGGACCGACTCAGACGCGTTGGGGTTAGTTTGATCTTCAATGTCGACATCCTCCTCAACCTCTTGGTTCAGAGCAGGGACCACATACTTCTCATACAAAGAGACACCAGACCGGAGATCGTCGAAGTAGCGGCCATATCGAGGGATAGCTTCCGTGTCGTATAAGTGCGCCTTTCCGACACTAGACACTTCAAATTCGGGAAAGGCGGCCTTCACTTCGTTTAGTGCGTTCGTGAAGCCTCCCTTCATCGCTTGAGTCATCAACAACATCATTTCGTTCTTAAACTCTGAAGAGGCCAGATAGTCTTTCCTAGCTGTCTCCTGGCGAGCTGCGAAACTGTCGACCTCGAATTGAAGGTCGTCCCGAGCCTTGATGGCGTTAGCCAGCTCGGTCTTGGTGGCCTCGAGCTCCAACCTTACTTTGGACAATTCTCCATCTCTTGCAGCCAGCGCCTTCTCCGCCTTGGATAAGTTGAGTTGAGATGCTTCGAGATCAGCCTCAAGAGTCAAGCGTCGTCCATCTATCTTCTTTACCGATGCCTCGAGCTTCTCAATTTTGGCAGCCTGCTTCTTTATAGTCTCCTCTTTTTCCACCAGGGAGGCAGAAGACTCCATCCTGACCGTGGCCACTTGAGTCATTAGCCGAGCCTGCAAAACATGAGAGGCCTTAAAATGGAAGATCTTGAGATTATAAAAGCCTCAAAACTATGAAGAATTAAAGGCTTACAGCTCGCATAGTTTTGGTAAACCAACTGCTGAACTCTTCAGGAGCCATGGCCTCCAGCTCGGTGGTAGAGGTCTCCGGAATCATGTCGATGCTCTGTGGCCTTGGTGGAGGAATGATGCGAGCTTCCTTCCCTACACCATGTCGGATCTCAGTAACTTTAAGGCGTTTCCTTTGGACGAGGTTCTCCTCTTGCTGCTTCTCCACCACAGCTTCGTCAGGTTGATTTCTCAAAGTGTTAGAGGACGAAGCAGGAGTCCCAGATCGAATCGGAGTCCTTTGATTCCCAGAAGCTGTCGAGCCGGATACGGCCTTCTTCGATCTGATGCCGACCAGCTCCTGGATTTTCTTGGGATCTGTCTTTTTCGGGTCTAACACCTTAGTTGACGATTCCATCTCTGAGAAATACTCCACTGCAAAAGTCGAAATCATTATTAATAAAAAATCGAGACGGAAATGAGTAAACAGAAAGAAGTATAACAGTTCGATAAAATAACGAAGGTCCTACACAAAGCCCGGACTTCTTCATCAAGCTCCATATAAGCGCCCGGGCCTGCCGTCTCGATGTCAGCATAAGCGTATAGAGGATGCAGATTCCGAGTTGCAATATCGGGACGCGCTTGCTCAAGCACCCCACACGACACGGGTGGATCGGAGTCAAGCTTGTCATGCCACTTCTTAGGTCTTTGGTGCCAAGTATGTATATCGAGGTCACCAAGACCGTGTCGAATGAAGAAGAAGTTAGGTTTCCAGTCGCCGTGAGAAGATATGGCCTTCCGAACAAATTCCGGGACCAAAGGGCGTTTCTGAAAGGTATACCACCCTGCGTCTTGCAGTCCCAGGATCGAATAATACTGTCGGAACAGGCGCACTGTGAATTCGACTTTAGCCACTCGACATGCTAGGACAAAGCCCATGAGACTTCTAACACCATTCGGAGCCAATTGAGCAACACATATCTGGTAGTGTCGAAGCACTTCGATAAGACACGGATTGAAAGGATATCTTAATCCTTCCTTTAGCTGCGCTTCATAAACGGCGCAAAAACCAGGAGGAGGATCACAAGCGAATTGATTTTGACCTCGAGGGACTTGCATGTTGTCGGACGAATACGGAATATCGAACCTCTGGCATAAAGCTTTAACCTTTCCCTCTGTTAGAGCGGATACGCATCCGTATGCACCCTGACCTTTCATTCTGGTTTGTCGTTTCGTAGGGCGTCGGGAAGTCGATTCTTCTTCCTCCCTTACCTCCTCTCCTTCTTCCCCGATGGACTTCTGGCCAGATGTATCAAGTTGTTCGGAAACCGTTACTTCCTGAGATTCGTCCTCGGACACGGCGATTTCCTCTAAATTTTGAGAATCGCTCTCACTCACCGACATGGGAATGGGAAAAGCAAAGAAAACAATGAAAATAAGAAAGAAACAGAGGAAATTCAAAGCTTACTTGCAGATTTTGTATGAGGCAGAAAAATGGATGAGAATGAGTAAGTTTAGACTCTTCACCGGCTTGGGACTCCTTTTATCTTCAAAGATCTCCAAATGATTCGAAGGGACGGTTTTTGGACAGTTATAAAGGAAGTATCGCGTATATCAAGGGTTTCCAACCAATAAAAACGTTTCGTTTCCTGCGCCCATTTAATTCTGATGTAGAATGACGTCATCCTATGGGAACCTATGGCGGTTAGGGTATTAGCCTAAATCCCGCCAAAAGGAGGCCTCGAATCAAATGACTTTTTCAAATTTTCAGATCCGACTTTAGCATCTCAAAGGGCCTCGTCAGATCTGGGGGGCTTATGACGATACGATATGCCACCCTTCCACGTGGAATGATCTGAGTAGTCCAGTTGGAATGTGGAAGAGGTCCAGGTATGACAATGATGTCGAGTCGGTAGAGACATCTCGACATGATCAAGATTATTTACATTATGAGTTATATAGGAGGTTACCACATCGGCATGACCATGTCGATGTACATCGAGCTGATATCTAAGAGGTAACTTGGACAGGAGGCCAAGGTCATTTTTGTCAATAAATTAAACCGCCCTAAATGTAGGGCAGAAGGGGGGCATGAGCCTATAAATACGTGCATCCAGGAACTACGTTAGGCTTGATTCCTGGATTCCAAACAGGATACGTAGGCAATTCAAGATACATTCTTGAACCCAGCCGTACAACATAAAAACTACCATCTTTCCATAAAAGACACCATCTTTTTCACATTACATCCTCTTTCTATTTCACCCCTAGATTCTAAACAACCTTGACACATCACCGGTGCTTTATTTAGCATCATCACCTAACATTTTCTCTATTCGATATGCTAATACCTTTTTATATGGGTCAAAATTTGATTTTGACTCCTACCATTGGACTTGCATTTATCTCTGCACAATAGTCTGAGATTAATCCTTCTAGATATTGTTGGTATCAAATGTGGGAAATCTCCCAACAGGGTTTGTTGCATCAAATATTTTACATATATACTCCCCCGTCCCAAATTGTTTGGGACGATAATTCTACACATTTTTTATGGTAAATAATATAAACATGGAGGAGTGTTTGAAGAAATTTGATGTGTATTGTATAAATCATTTGTGTGCATAAAAAATGATTTGAACTATACATTTTAAATTAAAAAAATAAAAATCAAATTAAAAAAAAACACTTTGCCGTCTGCTATTCATAAATTTGCCGTTATGTTTTATGCAGATCAAATGATGTAAATGTATTACTTGCCGTTATGTTTTATGTAGATAATGATGTAGATGTATTACTTTATATTTATTTTACTTTAGTTTTATGATTCTTGGGTATCCATCGATCCAATCTCTGTTTTGATGCTTTTAATACTCTCTCCGTTTTCATTTAATTATCATAATTGTCGAAAATGAAAATTCTTTTTTATGTGTCGTAGTTATATTTTCAAATTACTATTTATTGTATTTTTCTACATCTATCCTTATTTGGCTGAAATATTGAAAAAAACATTGCATTAATTATATTTAATGATGCTATTGTCATTTTGACATTAAATCAAATCATTAACTATTCTCTTTAATATGTGTGAACAGTTAAATAGGGACAGAGGGAGTAATTTATATTCACGTGACTTTTTGTAAACCAAAGCCAAACTGAAATAGGCCTATATTTATCCATAACTAAAATACACCTTTTTTTAGGGATAAAATGTGCTTATTTTATTATTCGGTGTCCATCTTACAAACACGAATTACATGAGGCGAGGAAGAAGAATCTCATTCTTTACATCCAACTAGAGTGAGACCTTCTCTAGCTAACAAATGAGTAGGTAAGTTACCTTGCCTTTTGGCAAAGGAGAAAGATAAAGAAACAAAGGCAGACATTAAATTCCGGCAGTCCTCAATGATACCGCCTACATAAGACAAGTCATCGGTTCAATCCTTGAGGCGTTGGTGTATAAGGTAGGAGTCCCCTTCTAATATAACATTGAAATAACCTTAGGTTAGGCAAAGACTAGGGCGTGATAAGCAGCGAGAGCTTCACGTGTAATTATAATCATAAATAATCATGACGTAGATCCATCATAATTAATAATACAAAATATTGTGTCATTTGTTGATTCCTAGTGATCATAAACGTAAAATTATGCTCCTTCCTAAACACCACCACACCTCCAAACTACATAGATATCACCACCACTCCAAACTAAATAGATATCAACCACCACACGTCTCATCTTTATGGACTCAGGATCCTCTCGTGTGACTTACGGTTGTGTGATTATGGACTCGGGAGCCTCTCGTGTGACTTATCGTCGTGTGAGAGATATTCAAGTGGATATCTCTCAAATGAACACCACCACGCCTCCAAAGTACATTTGATATCACCACCTCCACATTTTATGGACTCAAGATCCTCTCGTGTGACTTACCATCATGTGAGAGATATTCACGCGGATATCTCTCAAATGAACACCACCACACCTCCAAAGTACATAGATATCAACACCACACGTCTCATTTCTATGGACTCGTGATCCTCTCATGTGACTTACCGTCATGTGATTATGGACTCAGAAACATCTCGTGTGACTTACCGCTCGTTTGAGAGATATTCAAATGTCTCTCAAATGCAAGAGAAAAAAATACGCAGTACGCCTCTGGCGAATTTTTTCTTTGCTTTGGTTGTTATTTGTGTACAAAAGTTTGCCACGTATTAGGGGTATGAACATAGGATAATTGGATATGTGCTTGTGCTTATGGTTCATGTAAAAATAAACAAAAATTAAATAGCAAAAATTACATATAATGTTTCAGATCTAATGGCAAAACTAGGAAACAAGAGCTAAATTTGAAATATATCAAAAACAAAAAGGTCGAAAACCGGTAAAACGCGAACGTACGACCAATCAATCACTCTGACGCAACGAATGCCACAACCTGATATGACAATCGGATTTCTGATGATTTAAAGAGGGGTTTAACACTGCTACGTCAGGTTGTGATATTCATTGTGTTGAAGTGGTTGCGGCAGTTGCGTTACTCGTATGGCTTATTGCCAATTAAATCGCCATACAAAAGAAGAAAATGCAGGATGCATGAACATAAACTATTTTCCAGCCTTTGAAAGCCTTTGGAGGTGATAATTAATGCTGGCCCAACCTTTTTTATTTTTACCAACCTGCAAACAACAAGCAACAAATCAAACATGGCTCATGGAATGAAGAATGCAGGATAATATTGGACATTTAGAAAACAAAAACAAAAAAGGTAATTTTAGAGAGCTTTTATTTGCAACACCGCGATTTAACCGATGCGCCACACCGAGTCGATCTTCAGAAGTCGATTCTTGTCTCAAGAATCGTTGTTGGAAAGACGTTTCTTAACCGAAGAATCGACCGTCCGAAGGTCAATTGTGAGGATCTACATTTTCAAAGTCAATTCGTGACTCATAAAATGACTTTTGGAAGGTTGATTGTGATGATCGACCTTTTCAAAGTTGATTCTTGACTTAAGAATCGACTTTCCGAAAGGCGATTCAGTGTGGTGCACAGATAGTGTGGTGCATCATCAGTAAGTCGGGTTTGGTGTAAATAAACTCCGTCATAAAAAAAAAATCTAATTTTAAAGGGCGTCTCTATTTCCATCACACCGAATTTACCCTACACCACACGCCAGAATCGACCTTTTAAAAGTTGATTCTTGAGTCAAGAATCAACTTTTCCGAAGGTCAAATGTGAGAATCGACCTTCGGAAATTCGTTTCTTGACTCAATTCGACTTCCGAGGGTCGATTTGATGTTGTACACATGTAGTATGGTGCATCAGTGAAATGACTGTGATGCAAATAAAGACTCCCTTTCAAATGCCTTTTACCTGAGCTTCCATACAGTCGCTTAAAAGCTTCTTCTTCCTATCACATTTCTCGACGTTGTTTCCGCTCAGAACTAGACAATTAAGAAAAGCCATTGTCTCCCTCAAACAAGGTCTTTGCAAACCACCAAGTTTCTTTGGATTAATGGACAATGAACCAACTTTTTTTCCCATTCTTCCTAATTTTATGCAGAAAGAACTCTGTCAATATTATGCAGAAAATACGGTACACAACAAACACCAACATTGCCTTATTTAAATCATTCAAATCCAACCAAAACAGAGTGAAATCATAGACAGAAGACAGAGAACAAATCATAGCATGAAGAAAAATATTCAAGATATAATATGGATAACAAAAAATATGAATTCTCATCACTTATGTGCATAGTGAAGAAAAACTGTAACTATCAAGATCATGGTTCAAAGTCTCGGCCGAGTCGACTCCGACTCGGAGCTTACCGGTACAAAGTTACGGATTCATTTCGTTTTAGACATGACTCGGGTATATATCGGTCTGACTCGGCAAAAATCGGCCTGACTCGGCCGAGTCAATCCGATATACAGTGATTTCGACCGGAAATAGAAGCGAAGCGAGAGAATCTGACTATTTTTTAGCAGAGAATCATCTTTTCACAACAAATAGACAAATAGTTGTACAAATGTACCCCCGTGAATCCTCTTGCCTCTTTATAAAAAAAAATATTTACAGAGCAAATCAGCAAAAGCAAAAACAAACCCACAACTCCAAGAGCCACAAGCCCACAACACAGATTTGATTCACTAAATTTCCTCAATTTCTAACAAAGAAACAAAACCAAAACCACAAATACCCATATTAAAACAACAACCAACCTTCGAATTTGGCGAGGCGAGGACGAGAGGTAATAGATCTTCTTCTTCAATTCTTCTAGAATCGTCTTCTTCACTGGACGAGAGGTTGGATTTTTTTTTTTTTTTTTTTTTTTGTTGATGGAGGAATGAAAACCAGGAAACCCAAGTTCTGTATAAAAAGAAAAAATAAAAACCGTTTATAAAGAAATCTGCGAAAACAAAAGCAACTTTTTCTTTTCTTTTTTTTTTTTTTTTTGAGGAAAAGCAACTTATTCTATAAAAAAAAACTAATATGTTCAGTCTAATATTTTTTTAATTTTTGTTCTCTTTATTTTAACTATGGGTTGCTCTTGTCATTGTGTAAATTACATGACATTATTTATGTATTTACGATTTCATAGTGTCAATTAATAGTGTCAATTTGAGACTTATAACCTTCGATTTGCACATTTTTTGTTGAGGCTTATAATCTTCAATGAATCATATTATAGTTTACTTTATCTAGCAAACAATTTTTTTAGCGCTTTAACTTTAATTTTAATGACTACATTTATAAATAACGATTTTTTGAATTATATTCTCAGGAATCTCAAGATAGTAAACATGTTTACATAGGAAATTCCTTGAAGATGTTATGTGATGATGATGCATTTAACTATTTATTCTATATTTAAAATGTATTTAATGATTTGATGTAAAAACTATGAGTATCATGTTTTATTTGGATAACGTAACGCGACAGCGCATATTTTATTGTATTTAATTAAAAAAAATGATCTTATAATTGTTTTGGGACGTTTTTTCAATTTTTTAAAGCATTTTATATGGGAGAAAACCCGTCTCGCCCGAAACGATACCGATACGCGACGATTCATATGACTCGGTGGTCTCCGAGTCGGTGACTGAGACCGCGACTTTGAACCATGATCAAGATTTAGTTTATTTTATGTATAGTAATAGAATCGAACTTTTACTTTCTTACATGAGTTACCAAGTATCTGAAAATGGAGCTAGGCCTCCACTTTTGTACTAAAAATCGAAATCAATTGTAGATAATTGCAGATGTACAAAAGATCGAAGAAGATAACTGTTGATTCAAAGATTAAAGACAAAAACAGAAAGGGGTGAGAGTTCGAGAGAGACGAGCTGCAGGTAGAATGATGGGGGGAGCCTAGAGGTTAGGGTTTGTTTATTGATGTTCATCGAAATGAGTAGGGGTGGTATCGGGTAGGGACATGCCCTGTAACCCTTCTACCCAATACGCGTTCCGATTGCATATTTCCCCATTACTCTTATTGTGCTTCTGTGTAACATAAAGAACTTAAAGCAGCAACATCAAAATATTTTCTTTAGTAAGAAAGAAGCTATCACGGTTAGCTCTAGAAAGCAATATACATAAAAAAAAAAGCTTATGCCAACACAAACCCGAATGGTCTATCCCACCAATTACTCGAATTATCCTTTAAAGAAACTCTAGGCTCTCGTTATAAGATAATTTAGAAAAATATTTATAAGAACAGTTTGATAACTAGAAAGCTAGAATAAAACGCCTAAACAATAGAGAATTTAGGAAAAGAAATATAAGAACGGCCTGATAACTAGAAAGCCAATGTATATGCAGTTATGAAAAGGTGAGATTGAATGAGCCACGATATCAAGATCCTTTGCAAGGGTAAATCTAAATAACTGAACTCAGCATAGAACCAAAATTCATTCATGTCTGTAGCATGTCCAAGGGCGTAGCCAGGGGGTGGCTTAGAAAGGCTAAGCCCCTCCCGTTTTCTTATTTTTGATACACCATAAAACCTATATAAACTAGTCCAACACAGTTAGTCAATCTTAATCCAGTCCACCCGATCATACAAGTATAGTCCCACTAGCCCATCTAAACCTAAATTCCTGGCTCGTCATTGAGCATTTCAGATGGTGGGCATTGCAATGCCATCAAACCAAGACAAAAAGTTTTACCAATCACCACATCAAAAGAAACACAAACCCAAACAAACATCGAACGATAATGTAAATCAGATCCCAAATCCAAACTTGCACCCAGTTAAATTATCATTTTGTCTAATTTATCACATAACCATCCAGCTACCAACTCAGAAAACAGAAGCAGATTCTAAGTGAGACCTTCTCAAACTCATTATACTCAATCGATGAACTATGAAGAATGGAACGAGCTGCTTCAAGTTCCGTGAATACAATTCTTTACCTAATTCAACAAAACTAAAGGCTAGCCTCCAACATCAGCAAAACTAATCCATGGGAAAGGGCTAGTCAAGATAAATTTTTAGCCCTACTAAACTAAAGCAAGCCAACATTCCTCGTTGTACTAAATCAATTTCATCTCCTTGAACATCAATGACTACAATAGATAGATCAAATTCTGATAAATTATCCTCATTTTATAAAAGTTCATCTGTTTTTTTTATGCGTATAAGATAATAGCTATTCTTTATCACACATTTTCGCATTTATACGCAAAGCAGCCATAGTAGATAAAGTAGAACAAAAATCAGAACAGCAATTTGAACAATAATCGAAATAACTCACTTAGCAAACCTTAAATCCAACAATTTGGCGTTAGTTATGCCCAGTAAACTTCCGCTGAAATCCAACAATTTGGCGTTAGTTATGCGGCGAGCGGCAGAAATAAAGATCAGCTTCCGCTAAATCCAACAATTTGGCGCCAGTTATGCCCTTTTATTTTTAGGAAAAAATCCGGACATCACTGTAAATTTGTTTTTTTATGAACGAAGGCGCTAACTACGAGCGACACAAAATGAAAAAAAGGACGAAAAAAATAATGGTGGAAAAGGCGCGCGTTAGCGGCGTATAAATAAAGATCAGCGGCGATCTGGTGCGGAAGTGAGCTGAATTTCGGACGCCAAGATTTGCGGTTTTTTTCCTTTTATTTTTAGGAAAAAATAAATGGACATCACTGTAAATTTGTTTTTTTATTTATTTATAGCAAACTGTAAAATTGTTTCGAGCAACACATTCTTTTTTACTACGGCCGAAATTACTTTTAAGTCACCATGTGTTAAAAGCATTTTGGTTAAAAATGTCATTGTCGTTGTCTCCTAAAAAAAAAATCATTGTTATTGACTTTCTTTATTCACAAAACGTGAGCATTCGCATCATTGTCTCTTAACAGATTCTTTACCTTACAGACTTAAACGCTCATTTTTCCTATCATACAGAATCTCTATACAAGCTCAACTGCATCAGAATCTTAACTTACACACTCCCACAAAGTATATATTTTATAAAATCTCTACTAAGTTTTTCAATTTAAATATATATATATATTAGTTTCGTCGTTTTATATATATATATATATATATATATATATATATATATATATATATATATATATATATATATATATATATATATATATATATATATATATATATATATATAAGAGACGTATTTTTTAATTAAAAGATCATGACTTTAAAATTATATAAAACAAAATAAAATTTTAAAAAAAACTTCGAAATAATTTTTTTTCAAGGCATCTAAATACTAAGTAGGTAAAAAAAGCTATGAAAAGTCATTATGAGCGAAGATAAACAAATGAGGAAAAAAATTTAAAGAAAGGACCCGTACAGATCTTGGGTTTTTGCGGCACATCTACCATTTTGTTAACAGAGTCTGAAGTTTCAAGATTCATCCAAAAGATTCTAATGCAGACATATTTTGGATAGATCTGAAGTGTTAAATCTGTATTTTTACAGATTTAACATCATTTACAGATTCTAATGTGAATGCTCTAACTGCTACTTATTTTTTTTGTTATTGTTATTCGTGTTGATATTCTTGTAACGAACATCCGTGTTAATGATATTGCTAGCGAAAAGATGTTGGATAAAACGTCCCTGTTACCGTCACCGAATATCTTTATAAGTGAAAAACATAGTTGTCACTGATTTTCCTCCCACGAAAAATAATCTAAAAAATATTTAGAGTGTATGAGTAAATTTTTGTGTGCCTAAAGCAAATTCGCGGTGCTAAGAAAAGCCTCCTAAGATTATTAAACCAAATCTGTTATGATGTTTGCAGCCTGAATTTGTTTTACATTATGTAGGATCAGGGGCGGGGGTATGTACGCTTAGGGGGTCACGTAACCCCACTGAGATCCGGGGAATTCTTTTAGTATTAAAACGATTTAGTTTTGTTGTTAAAAAATGTTGTTTTGTTGGTAAAAAAATATAGTTTTAGGCTCCGGTGACCCCACTGAAACAACTTTTTGGATAAAAAATGTAGTTTTACGGTCCCGTGACCCCATTGGAAAAAATTATGGATCCGCCACTGTGTAGGATGCATATGAGTGCGTGACATGATGATTAATATATTGCCTAGTTTGGTTAGGGTTTACGGATCTGTCGATGATGTAGGTTAAAGTTGTGGGAAGTTTTTGCATACACCGTACCTACGTGCGGATAGCCTCTGTGGCACACCACACACCACACGATTTCATTCTGCACTTAAACTGTGTGGCTCTGATCGTGCCACCTCACATATCCACACGTAGGTACGTACTACCCAAAAATTTCACTAAAGTTGTTGATGACCCACCTCAAGGTTTAAAAGTCTATTTTCTTTCTGTATAAGGGTCATCTGAGGGCCCAACGACTCCTTAAATTGGTTCTTCAAGGCTATATGTTGGTACCTAACAGATTTAGGTAAAATAGTTTGTATATTATTCACACTTTGTCAAGGGTATACACAAGAGTATATATAGTAGCTATACAAAGATTCTAGAATGATCTACAATTACGGGGATACAATCAACGGAATAATATTTTAGAATAAATACAAGAATAATTATATAAATATTATAACTCCTATTACCACCCCTCACTTGGCACGTTGATGTTGAAAAGCCGAGTGAGGAAGAGACTTAGTGAGGCAATCAACAAGTTGATCCTGGGCATCCACATGAGCAATACGAAGAGTACCACGTTGTACTTGGTCGCGAATGAAGTGATAATCGATTGCAACATGTTTCATACGGGAGTGGAACACCGGGTTGGAGCAGAATTGAGTCGTTCCAAGATTGTCACAATATATAACTGGAGGCTGGGAAGTGGGTAAACCAAGATCGGTGAGTAGAAAAGTGATCCAGTTAAGTTCAGCAGTAGCAGCAGCAACCGATCTGTATTCTGCTTCAGTGGTGGAGCGAGCAATGGTAGTTTGTTTCTTAGAGCTCCAGGAGATAGCATTGCGACCAAGGTAGACGACATAGGCCCTAGTGGAAGCATAATCATCCTTATTGCCACCCCAGTCCGCATCAGATAAGGCATGTAATATGAGCGGAGAATGACGATGTAATTGAATACCATAGTCAACTGTGCCAGCAAGATAACATAATAAGCGTTTGACATGGGCCCAGTGAACATCTGTCGGACAATGCATGAATTGGGACAACTTATTGACAGCAAAGGCAAGATCAGGCCGAGTGAAAATTAGATACTGTAGACTGCTAACAACCATTCGATATTGTGTAGGATTATCCAAAGGATGGCCGGACTTAGCAGTCAAAGTAGAGATATCAGCAGGTAACAGTGTGGAAACTACATTGGCACGATCCATTTGGAGTTTGGCAAGCAACTTAAAAGCATAACGACGTTGAGAGAGAATAAACCCAGCCGAGTTAGGGACAACTTCAATACCAAGAAAATAAGAGAGAGTGCCAAGTTCTTTGAGAGCAAACCGAGCTCCAAGTGCAGTAATGAAGGAGTCCACTATAGAAGAATTATTTTCTGTAACAATCAAATCATCCACATAGACTAGTACATACAATACAATGCCACCAGAATTATAAATAAAAGAGAAGTGTCACTTTAGAATTTTTAAAATGGCAGGAGAGGAGAAATCCCTTAAGTTCGTCATACCAAGCACGTGGGGCTTGTTTTAAACCATAGATAGCTTTACACAGTCGAAAAACATGCTGAGGATAGTCAGGATTGACAAATCCAGCTGGCTGCGATAAATAGACTGCTTCCTACAAATGACCATGTAAAAACACATTGTTAATGTCAAGCTGTCGCAGTGACCACCCCAGCGTAAGTGCAATGGAAAGAAAGATACGGATAGTGGGAGGTTTGACAACTGGGCGAAAGTTTCATAGTAGTCAATTCCGGGTCGTTGGGCAAACCCCTTAGCAACAAGTGGAGCTTTGTGACGATCAATGGAGCCATCATGTTTGTACTTTAACCGAAAAATCCACTTAGATCCAATAACATTGTAGGAAGGATCATGAGGAACTAGGTCCCAAGTATTATTACGCATCAAGGCGTCATATTCCTCTTGCATTGCATTTCTCCACTGAGGGTGTTTACGGGCCTGATGGACAGTGGTAGGTTCAGTAGTGAGTGTAGGGGAAAGAGAGGTGTACAGGTTCAATTTATGAATAGGCTTGTGGATATTGTTTTGAAACTGAATGCGCATGGGATGACTAGGAGGTAGGGGATGGGGCGGCGGAGGTGGCGGGGAAGAGGAAGGCGGGGGGGGGGGGGGGGGGGGATATGATGGGGAAGGAGGTGGAGGTGAAGTAGTATGAGGGGGTGTGGGAACAGGAGGTGGGGCAGGGATCCAATCAGAGAGAGGAAAAGAGGGAGACGGGGAAGAAGGAGTAGAGGATAAAGGGAAATACTAACTCTACAAATTTTACATGACGTGAGACATACATACGGGAGTCATTGGGGTCAAAACAATAATACGCATGTTGGTTGAGGCATAGCCTAAGAAGATACAGGGCTTAGAGCGAGGTTGGAGTTTGTGATCGGTATAAGAATGTAACCAGGGATAACAGAGGCACACAAAGACACGCAATTTTTGATAATTAAGGGATGTGTTGAAGATAGCTTCATAAGGAGAGTGTAGGTGGAGCACCGGGGTAGGCATACGATTGATAAGATAGATTGCAGTGGCAAATGCATAGGGCCAAAAAATAGTGGGAAGGGAGGCATGAGAAAGGAGGGCAAGTCCCGTTTCAACAATATGCATATGGCGACGCTCAGATAGACCATTGTGTTCAGGGGTGTGTGGAGGTGTTGTGTAAAAGGAAATTCCATTGTTAGACAAGTAATCACGAAGAGCTATAAACTCACCACCATTGTCTGAATATAAGATTTTAATAGGACGCTCAAAGAATTTTTCAACAATAGAGTGAAAACGGATAAAGGTAGCAGCCACATCAAGTAAGAGGATAAAACCACACATATCTAGTAAAATGGTCAACAATAATAAGATAATATTTAAAGCCATCATGAGAAATAACAGGAGAGGTCCAAACATCACTAAATAAGATTTCCAGGGGGCGGGAGGAATGTAAAGTGGATGCATGAAATGGTAATTTGTGACTTTTGCTTTCCAAACAAGCAGAACAATGAAATAAAGTGGAAGAAACATAATCAAGTTTATGAGTGCTGAGAATATTATTTAAAATATTGCTGGCAGGGTGAACCAATCGATGATGCCACACATCAATAGTGGCTTTAGTCGAAGCAAAGGCAAGCAAAGGTTGAGAGGGCCATTCATAGAGGCCATTCCTAACTGGACCACGGAGCAGGATGTTGTTCGTTAGGAGGTCTTTTACATGAAATTAAGTGGGTAAAAATTCAACAGAAATATTATTCGACTATCATAATTTAGAGATGGATAATAAATTGTGGGACATGCTAGGAACACATAATACATCACGTAAATTAAAAAACTTAGAAAATGAGACAGGGAGAGAAGTAGAACCAGTATGAGTGATGGGTAGACCAGCACCATTACCGACCATAATATCATCAGTGCCTGAATACGGAGTGTGGAGAGACAGGTTCTGCAAATCTGGAGTGACATGGTGCGTAGCTCCACTATCGAGTAACCAAGATGTGGTAGGAGGAAAGGAATGGGCCGAACCTAATTGAGGGTAAGTGTGGTGAGCCAGGGCTGGGGACGTGGGACTTCCGGAGAGAGAGATTGTACCTGAAACATGGGACAAAATTTCACAGAATGCCCTTGTGTAGCACAGAGTTGGCACTTACCAAGGTATGGTTTTCTGAGTCGAGTTTGGGTTGATAAACCAATAGTGGGGCAAGGAGCACATAAACCAGGATCTTGATTTTTGGCGTACTGATAAGGTTGATGAGGCGTAGCTGAACCGAATATGGAAAAAGAGGAGAAAGTAGAGACGAGGCTGGTATTTGCGTGGGAGGCCATGAATTCCGGTAAAGAGAATATGCAAGAACAACGAAGGAGAAGGAGGAGGGTTGCTCGGCAGAAATTTGTATAAGTTACATCAGACAAGCACTGTAATAGTTAGTGTGTCGTGAAACTGAAAACTGGAAGTCATCTAGAAAACTGAAAATCACTAAGACAAACAAACTGACTCAGAATTCACCAGTATTGAACTGAAGAAAATAAGTTCATTGAGGGACACAGACTCAGTTGGCTTATCTAGAAGACTGAAGAACTGAGGTTCAAACTCAGTTATTGAAGACTGAAGAACTGAGGGTTCAAACTCAGTTATGAAGATTACAAGTCGAGACTATAAAGTTAGACTTCAGGCAAGTTTGTGGTGACCTGAACTGACTTTATGGATCTTGTATGAAGACCTAAGATTCATAAGGACAATGAATTCTTAGAAGATATTTACTTTTGGTGTACTCTGATTAAGTCAATTATAATCAGATGTAAACTGGAGTACTGATATTTGAAGAAGAGTAAAAATCTCAGTTAATGCTCCAAGTCAGTCAAGAAACTGACAACTGATAAACTCAGTATAAAACTGATCAAGAAACTCAGTTTTACATGTCAGCCATCCAACAAACTGATAGTACAGTCGAACGTTTAAAAGGAAGCGATTTTATTGGATGAGTTACTGACAGATCAGAACGGTCAGAAAATATAGCCGTTACAAGATAGACGTTGATACAATTCGAATTCAAGCCAGTTGAACGTTGGATCTCACACTATAAATAGAGGACTTTGCACCAAGGATTAAAAAGACAACAACACGAAGATTTAACAAGATTTACAAGCATATTTGTGCATTAGTCTTTTTATTCGAATTGCTATCATCTCAGTGCTATAACAAGATCACATCTAGAATTTCTTCAAGTGTTCAAGCTACACAGAATTTATCCAGATTCAAACACTTTGAAGAACCACAAACAAGAATCAATTTATTGATTCTCAGCCCAACTTTAATTCTACATCAAAGGTTTAGACTGTGAAGCAAACCGGGAAGGTTTCGCCAAGGACAGTTGTTACAAGCAGTCGGGTAGACTGTGTTTGTGGTGGTAGCTGGTGAAGAGGCATACGTAACCCTTCAAGGACCAGTGTTCAAGCAATTGAAGAGCAGCAATTCTACCCGTTCTACAACTGTTTATATAGTGAAGCTAGGGATTAGCCAAGGACTATTGTTTAGGACTTTTTGTAACAGTTCACCTCAAGAAGTTCTAGTGGAATTTTCCTCCGCACCACAGGGGAAGAGAGGACGTACATGATTGCACCACCTGGAACCTCTATAATTCTTGTTTATTTACTTTACGCACTTATTTACTTACTCAGCATTTATTTACAGCATTCTGAGAATTGATTGTTATACATCTCACAGTTCACTAACTGACATTCCTCAGAATTCAGTTTAACACACTCAGCTTTCACATAGAATAACAAGATCAAGAAAAAGGCTAGAATTATATCCGCTGCCGGTTGACTCGGTTTTAAGCTTAAGTCAGTTTGACTTGAACTCAGCTTAGTCAGCTTAACTCCACACAAGTTTTAACTGAACTTTAATTTGTTTTAAATCCAGTTTTAGGGACAAGTTTATTCAACCCCCCTCTAAACTTGTGTTAGCCTTTCCTAGGGACCAACAATTGGTATCGGAGCGGTGTTTCTTTAACAAGCCATTGTTAAAAAGCTCATTTGCTCTAATCTCCTCTAGTTGTTCTCATAAGAAAGCTCAGTTTCCAGTTATTACACAATCAGTTTTCACTCACTCACAATGGATAACAATCAGTATGCAAGACAAATGCTTATGTGCAACATGGACAGATTTGATGAATATAAACGACGAATGCAGGCTTTTCTGGCAGCCACTCATGACGAAATGATGGACGTACTCACTGATGGACCAATTCAGATCACTCACATGCAAACTGATGGTGATAGACAAGTATGAGTTCCAAAGCCCAAAGCCAAATGGACTAGTGATGATCGCAAGCAAAACAATCTCAACAATGTTGCTATGGACTTTATCCTCAGAACTCTTGACAGCAACATGTACTTAAAGGTGAAAGAATGCACAACTGTTAAAGAAACGTGGGACAAACTTCAGTTAGTTTGTGAAGGAACTGACTCAATCAAGGAAAACAAGATCTCAGTTGCAAAACAAAAGTTTGAGAATTTCAAGATGAAATCTGGAGAGACCATTGACCAAATGGAGACAAGATTCAGTGCTATAATGGATGAATTAGATCTACTCAAGATTGAATACTCAAAGAAAGTTATCAATACAAGAATCTTGAAGGCATTACCAATGTGCTCGAAGATGAAAGTCACTGCTATGGAAGAATTTAGACGACTTGACATAGAGGACTCATTTAAAATCTTCTCAGATTTGAAAGCCTATGAATTCAGTGAAGATTTTACAAGTACAGCTGCAATAATCAAAGCTCTGGAAGAACCAAAAACCACAGCACTTGCAGCAGCATCAAATGACTCTCAAGAAACATCCACAAATAATCTTCAACAATTGGATGAAATGGAGGAACAAATGGCTCTTATGATGAGCAGAATCAGAAAGATGAAGAATGGTCATCCTGTAACCCAGAAGTTCATTAAGAAGACTCCTGTATTCAAGCATTTGAGCTTCGGATTTGTTGTTGAAGAGATCTTCGAGAGTATGCCATACATCACACATCCAATTAGCTCTACTAGAGCAGATTCAGTCATGGAGCTCCGGAGCCAACCCATGAGGAGTTGGTCTGTTGTGACCCAGATGTCAAACACAGAATTGGAGTCTTCACCTACGCCGGAGATAGACGGGAGAAACTGGGGAGGAGCAGCTTTCGTACCGGTGATGAAGCCTTCAAGCCTGTGACCACGGATGATGGGGAGAACAATAGATCTCGATCCATAGCAGATAATTGGATTGATTACATTGCAGGTTTGATTGAGACTTCCTCCAAGTAAGGTGTTTGTTGCCGGAGTTACAACGGAGGGGATACTTGGAGTAGACTGCATGAGTGAGCTCAGAGACGGGCCGCTCCTGCTAAGGATAGACGGAATGGGTGGTAGAGAACTATGATAGGGTAAGCTTAAGGTTGGGAATGTGGGGCCAAAGGTGAAACCAGTAATTGAGGGACTTGTCCGAGTTGGCGAGCTATTAGACATGGCTTCGGTGGTCTGTGCACCGGTGGAAGCTGTGGGATTAGCCATCGGTGCTCCGATACCAAGTAAGAAAACTAAGGAAGATAAAATATGGAATTCATTCTTATTAAACTTGAACAGCAAACACAAGGATACAATATATAATCATAGCACATCACACTCATCTTGCAGAGGAGGAAAACCAAAGTAGAAGATAAGATCTATCCCTAGATGTGACACCTCGCCATAGACACAAAAGACACAAATACCCTTATTCTTTAACTCACACAAAGGTACAAAGACTTGAGCTAAAGATCTTTTCTTTTTCTGTTTCTTTTTTAATTTGCAGGGGAGGGGGGGTTGGAGGAAGGAGAAGTCAGATTTTTTATTCGGGACGAGCATGAAAAGCGAACTCTGATTCTCATCAAAAAAATGCAATGACATGTACCACTTGGACATATCCGGTTCCCATCTTATCTTTCTCTCCATTCCCCCCCCCCCCCCCCCCCCCCCCCGCTCTTTTTGTGAAGTGATTTCCTTTGAGGGAAATAAGATGACTTTTCCCATTAGTTTTTATTATTTCGCTGTAATAAAACATAATAGACCATAAATTTAAAAGGGCATGGGGCAATTCTAGTGTTCAACCAATTTGACGGAGATGATTTGCTGAGTTTGCAACATACATTTAATAGTCTATGGTCTTTTTTTCAGTGTATACTTCATGATTGGGATGATGATCGTTGCATAACGTTGCTGAAGAACGGTTATAGTTCTTTACCAGACAACGGAAAAAGTCATAGTTGCGGAGGCAATCCTTCCTTTCAACCCGGACACAAGCTCAGTAGTGAAAGCAACTTCCCAAGGGGACATGATTATGATGACGCAAGCAAACACCGGGTGGGAAGGAAAGATCAGAGCAGGAATTTCTTGCGTTGGCTATTGCAGCAGGATTTAAGGGCATCAGAAAAGAATTTTTTGTATTCAACTTGTGGATCGTGGAATTCTATAAATGTTCACAAGTTTCATCGAGATTTATTTTATATTATATTGAAAATGTATATTTTTTTGTTTTTTTTTTCACAATCCAAATTCAAACAATTTAAAACTTAATTTTTTTTCGAGCTTGAAAGTGCTTAAATTTTTGTCGAGCATAACTATAAATTAAAACCAAGCCGATCAAAAACAGTATTTTCCTAGCTCAAACGAGCTCAAGCCGAGTTCCAATAACATTGTCTTATGTGGTTGTTCAACTCGATAAATAAATATATATTTGATTCGAATCGAATCGTTTACACCCCTACACACGTTTAAAATATCCGTTATAAATTTACAATGTAGATTTAACGAAAATCTTCTTCTCCATATTTTCCTCAACTTTATCTCCATTCAACATTCTCTTAATCTCATTCACTAATCTTTCCATAGCCACCTCCGGCAAGCTAACTGGAACCAAGATTCCCTTCTCACCGTTTTCATTACGGTGCGAAACATAAAAACACCTCGAACCAAAATCAGTAACGGAGCTACCTACCGGAGGACCACCGTAGACGGCCTTACCCCAACCGAAATCAATTCGATCATATCCGGATCGGGTCACGTCTGAAATTGACAACGATCCAGTTAGTGTAAAATCGGGTTTTGCTTTGATTACGGTCAGATCCGCTAACGATTTCATATAGTCTTCGTTGACACTAGACTTTGCCTGTAGAGGAAGTCATGTGTATTAGGTTGTTGATCTATATATTACACAATAAAATATGATATGATATGATATATATATATATATATATATATATATATATATATATATATATATATATATATCATGCATCTGACTAATAAACCTAATGTTACGCAATCATTCTGATGCTATAAATATCAAAACATGATAGGGCGGTTGAGGGTGGTTCTTGTGTGGTGTCTTCACACGGTGGAGACACACACACCACACAGTTTCATTCTGTCTTTAAACTGTATGGTTCTGATCATTTCACCCGTCACTTCACCTCAAAATCCTTTTCCACACAAGTATTTCCCGACGGTTGAATCTCTCGTGATTTGACATCTATTTAAATAGAAATATTGTGGTATTATCATTTTTAGTTTTCGAAAGAAAATCTTTAAAAAAAACACTTCCACAATTACACACCACTTTATGAAGATCATGAATTATTACATCATATTTGTATCACCAATCACTTATTTTATGGGCGAAGTTAAAAAATAGCGATATATATATATATATATACATATATATAAAAAGGTCCACTGATTTATTATTCTATTGATTATCAACCTTACATGATACTTACTGATCGAGTCTAGCAACCACTTAAAATTTAAAATAGTAATGTTTGAACATGTCTGGATTATGTTTTATTTATGTTTGAGTTTGACTTGATAATACTAATAAAAAATTGGATAATGATTAAGATACAGAAAAATACACATAAAACATAATCTCACGGTTGTTTTTTTTTTAATTTTCTTTTATTTTTCATCTGAAATCACACGTCGTATGGTGTAAATGCATTTTCTGTATATTTTTCTGTACAAGTTTCTGTGCCTAAATCATTATTATAAAAGTAAAAGCACTTTCAAACTCGAAATTGAGCACTAGCACCTAGGTAAAATATGGAGTTTAAAAGTTCTCGACTTCAACTCATCAAAATAATAATAATAATATTATAATGATTGGTGAAATTCATGAACGTTAATGAATTGTTCGAGTTGCACAAGCCAAATACGGGGTTGTGCGTGAGCAGCTCGGCTCGATTTACACCTGTATTCATCGACTAATGATAGAGGCACAACAAAAATTACACAACGGATGCCACAACATGATCTCCCATCCTTGATTTTGATTGGTCCACATCACAATCAATTAACATCCATCAAAATCAATGGTGGGAGATAATGTTATGGCATCCGTTGTATAATTTTGTTGTGCTCTATCATTACTCGTATCGATTACCATTTTATATGAAAATGTACATTAAGAGATGTAATACCTTCATCACAAGGTCAAGCGCGTAGCCCAATGGTTCAGACCGTAACTTCTCCGCCGTGCTCACGGCTGCAGGCATAGCAAAAGCATTGCCGTAATAACCCGCCGGCAGCGGAGGATCAAACATGGATCTTGCATTCACTGCACAAAGAACTCTAACTTCCTCTAATGGATCCGGTTTTACAGCAACACACCAACATCGCCATAAGAAAGCCGTAAGAACATCAAACTTAGAGCATTGTTTTTCCAGATAAAAAGGATCAATCAACTCTTTTATGGCGGAAATCTCTGTTGGCCCGAAGAAGAAATTGCGTTGAACAATGTTTTTAAATGGGATGATTTTAAACGGTATTTTTGGGTTGGGGATTGGATCGTATTCGTGATGGGTGCATGTAATTTTAGGTGGGTTTCTTGCGGAAAGGAATTGTCGCTGCCATACTGGTCGGATTGACGGTGAGGAAGCTCCTTTTGCTATTTCGGCGGCGGCGGACAAAAATTGAATAAGTCCGGCGAAGTCACTGATTGTGTGGTTCAGACGCGCCGCCAGTATAAATCCACCGCATGTTAGCCGTGTCACCTGCGTAAATTAGGGGTTAAACGTAATCCGAATAAAGTATTTATTTATGGAGTTAAGCAAACCTCTTAAAGCATTATACTCAAACTTGGCTCCAAATCGTTCGAGCAGGAAAAAATTGCTCGATTCAGTTCGCATATGCTTGAAAAAAATCAAGCACTTTCTTTTTCTTTGTTTTTAAATCAAGTTCTTTCAAACTCGAGCTCGTAAAAATGGTACATATGTTAATATATGCATATAATTTTTTTTTTTAAGAAATGCACATGAATTATTAAATTCAGCATCAAAATAATATGAAATAATATATTTTAACATAATATAAATATGCTCGATAAGGCTCGCGAGCATGCCGCGTCCAGCATTAAATTGCTCGAGTTCAGCTTTCGTTGATCATGATGAGCTGCTCGATTAAAACCAAATTCGAACGAGTATTTAATGAGCCGAACGTCGAGGGACTTAGATCGTTTACACACGTAGCGTAAATGTGTTATATTTCAGTTTTTGCATATAAGAATAGCAATGTTTTTCAAGAAAGAATAGCATTTGTAAAATCCCACGTAGGAAAAATAATAGAATACTCAGCTCATACGCGTTAGCCCTTTTTGACCAGGCGAGGACAACGGTCTAAACAGTGGACCGGACAATTTATGACTAAATTAGCGCTACTAGGCCCGGGGTCTGGAGGCGTTAAAGAATGATATCCAGAGCCGACTATCAGACGGAACTATGCGCTTCACCATACAAGAAAACGGTGTAAGGATGGTTTCTAGTTACCTCTGCTAGGGACGATCCGGGAACAGTCTTGGCCGTTCTGGCGAGGACGCCAGTGCCTTATAAGGGTGGGGAATGTAAATTTCCACATAGGAAAAATAGTAGAATGCTCATCCCCATATAAGTGTTAGACATAAAGATCTTGTCAACTCGGGTTAGTCCTTTTAGACCAAGCGAGGACGCCGGTCTAAGCATTTGACTGGACCATTTATGACTCATTTAGCGCTACCAGACCGGAGGTCTGGAGGCGTTACGGCATTAATGCTAAACAAACACACTTTTACACAATTACCATTGTAAAACACATATTAGCTGACACGAGATTTATCGTGAGTAAAGTATATAACATATTTCGTCATTCGTTATGAATATTTTATTATGACAGTAATATTTTGAAATACTCTAAAAAAATTGGAAAATTTTATGGATTCTACCTAGGATGGCAGAATCTATTATGATTGCAAGTCTTTTTTTTTTTTTTTGACGGATACGAAAAGTTACACACATCCTGATTATGCTTCCTAACGGGCTCGAATCCTGATCTTTAGGCCAATGTATAGCCTAGCTAATTAATGAGTACTGCACGTCTACTATTGTATCTAGCATGATTCAAATGAATTTTTTTTATGCACAGACTCAAAATGCAACTGTTTCATTCGTTTGTACACATCATGTGGCGGTCATTTAACCATCCGTTTTAATAGAGTGTGGATCTTGTATAATTACCCTTGGCATATTGCATTAAAATACCTGAATAAGCAGTAAAGGGCAGTGGAGAATTCCTCCGGAACCGGGAACATCATAGAGTAGCTCATCGGAGCAAGGGAATGGAGGCTGCAAATATTCACCAAACTCTTCTAAACTAACATCTGCATCACCTTCAACGAACATTATTCCCTCGCCGGTGCAATCCACCACCAGTTTCCGGCCAGGTCCTTCTCTCAACCGTCCGGCTAACGGATAGTAATATACTAAAGCCTCTGCAAGCGCGTGTCTGATAACTTTTACTGGGTCTTTTCCTTTCATGGTTTGGTTTTTACGGTAAAAATGTATTGCGGGGAATTGAAATCGGAGACCCTCTTGATCGTCGATGTCGGAGAGGAGTTTTTGTTCTTTCGGCGTTGACTTCGCCGGAGGTAGAAGTTCTGGGTTTTTGCTTCGTACGTTGAAGATTAAAGAATTGGTTTTTAGTGTCGGTGCCATGTTAATTAGGGTGGGGTTGAATAATTAGGAAGATATATTGTATATATAAGAGAGTAATGATTAATGATACCGACATAGTCGTTGTTTCATACTGTTATTTGCATTGTTCGTAAAAATAAGTTTATATAATCATTAATTCAGACGCATTATTATCAACGATTCAGATTACTGATAAGATCACATGATTGTGACACAACGTTTGTATCCATATCTTTGCCCAAAGAATAATAGTGCTCTCATGGCGGCGCCACCAAAGCTACCTATGGGTCAATGACCCCCAAAAGCAAATTCCATGTATATTTTTCGCGTTTAAGATTTTTGTATACTAATATCTATTTATTTATTAATATTAATAAATAAATGTATTAGAAATTTATAATACAATATGTTGTTTTCGATTACCGACCTGTGTTTCATAATAAGATTTTTGTATACTAACTATTTTATTAATAATTAGAGTCATGCTTCTGCCACAATATTCTCTGACATTATCAATGTCAATCTAATGTTTTAATGTGACATCTATTTAAAAAATGTGTTGAGGTCCAACTGTAATATTCCGATTTTCGGGAAAGGACAGACGTGTCTTTTTTGCGAAGCTTTTAATATTAAGACCTAACCTAAAATCGGGGATTTTCGCTTTACTTTCACCTTCCCCTTCCCTTGTGCGGCATTGTGAAGAGAGAAAAGAGAGTTTTCACAATTCTAAGAGGAAGAGTTGATCGTTTTCGAACCGATTCAAGAATTGGAAGCGTCGTGAGAAGGACAACGGTTTGCTACCGCTTTGGTGGCGTTGCGCCGCCTTTCATCCGAGTTGGATCGGTTTTACGGGCTGCAATAGGTAAGAGAAAACCGTCCTATGAATGCAATCGTTGGTTATGAGGATTTGCTCTTGTTTTTAAGGCTTTTTGGTGTTAGAATTATGAATTGTTGTTTTGGTTAATGACTCTAGTTGTTATGGTACGTTTAGATGTGGTCCCTTGTGTTTACGGTGTTGATTATCCGTCGTTGTTTGGTTGAAATACGATCTGGAAATCGCATGATGATGAGTTTAGGGTTCTAGTCGAACCCAGTTGGACGGGCGTCCGGTTCTCTGGACGGGCGTCTGCTTAGGTTGTGTCTCAGACGGGTGTCTGGCCTATCCGGACGGGCGTCTGAAGTGCTATTTTACATTTAGGATTGAAACTGTTTTAGGTGGACGGGCGTCTGGGCATAGTGGACGGGCGTCCAGTAGTGCTTAGACGGGCGTCCAGGGTCTTAAACGGGCGTCTAGCTTGTTTGGTCCTTCTTTCTTTGTGGGTTGTTGTTCAGCCTTATAAACATGATTTATCCTTATGAAACCTTTATATATGATATGTTAAAATGGTATAAACTTAGGCAAGCCCGAATTGAGCTTCGATTCGTTCGGTTAAAACACCGAATGTACTCTTCAAGGGAGTTGAAGTTCGGATCCGTCGGAATGGCATGATAGGCTTGTGCTTTGATGGATTAGTATTCATCAATGTGTCGTATGTACGTGCTAGGACATGTCCGTGTCTAGTGGTCTAGGAAGAGAGTAGTATTTGTGAGGGAGATTATTTGAAAACATTTAGGGCCGGCTAGTTAATAACTTAATAACCAACGTATGTGACTAGTAAAAGATTAAACAACATGACTCTCTTGGCTAGGCACCAAAGTGCTAAATCGCGATGCATGTGCTACCTCTCGAAGGTGGAGGAACTTCGTAGGTCAAAAGACCCTAAGTACGGAGGGACTCTGCTGAGGTGTGCGTGCTATCGGAGTCTACCTTTTCTAGACTCCGTGGATATTGCTGTGATCCACTGATATGTTGCAAAAGAGTGTCCCCAAGGTAAAAGAACTCTGTAGGTCAAAGACCCTAAGTACAAAGGGACTCTGCTGAGGTAGAAACAGTTAGTCACAACATGTTGATGAGCATGAAGTGAACCTTAGATTGAGTTGGTCTCATTTAATCAACTGATTAAATAACTATCTTTTCTTTATAACTATGATTGTTTTCATAGCTTCTCTTTCTTTCTAAGTACGCCGTACTTACCTCAAATGCATTGTTTTCTATGTGTTTGGGGATGAGAAGACGAACAGGTTTTCGAGGAGGAGTTCGACGACGACGTTTGACGGCGCTCGTTGAAGATTTATCATTTCCACTTACTTTTCCCATCTTTTGGATTTCTTTGATACTTCTGAGGTAGTCTTTTGGTCTTTCGAGACGTGTAGTACTTTTCCTTTGGGATTTTTCGTACTTTCTCAAATGTAATAAATTTACAACGAATACTTCCCGGCTACGGTGCAAGCTGATAAGGCAAGCCAGTTTTTGAAGTTTAAGCAAGGTACTCAATACACGGTGGCCCGGTACACCAACAAGTTCAACGAGTTAGGAAGGTTTTATCCCGAATTGATGAAAGTGGAAGAGAGAAAGATGGCCCTTTACAAGGATGGGTTGGCCTACGAAATTCAGTCGGGCATGTTGGGTTTTACGGCAAGGAATATGGCAGAGTTGATGAATAAAGCCTTGGAAGTCGAGACTTTCAGGAAGAGGGCTACGGTGGTTGTTGGTAATAAGAGGAACTTTGGGACAAGTCAAGGCGGTTATAGGGGAGCGCCGCGACAAGTCGCCAAGAAGACTACGGCTCCTACAAAGCGCCTAAAGCCCCGAACAAGGCACCACTTTGCCCCAAGTGCAACGAGAAATCATACGAGAGTGCAGCGAGTAGTAACGGTTGTTATATTTGTGGTGAGCAAGGACACTTTTCTGTAGAGCGTGTCCCAACAGGGGAAACAAGAGTGGTTCGGGTCAAGGAAGCGGGAGAGGCGGCCCAAGCCGACCGGTTCGAGTTTTTGCCGCGGATGCTAGCTTTGTGGAACCGAGGATGACGTTATTTCGTGTACCATGTTTTGTTTCATTCCTTTATTAAGATATTATATGGCATGTTTATTCATGTTGTAATGTATTTTGAATGAATGAATATGCATCCTAGGTACGATAATGTTAGAAAACCTAGTGGTCAAGGCTTTGTTTGATACGGGAGCGTCAAACACTTTTGTGTCAACCAAGGTAGCTAGGAATTTGAATTTACCTTCGGAGCCTTTAAGAAACACTTTGGAAATAACTACACCGTTAGGAAAGGTAACAAGGGTAACTAGAGTGATACCTCAAGTGGAAGTTCGAGTTGGACCTTATCGATGTAAGAGTAACTTTACAGTTTTGGACTTTTCGGATTTTGATGTAATCCTCGGTATAGATTGGCTGTCCGAGAATTATGTTCACTTGGACTGTAAAGAGAAGAAAGTGACTTTTAAAGTACCCAGGAAATCGTATAAGACATATCAAGGCAATGTGTACAAGCCGAGTAAGAAGCGACATCCGATCATCTCGCGGTCAAGGCCATCGTGGCTTGTCAGAAGGGTTGTGAAGGCTACTTGTTGTATGCAGTGGATGTGGAACAAATGAAACCGAAATTGGAAGAAACGCCTATAGTAAGAGAGTACCCCGAGGTGTTCCCAGAAGAGCTACCGGGAAACATGCCGGACAGAGAGATAGAGTTTGAGATTCGGTTGGTACCAGGGAGCGACACCGATTGCTTTGCACCCTACGTAATGGCACCGGCTGAATTAAAGGAGTTGAAAGCTCAACTTAAAGATATGCTTGAAAGGAACATAATTCAGCCCGCACCTCACCTTGGGAGCCCCTGTTTTGTTCATAAAGAAGAAAGATGGCGATGAGAATATGTATCGACTACGAGCACTGAACAACCTTACCATCAAGAATAAGTATCCTCTACCAAGGATTGATGATTTGTTTAACCAATTGTAAGGCAAGAGAGTATTTTCCAAGATTGATCTTAGGTCCGGATATCACCAGTTGAAGATCAAAGTGGCTGATATACCGAAGACGGCTTTCAGTACGAGATATGGACATTATGAGTTCCTCGTCATGCCTTTTGGACTCACTAATGCTCCATCTGCATTTATGGATTTGATGCAGCGAGTTTTCATGCCGTACTTGGATAAGTTTGTGATAGTGTTTATAGACGATATCCTAGTTTACTCTAAGGATGAGAAATAACACGAGGAACACTTAAAGATAGTGTTGGACACACTGAGGAAGAATCAATTGTATGCAAAGTTTTCTAAGTGTGACTTTTGGTTGGATCGAGTGAGTTTCTTGGGTCATGTCATTTTTGGAGACGGCATTCAAGTGGATCCGCAAAGATCGAGGCAGTTGAGAATTGGCCTAGACCTACTTCAGTTTCAGAAGTAAGAAGTTTTCTTGGGTTGGCTGGTTACTACCGGAAGTTTGTGCAAGACTTTTCAAAGATAGCTACTCCACTCACCAAGCTGACACAGAAGAATGTGAAATTTGAATGGACTAATGAGTGTGATAGGGCTTTTCATACCTTGAAGAGTAAGTTGACTACGGCACCAGTGTTAGCAGTTCTGGAGATTTTTGATAACTATGATGTCTACACGGATGCTTCGGGACAGGGTTTGGGTTGTGTGTTGATGCAAGGAGGAAAAGTGATAGCTTATGCGTCTAGGCAGTTGAAGGTGCATGAGAAGAATTACCCGACACATGATCTAGAGTTGGCAGCGGTAGTATTTGCCTTAAAGACATGGAGGCATTACTTATATGGAGTTAAAGCGAGGATCTTCACTGACCATAAGAGTTTAAAATATTTCTTCACACAAGAGAATCTGAATATGAGACAGAGGCGATGGTTAGAGTTCGTTAAGGACTATGATTTGGATATTCAATACCATCCGGGTAAAGCGAATGTAGTGGCAGATGCTCCGAGCAAGAAACCAGTGTTTGCAGCTTCCAGTGTTGAGGTAGTGGCAGAAAGGTTAGATGGGCTGGAAATCAGAAGCTTTGATCGATTGAAGACAGTGCTTTGTGGCACCGTTGTTGGCAAGGTCAGAGTTGATGGATGATATACGGGGAAAGCAAGACGAAGACCCGGTTTTGTTGGATTTGAAGCGAGTTGCTAGAGAGAAGCCTATGGTCGGTTATGTGCTAGACAAGAATGGAAACCTTTGGTACCAGGATCGTCTATGTGTACCTAATGTTGGTGACTTAAGACAAAGAGTTATGGAAGAAGCACATAGAATAGCTTTTGCGGTTCATCCGGGTGCTACAAAAATGTACAGAGACTTAAAATAAAGATTTTGGTGGCCATCGATGAAAGTGGAAATAGCCAAGTTTGTGGCCAAGTGTGACGTATGTCAGAAGGTTAAGGCGGAGCATAGAAGACCCGGTGGAATGATTAAGCCATTGGATATCCCTGAATGGAAGTGGGATAAGATCACAATGGACGTCATCACCGGATTACCTAAGACAAGGGGCGGTCATGACGCAATTTGGGTAATTGTGGATAGATTGACCAAGTCTGCCCATTTCTTACCATACAAGGTCGACATGCCATTGAAGAAGATGACGACACTATATCTGGATAATATAGTGAAGCTACACGGAGTTCCTATCTCGATAGTTTCAGATCGTGATTCGAGATTTGTCAGTCGGTTTTGGAAAAGCTTGCAAGAAGCCTTCGGAACTAAGTTGGATTTGAGCACGGCTTTTCATCCTCAGACAGACGGACAATCTGAGAGGACTATCCAAACACTCGAGGACATGTTAAGAGCTTGTGTTTTGGAGGTAGGCGGATCATGGGATGATTACCTGTCGGTAGCAGAGTTTTCCTATAACAATAGTTTTCATGCAAGCATAGGCATGCCACCGTTTGAAGCGTTGTATGGGAGAAGATGTCGCACGCCACTGTTTTGGGATGAAGTCGGGGAGAGACAGATTATAGGGCCAGAAATGGTTGAACAAGGAAAGGAAAGGGTTCAGTTGGTCAAGAAGAATCTGAAGGCAGCTCAAGACAGACAGAAAAGTTGGGCTGATGTTAGAAGAAGACCGCTCGAGTTTGAAGTCGGTGATAGAGTTTACCTCCGCGCTTCACCGATGAAGGAGGTGAAACGCTTTGGACAAAAGGGAAAGCTGAGTCCAAGGTATGTTGGACCTTTTGAGATTCTGGAGAGAGTTGAGACGTTAGCATATAAGCTTCAGTTGCCGGAATCGATGTCGAGAGTCCATAGTGTTTTCCACGTCTCAATGTTGAAGAAATGTCTGACGAAGAATGATGTTGAAACGACGGTTGATCCAGAAATCCTACAAGATAATCTGGCTTATGACGAGAGACCTATCAAGATTTTAGGCCGGAAAGAAAAGATGATTAAGAGACGGATGATTCCCTTGGTGTTAGTTCAGTGGAGCAATCATACACCCGAGGAGGCAACCTGGGAAGTGGAAAGCGACATGCTTAGTGAGTTCCAAGAGTTTGGGGAGTTACCAGGTATGTTCTAGTTTCGAGGACGAAACTCCTTTTAAGGGGAGGATAATGTAATATTCCGATTTTCGGGAAAGGGCAGACGTGTCTTTTTGCGAAAACGAAATATTAGGTTCGGTTTCCTTTTATTCGGAGTTAATTATTTTGGGACGTTATATATATATAATTTCGAGTTTTATATATATAATTAAAAGGAAAATCAGTTTTGTGGTCAAGGGCAATTAAGGAAAAGGATTAACTCTCTTTTAATATTAAGACCTAACCTAAAATCGAGAATTTTCAGTTTACTTTCAGCCTTCCCCCTTCCCTTGTGCGGCATTGTGAAGAGAGAAAAGAGAGTTTTCACAATTCTAAGAGGAAGAGTTGATCGTTTTCAGAACCGAATCAAGAATTGGAAGCGTCGTGGGAAGGACAACGGTTTGCTACCAGTTTGGTGGCGTTGCAGCAGTCTTTCATCTGAGTTGGATCAGTTTTCTGGGCTGCAATAGGTAAGAGAAAACCGTCCTATGAATGCAATCGTTGGTTATGAGGATTTGCTCTTGTTTTTAAGGCTTTTTGGTGTTAGAATTATGAATTGTTGTTTTGGTTAATGACTCTAGTTGTTATGGTACGTTTAGATGTGGTCCCTTGTGTTTACGGTGTTGATTATCTGCTGTTGTTTGGTTGAAATACGATCTGGAAATCGCATGATGATGAGTTTAGGGTTCTAGTCGAACCCAGTTGGACGGGCGTCCGGTTCTCTGGACGGGCGTCTGCTTAGGTTGTGTCTCAGACGGGCGTCTGGCCTATCCGGACGGGCGTCTGAAGTGCTATTTTACATTCAGGATTGAAACTGTTTTAGGTGGACGGGCGTCTGGGCATAGTGGACGGGCGTCCAGCTTTGGACGGGCGTCCAGTAGTGCTTAGACGGGCGTCCAGGGTCTTAAACGGGCGTCTAGCTTGTTTGGTCCTTCTTTCTTTGTGGGTTGTTGTTCACCTTATAAACATGATTTATCCTTATGAAACCTTTATATATGATATGTTAAAATGGTATCAACTTAGGCAAGCCTGAATTGAGCTTCTGATTCGTTCAGTTAAAACACCGAATGTACTCTTCAAGGGAGTTGAAGTTCGGATCCGTCGGAAGGGCATGATAGGCTTGTGCTTTGATGGATTAGTATTCATCAATGTCTCGTGTATGTCTGCTAGGACTCGTCCGTGTCTAGTGGTCTAGGAAGAGAGTAGTATTTGTGAGGGAGATTATTTGAAAACATTTAGGCTGGCTAGTTAATAACTTAATAACCAACGTATGTGACTAGTAAAAGATTAAACAACATGACTCTCTTGGCTAGGTGATAACGGAAAAATTCACTGTTATTTTGATAACAATTTACCCTGTTTCTAATATCATTTTTAGCATTTTTATATCAATTTAAGTCATTAATTCTTAGATTTCATAAAAATATATAAGTAGTAGTTATTTTATAAAATATCGTGTTTTTATGTGTTTTTATTAGTTTTTTGTACCGGTTTAGTAACCGGAGTGTCGTGTCGGATTTACGTTTGGTATTTTGGTGGTTTATTGCAGAATTATAGGTTGACCAAAATCCCGAGTAATGACACGTTTTCAGGCCTAAAGAAGGTATTTTTAGGGATATAAGAGTGTGCCACTAACTTAAGTGGTCAAGTGGCTCAGTGGTTAGTGGTACCACTAACGATTTATATCTTCGACGAACAAATGGCCCTTCAAAATGGTATTTTCTGAAGCAGTGGCCTTAATGAAAGTTGTAGATCTTCAAATAATGTTTCCAACGCACTTTGAATCACGTCAATTGGAGTTATACAACTCAAGTTATGGTCAATTGACTAATCAATTCGGATTAGTAGAAATCCCGAAATATCTTCGTAATACGAATGGCTCATCAAAACGACATTTTCTGAAGAAGTTTCTTTCATAAAAGTTGTATATCTTCAAGAAATATTTCCAATGGATTTTGAATCAAGTCAATCGGACTTTTACAACTCAAATGGGAGTCAAGTGGCTAATTGATTCAATTTCGTAAAAAAATGTCGAAAAACGTTCGGAGAAACACGAGGTGCTCAAGAAGACGTTTTCTGAGGAAGAGTCCTTCATTAAAGTTGTAGAGTTTCTCGAGACCGTAATTTTGACATTTCGTTTGCAATTTTTGGAGGTCTACAACTCAAGATATGAATTTTAGAAGTTTTATTCCAAAATATATAATTTTTATCCGAAAAATATAAATTAGGGGGGATGAATGTCATCATTACGACCGGCCTAGACCGGCCCCTACCTGGTCTAGACCGGCCCCTGGAACTTTGCCTATATAAGGAAGCATTCGGAGAGCAACAGGGTGTACCATTTATATATATATACACCATATATATATATATATATCTATCTTTCTTATTTTCTTTAGTTTTTTTAGGTTGTAAATAAGCGCCTTATGCCGAAATAAATTTAGTAATATTAGTATCGTTGTAATGCTCGGGAATTATCGGAAGTTCGGTGTTCTTTGAAATAGTTGTAATATCGAAGCTTTTGATATCGCCGTTATAATAGTAAGCTTGTTTTTCGTTTTTTTTTTCATTGTTGTTTCTTTCATTTTTGTTTCTTTTATTCTCGTTATATATATATATATATATGTATCTGTAATAGTATCCGTATAAAGGAGAATCTGACAAATGATTGGATTTCGGTTTTAATTTGGTTTTAATAGAATTCTGCCATAATTGACAGAAGGCTATTATGTAAAATTTCCCGCCATTTTAATCCATGACATGTTGACAAAATCCGTTTATATGGGTAGCTAAATATATACATAGCCGAATTATGTGAAAACGGGTAAAATTGACCCTCGGGAGACGAGATGGGAGTTGTGTGCGCGTAATTAAACGTTCGTATGATAAACTCATGTTTTAAAACCCGTTTTGATCATTTTAGTAGCTTTGAATAAAATTGACAACTTTGTTCACGGTTACATCGAGCTTATAAATGTATTTTGCGGTGAGATGTGAGATATGGATATCACTAATCATAGTCCCGATTGTTAGATTGACAATCTAAGTGACGATCCGGACTATGCCTAAGTGAGATTCTTATTTTTACGAGATGTGCGAAACATGTTTTAAAATCACTAAACCATAGTCTTAATCGTTAGATTGGCAACCTAAGTGACACGTTAAAACTATGTTTTCTCGTGAGGTTTTTCAACGGCTTTTTATTCGGTCAACCATGCTAGGCGAGTTAGCTTCTAAAGGGAGGGTTAATAAACCTAGTGTGGGGGTTAAGTGAGAGTCGTTCGATTTTAACGCAAGAATAAAAAGTTGACACCCGTGAATGTCATATGAACCGAATCGGATAAAACACACTCCTTATCAAGTTTTTCCCGTGGAGAGATAACCTCGTTGGATCATGGCTCGGCTATGCTTTTTAATCACCTAGTTAATCTCGTTAGTTAAAATTTATTTTTCGCATTAGTATAAAAACTCCACCTAAAACTTTGATCGCCTAGACTAAGAACCACGTTCGCTTTGGTACTCACAACCACATTTCTCTTGGGACGACCTCGTACTCCTGTAGCTATCCTAGCAATCGACCTGGTACTCTGCCAGTTAGAGAGTTAGTTTACCTACAGTTGCGAGTCTTTATAAATGTATTTTTGAGGGGTAAATTTTAGCTCATCAAAAATTGGCGCCGTTGCCGGGGAAATGTGTGATATTGTTGTGATATCTTGTAAGTGAACCGAAGGCTTGGGCCTAGGTTTTTATTTTCTTCGTTTTATTTAGATGTCGATAAAAGCTATGGATGCTGAAGTGATATTGTCCTGAACTCGGTTTGAATACGACTTTGGTACTTAGCCTCTTCGGAGGGTGATATCTTGTAAGTCTGGCTAAAACTGGGGATTAGGGCCTTCGGCTACCATAACTTTTTGAGGGGTCTAAATATCGTGTGTTTAAAAAAAACGAAAAAAAAGAAAAATTTTATTGTTTTCTTGTTGTTTTCTGAGATCTTGCAGATTGAGCTTAAATGGATGGATTTTTCAATCAAAACTACTCAGCTGAACAACAATACCCCTACCAACCTTATCAACAACAGTTCGTGTCTGAGCCTCAATATCAACAACGAGAATAACCAAGGTTCATGGAATTATCGGTGCCCTAAGTGCATACCAGGATCGAATTATGGTTATTCGAGTTATGAGCCACAACATTACGAGGGTTACCCGAACCCTAATACTTATCGATTACGGTGTTCATACTCGGCACGTTGATAGCTTTAACCATATTCACCATCCGATCGTTGTCCGGAATGGCAAGAGGACTACTACTCACCTCCGATGAATCAAAGTCAATATGATCGGTGCGCCCCCATGCCACAAGAAGAATTCACCGACAACAAATAGAGCAACTAGAACGATTGAACCAGAGCCTGGAAGAGCGATTGTTGGACATGCAGGAGTTCAAGGTAAGTACTGACTCCGCTATAAGAAATCTTCAAGACAAGGTGGGGCAATTGATTGAATTAGTGAGGTATGTGAAAGAGGCGAGAGACAAGTGCAATAGAGGTGGTTAGGGATGAAAATGTTATCACCGAAAAAGTTCGGGGTGAGAATGAGGTTGATAATTCGGTTCGCGAAGAAAAAGTGCAAGATTTGGAGATGACGACAGTTAGAGGAGCGAGAGATTGATTGGCCATCTTTAGTAAAGCCACCGGGAGAGTTGGTAATAGTTAATATATCGGTCCCGGATTACTACATTCGTCCACTCGTGAGGATGAATTTTCTCGCGGTCCAAGTTTGTGTACTCCCCAATGGATGAGCTTTATGGGAGTTTTCAAAAGAAGATGGTTCGACGATCGATAAAAGAAGATTTTTTGGCTGGGGGGAGATGGCATCGAGAGCCAAACGAGGTACGTTTCTAGACAATTTAATTTCTTTGGTTCTCGCATTGTTAATTTTTCTTAAGCTATTGATCTTCTTAAGTTCTGATTTTGGTTGATAACTTGTAAATACTAATTTAGTCGAGCAAACGACGTTAAACAAAAGCGCTACCGGGAGGCAGCCCGTTAATAATAATAATTTGGATAAGACTAGTCTTAATGTAGAATATGTGGACAGAGTCAATATAATAGGAAATATGAACACAAATCACAACCAAGTCTCAGGATGAATGTTTGAATGTCATTTAAAGGGAACGATTAGGTGGTTATCCGAAAATCCCGAGGTAGAATACAAAGAAAACATTCAAATACATCATTTCTTGGACTTAGGTTGTTAAACCCTTGAGGATCTGGGTATAAAAGACTCTATACTCTTTCACACATTTCATTTTTATGATCTAGTCTGTTTCAAATTTCTGGTCGTCGTAGTATAGTGGTGAGTATTCCCGCCTTAATAAAACTGTGTGTAATAAAATTGAATCTAGGAATAGCTGACTTGACTATGATATATGCTCATGTGATACTCTCTATGATACGTATATGCTTAGATGTTCTGTGCTTTACCCGTATGGTGATTTTTCCATCTAAAGCTATTATGTGCTATATATTGCTTATCGAATTTTCTGACGTGACAGGGCCATTTTCTTATTTATTCCGATATCCCTGTTGCATACTTTGGCACGAGGACCATGTCCCGTGTTTGCTTTGTTTTGGTTGTTTTTATAGGGATTCAGATCGTGCTTTCTCATGGCTGTTACGGGATTCGGTAGCACTTTTCTCGCCGTGTTTATAAGCTAAGTCTTCCTCTCTATCTCATTCACTATGTTTTAAAGGATAATGTAAAATCGTAAGTGGGGGTAGAGTCGTGATTGGTTTAAAATGGCATTAAAGGTTAAATCCCTTAGTTTTTGATTTTTCGAGCATTAATGAGTTGATTAAAATAATCAGTATAAGGTATATATTTCATGAATTTAAAGATGTAATGATCAATTTGGATATGTATAACCAATGTGAACCGTAAGTGCATTTTAGCCTAAATTTATTTGTGTAACATGAATTCCTTCACATAAGCCTTTGATATTGAAGCAAAAATTTTAAACTCGTACCCATTCGCATTCTAGTGGTTTATCCTAGAAATAGCAAGAACTTAGTACCTAACTTCGAACATGTACTTGTGAATATCCGAAGGTTTGAATGTGATAGAAAGAATGTCAAAATAAGATAAACTATATATATGTCGGTTGTAGCTACCAATGATTTGAGTGCGGTAGGGTGTTATCACGAAACGTCCTATATCACTATGAGGTTTAAAAGCTCCCGACCGCTCGATGATAGTAGTCCGGCTAGGGTGTTATCATGAAACATCCTATTGCCGGGAATGAGGGCATATGCTACACATGTGAAATTAAGTGAAAAGTTAGATAGGTATTGATGTATTCGATCTCACCTCATGACGCTTGAAAGATAGTCGATTTTGGCAATGAGTTCGGATATATTAGTGTCCTATGAAAAAAAGAAAAAAAAAAAAAACAACAACAACAACTTAGTTATTTTCTGACTATCCCCAGTATAAACTGAATGATATGCTTTAGGGATTATCCTAATAAGTACATGGGAGGACGTTGTGTGGAATTGTTACTGCATATACCTAGGAAAGTTATTAGGACTATCTGAATGGATATTTGTGCGTTTGCTTGAATTATTCAAGAGAGAGGATAGTGGAAATTGAAAAGGCTTGTCACACACGCACTCGTTATACATTTATATTAAGGTTAACGTGTAGTTATGATTCGAATGGTTGCATCATCTCGATTGTCATTAATATTTTATCTTCATGAATTTTTCCTCATTCATTTTATTTTATCGCTTATTTTGTTCGAGGACGACCAAAAAAATTTAAGTGGGGGGTTGTGATAACGGAAAAATTCACCGTTATTTTGATAACAATTTACCCCGTTTCTAATATCATTTTTAGCATTTTTATATCAATTTAAGTCATTAATTCTTAGATTTCATAAAAATATATAAGTAGTAGTTATTTTATAAAATATCGTGTTTTTATGTGTTTTTATTAGTTTTTTGTACCGGTTTTGTAACCGGAGTGTCGTGTCGGATTTACGTTTGGTATTTTGGTGGTTTATTGCAGAATTATAGGTTGACCAAAATCCCGAGTAATGACACGTTTTCAGGCCTAAAGAAGGTATTTTTAGGGATATAAGAGTGTGCCACTAACTTAAGTGGTCAAGTGGCTCAGTGGTTAGTGGTACCACTAACGATTTATATCTTCGACGAACAAATGGCCCTTCAAAACGGTATTTTCTGAAGCAGTGGCCTTAATGAAAGTTGTAGATCTTCAAATAATATTTCCAACGCACTTTGAATCACGTCAATTGGAGTTATACAACTCAAGTTATGGTCAATTGACTAATCAATTCGGATTAGTAGAAATCCCGAAATATCTTCGTAATACGAATGGCTCATCAAAACGACATTTTCTGAAAAAGTTTCTTTCATAAAAGTTGTATATCTTCAAGAAATATTTCCAATGGATTTTGAATCAAGTCAATCGGACTTTTACAACTCAAATGGGAGTCAAGTGGCTAATTGATTCAATTTCGTAAAAAAATGTCGAAAAACGTTCGGAGAAACACGAGGTGCTCAAGAAGACGTTTTCTGAGGAAGAGTCCTTCATTAAAGTTGTAGAGTTTCTCGAGACCGTAATTTTGACATTTCGTTTGCAATTTTTGGAGGTCTACAACTCAAGATATGAATTTTAGAAGTTTTATTCCAAAATATATAATTTTTATCCGAAAAATATAAATTAGGGGGGATGAATGTCATCATTACGACCGGCCTAGACCGGCCCTCCCGGTCTAGACCGGCCCCTGGAACTTTGCCTATATAAGGAAGCATTCGGAGAGCAACAGGGTGTACCATTTATATATATATACACCATATATATATATATATATCTATCTTTCTTATTTTCTTTAGTTTTTTTAGGTTGTAAATAAGGCGCCTTATGCCGAAATAAATTTAGTAATATTAGTATCGTTGTAATGCTCGGGGAATTATCGAAGTTCGGTGTTCTTTGAAATAGTTGTAATATCGTTTTGATATCGCCGTTATAATAGTAAGCTTGTTTTTCGTTTTTTTTCATTGTTGTTTCTTTCATTTTTGTTTCTTTTATTCTCGTTATATATATATATATATATATATATATATATATATATATATATATATATATATATATATATATATATATATATATATATATATATATATGTATCCGTAGTAGTATCCGTATAAAGGAGAATCGACAAATGATTGGATTTCGGTTTTAATTTGGTTTTAATAGAATTCGCCATAATTGACGAAGGCTATTATGTAAAATTTCCCGCCATTTTAATCCATGACATGTTGACAAAATCCGTTTATATGGGTAGCTAAATATATACATAGCCGAATTATGTGAAAACGGGTAAAATTGACCCTCGGGAGACGAGATGGGAGTTGTGTGCGCGTAATTAAACGTTCGTATGATAAACTCATGTTTTAAAACCCGTTTTGATCATTTTAGTAGCTTTGAATAAAATTGACAACTTTGTTCACGGTTACATCGAGCTTATAAATGTATTTTGCGGTGAGATGTGAGATATGGATATCACTAATCATAGTCCTGATTGTTAGATTGACAATCTAAGTGACAGATCTGGACTATGCCTAAGTGAGATTCTTATTTTTACGAGATGTGCGAAACATGTTTTAAAATCACTAAACCATAGTCTTAATCGTTAGATTGGCAACCTAAGTGACACGTTAAAACTATGTTTTCTGTGAGGTTTTTCAACGGCTTTTTATTCGGTCAACCATGCTAGGCGAGTTAGCTCTCTAAAGGGAGGGTTAATAAACCTAGTGTGGGGGTTAAGTGAGAGCTGTTCAGATTTTAACGCAAGAATAAAAAGTTGACACCCGTGAATGTCATATGAACTGAATCAGATAAAACACACTCCTTATCAAGTTTTTCCTGTGGAGAGATAACCTGTTGGATCATGGCTCGGCTATGCTTTTTAATCACCTAGTTAATCTCGTTAGTTAAAATTTATTTTTCGCATTAGTATAAAAACTCCACCTAAAACTTTGATCGCCTAGACTAAGAACCACGTTCGCTTTGGTACTCACAACCACATTTCTCTTGGGACGACCTCGTACTCCCGTAGCTATCCTAGCAATCGACCCGGTACTCGCCGCTTAGAGAGTTAGTTTACCCACGAGCTTGCGAGTCTTTATAAATGTATTTTTGAGGGGTAAATTTTAGCCAACACAAAGGATTCTTAATGGCCCGTCCTTATACTTTCGGGGAAAATATAAATCGAGAGTAATGTTCTATTCTCTGACATTATTAATGTCAATCTAATGTTTTAATATGACATCTATTTAAAAAAAGGTGTTGAGGTCCAACACAAAGGATTCTTAATGGCCCGTCCTTATACTTTCGTGGAAAATATAAATCGAAAGTAATGTTCTATTGATTCATTTTGTAAGAGGCTGCAAATACATTTTTTTTAGGTTGAGAGAAGTCAATACAATGTATCAAATTCTCGCACTCTGACTAAAAAACAAGACTACTACTATAACACTCATGCTCTTTTACAATTGAGTTACGCAAATGGGGGCGATGTGACATCTATTTAAAGATTAGTCTTATTGCCATATCATTGGTTGTCTCACCGACATATTAGGTTGTGTCAATGTTTGTGTTAGATTGATTACGGATGTAGCATTACTCTAACTATTAGAGTAACACGATGTGACGGTGGAGCCTCTAAGAATACGACATGTATTTAAAGAGGTGATTCACTGTGATATCATATCGTGGGTGGGTCGTTTATTTAAAAGGACAACAATTCGGAAATTAGTTTTCAAGTTTTATTAAATTCGGTAATCTAGAAGCAAAACTAATTATCAACGCGAGTTGTATAAGATTCCTTGAATCTAAGCTCGAGTTTTAGTTCGAAATACTCGTGTACGAAATCATATTTAAGAAAATTTAAAATGCTCAACTCATTTGAAGCGTTTTTCGGTTCAACTCGACTTGTTTAGACATGCTTTATACGATCTTCAGATTTTCACAGCTGTTAATGGTATGATAACTTCCCTTAAAAAATGGCATGCTAACTTATATGAACTTTGTATGTTATGAAAAATGAAGCATATTATTGTTGTTTGACTTTACAAATAATATTTTATCAGATTACGTTTACACCACGTTGGTCAATAATTATTATACAATAAATAAGATCTTGACGGCCATTAATAAATCTTGGATAGAAAAGTAAACCTTGTGACCAGTGGATTTGTCAACATAGAAATTTACACAATTCCACGAAGCTTCGTCAAAATGAGAAAAAATATGGTGCAAGAGCAATTTTCAGGTTATACCGAATAAAAGGTCGTGATGATTTTCGGGTATTTTATCTATGTATATTTGTTTAAAATGACTGATTTGAAGACTTAATTAAGCATTTATGACACCAAAAAAAGATAACCGATTATAAGGACACATTCTATATAACTTTCTTAAATTTCCTTTTCTTCTAATCTTTTCCTCACATCAAACCAACAATAACAGCAGCTCGTTGCTTAGCAGTATCCCATTCCCCTGTAGGATGTAATATCGCCGGATGGATCATAAATTCACCCGATTACGCAGCGGAAAGTATAATTAAGATCTACATCTAGTCAACCAAAATACATAAAATAATAGATCTAAACCTACAAGGGGGTTTAGATTGCTTACCAATTTATGGTGTATAAACGTCAAGAACAATCTTCAATCCAAACTACTCGATCCAATGAGATGCCACCGTCTTCCGACGTGTATCTCCAAGCAACACCAAATGGATGGTGTTTCAAGCCGCCGAACCTCCTCGATATGCTACCTTAGAAAACCCGAAGTTTTGTAAAACTCAAACCCTAAGCAAAATAGCCGAAAAATCTAAGTTATTTTGCTCCCAATATTTCGAAAATAATGTGAGTCAAAAGGTTTGGGGGAACTCTCTTTATATAGGAGAGTAATCCTTGTCCTCCAAGGATTTAATAATTAAGAGATAATTATTAGATTAATCTTTATTTTAAATAAAAGATAAATAAAATAATTATCCCAAACAAATTAGCATAAATAATATTATTATCTAATATTTCATGAATTATCAATTAAAATTTTTTTTTCTTTGAAAGCAACTTTATTTTATTAAAACGAAAGAATAAAGTGCTACAAAGTCAATGCCATATCCCGGCCCGCCCAAATACGTGATAGAGTGCATAGCATGGCCTCCTTAAACCCTATGCGTGGCAAATCTAGTGTAGGAAAATCCAACACATAGGGAAGAGTACTCGCTCTATGCACCCCCAAAATCCCGACACCAAAAATATTACAATCATAAACATCAGAAGTAATTCCGAGGAAAAGATAGCCCGTGTATCCGACCAAGGTATGAGCCAAAGCCTCCAAACAAGCGCATGAAGTATGAAAACTGCAACACTCCTTCTCGACCTTGTCCTTGCTACTGCAACCCAACGGATGGTGACACCTGGCATAGGAGGAAGATGGTAACCCCAAAAATAGCTAAAGAAGATAATAAACCAAAAAAGGAACAATGACACCTGGATTGCACCCCTAACAGAGTGATAGGGGTGCCTCCAAAGTTGAATGCTAATCCAGGTCCTATGCATTGAACCCGTGCTGTCTTCCGCCTGAATTCTGCTTGTATGCGTCATCTCCAAATAAAAATGGCCGGTCCAAGCTAGCCGGACTTGAACCCTCAAAATGCAAACGCTGGTTAGAACATAAAGATCAGATAGCCATATAAAATAGACCATGATAAACAGGATCCAATAAAGGAACATGTACACCTGAGTTGCACCCCTAGCATCATGATAGGGGTGCTTCCAGATAGCGACGTCGGCCATGTCCTTGGAATAAGTGCCCAAATCAGGCTTGCACCCTCCATATGTGAATAGTGCTTCCCTAGATGTCTGCAACATGTCGAATAAGAAGAGGGCCATGTAAATCATCACTAATAAGCTGTTGAATAGGATAAGGTATTTCGTTAAGATGGTTAAACGTCATATCGTCTCCTTCCATAGCTGCAAAGTTGTCCGCCACTCTATTACATTCCCGGAAAACATGAGAGATATTGTGTGGTATTTCCCGAAGATAAGCCGAAATCCGACTAATCAAGATGCAGAGGGGCCAGCCTCCAGTAAGATTTCCGGATATCACACGAGAAACAAAAATGGAGTCAGTCTCAATATCAAGAGGCAAAACGTGTGGACGCAAACGAATACCAAAAAGCAGCGCCTTCACTTCAGCATCAAGAACATTCCCATGGCCGAAGCAAGCACGAAACGCAGCGACAAAGTTGCCATGCGAATCCCGTATAATTCCACCTCCATAGGCAATTCCATTTCTAACACTACCGTCTACATTGAGCTTCATCCTTCCGACATGGGGGGGATTCCACCGTAATTGGATCAGTCGACGTTTGGGTCGAGTTTTCACCTTGAAAGGCTTAAAAAAGGGAACATCCCAATCAATCCCAATATGTTTCCTATCAACAACCTTGCGGAAAGATACCTGTCTAATCATCCTCTCAATGAGAATGTTGGTACGCTGAACAGACGGACAACAGTCTTCTTGTCTACACTTATTCCTTTCCGTCCAGATGCCCCAACACACAATAACCGGTACAAGAAGGCGCATATTATAAATGTGGGCCGAAGAGTTAATCCAGAAATTAAACATAGGAACAATCCCAGTAGTAGGAGTGAAACGGAGGCCAAATTGATTCATAAAGTGAATCCAGATAAACTGGGCAAAAGGACATTCAATGAAAATATGACGAAGATCTTCCCCATGATGGCATGCAAAACACTTAGAAACTAAAGTAATCCCACGCCGTTGAATGTTCGAATCAGTAGGAAGAACATTATTGATTAGTCTCCAGCAGAAGAAAGAAATCTTGAGAGGCAACATATTGTTCCAAATTAACTTGAAGAGAGGACGAACCGAGTCGTGAGACCGAAGCATATTCCAAGCCGACTTAGTATTGAAGTGTCCATCTGAATTTAAGGTCCATATCAACTCGTCGTCCTGGTCAGGTCGCAAAGGTATGCATAAAATCTCATCCACAATATGTAAAGGAAGATACTCTTGTAAAAGGGGAACATTCCACATCCCATTCACAAGGAAATCCTTCACCTTCCTAAACTCGTTGTCCGGAGGATCGCCCAACTCAACGTTCAGCCATTTATCTCTCCAAAAGTCTATATTACCGACATTGACCTTCCAAGTGATAGCGGATTCAACAATATCACGCAATTGCCAAACTTTCTTAACCATTTGCGTCGGATTTCTGGGGAGGGAGGCTTGCAGGGGCGACTGATCCGCAACATAAGTATTATAGATAGTCCGGGCCCAAATCCCCTGCCTCATCCGAAGACGAACCCACAATTTAACCGCAAAAGAATCCATAACTTCAAAAAGATTTCGCACCTTTAAGCCCCCTTCCTCCGTAGGCTTACAAACTCTTTCCCACGACGTCCAATGAATATGGTTACCGTTGGGTCCGCCATCCCAAAGGAATTTATTAAAAAGACGATGTAGACGATGGATAACCTCTTTAGGAGGGACCAAAACTTGGAGGATAAAAATCAGAATAGAAGTTAACACATGCCTTAGCAATATAAGTTTACCTCGAAACGACAGCAGCCGACTTCCCCAATGAAAAAGCCGCTGTTGAACCTTGTCAAGAATGCCTTGATAGTAGCTGATTCTATTCCGTCCCCGAAAAAAAGGAGCACCCAGGTATCGAAAAGGCATATTCTCCCTCATAAAACCCAAAGCAGTTTGGATCCAACGAAGTTGAGTGGCATTCAACTTATGACCAATGAATGTGCTCTTGCTCGCGTTAATTCGTTGTCCCGACACAATCTCATAATGTTGAAAAACCTCCTTAAGATGCTTAAGACCTTTCTTATTGCATCGAGTAAAAAGAATCGTGTCATCCGCAAAGGCCAAGTAATGTATCCCCCGCACTTTCGAGTGATAATGCATACCCGTGTTGGTATTCATGAAATCATTAATTAGCCTCCCAAAATATTCTGCTGCAAGAACAAAAAGAGCGGGAGAGAGGGGTCACCTTGTTTGACACCACGAGTCGCATGAAAGGATGGTGAAGGAATGCCATTCAGAAGGACATATAACCAATTATCCGCCAAAGTCCGGAAGATGAGATCAACACAAAGCTCTTGAAAGCCAAACATCCTTAAAATCTGCATAATGAAACCCCATTCCATACGATCATAAGCTTTCTCCATGTCAAGCTTAAGCATAATTTTAGGGCTGCGGATCTTTTTATTCACATCCTTACACAACACTCTTGAGCTAGAAGAATATTATCCGTAATGGAGCGCCCTGGCACGAAACCCGACTGTTGATCCGCCACCAGCATAGGGAGATACGCATTCAACCGTTGAGTGATTATCTTAGTGATGATCTTGGAGAAGACAGTGCATAAGCTAATAGGACGGAAGTCTTTCCAACAATCAGCTCCCACCTTCTTAGGAAGGAGAATAATCGAGGATGTGGAAAAATAACGGGGAAGGTGGCCGCCGAGGAAAAAATCAAAAACTGCATTCGTCATGTCATGCTTGATGATGTCCCAACACGATCGGAAAAAATGAGAGGTGAAGCCATCAGGACCCGCAGCACTATCCGGATCAATGGAACGAATAATATTGAGAATTTCCTCACTCGTAGGGATCGCAGTAAGGCTCGCATTCTGATCCTCGGAGATTTGGGGCAGGATAAAAGGCTTCAGAGGAGCACCAATCCCTGCCCGACTAGCCGTGAAAAGGTTTTCAAAGAAGGTCTTCAAGGAAATCTGTATCTCGTCTTGGTTGTCGATCCAGTGACCATCCTCTGCCTTGATACGATGGATGTAGTTATGATTCCGCCTTTGCTTGCATATAGCATGGAAGTACTTACTGTTGGCGTCCCCGGCCTCAATCCATTTAACCGCTGCCCTCTGCTTAAGAAATCGAGTCTCAATATTGTTGCATCTCTCATAGTCCATAATAGCCGTATGGAGATCCGTATGGGTATCTAGGGACCCGACTTGATCATGCCTCAAAGTTTTAGCATTGACCTCTCGCCAACGCCTTCGTGTATTATCGAAAATATTCCCAAAAACAGCACGATTCCACTCAGTAAGCTTGTATCCAAGCTTTTTAAGTTTATTTTCCAGGAGCCACATTCCTTGACCACCTTCCGGTTCAGCCCAAACTGATTTAACCACGTCATAAAAAGATCCATCATCCGTCCACACATTAAGAAACCGAAAGGAAGACTTGCAAGCGGTGATAGAACCGCAAGTAACGAGCAGAGGGCAGTGATCCGAGTGAACCCGTGGTAAGTGCAAAACCTTTGTCATATTAAAATGGTCCAACCAAGCCTCATTAAAGAAAACCCTATCAAGACGCTGCCACATATTCCGATTGTGCCAAGTGAACTACGAGCCCTCGAAGGATGCCTCAGTAAGATTAGCCATTTGGACGCACTCATTAAAGTCCAACATGTCATTAGCCTTAGGGGAGGCACCACCCTTCCTCTCCTCCAGCATCCGAACAATATTAAAGTCTCCCCCAAAAAGCCATGGTCGAGTACTAACCTCTGCTCGAGCCTTAACCGCGTGCCAAAGAGGGGTACGAGATTGACGAGAATGCTTCGCATAAATGCCAGAAACCAAAAACATATCACCATTCTGATCCGTGACCTCAGCCGTACACATTTGATCACAATCCGTGGACAACGAGCAAGTAACCCCAGACTAGAAAAACCAAATTTTTCCTCGCAACAGAGATTGAGAAAAGTCAAATCCTAGATTAAGCCGAATGGTGGAACAAAAATTAGCAGAACACAAGGGTTCAATCAACACTAAAATTTTAACATTATTACGTCTACAAATATTCTTGAGACAAGTTTGAGAAGAGACATTACCAATACCTCGAACATTCCAAAATAAAATGTTGATCGGACTAAACATTGGAAGATCGGAGTTGATAAGCTTGAGACGGGGCCGAATCCGAAGTATTTGTCGATTTACCTTTTTTCCTCCGCTTTTTATCCGTAACGATGGTCACAGAGGGACCATCCGATTTGTTCCCCTCAGGAGGTTGGTCCTCACTTACTACCACAGCCGTGTCAATGGCCTCTCCATCAGTCATCTGGTTATCATCAGTAGGAGGGCCAGGAAGATCAGTGGAGGGTGGAACCGGCTGATCCTGCAAAGGACACGGCTCCAACTGTAAAATATCAAGTTACATCAAGTAAAGACTTCAAGATGCTGATCATTTCATCCTGATCAAGCTGTTGAAGCTGAATCACTTACTTGATTCAAACTTTCTTTTACAAGAAACCTGCTGAAGACAGAGAAGCATCTTTTGGGTGTCAAGGACTGTTTGTGGTGGAGCTGGTGAAGAGGCAATCCTACCCTTCAAGGACCAGTGGAAGACTTTGAAGCAGCAATCCTACTTGTTTCTAGTTTTCAGTTTGTGAAGCCATAGTCATTGGTGAAGGACAAACAGTTTAGGGATTTTTGTAACAGCCACCTCAAAGATCTCTAGTGAATTTCCTCCAACATCACATGAGAAGAGTGGACTGACAGGATTACAGCATCTGGAACCACTATAAATCTTGCCTACTTACTTTCTGCATTTACTTTCTATTATTTGCATGTTAATCACATCAACCTACTGAAACTAGCAACTGAATCACACACTTACTCTACTGAGTATCCAATACTTAGCATCATCTTTCTAACAACAAGTAATAAGGCTTAAACTAAATATATTCCGCTGCAACAAATTCAGTAACATCAACAGTCCGCAAACTACTGAGTGGTGCAGACTACTGATAGTCAGCATGCTACTGACCTTGCTGAGTTTGTCAACTCTAAAAAGTTTTAAGTGGTAAGTTTATTCACCCCCTCTAAATTTAACCAAAGCCTTTTCAAGGGACCAACAATTGGTATCAGAGCCGTGCTTCTGTTCTGAAGTAATCCTACTTGTTGTGCTTGTGAAAATACTTTGAAAACCTTTTCAAGTTTATGATTTTCAAAGCCTTGCATCATGGATAACAATCGGTATGCTAGGACTATGTTGATGTGCTCTCTAGATCATTTTGATGAGTATAAACGTCGTATACAGGCTTATCTAGCTGCAACACATGATGAGATGATGGATGTTCTGATTGATGGACCAGTGGAAATCACTAAATCTATAACTGTGGGTCAAACTCAGACTGTTCCAAAGCCAAAAAGAGAGTGGAGTGCTGAAGATAGAAAAAGAACAAACCTCAACAATATTTCTATTGATATCATCTACAGAACCTTGGATAGTAATATGTACATGAAAGTGAAGGATTGCAAGACTGCCAAGGAACTTTGGGAAAAATTGCAATTAATCTGTGAAGGCACTGATGCTATCAAGAAAAACAAAGTCAGTGTAGCCAAAAAGAAGTTCCAAGATTTCATAATGAAATCTAATGAAACAATTGAACAAATGGAGTCAAGATTCAATGCTATCTTGGATGAACTCACCATACTGAATGTTGTGTATACAAAAGAAGAGATCAACACAAGAATTTTGGAAGCACTACCAGCAAAGGAAGTTTGGGAAATGAAGATTACTGCCATAGAAGAGTCCAGGAGACTACATGAAGAAGACACCTTCAAATTATTTTCAGATCTCAAGGCCTATGAATTCAGTAAGAAACTTGTTCCTGAGATTGAAAAGGAAGAACCAAACACCACTGCATTGGCTGCTACACACAAAGAAGAATCATCATGTGCTCAAGATGATCTACTGGATGAAATTCAAGAGCAAATAGCCCTACTGAGCAAGAAAATTAGAATGATGAAATCCAACATTCACTCTCGAGCGGAGAGCGAGTTCAAGACAAAATAAAGCAACTCTTCCTTTGCCTATTCACTTTATTCGTTTGAGAAAGATGGGTTCTATCCCAGGCCATACTCTCGTTTGATCCCTGTAGTCAAGTAGTCTAAAGTAGGAGATGGTGGGAAAAGAAAGAGACTGGCGGATGGATCTAATCCAGATATAGAACCAAAGCTTACTAATCAGGAAGGGGTTCTCCAAGAAAATTCACCAAGAAATCAAGTGAAAAGAAGAAGGAGGAATCCAAGAAAGATTATGATTATTTGTGTTTTCATTGCAAGAAACCAGGACACTTCAAACCTGACTGTCCTGATTTGAAACAAAAGAAGGAACCTGATTATCTGTGCTTCAACTGCAAGAAACCTGGACATTTCTGACCCGATTGTCCAGACCTACTGAAGAACAAAAGTCAGCAAAGAAGATCTGGCAAGAAAGCTTTTGGTTGCTGATGATGAATCAAGATATGAAGTTGAATTAGAAAAAAGAAATGAATCTGATGATACTGCATTTATTGCACAAATGGAAGATTATGCTTTAATGGCCAATATGGATGAGACTGAGGAGGTATACAATTCTATATCTGTTAATACTCATGCTGAAAGTGATTGTGAATCTACTTGTGGTTCAAATCCTAAAATTTCTGACAGAGAAGATACTTTGGATGCCATCCTTAATCAACTGAGGAAAATACAACCCGGTTATGAGATTGTGAAGGTTGAAAAGGAGGCTCTTCAAGCAGAAATTCAAAGATTAAATGCTGAATTAAGATCTCTCAAAGGTAAGGAAAAGGATTATGAACAGACTCAACATAAGCCTACTGTACCTTCAGTAGCTGCTGAATCTACCACACAATCCAATTCCACCACTGCATTCAAATCTGGAAAGCCTTATGGTGATAGAACATGCCTTGGATTTGAAACTCAACAATCTACTAAGGGTGGATCTAGTAAGGCTGCTGAACCTGGTACTAGAATTGGTCCTAAGTTTGTGCCTGCATAAGATCCAACTCCCAAAAAGGTTGCTGAGGCAGTAAAGCCTACTGAGAAGACTTCAAGAAGCAAAATCAGAAGTCTAAAAGGACATCAGTACCTAACAAAAAGGGTAAATCCAAGGGTAGGACTGCTGGACCTTCTAGACTTACTAATAGCACACCTGCTGCAAAGTCCGCTGGACCACAAAAGGGCAAAAATCAGAAATATTCCAAAGATAAGAATCCTAAACCCAAAAATGTTAATCATTCAAGAGATACTTATCTCAGGGGGAAAGGTAGATTATTCCCTACTGATGAAGATTGGAATATTCCAGTCCCTACTGCTAGAAACAATAGACATAACCATAATGCTAGGGTGAAACCTCAGCAATGGAATCAGCAGAGGACTCAGCACAGGACTTATATAAGACCTCAGCAGCGACCTCAGCAGACTCCATATTACGGAGTTGTTCCTAACAGACAGCAACCTTATGGTTATGCTAGTGCTTATAAAAATAAAAATCACTTCAAAAAGCATTATGCACCAAAAGGCCAGAAACCAAATGTGAATCCTACACAACCAAATGTTAGATTTTATGGAAATGTAGGATACATATATGAACAAAAGTGTAATACTTTTCAAATAAGACCTTATGGAATTAGCCAAGGGTCATGTTTACCACTGACCACTATGGACCCAAACAGTTTTGGGTACCTAAAACACATTAAATTTGTTTTGTAGGGTGTCTGGTACTTTGACAGTGGATGTTCCACACATATGACCGAGAATAAGCAGTGTTTAACAAATTATGTGGCAAAGGATGGTACAAGAGTCAATTTTTGAAACAAAAACACACCAGGATATACAAGAGGATATGGAACACTGGTGAGGAATAGATTACTATCAGAAATGTTGCATATGTAGAAGGATTGGACTACAACCTATTAAGCACTGGACAATTCTGTGACATGGGTTACAAGGTCACTTTTGACAAAGGCTACTGTATTGTCATTAGTGAAAGAGGTGAACAAGTTGTGTTGGCTGGAAGAAGACAACAAAACAAGTATGTTGTGTCCCGGTGTACTGCTGTTCCAGAAACTTGCTTGATAGTGCATACCAAGTCAGAACTAAATTGGTTATGGCATAAGAAATTGAATCATCTAAATTTTGATGATATTAATCAATCGGTGAAAAGAATTTGGTGATGGTTTACCTGGTATCACATTCAAAAAGGATGGCATATGTGATGCATGTCAGCAAGGTAAACAAACAAAGTCAAGCTTCAAGTCAAATACAAAACAATCAACAAAGATAGTTTTGGAGCTGATGCACGTGGATTTATTTGGACCAGTAACACCAACAAGTGTAACAGGAAAGAAGTACACTTTGGTAGTTGTGGATGATTATTCAAGACTAACTTGGGTAATATTTATGAACAAGAAAAGTGAAACACTTCAAAAGATGCCTGAACTTTTGAAGAGACTGCAAAATGAGAAAAATTTGACAGTAGTGAAGATCAGATCAAACAAGGGTACTGAGTTTCTCAACAAAGTCATAAGGGAATACTGTGAACAAAATGGTGTGCTGCATCAATTAGCAGCTTCTGGAATACCTCAACAAAATGGGGTTGCTAAAAGAAGAAACAGGACTTTGAAAAAAGCAGGGAGGACTATGATATGTGAAGCATTACTACCTGAAAGATATTGGGCTGAAGCAATAAATACACATGCTACACACAAAATAGGACCTCAATGAATAAAAAATTACTGAAGACTCCTTATGAGATTTAGAATGGAAGAAAACCTAATATATCATATTTCCATCCATTTGGGAGTAAATGTTTTATTTTAAATCATAAAGAACAACTAAAGACATTCCAACTAAAATCAGATGAAGGAATCTTCTTGGGATATTTTTCTGTCAGCAAGGCTTTCAGGGTACTGAACAAGAGGACATTGAAACATGAAGAATCAATACATGTTGTGTTTGATGAACCTAAGTTCACTAGAATGGAAGATGAAGTTTCAGAACCTGCTGAAAATCTTCAAGTCACTGATCCAAAATATGTTGATGTTTTGAAAAGGATAGATGATTTAAAAGTTTCTGATTCTGCCCCTGCTGAAGAACCTGCTGGTAACACTACTGATGCAACAACAGATGCAGTTCAAGGATCTACTAATCCTAATACTGAAGCAACATCAGACTCTACTGAAGATGAAGCTCCTGTAAATCAAGCCAATCAAGATTTACAATGATTAAGAGATCACCCTGCTGAACAAGTAATTGGTGACATACAGCAAGGTGTAAGGACTATAAGACAATTAGAAGAAATGTTTACTTGTTTTCTATCTCAAATGGAGCCTAAGTTGTTGAAGAAGCAATATCTAATCCAGATTGGATAATTTCTATGCAAGAAGAATTAAATGAATTTGAGAGAAACCAAGTTTGGACACTAGTGGAGAGGCCTAGTCATGCAAATATAATTGGAACTAAATTGGTATACAGAAATAAATTGGATCTGGTGCCATTGTTAGAAACAAGGCCAGACTAGTGGCAAAAGGCTATTCTCAAGCAGAAGGAATAGATTTTGATGAGATATATTCCCCAGTTGCAAGATTGGAAGCTATAATATTATTTTTGGCATATGCCGCATATAAAAACTTCAAGGTTTATCAGATGGATGTCAAAAGTGCATTTCTGAATGGCATTCTGGAGGAGGAGGTTTATGTTCAGCAACCTCCTGGCTTTGAAGTTAAAGATCAAGAAGATAAAGTGTACAGACTCAATAAGGCACTTTATGGTTTGAAACAAGCACCAAGAGCATGGTATGAAACCCTATCTCAATTCTTGGTGAACAATGGTTTTACCAAAGGTACCATTGACAAGACTCTTTTCAGAATCAATGAAGGGAACAAAACCCTGTTGGTACAGATTTATGTTGATGACATAATATTTGGTTCTGAGAATGAATTGCTATGTGAAAAGTTTGTTAATCTAATGAAAAGCAAGTTCCAAATGAGTATGATGGGAGAAATGAACTACTTTTTAGGATTACCAGTCAAACAGATGAAAGATGGAATCTTCATTCATCAAACCAAATATACCAATGAGCTGCTAAAGAAGTTTGGTATGGAATATAGTACCAAAGTATCAACTCCTATGAGTACAAGCATCAAATTGGATGAAGATAAAGAAGGCAAAAATGTTGATCAGACATTATACAGAAGGATAATAGGCAGTCTGTTGTACCTCACTGCCAGCAGACCTGATATATCCTTTGCAGTAGGTGTTTGTGCAAGATTTCAATCTAAACCAAAGGAAAGTCACTTAGCTGCAATCAAAAGAGGTCTCAAGTATCTAAAAGAGATTTTGGGAGTAGGAATCTGGTATTCAAGTGATGGAAGTTTCAAGGTCATATCCTACTCAGATTCTGATTATACTAGATGCAAGATTGATAGAAAAAGCACCACAGGAACTTGTCAGTTGATGGGAAATAGACTTGTTTCTTGGTTCAGCAAGAAACAGAATTCTATATCAACTTCCACTGCCGAAGCTGAATACATTGCTGCTTGAAGCTGCAGTGCACAAGTACTATGGTTAAGAAAATAATTAAGGGATTATGGGATTGAAGAAAGAGAAATTCCTATAATGTGTGACAACACAAGTGCAATTGCAATCACAAAAATCCAGTGTTGCACTCAAGAACAAAGCACATTGATGTGAGACATCATTTTATTAGAGATCATGTGGAAAAGAAAGATGTGGGGGTTCTTTACATCCCTACTAATGATCAACTTGCTGACATCTGTAATAAACCATTGGGTAGTGAAAGATTTGCTAAGTTAAGGACTGAACTTGGAATTATAAAAGTTGACTGATATATTAATGATCAGCAGAGTACTGAAATTCACCAAGGGGATTAGTCTTTGCCCTGCTGGGTGAGCTCACTTGACAGATTAGGCATTGGTATCTCCAATTCCATGTACTTAAATAGTTTGTACAATTGAGCAAATGAAGTTGCCAAGGGGATTGGTCTTTGTCCTGATGGGTGAGCTTATTTGACAGATCAGTCATTGGTATTAAACTTCATCTTGTATTATCAGTTGGACAAAACTAGAGTGTATGAAGATCAGCAGAGTAATGTGTCGGCAGGCTGCTGAGCCATCTCTGTCAGCAGGCTGCTGAGCCAGCTCTACTGAAGACAAAGTCTGCTTTGAAGTATACGTTACAAGATAGTCAAACTTAAATGAAAGTCAACATTAAACGGATATTATTCTTATCCTTTATAACTGCGGTTACAATATCCAACGGTTACAACTCTTAATGGGATAAGTTAGTGGGACACGTGGCAACATCACATTTATTCCAAGATTAATCGTGGATAAATGCTACAGTACATGAACAGTGCTTTCTTGACAGTTATCACCCACTACATCTTCTTATATATACATACACACACAGACGATACATACAGGTTTTAGATTGATTTTCTCTGAATTTATACAAGCGTGAACATAGATTTGCAAGTTCTCTACTTCATCTTTTTCAAATCTATAAAATGGCGGATAAGGGAGATGTTCATATTGGAATGAGCCAAAGTGTTAGAGGATTTGTTGTGGATGCTAACAAGTCTGAGTTAGCTATCAGCATTGGAAGACGAATAAGACGGTATGAAGTTTTAGAAACCGTTCTAAATCTGAGATTAGAAATCATATCATACACCAATGTTGTTAATTTCTGGAGGACCATGGTGATTAAAGATGATAGAGAAGCATTCAGAACAACTGTCAATGCTCAGACGATTGAAATCTCTTCAGACCTACTGAGGGAAGTGTTCGGGTTTGGACCTGGAAATGGTGCTCCTACAAATCCTGAATCAATAGAGTTATCTAGATTGGAGTTTGTTGATGCAATAAAAATAAACAAATCAATACCATCAGCCCTGAGTATCAATGTGAAGCATATCAGATTGGAGTATAACCTACTAAGCAAGATTATTGCTAAGAACATTCTTGAATTCAGTGGAAGTCTTGATACTCTCTCAGGACCGAAGATATACATGCTGATAATCATATGCAAAAGTATGAGATTTGATTGTGCCGGATTCTTTGTTCATTATATGAAGAAGGTGGTGACAGAGGATAGAGATGGTACAAGAAAGTCCAAGACAAAGCCCTTGGGTTTGATGATTTAGGCCCTGCTGAATCATTTGCAGATTGCTGATGTAGCACCTGCAAAAATCAACAAGTCCAGATACAAACCAGAAATCAACTATCTTATTCTTGGTTTGGATGAAGATGAGGAAGGAGATGATAAGAGGACAGAGAGTGACAATGATGGTGATGACAATGATGGTGGTGGGCAGGAAATGAGATCTAAGGCTAAACATGATACACAACCTGCTGCACCAAAGAAGCCGGTGGAGAAAAGGAAAGCTGGTGACACAAGAAAGATAACTGAGTTGCTGATGCCTAAAAGAACAAGGAAACAATTAGTAGAGACTGCTAAGTCTACTGAGGGTCAAGTTGAAGTTGAGGATGCTGAGCCTACTGGAGTTGCAAAGAAAACTGCGACTGAGATCTTAAAAGAGCCACAAAAAGAAGAAAGAAGGAAAAGGAAAGCTACTGAAACTTAGGAGCAACCTGCAAAAAGAAGAAAACAGGTTGTGAGGAAGAAGGTTCATGGGAAAGGAAAATAATTAAGGGTTCTAGAGGCCCAAAAGGAAGTAGAAGAAGAGGAAGAGGTTGTTGAGCCTACTGAGGCTGTTGATGTTGTTGTTGAGCATCAAGCTGAAGAACCACAGCATATAGATGTATCTGAACCTGCTGTGGAAGTTATTGTGCCTATTCAAGACCCTATTGTCGATGCTACAACTGAGGGGGAACAACAAACTGCTGTAGACCCTGCTGATGAGCATATGAGTCAGGGGAACAAAGTATTGAACAGTTAGAGGTAGTAGGTACAAATGTACAATCTGAAGAACCTACTGACCTGGTGGTATCTGCTGAGGATACCTTGAGTCATCTTGTTGAAACCTTTGGAGGACAACAAGTTGAACAACCTGCTCCAAGAAAGCCAACCATGCCCTATGAGAAAAAGGAAAAGAAATCAAAGAAAGATAAAGTGGATCCTAACTTCAGGAGGGTGCAAAAATATTTTCAATGGAAGTTTGGATTCTACAAGAGACAAAAACCAGCTGCTGATCCAATGAGTGGTTTTGAGGAATGGGCTTTTGATCAAATGGGAGTAGAGAGCCTACTGGAATTGGTTGACACAACCATGCTGCAAATAAGGCTGACGGAGCTTATAGAAAGAAGGAAAGAAGAGTGCTAATATCATGTTCAAAGATCCCAAGTTTTACACCAGATAGTGATGATTCATCTTCATCTGATTCAGATGATGATCATCATATGTTCCCAGGAGAGTCCAGTGGAGTGGCTAAGGAAAAATCTATTGGAGAGGCTGGACAGGGGTCTTCTGAGCAAGTAGCAGATCAGCCTGCTGAAGGTAACAAGTCTACTAAAGATCAGCAGACTGGCAATTTGAATAAAGAGCTGGGAGTTTCTTACAATGCGGAGTTGGAGACACAGCTTGCAGTAGCAACATCACTAGAAGATGCCAGGATATCCATTCTTTATGATGTTGTTATGATTGAAGAAGCTAACATAAGTTCAGAGGACTTAGCTCAGTATCAGGAGTGGTTTGACACTCAAGAAACCTTATCACAAGCTGAAGATATTTTACAGAAGGTTGCTGATGCTAGAGAAGCCTTAGAGGAAAAATTGGCTATATTTCCTCAAGTTTTTGTTGAAGAGGTGGTTAAGGTTGCTGAGTTACAAACAACACCTGAATACAGGTTGGAACAGAGGGTCCTAATCACTGAGGAACAAACAGTGTTGGGACAAAGGTTGGAACTTATGATGGGATTGGAGGAATCCTCAGTGCATAGTGTGAAGGTTATTGTAGAACAGGCTGCTATAGAACCTGTTGTTGAAGAGAAGGCTGCTGAAGCACAGGCTGCTGTAGAACATGTTACTGAAAGAAAGGTTGCTGAGGGGAAAGATAGTCCACAGACTGTTGTTAATGAGGATGAACAGCTGGTGGACTATGACTTCAGTGATGAAGAATTTCAAATGCCAGAGGAAGAAGAAGTTGAAGCAGAGCCCCAACAAGCAAATGTACCCATATTTGAAGAAGTACCGGTTTTGGAAGTTGCACAAGAGCATCAACCTGAGCGAGAACCTGTACTTGAAGAAATTTTTGGAGATGTTATGGAAGAAGGTCCTGAACCCCATGAATGGGATAGGACAAAAACAATGGTTGTGAGGCAACCCAGGGCTGATGATAATGTTGAACAGCCCGCTGGAGGGTTTGCTGGAGGTATGGCTGGAATGAATGATATTCCAGTACATGTTTTGGAAGAGTTGAGAGCTGTAAGGGCTGATATTAACCAACCGAGGACTCAACGAAATAGGAGTGAGAGGAGATTTGAAGATTTGATGAACTTACTGGAAAACAGAGGAAGAACTACTGAGACAGCTGCATCAAACATTTCCTCCCTCCAATTTTCTACTAATGATTTGCTACTAGAGGTTACTCGTGTCAAGAATGAAGTTATAAACAGAGATAAGAAGATGACAGAGTAGATTACCTCTCTACACAAGAAAGTTGATAAGCTTGCTGAGGTACCTAAACCTGCTGAGGTATCTCACCCTGCTGTCTTATTGATCCTAAACTTGCTGAGAGGATCAATCTGCTGGAACAGACCATTGAAGGAAGAATTACTGCAGTTGACACCAGAACAGAGAATATGGAAGGACAACTGAGTAATATGGTCACTTCTCAGGAAAGTATCATAGGCCTCCTCAATCGTTTTATTGATGATGCCAACAAGGGGGGAAGGAAGTACAGCAGAAGCAAAAGAAGCTGGAAGAATTTACAACCAAAAGAGATTTGAGGCATATATCAATCAATTCAGAGAACCTGCATCTGGCAGAGTATAACTTACTGATGATCTACTCAAAGAATTCAAATCTGTTTATGCAGCAAAAATGAGACCCTACTAGGACATGACATTTCAGGAAGGTCTAATTCATTCCTAAGTCTAAAATTATAGGAGACTAGAGTCAAATCATTGAAATTGACTAGGTTATCTAAAACACCTGGAAGAGGAAGTCATGCTGGTATATCTAGTGGTAGAAAATCATCATCTGATGAGAAAGCAAAGTCAAACTTGGAAGAATTCAAGACATGCTACATGGGAGGAGGTTTCAACTGGCAAGGAGTCCGGTTATCCCTAAATAAAGCCTGGAAATGGTGGAAAGCATTGCATACTTGGATTGACTTCACAGGCATTGAAAATAATTGGATGTTGGACTTTCAAAGAGAACTCAGAGATTACCAACAGAAAAGAGAGGAAGAGCTAAAAAGAGCAAGAAGGAGATAAAACTAGATCAGCACACTTACACTGCTTATTTTATTTTGCTGGATCCTAATTTGTAATAATGTTGAAAGAATTTGATTTTAATGAGATATAACTAAAAATTTGTTCTGTTTTGTGTTTTTATCTTTTTACTTTGCTGTAAGTAGGGTATTGACATCATCACTAAAATGAGGAAATTGTTGGACATAATTTAAGTTTTAATGATGAGTGCCAGACTAGCTGTTATAGAGAAAAGGCAAAACGATGTCTAGATCAAATGTATAGGTTTATTAGAGTTTGATCATTGTATAGGTTTGATCAAACAAGCACTATAAAAAGGTCAGCTGACTTTATCAGCAGACCTGTATAGGTCAGTAGGGTAACTAGGTCAGTAGAGTGTCTAGGAACCTGCTGATGGTTGAAGGCTGAGGGTTCAAACTCAGTTATTGAAGGCTAAGGGATCAAACTTAGTATTTAAAGTCAAGGATATGGAATCAGAATTTAGGGAAGTATGTGATGACCTAAACTGATTGCATATACCTTGTGTACAAGGTCTAAGTTATGATAAGTGGTAATTGGAACTTAGTTATGTTCAAAATGGTGTACTCTAACTTCACAATAAAAAGTTAGATGAGAAGCAATCAGCTGAAGTGTTGTTAAAACACAGCAGACTTAAACCAGCTGATAAATATGTACATCAGTAGACTGAAAATGCCCCAGGTGTCTACTGAATGTAAATTTCGATTGAATCAAAGGTTACATTGGAAGATTAGCGGGATAAGGATGAATTTCAAGCCTTGATTTTGTCAACAAATCAATGGCCAAGCTAAACGGAACGTTGGAAAGATTCAGAGGATTATCCAATAGACATAAGTCAAAGGGTGAACAGTCTGGAAACTGACAAAAAGCTATCTGACAGTGTCAGTACTAGGAACTGTGACAAAAAACAAGTCAAGATGGAGACAAGTCTAAAACGGCTATTTGAAATTCAAATACAAGTCACATGATTCCCACCTATAAATAGGGAACTCATGACTCAGTTTGAAGATGATGAACAACATATAATCTACACGAAGCTATCAAGTTATAATCAAGAAAAACACCCTGCTGACATTGCTGATCTTAAACTTACTGATCAAGAAATTTCTTCAAGTGCAACCTGCTATCAAGTTACATCAAGTATACACACTTGAAGACTTCAAGATGCTGATCATTTCATCCTGATCAAGCTGTTGAAGCTGAATCACTTACTTGATTCAAACTTTCTTTTACAAGAAACCTGCTGAAGACAGAGAAGCATCTTTTGGGTGTCAAGGACTGTTTGTGGTGGAGCTGGTGAAGAGGCAATCCTACCCTTCAAGGACCAGTGGAAGACTTTGAAGCAGCAATCCTACCTGTTTCTAGTTTTCAGTTTGTGAAGCCATAGTCATTGGTGAAGGACAAACAGTTTAGGGATTTTTGTAACAGCCACCTCAAAGATCTCTAGTGAATTTCCTCCAACATCACAGGAGAAGAGTGGACTGACAGGATTACACCATCTGGAACCACTATAAATCTTGCCTACTTACTTTCTGCATTTACTTTCTATTATTTGCATGTTAATCACATCAACCTACTGAAACTAGCAACTGAATCACACACTTAATCTACTGAGTATCCAATACTTAGTATCATCTTTCTAACAACAAGTAATAAGGCTTAAACTAAACATATTCCGCTCCAACAAATCCAGTAACATCGACAGTCAACAGACTACTGATAGTCAGCAGGCTACTGACCTTGCTGAGTTTGTCAACTCCAAAAAGTATTAAGTGTTAAGTTTATTCACCCCCCCTAAACTTAACCAAAGCCTTTTCAAGGGATAATGGTTGCTCATGAGTGACAACAGTTGCAGGAAGATGGAGAACGCGTCTTATCCGCATCCAAGGAGCCTTACTGTATGCCGAAGGTTTCAAGGGTGGCGTGCGGTCAAACAACTACCCTCCATTTGGAGGTCAAACAAAAGTGCTTCAGTGACAGATGGTCGAGTATATAAGCACTCAGAGACCCGATGAATACTGGAAGCCGAGCTAGTGTTTAGAGGCCCATGTCAAGGGCGGAGGCACCTTAAGACATAGGGGGGCTAAGCTCACCTTGAAACAAAAAATTTATACTAAAATCTCTATATAATCCGGTATAACATATTAAGTTGTCTTAATCCAGCCCACCCGATCATCTTAAGATATTCCACTAGCCCACCTCACAAGAAAATCCTAGCTCCGCCCTTGGCCCCTGTAATATGATAACGAGGGTCAAGCTAGCACTTCGAGATCCTGTAAAGATATCCCTAAGCCCTTACGGAGCATGTACAAGGTTATAATAATATTTCAAATACCTATGCATATGATCCATATGTAATGGGTCGTTCTAAGCCCCGAGCTTTAGCGTTGAGCCTATGTTGCGCATAATAGAGAGATCCAAGATTTCCAAGAGTTATACTCCCTCCATTTTTTCAAATATCGGAGAGAGAAGTATCACACAGATTAAAAAAAACAATTAATGTGTCTGAAGTAGAGTGTAATATAACAAAATTAATCTTCATTCCTAGTGCATGAAAAATTGTACCAAAATTTGGGTTATTGAAATGAAGGGTAAAGGAAGAAAAAATAATAAATATTGCATTCGTAATGTAAAATGTCAGATAAATAAAAACAAAGCAAATTCTGAAATGTGAGTTAAAAAAACAGAGGGAGTACTATTATGGTTGCATCCAGGAGTGGATGTACATGCATTGGGGTGGGGTTACGTGACCCCACCGAGATCCGAGATTTTTTTAGTATTAAAACGATATAATTTTATTAGTAAAAAATGTCGTTTTTTGGTTAAAAATGTAGTTTTAAACTTTAGTGAGCCCCACCGTAACAATCTTTTAAATAAAAAATGTATTTTTAGATTCCGGTGATCTCATCGAAATAAATTCATCTATATCATCAAGTTAATATTTCAAAATAAAGTCTATTAATTATGCACATCAATTATTGGCATTTTCTAAAATAAATAAATATACACAATAGCAAGTGGCATTTTTCAAGTGCCGGGAAAATTTACGGTACAACGGGTATTTTCAGGTTATACCAAGTGGAGGGTCATGATTAATCCAAGACACATCTACACACTACTATTGTGTGTATGAGAGAAAATAAGAAATAATCTCACTTGGTATAACCCGAAAATACCCGTTGCACCATAATTTTTCTCGTGCCTATTATGGTATGTTTGTTAGGTGGAATGGAATGGAAAGACCATTTCATTCCAATGTTCGTGTATGATTATGATATAATGAATTAAATTTTATTTCAATGAAATGAAAAATGTCCATTTTCATTCCTTCTAAAAAATGGATGGAATGCGATGGAATAAAATGAAAATCGACAAAACACGATGGTGATGAGGTAAGAGTGGTGGGTGGTAGGGTAGAGTAGGTGATGAAGTAGGGTAGATAGGGTGGGGTGAGGTAAGGTAGGGTAGGGTAAGTGAAGATGGAGTAGAGTAGGCGGTCGGGTAAGGTAGGTAGGATACGTAGGGTAGGGTACGATGAGATAAGGTTGGGTAAGGTAGGGTAGGGTGGGTGGTGGGTGAGATAGGGTAGAGTAGGGTGGGGTGGTTGGAAGGGTAGGGTAAAGTGGGTGGTGGGTAGGGTAGTGTAGGGTAGGGTGGGGTGTTGGGTAAGGTAGGGTGAGGTGGTGGTTAAGGTAGGGTTGGGTGGGTGTGGGTATGGTAGGTAAGGATGGGTGTGGTGGTGGTTAAGGTAGGATAGTGTAGGGAAAGGTAGTAGGTATGGTAGGGTGGGGTGGTGGTGTTTTCCGTGGTTTTCCCATGTTACAACTTATGTACCAATTCGGTCGATGCGGAATGGATCAGTTAAACATTCTATTAGGGAGCCTGGTGTTGACTCTTCTGTGTGGTATTCATTCTCGTTCGGCTCTTGGAATCACATCCAGATCTTTTCCCCTCATGGAATCTAGGTCATTCTACTTCATTTTTTGGAATATTTTTCCACTTTTTTGCTTATAGCATTCCTTAAGTTAAGTCTCATAGGTTTGATCCTGTAGAATTTGACCCACTTCTGAGGGGTACGAAATAAATCAGAATTCTAGGGTGGGATGGTGAGTATAGTAGGGTGGTAGGGTGGTAGCTACAGTAGGGCAGAGTTGGGTGGTGGGTAGTGTGGGATGAGTAGTTGGTGGGTAAGTTATGGTGGGGTGGGTGGTAAGTTAGAGTGGGGTGGTCGGTAGGTCAGGGTAGGATTAGGTCATATAAGGTAGGGTATGATAAGGTGGTGGGTAAGATAGGGTGGGGTGATGTGGTGGGTAGGATAGGGCAGGATGGGATGTGCTGGGGTGTGAGGTAGGGTTACCCCACCCCACCCCACGATACCTAACCCATCCCTTCCACTCTATCTTACCATATCTTAATTAGCTATCATGCCCTACTCATTACTCAATGTACATTTTATACATTTGTTTCATTCTATTCTTTAATATGTCAAACGCAATAATGGAATAAATTTTATTCCAGTATATTCAATTCATGCAATAACGAACATGACATTATCATTTTAATTGATTTATCAAATAATAAAAAAAGAAAAGATACGAGCAGCCGAACTTAAACACATTCCTAGAAACAAAAAACTTAAACATAAGGCTCGGGTCGTTTGAATCTGTTACCTAGCAAAACTAAATGGATCAAATCTGGTAACAAAAATGCTGAGTCCATGCCCTCAAACCTACATGCTCATTCAACTATCAGTATTGTTTTTTCTCAACAAAAAAAGACTATCAGTATTGTTAACGCATATAAAATACTCCTTCGGTCCAATTTTATTAGTCTCGCTTGATTTTTCATACAGATTAAGGAATATGTAGTTAATGCTTTGAATCTCAAAAAATAATCTAATATTTTTACTTTTATGCCCTTTAAGTAGCTGTTGAAACATTTAATGCGACATACTTTTTATTATAAATAATGTAAAGATGAAAGGGCATTTGAAGAAATTTGACAATTAATGCACAAAGTTGACACTTATTTTGGAACAAACCAAAAAGGAAATGCGGACTAATAAAATGGGACGGAGGGAGTATTAATTATCAACCTCCCATCAGTTTTTTGGTTTTCTTTTTATCACCAGTTTAAGTATTTTGAAGATATGATAATTTAACATGATATCAGAAGAAAATGTCACAAGTTCAAACATCACTACAAACATTGTCTTCCAGAAAGCACAAACAAGGGAAAATGTATTGTTTCAAGTGTTTGACCTCTTTCAAAAACTATGTAATAAGCTTCCAAGTTTAAGGGGGCGTGTTAAAGAATATGAAATGTTAATTATATATTTCTCAATCAGCTTAAATTTTTAGCTGAGATGGTAATCCAACAATTATGAGTCGCCTCCTCGGCATATTTGACCTTTACATTCATAAGCAAATGATCCATCTCCTCCAACCTCAGTAATTCCTCTTGGTACGTACCTCAGTTGCTGAAAATTGACTTGTGAGTGAACAGTGAAAGGTTATCGCAAGTTCCAAAATTTGGTTTCCAGCCTCCTCATAACACCCAACCCCGAAGACCTGTTTGATCATCCTCATCCTCATATTCGATTCCATGGAAAGTCCTGCACTAAAGTCACCAACACCACCAAAAGGATCTTCCTTATTAAGGCCTAAACCTACTTAACCTCTGAATAAGTATAAGGAAGATACATGAGAAACGTCATTGTCACTGATGTATTTCATCATCTTCACTCATACTGATGTTCATGCAAGGTAAGGAACGTCAGGACCAGGAAAAAAAACCGTTGTATATAAGTGCCATTGTCACCGACTTTCCTTCTGCGAAAAAAAATCCATAAAATATGTGATGTTTGAAGTAATTTTTTTTCGTCTCTCTCTCTACAAACTCCTCTCCTCTGCGTGTCTTTCCCAGCAATTTCCGCCGCCCCTCCGGCGTTCGCCGGAGGTGGCTTTAGCTTCTATTAGTTAAATTTCTTTTGTTTTTTTGTCAGCTTCTTTTAGTTAGTTTTGCTAGCTCTTCATAGTTTGAGAGATGCCGTTTTGGAGGCGGATTTCGACGGATCTTGTGCGTATCAGACCGATCTGCTCTCGTATGGGTGTTTTCCGACAGATCTCCTCTTCTCCGGCCGGTTTTGGGCTTGATCTTGGTCCGGCTGTTGCTGATTGTCCGGCGGGATCATGGATCTATTCTCTCTTTCTATTGAAGATGGCTTCGTCTCCGGCTAGATTTCTTCGCTTCAGATCGAAGTAGATGTTTCACCGTTGTTGTTTGAGCTCTCCCGGTGCTTGGCTCGCCATTCTCTCTTGGCTTTTCAGCCATGTCAAGTGATCGGTGCCGGAATCTTGACTTCGATGGTGTGCTCCGGCGTCTTCTTCGGTTGGCTGCTCTCTTTTCGGGATGAGATGTCAGGCTTGCGGGCTATTTATTCCGTACGACGGTGGCTTGAGGCGATGTAGACTAACGGTGTTTTTGTTGTTTTTGTTTTAGTTCGTGTGTGTACTATGTACGTGTTATAGTTCTATGTTTGTTGGGTCGAATAATAGATTACCTAGAGGATCCACATGTCTGAACGTCTTATCGGAGATTTTTTCCTTCCGTTCAGCACCCTCGACCCGATCTATTATTCGACCTAGTTTGTCTTGTATTGTTGTTTGTAGTACGGTTAGGCCGTGTTGAAATGCGGCTTTTGGCCGTGTTGTAGTGCGGGCTGACCGTGTTGTAAATTTGTTTTTGTTAATATATGCTTTCGTTTCCGGGAAAAAAAAAAAAAAAATCCTGAAACATAAATTGAATTTAATAGGACATACATTATTGTAGGCTAAAAAATATATGGTCCTCTTCTTAAAAGAAAATAATATTAAAAAATATGGTCCGGGCTTACTTACTAAAGGAAATTTGAAATGGACTATGCTTATGGGTTGGAATTTTTGGTTGGGTCGCTGGAAGGTGGAATTTTCGGTCCGGTTTTACTAAGACCGAAACCAAACTGTTTTTTAACAGTTAAGTTTCTAACAACATATAAACCAACGGAAAAATATTGATTAATGTATTTCCGGGTACATTCGGCCAATTAGTTTGGTTTCTGAAAATTTTGTTCACCTCTTCCCTCCGCACAAAAAAATAAATAAATATGGAGAGAGAGAATCTACTCATGGGATAGGATACCCTTCCTAGGCTTCGCACCATCCGAAGGCTGGCAGTTGACTAACATAAGGAAAGTCATTATCAAGATACAAGTCACGGCGATAACCACGGAGCCAAAAAAAAAATAAAAAAACCGAAAAACAAAACAAGGCTATCAAGAACCCCCTCGCACAAATCGCCACTCAACTATGTTGAATGCCCTCATCCTATATCCAACTTCATAGCCATAAGTTGTTGACAACTCGATTGATCCAAATTTATAGGGTGGAAGAGAAACCTACGGGTCCGAGGCTCAAGCCTAAGTCGCCTATTCGGCGTACATATTAAACATACACAAACTCAAAAAATGTAATATTTGGTTTACTTCGGATCGCATACACCTTAGTCCTAATATATTAATAAAACAAAAAAAAAAAAAAATCAAGTTTCCCTGGAATTACATTCATAAATGGTGGAAAGATTTCCCTTGTGCATGCATATGTTCTCCCCGTGATTGCCCCAACGTCTCAAACCCTACGTATCTCAGTTGTGTCTTCAATTAAAAAGATTAGATGCCTATCCCATCTTTCTATAAGGTACAATTATTTGCACCCGCCCGCGCTCTGACGATGCATCTGACTGACGAACCCAGAAAAAAAGTTCACTGGAGACATTGAAACAAATTCAAGTTCGAGATGGGACATTAATTAGTAGTGTTTTATATTTTTTATAAAAATAACTACATCGTTTTCGGATCTAAGTGGGGTGCTTGCCTCCGGTTATATCTCCACTTGGGTCTGCCCTTGACCACACCTATTGATGCACCATGCCGTTTCACATAATTGACCTTGTGACTTTCCCAAAGTGTATTCAGAATCAACTCTGCAGGAATTTGATTTTTGGCCCCAGAACTAAATTTCATAAACTCGATTTTAGTGTGGTGCACCGATAGAGTCACTATGCATCCTCAAATTGGAAAATTCTTAGCCTCTAGCTCCATTTGTGAAGGTTTACGTTCAAAGACCAATACCAGAGACATCATTTTCCGGTTGTTCCACCAATGTTTAGACTTATTACCCTCTTTCAATTTTTTTTAAGAGTAATGCTAGTGATACAACCAATCAACCCAAAGGTGGAACCACCATGTAAGGTTAGGGACCATTGCCTCATTGAGTTCTGCATTTTTTTTTTTTTTAATTAAAAATTGTTAAAAAATGTATAAAAAAAAAAATACAACTAATGTTTCCGTGGATCTTTGAATTTACTCTTGTGCCTCAACATGATAAGAAATTTGGTTCTGTCAATGTCTCGACCACAACGAGTGACACAATCTAATTTCACACGATTGATCAACACGTATGACCTATTGATCATTATGTATGCAATATGCCCACGACGATCAATAGTGTAAAATCAGGTTTTGGCATTTGTTATGACTGAATGGTTGTGTCGATAACATTACCCTTATTTGACATTGTATTATGATTTAGAAGTCTGAGAAGAATATAGAGCAATATGATCATTTCTTGATACGAGACTTTCGTCTCAAAGTGAAAAATTTGTTAAGGTGGTGCGATCAAAGTCCCACACTATAATATTGTCTTCTCATGATGCTTTATAAATACAAATTAACTGACTTTCAATATTTTCTATTAGATGCAACAATGATATGTAAGCTTACTCATATTCAACTAATTAATACATATGCTTTATGATTTGAAAATATTAATAATAACGTTACTGACACAACCACTCAAACAATATTACACTATTGATTATATATGACTGTCTCTATCATAATCAGACATAATGAGTGACACAATATGATCTTACATTATTGATTATACACAGGGGCGAACGCAGGATTCTGGATGAGGGCGATAATTCTAAATATCTTTTACAATTTGAAAAATGTACGGTAGTGTTTTTTGTCCCTTGGATCCGTAAGACAAGAAAAACTAATGTATATCACAAAAACAAAAAAAAAAAAAAACAACCATATCTTATACGTTATATAATGGAAAAAAACAAAAAACAATACTATATATCACATAATCCGAACAGAACAACACTTCTACTACTATCAATAAAGACTTCAAACACTACATCAATGTTTTTTTTAGGAAAACCAACATTCAAATCTTATTATTATTTTGTTTAAAATGTATCATTTTGGTAATAACTATGTATTTTTATTTACATGATAAAAATTTTATGTTAAATTATCCGATTATTAGCGGTGAATATAAATTAATGGGGGCGAAAAAAAATACATAATTCAACTAATCTGGATCCAAGGGGGGCGAGTGCCCCTTTGGCAAGGGTGCATCCGCCCCTGATTATACATGATGGTCATTATCATGATCAATAGATCATACATCATGCTTATAATGATGTAATAGACATATTATATCGTATCATTCTTTGTGTTTGAATGGTGTTAAAGTATCCCACATTGGGAACTTGTGGTTGTATCACCCACCATATTAAGAGATGGACTTCCCTCACATCATAACCTAGGTCTTGGGATGAGGCCCCTCCTCTTATATGAGTTTAGGCGTAATTTTCTACAAATGGTTTTGTCAGTAGTCTTACACTTAAAGTAATTAACATGAATGGTCTTCCCTTATCCTACTTTATGTATGTTGGTTCCCAAAAAAGATCATGGGACCTTTGCTATATATATATACACTAATATTTAGGACAGTGTTGCATGTATCTTTGCTGTCATGTGCATGCTCTCATCAGCCACAAGTTTGGCATAATCAACAGTGTCTCAAAAAAGAAATTTGAAAAGTATGCATGCATGTCAGAAAATGTCTTTCAAAACTATGCTTTCGATAATTATTCTTGTTTCATGACTCTATCTGTGGAGTTATTATATGTGACATTTTTCTTATCATACACCGTAAATCATCAAATTCCACATATGACCTGAATAGTGACACATAGTCACGTACGGTAACTCCATAAATCAAGTCACTTAACCGGGGAAGAACTTCCGGACAACATCTACATGCATGTACATATAGGGGCGCTGCATGAAATGTGATATACAGCCATATAGGTCAGGGATCGAGAGCGACACTTAATATTTTGAATGTTCAAGTACGATTACGGGTCAAGAGGCAATATTTCAAAAACATTAGGTGTCGATTTCTAAATTTTAGTGTACAAATTTTTTAAGTAGTAACAAATATACATAGATTTTTGTTTTTCTAAATTTTATAGGGTCAAGTGGACCCGTATCTTTGGTGGTGCCGGCGCCCTTGTGTACATACATGTCAAATCTTTAACGACTTGTTTATATCTTCTAAATAAATAAATAAACGAGATATTTTTGGGTGACATATATATCCGCATGGTGTGAATACGGAAAATCACGGATGTTTCTAATGTAAATGATAATTACAGCAAAACACATGTGTTTTACACTACAAGTAAACATATTTGCATCATGCAGATGTATCACCCTAAAATTTCCAAAAAAAAACCCTCATTATATACATTATTGTAGGACTGCCATACAAATGGGGTAACATTATGCCGCAGCCAATGACACACAAAGGCATAGAAAGACACAACAAGCCAACAACAAAGAGACCCAATGTTGTGACAATAATGTCGACAACAATGTTTGATCCCACGACCTCATGTTGTGATTTCATGTTGCACTATCATATCTTTCAAAAACTTTAGTTGATAGAAATGTAGATTATTAACATCTTAAACATTTCAAATATATATGTATATGTGTGTGTTAGTGGCGGACCCAGTGGGGGCCAAATTCAAAAAAAAAGTTGAGAAAAGATACGAGAGCCAAGTTTTGAACCCATAACCTTAGGATATGTATTCAAGCTTTCAACCAGTTGAGTTAAATGAAGAGTTACGCTAAAAATTGTCTGAAATAATATACATACATAGTTTTAATATTATTAAAGGGGTATATTAGTAACTTCGTCCGAAAATTTAAATGGGATCCGTGCATCCCATCCCTACCATGCTGGGTCCGTCCCCGATGTGTGTGTGTGTGGAGAGAGAGAGATAAAAGAGGATGGGAATGACAGAAATCTCACATATATAATGGAGGAAAGGGATGGAACAATTCTAACATTTCATTATCTTGACCAAAGATGAAAGACCACTCCCTGCCATGCTTTTAATACGAAAACACCAATATTTTCTTGTATCCTATCATCAACCGTGTCTTTCAATTTTCATTAGAAAACAATTCCACCCAATCAACAATTGTGTCACTGAATACTACAATATCTCACTGACAAAAGAACATGATTCACTTCTGGTGGAAGCAAGGGCAGCCACAAGATTTTTCATATGAGGTTAAAAATATATTAATTTTTTTCCTATCAATGTATATTAAATTTTATACATATAATTCTAGGTCAAAACATAAAAATATTGGGTTATATAATGCATAAAAATATGAGGGTCACTTTCATATTGATATATATGTGTTTATAAAAAGAAATATCTCAATTATTTCTACATTTTTTTATTTAATTTTAGTAGGTCGCCCGCAAATGCGGACCTACTAAGGACAAAGGGGGGCCTAAACCCATCCGGACAAAAAAATTTACACTATAAAATCTATGTATTCCACCCCTCAAAAAAAAAAAAAATCTATGTATTCCATCTTGATGCATATAATATTTTTTATTCAGCTCACCCGACGAACTCGATATAGTTCATTAGCTCACTCCAGATTAAAATCCTGGCTTTCTACCCTTGGTCGCCCGCCCCAACCATCACTAGGGTGGAGCCACCCCTAGGCTGAAGGCTTTACGACTTTACAGACCAGCCATCCAAGACATCACGGAATGTTCATAACCCCGCATGTACTCGGTTAATGATCTTGGGGCATGCACCTTTGTGACCGTTGATAAGTCGGGATATCGAGCATGTATCACGTACGATAAACACGTACTCGATCTGGGTCTAGCCCCGAGAATGTCACAAGCAAGGCTCTAGCATGAGGCACGCGTGTTGACTTAATCTTTAGTGGTTGACCTTAAATACATTGTTATTGGGGAGCAGTGGCGGAACCAGGAAAAAATTTCGGGGTGGTCTTGATATATAAACTGCAAAGCTAAAAAAAAATCCAGGAAAAAAAATAAAAAATGTTGGTAGTAGGATTTGAACTTACAACCTAGAATTATGGAGGCTTAAAAGGTTTGTTCTTAAACCACTATGACATAAGGTCTTTTGTTCGAAAAATACACGTAACATACTAATATTAACACTACTACTACAATAATAAAAATTTGGGAGGGGCAGGGACCATATGGGGGGGGGGGGGGGGCTTGTGACCATTTGAGGGGCAGCAGAGACGCGGGCCGCATAGGGTGGGTCCGCCCCTGTTGGGGAGTATGCATGCCCCACCATTTTAATTTTGCAACGTGATTGCGATCATGAAACACTTTCTCTTCTACACATTGTAACTTTTTGGCAACGGTTTAAATAATTATCATTTTCTTACATTATAAGAGAAACAATTTATTATTATTTATATATAAAAGTCATACTCCTTCCGTCTCATTTTGTTTGGGACATTTCACTATTTCAGCCGCTTACGAAAAGTCTAATTAATCCTTGAAATTTCGTTAATTAATGTAATATTATTAGGGTTATGATAAAGTGGAACTTAAAGTACATAAATGTAAAAAGTATTAGATCATTTGATGAAATTCGAAGGATTAATTAGACGTTTCGTAAACGGTTGAAAAGTCAAATGTCCCAAACAAAATGGGACGGAGGGAGTATTATTTATTACTTCTTTAATATATGCCTAAACATTTATATAACAATACATTTAACAATACTATACGTTACCTTGTTACACATTTGTTTCCTTTACTTTTCGGCATATGGGGAATGTCCTGCGCACCTTTTGCTCGACATTCTTTATCAGTTTTGACTCGGACATATTGGGGCACCTTGCCCCCGGGTGATGTTTTGACCGTCTGTTTGGCGGATATTGCTTAATAAAAGTTCTTTTCCTCAAAAAGAAAAAACAATACTATACGTTACTAATACACAAGACCCTTGAATATGTTATGAAGATGTGAACTTGTATAACAAACGTCAATCATAGTGATGTTAATTTATATAACGAACCTAAATTAGAGTGACTTTTCTATCCGGAAATTTTTTTATACGAAGTGTGATAAAAATAAATTTATTGACATCATATAAGGAAAAACTTTAATACAAAAAAACTACAAGATATCATAATAATCAAACTTTACTTCCAATTTTTGGCCGGCAGCCCGGCACTGTCCGAAAATGACGGTATGAACTCTCTTTTTGAAATTTTCCGAACAGATTTCAAAGAATTTCAAAAAGTGTCTGGTATCATTCAAATTTGAGCCGTACATTTATGTAAAAATGTATGATTCGAATCGTTTTATGTCTCTATAATATAAACGAAATGATATAAACGTATAATCTTCCTCACACCTGAATGTGCATAATTTCCTATGATGAACTACTTGGGGATTTATAAATCAAGTTGAAGTATACCAAACGACAAAATTGTTATATAAGTCTGGGTGGTGTAGTCGGTTATCACGCTAGTCTCACACACTAGAGGTCCCCGGTTCGAACCCGGGCTCAGACATTTTTATAATTTGAATTATTTGCAAATTCCAACATTTCCATCGATCGCTTTTTATTATATTTTGAAGTGCAAATCACAATATTCTATGGATCCCCTTTTTATCATTATTTTTTCCTCCGAAAATACGAATTTTTTTATTAAATGTCGGACAACCGCCGGTAAACGCAGATACAAAGCCGGTGAAAGCCAGAACAAACTGGACTAACAAACTACAAAAGAAACTACAATCGACAACTACATTACTGTCAAAGCCGAGAACCCGTAGGAAAGCTTTGACAAAGAGAAAGCCCCATGAGGGCCAAAAAAACCCCACACCCGAAACAACCCAGCAAAATACAACACAAACTAAAGAAAAAACTAATTCATATTATTAAATGTCTGTATGCCCAAAGAACACCGACGATCAACTCCACCACCCGCCGCCACCAAACAGAGTGAAGGAGCCCGAAAGAAATACATCCCATCCCGAATAAGTGGTCAGCAAAGTCCGACGTAGCGCCGGCGAGGAAGCAAAGGCGTCACCCTCCAAGCACCGGCCAAATGAGGCAAGGCGGAGGCAAAAGACACCACCGAGCTTGAACGCCGCCAGAGAAGAGCTACTCGAAGCTGTAGTAAAGCCATTGTTAAAGTATCCTACTTTGGAAACTTGTGGTTGTATCACCCACCATATTAAGATATGGATTTCCGTCACCTCATAACCTAGGTTTTGGGGATGACCCTCCTCTTATATTGGTTTGGGCCTAGATTTTTACATGGTATCACAGTCACCCCTTTATTGTGCAAGTGTTGGGCCTCTTGTTGGCCTTAAGAGTGGCCCTTTATAGGCCCACATTTGATGGGCGTGTTAAAGTATCCCACATTGGGAACTTGTGGTTGTATCACCCACCATACTTGTGGTTGTATCACCCACCATATTAATCCTAAGAAAGTAGATTAAAACAGAGGAATATGTACAGAGGGGTTTACGCCGGCAACGAAACGCCGCCGGCTTCGGAAACATAGAGGAAATGGTTGCTGAGGATGTTGAGCTTTTCTGATGGGGGAGAGAGGGGAACTAGAGAGAGCGCATTATATTTTGAATTTTTTTGCAAATTGCAACATTTCTCTCGATCGCCTTTTTATTTTGAATTTATAATTTGATAATGTGAAATTGGTATTGTAAAGTGACAATTTTTTTACGAGACAAATCATTTTATACAAAAAAAAAGGTGAATTCCTTGCAAATTCCAACATTTCTATCGATCGCCTTTTATTATATTTTGCATTGCAAATTACAATATTCTATCGATACCTTTATTTTGTACAAACGAAAGGAATTTCATTAAAAACCAACAGAGTTACAACCGAATAACCTCCGGAACACCTCCGAACACCGTCGGATCAACATCAGCACACTATTGGACACAACAACAATAAAGAAATAAAAAAGATTGGGAGAACTCCAATATGACCAAATAATGTCTCGTTAAAGAGAACTTGATTTGGTGCGTGCGTGCGTGCGTGTGTTTTTCGTTTCCGTCCACACACAAAAAAAAGAACTTGATTTGGTAAAATACGAAATTGGAAACAATCCGATATACGAATGTCCATAACCAACTCGAAAAACAACAACCACCACCACCCAGTAGCAACTGTAATGACCGACAAACCCGATGAGTACCAAGGCCGGCCACCCGGGACCTACAAACAAACCACAAATACAAAAAAAGAAAACACATAATCTGGAACCAAGGACGGAGCTAGTATAGATATTTAGGAGAGCTAAGCCCACCCGCACAAAAAATATTACACTTAAAAATATGTGTAGTCTAGTCGGATTCATAAAATATTCTTAATTCAGCCCACCCGACGAATTTGATATAGTCTATTAGCCCACCCCAAGTTAAAATCCTGGCTCCGTCCTTGTCTGGAACAACCGACTATTACCGACTCTATCCCAGAAGAAAAACATAAAAGCAGACAACAAACTTCCAAATGGCATCTCCATCTGCCACGCCACCACCGCCAGCCACCAGCTTTAGACCACCGCCACCGAGAAATCAACCTACAAGCACCGCATCAAAACCAGCAAACCACAAAAAAGGCAACATCCGACAACCAGATCTGAACAGGGAAGGATCTGCAACTGACAACAACAAACAAATCCGACCATCGGAAAACCATAGCAACTGACCTCTGATCCGAAAACACTGACCACTTGCAAGCCCAAAAGTTTTTTCGAATTAAGAATCGATGAAATAACAATCCCCTTTTTATTATATTTTCAATTTATAATTTGAATTTTTTGCAAAATGCAACATTTCTCTCGATCGCTTTTTTATTTTGCATTTATGATTGGACAATGTGAAATTGGTAATGTTAAGCGACAATTTTTTACGAGACAAATCCTTTATTTTTTTTTTAAGGAATGGACATTTTTTGTTACTTTTCCAACTAAATAGACAATTTCCCTAAAGCACCAATTCACTAACGAGGAGACTGCAAATGTCACAAACAGAAAGTGTAACTTCAATATATAATAATGAAGCAGGCATAAATTTCAACACACTGTAGTTTATCTGGATCCTACAGTGTTCTTTAATGGACCACAAGTTTAATGGACCACAAGGGCATTTAAAACTGCAGTTAAATGTTTTTTATTATTTAAGTTTTTAAAACATGAAAAAATATGTTTTGAAAGTAAAGGATATGTAAGATATGTTTATAACAAAATGCTCCATTTTGATAACATTAACACTATATGTTTTCGTAGCATTTCGTATCATTTTCGTAACGATATCAAAGCATGTTTGACATATTCTAATTTAGGTGTACTTAAAGTTTCGCTTCTTATTTTATATGTCAAACAGTGCATGTTTGACATATTCTCGAATGCTACTTCCACGTGCTAGTGAGGGTGACGTGGCAACATCGAGGCCGTCTGTTTTTAAACTGAATTTTAAATATATGGTTCAGATCGTTTAACTAGAAAAATCAATCTATCTGGAGTAACTACGAAATAATTAACCATTCCAATTCTAGAGAATACACTTTCAATAGTCGAACCTCGTTACTGAAAATTGACTTTTCAAAGTTGATTCTCACCAAGAAAACTTTGCTTTCTTGAATGGACATTTCAAAACTTCGATTCCCGAATCGAATTTTCAAAAGTTGATAATCACAGGAAAACACCGACCTTGCCTCTCATTTCCACCACTTCCACCTACGGCTCAAGCTCTAAAACCACCCTCGTCTATGCCTCCCCCAACCACCTTGCATTATTATCGGCTATACATGTTTATTATATGATCATTAATCTAATACAAAAATACTTATGACCTTATAAAATTAAATATACTAGCTACCGATGTGGGATATATATGTCTCATCACCTTAAGAATATTGATTCAGCTAATGCTACTATCATAACGATTGTGGCATAACGAGTGACATAATATATTATTGAACATTTAATTATGATGGTCCCACATCATAATCAATATACAAAATTATGTCGTGTCATTCGTTATGACGATAGCATTTCCATACTGATATTTAAGGTGATGATGGAAAAGACCAAAAGAACCTTACAAAGCATATGACATTCTCATTCCCATTATTATTATGGCTTATATAAATAGAGAGAGAAAAGCTATTGGGGTTTACCTTTAATTTACCCCATATATATCTTTTGAAGACATAAAGAAAAGAGTGTGAAAATGGAAGAACAGCTCACCACTTTAGCTATTAATCATCTTCTTCAATACACACTTAGAAGCTTTTGTATCCATGAAAATTCTCAATGGGTTTATGCTGTTTTCTGGAGAATCTTGCCCAGAAATTACCCACCACCCAAGTAATTAATTATTACATTTTTTTCATTTCAATATTATTCAATCAAATTTATATGCAGAAAACCCTTTTTTGTTTAAATTAACACAATTTCTCTAGCTATGTGACATTTCTGATTCTTTTTTTATAATAGGTGGGATACCCAAGGTGGAGCTTATGAAAGATCAAGAGGAAATCGGAGAAATTGGTATTTTTCTTTTTACTTTTTAATTCTCGTTTACTGTGGAAGTCTTTATTCGGACCAAACCACACCTACCGATCCACCACAAAGAATGGACCTTCAATTCAAAAAGGTCAAGAATTGACTTTCCGATACTCAATCATCACATTCGGACTTCGAAAAGTCGATTTTTGACACAAGACTTCACCTTCTAGATTTCAATTCGGTGGTGCATGATAAGTGTGTGATGTATCGGTTAAATCAACACAATGATAAAAACATAGCTTTACTTCCACAACAATTATGTCATAAAAGATTGACAGGGCGAGAAAAGTTATAGCGCAACGAGTATTTTCAGAGACTCAAAAAAAAAAACGAGTATTTCCAGGTTATACCAAGTGGAGGGTCATAATTAATCCAACTCACACCTACACACTCCTAGTGTGTGTGAGAGAGGGAATAATAAATAATCATGTCTTTCCCACTTGGTATAACCCGAAAACACCTGTTGCACCATAATTTTATGGTATGTCAATTGTTAGAAACAAGTGCTATATATGATGATAATACAACTCCTAAGTACTATACAAAGTCATGTTATACATATATATGACAGGTATAAAATACATAATCCCTATATATATGTATACCGCGGTTTTGTATAATACAACATGAACGTACATATATATGGATTCAGGATATTGGTTTGGGAAGATGGTTTTTGTAATTTTGCCGGATCATCATCAACGGCGGAGAACAGCCCTCCAAGCTCGTCGGTACGCAGCTGCGGCGATTATAAAAAACATCAAGGGCCACAGCCGGAGGTTTTTTTCAAGATGTCCCATGAAATTTATAATTATGGTGAAGGGTAGGTTGAGATATTTTTTTTTTTTTTTTTTTTTTTCCCCCAAAAACCTAAACTAATGATTCTTTATGTAATTGAAGGATGTTTAGTACGTTAACTCAAAGCAGTGCATTTTACGGCGTGTTACGATTCTTACGAAAGATATTCACCTGCATATATCATTCTGAATATATATATATATATATATATATATATATATATATATATATATATATATATATATATATTATATATATATTACAGTACCGTAAAGTGTAAAGTGACTGCAGAATTAAAAGACGTGATTATTAAGGTAATTAAGTTTTTTTTTTTTGATATATATATATGTGTGTAGTTTGATTGGGAAAGTTGCAGCTGATAATAGCCACAAGTGGATATATAAAGAACATAATGATCAAGAAATCAACATCTTGTCCGCATGGCAAAACTCTGCTGATTCTGTAAGAACATATATATAATCATATAACTTCTTCTTTTCTTTTCTTTTTTTATATATATGGAAATCGGAAACGCGATTCAATCTCATAACAAAATTGTAGGAATAAAAAGAGTAATTTTGCTGTCATAATCATCGTGACACAATAAATTATGTATCAGTATTCATGATGTGGCAGTGAAACTTCTCTTTAAATAGATGTCATATCATCAGATGTCTAATGTTGATGTGTCAGTGAGATTAGTGATGTGGTATTGGGACTCCTCTTTATATATATGTCATATCGATCATCAAATGTTTCACTCGTCACATCAGGTTGTGTAATTCGTTGGGTCAGATAGGTTGAAGAGTGTATCATTACTTCAACAAGTGAGATAACACGTACGTTCCTATATCACTGGTCATGATGGGATCCATAACGGTCATACTTCTTGCACAATTATTAATTAGTGTTGTAATTAGTATGTCGTTTATTTGTTTTAATCATTTTGTTGTGCCAATAACACTAATTATATGATAATATGTTAGTGTTGGTCCTCTTTATTATTTCTTTTCGCCCGTGTGTCGGCATATAACACTAATTATATTTTTTGATAATACCTTAAACATAATACCATAAAATCCACACTTAATTTTATAGAAAATGATAGGTTTACAACTTTTTTACCACATATTTCGGTTACACACATTATCGTTTACGGATATATTATATTCTCGTCTAGTAAAATGTCACAAGAAGCATCACAAAGCATTTCAAAGGCATCACAAAGGCTATTATAAGTTTTTATGATGCCCCGCGATGCTTGTTGTGACATTTATCATGTAATTTTGTTCTGGTATATGTATATATATATATATATATATATATATATATATATATATATATGTGTGTGTGTGTGTGTGTGTCGTTAAGTTAATGACACAAGTTGTGTCCATGAACAGCATCCTAGGACTTGGGAAACTCAATTCAAGTCTGGTATAAAGGTACAATTTGCAAGAATGTATTTAATTATTTTTTTTGTAAATAAATCATCAGGTTCTTTAATGTACGGCCAATGAAATGGTATTGTACTAAGAATATTAATTATTAACTTTTTTTAGTGTGTTTTTTTCTTTTTTTTTTTTTTTGAATTATTTTGCAGACTATTGCTTTGATTGCTGTTAGAGAAGGTGTAATTCAATTAGGGGCTGTTCACAAGGTCCTCCCTATTTTTGTGCTTTTCTCCCTTTTATTTATTTTTTTAGTATATATATATATTTGGGATATATATTCTTTTATTATATACATTAGACTTAAAAACTACATTTTTCTCTATTAATCTAGCTACATAAATTCCAATCAAAATAAAATGCATCATAATCTTTAATCTCATAAGTTGAATAGACATTCTATATTGTGAAATTTCCGAAACGTCCCTTCTTATTATAGTATAAGTTTCAATTTGTATAAATTAAATTTGAAAATTTATTTTGTTTGCATGAAATTAAAGGTTATTGAAGACCTAAGCTATGTGGTATTACTAAGAAAGAAGTTCAGCTACATTCAAAGCATACCAGGTGTGTTATTACCACATCCATCATCATCAATACCCGAACCCGAACCCCCCGACCCGTTCAATAATTACGGATATGGAGCTCCACAAGAAGCTAATTGGCCTTATGGAAATATTGCAAGAGAATATTATGAACATTATTACAACAAAGTTCCAATGAGAATAACACCTTCAATGAGTAGCCTAGAAGCCCTTCTCTCCAAACTACCATCGGTTCGTGTTCCGGTGATGACGTCGTCGTCTCTGCCAACTTCTGCCGCCTATTGTGGTGGTGCTCAGCTTAAGTATGTATCGCCGGTAGAACCGGTTCGGGTGGAGGAAGTTGATCAAGAGGATAAGGGTTCATATCAAGAGTATCAACATTTTGGTTATGTGCAAAACTTGGATTTAAATGATAATATTATGTATAATAATCATGAATCATATTAATTGAAGGCTCATTCTTGATTTGAGTATTAATTTCAAGATACGTTCATGAATAAAGAGTGTTATTTTTGTTTCTCTTTTAATTTACTTGGGTCTAGAGTTTAATACCATAGCACTATAATTTATTTATTTTACATATACTCGTCGTAATGGAATTCAATTAGATTTTTCTTATGAATAAATTAAATATAAGATATTAATTATATTACTTAAAGAATAATCTAGAAGCCAATTAATTGGCAAAAAGGGCGCAAGTGACTAGGTGTATTAGATTAACTTGGATTGTGCAATTTAATTAATGAGATTACCATAATAGTAATATTGGATATTAATTGATTTTTGGAAAATAGAATTATGGTAATAAGATAAAATATTCAATATAGGATATTGACAATATCTAGATTTATTTAATATGAGATATTAAAATCAAAGAAATAAATAAATCATAGTGATTTTTCTTATTTTATTAGGAAAATGTTTTTTCTCTCATCAATCTACTAGGAAGCCTTCTCCCAATCGTTGGACAATATGGGCGCCACTTTCATCTATAAAAGATATAGGGTGGCTAGCTTCTTTTGTACATCATTATTCCAAGAAATTAATTGTTCTTGAAAAATAAGAGAGCTTCTTAGAGAGAGTATTGTACGGGAGAAAAAGGTCGACCTAGCAGTCGAGTTTTTCTAATAGCAATCCAAGAGGATTCCGGCGAGGTGTTCGTGTGTATAACTGCTAGAGGCCGGACGTTTGGACGGCTTGCGCGCATCTACTTCTACCGGATGGTCAAAGCTTCAATCTTTAAGATCAAGAAAGGTATAATCTTTGTCCTCTTTCTTATATGTTTATTGTTTAAACGAAGTCGATCCTTGGATCGGAAATCAATTTTTATTTTCCGCTGCGCTACTCGTTTGAAAATGAAGAAAGGATCAAGAACATTCTTCAACATTCATGAAGAATTCAAAATGCATGAAAGCGGGAAAAACATAAAGGAACATTGATCTTGAATTTAGTTTGTAAATTTCCAATTGAGCTGTTTGTATACTTGATTCTAACTTAAATAGAAGTTTACAACAGCTATAACTAACTACAATCAGTTGCAACTACTTCTAACTGATTTGGCAACTTGTAACCGACTTTTGAGCTAAGTGTTTGATAGAATGCCTGAACCAACTTTTAATCTTGAATCTGCCTTGCATCCTTGATTACATCTGCAACAGTAAAACATAAAAATAAATCTAAAATAGACTATCATCATACCAAAACAGGGCCCTTAAATATTGGATTTTGAGGAGGCTAGGTCGTGACCTGGCTTCCCCTAGAGACGATAGTTGTTTTAGACACTTTTTTTGTGATTTTTTTTTTTTTTTGTTTCTGCATTATACTACAAAATTACTTCAACACCTCACATGTTATCAAAGACGGATGCAGGATTTTTATGACACGGGTCAGAGATCGAAAACGACACATCATATTATAAATTTCTAATGCATTAATTTTACATAACCAAATATATATACGGGTCAAAGGGCAATATTTAATAAAGTTAATGGGTCGATAAGTAGATATCAGTGTATAAATGTTTTAAATAGTTAAAAAAAATACATAAATTTCTTTTAGGATCAATTGGTCCCGCCGTTGTCTGCATGTTATGAACGTCGCTGCTGTTGGTAAGAACGTCACTCGTATTGATGTTCTTATAAGAGAATCAGCGTCACTGCCGGTGACATTCCTTCCCACGAAAAAATTGCTAGATACAAACGTCAACATCACTTATCCGCAGGGGCGCCCCTGTGGGGGGGGGGGCCATGGCCTGGAGCCCCCCTGAAAATCAATGAATTTAAGGGCCCATGAAATTTTGACCTAATATTATATATATACTGTATTTATATAAACAATGAATGTATTACCTTAATGGTTAACACTCAAGTATATTAGAGATGAGGCTTGGTTTCGAATCTTGCAAGCTACAATAATTTTTATTTTTTTAAACTAGGACTAGGAGCCAAATAAGTAGGTTTTTTTCCTTCCAAACCCATGACTATCACACGCAGTTTTTTTGTTTTATTTTTTTATATACATTTTGGTTACTGTTTTTTTTCGAAGGACGAGGGCCTAAATATTTTTTTTTGCCCTGAAATTTAGACAGAGACTCTCCTGCTTATCCGCATACGTAAGAAACGTTATTGTCACTGATTGTCCCCTATTTTCTATTTTTGTTTTTAATTTGGACCAATAAAGAGAGTTCATGGGGTTAAACCTAGGGAGACATGCAATGGGCTATTTGAAAGATATATGGGCTTTGTTCTCTACGTCTCCTCATCTCTCTTTTATTTGGGCCAAAATCGACATTAATGATGTTTCGAGTGTCCACAAAATTATTTCGAAATCCACAATTATTTTTTAAGGATCGCCACTTGCACCCATGTAAATTCTTCAAGACTACGTAACTGACAGTGACTTTTTTTTGTCTCAGAATGCGGGTAATTGTAGGTAATATCGATAGTGATGACGTTTCTCGTATAAAACGAACATCATCGGTGGTAGTAGTAGTGTTATATAAGAACGCAACTTAGTAGTGATGTTCCTCATGTGCAAAAAAAAAAATTGGGAAAATACAACTAATATAACAGCTCAGTCACAACAAATAATATAACGCACGTTTATATCATTAATCGTTATATAAAATTCATTGATCGTATTATCAAAAAAAAAAAAAGATTCATTGATCATGATATATGCTCTTTAATATTAAAGTACGTTATGTCAAGCATTGTGACATAACCGGCATGACACTAATTTATCATTATCATCTCCCTAATTTGGGCACTTTAAAGTTGAAATTTTTGTCACACACTATACATGTCCTTCTTTTTACTAAGTTCCAAACGCAACGTAACAAAAAACCGTCCCTGCATTGCTTTGCATTTCACTTCCATTTTCAACTTCTTTCTCAACTATTAAACAAAAACTGCACCATTTCTGCAGCATATTCAGTTTTTGCACGAGACCCATTAATCAAGATCCTCTAAACAACCTCAAAGATTTCATCTTTTTTCAAAGATTCATCATCATAGTGTTTTGTACTGCCACTGGTACGTAAAAATGCCAACTTTGGTCTTTGAATCTTCAAGAATTCTTGTTAAAGCTTTGATTTTTTACTTTATCTGAGTAAAAATCAATTGGGTTTCTGGTAATTTATTGAGTGAAGGAAGTCATTGTTGATTGTTCAGCAAAAATGAATATGTTTCATTATGCAAGACAACTCAATCCTGCAATACTATGCATCATTTTGGGTATTGTAATTGTAATTTTTTTATATGGGCTTGTGATTTTTCTGGTGAAGTTACTAAAAAAGCCAAGATTTTCATCAATTTTTCAATCAAGTAGAAATCTTGATATATCAGGCTCAAGTGCTTTTCAGAGACAATTGCAGAACCTCTTCAATCTCCATGATTCTGGATTAGATCAAGCAATTATTGATTCTCTCCCTATGTTTATTTACAAGGATGTAATGGGGTTAAATTCCCCATTTGATTGTCCAGTTTGTTTATGTGAATTCATTGATGAAGATAAATTAAGGTTGTTGCCAATATGTAAGCATGCTTTTCACTTGCATTGTATCGACACATGGTTACTTTCAAGTTCAACTTGTCCTTTATGTAGAAATACCCTCTTGAATCAATCTTTTGAGTTCGATGATTCAAGAAATGAAGGGTTTTCTTTGAATGTAAGTGATAATGATATTAGAGTTCAGAAACCGGACGAACCGGACCATGTTCAGAGTGAAAAGAAGGTGTTTTCATTGAGGCTTGGTAAGTTTAGGCACAACAAAAATGAAGATATGGAAATGGGGGAGAATAGTGTTATTGATTCCAGAAGGTGTTTTTCAATGGGTTGTGTTGAGTATGTGGTTGATGATAAAGAATTTCAAGTGGAATTACTATGTTGTGATGAATCAAATGATTTGAAGGTTTGTTCAAATGATGGGAAATTGATTAGCAATGGGAACAAAAGAGAGAGTTTCTCTATTTCTAAGGTTTGGTTGTGGCCCAACAAAAGTAAAGAGAAACACTTTTCAAGGCCATTTAATACAAGTTTATCAAATAGTATGGTACAATCTAGCATGGAAGAAGAATCGTCCATCGTCATCACTGATACACTAACTCAGGGCGAAACCAGGAATTGAAGCTGAGACGAGCTAGTCGACCATATTCAGATTGAGGTTGGTTGGATCGGATTATATGAATATTATAGTGTAAAAAAAGAAACTTCGGATAGTTTGGCCCCGCCTAAACACAAAGCTTATCTCCGTCTTTGATTGTAACACAAGCAAGACACGCTTTATTATCAGATGAAAAGTGATATTGTTGTTGTATCGTGTTTCGTTGATCAGTGTGTGAATCTCATATCAATCAATAGATCGTACCAATAAGGTATACTTTAAGCATAAGATGAGGTGCTTTTTAGTTTTTGACAATAGCTTTTACTTGGAGGTTGTTCATAGTGTTCACCAACTATGACTAAAATGCTTTTGCTTTCTTACTTCTTTTGATTCTTTTTTAGCGTTTGTTATTTCCAATGGTCCATTTTTTTTTTATCACAATTCTGATGCAAATATTAAATGTTTACTTTAACTTTCATTCAAATTATATAGGCTCATATTTCAATTGCCAATCACTTTGTATATTTTTTATTGTATTTTTGCACTTTTAAAGATAACTGATATTCATTGTAAAACTTCCATTCACATGTAAATAGAATGCTCACAAAATAACTTTATATTAAGCAAAATAACGTTATACACTTAAAGTTTTTGTGCCTTTATCACACCTTGATTGTGAACATGTGAATTGAAATAATAAAAACTTTCATCCTCAATCTTTCCCTTCTCATTGGTCTAATAGAAAAAAAGGTTGAAATATTAGAGCTAAGTTTCATATCTCATAACCAATATCTTGTTGCATCTACAACAACTCGAACTCGAAACATCTTTCTTAAGCAACTAGAGTCCTTCCCACTGTAAGGGGTCAGACTCGAGACCTAAATCTTACTTAAGCAACTAGAGCCTCCTTCCACTGTAAGAGGCTCAGACTCGAAACCTACATCTTGTTTAAGCAACTGGAGCCCCTTGCACTATAAAGACTCAGACTCGAGACCTATATCTTGCTTAAGCAACCAAGGCCCTTTTCATTATAAGGTTTCGAAATCAAGACATCTAGCTTAAACGATTAGAGTCCTTCCGGTCTGACCTTGCTTGATGAATCGAAATATTCTTTGCAGTTGGGTATAAGTATTCAAATCCAAGCCATATTTTGTCAAAGTCAACTTCATACACGTTTAATTGAATAATGGTGTTTAGTTGTCTTCAATGGAAAACTTTGGATTAAGTTAATTGCATCCACTTTTGTATGCATGATTAGCATTAGATTATTTAATCACCAAAACTACTTTTTAACACATTTCATCAACGTCATAAATAAATGTCTATGATTCTGATGTTAACCATTATCGTCACCGTATGATTTTTAATTTAAAAATCATCCTTCTTGGGGTTGTTTTTGAAAAATAATCATAAAAAGAATTTATTTGATACCGAATGCAATCGTAAGGTGTCAATATAAATCGTCTAATTATGTTCCTGCTTAACTTTAACAAGTAGAAGTGTGTGCTTAATGCGTGTTTGGATTCATAGGTTTCACTACATCTTAATAAAAGTAACCTCATAATACACAACATTCATGTTATCTGACTAAGGGTATAAACGATCCGAGCCGCTCGCTGCTCAGCTCATTAAATGCTCGCTCAGTTTTAATCGAACTCGAGCCAAACTCGAGCATCTCATCATAATTAACGAGCCAAACTCAAGCAATTTGAGGCTTGATTCGACAAGCTCGCATGCCTTATCGAGCATTTTAATATTATTTTAAAGTATATTATATTTCTTATTATTATGCTGTTGGACTTAATATTTCATGTGTATATCTTAGCATTTTTACCATCTTTTCGAGTTGCTTGAGCTCGAACTCGACTTTGAAAGTGCTCGATTTTTTTCCGAGTATAATCAAGCCGAATTCGAGCATGATTAATATGTTGTTGAACCGATCTCGAGCAATTTTTTCCCCTCGAGCAATCTCGAGCCGAGTTCGAGCATCACTGTTTTAAAAGGGTTGCTCGACTCGATAAGTAAATACTTGATTCGGACTGAATCGTTTACACCCCTATATCTGACCCAAAAACACGATACAATCGAAACATTTTAATCGAAACGTATTCATTGAATCAGAATAAATTCATATCCACTCGAATTAATAAACAAAACACACATAAATACAAACAAAAAACAAGCCCTACTATACCCAGGTTATTTCTGAAAACAGATAATATATGTAAAAGCTACTGTATTTTTAACCACAAAAACCTCATTTACTGCAAAAGAGAATAAAGGAAGGTTGTCCTACATGAGAGCCTCTCTAAGGCAAAATTTGAAAGGGCAAACTCGTAAAAAAACATGCTTAAAAAGACGAGAATCTATCGAATACATTTCATTATGAAAACATTGGACCGAATGCACCAAAGCTATTTCGTAGTGCAATACAACAAAAATACATACGGTCTCGATGTTATCAAAATAGAGCGTATTTGAATGATTCTCAACTTTTTAGACATTTTTTCGTTAAGAATAAATGTACAAAAACTCTACTTGTGATTCCAGATATCCGGATATTTCCGGTATCAACGGGAGACTGAGTTTCGCTTGTATCCGATTAAAACACGACATTTGGCATAAAAAAATGCTACGAACAAGCCTATAAACAAAGTATGGAGCCACAAACACACAAAATAATGCCACATGTCATGTTTTGATTGGATGTAAGCGAAACTCCACCACAATAAAGTTTCCCATTATCAGTGGATAACCAAAAGAAATATACAGTATATATAATACCAGCACTTGAGTCTTGCATACAGCTCAGAGATGAATTTTTTTTTAAACGCCAGAAAAAAAAAAGGTTGGGAGGACTCTAATAGAGGATTTAAAATGCCCAAAATGCCACTGTCAACCATCACAAATCGCGGGGGAAGCCATTGACTTGCCCTTCTTCCAAAATATCCTTGCCATTCAGCTTATATCCTATCCGTAAACGCATGACAAGGGCTTTCTGAAAGAATTAACATGCGTTGTTTAAGTATTATTAATGAAATATTTACGGGATAATTACACCTTTAGTCCCTCATGTTTCTTTGGTTTCTCAAAATTAGCATCTATCTTTCATCGTTACGATAAACACCCCTATCGACCCATTTTTGTTACAATTATAGGACAACTAACAGAGTGTTTATCGTAACAAAAACACATACATAGGGGTGTTGATCGTAACAATGAAACATACATAAAGGTGTTTATCGTAACAATAAAACATACATAGGGGTGTTTATCGTAACAATGAAAGATAGAGGCTAACTTTGAAAAAATAAAGAAACATGGGGGACTAAAAGTGTAATCATCCCAAATATTTACTAATTCACAAAAAAAAAAGGTTCTTATGAAAAAAATGACATAAGAGGATAAAGATGAAGAATTAATTACCTTTCCATGTTGGCTATTTGAGATTCTTAACTTCTGGGAAATCGACCCGTTACCACTCGCGGGAAGAGTATTGCTGCTTGCAGGTTCCAAGTGCAGCTGAAGAAACTGTTATAAAAACCACGCAAATTACAAAAACAAGGAAATGTTAAGGATCTGCCATTGATTCTGCATTTTGAGCGGTATTGAACTATCAAATCAAGAACAAGAACGTAAAAACGTTATTACCTTCGGGACTGCTGCTTGAAATATAAACTCTGTAAAAACATCAGACGTCTTATTCTCGAACTGAGCTTCAATAACTGTTGTCTCTGGTTTTCCAGCTGGTTTACTGAAACCAAAGGTCACTTTCAAGGAGCCGCTCTCAAACGCAACGATTGATGGATACGAAGGACCATTATTGACTGTCAGTGATGCAAACCCATCCAACAAATCCATCACAGGAGACGAGGCATTCCCTGCCGGTGCAGAAGGCGACGACAATTGTTCCAAGACATTTACTGGACTTTTCGTGTCGTGACTAGTGGATATCATGTCGGGTAACGGATTACTTGGACCTGGATGTGTTCCGATTGACAAAAGACCCAGCAGGCCGTCCAGGACATCCACACCACTCTTCGGGGTACCTGAAATGTTACGAGCAACAATGAAATTCCCAAAAGTAAAAATTCACCCTGGTTTTTAGAGCACTTATTCTATGTTGGTTGCGAGTGTTGTAGGCGTTTCATCTACTATTATAGTCATCAGCACTGTAACTTTCAACCTAACAGAACGGAACAAAGCCAAGATCGAAGGGTATTTTAGACTTTGTGGATTGAAATTTCTGGCATTTACCCACTTTCTTATCATGTGTGAAAACCTCCAAAATGACAAATAACTTGGAACGGCGGTAGGTAGAAAGAAGAAAACCTAAGTGATTAATTGTACGACCTTCAGCACAGGTGATTACTGAGTAATTTATCTCAAAATGTTACTGTGGAACTTTTTTGAGATTAAGATTTGGTTTCAAGTAGCTAGGGGGCAACTAATGACTCGTTCATAGCACTTGCATCACATGAATCGGTGTTCGTAAATCATAAAGGTACTTCTACTGCTGATGGCAATGTTAACCAATAAACCAAAAAAAAAAAATATTATAAAGAAAAACACCAACCTGATTGAGGATTGGCAGGTGGCATGTCAAAATCCAAAAGGCCATCAAAAATGCCTTTGCCAGAAGAGCTAGGTGCAGGTACATCCTCAGAATCAAAATCCACTAAATCAACCAATGGAGCCATAGACGATTTAGAAACTCCGTTAGGGAGATTAATAGGAGTGCCTTGTGAAGTGGAAACAACTGCTGGTACAGAACCAGCCCTCCGTCCACTATACGTTGCTTCATCGAGGACAGGCATCCTTTCGACTAGAGCAGACCTGGAATACGAATCGAGCTTCACATTAGCCAATATAGTAGCCACAATACTTAAATCGAACCATGTGAAAAAAAGAAGAAAAAGCACAGCATCTCTGAAGTTATCGGGAAAAAAAATCTTGATACCTGATTTTCTGATGCTTATCAACTATAGAACTAAATTCAATGGCTCTCTGCTGCAATTCAACTATCAAACTTCCTTTGCATTGCGCAATTATTTCATTTATCCTCCTAAACACAATTGACAACTCATATTATTCAAGGAAAAAAAGGGAATAAAGACACTTTTGGTCCCTTTTGTTTTACTAATTTCTCACGGCACTTTTACCCCTCATCCATGCATCTTTTTTTTACATTTTCAGTGCAATTTTGCCACTTGTCAAGTTTTTATTGGTTGGACCATGTCGTACCTTCAACACCAGATTTTGGACACGTGGCACATCGGACTGAAATGTAAAAAATTGCATAGATGAGGAAGAAAATTGCCGAGATGAAACATTGGGGATACAAGTGCAAAAGACGGGACTAAAAGTGTCTTTATCCTCAAAAAAAGTAATACAAAGTTGGATCAGAATGATATGAAAAACTGAACGAAAGAGAGGAAGCACGGAGGGCATGGCTTACTTCGAACAGGATGGAAAATGATTAGATAGCTTTAATAAAGCAACGAGGCACATAGACCGAGTAGTGAGATCGGATGAATGATGTTGGATAGCTGTCTCTACAACATCAACCGCATTTGTCTCTGTTACCTGCCCGGAAAAGCTGATGTCCATTAAGTTTGCCGAATAACTTTAATCCACGACCACACAAAAGAAAGAAAGGCACAAAAGAAAGAAAGGCACGTAAACACAGAGGACCTAATCTAGACCCAGATAACTTTTTTCGCCAGCAATGAGATCATTTGATACACCAACATGAAACTGCTAAATCAAACCAAAATATTCAATGAATATAAAAAATATCCGACAAACAGTCATTGTCATTGAAGCCTATAAGCTCCCAGTCCAAGTCCAAATACAAAGGAAAAATGGACCCTCTTCTGCTTTTTCACTGTTCCTTTTTCTTTCTTTTTTCAGGGAGAGAAGGCAGGCTGGAAGAGACTCAACGCTTACATGCCACCCCCTCCCAAAAAAACTTAAAATTTAATTCATGCACTAAATGGTTACTCAAGGCTTTGCTTCAAATAGTTAGCTGATTTTCATGTTCCGCCATTAACTACTAAGTACATTATGCCAATCAATATGACAACATGACTAATATAGGTAACTCGTCTGAACATATGTTCGTGTTTATGTCTAACAGTAGCTCCATATACAAATGCCACTCAAACGTCATACAAGCATATCAAAATGACAAAATGGAACGTCAAACATCACAGCACGTCGAAACAAACACCATGGTGGAGGAGGGAGGGGGTGGGGGGTCTAAGAAAGGAGCAGTATGAACTCACAGTAATTGGATCTTCTACGTCAAGCATGCCAGCATTACTGACCAATAGATCACCATACTCTCCAATGCACCAAACTGCAACTCGAACAAGGGTCTCCTAGTAAAGACACGGCAAAATATAAGGACATGCGAAAATAATCAAATAACTTTATAACTAATGCATAATATTGGTAAAAAAAGAGCTAAGTCAATACCTGATCAGCAGCAGTTTGAACAGCTCGGAAGAGTGACCTTACTGAATACCCATGAAGGTCAGAAGCATTGGTGATGACAACAATAAGAGCATACCACACTTCTTCTTTCACATAATTTCCAGCCTGCATAAAAGCGCCAGAAAACGAATATAACCTCCCTTTTGAAACAATTAACCATACACAATTTTATGATACCACTAAATGAGTTTAATGCAAGAAACTCTAAGGCATCCCATGAACATCGGAAAAGCAACAATTAACCATACACAATTTTATGATACCACTAAATGGAGTTTAATTCAAGAAACTCTAAGGTATCCCATGAACATCGGAAAAACGGATATAACAATTTAAAACGAAAGGAGTGAAACAATCAGATGAATAAACAGCTATGACTTGATACAATTAACAAACAAAGAAAATTTTCATAACCTCCGCAGTTTGTCATGCATTGTTTTGCTTGATTGGTACAGATCGAAGAGATTAGGGGGGGCATTTATGTACCCTCCCAAGTCCCAACTTTGTAGGCATTGTTTTGTTTCCCTCATTAATTTGCGAAAAAAATACACAAGCACACACACAAATAAATATAAATTATAGAAAGATGATACATGTAGCCTGTTACAGGAAGTACTGTTCATGCTACTGTTCACCTTTTTTAATATTCTTCTTTTTATTATGTTACTAATCCTAGGATACTTTATTTATTCCTAGAATAGTATTCCTTTTTTATTTGTTTAAGGCATAGGATTATCTAAGATAATCTAGCCGTTTATAGCCGTTGGTGGCATGGCCCTTATGGCCCTTTTCTTTCTATAAGTATTTGTAATAAGGTTGAAGTTTATCTAAGCAATAAACTCTCTTTTATTTGCTATCTTCTCTCAACTTCTATATAAATATACTAATGTAAAATCTATATGTTGCATGTTTATGTTCGCAACAAAAACATATGGATTGTGGGGCGACTATGCTAATGATTCCTGAAGTGTTCATGCACAAGGTCATAAATTAAACCGAACGCAGGAGAGATACTAGATAAACAAGACATGTTAATAATCTGGAGGTCAGACAAATTAACGTCAAAAAGAGACATGATGACATAATAAAATCAATCAAATGTTAAAGACATATATGTGTACCTCAGACAAAACCTTAAGCATCTGATCAATGTACCAGATTTTCTCTGGTGAAAACCTGGCAATAAACAAGAATTTGTGAATTGGAAAATGCATCTAAGATAAACTAATTTTATTTACAGCTGAATTGTTCCATTCATGTAAAGCATCATGAATATCATACTGAATTTCGCTGAAAACATGATTACACACACAGAGAGAGAAGAAGAAACTAATGGCTCTTTCATAGAGTGTCAAATAAAAGTATAGCATTTGATTCTGAAAGTTTTCATGCTGGTAGATACCATACCACAATCATCGTATTAGAATTAAAACAATCCCTCCCCAAAAATAATAGAAAAAGGAGTAAAACTTTCGATTCCACGCTGACCGTCTTTCAACTTACTTTTCCACAATTGAGCAAATTTTGGCTGTAAGATCTCCTCTGAAATCTGGGTCACTTATTTCCAAATAATCAATTAGCTCTTTGGTCAAAGGCTTTGCATTACTTTCATTCACCAGAACATACACGAGCTCAAGGGCTCTTTTACGAATCGATGCGTCTGAATCCTGAAAAACAGTAAACAGTAATGAGTAAGTACACCATAGAAAGCACTCAAACAAAGCTCTAGTTTGGTTTTCTCAGGGAACCATACACATCAGGTATGAGTGGGGCAATATCAATGACAAAAACGAGCAGAACCCTCTCCAGGTTAACATCTAAACAAGAAGCAGAGTAGGAAGACAAGCAGAGAACAGCGTAATTGCTTAGCTTTTACGAAAGCTACAACCGTAATTCTATACCTTCCCAAGGCAGAATACAGATGTACAGAACTTCAGCAACCTCCAATTACAAAATCAACGGGTTCAAATCAAGATATAAATCAGGCTTGAGTCAATACACATTTATACCTTTGTTCGCTATTATCCAAGTGTAAAATGCAGAAAATGTGTAAAAGCAAGAGTACCAACAAAACAATGGAAAGCACACGTTCACAACTTGAGTAAAAAGGTAAAAGAGAACAGAAATTACACCTTCACACATTCCAATATTGTTGCTCTATGCCTCTGAACAGCCTGACTATCGATTGTTACAGCTTTCATCAGCATATTCAAAGCAACATATCTGCAAATTATGGATTTCAATTCTATGAGATAAAAGATCCCAGGTCACTTGGAAATCAGCAGAAAAATATGTTGAGGATGTACTTCAACTTCACCAAATAAATTATCAATACAGATGAGTGTCAATTGTCAAAGAAATGGGGAAGGAAACCAACAATATATATTACTAACTAATCACCAGAAACAATGTTAACTGTTCCATCCATCCCATTCTCTGAGCTACTTTTTCCTTTGTGCTAACCATAGTATATATCATAATTCAAAATTCTGTATATACATATTTTCATAGATATCATTAGTGTATTAAACTTGACAAAAGACAAAAAATTGTTTACAATAAACAGATGAAAGATGAAATTTTAACCAGCAAAATGCAGCTTCTATAGAAACCAAACAAATGCAAATAACCTGATATTGTTGTCGCGGTTGGATAAAAATCTTCCCAAGATATTGATGGCAAGTACCCTCAAGCCACCATTATCTTCAACAGTCATTATTGTAGCGACACATTCATATAGAATAGCATTTCCAGCATTTTTGTTTGATTCAGTTTTGGTTGCCACCTAGCAAATCAAAGAAGCACGTCAATAGGTGTTATTTTATTAATTCAATTAAAACAGCTAAATGACATAATACGAAGTTCCACATGCTATACATAAAAAACTGCAGCATACCATACGTAATGGACTAATAATAAGGCCAAACAGAATACTACCACAACAACTAAAACACCCAAAGAAGTAAGTAAGTTCCGCTAAAGAAAACACTTGAAAAGAGCAGGACTCAAAGTCTCAAACCATCATAGTATTTGTCCTTAACAAAACATAAAAAAACAAAATCACCATAATATGCACAGTGACTGACCTGAGCTAAAATGTCATTCATTGAATCACTAGAATCAGCATCTCCCTGGCCCAGTACTCTCAAAAACCTAAGTAATCGGATATGGAGGAAAGGATCTGCGATCCCTGAGACGTCGTACTCCGGTGCATAAGGACTATTAACCAAATCCTTTAACAGTTTAACCAAACCCTCTGTGCATTTCTTGAAACAAGAAAGAAAAAGATCAAAAATTGCTAAAATATTACCAGATTACTAAAAAATTGCAGATTTCCAGGCCAAACTATAAGTACAGAAAACAGACTTATGACCAGCAAGTTTCAGCAAACAAGTCATAGGATTATTCAGTCGCAGATGATAAGATTAGTCAATCATCAAAAGGTAGCAATGCTTAAAATAAGATCCAAGAGTAACAACCCCACTGGCTTAGGTTCGATTTCCGACAACTATATGGGTTTTACTCTTAGAGGACATGTATTTAGACAGCATGTAAATTGCAGATCAAACAACAGAAAGTTCTACAATAGCAGCATTCTTTAAATAAAAAAGCAATCTGTCCTCAACATTTTTTGTTTCTGTAAAATCCTTTACGAAAGTTTTGAAAGGATCTCATTTATTTGTAGATCAGAATTTCACTCATACCAAAAGCCAAAAGGTATATACCGATGATACTCTTTTGTGGTAAGAAATTAAACATGATCTACCTTTCTAAAATATTCAAGGGCCTCTGCATTGACATTACATAATTCTGTACAGAGCTGTATCCCAGTCAACAGAACTCCATGGTGCTTTTCTTTCAGTAATGCAGCAGCAGGGTTTATGAAATTTTCTGCCAAGTCTGGAACTTTCTTGATAATCCTTATGGAGCATAATGCTGCCTATAACAGAGAAAAATAGCTGAAACAACAATCATCCTTTAAAACACAAAAAGTGAAGCAGGAAGTCAAACCTCCTTGCCTCTAAAGTCAGCTACAATGATGTTATACTAACTATAAAGGAATAGATTAGACAGATATTTCACTCCAGAAAGAGATTTGTAATAAGGTGGGCATTAGATCCATCCAAAAAATTAGAAGAGATGACACAATATTCTCTACATATCCCATTCTTATCATATACTACCTCAGCCCTTCAATATATGCCCCTTTTTTTTCTAAAAAACAATTGTCCAGTTACATTTTTAAAATACCAAGAGAGATTCTATTATCTCTATTTCCTCATCATACCCCTAATTTAGTATACATCCGACATCTTTTCAAACTTTACAACCATTGCAATAATGATAGTCTAAGTGTATATTAGACAGTATAAACTAAAATTTATGACATTTACACACTCTCTTAATCTGTGTGAAAATAAATAAATAATAAATTCCTAACGGTGGCATGCGCCTCGATTTCTTAAATTCCTAATTATAAATAAAGTTTGTCAAAATTTCCACAATCAAAATAAAGTTTGTCGAAATATCCACAATCAAAAGACAACATCAGCTGGCATCAGTTCCAGGGAAACATGCAGATTAAATGCAAAACATTTCAGACTGTAAATGCAATTCTTGACTAGCAAAAAAAAATCAAAAAAATCAAGATAATTTTACTTTTTTCCTCGTATTTGGGTCTCTAAATTGCAGCAATCTTTCGACTTCTGGCGCCAGGTCACGAGCCATTTCTGCTGAACAAATATTCCCCAAAGCACAAAGAGCAAGTCCAACTATATACGGGTTGGTGTGATTAAGATCTCTATGGGAAAGTTAGGGCATCCAAATGGAATTAGACAAATTTGGACATATAAAGAAACAGAAAACATGTTCTATTTTCTCCTTTTGGACAGTGAAATACCTCGCTCAGAAAAAACATAGCTCTGCACATTACTATTTTTTACTCAAACACACAATATTCAGCTATAGTTTACTTGTTCAGTCTTGTTGATTACTCGATAAATAATTTATTCTAAAACTATGCTTAACGGTAAATATGACTATCAACAAAGAGATGTGAAAGTGGATACTGTTTTATGGAATTGGTAACCAACATTAGGACTTCTTGTCTTTCATCAAGAAGCAACATCAAGCCAAGATACCCAATTCTCTTCTCAGGAAACCCAGGAGATGCAATCGACTTCAGGCATTCCATTTGACCAAAATGTGTGGGGTAACCAAGCATGTGAATAAACATGAGCTTAGCGAGATTGCGGTGCCGATAATCCGGGTCATTTTCACTAATTGCAGCACGAATAGCAGCACACTCTTTCCTAACAACAGCACGCTCCTCGGCTGCAGTTTTACAAGCACGGATTGCCCGTATCATATCCCTGCAATCAAAGTGCATGGAAATGTGACAATACGAACAAAGTTGTCAAGTGAACAATCATTATTTCCATTGGGAATAAGACAAACTCAAGGTAGTGTTATCTCAAAATGGAAAGGAAGGCAAAGCTGTCAGCACTATAAGAAGGAAAAGGGAGATATGTTTAGAAGGGAAAAAAAAGGATATAAGTAACGGTCTTTAATGAGATACAGGAAAGGTGCAAATCTTGAGGTAGCATACTGACACCACCGTGGCTTTTTTCTCTGTTTAAATGCTTTTTTCCAGTATAATCAAGTGGCTTTTGTAAATGCGAAAATGCAACATAAATGGGGCTATCATTCATTTCCAACATCTCTCTGATGCTTAGACAACAACAACAGACTCCCAAAGGGTAGTGGACGACATGGAAGTAAACTATAATCTTTGCTTTAGCTTGTCCAAGTAACAATCAGACCATCAATTTCCCATTTCTTAAGTTGAAGTTACCAGGTAAGACATCAAACATGGTCAAAGTGTGTTCATTTGATTGTACAATTCATCCCCGAGAAAAAAAAATTGGCATGGTAAAGGAAGTGCAGTATAAAATGAGACATAAAGACCGCAAAACAGTTCTTATAACCATAACAAAACAAAAAGGTTCATATGCTAACAAATCATTTAGCCATTCTGAGTTTAAGCAGACTCAGTACAGAGAGGTTCATATGCTAAATAGGTATTGAATATTGTAATCAGTTCAGAGAACATCAGCAGAAGCATCAAGAGAAGGAACGAGAAAGGGCTAGGATAAGTGATTGTATTTAATTAGCATCTCTCCCAAAAGCCCAAAAGCATAAGTTGTATTGGAGGTAGGTAATTTACATATTAAACACACCTGATTTCAACATCCCCATAAAGTGTGGGTCTATAACAAAGAGCCTAAGCCAACATAGGGCACTCGAAGGCATATAAATGGCACAACAAGACCAACAAAGAGGTCCAACACTTAAACAACATAAATGAGAAGGCAAAGTTGGCAGAAAGGTTTGAACTCATGGCCTCCTGCTTTGATGATAATTCAACAAGCTAAGTAAATTACTTATCTCCTCAAATAGATTAAGCTTTTAGGAGCTACAGCTTTGAGATTTCCATACTTGTTCATCCTTCACAGACACAAACGTTTTCCGCATTTTCTTTTGAACAGACTAGTATACTAAATTATCTTGCGTAAGCATTCACTTAAATCAATATTTTAACATTAATGCGTGCTCAGACTTGAAATGAAGGGTGCATACTCCAGCAAAGGAACTAAGATTGCAAACACATTCACCCAGACAGGCAACCATTTGCATTTCAACCACTAATCTTGATACCAAATTACTCTTCAATGCTGTACTTAGAAAATGAACTCAAAGCCTACGGTAGCTCTTGATACGTAAGAAATAATACAATACGAGCATCATTCACCAAAAACTACTAGGTAACCAAAATCAAGTGAAGCACAACACAACAAATAGCTAATCGAAGTTGCAATGACATGTTAACAAGCAAAATGAACTGAAATTCAATCTAATTTCGGTCTAATTGAAACATAACACAAGTCAATTTAATCCAAGTATAAGTGAGTGAAACACTAAAACACTAACCTGAGGCGCGTGCCGGATGAAAAAGGATTCATGATTTGATCCATCGTAATGCTCCGGGAAAGCTCGACCAGATCAAGATCACGATACAACACGAAAAATCACTCAATCAGAAGCTAAAATCCGACCTAAACGAAGCTGCGCAACAGGAAAGTGTGCTGTTGATCTGAAGATAAATGGTAAATGAACGAATTCAGCACTTTGTTTATGCAAGATTTGGATCTGTAGAGAAGGAAAAGTTACTGAGCTTTGCGCGTGGTTTTTTTTAATTTTCGTTTTCATTAAAGTGCTCCAAAAAAAAAATTATTTGATTGATTTACATAGATTTGAGATTAATTCAGATTATTGTGTTTATATTATAATCTTTATTATAAATACCCTCTTATATCATTAGAATAATACACAAGTAATTTTCATTTCTTCTATACTTGTATTTTCTCTTGTTCTTCCTCCATTATCTTCTTAGTTTTATAACACGTTATCAGCACGAGTCTCTATCCACGTCTCAAATCATCAAAATTGTTTTGATGAAGTTTGGCAACCTTCAGGAAAAAAACCCACAAGAATCACCATTCATAGATTAAGCGTAAGATCAAGTAGATCAATTGATATATTTTATATCTACACATCTCGATACAGGTAAACATTAAGGTAAAATTTTGATTTATTTAAATTATTTATCGTGATCAATTCTATTATTTTATAGATATATGTAATATTAATGCTAGTGGTATTGACATCATCCAATCATGATGGATCAAGTCAATAATATGAGTAATACTCATCGGTGATATGAAGCCTTGATGGTATATTCCTAGAAACAAAAGAGTTTGTCTTTTGTGCAAATTGAAAAAGGAGGTATGATCACACGAAGTTGATCAATGTTTGAAACGAGCATATAATGGATCAGAAATCCATGTGAAAATAGAAAGCTCGTAAAAGTGAATATAAATTTCACATAAGTGGGCATGTCAAAAACGATGAAAGTGAATATTAAATTCACATAGATGAGTTTCAGACGTGTCAAAAATTAATGAAAGTGAATTTGAAATTCATAGAGAAAAAAAAAAGTACATACATGCCATTCATATAAATAAAAATTAGGACCCGATGTCCATAGAGAAAGACATGTTCCACGAGTGATCTGAATTCAGAGATAAGAAATCTACTGAATATATCATGAGATTTCATGACCATAATCGTTGAAAAATTAAATCACTTTTCATGATGATATACTCCTGAAGCAGCAATATCGATCAAAGTAATTTATGATATATATGAAATTGATCATGATTTCGTATCATGAATGAAAAATAATAATCCACTAGATGTGGAATTATGAAAATAAATAATGAGTCCCGACCAAATTATAAGAGTTCATACTTTATAAAGAACGTGACTCAATTTATAAATATTTGGAAATATTTGGTTATGGCCGTGGAGGAGGGCATTATTGTACAGTCCTAACAAAATTGTTTTATATGATTAAAACAATAATCATGACAAGAAACAAAGTAATCTTTTAGAAGATTTCGCCACATGTCAGAGTTAGTGGTGATTTACAGAAATTGTTTATACGATGCATTTAAACTTAAGCATCGTTTATTAATAAATAAATTGTATCTTGTCTTGGCCTTATTTTGATATGGCTAAAGTATTTTGTGATATATATAGTAGCTTTGGAATTTTATTTTATCGATCATAATTGATACGTGTGACTAGTTTTCTTCAAAAGAAAAAAGGAAAATAATTGTATTTTTGGTAAGTAAATCTTGTTATTTGACCACAATAATAATATATGATACTCAATCGCTGGATTAATCAACGTGTATATTACTTTTGCAATCATATTCATATTAATTAAAGTCATTTTAAATAGTTAAAATAAAATAGATTATATTTCACATGATTGTGTACGTAGTTGTGTTAATCACTTACGTTGTGCGCATATATGATATTTATTTGATACGACGTGAGAATATTTTATTCGTTGCTTTATAATTTAGCAATATATTTCTCACTATAAAGTTGATATGATATGAAAAATAAGAACATGATATTGTCATATCATTTAGCTAATTTGATTTATATTACCCATAACCTTACAATAATTGCATGATCATTAAGGCAATTAATGCATTCATTGAATTTTTGGCAAAAGTGCTTGCATTGATTTTAATGATAAAATCATATTTGGTTATTCAATGAAAATATTTTATTTTGCATGATTATTGTAAGAGTATTGATAATCATTAATGTGATTATTTATACTTATCTTTATTACGAAATAAAATATTCAACCTGCGGTTTTTTTTTTTAAAATGATACCATGTATATGGTCTTTGATTGTAAGACGCATTTGCTCTATGTTATTATCATATTCAAAATTTGTTGTCTAGTTGTGATAAGAATGAATATAACAACATATTATAATGTTTTATTGATGAGTGAAATTATTCATAATGATTTATTCATGAATTGTAATACTGGATAATTGTCTCTCGGATCCACTAGCATTTACAATATCAATTTGATTTGCTTGAACTGATACATAATGTGATCTTCTATTTAAAATAATTAATCATTATAATTCATTTATATTATGTGACAATTGTTATATTTTGAAAAGATTAATTGCTCATTTCGTTCTAAGGAAGAAATGAAGCCGGAACATGAGAGCAATTAAATTGCCTCATCGATAGTGCGACACGTATATTATATTGAGAAACAAGTTCTCAAATGAATTAATGAGAGATGCAAATGGTAATGCAACATGCAAGTGCTATATTGAAACAAAATTGTTTGAAATAAAGCACTATGCTCTCTCAAGTCTCGATTTTTTTTTGAGTAATATGGGTGTTATATCGAGATTGAAATATTTTCTTTATATATTATTTCCCGATGAAATGTGTATAAACAATATGTTTGAAAATAATGAGATATGTCCATTCCACGAAGAAATGTGATTGATACTACATGCATCATTTAAAACAATGATATATGTATCATATTACATGGGATGCATCACAATCATTCTGTGAAATGAATGCGACAGAATTAAGTAATTAAGATGCATATAGTGATTCTGAATATTGTGGTTATAAACATTCTTTATGTGAGAATCTCACTAGAATTGGGATGGTGATTCAAGAAAATTGGTATAACTAGATACATTGTATCCATAATTGTGAGAACGGATATAATATCTCAATATGAGATAAAAATTTTCCACAAATCAAAAAATATAAAATAAGTTTGTTGATACCCGCATAAGAGGATCTCACATTAAAATGTTGAATCCGTCACGGGTTATTTCAAATTTTCGACATATCGATTATGAAAAAATGTTGCCCGAGAATGAGGGGAGGAAAACCCAATATGAATTATATCTCGTGACAAACTTCGCCATAAATGAACTATGAGTTCACATCTCTTTCATTGATATCAAACCTATGAATGGTAGATTTTATGCACATTTTGCATACATCAAATATTTTCTGAGAAAAATGGAGAAATGAATCAAAAGTTCAATGTTTCGTTCGAGTGATTTCTCTACATATGATGTATAATTTGAACGATTCTTGAAGAATCTGAAATCACATAGTGATATATAAAGCGCAAGAGAGATAATGTTTCAAAAATCTCATGAAACGAGATATTTAATGAAACCACTATGTTTTAAATGTGTAAATCGCTTGAAGCAAATAAAGGAGCATCAATGTATAGCTCGGTGCAACATGTTTGATGAAGATCGATTATCGGCATTAGGGGGAGATAAAGAAAACCCCATGATGAATAAAAGAATGCCGATAAACCTTCACAACATAAACGATCTTCCACGCATCAGTTTAACTGATTTGCGAAAATAATTTACTTGTAGTATTTAACAAGTAATCCGCTAGATGCCGTTATTGAAATTAAATGAGTGACTATTTATAAAGGCACCAACAATATGATTGATGATATTTCTCTATGCCAGAAACGTAGAATACCGATCGGTGTAAAAGAAAAATATCCGCGGAAAATATATTCATATCCAGCCACTCATGAAATCTCTTAAAGAGATCCGTCTTCAAGACGAAACCCCCAAAATAAAATTGCACGTGCGACAAATGATTAAATATTGGGGTTGCGGAACAACCAATCCATACATTGATAAGTAATTGATTTATGCTAATTAGCAATGAAATTTACCCGAGAAATTTATAATAAAACATCATAATTGTCGACGACATATTTGTCTCTTTAATTGCTATTATAATAACTGGATCCAGTACCTAAGTCATCAGCAGGGTGTCAGAAACACTCAGACTAGGTAAAAATGAAATAAGCAATTGAGGTTGAGTTTGAATTGGAAATATTTGTTTGTTATTGATCAAATATATTCTCCCATTATAGATAATATAATGTCCGCTAACTAATATATCTGGCAGTAACTTTATGTCATGACGAAATATTTATGGGTCGTTGGACATTAATATGAAAATCCCTGGTGGATTTAAAAAATGAATTAATATGACAATCGCAACATACATATGGTTAAGGTCATTAACATTCATGTTGAATGTAGTATGACTTGTTGAGTAGATTCCTATTGAGAAATGAATATGTAAGTAATGCATTGTTAATGTCATAAATTTTAAGGAATTGCGATGCATGATAGTGGAAATATATGCATGTAAATTTCGATTATATTACTTCCCCCATTATTTAGCTGATTACAGTGTTGATTGTGTTGCATGTGTTGCACAAGTGAGTAATGAGAATGACACTTATTAGCCCCTACATTTGACTATCCAATAAACTCTAAAAGAGAGTGATATGAAAAAGTACGCTCTAGTGACAATCTAATAGATTTGTTCACTAAGATTATTCCTACATCGGTTTTGGATAATAAGTGTTTATAATAATGAAATGCGTACATTTGAAAGATTGTTGTCGTCAGGAAGAACGACAACTTCAAAACTTTTGTGTGGATTTGGTCTTAAAACCAATTATTGTACTTTTTTTTTCCTTTAACCTAGTTTTTCTCAAAGGGTTTTCTTAGTTAAAGGCTTTTAATGAGGCAGTCATTGCAACACATAGAAACGCATATGGCATAAACTATTTACCTTGTTTAGTTTTTTTCCCACTGGGTTTTTCTAGCAAAGTTAATAGTACATGATATATACGTTATGCAACTACGATCGAGACAATCAATTCTATCATTTATTCATTGAGACATTGTCTAGATGAAAATGAAAATCATTTAACTGCACTATGTGAAGACAATGCATCTTGAATATCTCAATTGAATTGGGCTATATATTATTGGGTTTGGGGATAGAACAAAACATATTATTGGGGAGATTGATGTGCAACAGATCCGGTCAACCGATAATTGGGTATATATTATTGGGTTTGGGCATATATTATTGGGTTTGGGCATATCTCAATTGAATTGGGCTATATGTTTTGGGGATAGAACAAAACATATTTCACCCAAGTTCTTCTTTACTCATGATTTGCAAAAGAATGAGGAGATTGATGTGCAACAGATCCGGTCAACCGATAATCTGGCAGAATTATTTATCAAGACATTGTCGACTGCAACATTTGAAAAACTAGTGAAGAGCATTGGATGCGGCAATTGAAATATCTAAATTGATGCTTGGTTCAGGGGGAGTAATTCAAACAGATAAATATGTACTCTTTTTCCTTAACTAAGATTTTTCCCACTGGGTTTTCTCTTAGTAAGGTTTTAATAAGGCATATCATATCTGTTGTATTTTTAATAATAGATATCCAAGAGGGAGTGTTATGAAATAATATCATTGATGGATAATCTATTATTCTGATTGATTTACGTAGATTTGAGATTAATTCAGATTATTGTGTTCACATTGTAATCTCTACTATAAATATCCTCTTATATCATTGGAATAATACACAAGCAATTTTCCTTTCTTCTATACTTGTATTTCATCTTGTTTTTCTCAATTATCTTCTTAGTTTTATAATAATTTAAATTATTTTTTCATTTTTTGACGAGTCGAGTCTAGTATCTATTGTTCAAACATGGTTTCTTTATGTTACGGCTTTATTCATGATCGTTTATTTAATGAATGAAAAAAAAAATATGTCCAAACTTGGTTTGTACATTTCACAAGTGTATTCATGATCATTGTTTAATAAACTAATATAAAATTATGTTTAAACTCGTGTTTGAGTTTAGATCTTTAAATGTATCTTTGTCTTCTAACTCGATTTTGACTTAAGGCATAAAAATCAATTATACATATATAAATAAAAACAATAACTTTTTGAAATAAAATAAAAACAATTTTTAAACATTAATAGTAGAAAAAGCATTAGAAAATTCTATAAATATCGTATAAAATTACTCCATGATATATATTAGATGAATAAATGATTTACCATATGATGTGTTATTGTTAGATAGTATTGATGATACAAATTATATCGCCACCATTTAGTTTCGGAAGCAGCCTGAGGAAGTTCTGCGACTACATCTTCGGCGACGTCGAATGGTATTAAAATCAAGGCCGCCGCCAACGACCCTTCCTAGAGCTTCGTCTGAGCTATGGGACCGGTGGACGACCATGGACACAAGGCTCTCTAAGGGCCGCACAAGACTTGAGAAGAAAACAGGGGGCGAAGGCCAAACAACGAAGCTGGCGACCTTGACGACCACAAAGGGTCGCCGCCTGGATATTATAACCACTTGCTGTTAGATATTTAGTATTTGCTTAGCTACTAAGACTAGTGACTAAGCTGCTTCGCACCGCCGGTCTTTTACTTCACCCCTAAGTCTAATCTTCCTATAAAAGGAAGTCTTGTGTAACCTAATCAGATATATTCTAATACACAAAACACAGGCCAAAGCTCTGTAAAAGAAAACTCATCTCACCGTCTTCCTCTCGCCGCCTATCTCCGGCTAATATACTAACAAACTACTCACAAACAAGCCAGATATCCACAGCACAAACACCGCAACGCCATCGTGACGATTTCTGCATCGTCAGTTGGCTCCGTTACCGGGAAACTCTCGCAACAACTTGCTCACAGTTCCAGGCGTGAAGATCATCGAAGAGTGGTGGTAACACACGGCGGATCGAAGGAATCTCACCTCCGCCAGTCAGGAAACGTCCGGCTATATTCATTCATCCAAGTTGCGTTCCAGAAAGAGGTAATCTTACAAAGAAAAACCCTCAAAACTGCCTTTGCTTCCTTCCCCCCAGAAAAGGGTACCGTCAAGGGACAATCTTTTCCACCTCAAAAGTATATACCCAGAAAAACCCTCACCTAAACGAAACACTTCTGAAAAATCACACTTTTCCGGGGTTATTACACACAAACCGTCACCACTCTTCCCCGGAAAGTCACTACAACAATGACATGAAGTAAAGGGCATCTGACTCCCAAAACCCCTGCAAAGGGGGGCATGCAATATCAGGCTCGTGGAGAGGGAGTAGGAGAAACACTTGACAATCTCCCCGCAGAAGGAGAAGGGTCGCAACGAGGGGTCCTATCACCTAGCGACGCCCGGAATGTCATTAACCAAAAGGCCAAGTCAAAGGAGGCCAATGCTGCGTTAGATGGGGCTCGCAAAGAGAGAACAAGGTCACAACAGAGTCAAAGGTCGACCTCCGAGACAAGACCAGGCTCCCTGGAGGACCCTGAGATCGCGGAAATGAGGGAATATGCAAGGTATGCGGAAACTATGTACTTAACCAACTCTCGCCCGGTAGCGAAGGGCCAGGCCCCAATGGCGATACGACCCCCGAATCCTCCTAGAAATAAAACTGCTCCCGCGGCCATAAACAAAGGTCGCCAGAGTCAGATTCAAGAAATCGAGATAGAGGAGAGTGTGCATTCGTCGGGTCGCAAAGGATTGAGGAAAGAAATTGCACAAAACTCAGTACTCCCATATCGCGACCACCAGAGAGGAAAGACACTTGAAAAAGGATCAGCTTTCAAAAGGTTGGGTGAGAAGGACAAGGCCTCGGCCCCAAGTCGTCTCAGCCTTCCAGGGGGAGGAATACCCCCCCGACCAGATAGGAGCGCGCAGGACGCTCGCGTAATAATAAGGGAGAAAAGAGCTCGCCAGGAGGGATCGCAAGACTATGGGGAATCAGAACGCGGGCAGGAACGAGCTGGTAAGCAGGCACTGTCGCGACCCAGGTTCGACTCTGCCTTGGCAGAACAAATGGAAATAATGAAAAATGAGTTCGCGGAGCTGAAAAAGTCAAGGCCAGTCGAGAGGGCCGCACCGGTCTCAGGAATCGACGTGCTCGCTAAAAGAATCACAGAGACATTACTTGCCAGCAATGTAAAGGTTAGCTACCCCAGCTATAATTACTACAATGGTAACTCTTGTCCGAACGACTGGCTCACCGCTTTCCAGGGCCGCATTACCTTAGCAACTCAGAATAAGTCCGCCTGGTGCATCGCTCTAGTCGGTAGCATGCAGGACAGTGCTGCGTCCTGGATACGCGGGCTTCTCCGCGGCTCAATTAAAAGTTGGGAGGACCTATCGGAAAAATTCGTCAGAGAATTTGAATCGGCAAGCAGACCTAAGAAAACCATAGAGGATATATATGAGGTTCGCATGGGAGGGCATGAGTCTGGAAAAGAATATTACGAGCGGTTCATCAGAATATACGATCAGACAAGAAATATTCCGGATGACGCAGTTATAACATGTTTCTCACAGGGATCGCCAAGGGTCCGATGAAGACAGAATTTAACCTCGCGGCCCCCAAAGCGGGTCTCAGGGAAATGCTGGAAAGGGCCCGGATGATGGGAGTCAGCAAAGCGCCATCCTCTGGGAAAACCAAACCCAAAACAGAGCAACCTCCACATAAAGAGGATCGCACGGAGGATCGTAAGAGGGAAAAGGGGAGAGATGCTAGCCACGATCGCGAGGTAAAGAAACCGTACAAGTTCAGCGAGGATAACTTTACCCCGCTCAACACCAAAGCCTCCCAGATACTGTTCGAGATTCGCGAGCATTTCGACAAACCCAAGCCCATGAGGGGCAATCCCGACAATCGTGATAAATCGAAATACTGTGACTATCACAAAGATCACGGCCACGTCACAGATGAATGCTTCACATTGAGGCGAGAAATAGAGAGATTGATCCGCGAGGGACCAGCGACTAAGTATAAACGAGACGGGAATACCGGTCCTGGACAGGGTCGCCAACCTTGCGTCTATCAGAGGGAAGTTCAAGTTATCCATGGGAATATTCCCAGCAACAACCAGCTGAAATCCCAGATACATCAAATCAATACGCGCGGCTTTGAAAAACAGGTAGTGCTGGGGGAAAACGAGAAAGGAATCATGTTCACTAAAAGTGAGCTCACCACGGTCGACGGTCCCACGGAAATACCCCTCATTCTCAAAGTCGGGGTGAATGACAAGAATGGCGTCAACAGAGTAATGGTCGACACTGGGGCTGGCCGGGACGTCATCTATTTCGACTGTTTAAAACAGATCGGATTCGGTGAGGCCAAGCTGAAACCTTACCTTGGGGTGCTCGAGGGCTTCACCAATGATACGGTACGGGTCAAGGGCACCATCGACCTCAACATCACTCTAGGCGATTACGAACCATGCCGAACTGAGGTAGTCACTTTCCTAGTTATTGATCTCCCCTCGTACTACAACATGATTTTGGGGATTCCAGCAATGAGGAAATTTCAAATGGTGGCTTCTGTTCCTCACCAAAGAGTCAAATTCAACGTAGGGGACGAAATTGAGGTCGCCATCAGCCGACCCGGATTTTTCCTCGAGTACATGACCAAGAATAGGGTCGACTCCAAGCGACCCAGAGTAGAGGGTTTTAACATGACCACAAATCAGATCGCCACGATCAAGGAAGTTCCAGAGGAAACAGTAGAGGTTGAAACATTACAGATCCGAGACGAGCCGGACTTCATCACCGAGGACGAGCTGATCGAGGTTATTATAAATAACGAGCACCCTGATCAAAAAGTCAAGATAGGATCGCAGACCGCCGAGAAGGAAAGGGAAGGGCTGATCGAGCTTCTAAAAGCAAACTTGGACGCCTTCGCCTGGGAGGTGACAGATATGAGAGGTGTGGAATCGGAGATCGCTTTGCAACATCTAAGTGTCGACCCCAATTTTAGGCCGATCCAACAAAGAGCGCGCCAATTCTCTACGGAAAAGGAGGTCGCAATAAAGAAAGAGGTCGAAAAGCTTTTAACAGACGGCATTATCAAAGAGCTGCAGTACCCTACCTGGTTGGCAAACGTGGTAATGGTGAAGAAACATAATGGCAAGTGGCGGATGTGCGTCGACTTCACCGACTTGAACAAAGCCTGCCCCAAAGATCCATACGCACTGCCCCGAATTGACAAAATTGTCGATGGAATTGCAGGTTTTGAAACGCTGAGTTTTCTAGACGCTTATTCAGGCTATCACCAAGTGAAGATGGCTGACGAAAACAAGGAGCTGACGGCCTTCAGGGCCGCCGCCGGGCTATATTACTATGAAATGATGCCGTTTGGTCTAAAGAACGCAGGTTCAACGTATCAAAGGATGGTGAACAAAGTTTTTAGCACACAAATAGGCAAAAACATGGAGGCTTACATCGACGATATGGTCGTGAAATCAAGTCGCCAGGATCATCTGGTGGACCTTCGTGAAACCTTTGCAAACGTAAAAAGTCACTCGATGAAGTTAAACCCCGCCAAATGCACTTTTGGGGTCCAGGCAGGGAAATTTTTGGGCTTCATGGTAAGTCAAAGGGGGATCGAAGCAAACCCAGAGAAAATTGAAGCACTAATAAACATGAACGAGCCAACCAGCGTTAAGGAAGTACAAAGGCTGAATGGGAGAGTGATAGCCCTGGGAAGGTTTATATCAAAATCCGCCGAGAAAAGCTTGCCCTTCTTCAAAATTCTAAAGGGAAATAAAACATTTTTATGGACAAAGGAATGCTCTCAGGCTTTCGAAGAACTCAAGGCCTACCTCTCAAGCCCGCCTCTGCTAACCAGTCCAGTGGTCGGAGACGTCTTGCTATTATATCTAGCTGCCTCAGATAGGGCCATCGCCGCAGCACTTATCAAAGAGGAGGGTACCTCGCAAAAGCCTGTTTATTATGTTTCTAAGGCTCTAAGCCCAGTAGAAAGTCGTTATTTTAATATCGAAAAGTTAGCCTACTGCGTTGTTATCGCCGCCCGGAAATTAAGGGCTTACTTTTCGTCGCATTCAATAATAGTATTGTCAGACGCGCCGCTACGGCAGGTCCTCCACAAACCGGACTTATCAGGTCGTTTGCTACGCTGGGCCATCGAGCTCACCGAATTCGATATCCGATACGAACCTCGAAAGGCCATCAAAGCTCAGGCATTGCCCGATTTCATCGCCGAAACGAGCTTTAACGAGGATATCCCGCAACAAACCAATGCAAGGCATAGCCCCGACAGAAGTACCACAGCGGACGAGCCTCAGCGGCCAAGTCACTGTTGGCAACTCTATGTCGATGGCGCCGCCAACCTCAAAGGTTGCGGTGCGGGGATCATTTTACTCGAGCCTGGAACTTCAGAAGAAATTGAGAAAGCCTTGAGATTTAACTTCACTGCGTCAAACAACCAAGCAGAGTACGAGGCAGTCGTCGCGGGACTGGAGATCGCAAGGGCCATGAAGGTCGAAAATGTGCAGGTTTTCTGCGACTCACAGTTGGTTGTCAATCAAGTGACCGGGTCGTTCGGCATCCACTGCGAAATTTTGCAAAAATATATTAATCTCGTCAAAAGGCTTGAAAGCGGCTTCAAATACTGCAAATTTACCAACATCCCCCGAGAGGACAATCACAGGGCTGATTATTTATCCAAGCTAACCAGCGAGGACGAGATAAGCAACCCATCGATTATGGTAGAGTATCTGTCAGGGCCCGCCATCGACAGGGTCGAGGTAATGGACTTGCAATACACCAACCCATGTTGGATTGATATCATGAGGGAATACATCGACTCTGGAAAGATCCATGAGGAGCCAAACGAGGCAAAATCCCTGATCAGAAGAGCCTCCAGATACACCATCTTAAACAACATCTTATACCGACGATCACTCACTAAACCATTGCTAAGATGCGTACGACCTGAAGAAGTCGATGGGATCCTCATAGAGCTGCATGAAAGGATATGTGGCGGCCACCCAGCTAGCCGCACCCTTGCTCAGAAGGTCTTATTGGCAGGATATTACTGGCCGAAACTCGCGGAGGACGCCAAGGCATATACTAAGGCATGCGACGTATGTCAAAAATTTGCGGATATTCCTAGGCTACCATCAGTTGAGCAAAGCATTGTCGTAGCCGCGTGGCCCTTCGACATATGGGCCATCGACCTCATTGGGCCATTGAAAAAGGGCCGCTCTGGATGCGAATATGTGGTGGTCGCCGTGGACTATTTCACCAAGTGGATCGAGGCCAAAGCCTTGGTAAAAATCAGTACCAAGGACATAACTTATTTTTTGCTCGACCAAATATGGACCAGATTCGGCGTTCCCAGAGTAATAGTGTCAGACCACGGACCTCAATTCAGAGAGGAGTTCGACACATTCTGCGGAGAGAACAACGTCAAACATTGGCAATCGTCAGTATGCTATCCGCTGGGAAATGGTCAGGCTGAGAACGCAAACAAACAAGTACTCAGCGTGCTGAAAAGAGTTTGGGTGAAAAAGCGGGTAAATGGCCTGATCACCTTCCCGCAACTTTATGGGCACTTAGAACGTCGCGGAAAACAACAACAGGGGAAACTCCATTTGCCTTAACCTACGGATCTGAAGCTATGGCCCCGGTGGAAATGGCCCTACCAAGTTTAAGGGTAGCACATTTCAGCGAGACGGATAACCCGCTCAAGAGAAAGCTCGATCTCGACTTAGCGGAGGAGCGGCGGATCGAATCATATGGATGTTTGCTCAATTGTAAACAGGCTGCCAAACGTCACCACGACAAGCACATTCGCGGTCATCACTTCGCTATCGGAGATTATGTTTTACGGAAAAGACAAGCCACGGGCCACGAGGCCAAGAAAGGGAAACTATCGGAAAACTAGGAAGGCCCCGTAAGGATCGCTCGAGTAGTCAAGAAAGGTACCTATGTGCTAAGTGATAACCAAGGTCGCGAATACGACCGACCTTGGCATGCCGATAATCTGAAAAAATATTACATGTAGAACGTTCATCTGCTACATGCGAACAAAGCATGCGGAGAATGAAATCAATAAAAGAAAATCTTCATTCAAAACAAAGGGAGTACAATTGTTTCCAGAAAACAAGGGGGCCGCCAAAAAAAAAAAAATTTGGTAGGGCACCCTGCCTAATGAGTATACCTATAACGATCCAATGAGTGCTTCGGCACCCTGGCTAAGCTGCATAGCTTAGTTATCAATGAAGCAAAAGGGAAGCGACGATTGCGATCCATAGAAACGGCAAAATTAACCGCCTCACGGTGAATCAAAATCCCCCAATCAATGTCAACCTGGTGATCGTGAATAGCGTGCAAGAGGAAAGCTTCGGCTTCACTAACAGCCTCGCTGTCGGTAGACAAAAGGGCACGTGAGTTGATAAACTTTTTCCACTCACGATTGCTGCGAGAAAGAGCGGACGCAGGTCCCAGTGCACGAGGCCGTTTAGAGTCTGGAAACAGCACACGGATTGCTCGTCGTAAGCAAGCCTGTTTACTTGACTCATCAGCAAGGTTCCAAGCGAGCTCATAATGGGATGAGGGATCGATAGCAGGTATACGCAAGGCTCCATTAATAGCTTCCGGAGTAAAAACAACCGCGACACCACGAAGGGTAATGCAGCTGACAACCCCTTCAGGTGCAACTTCAGACAAAATGGAGTAGAACTCCCTCACCATTGTAAGATTGGGAAGTATTGATGAGGGTGGTGCGGCAAAATCTGCCCACCCAGAGAAACGTACACGCAGCAGAGAGCCATCATCCTCAACCTTACTTTGATTTAAACCCCTCTCCTTCGCAGACTCAACCCATTCAAAATAGCGCCAGAAATGATCTTTAGCAACAGCAGAGGCAGTAAAGAAAAAGGGGGATACATCACGAGTGGGACGGGCTTTAAAAACTCGCACTCTACCCCCTCCGGATGGAAGAGACATGGTTCTCACAACAAAAATTTATGCAAAAGAAGAATGAGAAATGAAGCTAGCCTGCCTCCTCCTTTTTATAGCAAAGGTCAGCAAAAGGGACGGCCACGATCAACATGATCCTACGGTCGGCCTTCATACGGTTTATCCAAAATTCAAAATTCAAAGGGCGCATTTAATGTATATCAGATATCAAGGCAAGATTCTAGCCTATATTCACGCAACAGTTACTAGCCCGAGATTATAGGCCACTTTGAACACGCATGCGCTCCCAGTGAGATATCAAATCGATTCAAATCCCTGGATTCCCGACAACACGGCAGTCGAGAAAGGTTAGTCCTGCCCATCGGTTCAGCTCGCAAGTTTTAGACGAACCTTTGCTCCGCCAAAAAATTAGGGGGCCGCATCCATAAAATTTCAAACAACCGAATCAAAGGTTTGTACGAATTAGCGACGACAATTTGTTTCGCTCAAAGTATCCTCGGGCCTCGCAAAAATAAAGGGGGATGGGGAAATTTTAGGCACGCAGCAGCAATTCTCAGTCAACTCACAGCTCGTCCGTTCTAGTTATTTCGGCGAGCTCATAAAAACCTCGCCCAAATAAAGGGGGCCGCATACGCATACAAAATACAAGCAGGAAATAAATCAAAGAAACAAATGCAAATACATAGTCATAGGGCCAAAAAGCGGCCACAAACCAAATCCAACAGGCCAAACGCGGCCACAATGTCAACACGGAAAGAAAAAGGATAAGCTAAGTTATTACAATCAAACGAAGACGCCAAATAGTTCAAAAGACGAGCAAAGTTGAATCATTACAAGACCGCAAATATGTTTCGGAAAAAGCCCAAAAATAATTAAACAGAGCCAGGAGTGTCAATATACTCGTCACCGGGTTCATCACTCGTGGCAGGAGGAGCTCTCAAAGTGGAAAAGTTCACAGGATTCACTGAAGGAGGATCCCACATAAGGTCGCCATGCTGCATCTGGTTATTCTGGATGGCAGCTGATGTATTATTTTTATATGATTAAAAATATGTTATATTATCAACGAATTCTATGTAAAATATATGAAATTATGGTATAAATAGTATGAAATGGTAGTTAGTAGTAAAAATAATAAAAAGTTGTAATTTTGTACCGATTTTAGTAAATCGGAGTGTCGTGTCAGATTTACGTGGGTATTTGTGATGTTTTATTGCAGATTTATAACCCGAGACCCCGAGAATCGACATATTGAAGTATAATCATATCTCTGGAATGATTTAGAGAGTGCCACGAGCTTAAATGATCAATGGAATAGCTTAAGTGGTCAAGTGGCCAACCAATTTGGTTGAATAATAATCGAGAAATGTCTCCGACAAACGAATGGCTCATCAAAATGACATTATCTGAAAAAGTGTTCTTCACGAAAGTTGTAGATTTTACCGAAAGCTTTCCAATGCAATTTAAATTATGAAGATTGGAGGTCTACAACTTAAACAGTGATCAAGTGGCTAATTGATTTGGGTTAAGAAAAATCCCGAAAAAGCTTCGGAGGAACACGAGGTTATCAAGAAGGCGTTATCTGGGAACAAGTCCTTCATGAAAGTTGTAGAGTTTCTCGAGATCTTAATTTTGGCATTTCGTTTGCAATTTTTGGAGGGCGGAACTCGAGATATGAATTTTAGAAGTTTAATAATTATATATAAAAAATAATATCTCCACCGCACATGCTTTGGAGTGATCAAGTTAGTGGGGGTAATCATTATACCGGACCGATCCGGCTTAATCTCGGACCGGTCCGGCCCCTTCACCTTTGCCTATATAAGGAATGCATCAGAGAACCGATCAGAGGGTACCAAAAATATATATAAATCTCATATATATATATATCTCCTCTCTCTTTTCTTTTCTTTTCTTTTCTTTTTTTATTTTTAGTAGTAGTTGTAAAAAAGGCCTTACGCCGTAATAATGTAGTTTTAAGTATCGTTATAATGCTCGGGAAAGTCTCGGAAGTTCGGTGTTGTAGAAGTCGTTGTAATGTCCGGAAGAATACAACTCTGATTCAGCATTTGTAACCGGGTAACTTTTCTTAAGTATTTATGTTTGTTTTTATATTTTTCGTTGTTATAATGTTTTTAGGCTAAATATAATACTGGCCAAAACTATGTAATCGGTTTTATTTCGATCTTTTCGTTAAAGAAATGTTGTTAAGTTAAAATTATTAAAATTGAGTTAATTGAATCTTTTTCTATTTTAATCGTATTCGTATTGACATATTTAATCGATCTGAGGAATTCATAATCTAATTATGAATTGACGCCTCGTAGTCAGGATTCGAGATAAAAGATAGAAAAACCGGAGGGTAAAATTGGTCGTGTGAATAACGTGATAACGGAATCCGATTTCTACCCGGGGGTAGATTTGTTTTGGGAGAAATGAATCTTATTATAATTTGTACTCGAGATCGTAATAATGTTAAATCATCAGTTTAATTGAAACTTAAACCGGAAAGTTGAATCGTCCGGCCTTGACAACCGGAGCCTTTAAAATAAAATTGACCGTTTGACGAACGGAATGACTCCTTTTATCTAAGGGTAGATTTGTACTCGGGACTGTTCGGAAAAACCGTAACAGTTGTGGACCTTGGACTGATGCAATGGACATATGACAATTCCATACGCTCATGTGAGGAGGAATTGTTTACCTCAGGAGTGCACCGTTTCATTTACTCAATTGGACCTAAAATAAAAGGAGAGATCGAACACATTTCATTTAATCGAAAAGATCGTATAAACCAATTATATAAGTTTTAGCCGGTTCTCTAAAATTATCTCGTTTAATATATTGGTACCTATATATTTATATATATATATATATATACTTTGCAATTTATGTACATCTATATATATTTATATATCTATATATATTATATTAGAATAACAATTAAATTACGTATTTATTTTATGTTGACTAGAACGGTAGTGATCTGTGTTATAAAATTGCGGTTTAGATCGAGTTAATAACGACTCTTTGGTGTTTAACCACACGTAAAAGAAATTACCAAGTTCCCGAGGATTCGACACTCGACTCACCATACTAGCACCACAATTTGACCCGGTACACGCCGGTTAGAATCGTTTAACCCGGGAATTGTCTGTCAGATTTCTGGCACCATTCTCAGGGATAGGTTAGGCGTTGTCAGCAGCAATATGGTCTGCCGTATAAGGAATATCGGGGTGAAGGGCCAACAGCTCGGGAGTTCGCTGAGACAAGTCAATCCACTGCAGCATTTCCTCAAAGGTAATGCTCTCCCTCCCATGGTAGGCCCAGCTACAGCGGGCAAGATGGTTAAAGCCTTGATCAAAGCTCGCCTCTTGATAAGCAAAAAACTCATCAGAGAGCTTGTAGGCATTCACAACCGCTGGCCCCGGTTCCTCGGCAGCCTTCTCCGCAACAGCAAGCTTCTCCTTCAGACTCGCGATCTCCTCAGCAGATAGGCGAGCTTCTTCTTTCAGAACCGACACTCTCTTCTGCACCTCCACATCCAGCTTAGCACTCTCCGCCATGGCTTTTTTCATCCGCTCAACCTCTGACAACGCCGCCGTGCTTTTCTTTTCAGAAGTAATCCGGGCTTTCTCTGAGGCCCCAAGAGCCTCCGTCGCTTTCTTCAGTTCAGCCTTGCGCTTCTCGGCGGCCTCAATCGCCTTGTTTATACGAGTCCCAAGCTGAAAGAGAGAAACGAGTCAAGAGCCCGCTAGATACGCAAAGTATAAAAGAATGGAAATGCAAGAGAATTGTAAACTCACCATAGAAGCGGCAATTCCAAATTGGCCCGACAGATCTTTCAGCTCGGCAACCTCATCACCGGCAGGGGCGTCGTCCTAAACCACGACGCGAGCAGTGATTCCCCTCCCGATCTCCATCTGAACCCCGGGCGATGACTCAAATCCTAAGCGACCCAAGGGGATGACATCAGCAATAGCCTCCCTGATTTGGCTCGCCTTATTCATATCGAGGCCCAGGATAAAGTTGGCATCCAGCCACACAGCCTCCTTCCCCTTGTAACCACGGGGCAACGTCCCAGTCGGCACCGGCTCCACCTTCTCAGGGGCCTCTTCAACAATAGCCTCAGCGGCTCGCCTATCAGTGCGATCAGACCCTTTTCCGGCACCACCAATAGTCTTGGTTTTCTCAGTTCTGGATCGCTTCTGACCCTGGGACTCCTTGGCCTGTTCATCAGCTTGTGATCTTTTTTGGGCCACGGTCTGGCTTGAACTCGCAGGTTGTGGCGCCGCCGAAGCCTGGGTAGGATCAAATGTCTCATCAACAATGGATGCGTCCACAGTGCGGGGGACCTTCCCCAGAGCTTGCTTCAAGGCCGCCTGGCGGGCCTTAGCCTGCTCATCAGCGAGCCTTTGCTTTTGAGCCCTGCATTCGGTGGCGTCCATATCTGCAAAAGAGGTTCGTTAAAAACAAATCCAAAAGAAAGAAAACTACAATTTATGAAATAAGCAAACAGAGAGCAAGGAAGGTTACAAGTCGGCCTTCCACTCGGGTAGCCTCCACAAACCGCACACTCAGAGGGAAAGCATCTGCCCAAGTGGCAATCTCCTACCCAGTCAAGGTCACTCTCCTCAGGAACTATGGCAACCAATGGCTCGGCCTTACCCGGGCCCACAATGCCATCCATGCGCGCCAGGGGAAGAGCCTGGTCAAGAAAATCTACCCAAGCAACGTTCCGCAGAGAAGCCTTGATTCCATCTGATTGTACGAGTGCCATAAGTCCTTTGACAAGACGCCTCTCTGATATTAAAGGCTCGTCAATGGAAAGGGTGGACTTTCCCATGCACTTTTCGGCCTTAGGAAACGGCCAGCCAACCTTGGATTCTACCTTAAGGATCCGCTCATGCCATCTGTGAATCTTATTTGGCAGCAGAAATAATAGGCGAGGCGACTTGGTCCTCAGTGATATTTGCCCCGGTATGCATGTGCCGTAGAACAAATGAAATTGACCTAACAAAGTGAGCGTGGGTTCTATCTTCATCGTCCTACACATCACAATAAAGGCCATGATCTGAATGACGGCCCGGATAGCAAAGTCAGAAGGCAGAGCCCCCATAAGCCTGCAAATCTTAACAAAGAAAGGATCGAAAGGAGGTCTGAGCCCCGCATAAAAATGATCAAAGTGTAGGATTAGGGTATCGTCTGGGCGGCGAGCGCAGACATAATCCTCACGGTCTTCGGGCTTAAGCTTATCCTCCTCCCTCGAGTAATCCAGCAGAGAGAACCTGTATATACTGGTATCAATTTTAAATCGGCGCCGGATGAATTTGTTTACATCACCGCTGTCACGAAGCTGCGCCCACTTCTTCTCCAACGCCTTCTCATACTCCGCCAGGATAGCGAACTCTCTCAACGCCTTGGGATTGTTGGGTGTTGGTTTCTTTGCCTTAGCAGCGGCCTCCCCAACGGTGATTTTGGGATCCCTCTTCCTCTTTGGTTTTTTAGGGAGCTCCCAGACAATTTTGCGTTGCAGGGGGGCGTTCTCGTCCTCACTCGACCCCATTAACTCATGCAGAGCGGCGTCCTCAATATACGCCTCGTCATGATCAGCGGCGCCGCTGGGGCTAGGATCAGAGGGCTGTTCTTCGATATCAGACGTCGCCCTTTCACCAGCCTCGGTAGTGCTTGCCCCCTGGGCCCGTGCCATTTCCCTGCGACTCTTCTTACGTCGCGGGACGGGGTCAGGGAACAAAGAATCCAACTCGAAAGGATCGTCGCCCACTCGAGCTGCGGCCTCTCCGCCGACTATCTCTTCAAGCGGGTCGACCCCGGCGGACATTTCGGGACTAGAGGGGTCGTCGTCCTCTTCCTCATGGGCATAGTCATATGCCTCCTGTTCTTCGTCGGAGTCGCCTCTCACGGAATGCTCTCCGTCAGACATCCTGCAAAAACAAAAAGAAAAGGTGGAGCTTTCAGACCTGGGATAATAAGAATTAAGCCAGGAAGGTAATCACACCCATCTCGACGCCTTCCCCTCCGTTTTTACAGGAGAAAATGGAAAGTAATATGCAAAAGAAGGGAAGTGCAAGCAAACGCAGCCAAAAACAGGGGTTTCTGGGCTAAAATCGCCTGCCTCTCCCCCCTCTTTCCAGAAAAACAATCAAAAAAGCCTTATCTTTTCCCTCAAACACCTTTCACATGAACTCATCCCCATACAATGAATCAAAACCACTAAAAAGCTCGAAATTCAGCAAGAAAAGCGAGGAGAAAGGGATAAGGAGGGAAGAATTTACTTGTTTGTGGGAGGAAGATGAAAAGTGTAGCCTCAAAAACACGCCGGAAACCTCAAAGCCTACTTCAACCACCGCCAAACCCTCCCTGCTAGCCTTCACCGGAAGCTTTTGTCAAATCCAGAAGAGAAAAAGAGGAGAGAGCACTTGGAGAAAAATTATGAGAAATAAAAAAGGGAAAAGTGAGGAGGTATGAAGGAGGCCATCTTTATATAGGCAGGCAAGTTGCGATCGTGGGGCTGGGAGTTGATCCATCCAACGGTTGGAGTTTGCGCGGTCGATTCGAATTCCAAAATTCAAAAACCGCAATCATGACGAAGGCTAATCAATGCCCACGTGCCTACTCGGCCAGTTACCCAGGGCGTTAAGGCCCACGTAATTGCAGTTATCAAGGGGGCCAACATCAGCCACGATCTGACTTATAAACTGCCCCCAACAGCCCGTGAAGGATAAGATGGCCTTGCAGACGACAAGGTCGCAAAAACAGGCCCAGAGTTGCTTCGAAGGCCGCTTGCTTTGAAAGCACGATCCTTAGTGAACAAGTCACATCAGACGACAAGGTCGCAAAAATAGGCCCATAGTTGCTTCGAAGGCCGCTTGCTTTGAAAGCACGGTCCTTAGTGAATAAGTCGCATCAGACGATGAGGTCGCACATACATTGTCCAAGAGCTCACTACTCCACACTCGACATTTTCCAGAAAAATGACCAAGATATGGAGTAGGGGGCCATTGATGATACAAATTATATCGCCACCATTTAGTTTCGGAAGCGCCTGAGGAAGTTCTGCGACTACATCTTCGGCGACGTCGAATGGTATTAAAATCAAGGCCGCCGCCAACGACCCTTCCTAGAGCTTCGTCTGAGCTAGGGGGCGGTGGACGACCATGGACACAAGGCTCTCTAAGGGCCGCACAAGACTTGAGAAGAAACCAGGGGGCGAAGGCCAAACAACGAAGCTGGCGACCTTGACGACCACAAAGGGTCGCCGCCTGGATATTATAACCACTTGCCGTTAGATATTTAGTATTTGCTTAGCTACTAAGACTAGTGACTAAGCTGCTTCGCTCCGCCAGTCTTTTACTTCACCCCTAAGTCTAATCTTCCTATAAAAGGAAGTCTTGTGTAACCTAATCAGATATATTCTAATACACAAAACACAAGCCAAAGCTCTGTAAAAGCAAACTCATCTCACCGTCTTCCTCTCGCCGCCTATCTCCGGCTAATATACTAACAAACTACTCACAAACAAGCCGGATATCCACAGCACAAACACTGCAACACCATCGTGACGATTTCGCATCGTCAAGTATATTCGTTTATCTATATAAGAATGATTGCAAACATAATCGGATATTTGTGAGTAGACTCGTGTTCATTCGTTTAGAAAATGAGTTTATAATTTTGTTTAAATTTGATTCATTAAGATAAACACATTAATAATCGCAAAAACTAACAAGTAAAACACAAATTTGTTCTTAAGCGACCATGTTTATTTATTTAACATCTCTATTTTTTGCATTCTTGCATGGAGCAATATTTATTTCACCCTAACTATTCTACATCTACACCACACAACCTATAGCATACTTCGCTTTCAGTGCTTTGTCGGTAGGGGATGATGAATACATAACACCGTTTAACTTGCTTGCATTCAAATAGCTGTGCGGTCTCAGATCAGGTAACTGAGTTGTCATCCAGTCGATCACTTCACCGGAAGAGTTTTGTTTCTAATTAGTCTTCCAGAAAGAATTTAAAATACAATTTTTTTTGAATACACATTCATGAATTTGCATGTGCTATAGCATGTCTTTTAGTTTTATTTTAAGTTGTTGCTAATAATGTAATCATGGTTTTTATATTGCAGTTATTATTCAGGGCAGTGAGTTCGGGAGAAATCTCGACGCAAATACAGTTCAGCATGATTCTAAACTGGTGGTTCAGAAATCCCACGTGGAAGATTGAACAAGTAATATTTATAATCTTTTTTCTGATCATTTTCTTGAATTTTTTATGTAGTATTGTTGTTTAGGATGGTTGTATCTTGACTTTAAGAAGTGGGGTAGATGGAATGGATGCAAACAAAGCACAAGGTTTGATCATTTTGCTTTCTGGTTTGCAACACAAGATTATGCCCTGCACTTCGGAGACCATTGATCTGTATCTCGGGTTCATGAAGGATGTAAGATCATTTAACCCCTACTATGTTGATCCATGTGTCGAGCAAATCGCGAAACGCTCCTTTTCAATCAAGGAACAAAGCGAAAGTCTCTGCATGGGATTAAGTTTCTTTTTACGATTTATTGTAACTACGCCAGACGAGTTTTCGGATGATGTCAAACTTATGTCATTAGATATGAAAATAGTTATTGCAAAGGCGGCATCTCTTAAATCTACATTGATCAGAAGAAAAAGTGAAAGAGAACTTGAGGTGTTCCAATTGGTTGGAAAGACTGAGATTCTCAAGGCAGAGGCTGTTTTAATGGGGTTAATAAACAGAAGCATTGAAGACAAAAACCCATCTCTAAAACCTTCAGAAGCACTTCTCGAGGGTGTGAAATTGCTCCACACTTGTATTAAACATCCACCGAAGGGAGTCGTTGAACAAGGGAAGCTTATACTGACACATATTGAAGCAGTGGCGATTGGATCTGCATCCCTTTACGAGACATTCCATGCAAACCCGCTCAGTGAAGATGTCATCAGAGATGTGCTTAAGTTGCTTGTCAACATCAAGCTTCTAAAAGCACAAATCTTTTGGTTGGAGTTAATAAACCAAAACGCAAGTTTGAAGGATAAAGTTGAAACCCTTATTGAGGGGCTTGAAGGTTTAAGAAAAATCGTTTCCGGAAAGCTGACGGAGATTCGAAGCGGGAAACCGATTCTTGTCCGTGTTGACGAAGTGGCATGTCGTGCAATGTCTTGATCATTTGATAATTGCAAATAAGGAGACTCAACTTCAACTTCCCGAGTTGCTAGATAAGATTTGCCTTGTCAAAGCCGAGGCGAAAAAATGTTCATGTTCGGGTTCGCAACTCTTTACGATTTAATTTCCCCAAGACAAACAGATTGGGATTTTTCGAGTTCTTTTTAGCGAACTTGAGGAAGGCGTCGAACCATAATCCCAATTCGGGCGGCTCGGTGAAGCATCTTATGGAAGCGGTTCTAACGGATCCGGAGTCTTTGAGATCTTTCCTTCGATATCTTGCGAACGGTGCAAGGTGCATGATGAATTGGAGATCTTCATGCACGTATCCTCAACATGGCATATGAGGCCGATTATACTATCGACTCCATTGTGCTTAGAGCATTTGGTATCACACACTCGCCTTTCGGACATCACCGAAGAGATTAAACTTCGAAGTCAAAGGTTGCGAGATAACGAAAAGAAGAATTATGCCGGTGTGAGTGTACCTGTTATTCAAACTTCTGGAGACGGGATTTCTAAAAGCACCGGCCCGTTAATTAAAGAAGTGATTGTCAATCTCAAAGATTAGGAAAAGGTAATCATTGATCAACTTACTAGAGGATCACGAAGAAGAGATATTATATCGATAGTTGGCATGGGGGGGATCGGTAAGACCACTTTGGCCAAGAAAGTCTTCAATGATCTTTCGGTTAAGGAAGACTTCAATGTTCGTGCATGGTGTTCTGTTTCTGTAACATATCAGAAGAGGGATTTGTTGCTGGAAATTCTCAGTTATGTTCCCAAGCCAACAGGCGTGGTTAAGAAAGATTCAGGTGAAGATATAGCGGACATACATGATCAAAAGGATGAATTTGACAAGGACACAAATGATGATATAGCTCACAAAATTTGCCAACGCTTGATGGGACGGAGGTATCTCATCGTTATGGATGATTTGTGGGACATTCGAGCATGGAGTGATATGCAGATGTCCTTCCCAGACGACTCTAACGGAAGTAGGATACTATTTACTTGCCGTGACAGTGTAGTTGCAACAAAAGCCGGAGGCACCAATGAACCTCACCCTCTTCATGAGCTTTCCGAAGAGGAAAGTTGGAAACTGTTAGAAACTAAGGTGTTTGATGGAAAAGATTGCCCTGAAGAACTTGTGAACATTGGAAAGAGAATAGCAATTGGTTGTAAAGGGCTACCTCTTGCGGTCGTTGCAATAGGTGGTCTGCTTGAAAGAACAACTAAAACTATAGGTTGGTGGATGGAAATTGCGGATGATATTAACACCCACATTGCTGAAGATCCAAAAAGCCGCTGCATGAATATTCTTGAACTGAGTTACAAGCATTTACCTGATAACCTGAAACCATGCTTTCTTTATTTCGGAGCATTTTGGGGCAACAAGGAAATTCCCGTCAAGAAGTTACTGTGGTTATGGATCGCTGAAGGATTTATCAGTAAAGCGGATTCAAATTGTTTAATGGAAGATGACGATACCGTATCGAACACCTCCACGTGGCATCACGAGATGAGACTCTTAGATTAGAGCGAGTGGTGGCTAAAGGATCAACTCGATAACTTACGACATCGACATGGTCGGGAAGCTAGGCAAGAATCCCATACCGACATCGACGATCCACATCGACATGAGTAATGTCCGCGAGAAGCGTACAAGCTCGAATTCTCGAGTCGAATATCGGCAACACGAAGCTATAAAGCGGCAGTGCGGTAAAAGCCCATTATCTCGCAGCTAGTTTAACTTGGAGAAGAAGCAAGGCCCAGTAAGGGCAAATGTGACAATAACCTCAGCCGACCCATAATTAGGGTTAGGGCACAAGTAGCCCCTATAAATACTAGTTAAGATGAACTACGAAGGGGGCTTGATTCCTGAATAATCAACAGGATACGTAGGCAACTTGAGAGAGACTCTCAAGCTCAGTCCAAAATATACAACAAACACACACCTCTTCTTTGAAGATTTTAGGGTTCTTATCATTATCACATAGAAGAACAACCCGATATTATCAAATGACGAAACCCAGCCTCGTCATTTGGCGCTAGAAGGAGGGCCTTCTACTGATAATCGATTGAATCCGTCAAGAACACCCTAAAAAGAATTATGGCACCACCCAAGAATACTGGGAAAAGGGCCGCAGATCCCAAGGATGCGTCCCGGCGAGTCCGCAAAAGAACGTCAACCATCCAAAGGGATGTTCAAAGAAACGCAGCCGCAGCGGAGGAAGAACCTAATCTTGTCCTTCAAGATCCAACCAATCAAGCACTGGTGGAATCCTTGAAAAATCTGGATAACGCCACGATTAAAGCTATCTTGGATGAAACTCTCGGGGAGAAACCCCCCAGAAATCCCAGATACAAATATCCAACCAGAAGCTCCAAAACAGGCGGAATTGGTAGAATCAAGTGTCCATACAGAACATGTACCGCACCAGGACACGGCCAAAGCTGAACTCGATATCATTCTCGGAAAGCAGTCAGACGAGTCGATCTGCGCATCACCCTTCACTGCGCATATCGACAACTACCCTCGACCCGCAGATTTAAGATTCCTAAGGTTAGTGCCATGACGGGTCCAAGGATCCTTACGATCATATGCACCAATACATCTCGCATATGAACTTGTACAATGCTTCGGACGAAATGAAGTGCAAGGCTTTCCCCGCACTTCTAACAGGGAAGAGCTAGGGAGTGGTTCAACAAAATCCCTCCCGGTGTCGATCTCCGATTTTGGGACCTTGACTAGGAAGTTCGTTCATGCTTTTATCGTCGCTCGACCATTTCAAAGAAACCGACTCATCTTTTGACTTTGAAGCGAAGCCGGATGAGACGGTGCTACAATTTATAAGACGCTTCAATGAAGAGTCCGTACAAGTATGCGACACGTACGATCGGTTGCCGGTTGCATCCTTCGTGTCGTCCGCGAGAAGGGCGGCTACATGCCAAACTTAACGCAAGCTCCCTCATACGATGGAGGAGTGTTTAGATGTCGCCTACAAGCACTGCCAGGGGGAAGAAGCCAATAGGATCAAGAGAGAGATGGAAAAGGGCGAGAACAAGAGGAACAAGCCTGAAGACGGTTCAGATAAGAAAAGAAAGTCGAGTTGGGATCGGGTTACGGGATCCGTCTCGGATCGATTCGGGGAGAAGAGACCCCACGGGAGAAGGACTTCATCCCATTAAACGTGCCTCGTGAACAGTCTTAACAATCATGCAAAGGAAGGGATTGGCCGTAAATCCCCCACCAATGAGGGGACCCGGGGAGAGTAGAAACCCCAACAAGTACCGCAAGTACCACCAAGATATTGGGCACGAATCGGAATATTGCCGAGATCGATACGAGACATAGATACGAGTTTGTGATGGAAGGGAAGCTTGACGAGGTCGTAGATCGATCACAGCAGGTCGAGCCGAGGGGAAGGCATGGATTTAAACGCTACAATAGTGGCAATAGAGAGCAGCGGGATGATTACCGCAGAAGAGACCGTTCCCCAGAGACGGCGGATTACCTAGATAACCGCCCTGTGAATACGATCCCATGACTTCCGGGGGGGGGGGGGGGGGTCGATCGACTCTAATGAAAAGCCTCTAGCTCGAGGAAATTTTATTTTCAGGGCAAATCCTGTGCCCTCTAATGTTTTATTCAACTTTAATACTGCTGTGGAATCTTTACTATTAGATAAATGTTTTAACTATATTATTTATTATGATCACTCACAAGTGACTTGCAGATCGAATTAACAAAGTTTACAAAAGACGAACTCAAATAGTCTATGAAATCAGACCTAACGACTTGATCTGAAAGTCGGATTCACACGCTCAACAAAGTCCGGGAAGTCGATACGATCGGCGCAGCTCGGCAAAAAATATATGCGGGAAGTCGATACGGTCGGCGCAGCTCGCTCAACAAAGTCCGGGAAGTCGATACGATCGGCGCAGCTCGGCAAAAAATATATGCGGGAAGTCGATACGGTCGGCGCAGCTCGCTCAACAAAGTCCGGGAAGTCGATACGATCGGCGCGGCTCGCTCAACAAAGTCCGGGAAGTCGATACGATCGGCGCGGCTCGGCAAAAAATATATGCGGGAAGTCGATACGGTCGGCGCAGCTCGCTCAACAAAGTCCGGGAAGTCGATACGGTCGGCACAGCTCGGCAAAAATAAAATGCGGGAAGCTGATAAAACTGGCGCGGTTCGCTATTCATCAAAGGTTCGACATCGAACCTCAATATTCGAGCTCCACGAGCTCAATCTAAAACTCGTATCGACTCCTTATTTGAGGATCTGCGTGTCGACCGCTTTCAATGTCGACAGTTAACGATTATAAGTCTTAAAGGGACAAAAACGATACGACATCGAAGTCGGCATCAACTTAACCGCACATTACAAGGCCAAGGGTTGACAATAGCCGAGGTACACGTTTGGCAGATCAGACCCGACCTCAAGAGCTCAGATTGATCTGGGGGGCTTATGACGATACCGTATCAAACACCTCCACGTGGCATCACGAGATGAGACTCTTAGATTAGAGCGAGTGGTGGCTAAAGGATCAACTCGATAACTTACGACATCGACATGGTCGGGAAGCTTCAGGCGACAATCCCATACCGACATCGACGATCCACATCGACATGAGTAATGTCCGCGAAGCGTACAAGCTCGAATTCTCGAGTCGAATATCGGCAACACGAAGCTATAAAGCGGTGCGGTGCCGTAAAAGCCCATTATCTCGCAGCCTAGTTTAACTTGGAGAAGAAGCAAGGCCCGATAAGGGCAAATGTGACAATAACCTCGGCCGACCCATAATTAGGGTTAGGGCACAAGTAGCCCCTATAAATACTAGTTAAGATGAACTACGAAGGGGGCTTGATTCCTGAATAATCAACAGGATACGTAGGCAACTTGAGAGAGACTCTCAAGCTCAGTCCAAAATATACAACAAACACACACCTCTTCTTTGAAGATTTTAGGGTTCTTATCATTATCACATAGAAGAACAACCCGATATTATCAAATGACGAAACCCAGCCTCGTCAGAAGATGTTGCTGAGGCTTACTTGGAAGACCTAGTTAGCAGAAGCATGATTGTTGCTGTCAAGGAAAGATCACAAGGTGGGTTCAAATCTTGTCGAGTTCACGACATGTTACGAACTCTCTGCTTGTCTAAAGTTGAAGAAGAAAACTTTTTGCAACCCGTAACAGGGTATGAGAATTTTTTCCGCTCTTCTTCTCAACGTGCAGACTATGGCGTTGACCCTGACTACTTCGGTCCATCACTTAGCTATGAGCAACACCGCATCAGCATTTGTTCCAAAAGAAATCATTTTGCTATGCTAAAACCTTCAGGCCCTCAAACCCGTTCTCTGCTGTTTTCTGCCACCACAGATACGTATCCGAGGTGTCCTTATGATGTTTCATTCATTGTTAGAAACTTAAAGCTTCTTAGAGTATTGGATTTGGAACCCATTAATATGGGAACTTCCTTTACTTCTGGGATAGAAAAGTTGAAACACTTGAAATACTTGGCTGTCAGTGGGGATATTGACTCTGTTCCATCAGCCGTGGCCGAGCTCTGGAACCTGGAAACGTTGTGTGTGAAGGGATTAAAAGGACAAGTAGTAATTCCCGAGGATATTTGGAATTTGGAGAGTTTGAGACATCTTCATGTGAATGATATTGCTATCTTTCGTTTACCGAGGGATAAAAGTTCCTCTAAACTGTGTTATTTGATCACTCTATCCTCACCAGCTCTTTCTTGTGGTGAAGCTTGTTGAGGTTGCAAGGCATACACCAATAGTAGACTTTGATAAGCTTCAAAGCTTTGTAGTAATTAAATATATTTTTATATCAAAAAGTGGGACACTAAAAATGCAAAGCCTTTTTAATTGGAAAGAAGTTGAATACAAAAGCTTTGGATTTTTCTTGGTTACAAATGGGACACCAAAGGACTCCTATATATAGCTGTCCATATAGGCTAAGTGGAGAATTCTAGTACCTGTTGTGGCTAGATGTTTCTACACAAAGTGAACATATGATATTTGTGTAGACTCTACTAGACTCTTCTAGCCTATATTATTCTAGAAAATATAAGCTAAATAATTGCCACCTTGAATAACGTAGACAATTCTAGGCTATTGTAGATAAAGTGAGTCGGTGTCTTTTCTAACACTCCCCCTCACCGACTACTTTCTTTTAGTGACGATTTAGAAAGCATCCCAAGCGCATTTCTGAATTCAGCGATATTGTTTCCGCTTAAACCTTTTGTGAAGACATCCGCTAACTGATCTTCGGTCTTCACGTGAATCATCTGTATCTCATCTTGAAGAACCTTCTCTCGAATAAAGTGGTAGTGCACTTTAATGTGCTTGGTCCTTGCATGAAATACTGGATTTTCTGCTAGCTGAAATGAAGATATATTGTCGCAATATAAGTCCACTGCATGGTCAACTGGCTGGCGTAAATCTTTCAATAGTTGCACTAGCCAAGTGACTTCTTGAGCTGCTACAGCGGCTGCCCGGTACTCTGCCTCGGTAGTTGATAGAGATACTGTAGGTTGTCTTTTGCTACACCAAGATATTACTCCAGAACCGAGGCTGAACACGTAACCGGTGGTTGATCGAAGAGTGTCATGATCCCCGATAATCGGCGTCACGGTATCCGACAAGTCTACATGGCACTCCTTTCCGATAGAAAATACCGTAGTCATAAGTTCCTTTGACGTACCTCATAATTTTCGAACTAACCGCCAATGTGGCTTCCTCGGACTCGCATAAATCGCTTGCAACGCCAACCGCAAAGGAAATGTCCGGTCTTGTCAACGTCAAGTATATCGGGCTTCCTACTAGTCGTCGATAACTTGTAGGATCATCCAACTCTTTGCCTTCTTTTGAGCTCATCTTGGCATTACTTCAATTGGTGTTGGAGAAGGCTTGCGATCTATCATTCCGGACTTCTTTAACGGATCCTTAACATACTTCGTTGGCGAGAGGAACAACCCATCTTTAGTGTACTCGACTTCAAGTCCAAGAAAGTGCTTAAGCTCTCCAAGTTCTTTCATTTGAAACCGGACTGATAAGTTCCTCTTGACTTGCTGAACTTCTTTGTCATCATCTCCAGTGATGATGAGATCATCAACATATACCAACACGACTGTTAATTTGTTATTTTGATACTTGATGAACAAACTTGAGTCGGACGGAGCCATAGAGAATCCACTATGAGTCAAGAACTCTGCAATTTTTCCGTACCAAGCCCTTGGCGCCTGTTTCAATCCATATAACGCCTTTCTTAACTTGCACACGTATTTAGGATGAGTCGTACTCTCGAAGCCTTTTGGTTGCTCCATGTATATGTCTCTATCGATCTCGCCATGTAGGAAGGCGTTCTTCACATCCATCTGCCATAGCTTCCAAGACTTACTAGGCGCTAGGGCCAGTAAAACTCGTACTGTAGTTATCTTAGCCACCGGGCTAAACGTCTCATCATAGTCTAAGCCATATTGTTGTGAGAAACCTCGAGCAACTAATCGAGCTTTATGTCTTTCTATGGATCCGTCTTGTTGTGTTTTCACCTTGTAAACCCATTTGCAAGATATTGGTTTTACTCCTTCCGGAAGAGGAACAAGTTCCCAAGTCTGGTTTTGCTTAAGCGCTTGAATTTCCTCTTTCATCGCCCGGATCCATTCACCCTTTTTAGACGCCTCCTCATAGCTTGAAGGCTCCATAGTTGCGGTATCATCAATCTTGTTGCAATGTTAGCATACTTAGGATTTGGTTTCCTCTGTCGAGATGATCTCCTAAGTTGTTGTTCATGATGATCAACTTCCTCCATCTCCGGTGTTGGACTTTCGATACTACTATATTCCATCTCTTGAGTTGCTGCCGATTTCTCTTGACCATCATCATTTACTTTCAGAGTGCATAACTCTTCTCCAGTCTTTTCTCTTATTTTCTCTTCTAGAATAGGTGAGTCAGGAAGCTCCTCATCTTGAGATGACCACCAAGAAGATGCTTCATCGAATACAACATTTCTTGATACCATACATCGATTCGTTCTTGGGTCACAACACTTCCATCCTTTTCTTTCCTCATCGTATCCCAAGAATATGCATCTGATTGCTTTCTTGTCAAATTTGCTTCGTAGCTCATCTGGGACGAATACGTAACAGACACAACCAAATACTTTGAAATGACTTACTATTGGTTTTTCTCTTTTGAGTTTCTGATATGGTGAGATGAATCCAAGCTTTGCTTATGGAAGCCGATTGATCACGTGGGCTGCAGTCTTCATGCATTCTGCCCAGAAACGGGCTGGGACATTCTTTGCATGTATCATACTCCGACATGTCTCAGCTAAATATCGATTCTTTCTTTCAGCAACCCCGTTTTGTTGCGGCGTTCTCGGACAAGTCAACTGCCGGCGAATATTATTTTGCTTTAGATATTTCGAGAACTCGGTGGATGTATACTCACCTCCATTATCTGTGCGGAGACAACGGACTCTCTCCGGAAATTCTGCTTCGACTTTACATTTGAATTCCTTGAATTTCTCCAAAGCTTGGGATTTCTCCTTCATGAAATCCACCCACGTATATCTTGAGAAATCGTCAATGAAGGTGATCATATACTTTGCACCTCCAATTGACTGTTGCTTTACTGGTCCAAAAACATCTGAATGAATCAACTCAAGTGGCGCCTTTGCTCGGTATCTCGACTCCTTATATGGGAGTTGATGCGCTTTTCCATATTGGCATCCGGCGCAAACCGTGTCGTCCCGACATTCCAACATAGGAAGTCCTTTGAGCATAGAATCTTTCATCATGACCTTAAGTCTCTTATAACTGACATGTCCCAGACGTGCATGCCATAGATCAGCCGTGTCATTTTTCCCCGGTTTTCTCTACATATGTCGCCGGCGCATCGGTACATATACCGACTCCTTCTTTTCACCTTCCAGGATTGGAGTCCCAATGACTCTGAGGTCACGATAAACCTTCACATCTTGTGGACTGAACAATACATAATTACCTTACTCTGTGAGCTGTGATACTGACAAGAGATTTTTCTTCATTCCATCAACATGCATCACATTTTGCAGTATCACTGGCTGAGAATTTGAGCTTGGCGTGATCACTGTCTCTCCAATGTGTCTAATTGGAAGCTTGGTGTTATCCGCCGTTACGACAACACGACCTCCTTTGTATTCTGACATTCTTTGAAGTCTTTCTTTATCACCGGTCATATGATTGCCAGCTCCTGAGTCAACGATCCACATATTGTGAAAGTTAACACGCCCAATATCACTTGTCATAGTTGCTGCACAACTTACTTGGACTTGTTCTTTCTCCATAGTAGTGTCAATATTTTCTTGCTCGGACTTCAACCCCGAGAAAGATGCTTGGACATCCCATTCTGTTTCACTTTGGTCATCTCGGGTATCTGAAGTGGCAGCGTTTCCTTCAACTTGTCTCTTATTGAATCTACAATCTCTTGCAAAATGTCATTTTCTGCCACAATTGAAGCAAGCATTTTGTTGCTTGTGAAAACGTTTGTCTCCTCCTTGAGGTCTATCATTACTTTTCTTATTATCATGTCTCTTCTCTTCAGCTCCCCCTCTTTGGTAACTCCGTCCTTCGTCCTTTTGTTGTTTTCCATCATATTGTCTTTTGAATCCCTTATTGTTATATCTATTTGATTTTCCTCTTGCTTGTCTTGCGTACAACGCCTCTTCTTCTGACTTTATAACTACGCCTGCCATCTGCTTAGCCGGCGACTCTGGTCGGCTAGTAAATTTTCCAAATTTCATCAATGGTTGGTTGTGTGGCCCAACCTTGTATCGTCGTTGTGAAACTCCGATACTCGGGTTTTAAACCGTGTATCAATATTCTTCTCATCCGAGACTCACCAATTTTGGACTCCGGATCTAATTCGAAAATCTCATAACACGAGAGATTTTACCTTGGTGAAATAATCTCGATTGATAGATTTCCCTGGGTGAGCGACATCAACTCATTCTCCAAGCATTTTCGGGCGCGAAATGTTCTTCCTCGAAAAACGACTAGCCAACGTGTCCCATGCTTCCTTCGGCGTGGTGGCTTTCCGGATATGCTCAATCATCTCATCTTCGATCGATGTCTTTATAGCAAACATGGCTTTCGCGGCTTTCACCTTCCATTTACGCAAGACCGTTGCATCTGTTGAAGCGGGCGGCGTTGCGTCACTTCCGGTGACATACTCCAATAAATCTTGGCTCTCCAGGTAGGACACCATACACGATTGCCATGTGCTATAATTATGATTATTTAATTTTTTAATATTACTCACCGAAAACTCCGCCATCGTGACTTAGTTTTGTTGCACCGTCAAACACTAAGTAAGCTAGGTCCCAGACCAATCAGCTTCACAGTCCCGGACTGCGCACGAACAAGAATCCTTGATTGATTCTTCTCAAACGGTGAATAATATCCTCCGACCTTTTACTCCGGCAGAGTGACGACGTCGTTGGTCCCCGACCAAATATCACCACCACAAAAAACTACGCCCGATCAACCTTTCTCTGATACCACTTGTTGAGGTTGCAAGGCGTACACCAATATTAGACTTTGATAAGTTTCAAAGCTTTGTAGTAATTAGATATATTTTTATATCAAAAAGTGGGACACTAAAAATGCAAAGCCTTTTTAATTGGAAAGAAGTTGAATACAAAAGCTTTGGATTTTGCTTGGTTACAAATGGGACACCAAAGGACTCCTATATATAGGCCGTCCATGTAGGCTAAGTGGAGAATTCTAGTACTGTTGTGGCTAGATGTTTCTACACAAAGTGAACCTATGATATTTGTGTAGACTCTACTAGACTCTTCTAGCCTATATTATTCTAGAAAATATAAGCTAAATAATTGCCACCTTGAATAACGTAGACAATTCTAGGCTATTGTAGATAAAGTGAGTCGGTGTCTTTTCTAACAAAGCTGCCGAGAAAATGATGAAAAGATTACCTGGACTTAGAAAGCTAAAATGCATATTTTCCAAGTCACATGAACATTCTATGGAATGCAAACACTCTCCTATACTCATTGATCTTACCAAGCTCGAGTCTTTGAAACTATCTTATTATGGCGATATTCCTTCTTCTTGTGAATTTAACTTCAGTTCCTCTCTCAGGAAGTTGTCCATCAGCTATTGTCATTTGCCTAATAACTACGTCTCTATTATTGGGAAACTCCCCAATCTTACGGTTCTCAAGTTTCTGTCTGTAAAATTTGATGGTGACAGGTGGAGCATGAACGACGAAGAGTTCATTTCACTTAAACATTTGAAACTAGACAATGTAGCAATTTCTGAGTGGGAGGCTTGCAATGATCCCCTCCCTGGTCTCCAACAATTAGTTTTGAATGATTGTAAGAAACTTGCAGAGGTCCCTTATAGTTTCCAGGAAATTGCTGCTCTGCAGACAATCGAGTTACAACGGTGCAGCCAGTCTGCCGAAGATTCAGTCAAAGAAATTCAGATGGGACAACAGGAACAAGGAAATAGCAAGTTCAAGCTATTTATCAATCTTCTGGAGTGGGATCACTTATCTTCCTGATGTCTGTTAATCCAAAAAGTAAGTAATCCCTACTCTATTACTAATTCTTGTGTTGCCAAAAGCCATATATACTGCAATTTCTTCAAAACCTTCTGAAAGGTTAATGGCTTAGTACTGTAGGGCCGTCCCTGAGTTTTCTTCTGTTCTTGCTTTTAGACCATTTATCGGAGGCAAGGCTTTCCCTGAGTTTTTCAAGGCCTTAAGACAATTTATCGCATGAGGCCCTCTGAAAGAAACAAACGGTTGTTAAAAGATGTGACACATGTTTAGACTAATATATTAATTGAATAAAAAAACAACCGGGGCCTTAATTTTGATCATTTTCCGGGGGCACTAGGCTATGAGTCTATGACCTTGTAGGCCTATACTCAGGGACGGGTCTGATTGGAAGCATTGTTACTTTATGACGTACTGCATTCATGGTTTAATAGTATCCTTCATTTTGAGGTCAAATGATTGAATCAGAACCTGCAGTTTCTCTGTGTAGTTTTATGTGATGTAGTCCCCATGCACGTCAGCCATATATTACTTGGACGACCTTGGCAGTTTGATAGAAGCGTTACTTATGATGGGTATGCAAATAGCTACACTTTGCGCCATAAAGGTAAAAACTTTAAGCTCCTTGCGTTATCCCCTGAAGAGGCTCACAAAGATAAGGTTCGGTTCGCTACAAACTTTGAGGGGCATGTAATGGAGGAAAATACTCGTTTGAAACTTGAAACTGAAAAAGCAAAAGAATTGGTGGAACAAAAAAACGACGAGGTTGTTAACATTCGAGAGGAGGAGATGAAAAATGAGGAAAGTGAGAGTGTGGTGGAGGTGAATGAACCTGACTTAGTGGGTGAGAAAGTAGAGATATCTGAGGAGTTGTTTTTGGTTGAGGCAAAAGAAGATTCTATGTTACTCAATTCTTGTTCCAGTTTTGTTGAATCTTCTTTGCAGGTACATGATGTTCTTACAATTGAGGAGAGAAATGATTTATTGGATGTGCGCGATGCAACGCCTTTAGTGCCGATGGACGACCTTGGCACTATTGATATTGGTGGAAAGCCGGAGCACACTTTTATTGATCATTTTGCTACACCTGTTGATGAAGACCCTACATTGCATTTTCATAATTATATTGCTGCCACACAGAGCTTCATTCACGTCTATATCGAGCCAAGATACACTTCTCATGTTGATTTGGTGAAGCATGGCTCACAATATCAGCGTGCAATTCATTTGACGTTGTGTCTTCGCATTATATTTGATGCCGGCATAGCATTGGTGTTTTTTGTAGTTTCTCTGGACTTTGTGCATAGTGATCAGCTATATGACGTCCTTTTGATTCGAGGACGAATCCTTTCCAACCGGGAGGGAATGATGTGATCCAGCCCAAGAACACCGAAGAGCCGAGCAAATATGGGGTTGGATGAGTTATTAATTAGTTATTGGAATTGTTTTATTTCATTTTGCATTGAGTTTAGTTAATAATGGTTTTATGGGCCTAAATGCTAGTATTGTCCATAAAAAAATGTGACTATATGATAGTATATTGGGTTAAGTATTTATTTTCAGAAATAAAAGCCATTTGGGCTTATTAGAGTCAAGTTAGGTCAATTAGGAAATAATGTGGCGAAAATTAGATATTAATTCTCCCACATTGCTAGTTTGTTTTATTTCCTTCAATCTGTAGCCTATATAAAGGCAAATAGAGTCATTGTAACACATAAGTTAGTTTTGAGTGAAATATTATTTTCGATGAGTGAAAACGGGAAAAAAAAACGAACCATAAACCGAAATTTTTTGTTCGATTCTCGTGGTAAAAACCGGAATTTAGCGTTATATATAAACAGAAATTTTTTGTTCGATTCTCCGTTTCATAAACCGAACCAAACAACGGTGATATACATCGTTGATAATGTTACATTTATTTATGATCAATTTAGACACATTATTATCAACGGTGCAGATCACCGTTGTGTCACTCGTAGTGGCACAACCGTTGTGCATGTATTATAACTTTTTAAGTAATACAACTTTTTTTTAAGGTATGTAATACATCTGCTTAATATATAAAATCGTGTGAAAATGTATTGTGTCTCTCGTATAAGTATAAACAAATCAAGTTGAATTTATTATTGTTATAAACGAGTCGAACAATTTAAAATATTTTCAAGTTTATTTCAAGAAATTTAAGTTGGAGTTAAGATTCAAGAGAGTTTTAATAACTCGCGTATTAAAAACCATTAAAAAATTGACATAGAATAATTTTAGAAGATTACCTATATATAATGACGTATTTATATATTAATCAATAAAATTTACATTTGTAATTCCCGTCTCATACTATTACTTATCTACAAAACGTATACTGCACATATTTATAACCATCAACTACGTACACTCATTTTTGTTTATTTGAATAAACGCATGGTCAAATTAAGCGACCATTTAATAATATTTTTGAGTCACACAATATTAGTTTTGAGTCACTAATTAATAACTCATCCAACCCCATACGTTGTGGCGTTCCAACCGTAGTCTTGGTCTAAGGCGCGGATCATAGCTCGTATTGACTACCTTCAATTTCTTCCTGGGCAAAACAAAGGATTTGATTCGTAAGAATCACATCAGTTGCTTATTCAATCTCTGTCAAAATCCTTTCTTTTTTATTTCATTTATTATGAGTTGTAGAGATTCCGATGCATTTCATTAAGAGACACCATTGCACTTACGGTTTATTTAACTTTGCACATTTCATCAGTTAGACATTCAAATAATTGTACTTTTTGTGTAGGTACCTAGAACGTAGGTTGTACCTTCTCCATGTTCTGGGCAGAAACTCCCCCGACTCGTTGAGTCTCGCCTTTATTTGCTATCTATGACAAGACCATTGTTATGTGCCCGAAATGCAGCTGTGCTTGCCAAGGACAAGGACAAAGACGTGTCAGGTAAACTTTCATTGTTCGAAATTGAACAGAATAACAGGCTATACATTGTGTTTTATAAGTAGTAATTTGCTACTATATACCACAGGCCTGGTGAACTTGTTACGGATACATACATTGTAATTAACGACTTCAATATTCGGATCATATGTGCTGGAAAAAGGTGCATTGGCATAATGTGAAGGAGAGCTATACAAGGAATACCAGAGGATGAAGATGACAATAACAAACTTCATCTACGTAAGAATTTGCTGCCAGTTTGAGAAATGTTGTCTAGACTAGGTGTTCAGAGTCGACTACCAGATGTGGTCTCATCTGTGAACCCGACAGCTTAAACCCAGAACGGAAACCAATGGTTCGGATTGAGTCACATGTATTAACTCCTCAAGCGGAGTAGCAACACAAGAACAACCATCTTTTAGGGAGTTTGTGTTTACAAAAATGATTGAGGCACACATAAAATTCATAACTCAACCACATAAAAATGCATTTTTATGGTTGAGTTTTTTTTTTTTTTTTTTTGTTGTGTTGTTGAGGGAATGGTTGAGAATTTTGGTTTTTTTGTGTTTATTTAAAACAAAAAAATATGTGATCATAATTCATTTTGTGTGGATAAGTTGTGCACTTTGTGCTTGTAATGTATCATTTTCTTTGTTTTTAAAGTTCATCAGGTGTGTCATGCACTTATTGCAGTGAGTTGTGAGCCATGATCGGTTCACTACTTTTCTATTGCACCTGTTGTTGTGTTTTTTTTTTTTTTTTTTTTTTTTTTTTTTTGAGGGGTATTGTCCTTGTTTTCTTATTATGGAATAATATCATGTTTTCCCCCCCTTTTTCTGGCAGCAGATATTATGTCCTATTTATATTTCAATTTTTCATATCCTCATAAATGTATAAATTACTACTACTGTTTTCTTTATACAAATTTTACGATATAATTATGTTATACAAAGTGATATATATTATGACTATTCATTTTTAATCTCTAATACACGATAAAAACGTATTATGTGAAAAAAAATAAAAATAGAAAGTTATTATGCATATCACTTCGTACAACATTAGTACAAGAGTTGGACCATAAAATATCTTAGGTTTTTGTTACTAGCATGTTTTTATTTTTATTTTTTTATTTTGGTTTGGGGGTTTGGGGGGGGGGGGGGGGGGGGGGGGGGGGGTGAAGGGGGAGGAGATGTTTGTTTCTTTCTATTTAAAAAAATTAAAATGGCGTATGAAATTTGTTATTTGTTAAGCAAAAAGACCAAGGGATAAGCAAAAAGACAAAGGGATTGCGTTTTCACAATCCCACTATGTAAAGTAACTCCTACAAATGGATCCTACTTTTTAGCATATCAAAACGGTACAAATAATATATAATATATGTATTCATGATAGAGACACCTTTCATGATGTATCAATGATACGTCTCTTTTGTGAGTCATCATGGTGGTGACGAGACAGTAATCAATACGGTGTAGTAATTCATGATGTAGTGCTTCATAATCATAACACATACGATGAACATGGGAACGTGCATGATGAAGTTAATAAGAATGTTTATTGACAATTTCGAGGTAAAGGATCAGTTAGTAACGCTAACACTACTCTTTCAATTAATTGGTCACACGTTATATTCAAATCATTGAAGAAATTTCATTTTTCATTTTATCACCATTGATAATATTATGTCCAGTGAGATTTTTGAATCTACAATCGTTATATGTCGGTCATACCAATAATGCATTATATCTACTCTATTTTACATAGTAAGTGAACCGGCCTACTCGTGAGATATTCGTAAAGGAGTTTGATTCGATTCGTTTATTTTTCGAGTTCGAGCTCGAGTCGAGCTACAAGTATAAATAACCCAGCCAAGTTCGAGCTTCAAACTATGGTAATCGAGTTATTTAGGATATATTAAATAATTATTTAATTAATCATATTGCTAATTTTTGTTGATAAAATAATAGTCAAGTATTGAACGAGTTGTGCTTAATATTGCAACATTTTATAAAAATTAAATAGATTCTGAAAAAATCATCGAGTTTATGATATGAGTTGAATTATACCGAGTTCTATACGAGTTCGATTTTGCTTTTTTATAACTCAATCAAGCTCGGGCCGAGTTTCAAGTCTGAGTTTTTTAGTCAACTCAACCTGGCTCAACTACACCACTAACACTAAGAGGTGCTTGTATCAAAAGCTAGTAAAAATAGATGATTATAGCACAATACAATGATGCAACGTTATTCCCGCAACCATTCTGACTCAATACACTTTTACTCCATCGATTATAATATAAGACCTAACGATAATAATGCAGACAATCATGATCAATGATGCACAATCCTGTTATATTACTCATCGTGTCCGAGTTATTGTGACGATAACATTATTAGTCTATCTTTGATTAATAATGATATATCATACATATATATATGATTCATCAATTGTAATAATGTTATTGGTCAGAGGTAGATTAAGCAATCTTGTTGTCACAACAGTTCAAACATAACATACTTTTACACTATAGATTATAATTGTTTATATCATGATTTATTGGGTTATACATTATTTTCAATGATATAAAAATTTATTGTATCACTCGTTGTGTATCAGTGATTATGACAATAACATTAGTCAATCTATCTATGACCAATAATAATTGATGAATCATAATGACGTGGAAAGTGACACGTGTGGATGAAAATCAAATCCCTTTTGGACACGTTGATGAATCACATATTTTATCCGCTCCACAATTTTATCCAATTTCCCAATTTGGGACTGCTATTTATATTTTATATATATACATTCTTGTACAGTATATATTTCTGAAAAAATATTAGCTTTGCACCCGGTGCTTTCACTCTCTTTACCTCTGACGTTAACAATGGCGTCTCGCCGGATTTCTTCGCTTTTATATCGCACTTCAGCTTTTTCTCTTCCTCTGCTTTCCAGAGGTATGCTAATTGATCGATGTTTGTCTTTAATACATAGTTTCCTATGTGAGTTTTTGATCAGATACAGTAACACACTCTTTTTTTGTCCGATTCATTTGTTTTCCTTATGAAAAGCTTTGATTCAATTAAAAAAAATCAGAAGAATTATGTCTTGAGCATATACTTATGTTTGGTGTTTGATATGTATTAGTTGACTACTTGACTTTTGGTTCATTTCTCAAAAAAGGATATGATCCATTTTTGCTTAAACATTAGGTTCTTGAAATTAATGTTTAGTCTTGCTGCTTGAGGTACGATTGTGTCATTACTACTGTAATGTGAATAAAAAAGGCTTTGTAAATGTAAGCAAATGATTGGTGTGGTTTCTCTCTCTTTTTCCTATGTTAAATAAAGCACTTGTAGATATTTTTTTTTTCTGGATATTAAGACAATCATGGTGTTTCACTGTTTTGTCATAATAGGAATTTTAATCTACTGATATTTGTGTTGGTTTATTCAGGAAAGAGTTCAATCCCGGGCAGAGGAATTTATAGATACAGCACTGCAGCAGCAGCTGCTCTTGAAGAGCCTATTAAGCCACCAATTAGTGTAGACTATACTCAACTTCTTATCAATGGTCAATTTGTTGATGCTGCTTCAGGTTAGATTCATATTGTAGCTTAGGCATTTGAAAAAATGCGTTTCATTTTTGGATTTCGTGACACAAAATTCTGTTAACAGAGAGTGTTTTTTGTTAACCTGAAAAGCGCGTTTTTTGAAAGTCAGATCCTCCCTTGTGATGATTTTGGTACAAGTATAGGGTCCCTCTGGTGACATTTTACAGTGCTGTAAATGCAAAAACACGCGTTAGCGTTAAAAGACTTGTAATAGATTACTGGAATCATTGCTGTAGAAAGAATTATTCACAGAATCTTGAAATGTTTAACATATTCCAAAAGGCACAAAATTGTTTTCTTTTTAAGAGATTGTTTATTTCCTATTCAAAGTGTCGGTATTTGGGAATCAACGAAAATCTGTTGCAAGATACCATGGAGTAGTTTTGCTTCAAATTGTGACCCGTTTCATCAAAATCAGATGACACTCATTTTACACTGATGGTGCTTACGCAAGGATGATTTTGTATGACTTTCATGTTCTGTGATATAATGTATATATATATATATATAGAGGTAAAACGTTATGTTGAACATGTTGTTAAAGTGTCCCACATTGGGAACTTGTGGTTGTTTCACCCACCATATTAAGAGATGGACTTCCCTCACCTCACAACCTAGGTTTTGGGGATGAGGCCCCTCCTCTTATATGGGTTTGGGCCTAGATTTTCTACATGGTATCGGAGCCACCCTTTATTGTTCAAGTGTTGGGCCTATTTGTTGGCCTTGTGTGCCCGGCCCACACTTGAGGGGGCGTGTTAAAGTGTCCCACGTTGGGAACTTGTGGTTGTTTCACCCACCATATTAAGAGATGGACTTCCCTCACCTCACAACCTAGGTTTTGGGGATGAGGCCCCTCCTCTTATATGGGTTTGGGCCTAGATTTTCTACACATGTTTAACCCTTCATGCAATGGGCGCATTGTTTCGTATAAACAAATGTATCCATTGGCGTTAGAAACCATGTCCAATCCTCGTTTTGTTGTGGGAAGGTGTTAGCTTTATTGTATAAGTATAACGATAGCAAACGATGCAAATTTATTGAAATATCTAACAACCATTGCACCAAATTCACAGGAGCACATTCACCTTGTATTCTTGTATTTATCCTATTGCTTGCATAGTTATTAACTTCTATAGCTTTGCAAATCAGGAAAAACTTTTCAGACATTGGATCCTAGAACGGGGGATTCAATTGCAGATGTTGCTGAAGGTGATGCAGAGGATGTCAATAGAGCAGTGGTAGCTGCTCGCAAGGCGTTTGATGAAGGACCATGGCCAAAGCTGACGGCTTATGTACATTACTGGTGCTTTATCTTTGTTCAGTGCTTGCATAAAGAACAATTTTTTAATCTTTGTATACTATATGCAGGAAAGGCAAAGGATAATGTTGCGGTTTGCAGATTTGGTAGAAAAGCATAATGATGAGATTGCAGCATTGGAAACATGGGATAATGGCAAACCTTATGAACAGTCGGCTAAAATTGAGGTTCCCATGTTTGTACGCCTAATGCGTTATTATGCTGGTATGTTAAAGTTGGATATGCATTTTAATGGCGGTTTAGCATTTTAATGGCGGTTTTGAGCCCTCAGTTTCCGGGACCGATTGACCCGATTAACTCAAAGTTCAGAGTTCCGCTTGGGTGGCGTAGAGTCTTACTCTTTCTTGGAGTAAGAGTTTGGCTTGAGGGGCCCAGAGTCTGACTTTTACTTGAAGTAAGAGTTTGGCTTGGGTGGCATAGACTAGTTTGGCTTGGGTGGTGCATAGTCTGGCTCATACCCGGGGTAAAGGCCTAGCTCAGGTCGGAGTAAAGGTCTAGCCTCAGAGAGAATCGAACATGCGATTTTCCTAGGCAGATTTGCAAGTCATTAACTTTTTACGCCAAAGCTGTTGGTTTAGCATTTTCCGAGTTGCATTTCATATCTGTTTTTCTTAAACACTTTCTTGATTTTTGTCAAATGGTTTTCAGGTTGGGCAGACAAAATTCATGGGATGACTGTTCCAGCTGATGGACCTTATCATGTCCAAACTCTTCATGAGCCAATTGGTGTTGCTGGTCAAATTATTCCATGGAACTTTCCTCTTTTGATGTTTGCTTGGAAGGTTGGCCCTGCATTAGCGTGCGGGAACACCGTTATCTTGAAGACAGCGGAACAGACACCTTTGTCTGCACTTTATGTTGCAAAGTTATTTCATGAGGTAACCACAGCTCAATATTCCTTCTTTTAGTATGTAATGGGGTCCTTACAGCAATGATTATTGAACTGCAACATGATACTTCCTTTTAATTTGTTTCAAAAAAAATAAAAAATTAGGTACCATACATATGTGTTGTAAATCTACGATGCATGGATACTCATGTTTGTTAGCGAGTCATGTACACGATATGGATGCGCATCAGATACTTAGAATGCACGTCTAGGGCAAATTCATTATTTTTAAAAGTTGGATACGAGATTCAAATACGCATATCCATAACTCAAGTACATGAAATGAAGGTACTCTTCGAGTCTTTAAGGGAGGCCGCAGGAGAATTAATGTAAAGATTCTCAAAGTGAAGGAAAACCACCAGCAATAAAGAAAATATGCTAAAAGTTCTTTTATTTTATGATTTTTATAGTTTGGTCTTTATAGTTTCAATATTCACGTGTATTTCTCCCACACCCGTATCCTTTTATTTTTCAAATATCAAGCACCCACCCTCCGACCTAGATGTAAACGGCAATCCTGGCTTCACGTTCACAGCTTTATCTCTGCTTAAACTTTCACTATTCTGGTGCCTATGCATTCACTATTTCTCTGGTTAAATTTTACAATTATGTTGCCTATGCTGAAGTCTGTTGGGAACACCACATGTTTCCTGTATAGTTCACTACCCTGTAGCCAATGTCGCCTGTTTTATTGTTTACTATTGAGGATCTTCCTGTCTTGCAGATTGATATTTGTTTTTTTTTCCATGCCTAAACATCGTGTCAGACAATTTCTTCAGAGTTTGTTCTTTGATCTGCTCATATTTGTTTCAGGCTGGGCTTCCCCCAGGTGTTTTAAATATTATTTCTGGCTTTGGTCCCACTGCTGGTGCAGCTCTTTGCAGTCATATGGATGTAGATAAGGTGAGGATAAATATGTTTGGCTGTGTTCATGTGTTTGATATGCTTCTTCTAGTTGTAAAAGTCGACTATATGGTCTACAATCGACATTTAAATATTGATTGTCACAATCGACCTTTTGAAAGTTGATTGTGTAGTCTTGAATCGACTTTTTAAAAGATAGTAAGTGTGATACCTTTAACCATAAACCATCTCCTTTTTTTCCCCCTCTATTGTTTCTCCTAACTGTCTAAGGTTATCTGTTAACACTTAGATTTTGCTTCAGCTTGCTTTTACTGGTTCAACAGAGACAGGAAAAATAGTTCTTGAATTGTCTGCTAAAAGCAATCTTAAAACAGTAACATTAGAACTTGGAGGGAAATCTCCATTTATTGTTTGTGAGGATGCTGATGTGGACAAGGCTGTGGAGCTAGCCCACTTTGCTCTTTTCTTCAACCAGGTAGTACCACCTGCTAGGTTTTTCTATATCCACTTCGATGGGGCCCAGTACTTAATTTTAAAAGCATGTCTTGTTACATTGTCTTCAGGGACAATGCTGTTGTGCTGGTTCTAGGACGTTTGTCCATGAACGCGTTTACGATGAATTTGTGGAGAAAGCAAAGGCGCGTGCCCTGAACCGCAGCGTTGGTGATCCTTTCAGAGAGGGTATGGAGCAAGGTCCCCAGGTAAATATTTAAAGCTAGGTGATGTGTTTATTCCATGCAATCAATAAGCTGCAACTTTGTGTATTGAATACTGAAAACGTAGACGAAAGGGTTAAAAAGAAGGGCATCTCTAGGGGTACGGTTGTGGCACACAGTGACAACTGACGTTTTCACTGTGGATCTAGAGCTGAGAATCGACTTTCTGTCAGCTGATTGTTTTCGATGTGGTGACTTTTTCCAGGTGGATTCAGATCAGTTTAAGAAGATATTAAAGTATATTAAATCCGGTGTCGAGAGTGGAGCTACCCTAGAAACCGGGGGTGAGAAGATTGGTGAAAAAGGCTACTATATTAAGCCCACTGTTTTCTCTAACGTCCAGGTATCTTGAATTTTTTTAAGGTACAATCGTTATTACAAGTGGTTTATTCTCTTTCACACGGTAAGAGTGCGTAATGGTGAGTTGGACACATCATACGACCATTGTTACAACTTACAATAGTCGTACCATAAAATTTACCCTTCCTTTGACCACAATGCCTACTTACCTTAGAGCACTTGCAGTAGACACTGTTAAAATCTTTTTAAAAAGTCTATTTTAGATATTTCAATTTACAGATTTAGGAAAAATATCGCTGCAGATACTATATTTTTTTTTACTGTAAAATACAGATTCTGTAAAATTTTCTTTACATCTATCGTATTCATTCAGATTCTGTAAATTTTTCTTTATACATCGCATATATAAACTAGAATATTGCGTATTTAAAACTGTAAAATTTAGAATTCGCTTAGAGGATCTGATTCAACTGCTCCCTAATTGCAGGATGATATGCTTATTGCAAAAGATGAGATTTTTGGCCCTGTGCAGTCCATCCTCAAATACAAGTATGTAGTCAAAAAATCTTGTCATGCATTCATGTTTTCATACCATAGATTTAGAGTAAGGTCTACAGAATCTGTATTTTACAATACAACCGATGTATGAAGGTTATACCAAGTGGTATGCATTACAAATTTTCATTTCTATCCTCTCACACACAATGAAAAGTGTATTATGTGAAAGAGGGTAAAAAATGAAAAGACTCTATCGTATGCCAGTATGATGATGCAGATGATTGTTGATGAAAATACATGTTATACACTTTTGTCTCTCTTTTTTTCTTGTTGCAGGAGTCTAGATGAAGTGATAAAGAGAGCAAACGCCTCGAGATTCGGGCTCGCCGCGGGAGTCTTCACGCAAAACCTCGACACGGCGAACACGTTAACACGAGCGTTGAGAGTCGGATCGGTTTGGATAAATTGCTTTGATACATTTGATGCAGCAATCCCATTTGGTGGATACAAACAGAGTGGACAAGGTAGAGAAAAAGGTGAATACAGTTTGAAGAATTATCTCCAAGTGAAAGCTGTTGTCACCCCTCTCATAAATCCAGCTTGGCTATAAATAATATTTCTCATTTATTTATGCTTTTAAATAATAATAAGAAAAATAATAATGATGATGATGAAATTTCACATGAATGATTCTGATTTTATTATGTAAGAAATCATGAATTTTATAGTTTCTGATTGATTAATCAAATCGATTTGGCACCTGCATTTCAGCTTCTTGATCGTTAATATTAGCGTATACATATACGTGTATACGTTAATATTAATGTATTCTAAAGTCATAATGTTAATTTATCGAGCCAACGTATACGTATAGTATACGTATTCCAAAGTCTCGATGTTAAAGTATATGTTACACTCTACATTCAGGGGGTAGAACTTTGTATCTTGACAGTACGAATAAAACATATGTTTTCCTCTCGCCCATTCTAGACCCGTGTGTTGTTGTTGCGATAGCTGCGCGAATTCGTGCCCGTCTACCGGGTCCAAACTCGAGAGACTACTTCTTGAGCAAGTAATCGAGTCGTTTTGTTGTGGCGGTAACACGCAACCTTCCATTTCGACCCCTTTTAGTGACGCGATAAAAGGGGCGTATTGGTAATTAACGGGGTATTTTCCTCCGTGTGTTGCCCATATTGATCCGTCCCAAATCGTTGCGAAAACCGACATCGGTTTCGATGGATAAACCGGAGAGATTGCTGCATTGTGGATTATCTCTCTTACTGGTACATTGTCCACAAGAAACCTGTATATATAAGCAGATGTTAGTAAATTATATATTTAAGGGTAATGATATTGTTATTATCCTTTTTACACAATATATTTCATTATCAAAATTACACCGGTACGGATATGTGGATACACGATACGCATGTATGAGCAGGGGCGGCACCGCCCTTTGCGGGTGCGAGGCAGCTGACCCCCTAGCTAAAAATATATTTATAATGGTAAACAATAAGGATTATAAATATATATATGAAATTGAATCTGGTTTTATGTATTGACTCATTGTTTTCATGTTTTGACTCCATAATTAGTTGTATAAAATTGAATATACAAATCTGTATTAAAAGACAAAACAAATCGATAAATTTCTGATCTCTATTGAAAATTCTCGGGGCCGCCCCTATCCGGAACACATTCAAGTTTTAAGGAATCGCAAATTTGTCTCAAATATGCATCCTAAATATATTGTGTATATCCATGTCGGATACGTATTGGATACATACATGACATGTTATCAGACATGAGTATCCATGCATTATAATTCACTACATGATGTGACAGTTGTCTAAAGAGAGGTCAAACTGAAACAACATGCAAACCATTATCATCTATCCATCATAGGTTGCAAGAAAAAGGCTACTATATTAAGCCCACTGTCTTCTCTAACGTCCAGGTTGTTAGTAATATCATCCGCAACGGAAGCGATTTAAGGATCTAGATCTATAAAATACACGTAATAAAACAACTAGATCTACTCTACAAGGGGGTTGTAGAACATACCTCTTGGATCTCAAAATCCAAGTAGAAGAACCGCAATAGGAAGAACGAACAAGGTGTGAAGAGCACCACGATCTTCCGTACGTGTGATCCAAGCAACTCCCGGTGGAAGGAATTCTCGACTCGAACCCCTCCGATATGCTACCCGGAAAAATCTCCAAGATTTTCCTCTACTCACCCTTGGCCGAAAATATTTTCTTCTCTCTACTATAGGGAGAAGTCGAAATTTTATGTGTGTGTTAAGGCTTGGAGAACTATCTTTATATAGGAGAGTAAAACTTAGCCTCCAAAGATTTTTATTTATCAAACAAAATAAATCCTTTAATAAAAGATAATTCCATAATATTCTAGAACAAATCTAGAATAATATTTATCTTTATTATTTACCATAAATATTTATCCAATAAATATTTTATGCACATGTCTTATTAATCACAAGAAAACTAATTTCTTGTTCCAAAAAATAAGAGGGGGGGCGAAATTTATCAAATTGACCTAGTCAATATTAATTTTGCCATCACACAACAATTGAGCCAAGATTATGGAAAATGTCTTTTCCACATATTTAATTATTTAGCCCAACTAATTTAATAGTCTACTAAACAATTAATTCACATATCGTTTTAATAAAGTCCAACAAGAACTAAATTAATATCATTAGGATTCGACGTCCGAGAATAGCTATGCTTTATATTAGGAGGCACGTCGGGGACCATGGACTAATAATCGGCGGCTCCGATAAATCAAATAAATAATTATCTTACGAACGTAATAATTATATTCGATAAATCAATCACAGGGAATATGCCACCATAATCCCGTGATCGCACTCCTCCGATTATGAGATTATATTTATCTCCTCACGAGAACAATAATAAGCGTCCATTGATATAATCATTACATATAGATTAATCCTCCATAGATCGTTCATTCTAAATCGGGAAGTTACCGTTAACCCTTTCTAGAACCTCTTATCCTTATTTACCATTAACCCCCTAGTGATCAATTAATTCATACAACTCACTCGGTAGCTAATCGGTGTAATATGAACTCCATGGATCGATCGCCTAGGATTAACAAATAAGGGAACTGTCTATCTACTTCCATAAATGGAAGGAATGGATTCCGTATCCGTGATAACACGGACTACTCACCCAATCCAAGATACAATGCCAAGATGGGGTAATTCGGACCACGGACTCGGTGTAATCCTTAACCGTCAAGTCAAACTTCATACCGATTCAAGCGGTTGATCGTGATCACCTCGGGATTAAGATATATCCATAAATATGATCATCCATTGATTCGATAAGACTTCTCGATTACGGAATTATATCGTGAACTCTAATCAAATCGGTCCAAACCCCTATATGATATATCTATAATATATAAATGCCCCATTAGGTTCTCTTAACCGAAAGTCCGGATAAGACAATCACACCTATTGTGTTCGGGCGCATTAATAGCATGTTAAAGGAGAGACCCGATACTCTCGATTAACTTCACTACGGGCTAATTGTATTTTAAGTACATCTTCACTAACTCAATCCTCCCGTGTATATACCATACACTGAGTTAAGTGATTACATAAACGATATACTTAGGGTTTTCTGTAGTGTAAATACTATTGTCACATCGGTGATTATGAGAATAATAAATATGAATAACAATATCTTGATTTTTTTTAAAGGTACAATCGTTATTACAAGTGGTTTATTCTCTTTCACACGGTAAGAGTGCGTAATGGTGAGTTGGACACATCATACGACCATTGTTACAACTTACAATAGTCGTACCATAAAATTTACCCTTCCTTTGACCAGAATGCCTACTTACCTTAGAGCACTTGCAGTAGACACTGTAAATCTTTTTTAAAAGTCGATGCATGAGTTAGGTCTCAAACTTCCCAAAATCCCAGTAGCATGGTGTGACAATATCAGTGCAACCTTCTTGGCTCAGAACCCAGTATTCCATGCCAGAACAAAACACATTGAGGTTGATGTTCATTACATTAGAGATCTAGTCCTTAAAAAGATCATTTATGTGCAGTTTATTCCATCAGCAGATCAACTAGCAGACTGCTTGACTAAAGCTCTACCTTCAGGCCTGTTCAGTCACTTCAGTCCAAGTTGAATGTTGTTACTCCACCATCCACCTTGAGGGGGGCTGTTAAGAATATTAAAGATGATAAATAATGTCTTGGCTGATTGATTATGTGTAATGATATTGTGATGACATGTGGCACACAATATCCTAGATTAGATTCTCTAGTACTATTCTGTTATGTTGATTAGTATTTAGTTTTGTATCCTTTCAGAATTAATGGCAAGAAAATAATTTCCATTTCTATCAATTATTCTTCTCTTGAGCATATACTTATGTTTGGTGTGTGATATGTATTAGATGACTTTTGGTTCATTTCTCAAAAAAGGATAGGGTCCATTTTTGCTTGGACATTAGGGTTTTGAATTTAATGTTTAGTTTTGCTGCTTGAGGTATGATTATGTCATTACTACTGTAATGTGAATAAAAAAGGCTTTGTAAATGAGAGCGAATGATTGTTGTGTTTTCTTTCTCCTTTTCCTATGTTAAATAAAGCACTTGTAGTTTTTTTTTTCTTCTGGATATTAATACAATCATGGTGTTTTGTCATATTAATACAATCATGGTGTTTTGTCATAATAGGAATTTTAATATACTGATATTTGTGTTGCATTATTCAGGAAAGAGTTCAATCCCGGGAAGAGGAATTTATAGATATAGCACTGCAGCAGCAGCTGCTCTTGAAGAGCCTATTAAGCCACCAGTTAGTGTAGACTATACTCAACTTCTTATCAATGGTCAATTTGTTGATGCTGCTTCAGGTTAGATTCATATTGTAGCATAGGCGTTTGACAAAATGCGTTTCATTTTTGGATTTCGTGACACAAATTTCTGTTAACAGAGAGTGTTTTTTGTTAACCTGAAAAGCTCGTTTTTTGAAAGTCAGATCCTCCCTTGTGATGATTTTGGTACAAGTATAAGGTCCCTCTGGTGACATTTTACAGTGCTGTAAATGCGAAAACACGCGTTAAAAGACTTGTAATAGATTACTGGAGTCATTGCTGCAGAAAGAATTATTCACAGAATCTTGAAATGTTTAACATATTCCAAAAGGCACAACATTGTTTTCTTTTTAAGAGATTTTTTATTTCCTATTCAAAGTGTCGTATTTGGGAATCAACGAAAATCAATTTCAAGATACCATGGAGTAGTTTTGATTCAAATTGTGACTCGTTTCATCAAAATCAGATGACACTCGTTTTACACTGATGGTGCTTACGCAAGGATGATTTTGTATGACTTTCATGTTTTGTGATATAATGTATATATATAGAGGTGAAACGTTATGTTGAACATGTTTAACCCTTCATGCAATAGGTGCATTGTTCGTATAAACAAATGTATCCATTGGGATTAGAAACCAGGTCCAATCCTCGTTTTGTTGTGGGAAGGTGTTAGCTTTATCGTATAACAATAGCAAATGATGCAAATTTATGGTAATATCTAACAAACATTGCACCAAATTCACTGGAGAACATTCACCTCGTATTCTTGTATTCATCCTATTGCTTGCATAGTTATTAACTTCTATAGCTTTGCAAATCAGGAAAAACGTTTCAGACTTCTATAAAAACTTGTCGATTTTCGGATCTCAGTGGAGGCCGGGCATCCCCCTTTATATGCTGGGTCCGTCCCTGGTGGTGACGAGACAGTAATCAACACGGTGTAGGAATCCATGATGTAGTGCTTCATAATCATAACTCATACGATGAACATGGGAACGTGCATGACGAAGTTAATAAGAATATTTATTGACAATTTCGAGGTAAAGGATCAATTGTAACGCTAACACTACTCTTTCAATTAATTGGTCACACGTTATATTCAAATCGTTGAAGAAAATTCATTTCTCACTTTATCACCATTGATAATATTGTGTCCAATGATATTTTTGAATCTACAATCGTTATATGTCGGTTATACCAATAATGCATTATATCTACTCTATTTTAATCGGTCTACTCGTGAGATAATCTTAAAGGAGTTTGATTCGATTCGTTTATTTTTCGAGTTTGAGCTCGAGTTGAGCTACAAGCATAAATAACCCAGCCAAATTCGAGCTTCAAACTATGGTAATCGAGTTGCTCACAAGTTATTCAAGATATATTAAATAATTATTTAATTAATCATATTGCTAATTTTTGTTGATAAAATAATGGTCGAGTATTGAACGATTATTGCTTAATATTGCAACATTTTATAAAAATTAAATAAATTCTAAAAAAATCATCGAGTTTATGATGTGAGTTGAGTTATACCGAGTTCTATACGAGTTCGATTTTGATTTTTTATAACTCAATCAAGCTCGGGTCGAGTTTCAAGTCTGAGTTTTTTAGTCAACTCAACCTGGCTCAACTACACCCCTAACACTAAGAGATGCTTATATCAAAAGCTAGTAAAAATAGATGATTATAACACAATACAATGATGCAACGTTATTCCCGCAACCATTCTGACTAAATACACTTTTATTCCATCGATTATAATATAAAACCTAACGATAATAATGCAAACAATCATGATCAATGATGCACAATCATGTTATATTACTCATTGTGTCCGAGTGATCGTGACGATAACATTATTAGTCTATCTTTGATTAATAACGATAAATCATACATATATATGTATGATTCGTCAATTGTAATAATGTTATTGGTCAGAGGTAGATTAAGCAATATTGTTACGACAACAGTTCAAACACAACATATTTTTACACTATGAATTATAATTGTTTATATCATGATTTACTGGGTTATACGTTATTTTCAATGATATAAAAATTTAGGAAAAATTAGGTAAAAGTCCTATTTTTTCTCTTTAATAAAGCATTAATCCTGAGTCAATTTATTAGTTGCAATAAAGACAATAATTTTTCGTTCGGACTAAATTATCCTTATTTAATAACGCTGCTCATTCAACCTGGGTCCTCCCTTCTCTGCCGCTTCTTCAAACATTTCTTCTTCTTCGATTTGCTATCAGATTGATCGTCAATTGATCTTCCATGACTCAAATAACTGCTGTTTTGCTCGCCTAAACCACAACTCTAGGCGACACTTGGTGCCCACTATTTTCCTGCATTTTCTTACCCGGGTTTCTCTTCCTCCGTTCAAGGACTTGCACTATTCTCAGAGAATGTTTGAACAATATCCGAAACCGAATGTTTCTTTGTATGCTGTATTGATTATCCAACAAATAAGGGCTTATTCGTTGTCTGATAGTTCATCGGTAGTTGGGTATGATTTGTACAAGGAAATGATTCATTCTGGTATTTCAGATAATGGGTGTTGTTCTTTATCTGCAATTAAGTGTTGCATAAAGATGAGTTTTTTTTTAATGAATTACAGGTACATGGAAGGATATTGAGAGTTGGATTGAATGCTGATTGTTATTTGTTTTGTACTTTGATGGATTTCTATGCTGTGAATGGGAGGTGCCATGAAGCGTGTAAAGTGTTTGATGATATGTCTTACAGGGACATTGTTGCTTGGAATTCGTTGATTTCTTGCTATTTACAGAACAAGCGGACGAGGGATGTTTTGACAGTCGTTGAAATGATGGAAAAGTATGCAAAACGTCGGCCAGATGAGGTTACTTGCTTGTTTGCACTTGAGGCTTGTGCAAATCTAAATGCCTTGGAATTTGGTAAAAGGGTTCATGGTTATATTAATGAATGTGGCTTGGATGGCTCTATCCGAGTTCGTAATGCACTTATAAAGATGTATTCGAGATGCCGGTGTATTGAGAAGGTAAATGAGGTTTTTCATGGCATGGTGAACAAAGATGTAGTGACTTGGAGCTCAATGATTTCAGGACTAGCTAGTAATGGACATGCCAAAGATGCTATTGAGACATTTAGGCAAATGCAGAGGGAAGGTGTTCATCCCGATGAGCAAACCTTTACCGGAATCCTTTCAGGTTGTAGTCATTATGGATTAGTGAATAAAGTAAAGTTTCTTTTTACTCTGTGTGTTCTTAATTTGAATTTTGAGATTGAGGAAGCAAATTTTTTTGTTGTTGTCTTTTTTTGATTATTGGAAGGGATCCTATCTAGTATTTATGGGAATTTTCTGCTTTGGTGAATCAAATTACTCTGAAGAGGCTTATAAGGAAACATCCATTACTGCAACACTACTCATTTTCAATGCTAAAAAAAAAAAAAAAACCACAACCACAATTTACATGTTTCAGTGATGTTTTTGTGCAGCATTTATGTGCTTATATTAGTTGTATCCTTCTATCATTTCATAAGCAGAATTTTGAATGTCCCAGTTCCCGGATTTTTCCACTTCCATTAAGGACATGGAAGCTTTACAGGGGAGGGTATTGTCATGTATAGTTGAGATAGCAGTTGGTATTTGATAAAGCTATTTGGGACCATGAACATATTGTTGAGCCAGAACTATTTTGGAGTCCTCCTTAGTGTTAGTAGGATTATGAGTACATATAAGGATGATCAAGTTGAAATGAGTGGATTATCAATGAGATTTTAAAGCCGCTTGAAGTTTTCAAAATATATGCCATGTTTGCATTTCAGCCTGGAGTTTGGAAAGTTGAGCAATGTGGTTGTAAATAGGTGACCTGAAGTTTAGAACAAGTTTTCCATGTTTGATATTCCGAAAATCGATATCGGTATCGATCGATCGATCGATGTGATATCGATATCGTATACGATGATCGCATGCATATCGTATCGGTAATTCCTTATATGAGCCAGATATGTGTGCCTTGAAGTAGTCAGTTGAATTAAGACTTAAATTATACTGGTTACCTGTCTTGAAATAGTCTCCTTATTTTACTAGTTGCATATTTTGTTCCATTTCTTTTTTGGGGCTTTAGTTTCTGCCATTTTTGCTGTTTTCTGCTATTATGGGTGTTGATTTGAGGGGGAAAATGTACAAAGTATGAGGTATTACTTTTCGGCTATATTTGCTTTGTTGAATTCTCGTTGTTGTTGGTGTTAATTTGAGTGGAATATGTAAAGATTGGAGCTTTATTCTTTCGTCATTGTTGTTTTTTTTTTGGACCGTTCTTTCTTCCATTATGGTTTGCCATTTTTGATGTTTATTTGGGCCTTAATTTCGCGCCAATTATTGCCGATAATTTAAGAGAGATATGCAAAGATTGGAGCTTTACTTCACTGCAAATATGAGGAAAATATGCAAGAAGCATTTTGTTGAAGGTTTTTTTTTTTGCTTTATATGAGCCTTATATGATATTGTGTCACTTGAATTAAGCCCTTAAATGAGCCTTGTATGAGCGGATATGTGTGCCTTGAAGTAGTCACTTGAATTAAGCCTTAAATGATACGATACGATATCGTTACTACGATACGATACTACCGATCGTTATCATATCATTTATCATATCGATACGATTTGTGTTAGTGTAAATGCTGCGATTAAATTCGGCATTCAAATACTACGTCGAAAAGGTATCAAACGCGGTCTCAAAATGAAGATAAAAAAAATGAACTTTGGTGAAACAATTTTGATGAGCGGTGTTCGAGATCAAAAGTTACGGTCGTTTATAAGAAAAAAACGCTCCGATTAATACAAATATTTTTTCGTCTTTCAAAATATACGTCGAAAAGGTATCGTATTTGGGCTCAAATTGAAGAACAAAAAAAAACATAAATTTTGGTGAAAAAATTTCGATGATCGGAGTTGTAAATCAAAAGTTACGAGTGTTTGAAAAAAGAAAAAAAAAAAAAAACATATAAACAACTACAGTAAATATATATGCAAACAATACCATTGAAGCTACGCGCGTCTCATAAAAGGGTAATTTTGTCCGTCTGAAATTGTTTGTCCTTTTTGCAACTAAAAAAATATGTGTGTCCTATTTATTCATTTTGTGCTAAAAAAAGGACTTTTGACTCTTTATCTCAAAAATTTATTTTATCATTGTTGTGTATCAGTGATTATAACAATATCAATCTATCTATGACCAATAATAATTGATGAATCATATATATAATGACGTGGAGAGTGACACGTCTGGACAAAAATCAAATCGTTTTTGGACGAGAGATTTTATGGTGCAACGGTTGTAGGAAGGTTATACCAAGTGGCATACATTAAAGCCTCTCATTTTTACTCTCTTTCACATAATACACTTTTATCGTTTAGAAATGAGTGGTTGTAATGTATGCCACTTAGTAAAACCTTCCTACAACGGTTTGTATTTTAAAATTTCACCTTTTGGACACGTTGATGAATCACATATTTTATCCGTTCCACATTCTTGTACAGTATATATTTCTGAAAAAATATTAGCTTTGCACTCGGTGCTTTCACTCTCTTTACCTCTGACATAACAATGGCGTCTCGCAGGATTTCTTCGCTTTTATCACGCACTTCAGCTTTTTCTCTTCCTCTGTTTTCCAGAGGTATGCTAATTGATCGATGTTTGTCTTTAATACATAGTTTCCTATGTGAGTTTTTGATCAGATACAGTAACACACTCTTTTTTTGTCCGATTCAATTGTTTTCCTTATGAAAAGCTTTGATTCAATTAAAAAAAAATCAGAAGAATTATGGCTTGAGCATATACTTATGTTTGGTGTTTGATATGTATTGGTGTGGTTTCTCTCTCTTTTTCCTATGTTAAATAAAGCACTTGTAGATATTTTTTTTTTCTGGATCTTAATACAATCATGGTGTTCACTGTTTTGTCATAATAGGAATTTTAATGTACTGATATTTGTGTTGGTTTATTCAGGAAAGAGTTCAATGCCGGGCAGAGGAATTTATAGATACAGCACGGCAGCAGCAGCTGCTCTTGAAGAGCCTATTAAGCCACCAGTTAGTGTAGACTATACTCAACTTCTTATCAATGGTCAATTTGTTGATGCTGCTTCAGGTTAGATTCATTTTGTAGCATAGGCGTTTGACAAAATGCGTTTTCTTTTTTGATTTTGTGACACAGAATTCTCTTAATAGAGTGTTTTTGTTAACTTGCAAAGCTGTTTTTTGAAAGTCTGATCCTCTCTTGTGAAGAATTTGGTACAAGTATAGGGTCCCTCTGGTGACATTTTACAGTGTTGTAAATGCAAAAACACGCGTTAAAAGACTTGTATAATAGATTACTGGATTGATTGCTGTAGAAAGAATTATTCACAGAATCTTGAAATGTTTTACATATTCCAAAAGGCACAAAATTGTTTTCTTTTTAAGAGATTGTTTATTTCCTATTCAAAGTGTCAGTATTTGGGAATCAACGAAAATCTGTTGCAAGATACCATGGAGTAGTTTTGCTTCAAATTGTGACCCGTTTCATCAAAATCAGATGACACTCATTTTACACTGATGGTGCTTACGCAAGGATGATTTTGTATGACTTTCATGTTCTGTGATATAATGTATGTATATATGTAGAGGTAAAACGTTATGTTGAACATGTTTAACCCTTCATGCAATGGGCGCATTGTTTCGTATAAACAAATGTATCCATTGGCGTTAGAAACAAGGTCCAATCCTCGTTTTGTTGTGGGAAGGTGTTAGCTTTATTGTATAAGTATAACGATAGCAAACGATGCAAATTTATGGAAATATCTAACAACCATTGCACAAATTCACAGGAGCACATTCACCTTGTATTCTTGTATTTTTCCTATTGCTTGCATAGTTATTAACTTCTATAGCTTTGCAAATCAGGAAAAACTTTTCAGACATTGGATCCTAGAACGGGGGATTCAATTGCAGATGTTGCTGAAGGTGATGCAGAGGATGTCAATAGAGCAGTGGTAGCTGCTCGCAAGGCGTTTGATGAAGGACCATGGCCAAAGCTGACTGCTTATGTACATTACTGATGCTTTATCTTTGTTCAGTGCTTTCATAAAGAACATGTCTTTTATCTTTGTATACTATATGCAGGAAAGGCAAAGGATAATGTTGAGGTTTGCGGACTTGGTAGAAAAGCATAATGATGAAATTGCAGCATTGGAAACATGGGATAATGGCAAACCTTATGAACAGACGGCTAAAATTGAAGTTCCCATGTTTGTACGCCTAATGCGTTATTATGCTGGTACGTTGAAGGTGGATAAGCATTTTATTGCTGGTTCAGCTTTTTTCATCTTTTTTTTTTTTTTTCCATAGAGCTCCTGTGTCCGAGGACCAATTGACATGACTAATTTGGAGTTTGCCTTGGGTGGCGCAGGGTCTTACTCTTGCTTACTCCGAATACGAGTTCGGCTTAGGTGGCACTGGCTCTTAATTGGAGTAAATTCCTAGCCCAAAGCTCTTTAAAATGATGCCTCAAGAGGGAATCGAACATGCGACCTCCTTAGGCATTCCCAAGTCGTTAACCACCGACACCAAATTGGTGGTTTTTAGCATTAGCTAGTGAACATTTTAAATCTGTTTTTTTTATCAGTTTCTTGATTTTTGTCAAATGGTTTTCAGGTTGGGCAGACAAAATTCATGGGATGACTGTTCCAGCTGATGGACCATATCATGTCCAAACTCTTCATGAGCCAGTTGGTGTTGCTGGTCAAATTATTCCATGGAACTTTCCTCTTTTGATGTTTGCTTGGAAGGTTGGCCCTGCATTAGCGTGCGGGAACACCGTTATCTTGAAGACAGCAGAACAGACACCTTTGTCTGCACTTTATGTTGCAAAGTTATTTAATGAGGTAACCACAGCTCCATATTCCTTCTTTTAGTATGTAATGGGGTCTTTACAGCTATGATTATTGAACTGCAACACGATACTTCCTTTTTACGGTTGTCTAGCAGCTTCGTTTCAAAAAAAAAAAAAAAAAAGGTTTTCCCTTTTTTTTGTTGGTGTTGGCTACCATACATATGTGATGTAAATCTACGATGCATGGATACTCATGTTTGTTAGTGAGTCATGTACACCATATGGATACGCATCAGATACTTAGAATATGGGTGACTTTGTTATTTTCAATTGCTGGATATGAGATTCAAATACGCATATCAATAACTCAAATACATGAAATGAAGATACTCTTCAAAAACTGAAGAGAGACCGCCAGAAAACTAATGTAAAGATGCTCAAAATGAAGGAAAACCACCAGAAATAAAGAAAATATGGTAAAAGTTGTTTAATTTTATGATTTTTATAGTTTGGTCTTTATAGTTTCAATATTTACGTGTGTTTCTCCTTCTCCCACACCCGTATGCTTTATTTTAAAAAATCAAGCACCTCTGACCTAGATGTAAATGGCAATCCTGGCTTCACGTTCTCAACTATATCTCTGCTTAAACTTCCACTATTCTGGTGCCTATGTGTTCACTATTTCTCTGGTTAAATTTTACAATTATGTTGCCTATGCTGAAGTCTGTTGGGAAAACCACATGTCTCCTGTATATTTCCCTACCCTGTAGCCAACGTTGCCTGTTTTATTGTTTACTATTTAGGATCTTCCTATCTTGCAGATTGATATTGTTGGGTTTTTTTTTTTTCGCCTAAATATTGCGCCAGACAATTTCTTCAGGGTTTGTTCATTGATCTGCTCATATTTGTTTCAGGCTGGGCTTCCCCCAGGTGTTTTGAATATTATTTCTGGCTTTGGTCCCGCTGCTGGTGCAGCTCTTTGCAGTCATATGGATGTAGATAAGGTGAGGATAATGTGTGTGGCTGTGTTCATGTGTTTGATATGCTTTTTCTAGTTGTAAATGTAAAAGTCGATTATATGGTCTACAATCGACATTTAAACGTTGATTGTCACAATCGACCTTTTGAAAGTTGATTGTGTAGCCTTGAATCGACTTTTTAAAAGATAGTAAGTGTGATACCTTTAACCATAAGCCATCTCCTTTTTTTCCCCTCTATTGTTTCTCCTAACTGTCTAAGGCTATCTGTTAACACTTCGATTTTGCTTCAGCTTGCTTTTACTGGTTCAACAGAGACAGGAAAAATAGTTCTTGAATTGTCTGCTAAAAGCAATCTGAAAACAGTAACTTTAGAACTTGGAGGGAAATCTCCATTTATTGTTTGTGAGGATGCTGATGTGGACAAGGCTGTGGAGCTAGCCCACTTTGCTCTTTTCTTCAACCAGGTAGTACCACCTGCTAGGTTTTTCTATATCCACTTCGACGGGGCCCAGTACTTAATTTTAAAAGCATGTCTTGTTACATTGTCTTCAGGGACAATGTTGTTGTGCTGGTTCTAGGACGTTTGTCCATGAACGCGTTTACGATGAATTTGTGGAGAAAGCAAAGGCGCGTGCCCTTTAATTTTAAAAGCATGTCTTGTTACATTGTCTTCAGGGACAATGTTGTTGTGCTGGTTCTAGGACGTTTGTCCATGAACGCGTTTACGATGAATTTGTGGAGAAAGCAAAGGTGCGTGCCCTGAACCGCAGCGTTGGTGATCCTTTCAGGGAGGGTATGGAGCAAGGTCCCCAGGTAAATATTTAAAGCTAAGTAATGTGTTTATTCCATGCAATCAATATGCTGCAACTTTGTGTATTGATTACTGAAAACGTAGACGAAAGGGTTAAAAAGAAGGGCATCCCTAGGGGTACGGTTGTGGCACACAGTGACAACTGACATTTTCACTGAGGATCTAGAGCTGAGAATAGACTTTCTGTCAGCTGATTGTTTTCGATGTGGTGACTTTTTCCAGGTGGATTCAGTTCAGTTTAAGAAGATATTAAAGTATATTAAATCCGGTGTCGAGAGTGGAGCTACCCTAGAAACCGGGGGTGAGAAGATTGGTGAAAAAGGCTACTATATTAAGCCCACTGTCTTCTCTAACGTCCAGGTATCTTGATTTTTTTTAAGGTACAATCGTTATTACAAGTGGTTTATTCTCTTTCACACGGTAAGAGTGCGTAATGATGAGTTGGACACATCATACGACCATTGTTACAACTTACAATAGTCGTACCATAAAATTTACCCTTCCTTAGACACTGTAAATCTTCTTTTTTAAAAGTCGATTTTAGATATTTCAATTTACAGATTTAGGAAAAATATTGCTGCAGATACTATATTTTTTTTTACTGTAAAATACAGATTTTGTAAAATTTTCTTTACATCTATCTTTTTCATTCAGATTCTGTAAATTTTCCTTTATATATATCGCATTATATAAACTAGAATGTTGTGTATTTAAAACTGTAAAATAGAGAATTCACTTAGAGGATTTGATTCATGTGCTCTCTACTTGCAGGATGATATGCTTATTGCAAAAGATGAGATTTTTGGCCCCGTACAGTCCATCCTGAAATACAAGTATGTAGTAAAAAATTCTTGTCATGCATTCGTGTTTCCGTACAGAATCTGTATTTTACAATACAACCGATGTATGAAGGTTATACCAAGTGACATACATTATAATTTTTCATTCTATCCTCTCCCACACGGTAAAAAGTGTGTTATGTGAAAGAGAATAAAAAATGAAAGACTGTAACGTATGCCAGTATGATGATGCAGATGATTGTTGATGAAAATACATGTTATACACTTTTGTTTCTTGTTGCAGGAGTCTAGATGAAGTGATAAAGAGGGCAAACTCCTCGAGATTCGGGCTCTCCGCGGGAGTCTTCACGCAAAACCTCGACACGGCAAACACGTTAACACGAGCGTTGAGAGTCGGATCGGTTTGGATAAATTGCTTTCATACATTTGATGCAGCAATCCCAATTGGTGGATACAAACAGAGTGGACAAGGTAGAGAAAAAGGTGAATACAGTTTGAAGAATTATCTCCAAGTGAAAGCTGTTGTCACCCCTCTCATAAATCCAGCTTGGCTATAAATAATATTTCTCATTTATTTATGCTTTTAAATAATAATAAGAAAAATAATAATGATGATGATGATGATGATGAAATTTTCAGATGAATGATTCTGATTTTATTGTGCAAGAAATCTATGAATTTAATAGTTTCTGATTGATTAATCAAATCGATTTGGCACCTGCATTTCAGCTTCTTGATCGTTAATATTAGCGTATACATATACGTGTATACGTTAATATTAACGTATTCTAAAGTCGTAATGTTAATTTATCGAGCTAACGTATACGTATAGTATACGTATTCCAAAGTCTCGATGTTAAAGTATATGTTACACTCTCTACATTCAGGGGGTAGAACTTTGTATCTTGATGTATCTTGACAATACGAATAAAACATATGTTTTCCTCTTGCCCATTCTAGACCCGTGTTTTGTTGTTGCGATAGCTGCGCGAATTCGTGTCCATCTACCGGGTCCAAACTCGAGAGACTGCTTCTCGAGCAAGTAATCGAGTCGTTTTGTTGTGGTGGTAACACGCAACCTTCCATTTCGACCCCTTTTAGTGAAGTGATAAAAGGGGCGTATTGGTAATTAACGGGGTATTTTCCTCCGTGTGTTGCCCATATTGATCCGTCCCAAATCGTCACAAAAACCGACATCGGTTTCGAGGGATAAACCGGAGAGATTGCTGCATTGTGGATTATCTCTCTTACTGGTACATTGTCCACAAGAAACCTGTGTATATATAAGATGCAAGTATATGTAATTTATATATTTAAGGGTAATGATATTGTTTTTTTGGGTAATGATATTGTTATTATCCTTTTGACAAAATATGTATCATTATCAAAATTACACTGGTACGGATAAATGAATACAAGAAACGCATGTATGAGCAGAGGCGGCACCACGGGTACGAGGCAGCTGACCCCTTAAAAATATATTTATAATGATAAACAATAAGGATTTGTTTATAAAAACACAAATATATATGAAATTGACTCTGGTTTTATGTATTGACTCATTGTTTTCATGTTTTGATCTCATAATTAGTTGTACAAAATTGAATATACAAACCTATATTAAAAGAAATAAAAAAAGACAAATGTCTAACCTCTATTGAAATTTCCTGAGACCGCTCTTGTCTGAAACACATTCAAGTTTTAAGGAATCGCAAATTCGTCTCAAATATGTATCTTAAATATCTTGTATATAGCCGTGTCAGATACGTATTGGATACATACATGACATGTTATCAGACATGAGTATCCATGCATTATAATTCACTACATGATGTGACAGTTGTCTATAGATAGGTCAGACTGAAACAACATGCGCGGATTTAATTTGTCATATCAAAATAACAGTGACGGTAACATTAATCTCTATTTAAACACAGTACGCATCAACACGACAATAAAACTTGCGATAAAAACGAATTATAAAGTATGTTAATTGCAATTAAAATATGATGAAATTGAAGAATGAATTAATCTTTACTTACACAATATGGTGATTGTTCCAAAGGATGGTATAGTCATGAAAAGCTTGAGTAGGATCAAACCAAAGGTAAAATTTCTCTTCTCTCCCTGTGCTCACACTTCCATTCCCATACAAATTTGTTTGCATTATCCATTCTCTTCTCTTTTCATGTCCAAGCAACTCAATATCAATCTCATCATGGTTGTGTGGATATAAATCAGCATTTGATAACTGTATATCATCATATCATATCAAACTAATTAGTTAACTAAATTTCGATTAATTAATAAAGGGATTATCAAAATCAGAGGGTCCATCAATTTACTCGCTTTTACTCTGATTCAATGAAGAAATTTTGGTGGGCCTATAGTTTTTATAATACAAAATAGTGAGGTTTTACGTGTAAAATAACACGTAATATTTGCATCCATTTCTAAATAAAAACCGTTTTAAACCTAATAATTTGTGTTATATCAAGACAAAGTCAAAGTCTTGAATTTTATAAAATAAAATTTACAATATTCATCAAAAAAAATTAATATGTGTGAAAACTTTTTAAAATACATGCTCTTTTTCAGGGACGAGGTAGTATTATCTGATATTCATTTTGACTATTCACTTAGCTAACTACATTTTTCTCACCATTGATTATAGTGATACACGGATCAATTGTGACAATTTTTCTATTTTTAAAGTTAATACATCATTTTATTATGACATGACAAGACAAAACACAACTGCTTTGCTTAGTCTCAAAGTCAATCCTTTAAAAAGTCACTTATTTAAAGTAAAGGACGAAATGCTTTATTGCACCGGCTACCACCACCATTATTATTATTATTATTATTATTATCATGAAAACAAATTGGGTTGTATATGTGTATCGTACGGATACTCTTATTTACATCCAAAAAAAAAATAATATTTTTCTATAAATTAAAAGTGATTTATAGTAGAAAATGTGGATATATAAGAGGATGTTTAAATGAAAAGACATGTAAATGAGAATGCGTATATATACGCCATAATTAACGTAGAAGTGTTTTATGTAACTATTTTGTCGTGTAAAAAACATTTTCGATAAAAAGAGTAATTCCTCAACAAACAAAAAAAAAGATAAAAAGAGTAATAATAAAATAAAAACTTACATAAAAAGCAATAACAATGCCAGATGTAAAGCCAGCAGGGAGCTTCATTGCAGCATTAAAAAACCCATAATAGTATCTCTTCTTTGAGCTTAATCCAGCCCCTGCATATTTGGGGAGGTGGGGTGGGGTATGGTGGGGGTACGGGGGTAGAGAAATGAACCTTTTCACGAAAAAAAAAAAGAGATGAAATTTTCTTTTGTGGAAAGTCTTTAACGAGGAGTTTCATTTCATACGTAATCAATCAAAACCGGCATGTATGTGACATTAATTATTTGTTGTTTGTATCAGTTTGTTGTCGTATTTCGATTGATTACATGTATAAATTCTGTTAAGATGTTAACCTTACGAGTGATTTAAATATCTTGAATCTTCACTGACATCACATCAACCTATTTTCTTGACATTACATCGAGGTTTAACAATGTAAAAAGTCGAACCTCATGTATGACTCATGTATAAGGTTCGACACTTCCACTTTAAACAGGTCGAGTGTATATATATATATATATATATATAACTTTCAAAAAATCGAATTTTATCGATAGTTTTATTTTCTTGACATTACATCGAGGTTTAACAATGTGAAAAGTCGAACCTTTATCATGTATATTCCACTATCATCGAGTTGTGTGTAAATATATATATATAACTTTCAAAAAATGATAGTTTTATGGTTGTTTATAGTTTTTATAAAACACATGATTGGTTGTTTGTTTTTATACACAGGAGTCCATCAAAAATCTTTTATTTCTTATTGGCTTGACATAACAACTAGAATTGTGTTCTGAATGATATTAAAATTTGTGGAACTTCATATATGAAATTCCAATTTACGTGGGTACATATTTAAACAATAAGAAAAAACACAATATATAAGTGAAAATGCATGATTTATGGAACTTAAATTAATTACTTTTTTCAAAAACAAAAAAAATTGTACCACTCAAAAAAAAAAAAAATTTAATTACCTGTAATTTTGTCCAAAATAAGATCAACACTTGTTCCATTATCATTAAACTTAACATTAGAACTCCCAAAAGAAGCATAATATTCTTTATTTACAGCTTCACGGCTGAACTCTTCCGTCACATTCTCCACAGACGGCGGCGTATAAACCGCTCCGGTGCCGGAAACACGACCGATGTTCATCATGCAGAAATTCACCAGAAAAATCAAAATCAAGAAAATTTTGTTATGAAATGTTGCCATTCTTGAAGAAAAAAGAATGGTGGAAAATGCTGAGAAATAAATTGATCAATCAATTAATGTAAAAGATGAGCAGAAGAAATTTCATTTCAAGCCTAGTTGGTGCAAGCTGGCTGAAGAATTTGGTGATACACACACGTGTATATATATATATATAAGATGAGTATGACGTCTTTGAGGTGACGGGAGCCACCTATATTGACTGATGCTGCCAGAAAATGGTTCTGCCCACCTGCACCTCTTTAGTGACTCAACACCTGGTAAAGAGAGGAACTGTACTTGACTTCCCGATAACGGCCCCTGGGGGCTCAGTTGTCTGCCCCGTAACCTCTCGCCCCTGGACTCGTGTCCGACTCTCTAGTAGATCGGACGTCCCCAGCTTCTCGACTTTGGGAAAAGCTTTGAACCGAACCTCGGACGATCGCGCGTTCGGGATGAGCTCCCTGACTTGTACGATTCTGTGGTAGTAGGAGCTCGGCCACCGTCCCCGACCTCCGTAGGTCGGCTTCAACAGTCCGGTTAGATTCGGCCAGGGCCCGTCCTTAATCTTATCCCTCAATAATTAGGTGACGGCAAGAGAATCTTGAGCCATAAAGGCTCCAATCTTTATCACCTAATACGAGTATTCAAATATCATAATTATCTCCACTACAAAAAACTGGGCTTTTTGCGACGGAAGGTTATCGTCGCAAACTAGACTTATTCCGTCGCAAATCCTAATTTGCGACGGTTTTTGTTTGTCGCATTTTTAGTCGCAAAACCGAGTTTTTGCGACGGTTTATCCGTCGCAAATTATTTGCTACGAATGTTGCGACGGATAATAACGTATTTAATTTTTTTGAAAAAATACAGTTTCCGTCGCAAAACAATGTAAACTCCGTCGCAAACAATTGTATAATCCGTCGCAACAATTTTATAAACCGTCGCAAAAATGATATAATCCGTCGCAAAAATTGTATAATCCGTCGCGAATATTTTTTTATTAAATAATTTTTTTATTTTTAGATCCTTACATATCCGTCGCAAATACATTTTTCCGTCGCAAATGCAACTTTGCGACGGAATATTTCCGTCGCAAAAGTTAAAATTAATCAGAAAATTATGGTCGTTTTTGCGCGTGCCGGCCAAACCACCGCCGCAAAACAGCCATAATTTTCCCCGGTAGCATTACAATTGCTACCGGCTATCAACAACAACAATATAAAAGGGGATACGATACCAAAATAAATAAAACGATATGTCAATGGGGATATGTCAAAGGGGATAAAACGATATGTCAAAGGGGATACGATAAGCCAAAATAAATAAAAATGTATAAAGCAATATGTCACCCAGTCAGACCCGGTGTACTACCTAAACCCATGTCACTTCCTCCAGGTCCGTGATCGATCGGTCATCTCTCTTTGCCGCCTCGTACCCGGGTTGCATCCCTCCGGAGGGATGCCGCCAACCGCCGGGTAATCCACTCCTCCATCCGCGCTAGTCCGTCTTCCCGACGCTTTCGTCTCTCTCTAGCTCCTCCAACCTCGCCCGTGTTTCGCATTAATCTGTCTTTCTCTCGCCATCTCCCAGGTGAGACGGGTGAGTATGCCCGGAGAGTATGTCTCGGCGGATGAGTGTCGAGCGAGCAGCAGCCCGTCGTAGTACATGGAGGCAAACTCGACCCCATGCCAAAAACTCTCCCCTTCTTGTCGTAACCACCGGCGGCTTCGTAATAAAGACGCGACTCGTCGACGGGGGTGTCGAGCTGCGTCTCCCGGGCTTTCGCCTTCTTCGAGGTGAAGACGTCCCGTAAAGTATGATATAAATTTGTTAGTAACAATAATTACATGATATATATATAATGTATATATAATATTTAGAATACATAACGTACCAAGATTTTCTCAAACTTCCTCGAGACGAAGTTGCCCGACTTCTTCTTCTTCGAACTAGTCACCAGATCTCCGACTGATAGGGGCACTTCTCTATTGTCCTCCATGGCCCGAGCGAAATCGATAACGCCGCGTCTGCCCATAGCATGTGTCCTCCATGGTCAAAGGTTCGACGTCAAAATAATTCGGAGGCTTTGCCGGATAACAAAGTACCCCCAAGTACCATTTTCCAAACGGGTAGAACAAAGACCCTTTCGAGGACCTTATGTATGTTATGCTTATCATGTAAGCACATACTTATCATCATTTCAATCCAAATTCAACAAACCAATTCAACCAACATCCGGTTTCTAAACTAAGCATTTTCAACCAACATCCGGCTTTGCACATACTTAAGCATTCAACAAACCAATTCAACAAACCAATTCAACCAATTCAACCAACATCCGGCTTTGCACATACTTAAGCATTTTCCTAACTTATCTAACTAATACACATAAGTAAGCATTTTCTAACTTATAATTACTACACATATATATCTATAAATCTATACTACATATGATACACTATATAAAAAAATATAAATAAAAAAAAAAACATAAAAAAAAAACGAAAAAAATAAAAAAACGAAAAAATATATTACATACTACAATATACAAAAATTACATACTACAATATATATATACAATATAAATTGAAAAAAAAAAATATATATATAAAAAAAATAAAACTGTACATACATATACATATACAATATATATATACATAAACATACATACATATATATATATATATATATATAAAACGAAAAAAATATATATATATATACATATATGATATACGCGGCGGGGGAGGGGGAGGGGGGGAATCGGGTCCGGGGAGAGGGGGGTGGGAGGGGGAGGGAAGAGCATACCCGTGGGTGGGCGCGGCGGTGGTGGGAGGAGGTGGCGCCGGAAGAGCTTCGGCGGGGGGGGGGGGCGGCGGGTGAGAAGAGGGGGGAATGAAGAAGAGAAATGAGGAAGAAAAGGGATTCTGCGATTGATATCCGCCGTTTTGCGACGGAATTTCATGTCCGTCGCAAAATAACCCTAATTCCGTCGCAAACATATAAATTCAGAATAATAAAATAATTTTATAAAATTTTATTAAATTTTCCGTCGCAAATTAATAAAAATTCCGTCGCAAACTTGCCCGCCAAGTGGAAAAATTGGTCCCGCCAAATGTACCGTCGCAAACAATAAAACATCCGTCGCAAACGTAAATTTGCGACGGAAATAAAGTCCGTCGCAAAAATTCCGTCGCAAAACTGCTGTTTTTTTGTAGTGCTCCTATCATCAAGGAGATTGGTCAATCATAATCCTTTTTCCTTAGGGAGTACGTCAATCAGTGTCCATCACAGACACGCCACATTGAACCCTAGGGCATAAGCCCCTCTATATAAGCCATCCTAAGGAACTACGAAGACTTGATTCCAATTTCCACAGTTGGATACGTAGGCAGCTTGAGAAACAACACACCTCAAATGCAGTCTAAAATACCCCTAAAATACATCTCCTCGTTTTTACTCTTCACATCCTGGGAATTTATCCAGACTACCATCAAGAGTGATAACCCTAAAGAAGAAGACGATTTTTGGATCGTCATTGACAATAAAGATTTTGTATGTCTATGCCCTCGATGCAAAAGGCGATATCTAACGCCCACAAGGTGTAACATCTCGACTTTTCAGAAAGGGTAAAATAGTAATTGGACATACCCACTACGACCTAATTATTATTTATCCTATTTATTTAATTAAAAAGGATTTAATTAAAGGGATTTAGTTGTTTAATTAATGAATTTAATTAAATGGCTATAAAAAGGAAATAATCCCCAAAATAATTTATTAGTTTGGAACGCACATACTGAAGGGGAAAAAAAAAAGAAGAAGAAGAAAGGAACGGCGGCATCAAATGGAGAAACGACGCAGAGAAGCTTTTGGAAATGGAGAACGTAAACTTCAACCGTGTGACAAATCCGTTCATCGTTTCAAGATGCCACGGAAGAGAAAAGTGATCACCGCGAAGAGACGCAACTTTGGAAAATAACATCTCGTAATTTCGTAAGTTTTCAGTTTAGCCCTAGTTTTTTGTAACCGTTAAGTTTGATCTTCAAAAATTCGTATCTTTCAATCCGTAGCTCTGTTTCGCAGCCATGAGTAGTCGAAACGATCGTCTTGGAGCGTAGATTATTCTAAAATTATTTTGACAGCAAATAATCCAGGTAATCTTAAATTTTATTCACACTTTTGTATTTCGGTTTTTGTCAAGAAGATAGAATTTTTAGGTTTACTTGTTGTTTAATTAGGTTACAAGTTAAAGGCTTAGAAGTTCAGTGTTTTCTTGAAGGTTTTGGATCAGTTTTGCTGGAAATTAAGGTAAGCGGCTCTTCCTAATGAATAATTATAGTTTTATAATGATAGGTTGAGTTTTTGGTGTTGTTTGGTGATAGAATTCATGCTAAGTTGTAATTAATGAGTTGTGATATGTTTTGGTATATTTGTGTTGAGTTTTAAATTTCTATTTTTGATTCAATAACATTAATTAAACATGAACAAGCCCCGATTGAGTTTCTGATGCGTTTGGTTCCGGCACCGGACGTACTCTTAAAGGGAGTTGAAGTTCGGGACCGTCGGAAGAGCATGAAAGGGCTTGTGCTTTGATGAACTAGAGTTCATCAATGTCTGTGTATTTGCTAGGCCTTTTCCGTGTCTAGTGGTCTAGGAAAGAGAGTAGAATGTGTGAGGGAGCTTACCTGAAAACATTTAGGTGGCTAGATAACAACGGTAAATAATTACATATGTGTAGTAAAAGCTAAAACGTCACTTATTCTCGGTTAGGCACTATTTCATATCGGCGATGTGATACGTTCATAAAAGGTGAACAACGCTACTGGCTCAAAAGGCTGAATGGTAGTGGAGGAAATTCACCGAACGTATACGCATACCGGGGAGACCCTGGAGCTAATCGGTGCTAAACACCGTTAGTTAGGAAGTATATCTTCGGGCTGATGAACACCATGCGTAGTGTCCTTGAGTGATGACGTAACCAAGATAAGCTAAGCTAGAAACGTATAGTCACGACATGTTGATGGACATGAAGTGAACCCTAGATTGAGTCGCTCTCATAAAGATAATTTAATAATCATAATAATAACTTTTCGTTGTATAACTTAGTTATTCATTAGCTTCTCACTTTTACTAAGTACTTTGTACTTATCTCCTTTGCATTTTCTTTTGTATGCATTGTGGGGTGAGAAGACGAACAGACTGACCACGAGTTTGTTGAGGACTACGAGGAAGACTTTCAACGATGCTTTGTTTTACTTTTAATTCTAGACTAGACAAGTTTTACTTTCAAGACACCGTACTTTGTAATCTTTGAAGAATCGTTGTTGTAAGTTAATTATTTCCATCTTTAGAATGGTTACTTTCTATTCTTAGTAGCATTTATGTTTTTACCCAAGTCTTTTTAGCTTCCGTTTGCTTTATTTTGATACGACAACGTAGAGGCTTGCGTATAATATTAGATTTGTTTAATGCTATACGCGCCAAACGTTTCTCTTCCGGATAGGGGCTCGGTATCTGGGAGCGGGGCGTTACGAAGGGCCTATATCCCGACCTGACATATATAATGGTGAGTGGCTAGGTTAATTATATTGATTCTGTTAGGTGTAGTGCCCGAAAGACAATTATCTAATTGTTTTAGGACAGAATTAATAATCCATCTTATTATATGCATGTATGCTTATAATTAAGACACTACTGAAAACCCTAAGTACCTCGTTTATGTAATCACATAACTCAGTGTATGGCTATACACAAGAGGATTGAGTTAGTGAGATGTACTTAAAATTAACTTAGTCCGTAGCGTTGATTAATCTGAGTACGGGTCTCATGATTAATATGCTAATAATGCGCCCGAACACTTTACGGTGTGACAGTGTTATCCGGACTGTCGGTAATAGGGTACCTAGTGGGGCATTTATATATGATGATAATGATATAGGGTTGGACCGATTTGATTTGAGTTCTCAATATAATTTCGTGATCGAGAAGTCTTATCGAATCACAAGATGATCATATATGGATTAATCTCAATCCTGACGTGATCACAGACGACTGCTTAGACTAGGGTAGAGTTTGATGTGTTAGTAAAGATCACTTCGTAGAATGTGGTCCAACACTTCTCGTTGACTCTATTTTAGGATGAGTGAGTAGTCTGTGTTATCACAGATATGGAATCCATTCCTTCCCTCGGTAAGTAGACAGACAGTTCCCTTATTTGTTAATCTTAGAAACTGATCAATCAGCGGAGTTCATATTATATTAGTTATGAACTAATTGATCACTAGGGGGTTAATGGTAAATAAGGATAAGATGTTTCGAGAAGGGTTTACGGAGATATCCCGAATCGAAGCGAACAGTCTATGGAGGATTTATCCGTATGTAGTGATTATATCAGTGGACGCTTTCGACTCATAGTTGAGTGTAAGTTATCTACATTCGCCTGAGTTCAGTTTCGGGTTTATGGTGGGGTAATCCCGGAATTAATAGATTGAATATTATTGTTCGGTCTGACGAATAATTTTATTTAATTTATTGTAGCTACTGAATATGAGTCCATGGTCCCCGACGTGGCTCCTAATATAACATATAGGTTTTCTCGTCGTTTCACCTCAATTAATATTAAATAGTTGGATTGGACTGTTTAATAGATATGTGGATTAATTGTTTAGTTCGACTAGATAATTAAATACATGGAAAAGAAATTTTTCGTGGACTCGGCCCAATGTGATGAAAAAATGTGTGTGGCCTATTTCCAATTAGGGTGGGGCGCATTTGAGTATTATTTAATTAGAGAGAAATTAGTTTTCTTGGATAATTATTTAATATGTGATTTAATCAATTATTTGTTAAGTGATAAATCATGGAAAATTAGATAATATATTTATTTATCCTAATTTGTTTGGGATATATGTTATATTTATCTTTTATTTAAAATAAGGATTAATCTAATAATTATCTCTTAATTATTAAATCCTTAGAGGACAATGATTAATCTCTTATATAAAGAGAGTTCTCTCAAGCCTTATACAACATCACAAATTTTGAAATTATTGAGAAGTATTAGGCTTTGATATTTCGGCCTAAATACTAGGGTTTCGAGTTGGGATAATCCTCGGGATTATTCCGGTAGCATATCGAGGAGGTCAAGCGGCTTGAATCACCATCCACTTGGTGTTGCTTGGAGATACACGTCGGAAGACGGTGGCTTCTCAATTCTTGGATCTTGGATCTCGGATTGTTCTTGGTGTTTATTCACAATAAACAGGTAAGCAATCTAAACCCCCTCGTAGGATTAGATCTATTTTATTCATGTGTTTTGGTTGACTAGATCTAGATCTTGTACTTTCCGCTGCATAATCGGGTGGATCTTTGATCCATCCGGCGATATTACATCTCACAAGTGGTATCGGAGCCTTTGATCTATCAATCAAAGTATGTGAATTTTAGATCTAGGAGTGGAATAGCATGTGTAGATTACGTTTTTTTTTTTTTCGTTTTATGTTTGATTAATTCGAAAATTATCATGTTGAATGCCTTTGTGATTGTTGTGGTTGAAGAGATGGATTGTGTTGGTATTGTTTACCCGTTAGATCTGTTTTGTAGCTCTTTTGATTCGTATCAATTGGGCATAGGATTGTTGTAATTTATTTTATGTTGAATCAAAAATTGTAAAAAGAATGGATCTTTTGTATTTTTTTTTATTTTTTATCCGGGTCCGAGATAACGAAAATCATGGTGTTGAAGATCATCAAGAAGGTAAAACGGGAGGAGGCTGATTATTGTTTTTAATTTAAAAAGTCACGGCTTTATTTTTTTACCACCTGCGGCCAGTAGGTCTTTTTTTTATCACGGCAAAGGTTTTGCTTTATTTGTTTACGGCAGTATCTTTTTTTGGTTACCTAATTGTTTGGCCATTAGGTCAATCATGTTTTATTATTAAAAATAAAAATAAAATGTTTTTTTTTATATATCTGCCGAGGTAATTTAAAAAAAATAATATATATATATATATATATATATATATATATATATATATATATATATATATATATATATATATATATATATATATATATAGAGATATAACAATTCTTAATATAGATATATTTAAAATATATTGGTATATTACGGCCTCCTCTCCTCGTCGTTCATGGTTCGTGTCAAGATCGAAGGTTCGAGATCCGGAAGTTTCAAGATCAAGATTTGAAGACTTAGAATTAAATTTTTACTTTTCCTTAGAAAATAGGTTAGTCGGGGGTACCAACGGTCCATCTCGGTGTTCAATTTTTTCCGCATCTTTTTTCGTGTATGATCGAAATTATGTGATAGAAACCGGAAAATTGCCATGACATGCATCATATCATGATTTCACTCCAATGCATAAATGTAGCTAGTTTATTTCGAATAAATTAGGCATGTATAACTCATATAATTAGTTAAAAAGCTTATTTAATTAATATGTGGTAGTTAATAAATAAGTAACTAATTATAAAAACCGAAGAACTGGGTTTTGTCAATCGTTACGATTTTAGTGATAGATTCTCGGTGAATCCCACTTAGATAAATCGTTGAGTTTTCGGTGAACCCACCTTAAAGAGAAACGAGATAGCGCTTTGGTTGATAATTTAGAAATCAAAAAATCATTGTACACGGGTTCGGAAATGGTCTAACCATGGTTGGGAGAATTCAACCGAGCTTCGGCTCGATCGACTCCCCACCACGTGTGATGTACGTTACAGTGGTTCGACAAGACTTAGCATAGCCGATAAGCCTTCGGGCTAAACAGGGCTTCTCTTGCTGGATCAGCCTGAACTGTCACATATGTTCCAACGAATAAGATGGCGTAGGCTTGCCTACATAACCGACCCTATTCGGAGTACTTGATTTATTGTTTCTATTGTCAAGGCCGAAACCGCAATTAATAAACCCACCACTTTTTTCAAATTATTGAGTAGGAGCGGGGAAGGCGACAGCCAACCCCACGGCCTCTACTATAGATGCAAGCACGTGAGAGAATGGTGACACCTCGTGCCTCTTTGATTTCGGCCCCCTTCGGATGGTGTTTACCGCTATCAAAATTCAAGGCTTGGTCTCCGAAAGGATAGGATTTCGGGTACTCGTCGGGTCACTGACCTGCCCCTCGTAGGCAGACTCGGGGCGTACTCTGAGATCTGATATAGTAAGTCACACTCTTTATGGATATTTTCGAAATATCTAGGCTAGAAAAAGGAAGGTAATCAATGATTAAGGTCCGGGATGTCTGATTCCCGTGAGATGTTCGATTCTCGAAGCTTAATCATTGAGAGAGATTGTCTCAGTTTAACCATCATAGTGCTGATATCGATCCTCTCGGACAGTACTATGCGAGGTTAAATCCTTGGAATGGTAGGATAAACTTTTTATAGTTTATAACTCCTAAAATAAAAATCTAGTAGTGAAAATTTATTTTTTGAATTTAATTTTCTGTCATATTTTTTACAACTAAATCTCTAGGCTACTAAACTGTTAGTAATAGGACTTCATTAAAAATGTGGAAAGTAACAAGTACGTTGTAATTATCAATAAATGCAGTTAATTTTCGGAAAAGATTTTCTCTTGAGCCTTTAAGAACTTAATGACATAGTATATGTATGTCACTGATGTCACTAGTGTAAAACGAGAAACGACCGTACTTAGTTTACAAAAGATGATATAGGACTATCAGACAAATTCATTTAGTGAATTTTAAAAATGTAATTACACAACCAATTTCTAAATTGAAAAATTGGAAAATCATATACATAAGGCGTTGCTAGTTAGACGGTATTTGGAACCGATAAACTAGTGGGAGCCTTAGCCTTATGACTTGTTGTTTTTCTGAATCATTAGAAATGTGTAATAGACTGCACATGAGTTCCTCCATTTATCAGAAAAACAAGAATAAAGCGTTGCTAGTTAGACAGTATTTGGAACTGATAAACTAGTGGGAGCTTAGTTCTGAGTGATTTTCTAATCTTTGAAAAATCATAAATACAAAGTGTTGCTAGTTAGACGGTATTTGGAACCGATAAACTAGTGGGAGCTTTATTATGATCTCTCAAACCATTCGAACAACGTGTTGCTAGTTAGACGGTATTTGGAACCGATAAACTAGTGGGAGCTTTGGTCTTATGATTTGTCGATTAGAAAAATCGAATAGTCCAAGCTAGTAACACATCATTAGACATCCCACAGTTCAAGAGTAGTGTCTACTCAAATGAACTGCTAGTTCAAGACTGTTTCCATTTAAGGAAAGTCGAGAATGGGAAAGAATGTTTATACATGTTAGTCATCTAAACTAAGTAGTTTTAAGGCTAAACCGGAAAATTAATAAATTGGAAATTAGAGGATAAGGAAAGTGATTTCGGATCACTGACCAATGCATCCTTAGCAATTTTCTCAAAAGCTAAGTTCTTTGGAAGAACTAGGTAGCTTTGCATTAAACGATAAATAAAATAGACAACGGGCAGTTATTTCAGATAGCATAGTGGGAGTGATATAAGGAAATGAATCTCGGATACAATTCTTGAGTATCACAGAAAATTCATTTTCTGTTTTCGGATTCGTTGGAACGAACGTATTCATTTTCAATAGGATAATTTGTTTGTCTTATTGACGATGAATATTCATAGCACGAATCCAAGACTCAGAATTTTGTTTGATAAAGTCAGAACCACTAAGCATTTCTGAAAATGTATTAGTAACACATCTTAAAATATATAAACGCAAATGGTTTCCGTATTTCGATAAACGCTTCTTTCTATTCTATTAATTAGTGCATATTCCCTAAAGACAAGATCTGAAGATTGGCTTAGGGTGATTCCTATCTCCCAGTCAAAGGAACACTGTCTCAAAGGAACAATGACTAAGTTTCCTTTCAATCAGAAAAGGGTAATAGATTTAAAGAAGTAACATAGCTTGTTCATAACAACCTTCGGGGTCATATGAAAGGTACAAGCTAGTGGGAGCTTTTGAAGTAGTGACATCTTGTCTGAAAACTATTCAAGACTCCGGTAAGTTTATCCAAAATATTTGGAGGAAATCTCTGATTTCACCAGAGAAAGAGTATTCCATACTCAGAAATAGGTTATTGCGTAGTCTTCGGGACTAATGCTCGGCCTGCCTCATAATGAAATGTTTTCACTAAGGGATACACCATAAATTTGCCTTATATAGTTATTGATGTGCTACGATACGCTGCTGAACTCATTTAAGATATTGGTTGCAAAATAACGGTTTACCGAGAAGTCTACCTAAAAGATGCCTACGCATTTGTGGATAAGGAGTGAATTCGGTTCACCCCACTTCCATAAATAAAGGCATTTAGCACCGAGTGCTTGAAGGTAGGACTGGAAATTTTGCGTACACGTTCAGATCGTGAAATATCTTAATGCATTGAGTAAAGGTTGGTTATAAAACTCGCAAAATCAGAGAATGACGGTTATACTGTCAAACTCAGTCTGATAAAGTATATAAATAACAACCTTAGATCTTGAAGTATTTGTACTCAAGATGTTACTAAATGATTTGTTCAGTCCACATCCAACACCGGCAGTTGGTGATAACACTAATAAAAACTACTAAACTAGATCAGTATATCGATCCACCCCGAACGTAGTGGGAGTATGGTTTGTCCATTACCCATTGCAGGACCTTACTGTCTATCGGGTAGATTGATGACCTATAGTCCTTTATGGGCTGTGTAGGATCCTAATCATAGAGGTTGGTTTAAAAGCCATAACCCTGTGAATGGAGTTTAATATTCCAGTTCTGTTGAAACTCTTGTAGAACGACCTGAATATCTCAGGCCCAACGGGAGTAATTGGAACTACACGGAGAAGAGTCGAATGAATAGGAAAGTTTAACTTTCACCGTAAAGCTGAGTAATTTAGGGGTGATTCCCTAAAAGGTAGAGAGTTAACCAGACCGTGATCTCTCTTACCACTCAGTCTTGCTTGATTTCGTCAGAAAGCAGGAAATAGGGGTGATTCCCTAAGACTTCCTTGCCGAACAACAGAATCTGAACTCATTCAGAACAGAAGGGTTTTTGCTAAGAACAAATGACAGATTCGTTACAAAGCAGGAAATAGGGGTGATTCCCTAAGACCTTTTTGCGAGACTAACGGTATCTTAATTTATTTATAAAGAACCTTTGGCAGGATGCCTGCCATAGCTCATATCCTTTGGGGATTAAAGCAAACCTCTAGGTCATTTCAAAGTCATATATTTTAATATGTGGACTTGACCAGAATATTGATAAGTCTTTCGTAGACTGGGCTTCGATATTAGTAAAGTAGTATGTAGATTAGTGTTTGTGAATGGTAACACTGAAACTGTTTGAAACAACATGGGTATGTTATCTGAAGTCAGGGTCTGACATGCCATCGGGATTCATTCAAAAGGATTTGATACGCTCAAATTCTCGAGAATCGTTCATTGGCAATCCCATCCATTCACCTGGTTAAGATATTCTTGCATTTATGCAACATTCAACGATGTAGTCTACCCTACCTCTCAGGAATGATAATCTAAAGCTGCAGATGAATACTAAATGGGATGTTTAGTGAATCCTCAAGTCTCTTCGGGAGAATGAGGAATAATATGCCGGTATATTCAGGTGCAAACTAGAATATAAGTGATAACACTGATTCTGGCTTTAGGTCAGATTAAGGATGATCGTTAAGTCGATATTGTCCTCAGTGTTGACTCAAAGGTATATTGAATGTGTACCACCGGATTAGATGGAAAGGCGACGTTTCGATCCCAAAGATTGACTCAAGCCGCCAACCTACCTGATCAGTGTACCAAGTCACATGGTATTCGGATTCTAAGTACGCGCCGGGTCACTGACCTACCCTGCGGCGGCACACTCCGGTCGTGCTTGGAAGGATGAATTACTAAGATACGCTTGGAGGGTACAGATTTGAGGGATACGTCTCACTTGTTTTGAGCAAGTGGGAGAATGTTGTAGATATAGATATAAAGGGTGTGCTCTAAAATAATTAATCCACTTGCCTTTCGTGCAAGTGGGAGATTGTTAGGTGTAGTGCCCGAAAGACAATTATCTAATTGTTTTAGGACAGAATTGATAATCCATCTTATTATATGCATGTATGCTTATAATTAAGACACTACTGAAAACCCTAAGTACCACGTTTATGTAATCACATAACTCAGTGTATGGCTATACACAAGAGGATTGAGTTAGTGAGATGTACTTAAAATTAACTTAGTCCGTAACGTTGATTAATCTGAGTACGGGTCTCATGATTAATATGCTAATAATGCGCTCAGAATACTTTACGGTGTGACAGTGTTATCCTGACTGTCGGTAATAGGGTATCTAGTGGGGCATTTATATATGATGATAATCATATAGGGCTGGATTGATTTGATTTGAGTTCTCGATATAATTCCGTGATCGAGAAGTCTTATCGAATCACAAGATGATCATATATGGATTAATCTCAATCCTGACGTGATCACAGACGACTGCTTAGCTAGGGTAAAGTTTGATGTGTTAGTAAGGATCACTTCGTAGAATGTGGTCCAACACTTCTCGTTGGCTCTATTTTAGGATGAGTGAGTAGTCTGTGCTATCACAGATATGGAATCCATTCCTTCCCTCGGGAAGTAGACGACGCTTCCACTTATTTGTTAATCCTAAACCGATCGATCCGCGGAGTTCATATTATATTAGTTATGAACTAATTGATCACTAGGGGGTTAATGGTAAATAAGGATAAGATGTTTTGAGAAGGGTTTACGGATATATCCCGAATTGAAGCGAACAGTCTATGGAGGATTTATCCGTATGTAGTGATTATATCAGTGGACGCTTTCGACTCATAGTTGAGTGTAAGTTATCTATATTGGGCAGAGTTCAGTTTCGGGTTTATGGTGGTGTAATCACGGAATTAATAGATTGAATATTATTGTTCGGTCTGACGAATAATTTTATTTAAATTATTGTAGCTACTGAATATGGGTCCATGGTCCACGACGTGGCTCCTAATATAGCATATAGGTTTTCTCGTCGTTTCACCTCAATTAATATTAAATAGTTGGATTGGACTGTTTAATAGATATGTGGATTAATTGTTTAGTTGGACTGGATAATTAAATACATGGAAAAGAAATTTTTCGTGGACTTGGCCCATTGTGATGAAAAAATGAGTGTGGCCTATTTCCAATTAGGGTGGGGCGCATTTGAGTATTATTTAATTAAAAAAAAATAGTTTTCTTGGATATTATTTAATATGTGATTTAATCAATTATTTGTTAAGTGATAAATTATGGAATATTAGATAATATATTTATTTATCCTAATTTGTTTGGGATATATATTATATTTATCTTTTATTTAAAATAAGGATTAAATCTAATAATAATCTCTTAATTATTAAATCATTGGAGGACAAGGATTACTCTCCTATATAAAGAGAGTTCTCCCAAGCCTTATACAACATCACAAATTTCGACATTATTGAGAAGTATTAGGCTTTGATATTTCGGCCTAAATACTAGGGTTTCGAGTTGGGATAATCCTCGGGATTATTCCGGTAGCATAGAGGAGGTCAAGCGGCTTGAATCACCATCCTTTGGTGTTGCTTGGAGATACACGCCGGAAGACGGTGGCTTCTCAATTCTTGGATCTTGGATCTCGGATTGTTCTTGGTGTTTATTCACAATAAACATGTAAGCAATCTAAACCCCCTCGTAGGATTATATCTATTTTATTCATGTGTTTTGATTGACTAGATCTAGATCTTGTACTTTCGCTGCGTAATCGGGTGGATCTTTGATCCATCCGGCGATATTACATCTCACAGATTCAACGGTCCTTTAGGTGAGAGGACAATGACTCGGTGTTAATAATGAGTTACCATTAATTCAAAGCTAAGCTCCCACACCGTGGATGTCGGGATTCGGTCATTTTCAACCGTAACGGGATTAGAGAAATTTATGGTAACGAAGATATTTTATTAATGGATTTTGACACTTTAATTTTAGTCCATCATGTTTAGCTTTGTTTAAAAAACAACTCTTATCTTTTTGAATGACATTTTTGGTCCCCTAAGGTTTGTATTTTGTTTCAAATTTACTACAATTATACAATTAGCCGTCTAAGTTAACGTCGATTAAACGTTGAATCCGACCGCACCCACGTGTGATTTCATTTCCCATCTAAAATCGACATCCCCTATCGGATTCAATATTTAGTCGACGTTAACTTAGACGGCTAATTGAGTAACTGTCCTAAAATTGAAATAAAATACAAGCTTAAGGGGCCAAAAGTGTCATTAAAAACATAAGATTTATTTTTTAAACAAAGCTAAAATAGAAGGGACCAAAAATGTAAAAAAATCCCTTTTATTAATGTGTTTGATGTACGATGAAACTGGCACAGGGTGGATGAATGATAAGAATAGTGGAGTGGGGTATTAAGATGCATGGTATGTCTATGCCTTTTCAACATTAATATATAGGATTAAAGAAATTTATCATAACGAAGACATTTATTAATGTGTTTGCATGATGTAAGATTGGGATGAATGAATGATAAAAATAGTATAGTGGAGTAGTAGATGCATGGTAGATGTGGGGTTAGGTAGGGCGAGTGCGGGATCGTGGTGATGTGATGTTGGGATAGTAGGATAAGAGTGATGGATGGGATGGTAAGGGTGGTGAAATGGTGACCGGTGAATGTCGGGTGGTATGGATAGGTGAAAATGGTAGGTTAAGGTTGCTAGGATTGGTAAATGTAGGGTAGGATAGTTGAAGTGTTTAACATGTTAATTATCTTTATTTTTCATTAGCTTAAGTTTTTTGAAGATATGATAATTCAAAATGGTAAAATAAGGTTAGGTGGTTGAAGCCAGGGTAGGGTGGAGGTGGAGGTAAAGGTGGTGTAAGGATGATGAGGGTAAGGTTGGATGAAATGGTAAGGTAAAAGTAAATATGAGCCGGGTAAAGTAGGGTGAGATAATGTATATTGATGAAATGGTAAGGGTAGCGTGGTTGAAGGTAGGATAAGGCTTGACTTAGGTGAGGTGGATGGTTTTGTGGTATAAGGTTTAGATTATATCGGGTTTTATAATACCCTTAGTCAATTTCTGTACATTATGTCATTACAATCGTATGTTACGTCATAAACAACGTTTCTTCATGACAAATAACATCTACCTAAGTGACCTATTGTGAAGTCTTAAAGTCAAGTTTCATGACAACATTGCCACCAACACAGAGATGGATTTTGCCCCACCTCAACTCCCAACTTTAAAAAGTTGCCAAATTCGTATTGCGACAGATGCATGTTATTTCTAATCGTTTTTTCTCGACCTACTTATACGTATCCGTGCATTTGAAATCGCAAACATCCCATCTTTTTATCATTTTTCTCTCTACCTTTGCACAAAAATCATGTGCATGAAATGTACGTATGGTTTTTATAAAACAGTTATCAGTTTCAAATGAATTTTTTTCTTTAGAAAATGATAATCTGTGTACATTCAATCATTAGATCATATATTAATCAATGGAAAACAAGATAACAAAAACCTTTACATATCGAAAATTTATAAAATAAAGAATCATTTCATTCTTTATGTTATTTTATTATATTATTTTTTAAATGTGAATGCTAGAAGAAAGAAAAGTGCTTGGAATTTGGATGCAGAATTTATGACCAAGTTGGTATTTTAGTCCTATTATGCAGTTGGGAACTTTAATTGTTATGTTATTGTGGAGTTGTTGACACCAACCCACCTTTTATTATTATTTTATTATTATTATTATTATTATTATTATTATTATTATTATTATTATTATAAGTCACCTATTGTTCTCCACTTGCTCATTTAAACAAAAAATCAACCCGAAATCAACTCTACTAATTACCATCAACACGACGAAGATGAAGAACACAATGGACAACGACAACAATCGGTAGAAATTAATGATATTACGATGATAAAGAAAAACACATTTGCTAATTACTTGATATTAAGACATCATGTGAGAGACTTTACTATATTTGTCATTCATAAAAAACAAGGCAATACTTGAGTGCTAAAAAGCTGGATTCAATAGCTCCAAAAATAATAATGTTGGATTCAAAAAATATAAAATTGCATACCAACAAGAAATTGAAATTTTTAATTTAAAAAAAAGGTACATGTCGTTTCCGTGTAGGAAATGTATGATTGAGTACTATTTCTATTAAAGTATATGATAAATGTTATATATATATACCAGGAAAATAAACATTCGTGCCCCGCACGAGCGTTGCTCAGGTTTGTTGTCAACGAACCCAAAGTGTGTTCTGTATAAATTGTTCAAACAACTTTTTTTTTATAGTTAGAAACAACAAACGTATTTTATTAAATTAATCAGTATAAAGTACAAACCATAAACACGAAATCATTAACCTGCATGACCGAGGTCCAAATTATGGATAGTTATAACCCTAAGAGCATTAACATCAGCTTCTTTTTAATACATAGGGGTTGAAAGTCAATGACGTTTAACCTACAAGTCAAGCTGAGATACCCCCAGACCAAGTGGTTATTTGTTCTAGTATTCATCAGGACAATGTGTACAAGAGTTTATGTTGAATATCTTTCGTTCCCATAAAATATATATACGTGGGTTATATTGCCACGACTTTTTTTACTATCGGCACCTTTTACTTCAAGCGCTGAGAAAAATACATCTTTCGGGCATCATGATTATTTTTCATTTAAATAACGTCATTGACACCGACGTTATAATTATAAAACTGCCACTTGAACTGACGTTACTATCGAAAAGAAACGTTTGTGACATTGACGTTCCTAACGTGGTCCCGGAAATAGAAAAAATTAATTTAAAAAAAAAGATGTCACTAATAAAAATTGTGGTGCACTTTAAACGCACATATATATCGGGCATATATCGGGCGTAGAAAGGGTTTGGGTTATTATTTGGGCTCAATTTCAATGAACCATCGGTATGCAGGGCCCAAGGTTTTCTTAAAGCTGGAAAGAAGAAGGCCCATTAAACCCTTTGGAAGTAATGCATTTGCCTCCTTATGAAGGTGGGCTCAGCAATATGTGGGCTTCAACATTTGGTACACCACAGAATTGCTTCACACACGTGTGATATTTTTTTCGACTTCTATCGGCACCACGATTTTACAATTGACATATTTTTTTTCATTTAATTGACCACTACCCTAAATTGCTTTTCGGCACTGCGATACGCGCGTCAGTGCCCACGACGTGTTTTACACCAATGATATATTTATAACCGTATACTATTAATGCCACTGACGTTGGTATCGAAAACCAATGTCAGTGTCAGTGATGCCCGTACCGAAAACAAACATCAGTGACACAGACGTTGTGTTGCACAAAAATAATAAAAATATTATGGTGGTGCCAAAAGTAATTTTAAGGATGTCAATTGAAACAAAATCGTTGTGCCAAAAAAACCGATATTTTTTATTCTTTGGACAGGGCATTGTTGTTGACGTTTCTATCTAAATCACTGACAATTACGCTCGTTATGAAAAAAGATACCGCTAAATGATAAAAGTAATACAAATTATTATCATACACCACAAAAATAAAATTGCAGAAATTGTAAACATGTTTCATAAAGTTTATCTTACCAATTCTAGAGGAATTTGACCTCAATTCACAGTGTCGTCGTAGGGTAGGTCAAAGCAGATGATAATCAAGCCGAGACAATCTCAAGTCAATCGTAGGATAGGCGAAAACAAATGATAATCAAGCCGAGACAATCTCAAGTCAGTTATTCAAGTGTCAGAACATCGCGTGTTCTTAATTTGAACACCAACCACCCCTTAACCCCACCCCTTTTTAGAAACAATCACACACTAATTATTTTGAATTAAACAATAAACTATTCAGTAGCTTGAATGATATTTAAATAAACTAGTTTATGACTTTATAAATTGGATTAAAAAAAGAAGTAAATGTGGATTAATCACAAAATTTCAATGGAGAAATATCATGTTGTTATTCTCTTATTAAAAATTTATTCACTAAATCACGGTTTCAACACTCACATGTTTTTGCATTCCGTAGAAGGAAGGGAGCGGAATACATGTGGATACCTATAACGGTATTTGAGTATTTCTTTAGTAGCTACATGTCCGCCATTGAATTCATTTGATACATTATTGACTGAATTATTATTCAACAGTCACATGTTTTTGCATTCTGTATAAGGGATGAGAAAACATGTGAATACATATAACCGTAATTCAAATCCCTTTAATAGCTACCGGTCCGCCATCAAATGCATTCGTTATATTATTCACTAAATCATTATTTCAAGAGTCACATGTTTTTGCATTGTGTATTAGGGATGAGAAAGTATGTGAATACGTATAACCGTAATGAGAAAACATTATTTGAACTACGGTTATACGTATTCACATTATGTACTAGGTATGTATATTCAAAAGGAATTTGAATTACGGTTATGTATGTATATTGAGAAAATAGTTTTTATTTTCAACCATCAAATTTAGAGTATAAACTACTGTGAAACTTTTTTATCTATTACAAATAAATTATAAGTGTCTAGTTATTAGTATTCAGCACGGATCGAATTTTAAAAAAAAATTTGGAGCACTGATAGCGCGTTACACCACAGACGAGGTATCTACTTTCTGTCTACTACTTTGGAATCTATGGAAAGCCCGCTGTTGAGCGGTCTTTGATGATGTGCCTATCTATGTCTCCCGTGTGGTCTCTATGTCCTTAGCCGGGGCAGTGGAGTTTCGTCAGGCGATGGGCTAGGTACATGTGGATGTTGAGGGGGTCGCCCTCACGATTATCTAAAGTGCGCCTCCTGAGGGTAGCCGAAATGTAAAAATGATGCTTCTGTCACGGACTTGGGTTCTGGAGTGGGTCTAATCTTTAGAGATGTGCTTGGCGCGATCATTGCGGCTTACTCGTTCCACTTTGACCCCGGTTTCAGCCCAGAGACTTTGAAGATGCATGCGATTCTTTTGGCTATGGAAGAGTCTATTCGATTGGAACTTCCTACAATCGTCTTTGAGTCTGATTGTCTACCCTGCATTTAGGCGTCACAGCGACCGTCGGATGATTTGTCTGTCTTTAGCTGCTTAGCGCGGGATTGTATTGCACTTTTGCCTTCCTTTGTTTCGACGTCTTTTAATATTGTTAAGCGTGGTGGAAATTTCTCTACGCATCTATTGACTAGACATGGGCTAGGTCACTCTGCTCGTATTGCTTGGGCCAATTCCTCTGCTCATGATGTAATTTCTGCCGCTATTGCGGATTTAGCGTAATAAACTACTTGTTTTCCTAAAAAACGTAGGCGTAAGTATCATTAGAAATCATATCAATAAGTACTTTTTTTTATTATAAAGAAAAACTTTTTATTAATCAACATTCGCCAAACAAACGGCTAAAACGTTATCAATGAGTGGGATGCCTCAATTACTTATTAAAACTCTACATCTAATGTTTATACGTGTAACTTATATTTTATTTATTTCAATAAGTACTACGCCTTGGTTATTAATGAATATTAATTTTTTCTAATTTAACTATGTGATTTGCTCCCTATAATCAAATATAACAATATGGAAAAGCCGTCGCGAGCTCGGTGGTAAAAAGCAAGGTTATTATAGTGTCAGTATTGTCTTTGGGTTAGGTTTGAGAGTTAGATATCATGTATCGAAATCCCACAACAAAAAATATTTGTACAAAGAACCTTTGCAAATTGAACTACTGAGACATAACCATCAATTAATTTAGATCTTTCACGAAACGGAATCCTTGATTATCGCGATAATATAAAGAACATATTTGACCATGTCACCGCCGAGTCAGAGGGTCTCGGACAAGGGTCGAGACAGTTCAAGATCCTTCTTGAGAGTTTGGGAGTTAGTCACATCCTCGAGGGAGGTTTATAGGCGGCCATCGAATACATGTTGAGCCCAGGGGCGGAGCCACGTACCCCAGGGGAGGGGCACGTGACCCCACTGGAATTTAAAAAAAAAAAAAAATTTAGTATTAAATTTGTTGTTAAAAAGTGTCATTTTGTAGATAAAAATTGATGTTTTAGACCACGCGACCCCACCGAATTTTTTTTTGGATAAAATATGTAGTTTTAGATTCGCGACCCCACTGAAATTTATTCCTGGATCCGCCACTGGTTGAGCCTTGATTCCGGCTTGCATCCATATCTTCGACCAATCAACGAATTTAAAATAGTACTAATTATTATTTTTAGAAATAAAAGGTATAAATCCAACATTTACAAATGTGAGCATTGATGTATAACTTTCGATTTGCATCTCCATAAACCTTTACATACAACATTTAAGAGCATGAACATCAATATATTACTTTCAACTTACATCATTCACGAACCTCTAGGACGACATAATTTTGAATGAGACTCAACTTAAAAATAAAAATAAAATATTACATTGGGCCTATCTAACTTGTTTGTTTTATTTTATTCTTATTCAAAGTGGGACCCATCTGACTTGAAGAGGCAGGCTCACGAGGAAAGAGAGGGATGGAGACTAGAAACACACTCCAGCAAACGTATACAGAGGGCCCCACTTTTACCACCGTTTTATCTTTTTTTATTTTTGCTGCCGTGACGGCGGCAAGTTTATCCTCCATCTTGCCGATCATGACGTCGATTTATATTATTTAAAATATATAATAATACTAATAATATTACTTTTTTGACCTTCTCATTCTTCTTTTCGTTCTCATTTTTTTCCATTTATATTTTTGTTTTGTGCATTTAGGAAAATGCTTCAACAATTCTAAAATAATTAATAAAAAGAAGAGCAAATTATTTAAAATGACTAATTTTCAACTTATTAGGGGTAATAGGACACTAATAAAACTTATTATGTTATAAGGACAATCTAATTTTCTACTCCTATCTTTAAACCACGTTGGAAACAAAACCCCACAATTACCAAAATAAAAACGGCTAAAAATTGACGGAAAAAACTGAAAAAGCAAACTGAAGATCCACGATCTGAAGGTGCGATCAAATTGAATGCTATATAAGTGAAATTCGAGTGCGGAATCTGAAGAAATTGAAGGATAACAGCATCAAAAGAACAGTTAATCGAGCAAAATCAAGCAGAGAGAAGAAGAAAATCAGAAGAAATCAAAATGGGCAGGAAAAAGAAAGTGGTAACCGCAGAGGAAAGAAGAGGAACAAAAAAGAGGTCGAAAGCGAAGAAGAAAGCCACAGATTCTCCGGGTGGAACAAAGTAAGTACATTATAGATATAACAAATGATATCGCACCATATTTCTGCAAAAAAATTGTTCATATTACATAATTTGGGGCTATTTTGAGACATAACCTAGTACAAAATAATGGCACTGTATGTTTGTGCACAATAATTGGTTGATTAACATAAATTGCTGCAATAATGAAATAATACATAGTTTATAATCATGTCACTGCATATTTGAGCAGAATCATAATTCGGTTTACATGATTGGGAGGTATAGTGCACTAAAACATAGTTAAAAAATCATGTCACTACATGAACTAGTCAAGGTTATGGATTTTTGTTGAAGAACAAAACATAATGTCACTACAAACACATGATACGGCTACTGCAAAATCATGTCACTGCATATTTGAGCACAGTAATTGGTTGATTAACATGATTTGTTGCAATATTGAAGTAATACGTAGTTTAAAATCATGTCTCTGCATATTTGAGCACAATAATTGGTTGATTAACATGTTTTGCTGCAATATTGAAGTAATACGTAGTTTAAAATGATGTCACTGCACATTTGGGCACAATAATTGGTTGATTAACATGATTTGCTGCAATATTGAAGTAATACGTAGTTTAAAATCATGTCACTGCATATTTGGGCACAATAATATATAGTTTATAATCATGTCACTGCATATTTGAGCAGAATCATAGTTCGGTTTACATAATTGGGGGGTATAGTGCACTAAAACATAGTTAAAAAATCATGTCACTACATGAACTAGTCAAGGTTATGGATTTTTGTTGAAGAACAAAACAGAATGTCACTACATACACATGATACGGCTACTGCAAAATCATGTCACTGCATATTTGAGCACAGTAATTGGTTGATTAACATGATTTGCTGCAATATTGAAGTAATACGTAGTCTAAAATCATGTCACTGCATATTTGAGCACAATAATTGGTTGATTAACATGATTTGCTGCAATATTGAAATAATACGTAGTTTAAAATCATGTCACTGCATATTTGAGCACAATAATTGGTTGATTAACATGATTTGCTGCAATATTGAAGTAATACGTAGATTAAAATCATGTCACTGCATATTTGGGAACAATAATTGATTGATTAAGATGATTTGTTGCAATATTGAAGTAATACGTAGTTTAAAATCATGTCACTGCATATTTGGGCATAATAATTGTTTGATTAAAATAATTTGCTAAAATATTGAAGTAATAGATAGTTTGACATCATAGCACTGCATATTTGAGAAGTATAATAGTATGTAAATGAAATTGGGGGTATATTTCACTGAGACAGATTTAAATGTGACTGCATAAACTAGACAAGGTTCTACATTTTTGTTGAAGAAAAAAAGGGAATGTCACAGCAAACAGATAATGTCACTGCATTTATGTTTAACTAAAATCTTCTAATCTTTACAGGACAAGAGAACAATACAGATCCACACTGAACAGCATCGTCCAAATGATGCAGGAGATAAATAAGCAAATAAGAGAGGAACATTGGACAATCATTAAAGAAACACCATTCAAGCATATGTTTGAAGCATGCCACAAGCAAAAGATTATAAATGACAGAAAAAGAAATAGAATGCTTGATGACCTAATAAGCACATACAACAAACAAAAGGGTGCATTCAAGATTGGAAAGAGCTATCACTTTCCAACAAAGAAAAGATGTCAAACTCGTTATTCGGGGATAGAAGATGGGAAAGAAGAGATACCGGTAATGAGATATGATGCAACAAAGGAGATACCAATAAAAACAAGATCTGTTTGATAACATTGATAGAATCGCATAAGCACCTTAAAAGGAGTCGATAAAGGTAAAAGTGAAAGAGACAGATGCAACATCGCTTGAAGACACAAGAAACTACCGTGCCTTCTATTGATTGCAACGCTTTTTGCGCGACATCAAAGCCGTAAAGTACCATGGTCATTCCTAAACTATGTGGATGACATGAGTACATGCAAATCATTTAACTGGTCATCACATATAGTGAAAGAACTGAAAAAAGGCCTTGACAAAAGCTCCGATCAACCAAGAACAGTAAATGGATGCACTGTGATGCTGCTGGTATGTTTCCTACAAACACATTTCATTCTATTTGTACCGTGCTACACATAATGTTTTAAACAAATATCAATGCATTCTAATACAAATTCTATACTTTTATGTTACAATACTGGTTCTGCGAGCACACAGATATGATAACGGATCTTGCACAAGAAGAAGAAGAAAAAAAGATCATCAGAAGAGAACAAAACAAAGAAAAAGCTATGGATCCCAAGGATAACAAAATGGGATATCAATCAACTGAAGAATGTTCTGACAATTGCAAAGCTTCAAAAAATGGGAGAACATGAGGTAAATAATACACTAATAACTTAAAAGTGACATATAATTCATGGTCAATGAAGTTTTGATGAATGTGAATGTAGTTTCAAGTAATGTCACTGCAATTTTAGCCCATGTCACTGCAATTTTAACCATGTCACTTCACTTTCATCCCATGTCACTGCACTTTCGCACATGTCACTGCACTTTCATCACATGCAACAGCAATTTTCCAGCATATCACTACACAATCAAAGCTTAACAATGAACTTTTGAGGCATCATAAAAAAACATTACTCATAAAGTTTGCTTATACAACATGAAACAGTTCAAAGTTGGAGAATTGAAAGCAACATTGCCTGAAATCATGAGAATTAAAGGATGCACAGAGAATGAAGACGAAGATGATCAGAATGAATCGGAAGACAGCGAGGATGAAGAAGAAGAGAATGATAGTGAGAATGTTGAAGTTGATGATGATGATGAAGAAATTGCAGTAGAAGATGTTGATGATAATGATGATGAAAGCGGAAAGAGTGAAGGAGGAGATGAAGATGATAATCAAGAAGAAACTAAGGCTGCAGATGTGGATGATGATCATGATGAAGAAAGAGAAACTGAGAATGATGATGATCATCATCAACAAGATATTGAGTATGAAGAAAGTATAGTGCAAAAGGAAGGGAAAGAGAAAGAATTAGAAGCGGAAGGGAAAGAAAAAAGATCAAAAGAAGATGAGCGAAAAATGGGAACAACTCCATCATTCACATTGCTGACACCTACACCACCAACACCAAAGGTAAAACTACTACTTCCATTTTTACAAAACACAAAAAATGCAAAATAAATAACTTAACAGCACCATTTTTATTTAACTCACATTAAATAAAAATGATGCAGGATTTGGAAGAGAAACAGATCCAGGAAGAAAATGTCAGGTTGACAAAAGCATTACAAGATGCAAATAGCCACATTCAAGAACTCAAGAAAGCCATGGTAACCACAAAGCAAAAAACAATAAGCACTCACATTATGCAAATGTCATCAAACATGCAAAGTGACATTATGCAATGTCACCGCAAACACGTATACACGTAGTTCCCCCTTTACTAAATGATAATATGTTCAAATATACATGCAGAAAATCGAAAAGTCAACAATCACCGTCGATTTGACCAAAAAAAGGATTGTTGACCTACTTGATGAGACTCGAGAAAGAGGAAAAAGAGTGGAACAATTGAAAAAGGAAAAGCTGGAAATCGAAAAGGAAAAGCTGGAAATACAGAAGCAAAATGAGGATTTGGAAATGCAGATTAAAACACTTGAAGACAGTCTGGCAAGCACGAATGAGGTAATAGATGTCCTCACCGCCGAAAAAAGCGAATTGCAAATTGAAAAAAAAAAAGCGGGAAAATAGTATTTCGATGCAAAGGCTTCTCCTTCGGAGAAAAAGCCACGAAATGCTAAGGAAAGATGAATACAACAGCAAGATTTTAGAACTAATGGATGAAAAAGGAGAACCGTATAAACAGATATCTAATATGCTGCAGGAGCAGGAGAATATGAGAAAGCAGATGCAAACAATTGAAGAAAGGGCAACAAAGAATTGAGAAGAGATTATTTGAGAGTGAAACAAGGGAGGGTATTCTACAAGCCGAACCGCAAAGCATGACGAACAGGAATGAAAGCTTCAAGCAAAGCAAAAAGATACAAGAAGAAGAGATTGAACGATTGAAAAGAGAGAATCAAGAATTAAAAGATGGAATAGAACATGAGATGTTGCAAGATGAATTGAAAAACATGAGAGAGGGTATGAAAAATTGCTTGAAATCAAAAAGATCAATGAAGAACGATTGAACAATTGCAAACAGAGAAGCAAGAACTAAAAGATGAGATAGATAGCAATGCAAAGACATCAAGTCACACAAGATGTGGAACAAAGCAAGGATAAAAAGGAAGCAACCCCTGTTGGACGCCAAGTACGACCTCGTGGTCAGCAACGGACCCGGGACTACTCGATTGAAAGGCGTGTAAAGAAAAATGCAAGAAAACGGGGGAGAAAAGAAGATTCTACTTACCTTTATGACCATCCAGAAAAGAAAAAAAAAGGTGGGAAAGGAAAAGGAAAAAAGTTGAAGGATGGGAAGCTGTTGATTGCAGAAGACAAAGAAGCATACACATGTGGAGCATACATTCTACCAGAAGTATTCAAAAGAATCAAGGAATTGAACGAACAAGGTGGACAAGGGTAAGCATAAATCACTAATACAATAACATAGAAAATCACTATTCATGCAAATCATTAATACTAACATGGAAAATTACATAATTTGCAGGGAATTAGTATGGTCAAAATCGCTGGGAGACTACACACATGTCACTGTCAACTCAATCATGGAAGTTTTAAATGAGCTCTTCATAGACGAAACGGTAAAGACTTAATGTCACTGCAACTTACATCTGGTTTAGCTTCATGTAACTACATTATTTCCTGAAAAACACTACACAAAATTATAACACATTTATCGAATTTTGAAACAGATCATAGAAGGACTCATTGAGTGATGAGACGTGCGTATTTGGTAAAGGATACTAACCACATATACAAGACAAGCTCATGGGTACGCATACAAAAATAATTTGAAAGAACATAACATTAAGAAAAACATAACATCATTACCATACAATGTGTGCAGGGAGTATTTGAAGAGGTTGAGCGGGATGGAACATTCAAAAATAACATAACATGCGACATGTTGAAGACCATACATGAAGGGAAAAAGGTTTTACTCCCATTATGCTTTGCAAGGGTTTGAATGACAAAGCCATACCATTGGGTACTCCTAACCTACACCAAAGGAGAACCCACTGGAAAATGTATCACTCAAAGAAAAAGATACACGAAGAAGACATATTCATTCCCGAGTGTGAAATTGCGATAAAGTTATCTAACAAATTAAATTTCATCTCACATAAATTTAACATAATATCACTGCATTCAAAACAAGAAGAATGTCATGTCACTGCATTTAACATAATGTCACTGCATTCAAAAGAAAAAGTATGTCATGTCACTGCAATTTAACATAATGTCACTGCATCTGCTACCTCTTATTTCGTAGGTATCAATAATTTCACAATCATTTACTGAAGATAACCAGCAGGAAGAAATAGCAAGAACAATCGAGAAGGTGCAAAACTTACCACTCCAACATAATATGAAGTAAGTGTCGACAAAAATACTTATCATCATCAAATATATATATATATATATGTGGAAATACTATGGTTAATATTACATTATTATTACACTCATAACATGTTACAATGTAACGTGTTACTTTTTATCAAGGGACATATTAATTGCATTGAATAAACAATTAATATGTCCTAATAGTCATAAAGTAACTATCCTTTGTCCTATTATGTAATAGCATAGACATAGCCGACTCTAGCATTTATTGTAGCCGGCTCTAGTTACTTTTACTTTACTAGCTAGGATCCTCTCTTGTAAGGATCCTCTCTTGTATCTATTTATACTTATTCTTTCAACATGAATAAACAAGTTGGAGTTTACTCAAGTATTATTACTTTCTCAAACTCTCTTCATGGTATCGGAGCCTTAAACTCCCGAAATCCGCTCGCAAACTCTCGGACACCCGCGAATCAAGAATGTCTTCACTATCGAAGCTTCCTCACCTTCAGTTGAGTCCCAGCTGTCTCAGCAGACAGGGGTCACTGAATCTTCATCTAATACTAATCATAGACTTGATGGCAACAACTATTTGCTATGGTCAAGATCTATGAAAATGTACATCTCTGGACAAGGTAAGATGGGATACCTGTCCGGCTCTAAACCTGCCCCTGCTGAAGATGACCCAGGATTTGAAGCATGGGATACTGCTAATAATCAAGTCATGACCATTCTCACAAGATCAATGACAAAAGAGATTAGTGAGAACTTTATGATGTATGATACTGCAAAGGAAATCTGGGATAATGCCAGGGATCTTTACTCCAAGAAAGACAATACCTCAGAAGTGTATGAACTTGAAGCTCAGATTCAAAACTGCAGGCAAGGAGATATGTCTATAACTCAATACTTCAACCAACCGTCTAGGGCATGGCAACACCTAGATATGCCGGAAACTCACCCCCGGAATGATGTCAAGGATGCGCCGCCCTTTATAAGGACATTATTGAGAAAAAGAGAGTATTCAAGTTTCTTACCGGACCGAATCCTCGCTCTTGATGATGTTAGAGGAAGAATCCTTGCCACAAAACCTCTCCCCAATCTCAAATCCATGTTTGCCGAAGTCAAACATGAGGAAAGCAGAGAGGAAAGTGATGCCGCCGAACTCCCCGCCGACAACCCCGCCGAGAGTGCTACCTGCCGACCATCGGGAAGCCCGCCGAGGTTACCGAGACCGTCGGGAAGCCTACCGATAGACCGGAAAGGTGTTCGTGAGCACCGCAAACGTACAAATCACACCAAGGACACTTGTTTGGAAGCTACATGGCATGCCTAAATCCCTCAAACCTACCAGGGAAAGTCGGGGCGGTGCATGTCCATGAAGAGGAGAATGACAACAAGTTGAATGCTCGCTTTTCGCATTCAAAGCTTTCCTCACTCAACAAAAAGAAGGTAGTACCTCTACCGACACGAAACGGCTACTCAAAGCTAGTGCGGGTAAATTATACTCTTCTATTAGTAATGAAACATGGATTGTTGATTCTGGGGCCTCCTCCCATATGACCGGTAATAAAAACCTCATAACTCACCTTATGCCATGTCAACAAATTCACAATGTTAAGACTGCGATGGATCTATCTCTCGTGCAAAAGGTTTTGGAAATGTTAAACTCACTAATAAGATATGTCTAAAGGATGTCCTATTTGTTCCAAAATTAGACCGCAATCTCATATCCGTCGGTAGACTTGCAAAAGATTTAAATTGACTCGTTGTTTTTAATAAGAATCGGTTGCACTTTCCAGACCCTTCTTCACAGGGAAGTGATTGGGAGGGCTAAACCCCGCTTAGGATTGTATGTGGTCGACCCCGCCGAAGACGAAGACCGAAGACCGAATCGCCTCGGCGGCTCGCACTCAAACCTTAGATAATATCATGTTATGGCATTATAGACTAGGACATCCAAGTTTTGGTTATTTGAAGTCCGTAATTCCTGAATTATTTAAAGGATGTAATGTCAATGATCTTCAATGTGATATTTGTCAATTTGCCAAACTTACCAAATCTGTGTATGCCAAACTACCTTATTTGCCTTCCACACATTTCACTTTAATTCATAGTGATGTATGGGGACCTTCAAGGGTAAAAAGTATAACAGAAAAAGGTGGTTTGTCACTTTCATTGATGATCATACCAGGAACACATGGTCGTTTTTAATGAAGGATAAATCGAAGTTGGACCAGCTTTTCAGAATTCTACAACATGATCTCTACTCAATTTGACACTAAGATCAAGATCTTAAAGACTCGATAATGCTCTTGAATACTATGAGTCTAACCTCGCAATTTCTTGATGAATAAGGGGATTGTCCATATCGCCGGTTGTGTGGAAACACCTCAACAAAATGGGGTTGCTTTGAGAGAAAGAACAGGCACCTACTTGGAGATGGCTCGATCAATCATGTTCACTACCCATGTCCCAAAGTATATGTGGGGTGAAGCTATATTAACCGCCACATACTTAATCAACGACTTCCCACAGAGTGTTAGGCTTCAAAACTCCTATCCAAACCCTCCCGACCACACACTCCCCGCCCTCATCTTATTTCCCAATTACCACCAAAAATCTTTGGTTGTACCGTATTTGTTTATATCCATGCCCAACACGAAGCAAACTTGATCCCAAAGCTCACAAGTGCATTTTCCTAGGATATGCAAAGGACGGAAAGGTTACAAGTGTTACTCTCCTTCGAAAAGAGATTTTACAATTCTATGGATGTAAAATTCTTTGAAAGGACTCCCTACTACAACAAGTCCACCGAGGCAAATCACCGATGGAAACCTAATTGAACTTGACCTAAATCCTTTCCCTCAAAGAAACTCTTGAACCTCGGCACCCCCACCGACTCTCGGCATCCTACGATCCTCGCAACCTCCCCGAACCGAGTCTACCGACCCGAGCTGCCGAACCGTAGACTACCGACACTCGGCAACCTACCGAGTCACGGCGAGACCGAACCTCGCACCCCACCGACTCTCGGCGGCCTGCGACGTTGATGACGGACCTATTGCTATCGGGAAGGGAAAGAGATCTTGCACTACCGATCACTCTATTCATAATTATCTATCCTATGATCGCTTATCACCTCGTTTTTGCCATGTTTACACAGGACTTGGATTCTCACTCTATTCCTAAGAATATACGGGAAGCTCTCCAACATGATAAGTGGAAGGCACTGCGGTATCAAAACCGAAATGATCGCTCTCCTTGACAACCATACTTGGGATCTCACCACTCTCCCACATGGAAAGAAGACGATCACCGCAAATGGTCGTTCACTATCAAGTACAATGCGATGGTACTATTGACAAATACAAAGCTAGACCGGTTGCAAGGGGATTCACTCAAACATATGGCCTTGACTACAAGGAAACCTTTGCACCCGTGGCAAAACTAAACACCGTCGTGTACCGATCTCAATTGTTTGTCCAACTTGATCGGCCTCTACACCAATTGGATATCAAGAATGCTTTCCTAAATGGTGACCTTACGAGGAAGTCTATATGAATGTGCCTCCCGGTTTTTCCAACACTCACACTCAAGGGAAAGTTTGCAAATTGAGGAAATCTCTATATGGCCTAAAGCGAGTCCCTGAGCCTGGTTTGGCAAACTCACTACTTGTGGTTAAAGCCGCTGGATACCATCAATGCAACTCAGATCACACAATGTTTATCAAAACAACAAACCAGAAAAGGTCCATTCTTATTGTCTATATGGATGATATCATCCTTACTGGTGATGACCCTGCTGAGATCCAACACCTGAAGACCCTGCTAGCAAAAGCATTTCAAGTTAAAGATTTGGGCTACCTCAAGTACTTTCTTGGTATGGAAATAGCTAGGAACAACCAGGGTATATCTGTTTCACAGAGGAAGTATGTGGCTTGGACCCGCCGAAGGAAACCGGCATCTTTGGGATGCAAACCCGCTTGTATCCCCAGGTAGACCCCGCAATACCCCGTCGCATGGTGACATTGTCTTTGTCGAAAGGATCAATATCAAAGACTTGTAGGGAAACTCATTTATCCGTCCCATACAAGACCCGATATTGCATATGGCGTCGATCCGGTTAGCCGCTTCATGCATTGCCCTACCGAGCAACATTGGGATGCCGTGAACGGATACCGAGGTACCCGAAGTCCACTCCTGGCCGGGCTTACATTTCACCAAGTCTCCCGATAGATCAATCAAGGTCTACACCGATGCCGATTGGGCCGGGTGTCACATTGACGAGAAGATCTACCACAGTTATTGCTCATATGTATGGGGAAACCTAGTTACTTGGAGAAGCAAGAAACAACCTATCGTGTCAAGAAGCGATCTTTGAAGCCGAACTCGGGGCACTTGTACTTGGCATTTGTGAAGCTCGTGGCTAAAAAGGGTACTCACCGAGCTTCGGAACCTCTTCGACAACCTATCACACTCGCGTGACAATAATTCACCTTATGCATGGCAGAGGATCCGACCCATCATGATAAAACCAAACATGTGGACATTGACGGACACTTCCTAAAGGAGAAGATTGATGCCAAGATTATTCAACTCAAGATGTTCCCTCAAAGATCAAAATGCGATATTCTCACCAAGGCCATACCACCACTTATGTTCAAAGATTGAGTAGCAAACTTGGTCGTATAAACATATACAACCCAAATTTGAGGGGGTGTGGAAATACTATGGTTAATATTACATTATTATTACACTCATAACATGTTACAATGTAACGTGTTACTTTTTATCAAGGGACATATTAATTGCATTGAATAAACAATTAATATGTCCTAATAGTCATAAAGTAACTATCCTTTGTCCTATTATGTAATAGCATAGACATAGCCGACTCTAGCATTTATTGTAGCCGGCTCTAGTTACTTTTACTTTACTAGCTAGGATCCTCTCTTGTAAGGATCCTCTCTTGTATCTATTTATACTTATTCTTTCAACATGAATAAACAAGTTGGAGTTTACTCAAGTATTATTACTTTCTCAAACTCTCTTCAATATATATACACACACAGACAGAAGACTAAGGCAAATCATTATAATCTAATGCAGGGACAACAGTGTTTATGTGGCATACTACATATACAAGATGGCACAAGAGTTACCAATTCCAACAGAAGTTGAAGAGGAAGAAATTAAGAGGATGAAAGGAATGATTGTAAATTCCCTTGTCTTGAATGAAATTCATCATTAGAATGAAAACGTAGCTACTGATAGGGAAAAGTAATAGTTGACAAGTGATGGTTGATTTTGAAAACTGATAGGTAATTTTGTGATGGTGATAGGGCGAACAAATGTTTTGATGACGATAGGTTGTGATGATGATGTTTTGATTTTGTGACGATGTTTTGACGTTATCCACAAAGCATTAATACTTTCATGGTTATGGTAGTTGCTACAATTCTACTAAAAATTATTATCTATTATATTTTGAGACATTTTATATGATTAATGCTTAAACTTATTCATATATTCATTTTATTTTCAACCTATATAGTTAATGAAATCAATAAATAAACAAACGCATACAAAAAGAATATACAAAAAGAATATGGTAAATATATTCAAAACAATAAAAATTCAAGCATAGAATTCATTACTTATTAAATTCAATAGGAATACAATGATAAAATTGACAATGACATGAAAATATGCATAACACATTACAAAATATACAACTTGAAAATAGGTATTATATAATAAAATCAAAATACTCCAAGTAAAAGGAATATGTCTTCATGTTTAAAAGCAATACAAAAGATTACAAATATTTATAATGTCACTCCATCACAACAGAATGTCACTGCAAAACAACACAATGTCACTGTAAAAAACCACAATGTCACTGCAAAACAAGACAATGTCACTGCAACAGACCACAATGTCACTGCAACAGACCACAATGTCACTTGGGAACAAAAGACCAACTATCCAGCAATACGAACACGACAAGTCTTCTTATTATGATGACCATAGGAATGGCAACAACCACATTGAAAAGGGCGCTTTGATGATTCACCGTGAGAACGAAGCCGCTTCGTACGGGGCCTACCAGGCTGCTTCTTCGGAATAGCAGGAAGCACAACATAATCTTCACAAGATGCATTCAAAAAGGGACCAGGAATTGGATGAATTGGAAAAGAGTATGAATCAGCATAAGACTGTGACAAGAAACAAGGATCAACATACTGATCCAAAGGGAATGATGTACGCATAATCACCGCCATAGCATGAATGCACGGATATCCATTCCGCTGCCACTCCTTGCATGAGCATACCCGAGATTCAAGATCAACACTTGCAGCTGGGAATGAAAAAACCTCATACCTTGAATAACTCGAACTGCCAACACCCAAGCAACTCGCCAAATCCATTAGATTAGACAAAATAGAATCCACCTTTGGACAAATCAAGGAATTAAATAATGCTGAGGCACGGCGATTTTCCGAGAGTCTTATCATAATCTTGATACGAATACCATCTACCATATTCAACACGGGCAGATGTCGCTCCTTATATATCCAACTATTAAAAGACTCAGCCAAAGTAGAAGCAGTATGACCATAGCGACAACCTTCAAAGTGAGCAAAATTGCCCCAATTCTTCGGATGCAAATTCGAAAGAAAGATTCGCACGATCACCCCTTCATGTAACATATCCGCCATGTTCCTCTCATACTCCTCAACAAGCCGGTGCAACAAAGACATTGGTAAAACAGATGCGACATTCTCTTACGCAAAGACTTACCAACATTTCTACCACCGAAATGAGTCTTCGTGTTATTCATCAAATGGAAAATACAATAAGAATGAAATGCATCGTGGAAAACTTCACGAACAAAGATCCAATAGACCAAGATTCCTATCCGTCATGAATGTAATACGACGAACCGGTATAAGCAAACTCTTCAAATGCAATAAGAACCACTTCCAATTATCAAAATCCTCGAATCAACAACACCATAACATAAAGGATATAAACCTGAAAACACAACAATGAAAAGAAACAACTAACAATGTCACTGCATAAACAAAGAAATTGAAACAAAACATTCATAAAAATCATATAAATCAAAAAATGAATGAACAATTCACATAACACAAGAACATTACACCATTTCAAAAAAATTAATAAACTATCAGATAATTAAAATCAAAAAGTCACTGCAAAAACTCAAATGTCACTGCATAAAACACAAATGTCACTGCATGAAACATCAAATGTCACTGAATAAAAAAACACATACCATCATTACCATCTTTCCCAAAGGGCGGCCAACAAATGCCCATTCGATCAAACTTCAAATGAGCACCATCAAGAAAAAGCATCGGTCGACAATGTTTAAAACCACGAATACAACCATCAAAAGCAATAAACAACCGTTTAAAACACCGTGTCTCAAAGATTCACGTCTAATGATATAACGAGAACCGGGGTTTGTTTCAAGCGCACTACTAACAAACCCAGGTAGACAGTTGAATGACGTTTTAACATCCCCGTATAATGAATCCCTCGCTTTGATCACCGCAGACCAAGAAACTAAATAAGGAACCTCATAACCATGATCTGTTAATGCCAAAAGACGAAAGTCTGATGCTGAAAAGCTTGGATCTCCACGGACCTTGCGAACAACTACCTTTGAAAGAAGATCCGAACTCATACGGCGATCTCGCTCAGAAGACCCCGCAACATATCTCGAGCATGTACCGCAAGTATGAACATTGCACAACTCAGATATATAGAAATATCCACTAAAGATCTCTTTTTTAGCACGGACAAACCAACCACAATTTGCAACATCCTTCATAGCACAAACGGCATGAATCCTACAACGGTCATTCTTCTTGTACACATACTTGAACCCAGTTTGTATACAAAGCTTCTGAAGGGACTCCCTCAAATGGACCACACCACCAGAAAAACATTGACCATCATGGAGTACAACTCTATCCCAACCAAAAGTGGAAACTTGTTTATCATTAGATGAAGAAACACAGGATAATACAGAAGAAGCATCATGAAGAACAAGACCCATTGAACCTCCACTACCACCAACATTGTAAGATGAAGATGAAGAACCAACAACAACATCAACTACAACATCAACTTTAACACGCTGAACAGGATAAGACTCAGCAAGACATATCATGGCGTACACGTCTTCATCAGAAGATAACAAACACTTTGGATTATCCTTCAACACGTAATAAAGACTAAAAACAGTATCCTTCAAATCTGACCACCGATTGGAAACTTTATCAAGAATAGACTTCAACGTACAATTAGCTTCCGCCATCACAACACACATATCTGAATTATAACTACACACAAGAAGCAACATTGTAACCCTGCACAAAAACAAAACAAATAGTATGTCACTGCAAATACTAAACAAACTTCACTAAATCAAACAAAAATCAATATCATCATAATATCTGAATACATTATCTGAATATCAAATACAAAATCTAAAACCAAGAGAATTGAAGAAGAAAACAATAGAGCACATTCACATACCACACATTGACACTCCATACCAAATCTATGTCACTGCAATCTCTAAATCACAAAAAAGAGTGATTCCAAATCGGAATCAAGTACATTTCTTAAACAAAGCAGTAACAAAACCACATACAATAAATGAATATGAAATAATTCAACTAAAAAATACAAAGAGAGAGTATAAACCATTTCATAACAAACAATGTCAATGCAAAACGTAAAAAACAACGATCAAAAACGACATGAAAAAAGGAAATCATTATCATACACTTATACTCTACATGAATATTAAATAAATCAACTTAAAACATCAAGAAAAAGCAAAATATTCAATCATAAAGCAAACAATGTCACTGCATAAAACAAGAATATAAAAGCTAAATAAACTTATGTCACTGCAACTGAATTACTTAACAATCAAACTGAATCAGAATACAGAACAAATAACAAAAAAAAATTAGTAACAAAATGATAAAACAAGTAGAAAATTGCACATAAATCATCTGAAATTGGAAGAACCGACAACAAGAGCAAAATAAAGGATGTAATACAATACCTCAACTACAAAATAGAAAGAATAGAACCAGCTGCAATGAATTTCTCAAGTGAAGAGCAGAAACGAAGAAGAATAGCACCGATTTGAATCAAAAAACGCAGATGACCAATTCCGAAAAAGCAGAACAAGTATTCAATGAAAATGCCACAAAACGCAAAACGAAGATGTAATAAGCTTGTCAAAATCGCAGAAAGGCAGAAGAATTGAATGAGTGTAGAGAAAAAAAAAGATGAAGAAAGATTCACAGATGAGCGAAGATCAGTTCTTGAGTAAATCAAAATTATGCAGAAATCAAGGTAGAAGAATCAGATCTATGTCGTGTTAATGAGAATTAAAGGGTGAATGAGAATCTGAATCTTCATTAATGTAAATATTTGAAGGAAGTAAAATTCTTCCGCTGGATCTTCCAATTGTTCTTAAATTAGAACGTCCTTATAACCGAATAAGTTTTTTGAGTGTCCTAAATGATCATTAAGTCTCTAACGACGGCCTTATAACTAATAACCGCTAAAAAGAAATCATAGAGAATTTTTTGTTTTACTCAAAATCATTATTCAATGCACTTTAAGTTATTTATTTATTTATATGTATGGAAAGAAATATCAATAATACCAAATTAAAATGCAGATACATCAACTAAAGGCTTCTCACTGAGCTGAGAAATTCGTTGTACTTTTTCTATTTCATAATAATTATATTAAAGTTTCCTTCCAACAAAATAAAATAATAATCATATTTAAAATAAATACTATAGTAATTACATATCATACCCTCAGTAAGCAAATGTTATAATTGTTTGATTTATTAGATTTTTTTTGGGAGGTTGCTACTCAATTTATGAAGCAAATGTTTTTCTTTTCGAAAAATATCACATAACAAAATTTGATAAATAACATGTAAAAAGGCACAAACGACATGACTCCTCTCTATTTGACTTATTTATCGATCTTGATTTTTAAAATAGATGCTCGTGTATAAAAAAGCAAGAAATTCAATTTTAGTTTGATATTGTAAGTCGAGAATCCCGATTATTTTTTAGTCGAAGTTATACGGATTCCGGAGCTACCTTTCACCCTAACGCAGCTATTCGACAAAATATCATCCTCTGTCACGGATGTTTTCTTCTACCATGGCGATCTCATTCCTTCCCCTTACTTTTGAATAATCTCCTCACGCGGTTCGAGTTTCGTGTGGCCAAGATCAATTGAAAATGACTTATCATGGTAGATTTGAAGTGATTGTTATCGTAAAATCACAACTACCGGGATTCAGGCAACGAAAATCTATCTTTGCAGATCTATGGATATGCTACATCCAAAGCGATCTCTATGGTTCATCATTAGTTGTTGCCAATTGTTCTTCTTACGGTTATACATTTCCTCCTTTTGTTGAAGTTTATGTATTATTTGGTAACATGTATTTTATTTTATTTGAGTAAGACATGTTTTCTTCATAATATTGTTGATTCTCTTTTTCTTTATTGTTGGTAAAGTTCATTGTTCCCTAATTTACGTTAGCGAAGTCGGTAAACTCTTGTATCTATCTTTCTGATTACATTTGAACCGGCAAATAAATTTTATTACGGCTAAATCTTAATGAAGATGTAGACGTTTCTAACCAAATAGGCAGCCGCGACAGTGGTAAGTGACTCGAGAATGCTTGCAGGAGGTCCACCGGTCCGATTCTCCTTTGGGCGCGCTATGTTGAAAGAGCTTTTTAGGCCAGACCTTACCCCCGATAAGAGTTAGACTACTGCGTACGCACGACCCGAAATTGAACACCTTGGATTAGTCGGAGCAGTGAATTCTAGATACCGAGATCTTTAAGCAAAAAAAAGAAGAAGATGTTGATGTTCTTTAAATTCAATATCGATCAGAAAACATATTTAATACTTTCAAAGTAAAATTCGATTCTAAACAAATCAACGTTCTTTTCAAAATGGAGTTAGAATAAATTAAAAGATAAAATAAAAAAAAATGGCGTGTTAAGTCGTTTAGATATAAATCAAGACAATGTTTTTTTTTCTTTTAATTTGTATTGAAAATTTTGAAAATTCTTATACCCTTACAAAAATAACACTATTTATTTCCTTCCAAACTAAAAAAAAAGTGTCCATTTTTGTCATTTGATTTGATGTTTTTTTTTTTTTTTTTTTTGAGGGTATGATTTGATGTTTTAAAACCTCCCGTATCTCAAAAAAAAGAAAAAAAAATGCTTCCAAAAAAAAAAAAAAACTTCTTCCCCTTCCTATAGATTTCCGTAATAACCGTACTTCTTTAATTTTCGGTCTCATTCTCTCTCGAAGCAAAAACCTCTTTTTCTCCTGTTTCTCTCCACCGTTGTTTTCTCATACGTTACAGAAATTTGTTCTTGTTTTCTTCTGCTTTGTTTAAGTTTGATTCACTTTAAAAATTTTGTTAGCCCATTTCTGTGTTTGATTCTATTCTGTAGGATATACAGAGCATTTTCTTGCTGAAGGCGCGGCATTTTCACATACAGTTGGAATGCAATTTTTGTTGTGTTGAGGGAACTGGATTTTGTTTTTGTTTAACGAGGGGAGAAGTTAGTGAGAATGGTTTTTGATTTGAATCAACCTCCGTTACCGTCTCCTCGTGGGGCAGTGGTAGATGACGATGATGACGATGTGATTGTGATCGACCCACCTCCTACTACACTTCCGCCGCGAAAGAGGAGGGGTGGTGGAGTTTTTACCGGTGGTGGTGGTGGTAGTAGTAGTTCCCGTCAGGTTAGGGAAGAGGTGGAGAAGGACTCGGGCAAAGTTTCCGTGGTTTGCTCGAAGTGTCAGGGGGTTTCTAAAGTTAAATTTTTGGGTACGGAAGAGGAGCGACGGGTTTGGAAGTGTTTCAAGTGCTTGCTTAAACATGGGGAGGATGAACGGCCGGGAAGGAGTGGCGGTGCCAGTGGAAGCTTGGATCTTTTGGATATAAATTCATCTCCGCCGAGTGAAGGGGAAGCTGATGGGGCTTATGCCGCACCGGTTGCTGACGTTCGCCGTCGTGTTGGAGATGGGTCCCACAGTGGCAAGTATGAATTTTGCATTTCTGGAATCTTTTTCCCTCTTTTAAATGGATGATACAAAGTTAATTAATTTCACCATTGGGTTCTGTACATGATCTCCATTGTTTCTTCATTTTCCTTATTTTGATCCATATATGAGTTTGATATGCAGTTAATGAATGTCACCATTGAGTTTCTGTATGCGTTTGTTCCATCAGTGTCAAATTGATCCAATTCTGAATTGTTTCTTTCAGAATCCGTCTGCAGATTCGAGTTTCTGTATGCGTTTGTTCCATCAGTGTCAAATTGATCCAATTCTGAATTGTTTCGTTCAGAATCCGTCTGCAGATTCATTTTGTGGATATGCTTAGGTCCTAAAAATATTCGTGTTTGCCATTGGTTCAAGTGTGGTAATTTTATACTTAGTTCGACTGCTTGTACGTTCACCTGTCATTTAGTTTCCAAACAGTTTCGGCTTTCAAGGTACAATGTACAATGTGCAGGAAATGTTGATGAGTAACAAAGACTCATGTTTATGGCATTTGGGTCTTCATTGTCTGTTCGTGTACATGATTGCTCAACTTTAAATTCAATACATGACAGGTGGATACCTGGACGGCCATGATCTTTTGAGGATATCTAAGGTGTTGTTGTGGTGCTCTTTTTTTGGGTACATCATATGTTAGTGCAGCGTAACATTCTTCCTTTTTGGTATTTGTGTATGAAAACTTGTAAAAGTTATCTTTTTTGTTTTGAAACGTCATGAATGTTGACGGTGAATGTGTTCTTCAGTGGAGAGGGTAGTTATTTGACAACTAGCTCTATTGTGGCTCTGAATCTATTGTAATCTGACATGCTTATGTGCCAGTTACTATTTTTAGTCAATGACAGAAATTAGGGGATATAGCATTTGTTCTTAAAGTCGATAACTTCTACTATCAGTTAATGAATTTCATATTTCTAAATACGTGATGCATCTGTTCTGATCATGATGGAAGTCTGACATCCATTTGATTAGTCTTCTACTACTTGGGTCATTGGGTGAATGCAAACTTTAATAATTTTTTTTTTTTTTGCAATACCATCATGGACATTGCTATGGTTGTCTAAGTCAATTTATATAAAAGGGAAGAAATAACATCAGAATGGAGCATTATGTATTCATGCCTTTTCAAATTCCTTCTGTTGTTATTTTATTTCCAAAAATAAAATTTCGAAATAAATTTTGCTCGCGGTGGTTTTATGGACTTTCCATAGGTTCTTTTAAAAAAAAACTCTGGAGGTTTTATCAACGTGATATATATTTTTAAAGTGAATTTTTTTTTGCTAGTTGAGCAATCATTAAGGCTTAATTTGGGATGAGATTTAATTTAATCTAGATTTTGCAAGTTGCCAATCATGGTTTAATTGCTAGGAGAAATTGTTTTGCCTAATATGTAAATATGAAGTAGCATAGAGATAGCAAATAAAAATCAGCTGGTTGTTGTTACTTGTGGATGTGTAGCAAAAGGCATGGTCTTTTCATTCTCGCCTATGGAAGACCAAGCAAAGACATGTTTAATGTAATTTATTGTGTCCATGATGTAAAAAGGAGAGGAATGGGGTATGCAGAGGCAGAAGTACTCCCCGGACAGGGGGCGGCCACCCCTCGGAATGTCTTTTAAGTAGATATATTTGGTATTAAGGTTGGTTGAAGAATCAATAGACGGATAACAGAGTCCCCCCTATGATTTATTCTACTAGGCATATCAGTTACTAAGTTTGGGTGTATGGGAAATATTGATCCCCCCCCTAGTGACTATCTTTTCGGGATCTTCTACTGGGGGTATGGTGACGTAAAAGTGAGACACGATGGTTGAAAATGCAACGGTGCTGAAGTCTTATTGGTGGACATTCCGGAGAAGGCCAGGTGTCTACGTTCTATCCTGTGGTTGAGCCGATAGTGTCATAGAGACCTGTTTAATGTCCCATATGTATGTATATTGTAGAGAGGGGTGATATAGGGTGACAAAAATCAAGAGATAGGGGTTGAGTATGTAATGGTCCTGAAGTTTTCTAGGGTTTGTTCATTGTAGTAACACAAGAGAGGACTATTCTGGTCCTCTTTGGGTGAAGTTAGTCTACGTGCCAATGTAAATTCTGACCAAGAGCCACATAATGAATATCATGCTCCGATAAATTATTGCTAATTTTTTCCATTTTCGGCTGCTTTCTTCACGATAACGACTGCACTAAGTTATCCTACTTTTTAGTTTTAATGCCTTTTGTATAAATTATATCATTTCTAGCCATTTAGGGCATGCATATAAGTTGAGAAGATACACAAGACATAATCAAAAGATGTAGGGATGATATATTCTTTGTGGCGTTTCCTTGGGTACACAATGCTTGTACTTCATTGTATTTATAGATTCTCAAACTGTTTTGCGTCACACCTTTTCACGAGAGACTTTGATTTTGTTTAATTGTGAGACCATAACAAACATTTCTATTTTAATTTTTTTCCCAGAAAATTGTTTTCAAGCATGAAAGACAATATATTAAATACATATACATTTCTATGCAATATACATGTGTATATTATATACATTTCTATACCATCATGCACGCGTGTGCATGTGTATTATACTATACGTATTGAGTTCAGGGTCTCCCGTGCTATAGAAATTATCTAAGTTAAGTCACATCGCTTAAACCCCTCTTTTTCTAATACTGGATAGTTGTCTACTTTGGACTTTCTTGTGGGCTAGGCTAACGTCTAATGATCTCAATGTTTTCACTTCCGGTCTTTCATCTTTACAAATCAGTAATATCAGAAATCGTGATCCATAGTTATCCTCTGAGTTAATAGAGTTTGAATAATATTAGTTCCTATGGCTGAATGCTGATTGATATCAAGCATTAAGAAGAGTTTTATGGAAAATTAGGAAAAGGAAATCATGGAAGAGAGACGAAAATTGAAGCATTTTTAACTTCTAATTAGCCAAGTTCTGATTTCTTGCCGGTCTTTACCCTCTATGATTTGGTGGAAAGAGTGAACTAGCATCCTGGTGGTATCAATAAAATGCCGTAGTTTTTTTTTCCGGTTTGTATTTGCTAGTGTCGTTTGATGAATATGGGCGACATATAATTGCTCTTGAATAGTTGGTGATGAAAGGTTACAAAATGGTTTGTACATCATTAGAAAGAATTGTGAAATGAGAAAAATAGTTAAAAACTATATGTGAAATATCAATCAAACAAGGATTTTTTCTTTTTTGATCACGGCCAAGCTTTACCGAATACATGTGTTCATAATGAATAAAAAGGTCTTAAAATGAGACTTGAAACTTAAAAGTAAAATTTTGTGTCTTTTTTTCCACTGGATGTGTATTTTTCAACTTCCATTAGGGTCCATGTTGGGGCTGATGCAAATTTTCTTCTATCTTTTGTGCTAGTATATATTGCTATTTATTTATCAAAATCCGTGCACTTACCTTTTGCCGTTCTCACTCCTTTATGGCTTTTTACGCTCTTAAAAGAATGTATATAAAATAATTTACTGAATGCTTTTGTAATCCTTTTTGATTAGTATAGCTGGATGTATTAGATTGATGCTAAATATTGCTGCCTCCATCTTATTGTCGTGTCTTATGTCAAAGTATCACACGTTATCAAAGTTTGTATTACATAAACCTGATGTCAGCTGTCTCTAGTTTGAGAATCGCCTCTTACAGTATGTTTTATGTTTCCAGAAAAAGCATAATCTAGAAGAGGAAAAAATATAATACCAAATCACTCTTAACTTTTCGAGGGCAGACTCGACAGGTGGGATGAATGTTATTAAATTGTTGTCGCATAAAATAGGAAGAGAAGATGTTTGTCTTCTATTTACATGAATAATATTTTCCTTGCTAGCTTTCTTCCTATTCGTGTTATTTTGTGATCGTTGATTTGTTGTGTGCTGATTGGCTGTTAACACGTTTTCCGACATTTGAACTTAATTAGGTTATCCTAATTGTCACTGTATCAAGATTTATCATTGATTTCATAGTTCATGGTTTAGCTTTTATCTTGTTTACATTATTTGTTAAATGTAATATTTCCGTGTACAAGTTCACGTTATTTCTATGTTTATAAGAAATTTTAATCCTCTGGAAGTTGTTCCATGTGGACCCCGCACCCCTTTCTTTTTCCTGAAATTTATGTTGATCTAGCCTCGTAATTTCCGCTCGTCTCAACATATATGGAAGTCTGCATTTTGTCCATTTTGTCTTCTGTTCGCTTCATTTTTATGTGTTTTCTCTTACTCAATTAGAATCCCTATCGCATAACTTTTTTTTATGTACGCGTATATCTGTGTTTCTACAGTTCACATTCTTGTTTCTGATTGCTTGAGTTCTGTAAATTAAACTTTGTCGTGTATTTGATTTACAGAACAGATTCTTGTTTCCGGTGGTGTTCCTTTGGCCAGATTGAGTTCTATAAACTATAACTTTGTTATGTATTTGATTTGCAGAGCACCAGTCCCTGCCTTTTCTTCATCTCCAGGGCACCCTGTGGGTCTTTCATCGATTTTTATACGCATGCCCTTCCCCGAAAATAGATCCCATCTACAGAAGGCTCCACAGAATTCAGTTGGCATTGGAAAATCAGGTTCTGATGGTTTAATCGAACACCAGGAACCGGTTATCGTAAATTTAAATGATATTCATAAGGATTCTGCAGCTGTAGGGGCAATTCAGGATAAACATAGCTCATCCATCGAGTCATATCTCCAGACTCCAAAAAACGTGTACCTGCAGGGCCTTAAAGATTATATAAGTGAAAGAAAAGGTATCTTAAGTGACGGCTGGCAGGTAGAGTTTGAGTTTAATAGTAATAGGATTAGGACCTTTGCTGTTTACATTAACGCAGACGGTAGAAGGTTTGAATCGATGTCTGAAGTTGCACAGCATCTTGGGTTGCCATCAACAATCCAGCTGTTACAGTCCGAGAATACACCAAACGGATTATTCTCACCACAGAGTGGTGTACATGTAAACCCAAGACGGAAAGAAATATCTGGCGTCAAATCCGGGAGCTCTCGGCAAAGGTTGAACATCCTAAAGGGTAGTAGCTCATTTGGGGTCCAATCATCCGGTGCTGATAGCGTGAGTATTGTCCAGGTAATTTACATCTGACACACCATCAATTGAAGTTTTATGGAAAACACCTGCACTGAATTCGTTTGCACACATCATTATAGGGTTAATTTTTAGGTACAAGTCATGATGTGCCTTAAATTTTCTCTCATGGATTGATCTTTTTCGGGTTTTCCATTAATACAATGTTAGTTTCTTTCTTAATCTCATACTTATATTGCTGATCTTGTAGGCTGATTTCCCTGTACAGTTTGAGGACTTTTACCTGATTTCAGTAGGCGCCATTGATTTACGCCCGACATACCATGATAGCAATCAGATTTGGCCTGTGGGTTACAGGTCCATGTGGCATGATAAGATCACAAGATCCCTCTTTGTGTTTGATATAACAGATGGAGGCGATTCTGGGCCAAATTTCTCGCTTCGAAGATATCCATGCATGAAGCAAACCATTCCTGTAGGTTCTAGTGTCATCTCGAAGAAACAATCAGCCTCTTTAAACGGTGAAAAGAAAACAAAGAAAGTGGTTTCATCAAGAATTGGCGCGTGTGATGATGATGATAGCATGTCGATTCAAATGTTGCTCACAGAAAACATCGCACCGTGCTTGGATGACAGCATTCTTCTGAATGGAGACGGAGTGGTTAATCCTGTAAAATCCAATGTCTCTCAACTGCCGGGAGAATCAAGTACTAGTATATCAGAACAGTTTGATAGCATAGGGGAATTCGAAGTTCGAGGGAGATCAACGTCTCTGGTGTGGGAAAATTGCTGCAGAATATTTTTGGAAGCTTGTCACGAGGCATATAAGAGGAAAGGTGCTATTCAATTTGGCTGTGAGCATGACTGTGGAAACTATGTTGAAGAGCCAGATCAGCGCGACATTTTATCCAAGTTTTCTTGCTCTACTGGTCCTATGGGCACGATGCATGCAATTAATGGTGATAACGAGTTCCGATCTGCTTGTGAGCAGGTGAGAAAATGGCTACAAGCAGACCGGTTTGGCCTGGATGCTGAATTTGTGCAGGAAATTATAGAGGAGCTTCCAGGGGCTACTGGCTGTTCACAGTATACGCCTCTGATTAAGCGAAATGGATGCACGACACCGCTAACGGTCAGAAGCGGTGTCCTTAATGCTAAAAGAAAGCGAGATGATTTGGACTCAGACTGTTACTCTGGAATTTCTAAGCGGCCCCGAGAAAATTCCCAACCTTCAAAACTAAGGGGCCCGTTTCCCCCAGGCAAGCCACTCAGCTCCAAACTTCCTGCGTTCTTGATCGGCGATGCTTTACAGGTAACATAACTACCGCTGTCATGCACATAAATGGGTTTTGTAGGTTTATGCAGTTGTGGTTCATAACGATGATTTGGTTGTGTAGGTGTGGGATTTCCAGGGACGTTTCTATGAAATGCTCGAGCAGCAGAAGCCTTTTACTTTGCAGGAACTAGAACATGAATTGATCAATCCGTGGTCCGACGGGTGTAATACTTTGGAAAAGTTAGGAAAGGCGATTCAGGATTCTGGAGATGTATCTTATAGGAGCAGTCAGGAGTACTCTGAAGCTATCTTTTCTAATTCTTCATGTTGCATGTGTACTGGCGTATTGCTTTCAAAATTCCACATTTCCCTGCTTGAAGTGCTTGTAGGCGAGCTGCTTTCAAAAGTCGCCATCCATGTTGATCCTAATTTTGATGCTGGAGAATCTAAATCGAGAAGAGGCAAGAAAAAAGATTTGGAATATTCAGCCATGATCAAGAAAATGAAACTTGGCGTGATGCCTGTTAACGAAGTTACCTGGCCTGAACTCGCTCGTAGATATATTCTAGCTGTGTTAGCAATGGAGTGTAATCTTGATTCAGCTGAGATTGCCTACCGCGAGAGTGGTAGAGTTTTCCACTGTCTACAAGGTGATGGTGGGACACTTTGTGGCTCTCTAACTGGAGTGGCGTCACTGGAGGCTGATGCACTGGTATGCATAACTTGTATCCCTATGCAATTATTGTCTATGAGAGATGCTTCCTTTACTAAATAGTTGAAATTAACATATTCTCTCATTAGCATAAGTTAGGGTGTCCGGATATCACTTCTTTGTCCTCTAGAAAGGCCATGTTTGCTGGAGTTGACTGTCTTTTAATTACCTCTTAGACACGAGGTGTTACAGAATCTCAATTGGCGGTACAAAGATTAAGACATTTTGTCACAAATATTGATCAGTTGAATTTTGTAATACATCTTCTCATATGATATGTTTTTGTGATTCCTGAGTGTGGTTGTGGTGCTTAATCGTGCTTGTAATTCTGGGCTTTCCGCATTCTATCTGTTTGACATATAAACTGCGTAGTAAAATGGTTGTGGTTTTCAGCTTCTTACAGATGCAACTAGAAAAATATTCGGGCCCCTTTCGGAAAAAAATGCTACAATGATCACAGCTCAAGATAATCCTCAAGCTGTAGGAGATTGTTCCAATTCTGGTGAAATGGCTAATGGTGAGGTCCCAGAGTGGGTACAAGTGCTAGAGCCAGTAAGGAAGCAGCCTACAAATGTTGGAGCCCGAATACGTACCCGTGTTGTTGAGGCTTTAAAAATGAATCCACCTGAATGGGTTATAGAGAAGTTGACGCACTCAATCAGTAAAGAAGTGTATAAAGGAAACGCATCAGGACCGACAAAGGTGCTTTTTTGTCGTTTCTGCTTTATCATCATAGATACAGCTTATCTTGTTCTTTTTATTTCTGTTTTGGATTGATGATTGATCTTGTTTTTTCGAATATGAATTGTCTGAGAACAGAGAATTGTTGTCTCAATTCTGGACCAATTGAACCAAGAGAAAGCACATCAAAACCCTAAACCCGAGAAGAAAGAAAAGCAGAAGCGTGTCATTTCGGTGTCTGATCTTATTATGAAGCAATGTCGAATTGTGCTACGGCGTGTTATTGCTGCTGATGAGGATAGAGTTATTTGCAACCTGTTGGGAAAGGCGCCTCTGAATCCTAGTGAAAACGACGAGGAGGGACTTCTTGGATATCCATCTATGGTTTCTCGACCTCTTGATTTTAGAACTATTGACTTGAAGTTGGCTGCTGGTGCCTATTGTGGATCACATGAAGGTTTTGCAGATGATGTCCGAGAGGTGGTTTTTTTTCCGTGATGAAAATTTACTCATCAGTTGCTCTGAAATTTCGCAATCCATACTGTTTTCATTTGATTTATAAATCTTTGTTGAGCATTCAGATTTACTTTAAAATTATATTTTACAAGAAGCTAATTTTAGATCATGGAAAACCAAGCGCTATACACGAAATAACAAGACATGTAGATTGTTTATTTTCAGCTTTCTGGTTATCCTTTTTTCTAATTTATGGTATGTCTTATTCCGCATAGATTCTTTTTCATATATATTTTAGTTTTTTTTATTTTGTCTTTCTGACAGGTTTGGCAAAATGTGCGCACTGCATTCAGGGAACAGCCTGATGTTCTTGATTTGGCGGAAAAGTTATCCAAAGAATTTGAAGAGTCATACACGAATGAGGTTGGCTTATATTTTTTTGATGCCGCATTGGTTTATTTAATTATTTATTATTAACTTACCCTCCTATCTTGTATTTGGATGCCGTCTTTTTGAGGGCTAAGAGAGTTTGCACTATACACAAGGGTGGAACACGTGTTTTCTGTTCCTTGGAGATTGTAAAGATAATATGTATTCATGAACATATTGAAACAAGACATGAATGTTGATGTCAATGATATTATCACCATTTGGCACATGTTTGCTAAAGCTGTATGCTATGTTTGACGTGTGCCTTTATCATTTCCTATGTGAAGGTTCTCACCTTTGTCGAGAAAACCATAGCGGCTGTTCATAACGGAGGTTTGAACCCTGAATACGAGAAGGAGAGAGATGACCTAATAGCCAATGCAACCGGAACCGCACTTCCCAAAGTTCCCTGGGACGAGGGCTTGTGCAAAGTTTGTGGCATGGACAAAGATGACGATAATGTCCTTTTATGTGATGGTTGTGATTCGGAGTACCATATGTACTGCTTAAACCCTCCACTTGCAAGAATTCCTGACGGAAACTGGTACTGCCCTTCTTGCGTTTCTGGCCAATCCGTTTCTCAACTTGTAGCCAACAGTTCTCGTGCTGTAAATCGGTTTGGAAAAGGAAAGCAGAAGCATTACATACAAACGTGTTCGGATATGTTGGTCCAATTGGCTAATAGGATGGAGTCAAAGGAGTATTGGGAGTTAACAGTGGAAGAGGTTTGTTGTCTAACTCCTATCTTTTTGCCGCTGATCGTATCTCTTTGCACTGTTATCACTTATATATATGTGTGTGTAAGCATTTTTTCTCCAAATGGTATGTTGAATTTTTGTTTTCTTGTTGCAGAGAATTTTCCTGCTGAAATTCTTGTGTGATGAAGCACTGAGCTCAGGAATTTTACGTGACCACATGGATCAATGTGCCTCTGCCTCTATCGATTTGCAACAGAAAATGCGTTCCCTCAATTCTGAACGCAAACTTCTGAAATTCAGGGAAGAAACTATGGTCATGAAAGCTGGTAAGGTCAACTTGCCCAACATTAATTTAGGATCAGGGACCGATAAATTGGATTCCGTTCTTAAAGATGATGCCCAAATGGTTGATATCAATTGTCCAGAGACTAAAACTCAAACCGATGACCTTATGGAGATGCTTACCTCTGAATCACACAAACCCGCATCTACTGCGCAAAATGAAGATCACAACGATATAGAGATTCATGAAACTTCGGTTCAATCACAAGATTCTTCCAATGCTGAATTGAGCAATCTGCAGAATGAGATTTCTAGTCTACGGCAGTCAATAGATGCCGTTGAATCCGAACTTGTGAAGGTTTTAATTAGAAAAGAATTACTGGGAAGGGATTCAGATGGTAGGATCTACTGGATTTTTGGACGTCCAGGTTCTTATCCACGCTTATTAGTGGACATGAATCCGGATGCTCAAGAAAAATCCGGATCAAAAAGCTTTCCCCAGAATTCTACTCCATGGCAATCTTACAATCTTGATAACGAGATCAAAGAGCTCATAAAATGGCTAAATGACGGTGATGCAAAAGAAAAGGAATTGAAAGACGCTATTTTGCAGTGGCTTAACCAGAAAATTGTCGGTGTGAGTTCTACTGAACATGATATATTCAGCATGGACAATCCTAGCCTGGTTCAGTCAACCGGGCATACGGATTTAGTTACAGATTGTTTGGTGGTTAGTAAAGCCGTGAAAGCACTGGAAAAGAAGTTTGGTCATTGCATAGTAATGCAGGATGATGGCACCCATTTATATAGGTGCAAATGTCTCGAGCTTATTTGGCAGTCTCGACCTCATTGCTTATCATGCCACGTGTCATTTTCTGATGACACGGAATTTGCTCAACATTGCAGTGAAAAATGTCAAGTATTGTTTACTGTTCCTGAAGGTGTCCAGACACCTCGAGACACACCGTCTAATCTTGTGAAGGATATACAGGACAAAGATTGCCCTTTTAATTTCGAGGAGATTCAGGACAAGTTTAAACCCGAGACTTCACTAAAAGAAGATGTGAAGGACATTGGACTGATTCGTACCAATGGTGAAGTCCCTTTTGTTCCTAATAAGTTATATATGGATGATCGTGCCCTTACCTTGCCCCGAACGGAAGATGCTGTCCCTTCAGGTTCCAAAGATCAGCCGTTGCCTCGTAGTAATGGAACTAATGACAAGGCTGTGGAAGTAGGTAAAGTGAAGTGTTTGAAACCTACTTTATATAATGAAAGAGGCGAACCTTCATCGGTTAGGGATCCGAGTCTGGTGTTTGGCATATCGTTAAATTCATTACTTCGTGAACCGTCCTTGAGACCGAAAGTGGGTAAAGCTTTCGAAATTCTGCGGTGTTTGAAGATGAATTTACTTGATATGGATGCTGCTCTTCCTGATGAGGCTATTAGACCATCAAGATCATCCATTGAAAGAAGAACCGCATGGCGTAGTTTCGTGAAGTCCGCAAATACTTTATATGAGGTTAGTTCATCCATTTTCATTCACTGCTTTTCTGCACTTAGCCATATATTATCATTGAAGGCACCATACCTGATCTACTTTCAGGGCACCACAGTGACATCGAATCTCTAGAAAGTCGAATCCAAGCTTTACATTCGACTTTACAGAGGCCGAATGTCCATTTTTGAGTCGAACCTAGCCCGAATTGTTGTATTAGGCACCACAGTGACATCCAAACTCTAGAAAGTCGAATCCAAGCTTTACAGAGGACGAATGTCTATTTTCGAGTTGAACCTTGCCCAAATTGTTGTAATAGTATTCTAAAAAGACGTATATTATGAACCAAACAGTAATAAATGTTGTATCGGTATTTTCAGATGGTACAGGCAACAATCATACTTGAGGATACAATCAAAACAGAGCACTTAAGAATTGATTGGTGGTACTGGTCATCTCCTTCAGCTGCAGCTACCAATATTTGTACCCTCTCTAGCCTCGCGCTTCGTATCTACGCGCTCGACTCCGCAATCTTCTATGAGAAGCCTGTTGTAAGCGAAGACACCCCCGAAACATCGAGACGGATGTCAAAAGCCGAGAAACTAGCCAACAAGGCTAGCGACGAAACGGCTCAGAAAACGGGTAATAATAATAACGTAGATCCGGTTGAAAACCCTAAACCAAGGACAAGAACAAGCAGCAAAAGAAAGAAAGAATCAGGTAGTTGAGTTTTCAACAATCATCTTTGCTTAGTTCCCTTGTAGTGTATATCTTAACATCTTAGGTGGTGGGTTCTTGGCCAAATGACCTTTTTACCCTTGGCTTGGTTTCGGGTCAAAGCGGTATTATTGACTAGAGGCGGTGTAGATTGGTCTGTACTGTAACTTGACTGGAATGTGATTTGATTGTAGTTATTATGGTACGTACATCTCAAACAGGATAATACAACAACATAGAAGAAATATTATAAGAACAATGTTAGCAAAAGAAACAACATTAAATCATATGTTGTACATCAATAGAGAGAGAAAGATTGATAAAATAGTCCTTGTAATTGTCCCGATTTTGCACCGAATTTTCTGGGGCAACAGGAACTTACTTTTATTGTGACATTTTTGTTTTGTTTTGTTTTGACAATGGATGAAGATTTTAGCTTATAAATGCATATCCATCTCTGTTGATCATGTTTATGGATATCTGCTAGAATTTGAGAGACCAGGTTCTACTGGACAGTTTTTATATTAGAACCTATCATTTTTACTCTCTTTCATTCAGTAGAGTTGAAAATTTAATGGCCATGTTTTAAAATTTGTCCAGGTTCTACTGGACAGTTTTTGATTCAGTAGAGTTGAAAATTTAGGCCATGTTTTTCCAGGTAAAAGATGTGCATAATATAAATGGATTTTGATTTGTATATTACATCAGAATATACACCATTTAGACACCGCAATACAATCAACCTTTCGAACTGTCGGTTTCAGAGCCGAGACAGTGCAGGTGGAAGTCGAAAATAGAACTAATAGTCGACTTTTATCCGGTCGATTGTTTTTGTGTACTGTTGGAGGTAAATTGACCGTGGTGCCTTTATTAACTTTATTTCAATGTTAAAACTTAAAACATAAGTTTTTTTTTTAATGTGTTTTATTATAAAAAGGAATATACGTTAAAGATATTCCAGAGAAAATAATATTATAATAAACAGATCGCAACAATTTTCAGAGAAAATAAAAATCTAATTTAGTGAGGAAATACAAACAATTAGCCTTCTACGTAGATCACCATGTATTGACATGAAGGCTGTATGACATTCATTTGATGAAGATACCAATTATTAGCTGATGCTGTTAGTAAGGTGCCGATTGTAGTAGTTTTGACAACAAGGTCAACTACGGCTTAAGGGTGAACTCCCTTTCCTGTGAGTCTGCCACTTGAAGGAAAAACGGTCAACTGACCCACAAAACCAAAAAGAAAAAGAAAAAAAAAAAAAAAAACTCCATGTATATTATACGTATTTTAAAATTTTTATGTACTAATATCTATCTATTGATCGGCTAAAATTTCCAAATATTTGTTCTTGATCCATAATTATACATATATTTCTATGTAATGTATTAAAAATTTATAATACGATATGTCGATCTCGATCATGACTTGTGTCACACAATTTCTGCATCCGCCTCTACATGTGCCTAAGCTTTCTTTAAGGCCTCCCGTACATCATGAGATGCGTCTAGGCCAATCACTAGGCTGAACACAATACATTAAGTGATGTTATTTTTACCAAAATAAACTAAAACCACCGGCAAATGAAGAGCCACTTTGTTAGGTATTTTATAGTTTTGATGATGATCATATCATCTGTTATATATGCAAAGCAAAATGATGTTTTAGATAATCATGTATTGGTTTCACTAGCGTTTGATATTGTATATGTTTAAATCAGACAAACACTATAATAGTTATATGATAGGTTTTAGTAGACTAGAACCAGTTAGAACTTCAATAAAGCAAATTCAATAGGCATCCGAAGATCGAAAGACTGAGGGATCAAAGTTAACAAGTTCATTCGCCTTCCTTCTGAACTTGTTTCAAACCTTTCCAAAGAACAACACACTTGCCACCATTGGCCACCGGCACCATACGACGTAAAGAAACCCGAAAAATCGACTTCCGCGTCCGTCTGTATTAAAAGCCAATGCAAGCCGAAGAAGTCAACTTTACAATTCATGATTGAATATTACTTATAGTTTTAGTTGGAACATCCATAACATCAAGCGTTTGTAGTCCAACGGTTAGGATAATTGCCTTCCAAGCAATAGACCCGGGTTCGACTCCCGGCAGACGCAAATCTGTTTTAGGATAATTTTTTTTGGTCCTTCATTCATGCAATAAAAGGCCATGAATATCTTCTCTCTCTCTCTCTTTTTTTTCTTTCATTAGGTAGGATAATATTCGTTTTTTAAGAGAAAACTATACCTTTTTAGAGCATTAAATCATCCTTCTGCTAGTAGGTTTTGGCTTGCCCCTTTCTTCTTATCTTATTAGTAAGATGGTCTGAACTCTTACCATCCTTTTAAAAAAAAATTGCACTCTTACCATGAGTCTGAACTCCAATCCTCTCCGATGAATTCGGTACAAAGATTCTTACAGTGGCTTATTACATTGTAATGTTGTTAAAACATGCGTGTCTTACTTTTGCTGTGTCTTTTAGAATCAGTAGAGATACACGTGTGTTTTCATGTAACGTAATACAGATCACTTCATATAGCTTCACTGCAAAGATAAACACTAACCTTCACATAATTTGAGAAATTCTCATTATCTTGGAAATCTTTTACTTGCTACAATTGATTATAACACACAATATATAGCTTCCTATCGAGTAAATAAGTGGCCAAAAACAATTGGCACACACACACACACACAAAAAAAAAAAATCCCTCTATTTTCAAGGATTTTTCACTTTGATCCTCAATCTTCTAGCAATTTGACCAGCTCTAGGATGTAACACCATCTTCTTATTCACATCACATTGCTGCATTTCCACCCAATTAATCACTTTCAATAACAAAGATTGTGAAACTTTGCATTTTTTCATCCCTTTTTCCAATGCTTTCTCCAAGAACTCCATAAACCATTTCCCAGCTTCCATTTCAATCTGTTTTCCCAATTTAATAGTATTACTAGCCATCATACTACTACAAGAATTACTAGAAGAAGGGTTCTTGTTTTCGTCGTTATTCGTCGTCTCACCAAGATTGGTCAATGTTCTCAAATGCTTTCCAAGAATTGATCTTTGATCATTGAATTTACTTGACATTGATCTACAGATAGACGGGGTTGAAGATTTTCTTGAATTTTCTTCAGTGTCTTCTTTTCTTGATATGATTATTGGGGATTGAGAAACTTCATTAGCAGCTTGAATTGATACCATTTCTGATATGGCTTGCTCAATTTGAGTATGGAATTCAAGAAATTGATCAAAACAAGATGTTGGTGATTCTGGTTTAGCTGATTTGCTCAAATTTGAGAACACTCTGATAAATAAAAACACAATTATTAGCTGATTTTTTTTAGCATTTCTTGAAGATAAAAGGAGAAAAAAGACACATTATGTTCGTACTTGAGACAACGAACAATATTATCAGTAGCTGAAGCATCTCTTAGAGCTTGAAGTGCAATCTTTTGTGCTATTTCTCTCTGTTGTACAGCTTCCTGAAATATGCACAAGAATTTGTATATATATATATATATATATATATATATGAATGAAAAAACAGTAAAACTCTTATGTATATCTACCACCATTTTGATAAGGGAAAAAAAGGCTATACCTTTCCTAGCATGCCAAGCTTTCCAGGCAAATTCATTGGCATATTTGAGACCGAATCACACGAATTCGATTCGGGTTGTGAAGATATTTTCTCTTTCTCTTTCTCTTTCTCTATGACTACTATAGGAGATGAAGCAATTCTTGCATTCCTCAAACTTGGGGGAGGGGTTGAACTTTTCTTTTCCTGCACAATTTAAATAGAAATCAGCTAAAATGTTGTATCATATACAATTTATGGAGCAAAATAGGAAACATAAATAAGTGTACCTACAGATGAATTGAAGGGGATAATCTTTGATGCCTTTTGTTCTCTATCACCACAAACACTTTTGCTTCTTGGAAATTTCAACACAGGAGTAGGCGTATAACAGCTTTTTCTTATCAAAGATTGCCCTTCTTTTTGTGTATCCACCATCTTATTCAACAATGCACCACCAACTGAAGACCTAACCATTGAACAACTCCCACCAATACTACTATCCTTTTTTCGCCCTCGAATCGCCGGAGACATTGTGAAATTAACCCCAAATCTAGCTGATCCAGACCTTTCTTTTACAGGGGTACACTCAAAATCCAAAGGAATTGGCTTCAAAACAACAGGTGATGAAGGGACACCAACACCCCCTTCTGTCCCATTACCCCCAATTCCCCAAGAACCTCTTCTTGGAGCTGGATTCTTTCCAAGATTGAATCTTTTTTCAGTTTTATCACCTTTTTCTCTTAATCCCATTAAGGGCTCAGGTGTACCAATTAAAGGGTGTCTCCCGGGTACTAATTTCGCGCCTTTAATAACCGGAACCGGTGATCCGGGGTCGAGCTGATCGACGTAAATAAACTGCCCTAATTGCATCTTGTTGCTGAAAACAAGATCATCTTGATCAAAAGGGAGACTTACATAGATTGAATGTGAAGAATCAGAAACTTTGATGAAAAATCCATGCTTTGGCCATAGATTCTTCTCATCAAGATCAGCTGGCACAATATCAGTCACCTGTAATAATGAACTTCTGTGTTCACTTGTGGGCTTAACCCCTGCATTCATCCCATTTATTAACTTCAATAAAATTCCGGGCGCTAATGCTGCCATGATCAAATTTTCAAGAACCTTGATCGCAAAAAAACAGTAAAAAGAATATTGTTGATTGAAAAGAGATTAGTGAATTGAAGAAGATAGGGGAGAACCGGCTTTGTTTTGTGGGTAAAAGGGCAAAGAGGAGCGGACGAGGGTAAGATTTTTAAATTGAATGTTTCGGAACGTTGGCCAACGGTCGAAATGTCAAATACGCATTATTATTATTATTTCGAATAATTGTAGAAAGGTCCTTCTCAAAAAAAAATATTGTAGAAAGGCCCAAGGTATTGAGTGGGCTGGACATCAAAAAGGCCCACGCGATACAACAATTTAAGAAAACATTCTATCTTTACCCTTTTACTTCGGGCATCACGATTCAAAATTATTTTTGCACCACACATTCAGAAATATCACGACACCGACGTTTATTTTATATAAAAATGTTAGTGATTTTGACGTTACTCACCGTTGCCCCCATTCTGTAAAAAAAAAAAAACATTACTGCACGCACTTTTTGTAGAAGAAGTAACGTTAATAGCAGTGACGTTCATTTTCAAGAAAAATAGTCGTGGTTTTTGAAGTAACTTTTTTTTAAATGCGATAAGTACTTGTGGACTCGTGGTGCCAGAACTAATTAGGGAGGCAATAGAACCCCCAACAAATAAATAGGGGAACGGATGAAGACGGTTATTTAGCTTACCGGCGGATGAGAGCGGTTGAAGTCGGTTGGTGGCGGTTTTTGACGGTTATTGTATTTTTTCATCGATTTTAAATTATACTGGACTTGAATCGGTTGAAGAGTCTGCCTAGAAAAATAAAGTTATATTTATCAAATACATATCCCTTGTTGTGCTTATCTTTCTCTCTTTTATTGGATTTTATTTTCTCCTCTACTGAGTTTTTTTTCCTAATGTTTATATGGAGAATTAGAGATAATAACAGACTTTTGGGATATTTTTGAGTAACATGACAGACATATATTTTTTATAGGGAGAATGTCAACTTTTATATTTTTTATATATTTAAATGTCAACTTTTATATTTTTTATAATAGAATGTAAGATCAACTTTTATATTTTTTATAAAATTAAGGACAAAATATATATATATATATATATATATATATATATATATATATATATATATATATATATATATATATATATATATATATATATTAAAAAAAAAATTCCACGCGCATTTCCTGGGAACTTTTTTTTTCTTTTTTTCTCCCCGATTTTCAAACGATCATATCTTTTGATCTAAATATTCAAACGCGATAAAAATTTCACTGAATTTTTTATTTTTTTTGATGCTCTTCGTTTTTAGACTTGGTTCGATATAATTACATCATTTTTCATGAGATTCACTATCGAAATTCACTCAGTGAATCTTCCCAGAGAATCCCGGAAATCAGTGAATATCGACATTGAATTTCGAATAATAGTGAATTTCGAAAGTGAATTTTCTGAAATCACGTTGGAATTTGTTAAATGTGGTCTCAAAATAAAGAGTATGAAAAAATAAAAAATTTAGTGAAAGAATTTTCAAATTTAGAATTATAGATTGAAAGATATAAGTGTTTAATAAAGATGAATGTGAGAGAAAATAAATATATATAACGAACCTCATGTAATTCATAATCAATAATAATAGGTTCAAATGTAATGTACTTTCTTCACCAAATATCATATAGTGATTGTGATTATTTCTATTTTATAATTTGTTATAAATAAAAATTAAACAATGAGATAATATTAGTTGTAGGTAGACAGTATATAAACATTTGGACGTATACCTATCATTATAATTTCATAATAAACCACAACTCTTAGGCTGTATTAATAAGCTGAGATTTCTTGATATAAACATTTAAAACACTTGTATGTGTTAAGTTTTGGATGCCATTATAAAATCTCATGAAGATATATATACATCTCACATGCACTTTTATAAATAAACGTAACATTGAAGGTGACGATATATTAATTTGTTCATTACATATGACCTATATATGGTGTTATTATAAAGGCTATATCTATGTACCTTGGACTTTAATGTAAGCCGAAGATATATTGGTTCATTAGGGTGTTATGTTGTCAGTGGCGGAGCAACATACAAGTAAGAGGGGCAACTCCCCTCTTTATCAGGAAAAAAAACTTATATATGTAGTATGCATTTAGTTTGCCCCTTGATTTTTTTATTTACTTTTAAAACATTTATTGCCCCACTTATATATCCGAGATCCAGTGTCCCCACTGAATGTAGTAGGAATTGTGCTTTAAGAAACCTATTGACATTTATAACACACTTATGTTTCAAGAAACATATCAACTGAGGAACATACACATACTTTATGTACTTAGAGTGACATTTATAGCTCTTGTGTCTCCTTAGCATGTAGGAATGAAAAGTGTAAACGATCCGAGTCGCTTATATATAAGCAACTCGATTAACTTGACATAACCGAGCTTGAGCAGTTCGTCAAATTAATGAGCCAAAATTTAGGTATATTAAAGCTTGATTAGAAATGCTCACGAATTTTATCGCGATATTGAAACTATATATTCTTTTGTATCCTTATTGGATAATGTTTGTGTATATATAAGCAAACATTTAAACCATTTATTGAGTTTAAAAGTGCACACATTTTTTTTTTCAAGTACAATCAAGTCGAGTTCAAAGTATAATTAGAATTTAATCTGGAATGAATTCGTGTCGCGTTCGAGCATCCCTATGTTGAATGATTATTCGACTCGATAAGTAAATGACTGATTCGACTCTGATCGTTTACACCCCTAATAAGGATTCTCACATTCGTAGGACTTGGACTCCTAAGGATTCTAAGCAAAGACGGAATCAGGAATTGAACTTGAGGTGAGCTAGTGAACTTTATTCGAACGATCATGCGGGCTGAACTAAGATGACTTGAATTAAATTATACAAATTTTTCTGTGTAACAATAAAATTATGGGCGGACATAGCCCTCTCATCTACCTTGTTAACCCCATCCTTGATTATAGGACATGCATTTGGACTCTTTCAATGTGTTTAAAGTGACTTAAACACAATGAAAAGTGTCATCCAAACATAGAATACATTCTTTATGACATAAAAGTCATGCAAGATCTACTAAACAATTAATTAACCAATGATATATGCCCCCCAAAAGTCCAAGTGATTCCATCTTTTCTATTCTTACTGCCAACTCTTGTGAAACAATTTTTGAAGCTCAAACTTTAACATTTGAATGTTTATACAGACACAACAATTGTGTCATTTTACCTATATCTATCTGAATATTCTAACATAATCAATTAGTCCATCCAAGTATGAATTTCCGGCTCCGTTATCGACTAAATGACAATGCTCTTTGTATATGTGTTGGAAAATTCAAAAAGTTTGGAACATAAATATTGGTCACAAAACTATTGCATGTTATCATGTGTGGATTGTTTCAAAGAGTTTGTTTCTTTGTTTAGTTTAGGTAACAAATAGCACATGGATTATTTGTAGTACATGTACATGGCTTTGCCTTTAGTTGGTTTCTAATCCAAAAGGTCTCCATATATCCTTGTCCTTTTTTTCTCATTTTGTTTCTTGATTTCCATTTTATTATTCCCCTATATTTGGAACTTAAAAGCTGTGCCTTTTATTACCTAAGTCACAAAAGATATGAATGAATAAAAAACAAAATTGATTCATGTGTAAGTATTCATTAACATTATACACACACACAGATTATATATATATATATATATATATATATATATATATATATATATATATATATATATATATATATATATATATATATATATAACAAAACGATATCAGAGTTTAGTAATCTTTTTCGGTCCTTCCAAATAAGATCATTAGTCTTTTGTATTACATACAACAATTAAAATAATCATTGAAGAAAAATTCGTATTGTCTATATATAACCTGATTTGTCTGGACTTTAAAGGATTTTTTTTCGCGTACGTAGTCTTAGCTATAATGATATTTTTTTTTTTTTAAATTCTGAATATATGTCATATATTGATCGAAAATTTATGAATTTGTTGCCTAATTATTCTCTTCTCATATTTGTTTATTTATTTGTTAGTGTTATTAAAGATCAAAAAACTCACATTGAATATGTCGTGGATAATCTTCTCTAATAAATCACCAACATGTCATAATTTTATGTTCGAAAATTATTAACATGAAAGTAATTAGTATGATATATTAGAATGATATAATAAATGTCTGCATGATAATAGTAAAATGTGATAAAAATAATTAAAATATCATGTAAACAAAAACTCAATGATCATGCATGTACAATTATGCAATGTGAAACAAGTTAATTTCCATTCTAAAAAAACAAGTTAATTTCCATGCCCCGAGCAACCATAGTAAATGAACTTTAACCATGTTCTTTGCTCACTTTTGTAAGGATAAAATAAATATTGATAGAAAAATAAAATAATGATAGAAATTTAGAGAAATATTTTTTGAGACTCTCTAGTCTCTTGTCTCTTTTGAGATAACACACTAGACAATTGTCTCTCCCAAAAAAGCACCAAACCCACCCCCTCCCTCTCCCCCCTCCCCCCTCTTTTAGAAAAAAATGTCTCTCCCATTACACAAATTTTATGTTGAACCTGGTGTAAATTCTAGTTGGTGCACCAAAACCAATAGGAATTCAACTTCCAACAATGGACCCCTACCTGTAAAAACTTTCCACCAATGTATCCCTTTGAAAGTGCTGACTTGGTGGTCTAAAACTTACACCTGGACCATCCTAAAATTAACGCTCCCATTAATATTTAATATTAATTTAATGAAAAGATTCAAAATATTTATCACCACTACAACATCTAATCACACACAATTAATCTCTATCATCTTTTTATATTATCACAATTACAACATCACATTACACATAATTTATCCCTACAATCATTCTATATTTATCCTCCGCTCATCTTTCTCCACGTCATCTAAATATCACCAATCAAAAGGCTTCTCTCTCGATCATCATTAGGGTTGCTCTCAAATGGTTCACGTTAAAGAGATGGACTACCTACTTTGTACGATGGTGGTTTGTCACATGATATTTGTATATATGATGTCACATCAAATCAATTTACTCAATTTCTAGATTTATTTACAAGCAAAACTAACGATATTTTCAACGAGGAAAGTTATGTCGTGAAGTCTCTATTTTACAGAGGTTTTTATTGTTCAATAGTAAAAATAAAAATAAAAATATAAAGTCTTCAGTGAATGGAAACTCCACGTCAGAATTTCATGTTCAAATGATCGGGGGTTTTTTTTTTTTTTTTTTTTTTTTTTTTCCGGAAACGAAAGGAATGGGCGGGGATCGAACCCTGGACCTCTCACTAGAGGCGAGGGTAGACCCTGGAACTTCACCGCGAGGGTATGAGCCGCAGCTCATGATCGGGGGGTTTAATTTCAAACTTTAATGATCAAATCTAGTTCATTGAATAAAATGGTTGAGTTTCAATGCAAAAGACTTCCAATGCCCCGTTCTTAGGACCTCACGCACGTGAGAACATAAATCAAGTGATAGATATATTTTAGATACCCAGTGTACAAAGACTGTTTGTATATCTCTTACGATAGAATGGATCGCTAATTTGCGGAATCGAACTTCCACAATCTACCTCAATGGCAAGACTGTAATTGTAACACCTCTGTCTTTTAACCGCTGAGTTTTTCCCATCAGACATGAATGAAGTTCATATCTCAATATGAGAAAAAACAAGATGTTTAATGTGACATTAATAAAATAATCAACATATACTTCATAATGTTAGCTCGAATGAACATATACAAAACCTGAGTTACAAGTTGAGACTATTATATATTATCTCAATATGCTGAGTGAAATAATAACGCGTTTTTAATAATATAAGACAAACAACAAACTGATAAGATGAAATATAATTCGATTTTCGGAAAAAGACAGACGTGTCATTTTGCAGAAACGAAATATTATGTTTATTTTTAATTTGGATTAAAAGTGTTTTTTTTTAAGTCTATATTTATATATGTAGATATATAATGAAAGGGATTTTAAAAGGGATTTAATTCTTGGAAATAAATGGAATTTATTGTGAGAGGTTATTTTTGGGGAAAATAACTGCCCATTAAAAAAAGGAGTTTTTGTCGGAAGTCAAGAGTTTTCCAAAGTCCGAACATCATTTTAATCGCGAGAACAAAAGGAAAGAGAAAAGCAATTTCTTCAAATTTTTGAGTGGTTTCTTATCCGTTTTCAGATTCGAGTAGAGCAACGGTTTCAGCATGACAAGGGGATCGTTTTGATACGGAAAGTTTAGAGTTTTGTTAAAGGTGTAATTTTAGCCCTACTTTTGGATCCAACAAGGTTGATCATGTTTTGGTCGAGGAAAGTTGCTTAATTCGTAGATTCTTTTGTGTAGAAAGCTTGATCTTAATCAGTTCTTGAATTGTGGATCAAATATGTTTTGGTTGAAGAATAGGAAAGTGCTGCAGGTTTCTTGAAGTTTGGTGTTGGTTTTGCTTGCTAAAGGTAAGAGAATCTTCCTATTGTGTAATTCAAGTTTTATAAAGTTGGATTGAATTTTAGTGTTGTTTTGATGTCAACTAGCATGCCTAAATATTGGTTTTGGTATATAAAATGTTATGGTATGTTTGTGTTGGTTTGGCTGTTGTTTTGTTGCTTAAACTGATGGTAAATATGATTGGAACGGGTTAGGATTCGTAAAACTGCAGAAAACTGCTGTTTAGGGCTGTTTTAGAGTCAATGCACGCGCATTGGGTGCTTAGCGCGTGCATTACAGGTTCAACAAGTGAGGAAGCGGATTCAGAGACGTTTTAGCCCTCGCTTTGGAGCAGGTAGCACGCGCTTTGACAGACCAGAAATCATCCTGAATGATTCAGAGAGCTTTTAGCGCTCGCATTGATGCATGTTGCGCGCGCATTGAACGTCCCAGAAGCCAAAGCGCACGCATTGGAGGCAATGCGCGTGCCAAATCCTGTTTTTTGTTAAAATGATGAGTTTTGAGCCCCGAGACCAGTTTTGAGTGTTGTTTCTTGACCTAATAACATTAAATGAACATGAACAAGCCATGAATAAGCTTCTGATGCGTTTAGTTCCAGCACCGAATGGATTCTTCATAAGAGTTGAAATTCGGGACCGTCGGAAGGGTATGAATGCTTGTGCTTTGATGAATTAGAGTTCATCAATATCTGTGAATGTGGTTAGGACGTTGTGTCTAGATGTCTAAGTGTGGGACTTCACCGAACGTGTACACTATCGGGGCTAGCCCGTGGCTATTGATGTGATCCACTAATAGGTTGCAAACGATACCTCGTGGTGGGTAGCACCATGCGTAGTGCCCTTGAATGCGGATGCAAAAAAGATAAGCTAAGTTAGAAACCAATAGACACGACATGTTGATGAGCATGAGATGAATCATAGAGTTGAGTCGGTCTCACAAAGATAATGTAATAATCAGGAATCATACTTTATATATAATCATGTTTAATACAATAGCTTTTGTCCCTTGCTGAGTACCTTTGTACTTACCTCAAATGCATGATTCTTTGTGTTTTGGGATGAGAAGTGATGAGAGTCAACTTTACTATGCTCCGGTGCATGTTTCAACCCCCTTTTACGGCACTTTTGGTCCATTCCGGGTAGTTTTAGACCTTATTTAGGGCAAAATCGCATTACACGTCCACCATGGGGTAAGCCGTCATATAGATGGAAAACCTCGGCATTCTACGATGTTTTTGGCCCTATTCGAGCCCTATCTATCTTGCGGAATTATGCTCGGTTTGTGTTAGATGTTGTTACGCAGGATCTAGGTGCTCGTGAGCCCGGGAGACAAAGCATGGAGCATATGAAGGTGAAGCCAATGGTTGAAGATAGAAGAAAAGAGAGAAAAGTGAAGAAATTGGAGTTTGAAGTCATTTGTTTGGGGCACGCCAAAGCCGTTGGGGCACGCCAAGTTGAAGCGAGAATGCACAATAAGTCACCGAACCGATCTGGGGCACGCCAAAGCTGTTGGGGCGCGCCAAAGTGAAACAGAGAGTTGCCAGAGCCACTGAAGCAGTTTTGGGGCGCGCCAAAGCCTTTGGGGCGCGCCAAAATGACGTTTCCTGCACTTTTTGGAGAATATAAATACCACTTGCACAGATTTTTTTAGGGATTCTCTACGCACTTTTTCACTTCCAAACCCTACGATTTTCCCTTCTAAGTCGATTTCTCTCATTCTTCTCCCTTAGATTCACTCTTTTATCATCTTTTACTTAAATTAAACACAATCTAGCTTAGATTTTAGCTCAAGTTTCTTCTCTAATCTTGGATTTTCTGATTTTTGGGTCTTCTTCTTCACCAATTGACATGGGTGTTGAAAAAGCTTGATGTAAACTCCGATTCTCCACGATTTTGGTAATTAATTTCAGTTTCTCTTTCATTTATGGCTTTAATTTTATCTTTGATTGTTGTTTTTAGTTTTATTATGAGTAGCTAAACTTTTCATAGCCAAATTATGTGAAAATTGATGAAATCACCCTCTAATTGATGAAATTGGGAATGGGTAGTGTTTAATTGTTGTTATATTGACGAATGCATGTCTTAAAACTTGTTCTTAATGCTTGAATTAGCTTGATCACCTAGTTCATGAACACACACCACTTTTATAAATGTATGTTGCGAAGGGGTGTGGGAAAAGGGGTTTTAAGATCATTCTTTATAATCAACGAGTTGTTTAGATTGATTAGGGAGTGAGGTTTAATCGGTTGTGAAATCGGGCAACTCTAGCGCGTTAATCTTGTTTCGGTCAATTAAATTCTTAAAGGCGAACTGTTGGACCGAGCAAAGGGTGTTTGATTGTTGAATGGCGTCTTACACTAGCTTAGGAGTTTGCACCCAAGAATGAGTCGATATAAGTGTTAGGTTGGTAGGTTGGTCAATCCCATTCCCGAATAATTGATTAGAGGGGCGAAAGTAGTCAATTGGATCATGGTTTGGCTATGTATCTTTCTATCTTTAGTATCCTTAGTTTACATTTCGTTTTAGTGTAATTGAACTCGAAACATCTTGGTTGACCTAAACTAAGTCCGAAAACGGCTTTGATACTCGATTGATTCCTCGTGGGATACGACCTTGCTCGCTACTATAGTGCATCCGACTCGGTACACTGCCGATTAAAGTTGGACTGTCACTATTTTGGCCATCAAGTTTTCTGGCGCCGTTGCCGGGGAATTGATCGATATCTCTTAAGTCTTTTGACGATTTAGGCTTAGGTTGTTTTTATTTTACTGTTTTTGTGTTGTTTGCTCCTTGTAGTGTATGACCCGAAGCTCAAAGGAACCATTACTTCCATATATTCCCGAGATTGAGGCTTTGGCTAGACACCGAAACGCCTTGCGAAACAAGGTAGTTCAAGTTGAAGAAGTTACTCAAGAGTTGGAAAGTGAGAGTTTTAGTTCCGAGACTTAGTATGGCTACGGGGAATGAAGATCTTGAGTTTGACCGGGGTATGGAACGAGAAAGAAGTGTGAATCCGTTTGAGGAAAGGGATACTACTCAATATCAAGGTCAACCGTCCAATTCACTCTCCCCAAGGATGGAACCTCTACCTAGAGAAGGGAATATTGTGCGTAGTCCCTCATTGACCAATCACTTTCAACAAAGGACCAATATCCCTCTTCAAACTCCACAAATCCCTCAAACACAACAACCTCCACAAATGGACCCCCAATTCCTTCAACAATATCAACAAATGATGATGCAAATGGCCCAATTCAATCCTATGATGAACCCTATGAACCCTACCAATTCCCTCAAATGGCAAACCCCTATGCTCAACAATTTATCCCTCAAGCTAATCCTCAACCAAATCCCATAGTGAACCCTCAACCATATGCACCTCAAGCTCAAGTGAACCAAGCGGGAAATCGACCGGTGAGGCTTTGTAGAGATTATGTGACACCGATGGGCTACCACGGGTCATAGTCCTATTCGAGTACCGGCCGTTGCGGCTAATAACTTGGAAATAAGGCAACATGTTTGGCATTTACTTGGAGATAATGCTCAATTTGAAGGAAAGGCGACGGATGATCCGAACACTTTCATCAATAATTTCCTTGAGGTGTGCAAAACGGTGAAGATAAATGGGGTTGGTGAGGAAGCGGTTCGGCTACTTTTGTTCCCTTTCGCTCTAAAAGGAAAGGCGAGGGAGTGGTATTCATCTTTAGCTCATGACTCTCTCCACACATGGGAACAAGTTGCTAGCACATTCTTGCTCAAGTACTTTCCACCATCGAAGGCTCTTGACTTGAAGTCCGACATCTCTAATTTTGAGCAACTATTGGGTGAAGATTTGTTTGAGGCATGGGATCGGTTCAAGACTATGTTACGGAAATGCCCTCAACATGGATTCGAAGCATGGGATCAAGTGCATCTATTCTATCGAAATTTGGATGGTAGTTCAATGCAACAATTGAACGGGGCATGTGGAGGATCCATCATGGATGTAGCACCGGATGTGGCATTGGCCACCATTGAGAGGATTTGTGAGAATAATAGGCAATGGAGTTCGGGAAGAAAGCAACTAAAGCATAAAAAGCCACTTGTGACCGCCTTGGTAGATGAGCCCGAAAGAAACTCCGAGTGGCATAACAAGGTGTTAGCTATGGAACAAAAAGTTGATGATTTGGCTTTAGAAAACAAGAAGGCCCGGTTATGTCAACTTTGTGGTGGTGAACATTCGGCTATGAATTGCACATCTCCAAATACACCACCAACAACTGTACCAATGAAAGCTCAAGTAGCACCTCAAGCCGGGACCTTAGTGGCTAATGCGAGTTCAATGCAACAATCTTTGATGAATGCGTACGCCTTAGGGCAATTGAATGCGGGACAAATGGATTTCAACCCTCTCACCACCTATGGCAATCCGGTTATTGAACCTATGGATACGAGTTTGATGTTGGACACACAACCCTATGATGCTAACTATGTGGGGCAAGGGCGTGTCCAAAACTATGATTTTCAAGGAGCTCAACGAAATTGGAGGGAGAATCCTAATTTGACTTGGGGTCGTGGTCCGAATCAAGGGCAATCCTCTAGGCCTCAACAAAGTTTTTCTTATCAAGGCAATCAAGCTCCACGACAACAACAATCCGGAACTTACCAACATCCGAATGCTCATCAAAACTACTCTCAAGGAAGCTATTCTCAACCCCCACCAATAGCTCCTATTCCACAAAAGAGTTCTACCGATATTCTCTTGGAGCAAATTAACAAGACATTGCAAGAGCATGGGAGAATGTTGCAAGATCAAGGAAGAACTCTCCAAGATCAAGGGAGGGAGTTGAGGGATATTAGGACCAATGCCACCACATTTCAATCGGCATTGAGGAACGTTGAGACCCAAGTAGGTCAATTGACCGAAAATGCTAATACCGCACCGGTTGGAGGCTTGCCAAGTAACACCGTGAGAAATCCCAAGGGTGTCAATGCTATCTCTACAAGAAGTGGCAAGGTAGTTGGTAGTGACATTGAGTTGAAGAAAAGCGTTGAAGATCATGGTAAAAGCAAAGTGGATGACATGGTAGAACGTGATAGTGAGGATCAAGTTGTTGGAGAGCACACTAGTGAAGCTCATGAGCAAGTTGAGGAGGCACCGAAGGCGACTCGCAAAGGGGACACAACCACTTCCAATCCACAAGGAAAGGTACAAGTAGCAATGGTATGAATACTTCTTCTACACCTTTTGATTTGAGCACTTTACCTTTTCCCCCTAGAGGTCCTAAGAAGGATGTGTTATCTAAGAGTCAAAACAAGTTCCTTGACATCCTACGCAAGGTTGAGATAAATATCCCTTTGGTTGATGCTATAGCTAACATGCCTTCGTATGTTAAGTTTTTGAAAGGGATATTGTCCAACAAGGCCAAGATGGATGAGGTGGTGTGCCTAAACGAAGAATGCTCCGCGGTCTTTCAAAACAAGCTTCCGCCTAAAAAGAAAGACCCCGGATGTTTTTCTATCCCTTGCACCATTGGCTCTATTAGATTTCCTAAAGCTTTATGTGACCTAGGTGCTAGTGTGAATCTCATGCCTAGGAGTATCTATGAGAGGTTGGGCCTAGGTAGGCTAACCGAGACCAATATGACTTTACAAATGGCCGACCGGACCCTTAGGAGACCTATGGGAATATTAGAGGATGTGTTAGTCCAAGTCGATAAGTTTGTGTTCCCGGCCGATTTTGTTGTGCTAGATGTTGCGGAGGACCCTAGAAACTCACTTTTGTTAGGGAGACCTTTCCTTGCTACCGGAAGTGCCAATGTAGATGTCGCCAAAGGCGATATTACTATGAGAGTAGGAGATGAGAGTGTGACTATGAATGTTTTTGATGCCATTAAGTACCCTCGCTGATGATATTGCGGAATGTGATGAAGTTGAATCTATATATTCTTGTGTTTCCGAGGTTGCTAACACGCAGGGCTATCAAGAGCCAATGGAGGAGTGCTTAATGAAGTCTAGCACAATTCATGATGATAATGAAGAATTGCGAGAAGCGGCTTGTGAGTTGGAGGCAACGCCCTTTCTTGAGGCGTCATGGCATAAATATCTAGAGCTTGGCCTCAACAGCGAGAAGGTGAAGCCGTCTATCGAGGAGCCACCAAAGGATTTGGAACTAAAGCCACTCCCGGAGCACCTTAAGTATGCTTTTCTTGAGTCCGATAATTTATTACCTTTGATTATTTCTGCGGCACTAACATCTTTGCAGGAAGAAAAGCTAATGAAAGTGCTAAGGAGGCATAAGAAAGCCTTTGGGTGGAAAATGGTTGATATCCGGGGTATTAGCCCCGAGGTTTGCAAGCACAAGATCATATTGGAGGAGGATGTGAAGCCGGTGAGGCAACCTCAAAGAAGGCTCAATCCACACCTTCAAGAAGTGGTGCGTAAAGACGTGGTGAAGATGCTAGAGCATGGAATCATCTACGCCATATCGGATAGTGAGTGGGTAAGCCCTACCCAAGTGGTGCCTAAAAAGGGAGGTATGACTATTCAACCTAATGAAAACAATGAAATGATCCCTACTCGCTTAGTCACTTGGTTATCGTGTGTGCATTGATTATCGAAAATTGAATGATGCGACTAGGAAAGATCACTTCCCTTGCCTTTTATCGATCAAATGTTAGAAAGGTTGAGTGGTCATGACTTTTACTTTGTTTTCTCGATGGTTTTAGTGGCTACTACCAAATTTGCATTGATCCAAAGGACCAAGAGAAAACTACCTTTACATGTCCCTATGGTACCTTTGCATTTAGACGGATGCCTTTCGGGTTGTGTAATGCACCCGCGACATTCCAAAGATGCATGACGGCTATCTTTGCGGACATGATTGAGAAATTCTTGGAAGTCTTTATGGATGACTTTAGTGTGTTTGGAGACTCCTTTGATGATTGTTTGAGTAATCTTGATAAAGTTTTGCAAAGGTGTGAAGACACCAATCTTGTGCTTAATTGGGAAAAGTGTCATTTCATGGTAGAAGAGGGCATAGTGTTAGGCCATAAGATTTCACGTAAGGGGATTGAAGTTGATAGAGCCAAGGTTGTGGCAATTGAAAAATTGCCCGCCCCCACGAACTTGAAGACCCTTCGGGCTTTTCTTGGTCATGCGGGCTTTTACCGGCGTTTTATCAAGGATTTCTCCAAGATTGCTAGGCCACTCACACTCTTGCTCACAAAAGACACTCCCTTTATATTCACTCAAGAGTGTGTCGATGCCTTTCACATGCTTAAACAATTATTAGTGACCGCACCGATTCTAGTTGCACCCGATTGGTCACGTGAGTTTGAGGTTATGTGTGATGCTAGTGACACCTGCTTTGTAGGGGCTGTTTTAGGGCAGAAATTTGATAAGATTTTCAAGCCCATTTACTATTCTAGTCACACACTTAACCCCGCACAGTCCAAGTATGCCACGACCGAAAAGGAATTACTCGCCGTTGTTTTTGCTTTCGATAAGTTTCGGTCGTATCTAGTTGGGTCTAAGGTGATCGTGCATACCGATCATGCTGCGTTGAGGTACTTATTTGCTAAGCAAGAGGCAAAACCCCGTTTATTGCGGTGGATTTTGCTCCTTCAAGAGTTCGACGTGCAAATTAAAGATCGGAAGGGCTGTGAGAATGTGGTGGCGGATCATTTGAGCCGCATGACATTAGATGAGGAGGTGCGAAGATTTGAGAAGGAGATTAATGAGTCATTCCCGGATGAGCAGTTGATGGTAGTGGATGCGATGCTACCGATGAAAAGGATTGCTCGTGAACCACGGGGTGGGTATGGTGACCCGTGGTACGCTCCTTTTGTGAACTATCTTGCTTGCGGTTATATAGATCCTAGTTTAAAGGATTACCAACGCAAGAAGTTCCACAGTGATATTCGTTTCTACTTGTGGGATGACCCTTATCTATATAGACGGTGCTCGGACGGCATAATTCGTAGATGTGTCCATGAAAGCGAAGTTCGGAACATCCTCTCGTTTTGCCATGACCGGGAAGCCGGTGGTCATCTTGCGGGGGACAAAACCGCTCTCAAAGTGCTCCAAAGTGGTTTTTATTGGCCAACTATCTTTCGAGACTCTTATGCCTATGTGAAAGCTTGCGACGCTTGTCAACGGGTAGGTAGGATATCTAGGAGAAATGAGATGCCCCAAAAGCCTATCCTTGAGTGTGAGGTGTTCGATGTTTGGGGGCTGGATTTTATGGGACCTTATCCGTCATCGTATAGCAATAAGTATATCTTAGTTGCGTGTGATTATGTGTCGAAATGGGTGGAAGCCATAGCATCCCCCACTAATGATAGGAATGTGGTCATCCGGTTCATCAAAAAGTATATCTTTGCTCGTTTTGGGGTACCACGTGCTATCATTAGTGATAACGGTAGTCACTTCCATAACCGTCCTTTCAACACTCTTTTAGCCAAGTATGGGGTCAAGCATAAGTTAGGGACAGCCTATCACCCCCAAACTAGTGGCCAAGTGGAAGTGAGTAACCGGGGGATTAAGCGTATCCTAGAGAAAACTGTGAATTCACACCCTAAGGATTGGGCTAATAAGTTAGATGATGCGTTATGGGCCCTGAGAACCGCCTTTAAGACTCCCATAGGTATGTCTCCTTATATGTTAGTGTATGGGAAGTCTTGTCACCTCCCGGTAGAGCTTGAGCATAAGGCATATTGGGCCACCCGGTTCTTAAACTTGGATGAGGGTCTAGTAGGAGAGCGGCGGTTAGCACAATTAAATGAGTTAGATGAGTTTCGCCTTAGAGCTTACGAGAGTGCGAGAGACTATAAGGAAAAGACTAAGTTACTTCACGATAGAGCCATTAAGCCTCGAGAGTTTAAGGAAGGTGACGAAGTCCTCCTTTATAACACTCGTCTTCATCTTTTTCAAGGCAAACTCAAATCTCGTTGGTCGGGTCCTTATGTAGTTTCTAAGGTCTATCCCTCCGGTGCCGTCGAAATCATTCACCCAACCAAAGGACCGTTTGTTACAAATGGCCTTCGGTTGAAGAAGTACGAAAGGTTACATTTCGATGAGGCACTTGAGGTTATCCTCCTTAAGGATCCCGTCCCTTGTGTGGGACCCTGTGAGTCTTGTCAAGGACTCTAAACTTGGCATTCAAATCGTATAACTCCATCAAACCTCTTTCTATCCACCAATTCCACCTTTGTGTCAACGGTATAACTCTAAAGTTGACACCGTATAAGTCATTCCGTCGAGCCAACGACGTAAAACAAAGGCGCTTGGGGGAGGCAACCTGCCGTTTCTTCGTGTTTCTTTAGTTTATAGGTGTTAGGAGTGATCTAGGGGTTTAATTTGGGAGAGTTTGGCTTAAAATCTCTTTTTATGGTGTTTCTAGTGATTTAGCGCATGCCTACTACTTTGGCGCGCGCCGAATTTCAGCTTTTTCTTGGCCCAGTCTCTGTTCCAACTCAGCGTCCGCTAAAGAGCTTGGCGCCCGCCAACCACAAACAGAGAGTTCGTCTCACTCTGTTTCCATTTTAGCGCACGCCAACTACTTCAGCGCACGCCAACCCTACCCTTATAACCAGCATCCACCCCTTTCTATTTCATTATCCTTTTTCCCCAAATCAGTTTTTCTCCCGTCGCCCCCACCCCTCTTCCACCCGAATCACCTTTTCACCCCCGTAATTTCTCCTTCCGGCCGCACCAATCAACTCCTCCAGGCTCCACAACTCCACCCCTCATCTCCGTCCTCTCTCTCTTTCTGCGCTACCCCAACCGAGACCTCCATAACCGCCGCTGCTGCCGCTGTTCGCGTTACTCCATTAACGCCGTCCTGTAAAGCTTTTCCGGCCGGCCACCACTCTTTTTTCTGCGATTGATTATGGCATCCATTCTAAAGTGCGTCCTTGCTCTACTTTGGTAAGTGTGGCTCACTCTTTTTGTCAATTTCAAGTCTAGGGTTCATTTTCTTTTCCATTTCATCAATAACCCAATTGGATTTCGAATTGACTTGTTTTAATTTATGTTTGGCTCTGTTCTGTTTCTCTGATTGGTGGTGCTTGTGGTTGTCTTGGTGTTGTGTGGATGTTGGTTGTGTTGGTGCTTTTGTTGTTGCTGTTTGGTGATGGGTGGAATGGGATTTTGGTTGTTTTTATGGCTGTTTGTGGTGTATGGCTGGGTGTGGTGTTGATTTGATCTTGGTTTGGTGCTGAATTGTGGTGGTGGTGTTGGTGTTTTGGGTTCAAACTCTCTGTTTTTTGGGGCTGTTTTGGTGTTGTGTTGGTGGTGTTACTCCTTCTTTGTCATTCCCTTAGGCTCATGGCTCCTAAACGTCCCCAAACCGAAGCCTCTTCCTCCGGTAAAGGCAAGGGTAAAGCCAAAGCTAAAGCTCCGGCTAAGGCCAAGGCCAATCCCCAGAAAAAGCCCCGCACCGGACAAGCCCCTCTCACAATCAAAAGTCCTGCTGCCACTCGTTCTAACCCTCATAGGGGCCCTCAACTTCCAGACGACCCTCTTCCTTTAGAACAGCGTTTCACCTCCACTCAAGCTTACCGGAATTATATGCATCTTTACCGCAAGAAGAATGCTACCCTTGAGCGAGCCATTGATGTCTCTAAGGTCGATAGTGCCTTTGTCCAGAACCTTACCGACCGTAAGTGGGAAAAACTCATGACTGCACCCGTGAATCCACCCAATATGTCCATTGTACGTGAGTTTTGGGGTAACTTCTCGGTGGTCGATCTTGAGAATGGTGTAGTCATAGTCCGAGGTGTTGACATTCCCTTCTCCCCTGAGGCCATTAACTCTCACTTCTCTATCCCTGAAGTACCCGAGGAGGCCGACTACAAAACTGTCCTTGAAGCCAAGAGAGTTGGGGGGGTAGATCACCAAGAGGAGGGTAGGTTAGCACTTTGTCCACAGGTCCCTTGGAACCTCAATAGCTCGGGTGTCCGCCTTGACATTAGTACCCCGGAGTGGCCAGTTGATTCGAGAGTCATTTCACGTTTTGTCCTTAGCCGTCTCCGTCCTCGTGAGAACATCACCAACCTCAAGCTTCCCGACTTTGACTTAGTCAATGCCCTGCATAGCAATCTTCCAATCAATGTCGGTAAGGTTATCTACGAGTCTTTCAAGGATGTCCGTCACGACCGTTCTCGGAGCCTTATCTTCCCTCACCTCATTTGTGAGCTTGCTCATGGTGTCAACGTCCGAGTTTATGATGATGATGAGACTGGTGGGAAGAAGTCGGGGTGGATTGTCAGACAGAGTCCCTTAGCACGTCCTCTCCGTGCCCCCTCAGACACCCCTTCTTCCTCCAGGGCTCCTAGGCCACCCCGTAGCCGATCCTCTGCTCCACCTGCCTCCACTCTTTCCACATTTGAGAGGCACATGTATACTGCTGCCGCTGCACAGAGGGAGTGGGCGGAGGATCAGAGGCTCGTCCTTGCTGGTATTGTACAGGCCCTACGAGTTTCTGGTGGCCCTCCCGCCCATGCTTTTCTCCGTGACCCCGCTTGCTTCTTTTGTCTATCCTGAGGAGTTGGATACCTTCCTCACCCGGGCTAGTTTTACTGAGAGGGGAGCTAGGGAGGCCGGTACTCGCGAGGGTGGTGATGCGGTGATGATGGTTCGGGGGTGGTGATGCTTGGTGATGATGATTCGGTGGTGATGCGAGAGTGGTGATGATTCGGGGTCTTCGATGGTAGTTCTTCGGAGGGGGATGAGGTGGTTGTAGACACATCAGTACAGGGTACAGAGAGCACGGATGTGATGACTGATACACAGGCAGGTTCAGTGACCGCTGAGGGGAGCCAGCCGGTTTCGGGGAGTTGCCCCGACACGGGTTCGTGCTCCGGAGTCCTCCACAGATCCAGCTGCCGAGTACTTGGTCGATGAGCCGATTCAGGACTAGGTCTAGGGCTTTATTGTTTTGCACAACTATTTTATGTTTAGACTAGTTCTGAGTTTGTTTCTTTTGACTGTTGGACTTGTAAGCCCTCCAGGGCACTTGACTTCTTTCTTTCTTCTTTCTTCGTACTGTACTTGGATTGGTATCACTTTGGCCCGGTTTGGCCTTTATCTTATGCATGGATGGTTATTTTCTCCTTTTTATTATCTTTTCATCTCATGTGATCCGAGTATGGTACTTTTGGTTTCATATACTAGTGTATTTGACTTTGAGCTTTTTGATTCTCTCTCGATGTTTGTTGCTCTCTTGTGGCACGGTGGTCGTTCCCCGTGCCTCGCGTTTCTTGGTTTTTCTCTCGTTGCTCCGGATATTCGATGATGGAGTTTTGTGGATATGTCTTATACACTATTTCGCGCCCGTCGCCGGGTTAAGCTAAGCCTTCTTTCCTTTTTCATTCACACACCGGGACAGTGTTGCATTTAAAGTGGGGGGTGGTAGGCTTAGCTATTGCTACGCGCTTCATTGTTCTTTTTGAGCCATTGTGTTGTATGCTTAGTGTTTGGTCACTTCTTTAGTAAAGTTGAGCAAGTTCTAAAATTTTCCAAGGTTTTGATGTTACATTCGTGTGTTGAGTCGACACGTTGATAGGGTAAACGGGTTAGTAAATGTTTAAATGCATGTTACTTGGCTTACTACCTTATCTTGGAGATGGGATTTTTATGCACGTATAGCTTTGAATTCATAAACCATGGTGACTAGTGACCGATTATGGTAGACTTAGGCACAATGCGGTTACCTAGAACTCATACCATTAACTTCGAGACGAAATAGAAAGGCCGACCTTGGTAGAGTCTGGGACGATAGTTATGGCATTTCTTTGACCTAACTAGAGCCAAATAGCCAACCCGTGACATATTCCACAGTAACCCCTCTAAGCCTTGGTAGGGTGGTTAGACCCCCATCCGACACTTAGCCGTTCGTTTTTAGCCCGTAATTTCCCAACCTTGAGCTTTATTTGTGGTCTACATTCCCTTGAACACCCTACGAGTTGAGCTTAATCATTTCATTTTATCACACTTGCTTAGACAAGTGTGGGGTGGTAGAGTGTGTGTATGTTGTTCGGAGTTGGTTTTTACGAGCTATTTCACGATTTGGAGGGTATGAGCTCATTTTTATATTATATGTACGTGATGGCCTTTGACTCAAACCTAATGAAATTGTATAGTGCAGCCTTCTAAATTCAAAAAAAAAAAAAAAAAAAAAAAAAGAAAAGAAAAAAAAAAAAAAAGTCAAAAGGAAATGAAATCAATCAAAGGAAGCTTGCAATAAAAGTCAATAAAAGTGTAATAGAGGTTGAGTCAAAGAAAGCCAAAAGGTTAGGACTCATGTTTTGATATATTATGTAATTTTGGTGTTTGGGATGAGTCCTTGTGATATAGAAACATGATAGTTCTTCATTTTTGCCTAATGGTACATGAAACATGGTATCATATGGCACTTTACTCTATAAATCATGTTTCTATAGTTGTCTTGAGCTAGAGAAGGGTAGAGCTAGCTACGTTTTGTTTTTGTACACCCCGTGATTAAGCTTGCTCGTGTTTTCTCTTTGTTGTTTATTCCCCAGAAATTCCCTTCGGTTAGCCCCGTCCCTAGCCTAACGTTACAACCGTGCAAGTCCTACTTGACCTTACTTAACCTCGGTTGGCCCCGATTAGTGGAGATGCTTATGAAGTATGAGCCTATGATGTAGTCGTGTTGACCTAGCGTCCATAATCCAAACCGGTATACCGTGGTAAATTTAGGAGAAGCTATTCACACACACACATCCCGTTTGCTTGATAAGGTAGGGTTAAGTTGTATGCATTTACTCATTTATTTCCCGGTTATCTTTGACGTGTGGTTGACTTGACCTACGCGTGTGACATTGACTCATTGGATTCTTTTAGAACGCTCATTTTGCTCGAGGGCGAGCAAACGCTAAGTGGGGGGTGGTTGATGAGAGTCAACTTTACTATGCTCCGGTGCATGTTTCAACCCCCTTTTACGGCACTTTTGGTCCATTCCGGGTAGTTTTAGACCTTATTTAGGGCAAAATCGCATTACACGTCCACCATGGGGTAAGCCGTCATATAGATGGAAAACCTCGGCATTCTACGATGTTTTTGGCCCTATTCGAGCCCTATCTATCTTGCGGAATTATGCTCGGTTTGTGTTAGATGTTGTTACGCAGGATCTAGGTGCTCGTGAGCCCGGGAGACAAAGCATGGAGCATATGAAGGTGAAGCCAATGGTTGAAGATAGAAGAAAAGAGAGAAAAGTGAAGAAATTGGAGTTTGAAGCTGTTTGGGGCACGCCAAAGCTGTTGGGGCACGCCAAAGTTGAAGCAGAATGCACAATAAGTCACTGAACCAGTCTGGGGCACGCCAAAGCTGTTGGGGCGCGCCAAAGTGAAACAGAGAGTTGCCAGAGCCACTGAAGCAGTTTTGGGGCGCGCCAAAGCCTTTGGGGCGCGCCAAAATGACGTTTCCTGCACTTTTTGGAGAATATAAATACCACTTGCACAGATTTTTTTAGGGATTCTCTACGCACTTTTTCACTTCCAAACCCTACGATTTTCCCTTCTAAGTCGATTTCTCTCATTCTTCTCCCTTAGATTCACTCTTTTATCATCTTTTACTTAAATTAAACACAATCTAGCTTAGATTTTAGCTCAAGTTTCTTCTCTAATCTTGGATTTTCTCGATTTTTGGTCTTCTTCTTCACCAATTGACATGGGTGTTGAAAAAGCTTGATGTAAACTCCGATTCTCCACGATTTTGGTAATTAATTTCAGTTTCTCTTTCATTTATGGCTTTAATTTTATCTTTGATTGTTGTTTTTAGTTTTATTATGAGTAGCTAAACTTTTCATAGCCAAATTATGTGAAAATTGATGAAATCACCCTCTAATTGATGAAATTGGGAATGGGTAGTGTTTAATTGTTGTTATATTGACGAATTCATGTCTTAAAACTTGTTCTTAATGCTTGAATTAGCTTGATCACCTAGTTCATGAACACACACACCACTTTTATAAATGTATGTTGCGAAGGGGTGTGGGAAAAGGGGTTTTAAGATCATTCTTTATAATCAACTGAGTTGTTTAGATTGATTAGGGAGTGAGGTTTAATCGGTTGTGAAATCGGGCAACTCTAGCGCGTTAATCTTGTTTCGGTCAATTAAATTCTTAAAGGCGAACCGTTGAACCGAGCAAAGGGTGTTTGATTGTTGAATGGCGTCTTACACTAGCTTAGGAGTTTGCACCCAAGAATGAGTCGATATAAGTGTTAGGTTGGTAGGTTGGTTAATCCCATTCCCGAATAATTGATTGGAGGGGTGAAAGTAATCAATTGGATCATGGTTTGGCTATGTATCTTTCTATCTTTAGTATCCTTAGTTTACATTTCGTTTTAGTGTAATTGAACTCGAAACATCTTGGTTGACCTAAACTAAGTCCGAAAACGGCTTTGATACTCGATTGATTCCTCGTGGGATACGACCTTGCTCGCTACTATAGTGCATCCGACTCGGTACACTCGCCGATTAAAGTTGGTCGTCACTATTTTGGCCATCAAGGTGTTAAATAAGATGTTTCAATTACTCCTTTTTTTTTTTTTCAACTTTCAATTAATTATTCTCTTATGCATTATTTGCTGGATCCCTCATGGAAACATTCTAATAGATCAAAACTCTTGTTTAGTGTGTCGGCCAATGTAGTGGAAGGTAGACTCCAAATTTTTTTTTGAAGAAAACATAGGACAAAAAATATGTGTGTGCAATTTTTTCATATCCGTAAAATAAAACGTAGGAGCATGATCATATCTATGTCTACTAAAATATATAGTACTAGTGCACAATATATATATATATATATATATATATATATATATATATATATATATATATATATATATATATATATATATATATATATATATAACGGCGCTACGTAAGTCATAATGAATTCAGTTTTTAGTTAGAAACACCGTCTTCGCTTGTCTAAAATAATTAATCCATATAAAATCATCATTAACCTTGTATCATGGTAGTGTTTCTCTCACATTCACTCATTTTAGTGAACCGGCATCATCATAGGCTATATTAGAAGATTTTAGAGGTGACCTAAATCCTCTATCACGACGTGTATTTTAGTTTCGTCTCATAGTTTGTTCTGTACCACATGAAACACTTAGAATTCGGGCCTAACGGCATTAATCGAATGAATTCAGGAATTAAATACATAGACTCATGGTTCTCGTTTGGCCTAAATCGGATAATCCAAATTATATATGATATATTACATATTTTATATTTTATAATGTAATTAAAGAAAACATTGTGCAATGGATAAGGTCCAATAAGAGTTAAACCTTTTTGGCTAATGCAAAAATAATTGTCCTTTACTCAATATAATGAAAATGTGGATGATGATGATAATAATCCAAAATGTGTTTTCTTCTAGACATAAATATACTAATCTAGTCATCACCGGCACGAGTTCTTCAACACCCACGATGTCCTCACTTGGCTTGATAAATGCCTTTAAAAAGATATGTACAAGAAAGATAACGTTGATTTTTGAAAATTTCTTTTCCGGGAACTGATCTCAAGTATATGGTATTGGCGTAATGAAGAGCTCCACAATGAAGACAGGCGTAGGCCCCCTAAGACGGTGTTCATATCCCAAACCATTCGGAAGGCACGAGAGTTGCATCTAGCTTGGCGGAATTAATAATGTAGTTCAGTTTTTCAAATTGTTTAATACTCTATAGTTTTATTCTATTTCGATTCAAAACAGTTATACAGCTAATTGGTTAATATGAATATCGGTTTCAACCAAAAATAAATAAATATATATATACTAATCTAGACAAGAAAAAAAAAAAAAACTTAGCAAGTAGCTATAGGGCTATGTTAGAGGAAAAAGATTTTGACATCACATGATATGCATTAAATAAAATAACACAATCAATTAATGGCTTCAAAAAACAAATAACACAATTATTAATTTATATGTCCAATCTGCCTTTGAAAGTTTTGTTTTTCTTACCTATGGAAAAAAAGTTAAATTAGATATAAATGAAGATGCTTTTCTCTATATATATATTTCTGTTTATATGTATATTTTGATCTGGATTTTATACACTTATTTAGTAATACAAACTTTTCGGGAAATATGGAATAATCTCCCCTTCTATGTAGGTTTACTTTTAAAGTATATTGTGAAATATAAACTTGCTCATACTTCTCATACAACAATTTAATGCACTTCAAAATAATCAAATGCCACATCTATCACATGATTCACATCTATAACAGTTTAACTACGTTGGTGAGAATATTCAATGTTCTTGCACATTTAAATGGTTGCACTTTTGCAATGCATAATAAATATTAGGTTTACTATATATTATACTATGGAATATAATAGTGTATTCTGTATATGTGTGTGTATATATATATCGTGATACAAACCTTTAATGGTTCTTGAATAAGAATAACACCAATGGTCAGTTTGAAAGAAGGTAATGAAATGTAATTAAGTAAGTTTAATGTAATGTAATTGACTCATTTAATTACTATGTTAGATACGCGATGAAATGAGATAGGTGAGATTCCATTATAGCGGACATAGTGGGTGATGAGTGGTGAGAATAGCAAAGAGATACTAGGATGACAGGAGCAGGGTGGGTGAGGTAGTGTGAGTGTGAGATGAGGTGGGGTGGGTGTAGAGGTAAAGTGTAGTGATTTAAGGGTAGTAGCATAAGAGTGATGAGTTGAGTTGTAAGGGCGGAGATGGTGATGGTTGGGGGGGGGGGGGAGGTAGAGGTGATAAGGATGGTGAGGGTGGGTGAAAGTCATGAGGTAGGGTGGTTAAGGTAACTCGTGAGGGTATGGTGATAGTTTTGAGTAATGCGAGACGAGGTTGGGTGGGATGTGATGGGGTAAAACTAAGGTGGGGTGAGTAGGGGTAACGTGGAGTTGAAGTTGAGTGGTAGAAGTGAGATGGTTAGGGGTAATTAATGTAGGGTGGAGGTGGTGGGGTGGTATGAGTTGGGGTGATGTGGTTGAGGTGAGCGGGGGTGGGGTTGGGTAAGGGTATAATAGGGTGCATAAGGGTATGGTGGTAGTGGTGATCAAGGGGATTGATTCCGATGAATTGGGGTGTTGGCTAAAGATAGGGTGTCGGTGAGTAAGGTAAGGTTGGGGCCATGCTCGTCTCTGAGCATAGGCCAACATCCACAACTTAGGACACTCAGAAGATGATCAAAAAATAAAGGTTATATTTTCTTTTGGTCCAATAAGCTTATTAGTCTAAACATATGACATATCTTTTGAAAACCGTTCGTAACTTTCGAAAAACACTGTTTTGATTATTTAGTATAGAACTTAAAAAAATACAGACGATACTAAAAAGTGACGGTGATAATAGCAGGTTTCACCAATTCTCATTCAAAGACAATAAAGTTTCATTACATAATTTACATTACATATACCTTACACAAACAACGTATTATAATGAAAAACCTTTCTTTTATATTACACTACTTTTATAACTAGCCATTAACATGTTAAACATTAACTAAGACACAATTTTAGCGAACCTAAATGAGAAGAAACGATATCATACTATAAGTTGAATAAACTATATATATATTTGTCAATTATTATTTTATTTTTCTAAAGCAATGGAAAAAAAAGTGATTGAATTATAACTGCAACTGGCAAGTGTCATATGCAATGTGGGTGGCCGTAGGACCACCAAATAATTTAACATATATAATTAACATAACAAAATATATTGTAACGTTTAAATAGAGCATGTAACATATCAAATACTACCCCCGTCTTATATGATAAGTCATCTTAGCTTTATGCACACATATTAAAAAACTCAATAAATAATCCAACTTTTATAGTTTTGGACTAAAATACCCTTAGATTGATTAGACTAATGTAAAGTTTTGGAACAATGAATAATGGGTAAAACAAGAAAACGACCATTAATTATTGCATTAAAATGTAAAAATGTCTTATATTATGCAACGGATAAAAAATGTTAGGATAACTTATAATATGAGACGAATGTAGTATAACACATCCACAAGTTGCACTTTTTCACCACCATCATCTACAAAAGTATTTTTAATAAGTGAAATTTCAATTCTAAACAACTATATAGATGATAATTGTGATTTTTTTTACATATCACTCTAGTATATATATATATATATATATATATATATATATATATATATATATATATGTGTGTGTGTGTGGGTGGGTGGGTGGGTGGGGGGGAGGGGGGGGGGGGGGAGAGTTAATTATAAAAAAAATACACATGTTGTAGTGGGGGTTTATGCATTCTTTTGTTTTATTCATGGAATTGGACTCTATTTCTTCCTCTCTCTTTTCATCACTTACTTGATGCTTGCCAGCAAAAATACACACACAAACACACTATCTTAGCCTAACCTACTCCCTCCCAATATAATTTTTTATTTTTATATTTTATATTTTATGTGAATTAATGCAGAGGCTTTACTCACTACATGTTGGATCTTGTGTAAAATTATATAACCGATTTTCTATAATTTACCGAACCTCAACATTTATTTGATTTATAATTTGAATAGAAATGGTGCATTTTAAATGTTAAAAGAGCAAGATATGGATAATGTAGTTTGCATCATGATTATGATGAACCGACGTTATGATCAATATGTTTATATATATATATATATATATATATATATATATATATATATATATATATATATATATATATATATATATATATATATATATATATATATATATATGATGTTACTATAATACGCTATATTATAACGAGTGATGCAACACATTATTATACTATTAATTATGCTGAATATGTCCTTATGAGCATAACGAAGTGGTAAAACATCAAAAGTGTTGTAGTAACAGTCTTGTCTTTGTGTTGAAATGTGGGAATTCGATAATATGTATCGGCTTCTTTCAGCAAATAAATGTGTACACACAAATATACTACCTTTGCAAATTGGACCGTTAAGGTATCACGCTCGATTTACATTCTTCACAAAGGTCTAAGAGCGAGACGGTGAAGATCTTTTGTATTGGGACTTAACAATCATTGATTATAATGAGTTCTACGTTATTACCTGTAATATCAAAATTAATGTATTATGTATTTCATTATATCACAAACATTATGATAGTAAAGTTGTAGGAAATTTCGGTTTCATGTATAAGGACAAACTTCAAAAGAAAGAACCTTAAAAAGATGAAGTAACGTACTTGTCAATACAATTATCAAGAAAAAAGCAAAGTTGCTTTACCCGCTATTCAACTTTTTGAACGTGTACAACATAATTGTCATGCAAATTTCTATGATCCAAAAATACATAAAACTATATATAAATTATTATTATATATATATATATATATGAGATACGGTCACAACAAATTTTACACAATCAAATTACGACAAGTGTCGTGACTCATTGCTAACGTAAAACTTACTGATTGATCAATGAATTAATTAACACTTGAAGTTTTGCTATGAACATTTGTTGTGCACCTATCATTATTGAAATAATAACGGCTTAATCCGGGTAATTCTTTTTTTGGTGGTTCAACATACATATATAGTGTTAAAACTTGGAACCCAATTGACCTTAGGTGGTTACAACTTACACGGTCAATCGGCAATGGTCCAAGTCATATCGTTCTCGAAAATCCAGTGGCAAACTTCGATCTTTCCAGGACTCGAACCGAGTGCTAAGAAAGCACCATGTGTTGGACTCCAAGATGACGTATCAACATGACAGATGGCAACACCATGATTGATCTTTTCTTTTGATTTCGGGTCCAAGATATCCGCTTCATAAACCCGAACCTTAGGAACCGAGTGACAGTAGTAAATTAGGTATGGAAACATGCTCTGGTGACAAGACACGGATCGTGTGATTTTCCCACCGTTGATTCCTTTAACCGATCCGATCAAGATGTTCCCTTTTGAGCCGACCGTGTTTTCAGTCGTCTGAACGACGACGTTTCGTCCAAGTACCGAGGTAGCGAAATCGACCATGTCCTCAACGGAGGCGACGCAACGCTTCGTCTCGCCTTTGCTCGGTGCTCTCTCGCATTCACCGAGTGTGTTCTTGATCATTCCTGCCATCATTGAATCTTCATCGACCTTAAAGATTTGATGCAGATCCGGAATCTTGCTCAATGAGAAGGGTAGTTTTGAGACGATCGAGCGGGGTAAAAAAGACCTTTTAGGCATTTTGTCACGAATGTCCGGCATCGGCATGGTGTTTCCGGCCACTAGATTCTGTTCCCGGAAGAACTTTCCGGGCTCAACCCACCGGTTTATCGTCTTCTTTCCTTTACTCATAAGGGATGCTGGCATGGCATAATTAGAATAATTAGAAACCAATGTATGAAACAAGAAAATGATAAATTTCCTCTTAAAATATGTAATGAGATGATACGGGGTATTTCTTCCATAGTTACTCCAGTTACACCGAAAATTCATGTGAATAAATCTGTGTGGTCTACAGTCCAAATGAGGTAACTAGAAAAGAATTTCCCGATGGTACGGAAGGATGCAAACCTTACGTAGACTTTTGGTCAATAAACCTACAATTTTCCTAATGAAACAAAGGCTAATGTATACAGTTTAATGAGTGTCTTCAATAAAAAATCTATTAACATCAATCAAAAATCAAGACACGTTTTTGAAAAATATAAAAAATAAAAAATCAAGACACGTAGTATTGAACACTCTGTAAACAAATTCATGAACAAAATATATCATCACAAACACACAAAAATCGGGTTCTATCGTGATTTGATTGAATACTCTTTTTTCTTATAATATACTATCACAATCAATCGAATTCCGTGTTATCATTAAATACTCTTTTTTCTTATAATATACCATCACAATCAATCGAACACAAACATTCAAATCTCTCAAGATGTGAAATCCATTTAAAAAGTAATCTCACTACTACATCATAATTAATTCTAGTGACACAACCGGTAGTAGGGGGAGGATCCAAAAATTCGTTCCAGTAGGTTTATCGGATCCTAAATTTATATTTATTAACAACAAAATTATGTCATTTAAATACTAAAAGAAAATATCCGTAACCCCTTCCCTTACGAGGTAGAATATTTGTTATGTGGCAGTGCTTAATTCATTTTAGGCTGTTGTTAAAAGCATTCTAACTGATCTACTTATGACACACCCAACAACAGTCGATCTTTCGATCTCTGAAAAATTGAATGTTTGGTATAAACCCAAAGTGAGAGACATTCACAATGTAAACATTCGAGTAAAGTCAAAAATAACCATATATTATATATGACCACTATAAAGTCGGGAAATTCATGGCAGAGACTCCCTACGTAGAGAGTTGCCTACGTGGCATCATCTGGACCACACAGTTTCATCGATAAAATTGTGTGATCAAGATAATGCCACGTAAGCAACTCACTACATAAGAAGTCTTTATATAAGAATTTCCCTATAAAGTTATACACCGTAAATGTGAGACAAGACATTCCCGATATCGAATGTATAGTTGTATACATTGGACCACCGTAAAATCAAAAGTAAATCCCAATAGATCATGCGGGACCGCGGTAAAGTAAGAAATAACCCCAAAGTGTGGTTTTTACTTTTTACCGTATATGGTAAGTTTAACAGGCGTACTTTTTTTCCAACCATAATGGAGTACCTACAGATAAGTACCTGTCAGTGAGGCGTTGGTAGATGATGATCCAGAGCTTCCATTAATGTAGTTGGAGAAGGTGACGCCATCTTTAGAGTACTCTTTGAATGTATTATTGACGCCGTAAGTTTTGAACGCCGCCGTGTGGTCGCTGGCTTTTTCGCCGTAGCCGGTGAATTTATCGGTACCTTCATTGAAGGATTGACCGTAATTTGTGAAACTGACATTAGGTGCATTGGATCCTTTTTCATAGGATTGGAATGAATCGTCTCCGACGTTTGATTGATCCCTGTAGCTTGTGAATGTGTGGACACCGCCATTTCCGCCGGCGCCGTAGTTGCGGAAGTTGTTTTCAGGTACGTTTCCGTTTGAGCCGTATGAGGTGAAATTTTCGTTAGCTCCGTTTCCGGTTTCCGCGTAGTTGGAGAAAGTTGAACCGATGACGTTGGAATTGGTTGCGTAGGCTTTGAATTCGTTGCTTGCTCCGTTGCCGTTTTTTCCGTAGCTTGTGAATGATTGATCTCCGGCGTTGGCGTCCTCGGAGTAGGATGTGAATTCTTGTTCACGACCGTTGGCGTTATCGGAATAGGATGTGAATTTCAGGCCGGGGACGTTAATTCCGTCGTTGTAATTGGTGAATTCGCCGGTGCCGCCGGTGGCGGAAGTTCCGTAAGTGTTGAATCTCTGGTCTACTACATTGGTGTTAGGAGCATAAGAGGAGAATTTATCATCATGTCCGGCTGAGTCACGGCTGTACCGCCGGAAAGTATCGACCACCACATTCTCGCCGTCGGAGTAATTTTTGAAGGAATCTAATCCACCACCTCTTTTACTGCCGTAATTAGTGAAATTCCTGAAATCATAGCTAGCAAAACTCACGTCCTTGTCATGTTTCTCCAAACTCGGCGAAACCTCCGGGAAGCAAAGTAAGTTAGCTTTGGAACAGAACGCCGGAAGCTGAGTCGACAACGAGTTCTGTCCGGCGAGTTTCGAGAATCTCGCTAATTGTACTGCATCTAATGGTGATGCTTTGTTCAACAGAAACCATGGCTTTGGTAAGTCATTCGAGATCTGTTTTTTCCAATAACGTATCACCGCCGCCTTTGCCGTCAATGGACTCCCCTCCGCCAATCTCCGGGCATTGCTCTTCCCTTCTCCGGCTACTCCATCCACCTGCATTCACCAGGTTCACACTTATCTTTTACATTATTAATTATTATTATTATTTTTCTTTTTGAGCAAAAAAAAAAAAAAAAAATCTAAATAAAATCATCTGGCATATTTCATAGGCTGAAGCAAAATCTTAATAATATCATCTGCCATTTTCCATAGTATTCATAACAAGCAAAATCCCAGTAGATTTAAGCATGTATCACATCTGCCAATAGCTACATTAAGCAAAATCCGAATATATTTAAGCATACGTATTTAAATATTATAGCACGATATTATTGTGTGTATATATATAGATATATATTAGAGGGAAAAAAAAAAAGATTAAGGTTGTAAAAAATACTTACATTCAAGAAAGCTGCATAAGAAAGTAGGAAGAGGATAAGAGGGAGGTTTCTGCTAATAAGCATATTGTGGAATTTTTTAATGTTTGATTTTTGTGGAGAGCAAGAATGTTGGTTTGGAGTTTTGTTTAATATATGGATAGGAGATGAATTTATAGTGGGAAGATGGGGAGGGAAAGAAATGTAGGGGCTGAAAAATAAATTTTGTTTGATTGGAGGCCTAATAAAAAAATTGATTAAATTTGTGTTGCTGCTGGTGGCATTTGCTGTATGGGTGGTCTTCAAAACTAGACACGAGCCTTTTAGTGATTTCCTTTTCTCTTTTTCTATCCTTAAATCTTTCGGTATCTGAAACTCACTGATCCGATTAATTTAAAATTCAGCTCATGTTGTGTCTGTAAAGTCTTACTCTTACTCATGGATAAGATCTGGCCAAGAGCTCTTTCAGAATGACGCCTCATAGGAAAATCGAACCGGTGATTTTCTTTTCTTAAAGTCACTCGTTAAACGAATGAGGTCGTTCACAAATAATATTGTGTTTGGTCTGTTAGTGTTGTGATAGTTAGTTTGTTTAGTTTAACAAATTAAATTTGAATAGAATTATAAACTCGTTTTTTAAACGAAAAAACAAATGTTTGACTCGTGAACGTTCGATTTGCTTGCAAACACCTTATATAGAATGTACAACATAACTTGAACACATCATATGATATGTGATCTATTCATTTAATAGATATTCTAGACTAATTTGATAGATATTTTATGTATTAATATTTGATGGATTGTCTATTGATACTGATTGATTTTGTTAATTTATTATTCCAATCATTTATTGTGTTTACACCGCAAATTATACTATAATACATGTGAATAATGAAATACAAACAATTCTTAAAATAAAATTTTTAAAAAAAAAAACTTTCTTCTCTGTATTGTTGTCTTTTCTCTGTTTGCTTTCTTGTATTTAAAAATTGTTTTATAAGTTTTTATTTATGCATTTTAACTTGACTTTTATATCTTAACGAGCTGAACTTGAGTTGAGTTTGAGGTGGAACGCAAAAATACATTTAATGAGCGAAGCTCGAACAATTTGTCTATTGAACGAGCCAAGCTTGAATAATTTTTGTTTTGTTTATTAAATGAACAATTACGAACAAATTCGAAGCTTGAACATACATTTTTGTTCATTTACTAAACGAACGATCATGAACATCTTGAATAATAAATACTCGGCTCGTCTTAGCTCGTTAACAACTTTATCGGTGTATGACATTTGATGGTTCGATTATTCAGAAATTCACCTCTTTTTAGGTCATTGACCACTTTAGTTGAAGTGTCCTTTTGTTATGTCGAATACAGTAAAACCTCTATAAATTAATATTTTTTAAATTAATAACCTCTCTAAAATAATATTTTTCTCCGGCCCCGACTTGGGCCAGTTCAAAAATTGACCAATTTCGATAAGATAATAAGATAATAATTTTTAGAAAATCCCTGTATAGATATACAGTCCCAATAATATCATAATTTAATAATTCTCCATAATCACAAAAATATATATGTTACAATTTTGTAAAATATGATTCTATTGTTGTCTGTTTTTTCTTAAAGTTTAAATCTGCTTGAAGCTCATTTCTAAAAATACAATGAATCAAATTAATGTATGTACACTGAATCTTGTATGTACAGTACATTGAATTTGTAACTAATATATATTGAATTAAGTATAATACATAAATTAGTACAGTTCATTCTATTTAAATTTATATAATTAAAATTTAATTTTGTTTGATATCAAAAACTCTTTATAAATTAATAATTATTAATTTATCGATAAATTAATACCTCTCTAAATTAATAAAATCTTCCGGTCCCAACTATATTAATTTATAGAGGTTTTACTGTACATTGGTTTAAAAATAAACGACGAAAAGACCTAAAAAAAAATAAACAAAAAACAAAAACACAACGTATAGTTAGTGTATTTTTAATCTTCACTTATTGACAAGGGTTATGTTCGCTCCTAGAGGAATAGATCAATAGTAAAATAACAGGAGTATTGTAATAACAGACTTGACAGTCTTGTTTTTGAGGTGGTGTGAGATTTCAATATCATGTACGGTATATACTTCTCTCAGGGAAAAATAATTACATACACCCTTTTGCAAACTATTCCACTAAGTCATAAATTAACTATCGATTTACATCATCAACGAAGTTCTAGGAACAAGGCAGTGGATGTCCTTTCCGTTGGGGTTATTTTTTTAAGTAAGGGTTATGAAAATAATAATTAGTAAGAGTAAAATAAGGAAAAAAAAATATAGTGTTTGAAATACAAAGTGTGTACCCTCAAAAAAAATAATAAAAATACAAAGTGTCAAATAAAATGAAACAATAACTTTTTTAGCAATTGCATTAAGTACTACTTTCGTCCCTAATTATAATACGCTCTCTGTTTGGTTTGAATGAAACAAAAGGAAAAGAAAAGAGAGGATTGTGAATGAAGAGAAACGAGGGGGAATGAGTGATTTCAAAATCCCTTTAAAGTGTTTGGATTGAACAAAGGAAAAGAAAGTAAATATCAAAGTCTCGTTATTTTTTTTTTAATTAATTACATTGTTTCATTTCCACTGGTTTCTATCTTTTCCCTTTTTTTCTTTTCCAACACAGAATCAGTGGCGGAACCAGAAAAAAATTTCGGGGTGGTCTTGGAATATAAACTGCAAAGCTAAAAAAAATCCAGGAAAGAAATATGGGGTGGTCTTGGTATATAGACTATAAAGCTAAAAAAAATCCGAAAAAAAATATGTTGGTAGTGAGATTTGAACTTACAACCTAGAATTATGGAGACTAAAAAAAGTTTGTTCTTAAACCACTAAGATACAATGTCTTTTGTTCAAGAAAAAGACACATAACATACTAATATTAACACTACTACTAATACAATAATAAAAATATTTTATTTTTTTTTTCAAAATTTGGGGGGGGGGGGGGGGGCTTGAGACCACCCCACCCTATGGGTGGTTCCGCCCCTGCACAGAATGCCAAACACTAGACATAAATCCCTCCATCTCATTTTTTTTATTTTCCTTTTGTTTCCTTCAAACCAAACAGAACCTTAGGTTTCTCTCATATTATAAAACACTCTAACAAAACAATTTAAATAATAGATTCATCGTTTTCACTTTTACACAAAACAATTTAATATTATAAATCATTCTCAAAATACAATGCAATGTTATGATTTTACTTATTCCGTGCACAAAGGCTAAAATGTTTTATATAAGAGGACAAAGGTAGTACTCTCTCCGGGTTTTTTTAACTGTCACATTTGATGTTATTTTTTGGATGAATCTGGTCACTTTTTAGCTTAATGTTAGTCATTTTTTGGATGACCTGGTCTCCACATATGACAGATAAAAAAAACGGAGAGAGTATCAAGAAATGAGGGGAATATGCACAAACTTTTATTAATACTCCCTCCATTCATAATTAAATAAGAAAGTTGCCAAAAACATGTTTATTGAGAAAGACAGTTAATAACAAGTTTTTAACAATAAAATGACTAAAATAACTCTTAATATCATTAATGTACCCTTAGTTTTTACCTCCCACCTAGTAATAAAAATGGGCAAATTAGTATAATGGATAATAATTGTTTGGAAAATGTTCTCATCAGTTACATAAGAGCAAATAAATTTGGCAACTCCCTCGGTAAAGAGAAACCGAGGGAGTACATTCTCGACAAAATGATGGACTTATTTGTAATTTTTGCTAAAGTAAAAGACAACTTTATCAAACATAGTTTGATGCACTATTACATCATCAAAAGACGAGACCCCAAGAAAAAGAAAATCTTGCCTTGCCAAAAGATACGATGAAACATTGGTCGGTGGTATTGTCAAGACAATCATTGGTAATGCCAAGGCCAATAAGGTGTTACATCTTACAAGATAGAAATATCAGGTATAACGGAAAAATAGCTTTGGCAATACTAGAAAATCTAGAAACATGTTTACTATACGGTGGACGACACATCAACATTACATTTAACAGCACAGTAAAAATACTACAGAAATGCATTATTAGAACTATGATTTCAGTAAGTTGCGTTATTAAATCGAATTAACTAATAGTATAAGAGATTGATTTAATCTCAGCTTTTCACAAGTTATGAATGACCTTTTTCTTGTATTGGAACTGAAATACTTTGAATTGACAATATTTTTTCATAGACATCAAGCCGATTGGTTTAAAATAAGCACAATTTGTGTTTTCAAACTAACTATCTATGCTATGCATACTTTTATGTGATATTTACTCATTTAAAAGAATGTGTGAAAGAACAATCAAATGCATTTGAGAGTTATTAATGACACCATATCGAATATACTTCAAGGTAACAAAATGATCTTTGATCTTTGGAAATTTTGATGTAAACTCTCAACATTCATTATTACAGAGTTCGAATGTTCATTTTCAACCTCTATAAAGCCGAACATTGCCCGTAGTGTGGTGTCGTGGTAAATTCACAATAGTGTCAATAACAACGCAATGCACTTTTGGTACATGCTCGTTTATCACTAAAAACTGTGATGGCCTTTGCATCATATTCACTCGTACTCTGAGAACATTTTACAAGATCATTCTGATGCAAGAGACTCCCTTTTAAAACAGACGGTCAGATAACTACCACGTGTACAAACAGACAAAACAATTTTGTCTGTTTGTGTACGTGACAGTCAACTGACCGCCCGTTCTAATAGAAAGTCCCTTAAATCAGAATTACCTAATTTTATCTATATTACATACATGTTGGTAATAAGGTGGTTAATACATGGATTGGTTTTAATTAATGAACAAGTATCATATATATCAATGAATATGATTCATTATGATCAATAGTTAGATATTATTGAAGTGTATCTAGCTCTAGCCATCATAATGATTGAAGGGTAAAATGTTTTGTTTTATTCAGCTAAGTGTTTTGATTCATGCCAACATTATTTGATCTAGTCACTGCTCTACCCGTTTCTGAAACAAAATATTTAATTATTTGAATATATATATATATATATATATATATATATATATATATATATATATATATATATATATATATATATATATATATAAAAATGTTAGGGGTAGTACTACATATTGACCAAATGACAAAAAACCCGTGACATTTGGTAATATATATCCTTTGGGGTCACCATCTTGGAGGTCATTACTTTCACTAGTCCACCAAGCAATTTTTTCTATGGTATATAATTAAATGTACCATTCAATACATTATAAAGCAACATTTGAATTCTTTTAGTCCTTGCATTTTGCATCAGATACAGTAAAAGTTTACCGATATGGGATATTATATATTCATCATCATGATCCTATTAGAGGATTCTAAAGGCGGCTTCTCTGTCTTTCATGATGTGTTAATTTAATCTGATAGCGAGTCTTAGGATCACATGTAATGTCTCAAAACTCATTCCAAAATGCAAAAGTTGTGCCATAATGAACTCTGCAATTACTTAGGTTCCTCTCCCTATCGGATAATGATAGAGTTATTTCAAAAAAACTACATAAAGGCTACACTGTTATCATCTTATCACACATTTTTCGTTTGTATAAAAAGTTTAATAAAATTGAACTCACAAAAAACAAGATTGTGTTGGATGTAGATTTTATGTAACTTTTCGGGAATAACATACATCTATGTCTATCTAAAATGATTACCACAAGTTACCTAGTTTATTATGGCTCAACCTTATATTTTGATAATGTTTTTCCACTTTTACGAAGGTAGAATATTACAGATACTATAACCAATTTCTTTATTTTACCTATAACTATTTTTTTAACAAAACGATCCTTTTATTATATCAAAGTGGCAAGTCCCAAAAAATACAAAGCAAACAACAGAAATAAGAAATCAATTAATCAGGATTTCAGACTATCCTGAAATTCCTGACTCTATTCTCCATATTCGTTAGAAGAACACTAATTGGAGGAACTGCTTCTACCACACCGTGGTGAACTTGATTCCTCCAATACCGTATTCTAAACAGCAGCTCCCAGAATCGGTATGGCCACATTCTGTCTCCAATTTGGTCTCGAAGATTAAAGTGAATCTAGCTATTAACATCAGTGTTGGAGAGGAAGGCTCTCCAGTGGTGTCTTGGCACTATATTTCTCCAAAGAAAATTGGCGGTTCGACAATCTCTCACGGCACATCCATTGTAGGTAAGGCATTATGGGCAGCATGCCATAGGGTGAAATTCATTCAAGACGAGCCCTTGAGCTTCAGATGTCCTCCCAAAGCTGGTCCATTTGATCTTCAGTGCATTCATGAGGTACCCGTACCCACTAGCAACCGAGTACTCCCTCTGTTCCACAATAACTGATGTAGTTGCCAAAATATTTTGTTCCATTTTATGTGAGGCAGTACAATTTCCAATGCAACTTTTATTGAGTTTTTACTTAATTTACCCTTATTTATTACATTAGGAGATATAAAAAACAATGTCACATTAATTATATCCAAGTACATTCTAATCATTTCATTATAAAAGTTAATGCATTAACTCACGTTTTTAATATGTGAGATTTTGACAACTGCCTCAGATAAATTGGAACGGAGGGAATATTTTTATTTTTGTCATTCTTCCAAATGATAGTATCATTTTCCACACCAAGACCATCCTTAAGGGTTGTAGCTTCCGTACATATACCCTTCCAAACAACAGAACTAGAGGGTTTAGGACGGTCAAAAGGGTTTCCATAGTTTTGGACCATGATTCGCACCCAAAGTGCTTGATAATCAATGAGCAATTGCCAAACTAGTTTGCCTAGGAGTTCCATATTCATGTAGTGCATGTTCTTGAAGCCCAGTGTCCCACAGTTCTTTGGGTCACAAAGTGTGCTCCAGGATAGGTAAAGCATTTAATGTTTACATATTTAAACACTATTTTAAAGATAAAAATAAATTATCTAATGTATTCAAACAGAACGACATCATAGTATTTGCATTACGATTGTTCGATTGAAAATGCTCAATATTACGATAATTGTATCAAAATCTCTACAAGAGTAAAATAGAGAATGTATATTTCATACAATAGATGCATAACATAGTTTACAAAATCTCTATTTTAAAGATAAAAATAAATTATCTAATGTATTCTAAGATTTGTCTTAAACTAATTTGGTTTAACTAATGTGTTTTTTTTGTGCTTGTTTAGTATATGAGCGAGTTCAATCTTATTAGTTTAATGAACAAACTGAATTTTATGTTTGAGCTCTAATCGTTAATTTATTACTCGAGTTTGAGTCGAGCTCAAACGAGTTCATCTCCCTCTTTACAGTTTATGTCGAGTTTGAAATGGCAAATGAGTTTTAATGTCTTTTCGGGGAAGACCTATGTTAATATTTTTTAACTTGTATCAACTAGATAGGTTGAGCTATAAAATAAAAAGATTGATAGAGAGAAGGGCTGACGACCCTTAGGTAACATTAGATACTTAGGGTTACTATTTTGAATATATATATATATATATATATATATATATATATATATATATATATATATATATATATATATATATTGTATTCACGAACCTAAACCAACATTTTCGAGCTAGCTTCTGGTTGTTCGTTTACAAAACAAATATGATAATATGTTTAAGTTTGGTTTGTTTAACTCAACAAACAAGCAAGCACGAACCTAAACGAGCAGCAAAGATATCTGAATGTGTTAATGAACTGCTCAATTTATTAACAACCCTAAATGGGGGTATTTATGAGTATGAAGGCGAACTCGCGCGGGATGACCACTTTGGACACAAAGTACACAGTGGCTCATGGAGTATGGTATGATGCTAGTTAGTCCCCCGATATACAATAATACAAATGCATCCTCATTTGTTCAATAACATTAAATAGCAGCAAAAAGACAACAAACATTTATAATAAAAAAACATCCTATCAATATTTCATCATATACTATGATTAGAAAATCAAACTTACAAGAATCAATTATAAAGAAAGATAAAGCATGACCCCATAGAAAAAAGACAAAAGTGAATAGCTTTGTCAATTTAATAAAGAGTGACTGTGATGAGTGAAACAAATGCTTTTTTGCTTTAACTTTTTTTTTTTTTTTTTTTTTTTTTTTTTTTTCTTAACACTTCAAAGCTATGCATCACAAACACGAATACGGACACACTGCACAATACGACACGAACACGACGACACGGCTAATTTTAAAATTTAAGGGTGCAATACGCCGCCGACACATTATTGTTATATATAAACATTATATGATGTTAATAAGATTCAATTTATCAAAAAAAAAAAATTCATAAATGTATGAAAAACAAGACAAAATAAGATATGCAATATGTAAACTCTTATACGGTGCCAAAAGTAAAAATAAAATTGTGATTGACCTTCAAAATATTATAAATTGTAAAAATGATTGTTTATCAACAAGAAACATATAAGTTTAATACAGTGTATTATTTGTTAAATTATAATCAAGAAGAAAATCGTGTATTTTAACGTTTACATTGAAGAAAACTTAAATAAAAAATAAAAATAAAAATTGGGTTCAGGAGTATCGGCGTAGTGTCGGAGAGTGTCGACAGCGTGTCGTATATTAAAATTTTAAATAATATTATTTTAATCAGCCGACACGTGTCGGACACGTGTTGGAAGCCTGTCGGTCGCGTGTCGTGTCGAAAATGTATCGGACACGACGCACGACGCCTAGATTGAAGTGTCAGTTCTCTGTAGCTTCAAAGTTATTAGTGCACTTATAAAAGATACGGTACAAGTAGATAAATATGTAAAATAAATATTAAAATTATTCAAGTATATAAAAATAAAACCATATTAATCAGAGTTTTTACTCAAATATTTAAAATACAGATTCTATGAATTATGCACTACATTTTACTACATAAAATACATATTCTTTATTCATTAAACAATATAGAGATTCTGATGCATTTTATTTTTGATAGAAATTCTGTATAATATAGAAAAGTGACATTTGAAACCATAAAATAGAGAATATGTTAAAATATTGATGTAAGTGCTCTTACTATAGCAATTACAGCGAGGCTAATGAATTTATTTATTTTATTCCTAGGGAAGGGGCTAATGATTTTTTTCCTTATTTTTTTTTGAAGGTAGGCTAATGATTTTTATTTTTATTTTATTTTTGTTTTTTGTTTTTTGAAACAGAGGCTAATGATTTTAGATGAGTGAAATGACTTTGAAAGTATACATGTGATAAAGGTTCTTCTTTTGTTCTATTTTATTTTCCATTATGATGACTTGACAGATTATATTAAATTATATAATTTTTTTTTTTATTTGTGTGTGTGAAAAAAAGTTTGGTGGGCTTAAACCCATGTTGTTGGATATGCCCACATGTCTACTCTGTGTTGTACAAATCATAATAATTTTTTAATAGTGATCTTAACAGCCCATTTCGCTAACTAATCATTTAAGGTGTTTTTGTTTTCTCAAAAAAGTTATTTTATGGTGCTGAAAATATTTAAAATAAATAAAAATTTGATGAAATGAATAATAATACTGAAAACCGTTGGGGGTGGGTTTGAGAAGAACCGAACGAAGGTTTGAACTTAAACGTCGGTGGCTATTGTGGTTGCTTCGGTGAGTACCTACAAAATAAAAAGCATCTGTCGTGTTCCCTTCGAGACAGGTGTAAAAACTTATACTATATACTAAGTAAATAGTATAGACTACCAATTTTACTATATTTTTTTTATCATTCATTATGATTAGGAAATCAATCTAATATAATAATAAATTTTAGAGTAAGATAATGCATGACCCCATAAAAAAGAGGATAATAATAGCTTAGTCCAAATTTTTAAGGAATGACTATGATGAATGAATCAAATGCTTTTGGCTTTAACTTTTCTTTTTTCTTTTTCTTGGTTTCTTTTTGGCTTAAACATAGACTAATTTATTTCTCCATTTCCCAAAAGATAAAATACTCTCTGTATATGATACATCTTAGAAGGTTTGACTTGCTAAAATATGAAAACAACAAGTTGGAAGATGGGAATAGTTACACAGAATAAAGGGCAAAGCACCTTGATTTGTTTCTTCTTTTCCTTTTACTTTAGTTAGTTGGGTCAAGACTAGGGAATCTGATTCTGTTACGATTATATATATATATATATATACACACACGCACACACACATACACACTGGTACATTTATATTTGAGTGCTCTAAAGTTACAGTAGAGGATCCGGCTCTAAATAGGAGCTCCATACAGAGTAAGGATCCTGTGCTATGAGGATAAATACATCGGAATGGTAAAAATGACATCGTTTCAGGCTTGAAGTAAAAGAAGAAAAAAAATGAAAATAAAAGGTCGTTTTGATGGTTTTACATTGTCACAACAAATTAAACAACACGGAAACTCAGCAGATGATCCATATTCCTCCATGCATGGATTGTAAAAAGCACTCAACTAATTTCATCATCATGACATCACAGGATAATCACGAATAGATTTTCATATGATCGTTTTTTATATTGAATGTTACGTATAAATTCAGCGTGATGTCTTTAAAACACCCCGGTTAAAAAATAAGAATAAGGAAAGGATATGGGAAGGGAAGGGAAGAAAGTATACACTAACAACTAATTTATTTATATTAGAAGTATGGACTTACATCAATATACAATATATAGTTGTGTAGAGGTAATCATATCAACAATATAAATTGAATATTCTAAACATTACCAATATAATTTATTTATTTATGACAACAACTTGTTATACAATATTAAACATGTCCAATATGGGTATATTGGATCACTTTATCAATTAGCACTATTTTGCTTTATCTTCTTGAATGATGTTCAATGGCATTAATGTATTGTGGGTTCTGGGCCTAACTTTTTCTTCTGTAGTCCAATAATGCTTTTTATTATGTCATCCAATTATTATGGAAATTTTCTTTTAAAAAAATAATATTATTATGGTAATAGACCCACATAAAATGTGTAATATTGTTTTTTTTCTTATCAAAAAATGTGTAATATTGTTGAAGTTGCAATTCTATTGAACAAGTATTGATTGTAGTGTCTGAAATTTTATCAAGAATAGGATTCGGTGAGTTGGGTTTAGTTTGTTTTATGAATAACTAGTGATAGCAATATTGATATGAGTGTCTCGGTTTTTATGAAGAGGAGGGTTGTAGAAGACCAGTAAACTTTATACCCACACATAGCAATATGGCTTAGCTTGGGTCGGATTCGGTGAGTTTGGTTTGGTTTAATTTCCGTTGTTACCCGTCGGTTCGATGCCGAAATTTGTATTCCAAACCAAATCGTAACACTATAAGAAGGAGCAAATTGGTTTGAATTGACTTTTGGGTTTTATGAGCTCTCGTAGTCTAAGGTGGGGTCTGTGAGGAACTGAATAAGAGAGAGGAAGTGTCCGAAGAGAATCATTCGATCTCACCCGATATATAGTTCCATGGACAAGATGGTGCTGAGTCGTATTACAGTAGAAGCTACTGATGCTGCTGCATTTTGAATAGAAGAGTGAAGCCACAACCTCTTAGAGGCATATGGTCGAACACTCCTCTTGAAATTCAGTTAGACAGTTAGTTGTTAGTTGAGGGCGGTTAGTTTGTTAGGTAACTAGATGAGGTGATCCTAAAGTGTATATATAAGTCTAGGAGGATCAGAAACGATTAAGAATTGAATGCATCAATGTATCATTTTTCCAGAAATCAATGAAGCTACTCTACTTTCTTCTTCCTTAGTTCTTCATTTTTAGTTTTTCTTTTGCTGGTTTCGTTTTGATTCCTGGTAAATCAGGAATTCTTCATGGTATCAGAGAATTTGTGAAGCTGCAAACTCTGTTTCTTGATTCTTCATTGCTGTTTTACAGCTTGATTTTTTAATCCTTTGTGTTCATCTTGCGTATTTCCGTTTTTTCTGGATTCTTGAAGTTGATTTGAAGGATTCTGTGCAATGGCTGCTGATAACCCGGTTTATCTTCCTGGGCACCCCTTCTATGTGCATCCTAATGAGAGTCCCTCTCTTATTCTTGTTCAACCCCTGCTGACAAACAAGAATTATCATCCTTGGAGTCATTCAGTCAAGATGGCGCTGATTACCAAGAACAAAATCAGTTTTATTGATGGCACTATCACACGTCCTGCAGCAGATTCACCAGATTTTCAGGTATGGCAACAATGTAATACTTTTGTCAAAACCTGGTTGATTAATTTTGTGATTCCATCTATTGCCCAAAGTATTATGTATTTGGAAACTGCAAGGGCAATGTGGTTAGATCTGTTAGGTGTAGTGTCCGAAAGACAATTTATGTAATTGTTTTTGACATGATTTATAATTCATCTTAATGTTTGCATTTATGCTTATATTAATACACTGCTGAAAACCCTAAGTATATCGGTATGTAATCACATAACTCAGTGTATGGCATACAGACGAGGATTGAGTTAGTGATGATATGCTAAAACTATTTAGTCCGTGGTGAATTTAATCAGAGTATGGGTCTCATGATTAATATACCAATAATGCACCCAGAACACTTAACGGTGTGACCGTCTTATCCGAACCGTCAGTATAGGGTACCTAGTGGGGCATTTATATATGATGTCTATCATATAGGACTGGACCGATTTGATTTGAATTCTCGATATAATTCCGTGTTCGAGAAATCTTATCGAATCACAAGATGATCATATATGGATTAATCTCAATCCTGATGTGATCACAGTCTACTGCTTGGTTCAAAGTAGGGTTTGATGTGTTAGTTAAGGATCACTTGGATACATGTGATCTGAATACTTCTCGTTGGCTTTATTCTGGAATGAGTGAGTAGTCTGTGACTTCACAGATATGGAATTCATTCATTCCTGCGGGAAGTAGACAGACAGTTCCCTTATTTGTTAATCCTAGAAACTGATCGATGGGCCCAGTTCATATTATATTAGTTATGAACTAATTGATCACTAGGGGTTTAATGGTAAATAAAGATAAGATGTTTTGAGAAGGGTTTACGGAAATATCCCGAATCAAAACGAACAGTCGATGGAGGATTTATCCGTATGTAATGATCATATCAATGGACGGTTTTACTCAATGATTAGAGTGTAAGTATATATCTATAATCGATAGAGTTCAGTTTCGGGTTTATGGTGGCATAATCCCGGAATTAATAGATTGAATAAGAAATGTTCTTCCCGATGAATATTTTTATTTAATTTATTGTAGTTACTGATTATAGGTCCATGGTCCCCGATGTGGCTCCTAACAGGCATATGTTTTCTTGACGTTGGACCTCAATAATAATTAAGTAGTTGGACTATTTAATTGATGTGCGAATAATTATTTATTGGACTAAATAATTAAATACATGGAAAAGACATTTTTCGTGGACTCGGCCCATTATGTGAAATTTCGTGTGCTAGCCTTATTTGACTAGGGTTGGCGTGTTGTGACATGTTGTAATTAGAGAGAAATTAGTTTTCTTGGATAATTACATGTCATGTGATTAATTGTTTATTTGTTAAATAATTAATTAAGGAAAATATATTAGATTGATCCTTAAATATTCTAGATTTACTCTAGATTATTCTAGGAGTATCTTTTATGGAAAATGATTATTATAATTGATTTTATATTAATTATTAAATCCTTGGAGGACAATGATTTCTCTCATATATAAAGAGAGTTCTCCTAAGCCTTTTCTCCCATCCTTATACACGCATACATACACACAAAATATGTTTGGAATTTTCGGCCAAGCTTAGGGTTTAGAGTTGGGAAAATCTTCGGGATTTTCCGGGTAGCATATCAAGGAGGTCAAGCATCAAGAATCAACATCCACCGGTTGTTGCTTGGAGATACACATCGGAAGATCATGGCATCTCAAATTGGATCTCGACTTCATCAATCTTTTGGATCTCGCTTTTGATTGGTAAGTAGATCTCACCTTCTTGTAGGTAGATCTTAAATTATGTAGTTTAATTTTATATGATCGTGATCCTCTTGTTTATTCCGATGCGTAATCGGGCGGATCTAGATCCGTCCGGTGATATTACATCCAACAAGATCTTGCTGCAAGATTCTCTAGAATGGACGTGTTTCGTTTAACTGATTTACTAGAAGAAGTTCACACTCTCAAGCAGGGTAATCTTGATGTTACAACTTATTTCACTATGATGAAAACCCAGTGGGATGAAATAGACATTATGAAGCCTAAGCCTTCTTGTAAATGTGAACCAAGATGCCATTGCGATGTTATTCAGATTTTTAATGGTTATGCTGAAACTGAGAAAATGGTGAAGTTCTTGAAGGGGCTCAATAGTGAATATTCTCAAGTGTTAACTCAGGCACAACTTATGGTACCAGTCTCAGATTTGCAAACTGTATTTGCTATGGATTTAAAGTTGGAAACTCAAAGGGAATATGCTATGAACTAGAATAGAAGTTTGGATCATGTTGTTCTTTTTAGCAGATCTTATCAGAATCAGAATCCTGTTAATCCTGTTTCTAACACTGGTTCTGGACAAAACAGTTATCAGAATAGACAAGCACCTAATACTCATAATGCTAGTAATGGTTTTAGAAAGATTTCTAACGGTCAGTCCAATGCACATTCTGTGGTTATACGGGTCATATAGAGGACATATGCTATAAGAAACATGGATTTCCACCAGGTTACAAGCCAAAGAGTAGAATTAACATGGTGGAATCCAATCTCACTGATCAGAGTACTGCTTTAGTTTCAGTTCCTCCTTTGCCTCAGTTACCTGCACAGGACCATGAACCTTTCAGTCTTAACAGATCTCAATATGAGCAATTAATGAAGTTGTTGGAGACACAGAAGCCACATGTCGATGATCACTGATGAGAGTCAACTTCACTTCGCTCCGGTGCTTAGTTCAACCCCCATTTACGGCACTTTTGGCTCATTCCGGGCAATTTTAGGCCATGTTAAGGGAGAAAACACACAATGTGATCACTTTGAGGAAAACCATCATATAGATGGCAAACCTTGTTATTTGATGATGTTTTTAGTCCTTTCGAGTCCTATTTATCTTGTGAAATTATGCTTGGTATATGTTTGGATGTCATGACACAGGATTTAGGCGCTCGTAAGCCTGGAAGGTGAGGTAATGAGCTCATAAAGGCAAGACCGAGGTTCGGGAATGAGGAAAGTTGAAGAAAAGTGCAAAAGATGAAGAAATGCAGTCTATGCGTACGCAACCATGGTACAGGATGCAAAGTTTGGGGAATTGCACTCTATGCGTACGCATTCCAAGCTATGCGTACGCATCCTTGATACAGGATGCTCAGGATGGGAGAAACAGGCTCAATGCGTACGCATTCCAGAAGAAACAGAAGCTAAAGAATTGGGGCAAAACGTTTAATGCGTACGCATTCCAAGCTATGCGTACGCATCCACCTCAGCAAATTCAGATTTTTCCTGACAGCCACAGAGCAATGCGTGCGCATTCGAGCGACAATGTGTACGCATTGGACAGCTTTAAGTACAATTTTTGGGCACATATAAATAGGAAATTGCACAGATTTTTGGAAGAACTCTTGATACTTTTTGATACTCAATTTTTTTACCTAGACTTCTCTCCCCTAGATCGAATTTCACTCTTAGATTCTCTTCTACATTAATTATTAGATAGAATTAGCTCAATCTAGCTCTAGTTTCTTCTCTACCTTTGGATTTCATCTTTTGTGGGTCTTCTTCATCACCAATTGACATGGGAGTTAAAGAAGCTTGATGTAAACTCCGACTCTCTACGATTTTGGTAATTAATTTAGTTTCCTTTCTTGTTTTATGGCTTTGATTCTCTTTTTGGTTGTTATTTCTTGTTTCATTATGAGTAGCTAAACATATCATAGCTAAATCATGTGAGTTGAAGAAATCACCCTTTAGTTGATGAAATTGGGAATGGGTAGTGTTTATTTGTTGTTATATTGACGAGTTCATGTCTTAAAACTTGTTCTTAATGCTTGAATTAGCTTGTACACCTAGTTCATGAACTCACACACCACTTTTATAAATGTATGTTGCGAAGGGGTGTGGGAAAATGGGTTTTAAGATCGTTATCTACAATTGACTGAGTTGTTTAGATCGATTGGGTAACGAGGTTTGTCGGTGTAAATCGAGCGGCTCGAGAGCGTTTATCTTGTTTCGGTCAGTTAAATCCTTAAAGGCGGACGGTTGAACCGGGCAAAGGGTACTAGGTTGTTGCATGGCGTCTAGTACTCTCTTAGGAGTTTGCACCCATGAACGAGTTGATATAAGCATTAGGATGGTTGGTTGGTAGTTTCCATTCCCAAATAGTCGATTAGAGGGGCGAAAGTATTCAATTGGATCGTGATTTGGCTATGTCTCTTTCTCTCTTTATCTCTCGTTTAAATATCATCTTAGCATAATCAAAACTTGAATGCACTTGATTAACCTAAACTAAGTATGAGAACGACTTTGGTATTCGATTGATTCCTCGTGGGATACGACCTTGCTCTCCACTGACATCTTGGTTAACCTAAACTAAGTCCAAAAACGACTTTGGTATTCGATAAATTCCTCGTGGGATACGACTTTGCTCGCTACTTATAGTACTTCCGACCCGGTACCCTGCCGGTTAAGGTTGGTCGTTACTATTTTGCTTGAGTCTATTTTATTCCCGCTCTCTCGATGTATAGCCCTAGACTAGGCTGTTGTCTTTTGCACTTTTCAGTTAGACTTGATGTAAGCCCGAGGGGCACTCGACTTGTTTCTTCACTTTTTCTTCTTTTACCGCACTTGGATGATTTCACTTTGGCCTGTTTTGGCCGTATCTTTATGCATGGTTGATGCTCGTTTCTTTTATTTGATATTTTTTGGTCACATGCAGTCTGAGTCGGTATTTCCCCCGTGCCCTCCCCTACTCGTATTTGTGGCATTATCTTTCTTATACCTCGATATCTATTACTTCTATTCGGCACGATGGTTGTTCCCCGTGTTTGTGTTTTCTTGGTTTCTCTTGGTGTAGGTATTCGGGATGGAGCTTACCTAGACATGTCACGTACACAGTTGCGCCTTTCTGCCGGGTTAAGCTAAGCCTTCTTTCCTTTATCATTCACACACTGAGGACAGTGTTGCATTCAAAGTGGGGGGTGGTAGGCTTAGCTATTTGGTAGGCTTAGCTATTTGATGTGCTTCGTCGTTTTTGTAGCCATTGTGTTGTATGCTTCTCGTTTGGTCACTACTTTAGCAAAAATGAGCAATTGTTAAAAAATTTCAAGCTTTTGACGTTGCATTCATGTGTTGAGCCTTCATGTTGATCTGATAAATGGTTTAGTAAATGTTTAAATGCATGTTACTTGGCTTACTACCTTATCTTGGAGACGGGACACTTATGCACGTATGGCTTCGATTTCATAAACCATGGTAACTAGTAACCGATTATGGTAGACTTAGGCACAATGCGGCTACCTAGAACTCATACCATTAACTTCGAGACGAAATAGAAAGGCCGACTTTGGTAGAGTTTGGAACGATAGTTATGGCATTTCTTTGACTTAACTAGCGTCAAATAGCCATCCCGTGACATATTCCACAGTAACCCCTCTAAGCCTTGGTAGGATGGTTAGACCCCCATCCGACACTTAGCCATTCGTTTGTAGCCCGTAATTTCCCGACCCCCAAGCCTTATTTGCGGTCTACGTTCCCTTGGACACCCTACGAGTCAAGCTTAATCCTTTCATTTCGAGCACACTTGCTAAAGCAAGTGTGGGGTGGTAGAGGAGTACGTATGTATAGAGGAGTTGGTTTTTACGAGCTATTTTCACGATTTGGAGGGGAGGAGCTCATGTTTATATAGTATGTACACGATGGCCTTTGACTCAATCCTGTTTAATCTGTATAATGCAGCTGTTTTTTAAAAATTAAAAAAAAAAAAATTGAAATCAATCAAAGAAATCCTGCGATAAAGTCAATAAAAGTGTAATAAAGGTTGAGTCAAAGAAAGCCAAGCGTTTTTAAGACTTGTGTTTTCTTGTATTTGATTTGTGATGTTGGTGTTTGGGACGAGTCTCCGGTTTAGAAACATGATTTCATCTTCATTTGAGCCTCGTTACACTTGAGACATAGTGCGATATGGCATTTTATAGAATGAATCATGTTTCTAGGCTCATTTTGAGCTAGCTAGAGAAGGGTAGAGCTAGCTGCGTTTTACATTGTACACCCCAAGATTAAGCTTGCTCGTGTTTTATCTCTTTTTGTTTATTCCCCAGAAATTCCCTTCGGTTAGCCCCGTCCCTAGCCTAACGTTACAACCGTGCAAGTCCTACTTGACCTTACTTAGCCTCGGTTGGCCCCGATTAGTGGAGATGCTTATGAAGTATGAGCCTATGGTGTAGTCGTATTAACCGAGCGTCCATAATCCAAACCGGTAAAACCGTGGTAAATGTAGGAGAAGCTATTCACACACACACATCTCATTTTCTTGATAAGGTATGGTTAAGTTGCATTCATTTACTCTTTTACTTGTCGGTTATCTTTGATATGTGATTGGCTTGACCTACGCATGTAACGTTGATTCTTTGGATTCTTTTAAAACGCTCATTTTGCTCGAGGGCGAGCAAACGCTAAGTGGGGGGTGGTTGATGAGAGTCAACTTCACTTCGCTCCGGTGCTTAGTTCAACCCCCATTTACGGCACTTTTGGCTCATTCCGGGCAATTTTAGGCCATGTTAAGGGAGAAAACACACAATGTGATCACTTTGAGGAAAACCATCATATAGATGGCAAACCTTGTTATTTGATGATGTTTTTAGTCCTTTCGAGTCCTATTTATCTTGTGAAATTATGCTTGGTATATGTTTGGATGTCATGACAAAGGATTTAGGCGCTCGTAAGCCTGGAAGGTGAGGTAATGAGCTCATAAAGGCAAGACCGGGGTTCGGGAATGAGGAAAGTTGAAGAAAAGTGCAAAAGATGAAGAAATGCAGTCTATGCGTACGCAACCATGGTACAGGATGCAAAGTTTGGGGAATTGCACTCTATGCGTACGCAACCATGGTACAGGATGCAATGTTTGGGGAATTGCACTCTATGCGTACGCATTCCAAGCTATGCGTACGCATCCTTGATACAGGATGCTCAGGATGGGAGAAACAGGCTCAATGCGTACGCATTCTGCTCTATGCGTACGCATTCCAGAAGAAACAGAAGCTAAAGAATTGGGGCAAAACGTTTAATGCGTACGCATTCCAAGCTATGCGTACGCATCCACCTCATCAAATTCAGATTTTTCCTGACAGCCACAGAGCAATGCGTGCGCATTCAGGCAGCAATGTGTACGCATTGGACAGCTTTAAGTACAATTTTTGGGCACATATAATTAGGAGATTGCACAGATTTTTGGAAGAACTCTTGATACTTTTTGATACTCAATTTTTTTTACCTAGACTTCTCTCCCCTAGATCGAATTTCACTCTTTCACTCTTAGATTCTCTTCTACATTAATTATTAGATAGAATTAGCTCAATCTAGCTCTAGTTTCTTCTCTACCTTTGGATTTCATCTTTTGTGGGTCTTCTTCATCACCAATTGACATGGGAGTTGAAGAAGCTTGATGTAAACTCCGACTCTCTACGATTTTGGTAATTAATTCAGTTTCCTTTCTTGTTTTATGGCTTTGATTCTCTTTTTGGTTGTTATTTCTTGTTTCATTATGAGTAGCTAAACATATCATAGCTAAATCATGTGAAAGTTGAAGAAATCACCCTTTAGTTGATGAAATAGGGAATGGGTAGTGTTTATTTGTTGTTATATTGACGAGTTCATGTCTTAAAACTTGTTCTTAATGCTTGAATTAGCTTGTACACCTAGTTCATGAACTCACACACCACTTTTATAAATGTATGTTGCGAAAGGGTGTGGGAAAATGGGTTTTAAGATCGTTATCTACAATTGACTGAGTTGTTTAGATCGATTGGGTAACGAGGTTTGTCGGTGTAAATCGAGCGGCTCGAGAGCGTTTATCTTGTTTCGGTCAGTTAAATCCTTAAAGGCGGACTGTTGAACCGGGCAATGGCCAATGGGTACTAGGTTGTTGCATGGCGTCTAGTACTATCTTAGGAGTTTGCACCCATGAACGAGTCGATATAAGCATTAGGATGGTTGGTTGGTAGTTTCCATTCCCAAATAGTCGATTAGAGGGGCGAAAGTATTCAATTGGATCGTGATTTGGCTATGTCTCTTTCTCTCTTTATCTATAGTTTATATTTTGTTTTAGTGTAATTAAACTTAAAACATCTTGGTTAACCTAAACTAAGTCCAAAAACGACTTTGGTATTCGATAAATTCCTCGTGGGATACGACCTTGCTCGCTACTATAGTACTTCCGACCCGGTACCCTACCGGTTAAGGTTGGTCGTTACTATTTTGGTCATCAATCACCTTGCTAATCAGGCCACTGTTCTTACAATCAATTTTGCACCCACTGTAGACGCATCAGGTATACTCAAATCTTGCCATTCGATAGTAGACTCAGGGGCAATAGATCACATTGTTTGTGATAAGAGTCTGTTAACCACCTGTCAATCTATCCAAGGCATTATGGTAGGTTTACCAAATGGTTCTGTTGTAGCAGTTAGCCATGTTGGTATTGTTTCTTTTAATAGTGGTATGATCTTGAAGCATGTTCTTTGCATACCTGATTTCAATTTCAACCTTATTTCCCTAACTAAACTTACTAGTGATTCTGACACTTTGATAGTATTTAATCTTGATCTGTGTGTGATACATGACAAGAAGACCGGGAAAGTGATTGGATCAGCTAAGAAAACAAAGGGTTTATATGTGTTAGATCAATCCATTAATGCTTTCATTAGTTCACATTCTGTAAATGCTTGTGAAGCACAGATTTCTAATTCTTGTCTATGGCATTATAGACTAGGACATCTTTCAAATAAAAGGATGAATCGAATACAACATCCTGATGTAATAGTAGATCATAATAACAATGTTTGCCATGTTTGTCATATCTCAAAACAGAAAACGAATCGTTTTTCTTTAAGTGCCTCTGTTTCTAATTCTGCATTTGATTTAATACATGTAGATATTTGGGGTCCTCATAGGCATCCCACTGTGCATGAACAATCCTATTTTTTAACTGTTGTGGATGATTTTACAAGGTTCACTTGGATATTCTTAATGAAATCTAAATCAGAAGCTAGCCTATTAATTAAATCCTTCCATCAATTTGTTCTTGTCCAATTTCATAAACACATTAAGATCATTAAATCTGATAATGGACAGGAATTTATCATGACTTGTTTCTATCTTAAAAAAGGGATTATACATCAGACCTCATGTGTTGAAACACCCCAACAAAAGTGGTTGAGAGGAAATATCAACACATTCTTAACAAGGCTGAAGCTCTTAAATTTCAGGCTAATCTACCTATCAGTCTTTGGGGGTATTGTGTTTTGCATGCTGTCAATTTGATAAATATTACACCTAGTCCTATTATTCATAATGCTACTCCTTATCAGTTATTGTATGATAAGCTTCCTGATGATGTTGCATTGAAAGTTTTTGGATGTTTAGCTTATGCTTGCACTTTGACTGCTAATAGAACCAAGTTTGACCCTAGGGCTAGGGAATGCATCTACTTAGGACAACCTAAAGCCACAAAAGGTTTCATCTTAATGGATAAAGACACAAGGGACATATTATTGTCTAGGAATCTCCAGTTTTATGAGACCATCTTTCCATTACATGCTAACAAACAAATCCATTCTTATAATGATAATTCATCTGTACCACTTCCTGTACCATACACATGTACTAATGACTCTCTTCACCAGGATTTTCATGTCATTGGAGATCAGAATACAATGAATCATGTAGAAGACCCTCCCACACAATAAGAACAGATGATGTATACACCCAATACTACCAATACAAGGAGATCTACAAGGGCCAGGTAGTCTCCTGCCTATCTTCAACAATATGTGAGCACAACTCAGAAGTCTCCACACATATTAGACAAAGTGTTACAGTATGACAAATTATCAGAATCTTACAATAAGTTTGTATGATCTGTAGATGCCATAACTGAACAAAAACCCTAAAATCAAGCAATTAAATATGACTGATGGAAAGAGGCCATGCAAAAAGAGTTAGATGCTCTTCAAGCCACTAAAACATGGGAGGTTGTTACACTACCACCTGGCAAAGTTCCCATGGGCTGTAAGTGGGTATATAAAGTTAAATACCATGTTGATGGATCACTATAAACATGTAAAGCAAGGTTGGTAGCTAAGGGCTATACACAGACACATGGAATAGATTATCAAAACACCTTCTCCTATGTTGCTAAAAACACAACCATTAGATCCTTATTATCTGTTGCTTCTGCTAAAATATGGCATTTATATCAAATGGATGTAAATAATGCCTTCCTACATGGTGATCTAGAATAAGAAGTCTACATGGAGCTACCCCTGGGATACAAGTGTGAAAAACCTAATCAGGTGTGCAAGTTGACAAGATCCCTATATGGCTTAAAACAAGCAGTATGCAGTGGAACTTTAAACTTACAGAAGCTCTTATAGAACTAGGGTACACACAATCAGCTCATAATCATAGCCTTTTCACAAAAGTTCAAGGCAATTTCTTTGTGGCACTCTTCGTATATATTGATGACATTATTGCAGCCAGTGCTTCCTTGGACCCAATACAAGAAGTCAAGAACTATCTACATTCCATATTTCAGATCAAAGACTTGGGGAAACTCAAATACTTTCTTGGCATTGAAGTTGCCAGGTCACCATAAGGTATTTCCTTAAACCGGAGAAAGTACACAGTCAATCTCTTGAAAGAGTTTGGTTTTCTGGATTGTAAACCTATTAATACTCCAATGCTTACAAAACAGAAACTTGCATTGGGTGATTCTGAGCTATTATCAGACAATAGTCTGTACAGATCCTTAGTAGGCAAACTGCTATACTTGTCATTTACCAGACCTGATATCACATTTGATGTACAGCAACTAAGCCAGTTCTTGAGCTTTCTTACTATAAATCATCTACAGGCTGCACACAGAGTTCTTAATTATCTAAAACAGAACCCTGGACAAGGCATTTTCTTCCTTAAACAGAAATCAATTAATCCTCAAAGCCTACTCAGATTCAGACTGGGCAGGTTGTAATGACACTAGGAAGTCTATTACAGGCTATATTGTATTTTTGGGATCAGCTCCTATTTCATGGAGAGCAAAGAAACAAACCACAGTGGCTAAAAGTTCCTCTGAAGCTGAGTACAGATCCATGGCTAACACAACATGTGAATTACAATGGTTCACTTATATATTAAAAGACCTCCAAGTCTCAGTACCATTACCTATACTTCTTTTCTATGATAATGCAAGTGCAATCCACATTGGACAAAATCCAGTCTTCCATGAACGTACAAAACACATTGAATTGGATTGTCACATAGTCAGAAATAAGGTACAAGCAGGTTTTCTATAACTAATGGCAGTAAGGACTCAACATCAACTTGTAGATGTCCTAACAAAACCCCTAGATGCTCATGCCTTCTATTATTTGCTGGATCACATTGGCATCAGCTCTTTATTCAGCCTCACTCATGTTACTCAATCCAAAAGTGGTCCAACCGTTCCTGCTACATAACAAAGCTACTGATGCTGCTGCATTTTGAATAGATGAGTGAAGCTCAAGCTGATTTCTCAGCTTGCAGGGGATATTACATTAGAAGCTACCGATGTTGTTGAATTTTGAATAGAAGAGTGAAGCCACAACCTCTTAGAGGCATATGGTTGAACACCCTTCTTGAAATTCAGTTAGATCAGTTGGTTGTTAGTTGAGGGAGGTTAGTTTGTTAGGTAGCTAGATGAGGTGATCCTAAAGTGTATATATAAGCCTAGGAGGATCAGAAACGATTAAGAATTGAATGCATCAATGTATCATTTTTCCAGAATTTTAATCAATGAAGCTACACTACTTTCTTCTTCCTTAGTTCTTCATTTTTAGTTCTTCTTTTGTCGGTTTCGTTTTGATTCTTGGTAAATCAGGAATTCTTCAAGTCGTTTCCACAACGTCTAGCAATAGACAACAACCAATGAAAGTCTAAATGCGACGAATCGCCCCATGATTGCAACCATGACGTTGATGATGCATGGTGGTATATATACATGCCTCAAATATCATGTGTTTGGCCAAGCCCTCGTCAAGCCTAGCAAGGGCATTTGGCGAGACTCGAGCCCAAGACTTCAGGATACGTTATTAGGTAGTCACTAAGACCATATCAAGTCTGTAATTAAAGGCCTCTCTGATAGTCGGTCTATGTTAGCTTAAGGTCGTCTAGAGGACTGATTAGGCCTTCAATCCCGTAAAACAATGTCGTTGCGGGTTACGTATAAGTCGAGTCACCCCATGTCACAATTTCCCCATCTACTAACCATTAATGAGTGACTCTTGGACTATAGTCTAGATATGGTACTTGATGGAGTCAATCCTTTCCTGCATTTCACACGTGTTTTACCCCTATTTTGTAGCACTTCGAGCCTCATTTCGATCAATTAGATGCCTAATCATGATTATTTTATCACTCAAGGTTCCACATCACACTTAGTCGAAAATCTCATTTTTATCTTTGAAATGTGGACCTTTTATCGCACACACGGGGTACATCGTACCCCATGATTTTACGGGATAGGTTTGTATTGTATTTTGCAGGTATAGGGATTTACCGGGCCCCGAAAATGTCTCAAGCTCGTTTATCGGGATGGTTGGTGAGTTTGAACAAGCATTGGAGAGGAAGAAGTTTAAATTTTGGAAATCTGCATTCTTGGTATTTACCAAAGTCAACTTGGTAGTCACCAGAACTTGAAAGAATTTGGACAGGATACACAGAATTCTCGGTAGCCACCAAACAAATCTTGGTGACTACCGAGAATTGAGCAGAATGGTGCATAATCTGGGTACTTACCAAGAAAGTTGCGGTGCCCACCGAAGTATGTTATGAAGCTTTTTTAATCGATCCTCCCCATTTCAAAAGGTGAACGAATTGGGAAGCTCCTAGGGGCGAATTTGGGGGCTGTGAGAACACCTTCTTCTCACCTCAAAATTCTTAGTTCTAGGGTAGATTTAGCCATAAAAAGTAGATCAAATCCACACCAATTTATGTAATTTCCTTATACTTTCTTAGATCTTTTTTCTTCTTTTTAGTTTCTTGTGCGAAAACCCAAAATACTCGTTCTTAGCTTTAATTTCTTGCAATTTCTTGTAATTGGAGCATGGGCTTTGTTCATCCATGGTGGATACATCGATCTTTGGTTGAATCTTCATGGGAAATGGACTAATTTCATGTTTTCATCTTTGAATTGAGGTATCTCTTCTCCTTTTAGTGTAATTTTCTGTTTTCATGGATGTATATGGTATGACTTGCTTTTCCATTGCATTAATCATGAGTAGCTAAATTAATTGGGGCTAGGGTGATGTGAAAATGAGCTAGAAATCTTGTAATTGCTTGGATTCAAGTTGAATTGTCTTGTATGTTCTTGATTTGTTCATGTCATGGTGATTGATCTTCATGGGTGTGATTAATTAATGACTAATTGCATCATCTAGGTGTTAATTCGAGGCGTAATTGTAAGAATTGGCATGGACACTAGTCATCATGAGCACTTAGTAAAATCATCTAGAGATAGAATTGATTTCTAGTGTGTGTGTTGCCTAATCTTGAATGGGAAATTCATAGTCCTTTAATGCATAACTATTCATCCTAATCTAGTCCTAGCCGATAGGTTTGGTGTTTGGTTATAGTTCGTTGATGCGAGAGATTGATTGACGTTAATATAGTGAATTACGCCTTGAATGTGTTGAGAATTCGTTAGTGAAGCTTGATTCCGAGTAGTTACGAGAGTTCATATCTAGTTCATTGGAACATCACCCGAGCCACCTCATTTCATATCATTTCCCCTTCGTTCGAGTCATTGTAGTTTTAGTTAATCGCACTTTTAGTTCGCCTTTCATTAGTTGTTTCGAGTTGGTTCACACTTTCTTCTTGATTAATGGATACACCTAGACTAATTGTTTGGGCTGCTTTGGTATTCAACTAGATTTCTCCCTGCAGATACGACCTTGCTCACCGATCTAGACTACAGTCGACCCGGTACTCTGCCGGTTAGAATGGAAACCTAGTGAGGCCGATCAAGCATTATCAGTACTATATATATATCTCAAACTACAAGTAGTTTATGCTAATTGAGGAACATATATATATGTTGTGTTTGTTTTGGGTTGGAGTTTTTTTTAGAGTTTTTTTAGATAAAGTGATTGAAGCAATGATTAAAATGTTAAGGTGTTTTTTTGAAATTTGTGTAGATTATGAAATGATTGTTGAAATAAAGTAGAATAATGAATAAAATAATGGTAAAAAATATAATAAAGTTGATAAAGTGAAATGATGAGAGATGATTTAATATTTTTTTATTTGTAGTTGAAGATTTGATTGGTGGGAGAATTGTAAAAAATGATTGATGATGTGATGTAAAAAAAACCCCAAAAAAAACTATTGCTAAAATAAGGGTTGTTTTTGTGTGGTGTCTCCACACGGTGTAGAGACACGTGTGGAGACACACACACCACACAGTTTTATTCTATCTTCAAACTGTGTGGTTCTGATCGTTTCACCCGTCACTTCATCTCAAAATCCCTTCCCACACAAGTATTTTCCCTAAAACAAACACAACATATAGGTTTGGACAATTGGTGGTTTGAAAAAACCGTTGAGTAGTCATCAATTAATGTATGGCTGTCACAGTTGATTTGCTTGTTAGTCAACACAACTTTTTTTGTGTCGTGTGTGTATGGAATATGAATGATATGAATTTTGAAAGTAGCACTCTTTCTATATTGATGTCTAATTAAAGAAAAATGATACTACATCCGTTCCGAAATAAGTGTCTATTTTAGAAAACAATTGTCCTATAAAAAAATGTTATTTTATATTACCAATACATAATTTAATGCTTATTTTTCAAAGATAATCTTAGTCCAACATTTATTTATGACATTCATTTCATATCCCAAAACAAACATTTATTATTTGTGAGGAGTAAATATGTCAATGTAGTATAAAACACAATACATTAATTACATTTCTTAATACGTGTGAAAACTAAAAAGATGACACTTATTTTGGGACGGAGGTAGTATTCTCGTAACCGTTATGCCATGCCATGCCACAATAATTCACAGAAAATATCTTTACCACTTTGATTATTAGGAGTATATGTTTAGAGCTGCTAACAAACAGAGCCGATCGCAAACATATTCGGATTCGACTCGTATAAGCTTATGTTCGTTTGTTTGTTAAGCTTAACGAACCAAACTCAAACATATTGTTTTGCTCGTTTATTAAACGAACAAACACGAGCTAGCTCGTAAATATTCGTTAATGTTCGTGAACGCACACATATGTATGTATATTTTCAAAATGCTAATCATAAATCTCTAATGATATCTTAGTGTCGCTTCACCCTTGTCTTTATCGATCTTCTTAATTAATATTCCCCATATCAACTATCTAGTTAATACAAAAAAAATACAAAAAACAAACAATCAAACCCGAGCAATATATTAATGAACAGAGCTCAAACATAAAATTGTGTTCGGTTTTTAAACAAACAAACTTGAGTTCATTCGTGTACTTAGCAAACACAAACTCAAACATCGTATAATCGACTCGGTTCGGCTCGTTTACAGCTCTATATATGTTATTCATCATTGATATAAGGTTAATAATGTTAAAAGAATGTGAAAATGTGTCTTTGTAAATATTTATAACCTAACTGTTCTAATAGTATCATTACTCGAAATGAAATTAAAATTCATAACTGAGTTAATATGAGAAAAGAAAAGAAAAAAAAGAGGGGGGGGGGGGGGGGTAGGGCAGTGAAATAATGTACGGATGTTGGACGGTGCAATAAATGTATCCAACTGTTTATTGTTCAACGTTTGATCTACATTAGGTGAAGTTTTTGTGTAGTGTGAACCTACGTAGGTACACACGACGTGGCACGATCAGAACCACACAGTTTGATGCAGAATGAAATTGTGTGGTGTGTGGGTGTGCGTGCGCGTCGTGTGTACCTACGTAGGTACACACCACACAAAATTCCCCTACATTACATATGCACAAAGCAAAATTGTGACCCATCTGATCAACTAGTGGAAAAGGCTTTTGTTGTGTGAATGCTCTAGGCTTAGTTGAGAGTTGAGTCATACGGAAATTTTTGAGTGGTGTATCTAGGACTATTTATCAGTGGCGGATACCAGACGATGTTGTTTTATTTATAAACTACACATAAAACGACGTCAGTTTTGTTACATTTGATCGTCAAGTGCATTGTGGAGATCTTTTTCCCCAGTGCACGATCATCTCAGACAGTCCGGATAACGCAATATACATATGTGCTGATAATGAATTACACGTGATACAACATTAGTAATATCTACCTATCTTAGAAGAAGGAATGGTTTAACCCCTTCCCTCTACTGTGTCCCAAAAAATTTAGAAGAATAGAGACTCTAAATGAGGTGTTGACACTTGTTTTTTTTTCATTGGCTCGGTTTTTTTTTTACTATTCATTTCAGCCCAATCCATTAGAACGAAAATTTAATTAGCTTATGCAGCCCAGTTCCAGTTTTCCTCGTTGTGTATATAATACTCCCTCCGTTTTTATTTATATGTCGTAGAGAGAAGAAACACACAGATTAAGAAAGTAATTAATATGTCTAAAATATAGTATTGAAAATGTATTTTTTTTATTGGAGATGTAAAAACTTTATTGGTAAAGGAAGAAAAAATAATAAATGAAACATTGGAAATGTAAAATGACAGATAAATAAAAAAGAACAAATTCTGAAATATGACAGAGAAAAAAAAGAGGGAGTAAGATGTTATAAAACCCTAACCTAACTACGTTCCACATTGCAACCGCCATCGTCGTCGTCGATAAGGGGATAGAGAACCAAAAGTTGCAACCTCTGGTAGGCAATCTTTCAACTCGAACTAAAGTTCTTGCTTTGCAAACCTTCTATGTTTATTCGATGCTCTCTCCACGATTCTGTTTTTTATTCTTCTCTAATATATTTTTTTGCTTTTAAGTATCTTTATGAATATGTTCTTTGTCTCTGTTTTTGCAGATACTCTCTTCTTTGTCTTTGTACAAGAAGATTTTTAGCCCGTATTTTTTGTTTTTGAAGTACTACATTTTTGCTAATTTATTTGTGGCTCAGATTTGTTTACTTATTTTTCTTTCTTATGTTTTTCCTCGGATCATCCATGAAGAATTCATTATATGACACACCGGTGAGTATTTGATCTTTATGGGTTTTCTTTCTCTACATAATTTATTCATTTTCCACCTTTAGGCTTTCACGGTGGTACTATTACACATTGATTTTATTTCTTCGCTTTTGTGGTGTTTATACATTGATTAATGCTCAAATATTGGTTGGAATCAACTTCCACGTGTGTTATTTGTTGGTGAGGATGAGCTAACAATGGACATAATGATTTCACCATTTACCATTTTCAAGATATTGGAATTGTGGGATGGTGAGTTTGTTGATTCTCTCTATTTAGTAGAAAACTTGTGTTAGCTCGTTTGATATATGCTTCACTTTGTATTCCAAATTCTTCTTTCTGAATCAATTTTTTCTTTTATTTAATACGTATGCGATAATTGGGTGCTCATAATCGTGAATGACTCTTAGCTTTTTTTTTTTTTTTTTCTTATTTTGTAAGATATGGTGGATGCTCTGCTACATTCCTGTTGACATTACTTATGAAGAGAGGTTTGGATTTTAAACTCGCCCTTTCTTTTATTTGCTTTGTGTTGATATTAAAATTTGTGATCTTGTTGCTGGATATACAGAAACCCGAATCTGGATCCGATCCATAATTGGATCACCAGATCTGATTCTCGGCACCGATCGAGACGCTCGATCAAGCACAACGGAAGCTACGAATAAATTCGCATGCGATTTTACTAAGATATGATCCACATAATAATTAATAATCTACAAGAAGGTTAGTAAATTTACTCAACCGGAGAGAAATAGGCAATTGACCAAAGGGAGAAGCCGTGATCTTCCGGATTGTATCTCCAAGCGACGACTGGTGGACGTCGATCCTCGTAGTAGAACCTCCTTGAAAATGCTCCACGAAAAACCCAAGTTTTTCTTCTTCCCAATGGCTAAGACAAGAAAAAAAAATTCTCTCTTTTTTTTTCCCAAAAAGATGCGTCCCTTTTTCTTAAAAAATGGCGTTGGATTCCTCAATTTTGTGTTGGGAGAAATTCTCTTTTTATAGGAAAATAACTAATAATATGAGAGTTTATCTTTTACACACAAATTTATCTTTTCCTTTTAGGAAAATAAAACCTTTATCCAATAGGAAAACAAATTTCTTATTTATCCAATAAGAAAACTAATTTCTTATTTATAATTATTTAACACATAAATAATTATATTATCCACATTATAATTAATTATGAAAAAAATTAATTTTCCCATAACTAAAAAAATGTGGCGCCATTTTTAATGCCATTTGGAATAATATAAAATGTCTTTTCTATATTATATATTATTTACTAATTAAATAATATTGCATATTCATTAAATAGACCAACTATTTAATTTATTCTCGAGGTTTCATAAAACGAGAAAACACTCGCTTGTTAGGAGCCAACCCGGGGACCATGGACCTATAACCAGTAGCTACAATAAATTGAATAAAATATTCATCGAACAGAATATTTCTACTCAACTCATTAATTCCGGAATTACGTCACCATAAATCCGAAACTGAACTATATCGATTATAGATATAACTTATTCTCAAAAGGTCGAGTCGATGAGTGTCCATTGATATAATCATTTCATACAGACTAACCCTCCATAGACTATCCGTAATGAAGCGGGATTATTTCCGTAAACCTTCTTCAATACATCTTATCCTTATTTACCATTAACCCACTAGTGATCAATTAGTTCATAACCAATACGAACTCCGCGAATCGATCAGTTTCTAGGATTAACAAATAAGGGGATCGTCTTTCTACTTCCCGCAGGAAGGAATGAATTCCTTATCTGTGAGACACACACTTCTCACTCATTCCAGAATAGTGCCACGTGAAAGTGATTCAGACCGTGTCTCTTAGCGATCCTTAACGAATACATCAAACACTATCTTGAAACAAGCAGGAGCCTGTAATCACTTCAGGATTAAAGTTAATCCATATATGATCATCTTGTGATTCAATAACATTTCTCAATCACGGAATTATATGAGAAATGCAGATTAAATCGGATCAGTCCTATATGACTACATCATACTCCCTCCGTCTCAAAATGTTTGGGACATTTCCTTTTTTAGCCGCTTACGAAAAGTCTAATTAATCCTTGGAATTTCGTTAATTGATGTAATATTATTAGGGTTATGATAAAGTGAAACTTAAAGTACATAAATGTAAAAAGTATTAGATCATTTGATGAAATTCGAAGGATTAATTAGACTTTTCGTAAGAGGTTGAAAAGTCAAACGTCCCAAACATTTTGAAACGGAGGGAGTATATAAATGCCCCACTTAGATAACCAATATCGACGGTCTGGATAAGATGGTCACACCTTAAAGTGTTCTGGGCGCATTAATGGTGGTTTTAATCAATAGACCCCATACTTTGATTAAGTTCACCACGGACTAATAGTTCAAGTGTATCACCATAAACGTAATCCTCATGTGTGACACACACTAAGTTATATGGCTACATATGATACGACTTGGGGTTTTCAACAATGTATTACTTACAAGCACGAAGCAAGTAATAAGATGAGAATAAATCTGTCATTTATTCATTATAAAAACAATTACATAATTTTTTTTTCGGGCGCTACTTCTAACACTTGTATGGTTATTTGACTTTGTATATAGGATTATATGATTACTTGACATTGTTTAGTTGGTTATTTGACTTTTCTTACATACCTGCAACCAGCAGCCATTTCTGAAGCCATCGCTCTAATGATATGCATCTAATGTAGACAAAAGTTTTAAGTACGTGTTGATATGTGTATCGTGATGCCTACGAGAAATGTGAATAGGTGTAGTATTGAATTCAATTGAACTCTATATTGAAGCAGTGAATTATTGTAAAGTAGAAAATGTAAGAAATTACTAAAAGCCACGAACACTTGGCTGATAAGAGAACAAAAGTAAACTCAGGCATTGATGGGGAACATGCCGCACAGATGATAGTGACAGCTTAGACCAAATGATATGGACTTGATAGAATATTACAGAGGTATAGAAATGCATAATATACTAATTAATTGTTTGACTAAGCAAAAATAGTATTTAAAACTCTTGTGTAAAGTAGTTATACTGCCAAAACATAAGCAGGCTAACATGTAGTGAAGTAAAATTGTTCTAAAGAGTCCAAGATGCTTGAGGTTACAACCATGAATTTAAATCTTAATTTGATTTGTTGTAAGTGCTAGGTTGAAAGCATTTTATGTTAGGAAATCTACGCGTGAACGCAGCGGAATTCAAAATTTTATTTCCTCTGACCAGGATCGACTTCGTTTAAGCAACAAACATATAAAGATAGTAGACGGTTGTTACCTTGCTTGATCTAAAAGATCAACGCTTTGACCGTCTAAGAAGAGTAGCGATGCACGGAGCCGCCCAAGTGTTCGGCCTCTTGATTGAGCTAAAATTTACACCAACAAAAACAATTTATAAAGACTCGAAACCGTGGGTAAACTAACTCTCTAACCGGCAGTGTACCGGGTCGATTGCTAGCATAGCTACAGGAGTACGAGGTCGAACCCAAAGGAATATGGTTGTGAATACCAAAGCAAACTTGAAACTTAGTCTAGGCGATCCAGATTTTAAGGTGTTTTATAACTATAACGACAATTAAGCATTTCAATTAACAAGTCTAAAGATAAGAGAAGAAAAAGAAACTACTGAGAGGATTAGATTAAGGATTACGAGCATAGCCGAACCATGATCCCACTAGTGACTTACGCCCCCTCGAGTGACTTAACCGGGAGTGTGCATTTACCGACCAACCATAACCAAAGGTGCTTAACGGTTATTCAAGGGTAACGGTTTCTAAACTGGTGATGCTATCTGAACAACTCTCCTTCACCACCCTATGCTAGGCTAACCAATTCCCCCTTAAGGAAACCGGAAACCCCAACACGATAAGCTATAAACCGATTAAACGTTAAAACGAGTAACCTCACTTTGGGCCCGGGCTTAACAATTAAGCCGGGTCTACTCCGCGATCTTAGAACCCCTTTTCCCACATCTCTCTATCTGAAGAACTCTTTAGATTGATGTGTGTGACTTTGACCTAGGTGATCAATTGATGACGGTCAAATTATACCCGTAAAAGTCATCAACGTTGACCTTAAATCGAGAGTAATAATATATATTTTATAATTAAATCACGTGTTATATTGATTATTTAATGTTATGTGATTTATAAGATATAATTTGGTATTTATCCATTTTTATTATATAATTTGGTATTTATCTGTTTTTATTTATATTTTGGTATTTATCCGTTTTTATTATTTTAATATTTACTTTGGGATAAATATCTATTTTATAGATTGAGATAATTTTGGAGGATAAATACAAATGGAAGAATTAAATCTCAAGATAAATCAAAAGAAATTCAAGATAAAAATCGGATAAGCACGAAAAGAGGAGTAAGGCAATCCAAGATTGGCGCCAATAGGGGACGCACCAAGGGGGGGCGCATTTTGCTTTTTCCCGGAGATCGGCCGGGAGTTATCTCTATTTGTTTTGATATTTTGGAGTATATCTCTTAACTAGCTTGAACTCCTATAAATAAAGGCATGTCATACACGCCAAAGAGCACGCACATATACACAATTCATAATTAAATCTTCAGTTTTTCTTAGAGCAGTTTTTATGCAAGTTCTGCAATAATGTAAGTTCTTGTATTTATTTGCTCTTAGTTCTTTGTAATTAAGCCCCCAATTATTGTTTATTGTTTGAGGTTGTTCGTTCTTCACCGAACGATGTAGATCTAAGGATACGATATGAGGCAGTGGGGATTCCTTGTCTATAAGGATCCACACGCCCAGATCTGTTATCCGGTGACCTATAGATGACTTTGGTATGATCGACAATCGTGTTTTTAGTAGATCTATATAATTGCTTTATGAATCTCTATTTTATCCGTTACGTATATAGAAACGCTAAGATTTAGTTGTTCGTCGCGTCAATCTAGCCACGTCTTTATGGTGTGATTGTCCACCTAGAATTTCTTATCTTAGTAGGTATGGCTACGGCTACGTTGCTCGTCTGTTTTAATTAGCGTATTATTAGGAAATACCAATATAGGGTTCCTAGGTCAGCTCATGAATTGATCTTTCGGGACTTTCAGCGAGATCTAGATCTGTTCTGTATTCGGGAATTGCATGCACCTAGTTATACGTAAATCGTAGATTAACATGAGACCGTCCAGGTAATTGTTAATGGGACAGAGACTGATGCGATCGCTTAGGATGTATGCCTAATCACAGGAATGTTGCCTAGGGAGGAATACGGTTAATATCGGCATCCCTAGTTTTGTAAGCGTGCGAGTCATATGAGATGGAGGCCGAAAAAGCGAAGTCGCGTGATGTAGCACAGTGATCTGGATGGCCTACCCGGAGCTAGATCTAGTTTAGGGGATGACTCCCGTAGCCACTATAAAAGAAATACGGATCGGATTAATAGTTGTTGAGTCTAGCTTAATTATATAGAATCTCTAGATCCAAACGATAACATAATAATTGGGGAGGTTAATTACGTTGTTTATGTGTTGTGTCGAGTCGTGTCGTTTATCTTTTCTTGTCTTTCGTTGGTCGTAGACCGCTTTATGTCCTTGATATGAATGATTAATTGTTTGTATATAAATGATCCATAATTGGTTCCCTGTGGGATCGACCTTGATTCGCTATAGCTATACTACGATGGACCTAGTCCTCTTGCTAGTATTGGTTTATGGTGGTCAAGTATTTTATTATCACTTGTTCTACGTAATCAAGTTTTTGGCGCCGTTGCCGGGGAACCAACGGTCAATTTTATATATAAATAATTTTTTTTATTCATGTCGAGTTTTCTGTTTTAGAGTCTGTTTTTATGTTTTTGAGTCCCTCTGGTTGTCTGCTCTGTGTAAAAATTCCAAAATCTGGAACAGCTTTGGTTTCGCTCCAAGCAAGACTGCCTCTCGCTGCCAGCAAGCCTGGTTCTGTTTTCTGGAATTTCGCGTGTCTGTTTACCTCCGTATGTTTAATCCGTAGGTCTGATGGCAGCATGGGAAACCATGTTAAAATCAGTCTACGGTCCGTTTTGTTTTTCTTCTATTTGCAGAAACTAAGGAAGCAATAATCCGAGTCAGTAATTTTTCGCGAGCGCTGAGGAAATAACCCAGCAACATGTGGAGCTACGAATCTACGATGGGAAAAGTGATGGAGGCAACACCTTTAAAGCACCAAGATGGCTCCGAGAAAATAAATATTAAAAGGTTCGAAGTATTCGTGGTACAATGTTGAAGGCAAGATACTACCTTTTCTGTTTTTTATTTACTATCTTTTGGTCTTTTGAGCATAAGTTAGCCTATACATGAACCTGAGTATGAATCTTAGCCCGGAGTGGTTTGTAAGATTAATTTTATTAGTGTGGAAGGTTCTGCCCCAAATCTGTCTCATCTAGAGAGTGTAAGGAAACATGTAGTAGTTGAAGGAAGCAGTGAATATGGAGTTCCTCGTAGTTCTGTCAAGATCTCATTGTCCTATGCATGAGATTGCTTCTACTGGCCAGGGGAGCAACAATTTGTGTAGTTTAAGCTTTCGCAATCTAAAGAAGACGTTGAGTTTTGAGAGAGCATAATGAAGCAGCATTATAGAGGATATGATTAAAATGGGTCCCTAGGACTAAATCTTCTTAGAATTCACTAATTCCTAAAACGAGAGCCGAGGTAAGAGCTTTGTATAAATGGTATGGATGAAAGTCGTTTCCTAGGTCTCACAACCAAAGAAGGATATTAATCCGCAAAAGCGACGAGCCCACCTCACATAGTGCTCAAGGGGTCAACATCGGGCGACCCAAGAAGGATAACTGACAAGGATAATTTTTGGAAAGTCGAGCCGAGGACTTTAAACTCAGAACTACTTCTTTAAAACCCTGAGGATTTCTTTTTAGGATTTTAGGTTTTGTTTTCTTTGAGTCCAATAAGAGTAACGTGACATATGTTGAGGTTTTTTTATTTTGCCGTGTTCCGATGGACATTGGGCTAAGGATGTGCAAAACTTTTTTACTCAATATAGGCCACGTGAAATAAGAGTTTCTTAGGAGAGTCGAGAAATTGCTAAAGAAAAGGAAATTTAGCAATCAACCTTAAGATGGAAGCATTAAGAGAGCTTGAGAATTACTGAAAATGTAACAGATAATGATTGGTGCGAACAAGAACGCTTTTTGGTCAACTCCCAAAACTTTTTAGAATGGTGATCCGAGTGAAAATCCAAAATTGTGTGCAATTCGTTCTGCAACTACCCTTATCCTTTCCTTTGTACCTTTTCACCCTTCAACCTTTTTATTCTCTCACCAATCTGCCTCACAGTTCACATTTCTAACCATTCCTTCATCCCATCTCTTTCTTTCCATCTATTTCACTCTCCCACCCTAACCCAATCCCTTACCCAGTACCCACCCAACAATTTCTTACCCACCCTTTATCTTTTCTTACCATCTTTTTGTATATCTTTTTCTAAACCCATCATACTCTCAACCTCCATTTTGTTTACAAAATACCCTTTAGTTGCGGAATTTAACCGTTGCTAAGTTTTAATGATGATCTTTTATCATTTTGGTTTTCATGATCCTAGCCGGGGTAAGTGTAGCTCTGACCCTAGCTCAATTTTAAAAGTTTTTGGTTTGATCAAAATACAACTTATCTTTCTACCGGAATTTTTAAATTTCACACTTTTACGCCTATCCCGGCATTTCTGGATGATGAGTTTTGTTCTAAAATATCACACCAATCCGACACCAAGAAAATCTGTTATACCTTACCAAGTGTCTCTTTTACACTGGATTAAATGCATGGTTAATCCAGTCAATGTTAAGGGCTAATTTGTAGTGTTTTTAAGGATATATTTTATATCAATATTCCCCATATATGAATGTTTATCATAGAAATCGAGCTTATAAATGAAATATTGAGCAAACGATGTTTTTAAGTGGTTAATTGCAAAATGTAACGATTTATGTGCTTAAATTGTGATTTTATGTTATTTTGGGATTGTGTTACGCTTTGGTATATTTTCCTATATTGTAGATACATATTTTGGCATGCAAGAGGATTAAATGATGAGGTTTTGCATGGAAGAGAAGTGAAATGGAAGGAAGATGGAGATAAAGCTTGGAATGAAGCATTCAAGCAGCCGAACTTTCGACGCAGTTCTTGATATGATAACAACCGATTTGACTCTGGACCTCAAGAGAAGAGTTGTAGGGCTTGAAGAGAGGATTCTACAGGATCTTGAATCACTTCATTCCGACTTACGAGGCCCGAGATATGAGCGTTACAAGTTTGGATAATGATGCTGTGGTATTGGAAAATCCCGAAAAGACACGTAATACGACGGGCTAGTCAAAAAAGGCGTTTTCTGAAGAAGAGTCCTTAATGAAAGTTGTAGAGTTTTCCGAGAGCTTAATTATGACATTCGGATCATAATTTTTGGAGGTCTACAACTCAAGATATGAATTTTAGAAATCTCCTACCTAAATTAGGATTAATCCGGCCGCATTTTTCATGCATTGCTTCACCGACATACTTTGTTACCCTAATTGTCTCCCGGCCGCCTCTCTTTTCCTATATATATGCGAGCATGTATTGAAAACATATATCCCAATAATTCCCATAATCAAATATTTCGGCCGCAAATTAGCAAACGAAGCAGCGCAACTTGGCTACAGGCCGGTCACCCGAGCCTTGTGCTCGGGTGATCCGGGGTTAGATTAGATGTCGTTTTTCTTCCGTTTTCGATTCATGGATTCAATCATGTACCAAACTATGTGAGTTTATTTTTAATTTATTCAATCCTTATTTTTTTTTCATGATCTTTAATTTATTTTGTATCGTTCTATGATTATGATGCTATTATGTGAATTTATATCGAGAGATATGTTTACTAATTGATATGTTTACAACATACGAGAGTTGCGTAGACTAGATCACCATAGAAAGATAGGATCTTTAATCATTGATGATGACAAATTAATCGATTAATTATCTAGGTTGTTAGATTCTAAAATACGGAAGTTAACTTGAATCTACATCTTCGTTTTGTATGTAATATTGGTCTCAACATTCGGAAGAGGAGAGATCGATAATTGAATTCACTAAGGAATTAGGAATTCATAGCTTGAGAATAAATTCACTAAGGAATTAGGGGTTTATGTCTCGTGATAAGGTGAAACCACAAACCGAATTAAAATCATGAATTGAACTAGGGTTGAGATCACATAGGTTTGTACTTGGTTTGATCCCATGTTTCCTTAGGTTAGTTTGTTTATTTTATTCCTTAGGTTAGATTATTTGAATTATTTTCTCTCGTTTTTATGTTTTGTCTTTCGTTTATTTGTTTTCTTGAGTAGCAATTGGTAGGATTAATAAGATTAGATTCAACATCCCAATTCCCTGAGGATCGATACCCGTACTTATCCAACTTTACTAGCAACTACCCGGTATTCGGCCGGTTAGGAGGTAGTTTTGCATGGTAGTATAGGTTTATAAATTTTCTTTTGTTTTAATGATGCAAAATCTCCCCAACAAAAGTGGCGCCGTTGCCGGGGAATAGGTGTCATGTTGAATCTAGTTTTGTTAGTTCTCGATTTTGTTACGTTTTATTTTTGTTTTTAATAAAAGTAGCGTATACCAAGTTGAGAGTTTTTATTTTGCCGTGTTTCGATGACCGTTAGGTTAAGAATGTGCAAAAGTTTTTTACTCAACTTGTTTTACGTGAAGTTTATATGTTTATGTGTTACCTAGTCTAACCCCGTGCTTAATTTGATAAGGCCGCTTTGTCTTTGTGATCGTGTTCTTGTGTTGTGTTCATAAGTATTTAGGGTTTTGCTGTGTTTTTCCCGCTTTGTCCGTGCATTCTTGTTGTATGGACGAGCGTACCTCGTTACGTTGGACGCCCGTCCGGTTCTTCATCTGCGGTGAACGAGCGTTGGGAAGTATTGGACGCTCGTCCGTTCAAATATTTTCAATCCCGTTCGATTTAAAGGACCGGACGAGCGTCTATACTTTCGAACGCCCGTCCGGTCGGTTTTCAAGGCGGACGAGCATCCGCAAGGTGGAACGCCCGTCCAGTTCTGAACGCTAAGTGAACGTTCGTCCGGGGTTCAGTCCAGGTTCTAAATTTCTTGATTTTATTTTCAATGCTTTTATTTGATGTGGATTTTTCATTCGAGCTTCTGTGGCTAATTGATTTTTACATAGATGCCCTGAACTTATATGTTTTTACCTTTCCATCTATGAATCCATGTTAGATAATTGATCAATTCCTTATATATGATTCATCTAGGCATGTTATAGTGACTGTCGGTTCTCGTAAGCTATAAGCTGTTCTTATGGTTAATTAGTAGCTAATGTCGGTTCCCGTATGCTACATACCGCTCCGATGAATCTTTTAAGCTTTTAAGACTTACGTGCTTCCTTTGTTTTTATAGTTCATATGGGTAGCTACTTGTCGGTTTTCCGTATGCTACGTCCTTTCTCCATATGAGTTATACATTTGTTTAGATAGATGATTTGTTAGTTTCCATAAGTCTATCACTTTCGATAAGTCTTAAGGCGCGTCGGCACTAGTGACGAAGACTGCATCGTTTATCGTAACTTTTGTCATTATGTGGTAGACGTTTATATATATGTCGTGTTGCATATAGTGGGCTAGTTTTCTTTCTTTTATTTTATTTTCTTTTTGCATATCATTTAAATGCATTTCATTTAGTTGCATTTCATATAGTTGCATTGTTTTTCTATTTTTCCTTTTATTTTTCTTAAGTGTGGTCACTTTGTCGGTTTTCGTAATACCACCTAGTTTATTTTTCTTTTTGAGTGTAGTTAACTGTCGGTTTCCGTAATACTACCTCGTCTTTATTTTATTTTTAGGATTTTTCACGTAGATTGCATTGTAATGCATTTTCATATAGTTGCACCTAGCCCTACTATTTTGTAATATTCCATGTATAAGTCCATCTTTATATGAGCTTAATCTAAAAATTCTCTAGACTCCCTTTCATGTGCTTTATATGTTATCTTCCCCCTATCCCCGAGATATTTCATGTTTGTCAAGTGTGCAGGGTATTTGCATTAGCTTTTGTGAGCTTTAGACGATATCAGTTTTCCGGTGGATGGTCCACAGTCTACTGATTTCCTCAACATTTCTGGATCTGGCTCGCGACACTTCCGGAATTGCCACATTCGAACAACAAATCAGCTAAGTTCTCTTTTCTTTTATTTTGCACACCATGAGGACATGCTGTAATTTAAGTGTGGGGGAGGGGATAGATGATTTATGTATCTACTTTCATTTGCTCATATTAGTTATAATTTTCTATGAAAAGTGCTTCAATTTTCAAAATTTTTTTTGTTTAGTCCCGAGTAACATTTCAATTGCATGCTAGTTTTATAATCTGGCACCCTTTAGTTGTTATCAGTAGTCATATCATGTTCTGAGAATAGGTTTAGTAAGTCGATACTCAATTGAACTTCATTTCACGAACCTATTAGATGAAGAGCCAAATATAGAATAGTTTCCGGTTAGTTAAAGGAAAGTTAATTCTTGATACAGATAACACTTACTTAGCATTGATGAAAGTTAAGAATTCGTACTATACTCACAGTTAGAATCTCAGTACCTTAGTGTTCTTGAGAACTTTGAGAGTCTTGAATGTGTTAGAAATATATTTGACCGAGAGTTTCCAAAGAGTTTGAAAAATATAAAAATATATATATCTATAAATAATAAATGAATAAAATTTCTTTGCGGGAATTTTGTTTATATCTATCACCTCGAGTCCATTTGGATATCGCCCCATTGGGGAGTGTGGTTTACCTTGGACGATAAGGGATTGAGTGATCTCGGGGTGACTCGCCTCTAATGTAGGGGAGTGTGTTATACTTTTGAGACGCGACGATAGGAAATATAAAATATACGTTTTTTTGGAATTCTAAGTCAAGTTGATCTAAACCCAGTAGAGACCCGAGAGGTATTTTCTTGGCACTAAGTAAAGGAGTTTAGTTGTGAGTTAGTTACTATGTTCTTGGTAATTAGTTTTTGTTAGGTAAGTGCTGTAGATAGAATGAAGTTCTCGTTTAGTTGACCGGATAACTGTTAGTGCTTGATATATTATATCGAGAGAGGATCGGTGGAAGTTTAGTAGGTTCTGCACACACATCACCGAGTGAGGTCGATTTGCTGAATACTAGCTTGTCATGATTTTGACTATATCTCGTGTCAGGTTATGTGGATTCTTGATAGTATGTTTATGTTTTGTTTTACTCGAGGACGAGCAAAAGGTTAAGTGTGGGGGTGTTGTTAAGGGCTAATTTGTAGTGTTTTTAAGGATATATTTTATATCAATATTCCCCATATATGAATGTTTATCATAGAAATCGAGCTTATAAATGAAATATTGAGCAAACGATGTTTTTAAGTGGTTAATTGCAAAATGTAACGATTTATGTGCTTAAATTGTGATTTTATGTTATTTTGGGATTGTGTTACGCTTTGGTATATTTTCCTATATTGTAGATACATATTTTGGCATGCAAGAGGATTAAATGATGAGGTTTTGCATGGAAGAGAAGTGAAATGGAAGGAAGATGGAGATAAAGCTTGGAATGAAGCATTCAAGCAGCCGAACTTTCGACGCAGTTCTTGATATGATAACAACCGATTTGACTCTGGACCTCAAGAGAAGAGTTGTAGGGCTTGAAGAGAGGATTCTACAGGATCTTGAATCACTTCATTCCGACTTACGAGGCCCGAGATATGAGCGTTACAAGTTTGGATAATGATGCTGTGGTATTGGAAAATCCCGAAAAGACACGTAATACGACGGGCTAGTCAAAAAAGGCGTTTTCTGAAGAAGAGTCCTTAATGAAAGTTGTAGAGTTTTCCGAGAGCTTAATTATGACATTCGGATCATAATTTTTGGAGGTCTACAACTCAAGATATGAATTTTAGAAATCTCCTACCTAAATTAGGATTAATCCAGCCGCATTTTTCATGCATTGCTTCAGCCGACATACTTTGTTACCCTAATTGTCTCCCAGCCGCCTCTCTTTTCCTATATATATGCGAGCATGTATTGAAAACATATATCCCAATAATTCCCATAATCAAATATTTCAGGCCGCAAATTAGCAAACAAAGCGCGGCAACTTGGCTACAAGGCCGGTCACCCGAGCCTTGTGCTCGGGTGATCCGGGGTTAGATTAGATGTCGTTTTTCTTCCGTTTTCGATTCATGGATTCAATCATGTACCAAACTATGTGAGTTTATTTTTAATTTATTCAATCCTTATTTTTTTTTCATGATCTTTAATTTATTTTGTATCGTTCTATGATTATGATGCTATTATGTGAATTTATATCGAGAGATATGTTTACTAATTGATATGTTTACAACATACGAGAGTTGCGTAGACTAGATCACCATAGAAAGATAGGATCTTTAATCATTGATGATGACAAATTAATCGATTAATTATCTAGGTTGTTAGATTCTAAAATACGGAAGTTAACTTGAATCTACATCTTCGTTTTGTATGTAATATTGGTCTCAACATTCGGAAGAGGAGAGATCGATAATTGAATTCACTAAGGAATTAGGAATTCATAGCTTGAGAATAAATTCACTAAGGAATTAGGGGTTTATGTCTCGTGATAAGGTGAAACCACAAACTGAATTAAAATCATGAATTGAACTAGGGTTGAGATCACATAGGTTTGTACTTGGTTTGATCCCATGTTTCCTTAGGTTAGTTTGTTTATTTTATTCCTTAGGTTAGATTATTTGAATTATTTTCTGTTTTTATGTTTTGTCTTTCGTTTATTTGTTTTCTTGAGTAGCAATTGGTAGGATTAATAAGATTAGATTCAACATCCCAATTCCCTGAGGATCGATACCCGTACTTATCCAACTTTACTAGCAACTACCCGGTATTCGGCCGGTTAGGAGGTAGTTTTGCATGGTAGTATAGGTTTATAAATTTTCTTTTGTTTTAATGATGCAAAATCTCCCCAACAGTCAACCTCGTGTTTCCCCACGTGGGGTAATGCTTTTTTATCTTTGTCTTCTCCACCCGGTTTTAAGAATATTTCAGCGGTGGAGATTATAGATGAAGACTACCTTCTTTAGTTGCTTGTTTATTTTTCTTTCTATTTAGTATTTTTCTTTTTGCGTCTATATATGTATCCTTTTTTTTAGACTTCGTGTTTGAACGAGTAGTTTTAACTCTTTGGTTTTCCTTGTCATTGGTTGTATGAAATAAAGTGGCTTAAATTGTTTTTGGATATTTTATATCTAATTACTGCCACATTATGTATAACTTCCATTGACATGTTATTAACGGTTTCGTGGAGTTTCTGTTTGGTTTGCTTAAACAGGTTTTCACTTGCTTCTCCACGACGTGCTTAGATTACTCCGATGTTCTGCATCTACTTGAGAGCCGTTTCCAGAGCTAAGTCTTTTTCTTAAATTCTCATTTTTATTTGTCATTGGGGACAATGCCATGTTTAAGTGGGGGGGGGGGGGGTAGGAGACTTAGCTATGATATGTTATAATTGAAAATTGAATGAAAAGGTGAAAAAAATGAAAAAATTGAATAAATGCCATATTATTTATCTCGTACCCTTAGAATTGTGAGTTCCTAGCTAAAAATTGATAGGGAAGGAACCAAGTTGCATGAGTATGTGATCATTTTATACTTATGTGAATGTAAATTTAAGGATATTCATGCCGATTGTTGCAAGTAGTTATTTATTATTCGATTACTCAATGTGTGAATCGACGAATTCCGCACAAATCATAATAACTGAAGAATTATGTGTACATTGCATAGATGATTGGTTATGTAGCCTTAGTGTCGATATTTATCTGCTGATGTATTCTTATCTTCTAGCCATCAAAGCGGAGTAATAAGCTTGAGAATAATCTGTGTTTTGACAAAACGTTAAACACTAGGCTTGTAGTAACATTACCAAAGTAGCCTCGCGCTTGTGGTAATATTCATGTTATTGACCAATCCGTGAAAGGGGATTCTTGCAATGCATAATTTACTTTTAAAGCAAGTTTCTTTCTTGAGATTTGTTAATGCTTAAAAATATGAAAATGAGAAAAAAATTCAACTTTTAAGAGGCTTCGAGTATTTTTCTCGGTCTCCAAGTCCAAAAACCTCTTAGATAACGCTCTTGCTTATTGCACCATGTCTTTACCCATTGCGAGGTTTAAGAAGTGGGAATACTGATGTTGGTAGGTTGAGACTGCGAAGTTAGCATAAACTCTAATCTTGCTAAGATTATATAAAACTGAATGCACATGCACACATCACTTCGATTCATAGCGAGTAGTGAATAATGGATACCTTATGAGCATGAATGGTATGGGTTGACTCGAGTTTCTTGCGTAAGTATGATTTGACCACGGGAAATGTTGTCTTGAGGAATGACTTATTGATGCTTTGTTCGGGACGATCAAAGTTTAAGTGGGGGGTAGTTGATGACGGTCAAATTATACCCGTAAAAGTCATCAACGTTGACCTTAAATCGAGAGTAATAATATATATTTTATAATTAAATCACGTGTTATATGGATTATTTAATGTTATGTGATTTATAAGATATAATTTGGTATTTATCAATTTTTATTATATAATTTGGTATTTATCTGTTTTTATTTATATTTTGGTATTTATCCGTTTTTATTATTTTAATATTTACTTTGGGATAAATATCTATTTTATAGATTGAGATAATTTTGGAGGATAAATACAAATGAAAGAATTAAATCTCAAGATAAATCAAAAGAAATTCAAGATAAAGATCGGATAAGAACGAAAAGAGGAGTAACGCAATCCAAGATTAGCGCCAATAGGGGACGCACCAAGGGGGCGCATTTTGCTTTTTACCGGAGATCGGCCGGGAGTTATCTCTATTTGTTTTGATATTTTGGAGTATATCTCTTAACTAGCTTGAACTCCTATAAATAAAGGCATGTCATACACGCCAAAGAGCACGCACATATACACAATTCATAATTAAATCTTCAGTTTTTCTTAGAGCAGTTTTTATGCAAGTTCTCGCAATAATGTAAGTTCTTGTATTTATTTGTTCTTAGTTCTTTGTAATTAAGCCCCCAATTATTGTTTATTGTTTGAGGTTGTTCGTTCTTCACCGAACGATGTAGATCTAAGGATACGATATGAGGCAGTGGGGATTCCTTGTCTATAAGGATCCACACGCCCAGATCTGTTATCCGGTGACCTATAGATGACTTTGGTATGATCGACAATCGTGTTTTTAGTAGATATATATAATTGCTTTATGAATCTCTATTTTATCCGTTACGTATATAGAAACGCTAAGATTTAGTTGTTCGTCGCGTCAATCTAGCCACGTCATTATGGTGTGATTGTCCACCTAGAATTTCTTATCTTAGTAGGTATGGCTACGGCTACGTTGCTCGTCTGTTTTAATTAGCGTATTATTAGGAAATACCAATATAGGGCTCCTAGGTCGGCTCATGAATTGATCTTCCGGGACTTTCAGCGAGATTTAGATCTGTTCTGTATTCGGGAATTGCATGCACCTAGTTATACGTAAATCGTAGATTAACATGAGACCGTCCAGGTAATTGTTAATGGGACAGAGACTGATGCGATCGCTTAGGAAGTACGCCTAATCACAGGAATGTTGCCTAGGTGAGGAATACGGTTAATATCGGCATCCCTAGTTTTGTAAGCGTGCGAGTCATATGAGATGGAGGCCGAAAAAGCGAAGTCACGTGATGTAGCACAGTGATCTGGATGGCCTACCCGGAGCTAGATCTAGTTTAGGGGATGACTCCCGTAGCCACTATAAAAGAAATACGGATCGGATTAATAGTTGTTGAGTCTAGCTTAATTATATAGAATCTCTATATCCAAACGATAACATAATAATTGGGGAGGTTAATTACGTTGTTTATGTGTTGTGTCGAGTCGTGTCGTTTATCTTTTCTTGTCTTTCGTTGGTCGTAGACCGCTTTATGTCCTTGATATGAATGATTAATTGTTTGTATATAAATGATCCATAATTGGTTCCCTGTGGGATCGACCTTGATTCGCTATAGCTATACTACGATGGACCTAGTCCTCTTGCTAGTATTGGTTTATGGTGGTCAAGTATTTTATTATCACTTGATCTACGTCATCATCAATCTAGCCCAAATATGTTAAAACAAGTTCAAAGACAAGAATAAATCATTAAAGCATGAAAATAAGCACTACCACTCCCAATTTCGTCACCCAAAGGGTGATTTCACTAGTGTTCACATGATTCGACTATGTTAAGGAACTAGCTACTCATTATACTAATCCAAACATACATAAAATAGTAAATGAAAGCCATAATAACTAAAAGAGGAGAAATTTACCATTAATTTGAAGAAATTCGAGTTTGAGATCCAAAAGTACAAAAAAAACTCACACAAAAGGTGTAATCTTTGGAGAGAAAATGGAAATCTAAGCTAAGAGGGGGTAAAATCTACCTATGTTTTGGTGTTTTTAAGCTAAGGTAAGTGGAAATTAACTATTACAAAAATCAAAGGAAAATGGGTCAAAGAGTGCCCAAGGCTGTGAAAAGATAGAATGAAATTCATTGGAGGTTGTATTTATAGATAGAGTGAAAATCTGCAGAAAAAACGGCCCAAAACGCGCGTTTGGAGGTCCCCAAACGCGCGTTTCGCTTCATGTACTCTCTGTCCAAAATTTAGCAGTTTGAAACGCTGGTTTGAGAGTTGAAGCGCGCGTTTGAGATGAGGCAGTTTTCTGGCTTCAGTAAAAGCATGATATCTTCGCGTGTAGAACTCCGATTTAAGTTATTCAAAATGCGTTGGAAATATTTTTCAATTATCTACAACTTTCATGAAGAGTCCATGACCAGAAAACGCTTCCATCATAGGTCAAATTGCTGATGAACAGAACGTAGCGTGAAGATACCAACTATTTTTCTTCCTTTTCTTCATTTTTCTTCTTCCTTGGCTCATTCTTGCACCTTGATCATACTTCTCATCATAAATCTTCGCCTTCCGGGTTCTCGTGACACTTAGACTCTACAATCTCATGAACGAATAAGACACACAAACGATTCCGGAGGGTAAAAGTGCTCGGAATGGGGTTAATATCACTGAAAAGAGGTAGTAAACCATCAAAGCGACGGATTTACTCCCCGTGCTATAAACTCATGATATTACCTGAAAAAGGTCTAAAAACACCGAGAATGTGGTAAAAGTGGGATAAACAGGGGTGGAAAATGCACCGGAATCACGTAAAGTTGACTCCCATCAACCACCCCACACTTAGCCTTTGCTCGCCCTCGAGTAAATTAGGCGTTTTAAAACCAACCAAGGGATTCAACTTTGTGATGTAGGTGCTACTACTCACACTCTCGAGGTAACCATAAAATAAGAAACACGAACATATACACACCGGTATAACATTATCAAGAAAATTGAGTGTGTGTGGTGCCAAGCTAAAGCCAAGTGCTCAAAATGATTGTCGGGTCTTGAATCCCGACCAAAAGTCTACCAACCGTCTCATACTAACTAGCCTCTCCACTAATCAAGATCACTAAGTCTGGACATGATCGGGTAGGACTTTAAAGGTTATAACGTTAGGCTAGGGTAATTCCGGTTAATCGAAAAGGATATTTTGGGAACTGGAGAAAAAAGAAGTACGAGTGAATCTAATCAAAAAGTGTACCACTTCATCTCTACCTACAAACCATCCAAACTCCTCTTTGATTACTTTCAACACTTTGGGACTATAGGATACTAACATACCCGAACTCATTGCCAAACTCAATTATGTTTCAAGCGTCATGAGGCGAGATCGAATACATTAGCACCTATCTAACTATCCCAACTCCAACATCATAAAGATCACTTTTAAGCTCATCACTTTGATTCCAACCCTTTATTTCTATATACTCTGAGATTTTATTCATTGAGAACTTCTCAATTTATTTTGAACTTTTTTTTTGTTTTTTTGAGAAAGACTTTTCTTTTCTTCTTGGGCCAAATCCAAACACTGGGACCAAATGAGCTCCTCCTCTCCTTATAGCTCAAAACCGAGAAACCACCAACCCAAACTTAATACACCATTTCCCCCACCCCACACTTGCCTTAGCAAGTGTGGCCTAACAAAAGACTAGATCCACTCGTAGGGTATAGAATGAAGGAAACGTGACCAAAATAAGGGCTAGGGCTAGGTTTCTGACTAAGTAACAAAACGGCTATAAAACGAATGGTGGTCAGACCATTCTATCAAGGCTGAGAGGGGCTAAGAAGGTCTATTGTTCGGGATTAGGCTTATTTGGCTCTGGTCGGGTCAAAGAAGCGCCAGGACCGTCATCCCGTATCCTACTTAGGTGAACCTTTCTATTTCGCCTCGAGACTAGTGGTATGAGCGGTAGTAGTAATCAAATTGTGCACAAAGTGTAGCTTTACGTGAAATTAATAATCTCCATTCTCAAGATAATATCAAACCGCAGTGTACACGTTCGGGGTCCCCACTAAGGTGGTCACCACTCGAATGTGAAAATAACACACACAACACGGTGCTAAAAACCCTTGAAATATTTTAAAAATTGCCCAAAATCGACTCGAGCCCGGTCATAGGCTAAGCATACCACATATTAAGCACATTTAACAACAAAAACAAGAGAACGGCTAAGTCTCTCACCCCACACTTAAACGAAACACTGTCCTTAGTGTGTGAGAGATAAAAAGAGTAAAAGACTTAGCTGTTTTACCAAAACCCGGCAGAAAGGCGCACTAGAAATCTCGTGACATCTTCTTTCAATGTCCATCTCGAGTACCTAAAGCCCTGTAGACAGAAAACAAAGCAAACACATGCACGGGAAAATTCCACGTGCCAAAGGATAGCAATAGGTACGAGTTATAAAGGTAGAAGCCATACCACAATTATCAACCATACTAGACGGGAATCGCACTAGATGTAAAGATAATAAAAAGAAACACAGAGCATCCACGCATAAAATAAGGCCACAGAGGCTCACATAAAAACAACCCCGTCTACGTACAAGAGCCGGAACCAAAAGGAAATTCTCACCCCAACTTCTCTTTTAAGACAAAACTCTCCCCTCTTGCACCCAAAGACCACTCCAAACACATTATTACTACCATAAAGGTGGGTTGCCTCCCCCAAGCGCCTTTGTTTTGTGTCGTTGGCTCGACGGGATGACTTATATAGTGCCAATTTTTTCAAATTTATACTATTGGCATAGGCGAGAAAAGGTAGAAGTGCTTTGTTTAACGTCGTTAGCATCGACGTAGTGGCAACAATTCAAATATTTTATTTCAAACAAGTATCACCAAAACCATCAACCAAATCCGAGCTCAAAAAGATCAATAACTCAAGAAGACTAAAAATAGCAAGCATCACGGAAACCAAGTTCACTAGAAACTTACCTCTCACGGCCCTCGATGCTACCTCTTCCCAACTCGGGAATCCTCTTTTGTCAAAATCTCTCATCACCTTCTTCTTGTAATTGCCATTCCATGGTAGTTGTCCCCTTTTACAAATTCTATGAGCTCCATCTACCAGTGAGTACACAAAATCGATCGCATAATACTCATCAACACAAGGTGGAAGAGTGTAATAATCCGGGACCGGCATGCTAATAATCTCCACTTCTCCCGGTAGCTCTACCATAGATGGCTCTTCAGTCTCATACAATTTCACCACACTCTTCATAATGACATCTTCATTTACTTCAATTGGGAATGAGGGTGAAATGGGCGATCCCAGTTTCTCTTCCGACTTTAATTCTGTCTCATCAAACAATGTGCTCAAATCTATCATACACCCTTCGAGGTCATCATTTTGCATTTCTTCGTGAGGCGGTGTAATAGATAAAATTTGCACCTCTTCCATCTCCAAATCTTGCACTTCCTCTTCATCCCAAAACGAGCTATTCTCATCACCAAAGAATTCTTGCTCAGTCATAACAATGGTCGGTTCCACCACACACTCCACCAAGGTTTCATCAATTTTCATCTCAAGAGGTGAATGTGCAGTAGGTAGAACGTGAAACCTGCCATAATCAAATATCGCAATTGGAGGTGGCACTATGAGCAATCCCAACTTACTATCTGGCTCAGAAATCTCATCATAGCAAATTGAATCATCAACCTCACTCTCAACCTGAACTTCTTCAGTGATAACATCATCATCCCGGACCACCTCTATTGCACATGTCTCTTCCTCTTTCTCATGCCTCCTCTTTTCAATCAATTGCCCCATCCTGTCTTCAAGATTTTTATGTCGGAGTCAAAGCTTCTATTGAACTCTTGCATATCCTTGTTCATTTGAATCAAACTCTCGTTCAATTGAATCAACTCGCTCCATTTGAATGTCGGTGAAGCCTTCTTGTGGCATGGGGGGAAACTGATCATACTGATTTTGATTCATTGGAGGTGAGTAGTAGGCTTCTTTCCATGCCAGACTCTGATCAACTGGCTGAATCTGGATGAAGCTATCAAAGCGTTGAGTATGAACACCGTAATCCTGATAAGCACTAGGGTTCGGACAACCCTCATAATGTTGTGGCTCATAACTTGAATAACCATAATTTTGACTCTGGCATGCACTAGGGCACTGATAAGCCCATGAACCTTGGTTACTCTGCTGTTGATATGAGGCTGAGGCACGAACTGTTGTTGATAACATTGTTCAGGTGCTTGAGGTTGGTAGGGGTATTGTTGTTCAGGTGAGTAGTATTGATTGAAAAATCCATCCATTTAAGCTCAAGCTACAAGATCTCAGACAACAACAAGAACACAATCACGGTATCTAGTCACCACCACCACCACAATAGGTGGTGTGACTTTTCAACAAATAGCCATCATCAAGAAAAGAAAACAACCTAGGCCTAAGCTTTCGGTTAACTTACAAGATATCGCAAAAACATATTCCCCGGCAACGGCGCCATTTTGATTGAGCTAAAATTTACCCCAACAAAAACAATTTATAAAGACTCGAAACCGTGGGCAAACTAACTATCTAACCGGCAGTGTACCGGGTCGATCGCTAGCATAGCTACAGGAGTACGAGGTCGAACCCAAAGGAATATGGTTGTGAATACCAAAGCAAACTTGAAACTTAGTCTAGGCGATCCAGATTTTAAGGTGTTTTATAACTATAACGACAATTAAGCATTTCAATTAACAAGTCTAAAGATAAGAGAAGAAAAATAATCTACTGAGAGGATTAGATTAAGGATTACGAGCATAGCCGAACCATGATCCCACTAATGACTTACGCCCCCTCGAGTGTCTTAACCGGGAGTGTGCATTTACCGACCAACCATAACCAAAGGTGCTTAACGGTTATTCAAGGGTAACGGTTTCTAAACTGGTGATACTATCTGAAAACCTCTCCTTCACCACCCTATGCTAGGCTAACCAATTCCCCCTTAAGGAAACCGGAAACCCCAACACGATAAGCTCTAAACCGATTAAACGTTAAAACGAGTAACCTCACTTTGGGCCCGGGCTTAACAACCAAGCCGGGTCTACTCCGCGATCTTAGAACCCCTTTTCCCATATCTCTCTATCTGAACAACTCTTTAGATTGATGTGTGTGACTTTGACCTAGGTGATCAATCTAGCCCAAATATGTTAAAACAAGTTCTAAGACAAGAATAAATCATTAAAGCATGAAAATAAGCACTACCCACTCCCAATTTCGTCACCCAAAGGGTGATTTCACTAGTGTTCACATGATTCGACTATGTTAAGGAACTAGCTACTCATTATACTAATCAAAACATACATAAAACAGTAAATGAAATCCATAATAAGTAAAAGAGAAGAGAAATTTACCATTAATTTGAAGAAATTCGAGTTTGAGATCCAAAAGTACAAAAAAAACTTCACACAAAAAGTGTAATATTAAGAGAGAAAATGGAAATCTAAGCTAATTGAGGGGTAAAATCTACCTATGTTTTGGTGTTTTTAAGCTAAAGGAAGTGGAAATTAACTATTACAAAAATCAAAGGAAAATGGGTCAAAGAGTGCCCAAGGTTGTGAAAAGATAGAATGAAATTCGTTGGAGGTTGTATTTATAGATAGAGTGAAAATCTACAGAAAAAATGGCCCAAAACGCACGTTTCGCTTCATGTACTCTCTGTCCAAAATTTAGCAGTTTGAAACGCCGGTTTGAGAGTTGAAACGCGCGTTTGAGATGAGACAGTTTTCTGGCTGCAGTAAAACCATGATATCTTCGCGTGTAGAACTTCAATTTGAGTGATTCAAAATGAGTTGGAAAGCTCTTTCAATTATCTACAACTTTCATGAAGAGTCCATGACCATAAAATGCCTCCATCATAGGTCAAATTACTGATGAACAGAGCGTAGCGTGAAGATACCAACTATTTTTCTTCCTTTTCTTCATTTTTCTTCTTCCTTGGCTCATTCTTGCACCTTGATCATACTCTCATCATAAATATTCACCTTCCGGGTTCTCGTGACACCTAGACCCTACAATCTCATGAACGAATAAGGCACACAAACGATTCCGGAGGGTAAAAGTGCTCGGAATGGGGTTAAATATCACTAAAAAGAGGTAGTAAATCATCAAAGCGACGGATTTACTCCCCGTGCTATAAACTCGCGATATTACCCAAAAACGGTCTAGAAACACCGAGAATGTGCTAAAAGTGGGATAAACGGGGGTGGAAAATGCACCGGAATCACGTAAAGTTGACTCTCATCACCTCTACCGGTAATCCACACAAACATCCCGTCGGAATCCCATCATGGATTGCTACCAGAAAAACTCGGCTAGACCGACCTTTTCTCCCTCTAAAATCTCTCTCTAAAAGGCTCTCTATTTTTCACAAGAACTGTTAGCTCTTGGAATTGTGATGTGCAAAAGAGCTTGACACCCACACTATATTTATAGTGCCATGTAAACTCCGGTCCAAAGGATAATTACACAACCGTCACATAGTGTGACACTTATCCATGTAAGTGGCTCAGTCTAACGTACGCATTCTCTAATACACGTCCACGTACAGTCCAAGTATCTCTACGCTTCGGTAGACGAGATCTATCCCTGCCCTAAATGACAGAAGACATCTAATACTTGCTAGCCCGTTTTAATACTATCAGAGCCCTGTTTAATAGTACATCAGCCTAGAGACATTTAAGTATCAAAATTATTAAAGTGATTAGAGATCTCATCAACCATAATCGCCTATCATGGTTTCTCTATCATAGTTTAATACTAAGGACGTTATCATGTAACAATTCACAATTGGTTCTTTAAAAGAACGTATATATGACAACAGAAAAGCCATTTAATATATGTATAAACACAAAGAAATAGTAGAAATGATCCGACCGGTCGGATCCGGTCCAACCCGATTGGGTTTAGGACACTATTTCAACAATCTCCCACTTGGCCTAAAACCAATCACTCGTACACACAAGACCAAGTTGAAACACAAGAATCTCATTCAATACTTGCAACCAGCCCTAGCCATGAACGGATCGCTATCTGTGGGGACTCAGACTATCTTCATACCATGTTCCAAATGACCAAGTCAAAGGAACCGCCTCAACACACACACGAATCTCTAACGAGACCTTTGTCCTTGCTTCAAGCAATGAATCCACTTACTATATCAGCTATAAGAAAAGGTGGAAGAACCGTATAAGGTTCAGGAATAAACCTTCTAGATCCATGTACCGGTCCCGCTGAGCCTTTAAGGCACTAATGTGCTTTGGCTAAATTGTAGAGTTTACAGTGACCCATAGCTAGAACTATTAGGTGTAGTGCCCGAAATACAATTTGTGTAATTGTTTTTAACAATGGATGACAGAATTTATCTCACCTTATTACTTACTTTGTGCTTGTAAAGTAATACACTGCTGCAAACTCTAAGTATATCAGTATGTAACCGCTTAACTCAGTGTATGGATTACACGTGAGAATTAAGTTAGTGGTGATATACTTAAACTGTTAGTCTGTGGTGAACTTAATCAGAGTTTAGGGTCTCTTGATTAAAACACCAATAATGCGCCCGAACACCTTAGGGTGTGATAGTCTTATCCGGACCGTCGGTAGAGGGTACCTACGTGGGGCATTTATATATGATGGCATTCATATAGATCGGACCGATTTAATCGAATTTCTCGATATAATTCCGTAATCGAGGAATCTTATTAAATCATTAGATGATCATATATGGATCAACCTTAATCCTGAGGTGATCACATGGTGCTGCTTGTCTCGGGGTAGTGTTTGATGTGTTAGTTACGGTTGGCACTATCTCCTGATGAGTGAGTAGTTCTGATTTTCACAGACATGGAATCCATTCCTTCCTGCGGGAAGTAGAGAGACAGTCCCCTTATTTGTTAGCCCTAAGAAAGTGATCGATCCCGGGAGTTCACATTTGACTAATTAGCTACTAGTCAGATATGTGCACTAAGTGATCATCAGGGGGTTAATGGTAAATAAGGATAAGATATTCTTGTGTCGGGTTTACGGAGACATCCCACACGAGTGGACAATCCTATGGAGGGTTAATCCGTATGTAGTGATTATATCAATGGACGCTTATTCACTCTATGGGTTGAGTATAAGTATATATCTATAATTGGTAGAGTTCGGTTTCGGGTTTATGGTGGCGTAATCCCGGAATTAATGATTTAATATTTATTCTGTGGGTTGATTTAATATTTATTCTGTTCGATGAATAATATATTTAATTATTGGAGCTACTGGTTATAGGTCCATGGTCCCCAATATGGCTCTTGTAATTCGGGCTGATATTCTTGTTTATTTGGGCCTCAGAAATAATTAATTGGCTGGGCTAATTAATTGATATGCGAAATATTATTTAGTTGGGCTAAATAATATAATACACAAAAAAGACATTTTCTGTGGGCCTAAACCCTAGGTGTGTGTGTGGCGCCTCCTACCTCTTAAAATGCAAGAATTGATTTTCTTGTGTGATTAATTATTTACTTGGTAAGTGATTAATTAATAAAAGATAATTGATTTGTAATTGATTGATTGATTAATTACAATCTTTTATAAATGGAATTATCCTTTATTGTGATTTCTTTTTAATTATTTATTTAATTAATTAGAAACTTGGAGGCCAAGGATTTACTCTCCTATATAAAGAGAGTTCTTCCAAGACATATGACAATGCAAAATTTCGACATACACACTAGAAAATAGAGAGAAAAAATTTGTTTCTTGTCTTGGGTTTCTGGTTGAAGAAAAACTTGGAGTTTTTCTTGGAAGCATATCAAGGAGGTTCTAGTACCAAGAATTGGTGTCCACCAACCACCGTTTGGAGAACACATTGGAAGATCTTGGCTTCTCTTCCCGATATTGGTAACATAATATTAACCCCCTTGTAGTAGTTTAAGTCCTTTAATTATGTATTGTGGTGTATAAGTCGTGATCAATCCGCTGCGCGTAGATCTAACCCGTTTAGATCTAAGATCCTACATCCTTCAAGAACATTTCCAGCTCACTGTATCACTCATTCAAAGTGATTGCAAACCCAGACTGTAGCTCCCACTCGCCTTCATAAGACTCAGGATACACCTCTGTATATCTACGTTTATTTATTTCCAAGTTCCAATAAACTAGGAACTCTTCCTTAACTTGTTTAAGGATATTCTCGACATTCACCAGATTTACTTTCATACTTGCTCATGACTATTCATGGACTATGAATATCTGACATTACTTTTACGATGGTTCCTATCATAGTAGCAAAGGAAACCTTCCATAAGCATCATCTTTCACCTTATCTTTTAGGACTAACGTACTAACATAGATAGATCATGAGAACACCGGCTAGCAGTATCCCCTGTAGTGATCTATGCCAAACTCTTTTAGCATCACATCTATATAGGTAAACTATAATAACAACAGTTAAATCTATCACTATATATTCTTATTTCCAAAAATAAGAACTGCCAATCCAAGTGCTTTCGTAAAGACCTTGAACTACCAAACATTAATTGACTGTGAAATGGGGTGGCAATTCCCGAGAGAGATATCTAATACCTTACTCGAAAATCGTAACACACTCCCACTATCCATCTTGTATATTGGGCATATCCTTCTTTTGACTAAATCAAACTCCTTTGATTATCAAACAAAGAAATTGTCTAGAGAAACTTGTTTGAGTCCATAAATGGATCTCGGGGGCTTACATATCATGTCATCGTCTATGAACATCGATCTTTCTACCCAACGTCTTCAACACTATCATATAGTCATGATACGAAGTTACAACAAGCATAGTCTGAATAGAACTGGGCTCTGCCTTACAGGGACATTCCTCTGGTAAGACGGACTAGGTTCATAACTCGGTTGTCACCGATGGAATCTAATTCAGATATTATGGCTCCTAGCCATATCTCTCAATCTTGCCTTTCAAACATTCCTTCATAAGTCGTGAGATATTCATTCTTCAAGATGAACATACCAACAGCCTTTTCAGGCTTGAGGTTATCCACAGACTTACAGAACTTTTGAGTGCACTGAGCAGTGTTCTACACCTCATCGCTATGCGGTGTGTGCTCATGTTCCAATGGTTGAATGTATCTTTGTGGTTCTCAAACTCTTTTGAGATCTTATTTACTCCCACTATCTCTTTTGGAAGAATCACTTCCTCTAGAAGATGGCATGTTTGGAGACAAACACATTTTTCTCCGCGGTCAAGTAAACGTTATGTAGTGTACTTGCTAAGATATTCCACAAAGTTGCATATGTCTTACTAGGCTCCAAGCCTTTCTGACTTTGCCTATGACAACTTCAAATCATCGATTAAGATAGATTTGACATTATCCTCTTCCATATCTAATATGAAATTTATTCAACCTTTATTCTTTGGAACTCGATTAAGTATAAGGGCACTATCCCGAAACGGTAAGGGATACTTCGCATGGCTTGCGTCACACCTTTATCATATAAAGTGTTGTTTCAATTTTGGGAACACAATCTGATTGCGTATCCCAAAGATGGTATCCTTCAAAGAAGAATCTTATTCATTTTCAGACGACTTTTGAAACACCCTTCAGGTATTAATTGCTTCAATCCAATTGAAGATTAATTCCTAAGTAGGTCATTAATCTCATATTCGTACTAGCTTGAACTTTTCGGGCTTTCCGAATTATGCACTTCACTAAGTACACTTGACTATTTCTAAAAATAGTCGTAGAGATTAATAAACAATTATTTGTGGCATTAATTGTCACAAGCCAACAAACATCGGTATGTTTAGGCTTTAGACAATTTTTCTAGATTTTACAACATTTTCATAAAAGGGTATTTTAGTCATCTTTAGATAAAATACATATTACCCACATGATTCATAATCATATGGTTCAACATCATCAGAATGACGTTTAATTACACGCTTCCCTTCCAGAGAGACTATGTTTAGAACAACCACAAATATTAAGGATAACAGCCACACAAATATTTAGTTGAGATCTCATCACATATATCAATTATATAGTGACATCAATCTAGTATGTTAGATTCAGTGACCTTCCAACTTTATCGGAATAACATTTATTCTTTACAATTGAATATGTCTACTAAATCCTAACAAATAACTGAAAGTATGTTCTTCATAAGAACCGGAACATAATAACATTTATTTAGTTCCCTTGTCAGTTTACTAGATCCAGAATATGGTAAGTGTCACAACGTTTGCTTCACCATCCATATATGTATTCAATCTTTCTAATTTAATCACACTCGTAAGATATCATATATCTTAGAGACAACTTTAAACTTAGATAGATTTATCTCAACTCACTTGCCTACAATAGAAAATTCAATAAGTTTTCTATTTAAGCACTAGGGGTTTTTTTTTAGTATGGTTAGTACACGGCTTTTTGATGAAAAGACGTCAAACAAAATGCGCATCGCCACGAGCTTACTACTCGTCAATGTATTTTCATCACGTATACACATACATGTGTCTCCTCGTGTTTATAAAAAACTGGTGTTTAGGGGGATTTTTAGTACACGGGTTTTTGACGTTTTTTCATTGTGATGAAAATTCGTCAAACAGAAGGCACATCGCTGCGAGCTTACTACTCGTCAACGTCTTTTCATCCCGTATACACATACATGTGTCTCGTCGTGGTTAAAATTCAAAAAATTAAAAACTGGTGTTTAGGGTAATTTTTTATGATGGTTAGTATACCGCTTTTTGATGAAAAGACGTCAAACAAAATGCACATCGCCACGAGCTTACTACTCGTAAACGTCTTTTCATCACGTATACACATACATGTGTCTCCTCGTGTTTAAAAAAACTTGTGTTTAGAGGGATTTTTATGTTGGTTAGTACACGGTTTTTTGATGTTTTTTCATTGTGATGAAAATACGTCAAACAGATGGCACATTGCCACGAGCTTACTACTCGTCAACGTCTTTTCATCACAAATACACATACATGTGTCTCATCGTGGTTAAAAATCAAAAAAATCAAAAACTAGTGTTTAGGGGGGATGTTTTAAGATGGTTAGTACACGGCTTTTTGATGTTTTTTCATTGTGATAAATAGACGTCAAACAGAAGGCACATCGCCATGAGCTTACTACTCGTCAACGTCTTTTTCATCACGTATATACATACATGTGTCTCGTCGTGGCTAAAATCAATAATTGAAAACTTGAGTTTATGGGATTTTTTATGATGGTTGGTACATGGCTTTTTGACGTTTTTTCATTGTGATGAAATGACGTCAAACAGAAGGCACATCGCCGCGAGTTTACTACTCGTCAATGACTTTCCATCACGTATACACATAAATGTGTCTTGTCATGGTTAAAAATCAAAAAAAATAAAAAACTGGTGTTCAGGGGGATTTTTTATGATGGTTAGTACATGGAATTTTGACGTTTTTTCATTGTGAAGAAAAGAAGTCAAACAGAAGTCATATCGCCACGAGCTTACTACTCGTCAACGTTTTTTCATCACGTATACACACATACATGTGTTTCATCGTGGTTGAAAATCAAAAAAATTAAAAACTGGAGTTTATGGGGATTTTTAATTTGTCGCATATAGAATTATACATAATTGCGACGACTATGGCCTCTTCCACGATCAGGTCCACAATTACGTTCAAAAATCAAAACTAATAACTCTGAAGGTGTAAATGCTGAGCCGAATCGATACTATATGGGCCTCGAGCTCAACTCGACTAAAAAGACTTATGAACGAAACACGATTCGTGATCGAACAAGCCATAAAAATACAAGATCAAACCATGACTCATTAAGTAAAATCGATATTATTCGACTAAAATCGTAAACTCGATAATCTTTTTAGACTTCATTTAATTTTTATAGAATGCGACATGATCAATCAAGTTAAGCTCATCTAATACTCGATTCAAATTGAAAATAATTATTTACATAAAAAGTTAAAAACATAACAATTTAACATAGCTCGAGAAACTCTCGAGCTACTCGATTACTAAAACATGAAGCTCAAGATCAGCTATTCGAGTAATTCAACTTGAGCTCGAACTGGGAAAACAAAAAAAGCAAAAACACATAAACCTACAAGTTCCACAATGGAATTCATGCATCATCATAACTAGTTCCAGAAACCAGAAAAAAGAAAAAAGAAAAACAAACCAGATGTCATAATGTGCATGAAAACATGTCCACCATTACCACCAACAGTCTCAACATCTATATTATACGGGGTGGTGCGTTAAAGTAGCGCCTCGGTCTCAAGGACTGCTCCATCTTGGCTTGAGGTTTGAGCGCGTGTAACAATTCCTCTTCAGCACGTACTTGATGACCAGAGTAGTCTCTTGCTATACGCTCTCATGGAGAGCTCTATCTTGGCTTGGTGTTTGAGCGCGTGTAACAATTCCTCTACATCACTTACTTGATGACCCGAGTCTCTTGCTATACGTATCATCCTTGATTTATTTAAAAACTTTGGATTCAAACTATCCAGCTCTATTAATAACACACAAAATTAGATCTCAAGTATAGATGATGAGCAAGGATATCTATCTCTTGAGTGAGCTTAAAATAATACGAATGTCTTAAAATGTATACTAATATCGAGTCAGGTCAAGAACAAAACTCATATTTGGAAGGGGGATCTCAAACTTACCTTCCTTGGTCATTGAATCAATCATTGTCATGTAGCGTTCAACTTTGGGTCCTTCATAGCCGTTAAACCCGAGCATCGACCCAACCATCTACAATATTCATTTCACTAAAAGATATCAAACACTAAAACATATATTCATTTAACTGACCTACTTGTCAAAATCACGCACATAAACGTACACCAGAAAAGAGGCTTACCGTCCTAGCTCTAGCCGGCACTCTGAGCAGCCCCTGATATTTCTTTCGCAGGGTTCTGAATGTAAAACTACTTGTCCCTAAGATTTTCTTCTCCATTAAGCCTGAACATTTATACAAACACATGGTAAATAGTGCACCTGCATGCAATATGTGAATGAAATGAAAACTATATAAAAACTGCAAACCTAAAAGGCGTTCGACAAATGGTTTCACTTTGAAAATTTCAAACTCGTCCATATGTGATATGACAGGCCATTTGTCTTTTAAAATTTCAAACTCGTCGTCGTCCATATCTGATATGACAGGGCTTTTCGTTGCAGCAACACTGTGTGTGTACAAAATAAACAGTATTTTTAGCAATTTTGCCAAGAAAATTACATGACTAATGAGCGTTTCTTTTTTTACTTACCCGCTTTGAGCACCACCTCCCCCCTCTGTGAGAATCACCGCTCCAACCTCAACATGGTGCTTCAACGCTTGAGCTTGATCAAAAGCTGCTTGCCCGATACTGCTATCCATGACAAATATAACAAGATCCGGTCTCTAGTACGTACACAGTCCAATGACAGAAAGAAAAAAAAGAGCGTTAAAGATACTCTCTCAACTCGTAATCGAAGAGATTATATTAAAGTTTTGATAAAGAAGTATATATGTACCGTCGCTTCATAAAGTTGGTGCATCTCTTCAAAGAGCGAAGCTTCCTCCTCGTGACCACCACTAGCATCGATTATTATAAGGTCGTGGTTTTCCTCTTTAAATATCTTCACTCCTTCAACCGCAATGGTAACAGGATCCGACTCCTTATAACTGTCAAAAAGAGGATATTCCACCCAACAAGTTACAAGAAATAGGTACAACAACGGTTTGACTATCACACATTAACACAATCAAAAGATTGTAGTTAATCTGCAAACAAACAGGATAAAAATGGAAAAGAGAAAATTACACTTTTGACTCCCCGTCTTTCATCAATCTCTCAAAACATACCATACCCCTGTCTTTCATAATGACATTTTTTTTATCCCGTATTTAGTCCCTTAAGACTTAATTATATTATAGTGTGCTAAAAATGTATAGTTAAGAGGGCCAAAAATGTCAATACGAAAGATTTTGGTGCTAGTTTTGAGATAACTTAGAAAAATAGACTACACAACAAGGTAATTATCCCTTCTAATATATATGTAAAGATACCTACCTTCCATAGAAAGGGATTGTAGGTTTTGCGACATTCTCTTTCAGCTGATCAACACACACCATAGCAGGTTTCCAACCCCTATTCTGGTGGCAGTATGCATATTCCCTACACGTGGTTGTTTTACCCGAACCTGGTACTCAAAAAAACACGGTAAATAACATTAGATCAAAGCAATCAACCCCAAGAACAACCCAACATGTTCCGCAACAAAGGGAATCAGCAGAAATTTTAAAATTAAAATAAAAAAACACATTGAAGAACGGTACCTTGCAAGCCAACAAACATCACGATACTTTGTTCCCCTTTCTTTGGAGTGAAGGAAGGCTCCCCAGGATCCAAAACCTTGCATAGCTCATTGAAATATGCCTATAGAGGCAAGCCATTATAGCACACACAGAGGATAAGGAATATGAAAATCCAAAAGAAATGGAGGCATAGAGCAACAACAACACAATACATAGCTAAAATTACAACCGAAGCAAGAACACTATTAAAAAATCTACAGTACACAGATAATGTACATAAATTGAAAGCCGAGCTAAAACAAAGGCGACAACCACCGATAATCTAAGTAAATTGAAAACAGAACTGAAAAAAAGGGCGACGATTCACCTGTTTATTGATTTTGCGCTCATCATGGCCAGCATCAAGTTGATCCTCAAGTTGATCCAAATTGACGATTTTCTCAATCTTATTATCCAACTTCATAATATGCTTGATATCGAAATCGGCCTGAAACAAAGCGCTGGTAATCACATCCAGCTGAATCGCACTCGTAATGCTCGTCCCTAACAGCGCCAGCACCATTTTTGACGGGAACCTTGGAAATTTTTTGAGATTTGATCGGGAAATCGCGAAGTCGTCGGACTTCGCCTGAATCTGCAGAGCTCGCTGGAAAGACTGGGGGCCGAAAATCAGAGTTCACGAAAACTGTTTAGGATCCTCCCCTTTATATAGGTTGGGTCGCAAATCAACGATCCAGATCAAATCAATCCTAGTCTTTCCGAATTTCGAAACCGTCGTCATCATTGTGCGCGAAGCACGAAGCGACAGCGACGGGACGTGTCAGTCCTGTCAAAACCGTTATCTTACATCTGACCAGTTATTGAGAAACGCACGACCAATTGTATGTTTAGCAACCATCGTGTCTACCGACCCCGACTAAACCCTTGACTTAATACTCTTGAACCTGACCGAGTAAATTGAAAATGACATTGCATATGCAAACCACTAATCACTTGCAACAAGTTAGCGTGAACGATTAAAAATATAAATATTAATAAGTCTGTTTTTGGTGGGATTATATAGGTTTATTTACGGTGGCATGACCATGGTGCTCTTGAACCTGACTGGCCTAAGCGAGGCCGGAACGCTCTAAGCAATATGAGGTTGATGCTCTTGATCCCTGTTTATCCAAGCGTGTCCGGACCGATGAGGACGAGATGATGTCATGATCTGGCCCGAGCAGTCTTACTCGTATGTGACGATGTGACGTGACTCATTAATTCATTGAAAATGCTTGGCGAATGGGCATCCAGGTGATGGACAAGATGTCACAGCTTCCCGATGATCTAATAAACTGGAATCACAGACTTCAAAAATAGGTACAGAATGATTTGTGGACACACCAAACACTTTTTGGGCATAAGGAAACAGTAGCTCATACAACTTTTGCATCACTAGACACAAAAATCTGTTGAGTGTTTACATAAAAAACATAATGTCCTTTTGGTGCCTTGTGGATCTCCAATGTATACACATTTCCTACTTTTAGGCTCAAACTTTTCTATGTTCACGGTTGAACAACTTGCAAAAGCAAGACATCTAAAAACCTTTAAACTCGGCGGAAAGGCGCACTTAAGCTCATGTGACATCTTCTAGTAAGCTCCATCTCGAGTACCTAAACACCATATAGACAGAAAACAAGGCAAACGCATGCACGGGAGAAGTCCACGTGCCAAAAGATGGTGACAGATACGAGACATATGAATATTGAAGCCATGCCACAAAAAGAATCAAAGCATGTCGGTAGCACTTAACACGGATCACAATAGATGGAAACATAGCCAACATGGGAAGAATATAACATCTAAGCATAAAAGGGGCCACAGAGGCACAAAAGCACACATCCATGTTAAAGTACTAGCAAGTCAAGCAAAAAAAACGGTGTTCACCAAGACTCTTCTTCACAACCCAAAACCACACCAAAAACCTTTATTACTACCACAAACACAAAAGAGGTGGGTTGCCTCCCACGAGCGCCTTTATTTTACGTCGTTGGCTCGACAAGATGACTTATACTGTGCCAATTTTTTCAAAGTTATACTATTGACACAGGCGAGAAAAAGTAGAGATGCTTTGTTTAATGTCGTTAGCTCGACCTATTGGCACAACACGGACTCAAACCACAAGAAGAATCAACACCAAGATTCAAGCATTTTATCTCAAGAATATAACACCAACGTACTCAACCAAAATCCGAACTCAAGAAAATCAATAGCCTCAGAAAAGTGATCAAAGCGAGAACCATAGAGACTGAATTTATAAGAAGCTTACCTCTCTGGGCTCTCGATGCTATCTCTTCCCATGCTAGGATTGGTTCCTTGCTTGCTTCACTTCCATCCTTCTTCGTACGGGCCACCTTGCCCGAGCTATTTTTCGTTTTAGCTTCTTTCTCGTGATTCTTCGGTTCTTTCTTACCAACGGCCTCCTTTTCAAAGGGCTCTTCCATAACATGAGGTTTAGGTAACCTTGCGTCCGATCCCGTTAGTTCACCGACCTTGATCTTTGACTCCTCGATAATCACCGGTTCCTTAACTTGTATGTTAGTATTTACATGGCATGCAAAAACATCATCGATAAAAGAGCAATTATCTCTTACATCTCCCTTAAGGGGCTTCTCAACATCATACACATTAATGGTCACACTCTCCTTACCGACTCAAAAAATAATCTCTCCATTAGCGACATCAATCAACGTTCCCGCGGTATTCAAAAAGGGACGACCTAACAACAAGGGTGTTTTGGTGTCCGCTCCCATATCAAGCACCACAAAATCTACAGGAAACGTAAATTTATCTATCTTAACATGCACATCATCAATGATACCCATAGGTACACGAATTGACCCATCCGCCATTTGAAGGGTCATCATGGTCGGCTCGGGTTCCTCTAAACCTAACTTCTCATAAATATACCTCGGTATGACACTCACACTCGCTCCCAAATCACATAAAACACTAGGAAATCTTTCCTTTCCAATCATGATCGGAATATTGAAACTCCCCTTATCCTTCACCTTCGGTGGAATATTTCCACTAAAAATCGCCGAACACTCCTCATTTAAACACACAACTTCCTTCAATGGTTCTTTTCCACTCAACTCCTTCTTAAGACTCTTCAAATATTCGGGAGTTTTAGCAAGTATATCAAGAAGGGGAACATTAACCTCTACCTTCCGGAAGATATCGAGGAGTTTTTCTTGACTTGAAGTCAACAAACTCTTCCTATATCCTTTCGGAGGGTAGGGGAGAGTACTCAAATCAAAATCTTTCGGAGGGGGTGGAATTATACCTCTTTTACCTTTGACGTGCGGGGCTTTCGGAATGGCTTCTTCCTTGATGTTAATCACCACATAATCCGCTTTAGCCTTGGCTTGTTCCACATCCCGCTCGAGAGCTTCCTTCTTTTCCCTCTTCCTTTCTTCTTCTTCGTACCTCATATATTCAAGTATACAAACTTGCTCCCAATCTTTATCACTAAGCGGCCTACAGAAGTAGTCATCAAGATCCCCATGTTGATCGTCCCTACACCAAGGCTCCTTTTCTACCGCTTCCACTTGCTCCTCAACAATATTTCCCACTTCTTGTGGCGATAGCATTAGCATCTTGTGAATTCTTCTCCTCATTGCTAGGCACATTCTCCTCCGAGTGTTCTGTTGGGGAGATTTTGCATCATAAAAACAAAAGAAAATTTATAAACCTATACTTAACATGCAAACTAACTCCTAACCGACCAAATATCGGGTAGTTGATAGCATAGTAGGGTAAGTACAGGGTCGATCCACAGGGAAAAGGGATGAAGGATCTAATCTCACTAATTCTCTCAATTGCTACTCAAGAAACGGAAGACAAAACGTGAAAACAGAAAATAATTCAAATAATCTAACCTAAGGAATAAAATAAACAATCTAATCTAAAGACATGGGATCAAATAATGTACAAACCTATGTGATCTCAATCCTAGTTCAATTCATGATTTCAATTCAAATTGTGGTTTCACCTTTACACGAGACACAAATCCCTAATCTCTTAGTGAATCGTATTCTCAAGCTATGGATTCCTAATTCCTTAGTAAATCCAATTTATCGATCTCTCATCTTCCGAATGTTGAGACCAATATTCCATACAAAACGAAGGTGTAGATTCAAGTTAACTCTCGTATTTTAGAATCTAACAACCTAGATGATTAATCGATTAACTTGTCATCATTAATGATTAAAAATCCTATCTTTCTATGGTGATCTAGCCTACGCAACTTCCGTATGTTGTAAACATCAATAGCAAACTAATCTCTCGATATAAGTTCACATAATAGCATCATGAATCATAGAAAAATACAAAATAAATTAAAGATCATAAAAATAAAAAGGATTGAATAAATTAAAAGATTAAACTCACATAGTTTTGGTACATTGGATGAACTCCACGGATCAACAACGAAATAAACGGAAAAAACTACATCTAATCTAACCCCGGATCACCCGAGCACAAGGCTCGGGTGACCGGCCTTGAACCAGTAAAGCTGCCGCCCTGTTTGTATATACTGCGGCTGGAAATAATGTGTTGAATTATGAATTATTGGATATATTTAGGGTTGCATGCGGCTAATATATATATATGCAAAAGAGAGGCGGCTGAGGCAATATGGCGGTGGAGGCTGTAATTAAATCCTTTTCCAATTAGGATTTGGAGTATGTCGGCTGAATATTATGGATTTAGGAATGAAACTTCTAAAATTCATATCTTGAGTTGTAGACCTCCAAAAATTATGATCCGAATGTCATAATTAAGCTCTCGGAAAACTCTACAACTTTCATTAAGGACTCTTCTTCAGAAAACGCCTTTTTGACTAGCCCGTCGTATTACGAGTATATTACGACATTTTCCAGTAGTTTCAGCAACATCATCCAAACTTGTAACGCTCATATCTCGGGCCTCGTAAGTCGGAATGAAGTGATTCAAAATCCTGTAGAATCCTCTCTTCAAGCCCTACAAATCTTCTCTTGAGGTCGAGAGTCAAATCGGTTGTTATCATATCAAGAACTGCGTCGAAAGTTCGGCTGCTTGAAAGCTTCATTCCAAGCTTTATCTCCATCTTCCTTCCATTTCACTTCTCTTCCATGCAAAACCTCATCATTTAATCCTCTTGCATGCCAAAATATGTATCTACAATATAGGAAAATATACCAAAGCGTAACACAATCCCAAAATAACATAAAATCACAATTTAAGCACATAAATCGTTACATTTTGCAATTAACCTATTAAAAACACCATTTACTCAATTAATCGATTATAAGCTCGAATTCTACGAAAAACATCCATATATGGGGAATATTGATATAAAATATATCCGTATAAAACACTACAAATTGACCCTTAACAACTCCCCCACACTTAAACCTTGCTCGTCCCGAGCAAGACAAAACATAATCATCACTCGAGACAAATAAACATCCATACAAATATGAAGTATATTCAATAACTTAGAAGTTCACCCGTGTAGTGTGTGCATAGCCATAATAAACTTCCACTAAGTTCCACAATTTGAAAGTTATTCAAACCAAAACTAGCCCGGTTTCCCATCTAAGTTAGAAATATTCAAAATTATAACAGGCACTTTACAAAACATACATATCCCAAAAAGAAATAGTAGAGAATATCTAAAACATTTCGACGGACTCGAGAGGATAATCCCTACAACATATCCTTCGGTTTATACTTGGGTATAAGATTAACGATAACTATGTCCTTACTTATTCATAATAATATATTTCAATATTTTCACTTTTTTTACACTTTTCTAACACACATCGAATAAGCTTTTGCCCTCATAGCGAATAGGACATTTCAAGATAATCCCCTACCTTACTCCAATCATAAGGCAACTATAAACGACGTCGTGAGCTTTTGGTCATCATAGTGGAATAGGACATACGTGGTACACCCTACCTCACCCAAATCATAAACCGACTTCCGACACACACAATTACAATTATGTTTACTTAGAGATTTACGGTGGCATGGTAAAGATTATTTTCTAGTAGCACGAACCACCGAGCATAACACCTCAAGTAAAAAATTTATTACTATTGCAAAGACTTAATCACGTTTCACTTATCACATTCAAACTTACAGATATTCACAGTATGTCATACTTTAACTCTAAATACAAACTACTAAACTTTTCAAGAATTGTACATAAGCAAAGAAACATGCTATAATCATCAAAAATCTCCAACTAAAATGGGGTAGACTTTCAACATTTAGCTCATCATTTACTATGGCATGTGAAAAAGAGTGTCGGGTGAAACAACTAAAATTACTAAATATACAGAATATAGCAAAAATGATATAAACTCAAGCAAAGATATGCAATGCTCACTCGGGATATAACAAAAAATTTGAAAATTAAGCACTTTTCATAGAAATACTAAAAATATGAGCAAACGACTCATAGATACATATAAACCATCCTCTCCCCCACACTTAGATTGCAACTTGTCCTCAAGTTGTGCAGAAATAATAAATTAGAGAACTTAGCTGATTGGATGCTGGCAATTCCGGAAAAATCGGTAAAAACCAAAATTGCTGCATAGCTCAGTAGACTGTGGAGCATCACAGGTAAACTGAATTCATCGTGAAAGTGCACAATAGCTATCAAAAATATCCTGCAGACTTGACCAGTGCAAAAAGAGTCTGGACGTGCGTTCAACCAAGCAGACGGGCGTTCACCTGGAAATTTCTGCACTGGACGGCCGTCCAAAGTCTCAACCGCTCGTTCACCTGCAATGTTAGGGACTGGACGGGCGTTCACTTACTTGAACGCTCGTCCAACAGTCGAATTTGCATAGAAAACGCAGGAAGCACAGCAAACCCTAATTTCTTAAAAGATCATACATCAAATATCACAGAGCAGCCACATCAAATTAAAGCACAGAGGGTTAGACTAGATAACAAACAAACATATAGTTCACGTTTCACAAATCGAGTAAAAAACTTTTTGCACATTCTTAACCCAACGGTTATCGAAACACGGCAAAAATAAAAACTCTCGATTTGTTAAACGCTACTTTTATTGAAATAAAATAAAACAAATAAAACGTAACAAAATAGAAAAATTAACGAAAGAAGATTCAACAAAACACCGATTCCCCGGCAACGGCGCCACTTTTGTTGGGGAGATTTTGCATCATAAAAACAAAAGAAAATTTATAAACCTATACTTAACATGCAAACTAACTCCTAACCGACCAAATATCGGGTAGTTGATAGCATAGTAGGGTAAGTACAGGGTCGATCCACAGGGAAAAGGGATGAAGGATCTAATCTCACTAATTCTCTCAATTGCTACTCAAGAAACGGAAGACAAAACGTGAAAACAGAAAATAATTCAAATAATCTAACCTAAGGAATAAAATAAACAATCTAATCTAAAGACATGGGATCAAATAATGTACAAACCTATGTGATCTCAATCCTAGTTCAATTCATGATTTCAATTCAAATTGTGGTTTCACCTTTACACGAGACACAAATCCCTAATCTCTTAGTGAATCGTATTCTCAAGCTATGGATTCCTAATTCCTTAGTAAATCCAATTTATCGATCTCTCATCTTCCGAATGTTGAGACCAATATTCCATACAAAACGAAGGTGTAGATTCAAGTTAACTCTCGTATTTTAGAATCTAACAACCTAGATGATTAATCGATTAACTTGTCATCATTAATGATTAAAAATCCTATCTTTCTATGGTGATCTAGCCTACGCAACTTCCGTATGTTGTAAACATCAATAGCAAACTAATCTCTCGATATAAGTTCACATAATAGCATCATGAATCATAGAAAAATACAAAATAAATTAAAGATCATAAAAATAAAAAGGATTGAATAAATTAAAAGATTAAACTCACATAGTTTTGGTACATTGGATGAACTCCACGGATCAACAACGAAATAAACGGAAAAAACTACATCTAATCTAACCCCGGATCACCCGAGCACAAGGCTCGGGTGACCGGCCTTGAACCAAAAAGCCGCCGCCCCGTTTGTATATACTTTGCGCGGCTGGAAATAATGTGTTGAATTATGAATTATTGGATATATTTAGGGTTGCATGCGGCTAATATATATATATGCAAAAGAGAGGCGGCTGAGGCAATATGGCGGTGGAGGCTGTAATTAAATCCTTTTCCAATTAGGATTTGGAGTATGTCGGCTGAATATTATGGATTTAGGAATGAAACTTCTAAAATTCATATCTTGAGTTGTAGACCTCCAAAAATTATGATCCGAATGTCATAATTAAGCTCTCGGAAAACTCTACAACTTTCATTAAGGACTCTTCTTCAGAAAACGCCTTTTTGACTAGCCCGTCGTATTACGAGTATATTACGACATTTTCCGATAGTTTCAGCAACATCATCCAAACTTGTAACGCTCATATCTCGGGCCTCGTAAGTCGGAATGAAGTGATTCAAAATCCTGTAGAATCCTCTCTTCAAGCCCTACAAATCTTCTCTTGAGGTCGAGAGTCAAATCGGTTGTTATCATATCAAGAACTGCGTCGAAAGTTCGGCTGCTTGAAAGCTTCATTCCAAGCTTTATCTCCATCTTCCTTCCATTTCACTTCTCTTCCATGCAAAACCTCATCATTTAATCCTCTTGCATGCCAAAATATGTATCTACAATATAGGAAAATATACCAAAGCGTAACACAATCCCAAAATAACATAAAATCACAATTTAAGCACATAAATCGTTACATTTTGCAATTAACCTATTAAAAACACCATTTACTCAATTAATCGATTATAAGCTCGAATTCTACGAAAAACATCCATATATGGGGAATATTGATATAAAATATATCCGTATAAAACACTACAAATTGACCCTTAACATGTTCTTGAGCAAGATTGTTCATTCGATATATGTGAGCTTGAATATTCCGGATTGCCGACTCGTGCTCCGTCTTGATTTCCTCGAGGTTCCCATTCATTTCAATCAAGCTCTTCGTTAATTGCTCAATGCACATCTCGGTGGAAGTTTTTGGTGGGCATGAAGTCAAGGGAGGTGCATAGCGGTGCTCGTTCCATGCCGGATCTTGGTACGGTGAAGGGATTTGTGCCATATAACACACTTGTTCCGGAGGGGTAATAAAAGCTTGAAATGCATTTCGGTCCGGGTAGCTCTCATTATGTTGTGTCTTCACCGTATTACTTGGAAAACCCCCTTTTTCATAACCTTGAACGTTTTCTTTTATTTGATGCACTCGTGCTTCGAGATTTCTAATAGCCGATGCATGTTCCATCTTGATTTCTTCAAGGCTTCCATTCATCTCGATCAAGGTTTTTGCCAATTTCTCAATGCATATGTCGGTAGAGCTTTTTAGTGGACTTAAAGGTGGAGATGGTAGGTAAGGGTGCTCTTGCCAAACCGGGCTTTGGAATGGAGGAGGGGCTCGTGTGATTTTACAAACTTGTTCCGGTGGTAATTGGAATGTGGAAATGCATATGGATTGGGATATTGCATGCCATAGCTTGAGTTGCCCCAATTTCCACTTTGAGGCCCATTGAAGTTTTGAGGGGACCAAAAGGTGTGATTGCTTGGTGGTTGGAAGTGAGGTTGAGGGCTAAATTGTTGAGGGATATGGTGCCCCCATTCGGGTGATTGAGATGAAAATTGTGCTTGAGGCACCGGTTCTTGAAGTGGCGGGGGTTGATTAAACCCAAATTATGCTCGAATGTTGCCCACCATTTGGTTAAATTGTTGAATAAAGTTAGGATTCATCTTTTGAATTTCCGAGCAATTCCTACAAAACTCAAACAACAACAAAACGTAAAAAGTAAAACCTAGGCCTAGGCCTTTGGCTCACTTGCAAGATATCACAATAAAACAACTAACTAAGAATTCCCCGGCAACGGCGCCATTTTGATGGGGTGCGGATTCACGCTCTGAAATCAAACAATATTTATAAGCCACGTAACTCGCAAGCAATGAACCACTCCCTAACAGGTCAAGCCTGGGTCGGTTGATAGCACAATGGGGTAGAGTACGGGGTTGATCCACGAGGATAACTAGTAGCGATTGTAAGTACCAAAACAAGCTTCAAACCTAGTCTAGGTGATCAAACTATCGGAAAGAGAATTATACTACTACAACGACTAACTAAAAAATGGATTTAAGTTAAAAAGGGAGAAATGGCCAAATTATGATCCACCGAGCTACTTTCACCCTATCGAGAAGCAAAACCGGGAGTGAGCTTACGACCAAACGAACTCTTGCTATGAAACCATGGGCACGAACTCCTATTCTAGTGTGAGGTTCAACACTATCGTCTAGCACCAATTCCCCTTCCCTTTAGAAAGTTCACTAGTGAGACAAGATTCATGCTCTAGAGTCGCTTAAACACCCTCGGTGAGTAACCTCGCATTGGATTCGGGCAAAAGGCACGGCCAAAGAGCCGAATCTACGCCGCGATCCTAGACCCCAAGTCCCGCGTTCTCCCACAACATACATTTATAAGGTTTCCGCGTAAAATCGCTAAATTATGTGGCCAATCTAACAAAGCTATATTAACACAAGGTCTAGGACATGATTCAAGCAAGATAACAAGAAATTAAATACTACCCACTCCCAATTTCACCCCCAAAGGGGTGATTTCACCCAAATTCACATAACTTGGCCACAAGGAAACTAGCTACACATGGGTGGAGAGAAAACACAATCAAAACATGCCAAAAGAGTGATAAACGAAGGAATTTCCCAATCAAAACTTGGCCACAATTCCTATTCCGGGGGTAAAAGTGTCCAAAATAGGGCAAAATATCGATAAAAGAAGGAATTTCCCGATTAAGTATCGTTTTCATTCCCCGTGCAATATTCTCACTATATAGCCCTAAAAGAGGTCTAAACTACCCAAAAACATGCCAAAAGAGTGATAAACGGGGGCTAAAATCACACCGAAATGGTATGAAGTTGACTCCCATCAGTTAACAGGGTTTTATAGGAGGTTTGTGAAGGGCTATGGTTCCATAGCAAAACCACTGACTGAGTTATTGAAGAAGGACAACTTCTTACGGAATTTGGATGTTTAAACAGCCTTTGAGGAGCTCAAAAGAAGCTTATGCAGGTCACCAATTTTGGCCCTGCCTAACTTCTCTCTGCCTTTTTGTGTGGAAACTGATGTTTGTGGAAAAGGGGTTGGAGCTGTACTTCAGCAAAATGGTAGGCCCATAGCTTATCTTAGCAAGGCTTTCAATACCAAGGAATTAGGGCTATCCATATATGAGAAGGAGCTACTTGGGGTCATCATGGCAGTGAGCAAATGGAAACATTATCTCTAAGGGAATAAGTTTGTGATCAGAATTGATCAACAAAGCCTAAAGTATCTTTTGGACCAAAAAGCTTCAACTGCACTACAACAGAAAGGTGTGTCAAAGTTATTAGGGTTGGAATTTTCTATTGAGTACAATAAAGGCAAGGACAATGTTGTGGCTGATGCTCTCTCAAGACAGCCACATGAGAAGGGTAGTTCTTGTGCTATTACTGCCTTGGTCCCTGACGGACTGTTTCTAGGCTATCAATCCTTACCGGCAGTGTACCGGGTCAAATTGTAGTGCTAGTCGGTGAGTCGGAGTCGTATCCTCGGGGAAATGAAGGCATAATTCAAAGTGTGGTTAAACACCAAGAAGCTATTATTAACTCGATCTAAGTCGCGGTTTTATCGGTTTATCGGGTTAGATCGTTAGATTAGTTAGATGTTAGTAAAACAAGAAATATAATATATATATATATATATATATATATATATATATATATAAGTACGGATATATATAGATATTTTTGGATCTAGCCAAGAATACGTTACTGAATTACGATCTCTTTTAGTAGAAATAAATGAGACCAGATCTTTTCCTTGATGCAAGGAGGTCAATTATATATGAACCGGTGTACTCCTAAGCTAGACAACTCCTCCTCACACGAGCGTATGAAATTGTCATATGTCAAATTGTCATTAGTTTAATCTCCACAGCTGCCCCATGCTAATCTCAGTTAGTCTGAACATGTACCGAGTACAAATCTACCCCGGATAAAAGAGGTTATTCCGTTTGTCAGACGGCCGATGTTATTCAAAAGGCTCCGGTTGTCAGGCGGATCGATTTAACTTTCCGGTGTTAGTTTCAATTAAACCGTTGATTTTAACATTATTACGATCTTGAGCACAAATTTAATAAGATTCATCTTTCCCAAGACAAATCTGCCCCCGGGTAGGAAATAGGATTCCGTTGTCACGTTTTCACTCGGCCATTTTTACCCTCCGGTTTTTCTACCTTTTTTCTCATATCCTAACTTCACCGTTTAGTTCGTCATTAGGTTACGATTCGTTTATATTGATTAGCTATGTCAATATTAACGTTTCATTAAGCTCGGGTAGAAAAAGATTCATTATAATTGGTTTTAATCATTATTACCGAGTCGATCATCCATTTTACCAAAAAGATTAACTAATTCGATTCATATCTTGGCTAGATATTACTACTACTAATATATATATATATATATATATATATATATATATATATATATATATATATATATATATATATATAATAGATAGAGATAATAAACATAATAACATTAGAAAATTACCGATTACAACTGCTGAATCGGATCCTAATCCTCGTGAAAGTAACAACGGCTTCCGAGACAACAATCCTCGATAATAAATCCAAGCATTACAACGATACTACTCTATTTATTTATACACATAAACATATATATACATACATAGACATATGTATATATAAGGGCCCGAAAATAAAATAAAAGAAGATAGATGAAATATATATATATGGATGTATATATATATTTGGGGACGTGTGTGTGTGTATATATATAGATATATCTATATATATGTAAAGTGTTTACAAAACAAAAATGAAAGAAAAAAGAAAGAAAGGAACGAGAGGAGAAGAGGGGAAATGGAAGAAATGAGGAGGAGATGAGAAGAGAGGGGCAAAAGAAAGTGGTGGATTTGGGGAGGTATTTATAGGGGAGATATATATATATATATATATATATATATATATATATATATATATATATATATAGAGCACATGGGAGAATATTTGCCATCATTCAAGTAACATGCACCAAATTGGGCAAAAAATCTGCAATTTTCCCGCGTGCGCCGCTAAAGGGCCGGTTTGCGCCGGTAAAAGCTCTTTTGCGACGTTTGACGATTTATAAAGATTCTTCACAGCTGTTTGGTAAAACGACCATAACTTGAGTTGTAGACCTCCGATTGACATGATTCAAAATGCGTTGGAAAGCTCATTTGAAGATATAAAACTTTCATGAAGAAGTCTTCCCCATAAAATGCCTCTAAGTTGGGTCAAATGTCTGTCGTAGATATTTTACGGTAGAAGCATTCAGGACAATTGATCCGTTTGAACTTGTTAGCTTATGGCACATTCTTCCATCCATCAAAATACATCTTTTTAGGCCTCAAAACATGTCGTTACGTGGAATATTTTGATGGCCTTGGGCTCCAAGTATGGCCTTGGGTTCCAAGTAATCCTTCTTCAGTCAGGCAAAACTCTCGTCTCGTTATCCAGTCTTTAGTTCTGTCTCCGTAGTAAATCTTATCTTTCTTACCTGAATACAAAGAAACGAACCGCGAGTAAATCTGACAATAAAAGTTCGTAAACTGCGTTGAATTTTACTGACTCTTTTTAGGTTAATATTACAGTCTTTAGTTATAATATTTTTAGTTTTAACATAATAGTGAAAAATAAAACGTTTATAAAATATAGTAATTTTTATCATATTTTTATCACATATCACTAAACCGGTATAAAACCTAGTAAAATACAATAATTTATATAATAATTACTACTTATACCTTTAGATAAAACTTAGTAATTATGACTTGATTTGATGCATAAATGCTCAAAACGGTATCAGAAATGGGGTGAAATGTTATAATAATGAGTGTTAATTTATCTCTCATCACAACCCCCCACTTAGCTTTTGGTCGTCCTCGAGCAAAACAAGCGGTAAAACAAAATGAATGAGAGATAAATTCATGAAGATATAAGATATAAGGGACAACCAGATGCTGCAACCATTAGAATTACAACCAGGCGTTAACCTCAATATAAATGTATAACAGAGTGTGTGTGTGTGACAAGCCTTTTCAATTTCCACTATCCTCTCTTGAATAATTCAAGCAAACGCACAAATATCCATTCAGGCAGTCCTAATGACTTTCCTAGGTATAGGCAGTTACAATTCCACACAAAGTTCTCCCGTGTACTTATTAGGATAATCCCTAATGCATATCATTCAGTTTATACTGGGGATAGTCAGAAGATAACTAAGTTTTCAACCATTGTCATTTTTTTCTTTTTTAATTTCACATTTGTAGCATATGCCTTCATTCCCAGCAATAGGACGTTTCGTGATAACACCCTAGCTGGACTACTATCATCAGGCAGTCGGGAGCTTTTAAACCTCATAGTGATATAGGACGTTTCGTGATAACGCCCTACTGCACTCAAATCATTGGTAGCTACAACCGACATATAGATAGTTCATCTTAATTTGGTATTCTTCTTTAACTTATATCCTTCCTATCACATTCAAACCTTCATATATTCACAGTACACATTCAAAAGTTAGGTACTAAGTTACTGCAATTATCTATAGAATAACCACTAGGATACTGAATGGATACAGTTTAAAATTTTCTGCTTCAATATCAAAGGCTTTACGTGAAGGAATTCATGTTACACAAATATATTTGGAATTACAATGCACTTACGGTTCACGTTGGTTATACACATCCAAATTGATCATTATATCTTCAAATCCATGAAATATATACCTTGTACAATTTATTTTAATCAACTAAATAATGCTCGAAAAAAATCGAAAACTAAAGGATTTATTGATACAAAATAAACATTAATTCCATTGCTAGACCAACGACTCCACTCCCCACTTACGAACTTACATTGTCCTCAATGTAAAGTGAGCGTAAATAAGTTGTTGGGAAAGCAATGGTGCACTAAAACAAGTCAAAACAAATACTCGGATGATATTAAAGGGTGGGTGGGTGGGTTAAAGTTATGACCTCCTCAATTCCATAGTATTTGAACTAATACATGTCACACATTATTTGAAATTTAAAACAGACTAGATCATGAAATGTAACGTATGGCAAAGTATTAACTCTGAGTCTTTTATACCCAGATCCTCAAGGGTTATTTCAAATCGTTCGAACAACCTAAGTCCAAGAAATGACGCATTTGAATTTTTCTCTTTTTTCTCCATCGGGATTTTCGGATAACCACCTAATCGTTCCCTTTTTAATGACATTCAAACATTCATCCTGAGACTTGGTGAAACAAAATGAAAATCAATCCGAAGTATTGGTAAAGTATCATCCAAAGTATGAGTAATTATTATATTTAACATTTTTACGGGCTGCCTCCCGGTAGCGCTTTTGGTTAACGTCGTTTGCTCGACAAACTTAAGCAACTAATATAATATACTAAACTAAATGGGATACTTTTAACAATTACTCACCAAAGCATGTAACAATTAAGCACACGAATCAACTAGAAATAAATGCTTAATGAGTAAATAGGAAGGATAGTACCCGTGATTTCACTATATTTATAGTCTATAGCTAGACTTTTCCTTGCTTCAGTTTTTTAATGCACAGGTGGTGGGTCATCCTCACGCACCGCATCTGTCTTTAATACCGGTCTCCAACATAGAGCAGACAATTTCCACCAATCCAAGCGATTCTTGACCTTTTCCTTTGATTTTCGAGCTTTGGGTTTGCGAGCTTTCATATTATTGCTGAAGTCATCTTCTTCAATTACCTGCGTGTTAGTACGATCCACAGCAAAAGGACACAAAGGGTCCACACAAGAACAAGATTCTAGTGTAGTGCATGGATATTTCAATGGAATGTAAATGTTAAAGACAACGCGCTCATCATTCACTCCCAAACTAAGCTCTCCCTTACGAACATCGATCAAAGGGGTATTAATAGTTAAGTGTCGAAAAGTGTCAAGAAAACGTGCATACTTCTTATCCAACTTCATCTTTTTCATTTCCTCTTTCGGGGAATGGGGGAGTAATTCAAGATCAATTAAAGTAGGGTTAGAATGTATACCTCCCTTACCCTTGTCGTTAAACGAAGATGGTAAAGCTTCCTGGAATGATTGTGCCTTTTGAGGACACTGTGTGTCATCATTCTGTACCTTTTTCTTCAAAATATGCACTGGATATGGTGCTGCACTATCAGATTGAGGGAGTAATTCTGATTCTGATTATTAGGTTGAGGTAAATTCTGATTAAGGTTTTGGCCATGCCCTTGAGCATGAGCAATCCCTTCTTCAGGTGTTTTACCAACGGTTTCGACCATTTTCGTAACTCGATTTGACAATTCTTGTGGAATAGAAAATATCGAATAGAAAATAACACGAAATCGATAAAAAAAACCACATTTTTTTTCTCTCGGTAATTACCGAATCCACTTGGTATTTACCGAGTGTATTTTTTATTTATTTTTATTTTTTTTTATTTGGTATCTTACCAATAGGTAGGTACCAACAAAAATAAACGAACCACGTTTACTTTCTACTATCGAAAATAGAAAATAACTCGAAATTGGTAGAAGAAGAAAATTGGTAACTAAAAGAAGGTAGATACCAACGGAAAATAAAAATAGAAATGTGATAAGAAGAGTGTTGACTTATCCTCGAGAATTTTGAGCTAATACAAGTAGAAACCATTCGAACACAATGAATTAGCGTCGTTTCCCCGGCAACGGCGCCAGAAAGCTGACGGACTGTTTCTAGGCTATCAATCCTTACCGGCAGTGTACCGGGTCAAATTGTAGTGCTAATCTGGTGAGTCAGGTCGTATCCTCAGGGAAATGAAGGCATAATTCAAAGTGTGGTTAAACACCAAGAAGCTATTATTAACTCGATCTAAGTCGCAGTTTTATCAGTTTTATCGGGTTAGATCGTTAGATTAGTTAGATGTTAGTAAAACAGTAAATATAATATATATATATATATATATAAGTACAGATATATATAGATATTTTTGGATCTAGCCAAGAATACGTTACTGAATTACGATCTCTTTTTAGTAGAAATAAATGAGACGAGATCTTTTCCTTGATGCAAGGAGGTCAATTATATATGAACCGGTGTACTCACTAAGCTAGACAACTCCTCCTCACACGAGCGTATGAAATTGTCATATGTCAAATTGTCATTAGTTTAATCTCCACAGTGCCCCATGCTAATCTCGGTTAGTCTGAACATGTACCGAGTACAAATCTACCCCGGATAAAAGAGGTTATTCCGTTTGTCAGACGGCCGATGTTATTCAAAAGGCTCCGGTTGTCAGGCGGATCGATTTAACTTTCCGGTGTTAGTTTCAATTAAACCGTTGATTTTAACATTATTACGATCTTGAGCACAAATTTAATAAGATTCATCTTTCCCAAGACAAATCTGCCCCCGGGTAGGAAATAGGATTCCGTTGTCACGTTTTCACTCGGCCATTTTTACCCTCCGGTTTTTCTACCTTTTTTCTCATATCCTAACTTCACCGTTTAGTTCGTCATTAGGTTACGATTCTGTTTATATTGATTAGCTATGTCAATATTAACGTTTCATTAAGCTCATGTAGAAAAAGATTCATTATAATTGGTTTTAATCATTATTACCAGAGTCGATCATCCATTTTACCAAAAAGATTAACTAATTCAGATTCATATCTTGGCTAGATATTACTACTACTAATATATATATATATATATATATATATATATATATATATATATATATATATATATATATATATATATATATATATATATATAGATAGAGATAATAAACATAATAACATTAGAAAATTACCGATTACAAGCTCTTTGAATCGGATCCTAATCCTCGTGAAAGTAACAACGGCTTCCGAGACAACAATCCTCGATAATAAATCCAAGCATTACAACGATACTACTCTATTTATTTATACACATAAACATATATATACATACATAGACATATGTATATATAAGGGCCCGAAAATAAAATAAAAGAAGATAGATTAAATATATATATATGGATGTATATATATATTTGGGGACGTGTGTGTGTGTGTATATATATAGATATATCTATATATATGTAAAGTGTTTACAAAACAAAAAAAAAGAAAAAAAAAGAAAGAAGGAACGAGAGGAGAAGAGGGGAAATGGAAGAAATGGGGAGGAGATGAGAAGAGAGGGGCAAAAGAAAGTGGTGGATTTGGGGAGGTATTTATTGGGGAGATATATATATATATATATATATATATATATATATATATATATATATATATATATATATATATATATATTACTATATATAATAAGAAAGCAAGTGAAGCTGGTGACGTGTCAATGGGAGGGAAATCTGCTGCTAATTTTTTTTTCCCCTACCTACTGTTTGGGCGCAGGAAATGATATATAATACCTGCCGCAATTTTTATTCCCCTACCTACTGTTCGGATGCAGGAAATGATATATAATTAGTATAGTAAGATATATAGATATAATATAGAATTTTTATTAGTGTTATTATACTCTTCTTGATATATATTAAAAGTCACAAAGAATGTCCCCCAAAAAAGGTGTGATGGATTATTTTATTGATGTGCCAAACAGATTTTAATTAATGTTAGTTACTGATATCTATGTAGGAACCTTTATTAAAAAGGTATGGATAATGTGGAAGAGGTGTGATCATGAGATAATCATGATTTTTAATAATATATTATGTATTATTATATAACTACGTAAGGTAGTAAAGACGTAAGGAAGGGAAATCTCTTGGGGTGTGGCCACGTAGGCCATTTTGGGAAAATATGGGGTTGCCATTTGTCATCTAATTGATAAACACACTTTATTTTTGCCAAAAGTTCATCCCTTTCTTTATTTTATTTATTTTCTTTTCTTTTCCATTTGTAAAAAAAAAAAAAAAAAAAAAAAACCCTTCCTGATTTATTTTCGGCCCCCTTTATATATATATATATATATATCTTATCCTTTTGCGTATAGATATTTTATACTGTATGCCTATGGTAGTTTTTTGGTGAGTCATCGATTCTTTTGTTTTGCGTATAGATATTTTATACTGTATGCCTATGGTAGTTTTTAGGTGAGTCATCGATTCTTTTTTGGCCCTCCGTACATTTATTATCCTATCCTTTTGTGTGTATATATTTTATATTGTGGGTCTACGCCGGACATATATATATATATATATATATATATATATATATATATATATATATATATATATATATCTATTATATATATATATATATGTCTATTTCTGTATGTCTATGTCGCTTTTCGGGAGAGTCGTCGATTTTTTGGTCGCCCTCCGCACGTTTATTATCCTATCCTTTTACGTATGTATATTTTATATTGTGGGTCTACGTCACGTTTATTATCCTATCCTTTTACGTATGTATATTTTATATTGTGGGTCTACGTCGGTATAAACCATTAAACGTCTATCTATTAGTTTTTGTGTTTATGTGTAGATAGTTTACCGGTTCGTGCCTGTGTGTTCCCCCCCCCCCCCCCCCCCCCCGGGTTTAAAAATTTACATGCTCGGTGGTTTATGTGTTGATAGTTTTTTCTTAAAATGCTATTCTTTCTTGTTAGCGTTTTTTTCCCTTCCGCTTTTAAAATTTTCGTCCTTTCACGGGGAAAAAGGATTTGCTTAAGTGGGAAAAAATTGTTTTGCTTTGTGATTAAAATATAAAGAATAGCTTAAATATTCACTGTATGCATGTTTGTGTAATTTACGACGGCGTAAAAGCCGAGTGATTTTTAAATATTTCTTCTACGTGTAGCCTTTGTTTATTTTACTCAACGCTTCTGTCGTAACAAGTGGTTCTTCTGTCGTAACAAGTGGTTGCCAATGAATAACTAAATCTATTCTTCAATCATGTGTGGCTACATCAAAAAATATGCATTACTATAGGATTTTATAATATGCATTGTGGTAGAAAATATATATAGCAACATTACGTGCATTATTACATTATATTACATTACATGCTATTATTACATTATATTACATTATATTATTAATGCATTATTTAATGTTTATTTTCCAAATATAACTTTAGTCCAACATTGATTTATGCCGCTCGTTTTATATACCGAAACAAACGCTTATTATTTGTTAGAGGTAAATATATTATTAATGTTGTATGAAACACAACACAAATGGGGGTTTTTGGGGCACGTGGATATTTTAGCTTAAGTTTGGGTGTGCCATGTGTCCCTTTAAACAAAAATACAGTGACATTTCACGATATCTTCTTCCGTTTCTACAAAAAAATCCATTAATTTATTGGTTAGGTTACTTTTCCATTTTCTGAATAATTAAAAAATGCGGCCTGCAGAGGGTTCCATTCCACCGACGCTGCTGGAAACGGGAAGGAAGCAGAGGATTTTTTACACATTATCTGGTGGGCTGATGCTATATCCGGTGGAATTTAGGGCGGTTTGGTCTTGCATGAGCCGGTTCATGTTGTTTGAGGCAAAAAATGATAGTGACGCCGTACAAAAAATATTTCTGGCTGATGAAAGATCTCTGTTGAACAGTGGAACTGTACCCAAATTGGAAGAGCTTACACCTTAAACAGTGGGTTTGTACCAAAGTTGGAAGGGATTACACCTTAAACAGTGGAATCGTACCAGAGTTGGGAGAAATTACACCTGCTACTGTCTATGCTGGCATGGGTTTGTACCTCAGATCTATATGAGCATGTATTGTTACATATTTGAATTCTATTGTCCAGTGTTTACTAATAATTTAGTCTAATAGTCTTCACACTGTTTTAACAAGCTTGTTATTGGCTTTAAATATCCCTCAAAGCTTCTCATAAACTCACTTTGCAAGTTAAGGTCCTTCTCATTCCCTCTCTTTTACCTACCGAAATTCACTGCATTTATTTCTTCAATTAATGCATGTTCCAGTGTATGGCTTTTTATGAATGATCTAGAGTTAGTGATAGCTTGGTTCCTTTGTCCTTTGCTCTTTATTGTTTCCCTTATTTTTATAGCTACAACAAATACTAAATGTACCCTTTTTCCATTTGTTTTGGTCTATGTACGAATATAGTTGTAGTCATTGATACATATTGTTGTCTTACGGTTTGCATAGTTTCGCCTTATTTACAAGAACATTTAAGATTCACGGAATTTGACGTTATATGCATATCTTTGTTTTTTTCGGACCTATTACTTACGGGAGCTTAAGCTACCATAAAGAGTGTCTTGCATGTTCTTACTTTCTTAATTTTTTTTAAGGGGTTTTGATCAGCTTCATACATCTTAAGATAAGGATTGTTGTGCATCCTCTGTGGGTGCAATGTTATTTTTAACCTGCAGAAAGGCTCCAGGATGATCATATGAAGAGTATTTTCCCCTGGCTGTATACTTTCTGGCTTGGGGTGTGCCATTTATGCAATTTATAGGCTTCAATATCATGTTGTGTAGAGTGTTTTCTGCCTTTAGTAATTGGATGGAACTTAAATGAAGAATTTTCCTTCTTGCTTTGCGGGTTTAATGTTGTTCTCCACATAAAAGAATGCTTCAGATTCATCGATACGGATCCAACTTTTGTTTGTATACAGCTTTGGGTGTGTGGTCTAGGATTTATGGTCTTTATCACCTGCACTGTCATGTAGTGTGTTACAATGTGTCCCAACTTGTGCTCATTTTTTCCCCTATGCTTGCTACAGTCTATGTCTCTTTGGTGGTATAGCTTTATCCCTTCTTGTCCATTGTGCTTTCTCTGACTTTTTGTTACGGTGTCCATTACATGGTTGTGACAGGATTGGAGGTCAAAGAAGCATAGAAAAAGATATTGCTCTGTTGCCTTGTTCACCTAATGGCTGTTCCTGTTCAGGTATGTTCATTCAAGCATTTCTCATTTGTGTATCGCTTTCGTCTTTGATTGTAGTATTATTGCATAACTTCTAGCCCGGTTTGTATACCTTTTCTTGGATTATGTATTAAGCAATAAGCGATTCAGTTATGTTGTTCCTTGAAATAGTTGCCTGCTTGAATTTTGTTCTTATTTTATAGGGTAATATAAGGTTTTTAGGTTCTATATTGTTCTTGGTTATTGTGTATAACAAACCATAAAAAAAAAGGCCTAGGAAAAAGGGCCATGTGTCACCTGTGGTCCGGTTAGTACCGGGTGCTCTTGTTTCTGCAAGTGTAGAAGCCAAAAAATATAGAAAACTGGCTATTTTGCGCTGGAAAGCAAAAAAGAAACCAAATAAAATTTCCACCCAAACAACTGGCAACTTTGAACATGCTAAAAAAGAGTATAGGCGCTTAGCGATTATTAGATGGAATGAAAAGAAAATGAAAAGAGGCATGGGAAAAAAACAACTTCTAGCTGGTTGTCTTGACCAACCAATATTTATGTCATGTGAAGTGAGTAAAACACCATCTCAGCAACTCTTAGGTTCGTCCACGTCCCAAAAACCAAAACATGCTTTACCAGGGACATGTTTGTTTCAGCCGCATTCTGCTCTTTTCACCCATGGTTTGGGACAAAGCACCAGACCTGCAGCTCAATTAGCTGATACGCCCGCTTTTAATTGCTCCAATTCCAGTGTTAGTTCCACCTTAGGGCCTATAGAAAAATTGCATGCCACCCGCGCTCGTAGAAAGGAAAAACCTTCAGCAGCTAAGGTTGGTAGAGAGCTACTTGACATTGTTGTTGAGACAGCAGATAAGCTCCAGGCAATGCCTCTCTGTAGATACTGCTTAGCTAAGAAAATAGTGCATGAGACAGAAAATTTCTGTTGTTCATCAGGTGATGTTGCTTTGTCTACAACCAAATTGCCCTCACCCCTTGTAGATCTGCTCACTGAAAAAACAGAAGCATCCATTAACTTTAGAGCATCAATCAGAACATACAATAATCATCTGGCTTTTACATCCTTCGGTGCGAAATATGATAAGCAGTTAGCATGTCGTAATAAAGGAATCTATACTTTTCGTGTTCAAGGTCAGGTGTACCATTTCATGGATGATCTTATAGGTACAGGTGATAAATGCAACAACTTGCAGTTCTACTTTCATGACACTGAATATGAGTTGTCAAACAGATTAGCTAAATGCCCCCGGATTTATGAAATGACCCTTGAGAAAATCTTAACAGTCCTTGTTGAAAATCCTTACGCAAGATTCTTTAGAGATTTACGCAAGACACCTAACCTTGCTGAGCTAGATGTTGTGCTATTTTGCAACCCTAAAATTGATCAAAGAATCTATAATAAGCCAATTGTCCCCCAAGTTGCTGGGATATTAGTTGATGGCACAGATAATCAACAACGAAGCATTAAAGTCTACACTCATAGTGGCCATTCACATCCAATACAATATTACTTTGGTTGCTATGATCCTCTTCAGTATCCTTTAATGTTTCCATATGGCCAGCTAGGGTGGCATCAAGGAATAAGTAGGACAGGGTTGAGAAATAACTCACGTAAACGAAAAAGAGATGACAAAAATACTATGTTGCTTGACCCATGTAATGCTGACAGTGCACAAGAATTGCTAGACCAAGAAAATGAAGCCTTGAATTCTATTGTTGCTAATGATCCTAACTATGTTTCGATAAGAGAGTATTACTGTTATAAGTTCCAGGTTAGACAGAATGATGAATCATACCTCTTACAGTTTGGTAGGCTTTTCCAGCAGTACGTTGTAGACATGTTTGTAAAACTTGAAACTCAAAGGTTAGACTATTTTAGAGCGCAACAAAAGAACATCAGGCAGGAATTCTTGCAAGAAATAGTTGATGCTGTGTCTGTCGGCGAAAACGATGCTGCCAAAATTGGCCAAAGGACTGTTTTGCCTGCATCGTTTACCGGTGGCCCTAGGCATATGAGGAAAAAATACTTAGATGCAATGTCGTTGGTGCGTAAGTTTGGCAAGCCTGATATATTTTTGACCATGACATGTAATTCTAATTGGCCAGAAATTAAAGAAGTTCTAAATAAAGGTGAAGAAGCTCAAAATCGTCCTGATTTAGTAGCTAGAATATTTAGAGCAAAACCTGAAGAAATAAAAATAGACCTTTTCAAAAAAAATATCTTTGGTAAAGTTGCTGCCTACACATATGTTATCGAATTTCAAAAGAGAGGTTTACCACATGCTCATTTTCTACTCATTCTAAAGCCGCATTATAAAATATATCGGCCTGAAGAATTTGATAAGCTGGTTTCAGCGGAGTTGCCCAATGAAAAGCTTCATCCGCATTTGTATAAATTGGTTGTTAAGCACATGCTTCATGGGCCATGTGGTTCATTAAACCCCACAAATGTTTGCATGAAAAAAACAGGCTTATGTAGGAACTCATATCCAAAGAATTTCTGTCATGAAACCATGGTAAGCTCAGATTCATACCCAATTTATAAAAGGGAAAATAATGGTGTCCGGGTGAAAGTTAGGAATGCATGGTTAGACAACAGATGGGTTGTCCCATACAACCCCTATTTACTTGCAAAATATGACTGCCATATTAATGTTGAGATTTGTTCTATTGTAAAAGCAGTTAAATACATATATAAATACATATGTAAAGGAAGTGATAGAATACTGTTTAACATATCAGACCAGTCCTCTAACTCAGAAATAAATGAAATCGAACAATACCAATCCGCCCGATGGATATCTCCGCCTGAGGCTTCATGGCGAATCTTCAGGTTCTCTTTGGGCGATATGAAACCAGCTGTTATTCAGCTGCAAGTGCACTTGGAAAACTACCAGCCTATAAATTTTAATCACAAGCACAAGCTAGATAATGTACTAAATAATCCATTGAATAAAAAAACTATGCTTACAGAATTCTTCCTTATGAATAGAATAAATCCACATGCCAAACAAAAGAAACACACTTATGGGGAATTCCCGGATTCTTTTGTTTGGGAAACCGATAGGAAAAGGTGGAAGGTACGGAGTAGAGGCAATCCAGTAGGGCGTATTGTGACTGTAAATCCAATTGAGGGTGAACGCTACTACTTAAAGTTGCTCTTGTCAAAGGTAAGAGGTCCTACGTCTTTTGACGACTTAAAACATTTCCGGGGTCAGGTTTTTGAGTCATATCATGATTCAGCTTTGGCTCGTGGCTTTTTAGAAGAAGATAGTAGCCAAGAAAATTGCCTACATGAAGCAGCCATGTATCATATGCCCTATGAACTTCGCCGTTTATTTGCCACACTATTGGTTTATTGTTCCCCAAAAGACCCTTTAAAGCTTTGGGAACAATTTCAGGTCCCTATGTCAGAAGACATAGCAAAACAGCCACATTTATCTAAAGACAAAATTAAACAAATCGCATTACAACAAATTAATACTTTCTTGCAATCAATGGGTAAAGACATAGGCTCGTTTAACCTAATACCAGCTGGTATGAATAGAAATAAATTTGAGGATTCAACAAAAGAACTTAGGTGTGAGCAGAATATCATTGTTTCTGAAGCTGATATAAATTCCAGAAAGTTGTTTAATTTAGAGCAGGAGCTGGCCTTTGGAAAAATTACTACAGCCATATACAAAAATAGACCAGAATGTTTCTTCATTGATGGTCCTGGTGGGACAGGAAAAACCTTCCTGTACAGGGCGTTGCTTGCTGATGTCCGTGTCAAAGGACATATTGCATTAGCAACTGCTACATCCGGTATAGCGGCCTCACTATTACCGGGAGGCGAACCCCGCTCATTCTAGATTTAAGATACCCATAGACCTTGAACCGGGATCTACATGTAGAATAAGTAAACAAACTTCCTTGGCACAGATGATTAGAGAATCTAAATTAATTATATGGGACGAGGCTCCAATGTCTAAGAGAATTGCAATAGAAGCTCTTGATGACTTATTAAAAGACCTTATGAATAGCGCACAAGTATTTGGGGGTAAAGTTGTTGTGTTGGGTGGTGATTTTAGACAAATTCTACCAGTTGTCCAACAAGGCACTAAGTCTGAAACAATTGATGCATGCTTAATACGATCAGATTTATGGCCTAGGTTAACCAAGCTTAAACTTATTCACAACATGCGTGCGCGTCTTGATCCTACTTTCACTAGCTTTTTACTTGCAAATCGGTGAAGGCCGACATCAAGACCATGAGAGTCAAACTGTAGACTTACCTCCTGATATTGTTATAGAACACCAAAAAACTGACAATGGTTTAGACCTGCTTATTAATAAAGTGTTCCCAGGTTTTGAAGCATCTAATGATCATGAAAATTGTTATATTAACAAGGCCATCCTTACAACAAAAAATGTATTCGCAGATGAGATTAATGAACAGCTGATTCAGCAATTTCCAGGGGTTGAGACTGAATATATAAGCTTTGATCAAACATTGAATCCAGATGACCAGGGCCATTATGAGGATATGCTAAATAGTTTGACTCCTAATGGGTTACCACCGCACAAATTAATTCTGAAGCCTAATGTACCAATAATTTTGCTGAGGAATCTAGACCCATCTGAAGGATTATGTAATGGTACACGCCTAATTTGCAAACAGCTCGATAAAAATGTGATACATGCAGAAATAGCAATAGGGGACCATGCTCGTAAACCTGTTTTTATACATAGAATCCCATTGAGCCCTACCAATGGAGAATTTACACCAATACCTTACAAAAGAGTACAGTTTCCAATTAGGCTATGTTTTGCAATGACAATAAATAAATCACAGGGTCAGACTTTAGATTATGTAGGTGTGTATCTGAAAGAGCCCGTATTCTCGCACGGGCAGCTTTATGTGGCCTAATCACGTGCAAAAACCTCATGTTCTGTTAAAGTGTTTATTGCCCCTACCTTTTTTAAGGGTGAAAAAACAAACACAACAAAAAATATTGTGTACAAAGAAGTATTAATGAACTAGCCACAACATTTTTCTGATATAGCAATAAATAAACACTCGCCTATTGATGATGGATTTTAGTGTTTCATGCTTGCACTTTGTTATTATGCCATGATAGCGAACAATGATACAGCTTCCTTTCTTCTATGACATTAAAACAGCACAAGAACCGCCCGCTTTCTGAAGCGCTTCAGATTACCGCTGGCTCCAATGATTGGACTGTCTTAGTTCAGTGCCTGTATAAATCCAAGCAAAAGATCTCTCAGAATGGCTCTGACTATAAAAACTTTCTCTTCTCTGACATGAAGGTATGTAGCTATTTTCCTGCAATGCAGTGTTTTAATCATTCCGATTATGAATAAACCACGGGAATTTAGCAGTTTCCAACAGTCTCTGTAGTTGATCTTTAGGCTTTTTTATAGAGCTAAAGTGCTTACAGTTAAAATGCTTATTGTTCTCCATTGTTTTGTACTTTTCGTCTGGCTTCATGTCTGGTTCCCATCTTTGCCCCTACTACTAAATTGTATCTGGTTTTTCCTCCTTCTTGGTTGTATAGGTCAACATCTTGTTTTTAAGGCAACCTATATATGCTATAATAGCTTGGTTGAATTGAATGAGTAACAATGACGCATCATGTTTCTTTCTAAACATTTTGTTTTTGGTTAATCACACAGTAGTGAAAAAACTTTAGGGTGCTGGCTTCTCATAATGACTTGAAATTTTTGATATTTAATACATATAAAACTGTTTGATGCCTTACATCATGTTTTTGAAACATGTGTTAACAGAATTAATTTCTATAGGTGAAAAAAAATGCCTCATTCTGATGTGTACGGTTTTTTTGGGTTCCCGCGCATCAATCTACAAATCTGAATATGCATGGTTTTTTCAGCTATCTTCGCATGCTTACTAAAAATGTTCTTTTCCCCATCATTCTAGGGAACACTGATAGGTGCAGTGACCTATGACAGAGCGGTTGCAAAGTTTAGCCGGATACTGCAGCCATATAAAAGGTACTTCATATCCAATGCTGGGGTTAGGGATGCAGATCCAAGATATCAGGTGGGAGATTATGCCTACACTTGGACTCTGTATGGTAGGACTCAAGTGGACGCCTTCAACGAACCTATTCCTGCTGACTTGCCATGTCAATTCAACTTTATAAAGTTTGAGGACATGTACAAGTATGCTGACTCTGAGACTCCCGTTGGTAAGTAAAAATTCTACAGTTTTTTCCCTTTATGTTCCCCTTCAGGCTCTTGGTCTCTCCATTGAGTGAGCATGATTTAACAAATACAGATTTCTGTTCATTGTTCCTTACTTTATTTCTCTTTACTGATTCTCATTTTTCCCACAGCATTTAGGGCATTGGTTGTGTCTTCAAATCTGATTCCTGATGCTACAAACGATTCTGTTTGGGATTACATTGTAATCAACAATGAGTAAGTATTAACTTATAAACCTTTTGATGCATGTATGATCAATGCTTTCACATTTTCCATGTGATATATACTCATTCTGTTTCCTTTTACCAAAGGAAAAGAATGATGACATTACGCTTGTGGACTGACGTATTGGACAACGAGGAGTACAGCATTTCTTCAAGATTTCCACAGCCAACGATCATTGCTGGTGTAAACGTGAAAATCACTACACATCATGGTATTTTTCCCTTTCCACCGCTGAATATTGAACCTGAAGAAAAATTATTTGATGTTGTAGCACAGCTGACTCTTTATATTTGCTGAAGGTCTATCTATAACAACCAAGAAGAATTCCTTCTTCCTTCATGACCCACCTTATCCAAAGGCTGACCCATTGCATGCTTGGTATATTGCTATTCCTTTTTGAATACTATAAATAATTATCTGAATAATCCAGTAATTTAAACAGTCTTTGGTTTGCTTACTTTTGCCATCTTGGTTTTCTCTGCTAAACAGGTGCACCAGAAATGCTGAAGAAATAAAAAAACTTGTGGATGCAGAAGCTTACTTGGACATTAGCAGGCTTCTTCCTCCACCAAGCAACGAAATCATTGTCCCAGTGAGAGACTTCGAATTAAATCAAGCTTTGGTATGTACATGAATAGGCTAACTGTTGTCGATTGCTTCTAAACCATTTACTTATAGTTATTCTCCCCTTTATACATGTAATAGGTTAAGGTTGGTTGGGTCTCAACCACTATACATCTGCTTCCTGCACAAGAAAAGCTTTGGTATCCTGCTTGCCATAACTTTGGTAAGAGCTTTGAGGCACCAATAGGCTGGAATACCACATGTACAAGCTGCAGCAAATCAACACAAATTCAACCCCGGTATTTACTTTACCCAACTGTTACTATAAGAACTTCATGCCTACCACTAACATTTTCCATTCATCAAATGCAGCTGCCACATTGGTGTTTTCCTTAATGATGAAACCGGTACCCTAACAGCTACGCTGTTTTCTCCGGATGCGGAGAAGCTAACCAAGTTCACAGGGGCAGAAATTCAACAAGCAGCTGCTAGGGTAAGCATCTTTTTTCAGGTTACTATTGTCCATTCATAACATGTTCCTTGTGATTTGCTACTGCACACTTCTGGAAAACAGACCGTTCACTTTGTTTCCTTTTTCCCCTTATCTTTCTACCTTCACTTTACATCATTTATACATGTGATTTTATCTCCCTTCTGTAGAATGCTCCCTTGAACGATGAAATTGAAAGAAGGATCAACAAGAAGCACATGTCAATACGCTTTGTGAAAGCGACTTGAGAAAACATTCCGAGGAAATGCAGAAACAAGCTACCCTATTGTGAAACTGTATACTGAAGAAGAAATTGCATCATCAAAGACCCCTAAAATTATTGAAGCTGGCTCTTCTTCACCCCATGTCGACTCATCAGCTCCTGCCTCTCAGATTGATGGAACAGAGACGCAATTTTTCAGCCCCAACACAAAGTTGACTATTGAGGAAATTGGCAATGCAGCTGGAATTGTAGGGACAAGTTCTGCAGCCTCTTCCAGTCCCAAGAGAACTCTTCTATTCACTGATATGTCTAATGATAAGCTTGATGCAGTCTTGCCCCCACCTTTTCCAAGTTCAGCTGATGCTGGAAACACATCATCCACAGGTTCTGGAATTCATGAAAGCCCAGGGAAGAAGGTTAAAGGGAAGGAGACTGAAAACATATGATCCCCGAGATCGTAAATGATCCAGCTATATGCAACCTTGGTAATAATAAATGTGCTATAACCTTTTGTGCTTTTGTTTCGGGCAAGGGTTGGTTTACATATTAGAACCATTAGCTTTTGGGTGCAACATAGCTAATGGCTTTATAATATGAAACCTAAAACTCTTGCACCAGTTAATTATGTTCCCGACTTTTGATTTTCACCCGGTAACATTCAAATGTACAAGCTGGTCATCTCATGCTTCTGGAAGATGCATGTTTTGGTATGCATTTTGTAACAGGTTTTGTAAAGCACTCCAAGGTCCTTGTAATATAAATCCCTCGCTATGTTATTAATATGGTCATTTATGTCTCTGTCATACGTCCTATAATATCATTATAATGTTTATGATTCCTTATATCAATACAGTATACCATAAACCAAAAATTACCAATTTCATATTCCATGACTTTTAAACCTTTAAATATAATGGCTCAATGGGCAGCCGTGCCTTGCACGGCTCTAACCACCCTAGTATATATATATTATAAGAGCACATGGGAGAATATTTGCCATCATTCAAGTAACATGCACCAAATTGGGCAAAAAATCTGCATTTTTCCGGCGTGCGCCGCTAAAGGGCCGGTTTGCGCCGGTAAAAGCTCTTTTGCGACGTTTGACGATTTATAAAGATTCTTCACAGCTGTTTGGTAAAACGACCATAACTTGAGTTGTAGACCTGCGATTGACATGATTCAAAATGCGTTGGAAAGCTCATTTGAAGATCAAAAACTTTCATGAAGAAGTCTTCTCCATAAAATGCCTCTAAGTTGGGTCAAATGTCTGTCGTAGATATTTTACGGTAGAAGCATTCAGGACAATTGATCCGTTTGAACTTGTTAGCTTATGGCACATTCTTCCATCCATCAAAATACATCTTTTTAGGCCTCAAAACATGTCGTTACGTGGAATATTTTGATGTCCTTGGGCTCCAAGTATGGCCTTGGGTTCCAAGTAATCCTTCTTCAGTCAGGCAAAACTCCCGTCTTGTTATCCAGTCTTTAGTTCTGTCTCCGTAGTAAATCTTATCTTTCTTACCTGAATACAAGGAAACGAACCGCGAGTAAATCTGACAATAAAAGTTCGTAAACTGCGTTGAATTTTACTGACTCTTTTTAGGTTAATATTACAGTCTTTAGTTATAATATTTTTAGTTTTAACATAATAGTGAAAAATAAAACGTTTATAAAATATAGTAATTTTTATCATATTTTTATCACATATCACTAAACCGGTATAAAACCTAGTAAAATACAATAATTTATATAATAATTACTACTTATACCTTTAGATAAAAATTAGTAATTATGACTTGATTTGATGCATAAATGCTCAAAACGGTATCAGAAATGGGGTGAAATGTTATAATAATGAGTGTTAATTTATCTCTCATCAGTCCCTACTTGGATGGAAGACATCATTAATAGCTATAACGGGGATAATTGGGTATCTGAAAAGGTGAGGGCTCTGCTTATTGATCCCAATGCTTTGGCTGATTTTTCCTTGCATCAAGAGGTTCTTAAATTTAAAGGGAAGATCTGTATTGGTAGCAATGGTGAGTTAAGGGAACAAATTTTGCATCAATTACATATAGGGCCAGTGGAAGGACACTCAGTCATCAATGCATGTTATAGAAGGGTGAGTGGGATGTTCTTCTGGCCTGGTATAAGGAGAGACGTGCAGCAGATGGTCAATGCCTGCCTTACTTGTCAAAAGTGCAAAGATTCTCATGAGCCATAATCTGGATTGTTGCAACCATTGCAAATTCCAACACAAGCTTGGCAACGTATAGGTATGGACTTCATTGAAGGATTACCAACATCTGATGGTAAGTAAACTATACTTGTAGTAGTTGATAGGCTTACTAAATATAGCCATTTTATTGCCTTACCCCCACACTACAAGACTGAGGATATAGCTGAACTTTTCTTTAATCAAGTATACAAGTACCATGGGCTACCAAATGACATTGTATCAGACAGAGATAAAGTGTTCACTAGTAGTTTTTGGAAGCACCTTATGAGGTTAGCTAGGGTGAAACTCTCTTTATCTTCTGCCTATCACCCTCAATCAGATGGGCAGACAGAAAGAGTTAATCAATGTTTGGAAATGTTCCTTAGGTGCATATGTTTTGTTAGGCCTAAGTTGTGGAACAGATGGTTGACATTAGCTGAGTACTGGTACAATTGCAACTATCATACTGCCTTAAACATGTCCCCTTTTGAAGCTCTTTATGGTTACACGAAGTTTTGGTGATCCTCAATTTACTAAGGTGAATGAATTCTTGAAGCACAAACATGTTATGTCTAAAGAGATGAAAGATCAATTGAATTTTGCTCAAGATAGAATGAAGTATTTTGCTGATAAAAGGAGAAAGGGAAATGAGTATTCAGTTGGTGATTTGGTGTTCTTAAAGTTACATCCATATAGGAAACAATATGTGGCATTAAGAAGACATGTGAAGCTATCTGCTAGATATTTTGTTCCCTACAATATTGTGGAGAAGGTAAGTCATGTTGCCTACAAATTGTTGATGCCTAACAACTCGCAGATACATCATGTTTTCCATATCTCAATGTTAAAGAAATACAAAGCTATGAATGCCAAGGTAGCTGATTCTCCACCTATTACTACATCAGATGGGTAACTGGTGGTATATCCATAACAAATACTGGATATAAGGACAATTAAAAGAGGCAATGCACCTATAGTTCTATGGAGGATGAAATGGATCAACTTGGATGAGGATTTGGCTACTTGGGAAGATGCTACACACACATTAGAGCTCAATTCCCAAAATTTCCTTTGCCTTGAGGACAAGGACAATCACAAGATGGGGGAGATGTCATGAAATGGGATTAAATAAATTAATTAATTAAATTATGTTTTAGTTTATTTACAGTTTTACCCTTTTATAGGAATCGAACTAGCCTAGTGGTGAAAGGTGCATTGCATTACCTGGAGATCCATGGTTCGATCCCTATTGCTGTTCAAAAAAAAATGTTTTACCCTTTTCTGTACCGTAGTGGGTAAATGGGTTGTTATGCTGAAATGTGAAGGGGGGGGGGGGAAGATTCTTGTTGCAATCCGTTAGTTGTTGGGAAGGAGGTATAAGTAGTAGATCTGAGCTAGATTGATGTATTGATTGTATGAATTATTCTGTTTCTTCCTCAATATCACCATTCTGTCTCCTTCATCCCAGATTTCTTCTTTATTCTTCACCTCTTTCTGGTTATTTTGCCTTTTAATTCATAAATTAAAGCTCCATATCGTAACAGTATGAGGCAACAAAATGAAATAATAAATAGCAGCAACAGCAGCATCAGCTAGAGATATGCCCTTAATTTGCGAACATAAACCAATCAGTTGGAAAGACAAGCAACCATTACGAGTGACGGAGCATAAATACATCAATTCTAAACATTAGAAATTGCAAAATTCACCAAAAAAGGGTCGGGATTGGCGAAAAATGAAGGAGCCTCGTTAATATTGACATTTGACAAACTGCTAGATTTCTATTAAACATTACATAAACGAACATTTCACGAATCAAATATCAAGCTGATCATGAGCGGCTCGGATTGTTTGGACCCCTGTCATATCCCTATACTTCAGCATTTATATAAAGACTTTTGTGACACTGTATTAGTACAAATTTTTTTATATTGGATTACAAAGCTCTAAGATATTTAATCTAAAAGTAATTAGCCCACCAATTAAAAGGGCCGGGCTTTTTGTCCTCCAACATCAGTCCTGGACAAACTGTATTTTCAATTTACTAGTCTTCCATGTTTGATGGATTAGAATACCTAATCAATAGTCAATATATATAAAATATAATTTTAAGAGTTAGAGTGTGACTGAAAATATAATTTTCAATTTACTAGTCTTCCATGTTTGATGAAATGATTTTTTTGTTTTATCACATAGTTTAGAAATAGGTAATGCGGGAATCTAATGTGTTACTGTTAGAAATAGATTTTTTTCTCTCTCCAAAAGAAATTCACAGACAACATCACTCGATAGACAATCCAGGAATGGACTGAAAACACGGAAGGCAAGCTAACAACAGGAACCGACAACACACCAGGTAAACACACGACAACAACACACCACTCCAACGTAATGTGCTTTTTTAAACTATCCACCTTCAAATGCGCAGGTGCCACTACTTCCATCCAGAAAGAAGCAGAGATATGCACCCAAAAACCAAACCCAAAGAACAGAGTTTGTCTCACTCCACACACACCGAGAAAGACAACAGTCCAACAAAAAGGACACAAACAGGTGCAACCACTGACAACACCTTGCCTTCTGACACGACCTCCAGCCCCATGAAGAAACTGAAGTTAGAGTCCCCGGAAAAGAACTAAAACTCAGGTGTAAATGTACCCACATCACGTCTGCCAAACAATGTAGCTTTTGTCCAGCCCTTAAAGTATGTAACCCAGAAGCGAACTTTTTGCACGCTCTGTAATTATTTTGGTACCACTAGGCAAAAATCACCCCAAAAAATCATAAGCTATGTAACCTAGCACAGAACATGGAGTCTTTTGTAACAACTTTTGTGCACCTTCTGTAAGTACTTTGTTGTTAACTAGGTACAAAACCTTCTACAATGCAAATATAACTAAGTTATGTAATAGTAGCCCCACAACTACCTACTTCATCTACATAAAAATGCTCACTAACATCCAACATAACACTCAGGACATACACACGTAATAATACTGACCGGAAAATACAGAGCCGAGGGCAAAAACGTGCAGCGCACGTTGCCGGCACTAGTGAACCTAATAATTCTTTAACATCTTCAAGTTTAGATAGTCGCTTATCTCTACAGACTTCTCCGATACGGTGACTCGGGTTACGATTATTCATTTTCTCCTTGTACAGAAACGGTACATACCACATACGGTGAGTAGAATCCTCACACGTAGCGGATTAGATTAGATCCAGTTGTTGTAGTCGGATTAGAGTATTCACGGTGGATACTGTAAAATGATGTTTTTTTTTAAAACTAAAATCATTCAGGTGTACATGAATCTATTTGTAACAGAATCTCTACTTAGATCTGTGAAATTCGAAAAGAATTTAAATATTGCAGTATATTTACTACCCACAATACAGATTCTCTATTCACTTTATGTATAGTAAAAAGATGCCGATGCATTCCACTCTGAATACAAATCCAGTAAAACAGTGAAAAAGGGTGTTTATATATGGAGAATATAGGGTTTTGACATTTTTGGTCACTCATCTTTTAGCTTTGCCTCTAATATTCCTTATTTTCTTGAATGATACTTTTGATCCCCTAACTTTGAGGATTTTGACACTTTTGATCCTTTGTCTTTTTAAATGACACTTTTGAGCCCCTAACTTTGGGGTTTTTGACACCTTTGGTCCCCTCATGTTTTAGTTTTGTCTCTGAAATACTCCTTATTTTAAAGACCAAAAGTGGCAAAAAAAAAAAAACCCTAAAATTAGGGCTAAAAAGAGTCAAAACCCCAAAATTAGGGACCAAAAATGCCAACCGTTAAAGTTAGAGGATCAAAAGTGTCATTCAGAAAGATAAATGGTATTTCAGAGACAAAGTTAGAAAACGAGAAACCAAAAGTGTCAAAACCCTGTATAATATTTGTATCTATTATTATTTTTGATTGGTATTGTATCTATTATAAGGAATTGATAACAATACAAGCGCTTTATACATCAATAAACCGACACGGCGACACCACATTGAATCTTTTTTCTTGCTCACAAAATGATAAACAAAAATAAACCGACACGGCGACACCACATTGAATCTTTTTTCTTGCTCACAAAATGATAAACAAAAATAAAAACAAAATAGAAATATGAAGAATGTTACAAGTTAGGAATTCTCTGCATTCTCGCAGGCACAAATAATATTTTTTTTCGACAGGGCATGACTTTAATATTGAATATTATACAATGCATTCTATTATTCTTGGGTTTCAATAAATAAGTAATTGCATGCGAATCAAGTCGATATCTTATCATAAAAATGGAATCCTCACGCACTTAATATATAGTTTCTATGTCATATGCTACAAAGATTATCGAATGCTTGTAATTGACATTGACATTAATCGATTACCTAGAAGACATGTGTGCTATATGATGAAGAAGTTGAAATAAAGAATGCATATCTCATTTTTATGCAAGCTAAAAAAAGGGAAGAGTTTGGTGTTGATTTCTTAATTTAGTGGTTAAGCTCACTTGTATTTTCGTCATTGATATATCCTTTATCCCTTTAGATTAGCCACATCCCTAGCCTAACGTTACAAGCTTTGAAGTCCTACCTGACCTTATTCAGCCTTGATACGACCTTGATTAGTGGAGATGATTATGAAGTATATGTCTATGTGTAACTGCATTCGCCATGCTTTTATAATCAGAGCCGGTTACATGTTTATGATTGCGAAGCTATGGACAAACACACATATCATTTTTGCAATGCCATAGAAGGTGGTTCGGGTATACTTGTCTATTGATTCTTACCCTTTGATGCTATAATTTCTTGTATGATTGCAATGTTGACTCCATGTTCAGTTTTTTAAATCGCTTGATTTGCTAAACATGCAACAAAAGATATAAAATGTCATTGGTTCCGGACCATCAAATCATACTTATGATCGAACAATCTTAATATACATATCTAAAATTACAAATGTACTTGCACATAATTTTTCATATACTTTCTAACATTTTTTTTCCCGGGAAACGAAAGATATATATTAATCAAAGAGAAACAGAGTACAAAAACAAAAGGGGGCAAGTCAAGGGGGGTTCGAGCCATCTCTTCAAGCTGAGAAGAAGAACTAACCCACGGAGGGAAGCTTCCAGTCCAAAAGGCTGGAAGAACAAGGGATTTAGCAAATTTGGCGACATTGTGACTAATAATATTTAGTTTCCTACTAAAGTAGACAAGTTTACAATCAACAAAACAAGACAAAAGGAGTTGGATATCCTGCACAATAGGAGCAACTTCTGAGGAGAGAGCAGAGGCACCATAAACCATATTTACAAGGACTGAACAATCGGTTTTAAGTAGCAGTCTACTCCAACCTTTATCTTTTGCCACACTGAGAGCCCAACGAACTACTTCTGCTTCACATCTCAAAGCTGAGCCAATGTAGGAAAAAGGCCTGCCCCAGATTTCCACAAGGTTATAGTTGGGATCAAATACCGCAGCACCTCCTCCAGCATGTGATAAGTTGTTGGACCAGGCTGCATCTGTATGAATAATAATATCAAGATGATTTCCAAAAGAAGATGAGGTGCAAGAGGTATTAGGCAAAACATTAGGGTCAACATGACGATCTGCATCACCAGAATTTGCAGCCAAATAGTCGTAAAAGTCTTTAATAGATTTTGTTGCAATGTACCTGGCATCCTCTAAGTTTCTGTTGAAGATCCAATTATTTATGGATTTCCATATATTCCAATAAAGAAATATTGATTTCTCCGCCAAAATATTATCTGTACTTTTATCATGAGCAATGAAAGACCACCAGGAAGTGAAATTAAAGTAAGGATCATGAAAATAATCCCAGGAAAAAGGAGAATGCGACCAAACATCTTTAGCTCTTGGGCATGAGACTAGAATATGCTTCACAGTTTCATGCAAAGCACCACAAAAACAGCAAGCATTATTAATTTTGAAAGTAGGGAGTCTTTTAGCAATGTTATCCCTACACGGCAAAATGTTTTTAAGGCATTTCCAAAGAAAGTGCTTAAGGTTGTTTGGAATGTTGAGTGACCAGATATATTTCCAAAATTTATCACACGATTCACCATTAGGGAGAAGACCAGAAGTAGAAATAGCATTGGGAACAACCTCAGTCAAAATACCAGGATTAAGTTTATTGAAAAACAAGTTATAAGCCGATTTCAAAGAAAAGGTGCCATTTTGAGATGCTTTCCAAAAAACTGTATCCTCTTTATTATAATGGCTAAGAGGCAGAGAGAGAATCTGATTAGCATCAATAGGCCAAAAGATGGAATTTATTTTTTCTTTGTCCCAACCGTTTTCAGAAATAAGGTTTTTAACCCAAAAAAGAGCAGGTGTATTTACAGGAGGTGTAAGAGGTTTCATTTTGGGGTTATTGGGGATCCAGTTGTCCTCCCAGATTTTAACAGAAACACCATTACCAATGGACCACAAAATGCCCTCTTTGAAAATTGGCAAGGCAGCCAAAATGCCTTTCCAGAAAGCAGAGCAATTAGAGGGAGAGGAGGAGTCCAAAATAGAGCAAAAAGGAAAGTAGACAGACTTTAAAGCTTTGGAGACCAAAAGGTTGGGATTCTTAATAAACCTCCAAATCTGTCTTGCAAGATAGGCCATGTTTTAAAGCCTCAAAATCTCTAAAACCTAGACCCCCAGACCCTTGACAAACACAAAGTTTCTTCCTGCTAAGCCAATGAAAGCCCTTGCTGGATGAATCTTTTCCCCACCAAAAGTTAGCCATCAAGCTAGAGATTTCATTACAAAGGTTTTTAGGGAGTATAAACACAGACATAGGATAGGAGGCAAGCATAGTTAGGACAGACTTAAGCAAAACTTCCTTGCCTCCCTGACTAAGGAGGTTATTTTTCCAAGATGATAATTTCATAGAAATTTTGTTTTTGATATACAAAAAGGCCTCGCTTTTTGACATACCAATCAAGAGAGGGAGGCCAAGATATTTGGTATGGGAGGCTAAGGAAATACCAGAAAAAATACTGAGGATACTATTCTTAAGATTAAAGTTTGTTGCAACTGATTTGCTGATGATAGCCTGATTTTATGCTCAGCCGATCAGATACAGGCTAAAAATCTCCAAAATGTCATTGCTACTTTTGAAGTAAATGTCTTTTCACCCAACCCCAAATGTCTTATTGCACTATCCGTTCTTGTCTTTAGGTACACGCCTACATTCTGGCCGTAAATCAGTCCGAATGTTTGATATTATACTTACTCGTTTATGGTCAGGATCTTCTGGAGATATTCTGCATTTTTTTCGTTTATAATACTTCTGACCCATAAGTGGTCAGGATCTTCGGAGTATTCTGACCGACTTATGGTCAGGAAGAATCTGAACCCTAAGATTGCTACAAATGTTCATGGACATGGAGATAAACGAATAAAAAACATCATTCCTACCCGTATTAGGCTCGGAAAATAAGTTAAAACATACTACCTCCGTCCCTAAATATAAGGCATATTAACATTTTAATTTTGTCCCTAATTATAAGTCACTTGAGAAAACCAATACATCATTAATTACAACTTTCAAATCTTTTTCCTATTCTACCTTTATATTAAAATCAGTGAACACGTTAAACCTTTGGCCAATTTCAACTTTTAATAGCCTTTTCATTTCTCCTAGATATTATCCCCTCCTAAGACAACTTCCCAAATGCAAAGAAAAACTCATCGGCTCCCGTTATTAAGCTTTGGAATGAGTGACAAGCCTTATTATCAATCAATAACATAAATGCTTATACGCCTAAGTAAATAAAGGGTATTTTAGTCCATACAGTATGAAAAAGGACACATTTATTTGTCTTCTTAATTTGTGTGCAAACCTCTTACACGCTTTATATTTAGGGACGGAGGTAGTACTATATATCAAGTAGAATAATGCCCAACTTCGGACTAATTAAGTGTCAGAATGATATGTGATAAAAATTTGCAAACAAAGCCCACTCTCACCATGAGAAGTGTAAAACAAAAATAAGTGTGAAAAGATAGTCCCCTTTTGAATCTTGCTCAGGTCAGCATGTTAATCTTCAAAAGTCAATAGTGATTGCCACGTGTCAAATACTTCAGTCATTTTGACAATAGTATAAGACTATCTCCAGTCATAAACCTTTTAAAAGGTTTATCATCCCTCCACTTCATCACCTTATAAACCTTTTCTTCTACAATCATAAACCTTTTAAAAAAACCTTATAGCATGGATCAACTACACATAAACTTTTTTCTACACCACAAAAAATAAATAAATAAATAAAAAATAAAGTTATGAACAGGCTTGTATATACAAACCTATTCCCGAAAACCTTTCCAATACTTATAAACCTTTTTGTAAAGGTTTTTGGCAAAAGAAAAAAACCCTTTCACTTACCCCATTGGAGATAGTCTAAGTGAAAGAAATGACCGACCGAGAATTACGAGTCTTGAATTGAATTTTAAAATTTTCACCTTTTCCGAACAAGAAACTAACGGAGTTGTCATTCCGACGATGTTACTAAATCGGCTGAGGAAGAGTGCAAACGCAGTGTAATCATCAAGATTTTCGCTGACAAAACAGTTAATTTCAAAGGGGTCGAGAATGTCCTGAAGCTTATCTGGGATTTCACGCATGGATTCAAACTCAAATTCATAGGATCAAATTGTTTTCAAGTCTTTTTTAATAAATAGCAACAACAACAGCATCATCAGCATCTAGTACCTCCATGGGAGCAACAGCAGCATCAGCTAGAGATATGCCCTTAATTTGCGAAAATAAATGCTTTACCCTTTTCTGTACCGTTGTGGATAAATGGGTTGTTATGCTGAAATGTGAAAAGGGGGGGGGGGGGGGATTCTTGTTGCAATCCGTTAGTTGTTGGGAAGGAGGTATAAGGAGTAGATCTGAGCTAGATTGATGTATTGATTGTATGAATTATTCTGTTTCTTCCTCAATATCACCATTCTGTCTCCATCATCCCAGATTTCTTCTTTATTCTTCACCTCTTTCTGGTTATTTTGCCTTTTAATTCATAAATTAAAGCTCCATATCGTAACAGTATGAGGCAACAAAATGAAATAATAAATAGCAGCAACAGCTAGAGATATGCCCTTAATTTGCGAAAATAAACCAATCAATTGGAAAAACAAGCAACCATTACGAGTGACGGAGCATAAATACATCAATTCTAAACATAAACAATTGTAAAATTCACCAAAAAAGGGTCGGGATTGGCGAAAAATGAAGGAGGCTCGTTAATATTGACATTTGACAAACTGCTAGATTTCTGTTAAACATTACATAAACGAACATTTCACGAATCAAATATCAAGCTGATCATGAGCGGCTCGGATTGTTTAGACCCCTGTCATATCCCTATACATCAGCATTTATATAAAGACTTTTGTGACTCTGTATTAGTACAAATTTTTTTATATTGGATTACAAACCTCTAAGATATTTAATCTAAATGTAATTAGCCCACCAATTAAAAGGGCCGGGCTTTTTGTCCTCCAACATCAGTCCTCGACAAACCGTATTTTCAATTTACTAGTCTTCCATGTTTGATGGATTAGAATACCTAATCAATAGTCAATATATATAATATATAATTTTAAGAGTTAGAGTGTGACTGAAAATATAATTTTCAATTTACTATTCTTCCATGTTTGATGAAATGATTTTTTTGTTTTATCACATAGTTTAGAAATAGGTAATGCGGGGATCTAATGTGTTACTGTTAGATTTTTTCTCTCTCCAATGAGAGCCTTTTCTCTCTCTTTCTGAGAGTACCATCATTCCAGACCAAGATCCTCTCAAGTAACTTAAGGGTAAAGTTAGTGTTTTTACGTATAATGAACTAAACTACGTAGTTTTGGAAAAAGTTAATCAATGGCTAGATGTTTTACACTTTTGGGGTGTGTGGTTGGATCATGCATACTTGAGAGAATATTTCCTCAAGTTACTTGAGAGGATCCTATTCCCCGTCATTCCACCGCCCAAAACTGTTCATCTTCTTTATCTATCCTCTATCCCCCATTGCATGTCATCTTTTCTTTTCTGCTGATACTCTCCAATCTTTTACCCCCCTTATAGCTTCTTTCCGCTTTACGGTCCTACTCTTTTCGTTATGGATGACAGTCTTGAATTGAATTTAAAAAAATTCACCTTTTCCGACCAAGAAACTAACGGAGTTGTCATTCCAGACGATCTTACTAAATCGGCTGAGGAAGAGTGCAAACGCAGTGTAATCATCAAGATTTTCGCCGACAAAACAGTTAATTTCAAAGGGGTCGAGAATGTCCTGAAGCTTATCTGGGATTTCACGCATGGATTCAAACTCAAATTCATAGGATCAAATCGTTTTCAAGTCTTTTTTAATCAAGCAAAGGATGTGGATAGTGTTATTGCTGGCTGCCCATGGTCTTTTAGCAACTATTTTATGGTGGTTAAGCGATGGTCTCGGGGGTATTGAAACAGATAGCCAAGCTTTAAATTCGGGGCCAGTCGATCTGGATCCAACTCTGGAACTTAACTTCTGATTGTTGTACCCTGGGAGTAGCCAAACACATTTGCATGTCATTTGGTAAAGTTCTCTCTGCAAAATTCCCTCACTCTAATGGCATGCAAGGTGATTTTATTCGATGCCTAGTTGAAATTGACATTTCTAAGACTTTACTTGGTGGTATTTTCACTATCAAAGGGGGTACGTAGTAGAATATGGGTGGACTTTAAATACGAGAATCTGGAATCCGAAGACATCACTATGGGATTTGCTAGAGTCCACACTCACCTACCAACACAGGACCTACGCCGATCGAGGCTATAAAGAAGGCCATGTCCAAGCCACTTGCAAGTTAACGACGATGACAAGAGAGTATACATATATATGAAATATATAGCCACATGCCCTGTCAGCTCAGCTCCTTTTAATTTGTTTTCGGTGTGGATCTTTTTGATCATATATTGATATTCTTTTGGTGTTATTATATAGGCTTGAAAATTCATTGATTTCAAGTGAGTGTCAGTTAGTTTTATAGTAGTAGCTAGGTTCATCATATAATATAGTATAATGTTTTGAGCCCAAAATGTTGGATCCTAAAACAATCATTCTTTTAGGATAATATTCTACCTGATGATTTATGGGTTGCTGCTGCATTAGCTAAGCTTTGGCGAAGCAAGTAGTCCCAAAGGAAAGCATAATAGAGGATGAATGATAATCAGCCTTGTTTGTTTGTTTGTTTAATAACTTCACAATATGTTAACATAATAATCCTTTACTAATTCGTGGTATTTTCACTACCAAATCGATCAGACTTCTGAGATGAAACCTCTGTTTCATTCATCTTTTAGTTATTTCCATGATACGAATTCGGTCTTCTGATTACATTCTGAAATTTGCAGGTATCTGTGTGAAGGTTCTATTGTCAGTTTTCACAGCATTTGGGTATGCTGGTCAGTCATTTCTTTCACTTATGCTTCCAATGTGTGCCTTATTCCTCTATTCTGAACCTTTTCGGCCTTGCATGAGTGTTTCTTTTGGGACTTGCTGGATTCTTCGACTCAAATTTGGGTCTGTTGGGGTGTGGCTTTGTGAATGGTGTTTCAGGGCTTCTATGACTGTGTCTGTGTGGGTTGTTTTGGGTGTTAGCATCTTGCTACTTGTACTGTGCATGTGTGTGCTTTAGGATTTAGTCTCATAAAATTACATATTTATCATTGTTTTTCATTACACAAGTTTAACTATCTTCATTGTCCATTCTGACTTTGGTAAACTAGATGATGTTGGAGTATATTGTACGTTGAGATCATAATATAATAAAAATAATGATAATGTAATCGTTCTAACATAATAAATATCATAATATGCTATGACAATATAAGCCACCTGATGTGACAGTGTGATGTCACTTTAAATAAATGTTTTATTATGAGATATCTGATATCACATAATGTTATGATATTTATATTATGTTAATTCAGTCATTTTGACAATAGCATCAATAACACAATAACACACATCCAAAAGCTTCAATTAGTTGAAAAACTTAAATAAAATAAAGGAGATTTCTTTTTTGGTAGTACTGTCACACGGCATGCATATGCACGTCTTTTGATATAAATGATAAATATTGTATGTAAGAACATCTACATTTTCAACTTCACATAGATGTATCTACACCGGCCAGATGTAACACACGATATTCTTTTGCATCCATCACTGATTGTATTGGTGGATGTAACAAAATATAGGAAATCTTTTTTTGCGTAGTACATTTACACGGTAACGATATGCTTATTTGATATGTTTTTTACATATAAGCTATAAATACGTACAATCATCTACATTTTTATGTTCAAATAGGCCATTCTAACAGTGGCGGTCCAGGAAAAAAGTCTAGTAAGCAAAAACATGTAGTAAAATTTCAGTGAGCACAAACTGATAAAAATGTGAAAAATAACAAACTAACCAAGTTTTGATCCTCTATCTATAGGCTAGATGATAAAGAATCTCAACAGTTGATCGATCTAGAAGTAATGTTTTACTAAGAAATGTACGACATAATGCGTATACAAAATATTGTATGGATCTATCTACACCGTACAGATGTAGTACCTTAATTTTGTATGGATCTGTACTGTCATTGATTTTTTTCAGTGGAGGTAACAAAGTACTGAAAATCTTTTTGTACGTAATACACATACAATACGGATAGGCTATGAACCAGAAAACTATCATGTTTTAGACGTAAATGATAAATACATGAATTTTTATATTCAGATATACTCCCTCCGTCTCGTAATATAAGTCCATTTAGCTTTTTGGCTTTGTCTCACAATATAAGGCTTTCTCACATTCCAATTGCATTGTTTTCGGTTTCATACAAAACAATGAAATATTATTAGTCACTTTCAAAATCCAGCATTGTATTTTACATTGAAAACTTAAAAAACAATTAATTTATTAATTTTCTTAAATTATGTGTAAATCCCGTATTTGTTTGCACCGTATTACCCGAAAATCTCACACAATCGTGACGCGGCCCACAAAATCCCAGACACAGTATACTATTGCACGAATATTCATCATAACCTATACGCCTTGTGGCACAATGTGTGTCCTCCATACTTGTTATTGTTAGATAACTCCCAACAGTTAAAATTTTTGAAAGCAGACATTTCTTCTTAAAAAAATACATCATAAAATAATGTCAATAATTAAATAAATAATAGGTGAAGTATATTAGTAACTCTTTTGAAATATTATTGTTAGGCGATTTACTGGGTTTTATAGTAATCCGGTAATGGCAGATCGTAGGCACTCGTGGGATTTTCTACGCCGTATGTTCTTCCTACCCTAAAAAAAATTAGAAGAAGAAGAAATGTAAATGAACAAATAAATAACGTAAAATTGTAAAAAATATATATATATGATAACAATAGTAGATGCCGGCATGAAGATCACCGGTGAAGAAGAGGTGATGGCCACCGTACTAACATGCGGAGGTAGACGTGGACGGTTCCGGTGCCAAATCCGGTTCGGACCCGCCGGTTCCCGGGTCCAACCCGGCGGTTCCACGGGTCCACGGAAACGGCGGTTCCACGGTTCCTACCCGGTTCTAGGTTCCATTGGACCCGGCCCGGCCCGGAACCGGCCATAAAACCGGCGGTTGAACCGGCCGGAACCGGCCCGGAGGACCTGAACCGGCGGTTCTGTATATATATAATCAAAATTTTTGATTTTATTTTATTTTTTCCTTCAAAATTTGCCCAAGATTCCAAATTCCAGTTTGACCAACGGTTGGCAACGGATATATAATCAAAATTTTTGATTTTATTTTATTTTATTTTAAATTATCACACACTCATTACACTATAAATACATATCCATTTCATCACTTTTTACCCACAATTCTTTTCTATCTCTCATATTCTAACTCACATATTATAATATTATCTACCATTATAATATATTTCGGATAGTGATTTGAAGTTGTTCTGAATAAATTCGTTTACTTTATCACATTCGAAATATATTATTTAGCAATGTCAATCATTGTGTCTGCTTTTCATTATTTTTTTCGAAAAGAAAATGTTACTGATGAAACTACCGGGGAAGTGAATCATTCAAAATTTAAGGTTGTTTGTAACGTTTGTGAAAAAACGTATCATTACGAGCGTGGAATCGGGCTTGGTTCTTATATGCGACATTTACGAATAAGGCATTCCGAGGAATATAAAAATTATATGCATGATGCGCGGATACGTCGAGACGGGTAGCCGGGTAGGATGTGACATGTAACAACGTCAACATGCACGTTATGAAAAATCGATGTAATATCAATGTTGAATGTTGCTTGTTGTAGTGTTTTGTTGTATTAATTTAGTTTTATCAATGTAACCGTTATGTAGAATAATCGGTATCCATCATTTATGTTTAATTTATCCATCATTTATTGTATTGTAATAAATTAATGTAATCGAAAATGGTCGTTATAATGAATGTTAAAAGTTAATCCATGTTATTTTTCTTTATTTTCTTAGCAATTGTTTCATTTAGTAAATGGTGTTGTTAATTAATGTATAAAATATACCATAAAATGTTGCTTTTTAGTTTTTACTAGTGCCACAACATACTAATATATTTCTTATTATTATTACTTTTTGACCGAAATATATCGTAACACTTTGACTAATCAAATAATCAAATACTACTACTATTTAAATTATTGTGACAAGGAAGAGCACAAATTTAAATTAAATTTAAATGCTACACTTTGACTAATCAAATTAAATTTAAATGTTACAAAATATTAATAAACTACATCCTACTCATTTATTCGAATAAAATAGGTTCAGTAGGTCCAGAAAACTATAATCTTTAACCTTATGAAATTAAATATTATATATAGATTGGTTGAAATTAAATATTATACAAGCCGTGTGTTTTTTTAAACATACTTATGAAATTAAATATTATATATAGTTTAATAACCAATTAGAATTTATTATTAATTTTAACGTAAGTTATACAAATTTTGTAAAAACAAATTGATTTTTTTGGAACCGGGATTGGAACCGTGATTGGAACCGTGATCGGAACCGTAATCGAAACCGTGATCTGAACCGTCTGACCCGGGAACCGCCGAGACCCGGAACCGGACCGGGGAACCGCCAAACCCGCCGGTTCCTGGGAACCGGCGGAACCGGCTAGAAAATGGAACCGGCGGTTCCGGTTCCATTTTGGATCCGGAACCGGTCACGTCTATGCGGAGGAGAGTCTTCTGCCACCTTGAGCTCTGATACCAATAACAGAAAAATGAAGAATTTACTATTTGGTATTAACTCATATGATTGACATTGATTACAACACACACATTTATACTACTACACCATTATTGTCTATCTTATCCATTTTAACAAACTATCTAGGTGTCACACACACTAGATAGAGGTGGCACACATGCACACATTAGGTAATTACATACTTATATCTCTTCAAATGATAATGATATATAAGTTCAAATAATAATGATATATAAGGAACCTTTTTGTACTCATGGTTATATATAGTGTGTATAATTAACCCATGATGAGTTTTAATGCATATATATCACCTATACATTAATTAGCTTTTGTCAAAACGGCAAAAGATTTAGTATCACTATTAAACCATAACATTTCTTTGTTTTCATTTATCTGAATCACTTTATTAATGTATTTTACAATATGCTATTGATGATATTCAAAAATACCCTCAATGTGTATTGATCGGCTAAGGTAGACGATGCTTCAAGGATGCTCTGAGCGTTCCGTATTCTCGAGCCACGAACACTGCAAAAAGGTCTCGGGACAGTGGGAGTTTTTCTTAGGGAGTCTTTCCGACGCTCAAATTATTATTTGAGGTTAACCTTAAGATTAACCTACAGTAACAATAAAGAGAAGGAATGTGTCTTGACCCATGTATTACGAGCCTTGGGACCTGCCAAATGTCTTGGTGTCGAGATCAAAGCAATCCATGTCTAATGAGAGAGGTCTAGAACTTGTAAGTGACCATAAGGAATATCCTAGGACCATAATTAGCCCAAACTCGTAGAAGGTCTTTATTGAGTTGTCAATCCTCATGGCCGACTTCGTAAGGTCAGTGAGTCTATCTATATATATAGCGATTAAGGGATCATAAATTGATGAGGCCACCACGATTCTAAAATCGAGCCCACCAAGGACTTCAATATGACATATCTATGTTCGAACCCTCCCGATTTGTGTCACCTATCAATAGCAAATATTCTTACCGATCTATCATAAGTTAAAAACCATCACGGCTATTTATAAATCAACAATTACATAACTTGTATACGAAAGGTACATCAAAACTTGAATTTTTTTGTTACGTCTTGCATTTTTTATTATGCTTTGCCTCGTGATACGTTTTACGACATCTCTACGATAGCTTGCTACGATTTTGTTGTATCGTACTCGGTGAAATTTCGTTATGCATTGTAACATTACTCTTTGTATAAGAAATAAAACCAACTCACGGGTAACTTCTCATAGTCCAATAAAAAAGAATACAATTTTTAGGTAAAAAAAAGTACATTTTTCCGGAAAAGAAATATTTTTCTATATACAAATTCGGTTAACGTAATACCCAAACCGCCTTTGAATAAGCGGGCCCCACAACACGTATAATCTCTCTCTCACACCTTCGCACACAACGAAACAAGGCTCCAGCGGCAAAATTTTGCGGCCTACTTTACGTACTATACATACACTACATCACTAACACATTCTTCATTATTTTCCCCATTTTGAAATTCGATGAATCTTCATTCTCTTGTTTGCGTAGATTTCACGAAAACCCGATTCGGTTCGATTTCGGTTGTATGTACATTCTCCGTTTTCCTTTTTGATTTTTGGTTTATGCTTTGGATTTTTGTTCATGATTAAGCTTGCGTAGATTTTTGTTTTCTCTTGTATATTCTCTCGTTTTCCTTTTCGGATGTTTGATTACAAGAAGAAATACTCTTGTAAGAAGTGGTTTTCTTGCTAATCGAACATGCTTTCAAGCAATTAGTTGAATAATCTACAGTTTTATTGCACAGATTTATATGCTTTCTGCTGTAGATTTAGAGATTTCGTTGTTCTTATTTGGTTTATGTAGTTGAAACTTGAAACAAAGATCCGTTTTCTATTTATCAAGAAACAAAGCTCCGTCGGTTTTTATTCGTGTAGTATGATTTCGTTCCATGGATTTAGCCCTTTTTCTGGTTTCTGGAATTGAAGAAAGTAACATTTCCCGTACGAAATTTGTTAAAGTGAACACGGATTGGGAAAAAGGTGATTCGTATATTGATAAATCACAAGTATTTATAGTTACAATGACCTATACCACCAAACCCTATTACACGATGTTACAATAATACCCTTAATATGAATCATACACGATACACGCCAATACTCCCCCTCAAGTGGGAGCGTGTAAGTCACAAACGCCCAACTTGCGCAATAAAAAACTAAATCGTTGACGACCAAGAGCCTTGGTTAAAACATCGGCGAGTTGAAACCCTGTAGGAACATGAGAGGTTGTCAAAGTGCCGGATAAGATCTCGTCACGAACAAAGTGACAATCAACTTCAATATGTTTCGTGCGGTCGTGGAAAACAGGATTCTTGGCGATATGAAGCGCAGACTGGCTGTCACAAAAGAGCTTCATAGGTTTAGAATGGGAAACGCCAAGAGAAGAAAGCAATGACTTCAACCATTTTAATTCACATGTAGCTACGGCCATGGCACGATATTCTGCCTCAGCGGAAGAGCGAGACACCGTAGGTTGCTTTTTTTCTTTGTCTTCCAAGATACCGGAGAACAACCAAGAAACACCAAATAACCGGTGACAGATCGTCGAGTCAAGGGACATGCGGCCCAGTCACTATCACAAAAAGCGGTCAAGGACAAGTCATCCACAGGACGAAGCAGTATACCCTGGCCGGGAGAGCCCTTCAAAAAACGAAGAGTACGAATGGCAGCATCCCAGTGAGCTTCCTGTGGATCACTCAGAAACTGGGCCAGAATATGAACGGAATAGCTCAGCTCAGGGCGAGTAACAGACAAGTAAACCAGACGACCCACAAGTCGGCGATACTGATCAGGATCCGCATAAGGAGAGCCCTTAGCAGAGGCAAGGCGATGATTCTGCTCCATGGGAGTGTCAATGGGCTTACACCCCAACATCCCAGCCTCAGTCAAAATGTCCAACGCATATTTCCGTTGAGAGAGAAAGATACCCTTTGGACTCCGGGCCACTTCGATACCCAGAAAATACTTCAGAGTGCCCAAATCCTTCATGTGGAAACAAGAACCCAAATAAGTCTTCAACCGGAAGATCGCTGCCGAAGATGAGCCAGCAATAATTAAGTCCTCAACATAGATAAGAACATGTAAGGAGACACCATCCCGAAGGTAGCTGAAGACGGAATAATCAGCATAAGATTGCTTGAAACCAAAATGTTTCAAGGCAGAAGTCAACTTGGCAAACCACCGGCGAGGAGCTTGCTTCAAACCGTATAACGACTTACGCAAACCGGCAAACCTTACCGGGGGCGAAGCATGATAACCGGGAGGAAGCCGCATATAGACTTCCCTCGTCCAAATCGCCGTGAAGGAAAGCATTGTGAACATCCATTTGATGTAACTCCCAGTTGCGAGCCGCAGCAACAGAGAGAAGAACACGAATAGTACCCATCTTAGCCACAGGTGCAAAAGTCTCATTGTAGTCGATCCCTTCTATCTGGCGATTACCACGAACAACGAGCCGAGCTTTGAGACGCTCCACTTCACCGGTGGAAGTATATTTAATTTTATAAATCCACCACAACCGATAGCATGTTTTCCGGGAGGAAGGACTTCCAAAGTCCAAGTATTATTCCGCTCCAAAGCGTTAATTTCGTCGACCATAGCTTGCGCCAACCGGGGATACGGACGACCTCACGAAAAGAAGCCGGTTCATGATCTTTGGTGATAGGCCGCCAAAAAACACTTGTGGCGAACGAAAATTGTTTATAATCAACATAACAAGCTATGTCAAGGGGCTTACCTGAGGAATCTGCCGAAGACGAAGAAGCAGGTAATGGGGTGGGGTCTTCAGCTAAGTGAGCCATAGTATGAGTAACATAATCACGGAGCTTGAGTGATGGAGTCTTGACTCGGTGACCACGGCCCAAAACAATATCGGTGGAAGTACTCGTGTCTTGACCGGTAGCAGGAATGTCAGCACTCCCCCTTAATTCAGAGGAGGGGGTCGGATCATTAACAGGGGCAACGGGTGGATCAACCACAGGAACCGAGGTAGTAGGAGGCTCAGAAGGGCTCTCATCATCATCATCCCATAGGATAGGCTGACTAAAATATTTTTCGCATTGAAGGCGAGCAGGGTCGGGAAGGGTATCAATATAAGGGAACTTATCTTCAAAAAATATCACATCGCGGCTCGTAAAAAAATCACGAGAAACAAGGTCATAAAGCCTCCAACCCTTTTGACCAAACGGATAGCCAACAAAAATACATTGGCGAGAACGAGATTCAAACTTATCATTGTTTTTAGGACGCACCGTAGCATAGCATAAACACCCAAAAACACGAATATTATCATACGTAGGGGGTCGGCCATATAAGCATTCAAACGGGGTTTTACCATTTAGAACCCGAGTAGGAGTAATGTTGATGAGGTGAACTGCGGTAAGGACACACTCGCCCCAAAAAAACTTAGGTAATTTGGCTTGAAACCGTAGGGCGCGAGCAACATTTAGAATGTGGCGATGCTTACGTTCTACCCGACCATTTTGTTGAGCAGTATCGACACAAGAAGTCTGAAGTAATATGCCCTTAGTCTCAAGGAAAGGATGCAAACTTAAAAACTCTTGACCATTATCGCTCCGAAAACATTTAATACGCTTATTAAATTGTCGTTTAACCATGTGGTAAAATATTTCAATGAGGTGTTTGACCTCAGACTTTGCAACCATCAAATAAACCCACGTGGTTCTAGAAAAATCATCGACAAGCGTAAGGAAAAAACGAGCGTCACAACTAGACGGAACACGATAAGGACCCCAAATATCACAATGAACCAAATCAAATATTGCCAAAGCCTTATTAGAACTCAAGGGAAAAGAGTTGCGGGGCTGTTTACTCATAAAACAAACGTGACAGTCAACATCACAAGTATTATTGGAACTACGAGTGCCAGAAAATAAAGATACGACAGTCATCGAAGGATGACCCAAACGACGATGCCACAAAGTACTCGTGTCGGTAGTTGTGACCTTATGAGCGTGAACTTGAGGTGAACGAACCGGCCGAAAGTGATACACCCCATTACACTGCACCCCCGCTCCAATCAGATTCTTCAAAGTACGTACGGTCCAGAATAAGACACAGTTTATTAGTGAAAATAACAATATATCCGTATATCTCTAGCAAATGTGTAACAGACAGCAAGTTACACTTAAGATCGGGAACATAAAGGACATCCTCCAAAAGAATATCCTCGCTTAATTTAACATTGCCTATTTTAGTGGCAACCGACTTCTTACCGTTAGGTAGTCCAACCATAGATGATATATTACGTAAATTGCTGAACAAAGAGAGATTACCGGACATATGATTCGACGCGCCGGTATCAATGATCCAATCAAAAAACATACCAGACAATTTTTCCGATGACGAGGTCTTCACATTTTTCAAAGCCGAGAGAAGCTGGGTCCATTGATCATCGGACAAGGTTGGAACACGATCATGATCAGCCATAGACTGCTCATTCGAATGAGAAGAACTTGCAGCACCTGCAAATGGACGGCCTGAAGTCCTACCGCCACGACCACCGCGATGCGATGAGCGGCCACCCCGATTGCCATTGCCACGACCACCACGGGAAGGAGATGAATTAGAGGCATTGTAGAGAGGATGCCACTCCGGATAACCGATCAACTCGAAACACTGATCTTTCAGATGTCCCGGCTTATCGCAATTCGAACACCGCCGGTTATCATCTCCGGCAGACCTGTGAGAGCGGCGAGAACCGCCATTGCCGGCCCCTTGTGCTGCGAAACCAACAGCTTCGGGCCGGGGAGAATCATGAGCCTCGGAAACAACCTGTTTTCGTTCCTCAGAAATAATTTTTGCGTACGCAACATTCAATGAAGGGATGGGACCCATCATTAATAGCGTAGAAACGCAGCTACCAAATTTGGTTGAATCTAAACCCATACAAAATTGATGAAGGATTTCGTTGTCATGAAGTTTACCGTAAGCGGCGGCTGCACCACAGGTACAGGCCGGAGGAGGGTTGATGGCAGCCAGATCATCTTGAAGACGGCGGAGATCAGCATAGTAGACAGCTACCGGACGGCCACGCTGTTTGCAGGCAGCAATCTGTGATTTTAACTCCAAGATTCTTGGACCGTTTGCTAGAGAATACCGAGCCCGCAAGTCGTCCCACGGCTCTCTTTGACATGATCGGGAAACCGGACCGTTGATCGAATCGAAACATCAAGGGTATTGACAATCCAAGCAACCAACATGGAATTGACAATACCCATTGATCAAAATCAGGGGATTTACTATCGGGAACTTCGATAGTACCATCGATAAAGCCAAGTTTATTCTTGGCACGCAGATTATTGCGTAAGGAGCGTGACCATTCCTCAAAATTATCCCCCTTCAGCATGATCGGGCTAATGACCGCCCCTGTTCCTTCACTTGGATGCAAGTAATATGCAGAAAAAGGTTCATAACGGGAGGTTGCACCTTTATCACCCATGGAGATGGTGAACTACTGAAGAAGAAGATGCACTCGTGGGAGGGGAAGAAACCCTAAAAAAAACGACGGCCACAGGAGGAGAAAAAAAGAAAAAAAAATTTAATCTCTCAAAGAGAGAGTCTCTGATACCATGTTAAAGTGAACACGGATTGGGAAAAAGGTGATTCGTATATTGATATATCACAAGTATTTATAGTTACAATGACCTATACCACCAAACCCTATTACACGATGTTACAATAATACCCTTAATATGAATCATACACGATACACGCCAATAAAATTGTTCACCTAATTTTAAATGAGATGAAGTTCATCAAATTTTAAAACAACATGCGAATCTTCCGTATATTCATCTTCAAGATTTAATTTCGAACATTTAGAGATGAATTTATTGTTCTTTAATTTACAGATTGCTAATTTGCACATGCTGCACACTCTCTCTCTAGTATGAAATGAACTGGGTAATATTGCTTTTGTTAGTATCTTTTTCAGGAAAACCAGTACACAAAAGACAGAGATCAGAGCCGTCAAATGGGCACAGTTGCAGCCCGTGGATCATCTGGTAGTTCGAGATGGGCCAATAACAAGGCTCCAAAGGAAGCGGTTAAGAGAAGCTATGAACAACCTGGTGATAGAGACTTATTCGGAGTTCGGAGAGGCCGTGGAGACGACTGAGGCGCCAATAGTGACACTCCTTAGTGCTGTTGGACGCCAAGAAGATTATATTCGAAATTGATTAAGTATCAGACTTATTTTATTTTGATTATTCAGCTTTTGGTTTGATTATTATTTAATAAAGGTCCTTGGACCTAGGTAGGCTATGGAAGCCCACATATGTGGCGCATATTTTCTAGGTTTTTCTAGTGGGATTTTCTCCCACATTGCTTTTTAGTTTCTAGTTCTTTTGGTTGTAAGCCTATATAAGACAAACACTATCTTTTCATTCTGTACACAATTATTTTATGAGAAACCAAATTATTGAGTTTTACTCAACCAAGTCATAAGGCTTGAATATCACTTGCGAGTGAGAATTTTCTTCGTCGTAGAAAGTTCACCCCTTTAAGAATTTACCAGCATCGTGAGCATTTGTTGGGCGTTCTTACCTACGATCTTGATTGGATTATCGAGGTCTAGGATCATTAGCTCGTCATTGTTCCCCCTAGTTACTTCCTGGGCAAAACATCGGATATGATTCCAACCGGAATCACTTCAGTTGGTAGCAGAGCTCAGCAACTTCGGTGAGCAAATATCCCTTTTTATTTTTTTGTTTTCCTTTATTCCGTATTATTCCAAAAAAAAAAAAAAAAATCCGTTGTTCTTTTTCAGTCGCCCCCCCCCCCCCCCCCCCCCAAGAACACAAGCAATCTTCATTCACCAACCCGGAAAATCCTTTGTATCTTCAAACCTTCAACCTTCAACCCTAAGAACCCTAATTTTCCAGACACCATTTTTGTATCAGTTTGTTCCCTAACCAAAACACCTTCAACCGACCTGAAATTTTTACCAGACCTAAATCACCCAGTTATCTACAATTTATCTCTTGACCCCATCTCGTAATTCCCATCCGATCATATTCAAAACTGCCCCACATTAGAGATCGTCCTGTCAGAAATCATGCAGCCGTAGATCCGTTTCCAATTTCAATTTGAAGGGGATAATCAACTCAAAATCCCATAAAAATTTGTGGTCTTGTAGGAAACTCTCTGATCTACAACTTTTATGTTTTGAGTTTTCCCAGATTCGGCTTGGTTCGGCCCCAATCTGCATCGTAAGTCACTGCTAACAATCTGGAAATTTTTGACAGATTGTGACAGTTGTTAGAATACGATTGTTTGGTTGACCTATGCATGTCCAAAAATTCTGATTTTTTGATATCATCTAGATAACTCATTCTTCAACGAGTTTGCTCTTTATTGTCAGTTGAAATTATGCTTTTTTTGGGCTGCACGTGCCAATAAGTGCAGAGTTTAATTTCTGGACGGAATCTGTGTTTTGCTCGTTCTTCTGATTTGTTCATTCGGTTGATTCCTGAATGCGAGTGAGTGAAACACGAGAGTTGTGAGGATATATATATTATTTTGGTCATGGATTACAACATATTTTATTCACATTGTCTTATTCGGGATAAGGAATATGAGTTCTGCATTGATCACGATGAAGAGACGACTTTAGTTAGTAATGTGGTGGTTAAAGAGTTGGACTTGCTGTCGTATAGGCATCCTCGTCCTTATTACGTTCATACTAGAAGTAATCGGGTTCAGGTTACAAGACAAGCATGGGTTCCCGTTGAACTTAACGGTTATAAATCTGACATGTTATGTGACGTGTTTCCAATGAGAGGTGAATCTATAGTTTTCGGGCAGGCATGGTTAAGTGAGTATAAAGTCAGGTATAATTCGTCCCGTACTTGGTATTCATTTTATGGTATGGGCAAGAAGTATGTCCTTGACACGAGACGTGGATTAGTTGTTGAGGAGGTACATGATCAGAACTTCACCACCACCTCCACCGCCACCTCCTCCTCCACCACCTCCACCGCCACTACATCCACCAGTAACACCGCTGCACCGCCACCTCCTCCACCACTACATCCACCTCCACCGCCACCTCCTCCACCGCCACCACCACTACATCCACCAGATAATCCGGAAGAAGAAGGAGATATCTGTGCCATTTGTCAATCCGCTTTATATTATCCGCAAACAATCAGACGATGCCATCACACTTACTGTGCAGACTGCATTTACGATTTGGCTAGGGCTATGAGACCTGCACCCAACTGTCCATTGTGAATAAGGCCTATCGATACCACTTTCTCAACTTATTATGGTGACATTTCGTTTAGTGAAGAACAGTGGGACAAATTTTGGCAGATGTTGGCTGATGGGTCGGTGCTTACGGACAACCTAGACCTTCCTATGGAAATGCAGTATTGCATGTTGACCAAGACACTGCATTTGTGATTTTTCACTTTTTTTCTTTTGTATTTAATTTCAAAAAGTCATTGATACACAAAAAGTCACCCTATCAAGTTGTTCAGCAGTGTCTTGGTCAACATGCAATACTGCATTTCCATAGGAAGGTCTGGGTTGTCCGTAAGCACCGACCCATCAGCCAACATCTGCCAAAAGTTGTCCCACTGTTCTTCACTAAACGAAATGTCACCATAATAAGTTGAGAAAGTGGTATCGATAGGCCTTATGCACAATGGACAGTTGGGTGAAGGTCTCATAGCCCTGGCCAAATCGTAAATGCAGTCTACACAGTAAGTGTGATGGCATCGTCTGATTGTTTGCGGATAATATAAAGCGGATTGACAAATGGCACAGATATCTCCTTCTTCCGGATTATCTGGTGGATGTAGTGGTGGCAGTGGAGGAGGAGGTGGCGGTGGAGAAGGAGGTGGCGGTGGAGGTGGATGTAGTGGTGGAGGAGGTGTTGGATGAGGTGGCGGTGCAGCGGTGTTACTGGTGGATGTAGTGGCGGTGGAGGTGGTGGTGGAGGAGGTGGCGGTGGAGGTGGTGGTGAAGTTCTGATCATCAGCCAAAGTAAAGACTCTGATTGCACAGACTGATGTTTCACCTCGTGATATGGGGTAATTGGACTGTAACTTCTTCATCTATTTCTGCATTTAATGGCATTCATAACCAATCATTAGATATTAAGAACAAATAATTTAATGCAATTAATGATAGCAGAAATATTAAATGAAAACACCATTTCTTTTGGGTAAGAACAAGGATTAGCCAACATAAACACTGTTTTGTCCCTTCCAACATAAACAGGATTTACTCACTGTTTTACATAGAAGTGAGTAAATACTAAATAACTTGATGATCATAATATTCAATTTAGTTTGTAAAGTCTAATGCACCATTTAATATTATTAATACAATGATCATAATATTCAAAAAAATATTGGATAAACACTAAATTAGCTATAAGATGAAGGTAAAACATAATAAACCTTATGTTGATATTTTAAAATGCTTCTTATTTAGTTATAAAGTTTATTAGTTTAAAACGACTAACCCGTCCTCAAATAATAGTAGCCTTAAATATTATATCAAACAATCTAAAATACCTATTGAGGGTTATAAATGTAAACACCGAAAGGTGTACTATAAGAAAGAAAATTAGTAAATGCCTTTTTTTTTATCATCTAAAAATCACTAATGCTTATAGGCAAAATATTAAATTAAATGAGTTTTCAGTTGAAAAAAAATTAAATTAAATTATTACGTATTTATGGATTGAAGTAATTTTTTTGCTATGGAGGTACTAAAAGTGTATACTTCTCAAGATAGGACATTTGAAGTTTATGGAACACCTTTTTTTTTTTTTTTTTAATCAAACACATTCAAAGATGCAAAAATGCTTTCAAAATAAATACTACCTCCATTCCTTCAGCAAGATCAGATAAGACCACAAGTTGCTGTGCATACATTTGCTGCACCAAATATGGAAAAAAATTCAGAACGAGTCATCAAATTTTAAATGTGACAAGCTGATCCAGCTTTTGACTAATTGAAACAGGATCTGGTAATACCTCTGCCACTTTCTTTTCCCTTATATTGCTTGAAGCAAGCCCTTCATTTCCTCTATTTACAAATAATGCAGAAAATAATAATCAAGAAAACAAATATATATATAAATTTTATGTGATAACATAGTACTTTCAATGTGTTTACACTTCACCTTTTAAACTTTGCAAGTTCTTCATCAAATAGCTTCCTTGACACCATTTCCTGTGATATTCTGCTCGATCATAAAGCAAGGACATAATTAAAAAAGATTGCAATTTAACAAAACAAAAAGAAACAAACAACAAAGGATTAATTAAGCTTTGTTTAGCCCTTGATTTTACCTTTTCATATCCAAGATCTCTTCTTCAAGTTCTCTCAGTTCCTTAGCACAAACAGGGTACTGTGTTGGACTCTCCCCAGGTTTCCACCCAGGTGGTGGGGTCCAATAAGGATCAGTCACTCCAGCTTTCTTCCTAATGTCAATAGGCTCAGCATTCTCTAACCAATACTCCATTGCTCCATCTGCAATTTGGCGTCTCCTAACTGGATTTTCACCATCTGGTGCAAGCTTACCAGCCATATGTTTTAACAGCTGATCTAATAATCCTGTGTCCCCAATCTTCTTTCTTGCTTCAGCTTTCAAATCAGTTTCATCTTCAACAACAGTCGAAGCCAATTCATTGGGTTCACTTATAACTTTTCCTTGTGTTTTTCAAGAAATTTGACTTGTCTTCTAGTTCCCCAAAACACCATCTGATTGGGAGAACAAGCATTATCCTCTACAATCCCAGAATTTACTAACCAGAAATCCACCAAATGCTTCATTTCTGCAAACTCATGTGGTGTAACTAGCACTTCAAACTTCGCATCTAGTTCAGGGTATATGTGGAAGTATGTCTTCAAAGACTCTATGGTTTGAAATCTAACTGTCAGGGTCTGGTGTGTCTTTTCACTCAGCTGAAACACAAATTCAATAAAAGGGTTCCCCCATACAACATTAAATAACCATATACAAAACATAATGTAAGAAACTAGGATTTGTTAGTAAATCACCATAGCAACTCTGATGGATCTAAGTTGAGCAGGAGTCCTAGGTGGAAATTGAAAGTGATCAATCTCATAAGGAGAACCAACTGCCACCTGAATGCTGTGATCAACATCTGCCATGGACCATGTAGGAAAATAGTCATAATACATATTTTACTACTACTAATGAATTGTAAAAGGCTTCACTCTCACTGTTGAATCAATTACAATACAATCTCATATTTGGATACAAACTATAATATATTAAAATATGCCTATACATATATACTATACATTAAATAATAGAGGACAGATACACACAGTGGAGGTGAGTACCGTGAGAGAGGTGGGGGCTGGTGTCTGAAGGAGGAGGTAGAGGTAGAGGTGGTGGGGTAGCAAAACCATGTCTGGCTAAGGTTGGTGCAACTGTGCCCATTTGACAGCTCTGATCTCTGTCTTTTGTGTACTGGTTTTCCTGAAAAAGATACTAACAAAAGCAATATTACCCAGTTCATTTCATACTAGAGAGAGAGTGTGCAGCATGTGCAAATTAGCAATCTGTAAATTAAAGAACAATAAATTCATCTCTAATGTTCGAAATTAAATCTTGAAGATGAATATACGGAAGATTCGCAGGTTGTTTTAAAATTTGATGAACTTCATCTCATTTAAAATTAGGTGAACAATTTCGTACGGGAAATGTTACTTTCTTCAATTCCAGAAACCAGAAAAAGAATAATACCAGCTAAATCCATGGAACGAAATCACTAGGTAGCACGGACACTCCATTTAGGCCGCGTGTCCCGTGTCGGACACGCACCGGACACGGACACGCGGGGGATACGCCGGACACACCACTGGACACGGTGTCGGACCGAATTGTATTTTTCAAAAAATTCGGACACGCGAGTCGGAACTCGGACACGCCAGTCGGACCTAGGACACGCATGTTTAGTTTTGGAGACGGTATTTCTTTTTTTTTTCCCTCACTCTAGATACAATAATTTATTCTGAATAAAAAACTCTTATTTATTTTTTAAAATAAAAGCTCTAATCCCCATGTGCTATGCCATGTGTTTTATAATCACCGAAATCATACATTATTCACTTTATGAAATTCATTGAAATGTGTTATTCTTTGTGGAAAGTGAAAACATTGATCATCTTCCTTTTTTTAAGCCCGTATAATATATAGCCGTAATTTGGGACGAACGAAGTACAATTTCATTTCTTGAGCAATTAGCTACGTCACATTATGAACCGGAGTTGGAATCCGTCTTTTGTCGGATGTTGGAGATGATGTTGAACTATTCATCCATTGTAGTGGTATTTCATGTATTTTGTGTATTTTGGGTGAGATCTAACTCATGAAAGCGCTTTGGTTTTGAAAATTCTAACTATGATGTTTTGTATTTGAAGTTGTGGGATGAAAGCGTAGAGCCCATGATAATATTTTTGGTTATTATGCTTGGGTTAAATTTATCATTCTAGTGCTTATAGTATTTGATAATTACCTTTTAGTCCTTATATTTTTAATAATTGCATACCAGTCCTTATACTTTTTATTAATTACATTTTAGTCCTTATACTTTTAATATTTACATTTTGACCGCCGCACCCGTATCTTATATTTTTTAAAACTTCCGTATCCCGGTGTCCGTATCCGCGTATCCGTGTCCATGTGTCCGTGTCCGTGCAACCTAGCGAAATCATACTACACGAATAAAAACCGACGGAGCTTTGTTTCTTGATAAATAGAAAACGGATCTTTGTTTCAAGTTTCAACTACATAAACCAAATAAGAACAACGAAATCTCTAAATCTACAGCAGAAAGCATATAAATCTGTGCAATAAAACTGTAGATTATTCAACTATTTGCTTGAAAGCATGTTCGATTAGCAAGAAAACCACTTCTTACAAGAGTATTTCTTCTTGTAATCAAACATCTGAAAAGGAAAACAGAGAATATACAGCAGAAAACAAAAATCTACGCAGCTTAATCATGAACAAAAATCCAGCATAAACCAAAAATCAAAAAGGAAAACGGAGAATGTACATACAACTGAAATCGAACTGAATCAGGTTTTCGTGAAATCTACGCAGCAAGAGAATGAAGATTCATCGATTTTCAAAATGGGGAAAATAATGAAGAATGTGTTAGTGATGTAGTGTATGTATAGTACAGTAGCTGCAAAATTTTGCCGAGGGAGCCTTGTTTCTGTTGTGTGCGAAGGTGTGAGAGAGAGATTATACGTGTTGTGGGGCCCGCTTATTCAAAGGCGGTTTGGGTATTCTGTTAAATGAATTTGTATATAGAAAAATATTTCTTTTCCAGAAAAATGTACTTTTTTTTACCTAAAAATTGTATTCTTTTTTATTGGACTATGAGAAGTTACCCGTGAGTTGGTTTTATTTCTTATACAAAGAGTAATGTTACAATGCATAACGAAATTTCACCGAGTACGATACAACAAAATCGTAGCAAGCTATCGTAGAGATGTCGTAAAACGTATCACAGGCAAAGCATAATAAAAAATGCAAGACGTAACAAAAAAATTCAAGTTTTGATGTACCTTTCGTATACAAGTTATGTAATTGTTGATTTATAAATAGCCGTGATGGTTTTTAACTTATGATAGATCGGTAAGAATATTTGCTATTGATAGGTGACACAAATCGGGAGGGTTCGAACATAGATATGTCATATTGAAGTCCTTGGTGGGCTCGATTTTAGTATCGTGGTGGCCTCATCAATTTATGATCCCTTAATCGCTATATATATAGATAGACTCACTGACCTTACGAAGTCGGCCATGAGGATTGACAACTCAATCAAGACCTTCTACGAGTTTGGGCTAATTATGGTCCTAGGATATTCCTTATGGTCACTTACAAGTTCTAGACCTCTCTCATTAGACATGGATTGCTTTGATCTCGACACCAAGACATTTGGCAGGTCCCAAGGCTCGTAATACATGGGTCAGGACACATTCCTTCTCTTTATTGTTACTGTAGGTTAATCTTAAGGTTAACCTCAAATAATAATTTGAGCGTCGGAAAGACTCCCTAAGAAAAACTCCCATTGTCCCGAGACCATTTTGCAGTGTTCGTGGCTCGAGAATACGGAACGCTCAGAGCATCTTTGAAGCATCGTCTACCTTAGCCGATCAAAACATATTGAGGGTATTTTTGAATATCATCAATAGCATATTGTAAAATACATTAATAAAGTGATTCAGATAAATGAAAACAAAGAAATGTTATGGTTTAATAGTGATACTAAATCTTTTGCCGTTTTGACAAAAGCTAATTAATGTATAGGTGATATACATGCATTAAAACTCATCATGGGTTAATTATACACACTATATATAACCATGAGTACAAAAAGGTTCCTTATATATCATTATTATTTGAACTTATATATCATTATCATTTGAAGAGATATAAGTATGTAATTACCTAATGTGCGCATGTGTGCCACCTCTATCTAGTGTGTTGTAACGCCCCGTTCCCAGATACTGAGCCCTTATCCGGAAGAGAACGTTCGGCGCGTATAGCATTAAATAAATCTAATATTATACGCAAGCCTCTACGTCGTCGTATCAAATAAAAGCAAACGGAAGCTAAAAAGACTCGGGTAAACATAAATGCTACTAAGAATAGAAATTAACCATACTAAATATGGATAGTTAAATTACAACGACGAAAAACCCAAAGACTTATACAATACGAGGTCTTAAAAGTAGAAATACAATAAGTCTAAGAAAATAAATACAACTAGTCTAGTACAACCTTTACAAAGAAAATGAACTAGAAACTTCGTCAAGACTTCAAAGCCTTCAAAAGTCGTCATCTACCTGATCAACCTGTTCGTCTTCTCACCCCACAATGCATACAAAAGAAAATGAAAAGGAGGTAAGTACAAAGTACTTAGTAAAAGTGAGAAGCTAATGAATAACTAAGTTGTACAACGAAGGGTTATTATTATGATTATTAAATTTTCTTTATGAGACCAACTCAATCTAGGGTTCAATCCATGCCCATCGACATGTCATGACTAAACGTTTCTAGCTTAGCTTATCTTGGTTACGTCATCACTCAAGGACACTACGCATGGCGTTCATCAGCCTGAAGATATACTTGCTAACTAACGGTGATTAGCACCGATTAGCTCCGGGGTCTCCCCGGTATGCATATACGTCCGATGAATTTCCTCCACTACCCTTCAGCCGTTTAAGGCCAGTAGCGTTGTTCACCTTTTATGAACGTATCACATCGCCGATATGAAAGAGTGCCTAACCGAGAATAAATGACGTTTTAGCTTTTATCTACACATATGTATTTATTATTGTGAATTAACTAGACACCTAAGTGTTTTCAAGTATGCTCCCTCACATACACTACTCTCTTTTCTAGACCACTAGACACGGACAAGTCCTAGCAAATACACAGACATTGATGAACTCTAGTTCATCAAAGCACAAGCCTTTTCATGCTCTTCCGACGGATCCGAACTTCAACTCCCTTTAAGAGTACATTCGGTGTTTTAATTGAACGAATCAGAAATTCAATCGAAGCTTGTTCATATTTAATTAATGTTATTGAATCAAAAAAAGTAGAAATTTAAAACTCAACACAAATATACCAAAACATATCACATCTTATTAATTACAACTTAGCATGAATTCTATCACCAAATAACACCAAGACTCACCAAAACTCAACCTATCGTTATAAAATTATAATTACTCATTAGGAAGAGCCTCTTACCTTAATTTCCAGCAAAACCGAAAGAAAAACGTCATGCAACTGCAACAACTGTTGATCCTCAACCCCAAAACCTATTTGATCAACGAGAAACCCTAAAATCCTATTTCTTTGCAGAAAACCGAAACTGAAGAAGTCCATAAACTGCAGATTACCTCGATTAACTGCTGCATAACTATTTTTAGAATGATCTACGCTCCAAGACGATCGTTTCTACTACTCATGGCTGAAAAACAGAGCTACGGATTGAAAGATACGAATTTTTCAAGAATCAAACTCTACGAATACCGAAAACTATGGTTAAACTGAAAACTTACGAAATTGAGAGATGTTATTTTCCAAAGTTGCGTCTCCTCGCGCTGATCACTTTTCTTTCCTGCGGCATCTTGAACAGATGAACGGATTGATCACACGGTTCTCCTTTTTATTTCGCTTTCTTCCCCGCTCGTTGCCGGCGTTCCTCTTTCTTTTTTTTCTTTTCTGAATTCTGCCGTGAAACATAAAAGGGGATTTTGGGGGATTATTTTGTTTTTATAGCCATTTATTTAAATCCCTTAATTAAATAACTAAATCCCATTAATTAAATCCTTTTTAATTAAATAAATAGGATAAATAATAATTAGGTCGTAGTGGGTATGACCAATTACTATTTTACCCTTTCTGAAATGTCGGGATGTTACATTCCTTCCCTCTTAAGAGGAGTTTCGTCCTCGAAACTCAAATGTAACCGAGAGGTACTTGAACTCTGGACTTTGCTAAGCGTTTCGTCTCCTAACTCGTACAGTCTTCTTCTTCTTCCATCTTCCCAACTCTTCCACATGTCTTGAGCCAACTTGAGGTTGCGACGATCCGCTTCAATCTTCGCGTCGCCTTGATGTATCAACTTTGGTCTCGTATTCTGTTGCCGCTCCACTTCATCCCAGGAACTCACGTTCTTCTATCTCTATCTTCATGAAAGATCATCAGAAGTCCTGTTCCAACTCTTGTACATCTTGGTCGCTCCGAGATGAACTGCAATTGCCATCTCGAGGTTTTCATTCTTCATTGTCCTTCACAATCTTCCGCATTCAGACACCAAAGCTGATTCCGATGCCAATTGTTGCCATCTTCATCTAACTCATGACCAATGGTTGGTTGGGCTCCAGCCACTCACTTGTAACCGGAAAAAACTGGATCTTCATCTTGTTCCTTCACGAACTCATCAACTGCCTCGAATCTTACAACCATCGGTTCAACACTCTTTGCTCGCCCCTGCTGCCCTATACCCGGAAGGCTGAATCTTCCCGGCCGAAACCACACTTCTGGCACACTTGACTTCTTTTGATCTCAACTTCAGTCATGGAACCACAAGCTTGCTGAAGAACTCCAAGGATCCCAAACAAGGACTTCTGAGACTCCCTGTGGGTGGAGAACATGCATTTCCATACTTTCTCTCTGATAGTCTGATCCAATCCTCGTGCCAATTAGGGTTAGCTTGGAAAATAAAAGAAGTTGAAAAGTGACAAGTTGAGTACCAGGGTGGTATGTCAACTAGGTAAGCCAAGGAATGATACAATGCACTTGAAATAAGAAAGGTTGCTTGGGTTACATGCAAAACAAGATGATTTCGTGATGGGGAAAAGTTGAAGGTGGTTCCAAACTGAAGAATGAGACATTGTATCATAATACAAGGGGTAGCCACAAAAAGGAAAACAAAAGGACACCTTGCAGATGATTTTTTTTTTTTAGAGAGGAATTCTGCAAGATACGGTGGTCTGCAAAGACTTCAGAGGTAACTTGAAAGGATGGTAATAAGCTTTCATATAAGTCTTGAGAAAGTGGAGACGTTAAAGGTACATCACACAACAGAATCAAGGTAAATGTGCAAGGTCGAGCACCAGAAGGACTAAAAAGATAAAAATCAAAAGAGAGCAAGAATCTCAACATGAAGGAGGCATGGAGATAAAACGAGTACACCAAAAGATCTCAGAATAAAATAAACACTTGTCAAGAAGTGTCCAAGTTTGCAGTAGTCAAAGAGAGGTTATCTCAAGATTTAATAGAAATAGAAATTTCCTCAAGGAATTGTAAGGGAATATCAAAAGTTGTATATGGCGGTTCATGGCTCTAAATGGCCTGAAAGAGAGTTAAAACTAAAGGGTACAAGGTACATTAATCTGAATTGGAAATCAGAAGTTTAGGAATTCAAAAGTTGATTGGCTAAATAGGTTCAGAAGGCACCTTGGCAAGGACTACCTTTTGCTTGAAACTGGTTTAGCATAATTTGCTAGAAGGTTAAAGATAGGTAACTGAAGATGGATGTCAAGGTAGGATTAAAGACCCAACTAGTAAGAAGATGGGATGCATACCTTGAAAGAACAAGTAGCATTAGATGGTGATGGGTATAAATAATTCCACCACCTCAACAGTAGGAATCAGCCCACTGTGGCCACCCTCCGGAACGACAAGAGAGATCGCAAAAGGGGCGGCCACTGTGTCTCACCTCGCCGCGACCACAACACTTGCGGTCCCAGGCAAGTAGCAGATCCTGTGAATCTCCTTCAGGCAGGTCAAGAGGGGTCGCCAGGGGGGCGAGGCCAAAGAGGGCTTGCTCCTTGCGACCTCAGAGAGATGGCCGCCGATTGATCCAGATCTTTTCCCCACTTATAACTTAGATATTTCGTCTTGCTTAGTATCTAAGTAAGACCTAGCTATTAGTAAAATATCTAAGAGGTTGCTTATTCCCTAAGTTATCCACCTCTATAAAAGGGGTGGTCATTGTAAACAAAAGAGATATATGAAATACACACTAGATTTGCAAGCAAAAGCTCTCTCCATTTTAGTTCTCTCCATACCACCGCCCACCGGAGCTACACTACACCTTAAACACAGCCAGATATCCACCATCCAAACACCGCAAGGACACCCGTGAGGATTTAGCCATCTTCAGTTGGCTCCGTTACCGGGAAACCGATTGTGTAAAAAATCACCTAGAGCTCTCATTCAGGAGGAGTTAAATCTTACAAAGAAAAGTCCTCAAACTGCCTTTATTTCCTCCCTTTACCAAAGAAATCGCTCAAAAAGCCACCACGCAGAGATGGCTGGAAGTAAAGGGCATCTAACACCCCAAACCCCTGCAAAAGGTACTATGCTACATCAAGCTCGTGGGGAAGGCGCAGGAGAAACGCTAGACAATCTCCCTGCGAAGGAGAAGGATCCCCAGAGAGGGGTCTTAGCACCTAGCGATGCTCGAAATGTCATTAATCAAAAAACCAAGTCGAAAGAGGCTATTGTTGCCCTGGATGGAACTCGCAGAGAGAGGTCACAGCAAAGCCAAAGATCGATCCCAGAAACACAACCGGGCTTTCAGGAGGACCCGAGAGGTCGCCGAAATGAGGGAATACGCCGGTACGCGAAACTATGTATCTCACCAATTCCCGCCGGTGGCTAAGGGCCGAGGCCCCATGACGATTCGACCCCGAATCCTCCCGAAACGAAATCCCTCTTGCGGTCGCGGACAGGCCGCCGAGCCAAATTCGACAAATCGACGTAGAGGAAAGCGTCCACTCTTACGGTCGCAATGGACCGAGGAAAGAAATTCCACGAACCTCGGCCCCCCAAGATCGCGACCATCAAAAAGAAAAGAGGATCGACAAAGGGTCCGCGTTTAATAGGTTGGGTGAGAAGGACAAGGCTTTAGCCCCAGTCGTCTCGGCCTTCCTAGAAAAGAGATGCCCGTCCGGCGGGATAGACACGCACAAGATGCCCGCACAATTATCAGGGAAAAAAGGGCCCGCCAAGAGGGATCACAAAATCATAGGGAATCAGAGCGTAGAACGGAGCGAGCCGATACGCAAGCACAGTCGCGACCTAGAATCGACCCTGTTTTGGCAGAGCAGATGGAGGTAATGAGAAAAGAGCTTGCAGAATTAAAAAAGTCGAGGCCCGTCGAGAAAATCGCCCCCATTTCGGGGATCGACGTACTCGCTAAAAGGATTACCGAAACATTGCCTCCCAGCAGAGAAAAGGTTAGTTATCCCAGTTACAACTATTACAATGGAAATTCATGCCCAAACGACTGGCTCACCGCGTTCCAGGGTCGCATCACCCTTGCTACACAAAATAAATCCGCCTGGTGCATCGCATTGGTTGGCAGCATGCAGGATAGGGCTGCGTCCTGGATACGCGGGCTCCCTCGCGGCTCAGTTGAAAGTTGGGAGGACTTGTCGGAAAAGTTTGTCAGAGAGTTTGAGTCGGCAAGCAGGCCAAAGAAAACCATTGAGGACCTATATGAGGTTCGTATGGGAGGGCATGAGTCCGGAAAAGAGTATTACGAACGGTTCGTCAGAATATATGATCAAACAAGGAACATTCCAGACGATGCGGTCATAACATGTTTCCTCACCGGAATCGCCAAAGGCCCGATGAAAACTGAATTCAATCTGCGGCCCCCAAAAGCGGGTCTCGGGGAGATGTTGGAAAGGGCCGAAATGATGGGGGTAAGCGAGGCGCCGTACGCGGGGAAAGCAAAGCCTAAGACGAGCCACGTTCGCCAAAGGAGGATCGCGTGGATGACCGTAAAAAGGAAAAGGGACGAGATACTAATCGCGATCGTGAGGTAAAGAAGCCATACAAATTTAGCGAGGATAACTTTACCCCGCTCAACACCAAAGCATCCCAAATCTTTTTTTGAAATTCGTGAACATTTCGACAAACCAAAGCCTATGAGGGCGATCCCGATAGCCGCGATAAATCCAAATACTTGCGACTATCACAAGGACCATGGCCACATCACCGATGAATGCTTCACCCCGAGGCGCGAGATAGAAAGGCCGATCCGTGAGGGACCGGCCAATAAATATAAACGCGAGGGGAACAACACTCCTAGTCAAGGACGCCAACCTCGCGTCTATCGGAGAGGTTCGGGTCATCCACGGGAATATTCCCGGCAACCATCAACCGAAATCTCGGATAAATCAAATCAATACCCGCGGCTTCGAAAAGCGGTTGCGTTGGGAGAGAATGAGAAGGGAATCATGTTCACAAAAGCGAGGCGACAACGGTCGGTGGCCTATGGAGATACCCCTCATTCTAAAGGTGGGGGTGAACGACAAGCACGGCGTCAACCGAGTAATGGTCGATACGGGGGCCGGCCGCGACGTCATCTATTTCGTTTAAAACGGATCGGATTCGGGGAGGCCAAGTTAAAACCCTATCTTGGGGTCCTCGAAGGTTTTACCAACGACACGGTACGGGTCAAAGGCACGATCGACCTCGATATCATTTTGGGCGACTATGAGCCACGCGAACGGAGATAATAACTTTCTTGGTAATCGACACCGCCCTCTTACTACAACATGATTTTGGGAATCCCGGCTATGAAAAAGTTCCAAATGGTGGCGTCCGTTCCCCACCAACGGGTCAAATTTCACGTAGGGGAAGAAGTTGGGGTCGCCATCAGCCGACCTGGAGCTTTCCTCGACTATATGACCAAAAACAGGGTCGACTCTAAGCGACCCCGACGGGATGGTCTTAACACGGCTACGGATCAGATTGCTATGATGAAAGAAATCTCGGAGAAGGCCGTAGAGGTAGAAACATTGCAAGTTCGGGACGAGCCTGACTTCACTGCCGAAGACGAGTTGGTCGAAGTTATAATAAACGACAAATATCCCGATCAAAAGATAAAAATAGGATCGAGAACTACCAAGGAAGAAAGGGAAGAGCGATCGAGCTTCGAAAGCAAACTTAGACGCATTCGCACAGGAGGTAGCGATATGAGGGGTGTGGAATCGGAGGTCGCCTTGCACAACTTGAGTGTCGATCCCAACTTCGGGCCAATACAACAAAGGGCGCGTCAATTCTCTGAAAAAGGAGGTCGCGATAAAAATTGAGGTTGAGAAACTTTTAGCGACGAGCATAATCAAAGAGCTTCAATATCCCACCCGGTGGCGAATGTAGTAATGGTGAAAAAACACAACGGCAAGTGGCGGATGTGCGTCGACTTCACCGATCTAAACAAAGCTTGCCCAAAGGACCCCATGCGCTCCCTCGAATCGATAAAATGGTGGATGGGATCGCGGGTTTTGAGACCTTAAGCTTTACGGACGCCTATTCCGGCTACCACCGAGTCGAAATGGCCGATGAAGATAAGGAGCTAACGGCCTTCGGGGCCGCCGGCGGGCTATATTACTATGAGATGATGCCGTTTGGCCTAAAGAACGCGAGGCTCAACCTATCGGAGAATGGTAAACGAGTTTTCGGCACGCGAGATAGGCAAGAACATGGAGGCCTACATTGATGACATGGTCGTGAAATCAAGTCGCCAAGATCACTTGGAGGACCTTCGCGAAACCTTTGCAAACGTGAAGAATCACTCAATGAAACTAAACCTACGAAATGCACTTTTGGGGTCCGGGCGGGGAAATTCCGGGCTTTATGGTAAGTCAGAGGGGGATCGAGGCAAATCCCGAAAAAATCGAGGCCCTGGTCAACATGAGCGAGCCTACCAGTATTAAAGAAGTACAGCGGCTCAACGGCAGGATCACAGCTTTGGGTAGGTTTGTCTCGAAATCTGCAGAAAGAAGTCTGCCTTTCTTCAAAATTCTGAAAGGGGCTGGTACCTTCTCTTGGACAGCGGAATGCTCCCAGGCATTTAAAGACCTCAAGGAATACTTATCAAGACCGCCGTTGCTAACCAGCCCGAGGCTCGGGGACACTCTGTTTTTATATTTGGCAGCCTCAGATAGGGCCGTAGCCGCAGCACTTGTAAAAGAGGAGGGAGGCTCGCAGAAGCCAGTTTTTTATGTTTCCAAAGCTCGAAGCCCCGTTGAAAGTCGTTATTTTAATATAGAAAAGTTGGCTTATTGTGTTGTTATAGCTGCCCGCAAATTAAGGGCTTACTTTTCATCGCACACCATCGTAGTATTATCAAATGCATCGCTAAGACGGGTCCTTCACAAGCCGGACTGTCCGGTCGATTGCTCCGATGGGCCATCGAGCTTGCGAGTTCGATATCCGATATGAGCCCCGGAAGGCAGCAAAGGCCCAAGCACTCCCGGATTTCATAGCGAAACGAGCTTCAACGAAGAGGTGAAAGAGCGGCTACGCTCCGAACGCGACCAAGATAGGGTCACCGCGAGAGGACGAGCCTATCGGGCCAAGTCACTTGTTGGCGGCTCTACGTTGATGGCTCCGCTAATCACAAAGGGTGCGGCGCGGGAATAATCTGTTAGAACCGGGATCATCGAAGAAATTGAGCGAGGCTGCGAGATTTGATTTCACCGCCTCTAACAACCGGGCGAATACGAGGCCGTCATTCTTTGGGTTGAAACTCGCCAAAGCCATGAAAGTCGAAAATATACAAGTATTTTGCGACTCACGGTTGGTGGTAAATCAAATCAATGGGTCATATGGCATTCATTGCGAAATTTTACAAAGATATATTAACCTCGTCAAAAGACTCGAAGGCGACTTCACATATATTGTCAAATCAAAAACATCCCTCGAGAGGACAATCATAGGGCGGACTACTTGTCCAAATTAACCGAGCGAAGACGCGTCGTACGATCCCGGCATCATGGTCGAACACTTATCGGAACCCGCCATCTCCCGGGCGAGATCATGGATTTCCAACCCGGTAACACTTGTTGGGTCGACATCATGAAGTCTTATATTGAGTTAGGAGAGCTTCCGAGCGACCCTTGCGAAGCTAGGGCCTTAGCAAGAAGGGCGACAAGATATACGATTATGGACGACGTGCTTTACCGTCATTCATTCTCGAAACCGCTTCGCGATGCGTACGACCGAGGAGGTAACGGGAATCCTAACGAGCTACGTGAGGGAATGTGCGGCGGCCATTTCTCCAATCGAACACTAGCGCGAAGGTACTTCTAGCCGGATATTATTGGCCAAAATTAGATGAAGACGCCAAAGCTCATACCCGCGCATGTGATACTTGCCGAGAGGTTCGCAAATATCCCCGGGCTACCCTCGGTCGAACAAAGCATAGTGGTAGGCTAGCCGCCTGGCCTTTCGACATGTGGGCAATCGACCTCATCGGACCCTTGAAGAAGGGTCGCTCGGGTTGCGAGTACGTTGTCGTCGCGGTGGATTATTTTACTAAATGGGTCGAGGCTAAGGCCTTGGTAAAAACCAATACCGGGGACATAACATACTTTTTGCTCGATCAAATATGGACAAGATTTGGTGTTCCAAGAGTGATGGTTTCCGATCACGGACCTCGGTTCGAGACGAATTCGACGGATTACGTGAAGAGAACAATGTTAAACATTGGCAATCATCCGTGTGCTACCCGCAAGGAAATGGGCAAGCCGAAAATGCCAACAAACGGGTCCTAAGTGTGTTAAAGAAGAGCCTGGGTGAGAAGGCGGGCCACGGCCGGATCACGCTTCCGGCGGCTCTATGGGCACTCGGGACGTCGCGAAAAATCACAATGAGGGAAACTCCTTTTGCTTTAACATATGGGTCGAGGCTATGGCACCCGTGGAAATGGCCTTACCAAGTCCCGGGGTCGTTTTCTACGGCGAGGTCAATAACACGGCGGCGCGTAAACTCGAGCTCGATCTAGTAGAGGAGCGGCGCATCCGGGCATACGGTCGTCGGTCAACTATAAACGGGCGGCAAAGCGTCATCACGACAAACGTATTCGCAATCATCACTTCGCCGTCGGGGATTATGTTCTACAAAAAAGACAAGCCACGGGCCACGAAGCGAAAAAAGGAAAGCTATCGGAAAAGCGGGAAGGCCCTGCACGGATTTCGCGAGTTATCAAAAAGGGGACGTACATGCTAAGTGACAAGGAGGGCCGCGAGTATAATAGGCCATGGCATGCGGACAATGCGAAAAAATACTATATGTAACGAGCCAATTCAAATAAAATTTGTTCTTCCAAATTGTATTTACATTCTTGTCTTTTTCGTCGTCATCACAAAAAAAAAAAAAAAAAAAAAAAAAAAAAAAAAAAAAAAATGAAATGACGATGAGAAGTTTTTTCAAACATATCGATCAAGCCTGGACAAACTTCCATCAACTGCAGGATGGTTATCTTCCTCCGATCACATGTGTGGAGGTCCAAAAACGGCATCATGCACGCAAAGGGCTCCACCGAATAAGTTTTTTCAAACATATCGGTCGAGTGTATGGAAGGGGACCACGGCGCCCTTTGCATAATTCGGATATCGGCGATGCGAAAGGCATGCGGCGACCGGTACCACGGCGACCTTGAACCGCCGAGCACGCATATCTTAGAGCCTCGCGATGGATCAACACTCCCGGTCTATATCCACTCGATGGTCGCGAATGGCATGCGAAGGAGCGCTTCGCTCTCACTAACAACATCGGCATCGGCGGTGATAAGAGCGCGGGAATTTATAAACTTCTTCCACTCACGGTCGGCTGCGAGAGAGGTCGGACGCGATCACTCCCAAAGACCAAACCCGGCGATTCTCGGGGAACGGCTCGCACTTTGCAATACCCGGACGAATCGCCTATTTTCCTCATCCGCAAGGTCCCGGGCGATCTCGCCAATGGGAGGAGGGATTTATGGCGGGTATGTTAAAAACTTGGTTAATTCTCTCCGGAGTAAAGATAACGGGAACACCCCGGAGAGAAATGCGCTCACTTTGCCCCGCCGGAGGCTACATCGGACAACACGGAGTAAAATTCCCGTATCATGGTAACATTAACCGCTCCCGGAGGCTCGGCAATAAACTCCCACGGCCCCGAAAGCCGAACGCGCGGCATGGAGCCGTCTTCTATTCGTTGTTCATGTAAGCCCCTCTCCCTCGCTAATATCACGCCACTCAAAAAAATCCCGAAATAATCCTTGGCTACGGGGAAGCGAGTGGTGAAAAAGGGGAAACATCCCGGATGGGATGAGCTTTGAATATCCGAACCTGGCTGCTTTCCCCTGGATGGGACATGGAGTTTGGAGGATAAACAAGGAGGATAATGAACGATTGAGGGAAGAGAGCAAAATTCGGTATGAGGCAAGAGGTAAAGTGAGTTCCAAAATAACCCCCTTTTTATACCAGAGAAGGGGTATAATCAACGGTTGGGATTAACCGGATCCTAGGGCCAGATATGCAAACTGACCCGAAGACCGAGGCAACAGGAGCGCCAGACCATAAAGAGACCGAAATTTATGGCTACAGTTACAACTGACACCTAGTCATTAGGGGTCATAACTCTGCGTTAATGACACGGTCAAAGGCTGCTTTAACAGGCTCTATCTTCTGACAAAAGCACCGCTCTCAATGAGGCCGCTGAAACTTTGAAAAATTAGCGTCGCTTAGCGACTATGGTTAGAACAAGACGACGACGTTTCATGACAGATCGACGTCGCCAAATTATTAAGCGACCTCGCACGAATCAAGAGCACAGAAAATAAAATAACCTGTCACAGCCTCGCGAAAGGCCGCCAGATCGAATCAGCGACAAGAAAAGTCAAGTATAAATTAAAAAAATGCAGAAGATAAATTGTCAAGCTATTACAAATCAAGATTCAGTCAAATCACAAAGTAAATAGTCAAAGTTACAAATCAAATTTTCGAAGAGCTCGCGAGAAAAGTCCAAGAAATCTAGAGAGCATGCGGAGTAGGCGGGGTCTTTGATAAACTCGTCGCCTTGCTCGGAGGGCGGCGGCTTCTTCAACGTCTCAAAATTCACGGGATTGACGGGAGCGGGATCCCAAACGAGGCTCGCCACGTTTAAGGCTGTTCGGTCGAATCGAGGTAATGAGCTCGTTTGCATAGGGGATTTCCGGGTGAAAGGCCACTAAATGGGATGACCTTGATGCGTGTTCACCCACCGCACCATATCCTCCAGAGTGATGTGCCCCCTGCCTCGATCAGCCCAGATACAGCGAGCTAGGTGACTAACGCCCTGGTCAAAGCTATTCTCTATAAGGTCGAAGAAGTCATCCGAATTCTTGTAGGCAGCAACGGCCCCAGACTTGGCCTCCTCGACGGCCTCAGCCGTTTTCTTCGCAGCTTCCTCCATGGCTTTCTCAGCAGCCTCTTTGGCAGCCGTCTCCGCCTCAGCAAGCTTAACCCTCAACACGGCGATCTCCTCCTGCGCCCCCGCATAATCCTTTGTCAGAGATGCAACTTTCTCATTGACCTCAGCATCCAATCTAGAGTGCTCCTCCATGATTGCCTTCATCTTCTCCATCTCGCCGGCCGCATGTTTAGCTTTCTTTTCGGCGGTAACCCTCGCCTTATCAGTCGCTCCCAGCTGCGCCGTCACCTTCTTCACCTCTGCATCGCGCCTCTCAGCGGCCTCAAGTACCCTGTTTAAACGAGCACCGAGCGTGGAAAACGAGGGGATGATTAAGCAAAAAAAAAAAAAAAAAAAAAAAAAAAAAAAAAAGAAAACAACCTGGTCTTACCGGAGAGAAGCCGCAATACCAAGCGGCGCTCAAATCCCTGATTTCAGCAATCTCATCTTGAGGCGGAGAGTCGTCTTGAGCCGCAAAGCGGGCTAATATGCCCCGGCCAATCTCCACTTGAACATGATCAGGGTAACCGAGAGGGATCGGCCCAAGAGGAATCACATCAGCAATTGCTTCACCAACCCGGCGAGCTTTGGATAGGTCAAGATCCTGGGTAAAGCTCGGATCCAACCATAGGGCCTCTTTCCCAGAGTAACCTCGGGGCAAAGTCCTTTGTGACAGCGTCTCAGCGGGTGCGCTCTTCTCCGCGGGAGTTTCAACCTCTTCAAGATGCGCCGGGCTGGGAGCGGACCGTTTGGGTTGGCGATCATCCTTCGCCTTCTCGGTTGAGGTCGCTTCGGGCCGTGCGACTCTTTAGTAGGGGGATGGGTCTTTTTTGAGGCACCGGCCGACTGGGCCCGCAACAACGGCGAGAGGAAGTCGCAACAAGAGCGAAGAGGTCGCGACTTCCGGATTATGTGTCTCTTCGACAATCGAGGCGTCTACGGTTCGGGGCACCATCCCTAGAGCTTTCTTCAAAGCCTCTGTCGAGCAACGCGCCGCCTTATCTGCCTCCGCATTAAGCTTGTTTCGGCGAGCCTGCGAGCATTTGGATCCATACCTACAAAAAGAGAGCGGTTTAGAACCCGGAAAAACAAAATGAGCATTTACGAATAAATACAAGTGGACAAAGAAAGTTACAAAGCGGCCTAAGTATAGGATCGCCCCCACATTCCGGACACTCGGAGGGAAACATTTGTTGATATGACAATCCCCAATCCGGTCCGGATCGCGGCTCTCGGGACCCGTTCGTACCAAGGGCGCGGCATTCCTCTCGCCCACTAGGCCCGCCATACATGCAAAAGGCTCGGCCAGATCAAGAAGATCAACCCAGGAAACATTTCTCCGAGATGGCGCCGCCCCGTCCGACTGAATCAACGTCATCAGCCCCTTTACGTAGCGCCGCTCACTCACAGGGGGGTCAAAGAGTATAAGCGTGGATTTGCCTCCACGAACTCCTGCCCTAGGAAAAGGCCAGCCTACCTTCGACTCAACTTTCAGCACCCGCTGCCCCCATTTGTGAAACTTATTGGGAAGCGAGAATAGTAGGCGAGGAGTCTGCGACCTCAGAGAGATTTGTCCAGGAGTAGACGTCCCACGAAGGAATAAAATTGCCCCATAAAGTCAACGTCGGCTCGATCTTCGAATCCGGCACATAACGATGAAGGCCATCAGCTGGATAATAGCCCCGACGGCAAAATCGGAGGGAAGCGCCTCCATCTCCTTGCAGATCTTCACAAAGAAAGGATCGAAAGGCGGCCTCAGACCCGCACACAAATGATGGAAATGGAGGATAAGGGTGTCCTCGGAGCGACGCGCGCCTACATAATCCTTATGGTCCCCGGGTTTAAATTTATCGGACTCCTTCCCATAATCGAAAAAAGAAAACCGATACACGGCGGTGTCGATTCCGAATATGCGATTAATGGTCTGTTGAGATCGTTGCTCTTGCACGGTCGGGACCATTTCTTATCAACGTCCTTCTCGTACGCCGCCACGATCGCAAACTCTCGCATAGCTTCGGGATTGTTAGGACGAGAGCTCTTCTGCGGGCATCGGCCGCGGCGGCCTCACCAAGCTTGTCATGGTTTGGCTCGCAATTTTCTTTTTCTTCGCTTCTTCGCGAGCATCCGGATATCTTTCCGGGGCAACTCCGCATTTTCGTCCTCACCGGGACCCCATTAATTCATGAGCTGCGGCGTCACGAACATAAGCCTCGTCATGGTCGGGAGCGCCGCTAGTACTTGGGACCGCGGTTGTCCTTCGATCGGGAAAGCGATTTCTTCGGCCCCACGAGTTGTTGGAGACTTTTGAGCCCGCGCCTTCTCCTTAAGGCTCACTCGGCGCGGCGGATTTCGGGCGAGAGATGAAGGCCTCCAACTCAAAAGGGTCGACATCCATATGAGCGACCTCGTCGGCGGTAATCTCGCCAATATACGCGCGACTACTTTCCACTTCAACCTCGCCAACGGATCGCCCACGGGCGGCGGATAGTACGGGGTCGTCCTCGGCATAATCGTAAATCTCCCTTTCCGTAGAGTCGTCGCCGAAATAGTCATTCCCCGACATCCTGCAAAAACAAGGGAGGAAAAAGGTGGAGCTTTCGGACTGGTATAATAATAAATTAACCCGGGAAGGTGATCGCACCCACTTGATACCGCCTCCTCCGTTTTTACAAGAGATCGCAAATAAAACTACGAGAGGATGGCGGGGGAGCGGGTGAAACCCCAATTTTCCCGGAAAGCTATAATCTCTCCCCGGGAAAAATCCCCGTTTTTAATCAAAAACAAGGCAATGTTGCATTTCCGTTGCAAAAAGAATGACAAAATTGATGTGTATGGAAAAACAAGGCGGGGATGGATGAATAAACGAGTTAACAAGAAGGATTTCTCACCGATTTGCTTTGAGAAAGATTGGAAAACCGCTTGAAAACTGGGAAATACTCAAAGAGGTGGCCGGAATCTTCGAAAGAACCGCCGTGAAATCCTAGAACCACCGCAGGAACGCCGCTGAACCTTCAAAGCTCTGCCAGAAGCTTGAGAATTCTAAGAACAACAAACAACGGAGAAAATAAGAAACACTAAAAGTGTGAAGGGTGAGAAGCGAAAGCTTTATATAGGCAAGGGGGCCACGATCGAACGGTTGGGAACGCTTCATCCAACGGTTCAGATTAGGGCGGCAGTTGTCAGTTTTGAAATACGAAAAGGCGTCCCGTCAATACCCACGTACAACTACCCGGCGATTCTTTGAAATGGCCGCATCACTCCGCGAGAAAAAGACACGGAGGGCGACGTCGGCCGCGATTGATGGCCTCGCCTTGCAAAAACGAGGCCCAAAGTTACCTTGAGGTCGCTTGCTTTGAAAGCACGGCCCTTAGAGAACAAGTCGCATCGGACGACGAGGTTGCAAAAACGGCCCAAGTTACCTTGAGGTCGCTTGCTTTGAAAGCACGGCCCTTAGAGAACAAGTCGCATCGGACGACAAGGTCGCAAAAACAGGCCCAAAGTTACCTTGAGGTCGCTTGCTTTGAAAGCACGGCCCTTAGAGAACAAGTCGCATCGGACGACGAGGTCGCAAAAACGTTACCTTGAGGTCGCTTGCTTTGAAAGCACGGCCCTTAGAGAACAAGTCGCATCGGACGACAAGGTCGCAAAAACGAGGCCCAAAGTTACCTTGAGGTCGCTTGCTTTGAAAGCACGGCCCTTAGAGAACAAGTCGCATCGGACGACAAGGTCGCAAAAACGAGGCCCAAAGTTGCTTTGAGGTCGCTTGCTTTGAAAGCACGGCCACGATAATTACTCCATCCTTCATATCCCCGGGGAATGTCATTAAAGCACGGAGTAGGGGGCCATTGATGGGTATAAATAATTCCACCACCTCAACGGTAGGAATCGACCCACTGTGGCCACCCTCCGGAACGACAAGAGAGATCGCAAAAGGGGCGGCCACTTGTGTCTCACCTCGCCGCGACCACAACACTTGCGGTCCCGGGCAAGTAGCGATCCCGTGAATCTCCTTCAGGCAGGTCAAGAGGGGTCGCCAGGGGGGCGAGGCCAAAGAGGGCTTGCTCCTTGCGACCTCAGAGAGATGGCCGCCGATTGATCCAGATCTTTTCCCCACTTATAACTTAGATATTTCGTCTTGCTTAGTATCTAAGTAAGACCTAGCTATTAGTAAAATATCTAAGAGGTTGCTTATTCCCTAAGTTATCCACCTCTATAAAAGGGGTGGTCATTGTAAACAAAAGAGATATATGAAATACACACTAGATTTGCAAGCAAAAGCTCTCTCCATTTTAGTTCTCTCCATACCACCGCCCACCGGAGCTACACTACACCTTAAACACAGCCAGATATCCACCATCCAAACACCGCAAGGACACCCGTGAGGATTTAGCCATCTTCAGATGGAAAGATTACAAAATCAACACTACCCTTATGAGGGAAGCTGAAATAAACACAAGTAAAAAGAATGTTCTGACATTAAAAGGTTCACTCAAATTTGTACTTGAAAAGAAGAATGGGGGTGCAACAATGCAGAGTTAGAGGGAACTTGTTTCTTGATTGGACAAGTAAGGAAGCATGGATTTGTTCAAAAGAAAGTCCTATGGAGATATGTTTCTTAAGTAATTCATGACAACATGTGAAAAGATTTGTTGAGCTTAAAGATCTCAAATGAGGGATTACATGAGAAATAAAGTACCAGATAAGTTATAATTACAAAAGGGTATGAAAATAGTCTGAACATCAAACATGGCATGCTGGAGGATGGTATCTTGGTTCTTGTCTATAACTGCAAAAGAAACAACAATGTTAACTTTACAAACTTTCTACCATGAGACATATCCTAGGGAAATATCACTTCGGAAACCTTCTATGACATAACACTCGTAACTTGCTACACTCTTAGCCCAAACCCCAAGTCAAAGAGGTGAAAATTCCTTTTAGGTTGCTGTGTATGAAATTTACTCCGGATCTGACATTATCAATTTATACAGAACAAACGAAGAGGAATTTGAGCATGATCAAAAAAGAAAAGATTTAGATACTGGAGTTTCCCAGGTGAAATAAAAATATTGGAATTTTTGAATGAAAATAAGTTGGTCAAAAACAGTTATTTCTGACGATTGCACAAGCTGTCAGAATTTCCAGTTTAGTAAACACTGAGTTGAATTGCAAATCTAGATCAAATGAAAACGAATCTGAGCTTCATTTCAAAAGGAAATTTGTAGATAAAAGTTTTGTCTACAACATATCAAAAATTCAGATCAATTGAAGGTGTTTAACCTGTTCAAAACGGAAGAAGAAGTGAAAGTGCTGCTGCAGATTTTCTGGACAGAGTGTCCGGCATAAAAATGAATTTTCTGAACAATCCATAATGATTATCGAGTTGATGTAAAAATTGAAATTGTACATAAGACAGTAATCTACTTTGCTGAAAATTTTCAGAATTTTTGAACACGGTAAGTTGTTTAACCTGAAGGGAAAACACGGAAACAAAAGCATTCACTCATGTTGGGTAAAGCCAAACACGAGGATGATGAAAAGTATGTGTCAAAGTAAGAGACCTTTAACACTATTAGTTGAAACAACTGAGGAGTACTTGGAAAGAATAGAATTACACATGGAGTTCGTGTAGAACCATCTCAAGCAAAGCAAAGGTCAAAGAATTTTTGTAAACATAAATCAAGCGATAGCAAAGAGAGAAAACGGAGGCTTTGTAGAGTCGAGTCTTTAAACAAAAAATTGTATGTACTAAAACATCTTGTAGGGGATGCATTAAGGGGATGCATTAAGGGTAATCACTAGGATGCAAAAGTGTGTTGCCCCAAAATAGCTAAACAAGATATAGTTGGAAGGATATGCAATTGTCAATTCAAATAGTTCGAAGGATGAGAAACTTATTTTTCTTAAATCAAGCATTTGACACGATGAAAACATCTTTAAAAAAATAAGGCACATCAAATGAATGTACACACTTGGAAAACAAAACTGCGTAATAAGAGACTTTTACCGAGTTTCAGAAGTTTCAAATGAAGGATTTAACCAGAGCATGAGTTACAATTAGTATGGATGGGGAAACATTGAAATCGGGATAACCAAGTAGGAAACTAGATGATTATAAAAGAGGATCTTATTAATGAAGACATAAGATTGGAAAATCACCACGCAATCGTATCTTGCCATCGAGAAACACTATAACGACAACACCTAGTCTCTACCTACCAAACTTCTTATCCTGGGTAACAACTAGCTTAAGAATCAGATAAATCAAAGTATTCTCATCTCCTATAACCTACTACACTATAACCTACAGGGTGAAAGAAAGACATCTATCCTTCCTTGACAAAAAGACCTAAATGGTTTTGAGAAATTCGGGTGCATACATAAGCCACGAAATAATTGATTTGCACAAAACAAACCGAACTGATTTTGAACATGAGGCAAAGAGAAAATCTGTGAGTATATAAGTTTTACATATGATGCTCAAAAATCAAAATTTTTGGGAAGCCATAGTTCGGTCAAAATAATTATTTTCATCTACTGCTATAAGCTGTCAAAAATTTTCAGGACTTCATCAACTGTCGTGTGTTGCAGATTGTGCTCAAACAAAAACGAATTTTCACTTTGTTCAAAAACAAAACTCATAGTAAATGATGTTTTCTACAACATATCAAAAATCCAAGTCATTTGGAGGTGTTTAGCTTATTCAAAACAGAATGATAAGTAAGAGTACCGCTGCAGAATTTTCTGAATAGAGTACCCCTCCTTGTTAAACAATTTGTGAACAATCCATATTGAAAACTAAATTGATGTAAAGAGAGAAATTGTAGATAAGACAACTTTCTATGTGGCTGAAAATTTACAGAATTCTTAGAACAAAAAAAAATGATATACATGATATGTAGAAACGTGAACAAAATCGTTTACTCATTTTGCATAACACCAAGTTACAAGGAAGTGATTTGAACCAAATGTAGCATTACGAAAGCATTAAAACCTCAAAAAGAAAGAAAAATAGAGAAAGATTCGAAGATTCCAAAAGGAAAGAGGGATCCTAGTAAGGGTTCTCGAAAGGAACAAAACTTAAGAGGATCACATAAGAGATATGAGCTTAAAACTCAACCTTCACCTAAGGAGACTTTTCACTTGGTCCTAGTGCAACTTAACCACGTTCTAAGGATTCCTAATCCTACGAGAATTTACCACCAAGATCAAGAGAGATAAAAAAGGTTCTAAAAGGTCTAAAGAAATCCAATCTTCGAGGGAAGAAGCATAGGAAAGAAAGGACGATTCGTCTCTGATACCAACTGTAATGCCCCGCTCCCAGATACCGAGCCCTTATCCGGAAGAGAACGTTCGGCGCGTATAGCATTAAATAAATCTAATATTATACGCAAGCCTCTACGTCGTCGTATCAAATAAAAGCAAACGGAAGCTAAAAAGACTCGGGTAAAACATAAATGCTACTAAGAATAGAAATTAACCATACTAAATATGGATAGTTAAATTACAACGACGAAAAACCCAAAGACTTATACAATACGAGGTCTTAAAAGTAGAAATACAATAAGTCTAAGAAAATAAATACAACTAGTCTAGTACAACATTTACAAAGAAAATGAACTAGAAACTTCGTCAAGACTTCAAAGCCTTCAAAAGTCGTCATGTCTACCTGATCAACATGTTCGTCTTCTCACCCCACAATGCATACAAAAGAAAATGCAAAGGAGGTAAGTACAAAGTACTTAGTAAAAGTGAGAAGCTAATGAATAACTAAGTTGTACAACGAAGGGTTATTATTATGATTATTAAATTTTCTTTATGAGACCGACTCAATCTAGGTAGGGTTCAATCCATGCCCATCGACATGTCATGACTAAACGTTTCTAGCTTAGCTTATCTTGGTTACGTTATCACTCAAGGACACTACGCATGGCGTTCATCAACCTGAAGATATACTTGCTAACTAACGGTGATTAGCACCAATTAGCTCCGGGGTCTCCCCGGTATGCATATACGTCCGATGAATTTCCTCCACTACCCTTCAGCCGTTTAAGGCCAGTAGCGTTGTTCACCTTTTATGAACGTATCACATCGCCGATATGAAAGAGTGTCTAACCGAGAATAAATGACGTTTTAGCTTTTATCTACACATATGTATTTATTATTGTGAATTAACTAGCCACCTAAGTGTTTTCAGGTATGCTCTCCTCACATACACTACTCTCTTTCCTAGACCACTAGACACGGAAAAGTCCTAGCAAATACACAGACATTGATGAACTCTAGTTCATCAAAGCACAAGCCTTTTCATGCTCTTTCGACGGATCCGAATTTCAACTCCATTTAAGAGTACATTCGGTGTTTTAACTGAACGAATCAGAAATTCAATCAAAGCTTGTTCATATTTAATTAATGTTATTGAATCAAAAAAGTAGAAATTTAAAACTCAACACAAATATACCAAAACATATCCCATCTTATTAGTTACAACTTAGCATGAATTCTATCACCAAATAACACCAAGACTCACCAAAACTCAACCTATCGTTATAAAATTATAATTACTCATTAGGAAGAGTCTCTTACCTTAATTTCCAGCAAAACCGAAAGAAAAACGTCACGCAACTGCAACAACTGTTGATCCTCAACCCCAAAACCTATTTGATCAACGAGAAATCCTAAAATCCTATTTCTTTGCAGAAAACCGAAACTGAAGAAGTCCATAAACTGCAGATTACCTCGATTAACTGCTGCATAACTATTTTTAGAATGATCTACGCTCCAAGACGATCGACTACTCATGGCTGAAAAACAGAGTTACGGATTGAAAGATATGAATTTTTCAAGAATCAAACTCTACGAATACCGAAAACTAGGGCTAAACTGAAAACTTACGAAATTGAGAGATGTTATTTTCCAAAGTTGCGTCTCCTCGCGCTGATCACTTTTCTCTCCCGCGGCATCTTGAACGGATGAACGGATTGATCACACGGTTCTCCTTTTTATTTCGCTTTCTTCCCCGCTTTGTTGCCGGCGTTCCTCTTCTTCTTCTTTTTTTCTGAATTCTGCCGTGAAACATAAAAGGGGATTTTGGGGGATTATTTTGTTTTTATAGCCATTTAATTAAATCCCTTAATTAAATAACTAAATCCCTTTAATTAAATCCTTTTTAATTAAATAAATAGGATAAATAATAATTAGGTCTTAGTGGGTATGACCAATTACTATTTTACCCTTTCTGAAAAGTCGGGATGTTATTAATTAAATAAATAGGATAAATAATAATTAGTTCGTAGTGGGTATGACCAATTACTATTTTACCCTTTCTGAAAAGTCGGGATGTTACATTCCTTCCCCCTTAAGAGGAGTTTCGTCCTCGAAACTCGAATGTAACCGAGAGGTACTTGAACTCTGGACTTTGCGAAACGTTTCGTCTCCTAACTCGTACGCCTCTTCTTCTTCTTCCCATCTTCCCAACTCTTCCACTTGTCTTGAGCCAACTTGAGGTTGCGACGATCCGCTTCAATCTTCACGTCGCCTTGATGTATCAACTTTGGTCTCGTATTCAGTTGCCGCTCCACTTCATCCCAGGAACTCACGTTCTTCTATCTCTATTTCATGAAAGATCATCAGAAGTACTGTTCCAACTCTTGTACATCTTGGTCGCTCCGAGATGAACTGCAATTGCCATCTCGAGGTTTTCATTCTTCATTGTCCTTCACAATCTTCCGCATTCAGACACCAAAGCTGATTCCGATGCCAATTGTTGCCATCTTCATCTAACTCATGACCAATGGTTGGTTGGGCTCCAGCCACTCACTTGTAACCGGAAAAAACTGGATCTTCATCTTGTTCCTTCACGAACTCATCAACTGCCTCGAATCTTACAACCATCGGTTCAACACTCTTTGCTCGCCCATGCTGCCCTATACCCGGAAGGCCGAATCTTCCCGGCCGAAACCACACTTCTGGCACACTTGACTTCTTTTGATCTCAACTTCAGTCATGGAACCACAAGCTTGCTGAAGAACTCCAAGGATCCCAGCTGAAGGACTTCTGAGACTCAGAATGTAAAGTCCCACATCGGTAAAATAAGAGAATGCTCACCCCCATATAAGTGTGAGACATAAAGGTCTTGTCAACTCGGGTTAGCCCTTTTAGACCAAGCGAGGACGGCGGTCTAAGCAGTTGACCGGACATTTATGACTCATTTAGCGCTACCAGGCTCGGGGTCTGGGGGCGTTACAGAATGGTATTCAGAGCCGACTATCAGACGGAACTATGCGCTGCACCGTACAAGAAGACGGTGTAAGGATAGCCTCTAGTTACCTCTGGTAGGGACGATCCGGGAACAGTCTCGGCCTTCCTGGCGAGGATGCCAGTCCCTTATAAGGGGGGAGAATGTAAAGTCCCACATCGGTAAAATAAGAGAATGCTCACCCCCATATAAGTGTGAGACATAAATGTCTTGTCAACTCGGGTTAGCCCTTTTAGACTAAGCGAGGACGGCGGTCTAAGCAGTTGACCGGACATTTATGACTCATTTAGCGCTACCAGGCTCGGGGTCTGGGGGCGTTACATAGATAGTTTGTTAATATGGATAAGAAAGACAATAATGGTGTAGTAGTATAAATGTGTGTGTTGTAATCAATGTCAATCATATGAGTTAATACCAAATAGTAAATTCTTCATTTTTCTGTTCTTGATATCAGAGCTCAAGGTGGCAGAAGACTCCCCTCCGCATAGACGTGACCGGTTCCGGGCCGGTTCCGGGTCCATGGCACGACCCTCCGGTTCCGGGTCCAAAATGGAACCGGAACCTCCGGTTCCATTTTCTAGCCGGTTCCGCCGGTTCCCGGAACCGGCGGGTTTTGCGGTTCCTCGGTACGGTTCCGGGTCTCGGCGGTTCCCGGGTCAGACTGTTCAGATCACGGTTCCGATTACGGTTCCGATCACGGTTCCAATCCCGGTTCCAAAAAAATCAATTTTTTTTTACAAAATTTGTATAACTTACGTTAAAATTAATAATAAATTCTAATTGGTTATTAAACTATATATAATATTTAATTTCATAAGTATGTTAAAAAAAACACACGGCTTGTATAATATTTAATTTCAACCAATCTATATATAATATTTAATTTCATAAGGTTAAAGATTATAGTTTTCTAGATCTAATGAACCTATTTTATTCGAATAAATGAGTAGCATGTAGTTTATTAATATTTTGTAACATTTAAATTTAATTTGATTAGTCAAAGTGTAACATTTAGATTTAATTTAAATTTGTGCTCTTCCTTGTGACAATAATTTAAATAGTAGTAGTATTTGATTATTTGATTAGTCAAAGTGTTACGATATATTTCGGTCAAAAAGTAATAATAATAAGAAATATATTAGTATGTTGTGGCACTAGTAAAACTAAAAAGCAACATTTTATGGTATATTTTATACATTAATTAACAACATCATTTACTAAATGAAACAATTGCTAAGAAAATAAAAAAAAATAACATGGATTAACTTTTAACATTCATTATAACGACCATTTTTTATTACATTAATTTATTACAATACAATAAATGATGGATAAATTAAACATAAATGATGTATATCGATTATTCTACGTAACGGTTACATTGATAAAACTAAATTAATACAACAAAACACTACAACAATCAACATTCAACATTGATATTACATCGATTTTTTTCATAACGTGCATGTTGACGTTGTTACATGTCACATCCTACCCGGCTACCCGTCTCGACGTATCCGCGCATCATGCATATAATTTTCATATTCCTCGAAATGCCTTATTCGTAAATGTCGCATATAAGAACCAAGCCCGATTCCACGCTCGTAATGATACGTTTTTTCACAAACGTTACAAACAACCTTAAATTTTGAATGATTCACTTTCCCGGTAGTTTCATCAGTAACATTTTCTTTTCGGAAAAAAATAATGAAAAGCAGACACAATGATTGACATTGCTAAATAATATATTTCGAATGTGATAAAGTAAACGAATTTATTCAGAACAACTTCAAATCACTATCCGAAATATATTATAATGGTAGATAATATTATAATATGTGAGTTAGAATATGAGAGATAGAAAAGAATTGTGGGTAAAAAGTGATGAAATAGATATGTATTTATAGTGTAATGAGTGTGTGATATTTTAAAATAAAATAAAATAAAATCAAAAAATTTGATTATATATCCGTTGCCAACCGTTGGTCAAATTGGAATTTGGAATCTAGGGCAAATTTTGAAGGAAATATATATATATATATATATATATATATATATATACAGAACCGCCGGTTCGGGTCCTCCGGGCCGGTTCCGGCTGGTTCAACCGCCGGTTTTATGGCCGGTTCCAAGAACCGCCGGTTCCGGGCCGGGCCGGGCCGGGTCCAATGGAACCTAGAACCGGGTAGGAACCGTGGAACCGCCGGTTCCATGGACCCGTGGACCCGTGGAACCGCCGGGTTGGACCCGGGAACCGGCGGGTACGAACCGGATTTGGCACCGGAACCGCCCACGTCTACCTCCGCATGTTAGTACGGTGGCCATCACCTCTTCTTCACCGGTGATCTTCATGCCGGCATCTACTATTGTTATCATATATATTCTTTTTTTTACAATTTTACGTTATTTATTCGTTCATTTACATTTCTTCTTCTTCTACTTTTTTTTTAGGGTAGGAAGAACATACGGCGTAGAAAATCCCACGAGTGCCTACGATCTGCCATTACCGGATTACCATAAAACCCAGTAAATCGCCTAACAATAATATATCAAAAGAGTTACTAATATGCTTCACCTATTATTTATTTAATTATTGACATTATTTTATGATGTATTTTTTTAAGAAGAAATGTCTGCTTTCAAAATTTTTAACTGTTGGGAGCTATGTTGCACCGACACTCCAATATGGGTAACGTGCGCCGTATCCGACACGTTTCCGACACGACACGCGTCCGACACGCGCCGACACGGTGTCGGACACGTGTCGGTTGATTTAAAATAATGTTAAATTAAATTTTAAAACCGACACGCGCGGGACACGTCCCCGACACGCGGGGACACGTCGGGGACACGTTCCCGACACGGAGGGACACGTCCCCGACACGGGGGACACGTTCCCGACACGGCTATTTATATTTTTTTTATATTTTTTTTGTATTTTTTGTATTTTTTTGTATTTTTTATATATTTTTTTGTATATATATATATATAATTATATATATATATATATAAAATATATATATATATATATATATATATATATATATATATATATATATACTACGTGTCCCCCGCGTGTCGTGTCCTATATTTTTGAAAGTTGCGGTGTCGCGGGTCGTGTGTGTCGTGTCGTGCGCCGTGTCCGTGTCGGTGTCGGTGCAACATAGGTTGGGAGTTATCTTACTCCTCTTAATAAAAAGGGAGTGAAGATGTCGACGTGTTCATTCGGTAGATTAAGTTGCTGCAAATTTCCTTCTGCTTGCGCGAAAAAATGCTGGGTTTGGGGTGGGCTTTTACCTGTCGGCCCGTTCAACTTTTTAATTCTCTTCTTTTATGTTCTATTTATTATGTAGGTCTGGCTCATTGAAGTCATTTGTTATGTTTTAATAAATATAAATAATAAATAATAATTGTCAAAAAAAAAAAAAAAATAATAAATAATAAATAATAATATATCTTGGATATTTATATCACCTGCAAGGAAATGCTGTTGCTGATGCTTCGGTGCTGGGCAAGGTGTTTTTTATGCTGTAGTCTTTTGGCACAGGTGGTGATGAAAGAAATAGCAGCAGGACTTCATGAATATGCATGCTGCTTAATTGCTTTTGTTCCAAGTCTAGCTTTTGCTCATAACTGTTAGTTTTTATTATTGCTTCGATTAGCTATGGAGTTGCATCTCCAAGTTTTAGTTTTTGGATTAGCGTCTCTTTGGTTTTTTTTTTCCATGTATGGAGCCATGTATTTTTCCCTGTAGACCCGGTTTCTCCCACATCGGGTTTTTCCGACAGGGTTTTAAGGAGACGGGGGAAATACGTTGGGGCATATGTATTTTGGAGGAGGCGGGAGGGCCCAAGAACCTTGTAATCTCCTTTTCTTCTTCTAATAAAATTACATGGTTTAAAAAAAAAAAAAAATAATAATAATAATAATAATAATAATAATAATATATCATCCATCATCCATCATCCATCATCATCATCATCACGGGTTTTCAGGTTTTCTCCGCCAGACCGCCACTCCTTTCACCTGCTCTCTGATTTTGCCTTCAATCCATACGATTTCATCAAATTACAACAGTAGTTTTCATCTAATCCCGGATTTTACTCAACTGCCATAAAATATCCCGAGGCAACTTTGTGACTTTTGAAGCTTTGTGTACAGGGTATCCCGGATGTCACGGCCCAACCACAATCCCTTTATTGAAACCTATCCTTCGCACCCAGTTCCATATTTGTGAAGTATTTGATCTGTATTCTTCCCTCCTTGAATATCAATGGCAGGAATTCAGGTGAATCTTAGAGCGACCCCAGTAGGAGACCTCAATTACTCCCTCTAAACACATCGTTTTCCGTTTTAGTTACATTTTTTCAACACCCAAAAAAAAATTCACTCCAACAAACATCCTCTATATCACCAACAATAAACAATTTTTTGTTATTATTATTATTATAATATTATTATTATGTCAACATGCAAAAGAATTGTAAAGTAAAAGGGGCGTCTGACAACATGCAGCAACTTGCATACCCCCCACCAGCCGCCTGAGATTTAAAGGGAGGTATAAGGAATTTTTATTTTCGGGTGTTGTATAATACACCATTGGACCAAAAAATCTCCGGAAATGGTTTTTGGGGTTTGGGATTGGGGGGCCGCTGTGGACACCCTTATTGTGGTAGTCTTCCCGCTCTCTGCCGGCTGTCACAGATCAAGACCTCTCTATTAAGAAGTAAATCAGGTTTATTTGTTTAAAGATGCAGATGTATTATCTCATAAGTATTTCATTTGGCTATCTCAGGTAAACAAGAAAAAGCATATTCTCGGTTTTCTTCTTGGTTTTCTAATTCTTCGTGTTATTTGTAGGGTGCTCAAATGCACGTTTGAAATAATGTATAATGATTGTTTTGTTAAAACAACAGTTGCATTTCGTTCTTTTTTGCAGATTCGAATCCATGTTATTTTTTTCCCCTATAATTTGTTTTTTCGTTTAACAGGTAGTATGTTGGAGGCTTGGAGCTTCATACCTATTTGAAGTTCTTTTTTTTTAGGGTAACCTATTTGAAGTTCTAGAGGTTCTTTGTTCATGTTTTATCTTTTAAATATTAGTAGTGTGCTAATTGTTGTGCAATGTGTTTTTTCCCTTCATTATTGCATTAAGGTTTTCAATAGAGCTGAAACAAAATGGTGTGGGCTTTGATGCTAAAATGGATGGCTTAGGCATTGCTTATTGATATCATAATCAGGTTGATGTTCAGGTAAACTGCAATTTGCTTAGTGCTTAATGATATGTTCTCTTATTCTTTGACAACCCTTTAGCAGGTTTTTTTTTTTTTTTTACTTTTGGAGTGATTTATACTCAAAATGTCTACCAAAAGGGTTTTTTTTTCTTTGTACTCTATCTTAATGTTAAATTACATATTCATCTTAGGATGGTGTGTTCTTCTTTTCTTACTTTATTCACTACTAAATTTTCATTAAGCTTTGTGTAAAGTTTTTTTTTCTTAATTTTTTTTTCACAGCCGAGGACAAAAAATATGTTTAGGTCTTTAATCCAGCTGGTTTTGTGATAGAAGGCTTTGAGTTATTGATCAATGTGTTGTCTACCAGGTAAACCTATGAATCCCGTTAATATAAATGTTTTGCTGGTTAATGTGAATATTTTGATAAATAGGAGACTGACCATTTACATAAGCTCACACTATTCTGAGGTCTTTTGATCTTTTGTTTTTTTGCATTTAGTTTAAGATTCTGCATCAAATTAGAAATTACTTATCTCTGTTTTATTCAACGCTGCTGAAGAAATCAAGTGGTGTTGCAGTTATTGACTGATATCTACCATTTATTATTCTCACCTCAGTTGAGGCCATTGCTTCAATAAATGTATTGTTCCTTATTTAGTTGTCCATGTCAAAAGATTCACGTTTGTGTTCGTTCATCTATATTATATTTTTTTGTTACCCTTGTACATATGTTTGCCCTTTCATGTTGGTTTGTATGAATGGCATCGTCCATGTATGATGATTTTGTGCTCTAATTTGTCCATTGTTGTTGTTGTTGCTTGTTTTTTCTGCTAATAAAAAGTCTAATAATATTTGTTCTCAGTTTACAGATTTGAATCAAAAGTTATTGGTTGCCTGCTTTTGTTAATGTATTTTCAGCTTATTCTTCAGGTGATTGGTTAACATTTCTTAATATTTAGAACTTTTTCGTTTATTTGACAATTTTCTTAGACATAACGCAACTGATGTAGGTTACTTCCTTAGAACTAATGATGCTTCAGTTCATGCTTAGTTTGCTTTAATGTTGTTAATCAATATATACCTTGAAGATGCATATACCTTGAAGAAGCTTAGGCTTCTTGGAGTATTCGTCTGTATAGGATTTTAAATAGACGTCGAGTTTACATGGTCTCCATTTATTTTACTTATAATTTTATTTTATTTTGTTAAATGTTCTGTTAAAAATTAGTGTTGTCTATATTATATTTTGAGATATATTGGTTTTAGATGAACCCAAAAGAGAAGCAACAATACATAGTGAAATCATGCTTTGATTGAAAGAATCTTGTTTGTAGAAAAAAATTGTTGTGTTGCTGTGGGGGTTCTTATAACTACCGAGTGGATGGCTTTATTTTATGATGCTTTGTGCTATGTGTTTAGAATGCTTTTTTTGTATTAGTATGAACAGTTAGCCATCTTCAATGTACAAACGAAATGTTCTGTTGTGTTGTCGTTAAAAATACCCGTAGTGATTAGGTTCAGAATCATAGTCATGCATGATTCTTATTGTTGTTTCCTGGAAAAATCATGTGTACGTATGCGGTGTTCATGCTATGTCTTTAGGATGCATTTTTTAATTTGAACATTTAACCGTCAATACTGAAAGTCATCTGTTTCTTCTTTACAGGTTATTTGTTACGTCTCAGTTTGATAGAGGCACTTCTTTGATGAGAAAACACGGCTTTGGAGTAATCCTTATGGAGATGTGTTCCCTGCTACTGATCCCCTTCAATAGGATCAACAATTACTTAAACAATGACCATTACTGAGTTAAATTGATTTGCTTATTGTGCTTGTTTTCACCTTGCCATGAGTCTCAATTGAACTTGTTTGGGTAAATATAGATAAAATTTGTTGTGTTGAAAGTGTGTTGATTGTAATCTACCTTGTGCCTGGTTTTATTATTTTTCTTTCAGGCAACTCTATGAGCCATATTATAATTCTCTATTTTGTGCTCCATAGGACTTCATGGCGTGTGTGGTTTCTATTTTTTCCTTGTTTGTTCCAACTGCTTGCTTTGATTTTGCTGAGATGTATTCATATGGCTTCCTGAAGTTGATTCAGTCATGGCTATCTTTGTGAAAAGTATCGCAAGCTGCGTACATATATTGGCTAGCTCACTCACATTGCTATTGTCTTCTCCCCCACAGCGCTTTTTATCTTTGTGAGTCTTTTTTTTCTTTTTCTTTTCCGTTTCTTATCTTGTGAAAAGGATGGTGTGTAAGTATGGCTAAAACAATTTTCTGGTTTTCATCATTTAAAATGATTGGCACATGAATGTCATGTATGATTTCTACTGCTGCTAAATTTCATCCTGTAATATATGTTGTATTCAAAAGTAGGAGTTATATTTTATTTAGATATTATTTTACTTAATAGTTTTAAACACTTTATTAGTTAAAACATTTAGCATGGGAAAGGAACACTCAATAAGTATAAACGTATAGCATGGGTACGCCGTGCTTAGCACGGCGTTCCATTTTACTAGTCTAACAATAACAAGTATGGAGGACACGCATTGTGCCACAAGGCGTATAGGTAATGATGAATATTCGTGCAATAGTATACTGTGTCTGGGATTTTGTGGGCCGCGTCACGATTGTGTGAGCTTTTCGGGTAATACGATGCAAACAAATACGGGATTTACACATAATTTAAGAAAATTAATAAATTAATTGTTTTTTAAGTTTTCAATGTAAAATATAGTGCTGGATTTTGGAAGTGACTAATAATATTTCATTGTTTTGTATGAAACCGAAAACAATACAATTGGAATGTGAGAAAGCCTTATATTGTGAGACAAAGCCAAAAAAAACTAAATGGACTTATATTACGAGACGGAGGGAGTATATCTGAATGTAAAAATACATGTATTTATCATTTACGTCTAAAACATGATAGTTTTCTGGTTCATAGCCTATCCGTATTGTATGTGTATTAATTACGTACAAAAAGATTTTCAGTACTTTGTTACCTCCACTGGAAAAATCAATGACAGTACAGATCCATACAAAATTAGGGTACTACATCTGTACGGTGTAGATAGATCCATACAATATTTTGTATACGCATTATGTCGTACATTTCTTAGTAAAACATTACTTCTAGATCGATCAACTGTTGAGATTCTTTGTCATCTAGCCTATAGATAGAGGATCAAAACTTGGTTAGTTTGTTATTTTTCACATTTTTATCAGTTTGTGCTCATTGAAATTTTACTACATGTTTTTGGTTACTAGACTTTTTTTGGGACCGCCACCGTTAGAATGGCGGCCTATTTGAACTTAAAAATGTAGATGATTGTACGTATTTATAGCTTATATGTAAAAAACATATCAAATAAGCATATCGTTACCGTGTAAATGTACTACGCAAAAAAAGATTTCCTATATTTTGTTACATCCACCAATACAATCAGTGATGGATGCAAAAGAATATCGTGTGTTACATCTGCCCGGTGTAGATACATCTATGTGAAGTTGAAAATATAGATGTTCTTACATACAATATTTATCATTTATATCAAAAGACGTGCATATGCATGCCGTGTGACTGTACTACCAAAAAAGAAATCTCCTTTATTTTATTTAAGTTTTTCAACTAATTGAAGCTTTTGGATGTGTGTTAATAGTGCTGCAAACGAACCGAGCTGTTTACGAACAAGTTCGTGTTCGGCTCGGTAAAGCTCGAGATCGTTTGTTTGTGAGAGATAACGAATCGAACTCAAACTAATAATCAAGCTCGTTTTATTAACGAACGAGCACGAGCCAAGCTCGCGAACGCTCGATTAAGTTCGTGAGCCATATATATGTGTATATATGTATATGTATATGTTATAGTATATATATGTAAGCATTTCATAATACCCGATCCCACCTAAGAAGAGGAAAAGCCGTATTTTCTTTTATTTGAACAAATCCTTATTTTCAGGCATTTATTTTCCTAGACTCCCAATAATGCCTCTTTGACTGCTTGCACGTATGCCAATAGCTTGTAAACTACATCCAATTAAATGCTACAGTATTTCCATCAATTTGGTGCACAATACACCTATTTTTTTCCAACAAAAATTGCTGTAAAAATAAAAATATAAAAACCAAAAATAGAGAAGAATATATCACTTCATGAGCCTAACGAGCCGAGCCCGAGTAGTACAATGTTGTAGCCGAGCCGAGCTCAAACAAGATTTTGTGTTCGTATACTAAACGAACGAACTCGAACATGTTCGTTTGGTAAACGAGCACGAATTCAAACAACATGTATTCGGTTCGGGGCTCGGCTCGTTTACATCTCTATATGTTATTGATGCTATTGTCAAAATGACTGAATTAACATAATATAAATATCATAACATTATGTGATATCAGATATCTCATAATAAAACATTTATTTAAAGTGACATCACACTGTCACATCAAGTGGCTTATATTGTCATAACATATTATGATATTTATTATGTTAGAACGATTACATGATCATTATTTTTATTATATTATGATCTCAACGTACAATATACTCCAACATCATCTAGTTTACCAAAGTCAGAATGGACAATGAAGATAGTTAAACTTGTGTAATGAAAAACAATGATAAATATGTAATTTTATGAGACTAAATCCTAAAGCACACACATGCACAGTACAAGTAGCAAGATGCTAACACCCAAAACAACCCACACAGACACAGTCATAGAAGCCCTGAAACACCATTCACAAAGCCACACCCCAACAGACCCAAATTTGAGTCGAAGAATCCAGCAAGTCCCAAAAGAAACAGTACTCATGCAAGGCCGAAAAGGTTCAGAATAGAGGAGGAATAAGGCACACATTGGAAGCATAAGTGAAAGAAATGACTGACCAGCAAACCCAAATGCTGTGATAACTGACAATAGAACCTTCACACAGATACCTGCAAATTTCAGAATGTAATCAGAAGACCGAATTCGTATCATGGAAATAACTAAAAGATGAATGAAACGTACAGAGGTTTCATCTCAGAAGTCTGATCGATTTGGTAGTGAAAATACCACGAATTAGTAAAGGATTATTATGTTAACATATTGTGAAGTTATTAAACAAACAAACAAGCTTAAGGCTGATTATCATTCATCCTCTATATATTATGCTTTCCTTTGGGACTACTTGCTTAGCCAAAGCTTAGCTAATGCAGCAGCAACCCATAAATCATCAGGTAGAATATTATCCTAAAAGAATGATTGTTTTAGGATCCAACATTAATTTTGGGCTCAAAACATTATACTATATTATATTATATGATGAACCTAGCTACTACTATAAAACTAACTGACACTCAATCACTTGAAATCAATGAATTTTCAAGCCTATATAATAACACCAAAAGAATATCAATATATGATCAAAAAGATCCACACCGAAAACAAATTAAAAGGAGCTGAGCTGAAAGGGCATGTGGCTATATATTTCATATATATGTATACTCTCTTGTCATCGTCGTTAACTTGCAAGTGGCTTGGACATGGCCTTCTTTATAGCCTCGGTGTAGGTCCTGTGTTGGTAGGTGAGTGTGGACTCTAGCAAATCCCATAGTGATGTCTTCGGATTCCAGATTCTCGTATTTAAAGTCCACCCATATTCTACTACGTACCCCCTTTGATAGTGAAAATACCACCAAGTAAAGGCTTAGAAATGTCAATTTCAACTAGGCATCGAATAAAATCACCTTGCATGCCATTAGAGTGAGGGAATTTTGCAGAGAGAACTTTACCAAATGACATGCAAATGTGTTTGGCTACTCCCAGGGTACAACAATCAGAAGTTAAGTTCCAGAGTTGGATCCAGACTGGCCCCGAATTTAAAGCTTGGCTATCTGTTTCAATACCCCCGAGACCATCGCTTAACCACCATAAAATAGTTACTAAAAGACCATGGGCAGCCAGCAATAACTCTATCCACGTCCTTTGCTTGATTAAAAAAGACTTGAAAACGATTTGATCCTATGAATTTGAGTTTGAATCCATGCGTGAAATCCCAGATAAGCTTCAGGACATTCTCGACCCCTTTGAAATTAACTGTTTTGTCAGCGAAAATCTTGATGATTACACTGCGTTTGCACTCTTCCTCAGCCGATTTAGTAACATCGTCTGGAATGACAACTCCGTTAGTTTCTTGTTCGGAAAAGGTGAATTTTTTTAAATTCAATTCAAGACTGTAATTGTTGGTCAGTCATTTCTTTCACTTAGACTATCTCCAATGGGGTAAGTGAAAGGGTTTTTTTCTTTTGCCAAAAACCTTTACAAAAAGGTTTATAAGTATTGGAAAGGTTTTCGGGAATAGGTTTGTATATACAAACCGGTACATAACTTTATTTTTTATTTATTTATTTATTTTTTGTGGTGTAGAAAAAAAGTTTATGTGTAGTGGATCCATGCTATAAGGTTTTTTTAAAAGGTTTATGATTGTAGAAGAAAAGGTTTATAAAGAAAAGGTTTATAAGGTGATTAAGTGGAGGGATGATAAACCTTTTAAAAGGTTTATGACTGGAGATAGTCTTATGCTATTGTCAAAATGACTGAAGTATTTGACACGTGGCAATCACTATTGACTTTTGAAGATTAACCTGCTGACCTGAGCAAGATTCAAAAGGGGACTATCTTTTCACACTTATTTTTGTTTTACACTTCTCATGGTGAGAGTGGGCTTTGTTTGCAAATTTTTATCACATATCATTCTGACCCTTAATTAGTCCGAAGTTGGGCATTATTCTACTTGATACATAGTACTACCTCCGTCCCTAAATATAAGGCATGTAAGAGGTTTGCACACAAATTAAGAAGACAAATAAATGTGTCCTTTTTCATACTGTATGGACTAAAATATCCTTTATTTACTTAGGCGTATAAGCATTTATGTTATTGATTGATAATAAGGCTTGTCACTCATTCCAAAGCTTAACAATGGGAGCCGATGAGTTTTTCTTTGCATTTGGGAAGTTGTCTTAGGAGGGGATAATATCTAGGAGAAATGAAAAGGCTATTAAAAGTTGAAATTGGCCAAAGGTTTAACGTGTTCATTGATTTTAATATAAGGGTAGAATAGGAAAAAGATTGGAAAGTTGTAATTAATGATGTATTGGTTTTCTCAAGTGACTTATAATTAGGGACAAAATTAAAATGTTAATATGCCTTATATTTAGGGACGGAGGTAGTATGTTTTAACTTATTTTCCGAGCCTAATACGGGTAGGAATGATGTTTTTTATTCGTTTATCTCCATGTCCATGAACATTTGTAGCAATCTTAGGGTTCAGATTCTTCCTGACCATAATTCGGTCAGAATACTCTGAAGATCCTGACCACTTATGGGTCAGAAGTATTATAAACGAAAAAAATGCAGAATATCTCCAGAAGATCCTGACCATAAATGAGTAAGTATAATATCAAACATTCGGACTGATTTACGGCCAGAATGTAGGCATGTACCTAAAGACAAAAACGGGTAGTGCAATAAGACATTTGGGGTATGGTGAAAAGACATTTACTTCAAAAGTAGCAATGACATTTTGGAGATTTTTAGCCTGTATCTGATCGGCTGAGCATAAAATCAGGCTATCATCAGCAAATCAGTTGCAACAAACTTTAATCTTAAGAATAGTATCCTCAGTATTTTTCCGGTATTTCCTTAGCCTCCCATACCAAATATCTTGGCCTCCCTCTCTTGATTGGTAGGTCAAAAAGCGAGGCCTTTTTGTATATCAAAAACAAAATTTCTATGAAATTATCATCTTGGAAAAATAACCTCCTTAGTCAGGGAGGCAATGAAGTTTTGCTTAAGTCTGTATACAACTATGTAAAGCAATTCAACGGTTTCTCTCTTAGTGAAAGCATTTCACTATGAGGCAAGCCGAACATCAGTCCCTAGGACTATGTGATGGCCCATTTTTGAGTATAGAATACTCCATCTCCGACAAAATCAGAGACACCTTAGAATATTTTGGATAAACTTACCGGAGTGTTTGAGTAGTTGTCAGACTAGAAGTCACTACTCATAAGCTCCCACTAGCTTGTATTTTTTTCATAAGACCCCGAAGGTCATCATGAACAAGCGGTGTTACTTCTTTATAACCATTTTCCTTTCCCGATTGAAAGGAATCTTAGTCATTGAACCTTTGAGACAATATAACCAGACTGGGAGAAAGGAATCACCCTGAGCCAGTCTTCAGGTCTTGTCTTTTAGGGACTATGCATTAACTATGGAATATGAAGAAGCGTTTATCTAAACATAGAAGGCAATTGCTTTTAATAGTTCTTAAGATGTGTTATGTATACATATTTCAGCAGTTCTTAGTGGTGTTTGACTTTATCAAACAAAAGTCCGAGTCTTGGATTCTTACTACAAATGGTATATTCACTTTCTATAAGACAAACAAATTATCGAATAGAAGGTGAATCCATTCGTTCAAACGAATTTTGAAAACAGAAAAATAAATCTTCTACGATATCCAAGGATTGAATCCGAGATTCATTTCCTCATATCACTCCCACTATTTTTTTTGCTAAAATTACTGCCCGTTGTCTGCTCTATTAATCGTTAAATGCATTGCTACCTTGTTCATCCAAAGAACTTAGCTCGAGAAAATCGCCAAGGATTAATAGGTTGGTGATCCGAAATCATTGTCCTTATCCTATGATTAATTTTTGGTTTAGCCTTAAAATCAACTCAGTTTTAGATGACTAACACTTTTAGACATACTCTCTCATTCTTGACTTTCCGGAAATGGAAACATTTTTTAACTAACAGTTCGTGTGAGTAGACACTACTCTTGAACCGTGGGATGTCTATTTCGAGTGTTACTTGTTAGGACTTCTCGGATTTTCTAATATACCAGAAAAATAACAAATCATAACATTAAAGCTCTCACTGGTTTATCGGTTCCAAATTCCATCTAACGAGCAATGCTTCATTTTATGATTTTCCAATTTTTCAATTTGAAAATCTCTCGTGTAAACACTTACACAGTTCTAATGTTTCCAGAAAAATACAAATCATAAAACTCCACTAGTTCCTCGATTCCAAATATCGTCTAACTAGTAACAGTTCATGACTTTCCGATTTTTCAATTAGAATGGTTACGTGTGTACTTAGTTACACTTTTCTAATGTTCTAGAAAAAACAACAAATCATAAAGCTCCCACTAGTTCATCGATTCCAAATATCGTTCAACTAGTAACACTTCATGATTTTCCGATTTTTCAATTAGAAAATTACTTGTGTAATCACTACACACTCAAAATTCACTAGAAGAATTTTAAAGTCCAAAATTATCTTTGATCAAACTAAGATTGTATCTCGTTTAACACGAGTGATGCTAGTGACATACCTATATGTCACTCTAGTTTTAAAAGGCTTAAGAGGAAATATCCCTTCCGAAAATTAATTGCATTATCGATTAACTAGTTCAACGTCCTAGTTACTTTCCACTTTTTAAAGAAGTCAATACTAGTCAATTATAAATTTTAAGCAATTTAGTAAGGGATATAATGCTGTAAATAAAATGACATATATTAATTCAAGTTTAACACTACTATATTATTTTATTTTAGGAATTGTAAACTATAAGTAAGTCTACTCTACCATTCCAAGGTTTTAACCTCGCATCTCAGTGCCGCCTTAGGGTAGGTTAAAGAGATGACGGTTAAATTGAGACAATCTCGTCAATGATTAACTTGTGAGAATCGAACATCCCACGGGAATCGGACATCCCTTTAATCATTGATTACCTTCCTTTTCTAGCCTAGATATTAACAAGAATATCCATTATGAGTGTGACCTACTATATCGGATCTCTTAGGTACGCCCCGAGTGTGCCGTCTTAGGATCGGTCAGTGACCCGACGAGTACCCGGAAATCCTATCCTTTCGGAGACCAAGCCATGAATGTTGATAGGGGTGAACACCATCCTTAGGGGGACGAAATCAATGCGCCGCGAGGCGTCACCCTTCTCTCACTTACTTGTATCTATAGTAGAGGCCGTGGGGTTGGCTGTCGCCTCCCCCGCTCCCACTCAATATTTTGAAAGTGGTGGTGGGTTAACTAATCACGTCTTTTTGATGTTAACATAAAAGCACACCAAATCAAGGATTCCGAATGGTGTCGGTAACGTAGGCAAGCCTATCCGTCCTATTCGTTGGAACATATGTGACAGTCGGACGAAATCGGGTCAAGAGAGCCCCATTGAGACAAGAAGGAATCACCCCTCCGCTCGCCAGTGTAGCTTAGTCTTGCCGGACCCCCGTGCATACATCACACTAGGAGGGTTAAGTCGGTCTAGCGAAGCTCAGTTGACCACCCAACCTATAAGCGAACCGTTTTTATCCAAGATTTATTGTTCTTTTACCATCATTCAATCTCGTAGACACTACGAATCGAAAACGTGATCTCGTTTGAGCTTTAAGGCGGTTCACCGAGAACACACACCAAAAGGCTTAACGATTTCATAACCCGTCCTCGGATCTTTAATTACTTACTAAATTAATTAATTACCACGGATTAATTAAATTTCAACTAATTACGCGAGTTTGTATACATGCCTATTTTAATTACCAAAATTAAAATTCTACATGTATGCATGGAGTGGATTTATGATATGATGCATGTCCTGGCAATTCCGGTTTTATATCTATTTTATGATCGAACACATAAAAAATAATTGCGGAAAATTTAAACACCGAGATAGATCGTTGGTACCCCCGTATCTAATCTATCCTAGGAAAACAGTAAATTACAACTTGTTGTCTTCATGTCTTCGATCTTCGAACCTCGAACCACGAACCGCGAACCCGAAAGGAGAAGAGGCCTTTATTTTATAAAAATAAATATTTTTTTTTTAAATCAGCATATTTTTATACCAGAAAAATAATTAAAATATTTTTTTTCAAAAAATGCCGATTTTATAAAAAAAAATTAGGGTTTGATAATAAAAAAAATGAAACCCTAGCCGTGTGGTACAAAAAAAAATTCCGCCCCGACTGCTATTCATACATCGAGTTCCGTCTTCATCTCGTGTTCTTCGTCGTTTTCCGGAATTACAAAAAAAAATAAAAATATGCCGAAAAAAAAAGAAAAATAAAAAACAACTTTTACATCAATCCTATGCTCAAACGATCTAAATCGAGAGATCTTACAATAAATCTAACGAGTAAACAGTATCAACCACAATCCATCTCTTCAAACCACAACAATCGCAACATAAAAAAAATAAACAAATTTTCGGCCCCCATAAAAAATAGGGACAAAAACTACATGTTTTCCACTCTTAGATCTAATATTTTATACGTATAAAAATAGATCACAAGGCAACTGATACCACTGTTAGTAATATCATCCGCAACGGAAGCAATTTCGGATCTAGATCTATAAATTACACGTAATAAAATAACTAGATCTACATCTACAAGGGGGTTGTAGAACATACCTCTTGGATCTCAAAATCCAAACGAAGAGCAGCAATATGCAGAATAAAGAATGATGTGAAGAGCACCACGATATTCCGCACGTGTGATCCGAGCAACTCCCGGTAGAAGGAAATCCTCGTCTCGAATCCCTCCGATATGCTGCCCGGAAAACCTCTAAGATTTTCCCTCACTTCCCCTTGGCCGAATTTTATATTCTTCTCTTTAAGAGATAGAAGTCGAAAATTGTAGTGAGTTATTGAATTGGGAAAAGCCTCTTTATATAGGAGAGCTTTTCTTGTCCTCCAAGGATTTTATTTACAAATAAATAAATCCAATAAATAAAAGATAATCCTAGAATATTCTAGAACAAATCTAGAATATTCTTTATCTTGAATTTTTTCCATAAAACATTTATCTAATAAATATTTGTGCACATGTCTTATTAATCCATAATAAAACAATTTCTTGTTCACTAACACAAGCCTAGGCCGAAAATTCCTTATTGACCTAGTCAATATTATTTTCGGCCATAACACACTAATTGGGCCAAGATTATGAAAAATGTCTTTTTCACATATTTAATTATTTAGCCCAACTAATTTAATAGTTCACTAAACAATTAATTCACATATCGTTTTAATTAAATTGTAATAAGAACTAAATAAATATTATTAGAATTCGACGTCCGAGAATAGCTATGCTATATTGGAGGCACGTCGGGGACCATGGACTAATAATCAGCGGCTCCGATAAATCAAATAAATAATTATCTTACGAACAGAATAATTATATTCGATAAATCAATAACAAGAATATGCCATCATAATCCCGTGACTGCACTCCTCCGATTATAAGAATATATTTATCTCCTCACGAGATGATAATAAGCGTCCATTGATATAATCATTACATATGGATTAATCCTCCATAGACTGTTCATTCTAAATCGGGAAGTTACCGTTAACCCTTTTTAGAAACTCTTGTCCTTATTTACCATTAACCCCCTAGTGATCAATTAATTCACATACTCACTAGTCGCGAATTAGTGTAATATGAACTCCATGGATCGATCAGTTTCTAGGATTAACAAATAAGGGAACTGTCTATCTACTTCCATAAATGGAAGGAATGGATTCCGTATCTGTGATAACACGGACTACTCACTCAATCCAGTACAATGCCAAGATGGGGTTGTTCAGACCACATACTCAGTGTGATCCTTAACCGTCAAGTCAAACCTCATACTGATTCAAGCAGTTGACTGTGATCACCTCAGGATTAAGATATATCCATAAATATGATCATCGATTGATTCGATAAGACTTCTCGATTTCGGAATTATATCGAGAACTCAGATCAAATCGGTCCAAATACTATATGATATATCTATCACATATAAATGCCCCATAAGGTTCTCTTAACCGAAAGTCCGGATAAGACAATCACACCTATTGTGTTCTGGGCGCATTAATAGCACATTAAAGGAGAGACCCGAAACTCTCGATTAACATTCACTATGGGCTATATTTATATTTTAAGTACATCTTCACTAACTCAATCCTCCTATGTATGCCTCATACACTGATTTAAGTGATTACATAGACGATATACTTAGGGTTTTCTGTAGTGTAAATACTATTGTCACGTCGTTGATTATGAGAATAATAAATATGAATAATAATTTCAATTCATTTATTAAATAAAACAATTACAAAATTGTCTTTCGGGCATAACACCTAACAGATACGACAACAACAAGCTATCCTACAACAACAGTAAGCAGTGTTACAACAGCAACAACGGGTGACTCCTACTATGAGTTAGACTTCACAGGAACCCGCCCGTATGTTCTATGATAAGCCCATTGATTGGGTGGAAAAGATCAGGAAGTACCACGTGTCGAACTTTTTCGGTAATGTAGGTGCGGAGAAGTCCGACTTGTGGTTTAGGAGCTTTGAGAAGACTTGCAGGAGCTGAGGAGCATGAAGGCTCCAGAATCATAATGGTTACCGACGGTGTTGGCCCTACTTATGGGAAATGCAGAGAGTTGGTTAGAGGCTTATGAACAGCACAACGGAAAGTTCACCGAGTGGAAGACGTTTAAGGATGCTTTTTACAAGGAATATTTCCTCAGGCGACTCAGAATACTAAGGCTAAAGAGTTCCTAGATTTAGAGCAAGGGTTACATACGACCATGACCCAATACTCGTAGAAGTTTAATGAGCTAGGAAGGTATTATCCGCAGATTACTTCAGACCAGGAGAGGAGCATAGAAAAGTTTACTGATGGATTGATAGAGCAGATAGCAAGGGGCATGCTAGGCCCGAGACCAGTTACGATGGCCGAGGCCTTGGATAGGGCATTGATGGCAGAAAAACTTGTGAGGAAGAGTTTATCCTCATCTGGGGCGAAACGATCGTTTTCGAATTTTCAGCGAAACAGCGGAACTGCACCGAAACAGGGACAGAGGAAGCCTGGGGGTCCGGGGGCATCGGGTCCAGTAACGAAGACGGCACCCGGAGGTGCTAACACATCTGTGAAATGTTTTGAGTGCGGGACTTATGGGCATTATTCCAGGGTTTGTCCTAAGAAGTTAGTGCCAGGAGGTACGCCAGCCACTGGGGCTAATCTGCAGGCTAACCGGAATGGGGGCAACAGGCCCGCACAAGTGTGTTGTGGCAGATGTGCAGGATGAGGAGGTAGACGACCTAATGGTGACAGGTATTTTATGATGCTTTATTTTATTTTGAAATTTTTAATATGATATTGCGCGCATATGATATTAATCATTAAATCTAAAACAACACATTGTTAGGTACCATAATCCTAGAGAGTCTAGCAGTGACAACATTGTTTGATTCAGGGGCGTCAGGGACTTTTGTGTCCACTAAGATAGCGAATAAGTTTAAGTTACCACTTAAGGAATTAACAAACCTTTGTCAATAACCACACCTTTGGGAAGAATGACCAAATGTGCTCAAGTTTTACAGCAAGCCGAGATTAGGGTTGGAAATCATAAGAGCCATCATGATTTGACGGTGATGGATTTCACAGACTTTGACGTGATCCTAGGCATGGACTGGTTATCTAAGAACCATGTATTTTTGGATTGCCATGGAAAGAGGGTAATTTTTAAATTGCCGGGAAATTCCGCCAAGACTTTTCAAGGAAACGTGGTCAAGCCTAGCAATGGCAAGCAGATAGTGATTTCAGCGGTTAAGGCCATGAGAGCACTGAAGAAAGGTGGTGAATGATACATGATCTTTGCGTTGAATACCGAAGTACACAAAGCAAAGATAGAGGAGACACCGATAGTGAAGGAGTTTCTGGAAGTATTTCCCGAGGACTTGCCCGGGAACATGCCTGACCGAGTTGTAGAGTTTGAGATTAATCTATTTCCCGGAGCTCAACCTATAGCCAAGGCACCATACAGGATGGCACCAGCGGAGTTAAAAGAACTAAAGGTTCAGATCAAGGAGATGTTGGAAAGAAATGTCATTCAGCCGAGTACATCGCCTTGGGGAGCGTCAGTATTGTTTGTAAAGAAGAAAGATGGTAGTATGAGGATGTGCATCGACTACCGAGCGCTCAATAATTTGACAATTAAGAACAAGTACCCCTTGCCGAGGATTGACGACCTTTTCAGTCAACTACAAGGTAAGAAGGTGTTCTCGAAGATTGATTTGCGGTCCGGTTATCATCAGTTAAAAATCAAAGTTTCGGATATCCCTAAGACTGCCTTCAGTACAAGGTATGGGCATTATGAGTTTCTGGTGATGCCCTTCGGGCTTCTCGAGGATAGCTACACCTCTCACGAGGCTCACTCAGAAAAACGTAAAGTATGAGTGGACTAAGGAGTGTGAGGAAGCTTTTCAGACTTTGAAGGAGAAGTTGACTACGGCACCAGTGTTAGCCCTGCCAGAAGTGTTCGGGGATTACGACGTCTAAATAGATGCTTCAGGACAAGGTCTGGGTTGTGTTTTGATGTAGTTGGGTAAGGTGATTGCTTATGCTTCGAGAAAGCTGAAGGTTCATGAGAAGAATTACCCTACACATGACTTGGAGCTAGCAGCGGTTGTGTTTGCTCTCAAGTTATGGTGGTATTACATGTACGGTGTTAAGGCGAGAATCTTTACGGATCATAAGAGTCTCAAGTTTTTCTTTACTCAGGAGAACCTAAATATGAGACAAAGGAGGTGGCTCGAGTTCGTTAAGGACTACGACCTGGATATTCAGTATCATCCGGATAAGGCAAATGTGGTAGCCGATGCTTTGAGCCAGAAGGCGGTGAATGCTATCATGACAGTACAAAAGGTGATCGACAAATTGGATGGACTTCAGATTCAAGTGAAAGAGCGGGAGGGCAGAGCCGTGTGTTTGGCGCCATTGATGGTGAGGTTAGACGAGATTCAGGTCAAACAAGCAGAAGATCCGGTAATGGTAGATTTGAAGCGGGTAGCTCGGGAAAAGCCGACAGTGGGTTATCAGTTGGACAAGAGCGGTCATCTTTGGTATGGGGATCGACTTAGTGTTCCGGATGTGGACGGTCTACGAGACCAAGTTATGGGTGAGGCTCAAGAGATTGCATTTGCAGTTCATCCTGGAGCCACTAAAATGTATCGTGACCTTAAGGAGCATTATTGGTGGCAAGGTATGAAACTCGATATTGCAAATTTCGTGGCGTGATACGTGTCAATGAGTGAAAGCAGAACACAAGAAGCCCGGAGGCTTGTTGAAGCCATTAGACATTCCCGTATGGAAATGGGAAAATATCACCATGGATTTTATTACGGGACTACCAAAGAGCAAGGGTGGACATGACATGATTTGGGGGATTGTCGACAGACTCACGAAGTCAGCCCATTTCTTACCATGTAAGCTTGATATGCCGATCAAGAATTTCGCTAAGTTGTATATCGATAATGTGGTGAGGTATCATGGCGTGCCCTTATCGATCGTGTCCGACAGGGACAGTCGCTTCACTAGTCGCTTTTGGAAGGGCTTACATAAAGCCTTTGGAACTAACACCGATATGAGTACAGTATTTCATCCACAGACGGATGGACAGTCTGAGAGGACGATTCAGACTTTAGAGGACATGCTTAGGGCGTGTATTTTGGACGCGGGTGGTTCGGCTAGATTACATCGGATTGGCAGAGTTCGCCTACAACAACAATTATCATTCGGGCTTGGGAATGACATCGTTTGAAGCCTTATATGGATGGAAGTGTCGGACTCCACTTTATTGGGACGAGGTGGGAGAAAGACAACTTACGGGGCCGGAGATGGTGCAACAAGCCAAGGAAAAGATTGAAATTATTCGGAAAAATCTCAAGGCAGCTCAAGATCGGCAGAAGAGTTGGGCTGACGTGAGGCGAAGACCGTTAGAGTTTGAGGTCGGGGACCGAGTTTATCTTCGGGCGGCACCGATGAGAGGGGTCAAGAGGAACGTGATTTTATTTTTGTATTGGACACACAATGAATGTAATTGTCACGTGATTTTATTTTTGTATTGGGCACACAATGAATGTAATTGTCACATTCGATATGGCTTGACAAGCGGCACGATAGGGTGATCATGCATTGTGCATGTAACATCCTGATTTTTACGAAAAGGGCAATTATGTCTTTTAACTAATAATCGAGATTTATAATTCTTTTTAAAATCAAGTTCTTTTTAAAGGAAAAAGAAAAGGGGTTTAAACGATTTAATCTGATTGGCTGACGTGTTATGAATTAAAAGTCTCGGGGTATTTAAACCGGAGAATAGACTTTTTAACTTCATAAAACCTCAAACATCAGTTCTTGTACGTAAAAGAATAAAGGAAGGCGCAAATTTGAGAAAGGGGGCGCCAGCTAGGGCTCTTTCGTGTGTTTGATTCGTCGATAATTGGTTCAGACTCCAGTAGAGATAAAGATTCAAAGGATCGCAGTGGTCGTGTGGATACCAACAATTCCTAATTTCATTCCGGTGAGAATTTCTCTCTCTCTTTTAACCTAGAACTTGATGAATAACATCAAAGCTGTACTTTTTGGTTCGGTATTATCGTAGTGGTGTGCTAAATGTGTTTTTGTTATTAGGTTCGTGGTGTAAGAGCTTTGTTTGGGGTCTTTGAAGTCAAGAATCGTAGAACCATGCTATTTCGAGGTAACGTGGATTAGATTTCGTACGGTTTAAGAGCTCAAATAGTTTAAAGGAGTTTTGTATGTTTTTATATGCTGTTTTGATGATAAAAGGTTGGGTTTTTGGGGTGTTTTGGTGGAGGAATTCGAATTACGAAGTTGCAGGTTTCTGGCTGTTTCGCCAGGAAACCGTACGGTCTTCGTGAGGAACCGTACGGTTTGGGTTCTGTTGGAGTGAACCGTACGGCTCCATAGGGGAACCGTACGGTTTGGTTGGTAGTGTTGTGGTTGAGGGTTTCCAGTAGGGAAACCGTACGGTTCATGTAAGAGAACCGTACGGCCATGGTTCTGTTTTGTGAACCGTACGGCCTGGGGCTGAAACCGTACGGTTCAAGGCCTGTTGTGGGTTTTTCAGTTTTGGGTCGTCAGCTTGGGTTCAAGCTTTATAATTTGATCTTGTATGCATATAACACCCTAACTAGGCTTAGATAGGAGCTCCTACGCGTTTGGTTCTGCACCTGAAGAATTCACTATTGGTGATGAAGTAGGGGACCGTTCGGAGAGCCTTGATAGGCCTAGTGCTTTGATGAGCTAGAGCTTGTCAATGTCTGTGTATGTGCTAGGAGGTTAGAGTCTAGTGGTCTAGGACCTTGAGTAGATTCTATAGGGCCTTTTATGTGAATGAACTAGGTGGATAGTTAAACGCCTAATAAATAACGTATGTGCTAGAACATCATGTCAGGCTCGGTGAGACACAGTTACTTACGGCGATGTGTAGTTGACCACAAAAGTGACACGTACGGCCCGTGGTTCAGTTGGTGCTTCCACACAAAGGTAAAGTATGGTCGCCGGACAACTCACTAGCGAAACCAGGTGTTTCGTACTATAACCAGTTGAGGCTACTCTATAGGTTGCAAAAGGTTCTCAGTGCAAGTAACTACTGAGCGGTGTGTTCGAGTTAAGCATGATGTAACAAATAGTAAGCTAAGATAGCAACACTAGGGACCTCATGTTGTGCCATGAACACGATATGATAGGTAGCTAAGTTCTAATAACGGAAAAGTTAATAAAAGACGGCGACGCTTTTATACTGGTTGAGTAACCGAAGATTGTGCGAATCTTTCTACGTTACTGAGTACGTTGTACTCACCCATTATTTCTTTTGTGGTTTTCCCTTCTTCTCTTCTGTAGAGGGCTATCCTGAAGATGAGGCAGTTGATGAGTACCCGGAGGACGAGGCATGAGTTGGAGCTATGCCAAGAGTCCTAGTTGGACTCTTTTTACTTTGTCTTTCTTTTCTTAATAAACTCTGTTTCGTGAGACGAGAGTGTTGACTATGTTTGGAAGATGGATTTTGATGTTTAGTATTCCTTTATTTCTGGATTAGAAACAGCATTGTAACACTGGTTCGGTTTTGGTTTAAATTCTTTGGTTTGGTTTTATTAAATTCTGAGTTATCTTTAGCTTCCGCGTTGGTTTTTACTCTGCTATTGACGAGGCTTACGTGTGATTTTAAATATTTATTTAATGTCATGCATGCCGAACGTTCTTTTCCGGATAAGGACTCGGTATCCGGGAACGGGGCATTACAGTGCAGAGGGGTTGGATGGAGGTGGTGGTGGTGGTGAGGTGTACGTGCATTAGCGGTGGGTGTTGGTGTTAGTGTGGTGGCAGGCCGTAGGATTTTCATCATACGGGTCAGGGATCGAGATCGATACATCTTATGACAAGTTTTGATACACTAACTATAAATATCCAAGTATTTATGGGTCAAGGAGCAATATTTTAAAAAAAATTGGGTATCAGATAGTACATATTAATGATAAAACATAATTTTTTTTCTAATAGAGGTCAGTTGACCCATAACCTTGGTGGTAAAGCCGCCCCTGGGTGGTGGTGGTAGGATAAGTGCCGGAGACTGATTGTGCGATGAAGGGTGTCAATGGTGGATCGGATAGTGGTGGTGGACTAGTGGTGTTGACTTACCATCTATTCAAAATGCTTAAGAGTTGTGTAATCAATACATCTAAAACACACAAAACTTCAACGCGTCTCCTCAAAGTCGGGCTTATACCATGTAGTTTGTCTTATTGACGATGAATATAACATTCGTAGCATGAACCCAAGACTCGGACTTTTGTTTGATAAAGTCAGAACCACTAAGAAATAATGAATAGGTATATGTAACACATCTTAAACAATATAAACGCAAATGGTTTCCGTATTTCGATAAACGCTTCTTTCTATTCTATTAATTAGTGCATATTCCCTAAAGACAAGATCTGAAGACTGGCTTATGGTGATTCCTATCTCCCAGTCAAAGGAACACTGTCTCACAGGAACAATGCCTAAGTTTCCTTTCAATCGGGAAAGGGTAATAGATTTAAAGAAGTTACATAGCCTGTTCATATCGACCTTCGGGGTCATTTGAAAGATACAAGCTAGTGGGAGCTTCTGAGTAGTGACATATTGTCTGATAACTACTCGAAACTCCATAAGTTTATCCAAAATATTTGGAGGAAATCTCTGATTTCACCAGAGATAGAGTATTTCATACTCAGAAATAGGTTATTGCGTAGTCTTCGGGACTGATGCTCGGCCTGCCTCCCAGTGAAATGTTTTCACTAAGGGATACACCACAAATTTGCCTTACATAGTTATTGATGTGCTACGATACGCTGCTGAACTCATTTAAGATATTGGTTGCAAAATAACGGTTGCATTGACAAACCGAGAAGTCTACCTAAAAGATGCCTACGCATTTGTGGATAAGGAGTGAATTCGGTTCACCCCACTTCCGTAAATATAGACATTTAGCATTTAGTGCTTGAAGGTAGGACTGGAAATTTTAGGTACACATTCAGGTCGTGAAATATCTTAAAGCATTGATTAAAGGTTGGTTATAAAACTCGTAAAATCAGAGAATGACGGTTATACTGTCAAACTCGGTCTGATAGAGTCTATAAATAACAACCTTGGATCTTGAAGTATTTGTACTCAAGATGTTACTAACTGATGTGTTCAGTCCACATCCAACACCGGCAGTTGGTGATAACACTAATAAGAACTACTAAACTAGATCAGTATATCAATCCACCCCGAACGCAGTGGGAGTATGGTTTGTCCATTACCCATTGCAGGACCTTACGGTCTATAGGGTAGATTGATGACCTATAGTCCTTCGTGGGCTGTATAGGATCCTGATCATAGAGGTTGGTTTAAAAGCCATAACCCCGTGAATGGAGTTTGATACTCCAATTACGTTGAAACTCTTGTAGAACTACTGTCCCGGATTTTATCAATACAAAACAACAAGTAATAAACCGGTTAACCTCAAGTGCAAGGATCGTAGTATGGAGGCTAATGCCGGGTCGATCTTACGGGGAACTAGACGAATGTGAATCTAGCTTTTGTTTTCAACTAAACTATTGTCACGAAACTAACCTAAACGAAGAACTAACCTAAACAAATATGCGTAAAAGTAACTAGACGAGAGGAAATTAATCCAATGCTAGGCAAGATTGAAAGCGATAAAAACTAAAGTGCAATTAAAAGTAAACTAAAGCTAAACAATTCAAGTTTCAAGAGATTTGAATCAAGTTATAACAAACGAACGAACGAGTTGATCCACCTATCCTATCAACATTCGGATCCTATTCGATTATTTCGTGATTCTAATCAAGTTGTGATTTGCCTTATCTAAGCACGACCTCTAATTTCTTAGATGGTTCTCCTATCAATCTTTATCTTTCGATTTAAAGATTAACGCTTTTCAAAACAAAGGTGGAAACTCTAACGTTTCTAACCTAGAAATCTAACCTATTAACTTTCGTTTTATAGATTAAAGATCTACTCTTTTATCATGGTGTTCTAAAGTTAACATGATTTTCATCACATAAAACAAACACAAAAGCAAACATCTTTCGATATAATTCGCAATAAACAATGTAAACATGATAAAAGAAACAACTTGTATTAAAGAACTCACAAAACAATCACGATTCGAATCGAATAGTTGACGGATAGGCTTCACACCGCTCGTTCAAAAGAGGTCTAGCCTCTTATCATCTTCGTGAGACTTGAAATTGATGAATAAAAAGACATGAAAAGTAGCTAATCTAATCTATGAATCTAATTGCATAAACTGGAAGAAAATAGAATAAAAACGCAGCCAAGCTGCTCCCTAGGGTTTAGGGTTCGAATTGTATGTTTAGGGTTTGGTGAAACGCGCCTATTTATAGATTTTTAGGTCGGTTTCGCTGAGTCGGTGCCGTGGACGCCCGTCCACTATCTTGGACGCTCGTCCAGCCTCTATGAACGGAGAATGAACGCTCGTTCGAACGCGTCCGAACTCTCTCGAATGTAAAATACGATTCGGACGCCGCTTCACTTTTATGGACGCCCGTCCACTACTCAGCTCCAGTATTTTGCTCATAACTTCACTTCTAGGGCTCCAAATGAGGTGATTCAACATGCGTTGGAAAGCTATTTCAATCCTCTACAACTTTCATCAAGACAACTTTCCCTGAAAGTGCCTACAAGTGTGGACAAAATCCCCATGGAGTGCCTGGTTCCGGTTTCTTCAATGATTCTTCACTTAAACATCTTCAACTCTTCCATCTTCATGTGATCATCGTTTAAGCTCCTTACTCATCATGAAAACGTACCTAACAACATGATAGAAACATGCAAAATGTAACATCATACGGATAAACATAAAACACCGATAAAATCACGTAAATATCTCGATTTTGCATTTAAACACATTTAAAACTCGTTTACTCAATAATTCGATAAAACCAACACTTTTCTATAAAAAGTACTAAAATACCAAGGATATTGTTATGGGAATAACGTCATATAAATCATAAATTTCACCCTTAACAACTCCCCCACACTTAAACTTTGCTCGTCCCGAGCAAAACAAAACAAGATAAAGGCTCGGAAGGAATATAGACATCTCAACACATATACCACATGGTCAATAAATTAGAAGTTCACCGTCGTGTGTGTGCATAGCCATAGAAAACTTCCACTAAATCCAAACTTGAGGAACTCAAAGCAAAACTAGCTAATACCCCCTCGTGGACTAGTAATAAATGACACTCATAAGATGCACCCTACAAACGTGACATATCCCGAAAAGAATGATCGAATATATCTAGGGCCTTTCTAAAATACTCAGAGGATACTCCCTACAGCATATCTATCAGTTTATACTGGGGATAAGATTAACGAAAACTAAGCCTTATATTCAATTTCGTACCGATTCTTTAGTTGATTTAACTATTTCACTTTAAACACACATTAGAAGAAGCTATTGCCCTCATAGCAGAATAGGACATTTCGAGATAATACCCTACCTTACTCCAATCATAATGCAGCTTTTTCTAACTTGTCGTGAGCTTTTGGTCATCATAGTGGAATAGGACATACGTGGTATACCCTACCTCACTCAAATCATCGACTAGCTTCCGACACACACATTGTATTCATTTAAAATTTTCAACTTCCCATTTGACATTAGTTACGTGTTACTTATCACATTCAAACTTCTAGATATTCACAGTATCTCATACTTCGGAACTAAATACAAACTATCATAAGTCTCACGATATATACGTAGCACTAAGCACATGACTTATAAGAAAATCAAAAACTACTAATCCAAAACGGGGTATAACTTTATAAAAATAGCTCATCATTCACTATGGCTCGTGAAAAATAGATCAGGTGAAACAACTAACTTATCAAACATATGACATAAAGCATCGATGAATATAACAAACCGAACAAAAACATGCATTGCTCACTCGAGACAAAACAAAAATTTCAAAAATTCAAATCATTTAGCATAGAAAATAATAATATCATGTAATAAGCAAATGGTCGATACATAGCGACCATTCCCCTCCCCCACACTTAAATGACAACATGTCCTCATGGTGTGCAAAATAAAAGAAAAGAGAACTTAGCTTATTGTAGTTCTAAAGAGGGCAACACTGGAAGTGGCGTACGTCCAATCCAGAAATGCTCGAAGACGTCAGTAGACTGTGGACCATCCACCGGGAAACTGGCTTCATCTAAAAGCTCGCAATTGCTATCACAAATATCCTGCACACTTGAAAACAAGACAAGATCTCGGGGGACAAAGGGGGAATATAACATGGCAAAATAGAGATAAAGAGAAGGATAAGGTGAAATCGAAACAACCGACAAGGCAGAGGCAACAATTACCCTAATTAGACCTGAACAAAACAAATAAATCAAAGAAAAGAACAAAAACGAAAATAACTAAAACAAATAAGGATATCTAGGTTGCCCCCTAGTGGCGCTTTTGGTTAATGTCGTTAGCTCGACACCGTTTAAAGCTCAGCCTGGATCAGGCCATTTGACTTTTCTTCCAGCCACTACATCGTGTAAGCTCGAATCAGTAGTGTGGCCGCGGAAACAGCAGCGAACACATGGGGTTAAATCTTTGAAAGCTCTCCATACCTTTTCAAGTTTCCCCATGGTTGCATTCTTTCTTCTCCGGTTCCTCTGATGACGTTTAAGTTGTCGCTCCCTTTCAAACTCTTCCATATCAGCACTACCTGCTAGAACATCTTCAGATTTAACACAACCGTCATCCTCAGAAAACAAATCGGGTGAAAACTCGTCAAAGTGGATGACTTCGGAAGTCCCACATCCGAGGATTTCGAGGAATTTAACAATCAAAGGCTTTTCTTTATGTTCACCTATATAGTGCTTGCACCTCTGACCATTAACTCGGAACGGTTGATCACCATAACCTCGTAATTCTAGCACACCTCCAGGGAATGATTTGGAGAATCTCGAAAGGACCGGACCAACGTGTCCTCAACTTGCCAGAAACAAATGCAACCCGGAATTGTAGAGTAACACTTGCTCACCGACCTTGAATTCTCTCTTCTTTATTTTGGCATCGTGGAGGAGTTTCATCTTCTCCTTACTAATCCCGGCGCTTTCGTAAGCTTGGAGTCCGAATTCATCCACTCGTACATGCAACCGCCGGCGGTGTTTGCCACGGGATTGGGAATCGAAGTTAAGAAACTTTGTAGCCCAATAAGCTCGTGCTCTAGCTCAACGGCGATGGCACGGCTTACCGTAAACCATTTGATATGGCGATGTACCCATAGGGGTCTTATAGGCGATCCTATATGCCCAAAGTACATCGTCCAACTTCGTACTCCGCCTTTTCTATGACTATTCACCGTCTTCTCCAGGATTTTCTTCGGACTCGGTTGCTTCGCTCAACACGACCACTAGTCATCGGATGATATGGTGTGCCAGTTTTATGGCGAACGCCATACTTCTCGAGGACTTTCTCCAAGGGTCGGTTACAAAAGTGTGTCCCTTCATCACTGATCAAGGCACGTGGACATCCAAACCTCACAAAGATATTCTTCTTAAGGAATTTCATGACCGTTTTATGATCATTGTGAGGAGTGGCTATTGCCTCCACCCATTTCGAAACATAGTCGACGCAGACTAAGATGTATTTGTTGCCACAAGATGATGGGAATGGTCCCATAAAATCGATGCCCCAAACATCAAAGACTTCGCATTCGAGGATGGGTTTTAAAGGCATGTCAAAACGCCTTGTCAGAGTACCGGTTCTTTGGCACCTATCACAAGCTTTACAGAAAGCTTCCGTATCTTTAAAGATCGTAGGCCAATAGAAACCGGATTGAAAGATCTTAGCAACGGTTTTCCACGGACCAAAGTGACCTCCCGTGGGTCCACCGTGGCACTTGCTCAATGATGTCGCGTTGTTCGGATTCCGGAATACATCTCCTAAGCAAACCATCTTTACTGAGATCTTGAAAAGATAAGGTTCATCCCAAACGAAATATTTTAAATCCGAGAAGAACTTTTTCTTCTCCCGATAAGACATCTCCGGATCGAGATAACGGCCATGAAGGTAGTTTACAATGGAAGAATACCATGGAACATCGGGGAGCGGCCATCGATCAACATGATGTTTTCTAGGGGAAAGTAAAGATCTATATCATCCGGTTCATTCTTTTCCTCAGTTAACATCCTAGACACATGATCCGCTACTACATTCTCACTGCCCTTTTTATCCTTAATTTGAACGTCAAACTCTTGTAGGGTCAATATCCAACGTAGTAAGCGCGGTTTAGCCTCTTTCTTAGTCATCGGATAACGCAAACGGCGTGATCGGTCCACACGATCACTTGAGCTCCTAACAAGTAATCTGCGAAACTTGTCCATAGCAAAGACTACGGCCGGTAGTTCCTTTTCGATAGTAGTATAGTTAACTTGAGAGGGGTTCAATGTGTGACTTGCGTAATAGATAGGTGGAACTTTCCCTTGATCTTTTGCCCTAGAAACGGCACCAACAACATAGTTTGATGCGTCGCACATAAGCTCAAATGGTAGGTTCCGGTCGGCGATATAAGAATTGGAGCGAGATATTAAACGATCCTTAAGCTCCTCAAACGCTTGCTTGCGGCTTTCATCAAAATTAAACTCAACGTCTTCCTTTAGTAAAGTGGACGGGGGCTTGGCTATCTTGGAGAAATCTTGAATGAACCTCCTATAGAAGCCGACATGTCCGAGAAAACCTCGGACTTCCCGAACATTCTTAGGGTAACTCATCTTCTCAATAGCTTCTACCTTGGCCCTATCTACTTCTATACCTTTGGCGGAGATCTTGTGGCCAAGAACTATTCCTTCATCTACCATGAAATGGCATTTTTCCCAATTAAGTACTAGGTTCTTTTCCACACATCCGGATAACACCGATCAAGATTGTCAAGGCAATCATCAAAAGACGGCCAAAAACCGAAAAATCGTCCATAAAAATCTCCATACACTTTTCTACAAGCCCGTCAAAGATGGCCGGCATACATCGCCGAAATGTAGGCGGGGCATTGCGAGAGACCGAACGGCATTCGTCTATATGCGAATGTACCATAAGGCAGAGTGAAGGTGGTCTTTTCTTGGTCGGTTTGGATCAATGGGTATCCGGAAATATCCCGAATATCCATCTAGGAAACAAAAATGCGTGCCCCGCCGGACGCTCAAGCATCCGGTCAATGAATGGAAGGGGAAAGTGATCTTTCATGGTTACCTCATTGAGCTTTCGATAATCGATGCGGACTACGTAACCGGTAACAAGCCTCAATGCAATTTCCTCTCCCTTCTCATTCTTTTCAATTGTAATTCCACCCTTTTTGGGAACTACTTGAGTCGGGGAAACCCATTCACTATCCGCGATGGCATAAATGATTCCCATGTCCGGAAGTTTAATGATTTCCTTTTTAATGACTTCTTGCATATGAGGGTTTAGCCTTCGCCGGGGCCGTCGACACACTTGGCGCCCTCATTTGTCTTGATCTTGTGCATGCAGATGTCAGGAGATATTCCCCTGATATCTCCTACTTGCCAACCAAAAGCTTTTTCATTCTTCTTCAAGACGTTAATCAGTTTCATTTCTTCTGTACGGGAAAGCTTGGCAGATATGATTAAAGGAAGCTTGTCGCCCTCTCTTAAGAACACATACTTAAGATGTTTAGGTAACGGCTTCAACACCAAATCCGCAGGGGGGGCTTCTAAACTAGACTTGAGATCTCCACTTTTCAACTCAATATCATTGAGTTTACTCTGTGGTCCCACCGCCAAAGCTTCTCCTTCCAACAGCTCTTCCTCAAAATCAGCTGCTAGTTGATCCAGATTCACCCTACCATGAGTATTCAAATTATCAACTAATCGCTCATATTCTGCTTCTACAGCCATGACTTGCTTATCCATATAGTCGGTGAAATCATCCGTCATATAATCAATGGAAAAGCCGGTTGGAGGCACAGAGGGTACTTGAATGGACTTTAAGACATTGTAACTCACCTCTTGGTCACCAACTCGGATAGTCACTTGCCCACCATCGCAATCGATGAGAGCTCGAGCCGTAGATAAGAAAGGTCTTCCTAGAATCAAGGGAACGTTTTCGTCTTTCTCTATATCTAAGACATACCAATCAACCGGAAAGGTAAATCGATCAATCCGAACCAAAACGTCTTTTAGGATTCCCGAAGCTTTCTTAGAGGATCTATCCGCGAATTGTAAACTCATAGTAGTGGGTTCTAGAAGACTTTGTAAACCGAGTTTGTTTGCATACGTACATTGGCATAAGGCTTATAGAGGCACCTAGATCACACAAAGAATTTGGGAAGACTAGACCTCCCATCAAAGCCGTAAGCACAAATTTGCCGGGGTCACCTCGTTTAATTGGTAAGTTTTCATAATTAATCATGGAACAATCCTCACCAATCTGCCTTTCCATGCTCGCTAATTTCTTCTTCGAAGACACAACATCCTTGATAAATTTCGTATACTTAGGCATCTCGACTAAGACATCCGACAATGGAAGATTCACACGAGTATTTTTCAAAAGGTTTAGCACCTTTTCGTACTTCTTATCCTCAATCAAAGGGATGTTGCTCTTTCTCGGTGGAAATGGAAGTTTCTTAAGGTCATCCTCGAGAAAACCTTTTCGAGGATGCACCGACGACTCGTCTTCCGCATCCTTCCAACGAACGCTTTTTCGATTTCTCGGTAGTCGGGGGATCGCCTCCCGACTTTCGCTTGCTTTTTCGGTCCTCAAAGGATCAGCCACTTGAGGATCACCAAATTCTTCACCTCTCGGGGGATCGGCCACCGAGTTTTCTCTTGCGGTTGAGGGAGTGTAGGTGCTCGGCTTCCCCTCTGCCTTATCAATGGCGGGGAGGGGCTAGTGGTTTCCCGGATGGGAAGGACCACTAACTTGAGTACCGCTCCGAATATTCATTGCACCGGCCTCCTCCTTACCGTACCGAATTGACGGCACGAGGTCGGTACATTGGCCTTTGTTCAAATCAGCTCCGAGCAACTTGACCACCCTTCGGATTCTTCTCGGTGGCCGGGGGCACCGCCTGGGGGTCTAGAAGCTAACCGCTCGGCCCGGTTGCCCAATTTGTCTCTCAAGATTCTTCATCGATCTACTTTGCTCTTCCAACTTAGCCTCAAGATTTGTAGGTTGGGAGGGGCCTTGAGAGTTTTGGTGATTTGGAGCATAGGGCCGGGCCGGGCCGACTTTGAAATTGAGAATTTGGATTGGAAGGCCAATTCTGATTGAATTTTTGCGTAGGATTGGAAAAATTCGAGTTTTGATTCTGATTAAACCCAGGGTTTCTATTGAAATTATGATTCGAATTAAAATTTGAGTTGGGATTGAAATTTGAAGATGGATTAAACCCTTGGTTTTGAAAATTGCCCTGACCTGGAAACTGATTGAACTTTTGATTGTTCTGGCCATAGAATGCATTCACTTCCGCATTCTGTCCGTTCATAGGGCGAGAATTTAGAAGTGTGCCCCAACTCGTCACAATTTTGACATGTGACTTGATTGTCTTGTCCATAGTCATGAACAAGCATTAACTTGATAAGGTGCGGGGGATTAAATTGACATTGGCCATTCATATGGCCGGTCCGACAAAGACAATTTTCGCAATACGAACACGAGGGTTCGCGGAAAAGAGGAAGTTTGATTTATAGGATTTGAAACTTGAGGGGAGACCATCTCGCTTTTGCGGCATGGCAATCAAACTTTGTAAATTGACTTCCTCAACCTTTGGAGGAGGAGGTGCTTGAATTGCTTGATAAGAGGGGGCATAGTTATATTTGGCAATGTCCTCAAACAATGCCCATCCCTCATCGTGGCGTTTTCTTCGAAAGGCCCCGCCGTAAGAACTATTGACCATGCCTTTTGTAAGCTCGGTCAATCCACCGAAGAATGTATTGACTTGCCTTTCCAAAGGGCAAGCCATGGTGGGGGCATTTTCTAAGAAGGGACTTGAATCTCTTCCAACACTCGAAGAAAGATTCATTCTCTTTCTGATAGAATGTGAAAATGTCATTTAAGCACTGGGCCGTCTTTGAAGGTGGAAAATATTGACTCAAGAACTCCTTTTCGAGTTCTGCCCAGGTGGTGATAGATTCAGAAGGGAGAGAGGTGTACCACTCTTTAGCCTCTCCTTTCAGAGAAAACGGAAAAAGTTTAAGTTTAATAGCATCCTCACTTACTCCTTGGATGCGTGTAGTACCGCATATCTCTAAGAATGTGTGTAAGTGGGTATGCGGATTCTCCGATTGGTAGCCGTGAAAAATTGATGCGTGCTTTGCATCATCCGGATGAGTCCCGGCTTCGGCTCAAAGGTTTGTGCGAATGGTCGGAATAACAATAGCCGGGTTGACCTTGACTTCGCCTGGCATGGCGTAGTCTCGCCAATGTACGTCTATTATCGGCGGCCATTATCACAAAATCGGTGATTTCTCTTGCTAGTTGTTCTTCAAGATCTCGCTCGGCTCACGTCCGCGAACCGCGAACGGAAATTCCGCTTTGTTTGGCCGGACTATGGTTCGCTCGGGGTCGGGGTGTATATTAACAAACCCTTTTGACTCCGAGTTTGCATAAACCGGACCAAAAACAAGTGGAACAAAACCTAAAAACTAAGAAGAGATCAAAGCCTAAACTAAAAATTAAAAGCCTAAAGAGAGGAAAGGAAAAGAAGAAAGGGAAACAAAAGTGTTAAAGAAAACAATACCGGACGGACGTCCAAAAGATTGGACGGGCGTCCGGATGAAATTGAGGTCGGACGGGCGTTTAGTAATGTAAACGCTCGTCCGACGACAATACTCGAACGGGCGTCCAAAAGTTATGGACGCTCGTCTAAGTGAATAAAACGAAACGAGAATTGATAATTTCCCAGCGGACGGGCGTCCAATATCCCAGACGCCCGTTTGCTCACGGGAAAACTTAGAACAGAACAGGAATTTGCAGATAAAGCAAGAAGGGAAGGAAGAACGTCAGAAAAAAAAACAGAAAAACAGAATATCTAACTTCAAAGAAAAACACTAAGGGACAGTTTTAAACCCTAATTATCTAATTAACAACTACCTAAAACAATTATCAACTAAAAACAGGAATTTAAAACGGATTAAAACTTGAAAACGAAACAAAAACAAACAGAAAACAAAAAAGGAAAACGAAAATAAAAACTAGACAACCGTCCGGTTCCCCGGCAACGGCGCCAAAAACTTGTCCCGGATTTTATCAATACAAAACAACAAGTAATAAACCGGTTAACCTCAAGTGCAAGGATCGTAGTATGGAGGCTAATGCCGGGTCGATCTTACGGGGAACTAGACGAATGTGAATCCTAGCTTTTGTTTTCAACTAAACTATTGTCACGAAACTAACCTAAACGAAGAACTAACCTAAACAAATATGCGTAAAAGTAACTAGACAGAGGAAATTAATCCAATGCTAGGCAAGATTGAAAGCGATAAAAACTAAAGTGCAATTAAAAGTAAACTAAAGCTAAACAATTCAAGTTTCAAGAGATTTGAATCAAGTTATAACAAACGAACGAACAAGTTGATCCACCTATCCTATCAACATTCGATCCTATTCGATTATTTCGTGATTCTAATCAAGTTGTGATTTGCCTTATCTAAGCACGACCTCTAATTTCTTAGATGGTTCTCCTATCAATCTTTATCTTTCGATTTAAAGATTAACGCTTTTCAAAACAAAGGTGGAAACTCTAACGTTTCTAACCTAGAAATCTAACCTATTAACTTTCGTTTTATAGATTAAAGATCTACTCTTTTATCATGGTGTTCTAAAGTTAACATGATTTTCATCACATAAAACAAACACAAAAGCAAACATCTTTCGATATAATTCGCAATAAACAATGTAAACATGATAAAAGAAACAACTTGTATTAAAGAACTCACAAAACAATCACGATTCGAATCAATAGTTGACGGATAGGCTTCACACCGCTCGTTCAAAAGAGGTCTAGCCTCTTATCATCTTCGTGAGACTTGAAATTGATGAATAAAAAGACATGAAAAGTAGCTAATCTAATCTATGAATCTAATTGCATAAACTGGAAGAAAATAGAATAAAAACGCAGCCAAGCTGCTCCCTAGGGTTTAGGGTTCGAATTGTATGTTTAGGGTTTGGTGAAACGCGCCTATTTATAGATTTTTAGGTCGGTTTCGCTGAGTCGGTGCCGTGGACGCCCGTCCACTATCTTGGACGCTCGTCCAGCCTCTATGAACGGAGAATGAACGCTCGTTCAGAACGCGTCTGAACTCTCTGAATGTAAAATACGATTCTCGACGCCGAGCTTCACTTTTATGGACGCCCGTCCACTACTCAGCTCCAGTATTTTGCTCATAACTTCACTTCTAGGGCTCCAAATGAGGTGATTCAACATGCGTTGGAAAGCTATTTCAATCCTCTACAACTTTCATCAAGACAACTTTCCCTGAAAGTGCCTACAAGTGTGGACAAAATCCCCATGGAGTGCCTGGTTCCGGTTTCTTCAATGATTCTTCACTTAAACATCTTCCAACTCTTCCATCTTCATGTGATCATCGTTTAAGCTCCTTACTCATCATGAAAACGTACCTAACAACATGATAGAAACATGCAAAATGTAACATCATACGAATAAACATAAAACACCGATAAAATCACGTAAATATCTCGATTTTGCATTTAAACACATTTAAAACTCGTTTACTCAATAATTCGATAAAACCAACACTTTTCTATAAAAAGTACTAAAATACCAAGGATATTGTTATGGGAATAACGTCATATAAATCATAAATTTCACCCTTAACAACTACCTGAGTATCTCAGGCACAGTGGGAGTAATTGGAACTACACAGAGAAGAGTCGAATGAATAGGAAAGTTTAACTTTCACCGCAAAGCTGAGTAATTTAGGGGTGATTCCCTAATAGGTAGAGAGTTAACCAGACCGTGATCTCTCTTACCACTCAGTCTTGCTTGATTTCGTCAGAAAGCGGGAAATAGGGGTGATTCCCTAAGACTTCCTTGCCGAACAACGGAATCTGAATTCATTCAGAACAGAAGGGTTTTAGCTAAGAACAAATAACGGATTCGTTACAAAGCAGAAAATAGGGGTGATTCCCTAAGACCTTTTTGCGAGACTAACGGTATCTTAATTTATTCGAAAGAACCTTTGGCAGGATGCCTGCCATAGCTTATATCCTTTGGGGATTAAAGCAAACCTCTAGGTCATTTCAAAGTCATATATTTTAATATGTGGGCTTGACCAGAATGTTGATAAGTCTTTCATAGACTGGGCATCAATATTAGTGAAGTAGTATGTAGATTAGTGTTTGTGAATGATAACACTGAAATAGTTGGAAACAACATGGGTGTGTTATCTGAAGTCAGAGTCTGACATGCCATCGGAAGAAATTGGGAAGGCAAGTGGACAGACTAGAGAGGATATTGATGAAACATCTAATGCAAATGGAAGAATCCCTTTTGGAACTCTCACTAATGAGGACTTGCAGAATTATGAGGCTTTAACACCAACTTTGACACTGTAAGTGGTACTCCCAAACAAGAAAACCAATTAGGTTTCTTTCCATTGTATGATAAACAATATTGTAATATATCTCAAGTAGAAAAAACTGAAACCTTTGTTTGCCTTTTTGCAACCATCACATTATTCACCCACTATGTTCCCAAGATGTTGATGGTGATCTGATAACAATAGGTGCATGCTTATCAAGTCATTTCACAATGTTATGTATATTATATTGCAACTACTATACATGGTTATCCATGTATCAAGTTTCTCTTTCTAAGATGGTACATCAATGAAATCTAATGTCCCGTCGTTACAATCACCGTTCCCTATTGCTTTTTATTTACTTTTTCAACTAACTATAGTTACTATTACATTAAATGATTATCCTGATTAAATTACTTGTTTAGAATATATTTATCAAGTCATTTCAAACCATTGTTAAGTCTACTCTTGTTATGTCATATCTAATATATATTTACCCAAACCAACTTTTATGTTTTATGTTTCAATGTTCAATTCCAAGCAAAATCTATATACCGAGGGCGTTACCAAGGTCTTGCATTGTTCGTCCACACTGCTAGAAACAATGTTATCCTAAGACTATATATAAATTCGGAATCTTGCGGTGCGAGGCCTAACACATCTACCTCTTTATAAGAAGAGAAGAATTAACCCATGCTTGACACTTGTTTTTTTTTTATTGGTTCGGATTTACTGTTCATCGGCCCATCCCATATTTTACCCACTGTTCATGTTTGGTCCGGCCCCTTCATCCTCTTTTTGCTGCCGTTTTCGTCAAAATCCCTAGAAACTCAATCCATGGCCGAATTCTTCTCAACCTCTTCCAATCCCAGAATAATCGGCCCCGTATCTTTATTCTTGGGATAATCTGTTCGAATGATCAGAGTTGTATGGGCTCCTTCTATTTCGATTCAATCGCGACACGGTTCATAGAATCATGAAGGATTGAATTTCTGGTTCCGATTTTGGTGAAATCGTTCTATCTCTTCAATCTCTGTTCAATTTCTTCCTGAAAAGTCGGCATTTTTCTGTTCATCCTTGGTTGTACCTTCGATTATCAGAGAATCGTGGGTTGACTCTTCGATTCTCAAAGATTTACGGCATCGTATACAGAGATTAATTCGGTGAAACCGTTTCTACCCCTGTCTGTTTCTCGTTCCGGCACAAATTCGCTCAAATTCAAAAACCCAGAAAACGACTTGTTAAGCAAATTCTTTCTTGATAATGAAAGCAGAAGCGGAATTGAGGTGTGGCCATGAATGATGCTCAGAGAGATAGAGTGACAGATTATGCAATTACAAGAAAAAGGTGTGGCCATGAATGATGTTTGTTTCCATCCTATTTTGTTTACATTGCAATCTTCTTGGTGTTATAGGGTGCGCGTTACGGTGATTGTTTTACTGCGAGTACATCGATGGGAGAGATAGAACGATGAGTTACTAAATGAAGCTGAGTTGGCAGCTGCAGCTGAAGAAAAAGAAACCCACGCATTTGAAGTTGATCCTTCTCAGGTAATTTGTTTAAATTCAGGAACGTGATGCTTAGGTATACCTGAAAAATCTTCTTGCAAAACTATCAACTTATTAATTCTCCTGGTATATTTTGGTCTTGTTCTCCTTTTCACTTATTTTTAAGCAAAAAATTGGGGTCGTATTATTAACCTTCTTACCCCTTGAAAGCTGCAAGCACAATAATATGATAATATTTCAGAAAAATCTTACACAATAAGAGAAATTTCTGCATTTGAAATAGTTAGAGCCACATGTACATTAAGATGATAACCACCTTTAGTGATTTGGGATGTTATTTTAGGTTTTTGGCTTACTTCACGCGTAGCCTGTGTACCTCCCATCAATTAAATTGATATGCTTTCGCATTCTCAGGTTCAAAATGTGAAGCAACGATGCTTGCCAAATGCTTTAAACTACCCCATGCTTTGCAGAGTATGACTCGGGAATGATACCGTAAGTGGGCGTATATTCTCAGTAGTGAAGTTTTTTCCCGTTATCGAAGGCCCTACTTGATCAACACCGCAATCGTGCCACCGGGTTGCTACAACTTATTGTGCTCGGATTCATTCAAATCAACAGCAAAATCGCAATGGGTGCAAGCATTTCCCCTGTTTCTGGGTATACCTCTTACCAAAAAAAATTCTGATTTTAATTTCTTGACCCGAATTAGGTAAGATTACTTAATTTTCTACACCAATTGTTTGTGTTTGCTTATGCTTGGCTTTTGTCTACACTGGCTATGTATATAAGAATTTCTTGGAGTATGCACGATAATCAGAACCTATCGGATGTCCTCTACAACACTCCTTAAAGGATGTGTGGTTTCTACCTGAAGTGTATTTTCATCCATTTCTTCGATGTCTTGTGCAGGCCATCCCTCCTATTGTACGAGCATCCCTTGGACACTCTACTTGGGTTACAGTGCTGTGCAAAAATATTAAGGTATTGATCCCACTGCGTAATTTGATATTTTTGCTTATGAAAATTTTGATTCGTATTTAGACCAACATGTCTACTTCTTACACATTAAGCTGCCTTTATCCAGGTTGCTGAAGTTGAAATACCAATTGTAGCATCACATGGGTAAGCTTATTATTCATTGCTTGAAATGTTGTTAAACCATCAGTCCATCACTGATATGCTTTTGTGTTCTCTTCATTCTTTATAGAGCAGAAATCGAGGCCTATTCTGCACTTGATCCAACAGTTGTGTGGTGATTTTGAAAGCGTTATGCAACATATGTGTTGAGGTGTGAGGTTTCTGTTTTATTTTCTACGCCTGATTTTTATCTTGTTAGCATATCTCTGTCGGGAGGAAGTTCTCAGATTTAGTTTTTGTATTCATTTAGAATCCGTTGTGTGAGATTATATTCACCCCTGAAGCAGATGGGTCAGTTTGTTGTTTTCATCTAGGACAAATGTTCTTGATTTTTTCTCGATATTTTTGGATAATTTATGGGATGTTGCATTAGTGAATACATAGCCATATACTCTTTTATCTGTGCTATTCTCATAGAGTACGGCCTGAGAAGGCCGCAAGCATATTATCGGATTCCAAAAGACGAAAGCGGGTGTTAACTCAAGGGGATGCTTCAGATGTTCTTAGAGAAGCATTTTGTCATACAGAAGCATGCTTAAATCAGTACTATGAGGTTCTTCTCTAACTAATCTTCACTTTTTGATCTCTTTTATCTGCATGTATTTGTTGTTCGATGGGTTCTCTTCCCTATTCTTTTCCGTCTGTACACTATGTTATGATTAAACATTTTTTTCAGGGTTTATTGCGCCAGTGCTCCTATTGTCGCCTGATCGTGACGATAACCTCTACGCACAATGTTCTGCTGTTGGAGATTCTGCTTGTGTTATGAAGTAAGTGGAGATTTTTCTTTCCCCTGCCTTCATTGTCAAAATTTTCTGTCAAGTTTTCATGGTGTAAAGTTAACTCAGTGACCGTTTCTGTTTAAAATTTTATGACATTATAAGGACCAGGACATCTTAAACCACTGAGAATCTCCTTTCCATTCTCAGTATTGATGGAGAGCAGGTGAAGATGACAGAAGACCATCGAATCAGTAATTCTAATGAAAGACTCCGTATAGAAAAAATTGGAGCAACCTTTAAGAGACGGGGAAACACGGCTTTGTGGTGATTAAAACATTTCCAATTTTTTCGTTCCCTACCATATACGCAGTGCTTTACATACCAGACTACTAATCTTTTGCTTTTGTTGAACTTTAACGATAAAGAAAGACTGATTTATTGTGACTAAACAGGACTGAACCTGGGACGAATGCTTGGAGATAAATTCCTTAAAGAGCAGGATGCTCGCTTTAGTTCAGAACCTTATATAAGCCATGTCGTGTACATACGTCGAACAACCAAGGGCTTTGCACTATTAGCTAGGTGATGACCACTTTGCCCCTTCTAGGTCAGTTTGTTGTTCTGCGAGCCAGCTTTTTGTCGCGGGGAGTTTATTTATAGAAATTAATTTGTAGTCGGGGAAGGGTTGCTCTATCAATGAAGCAGCAAAATAGGCTCACGGATTGGAAAAGTCCATGGTCTTAAAGCTTAGTAGCACATTGATGTTATTGTTAATGTATACTTCAATCATCTTTATGTTAGCTTGCCGTTTTCTTTTCCTCATTTTATTAGAAACTGTGTGACAGGGTTTTTGTTTACATATTTTTATTTTCAAATGTTTCTAATCTATGGATTTTAATGTCTCATGTTTTACCTTGATTGCGGGTTCACCCTTTGAATCTCCTCTTCTCGGTAGAACATTCTTCTCAATAAATAGGTCACTTTGTACTTAATTGTATCTATTAGCTTTCTAGAAAGGTTTCATATGATAGTATGCTTTTTTTAACATGTTTTGTAATGCTTTGCCGTTGTTTGCGATTATGACGTAGTACTTTCGTTACGGTACATCCACAAGGCATCTTCAAGACTTCAACTACTACATCATGAATTGTTCATATGCAATAGTAAGATTTTTTAGCACTTTGTAATGCTTTGCTACATAAAATTGCTTTCGGTTTATTCCATGCCTTTCTCTCGTTGTTCGGGGGCCCTTAGGTTTTCTTCTAAGAGATGATATTTTTGAGAAAGGTTCGAGGTGTACATAATGGAAAACAAAAACTCATTGTATTCTTTGCAAAAATATATTGGTTATTTCATCATAGGTTGTATTTTAAGACACTTTTTGAACAATGTTTTGAAGTTAAACACCGGCGTGTGGTTTTTCTAAAGAAATACTGGGAATTAGTTGTGCTCGCGTGACCATTTTTTGTGCTCTTTGATTTCGGTAAACCTTTGTTTTACATTCTGCAGTTTTGTTGGATGAATTGTAAGTTAATATTCTTAGTTCAATGAGTTTTGAACAAACTTAATATTGTCTTCTTTTGGCATACTTGCTTGTCAGATTAGAGGTGCATGCTTTAATATGAAATGTTGTTGTGTCTTGCTTCATAAATGTACTGATGTGTCCTGATTCAAAAGAATGATTCATGTGCTTCTTCTAAATGAATGTTTGAAAATAGTTCTTTACAAAGAAAAACTTGTTCTCCTGTTTTTTTTCTCCTTCACTCTTTCTTTTGGCTTCTCCATGTTGTGTTCCACAGATCGTAAGTGAAAATTATTAGTTTCTACGGGTTTTGAACCTTCTTCTGCTGCCTTTAACTCTCTTATTTGCTGGTGAAATCAGAGCTGTTACCTTTACTATGAAAGTCTCATGTGTTACTGCTTCATAACTGTAGTTGTCTCTCTTAATTCAAAACAGTCATCCATGTGGTTTTTGTAAAGGGGTGTTGGAAAATATTTCTTCATAAACAAACATTTGTTATGCTGTTGTCTTTCCTTTACCTTTCTTTTTTGCTTCTCCATGTTGTGCTCCAGGAATTGTAAGTCATTACTCTTTGGTTTTGAACCTTCTTCTCGTTGTTTCTATCTCTGCTTTTTGCCGGTCAAATCATAGACGTCTCCTTTAATTTGAACATCTGTTGTGTTCCCGCTTTCTAATTGTTGTGGTTCCTCCTACTTCAAAACAATCATTGACGTGCTTACAATTTGAAATTACTTGGTTGATGTCATGTCATGCCAACCATTGGTAGATGGTCTTACAAATCAAACAAATTTATACCCACAACCATTAACGTTTGTTGTAGCACTTTTGGAAAATGGTTTCGACCTTTGCTTTGATTAGGTATGCTTCTACTTAAGTGGTTGTTTACAAGTGTATGTACCAATAGAGTAATGTCAGATGATAAAAATCACAAAAGCATGTCCTACTTTTTGTTGTTTCAGGTCTCACTACAATAATACATTTTTGATGTGCCGGCTTGTACAAGATCTGGAGAAAGCATACTTGCAACAAAATTTTGTTGCATACGTTCAGGTATGTGCTCTTTTTTATCTATATTAAACGCTTTCATTTAAGTTTTCCTTGCATTGCTGCTTATTGTATTAGGATGCTTATGCTGCTTCCGGAATCGTTTTTACTATGTTTTGTGTGCAAACTTCCGGGGTGCATTGGAATGTTGAATGTTCAGGTTGTTCAGTGCTTTCTCCAATGCAAGTTAGCCAATGTAAAATAGATATCCTAACTGATGTTTTCTGTTACTTTCCATTATTGCTTCCCATTACATCGTACAATTTTTCCCTTCACCTGACATGCTCACATTACCGGTCACTTTGAATGACAAGCATACAAACATCAGAAGCACAATAATTGTTTATCGGTTGACTTCATTGGTCGATTAATTGTTTACCATTAAATCATGTTCGGTTCAATATGTATGTAGGTAAGTAATTGAATTCATTGTTTACCTTCTTCACTATAATATGTGTGCTGCCTTCATGTCACGGTAAACAATCTTTTGTTTACCATTATTCATATCAAATGCCTGCATTGTTAACTCAATTGTTTATTATCAATCATGGCTTCTTCTTAAAATGCCTTTTACTTGTGTGTATGGAGCAAAATGAAAGGACGTTTCTCTTTGGCAAAGTCGTATAACATATATCTTATAATATTATTGAAGTTAACATTCATTCACAACAATGTTTGCATATATATCCTTATTTTTAGTTGCCAATCATGTAAGTGCTTATAACATCTGTTTTGTTGCCTGTAGCATGTGTTAGTATATATTGATTATTTTTTACCATGCTTGATATACTGATTCTTTCAAACCATGAATTTGCAGGGCCAATGTGTTTTGAACGACAACTCGCCTGCAATGGATAACACGGAAGTCGTTTGCTTCGTCAAGTACTACGATAATCTGATCAATGCTGAAAGGCTTAGAAGGTTTGTTATGCTGTAGCCCTCCACAACTGACGAAATAAAAGCGCTTACTCAAAATACAACACAACAAATAGCTACAACTACAAGGCTTGGCTCAGCAGCTGATGCACCTGAATCTGACGACGTAACGCTGTTGTCAGGTAGCTCATACAATACACATGCCTCAGAATCTCTGTTCTTTACTCTACCTATTTATTTCAGGTTATAGCTATGTGCTACTTTATGTTCTCTTACGCCTTGCATATTTTCCTTCGTTTTTCATTCTTAACTCTGAATGTTTATGCTTTTGTCTTCCAAAAATGAGTACATGTAAATGCAATACCAAGTTAGCATATCCAGGCTATTCACAAGAACAAGTGAAGTTTGAAGTATTGTTTCAAATGTATTTCTTACTCATGCGTTCAAAAATAAAATGCAATGAAACTATTCGAATATTAGGGGCCTTGCGGTGCTAGGCCTAAGCACTCTAGTAAAACCTATATAAAAATAAAATGAACCAATAATCAATTCAACAGCCTATTTTTGTCTTTATGCACGGAAGCAGCCCAGGCCTTTTATGTATACACAGCCTAGTTGACAGGAAAAAAAAAAGAGACCCAAATAGAGATTGGGTTAATTAAGGTCCAATCAGGGGTCCAATCATCTAAAAGTATATAAATGGGCTTCAATTTGGTATATTACAAGTCTCCAATTCAAAGATGTAAGCAAAGAAGGATTAATGCACCCCTCGCCCCAGACCCATCCATATAAAATGTGGGATTTTGTGGTCAAGGTTTTTTTAATGTTATTTTTATTTTCGTTTTAACTGTTAAAATGTGTAGATAAAAAGTGTTTTGTGCACGATTTATGTGCACTTTTTCTGTACCTTATTTAAGAGCGTTTGGATTCAATATATATCATCCAACTTAATTAAGTATCTTTGGTCTCGATATTTATCGAAACCAAACACTATTAATTGGGCATGGCCTCACATTATGCTCGGCGTTTGGATTCAATATGATGTATGACATAATCAAAAACAATTAATAGCAACAACGTCAAAAAAAACTTGATTGGATACCACAAAAAGCTTCAACTTTACTAGCAATATGTCTAGGTCGGTTGTTAGATAGTTAGTGGTGAGAAAATGTCGAATTTTCTTGTGAAATCTAATTATTATACCGAAATTTCTGTCTATTTAGTATAAGCCACAAATGGGGGTTCAAAGTTTCGAAAAATGCACTAAAATCTCATTACAACTAAGTTGTCTATCCAGATACAACAATTGTTAACACGAACATCAACAAAGACCCTAAAGATTACAATACAACATTAAACGTCTAAAACAAAAGTGTGCAAAGGATTAAAGCAATAAATAAAAAAACGTGTGTGTGCACGCTGCGAGAGAGAATAACGAATAACACCTCAACTATGCAAAGAGGAACTCAAAACCTCATTGATGAAAGCTCAAGATCTTTTAAAATACATATAATACTAATATATATGTATCGTAATCGTAATAAGAAGAAATAATGTAACTATCATTGTATTATAAAACATTTCATAGTTTATTATTATGTGGTTATGAAAAGTCAAATTGTAATTCATAGTTTATTTTGAGAAGTGGATCAGGTTTGAATGGTTGAAAAAATGGCAGAGGGATGTGAATGTGAAACTGTGGAGAATTGACCAATGAACTTTCAAGGCCAATGTCATGTTTCTTTAGTCAAAGTCAAATAGGACAGTAGTTGTTGACCATTGAAGTAATAAGGGTTGTAATCAGAACATTCCTTGCTAATGAAAAAAAAAAATGAAGTGATATTTTAGAGTTCGTTACTTCGATGCCGTTTTAGCGAAGGACCGTCCTCGGATATTCCGCTTTGAAGGTTCTTCCTGAGGGTCCGACCCTATTTCTGGGTTCCAATCCTTGCAGACATCTTTGAGACATGACTAGAACAGTTGACCATGTTCATATTTTGTCGCTCATCATCTTAACCCGTGACCTTGATACATGGCTGTTACAAAACGTGATTCCTCGTGAGTATGTTACTTTTTCCGACTGACGATGCTGGAAGTCGTCCGACAAGTAAGACGGGTCAATCTCCTATGTGATAAAGACCTTAAACCCTAAAAACCCTAATTCGTAAGAAGTGGAACATGTTTTTTTTGTTTGTTTAGACTGAGCTCTCCAGTTATTTCTGAGAGTTGCCTACGTATTCAATAGTTGAATTGGAATCAAGTCTTTCGTAGTTCCTTAGGGTTGTTTATATAGGTGGCGTCTCGCCCCTTTTACTTGTCATGCAAGTATTATTATTTATTATTATTCCCTAACGATATATACGCATTAATCCCTATTATTTAAAGATAATTATGGGCATATTAAATGCCAAGATTGGAGTCTTCATGGCTAAGGATTCTTTCCTTATTTTAGTTATCCTCCACGTGGAATAACGGTCGGGTTCTGCGGAGCGTCCGGCGCTCAGCCCCCAAGGTGACTATGGCCGCACTGGGCAGCTCCTCTTCGCCAGACCTAGGCCGACCTGCGGTGGCTGGAGGAGGAGTTTATGTCGATCTCCCACCTGGGGTAGACGTTCTGCCCTCTGTTCGTTTTCTGGGGCCCCTGGCCCTTAAAACCCTAAAGTTAAGGACTAATCATTTATTACGAACCCCTAAAAGTGATACGTGGCGTAACTCGGGTCGGATATCATCATAAGCCCCTCAGATCTGACTTTGATTTGTTAGTTAGTCAGATCTGCATTATTTGGCTGTTCGGCTGGTCATTATTCGATCTTGCGTTTTGAATTTTCTAACTGCCAGTTGGTAGTTTATTTAATAGTCTATCATTACTGTTGCAGGATACGAGGCGGTTTCCTCGCTTTTCAAAGCTGACGTCGTTACATGTCTGGAGCGGGTTATAAACTGTCCTTTCATATCAGACTTTCCCTCTTCCCCCACTTGCTATTAAATCAAAGATCTTCTCTCTCAAGACTGCATTTCCAAGTAAGCATTTGTCCTTCTTTCTAATTTCCAGTTTTTCATCTTTATTCTTGTCTTTCTCGGTTGATGAGGACAAATACTACGTCCAGTAGTTCGATTGAAAAAGAATTTGAGTCTCATTCTGAGTCGGAAAACGAAGTTAACCAACCGTTTATCCAATTTGGGGGCCCAATCGACGTTCCTGCCCTTAACACAATCGCTGCTCACGGCAATATCGAGCAGATCGTTACCGACCAGCCCCCTTCTATCCCATCCCGGCATTATTCTGCCTTTGGATTTACTTCCTTACGCCAGTGTCTTAGAGCTCATATGACTGCTAGGACAGCTATAGGTTGCTTGGCGTTAGATCCAAAATTATTCAGGATGACATCCTAGAGACCTGTAATACATATCACATTGATATGGATCATTATGCTCCCCTGCTGCCTGGGGGAACGCATATGTATGCTCATCAGCCCCCAGAGAGGTCTGAGGACCCCGTTCTGCCCTGCTTTCCTTGCCATCCTGAGGCATTATAACCTGTGCTCTGCTCAGATCGCCCCTACCAGAGTTAGGGCGATCATAGGTTTTGCGATCTTTTGTAGGCTGATGGACGTCGAGTTCTCTGTAGATTTATTTAGGACGTTCTACCAGCATAAAAATGTCAGAAACCACAACGGATGGTACTATTTCCAGCGCCAAACAGACCCCTTTTACTATGTGATAAAGACCTTAAACCCTAGAAACCCTAAACCCTATGTGATAAAGACCTTAAACCCTAGAAACCCTAATTCGTAAGAAGTGGAAAGTGTTTTTTTATTTGTTTAAACTGAGCTCTCCAGTTATTTCTGAGAGTTGCCTAAATATCCAATAGTTGAATTGGAATCAAGTCTTTCGTAGTTCCTTAGGGTTGTTTATATAGGTGGCGTCTCGCCCCTTTTACTTTTCATGCAAGTATTATTATTTATTATTATTCCCTAAGGATATATACGCATTAATCCCTATTATTTAGAGACAATTATGGGCATATTAAATGCCAAGATTGGAGTCTTCATGGCTAAGGATTCATTCCTTGTTTTAGTTATCCCCCACGTGGAATAACGGCCGGGTTGTGCGGAGCGTCCGGCGCTCAGCCCCCAAGGTGACTATGGCCGAACTGGGCAGCTCCTCCTCGCCAGACCTAGGACGACCTGCGGTGGCTGGAGGAGGAGTTTATTGTTAGGTGTAGTGCCCGAAAGAGAATTATGTAATTGTTTTAGGACAGAATTAATAATTCATCTTATTATATGCATGTATGCTTATAATTAAGACACTACTGAAAACCCTAAGTACCTCGTTTATGTAATCACATAACTCAGTGTATGGCTATACACAAGAGGTTTGAGTTAGTGAGATGTACTTAAAATTAACTTAGTCCGTAGCGTTTATTAATCTGAGTACGGGTCTCATGATTAATTTGCTATTAATGCGCCCAGAACACTTTAGGTGTGACAGTCTTATCCGGACTGTCAGTAATAGGGTACCTAATGGGGCATTTATATATGATGATAATCATATAGGGCTGGACCGATTTCATTTGAGTTCTCGATATAATTCCGTAATCGAGAAGTCTTATCGAATCACAAGATGATCATATATGGATTAATCTTAATCCTGAGGTGATCACAGTCGACTGCTTAGACTAGGGTAGAGTTTGATGTGTTAGTAAGGATCACTTCGCAGTATGTGGTCCAACACTTCTCGTTGGCTCTATTCTGGGATGAGTGAGTAGTTTGTGCAATCACAGATATGGAATCCATTCCTTCCCTCGGGAAGTAGACAGACAGTTCCCTTATTTGTTGACCCTAGAAACTGATCGATCGGCCGAGTTCATATTATATTGGATATGAACTAATTGATCACTAGGAGGTTAATGGTAAATAAGGATAATATGTTTCGAGAAGGGTTTACGGAAATATCCCGAATATGGAGGATTTATCCGTATGTAATGATTATATCAGTGGACGCTTTCGACTCATAAATTGAGTGTAAGTTATCTATATTCGATAGAGTTCAGTTTCGGGTTTATGGTGGTGTAATCCCGGAATAAATAGGTTGGATATAATTATTATGTCTGATGAATAATTTTATTTGATCTATTGTAGTTACTGAATATGAGTCCATGGTCCCGACGTGGCTCCTAATATAGCATATAGGTTTCTCGTCGTTGCACCTCAATTATAATTAAATAGTGGATTGAGTTATTTAATAGATATGTTAATTAATTGTTTAGTTGGACTAAATAATTAAATACACGGAAAAGATATTTTTCGTGGACTCGGCCCAAATTAGTGTGTTGGCCTTTTGACCTAATTGGTCAAATATAGAAATGTGCGTGTGACCTTAATTTTTAAGGGGTGGGGCGCATATTTAATATTAAATATTATTAAGGAATTGGTTTTCTTGGATAATTATTTAATATGTGATTTATCTTTTATTTGTTAAATAAAAATTCATGAAATATTAGATAATAATATGATTTATCCTAATTTGTTTGGGATAATTATTTTATTTATCTTTTATTTGGAAAAAGGATTAATGTAATAATTATCTCTTAATTATTAAATCCTTGGAGGACAAGGATTACTCTCCTATATAAAGAGAGTTCTCCCAAACCTTTTGACACACAATAAACACGCCATTATTCATAAGAACATAGCTTGGAATTTTCAGCTATAGTTCTTCGGGTTTCGAGTTGGAATAATCTTCGGGATTATTCCGGTAGCATATCAAGGAGGTCCGGCGGCGGGAAACACCATCCACTTGGTGTTGTTGGGAGACACACGTTGGAAGGCTGTGGCTGCTCATACACGTGTTCAATGAGCCTTTTTGTTCTTGGAGTTAAGCACCATAAAAAGGTAGGCTCCTAAATCCCCTTGTAGTTAGATCTTTAATTTATGTTCTTTGTTTCGTTTAGATCTAGATCTGATGCATTCCGCTGCGTAATCGGGTCAATCTATGATTGATCCGACGATATTACATCTAACATTTATGTCGATCTCCCACCTGGGGTAGACGATCTGCCCTCTGTTCGTTTTCAGGGGCCCCTGGCCCTTAAAGCCCTAAAGTTAAGGACTAATCATTTATTATGAACCCCTAAGAGTGACACGTGACGTAACTCGGGTCGGATATCATCACCGACCTTATCATGGAAAGCAAACTCTGCGCCATAATCCATGCTGAATCATTAACATTATGTCTGTTATGCTTCCAATTAGCCACCACGCTCATCGAGAAAAATCGACCAAGCTGTATGAGAACTGGTTTGTCTGAAAACACTTCCAAAGTAACAGAACTGCATCAACTTGATCCCATTGTCAGGATTCGTAAGCATTCATTACTGGCACAATCACCCCCTTCAGCATTTTCATTGCCCTTTGGTGTTTTTCACAGACCCGGCCTTTATGCATAGACCAACAAGGCCGCAGCTTAGGACCGTCGAAAAATGTTCAAAATTTAGGGTCCGGATTTTCTTTAATCCAATGAGTTTATAAGCCTAATCACGAGACATACATTTAAAAAACCGTTTGTCTTTTTTCAAAATGCCCAATTTTAATAACTCGGCTTAAGGCCTCTACACACTCAAAGACGGCACTGGTGTTTCATTGTTCAGTTTAACCCTTGGCTCCTTTTGGATATCATTATATAACCGTAAAACGAAGTAATGCAGTAAAATACATATTGAAATTATTCATGCTACTATTCAAGCACATTTTTTCATCATCTTAAAATATCTCTTTTCAGAATAAAACACATCATAATCTATATACGAATCGCATATTTTAAATGAAAAATATGTATATTTTATAATAGTAATACTAGAGGCACAAGTATCAAAATAAATGACACAACCAAGATTTCTACCTTTACTAATAATGTAATTCAGACTACTCTCTATCACATATATAAATAAGATGATGCTTTATTGTATCTGCTATTAATTAAACATGTTAAGCTCAATGCTAGTACTCCAAATCTTTTGGATTAAGAAAGTGGGGCGTTATCCATTTGGGCACTTTAATTTCATGACCTAGTATATTCTACTCTATCCGTTCCTATTTAACTGTCACAGTCGCCAAAAATACATATATTAAGGAAATTAGTTAATTGTTTGACTTAAAATCGAAATGACAATAACACTATGAATATAATTAATCCAATGTAGTTTTCAATCTCCCATCCCTTAATCAATATGGGTAAATGTAGAAAATTATGATAAATAATACTTTGAAAATATGTCTGCGACATATAAAAATAAAATTTTAATTTTGACAACACAACAGTTAATTAAGACCGGAGGGAGTATTAAAACATGCTTATATTCTAGATTAAAACTTTGTTTTTTATGTTCATCTTTCACACGTGCGTAACTTCAAGGGAAAAAAAAATATAAACACAATAATATATTCAATATGTAAAATTAACGTCTAAGCGCGTCCATTCCATTCTAATAAAAAAAAATCCTTTAATTATGAAAATAAAATACTTTATTTTTCTTGTGACTTTTCTCAAAGGAACAGATAAATAGTCAAAAAGAATGTTCTTACTACATTAGTTCTACTGTTTTTCCAACAACCGCGTAATCTTTCAACAATATACTTAGATGTCCGCCTTGTACGCACTGCACACATCCCATGATTGTGGTTGTAGGAAAAAAAAAAAAAAAAATATACTATAACTTTTTAAAACTCTAGTCCATGTAACGTCCTCAGACTCCGGGTCTGGTAGCGTTAAATAAGTAATAAATGGTCAGATCAACTGCTTAGACCGTCGTCCTCATTTTGTCTCAAAGAACTAACCCGAGTTGACAAGATCTTTATGTCTCACACTTAAATGTTGGTGATGCGCTTCCCTCAATTCCAATGTGGGATACCACATTCCTCCCCGCTTACAAGGGACTGACGTCCTCGCCAGGACGTCCAAAACTTGTCCCTGTGGACTTGTCCCGGTTCGTCTCTACCAGAGAACTCTAGAGGTGGCCAATGGCACTTAGGTTCTATTGGAGAAAATGTTCATTTATGTCCATACTCTTAGTGGCCATAAAACATGAGTTAGTGGCCTTAACTTTTACTTAGTGCCATAAGTGAATAGTAGTGGTTATTATTGAGATTTAAAGACCTTAGGAGTGGGAGTTACTTTTTCCACCTATATAAACCCTCTTTGGTGGAAATGTCACAACACAAGTTTTTCCAAATAATACTTTTTCCATCTCATATAGTAAGGTAGTTTGTATTTTTTTTGTTGAAGAGATTCTGAAGCACCAAGAGTTCGTTGAGTTCAAAAGCTGAAGTACCTCAATCTGAACAGGTAATTGGGTTATCCTGGGAGACAAGTGCTAAACCGTGGGTACTGTCGGAGCATAATTGTCTTAAGGACAGAGATTAGTTCGTCCCGGTTACATATCCTTGTTGTTTTTCTTTCTGTTTTTCCTTTCTGTTTGTGTCAGTCCAGAATATAATAAAATTGTTCTTCATCTTTTCTGTTCTTTATTTTTTTACTTTCGCATTGTAATATTTTGGGTATAACAGGTTCGTCTAGAGGTGGCCTATGGCACTTAGATCTGTCTGATAATCGGCTTTGATACTATTCTGTAACGCCCACAGACCCCGGGTCCGGTAGCGCTAAATGAGTCATAAATGGTCTGGTCAACTGCTTAGACCGCCGTCCTCGCTTTGTCTAAAAGGGCTAACCCAAATTGACAAGATCTTTATGTCTCACACTTATATGGTGGTGATGCGCTTCCATCACTTTCAATGTGGGATATCACAGTCTAATGGTGTTATTTAACCGTCAGTGTTTTTCATTTAGTTTCATCTGGTATCATGTTCTAATGTTGCCTAAAACATATCATAGCTTTGTTTCATATGGTAGCATGCTTTAAAATCACATCACATGTTATGATGTCACCTATAACTTCTTCCATTTGATAGTGCTATGACATACATGTAATGCACCATAACTTAGGCATAAATGTGTTACTTGAGCCATGATAACGCCATAAGGTATCCCGGTGCTACTTGAATAATGATAGCACATGTAACGTCTTATTACTCGGGTGTAGCGACGCTACTTGACCCTTACCGTCTCTCGATCACTAGTTTCAACTAGTAGAAATGCTTTGATCTCTTCTATAACGCCTCAAAATTTAGTTTCATCTAGTAGCATCTTATGATACTAACCATAATGCCTTGTATATAAGCGTGATTAGATGTGCTATTTGAGTCATGATATCGTCATAACTTAGGTCCAATGGTGCTATTTGAGCCATGATACCGTCATAACGTAGGCCCAACAGTGCTACTTGAGCAATGATAACACATTTAACGCCTTATAACTCGGGTCTCTCATTGCTACTTAATTTATAATTGTCGAAAACTTAATAATCGAATGAATAAATGACAATCAAACAAAAGAAAATGGAGAAGATAGCCGCAGATCAACAATTGAATTAGGAAATCAGGAGAAACGCCATTGACAGCGGCATAGCTTATGCTAGGTTTTTGTTTTATCTAGAGAGAGAAAAATATTATTAAAGTGAATTACAATAATTGGGAAAAAACTATTTATATTTTCTCCATATTTGGCAGCTACGTGCTCCATCCAATGAGGAGGCTCCAGCCACGTATGTTGACCAATCAGATTCTCCTATGTTGCTGAGAATGCGGTTATTATCACGGTGGCTGAGCGGTTGTTTGTTTAACGGATATCTGGCTTATTTGATGTGTTAGTAGTGATTATGGCCGATGGTGCACGGCGGCGATACGGAGGTGTGTATGAACGCTTGAGAGAGTAGGTATTTTGACAGAGTTTAGTTCTCTTTTTTAAACATCACATGTCTTCTTTAGTTACACAAGCCCTCATTTTATAGGGAGGAGGGAAGCTTAGGGCTTAACAAAGACGAGTAAGCAAAATATCTTAAAGACAAGTAGACTAAATATCTTGGCGGCGCGTCTTATGTGGTCGCTAAGATCGCTATCCACAAGGTCGCCTACTCTTCGTCCCATCTCAGCTAGCTGCTCTGATGTTCCCTCCTAGGGCTCGTGCGGTCTCTTATGGACCCATTGTTTTAGACCTCAGGTCAGCCCCCTGAGTTTCTAGTGACCTTAAAGGTTTGAATTCTCTTGGCGGGGACCTGAACGCCACGCCCTCAATTAGATTGGCGCCGCGGACGCTATGGCCTCGAGCTTAATCCAACCTGGTGACTAGATAGGCTGTTTCCGAGGACTCATAGGTCATTTGATTTTTATCCTTCCACGACACTAGTGCAGAGCCCAATAAAACACACCAGCCCGTAATGGAACGTCTTGTGTCCAAACAACCCGCCCAATCAGAATCGGAATACGCAGTGACATCAAGATGGGCCTTAGCGGGATATAATAGACCCAAGCCTGGTGATTGCTACAAATAGCGAAGTAAATGCAAAGCTTCCTATTGATGATTAAGCGTAGGGCAGTCTAAGAACTGTGATAATTGTTGGACCACAAAACTAATGTCGGGGCGAGTGAATGTTAAATAGATGAGCTTACCCACGAGACTCCGGTATCCGTTTGCGTCTGTCAATAACTCGGAGTCATTTTTAGCAACTTGACATTAGTAATCATAGGTGTTAACGCGGGTTTACATCCGAGAAGTCCGTATTCTTGAAGAAGATCTAACGTGTACTTCTGTTGTGATAAAAACATGTCCTTGGGTGATCTTGCTTCGACCCCTAAAAAATAATGAAGCTTGCCCAAATCCTTAATTCTAAATTCATCATCTAAGAGTCATTTGACCTGCTGAATGCCGGTTGAGCTGGAGCTGGCCAAAATGATGTCGTCGTCGTATACCAATAAAGCCACGAAATCCAACCCAGTGCCTTTAGTGAAGAGACTATAGTCACAACGAGAATGTGTAAATCCCTGCCGTATTTGGAAACTGACAGCTTGGCATTCCATTGTCTTCCTGCTTGTTTTAATCCGTACAAGGATTTCTTGAGTTTACACGATGCATTGGGAACAGTGGTTTGGAATCCGGGTGGCAAGCTCATGTACACTTCTTCGGTCAAATCGCCATGTAGGTACGCGTTATTAATGTCTAGCTATTCTAAAAACCATCCGGATGCAGCTGCTACGGCCAACAAGACCCTGACTGTGGTTAATTTTTCTACAGGAACCTATGTATCGTTGTAATCCACCCCAAGTTGTTGGGTGTACCCCTTCGCAATGAGTCTCGCCTTATAACGTTCTATGGTCCCATCCGGCTTGTATTTCACCCTGTAAACCCATCTACAGCCAACTGGGGATTTTCCAGGAGGCAGTGACAAAATTTCCCATGTGGCATTCTGTTGTAACGCTGCAATCTCGGATTCCATAGCTTGATGGCTCACCTATCACAGTCAAACTCAAAGCAAAGCGTTTATAGTTAGGGGCTAGGGAATCAAATGACATGTAATGCTGAATGGGGTAAGGAGTGTGTGCAACGGTGGATGAGTTGCATACATAATCCTGTAAATATTGGGTGCATTAATGGTCCTAGCAGACTTCCTGTTGAATTGACCAAAGACATTAAGAGCACTAGATGTAATGGGCTGATCGGGTTGGTTGAAAGGGACTGATTGGGCGGATTCTGTAGCAGATGGAATAATAGTGGCAGAATCTGGAATAATAACAGGATCAGGGGTTGAGGTTTGTGAAGTTGATGGATTTGGTGCATCGGATTCTAATGGGACTGAATGTAAATGTTCGGCTGTGTGTATATTGTGCAGGTCGAAGGCACAAATGTGTCACTTGCTAGTAAAGGGTAAGATTAGGTGTTTGTGGGAAAGTTGAGGGATTGTTGGAGAGTGTATGAAAATACATCCTCTTGAAAAGAACATCGCATGATATAAAAACCTTGTTGGTTTGGAGATTCAGCAACTAGTAACCCTTGGTGTTTGGAGGGTGCCCTAAGAAAACGCATGGTGAACTCATGTTGTCGAATTTGGACCTATTTGGGATGACAGTGCTAGCAAATGCCAAGCACCCAAAGACTTTGATGTCTGCGTACTTTGGAAGGGTCGAGTGAAGTTGTTGATATGGTGTGGACAATTTGAGGACGGGTGTTGGTATAAGATTGATCAAAATGGTTGCGTGTTGAACATAAAATCCCCAAAAACGTATTGGCAAGCTGGACTGAATTTTTAATGTTCTAGCTACATTCAATAGGTGTTGGTGCTTACGTTCCACAATTCCATTTTGTTCGGGGGTGCCTACACACGAAGTTTGATGCACTATGCCTTTATTTGCAAAGAAATCCCTCAATTCAAATTCCAACCGTTATCAGACCTAACGACTTTGACATTTTTTGAAAACTGGGTTTCAGCATAAGCACAAAAATGTTTGACTAAAATACTTTCCTCTGATTTGTGTTTCATTAAAAAGGTCCATGTGTACCTAGAGTAGTTATCTACAATAGTTAGGAAATAACGTTGACCATATAGGGCGTGTTGCCTATATGGTCCCCGGATGTCAACATGTATCAATTGAATTATGCATTTAAAACCGAACTACTCAAGGGAAAAGATAATTTTCTTTGTTTGGCCAAGTGACACACTGTACAATTATCGATTTCAAAACAATCAACTAGAGGTTCCCATTGCTTAACTGCTTTGACTACCTTGTTCGACATATGACCTAATCTAAGGTGCCATTTATATGCATCAGAATTCCCACTAAGTGTGGAAGCTGCTGCAGCACTGTTTTTTTGATGTGAGGGATAGATTGAACGGGAATGATGAGAAGACAAGTCCCCTTGGGCTAAGTGATAAAGACTTTTATGAAGTCTAGCTAAGCCGATCCGCTTCTTGGTTGAATGATCCTTAATTGAGCAACCACTAGAATCAAAGATCACAGATAAGTTTTTGTTTGACAATAACTGACTCAACGAAATTAGGTTATACTTGAAGGATGGGACATATAGGATGTTATGAATGCTCAATTCATTTGACAATTTAACGGTTCCTTTGTGTGTGGCTAAAGTGCAGCTTCCATTAGGAAGAGTGATATTCACATTTGCAATGCTTTTATATGTAAAGAAAAGGCTAAGATTACATGTGATATGATCCGAAGCCCCAGAATCTATAATCCAAAGCTTTGAGTACGAAGTGTCAGACTTACCATCAAAGCCACATTTAGCCTTCCCATAGGTGCCAGGGCCCTCAAAATTTGCACTTAGCACAGTTGCTTGATTCACAACATGTTTTGGTTCCTCTTTTTGAACCTGCCGTTGTGGTATCCTCAACATGCTCATCAGATGATTCAACTGCTCTTGAGTGAATGGAACAACATTTGCCTGAACTTCCATATCCTGCTCCTATTCTGATTCCAATTGATTCACAACTTGATAATTGTTGCCACAAAATGGTGGATTTTCTTATGCCATGGACGAACTTCGAAGCCACTCACAGGTCTGAGACCTTTGCTCTGATACAATGTCGAAAACTTAATAATTGAATGGATAAAAGACAATCAAACAAAGAAAAGGGGAAGATAGCCGCAGATCAACAATTGAATTAGGAAATCAGGAGAAACGCCATTGACAGCGGCATAGCTTCTGCTAAGTTTTTGTTTTCTAGAGAGAGAAAAATATTATTCAGAGTGAATTACAATAATTGAAAAAAAAAACTATTTATATTTTCTCCATATTTGGCAGCTACATGCTCCATCCAATGAGGAGGCTCCAGCCACGTATGTTGACCAATCAGATTCTTCCATGTTGTTTTGTAGGCATCTCACGTGTTTCGTTAAGCTTTATTAATAATAGATCCAGTAATTACTTAAACTCGTCGCGTTCATTTAGCCGAAAATGGTTAATACAAATGATTTAAGTCCTTATGCCTCAATCGTAGATCAAGGTAATGTTTCAAGTTCCAACTACTTTCCTAATGTGGAATTTCGCGGTACAATTGGAGCTAATTAATATTTTAGTTGCTTTAGATAATAATATAAAATGAAATAAAATAAATCTAAAAGATCATTGGAGCTAATTAAAATTTTCATCTAACAATAAAAAAAAATTAAAATTGGAAAAACATACCTTCAATGCTGCTAATGAAAGCAACAAAAGGGACATTTTTTAACACTAGAACCATACGTAAACGAGTCAATATATTCGTGAATAGTTCAAAATCGGCTCGACTCATAACTCGATTTGTCTTGCTTAACTCAGCTTTAAATCGGAAATTGGACTCAAGAATTAAACAAACGATACCCGAGCGACTCGACTCGACTACTCACAAACAAACTTGCATAAATGTTCGAATGAATTTTTTTTTTAATAATCGTGTGATAATTTGTTATATTTTTTAATTAAGTTTCAAAACCTATCAAACTCAATAAATTCAGTGTAAAACTTGAATTTGGCTCCAGTTTCTCAAACTTCCTAAAATATTAGCTTGAATTCGAAATTAAAATATTTGTACTTGTACTTAAACCCGACTCGTTTACGCACCTAAGTTTACTTGAGGCCTTTTTGTCTATTTGTTTATTGGATTAATCATCAACGTCAAAAACTGAGAAAAATAAGTTTAAACTAATAAACTAACGTTGAAGTTGTTTTTGCTTAAAAATATCAAGATATATTTAAGTACAAAATTGCGGATTGCCATAACAAAAAGAAAAGTACAAATTAGCGGATTGATAAACTGAAAACAAGTAGTAATATGAAATATCAACTTTAGGAAAAATGCATAGGTGGTAACTTCGGGTTTAAGGATTTTTACCATGTGAATGAATCTGAAATACGTAATTTTAATCCACAGTAAAATTATGTGGTCCAGATTTATCCATTAAATAATACTTTAGCTCATCGTTTTAAGCATTCAAGTTACAATTGTTGATTGTGAAAGTCCTGAAGTCAAACGATATAACTGTTGGAAGTAGCGTCCGAAAGACAATGTATGTAATTGTTTTTATAATTAATAAACGGCAGATTTATTCTCATCTTATTACTTGGTTTGTGCTTGTAAGTAATACACTGCTGAAAACCCCAAGTCGTATCATATGTAGCCATATAACTTAGTGTGTGTCAAACATGAGGATTAAGTTTATGGTGATACACTTGAACTGTTAGTCCGTGGTGAACTTAATCAAAGTATGGGGTCTATTGATTAAACCACCATTAATGCGCCCATAACACTTTATGGTGTGACCGTCTTATCCGGACCGTCGACATTGATTGTCTAAATGGGGCATTTATATATGATGAGAGTCATATAGGATTGGACCGATTTTTATCTGCATTTCTCACATAATTCCGTGATTGAGAAATCTCATTAAATCACAAGATGATCATATATGGATTAATCTTAATCCTGAAGTGATTGCATACTCCTAGCTACTTGTTTCAAGATAGGGTTTGATGTGTTCGTTAATGATCGCTAAGAGGCGCGATTCGAATCACTTTCACTTTGGCACTATTCTAGAACGAGTGAGAAGTGTGCGTCTCACGTATATGAAATTCATTCCTTCCTGCGGGAAGTAGAAAGACAATCCTCTTATTTGTTAATCCTAGAAACTGATCGATCTCGGGAGTTTGTATTGGTTATGAACTAATTGATCACTAGTGGGTTGATGGTAAATAATGATAAAATGTTTTGAAGAAGGTTTACGGAAATAATCCCGCTTCATTACGGATAGTCTATGGAGGGTTAGTTTGTATGTAATGATTATATCAATGGACACTTATCGACTCGACTTGACGTTTTGAGAATAAGTTATATCTATAATCGATAGAGTTCAGTTTCGGATTTAAGGTGGCGTAATTCCGGAATTAATAAGTTGAGTAGAAATATTCTGTACGATGAATATTTTATTCAATTTATGGTTATAGGTCCATGGTCCCCGGGTTGGCTCCTAACACACGAGTGTTTTCTCGTTTTATAGAACCTCGAGAATAAATTAAATAGTTGGTCTATTTAATGAATATGCAATATTATTTATTTGGTAAATAATATGTAAAATAGAAAACACATTTTCTATTAAAGAAATAATGACAATGTGGCGCCTATTTTTTGTGATAAATTAGGAAAAGAAATTTTCCTAAATTACGTCACATGTGTAATTGGTTAATTATTTATTTGTTAGATAATTAATAGAAAAGAGATAAGAGATTGATTTTTTGGGAATTATCTCTTATTTTATGGTAAATATATTTTCCTTATGAGAATAGGTAATTGTAGTGTGAAAATGATAACACTCTCCTGGCTAGTTATTTAACTATATAAAGAGAGTTCCTCCCAACACAAATATAACTACAATTGGCGCCACATTATAATAAAAAGAAGAGAAAAATTAGTTTCACGTTCTCGTTCTAGGTTTTTCTTTGGGCATATTTGAGGAGGTTCTACGGCGAGGATCGACGTCCACCAGTTGTCGCTAGGAGATACAATCCGGAAGATTGCGGCTTCTCCCTCTCTGTCGATTTACTATTCCTTTTCAATTAGGTAAATCTTCAACCTTCTCATAGTGGTATTAATTATTTATGTGAATCAAATCGTGGTAAAATCGCATGCGAATTTATTCGTAACTTCCGCTGTGCATGATCGAGTGTTTCGATCGATGCTGTGAATCAGATCTGACGATCCAATTATGGATCGGATCCGGATTCGGGTTTCTGTATATCCAGTAATAACATCTTCCTTTCTCGTTGATGATGTTTGAAAATCATTATTACGATCCGGGTTTTTATTGGTTCTATTCAGGTGGGCTTTGAATTCTACGTGATTGGGTTGAGCCCTTGAGCACCTATATAAGGATTACAAAACGAGAAAAATGAATGGATGTGATAAAAACGGTTGCAACACCCGATTAGCCGTACATTAACATGTCAATAGTAGGATCAATCCAATGTAGTTCTTATGTTAAGCGACCATACCTTTTATACGGTGATGGTTGTTGTTTATGAAGTTTGTGGATATCATGTGGAGCAATCGTGTCACTGAATCGTCTTTTTTCAGTTGTTTTCACAATCAATATCACTACAAAACTGTTAGAGAGACACATAACAAATATTATGTGTGTGACCGTATACCAAAGCCTTTAGGTGGAGCCCTCTTCAACCCCTTTGCCCGAGTATTGCTCGAAGCTTTAGATGTCTAGCTCAATGGGTCAGTAGCCCTTCACACGAAGCTTTGTCGTAGTCTGCCTTTTCTGTTGACGAAAATTTTAGCCCTCTACGGGCCAAAAGATTAGATCTTGAGCCCTACGTTGACTTTTTCGGGTTACTCTTCCTAATGTGTTTGGTCTTTATATCAAATGCAACCTTCATTTTAATATAATTATTATCTACAAATAAGTACACTTAAAATAATAGTTTGCACTTGACTCTCCCAATTAATATCATACCATGTTCATTATTTAACCATTTTAATTTATCATAATGAATTTCTTTTCACTTTCCCAAATACCCCTCTGCCAAGTTTAGAACCTTCCTTCTTCCTCCCCCAAACAAAAGACCAAAAGCCGGGAAGGCCACCAAAAAAAAAAATGGAATTAATAATAATAATAATAAATGACTTCATGATGTATACCAAACATTTATAATATTCAATTCAAACTTCTCCTACTAACAACATTTGGTCAAACCAAAATCCTCAACGCATTTTATTCTTTTAAACCATAGAAATTTCTTGCGTAAAGACTTTAAACCATAACAAAACTGAAAATTTTTATATTAGAAACACTAGCATTAAATTTAAAGTACAAATAATATTTACACTTAAAAAAGACTTGGGTGTTTCCCAGTGTAATAAACATTTTCAGATAATGTGAATTGATTGGTCAAGAATTTCCCTTAAACATACTGAACAATATCATTTAAATATTTTATTATGAAATAAACACTTACAAAAGGTTTATAATCATTTTCATCATCTTAATACAATCATCACCATATCATTGATTAATGTAATTGACTAGCATCAAGTGAATCACACCATTATAGTGAGATTATTGCTCCTTAATATAATTCATTTTAATGTTTGTGTTTTGTCTAGTAATACAATTCATTTTTGAATATGAATAAAATGTTTATTATGTTTTTCATATTATCCATAATATAATATATATTCAACAATTTTCATTATTATAAAATTATTAAATTATCGATAGTCAACGAGTAATTTATGTTTGTGTCCTTAAAATTCATCGTTTTTCTTAACTTTTGTGAAAACTTTAAAAATACTTGATGTTTCGAAATATAATGAGTTTTTATGATGTTAATGACACGTTTGGATCGTTGAAAACTTGGAATGCAATATAATAGAATGCTCTTTTCATATTCATTATTTTGGTACATTTGGATGCAATGAGATTAAATAAATTTTCTATCCATTGGAATGAAATATGACTATTTTCATTTCATCAAAAAAAAAAAACAAGTGAAGTCAATGGATGAAATGAATTGTAATGCATTATCAAGTGATAAAAAACCCTCCATCACCCACCTGCTACCTTCCCTACTGCCATCACTCACTCATCTCACCGCCTACACCACTGCCACATGCCGTCGTCACTTACCCTGTTACCACACCTACCACCCAGCTCACCACTTGCCTCTTCCTCATGCATAACCCACTCCATTAGTATTCCGATACCACCACCCTCTTCCACATTCTTCCACCACCTCCACCCACCATCCTCACCAACCACCCCACACCATGTCACCCTCGTCATTACACCACCACCGCTGCAAACACCACTAATATTGCAAAGCCCCTGAACCCTCTGCCGCCACCCATCACCTCACACTCCACCATCTCCACATTAGCACACCCATACCATCCGCCACCACTCATCACCTCACACCTCACCGCCGCCTCCATTCTTCACACTCCACACCACCCGTTGGACTCGTCATCACACACTACAATCACCCACTATATCATTTGTCTATCCCATTGAATCTCCTCGATTCCACTTCATTGCATGTCAAACGCGGGAGTTGAATCACGCTCATTCAATTCTATTATATTTCATTCTATTAGTTCATTCAATTTTATTTCTTTACAGCAATCTAAACACAGTTTTCTAAAAAAAAGCCTAACTTATATATGTGAAAAGACTCGAGAATGATAAAAACCGTAACAACAGAGAATTAAAATTTCATAAAATGAGAGATAAACTTCATAGTGTAGAACTAATAACATAACAAATAGAGGTGTTAAACGAACCGAACATTCGCGAACAAGGCTCGAACTCGGCTCGTTTAAGCTCGTTCGAGCTCGTTCATTTATGTTATCGGCCGAGCTCGAACAGTATCCCGCTCGTTTAGTAAACGAACGAACACGAGCTACATTTTTATATTATATATAATATAATTTATATTATATATAATATATGTTCTCGTTATAGCAACAGCCGAGCTAAAAGCCCTTAAAAAAATTTTGCATTGAACTCGAATAACATGACAAACTAATAACTAAATAACCTAAAACATACTTTATAAAAATAAAAATAAAAACACCATCTAGAAGACTAATATTTGAGAACATATATAGTAGTTTCGTTTTTCAAATTAACTTTGTAAAGTCAAATAAAAAAAAGTAAAACGACGTTACAGCTTTTCCTTTCCGTGTACTCTCAACCTTTCAATCTTTCATTCATTTTCTTCAATAAATAAATATTAATTTATTTATAGTACTTTCTTATCGCCTTATAAATATCTCCCATTCACTCTTTCTTTATCCATTAAACTTACCAAAATCTCCAAAAATGCAGTCAAGTATGAATATGAATCAAGAAAGTTCTTCCGAATCCACAATTACACAAATATCCGACCAGTTTTTCATGAATCTCAAGCTCAACGATGATGAAAAAGCTAATCAAGTCCACGAATTCGAAGAAGCAAAACAATTTGATGAAGAAATTGATGAAAATGTTGAAGATGAAGATGTTGAAGAAGATGAAGATGATGAAGATTTTTCTTTCTCAATGGCTTTTGATGGAGTAATTGATCAATCTCAAACTTACAGCTGAAGAAGCTTTTTCAAACGGTTTGATAAAACCGGTTTTTCCGTTTTTCAATCAAGATCTGTTGTTACAGGAAGGTGTGAATATGGAGGAATTGATAGCTAATAATGGTAATTTAGCTAATGTGAAGAAAGTTTTTGTTCCGGCGACGGCATCGACATCCGGGAATGATAATATTGTTGCCGGACCGTATTGTGATTGGGATAAGAAATCAGTTGAAACGTGTAAGAAGAGTAATTCAACTGGATTTTCGAAGATTTGGAGATTTAAGGATTTTATGCATAGGAGTAGCAGTGATGGAAAAGATGCGTTTGTGTTTTTGAATGATGCTTCTTCGGCGGCGGCGGCGGCGGCGGTGAGTAGAAAGAAGAAAGAGGTGCCGGGAAGTAAAGTCAACGGCGATGGAGGAAAAGTCAAGGTAGTCGCCGGAGAGAGTAAGATTACGGTGAAGGGTAAGAAAGTTGTGAAAAGTAGTAAGAAGGCGGCGCCGTCACCACATGAGGTGTATTTGAGGAGTAAAGCTAAGGAGGAGCAACGGCGGCGATCGTATCATAGCTACCGGCCAGAGGTGGTCGGGCTTTTCACCAATATCTCCGGCGGTGGATTGACTAGAAATGTGCATCCTTTCTAATCTCTCATTTTTTTAATTTGTTTTAATTATTTGTAAAGTCCATAAAAAAAATTGTATCATATACTTAACCGCAATAATATTATTTTATTCATGTTTGGCAAAAATTAAATGTTAGTAAGTGTCGCGTCATATCAAAGTAATAAAAACGCGTGGAAGGAAATTAATAAACAAGAGACTCGAAATCTCCTTCCCTCCTTTCGTTTCCGAGAAGAAAAAAAAACAAGAAACTCGAAAAAGAAATACTTAAATCTTACAAGTGTTGTCAACTAAATTATAAAACATGTATTAACGTTTATTACACCTCAACTCGACTTTATTACTACTCAACTTGACTAAAAAGAGAAACCGATGATACACAACGAATTTCATGATTTCATTTTTATGCTTGCTCTTCATTTTCATTATTCATCTCGTTTTTAACATGCATTTCTTCTTATTCCAATGAAATGGCTAAGCACAAGTTGGGTACTCATTAAGGAGAAAGAACATCAAAAAAGATGGCCGTGTATGTAATTCATCTAGTTCGCAAACAGTTTATAGGCATAATTTGAAGAATGCGTAAAACACATTTTGAAAATAATGAAGTTCACTTTAAAACCCAATTTGACATAACTCGAAAACCGACTTTAACCCTTAAAAAAAAAAAAAAAAAAAAAAAAAATTAAATCATTAATAGAAAACATGTCTATTAGCTACCTTAGATAATCTTGCATTATTTGTTCGTTTCATTTATTACTTACTTACCGCGTTTAGCATGATTATCAACTTAAGTCATCTACTAACTTGTACTTTACTTATCAACCAACTGTAGCATGTTAGTACAATGTCTGTCATTTCCTGGTACCTAGCATATTCATGTCCTTGTCTTGAATGTTATTGATGCTGCCAGAAAATAGACTCATCCACGTGGCACCTCTTTGGTAGCTCAACACTTGACTTAGGGAAATAAACCACTTTTGACCTCCTAGGAACGAGCCCAGGGGGCTTGCCTATTCGTTCTGCCACCACTGATCCCGGTGTGCCCGACCACCGTTGGATCGGATCGTTCGATCTTTAAGAGGTCGGAAAGAAGTCGGGTACTACACTTCTAGTAGTCGGCAAGGCGATCCCCGTCGATCTCCTGGATCGGACTAGGTCCTCAGGCTTGAGCGGTTCCGTAGCGGATGGAGTTCATCCTTCGGTGGGCCGACTCCGCCATCCCAGTGTATCCCTGGCAGAACTTGTCTTTAATCTTGTACCTCGTTCGGCTAATAACCAGATAACTATTGTAAAATCCTGAATGATAAAGGCGCGAACCTTTATCATTTAATGCTAATATTTGAATACCATATTTATCTCTTAAAATCAAGGGAATTTACTAACCATAATCTTTTCCTTAGGGAACACGTTGACTAGTGTCCCTCATAGACACGCCACATTAAACCCTAGGGCCTAAGCCCCTCTATATATACATTCCTTAAGGAACTACGGAGACTTGATTCCAATTCATATATTTGATACGTAGGCAGCTTGAGAAACAACCTCTCAAGTGCAGTCTAAATCACCCCCAAGCAATCCCCCTCGTTATAATCTTCACATTCTGGGAGTTTCCCCATGTTATCACTAAGAGTAAGAACCCTAAATTAGAGGAGACGATTAATACTCAATTAAATACTTAACTCCCATAGAAGATAAGAAATAATAATATTTCATTTTCGTAAAATGACACGTCTGCTCTTTTTCCGAAAATCGGAATATTACAAGACCCCTGCATGTGTTTGAAGTCTTTACATAGATTATTTGGTATTCACGGGTTGAGTTGTTGATTATGAACATCATAGGCCTCAGACTTCAAAGACCTCAGCTTTACAGAAAGAACATTCTTCATAACTCTACCCTCATTGAGCTGCATTGAATTAAATTTATCAATCAAATTCTTTCAATACTTAAAAAAAAAAAAAAGAATTGAAGTCAAAGCAAAAAAACTGCACTTTTCAATGCTTAAAAGAAAAAAAATTGAAGCCTTGAAATTTCTTTTTTTTTTTTTTCCAAAGCAAAAAGAGTGCACGTTTTATTTCAACAGAGGCGAGAGGTTTGCAATCACTTCCAGACCCCTACACGAGTCAGTTAAAAAAGCTATATTGATTTTAGTGAGAAGTATAAGTAAAAATAGATAACAATTAGATAGAAGTTGGGAAGCACTCCCGGTAATTACATTAACCTTCCAAAAAGTCTGAGTCAAACTTAAACCTAGATTAGCAAGCAAATCGGCATGAACATTCTCCAATATCTCACTTAACTGACTATTAAGGAAAATTTATCCTAAATAAAAGTATCTTTGGATCCTGACGATGCTAAATGATGCACCACCGGAATAACAGGCCACGTGTAATCTAAGGGTGAGCTGTAAAGGGAATCGAATGGGCGAGAGTGAGTAAAAGATGGTGTTTTTAAGTACTTTATGGTGAGTCCAAGAATGTATCTTGGATTGCCTACGTATCTGTGTAATGTCCGGAATCGAGCGCTTACGTAGTTCCCGGAATGATATATTTATAGGCACATGTCCTTCCTCTCGCCCTAGATTTAGGGCGGTTTGGTATATGGACACAAATACCCTTAAATGGGCCTTGCCTCCTTGCCCAAGTAACCTGTTGGATGTGGGCCCAGAAAACCAGACTGAGGTCAATGGTATCGAGTCGATAGACACCGACGTGGGCGTTCGAACTCGAATACTTGCAGAATCTCTCACGGGTTGCGGCCTTTACTGGTACGTCTCGTATCGATCCGATGTGGATGGCCAACACGGACTTTTCCACATGCCAGGTGGACCAATTAAATAATTCCACGTGGAGGAGTAAATCACCGTATCATCATAAGCCCCCGAGATCGGAAAGAAGCTCATCTCGAGTGCTGAGGTCGGATCTGAAAATTTGAATTACCTTTTCGACACGTGGTCTTCTTTGAGCGGGAACACAGCTGTCCCTCCTAGCCAATTTAGGCTGTCATAAGGTGACGTCATGCTGTCAGCATTAAATGGTGCAGGAAACGAAACGTTTGTTATTGGGCCGCGTGGAGCTTTGGCCCTTGATTCTCGCGCTTCGCTTCTATAACTGCCCAAAATCCCACCCTTTCAAATCATTTAGGGATTTTCTTAGCATAAAAGGAGCCCGGGATCTTGACGTTTCTCATTCGCCATTGCAAACTTCTGCAAATCTCAATCTTTTTAGCCGAAAACTCAAGTAAGCCTTAATCTTACTTACATTTTCTTCTTATTTTTGTTTCTTGTATCTTTCGCCCAAGCCCATGTCTAGTAGCGATAGCGACTCCCAAAACAAAGAGGAAATTATTGTAGGAGAAGAAACTTCTGAGGAAACGGTTTCTGAGCACCCAACTGCCTCCGGTGAGAGAGCTACCGGAGAAGAAGAAGAGGGAAGAGAAGAAGAATCGTCTCCCCGACCTGCTACCAAGCGTCAAACAAGGATGAGGGGTCAAGGGCCATACGGATGTATCTCCAACCTGACCCCGGAGAAAGCCAAGGCCATTTGCATACGATATGGCATTCCCTACTCTCCTGCAAACGTCATGGTATCGCATGGTCAATTCCAGTTTGCTTGTGACCCTCCTCCCGGTTTCTGCGCCATCTACGAGGCACAATTGAAGGAAGGTTTGAGGTTTCCCTTCGACCCGTGCCTTATCGAGGTTCTTCGACACTACAGGATCAGCGTTCCACAACTTGCTCCCAATGGAGTTAGGAGCGTTATGGGATTCGTATTGGCGTGTCGAATCGCCAAGGTCGAGTTCTCGGTTCGATTATTCCGACAATACTACGCCATCCAAAGTCTACAAGATGTTGGTTGGTACACTTTTCAGAAGCGTTCCCTCACGTCGGAATTCGTGAGGAAGGTGACCTCATCTCAGGGTGAGTGGAAGCCCCAGTTTTTCTTCATCCGTCACGGGCTGGTGGACATCGATGTCTACACTTGGTATAACAGGCCTCAGAAATGGCATGACAGGCTTGGACCCGATACCCCTGACGGGTGTGGCGCCCTCGAGATCGCTCATCCCGACATTGCTACTCGAAACCTGCATTCATTGTATCCCTATGCTGATATCGAGACAGCTGGCCCGGGCGCATACCTCGAACTTGATGAGGATGTTCGCATTTTGCGTAGGACCTTTTTTCATTCTGTCGAGCTGCAATACTTGAGTATTTTGTACTTTTTCTGTGTTTACTTCGTATTAATCGTATTCTGATGTTGATTTTTCTCTGTTCGCATTGGAGCATTTCTCAAAGATGGACGCTCTGGGCAAAATGCCAGACCCTAAGACCACAGACCCGAAGAAAATCCAGGACCTCGCCGGTATCAGGTCGAAGAAGCCGGCGTCTGGTGCCACATCTGCAGGGCAGAGGGGGTCATCCCGATCCTCCACCCCCGTATCAGCATCTGACATCCTGAGAGGTCAGCCCGATGAGGCCAGGGCGATGGTGCAGACAGAAGGGGACCTCGTCTCGAGGAAGCGTCAGAAGACGACCGAGGTGCGGCATGAAGTCGGGAAGGAAACACGTAACCTTGCTCCACCGAATTCCACTGATCCGATACCTGAGATGAGCGTGGCAGAGATGGAGGCCATGACTCCGGAGGAGCTGCACGACCTCTTAATGAAGAATTGAAGAGTCATCGAATTGTGAGTCTTCTTCTTTTATTTCTTTTGTAGTTTCGTGATATTTGTCGGTCTTCGATGTTAATAATATTCCTTATTGCAGACTCGACTCGCCACCAAGGTAGCTTTGAATAGAATCGAGTCTCCATCGGCAGCTCTGGAGGAGCAGAAAGAGACTATCTCAAAACTGACCTCGGAGATCGAAAAGCTGAAGGCCAAGGTCAACAAGTTGGATGATCGCCGCGTGAAGGCCGGAGTCCGATCTGTCCAAAGCTCGAAAGACATAGGCGACGGGGATGTCGGGTTAGCGGCGGTGAAGTCGGAGCTGGAGAGGACGAAGAGTGAACTGGCGACGGCAATTCAAGCCCGTATCGAGCTTCAATCTCTTCTTGATGGTCTAATGACTCGCATGGAGACGGCCAAATTGGACTTCCTGGCCTCTCAAGAGCTCGAGGATGACCTTACGTTGCTGATGACTCAGGGGATGAAAGGAGGGTTCACGATGGCTCTTGACCAGGTCAAAGATATCGATCCGACGTTTGATGTATCCACCATCGCGAAGGCCTACCTGTACGATCCCGAGGCCATTCCTCGATACGGTCGGTATTTCTCAGAGTTTAAGGCCGGCGTCTCGTTATACGGCAAGTATGTGACCCCTGCCTTGGGCCGACGGAGCGAGAGAATGTAGAAAATGTCGAGTCGGGAGGAACAAGTCGATCCTAACGCCTCGTCTTCCCACCGGCCACCGTCGGTGTTATTCCCTTGTTATCTTTTTTGAACAATTTTATTCGATTTGGTTGTAACGACTTTGATACTTTTCACTTGGCTGAACTTGTATCTCCTTGATTCGATCTTGTAAACTTGTGACGTTTCAATTTGCATTCTTAGATTTTTCGATTTAAATCTATGCTTTCCATTGAATGTCTTTGTTTTTTATTGATCATTTGTCTAGGGTGTAGTCCTTTGGACTTAATTCCCTCGAAAGTGTTGCCTTATGGGGTGTAGTCCTTTGGACTTAATTCCCCTCGGCCCTCGAAGTGTAGTACGAGTATACGACTCGTGGTACACTTGGGTATGAGTCGACCTAGCATTGTACTTGCCTTATTGGCTTGACTTAGCTTTTTGGGTCGGAGCTCGAATCGACTCTCCCGCCTTGTCGGGATTATACGGATATCGAATTAAGAAGTCCCTACTCAACCGTCGCACATCGTGGTGCTTATGATCGGTCGAGTTGGGTATCCATCATGGGATTTTCCGACCGCTTAGCATCGTGGCTTGCGGCATGTCGGGGGCGATATAAGCACCGTCGGTGACTTGGCTTTTTTTCACCACTTTGCTATAACTCCATCGAGTCGATGATACGCACTCGGAAGTGATTTAAGCATTGTCGGTGACTTGGCTTTATTCACTTTTCCGATTTAATTCCCTCGTGTCGAGGTTTTTTGTTGGTCTTTTTCTTCCACCTCCCATTTCTTTTTTACATGAGCATGTTAAGCGTATTAAGTACAATGTAGAAAAGAAAATTACTTGAATAGAAGGCATTAACAGCAAATGTCACATCGACCTATTACAAAATAACTTAAAATTTTGAAATTGCAAATGTCATAAATTGAATAAAACAGCTTAAACGTAGTATCTCCGGAGATTGGTGGCGTGCCAAGTCCGGGGCACTGTGCTGCCATCCGATCTCCCCAATTGATACGACCCTTTTGGGTGTACCTTCAGAATTTTATAGGGTCCTTCCCAATACGGCTCGAGCTTGCCTATTGGGTCCTGCCTGCTAGCTTCGTTCTTCCTCAACACGAGGTCCCCAACTTGGAAATATTTGTACTTTACCCTCGCGTTATAATACTGTGATATCTTTCTTTTGTAATTGGCCATCCGATACGCTGCTACCTCCCTCTTTTCTTCGATGTTATCCTTCTCTTGAAGCAGATCGGTGGCGTTTGTTTCGACGTTATATGCTAGAACTCGAGGTGAGGCCAGTCCGATCTCTGCAGGTATCACTGCCTCGCATCCATAAGCCATGGCGAAAGGAGTCTCTTGAGTAGCCGAATTGGGCGCTGTTCGATATGACCATAAAATGCTGGGCAACTGAGCCACCCAATCTCGACCTTCATCTTCTAACCGCTTCTTTAACCCAAACTTGATCTGTCTGTTTGTTTGTCGACCTGTCCGTTGGACTGAGGTCGAGCCACGGATGTCGTTCTATGTTCGATCTTGAATTCTCTGAGCCAATCTTGCACTCGGTCATCTAGAAACTGAGTTCCGTTGTCCGAGATCAGATACTTTGGGATCCCAAACCTGCACAAAATATTCTCCCAAAGAAATTTTTTGATGGTCTGAGCCCTGATGTCAGTAAGAGCTTTGGCTTCGACCCACTTAGTAAAATAATCAACTGCAACGACCACGTATTTGAAATTTCCCGGAGCTCGAGGCAGAGGTCCGACTATATCGATCCCCCATTCATCGAACGGCCACACCGACTCGATGGCACTCATTTCTTGTGCTTGCCGGTGAGTCACCACATCATGTACTTGACAGGCTCTGCATCTCATCACCAACCGATTTGCATCCTTCTGCATAGAGGGCCAAAAATATCCTGCCAGTTTGCATTTTCTTGCCAACATTCGAGCTCCGCAATGATTACCACAAATTCCTCGATGTATTTCTTCGAGTAGATACGTCCCTTCATCTTCCGACGCACATCGCAACCAAGGTGTTACAAACGATTTTCGATAAAGCACATAGTCGAATAGGGCATACCTCGAGGCTTGCAGTCTAATTTTTCTGGCCTGAGACTTATCAGATGGGAGAACTCTATCTTTTAAGAATAATGCTATCGGATCCATCCATGTCGATCCTTGAACCACTGGCTGCACGTCGACCTCGTTGTAGCTTCGTTCTGCTAGCATCTCGACCAGAACTTTCCTCTTAGATTTAAAATTTGATGCGAGCTTAGACAAAGCATCGGCTCGTTTGTTTTCGCTCCGAGGCACCTGCTCAATGCGAACTGTCTTGAATTTCGACATTAATCCCTGTACAACTTTTAGATAACTTTTCATTGATTCTTCCTTGGCCTCATAATCACCTCGTATGTGATTCACGACGAGCTGAGAGTCACTGTATACTAGGAGGTTCTCGACCCCCAACTTTAATGCCAGCTTTAAACCAGTGATCATTGCTTCATACTCGGCTTCGTTGTTTGTAGCTTTGAATTCGAACCGCAGCGCATAAGGAAACTCTTCTCCTTAGGGTGACCAACAACAAACCAGGCCCGGCTCCTTCTCTACTCGAGGCACCATCGACATGGATGGTCCACCGCTCATCCGATGATTGCTTATCCCGTTCCACCGAATCGACAAACCTTCGCTATGAAGTCCGCTGAGCTTGGCCCTTAATGGCTGTACGAGGCAGAAACTCGATATCGTATTCAGCTAGCTCGACAACCCACTTGGCCAATCGACCCGATGTCTCGGGCTTTGCCAAAATCTGCTTCAGAGGCTGGTCGGTGACCATAGCGATGGGGTGTGCTTGAAAATAGGGTTTCAATTTCCTCGATGCATGAACTAGACTTAATGCCAATTTTTCAGCTGGCGTGTATCTGGTCTCTGGCCCATGCAATGCCTTGCTTACGAAATATACTGGGGTTTGTCCCTGGTCTCCATCTCGAACTAATACGGCACTTACTGCCTCTTCACAGATTGCTAGATAAACCAGGAGTTTCTCTCCTTCTCGAGGTGAAGACAATGTTGGTAAATCAGATAGGTACTCCTTCAGATCATCGAATGCTTTTTGGCACTTCTCGTCCCACTGGAAAGGACTCGCTTTCTTCAATATCTTGAAGAATGGTAGGGCCCTTTGCGCCGATATCGACAAGAAACGATTGAGCGCCGCCATTCGACCTGTCAAACGTTGCACTTCTTTTACGTTACGAGGCGTAGGCATGCTCTTCAGGGCTTTGATCTTATCCGGATTAGCTCTAATCCCATCTCTCGATATCATATACCCTAGAAACTTTCCCGATCGTACTCCGAACGTGCATTTCTTCGGATTTAGCTTCATGTTCGCAGCCCGCAGCACCTCGAAGACCTCTCTGACATCGATAAGAAAATGTCCCATGGACCTGCTCTTGATCAATAAATCATCTACGTAAACTTCCATGTTCCGACCTATCGGCCCCTTGAAAATTTTGTTGACCGCCCGCTGGTAGGTTGCTCCTGCATTCTTAAGCCCAAACGGCATCGTCACGAAGCAAAACGTGCCAAACTCTGTGATAAAAGCGGTTTTTTCTGAGTCCTGGGGGTCCATAAAGATCTGATAATACCCCCTGTACGCATCGAGAAACCCGAAAACCTCGAAACCTAGTGTCGAGTCGACTAACTGGTCGATTTTTGGTAGCGGGTAAGAATCCTTGGGGCATGCTTTGTTAAGATCGGTGAAGTCGACGCACATTCGCCAGGTCTGATCTCGCTTTTTAACCAACACTGGATTGGCTAACCAATCCGGATAAAATACTTCTTTCACGATCCCAGCAATTAACAACTTGTCAACTTCTTTCTTTACAGCTTCCTTCCTCTCAGGAGCGAGGTTTCTCTTCTTTTGTCGTATCGGCCTCTTTTTGGGATCGACGTTGAGTCGATGTATTGCTATGTCTGCCGATAGGCCAGGCATGTCATCTGCTTTCCATGCAAAAACGTCTCGATATTCAGCTAGGAGGTCGACCAGGGCTTTCATGTCGGGGTGTGGAATCCACTTCCCGATCTGGACCCCTTGGCCTTCTTCCTCTTTCCACACTCGAACTTCCTCCGTCGGGTCGGCGGAGACCCAGCTCCGATCTTCCTCTTCCTCAGGTATCAATTCCTCAACCAGCACCTGTCCAACTCCCTTTCCTTTAATCGTAACCAGACTACAATTCCTGGCTACCTCGACGTCCCCTTTGACTTCATGGGTACCGTACCAGGTGGGGAACTTCATGCTGTTGTGGAATGTCGAGATGATGGCTCTGAGGTCATATAAAGCTGGTCGTCCTAATATCGCGTTGTACCCTGAAGGGGCCTTTACTACGACATAAGTCATTTCCATTGTCCGCCACTTTCTCTCCGTCTCCAACCGTAGTCAACAAACTGATCGACCCGACAGGGTGGATGGCCTGCCCTGTAAACCCAAACAGAGGGGTAGATAACGGAATGATTTCTTCATCTTTCAACTTCATAGCTTTGAAAGCCGAATAGTAGAGTATATTTACGGCGCTTCCACTGTCGACACAAACTCTTTTGATCCGACCTCGACTTATTACTGTTTCGATCACCAACCCTTCGCTATGACTATGGGAACTCGGAATATCATCTTTTGGCCCGTAGCCCACTTCCGTAGTAAATCTCAGCTTCTTCGATTCTCTAGATTTATCTGAAGAATGTCGGCTGGATCGAGGTCTATCTGATTCATGCTCTGCAACAATCGTGTTTACGTCATACCCGGCGCGATTATCACGGTGGGGGTCTCGATTATGATCTTCTCGATGGTCATCACGGCGATTATCTCGGTATGTCGGCTCAGCTGACCTGTCTCGACGACTTCGATTGTCACGACGCGGGGATCGATCCTTCTTTCCATTATAAGTCTTCCTCTTGTACTCTCGACGGCCTTTTGGCTCGTCCTTTTCTGACCTTTGTCAATCACCTCATCCAATCGACCCTCCTGAATGCAGGCGTCGATATCCCTCTTCAGATCGAAACATTCTTCCGTGTCGTGCCCCACGTCTCTGTGGTAGTCGCAATACTTATGAGTGTTCTTCCTTTTCTCCGGGTCCTTGGACATCGGCTTGGGTGTTCGGGCAATATTTTTCTTGATCATAATTGCCAACACCTCTCCCCGAGACCGATTGAGGGGTATAAAATCTCGATCTTTCAGATTCCCTTTCTTTCCAAGCCGATCCGATATCGGAGCTGTCAGTCGATCAAACACGTTAGTCTTGCTTTCTTCGTTCCGACCCCTAGGCTGACCCTTGGTCTGGCTTCGGGAGTCGTTCCTCGAGTGAGGCCAAGTGAAATGGTGTGCAAGCGCACTTGCGCCTCTTCACCTTGGCAAAACTTATGGACTATGTTCACACATTCGTCCATGTCATTCGGCATCTTCTTAGACAACTTGTCATACAATTTCATATTCCGCAAACCTCCGACGAAAGCATTAACTTGCAATGCGTCACCGGCATTATGCACTTTCATGGCCTCGAGGTTAAAACGCCTCATAAAATCGATAGTGGTTTCTCCTTTCTCTTTCTCCGCTTGATATTCATAAGGTGGGTAGCACTAAGGTGGAACTTCTTGTTCCCGATAAAAGCGTCTCTAAACTTCTGTCCCAACTGCAAAAAGCTTGAAATCGACCCGGGCCGTAGCTTATGAAACCACTCCCGGGCTCGACCTGTGAGCAACGTGTCGAAAGCTCGACACTTCATGGCGTCATTGGCGTTTCTCAATCTCATCAAAGATATGTATCGATATAGATGATCCTTTGGGTCTGTTGTACCGTCATCAGGTTCCATCTTGGGTGGTTTGAATGACTCAGGCATCGTGTATATCTCGATCTCGGGACTAAATGGCGATTCGAGCCATTCCGTGACCTGCTCCTTTCCAACGATGCGATTGAACTCGTTTCGAATGCTGTCTTCGACCCGCCGCTGCGATGCTTTTCTTGTCCGGGAGGCTTGTGGGCGTTAGTCACGCCGATTTCAATCGCACCTTCCTCACATTCCTCCCGTGGGTCGACAGAGCTCTTCCCCACAGCATTATCGATTTCTTTACGACCCGGTAGGTCTAACAAGTGTTCTCCGGGGGATTACGGATTCCCTTACCAATAAATGCCGACGCCACCACCCTTTTTAGGGCTTCTTCGTCTAAAGACGCCAAGTGATCGGCCATGTCCCGTAGTTGTGGGGAAGGCGAGGTCCGGTGGATCCGCAGCGCCGCCCAGATCCCGTGGGGACTTCTTGAATCCGAGATGGAGCTCCCGCCGGATCTACATCTCGCTTGCTCCTCGATCCGCATGTTCTTGCTTTGTTCGTTTCTTTCTTCTTTGTTGGTGGTGCCATTGCGATTTCTTTACCCACTCACCGGTAGAAGGCCCTCCTTCTAGCCGCCAAATGACGATGCTAAATGATGCACCACCGGAATAACGAGCCACGTGTAATCTAAGGGTGGTGTAAAGAAAGGGAATCGAATGGTCGAGAGTGAGTAAAAGATGGTGTTTTTAAGTACTTTATGGCTGAGTCCAAGAATGTATCTTGGATTGCCTACGTATCCTGTGTAATGTCCAGGAATCAAGCCTTACGTAGTTCCTGGAATGATATATTTATAGGCACATGTCCTTCCTCTGCCCTAGATTTAGGGCGGTTTGGTATATGGACACAAATACCCTTAAATGGGCCTTGCCTCCTCGCCCAAGTAACCTGTTGGATGTGGGCCCAGAAAACCAGACTGAGGTCAATGGTATCGAGTCGATAGACACCGACGTGGGCGTTCGAACTCGAATACTTGCAGAATCTCTCACGGGTTGCGGCCTTTACTGGTACGTCTCGTATCGATCCGATGTGGATGACCAACACGGACTTTTCCACATGCCAGGTGGACCAATTAAATAATTCCACGTGGAGGAGTAAATCCCCGTATCATCGGATCCCCTTCAATTTATGTTGAAATCTGAAATCACCGATTTTTTTTTTGAAAAACGAGCTAATAACATGAATGGTCCCCCGTCTTTACCGAAAAGTTGTGACTTAATCTCTTCTTTCGTTTTGGTTTGACCAGTCCCTCATCTTTCAGTTTTTTTTTTTTTTTTAATTTTATTTTAAGAATGGTTCTCCATCTTTATCCAAAAGTTGTGACTTACCATCTACTTTTGTTTAGGTTTGATCACTCCCTCATCTTTCTTTTTTTTTTTTTTTTGCAACTTTGATCCATTTAAGTAACGAACTTTTTTGGTAAAGATGGAGGTTCATTTTTGTAAAAAGAATATATATATATATATATATATATATATATATATATATATATATATATATATATATATAAAAGGGGGACTACCAAACCAAAACGAAAGAAGAAAGGCTATATCACAGTTTTTTGATAAAGATAGAGGATCATTTTTAAAATAATAAAAAAAATGAGAGACTGATCAAACCAAAACGAAATAAGATGGCTAAGTCACAATTTTTTTCGATAAAGATGGGGAATATTTTTGCTATTATCTCTTTGAAAAACATTACCATAGGAAAGATATCAATGATTGTGCCAATTTTTTTTTTTTTTTTTTTTTTTTTTTTTTTTTTGACAATATCTATCTAGTGCTCACCGCAGGGGAATCCAGATTCCAATAAAAATAAGGGGGAATGAGGGAGAATGACAGAAATATTTCATCAATTAAGTAGAAGGACAGTCTTTTGAAACTTTTGCATAAAGGACAAAACTATTTATCCACTGTCGAAATTCACTTGTGTTCGAAATTCACTGTTTAAATTCACTGTCGAATTTCACTAATTTTCAAAATTCACCGATTTTCGGGATTCACCGTCGAAATTCACTATCGAAATTCACCGATTTCGGGATTCACCCATTTTATTCACCGATTTTCTGATTTTCGTTCACCTTTTATCTTTCGCTATAAAAATTACGCAATTGTCCTTCTCCCTATAAAAAATATATAAATATTAAGTATTACTTAAAAATATTCCAGATTGTGTCCTTATCCCTAATTTTCCATAAAAATAAATTAAAAGAACCCAACAAAAAAAAAAAAAAAAAAATAGAACCAAAACAAAAAAATTATCCACCAAATCTCGATCCAACATTTTCAATAGATTGTCATATGTATGACAAAGTTTTCAACCTCAATAATATATCTGAAAACACTTCACCACATTAAAACAATCAAAAACAGACAGATGATACCAAAGATTTACAATTTTACCCCCACAAAAAAACAATACAGAATGAAGCCAAAAGCTTTCTTCACATTCAAGTAAAACTGTAAAATATCAAATAGATGATCCAATAGCTTCAAGAAGAGCCAAAGTGAACTCCATTTGTACCTCCTTGTCCTTTACACAGAAAGTAGGGACATGAACAAACAGGGATTTATGACCTTTTTCTTCTGCGAACCGAAGCGAGTGATAATACACGTAATTACACACGAACCGCCCAGCGTCGTCGGATATTGTGACGTCGTGCCCTTTGTTTTTCAAGAATTGCAGGATTGCATCCACAGAACAAGAAGTCTTCAAGAACACGAGAGAAAAATATAAGTTTAGGGCGACAAATAACGACCCCGAACATGTACAAGAAGCACATCAATGATCTAAGATTATTCACAGTACTGTAATTGCATCAGTTACTTTAAACAGATTCTCTATTTTACAGATTCAACACCACTTTTCTCTATTTTACAGAATCACTATTCAGGGTGAAATGTATTTGACTACGAAAATGAAAAAGATACGAAAAATACACTGAAGTACCTGTCTTGCCTTTGTAATCCCTCCATCACCAGAGACGATAGGTGTTTTCTGTAAGTGAAAGAGAAATTTCTTAGAAATGAATGTTTGAGTCCCACTCGGGACTATGAGTTATATATTTGTCTATCGTTTCCGTAAAATCATTAGATGAATGAAGCAATATATATATATATATATATACTCACATGAGGCTGCCAACCAAGCTCATCTGGACAACGAAAAGTTGCTTCATTCACCGCCTGTCTTTCAATGGCGAATTTGACTGCCCCGCCATTTACACCGAGGTGAAGCTGAAAAAGAAAAACGTGCACAGATATCTTGTCAGATTACCGGAAAAACATAGTAAAACATGACGGAATAGCACTGCAAATCGTCGATGTTTCTCAAAAAACCGTGAGCTACTCTTCTTCTTCTTTTACATTAGTTTCACCATTCTGTAGTCTTTAGATTTTTCGTTTTGCAGAATTAGTCCACCTTAGTTTGATAGGTTCCTTATCTTTTAACTTTGTTCCCAGAACTGTCCCTTATCAATACATTTCACGAGACTAATTCAGCCAAAAACTCGAAAAAGATGAGGGACAATTCTGCCAAAAGAAGATTAAAATATAAGGGACCGGTCAAACTACCAGCATAATGTCAATACCTAAAGAAAATTCACTAAAACTTCATCCTATACTGGTTTATGCAATTCAAAGAAACCAAAAAAAAAAAAAAAAATCTTTATGGTTTATGTCGATATATAGTAAGATCCCGAAAGACAAAAACCTCATCAAACCAACACTTTTGTGCTTGAGAATCTAAGTTAAAGAGCTAGCAAAAGCATAAAAACTGACCCAAATAACATGCTCATCATTCAAGCTGTTCATATCAGACACTCCAGACTCCAAGACCTTGTAAAGCATGGGACGTGCACCGTCTCCCGCCGTTTCAAGAACAAAGCAACTTCCCAAGTTAACACCAGCTGGCAATCCTCTCTGTTCAACGTAATCTTTAAGATTGTTAGCTATGTACTCTGTTGGATTATCATCTATCCCGTGAAACTTCTTGAATCCGGTTACATGGATTGTCACACGCTTTGGTCCCTCGGATCCCATTTTCCTTGCAGAAGATCACACGAATATAAAAGGTAGAGAACTCTTGAATTCACCCTGCCATATAAACAATCGTCTCAATAAGCTCTCTTTTTTTCAAGACATTGGAAAAAGGGGCATTCGCGGACTCAATAATCGTAAACTCATTTTCATTCCATGTTAAGTTGCTGCTAAAAACTATTTACAGGGGCATTTCCAATTATCCATCTCAATTGAAGCTAAAACACACGGCAAAGTCCCAATGAATTTCTTGAACTTTTTGCAAGTACTTTAGCAAAAAAATTAGCAAGATAGAACAAGGCGTCTTTAATGGCACACCAGAGGAAACAATAAACCGGCAAAAAGTCGATTCTAGAGTTGATAATCGACTATCACATGATAGTATTGTGACAATCGAACAATAGAAAGTCCAATCTACCTAGATGTGATAATCGACTTTCACATGGGCAATTATCACAACTGAGTGATGGAAAGTTCATTCTCAATTCTAAAAATGACTACCAAAAAAGGTCGATTGCACCGTGGTGCTAAAATCGGTAAATTTGATGTGATGCCATTAAAGACGTCTCATCGTGTTGTGCTAAAAACGGACTTAAGACGCTTCATCACGTGGTGCTAAAAACCGTAAACTCGATGCGGTGTCACTGACGACGCCTCGGAATAACCATCAAATGTCTTCCCCCCTTTTGTGCAATCCCAAATCCTTCTAAACCCCCACCACCACCACCACCACCACACACACACACAAACAAGAAAAAAAATAATATATGATTATGTATAGGGCTCAGAGCATAGAAATGTTATGCCATCAAACTTTATCTACAAAAGGGTACCACATAAACAGCAACAACAACAAAAAAAGATTTTCTTTTCGGAATTCTAGCAACAACCCATTTGATAAAACCACAAGAATTACTGATAAATGTAAGAATTATTGAGCTATTCAATCATACATAAACAGGAATTTACCGGCGGTTCAGGTAGTGGTGTCTCTGAGCTCTGGTAATTGCTAATAGAAAGAAGTCGGGTAAGCTCTTTTTAAGTCTTTATTGGCAGCTGAACGGCAGAAGAAGAAAATTTTGTGTCCATGGCTTATCATTTAATTACACTTGTGCCATTGGAAATTTTTGTCAGCAAGTTGATACTTGAGATATCTCTCTAGAGATTTAGACTGGAAAATGGGCAAACAATGAAAACGACAAGCTGCTTAGTCAGCTTTTTTTTTTTTCCCTGGAGGGTTTCGAACACTGGACTTATATCAGATTATAGTCTAGCTCACCATTAGACCGATGCATCTTGTGTTTTTTCATTTTTATTTGCATCACAAATGATCGATAATGACACCACACTTTAAAAAAAAAACGATTGGCATAGATCAAAATAGATATTCGACATTTCAAAACCAAAATTTGAACTTAAATTCGATTTTACAGATGTTGAATGTCTCTTTGATACCCTAAAAATAGATTCAATATGGTTTCAATAACAACATGAAAATTGAAGGAGAGTTTTATTATATTGAGGACGTAATAGAGATTAAACTATGCTCTCATCCGAAAGTGTGATGACTTTTAGCATTAGAACAGATTCAATCGAGTGTTTTTGCTAGTTATTAATGTAATACTCTGCTTCTGAATACTGATTCATTATCTGGAAATGATGTGCTGGCACGTGACTTTTATAATAAATCTAAAACTCACATAAATTTGACGTCTTATCGAAGTAAAAGAAATTTGTGTGGAAGGAAAGAACTATTGGGACTCGGGGTCCAACACAATTTACGAGCATAAAACAAGGCTTAATGTCCACGAAACTGAAGCACCGCATGAATGAAGAAACATATCAGATAAGAACCAATGCTGCCAACTAACTCACAAATAACTGGAACAGTACTACACAATCATCACATACAAGATATTTACAAGAAAGAACTATTTAAAGCATAAACTTGGCAGACATAACTACAAAGAAATAAAACCAACTAGCAACTACTTAAACTATGATGGAATTGCCACCAATCCAGCACATGCCTGCTATTCAAAGATTGTGGAAAACATTGGCCCAAGCCCATATAAGAGGAGAGACCTCATCCTCAAAACCTAGGTTGTGAGGTGAGGGAAGTCCATCTCTTAATATGGAGGGGGAAACAACCACAAGTTCCCAATGTGGGACACTTTAACACGCCCCCTCAAGTGTGGGCCGGACACACAAGGCCAAAAAATAGACCCAACACTTGCACAATAAAGGGTGGCTCCGATACCATGTGAAAAACATTGCCCAGCCCATATAAGAGGAGGGCCTCATCCTCAAAACCTAGGTTGTGAGGTGAGGAAAGTCCATCTCTTAATATGGAGGGGGAAACAACCACAAGTTCCCAATGTGGGACACTTTAACAAATATGTCATCATATTCCTTATAATCCTACAAAATCTTCTCAACCAAAAGATATGAGTGAGCTCATGCATACGTTCCATAAGGAGTAGAAGATTAAAAAAAAAACGAGAATTCGTGTTGGTAATAAGTCAAAAGACATGACATGAATTCACTTATCGAGTTTGTGAAACAGTTTAAAGAATAAAGCATAAAGCATAAAGCATGAATAAACTACTTTAAAAACATATTTGTTTAACAATGCGTAAAACATACTTAAGTGTCTACTTCCGTTATCATACTTATCTTGCACGTACTTGTTAGGTTACTCACCTACTTGTCATACTTATGTAACTTACTACCATTCTTTACCTTGCCTTGTCTACTAACCGTACTTACTTACTTGTTAGTTTGCTTACTTACATGTTTCACTTTCTTGTTTGTTTAATTGTAAAATCTTATAAGCACGGTTGGTTACACTAGATACGAGGTAGTATGATGTTTGCCCCCCCCTTAAATTTTTTAATAAATTTTTTACCGACCAACCAACATCTCACGTAACACGTAAATCAACTGATAAATACATTGTTAAATCAATAAATACATTGTTCGCAACCAGGGTAAACCAACTAATCATACATCTAATATGACTATTGAATCATGACACTTTTGTACTATATCAACGGCTATTAATTGTACCTCAGCAAGACTATATGATAAACACAAAAAGCAGATAAAAACACATAAGTTTATGTTCAGTCCATATTTTAATATATATGATCATGCAAAGGCCCTCAAATTACTAGCTCATAAACATATTTCCTTTGAGCACGTAAATAAGGTGAAAAGGAAAGAGTGTGTAAAATATCTCCAGAAACACATTATACTTCAAACCAGCTGAGTACCGGCACACATAAGATAGAAGGCACACATAAGATAGAAGGAACCCAAAAACCTTCGTGTTTGTGCTTCGGTTCGGTTTCGAATAGAGATATAAAGAAATCAAAATTTTGGTTCGGTAACGATTCACTCTATATATTATCCGAAAACTGAACCGAACTAAAAACCAAACCAAACCCAAATCATACCAAATACAAAACTGTAATCGAACTGTTTATATATCCAACATGTATATCTAGTTTTTACAGAAAAAAAAAATTGTTTATGAAAATTTGCTTATAACTAAGCCGTTTATAATCGAATAAAAACAAACCGTTTATAATCGATTATGATTCTTAAATAAAAACCCGTAGCGAACCGTCTTTTACACCCAAGTTTCTTGTAGTTCCCGTAGCGAACGGTTATTGAATTGGTTTCTGCGCTTCATTTTTCACAGAGGTTTGAAGACCCTGCAAATAAAATTCAATTTACTCTTCCGTGGTGGTTTCTTTGATCAGCCAAAGAGGTATATAAATAAATTATAAGATTTTCCGTTCGTTTGTTTGTTTGTTTTTTTTTTTTTTTTTTTTGGGTTCAATTTTGTTAGTGAATTATGCTTGTGGCAGTGGAGGAAGTGATCGATGTATGCATTTGATTTGTTGTATGTTTGTAAGAATCTTATATATTTTCTGCTTTACCTGCTGAAATTGCTAGTACATTTTGTTCTGGGTTGTTTTTAGTGCACATCGAATCAATCAACCGTTTTTATAGCACCGTAGTACAATCTAACTCGTAGAGCTGAAAGTCTACTTTCCTCTAACAATCGAGTGGACGAAAGTTGATTTTCAGCTCTATAATCGACTTAATGCCGGTTGATTGTCTTCATTGTGGCGTCTCTAGTGTTTTTAGTATCACAATAGAACCGACTTTTGCACAATGGAAGCTAGAGGTGAGAATCTACTTTCTTTTTCATGGATATCGGTTTTCAATTCTATAATCGATTTCCCCCCGGTTGATTGTTTCCGGTGGGCGCCTCTAGTATTTTAGTACCACAATACAACGGACTTTTTGCACAATTGATTCTAGAAGTGAAAACTTTCCGCTTATATGAATGTTGGTTTTCAGATGTATAATCGACTTTCCGCCGGATGATTGTTTCTAGTGTGGTGTCTCCATGGTTTCAAGCACAACAATACAATCGACTTTTGCACAATTGATTCTAGAGCTGATAATCTACTTTCAGCTGACAATCAAGCTGGTGATAGTCGATTTTCAGCTCTATAATCGACTTTCCGCCGGTTGATTGTTTTGTAAAGTTGAGTTTATAGCTGAGAATCGGTTTTACACTAGTCAACAGACTCAACTTTCAACTGCTTATTGTTTCCGGTTTGCTGTCACGCTAAAAACAATGTGGTGTCATTAATCATGTCCTTTGTTTTGGTTTCTTTCGGTTTATTCCGTGAGCTTTGTTTCCAGCTTTTCTCTTCCAAACGATTTTAAGGCATGTGTTATGAGTTATAACTGCTATAAGAATGTTGTGTTTGAGGTATGTGCTCTGGATTCCTATAGCAGTAATTATTATTTTGGCAGTTGTTCTTGGCACCATACCGAATATACTTTCAGGGCACCACAAAAATGACATTTGACCACTGGAAAGTCGAGTGTAAGCTCAACACTAGAGTCTACGGAGGTTGAATGTCCATTTTCAACCTCCGTAAAGTCGAATCTTGCTCGAAGTGTGGTGCCATGGTAGATTCATTGTGGTGCCAAAAACAACGCCCATATTTTTTTCTGGCTATGTCGCTTTCTTATGCTATGATGCACTCTTGTCTTCACTTAAAATTTGATTATGGTTTCAGTTTGATTACTAACTAGGGTTCCGACAATCGATGATAATTGAATTCAAAAGAAGAAGGTGAATGCAATGCCTCGTTATAAAGACGAACCACCAGCAGTTCGTGTATATACAGTTTGCGACGAATCCAAGTACGTAAAATAAGTAGCTTTCTCACTTTCTGTATGCTATTGAAATTTTGTGGTTGAATACTTGAATTGTTGGTGCAGGTACTTAATTGTGAGAAATGTTCCCGCTTTGGGTTGTGGGGAGGAGCTTTTGAAACTGTTCTCCACATACGGCGAAGTTGAAGAGTATGCTTTCTGTAATCTTTGAATATCAGTACTTCCATACACATTGTTGTCTTGCTTGAAAAAGTTTTCCGTTTTTTTGGAATTGATGCGCAGGAAATTGCCCTTTATTCTAGTTTTGGATGATCTTCTTCCTCTTTGATTTTTGTTTTATTATCAAGTTCTCATGTATGGATGGTAGTGTGAGGTATTCTTTGTGGAATTCTTATCTAATCTTGCCCTTTACCCCGGAAAAGCAATAAAAACTTGCAGTTCTCATCTAATCAGAGGATCAATTCCCCAAAAAAAAACTATGTTCATGGGCTCAAGTAGATTTTGTCTCTGATTCTTTGGCATCCGCAGATTGAGTCTCGGATTATATTGGAGTATTGGACTTATGTTCATGGGCTTAAGTAGAATTATTCTCTGAATCTTTGGCATCCACAGGTTGAGTCTAGGATTGGATTGGATTTCTAGACTAAGGGCACTTGCAGTTGATAATGTAAACCAAGGTCATTGTTAAATAGAGATCCGAATCATTTAGATCCACTCAAAACCATCTGCAGCCGAATCTCATATTGTTTTGTACCCTCGGTTTTTGGATTTGACACTGCTAAGTGGTTGGTTACCTGGAATGTTGTACTAAGTTGTTTTCGGCTTTTGGAAAAAAGGTGTAAGCCCATGGATGCAGAGGATTGTGAGGAGTTTACTGATGTTTACTGGATCAAATTTCGTCAAGTTAATAATTCAAGGTACATACCGATGTTGGCATCTTCTTAACATCAATTAAAGTGTTAGTACGTCTTTTGAGGCTCTAAACGATAATTAATCATTATTTTTTCTTTTTGTAAATGGTAGCTGATAAAATGCGAGCACATGTTTTGTTTTTGATGATTACATTACTAATGGAGCTTGTTTTCTTCAAAATGTAGGTTTGCAAAGCGAAAATTGGCTGAGTATGTATTTTTGGGGAACAAGTTGCAGGTCTCATATGCTCCTCAGTATGAGAGTCTGTCTGATACAAAAGACAAATTGGATGGGAGGAGAAAGGAAGTTATTGCTCGATTAAACCGTAAGTTGACTTCTAATTACCTAATTTTTTGTAATAATGTGGAAAACGTAACGTTAACAGTCGACATGTGAAAGGCAATACTACATGCCAAAGCACACGTCCTTTGTTTTATAGGCATAACACCAACAAGAATGCGTGCCTTTTCGTGCATTTTCATAAAAAACACGATTTTTACGTTGTGACTCCGCATTGTGAGTTGCAGTGTCACTGTCGATGACTCTGCATTCGAAGTCACAAGTAAAAAAAAAAAAAACGCGTTCTGCTGCTATTATATACTATGTCTATTATGGAACATTTTTTTTCTTCTGTGTTTCAGCTGGAAAATCAAAGGGTACTGCAACCTACAAGTCAGAGGGGGTAAATGAGCCTTCTACTACTATGCATTTAGACCTACATTCCAGGTATCAAATTTAAGAGACAGACAATTTCGGTCTCATTGATTTCACAATTTTTGCACTTTTATCCCTTATGATTCACCTTGGCACTTTTACCCCTCATCTATGCAATTTTTTTTGTTACCTTTTCAGTCCATTTTTGCCACATGCCAAGTATTTTTGGGGCTAGAGTATGTTGTACTTTCAATGTTAGACTCTGGACACGTGACACTTTGGACTGAAATCCTGAAACAAAATGCATAGATGAGTGGTAAATGTGTCAATATAAAACATTAGGGATAGAAGTGCGAAAATCGTGGAACAAAAGGGACCAAAATTCCCCTCAAAGAAACAAGAGGACCAAATCCGTAAGTAAATGTGTGAGAAAAGTCTTTTATTACTGTGTCTGTACTGATTTGACTTTCATGTTTAGAGCTGCAGAGGATACCACTGGTAGTGATCCTTCAACTTTCATAACACATGTTTCTTCTGACAAGGTTGGTTTGAGCATCATCTTATTTTAGGACGCTTTTAGTGGCATTACGGTGTGTTTACCATGGCATTACACCGAAAACAATCAACCTGCTGAAGTCGGTTCTGAGCTCTAGAATCGACTTTAACGACCAGTGGATTCTCAGCTCTAGAATCGACCTTGAGAAAGTCTATTTTCACAGTGGTGGCACTAAAGACAGCTCCTTATTTTATCATGAGCTGATTTGAGAAATGACGATTTTGTCCCTAGTAAACTTAGGATTCATGCATTTCTGCATTTCATAGGCTCGAAAATGATAGTTGCACAATTTCAGACACAACTTTGACACAATCATTGGTTAGTGAAGTTGTGCACGTATCGTTTTCTGTGGTATAAACATACCGGTTATCCAGCTGCTGTCATTCTTTATCATATATTGTAACTCGGTTTTTTTTTGTAATCGATATCAGGAATACTTTTCATCACCTTCCATGAATGAAACAGTGAAGCTGGTCAGAGAGAAACTTAACAAGGTTTGTGAATTACAACACATCTGGTGTATGTGTGTGTGTTTTCGGGCTGAATTAGTTTGAAACGACGTCGTTTTGTGGCTGTAGATACAATCAAGTACAGGTAATCTTGATGGCGAATCATCAAAGAGAAAACGAGTTGACAATAGGAGAAGAATTTAATCAAAGTACCGAGGAAGATAGGATCTCGGTTGCACAGGTATGGATGCACAGATACGGGATACGCGAGTATCCAATACGTATTTGTATCGGAAACGTATCGGATACTAGGAGCGGATCTAGCGTTGTCTCCACTAAGATCGGGATTTTTTTTAGGGTACTAAAACGACGTAGTTTTGTTGTTAAAAAAAAGAATATAAAAATACCATTAATGCCCCTAGCGGAATTTCAAATTTGCTCAAGTGTCCCTACTGAAAAATTTATGGATCTGCCACTGTCGAATATGGGACACGCATCCAGAAAGCGTAGGATAGGAGGATATAATACATACACATGTGCCTTTGTTCATTGTTTTAGAAGAACATTGTTGTTTTCTTTTGCTAAGATGCACGTGCTTGTTGAATGTAAATGCACGTGCTTTTGAACATCACTTTGTTTTTATGGTATGGCCAATATGTACTTGCTGGTTGTAAAAATGCAAATGCATGTGCTCTCTGTCTCTTTTCTTATATTCCAATTCATTCAATTTTCATTTAGGGGTTATCTTTTTTTTTTATTTTTAAATGATGAATCTATTGATGGCACCACACCTATCATTTTTAGTCACACCCTGAAATCGACTTTCGAAAAGCCGATATTTACTTGGGTGAAAATAGTTCTTTAGATGTGGTGCCATAGGTAAAGTGTGGTGTCATAGTTATATGCATAAATCAGTATGATGTAATAAGTAAATCAACCGAGACATATGTGGTATCTTATAGTTTATCCTCGATGTTTCATTTTTTTTTTCCGCATTTAAAATAGACGGGGTTTAAAATGTCATAGAAATAAGCGTTTTATAGAAATTCTAATGCATTTCACTCCAATAAAGATTTTATAAAATAAAAAATTGATTTGTAAATCGTCAAATAAAATAGAAAATTCGTTAAAAAAAACCACAACTACTGACAGAACAATTGTTTTGAAGAGACAAGGCAAGATAACATTCCAAGTTTTATAAATAAAAAATAGGATATCTTATATCCCAATCCATAAATATTACAAAAAAAGGTACAACATTTTATATTATAGATGCCAATAAAACAAAGCAATTATAATATATATTTTTTTAATTTTTATTTTACAGATTTATGTTGTTAACACAAATACACAGGAACAGTATGACTTGTAATCATGTGACACACAGGACACACATTAAACACTCCTTCACAATCTTTACACAAGCAAAGATGTCTACAAGGCATTAAAAGTATAGACACCTCCTTCTCTTTGCAACTTCTACAAACCATATTCCCCGATTTCCCGGAACCCGACCCGGGCCCGTTTAGATAGTTATTCGGATCGATACACGAGTCGGCACCACTATCACCATACCCTTCTTCTTTACCTTGATTTTTAGCAGCATGTTGCTGCATAGCTTCTTGTAGATTAGCTTTGAGTATGTTGACTACCGACTCGTTGTACTTCGCCCTATAACACCATTGTTGTGCTTCGTTTGCTACTTGCTTTGTTCTCTCGGCTAGCTCTCGGGTTTTGCTATTCATGGTTTGTAACTCGAGATCTTTATCGTGTAGCTTCTTGCTTACGGTGAGCTCTATGGTGTTTAGCAAAGAGTTTATCTGCCTTTTTTCAATGTCTCTTATTCCTTTGAGTAGTTTTTCTTCCTGTTTTTTGTCAAGAAATTTAGAGAGGATTTCATCATATTGAACAAACAACACTTACACTGATAAGCTAGGTTGCACGGGTATGAATACGTGGATACATGATACGTAGAAGGAAGATACAGGTACGTAGGGGATATGCATAAATAATAAATGTATAGGGAACAAAGTGTATGTAATAAGAATATAAGGACCAAATCATTGATACTGAAAATTATAAAATAGACCCGTTCTTAAGTGATTTTTCTTTTTGACTTTTGGTAGTTTTTCTTCATTTTTGGTAGCATTTCGTTAGTCTTTTGGTGATTTTTCTTCAATTTTCAATACGGTTCTTCTTTAGGTTGCACGGGTATGAATACGTGGATACATGATGCACGGAAGGGAGATTTTTAAAAAATATAAGCTACAGGTAGAAAAGGGATATGCATAAATATTAAATACATAGGGAGCAAACTATACATAATAAAAATATAGGGACTAAATTATAGATTTGGAAAATTATAAAATAGAAAAAAATTTATTGACTTTTCCCCAGTTTTGGTAGTTTTTCTTCCTTTTTGGTTGCATTTCATTAGTTTTTGGTGATTTTTCTTCAATTTTTCAACATGGTTCTTCTATACGTATCCGTGTTATGAATATACATATCCGGACCTCGTATCCAACTTTTTAAAAATTACAAATGTAGAGTCTAGTGTGTACCTGAGTCTTTAGAAACTGATCAACTTCATCCTTCTGACGATCGAGTTCAGTTCTCAGGTTATCAGTAAGCGATAAAATAATGGACGAATCCGTTGTCATGCTTCCGCTTGCTGAAGTGACAGTCGAGTTACGTTCTTCATCATCGTACGATAGCTTTAAGCCAGTTGACACGTGATTGCGGTTAGGAATACTTGGTATCTGATGCATTTCAGCATGATTAATCGTATTGTTCAATGATATCTGAAGCTTCTGCTGATTGGCAATGGCCTCTGTTTCAAAGCCTGATCTGTTATGCCAAAGAGTCGGATTGGTCTCCGCGCCAAAATAATTTAAAGCATCTGCATTGAATTTAAATGATATAATGAGGGATGTAAAATGTTAAATAATATGGAAAATTAGGGATAAGGACAAAATCTGGAATATTTTTAAGTAACAGGACAACTACATATTTTTTATAGGGAGAAGGACAACTGCATAATTTTTATAGCGAGAAGGACAAACAAATCCCGAAAATCGGTGAATCTTCCCAGTGAATCCCAAAATCAGTGAATTTCGACAGTGAATTTTGACAGTGAATCCCGAAAATCAGTGAATCTCGACAATGAATTTTGAAAATTAGTGAATTTCGACATTGAATTTCGGCATTGAATTTAAACAGTGAATTTCTAACACAAGTGAATTTCGACAGTGAATAAATAGTTTTGTCCTTTATGCAAAAGTTTCAAAAAACTGTCCTTCTACTCAATTGATGAAATATTTCTGTCCTTCTCACTCATTCCCCCTAAATAATATCCGGTTGTTGGATTGAAGGCCAACAAAAGGATAAATAAGTGTACTTGCATCGGTTCGTTTCGAGAACCGACTTTCCGTAGGTGCATTGTGAGAACCGACTTTGGGAAAGTCGGTCTTGGCTCCAGAACCGACTTTCACAAGGTCGGTTCTACTGTGGTGCACGTGTAGAGTGGTGCACGTCCGAGTAGAATAGGTGTGGTGCAAATAATAGCCACCTAACAGATCCGGGTAGAGATTCTGCTGCATACGGTTTTTTTAGTGAATCTGGATGATTCGAACATTAAGCTTAGCACAACGGTAAAAGTTGTAGTCGTGTCTGATCAAAGGTCAAGGGTTTGAGCCTGTGATGGAAATATAAAGGTAAGACTGCATACAGTATGCCTAAATGCCTCGACCTTTCTTGAAACCATCGTAGGCGGGCGGTTCCCGTGCATTAAGATGTCCTTTACTAGAGTCTAAGAAACAGTTCTGATCTCTTAAAAGAATTCTCTCGAGGTGGATGATGGGACTACTACGAGCAAAGATCCTCTCTCCTGTGAAAACGGTGTTGTGGTTCGTCCAATGACCCTATTACAACGTAAGACATGAGTGTCTTTACGTGTGTTTTAGAAGTAACGGAGATATGTGTTAAAATCACTAGTGCATTTACGTTGAAATAATCAACGGATGGATCATAACACATTTTTCACGATAGGATCCTCATTGGGACTATTACTGCTGTTTTGATTTTTCTTTCCTTTTTTCCCAACCGTGACACTAGAAAGCAACGAAAGTCGGTTTCTTGCAGATTTCAGGTAAGTTTGGTCTGCTTGCCATGTAAAGCATAACCAGCCATCTTCCTGTGGCAGATGGGGATATATTACAATAAGACTGCACGATCATCCCTACCCTCGCTAGTTAACGAAATAACATCTGTCCCTGGTTGTGGTTCAGATGATATTAAAGCGTGAGCAGAAAGCCACAAGAAAAGGCACCCGATGTATGCACGGGCTCGGGAAGGGCTGAACCATTTAAGCCTGCTCTACCAACCTTGCCTTATATGCATACAAAAAGGTTACTGTGGCTCAAACACTTTAACCGTTTTGCCAAAATCTCGGTATTGTTTAGATTCCAAAAGTTCCTGAATCGAGGATTTCTCAGGGCAGGTTAGTGGACAAGACAACACGAACGGAATTGCAATTGGGTGGTTAAGACTTAAGACATTCCATCTTTAGAGATAACTAACCATATTCAACAATGTAGCTCGTACGGTATTTGACGCACTATTAGTTCTATATCTTCCACCTCCTGGACTACCGGTACCAGTGGCGGATCCAGAAACCATGTCACTGGGGGCACCAAAGGGATTCTTGGATAGGGGTAAAAAATTGAACCCGACACCAAAAAACGACGCATAGGCCCCAGTGCGGGGAACGTGCATCCTCTCCTGACTAGTACTACATTAAAGGGCGAGCAAAAGCCCTTTTTAGAAAGCAAATTAACTCTTGCAAAACACTTCTTCATCACTCCGGCGTAATGCAACTGCTTAATATGTGAAAAATGGCCAGATAAATTCTAACAAGTACACAAAGGCAGCAAATTTACCATCCAAGGGTCAAAGAAATATTCCATTTACACAAGTAAAACCAAATATATCAGATGATTATGGACTTACTTGTCATCTCTTGAAGAGTATCTACAGAAAAAAATTACGCGCATTATCAATAATTATTAATTGAAAATTCATATAAAGAAACTCACTATTTCCAAAAAGTTGTAGTTGAGGATTAGTAGCATTAACCGGATACTGAAAGAGATTCTGATCGACATAAACTGGGAGTGGAGTATTACTCTTGTTATCTCCAAACATCTCTTACACGCGGAACCAACTTTTAGACTGAAAGAATCTCTTTTATGCTAATGAAAACCGATGACTGTAAACAATTCACCTGTCAAGGAGACAAACGGAGAAATCAAAAGATCAAGAACGAAAATGAATATAGTCTAAACATCATACAACTCAAACCCCTCGAAATTCTAAACTTCGCCCTATAACAATGGAATTAGAGTGATATTTTGTTCATGTTTTGATGTGCTTGATGCTTTTAGACTGTAATCGAGCCTGTTCACTCAACTATATAACCATTATAAATAAGGGTGCATTTATCGGCAACACGGTGTTTTTAGTGCAACACCACACTGAAAACGATAACCGGAGGAAAGTCGATTCTCACTTCTAGAATAGACTTTCACCAACCGCCGGAAAGTCGATTCTTAGCTCTGACCGTGAAAAAAGTCGATTGTTGTTGTTGTAAAATATCGATTCAGTGCATCTATGATGCGGATTTATATTAAATCACAGTAAACTAATCACTGACATTTCTACATCCAACAAAAAAACAGAATCAAAATCTTCAAGGAAGAATTGACAGTAACAATCATCAAGGTTTATAGATGATGAATGCAACAGCTAACAAAACAAATTCAGAAATCTAAAATTAAATCCATCTTAGAAGTTAATAAACTAAAAATGCAATCGAGATGTTCATCGGAAGCTTCACAAAGGAGAAACATACAAATACAATACCTACCTCGTCCAAAGAAGAACAAAAAACAAAGTATTAACATGCAATTGAACATTCAGATGAGCATATAAAGGAAATCAGTACCGTATTGAATGGGTCTAAACGTAACAGAAATATTAGGAAATCAAATTCAAGCTTTAAATCCACTAGTAAATGGAAATACAATACCTTAAATGAAGATCTTGAATCGATTAGATGATGTGCAGGAAGAAAAAGAGGGATTCAAATAAGGAATCATGAATGATAATGGAGTGAGGTGAAGATTTGGAGAAATGGGATGAATGAAATAGGAAAAGTAGGGGGGGATTGATGAAGGAGGAAGACAATGGAGAGGTAGGAGGTGGATGGGTGGGGCCCACGACTAGGACAGCAAAGTTCAAACCAACACATTTAAATCAAAACAAATGTCATTTTGTATATGAAGTTGTTATTGGTAACACATCGAATTTACTTTCGGGTATTATACCAATATTTAATTCCTATAAACTCGAATGTAACCTCAATAATCGATTTGCAGTTGTTGAATGTTTATTTTCGACTTATGTTAAATTGAATATAGTCCGACGTGTTGTGTCGCATAGATTTATTTTGGTACTAATAACGTTATTTTGTAGAGTAATTCTTCTCTAGTCACTCTATTTGTACCGTAGACACACGTTGATGATTCTGGACCACACAATTTGAATTTGAGTTGAAAATACATGGTCAATGATCATCCACGTGTGTTACTCCTCAAATGGACTCATCATAGAAAAACTTCTCCATTTGTAATGGGTTGCTTGTTTGAATGAAATCAAATTGAATAGAATAGAATGAAACGGAAGTAATGAAATGGATTGAAAACATACGATTACTATGTTTAATACATAAAAAATATATTGGATTGAATTTTATAAGAGGTGACACACCAGTGGGAGCAGGTGGTAGGCAGCTTAAACGATAAGGTGAGATAACATAAGGGGTAAGAATGAGGTAATGATAAATGTGAGATGATAGAATGGAGTAGGATATGGTGGAGTGATGTATGATGGGGTGAAGTGAGGTAGGATAGGGTAAAGTAAGATAGGTTAATGACGAGTAAGGCATGACATGGTCTTATAACAAGCAGATGAGATGAGAGTATGGTGGGCAAGGCAGTGTAGGAAGAATTGATGTAGGGCAGGGTCGTATCACTTATGGTATGGTAGGTAGGGGTGGGGTATGATGAGTGAGGTGAGGTGGGATAGAGTAAGGTGCTGGTAAGGTTGCATGAGTGTGATGGTATGGTAGGTAGGGGTGGGGTATGATGAGTGGGGTGATGTAGAATAGAGTAGGGTGCCGGTTGGTAGGGTTTTATGAGGGTGAGGTAGGGTGGAATAGGGTAGAGGTAGGTGTTGTGTACATTGGCGCACATGATAAAATAGGGTGTGCTTTTCGATTTTCATTACATTTTTTTTTTAAGTTAATGAAGGTACAATGTCTCTAATCCGTTGGAATAAAATTGCATACCGTTGTATAATCATACTCAAACAATGTATTGAAATTAAAAAAATCATTTCATTTCATTCCACCATGACAACAAACCATAACTCATTAGCTTGGCGTTGTTGAGAGCTAAGTTGTTATGCCTTAACAATGTATCGTAAGTTCAATTCCTCTTCAAACTTCATGTTAAAGAACTTTATTTTGGACTTTCGTGAAGTCGAATTCTAGATTAGTCGAATATATTGGTTCTAGACCACCAACTTCTACAACAACGCCTTTTTTTGTTAACCTACATTTGAATTGGATATTGTGAATTAAAAAAAAGAGTTATTATTTGTACAACACCGAATTTACCATACATGCAATATCCCGCATTGCTAAGGTGAGGAGACATCACCTCCATAAAACTGAGACATAAATGTCTTGTCAACTCCGGTTAGCCATTTTAGGACGACGATCTAAGTAGTTAACCGGATTCTTTATGGATCAATTAGAGCTGCCAGACCCAGGTTTGGGGCGTTACAAATTGGTATCAGAGGCGACTACTAGACGGAACTATGCGTTGTAGCGTAAGAGATGGTGTAAGGGCACCGCAAGAGACGATGCAAGAGTTGAATCTAATTGCCTCTGGTAGGGACAAGTCCCGATGAAGACGCTAGTAGTTGCTTATGAAGGGAGAATGTAGTATTCCATATTATTAAGGTGGATAAACATCACCTTCATATAAGTGTGAGACATAAACTTTTTGTCAATTCGGATTAGTTTTTTTAGACCAAACGATGACAACAGTGTAACTAGTTAACCGAATTCTTTATGGCTCATTTAACATTGTCCCACCCAGGTACGTGCAAACGTTACTTTCAAAAGATGTGATGCACCAGTAAAATCTTCGTGTTGTAAATGAGTTGTGATGTAAATAAAGTCTCACGTGAAAAATGGGTAAAAGTTTTAACTTTCACTACAGTTGTGGTGCAAAAATTTCAAAGCACGTTGGATGACTTTTGCTATCTATATGTCATGTTAGTACATGGAGTGTAAAGCTATTCCATAATGGTTCTAGAAGTTTTTTACTATAATTTAGTTGTAACATCACATGTTTTTCATGCCTCATAGACTTATTGTTGTATAATACATAATAGTAAATATTTTGAAACAAAACATTACGATAATTATCCCTAATCACGTGAATCTCACCATTATCGATAAATTTGTATGATTGACAAAACCGGTCATTTCATAGATATTATCCCTAATCACATGGAATCTCACTATTATTGATAGTGTGTATGGTTGACAAAGCTGGTCATCGATCGCATATTTTTAAAGTTTCTTGAAACGCTCGAAATTTTCAAATGAAGGTAATTACTTTTGGGAAATTTCTCCGTTACGTAGAATGTTTTACGTATTTATCACCTTCTAAAAAAATTACAAATATGTATTATCTCAGGAGTCTTAGACCTCATTTGATAGCATAACTAATCAATTAATATGAAAATAATAAGAGGTTGTTATATTTATATGTGTTTGATAATTATTTTAGCTAATCTTTTAATTGCAAAATGAATCTGGATTTCCTCAACATATTCACATGGACAAAACTCATATGAAGGGGAATAAATTTTTTTTTTTTTTGATATTATCTTTACTACTTATAAAAAGAAGTTACTTTCCATGTCAGTTCAAAAGCTTCAAAAAAAAATCAATTTTTATTTTTATATTTTTATTGAGGATATCTATGTGTAACTTTGTGGAGGTAGGTTATGAAGTGCATGTCTACACTTTTCTTCTTTTCTTTTATATTAAAAACAACAAACAAACGATACAAGAACTAAAACTAGACAACCGTTGGAACAGAATCGGATAATTAACCATCGAAACACTGTCAGTAGACTATTGGACACAAACGGTTAAGAAGTGCATGTCTAATTAAATATGTATGTACGTATGTATGGTTATATGTTACATTCCCGCAATTAGCGGTACGACCTAAATCAAATCAAGAAAACGAGGCATACTTTTAAGGACACACAATAAATGTCTATTTTTAAACTTTATTATGATATCCAAGTAAATTTAGTGCGGTATTTTTTTTTTTTGTAGAGTAGTGCGAATGATCTCACACGTTAGATTATCTTTATTTAAATATTGTGTATACTAATTCCTATAAACAATTCTTTTTTTTTTTTTGTGCTGGTCTACTCAAGATATTGAAACACGTTGTGTCGGTTTTCAATGACTTTTGGTATTTTTCGACTATATATATATATATATATATATATATATATATATATATATATATATATATATATATATATATATATATATTATTTTTTTTTGAGCAATTCGACAAAGTTAGTTGATTGATATATACTGGTATTTATTTTATTTTTATTAATTCAACATGTAATATTTAAATATAGTTTTTTAGGAGATTAGTTGATTATATTATATTGATAGAAATAATGTGAATCGTTTTCACTAATCTGGTTTAGATTTTGGTAAACGTAGAAAGTTAGCAAATGTAAAGACTCTGGCAAAGGGGAATTTTGTCATTTTGCATATTCAAAACGAAGAAAACAAAGCTGATAGTATGTAGATTGGTCCAAAATAATTTATTTTAATTAATGAATTAATCTAAATTAAATCCTTGTGATGAAACTTTGCTACTTCCATTTCTTTAATTGCGCTGGCGATCTTGACCACAATTTTTCGAAAATTATGAAATAAAAAGGTTAAAGGAGCATTCATTTGCGGTGTACGCGAGTTGCACTCAACCAAGACAATATATGTGATATGATTTTAGTATATTTATAATGACATACATCTGATGTTGGATCAACATTGGGCTTATATGTGAAATAATCGTTATGTCGTAGACTGTCAATAAATGTTAGTCCGTTTCTAAAGTGATCTACTACGGTTATAATTATTGGACTGTAACGTATCGCTAGGTGTGGACCTTTAATGTGTAGAAACTCGGAGGTAATTTCTAATTTTATGATGGGTAAAATCGGAAAGACCTAATAAATATTTTACTATATAAGGGTGGGTTATGGTCCCTGGGTCATACACTTTTTCCCACTCTCTTTTGACCCCCATTATCGCAAGAGAAAAATACAGAGAACACAAAGGGTTTTCTGACAAGAAACGAGAGGTGTATAGATCTGGAAGATCGATCCCACAACATCTACAGAGTCTTCCGCTGCTATGGATTCAGGTATGTTTGTAGATTAATATCGTTCTCTAGATTCTCAATAATTTAGCATAATCGATCCTGAGGTAATGTGATTGAATCACATAAGGATTGTTCTAACAAGTGGTATCGGAGCCGGTTTATGTTGAATTGTTGAGAATCGGTATTAATTTAGCCAACCTGGATCGTATACGGTCATTTTTTTTGGATATGTTGATCAATTACATATCATTGTGTGTCTGCATATTGTTCCGCTGCCAAAGTCGATTGTATGGCAAACTTATTGTGACGGAGAAACTGTTATTTCCTTCGGTTCAGTGTGCAACTTTGGTCCTTTGTCTTTTGTTTTGTTTTGTTTTTTTTTGTTTCTCGTCTATGGCTGTTAATGCATAGAAAGAATTATATTTTTTTCCGGCTGAAAGATGAAGGGGAGTTAGGTATTACTTTTCGGTAACTTCAGGAATTTATTAGTTTTTCCGGCGACGGCAATGTATAATAACAAATCGTTACATAAAAAAAGAATATTGTGGCATATTTTTAATATAATATTAGTAAACACAATTGATTGTGTTTAACGGTAGACCACGTCTGTCATCTTTTAAGGACATTAAATGAGTAACGTATTCTGCCAGTAATGGAGGCAGTAATTATAATAATAAAAATCTACATTCAGGATATTTTGATTTTATGTTTTTATTTTTTTTTATTTCAGACAGGCCCATTAATGATATATATGTTGTATATTTGCCTCTGGATTCAGTCTTGGCCGAGAGGAATGAAATAAAATAAAATAATAATAATAATAATTCAGAACTTTTGGTTTAATTCAGTTGATTGGATTAAAATAATGAAATTCAAATATCGGTATTGTATGTATTCTAGGGTGATTTAACGGAAACAGAATGTCGCCAAAGTGACCTCTTTTGTAGAAGTTGTTTCATCTTAGTATATAAAAGGATGTGTGCATGTGATTTATATAAAATTTTCATCGGCCCAAAGGAAGGTGATTTTTGTTAGAATTGTGTGTGCACCTACGGTAATGAACATGTGATAATTATTCGGTTTACGTATGAGCAGTAGTGCGGCCCAAAGAAAGTACTGTTGTTTGATACGTTCTTATTATCAATGTTTGATTACTGCCCAAGATATCAATTACAAATCAATATTATTGTCCAAAGATAAGGTATTGATGGAGTGCCGATATCTTGAAATGGGACTTACCTTTATTTGAGTTTATTAAATTGGTTCTGAATTAATTTGGTTTTATATATATGTGAGCATGATTAGTTATTTTTTTTTGTTGTTTTCTCTTGTATAGCAATGTCTACTCCAGCTAATATTACTGCCAGCATTAATTCCATCCCTATGTTGAATGGCACTAATTTTAAGTCATGGCAAGAGAACCTCCTCATAGTTCTCGGAGTCATGGATCTCGACCTTGCGTTAAGGACTGATTCCCCTGCACCCCTTACGGATGACAGCACTGCTGATCATAAAAGGGATTTGGAAAAGTGGGAGAGATCGAATCGCATGTGTATGATGATCATGAAAAAGGCCATTCCAGAAGCATTCAGGGGCACTATTGCTGAAAATATTACTACAGCTAAAGAATTTCTTGAGGATATTGAGAAAAGGTTTGTCAAAAATGAAAAGTCTGAAATTGGTACGCTTTTGACAAATCTGATCTCAATGAGGTATGGCGGTAAAGGCAACATTAGAGAATACATAATGGAGATGTCTCACATGGCTTCAAAATTAAGAGCACTCAAGCTTGAACTCTCTGAGGACTTGCTGGTGCATTTGGTTCTGATATCTCTTCCAGCACAGTATAACCAATTTAAAGTGAGCTACAATTGCCAGAAAGAGACTTGGTCTCTGAATGAGCTCATTTCACACTGTGTTCAAGAAGAGGAAAGGTTGAAGCAAGACAAGACAGAAAGTGCTCATGTTGTCTTAACCTCTAAAAATAAAGGCAAGGCTGTAAAAAGGAAGAAGGAAAAAGAAGCTGCAAATACAACTCCACCTAAGAAGCGAAAAAGGTACATGCACCCGCGACAACTAATGTTGCAAGCGCTAGTACTGATGGAGCTAAAAGCTGTTATTTCTGTGGAGCTGAAGGGCATCAAAAGAAGCAGTGTACCAACTATCACGCTTGGCGTGCAAAGAAAGGTATGCTTTTCTCTTTGGTTTCATCTGAAGTTAATTTGACCTTGGTACCAAGACACACGTGGTGGATAGATTCTGGTGCAACAACTCACATCAGTGTGTCTATGCAGGGTTGCCTCCATTGCCGAAAGCCAAGTGATGCTGAAAGATACATCTATGTTGGCGATGGCAAGACAGTTGAAGTTGAAGCAATTGGAAAATTTAGATTATTATTAAAAACTGGAATTTATTTGGATCTTGATGAAACTTTTGTTGTTCCGTCTTTTAGACGAAATTTAATTTCTGTTTCCGTTTTAGACAAATTTGGTTATTCTTGTTCTTTTGGAAACATGAAGTTTAGTTTGTTTCATGATTCAAAATTGGTTGGTTCTGGTTCTTTATCAAGTAGTGATAATCTTTATTTACTAGATACAATTGCTTCATTTAATGAATCCCTGCATCTAAATACTATTGGTATAAAGAGAAAATTAACAAATGAAAAATCAGCTACATTATGGCACAGGAGATTGGGTCATATCTCCAAACGGAGAATTGAGAGACTTGTGTCAAATGAAATTCTGGACCCTTTAGACTTTGCTGATTTTGATATTTGTGTCAACTGTATCAAGGGAAAACAAACTAACAAAAGAAGATTTGTGGCCAATAGGACTACGGACGTCTTAGAACTCATCCATACGGATATTTGCGGACCATTTCCTATTGTTGCTTGGAATGGTCAACAGTATTTTATTACGTTCACAGACGATTTTTCTAGATATGGCTACATATATCTTCTTCATGAAAAGTCACAGTCCGTAGATGTGTTCAAATCCTATAAAGCTGAAGTTGAGAACCAACTCAACAAAAGGATTAAAAGCGTCAGATCTGATCGTGGGGGTGAATACTACGGTAGAAATGACGGTTCAGGTGAACAACGTCCAGGGCCCTTTGCTAAATTCCTAGAGGAATGCGGTATCGTCCCATAGTACACCTTGCCTGGTTCACCAACCATGAATGGTGTGGGCCGAAAGACAAACGAACGCTTAAGGATATGGTGAGGAGTATGATTGCTCATTCTACCTTACCAGAATCGCTCTGGGGAGAAGCACTTAAGACTGCAGCTTATATCCTTAACAGAGTTCCCACCAAAGCAACTGACAAAACTCCTTACGAACTTTGGACAGGCAAGAAGCCTAGTCTAAAGCATCTGCATGTTTGGGGATGTCCAGCCGAGGCAAGGCCCTACAAGCCTAATGAAAGAAAACTGGACACAAAGACAGTCAGTTGCTATTTCGTTGGTTACTGTGAAAGATCAAGAGGGTACAAGTTTTATGATCCCACAAGTAAAGCAATTTTTGAATCAGGGACTGCCCAGTTCTTTGAGGATGTTGAGTTTGGGTGGGGAGATACGGTTAGAGATCTTGTCTTTGAGGAGGAACATATTGAAATTCCCACGGGTGTTATTGACATTGATCAAGGATATATTCCTAACAATGTTCAAGACACGATAACTCAAGACAATAATATAGAATCTCCAGTTTTAAATCCTGAAGAACAAGCTCAACAACCTCAAGAACCTATGCCATTAAGGAGATCCACTAGAGAAAGAAGAAGTGCGATTCCAGATGATTACATTGCATTTCTCCAAGAAAATGAGTTTCAAGATGGAATGGTGGAAGATGATCCTATCAATTTTCATCAGGCCATGGAGAGCTCAAACTCTCAAAAGTGGATAGATGCTATGAATGAAGAGATGAAGTCCATGAAAGACAATGATGTATGGGATCTTGTTCCATTGCCTCAAGGCACGAAACCTATTGGTTGCAAATGGATTTTTAAAACCAAGAGGGATTCGAAAGGCAATGTGGAAAGATACAAGGCCCGTCTTGTTGCAAAGGGCTTTACACAGAAAGAAGGCATAGACTATAAAGAGACATTCTCTCCAAGCTTCATCTAAGGATTCTTTTCGCATCATAATGGCATTAGTGGCACATTTTGATCTTGAGTTGCGTCGATGGATGTAAAGATCGCGTTTCTCAATGGCGACATTGATGAGACGATTTATATGGTGCAACCTGAAAACTTTGTGTCCAAGGGCTCAGAGAACATGGTTTGCAAACTTAAGAAATCCATCTATGGGCTCAAGCAGGCATCAAGACAATGGTATTTTAAATTTCATCAAGTGATCATCTCGTTTGGGTTTGAGATGAATTTGGTAGATGAATGCATATACCATAAGTTCTGTGGGAGCAAATACATTTTTCTGGTTTTGTATGTCGATGACATTTTGCTTGCCAGTAACGATATAGGTTTATTACACGACACCAAGAGATTTCTAGCTAAGCATTTTGAGATGAAAGATCTTGGTGACGCCTCTTTTGTGTTAGGGATACAAATACACCGGGATCGCTCTCGGGGTATCTTAGGATTATCACAAAAGAGCTATATCGAGAAAGTTCTTAAAAGATATGGCATGCAAGACTGTAGACCTATTGATACCCCTGTATCTAAGGGAGACAAGTTTAGTCTCAAACAGTGTCCTGAAAATGAAATTGAAGAGAAAGACATGCAAAAGATTCCTTATGCGTCAGCAGTAGGGAGTCTAATGTATGCTCAGGTTTGTACGCGTCCGGATATTGCGTACATCGTTGGAATGCTGGGCAGATACCTGCATAAGCCAGGAAGAGATCATTGGACAGCAGCCAAACGTGCCTTCAGGTACATGCAAAAGACTAAGGATTACATGCTCACGTATCGGAGGTCTGACCAGCTTGAGATCATTGGTTATACTGACTCCGATTATGCTGGATGCCGAGACACTTTTAGATCAACATCAGGCTATGTATTTATGTTGGCTGGAGGTGCCATCTCGTGGAGAAGTGCTAAGCAGGATATTGTAGCACCTTCTACCATGGCGGCAGAATACATAGCGTGTTATGAGGCATCCAATCATGCATTATGGCTTCGCAATTTTGTCACGGGGCTGCGGATAGTGGATAGTATTGAAAGACCACTCAAGATATATTGTGACAATGATGCAAATTGTGTGCAATATTCTAATAACAACGGAGCTCGACAAAATCAAAACATATAGATATCAAGTTCCTAGTTGTCAAAGAAAGAGTTCAAAGTGGACAGTGTCCGTCGTTGAACATATCGAACAAACTCCATGCTTGCGGATCCGCTTACTAAAGGACTACCACCCAAAACATTTATTGAGCATACTGCTCATATGGGTGTCATGTCATTTAAGGATGTTCAGGTTTTGTGGGAGTTTGTGATTGACTATGTTTTTTTTTTGTTTTGTTTTTTTATATAGACACATTTTCAGTTATTTCAGTTTAAGGTTAAAGTAATGGTTAAAGTTAGGTTCCGGTAATTTCTGCAGAAATTAAAGTTACTTTTATATATTCACACTTTGATCTCGGAATTTGGTTGATCTCACTAAAGTTTAAGTTGGACCAAACTTGGAAATTTACATGTTAAGATCACATTTCGTGTTATTTCCATGCTACGCATCCACATCATGATCCATGTCATTCAACTTTATTAGCATACGTGATCATTGATGGGTCCCGTTACGATAGATGTGACGAAGGCCGCTTTGGTCCTATGTTGGTGACTTTGATGGACGGGATTGTTATTTGATACGTTTTGTAATGACAGCCAAGTTGAGCGCTCATTCGGTTATCTTATGACATACAATTATAAAGTTACACATATAGCCCAAGTGGGAGATTGTTGGATCATATATCCAACATTGGGCTTATATGTGAAATAATCGTTATGTCGTAGACTGTCAATAAATGTTAGTCCGTTTCTAAAGTGATCTACTACGGTTATAATTATTGGACTGTAACGTATCGCTAGGGTGTGGACCTTTAATGTGTAGAAACTCGGAGGTAATTTCTAATTTTATGATGGGTAAAATCGGAAAGACCTAATAAATATTTTACTATATAAGGGTGGGTTATGGTCCCTGGGTCATACACTTTTTCCCACTCTCTTTTGACCCCCATTATCGCAAGAGAAAAATACAGAGAACACAAAGGGTTCTTCTGACAAGAAACGGGAGGTGTATAGATCTGGAAGATCGATCCCACAACATCTACAGAGTCTTCCGCTGCTATGGATTCAGGTATGTTTGTAGATTAATATCGTTCTCTAGATTCTCAATAATTTAGCATAATCGATCCTGAGGTAATGTGATTGAATCACATAAGGATTGTTCTAACATCTGATTTGTAATGTGTTTATATATAACATGTTTTGTTGAATGTAATTGGAGTTTCTTATTAAGGAGTCTCTACAGTAGAGTTTTATGGTCATGATTTAACAGAATTCTGACACTCTACACGCACACGTAAGAATCTTAGCGCCGACTTACGAGCTTCATCCCCTTTTTCGATCAAGTCTTTATTGGTTCTTAGTCTAATTTGTAGGAAGTTGATATCATCGGATCCTTGCAACGTGTAGATTATGCAGTTTTTTTGGGCGCTTGAGTCACCGAAGTCGCATTACAGTCGCCGCCGAGGTAGTTGGGTGGTTGTAGCTTCTCATATGATCTTCACAGTTAAGGTGTCGGAAATATTTTCAGACTATGCATGCTAGAATCAGTTGTGGAAATAATGTCTTAAACTCAATCAGGTTGACAGGATCCGACCGGGTCGGATCATTTCTACTATTTCTTTATGATTATACATATATTAAATGGTTTTCCGTTATCATATATTTGTTCTTTTAAAGAACCAATTATGAATTGTTATATGATAATGTCCTTAGTATTAAACTGTGATAGAGAAACCATGATAAGCAATCTAATCACTTTAATAAGTTTGATACTTAAATGTCTCTAGGCTTATTACTATTAAACAGGGCATTGATAGTACAAACAGACTAGCACGTATTAGATGTCTTATGTCTTTAAGGGCATGGATAGATCTCGTCTATCGAAGTGTAAAGACACTTGGACTGTACGTGGACGTGTATTAGAGAATGCGTATGTTAGACTGACCCACTTACACTGTTAAGTGTCACACTATGTGACGGTTGTGTAATTATCCTTAGGACCGGAGTCTTCATGGCATCACGTGTGGATTGTCATACTTTGACACTATTGAGGTTTTCCCTAGCCATGGGGCGATCATGCGATAGTGATTGAGTGTGATACTGAAGCATGCGGAGTATACATGTTTGGTCATCCGGAAATCGCGTACCCTATCAGTAGGGTGAATATCCGAAATGACCTTCTTATAAGGATAGTCTTACTCTCCTGAATCTTTGCAAAGTGGAAGTAAATGAGTTACTTCGAGAGAGCATGATATCCAGATTATAAGATACGGTCATTGATGTTTGACACTCGACAGACGACCGCATGTATATTATTACAGCGATAGGATTCTATTTACACGGTAACATTTTCACATGAAAGGTAGTAGTCATTGCATTTGTCTCTTCCGATGATTGGGGGTCACGGTGTGTTGCTAGACACTATCCCATGATCGTTAGGTATGAAGGGCATTTTCGTAATTTGCACTTTGTGCCTACGGCCAACATATTCGAAAGCCTATCGGGTCACACACATATGAACATCTAGCCGGATTAAAATGTGGTTATAGTTGATAATCAAATAAGGAAAGAATTTATCCCGTACTATAAAGGTTATAGTGGTAAATTAATATGGTGGTATTTTTTTATTATGAATAAATATAATACAAGATATTAATTATGTTGATTAATTAAATATACATATGATGTATATGTGTCCAAAATATATATGTACATTGATACACATGTATTTTGCAAATTAATTAATCATAACATTATATTAATTAAAGAATATTCCGGATGCCAAATCTTTGGCATAAGGGGCGCATATTTTAAGTGTATATGATACATTTGAATTGTGCAATTTAATTAATAAGATTGTCATAATATTAATATTAGATATTAATTGATTTTTGGAAAATAGATTTATGGTAATAAGATAAATATAGTCAATATAAGATATTGACAATATCTTGGAAATATTTAATATAGAATATTAAATTAAATGAGATAAATAAATCAATTATATTTTTCTTATTTTATTAAAAAAATATTTTCTTTCTCCTTAATCTACACAAAAAGCTTTTCCTATTGGGAATAGGAGACATAGGGGCGCCCCAACACCTATATAAGCAAGGGGTTGGCTAGTTCTTTTGAACAATACAATTCCAAGAGCTAATAGTTCTTGTGAAAAATAGAGAGCTTCTTAGAGAAAAATTTTGGAGAGAGAAAAAGTCGGTCTAGCAGCCGAGTTTTTCTGGTAGCAATTCATGATGGGATTCCGACGGGCTGTTCGTGCGGATCACCGGTAGAGGCCGAACACTTGTGCGGCTTCGTGCAGAAACTACAACCGTAGACAAAGCGTCGATCCAATTGGATTAAGCAAGGTATTCTTTTGTCTACTTCTTTTATGCTCGTTGCTAAACGAAGTCGATCTTGGGAAAAAGGAAATCAAAATTTTGAATTCCGCTGTGTTTCCGCGTAGATTTCCTAATTTCTGTAGAATACTCTGGACAAATGAGCCTTTGCCGTTGTAATAATATAGGCCACCGAGATGATGATTGTTCTTTTGAGAACATTGTTGAAATTAAAGGTAGCATTTATGTTACGTCAGCAGTCATGTAAGATTATGATTCATAATGCATGTTAGCACTAATGAGAGTCAACTTTACTATACTTTGGTGCATGTTTTAACCCCCGTTTACGATACTTTGGGCTCATTTTGGATACTTATAGACCGATTAGAGGGTAAATCACGTTGCACGCTCACTTAGAGGTGAACCGTCACATAGATGGGAAACCTTGGCATTTTACGGTGTTTTTTTTACCCTATTTGAGCTATAGTTATCTTGCGAAATTATGCTCGGTATGTGTTCGAATGTTGTGATGCAGGATCTAGGTAACTTATGAGCTTGGGAGACAAGGCATGAGGCTTAGAGAGGCATAACCGAAGCCCAGGAATGGAAACGGATCAAATATAGTTGGTGTTTTCGCCTTACATTTACTTTATCTGAAAATTGATCCATGTTGGAGGAATATTCTGGACTTTTTGTCTTCATCAAAGTTTTAGATAATTGAATGATCTTTCCAACACAACTTGAATCACTCAAATCGGAGCTGTACACACAAAGATATCGCGAAATTACTGAAGGCCTGTCATTGCTGAATATTCTGTCTGTTCAATGCGTGCGCATTGACCGCTTAGCACGCACATTCGACATATTGACAGATTTATAGCAGCGGGTTTTGAAGTAAAAATCTGATTTTTATCCCCCATTCCATATCCACTAATACTTAGACTCACTTAGACACTCTTAGGTCGTTTTTCATCTCTTTTCCACCTTAGATTAGCTCATCTTTCACTCTTTCTCTTAGATTAAACACAATTAGCATAGATTATCTTCTTATTGTTGGCGTTTTGAGGTCGTCTGCCCAAGTGACAATGTGTTTGGATGAAAATTGACGGAACTTCAGATTTCCTGCATTTTGGTACTTAATTCAAGCTCCTTTTGAGTTTTATGGCTTTAATTCATGTTTGATTCTTATTTCTTCCATTATAATGAGTAGCTAAATCCTTACATAGCTAAATCATTTGAAAATTAATGAAATCCTCCTTTAATTGATAAAATTGGAAATTGGTAGTTGTTAAAGTTGAATCTTTTGATGGGTTGTGTTCTAAAACTTGTGTTTAATGCTTGAATCAATTTGATCACTTGATTTATGATTTCACATATTGTCTTTATATATGTATTTTGCGAGATGATGTGGGAAAATGAGTTTTGCAATCGCCTAGTAAAATCGACTGAGCTGTTTAGATTCGGTTTCTTGAGTGAGGTTTTCAACATGAGTTGAGCGTCTCTAGAGCATTAATCATGCTTTGGTCAGTTAAATCTTTAAAAGCGGACTGTTGAACCGGGCATAGGGTGGTAGGTTGTTGCATTGGCGTCTGCACACCACTATTGGAGATTGCACCCACAAACACATCGAGAGTATGACTGGTTGGTAGGTTGGTTATACTCGTTCCCAATGAGTCTATTAGAGGGGTGAAACTAATTAATCAATTGGATCATGGTTTGACTATGCCTTCTTCCTTATTATCTTTAGTTTATATTACGTTTTAGTGTTAAGTATCACATGTTCCACTCTTGGTTGACCTAAACTAAGTATGAAAATGACTTTGGTACTCAATTGATTCCTCGTGGGATCGACCTTGCTTGCTACTATAGTGCATCCGACTCGGTACATTGCCAGTTAAAGTTGGACCGTCCCTATTTTGGCCATCAAGCACTATGTTCAATAAAGCATAGTATAATTAAATACATCTATGATTGCTTTCACTCCTAGCATTTGGGTTTGGTTATGCATTTGATTACTTTATAACGCTATGCGTTTTCGGAAATCCTCATACCTTAGAATAAAGCCTCCATCGGCGAGTCTACTAGAATAATATGTGGGTGTCGGACTGGTCAAAAAAGTGCAATGCCTTAGGGTATACAATAATAGGCTCATGTTAACATTTTATGTTATGATAAGTACGTTACAATACTCTACCTTTCACGGTGTGTACGGTGAGGGCCATTCCTTAAGAGGGCATAATGGAGGTGTGATACTCTTGAACCAATAGTTGTTCATTTCCTCTTATGTAGCCACGATAAACTACATAACAATTTCCATATGTAACCATGTCAGACCATGTCAAGTCATGCATACTATTTCAGTGTCTCATGAACAATTGTTTGTTCATATTTATACTACAATCTTTTACGATCATTTTAAAAAACACACATGCATTATCCGGCATTATATTATGTTGGGCGATATTTTTCGGTTTTCCGTTTTTATCCTCTCGGGGTTGCTTCCACATGTAGTGATATAAGTATGACAGACTTAAGTTTAGTTAATTTGTATGAGAAAGTATATTATTTATAACAAATGGTTGAAAATTGTTACTTAGTGTTTGTTTCAATAGCATAAAAATATGCTTCTATTTGCACACGTCTCATCGATGTAGCGATAATGCGCGTCCCTACACCGTATTTGGACAAGTTGTAAGCATGATCTTATGTTCAGGCTAACTCCGCGCTATGTTTCCCTCGGTTATTTAATTAATTTTCTTCTGCGTTTTTTGTTTTCAGGATATCATTTTTACGAAAGACTATCATGTCTTACTTTTCACGAGTTGGATACGTGAGTTATTCGATACCGTTTTTAGCTCGGCTTTACCACATTCGAAGTCGCAACACAAGATATATATATATATATATAGTGGGGGAATCGTGCTCCGCACGATGTGGCCCTCGCTGGTTCCATGTTTCTTTCAGCTTCATTCTTTTCAGCGCGCTGTTTGGTCGGCCTGTGCTGGGTTATGGGGTTTGGTTCCTTTATTGATGTGGTTGCAGTTGTGCTCTTGTGACAGTCAGTTGTTGGCGTTGATGTTTCATCTGTTGGATATAGTGCTCCTGCTTTGCCTGTGCCTTCTGGGCTCAGTTCTTGGATGGTGTATCGTGTTATATTGTCCTTCAGCAACCTTTTCGGCTTTAGTCCTCAACCTAGCAAGCTGCTTCTTCCTCTCATACACCACCTGAGCTCTCTCCTTAATCTTCTTCTCAAGTTCCTGCATCAAAGTAAATATCTTATGTATGAAAAAATATTTCTTTCATAAGTATGTTAATGGGTCTTACAACGGTGAAAAAGAAAAAGGTAATGAGCTCATCTAATGATGGATTTACACGTTAAAGCTTAGGCAACACACCCAACATACCACAACTTATATTAGACTTAGAAAATCATGGAAATTTGAGCATACCAACGGGGGATAGGGCAATACTTTCAAACATCAAAGACACAAGTTTAGTGCTGAAAATGAAATAAAGGTTTGTGTCCACTAAAGTATCTTGAAAAAACAATTGGAGAACGATGCGAATAAATCACAAGGTGTTATTTTGGTGTCCACTACAGTATCTTGAAACGCCAAACTGAGGAACAAGGTACGCAAGACCGAAATTACAACTTATCGAAATATAAGTTTGCATCTACCACGATTCCCACTTGAAAAGACTTGACTTCCTAGTTAAGAGATTGATATGACCAGGTTTTGGGAATCAAAGGGACATATAAAATAACTCTGATGCAACTAAAAATGACGCAGTGTACCATAACAGGAATTTCACGCACCTTGATTGTGTCATAATGGTTCCATCCAACCTCGGATAAATGCCAAGCAAACAATACTTGTGTCCAGGTTGCAACCTTAGTACCATGTTTCAGATAGGAAAAAATACACAAGGTTAAAGCAATGAGACAGAGGGGAAAAAAACCATAGAAAGCAGAAATTCAAAACATATACAGCAAACACACTTACTTCAGTGCATCCGGAATGACCATCCTCTTAATCTTGTCATATGGGGGTGGAATTCCCTCATAAACCATGAAATGAGCAAGGGCAGCAACTCCACGCTTCGTCTTGTGAGGAATCATTCTGCAAAAAATTATATCAGACAGAACAAAATAAACAAAATTAACAACAATAGAATGAATCATAGATACTCTTCTAACCAACATCATAGGAGGCTAACATTATGTTAATCAAGAATGTCAGAGAGATGCAAATTAAATGATTTAAATACGGGGAATAAAGAAAAGTGGAAAGCTAGACGAATTAGCAGTGTTCAAGTGCAGCGGACTTTAACTGTCATTTTAGAAACATGAAATTAACAGAGTAATTGATTGCATCATTGTTACTAAGGAGACAAAACCAAGTTATCCAACCAAAAACTCTCCATGTGTTTAAATATCAACCAGAAGCAACCATTACGAAGATGAAATAAAAAGGGGGAAAAAAGGAATCAAAATGCCTGCAACAAGAAATCCTAAAATCACATGATCAACAGCTCAAATCCCTCATCGTCAACAGAATGAGTATAAATCGTTCCTCGAGATGTAGAAAATACCAAATGCAGCAAAATGTACTTATACATTAAGTTAAGGACATATTTTAAGCACCGAAAGCACCAACTCTTTCAATTTCAAGTCTGCATTCAAAGAAAAAGCAGATAAACTCTACAAACAAGAATGTAAAGCAAGCAAAATGAGAATCTTGTTGTATGAGAAAAACAAAACTAATGCTCAGAAAACTAAAAGAGCTATAAGTATCAGTTCATTACCCACGGATGGTGCGCCAGAGGATTTTAGAAGGAGCCCTAAAGTGGATAGGTCAATGAGAAGGCTTAGTATTCTATGATACTTCATATTTTGCCGCACCAGTCCACCTGATAAGCAAATTTCCTCGCATCTGACAACCACAACTTTTTGCCCATTCAACAGTTCCTTAGCAAGAATAGATGACAACCTCCCTAAGTAATTGGTTTGTTGCTCCTTTTACCTTCTTCAATTTCAATTGCAAGGCCCGCCTAAAATCTCCTTGTTTCTTCAATTGAATCCCCCTTGAATAGCGTTAATTGGTTTCCCACTGCAATGAAATAAAAAATGAATCAGAAACAGAAACATATTCTTAATACAGGTCTCAAACCCAAAGAAAAGAGAAAACACAACCGTAGAACACTTACCGGAGTGCCGGAAAATAACCCAATGAACAACACATTAGATGTAAACACATGCATTAACTCTCATCAAACACTACAAATTCAAGAGAATACAGAGCATGGAGCGGCGTAACCGAACATCCAGATGAATACCTGACTATGAGACCTCCGGAGACAAATGGGTGAGTAAGAAAGAGCGCGAATTTATGCCAATCCTTTGCAAGAACCTGTGTGGGGAGAGGAAACCACAGAAACACATAAAAAATAACTGTACCCAAAAAATCGCAATGAAATGGAACAGAAAAAAGAGGGGAATGGGAAAAAAAAAACGGCTGACTTTCTGTGCCGCTGCGACGGAGAAGACGATCGGAGAAGAACTAAGAAGACCACAGCACCAACAGCTACAACAGCAGAAAATCGACAAAGCACGATAAATAATATAGTGGCAACCTCGAATGTCCGATAGCCTGACTACCCATAGTGGAAGCTCCACTGAAGAATGAAGCGGTGATGTCAAACGGTGAATGCTGCCACCATGCCACCTGGAATAACATGATGAGTTAAAAACCAGCTAAAACGATGTCGTTTTATGTTATAAGGGCGGAAAAAAAAAACCGTCATAAAAGGTGGACGACCAAGGATGCAAATTTAATTAACATACTAACATATATGATAATGTGTTCTTTTAATTAAAAAAAAAACATGTTGTTTTTATGTGGCTCCTCACTGTACACAAAACATATTCTCTAAAACATTTATGATAATGTGTTCTTTTAATTAAAAAAAAAAACATGTTGTTTTTATGTGGCTCCTCACTGTACACAAAACATATTCTCTAAAACATTTCATGTCAAGGCTACATCGAACATTGATGTCATTCAATAAGGTAGGACCTTTACAAATTTTGTAGATAGAGTAGTAAACCTGCCCAAACCACAGCCACTATTGTGTGCTAAAACCTAATCTCAAATCACAAATCACAAATGTGCATTTTTTTTTTTTTTTTTTTTTTTTTTGATGCAGATATGTTTCATTCTTTCAAATAAAATATAAAGGTGACACAAATGTTATAATATAATCGAGAATGATAAGTTTACGCATATATAAAAGATTCTTAAAGCGATCTGAATCATGGATTCCAGATAAAACAAAAATATAAAAACCCAAAAAACTAAACACTTATATGTCCGTGGGTTGTCAATTATGTGTATTTAAATGTAGTCCAAATGATGTAAACCTATCATTTTTGTTATATAATTGAAATCGATGATAACCATGAATAAGAAGCTGATAAATCACAATTTTCCATATCCATAAATACCCGATATTACAGGAAATTATTGGATACAACATGTGCAAGGTGCATATATATAACCTTATTTACACTTGAAAACGCTAGCAATTCCCCGTGGTTATTACTCACATTAGAAAATACACACGTTTTATAGTGTATATAAAACCCAAATGTATATAAAACAATGGAAAACACAAATGTGTATAATAAACATATCTACACCGTACGAATGCACTATCCAATAATATATCAATCGGGTAATGTTATTGACACTGCGCAACCACTCAGACACGAGTGACACAATTTCTTCTTCTTACACCGTTGATTATCATGTAAGACACACCGATTATTGAATAGACTCATGATAATCAAATGATATAAAAACATATCGTATAATAATGACGGATTCAGAAAAACTTCTCAGAAACACCGAAACAAATTCAAAGATTAAGTAGGAACATAAAGAGTGGTCTCAAGAGTACCATTACCCTTGTCAATGTTATACCCCAAGCAATAGTACATACGTACTACAACCACTACACCTATCCCATAACCATAACAAGATGAGGTAAAGAATCCCATCTTCTTTGGATTTCATGTGCTTTTTTGGCCCTTCACTTAGATATCTTATGGATAACAAATTTTCTTCAGCTTTTTATGTACATACCCTATTTATATATATATCTCTTTTAGCTAGCTCCTCTTCATGTTAATATACTTGTATAACATCTTCAAATATCTTTTCTTTCTTGTACTTTTCTTGTCTTTGGACATTTGTTTATTTACAAATTTTCTAACCAAGATCCTCCTCTTTTGTCCATTTTCATATATTGTCTAATAATGTGTCATTCCCAGAATCCATTTCCATGTTTACAGTGTCATCCTCACAGTTACATTCGAATGGTATCCATAAGTTTCTTCCCTTCTATATTCTTACTTTCATCAACATATATATATATATATATATATATATATATATATATATATATATATATATATATATATATAATGATAGGTTTAGAACATTTAATGTATTAAACAAATATCAATCAATAAACAACGTGTTTATATATTTAATATTTTTATGGACAAAATGTGGTTTAGATCATTTTATATATATTTCTATATATATGTACTAAAACAGAAAGAGGAAGGGATGATAAAAATTGAATCACCTTCTAACTACAAAACCTTTCTTGAGTTTGAGCATCATTATATTATAAATACACATGGTTTATTGGTTTCTGTGAAAATTACGGTTTACAATAAAAAAAAAAAAAAATATATATATATATATGACTTTTGAAACTTTATTATATTTGTGTAATTTTATTATTAAAACAGGTTCAGCATATGATAGAGAGGTGTTTGATGCTCCACATGAATCAAGATCAATGTGTCAAGGCACTTGATCAGCATGCACATATCCAACCCCTTGTAACGATCACAGGTATACATATATATATATATATATATATATATATATATATATATATATATATATATATATATATATATATATATATATATATATATATATATATAGATGTTTACATGCGCATTTTACCTCAATTAATTACTGTTTTTTTCTCAACATAGACTCATAGAGCTAATTGGTGTGCGTTGTCAACTAGGCAGACTAATCCGAAACCGGGGCAAAGTGCATATAATTTGACTTTTGCTCGTCTGAACAAAACATGCATCTTAGAGAGGATTCGAACATATAAATATGAAATGCTAAGAATACCACTTTGCTTGATCCTTTGATATTCGTAACACTTATAAATACAAAACGCTAAGAATACCACTTTTAACACCACTATCATATACATATGGTTAATTTTTGACTAATCCCTTGATATTCGTAACAATTTGACTAATCCCTTGATATTCGTAACACTTATAAATACAAAACGTTAAGAATTAATACCATTTTTAACACGACTATCATATACGTATGGTTAATTTTTGTGTTTCACTGATCAACGACGGTAGATGATGATTGTCGATTTACATAACCAATTAATTGGTGAGTTAATTTATTTGTCATGACACTAGGTACAAGGAATTAATTTGCCCTTTGTTTAGGGCACAAACCGTGTCAAGATATTTTAGAAAAATAATACTTATTATCACACATGTATTTTGGAAAATTATATGTGTATTAAAAGGACTGATTTTCAACTTATTATGGGTAATAGGACACTCCGAAATCTTATTTAGTTATAAGGGCATTCTAATTTTAAGAAGGAAACTTATTTAGTTATAAGGACATTCTAATTTCAAATGGATAAAGAGGAAGAAGAAAAAAAAGTTGGTTTTTTTTTTTAAAATTTTTTTTTATTTAATTCACCATATTTCTAAAGGTCATATATTTTTATCTAAAACTCGGATCATCATAATTTTTTCACTAAAATTCATATTTTTTCGTCTTCTTTAATCTAAAATCAAATTTGATATTTTTCCGAATAAATTTTTCATAAAATCATTTTTTTTCTTCATAAAAATCGACGTGACGTTTTGATCACCGTCGTGCATTGACCACCTACCCGGATGCATTGGTCACCGGGATCCATTAACCACCCTGATGCATTGACCGCCGCGATTCATTGGCTACCATGATGTATTGGCCGCCGCGATCCATTGACAACCTTGATCAGTGACATATCATTGTAGCGATTTATGCAATGACGTCTCATTGTAGCGATTTATGCAATGACTTCTTATTGTAGCGATCTATGCAGTGATGTCTTATTGTATCGAATTATGCACTGACGCGTTATTGTAACGATTTATGCAGTGACGTGTTATTGTAACAATTTATCCATACCTTTGGTTGTAAAAATATGCATTTAAACCAAAAAAAAAAAAAAAAAGAAATACAGTTATTTTTACAAAGTTATCGAAAATTTAAACCAACACTAATCAAATAAACCAACATCAATCAAATATTTAAAGATAACAAAGAAATAAAATTACTTTACAAAGTTATCAAATGTGTGTATCAAGTTGTATATGCGGTGACATCAATATCATTGCATCAGTTATCTAATTGTAAATACAGTCATCAATGTCCCTGCTTCAGACATCAATGTCACCGCATAAGTCATCAATGCCCCCGTGAATCGACATCAATGTCATTGCGTAAGTAGTCGATGTCCCCGCATCGTACATCAATGTCCACCGCATAAGTCGTCAATGTCCCCGCATCGACATCGATGTCACCGCATAAAACCTAACAACTGCATCAATCAACTCTGCTCTTGTTTTGCATTTCTCCAAATGTGGAGCTTTTAATATGGATAGAAGTATAAGTTTGGTGAAACTACAAAGACTCTTCACTATGACTTCTTGTAATGGCCACACGTTGTTTGTGCCCTCCGATAATTGGATTCATTGTGGAATCCTCAATTCTTTAACACGATCTTGAATCATTTGACGATCTTGTTTAGCTTAATGTCCCCGCATCATTCATCAATGTCATCGCATCGGACATCAATGTCCCCGCATCAAACATCAATGTCACCGCATAAGTCATCAATGTCCTCGTATCGGACATCAATGTCACCGCATAAGTCGTCATCAATGTCATCATCAATGCCCCGCATAAGTCATCAATGTTCCTGCATCAGACATCAATGTCACTGCATCAGACATCAAACCGTATCCTTTAGAATTTTGACGATCCGAGTTTTAGATCAAAATATATAACCTTTAGAAATATGTTGAATTTAAATATTAAAAAAAAAAAAAACAAACATCAGCGCATTTTTTTTCTTTTTTTTTCCTCCATCCGGCGCTTCCTCTTTTTTTTTTTTCTTCCTTCCTTCCTTTTTTTTCTTCTTCTTTATCCACTTGAAATTAGAATGTCCTTATAACTAAATAAGTTTCCTTCTTAAAATTAAAATGTCCTTAAAACTAAATAAGATTTCGGAGTGTCCTAAATGATTATTAATTCTCTAACGATGGCCTTATAACTAATATCCACTAATTTTTATTACATGTACCACAACAAAGTCTTGTTACGCCTTTTATTACATGTACCACAACAAAGAAATAACAAAGTATAACAAAGTCTTGTTATGCCTTGTTATGTTTTGCTGTATTTTGTTATGTCTAGTTATGATACATGTAATGAATATGTGTAGTGTGCATATTATTTCTAATATATTAATCATCTATTACGAAAAAAAAGTATATATACAGGGTAATTTGATTATAAAATTTAACTATAAAAATCTTAGTTAAGGAAAAAAGTACATATTTATCTCGTTTGATTTACTCCCCCTAAACCAAGCGTCAATTTAGATATTTCAATTGTCGCTTCCCAATGCTCTTCACCGGTCTTTCAAATGTTGCAGTCGACAATGTCTTGATAAATAATTATCGGTTGACCGGATCTGTTGCACATCAATCTCCTCATTCTTTTGCAAATCATGAGTAAAGAAGAACTTGGGTGAAATATGTTTTGTTCTATCCCCATTAATATAGCCCAATTCAATTGAGATATGCAAGATGCATTGTCTTCATATAGTGCAGTTAAATGATTTTCATTCTCATCTAGACAATGTCTCAATGAATAAATGGTAGAATTGATTGTCTCGATCGTAGTTGCATAACGTATATGTCATGTACTATTAACTTTGTTAGAAAAACCCAATGGGAAAAAAAACTAGACAAGGTAAATAGTTCATGACATATGCGTTTCTATGTGTTGCACTGACTGCCTCATTAAAAACCTTTAACTAAGAAAACCCTTTGGGAAAAACTTGGTTAAAGGGAAAAAGAGTACAATCATTGGTTTTAAGACCAAATCCACACAAAAGTTTTGAAGTTGTCGCTCTTCCTGACGACAACTATCTTTCAAATGTACGCATTCCATTATTATAAACACTTATTATCCAAAACCGATGTAGGAATAATCTTAGTGAACAAATCTATGAGATTGTCACTGTAGCGTACTTTTGCATATCACTCTCTTTTAGAGTTTATTGGATAGTCAAATGTAGGGGCTAATAAGTGTCATTCCCACTACTCACTTGTGCAACACATGCAACACAATTAACACCGTAATCACTAAATAATGGGGGAAGTAATATAATCGAAATTTGCATGCATATATTTTCACTATCATGCATCGTAATTCCTTTAAATTTATGACATTAACAATGCATTACTTACATATATTCCTTTCTCAATAGGAATCTTCTCAACTCGGTCATACTACATCAACATGAATGTTAATGACCTTAACCATTTGCATGTTGCGATTGTCATATTAATTTATTTTTGAAATCCACCAAGGATTTTCATATCAATATTAATGTCCAACGACCCATAAATATACCGTCATGACATAAAGTTACCGCCGATATATTAGTTAGCGGAACATTATATTATCTATAATGGGAGAATATATTTGATCATTAACAAACAAATATTTTCAATTCAAACTCAACCTCAATTGCTTATTTCATTTTTACCTAGTCGAGTGTTTATGACACTCGCCGATGACTTAGTAATGGATCCGTAGATATAATAATAACAATTAAAGAGGCAAATATGTCGTCGACGACTATTATATTTTATTATAAATTTCTCCCATAAAATTCATTGCTAATTTGATATTAGCATAAACCAATTCCTTATCAATGTATGGATTGGTTGTTCCGCAACCCCAATATTTAATCATCTCTGTCGCACGTGCAATTTTTTGTTTTGGGGTTTTCGTCTACAAGACGAATCTCTTTAAGAGATTTCATGAGTGATCGAATATCAATAATAAATTGATCATTCTTCCGCGGATTTTTTATCTTTAACACCGATCGGTCTTCTACGCTTCGGCGTAGAAATATCTTTAATCATACTTGTTGGTGCATTTATAAATAATCACTCATTTAATTTCAATATAGGAATCGGCATATTACTTGTTAAATACTACAAGTAAGATTATTTTCGCAGCTTCGCTTAAACCGATGCGTGGAAGATCATTTATCTTGTTAAAATTTCTCGGCATTCTTTTATTCTAACATGAGATTTTCTTTATCTCCCTAATGCCGAGAATCGATCTTCATCGAACATGTAGCACCGAGCTATACATTGATGCTCTTTTATTCGCTTCATGCGATTTACTATATCACTATGTGATTTTAGATTCTTCAAGAATCGTTCGAAAAAATTCACGTTATATTTAGAGAAATCACTAGAATGAGACAACGAACTTTTGGTTCGTTTCTCCCTCTTTCTCGGAAAATATTTGATATATGCAAAATGTGCATAAAATCTACCCTTCATGGGTTTGATATCAATGAATGATATGTGAACTCATAGTTCATTTATGTCGAAGTTTGTCACGAGATATAATTCATATTGGGTTTTCCTCCCTCATTCTCGGACAACATTTTCTCATAATTGATATGTCAAAAATTTGAAATAACCCGTGACGGATTCAACATTTTAATGTGAGATCCTCTTATGCGGGTATCAACAAACTTCTTTTATCTTTTTCGATTTGTGGAGAAATTTTGTCTCATATAGAGATATTATATCCGTTCTCACAATTATGAATACAATGTATCGAGTTATACCAATTTTCTTGAATCACCATCCCAATTCTAGTGGATTCTCACATAAAGAATGTTTATAACCACAATATTCGAATCACTATATGCATCTTAAATACTTAATTTTGTCGCATTCATTTCACGAATGATTGTGATGCATCACATGTAATATGATACATATATCATTGTTTTAAATGATGCGTAGTATCGATCACATTCTCTTCGTGGAATGGACATATCTCATTATTTTCAAACACATTATTTATACACATTTCATCGGGAAATAGTATATAAAGCAAATATTTCGATCTCGATATAACACCCATATTACTCAAAAAATCGAGAATTGAGAGAGCATAGTGCTTTATTTCAAACAATTTTGTTTCAATATAGCACTTGCATGTTGCATTACCATATGCATCTCTCATTAATACTTTTGAGAACTTGTTTCTCAATATAATGTGCGTGTCGCACTATCGATGAGGCAATTTAATTGCTCTCATGCTCCGACTCCATTTCTTCCTTAGAACGAAATGAGCAATTAATTTTTCAAAATATAACAATTGTCACATAATATAAATGAATTACAATGATTAATTATTTTAAATAGAAAATTACATTATGTATCAATTCAAGCAAATTAAATTGATATTGTAAATGCTAGTGGATCCGAGTGACATTTATCCAAATATTACAATTCATGAATCAATCATTATGAATAATTTCACTCACCAATAAAGCACTATAATATGTTGTCATATTCATTCTTATCACAACTAGACAACAAATTTTGAATATAATAACAATATAGAGCGAATGCGCCTTACAATCAAAGACCATATACATGGTATTCATTTTTAAAAAAAAACCGCAGGTTGAATATTTTTCTCGTTGTAATAAACATGTGTATAGATAATCACATTAATGATGATCACTATTTTTATTGTCAATAAAATCTTTTCATTAAATTAACAAATATGATTTTGTTTATTGAAATTATTGCAAATGTAGTTGCCAAAAATACAACGAATGCATTAATTACCGCAATGATCATGCAAATATTGTAAAGTTATGTTTAATATCAATCCAATTAACTAAATGATATGGAAATATCATGTGTTCATATCATATCAACTTTATAGTGAAAAATATATTGATAAATTATAAAGCGCCGTATAAAACATTCTCACGTCGTATCAATATAAAGATCATATATGCGCACCATGTAAGTGATTAACACAACTACGTACACAATCATGTAAAATATAATCTATTTAATTTTAACTATTTAAAATGACTTTAATTAATATGAATATGATTGCAAAAGTAATATACATGTTGATTAATCCAAATATCGATTGAGAATCATATATTATTATTGTGGTCAAATAACAAGATTTACTTACCAAAAATACATGATGATACAATTATTTTCCTTTTTCTTTTGAAGAAAACTAGTCACACGTATCAATTATACACAATCGATAAAAAAAATTCCAAAGCTACTATATATATCACAAAATACTTTAGCCGTATCAAAATAAACCCAAGACAAGAAACAATTTATTTATTAATAAACGATGCTTAAGTTTAAATGCATCGTATAAACAATTTCGTAAATCGCCACTAACTCCGACATGTGGCGTAATCTTCTAAAAGATTACTTTGTTTCTTGTCATGATTATTGTTTTAATCATATAAAACAATTTTATTAGGGATCGTATCAATAATGTCCTCCTCCACGACCATAACCAAATATTTCAAATATTTATAAATTGAGTCACGTTCTTTATAAAGTATGAACTCTTATAATTTGGTCGGAACTCATTATTTATTTTCATAATTCCACATCCAAAGGATTATTATTTTTCATTCATGATACGAAATCATAATCAATTTCATATACATCATAAATTACTTTGATTGATATTGTTCGCTTCAGATAGCATATCATCATGATGAAAATGATTTAATTATTTTCTCAATCGTGATCATGAAATCCCATGATATATTCAAGTAGATTTCTTATCTCTCGAATTTCGGATCACTCGTGGAACATGTCTTTCTATGGACATCGGGTCCTAATTTTTATTTATATGAATGACATGTTTGTACTTTTTTCTCTGTGAATTTCAAATTCACCTTCACCAATTTTTTTTTTTTTTTTTTTGGCACGTCTCGATATTATTTCATAACAACTATGCCATTTTTTAATCGTTTTTCCAACAAGGATTGTAATTAATTTCTCTTTAGAAAATTTGCATGTGAATTATTATTATTATTATTATTATTATTATTATTATTATTATTATTATTATTATTATTATTATTATTATTATTATTATTATTATTATTGCTTTTGCCTATTGTTGTTAAATGGAATAATTTCTAACAACTATGGTATATATGTATGTGCAGTGTGGAAAGAGCTATTGAAAGAGAATAAGGACTTCTTCAAAGCTTATTATCATAGAATCAATGCACAAATACCAGTTATAAGTAAGTCCCAAATATTTATTTTTTGAAGGTTAAGTCCCAAATTTTCAAGATTATATATAACAAATATGTTATATATATTACATATGATATTATTTGTGAATGTGATACTCCAATACTACATGCATATGTAAAACAATTTTTCTTTAAGATTTTTGAGATAGAACTCAGATTATTATTGATTTATTTAGTTAAAATTTAATCGTAAAAAAATTCATTTAATTCTTTTAAGTGTGTTTAAACGATGCCAAGTCGTTTTTCCTTAGGCACCCCTTCAAGTATTACGGAGCCCCCCGAAGATCCGGAAGAAGAAGAAGATCATGAAGACGAATGAAAAAACTTGCATGAATAAAAAAACGGATTAAGATATGGTAGTTGTAAATTAATAATATCCTTAGTAATTATTAATGATATATAAATAAAATGTTGTCGTTTAATTTTATGAGTGTCTTCCTCCGGTGATTATGTGCATAAGATCGTTATATTTGACGATTCTCTCTTATTACAATGGCGATCTTGTACGCACATGGCAACCCACCACGATGGTCTTTTGGTTCTTGAATCGTCTTGATTTCATGAACCGATCATCTCCAAATGCATTCACGGACCATTTTGTTCTAAACGTCTCAAATGAGGCTCGCGCACGTTTGTCACCGTGTCCCATGCAGCGGTCATATCAACATTCGCCGAACCATGCCAACTTTTGACACACGCATGTATGCACTCTCACAAGTCACAACGGCTACCGTTAATGTTAACCAAGATGAAAGACTTTGTTAGTCCAACTGTCCAAAGCGCTACAAACTGCTCCTTATACTTAGACAACCACATATCTTGCACATACGCGGATACCTTACGATTGACACTTTTCTCGAATTCCTCTACCGCGTCTGTAAGGTTTTTTTTTTTTTTTTTTTCTTTTTTCGATTTCACGAAACACAACCCTATTCCACACCTTCATGATAATATCACGCCCGGTTTGACCTGAGCTTTGACTGCTTTTTCAACGTGCCACCGACCTAGGAGATGTGTGGACTATTGAATTTTCATTGTTATTGCTTCCATAAGAGCCATCTCTCTATCTATCCCAATGGCTCTATGCATTGACCCGATAATTGCATAATTTCCATCGCAAAGTTTCCGGATAGCCCATTCATAAAACTCAATCTGTTGTTACCACAAGTAGGCCAATGCCATGTCGGTTAAAAGAAGTATAGAGATTAGACGAACATGCTTTATAAAGGAAATGTGAATTTTAGAAGCGTAGATTGAGCTATATAAGTATTTTTTTTTGGTTTTGATAAAGTCGATCTGCTTTATTCAATAAACTGTGATGCCAAGCATTTTATCAAGAATCTAAACTAGAAATAAAACAAAGACAAATCATTGTTCTTCTGGGCTCCAGACTAATCTAATGTTACGGGCTCGTTCTACCATTTGGCCTATAAAGATACTTGGCGGATGGCAGCAACTCTTCTCCCCAAATATCTGTTTATTGCGTCAAATCCAGATTCCATTAACGATCTCTCTCCAGATGTAATTGCATCTAGGGGCCTCCAAAGAAGTGCGGGTCGAATGCAACGAAAACATAATCCAGTCCCTCGTGGACTCAGCAACAAAAAATTCTTCGCTACAATATGATTTGACCATGCTCAAGCCGAATTCGATTAGTCACAAGATTAACAAGCCGAATACAAACATTTCAAATCTTGACTAATAATATTCACCAGGTTTTTCAAGAGTATTATTATATTACATTCAAAAAATATATATTTATTTGTATTCTCTGATGAGTCAAACTTAAGCGTTTTAAAACTTAACATTGTTTTCGAGTTGTTCAAGCTGAGTTTCATTTCATTTAAAAGTGCTCGAAATTTTCCCGACATAATCGAGCCAAACTTAAACATTATTGATATTTATTCGAGCTGATCTCGAGCAATCTTCTTCCCGCTCGAACATACTCAAACTAAGCTCAAAGTATAACTATTTTATATTGTTACTTTAACTCAATAAAACATACGTTTGATTTGACTCGGATCATTTAAGCATTTCCCTTCCATTTTACACAAATTAGTTGGTTATATCAAATGTTGTTGGAAGAACAGACGCTTCCTTGAAGAGGCCAATAAATTTTCTTTTTCTGCAATTCGGCTGCAATTCATTTCTAACAGTGGATCGCCTGTAATCTTCCTACGCTTTGTTTAGAATCTTGAGATTTTTTTCTGGGCACTTTTTCTTTGATCTTTCAGATAGCTCTTGAGCTTTAGTCTTGTTTTTCTGCAAATTGTACATGGAGTTAGGTACTTTGAGGTAAGAATTTTCACTTTATATTTCTTGCAACAACAATAACAAAAAAACAAAAAAAAAAAAAAAAATAGTATGAATTTTTGCTCTCCCTCCGTATTTATGCAAAGTTCTGCCGCCAAAATAATTGGCCCGGTTTTCTGTGGAGTTTCGCAACTGTTCAGATTGGATATAGCTTTATCTCTTGTTGATTATACATATTTTATCAAGTAACCTTAATTCTAGGCTGGTTATTTTCCAATTTAATTGTTCTTCTTCGTTTTCCAACAGTATTATAGATTACCGATTTTGATTCCTTCACGTATGTGTCATATAGATCCTGATTTCTGATTGCCAATGAACACTTAAGAGTGTTTTAGAATACATGTGTGTGTTTTTATATTGTAAATGCAAAACACGCGTTAAAGTACTCGTGTTTTAGCATTATAATTGGTTGTTTGAGGGATGACCCTATCAATTTCACTAGAGAGGATCCATACTTGTAATTTTGTGTTTTTACTTGCGTTTATATGCTATAATTATGGAGGGCTTCTTGTTTTGTTAACAATCTTTTATATCCCTTTATCCCATGTCTTCACTGTAATGAACTTGGGATTTACACTTGCATCATAAAGTTATAATTTTTATGCACTGAAGTTGTTTGACAGTTGGTTTCTGCAATTTTATGAAAGAATGTAACTAGAAAACATTAAGGATGGTTCATCTGATGTTTGTGGTTCCAATCCATTTGCTTCATGTGGAAATTTGTTATACACTTTTGGCCCTTTTTGTTTCACGAAACTTGTACTTCAATCCCCAATGTTTCATCTTTACACTTTAACCCCTCATCTATGAATTTTATTGCAATTATAGTCCAAAGTGTCACATGTCACACAACCAGCATAGAAAATATGGCATACCCAAAGATAAAGAAAATGTATGGATGATGAAACATTGGGGGTAGAAGTGCGGAAAACCGTGAAACAAAAGGGCAAAAAGTGTCTTTATCCCTTTGTTATAACGACTCTATTAACATGTTGTCCTAATCATTCTTGTAGATCAGTAATGACAGCTGATACAACTGATCCAAGTTACTGGTTGAACTGGAGATTCTTACTCTGTAGTATATGGATTTTATCAGCTATAATTGCAGCAGCAATATTGATTTGGAGATACGAAGGTTTTGGCTCTTTAAATTCCCGAAATATTGGTTGTCGTGAAGAAAACGTAGGTATAGTGTACAAGGATGAAGCTTGGAAGACATGTTCGAAAAGTATCCATCCCCTTTGGCTGCTTGCTTTCAGAGTAATTGCTTTCAGCATAATGTTAACGTTGTTGATCAGCGATATCGTTATCAAAAGTGCTAGGATCTTTTACTTCTATACAGAGTATGATAACATGCACTAGTTTCTGCTATTTCTGTATTGATTTAAGTTCCTGGGAGATTTTATTAAAGCTGAACATGGAGCTTTTTTCGACATTTTTGGGATGTTGCAGACTGATATGTTTTAGCAACAGCTTAATAATGGTTTCTTTGCTTTTGATGCTGACAGGTGGACGTTTACTTTGCTCACCTTGTACTTTGGGGTATGTAATACTTGTCTTTATTTCATAAAATATGTGTAAATCGGCTCATGTAGCAAGCCGCAAAGGGCAAACCTTTTTGTTTTGGTTTTGCTTTGATGTTTTCTGCAAGTAACTGTTGTTTATATTCATTGGGTTATGTAGTTAGCCTCTATATTCTCTATACACGGATGCCTCCATTTTCGTAATGAAGTGCAAGGAGCCGATTCTCTTGCTGCGGATGATGAGCGAGGCGCATATGTTGCTCCAACAATTGGAGAGTGTACAGACATCCCCGACTCCCCAAGAAACTTAAATTCAACTGCAGAAGAACCTCGTGCTCAAGAAACCGCGGATGTTTGGGGCTATGCCTTTCAGATTATTTTTCAGGCAAGCTTTTGCTGCAATATATATATATATATATATATATGTGTGTGTGTGTGTGTGTGTGTGTGTGTGTGTGTGTGTGTGTGTGTGTGTGTGAGTTTTGGATTCTTGTTCTTGAAGGGTTCGTCTTTGTTCTGTTTTTGCGTGTATTTTCTTCAACCTAATACACTTTGTTGATAATGTTAACTGTCATTTGAGAGTTTTTGCACATCTTCAATGCAAATCTAGATGTCCCAACAGATTAATCGAACTTCCTTATCTCAGATGGTACAAATTTTGAACAAGAAGCAACACTTGAAATAGTATTTTTATTTGAATTTTAAGTTCTTATAAAATCACGCTGAAATTGTCTTAATTTTTTATTTTTTATTTTTTGGAATTTGTAGACATGTGCAGGTGCTGTGCTGCTCACTGATTTGGTCTTCTGGTTCATTATCTACCCTTTTCTTACTAATAAAGATTACAAATTAGACTTGGTAAGTATGAAGCCCTCAAGTCTCTTTCCCTTTCTTTGATTCCGCTTTTATAGACGGTAATTCAGAAGAATATCAGGGTAGGACTTTATGAGTTCAAACATTAATGCCTACGTTGTCACCGTATTTTGTTTGATCCAACCCGTTATATGCCTTTGTGCCTACCAATTTAAGCTTTTGGAATAAACGGTCAAAGCCACCTTATCTTGTCCGTCACCGAGTTTGTAGAGGCCTTAGTCCAATTTATCAAAATGGGGACTTCAGAAAGAAAACAAACTGTTTTAAAGGATGTAACGCATGTTTAGACTAATAAATTCATTGGATCAGAATAAACTGGGGGCCCTAAATGGCCATTTTCGGGGGCCTTATAGACCTATAACCATGGACAGGTTTGTTTGTAGTGTTCACTTGTTTGAACCTATGTATTCGGCTTTGTGTCCCCAAAGTTAGACCACCTCGCTATATGTCTTCGTGTCATTTGTTGGTCGGATTCTTTGTGTTAGGCTCATACATGAAGGGTTATAAATTTCTCAACTCCTCAGTTTTTAAGCTTTTGGAAGAGACGATTATTCAACGATTTCTTGATAAAATAACCCGCGGTTTTTAACTGCAGTTGAATGTCAGTATGCACTCTGTCAATGCCATTCTGTTCCTTGGTGATGTGATTTTCAACAGCTTGGTAAACTACATTTTCTTAATGCAATTTAATTTGTTTTCTTTCCATTATTATGCTTTTACTAACATTAATCTTCATCGTTAAACAACAGCGTTTCCCTTTGTTCCGGGTTTCGTATTTTGTTCTCTGGACATGTATATTCGTCGTTTTCCAATGGATCATACATGCTTGTGTTTCAATATGGTACGTTAATCTTGCCCATAAACTCGGATCCTCTTCAGTGAATTTTGTGTTGTGATTCAGTGATTCTTACAGTGAACTGTTACAACGTTAAGACACCTGTGATTTAGACTCGATGAAGACGAATGCAAAGCACATGTTTTTAACGTTGTAATAATAACCCTTTTAAGAGATCATTGCACGGCATTCACTCGAGACAATCTATGTTGGTACCTCTAGCTATTGTTTTAAAGAAAAAAAAAAACAATTTTATAACTTCTCTTTGTTATTGAATTCACACAGGTGGCCTTATCCTTTTTTGGATTTGTCTTCTCCATATGCTCCTCTATGGTATGTGTACTTTTCAATTATATAGAACAATTGTTTGTGGTTTCTACATAAAGCATAAGCTTTTATAATCTCCTCTTGCAATTGCAATTTTAGTCTTATAAGTTGTCACATTATTAGTTTTAGTCCTATTTTTACTCTGATCACAACATTAGTCGGTTTTTTTTTCTTTTTTTTTTTTGCTCTTGTGTGGCCGGAACCTGCTGACATGGCAATAACATCTTTCCATTTCATCCCTCCTCCTCCAAAATGTGCTTACGTGGACAAGGAGTGATGAAATGGCAAGAACGTATTGCCATCTAAGCGATTTTGGCCGTATATCCTGCCATGTAAGCAGGTTCACAGGACCAAAATTGCAAAAAAAAAAAAAAAAGAAGCCAACTTACAGGACTAAAGTTCTGATCGGAGTAAAAACGGGACTAATACTAATAACGCGACAACTTACAGGGCTAAAATTGCGGTTTCGCCTTTTTAATGGAGATGAACATGAACTATCAAAGACAATATGCTCTAATACGTTCTTCAACATGGTATCCGAGTCAAATCCTTACTTTTCCCATGTTTATGCAGGCAAAGCATGAGGGGCTTGTTAGATTTTGTTACTTGTCCTTCATCGGGGTACTTATCGATGTTTATCCCACAATGTTAAGAGACGAACTTCCTCTGCTCATATGTCATTTGTGCCTACATTTTCAGTAGTTCTTTATACGTATACGAAACACAATCATCACATGTTAGGAAAAAGGAAACGATTCAAAATCATTTTCTTGTATCACTTTTTGTACCTCGAATCCTACGCTATGAGTCAAGTCAGAAAGACTTGTATTATAGGATGGAGAGGGAGTATATGAAATCAAGAAGTGATACAAGAAAAATGATCTTGAATCTAATGCGTATTCACCACCAGTATTTGCCTAACTTGTGATGATCGAGTTTCCTATACGCATATAGAATTGTTGAAAATAGAGTTCCGATAATAGCCTTTAAGAGAATGGGCCTAAACCTTCCAAGTGAGCTGATGAAGTTCATATCTTAATATGACGGGATAAACATGTACGATTGCCAAATTATACAGTTTTAACATGCCCCTCAAACTTGCTTGCTATCACAAACATGGTTAAAAACACGAGTTTTGCTTTGATATCGTGTTGAAAAGACAGGTCCAACAACTATATATATAGGGGTTGCACCCCACACGTTCTACCTCTGCACCCCAGCTCCCGGTGCACCATACCATCTTCACAGAATCAACATTGTGAAAGGGTCGATTCAAAATCAACTCTACGGGAAGTCGGTTTTCTTTTGCTCTAGAATCGGAGGTCGATTCTGGTGCAAATAAAAGCCCTATGACCTCAACTTTGAAACCTAGAGCATTGACATTTTTCAGGGGACTTTAATACATGCAGGTATGTGGCTGTTGGGCTGATTACTCTACCATCCTATGCTGCCTTTTTTGTTATAGTCAAGTTCAAGAAATATTGTTGGGCCAAAGCCCATCCAAAACGTGGGCCCATTTTGAGATAATAATAATACAACATTCTATTAGGTTCTTAATAATCTAGATAGATAAAATTGATACTATTGTCGCAAGATAAATGATTGCGTCACACGTTGTGTTACTATGTACTTATAAACTATTGATGATAATATGATAAATTGATTGATACGTGTCTCCTATTGATTGGTGGTGTATATATAATATGGAGTGTCTTATAAATGTCATAAAGAAATATTGGATCTGTATGCTTTCATTCCATTTTGTACATATTCTGAACATACAATATATACCTTTCATACACAAATATATATCTTTTTTCATTCATTACTTGTCTTTTCATACACTTTCATACTTTTTTCATGTCTTCAAACAAATTTTTTTTTTGTGTGTCATTTCATTTGTTTTATGAGTTCAAACCTGGTTGTCAATATTATCTGTCATCACATTTATACTGTGCAAGTGTTGATAGTCTTCTTTATACAGAATTCGGATCCTCTACTGTATTACAGGAAAATAAAATTGATGTATTTTTAATCTAATATCAAAAATCTTGCGGCCGTACTACCTGCTTGTTAGAGTGGCCCCTTTTTATTCTTTAACTCATCTAAATAACAGATGGAGACAAAAATAATTAGATGTAGTGGCTCAAATTTCAACCCCTTTTTTTTTTAACCCATCAACTCACCCCCCCCCCCCCCCCCCTCGTAAAGTAGATGATCCAATTTACCTCCTTGAAAATATGTCTCAAAGGAAAAGCCGTTACGGCAAACCTTTTGTAAAAGCAATCAATTTTATCTTAACCTTTTAATTAATGAAAATTGGTTGGCCACCAACATATTTTCGATGTGATTTAAGAACAGAGCCATTACGGTGGAAAGTTATTGTGTGGTGTCTCTACACGGTGTGGAGACACCGTATGGGACTATACAGACCATACAGTTTAATTATGTATTTAAACTGTGTGGTTCTGATCGTTTCACCCGTCACTTCACCTCAAATTACATCACCACACAATAACTTCCCCACTACGGCCACCCTTATAGACTAATATTTGAAGATATGTATTTAAGTGCATAAAATATTCATAAGAAAGTAATTCCATTTAGTATGTTTTGCACAAGGTGCAACGGTCTAGTGGTGAGCTAGACTATGTGCTGAGCTTGAGTTGGGTTGGGTTGAATTGGGTTGGGTTTTTACATAGTATAAGTCGGGTTGATTCAAGTAAAAACTAACCCAAACCCAAACTAAATGACTATATGGGTTGGTTTCGGGTTGGGTTTCAGGTTTTCATCTATAAAACATGCATCTATAATAAAAAAATTATGCTATAAAATCACACACATGCATATATCAAAATTCGAGTTCCATACCATATATTCATTACAATAATCCTTGAAGAAAACATTTTTAGGAAGAAAAAGGTTAAAAATTTTGATAATTAAGAGTCCAACAACATAACAAATGATGTGATTCCCGTTGAAGAAGACACATATTAAATTTATTTGGAGTATTTTATTTATTTTAGTTATATTTTATTATCCCACATTGGTTAGACAATCTTTTATTTTTGTTATTACTTTTATTTATAGTTATTTTGTCCACATCTTAAATTAAGCAATTTGTTTTGGAGTATGTAGCCTTTATATAAAGGCGTTTAGAGTCATTGTAATAATCGAGACAAAAATTTGAGATATATATTTTATTTGAAGTTTTTAAGTTTTTGGTGAGTTTTCTCGCGTTGGTTTTGGTGGATTCCAAACCGTTGTTTGGTGGATTCCAAACGAACTTATCAAGGTTCGAGCGAGACTTGTGGCGTTCGTATACTGAGGTTCTTAGATACGGGTTATCTAAGGGTTGAGGCCATACTACAAGGTTCTTAGTTACGAGTTAGTAGGGGTCGCGGTGCTCGTTTTATTGATGTCTTCAGTCAAATCCTCGGGCATTTAGATCTGATTCGGTCACGGATCACATCAGTTGGTATCAGAGCCAGTCGCTGACGGTATCCAAATATCCTTTTTTTTTCTATCCTTAATTCTTTGCATTTTTTCCGTTTCATTATAGAAAAAAAAATCAAATCAAATTCCCAGCCATATCTTTTCTGCGTTCTTCTTTCTTGCGTACCTGCATATTTGTTCAAAAAAAATAAAATTGTCCCTTCTTGCGTGTGTGTGTGTCAGTGTGTGTGCCTTTATTATCAAAGGAAAAAAAAAAAAACAAGCCTTTTCAGCTGACCCTAAACCCCACCACAAAAAAAAAAACAAAAATTTAGTGCCAGTTTTTTTTTTTTTTTTTTTTCCTCCTTCTTGTTGCGTGTTCTTCTTTAGAACAATTATATATAAAAAAATAAAAAAAAAGGAGGTTCAGTTTTTTTGGTGGCTGTGGTAATTATTGTTGTTGGGATTATTGATGAAGTTAGACCGTGAGTAATGTCAAAAGAAAGTCTTATGGATGTCTATTATCAGAATTTTGATGATATGATGAATCGGAATTTGGAGACAATAGAACAACGTTTTGATGATATGATGGATGAGATGAAGAATATGTTAAAGGGAGTAACTAAGCAATCTAACCGTGGTGGTAGAGATAACCGCAGTGGTAGAAGTAATCGTGGTGGTAGAGGTAACCGTGGTGGTACATATATGGTTAAGAAAACGTATAAAGAGCAGTTTTCTATTTTTTGCGGTCATTGTAAAGGAAGTGGTCATCACTATTATGATTGCCCTGATTTATTGCAAGAACTACGTAGAATCGACGAGGAAGCTCGTTTGAAACATGCATCAGCACGAGAAAATGACTTGGTTGAAGCGAAAAACGAAGAGATTGTTAACACTCGAGAAGAAGAGTTGAAAAACAATGAAGATAAGAGTGTGGCGGGGATACATGTTGCACAAGAATGTGATGTTGAGAAGAAGAATGATGTTGTTGGAGCAGAATTGGTGGAGGTAGTCCAAGAGTCGATCGTGGCAGGGTTGATCTCCGAGGCAAGGGGTGAAGTTGTACCTACTTCACCGACTACTTGCTTGAGTTTTATTGTGTCTTCTTTTCAGGTACATGATGATCATCTAGTTGAGGAGAAAACAAGGCTAACTGATATAGCCAATCCAGCCAATATATTGCCTATTGATGTTCTTGTCCCAGTTGACATTGATGGAAAACCGAAGCACACCTTCATTGATCCTTTTGCAGTTTATCCGGATTCTCATCCTTATGATTATGTTGCTGATCCAGAGAACTTTATTTGCAATGCGCACTCACAACATTACTACTCGTTGGTTTCATTGGCGATGTATGCATCAACAACTCGAAGACCTATTGATTTGAAGTGGTATGTCCGCCTTGTATTTGATCCGGGCATATCATTGGTGTTCATTGTTAGTTCGGCCTATTTTGTCCTTGTTGCTGCGTTATATGACATCCTTTTGATTCGAGGTCGAATCCTTTCGGAGCCGGAAGGGAATGATGTGATTCCCGTTGAAGAAGACACGTATTAAATTTATTTGGAGTATTTTATTTATTTTAGTTATATTTTATTATCCCACATTGGTTAGACAATCTTTTATTTTTGTTATTACTTTTATTTATAGTTATTTTGTTCCACATTGCTAAATTAGCAATTTGTTTTGGAGTATGTAGCCTATATAAAGGCATTTAGAGTCATTGTAATAATCAGACAAAAATTTGAGATATATATTTTATTTGAAGCTTTAAGCTTTGGTGAGTTTTCTCACGTTGGTTTTGGTGGATTCCAAACCGTTGTTTGGTGGATTCCAAACGGAACTTATCAAGGTTCTAAGCAGACCTTGTGGCATTCGTATACCAAGGTTCTTAGATACGGGTTATCTAAGGGTGAGGTCATACCAAGGTTCTTAGTTACGAGTTAGCTAGGGGTCGCGGTGCTCGTTTTATTGGTGCCTTCAGTCAAATCCTCGGGCATTTAGATCTGATTCGGTCACGGATCACATCAACAAACCAACAAAATATAGAGATAATAATTAAAACACCAATAGTCATGCATAAAGAAAACATACCACGGATATTTTTTTATGAACAAAGGTCAAAGAATCATATAGACAAAAACCGGAAATAAAGTGATAAAGACGAATATGATAACACCATTTATTTTGGACGAAATATATATATATATATATATATATATATATATATATATATATATATATATATATATATATATATATATATATATATATATATATATATATATATATATATATATATATATCTTTATATAAAGCTTGAGCAAAAGCTCAAGCAGTGTGCCGCGTCGACTGTTTTTGCATTTTTTTCCCGTTTGGGCTTTTCAATTGTTTAGCCCAGTAAGTAGAAAATTAGCCCAGTCAAAAAAATAAGCCTGATGTAGGTAGTAAAATAATAGTCTGCTGATGCAATTATACACAACCCTAGCCTCTGTCTCGCCTCATTGCGTATCTGAAGAAAGGCATTCTCTCCCTTCGATCCTCCATTTACTTTAGGTAGTAGTATAGGAAGGATATCTTTGTTAGGGTTTTCACATTCATTTGGAGATAAACGGCGGCTGCTATCTCTTCATTCTCGCGACAAAATCAGCTGGGTTTGATGCTTACCGGCGACGGGTCCCATTCTAGATGACGTTTTCCCGTCGTCGTAGAACTGGAGACGTCTGTGATGGTTCCGATTTGACAAAAAGGGCCCGACTTTACACCTTCTCGTGGATGATGCAGGATACTAGATGGATCGGCTTTCTATTTCGAATGGCAGGTACGGGTTTTGTACCCTTTCCTTTCTTTGTTGGTTTTTTTTTTGTAATGTTGATTTCTTTATATGGCAAGTGTACAGATTTTGATCGAACTCCAACGAACAAAGCTAAGGGATGTCTCTTTTATAGCCTTTTTTTAGACCCCGGCCATTTTCGACTTTATTTTATGTAGGATTTATTACTGATTTGTAGCTTGAGTTAAAGTTGTGGTTAAACTTGAACAGGAAGATGTTCAAACCGAAAAATCGTGCCTTTGTTGGAACAGACTCCGCCATGATATATGTAAGCTTCCATTAGCTGAATGTTGAAATAATCCGTTTCTTTATATTTGACATTGTTTTTCTGCTGTTAGAACCCAATTCAGATAGTTGCTGATGTTGTGATCAAAAGGTACCCAATTTTCTTATCCAGAAAGTTTGAAGCTTGAAGGTTTGTGTGGACGATTTTTGTACGTTAAATGTAGGCCTTGACAACATGTGATGCACTGATTCAAATTTTTCTCCTTCCTTGGTATTGTTTTCGCGGATGTGCTGAGAAGGTTTTTGTTCAGTACGACTCAAACAATGCTTTTTTCTGCTGTGTCAAAAGGTGGCATTTTCACCAGGTTTAACCGCGCAATAATGGTCATTATCTGTTCCTTGTTTTTCTTATCTACTATTTTGATCATGAGTTGGTTAGTCATGTTTGCTTCACTTTTTTGGTTATTTTCTCGACAGATGCAGATACTATTGCTATTTTATTGGAAGGATGGAAAAGGAAGGAAATGTTGCCAAGGCCAAGACTACCTTCGGTGAGATGGTGATTCGTGTCGGATGGAGCTCACAATACATGCCTGCATACGACGCGTTGTTGAACACTCTTGTGCGTGGCTCGTTGGGAGTTGGTTCTCCTTCACACAAAATGGCAGTTTCTGTATGTAATGCACACTTTTTTACCATTTTTTCTGTACTTGTGTGGAACAGAGTGACTCACGTGGTCTAATGGAAACTAATCCGTAGTTATTACCAACAGGCTACCTTGTTCTATACTGTTGGTTTTCTTTGATTTCTTGAAGTTACACATCTTTAGATGCAATAAAGAAACTTAAAAATGGTAGCTTTGGTGATTTATTCTTTTTGATAAGTAGGATTAGGCTCTTACTAGAAGAAGAAGAAAATAAAAACACATGCCTTCATCTTTCATCTAATAAAAAACAAAAACATTTCATGTTTGCTTTTCAATTCCTGCTTTCCAAGGTCAATAGTACATTGAAGCACTGACAAATACAGGTATGGAGTTCAACCCAACACCTTCGCTGTAATTTCCTTACTGAGTGCAATATGTCGAGAAAATAACCATACTGGAAAAGCAGCAAAATTCTTTGAAGGAATAAAAAATAAAATCCCTCCGGATGCGTATACTTTTGCTATTTTATTGGAAGGATGGAAAAGGAAGGAAATGTTGTCAAGGCCAAGACTACCTTCGGTGAGATGGTGATTCGTGTCGGATGGAGCTCACAGTACATGCCTGCATATGACGCGTTGTTGAACACTCTTGTGCGTGGCTCGTTGGCTGATGAAACAATAAAATTCTTGCAGGTGATGAAGGGAAAGAACTGCTTGGCAGGATTTAAATTCTTTTCAAATGCTATTAATATTCTCATTGACAAGAACGACGGCTCATGCTCTTTTGTTATGGGATATAATGGTGGGAAGTCGATTGGTCCCGAATCTGCATTTCTACAATTCAATGATTGGTCTACTTTGTGACAAATGCGATTTTGATAATGCTTTCAGACTTTTGATGACATGGTGTATCACGGAGCTTTTGCCGATTCAAATACATATAACATGATCTTTGAATGTTTAATCTTTCAGAAACAAGTAGCTAAAGCAAGGCAAGTTCTTTGCTGAGATGATCAAGAATGAGAACCCTCCTACATCCCATTGCAATGTTATTCAACGGAGATGAAATTATATGGTGGATTACCATATCAATCCTCTTGATGAAGCTCCAAATGCATTGCTTCTCGGGCTCGCAATATGGCTAGGGTGATGGAGTTGAAGAGGTATGCATACACGATGCTCGATAATCGGATTAAAATCTACAAATCAACAATGGAGAAACTTGAGCATGTTTTCTCTAAGGATGGTAAAACATCACGTGATACATATGATCATCTTGAAATAAAATGGAAAGCACTTTAGATTTGATTCCTGTTTAATCATCATTTTTTTTAGTTAGACAACAAGTGAACACTTGGTATTTGCCTATGAATGAATGTGCACAGTTGTGTGAGTTTTCCCAGTCGTCCAAATTTGAATGGTCCAAAATTGCCTATTACCACCAAATTCGTGTTGCTGTATAGACTTTGCCGGGGCAGTTTGTCGCCGTGCCTTGCACGGCCGGAACTCACTAGTATATATATATATTGGGTCGGGTTGGGTCAACCCAAATAAAAAATTAAATAAACCAAACAAATCCAAAATCTTTTCGGTTCGGGTCAAAACCCAATCCAAAAAAATTGGGTTTCAATTGTTTTGGGTTTCCAGATTGGTTCAGTTTGAGTTTTGAGTTGGATTGGGTTCATTGAGTTTTTTTCTCAGCCCTAGTCTATGACCCGACATGGTGCGTTTGTTAAAAATCTTTCATTTCAACGAAAAAAATAATAATAATATAGTATGTTTTAATATACCATAGTCACGTTTGTACGTTGTCCATTCTCCATGTGAAGAAAATTGCCTTGAAAATTGAAAACAGTATTAAAATAAATAGAGTTGAACATTGTTTTTTTGATCAAATAGAGTTGAGTATTGGGGCAACAAAATTGGAATTTCCCAATTAAAGTAAACATGGCAGGGGGAGTTTAAAGAATATATGTAACAATTATTATTAAAATGTAACCTTTTTATATTACTACTATTATTATATCTCCAGCAAATATAGGCTAGAGAATATATTCAGCTTTTCCAATGCGACAAAAATACTCCATAGGGGCTTGGGACTTCTGCAATGTGCAAATTTAGGCATTCCGATTTTCCATATTTCTTCAATTAAAAATGGTACACATGCATATATTAGTATAATCTATATCTATATAACCCTTAATATATCGGTAATTATACCTTCATTACGGATATTCGTCATACCTTTAATCAAAGACGAATCTAGAAATTTGTTTTGGAGGGATGACCGAAATTTAAAATTACATTTTTTTTTAAATCTAGAAATTAATTTTAAAGGGATTATCATAGCCTAAAACTGCATCTTTTAACGATAAAAAAATATTTGTTAACAACAAAATTATATTATTTTAATACTAAAAAAATTCACGAATTTCAGTGGGGTCGACCGTTGACCCCTTGATAAGGGTAGGTCTGCAGACAGTGGTGGACCTACATACAACCAAGGGAGGATAGTTGCCCCTTGATCCGAAATATACACTAAAATTTGTACGATGCATATATTTTGCCCCGCTTAAATTATTTATTTGCCTCTAAAAATTTTATTGCCCCTCTTACCCGAGATCTTGCGTCCGCCCCTGTCCGTGGAAAATACTTGTATGGTGTCTCCACACGTGTTGAGAAACCGTGTGGTTGATTATGAAGCACACGATTTCATTCTGTATTTAAACTAGTGATTATGATCGTTTTACCTGTTATTTCACCTTGAAATTCTCTCTCCACACAGGTATTTCCCATTACCTAGTATTAGGCTCCGTCCCTTCCTTCAACTACCTAGTATTTTTATTATGATATGATTAATATCAATAAATAAAATGTATACCCAATCAAGCATGATAAAGCATATTGTAACATATGGTGTGAATTAGTATATAATAAACCACATAGCTTGACTCAAGTGAAAATTGAGTTGAGAATATATCTATGGTTGTCACCGGGTGCGGATGCGTATTAGAGGGTGGGGTGGCAGTCGCCCCCTTGGTTTGGAGTAATATACTACTCCCTCCGTTTTTTTAATTGTCGGAGTGAGAATAATCACACAGATTAAGAAAGTGATTAATGTGTATGAAAATGATTGTAAAATAACACAATTACCCTTCATTCCGTGTGCATAGAAAAATGTGTTGAAATTTGGGCTATTAAAATGAAGGGTAAAGATGAAAAAAAATAATAAATGGTGCATTAGAAATGTAAAATGACTGATAAATATAAACAAAGCAAATTCTGAAAAATGGCAGTTAAAAAAAACAAAGGGAGTAATATATTTAAGATGTATTTTATTTTGCCCATTTAAATTTTATTTTCATCCCTATATTCCTTTTGTGACATTATATTGTCGAATATCTTAACAATTTTTTACTGATGATTACCAGTAATAATACATTTAAAAAAATATTATAATAAAAACAACTGTGAAGTCCACCATATTGTTGTATTGTAAAATTATTGTAAATCAAAATGAAAAAAAAGGGATAAGTGGTAATTCTTAGGTATAGAATGATGATAATTTCCTCTATTATCTTTATTATTCAAATAAAATGTGATTCTCGGACTGTAAATAAAAACTGGCTATCGTTTCGCCTCGCCTCGCCTCGTCCGGGGAGTGCGTCCGCCCCTGGTTGTCACTAGGGGTGGCATCGGGTCGGGACCCGACCCGTAAACCTCCTACCCGAAACCCGTCCCGACAAAATTCGGGATTCAATTTTTCTTCCCGAGCCGTACCCGACAAGCTTCGGGTCCTGACAATCGGGATACCCGAATATTCGGGATCCCGTTGGGTCGGGAATGAATGTCCCGAACATATGATGTTAAAAAATATTCACGTTAATATAAAAAAATGACAACAATTACTTGATCCAAACAATAGTTCAAAAGGTGGGGGCGGAGAAATGAGTTAACGGCGACAAAATTGACGGCCGGTGGAGGTGGGTGACTTTTGTGAGGAAGAACACTCTGGTATATTAGAAAGCAGAAAAGAGGTGCAGAGAAAGTGAGAAACTACAAAAGGAGAGAGTGTAATATGTTTATGTTTTAAGTATTTAGGGTTATGTGTATTCATATCGGGATGAAAAATGTGTATATATATATGTATATGTGTGTGTGTGTGTGTGTATATACATGTGTGTGTGTATATATATATATATATATATATATATATATATATATATATATATTCGGGTCAGGATCGGGAAGCCCGATGGGTTTGAGTTTTATACCCGATCCCGCATTTTTCGGGTTGGGAAAAATCTTGAAATTTCGGGATCGGGATTTTTCGGGACGGGACCGGGACGGGTCGGGATTATCAGGAAATTTGCCACCCCTAGTTGTCACATGTTTCATTCGCTTCTGATGCGTCATGTTGAAAGATTTATTGGCCAGACTTCACTTCAAAGTAAAAGTCAGATTCTGTAAACACAACCACACCGAACGCCAGATTAATCAATCTAGTTAATTTTGGATTTACCGAGAAGAAATAAAATAATCTTGTAAATGTACTACCTCCGTCCCAAAATGTAAGTCCTTTTAGCCTTTTTGTTTTGTCTCATAATGTAAGTCTATTTAAATAACCAATGAAGCATTAATTACATTTTTCTATTTTTACCCTTTATTTATTATCTATTCACCAACTTTTTACTACTCTACTATTATTCGTCAAAGGTTATTTTAGATTTTTCCATCAAAATTAATAACACATAATCAATATAACAAACTTTTTTAATCTGTGTGAAATACGCTAAAATCATTTATATTTTGGGACGGAGGTAGTATATGGTAATATTAATTGTGGGTTAATGCATGTGGAGGACATGTGTGATTTGATCTGTCATATGTAGGAGCATTTTAGAGATTCCTTGTAATATTTTTTTTCACAACACCCCACAAAGGATTTTGCAAAGCCAAAAATATATATATATATATCTTTTCACACCAATTTTTATCTTATCACACGAAATTTATTTTCAATTTCGTCCTTACTTTTTATATTTTACGCGCGTTCATTAATGTGACACATTATCCATACTGAAATATGGTCAGAATATACGTGTTGAGAGTCCACACTGGTTGATTCTGACCATCTTTTAGGTAGAATGTTTGAAGTTTTCCAAACTCATATATAATCGAAAGCATCATTCGACCAATATTAAGTCCGAATACTCTACACATTCGTACTAATTGGGTCATGATAATAACAACATTATAAGAAAGCACCACTATTGATTCTAACCGAATTTCGGACGAATATTAAAAGTTTTTTCCACTCAATTTTAGTCGAATATCTTTCGACGATTAGTATGAAAAACATTCAAAATTATGACTAGAATAAAATCGATATAATGATCGTATTCGAATTCCGAGTCATTTACGTGTGAATTGACCATATGCCGAATAATATATATTTTCGGACTCATTTACGGTAATATCGTAAATATCCAAATGAAGCCCACTCTCGGCTCTTGATAAATGTAAAACAACATTGGTGTTAAAAGATAGTTCCCAAAAAAATAACAAACCAAAAAAAAAATAGTCCTTCTTAAACTGAAATTTCAAAATATTACTATATTTTATTTGTGTAATAAAATAAAATATTACTAGTAGGTTGCTAAAATTAGTTGTACCCACTCATTTGCTTCCTCCCCAACTATAACTACTACCTAATATATGTCATCATATACATACTACTAAACTAACTTAATTATACATAGTCTTTTGGTTAAGCAAAATGCGTATTCAACAGTGTTAACATGCGTGATTAATTAATTTTTGATAAATCATCTTGAGTAATAATGGCTTAAATCACTAATATATTAGATGAATGACGCGTGTTGAAGACATCACAACTGATTTATTACACCAACATAATCCAGGCTTAAGTTTGACTAAATAGAACTTTAATGTAAACATTTGTCGTTTACAAAGAAAAACTCTGCCAATTAGTAATAATTCTCACATTAAACAGTTAAAACTCTGCAGAAACTGTATCATATCAAATCAATATGAAAATTTGTCAAAAGAAAATGTAGAAAACTATAAAAGATGGATTATATATATACAACCATTATATTATGGCAGTGAGCCTAATATATATATATATATACAACTTATTAATTAATATGTTTTTTTTAACTGAAACGGTAGCACAACACTGTAACACGTACCGTTTTGCACCATTTCTAAAGTAAACCGACTATATATTATTTTTTGTACGATATTTATATAATCGTTGCACCGTAAAATATCTGAATATAATTGATATGATAAAATAATTTAATATAATTTCATATATTATAATTATTTTATTGAGTGGACACAGACAAGTCGGGCACGTGAACTGTTTACTGCAAAAAAATAAAAATAAAAATTTGCTTTGCTTTTAAAGTAAAGTAAAAGACAAACTATTGTTCTTTATTTCTGATCAGTACCACACATCCTTTCAGAGTCATATCATAGACAATAAAGTAATAAAGCTTTTTGATTTCCAATGACCCCTTTTTGGTCTCTTTAAATATGTAATAATAATAAAAATAATAATAAATACGTAATAATTAATTTCAAAAAAAATGTAATAATTTAATTAATTTATCATAAATCTTATATAAATTTTCATGCTTTGTTGTGGTAGAATAAAATTTATCCAATACCCTTTTTTTCTTTTTAACATATGCACAATATTTATATTATTTGACACAAGGTATGATATAATTATAAACCAAATAATTACCTTTTCAAAAAGTGCCTTTTATAAAGTTGTTTTTGCATTGCATTGCGTCTTTTATACAGTTGTTTTTATACATACTTATTATCAAAGTGATATATATAAACAAATATTAATAGCCAACATGGCATCGGTGAGCAATAAATACTGCGGTAATTAACCCGGAGGTTACGAGTTTGAGTCCCATGAGAACAAAAAGCGTGTGTGCGTGTGTTTTTTTGTATCTAAAAAAAAAAAACAAATATTAATATGTTTTGAAATTTTGTTAAAAAACAATGACTGTAGTGTTATAAATCTTTGTTGATGGGAGTAGAAGTGTAAATGTATTCAAATTCAATGATATATAATAGTGTTTCTTTTCTAATATATAACGTAAAATGTTTAGTCGTATTTTTTAACGTATATAGTAGTGCTTATTTTTATATCAGAGGGGACAAAAGAACATTACTATATATTTTTTATTGTTAAATTTCTTTAGCATTATCGCCCACTCTAGCTCGGGATCCTGCGTCTGCCTCCGATTCCATAGCCACGAAAGTCGGTTCTAGATTTGGTACACATATAGAAAGAATGTTATATGAATAAATTGAGTGTGATGTAAATAATTGTCTAAATAATATACATGCATCACTAGCCATAATATTCGATGTATATTATGTGCAAAACTCGATGAACAATGTAGCCTTCCTGTTGAGGCTCAAATTTTTTTCCTCATAAACAGCTTCCTATAAGATTTTTAGGTACAGTTTCCACCTGTATCTATATTTAAATGCATTTTAAATATTGTCATAATTTTTATTTTTATATTATAATTATAATTTCTGACAGAACAAGAGTATAAAGGCTTTTTGGCATTATGTTTTGGATTTTTATGTGTGTTTGTATCTCTGCAGTATACATCTAAACAATAAACAGAACATTAAACATAATAGATTCAGATTGTGATGCTCATAATTCTTAAATAAAAGATGTTTAATTCCTTTTCTTTAAATTTTAAATTATATAGGATAACATAAACTGAGAAGAAGCAAAACAATCAGTTAGTCCGTGAAGAATGTGTGGGGATTAGTTACAAACTGCTCTTTTATTCTTTACCATAAACACTGAGAATCACACACCCCATTGTTTCTCGAGAAAAATTCTCTACTTTTTTTTGGTTATTCTGGTCCAATTGGCGGCCATATTGCTTATCTTTGACGCCAAGTTCTTTTCAAATTATGCAAAAAGACTGTAACTTTTTCATCTGGGATTCTGATTTTTTGGATTTTTGTGAACCCCTTTTCAGGAATATAGCTATATTGGGTGGCTGTTGTTATTTACAACTTTGTGGTGGGGTTCACTTTATTGGGGTTCTGATTCTTCTTGTTGTTGTGTTGGTTTGAAATTTGAAAGTTATTCTCAAAAGGGAATCTTGGAATAGAAAGGGAAAAAACTGGTTTCTTCATTTATGAGAGTTATTTTGGACAGTTTTCTTTAAACATGTGATTGTTTAAGGTGTTTTGAGAGTTTGAGGACCAAGTATGGAAAAAATGTGGGCTTTATCATGGAAAGTGGTGTTCCTGCTGTTAATGTTCATGGATTGTTCTTCTTCTGCTACTCTATCTCCAACTGGGGTTAATTATGAAGGTTAGTTTTTTCATTTTTATTTTTGTAATATTGTTCATAATTGTTAATATGTTATCTCTCTCCTGTAAGTGCTAGTTGGTGAGAATTTTCTGCTTTTTTCATGCCTCTTCATGATTAATCTTGCTTTTTTTTTTAAGATCTTGTTTGTTTGGTTATTACTATGAAGATGGTGTGAAAAAGACTTTTTGTCGTTGTCAAAATCTGATTTAGGTGGATATTTTTTTTTGGTTCTGCAGTTGTGGCATTAATGGCTATTAAAAATGCACTGAAAGATCCATATGATATTCTGAATAACTGGGACATGAATTCTGTGGATCCTTGTAGCTGGAGGATGATTACCTGCACTTCTGATGGATATGTTTCTGCCATGTAAGTATTATGGTGGTCCCACTATATCTATGAATTTGATTCAGTGATCTTAATGACATATTACAACATTAAAACACCTTAAAAGTTGATTCTAGAGCTTAAAATCGACTTTCCGACAGAGAAAAGCCGATTCTTGAAATTAAAATCGACTTTGAGAGAGTAAAAAGTTGATCCTTGGGCTTAAAACCGACTTTCTAAGTTGATTTCTTGAACTTAAAATTGAGTTTCCAAGTCGATTCTAGAGCTTAAAATCGACTTTCCGACAGTGAAAAGCCGATTCAAGAACTTAAAATTGACTTTGAGATAGTAAAAAGTCGATCCTTGAGCTTAAAACCGACTTTCTGAGTTGATTCTTGAACTTAAAATCGAGTTTCAAGTCGATTCTAGAGCTTGTAATCGATTTTCTGACAGTGAAAAGCCGATTCTAGAGCTTGAAATTGAACTTTCCGACAGTAAAAAGCCAATTCTAGAACTTAAAATTGACTTTGAGATAGTAAAAAGACTCGGTGCCATGGTAAAAACTCGAGGGTGCCATCAAAACACTTTACAGAGTATTGGAATGATCATTTTCAACATGGTGATTTATATTTAGTAATTTTTTTGCTTTTACTATAATGTGTTCTTTTGTTATTTAGAGGACTACCAAGTCAAAGCTTATCAGGAACCTTGTCACCTGCTATCCAAAATCTCCCCAACCTCGAATCTGTGTAAGTATATTCATCTTCAAAACCATACATTTTCTTTCGATTTAACGGATATCTCTGTTTAGGGTGGAATGCATCAGAATAAAATATCTCTACAACGTATAATTTGAAGTAGAAAATCTGTTTTGCATGCGCTACAAGTAGTGCAAAATTTGGAGATTTTGTATTCAGAATTTTATTCTGAGTCGTTTTTCTGTTCTTGAAATGTAGGTTGTTGCAAAACAATGCCATATATGGTTCAGTGCCTTATACACTTGGCATGCTTAAGAAGCTAAAAACACTTGATTTATCGAACAACCGATTCGACGGTGAAATACCGATTTCTTTAGGGGACCTGCAAAATTTGAGCTACTTGTAAGTCTATTGATTTCTAGTCCTTAGTTTCAGAATATATATTGACAAGTTTATTTGCAAAATTCGATTCTTTTTTACACCGCTTTGCTGTGTTTTTTGTTTTTTGGTTCAGACGGCTAAACAATAACAGCCTCACGGGGCAAATTCCTGATTCATTGTCCAAACTTGATGGACTCACCCTTGTGTAAGTTAATTCGCCTTTCGTTTATCTTTTATTTTCGGTGCCCACTTTACCCTTATTTATTACTAGACGCTAGTTTAAGAACTAGGATACGTTAACTGTATCCTAGGATTTTTGTCTTTTCATTGTTTAAATAAAAAAAAATTACGTACTTTCTGAATATTTGTGATTTTGATAACTGTTCTTGTAAATTGAGACCGAATTATGAGTTATGACTTTGGAGTATCGTCTTTTAAGTGATAAAAACAGTTCAGTGATTTTTGCATTTCTATCCCTAGTGTTTCATCTCGACATTTTTACCCCAAACTATTTATTTTTTTAACTTTTCGTCCATTTTTGCACGTGCCGAGCTTTAATTTGTTGGAGCATGTCATACTTTTAATGCTGGATGTTGCGAACACGTGGGATTTTGAACTGAAAATTTTAAATTAATTGTATAATGGAGGCATAAAAGTGTCCAGATAAAAAAAGCATTGGGGATAGTATTGCAAAAAGTGTGAAATGTAAGGGATCAAAAATGTCTTTTATCTCTTCTTCTATGAGCACTATTTTGATTTTTCGAGCTGATTTTGTTGCAGGGACCTTTCTTTTAATAATCTAAGTGGCTCCTTGCCTAACATATCCGCGAGAACGTTCAAGTGAGTCTGCATTCCTCTCTTTGGCCTACTTTATATATATATATATATATATATATATATATATATATATATATATATATATATATATACACACACACACAAGTTGCTGAGAAATCTGTAACATAATTGTTTATGGTGTACACAGAATTGTTGGGAACCCTTTGATCTGTAGACAGAGCCCTGGAAGCAATTGCTCTGTTGTATATCCTGAACCATTGTCGTTTCCTACAGACGGCATATTAGGTTGGTGTCGTAATAATTCTGTATTTTTGTTCGTGAAATCCGATGTTGAACTGTCATATTCGATGTTGGTAGTGTCGGATTACTGAAGGATACTACAATCGGCATTAGAATTGAATACAAAAGTGTTTTGTATTTTAGCCATAATTTTTTTGTTTGGGGTGCTCGTTTCGCGTGTTTGACCCCATTGCATATGGGGCAATGTTTAGTATTTTGACCATAGCTTTCTGTTCGGATGTTTGTTTCACGTGTTTGACTCCGTTGCATATGGCAGTGCTTAGTATTTTGACCGTAACTTTCTGCTCGGGTGTTCGTTTCACGTGTATGACCTCATTTTGGAAAGCTCTTTTCCTTATGAGAAAGCCCTTTTCGAAATGGGAGATTTCGACGTTGGCATAAAAAAGAAGCTTCCAGAACGTGGTCATATTTGTGAAACAAACACCCAAGCAAAAATGTTTACAGTCAAACACTGCCATATTCAATGATTCTTGAACTAAATCCAGCTCCTTTAGACGACGTGATCTTTATATTTTTCAGTTTTTTCATTCTCATGTTGCTGATAATTATTATTATTATTATTTTTTCAAATTTGTTTTAGATCAATCAAAAACACGAACAAGAAATCATCGTGTGGCTATAGCTATTGGTGCTAGCTCTGCAACCGCTGTTTTCATCATTATTGTAATTGCTTTGGTTGTTTGGAGACGATACCGACGCAATCAACAGATTTTCTTCGATGTTAATGGTCAGTTTAAATCCAACATCTTATTCCTTACTATAGGTTGCACTATGTGTGTGTGTGAGAATTTTTGGGATATAAACACTTTTGGTCCGTTTAATTTTACGAAATGTGCACTTTTATCCTTTATGTTTCACTTTTGCATTTTTACCCCTCATCTATACATTTCTTGTGGTACTTTCTTGAAAGGTGAAAAAAAGAGAGGATAAAAGACACTTTTAGTTCCTTTTAATTCACGTTTTTCACGCTTTTTATCTGAAATATTTCATTATTGACCCTTTTACCCTTCATGCATGCATTGTTTCTTACATTTTCAGTCCAAAGGGGCACGTGTCTAAAATCTAGCATTGAAGGTACGACATGATTCAACCATTAAAAAGTTGACATGTGACTAAAATGGGCTGTAATGGTAATTAAAATGCCTGAACTAGGGTTAAAGATTAGACATAGAGGATAGAATTGCAAAAATCGTGAAACAAAAGGACCGAAAATGTCAAGAATAAACATAGGATCTGTCAGCAGTTTCATTACGCAGCAGAATCCGATATGCATTCGTTAATAACTCTTTTACATTTCTTGTTTATTTTCAGATCAATATGATCCAGAAGTTTGTTTAGGCCATTTGAAAAGGCATACATTCAAAGAACTTAGAAATGCAACCGACCATTTTAGCCCTAAGAATATTTTGGGCCAAGGAGGGTTCGGTATCGTCTTCAAAGGCCGATTAACGGATGGAACCGTCATAGCTGTTAAAAGATTGAAGGCTTTTCATCTTCTTGGCGGTGAAACACAGTTCCGAACTGAAGTGGAGACGATAAGTTTGGCTGTACACCGGAATCTTCTCCGGCTTTCCGGTTTCTGTTCAATGGACAATGAACGGCTTCTCGTGTATCCATACATGTCGAATGGAAGCGTGGCTGACAGATTAAAAGGTTGGGATAAAAGACATTTTTGCCCCTTCCCTACACTTTGAGATAGAAATGCAAAATCTTGAGACTGAAAGGACCAAAAGTATCTTTATCTCAAGTATTTTATAATAGGGCAGAAGAACACTATGGCTGTTTTAATTATCATCATTCTAACATTTTAGTCCCTCAACTTTTATATTGATCATTTGTCATTGTCTTTCTTTTCCAGATCATGTAAATGGGATGCCTGTATTAGACTGGCAAAGGCGAAAAAGGATAGCATTAGGCACAGCAAGAGGACTCGTATACTTACACGAACAATGTGACCCGAAAATCATACACCGTGATGTCAAAGCCGCAAACATTTTACTAGACGAAGATTTCGAAGCGGTTGTTGGAGATTTCGGGTTGGCAAAGCTTTTAGATCATCGTGATTCGCACGTTACAACAGCTGTTCGTGGAACCGTAGGTCATATTGCACCGGAGTATTTGTCTACTGGACAATCTTCTGAAAAGACGGATGTTTTTGGTTACGGGATCTTGCTTCTTGAGCTGATTACGGGACAGAAGGCATTGGATTTCGGGAGAGGATCGAAGCAGAAAGGCATCATGCTTGATCGGGTAGGTTTGATTAGCTTTTACTCGATTACTATTTATTGAAGCTCGAGTTAGACTCGGTTTATCATTAGAGTAGCTTGATTCGAGCTCGAACTCGAACTCAAAAACTCAAACTCAAAATACAGAATTGAGTCAAACTTTATGAGTCGAGTATGAGTAGCTCACGAGTAGTTCGGTTCACTTACGGTCCTAGTTTGGACCTTTTAAGGCACCATAGGTCCATAACTAACGGACTGTGACACCACACTTATTCCACTCCATGTTGGATATCGACTTTCAAAACTATGATACACACAGGCACATACACACATTCATATATATATATATATATATATATATACATACATACATAGTTACATACATATACATATAATCGACCTTTAAAATTAAAAGAACTACTCTCGTGTCTTATTTTTTGCAGGTGAAAAGTGTTCATCAAGAAGGGAAGTTAGACCTAATGGTGGACAAAGACCTAAGAAACAATTTTGACAGAGTGGAGATAGAAGAAATGGTGCAGATCGCGTTTATATGCACGCAGTGTAACCCGTCACAGCGTCCCAAGATGTCGGAAGTTTTAAGGATGTTAGAAGGCGATGGTTTAGCAGAAAGATGGGAGGCGGCTTCACAGAGAGCTTTTGAAACACCGAGATACCAACCGTTTGAGAACCTTCCGCCTCGGTACTTCGATTTCATCGAAGAATCTTCGCTTGTTGTTGAAGCAATGGAGCTTTCAGGTCCTAGATGACATTTTTCTTATCTTTTTTTTTTTTTTTTTTTTTTTTTTTTTTTTGGGGGTGTGATTTTCCACTTTATTAATCTTTGTACAAAGTAAGGAAAAAAAAAGAATCTGCAGATTATGTTTGTGACTTGTAATAGTAGATAGTAGTATTAGTAGCACCACACAATATCTACTGTGGCATAGGGCATAGGGTGTGAGGTTCGATTTTTTAGAGCTCGAATGTGGAAATTCGAACTTCATGCAGTTGAACCTCATTCAGTGTGACATTCGAGCTCTGGAAAATCGAATCTCATGCAGATGAATCTCGTCGTGGTGTCCCGAGAGTAGACTAGGTGTGGTGTCGGTAAAGATGCCTTTGTTGTATGTATATGCCTTAGCATTTAGTTCATTGTTTTAGGTGAACTTTATCTATTAATGAAAAGTGGTAGAAATGATGCACTTTTATTTTACTCAAGTGACTGCGTATCCGACACAGTTACGCATCGGATACTTGGATTTGAAAGTGCATACCTGTAACTCGAATATGTAAAACGAAGAACCTTTGCTAGAAATTGAGAAGGCGTCAAGAAACTAATGATGAACTACTAAAAAGGACGAGGAAAAACACTACAAAATGCTTTAATTTATTATTTTTGATGTCTACAATTTGATCCTTGTAGTTTTATTATATATAAATTTACCTCATACACTATGCGTATATCATATCCATATCCGTATCCTGTATTTCTCAAAATCCATGCACCTACATATTTTGTATCCATGTATCTGTACTCGTACTGCCTATTTTTAATGTTGTATATACGAAACTCAATGTAAGGGTCACTACACCAAATTCAACGTAGACGATCCTCCCTCCGTAGTCCGTACTAGATATCACCTCGGGCAACGGCGGACGCAAGATCCTGAGTAAGGAGAGCAATAACATGGCATGTATAATTTTTAAGGGGGAAGTAATGGTGGTTTTCGGACTAAGAGTGGGCAGTTGCCCATTTTGGTTATATGTAGGTCCGCCTATGGCCTCTCGGGTGCATAGGACTTTGACAAAAACATTAGAAAATGAATGCCCAATTTCATGGATTGTGCAATGAGTCATTAAGTTCCATGGTGTTTTCATCAATAAAAGGAGGATTTGTAGGGTATGGAAGCTTCTCATCCTTTTTCACAAGCATTTGTAGGACATTAGCCATTGATGGCCTCAATAATGGCTGTTCTTGAGTACACAAAAGACCTATATGTACCACTCTTTCTACCTCCTCACCATCATTGACATTGTTGTTGCTAGGACTAGGAGGGTATTTCTGTAACATTAGGTTAGGGTCAAATAGGTCATTTACCGTCCGATGCACAAAATGTTCCCACACCTGTCACATTATAATAAGTAAACAAGTGAGCATTTCATCAGTCAAATTGACGTATTTAATGACACCACAAAATTTTTTACCACTGTGAAATCATAATGAAAATCGACTATTCACCTATCGATTGGGTGAAAGTCGATTCTACAACTGATAATCGACTTTCCAAACTATCGATTGTTTTTTATATGATGCCACATGAAAAACATCGTGGCGCCAATAAAGACGCCCCATTTAGATTTAAGGGATTATCATGCTTTTGGTCTCTTTTTGTTTCACAAAAATTTCACTTATATCCCTGATGTATCATTTTTGCACTTAAATCTTTCATCTATGAATATTTTCAAGGCACTCTTATTGGCACAATAGTGAATCTACCGTGTTACCACACTTCAGGAAAAAATCGACTTTCCAGAGGTCACATGTCACAGTGGTGCCCTGAAGTAGATTCAACGTGGCGTCAACAACAACAACCATTTTCCCAACATATTAAGCCCAAATTGTCACGTGTTAAGTTTCTGTTGGTTCTAGGTTTTCGTAGCTTCTATACTGGTTGATTGACACGTGGCAAGTTGGACTAAAATTATAAAAACACAAACCAAAGATGAGGGGTTAAAGTGTAAAAATGAAACATTGGAGATAGAAAGTGAAAAAATCATGAAACAAATGGGATCAAAAGCGTCATTATCCCGATATTTAATGATATCAACAAGAAAATAAGGATTGCATGAAATGAAAAGTTTAGAGAGCATACAATTGTGATCAAATTATCTGTGTATTCAGTGGTATTGCTCCTATTGTTTTGTCTTCCTGTAACAATCTCCAAAATAAGCACTCCAAAGCTGTACACATCTGCTTTATCACTTAACTGACCATGTGCTAGGTATTCAGGAGCCATGTATCCTCTGCAATTTCAAAAAACACTCGTATTTTATCGTTGAAATCACCAATTGGAGGATCCTGATTCATGTCCCGTGTGTGCTTAGTCGGAAAAAAAAACGTTTCGTTCATATTGGATCAAAGCATAAGACTGTGTTTTGCTTACAGTGTTCCAGCAATGGCAGTACTTAAGTGAGTCTCATCTCCTTGGAGAGACCTTGCCAATCCAAAATCTGCTATTTTCGGGCGAAACCGGGAATCTAGCAGGATATTACTTGACTTTATATCTCTATGTATGATCTTAATCTTTGTGTTTCCATGGAGGTAGACTAATCCCTCAGCTGTCCCTGTGATTATTTGATATCTTTTCCCCCAATTGAGTGTCTTGCCTTTATTTGGATCTGCAAGATTCAAACTTTAGCCCTTTAATAGAATCAATAGAGAATTTTTAGTAGACTCTGTCCACGGACCACCGGTGCAACCCAAGTTGTTCTAGGCACACGAAATTCTCGTATGCAAAGTCTTCATTCCACTATGTACACCATTGATGGGTGACGTGTGTGTGAAAAGACGAAACATGTTCTGTCCTTTTATACACACGTCACCTATCTGACGATCCGGTGCAAATGTGCAATAGAGTATGCAGGCACTTGTACTTACCAAAAATAAAGTGGTCAAGGCTCTTGTTAGGCAAGAACTCATATACAAGAATGCTTTCAGAATCTGAGCAGCTGCACCCTAATAACCTGACCAAATTCTTGTTCTCTAAGCCACTAATGATATTGACTTCATTGTAGAAATCTGCTGTTTTATGCTTGTTAATGTAAAGCCTCTTTACAGCAATCTCTCTCCCATCTGGCAAAACACCCTGAAAAGTGAAAACGCATTTTTTTCTATCCGTTACGGAAAACTCGTTTCACGATTCATATATAAACTAGATTTCAACATTATATTCATTAGGATATTCTGTACCTTGTAGACAGTTCCATATCCACCTTGTCCAAGCTTATTGGCTTCATCAAATGAACCAGTGGCTTTTTCAAGTGTTGAGTATTTGAAGTTTAAGCTACTATTTTGAAGGGTCTCCACCAATTTCTCCATGTCTTTTGACCCTTAATTAATCAAAGAAAAACAAATATCAAGACAAATACTTTCAGGTGTCTTTTATTACATAAAGATGCTCAAAGAACATATTCTGTGGAAATATTTTTGGATGCCACAAGATTAAGAACACGATATGAAAATGACCTACCTGTACGTTTCTTCTGAATTCTTCTCTTCTTTAAGAAGTAGAATACAATGATTCCTACAGCAACTAAAAGAATAGATGAACTCACTGCAGCAGTAGTAGCAATAATTACTATGGATCCTGCAAACAACAGCATCAGTGTAGATAGAAGTTATGAGTACACCAAACGAATTTGCACGAGAAAGAAAAAAAACGAACACTTACTATGAACACCACATCTACCCCTGAAAATCGATTATTTCTTGAAAGTCGATTATATGGTCTACATTAAACTTTTCAAAAAGTCTAATATGCATGATCGCCTTTTTGAAAGTCGATTTCAGCACGTAGTGCCAGATAAATTTGGTGTTACACAATAAGTTGGTTGTGGCGTCTTTAAAGGGCTCGTTTAAAATCAATCACCTTTGGAGCTTTCGGTTCTTGGCATTGTATTAAGAAAATCGATATCTGAATATCTCATGTAACAGCCTGTGTTTAAAGCTCTTCCTTCCGAAAAAGGAAAGCATCCCAACACGGATTCCGCCGCATTCTTCAAACACTTTCTACAAGAATCACCACTCAATGTCTTCCAACACTCGGCCAACACATAAGCTTTCTGATCATCATCATTACTCCCAGTCCCAGGCACCTTAATTTCAGCACGTGCATAGCCATCACTATTCTTCTTTGAAGCCTCTAAACCAGCTTTCATCACAGCCTGCCTAGCTGTTTCCTGAAACACAGAATCCTTCATTGTGGCATTTCCACAAACAACTTTGTCTAATGTTCCCATATACTCCTGAAAAAAGTCATAATCCTCAACTCTCATAAAACAACCATCAAGAAATATTCTTCCACCATTATAAGGAAAACATTGAGGAACAACAGTACGTTCTTCAGCATAACATAATACACAATCAGGAGCAGAAAGATCACCATAACATTGAGCTAAAGCATAAATTGTATCAAGCCCAGAACCTGTAATTGCTATTCCAAAACCTTTAGTCCTCATCTGATCACTTATGTCTTCCATCATACCAATGAAATTAGGTACAAAATATGTTGTATTGTGCTGAAGCTGATTGCCACAAGTAAGATCAACGATCTGGGCTCTTGGATTACCTAATGAAACTTCTAGTAATTCAAGAATCAGGATGAAAAAGAAACAGAGCATGGTTCCAATTCGGTGAACAAGTTCTGTTACTTCAATTAATGTAGATTGTGAATGTTAAGGCCTGAAAGAATAGTAAAGTTTAAACCTTTATATTTCTTGATCATGGAATTTTTAGGAGCTAAAAAGTGATGAAAGCTGGTTGCATGGATGCAACACAAAAGTTGAAGTGAAGAATATCTGCATGGTTTTGGATTTTGACTTCTAACCGAAAAGTGACAATTTTGCTTTCAATAAAAGAGACATCCTATACACACAGGGAGGGGGCAGAAAATGTGCTCATATGTGGTGTTTTTCAAATAGGAAAATTTTTGTTACATAATTAAGATTGCTACGATAAATTGTCACAACATATTTTTTTTTCACGATTAATTATGTAACAGAGCTTAATCGGTTTCACTTAATTGTCACTTCCTCAAGGCTTAATGGTGGGGCACTCGAGGTCTAATGAAATTGTTAAATTTGTGTATCATTAGAGGTGACATATAGGCATTCAACATTTTGAAAATCGAACATCGTGTAGAAAATGTGACTTTCGAATAGATGAACCACACTATTGTGCCCCAAAATTATGTTTGAGGCGATGTCATTAAAAACTCTAAAAATCTATTTTTGAAACGGTTTAATAAAGAGTTTCATATGCGTAACCAATCAAACACGACATGTAACATCAAATATACTACAAACAAACCTATAAAAAAAACTAAAATATCGTATTTTGATTGATTCCAAATGAAACTTTTTAATAAGAAAAAACTATAAAATATCTCCAAGACTCCGACCAGAGAGTTTAGTCATGGTTCAACAATGATTTAGGGGTACATTAAGGCCTTGTTTGGTTTCGGATGGGGTTGGATCCAACATAATATTTTATTCACTCCACTATATTATTTATCATTAATTTATTAATTTTATTATTTTACTATAAATTTTCTCATCAATCATTCAACATCAATAAATAAAATAATATTAATCATTTCACTTTATTCACTCATTACACTATTTAACCATTATTTTTTCAGTATAATATTTCATTAAAATTTATCTCACCAATCATTTGTTCAACTACACAAATTTCAACATAACATTTCAACTTTATAATCATTATTTCAATATATTTTATTTCACTTTCTCTTTTTGAATTTATTCAACCCAATCCAACCAGAAACCAAACAGGGCCTTAGGGTGTCACCGAACTGAGTTGGTTTGATACTCTTTAGGGCACAAACACAACTCGATTAACAAACTTTAGGCTCAAAACATAGTTCAAGTTCGATCGAGCCATTAAAAAGCAAGATCGAAATCGGCTCGATAAATAATCGATATAACTCGACTCGGCTCGTAAATATGATTATTTTCTTAGAATGCATTTATTTTCTTTTAAAATATGAAAGGTCGAGCTCGACTCGTCTATTACTCGACTCAAATAATAATTTATGCATTATAAAAAATAGCATTTAAATAAAATTAATTAAATAATTTTTAATCAAGCTAAATTAGGTCGAGCTATTCGATTACTATAGTCTAAAACTCGATATCAGCTCGGTTGATTATTCGAGATAGCTCGACTCAAACTCGAATTTGAAAAAAACCGAATTGAATCAAAATCTTTTACGACAAGTACCTCATAAAATGTTGTAGTCCGATTCATTTACGGTTCTAGTTAATTAAGGTAGTACATCATTTGAGACTCTAGTGTAGAAATCTCCCGCCACTAAAAATCCCTTACCTCCTATTTCGTTAATTCACGGACATCCATTGATTTTAAAACGGTTTTTTTTTTTTTTTAAACCAAAGAAAACAAATAACTAACTTTTTTCCATTTCTATTTAAATCACAATTTCTCAAATTGACAGTCCCTTCTTCATATCATCCTCTCCGGAAGCCAATTTCCTGAAAAATTCAACAAAAATGGCTTCCGTGAAAAACATCTCTTTCTCTCTCCTCATCCTCTTCCTCGCCGTGGCATCCGTCTCCGTCGACGCCAAACGTAAAAACCTCGCCGGAATCAACCCCTTCTGCAAACCCGCCACCAACCTCCAGCTCTGCAACCAGATGGTGAAGAACGCTACCACCCTCCACGAAGCTGCCAACAACGCCATGAACTTCGCCGTAGCCATCGCGAGACGGATCCAAGGCCTCGTCCCCGTCGTCGTCCAGACCGTCTCCGCCGACAATCTACCGAAAGAGGTAGCCGACGATCTCATAAAAACCTGTTCCGAAGCTTTCGAAGGGTCGTTAGAGGATCTATTGAAAGCGTTGGAGTATTACAACAGCGGCGATATGAACAGCGCCGATACCAGCTTGAGCTCCGCCGTAAGGACGGAGTGTACCGACGCTTTAAAACAAGAAGGTGAAAGCGTACCAAATTTAACGAAACTTGATTCTCAGTTTTATAGAGTCGTTGATAACGCTTTGGCGGTTGCGTTTCAACGATATGCTAATGAAATGTGGGGTGGAGTACACGAAATTTTACCTTTATAATTATTTTCACATAAATTAAATATTTCTGTTAACTTTTATTTTTAAAAAAAAAATAATTTCCCAATTAAATTACATCACAGAAATTCAAATATGATGGGAGAAGGCTCTATGAATGTAATGATGAAATAATGTATTGTTTTTTATACAGAATTTGTGTTAATGCAATGCTTTTAAGTACTTGGCTCAGCTTGTTTTGGGTTGGAGTTTTTTTTTGGAGTTTTTTTGAGGTTGTTTTAGATAAAATCATAGATTATGAAATGATTAAAAAAATAATATAATAAATAAAAGGGGCCAGGAAGCGTAAGGACAAAATAAGATTTGAAATGACGCGTTGAGAAGTAGATTATAAGTAAAATGATTTTTTCTTCTCAACCACTATCTTTTTTTCTTGTCCTTTTTCCTCATTTTAGATCAAAAACTGTCCTCCACAACCTTTAACCTTAAATTAATGGTAAAAAAGGTTATAAAGTGAAATGATGAGAGATAATTTAATATATTTTTATTTATAGTTGAAGAAATGATTTGTAAGAGAATTGTAAGATATGACGGATGAAGTGATATAAAAAAACTCAAAAAAAAAAAAAACTCTAACGAAAACAAACGGAGGCTTAATGGTGTGGAATAGTTTTTCATTTATATAATAATGTTCTTAAAATCTAATTGTGATAGAGAATTCAAAATGATTTTATGAATAGTTCTATTTTTTTTTTATCAATATGAAGGGAAAAAACCTAGAGCATGCTATGTTTACAATTAATGCATTATTTTGATCGAATAGGATCGTAAAATGATAATTATTCAATGCAATTTACTTTAGATGTTTGGATGTTAAAAAACTTTTCAAAATGTGTCAATGTGTATATTTTGATCGATACTGTTAAATTAAAATTTGGTCCGTAAAACTTTTACATGTGCAACAAGTAGTAAAAATATTTTTAGAAGTTATATACTTTAATGAGAATCACATGCGTGGGGTAGACCCGGTGTAGACAAAAGAGGGTTAGTGTCCCTATTGAGATATGAAAATAGATTTATTATTGTTGGTAGAAAAAAAGGGGAAATTTTTAGGTAATGTGCACTACGTATGTACATATTACGGCACAATCAGAGTTAAATGATCAGATTGCAGAATTGTTTCCCTAAAAAAACCTATGAATGTCTTTACGTACATTGACAAAAAAAAAGAAAAAAAAAGAATAAGATTCTAACAGAAACAATATGAAATATATCATTATATGAAATGGTTTTTGTTAAAAATGACATTTTATCAGTAAAAATGAAAATGAGAGTGAATTTGAAAATGAATTACGTTGGTTTTCAGCACAAAACCAACGTAAGTCACTTTCATTTTCACTTTTACGGATGAAATGTTATTTTTAATAAAAATATTTTCTTATAGTCCTTAAATCATGACATTTTTTTAAATGTATCATAATTGACAATTAACTATAAAAAAACGAGGGAAATTTGTAGGTAACACATGCATATTGTGCGAATAATCTTATTGAAACATGAATGCGGATTGTGGGAATATTCTTATCGAATCTATTTTCAGACACTACGATGACATTCGATGTCTGAAATCTCAAAATGTAAATGCAACATGATTTGATATATGTTGAAAATTGACCGATGTATAATACTACCTCCAGTCCAAAATATAAATTATCCTAGAATTTTCACATTGATTAAGAAAGTATTTAAATATAAATAATGTATGGATAAAAGGCCTAATACACCCATTGACTATAATAAATGCAACAATTGTGGAGTAAATAAAAGTGATTGGATTGATATAAATTAGGGGTAAGATAAGGAAAAATATTCATTAATACTATTTTGGTATTGTGAATGACTTACTTCATTCGTTCCAAAATAACTGAGACAGTTGCCAAAAATTTTTATTCCAAAATAACTGAAGCATAACATTTTCCAAAGCATCATTTATTGCTAATTTTCCTACTTTACCCTTATTTAATACTCCCTCCGTTTCAAAATAATTGAGGCAGTTATCAAAAAGATTCGTTCCAAAATAACTGAGGCAGTTATATCTCCAATGCAGCATTTATTGTGTTTTTCTTATATCTACCCTTATTTATTAAGGAGCGGAGAATAATTACAACATTGCATTAATATAGACTAAGGGGTTTTTTTTTATATCATTTTAGCATTAACTCAAATTCTTAATCTGCGTGTTTTTGGCAACTGCCTGAGTTATTATGGAACGGAGGGAGTAGTAGGCAAGAAGTTAAAAAGAAGACTGAATTAATTGTATCATACGGATTTTTTAGTCAATGTATTCTTAAAGTCATAGCAATAAATCACATTCTTAATAAGCGTGTTTTCGGCAACTGCCTCAGATATTTTGGAACGGAGGAAGTATATTATGGGACAAAAGTAAAAAAAAAAAAAAAGAATAGGATGATTTATATTTTAGACCGGAGGTAGTTCTAACGTAGATTAGCCAAAGAATGCAAAACAATTTTAGCGCAATATTTGCATTATTTACCGCGATTTTGCAGATTTTCAGTTATAGCTCGAAAAAGCCATCAATGTCAAAGCCAATAATATTAGCTTTACGTAAAATGGTGCACGGGGCTTTCAAATAGTCGAATGTGAGGATACACGGAAAATAGGCTTAAGAATCGACTTTTAAAATGTCGATCCAATAAGGTTTATACTAGATGTAGTACACCGGTAGAATCGCTGATTTGAAATTAAACGTTCCATTTTGGAATGAGCCTTTATTTGTAGACAAGTTTGAAGTTTGGACCATGATCATACATAGTTATTCAGGGCCGGCCCTGACGTTTTTTGCGCTTAAGGCCAAGTCCCCGAATTGGGTCTTTTTGAAGTTGTTTTTTTTTTAAAAAACATACTTATCACGTTTTAAACATCCGAAAATACAAAATTCAATTTATTGATAGCCTCAAAACACGCCTATAATATATTCATTTTAATTTCTATAGTTTTCCAAACAAAAAATTAATAAAACTTGTTTGTACGTCTAATTTTTTTTGGGTCAAATATTTTTTTTTATTGAGACCTTTATTGATTGGAGTAAAAAAATTTGGGCCTTTATAAAAAATAATTTGTTTTTATTATATTAGGTTGGATCGGGTTGAATCAACACGAATTTTTTTTTCTTTTTTCAATTTGAACGAATTATATTATTGGATCGGGTTGAATCAACACGATTTTTTTTTCTTTTAACGAAACATGTACTGTTGGGCCCTCCCGGCACCGTTGGGCTTAAGACGGCCGTCTCTCCGGCCTCATATGAGGGCCGGCCCTGTAGTTATTGAACCACTAGGGTTGAAAGTAAACGGAGGCACTCGTACTCGTCTCGTAAAGAAGTTTGACTCGATTTGGATTTTTCGAGTTTTGAGCTCGGGTTGAGCTATTCAAACAATTGATCGAGCCAAACTCAAGCTTCAATATATAATAATCAAGTCGGGGTAGCTCGTGAGTTAATCGAGTTATATGAAATAATCATGTAATGAATTTAAATTTGTAAAATTTATTATTTTAAATGTTTTATATACATAATTAATTATTAGACGAGTCAAACTCGCTCATATCGTATTTTATATATAGTATAAATGAATTCTAAACAATAATCAAACTTACTCGCTGAGTTGAGTTATATTCAGTATTTAATAAGCCGAGTTTAATTTATGACTCGATCGAGCTCGAGTTGAGTTTCAAAGCTGAGTTTTTTTGTTGCTTCAAGCTCGACTGCTCGAGCCTTGAAGAATATCGACTTGACTTGGGTCTGCTTGACTCGATTACATCCCCTAGATGCCACAAATCAATCTGCTACCCCTTGCCATTGCTTTCACCTATTTCTGTACCACTCTTGAATATTGTCATATTGATGATACCTTGTGCATGCAGTTGATCCCCCGAACTTCGAGGAGGCCGTAAGGTGGTTATATAACGCCGCGGTCGATGCTCGTGGCCGTGTCCGGTTCCAGTTTGTCCTTTGTCTACGTCCAGGGTGTGGGTTAGCTCAATATAGCCAAGAAGAGGTATTGACTATGGCTTATGTAATGTTTTGTCTGACTGTCGATTGTTACGGTATAAAAGACCCAATTGTGATTCATATGGTGGATGAAAAGTAAAAAAATATTAACAGTACCTTGTAAAATTTCTACGGTGGATGAAAAATGCTCAGTAGCATTAAAATTTTCGCCGGTACAGTTAAAATTTTCTACAGTAGTCTTTATCAATCGTATGAGGTCTTCCTAAGAGACTATCCGGGTTCCTTATCTTCAGAAACAATCCAATGCTTTGGTCAAACATTGGTCAGCTATTCGGATAAAGTCGGACCCAAGTGTATTTGGGTTCGGAGCCTCATTGAGATCCGAAAAACGTTTTAGTTTTACTGATAAAAAATATAAAAATATTGTTAATATCGTTGCTCGATCTTTAAATTTGTTCCAGATCCGAAAATCTTTACGGATTACTTAAGGGATTTAAATTTTATATGGTGTCTTATCTTAAAATGAAGATAAAAAATATAAAAATACTATTAATATGTCGTCCTCTTTTGTGGGGATGCACTATTCACGATCTTATTAAAAATTTTAAGGATAGAGATATTTCTGTTATAAATATTTAATGTATATGAATATGGTTGTGAGGTAGAATATGTATTATTTAATATTATTTGAAATGTTATAGGGATAAGGATAGAATCTTTCTATTGAGAAATTTTATTGGATTACTTAAGTGTCCTAGAAGTAGACAAAAAGTGTGGTTATCTCGCCTTTTACTATACAGTTAATGTCTTTAACTTATGCTGTTAAAAAAATTGTCTTTAACTTGTCTTTCTCAAAAAAAAAAAAAAAAAAAAAAAATGTCTTTAACTAGTGTTTTATTCTTTTCTTTATAGTTTCCTTGAAATAAATATATATTTTATTAATAATAATAATAATTTTATGTATGGTAATAGGATAGGTCATTTATGCAAGCTGGCGAGGACATTGTCCACGTAAATCCCCAGGAAAATATGAAAAAGGATTGGTGAGATCTCATAAAAGTGCAAGGGGAAGGGTACAGTATTTTATTAAAAATGGGGATAGCAATGCAATCTTCCAATATGCCCTATGTCTTTTCTCTGTAAGTGCTCTACTTGAATTCTTTCTATTTTTTAATCTGATTATTATATGTAGTATCTGGATATAAGGTTGACGCGTAATGATTAAACGAGTGATCGAGAGCACGATGTGTTTAAAAACGTGGATGTTGATTTACACACATAAAGCCGAAAAAGTTGGACCATATGTATAGCTGTCGGGGCCTGAGTCGTGTACGTCCTTTGTTGCCTTAATCATTGTTGTTGAAGCGTTGTTGGATCCATTATGGTTCGAGTTATGTCGTTAGACTTATGTTTTACCAACTAGAAAGACTAAACCAACCCATAATGATGCACCGGAAAATATAACATTTTTGTTACTCAACCAACCATAAGGAGAAGCAAATACAACAGGCACGCTAATCAATAAGATTGATGAAATAGTAATTAATACAAAAACAGCCAATTGAAAAGCAAGAGTCATGCTTTTATTCCTCCCGGATCCATTAATATAATAAAAGGTTCGAGTTATGTAAACGTTATGACAACCTTATTGGCCTCTTTAGATTACGTTTTTACGGGGAAGATAAGCAAAGCAAAAGAGAAAGAAGTTGTCCCCTCTTCTCTGCTAACCCGCCACCTTACTTCCTTCTCTTCTTCGCTCCCTCTTTTTCAGTGTCGGGTTACCAGAAGGGACTAGATATCATGTTGTGAGAGATGATGGATAGCAGCGGATACTTTTTTCGACTTCACATCAAGATAGCGTTTTTTTTTTTTTTTTAAATTTACTAGGGCGTTGTTATATATTTTTCATACTTTCCATATTTTAGTGCTCGTTTGCAATCGTGTTGTCGTTCAGGAAAATGTTGTCCATACAACATTTCGGATGAGGCATATTTCGCCTACAAAAGCTACATAGTGCAAACAAGAGATTCCATTCAAAATCGAAATCATCATTAGTATATTCTTTGAGCGTCTCTCGTTTGATCAACGAGTCACCGTTTAAATCAAACGTCTTTCATTGTATAGTGAGTGAGATTTTCGAAAATTACTCGTAATGCGTGAGGCAAGACATCTCTTCAAAAACAATGATTTATGGGTGCATTGGAGTTCTTTAGGGTTCTTTATTTCATATTTAAAAATATTATTATAAAATATTTTATATAACTAATTATTAGTCAAGTCGAGTATTAGATAAATCAAGCTCGAACTTGCCATATTTTGTAAAGATTAATTGAATTCTAAAGCAATAATCGAGCTTGTTAGCCGAGTTGAGTTATATCGAGTAATTAACGAGTCGAGTTCGATCTTACATATTTATGACTCAATCTAGTTCGGGTGAGTTTCGAGGCCAAGTTTTTTAATCAAGTTGAGTTCAAGCTACAGAGTTTCGACTCGACTCGACTACAACCTATGTTGATTCTTTAGTTTTATGTTACTAATGCATTTGGTTGTTGGGACACGAAGGGAAAATAAAGATGGCTTTAATTCAGTTAGTAGTAGGGGCGAACATGGTCCGGTTCGGCCGATTTGTTCGTTTTTGAAAACCGAACCATTTTTTACGGTTTCCAATTGTCGAAACCAAACTAGAACGGTTTGAAGACGTAAACCATTTATTCGGTCCGGTTTGGTTCGGCTTGGTTCCGGTTTTTTACGGTTTTCTTTAACAACTAAAATTGTTGATAGGAAATCACAAATTGTCTGGTAACATCAAATGATAATGTATGTAATACATTAGTACTTCTACTCAAAAAAAAAACATTAGTATTATTACGTCGGTAAATCTAATGGGATGATTTAACAAATATTTTATAATTAACTAACATCTATGCATGCGAATTTTAAAGACCAAAAACCAACCACCCTTCAACACAATCGACATAACAAACTCAATACCTACCATTAAATTCCCAAGTTTGGGACACACAAGATAATAAAAGAGTCACATCTTTCTCATTTCAATTCAATGAATTCATCAATGAATCATCAATTTCAAAAATACTAATAATGAACTAATCGTCATACTATTGAATAACATATATTAATCTCAAAATCTATTAGACAAAATAATATTTTGAGTAAGGTCAAGGGAGAAAGAGTTGCGTAGTTAAATTTCATATATTTCGAACGAAAAAAAACACGTGATATAGTTTTGGGCTTCATTTAGTTGAATATATTCGTCATTTTATTTTCTCCCTGCACGAACTCTGATTTTGATTATCCCAAAAATGTTATTGTCCAACACAATTTAATTATAAGCAAATAAGAGACAAACGTATATAAAACTAATATCTATAAATGCATTTATTTATATCAGATGTCAAACTAACAAATGAACAAATCGGAAAAATGTCAATGATGAAACTCATCAACATCATTAAAAGAAGTAAGCCATGCAAACCAACATTTACATATTTCAAATATTGGTGCTGAATAAGTAGAAAAAGAAGAAATAGTTAGCGGTGATGAACTGTGAACTGGTATATACTCGAGATTTTCTTAAATGATTGAAAATTGAAGACAAGTTTGTGAAATAATCAACAAAATCAGAATTTTAGGATATGAAATTAATAATTGATCACTAATACATTAAAAATACAAAGTTTAAACATGTTGAGTTGGCCCGAAAAAACACATTGATGTTTTAAAGTATTACTCCCTCCGTCCCATTTTATTTGTCCTGTTTGACTTTTCACACAGATTAAGAAAAGTGTAGTTAATGCTTTGAATCATATTAAATGATCTAATATTTTTACACTTATGCCCTTTAAGTTGTTGTTGGAGCATTTAATGCTACACATTTTTTATTGTAAATATTGTAAAGAGAAAAGGGTATTTGAAGAAATTTAGCAATTAATGCACAAAGTGCACACTTATTTTGAGACAAACCAAAAAGGAAACACGGACAAATAAAATGGGACGGAGGGAGTAATAGATGTAGGTTGTGTGTGTCTATATATATATAAAACCACGGTTTATACGTTTCCGGTTTGGTTCGGCCGGTTGGTTTGGTTTTCAGAATTTTTGTTCACCCCTAGTTAGTAGTTGCGGCTCAGGCAGGTTCGACAGCTGCATCTCATGTCAAGAACGTCATACTACAACAATTCACTGAAACGGATCACGGGCTCTTCCCGTGATCCGAGCTATGCAATCTTGCTCATAGCTTTCATGACAAATGGCGTGCAACAATTCACGGGCTCTTCCCGTGATCCAAGCTATATGCAATCTTGCTCATAGCTTTCGTGACAAATGGCGTGTCTTGCCATCATCATATTGACATGACGTGGTGTCCGCAATGCAGAGAACACCGTAAAAACATACATACTTTTACGTGTATTTTGACAAAATAATAAATGTTATTCCCTCCGTTTTTTTTTATCTGTAACTTTTCAGATTTTGCTCTATTTTTTTATCTGTCATTTTACATTTCCAATACAATATTAATTATTTTCTTCCATCTTTACTCTCGTTTGTTTAAACCAACTTTTATATTTTCCCAAGTAAAAAAATGATTGAATCGAATTATTTAATTATAAAATTGAAGGATAAATTTGTCATTTTACATTTTAATTCAGACACGTTAATCATTTTCTTAATTTGTGTGAATCTTCTCTTTGCTACAAATAAAAAAACGAAAGGTGTATGTGTTTTTATGTTTTCTCTGTGCATTATAATTATTAGAAGAAAAATAATCAAATTGATGGATAAATGCCAAAATGATAGATATGATTGCTATAGATAATGTTATAGTTTAAATAAATTAGTATAAGATAAAAAATTATCTTTAGTTTTAATTATTTTGAATTCAGTTTCTTATTTTGAATTTAGTTTTATCTCATTTTATCTCCTATATAAAGGAGTAAGCATTGTAACATTTGATGTATCATTCAATAAAAACATCAGTGTTTCCTTCCGTCTGTGTATTCTGATTTTCTACAATAATATCCGATAAAAACTTGGTTAAGTGTAGTATATAGGTTTGTTTGTGTCCCTGACACGTTTTTATTATAAAAATGCAAATGCTTATTACTCCATCCGTTCTTATTTATCTGAGGCGGTTGTCAAAACCACGTATATTAAAAATATATGAGTTAATGCATTAACTTGTATATTGAAATGACTAGAATGTAATTGGATATAATTAACGTGACCTTAATTTTTATATCTCATTTGTAATAAATAAGTGTAAATCAAATAAAAACACAATAAATATATCATTGAAATTGTACTGTCTCACATAGAATGAAACAAAACATTTTGACAACTGCATCAATTATTTTGAAAGGAGGGAGTAGATGCAAGTTTTTAACATTTGCGATTCAAGATGATTTGGGATTTTGAGTGATCTTGTATGTCCGCCGTCCTTTTTTTTTTTTAAAGTCTTCGGTATTTGAAATTAACTGATCTGACTAATCCGAAATACAGACCATTAAAATCGAGCAATCCTTTAAGCCGTTAATGCTCAAACTCGGCTCAAGTTCATTCTAGCATGTAAGAAAAAGTTATCAAAATCGACTCGATTGAGTTTTATTCTTGCTTAAGTTCGACTCGGTTATGCTCGATAAAATTTGGAAAACTTTCAAGCTCGAGAAGCTTTAAAAAAAATGCTTGAACTTCCGCAAATATCTCATATATATTCTTCGCCGACGACCTTCTACTTTTTGGAGAAGCCACCGAACAACATGCAAAAGTAATGGAGGATGTATTAACAGATTTTTGCAACTGTTCGGGTCAAAAAATTAGTGCCTCTAAAACAAGATTTTACACTTCGAGCAACGTGAGTGCCACCACCATTAATAGCATTGGCCATAGCTTGAATATGACCTATACTTCTGACCTGGGAAGTACTTAGGGGTGCCATTGCTACATGCAAAATGCGTGTATCTCATTTCACCTACCTGGAAGACAAGATGAAGCATAAGCTCGCATCCTGGAAAGCCAAAGCCCTTTCTAAGGCAGGTAAGTGTATTTTGATCCAGAGCTCTCTTGCCACGCAAGCATATTATGCAATGCAGACTACCTTATTACCACGCACAACGATAAACAATATGGAAAAAATATGAAGAGCCTTTTTTTGGGGGGATATTACGAGAACGGGCGTAAAATGCATACTATCTCGATAAACAATATGGAAAAATACATATGTGGATTGGGATTTCGTAAGCTTTATGATATGAACATAGCATTTAGTTTTGTTTTGTGTTTTTAGTGACAACCTTTAAAAGAACACACTTTGGGTCTAGACTCTAGCTAGTAAATATAAAGTCCTCGATTAACTCGAGCTAAACCGGGCGTTGTAACTTGGCGAGGTATTTACGATCCCCGCTCATCTTTGCGATAAATACGATAAGAAGAATACTCCTTTTATTACTTGTATTATTTTTATGCGACGCAAAATAAAATCCAACCTCATGGTGACGAAAGTGAAATTTGGAACATCATTTGGCAGCAAAAAGGCCCCATTCGAGGTAATTATCTATTATGGACCATTGCGCATGAAGCATGAAGCCTTAATAGTAGACGAATTACTATTTGCCAAACATGTAATTGATGATCCCATTTGCAAGCTATGTGATGAGGACAATGAATCGATTTTGCATGCGTTACGTGATTGCACTTTGGCCTACAAGCATTTGGAATTTGTGTATCCCGGACGAATGCAGGAATGACTTTTTTGGAGATAGCACCCCGGCCAGTTGGGTGAACATGAACTTAAATGCCGACAGGGGGTCACCTCTTGCAAGGAATAGCTGGAAAACGACTTGGAAAGAGGCCGTTTACGGAATATGGTTGTGGGGAAATAAAGTAAAACACGGAAGCGAGGATGAGAGACCTCCAGCCTTTGTGTTCTTGTCAAATGTAGTGGAAAGGGCAAGAAATTTACGTCTTGCATGATGTATGGATTAGTTATATTTATTTTTCGAATATTGTAAATGCGGGCTACACACATGCAACATTGTATTCTTTGATTCCCTCACTTGCAGGAGGTATTTTATAAAATAGACAATCTCATCACATTACGTATTATTTGATTCCCTCACTTTGAAGACTATTAATAATGAAGATCCTTTTCAAAAAAGAAAAAAAACAAGGATGACTTGGTCGCATGAGGAAAAAAATTTAGGGCACCGATGATTAGTACGACCCAAGATCCCCCACTACACTACGCACTTGGGATTCTTAAGTATAAAGTGAAGATATATGTAGGAACCCGGGGAGGTCCGAGATATAAATTGATAGAGAAATTGCACTCAAGTGAACTTCAAAATGCTCGAGTTTGACTCTTCAATAAAACTCATAAACATTTCAAGTCAAGCATTTAATTGCACAAGTTTTTCTTGAACAAACTTCTGAATATAAACATACATATACAAATACAAAGTCATAATACACACTGCCCAGACTTCTAACAGGAGGAACAAAATGAAATAAATAAATATTGTCAAACACACTCAAATACCCTAAAAAAAACAATTCATTTTAATTAATAAACTGCCCAGAATTCTAACAGGAGGAACAAAATGAAATAAATAAATATTGTCAAACACACTCAAATACCCTAAACAAACAATTCATTTTACTTACACTTATAAAAATATGTGGGAGCAAATTTCAAGTAGAAAATCCCATCTTCTGGTTAAGCACACCACTGTGAAACACATTAAGCACACCACTGTGAAACACATTCACATGTCCAATTGCCTTCTCAATCAGCTCTCTCAATTCAGGATGTTGCGCGATAAACACGCGATCCGCACCCGCGATCGCGTTCGACACCCATGGCTGTTCAAGTGCCTCACTGTTTCTAGCATGTAACACTAAGTAACAAAGTAAAACCAAACCATGCATCTTTGCTTTCTCATTGCCTCTACATAGCTTAGATAAAGGCGATACGCCTTTGAAATCGATTATCGTTTTCGCGTGTTCTTTGCATAGATGGTTTTCAGGTGACACAAACTTTTCGAGAGCAATCGCAGCTTCTGTAGCTACTGATTGATCTTTATGGCTAAGCTGTTTGACTAATGGCTCAATCACACGAGTTTCACGTGCTGGAAACGTTCTTGATAAGTACCCGATTGCTCGTATTGCCGGTATTTGAAGATCCGGATCGTTGTATTTCGTAATGACCATTAAAAGCTGATTCACAACAGCTTTTGCAGGTGGTGAGTTTATCTTGAATGCTGATCTTCTTAGATCAGCATCTGATTCAGCTGATGCTGTGATTTCCATTATTGCCATCAAACACTTAACGAGCAATTCTCCACGTTGTTCGGTTTCAACGATCTTGGCTAAACAGAGCAACCCTTTTGTCTCTGTAATCCTTTTGCTGTTTACTACACTCCCTTTTGCAAGCATCCATAACGCGTCTGCACAACTAATCTTTAACTTAAGCTTCACTTCCGGTTTCTCGTCTTCCTTACAAACTCCATACTTATAGTTATAACTACCACTTGAAGGTTGCACACCAGCGGATGATCTCAATCTTCGTGTTAAATTAGTCTCCAAATCCTTATTATTCTTCACAATCGAATCAATACTATGAAACTTCGGATCGTCTATAAAAACATCCATCAATAACAACGTCACGAGTGGCTTAATCACGTTCTCACGAGCAAAACCTTCTTGAGCAAGACGAGAATGTTCAGCCATTCTAGCTACTAGGTTAGCTAATATAACTTGAACTCTCATAGGCGAATTATCGAACACCTTAACTACAATAGGAACACCAAGCTCTTTCACAATAGCATAAACCCTATCTTCATGATTAGCTAACTTCAAAAGTGTTTCCCCTGCAGCCATTTGTAATTCTACTGATGATGAACCATCTTTCAACAATTTCAATAGCGGTAAAACGCCGCCTTCATCGACTATGATCTTCTTGTTTCGATCGTTATCTTTCGCGAGTGATGCAAGTTCATTAGCAGCTTCGATTTTATCATGAATTTGTCCAGAATATAAAGTACCAATAAAAGACCAAACCCATGACATTATAGGATCATTACAAGCAATTGGAGGAAGGGAAAGATCAATACCTCCATAGCCATCGTATAAACTAACCAACCACTTCACATCCGCCATGGAATTTTCCAAATGAAACTGAACCTTCTTGAAATCGGTCGCCGTGACAATCGTCATAACCCGTCGGAAAATGCTCCGCCGTCGACACTTCCGTGCTAAAGCAAACGCCTTTTCAAGGTTTCTCGATACCTCGACAAGAATCTGACGGATTGGACGGTCGTAAAGTGAGCTAGGGCTTGTTGACGTCACTATCCGAACAACTGACCGGAGCGAATTGGCGATATCTTCAGCCAGGTTTTTGAGAACAATACACTCTGATTTGAATGAATCGGCTTCTTTAGCAGCTTCTCGAATCATTTCGCACAATGAAATTGGGTATGTCAAAACCTCTTCGATCACTTTTTCTTGCTCCTCCGCAGGCACCGCCGGTGACGGCGGTGACAGATTAATTAACGATCTTGCCATTGATATTGACCTTCAAATTTTCTGTCTTTGTTTTTCTAGGTAACAATCAAATCAAATCAAAATCCAAAATCTGCTAACTGGAAACTCAATCAAAGATTTGGGTAGTTGAAATCTTGATAATATAGGTAGGATTTTGGGTAGAATTCTTCGTAGAAGTTTCCAAGAATTTGCCGCAAAATTTTGGTAAAGAAGTCAAGAGGATAGCAAGTCACCGTTTGGAGTATTTAATTTCTTTATCAAATAAAATAATAGTAATAAGAGTATGGAATTCAAATGACATTACAATACTAAATGATGTTGTAAAATTGTATATGAACTCATATAGTGTACTCCCTCCGTTTTTTTTTATATATGTTTCACACAGATTAAAAAATAATTAATATGTCTTAAATATAGTATTGAAATGTATTTTTTTATGGGACACATATCACTAATGTCCATAAAAACGTCTCGCACAAAGACTATGGCTTTTAACATTTGATTCGACGATTTTTTTTATATTACATTTATCAGTAGTTTTATGGTGGTTCAGGACCATAATGTCATACTTGTCCTCCGATAGGATTTCTTAAAAGATGGGCAAATTTGTAAAAGCATGTCATTTATATTTTACACGGTTGGGTCCCATGTGTTTTTCTGGATTTCTATTGGTCCTGGATCACCAAGTCATACTTGGTCCAGGACCAGCATAAAATTTCCATACATTTATTATCGATACGAACTCCTACAATCTGTTATCAACTATAACCAGTGGCGGAAGCAGGAAAAATTTTCAGGGTGGTCTTGGTATATAAACTGCAAAGCTAAAAAAACTCCGGGAAAAAAAATAGATTTTTGTCCAGAAGGACAAAATTATCAACAAATCGGGATATAAGGAAAAGTAATTTAATAAGGACAAAAGAATAATTAAAACAAATGTGGAATATAGTAAAAAAAAATTGAAACAAAAGTAACATTAACACGCGTAAGAACAATTTTAAAGGATTTATAATCACAAAATGTTACTTTTTTCCTTCCATACCCATTTATTAATTTTTTTTGTACTTGTGTCCCCTTCCCCCGGAAAAAAATAAAAAATGTTGGTAAAAACACTAAAAAGCTTTTGTTTTAAACCACTATGATATAAGGTCTTTTGTTTAAAAAAAAAGACATATAACATACTAATATTAACACTACTACTAATACAATAATAAAAATTTGGGGAGAGGGGGGGGGGGGGGGGGGGGGGGCTGGGACCATATGAGGGGGGGGGGGGGGGGGTTTGGAGATTTGGGGGCAGCACCACCTGTGCCTAAGCGCGTTCCGCCCCTGACTATAACGTTCCAAAAAACAATCGAAGTAATATAAATAAAGACCGCCCAAATTTTAATAAAAATGAAGTTCAAATACAAGCCCGAAAAGTTAATTAATTTACACGATTGCTAATTGAATTACACTTCTTGAAATCAAATGGATTCGAATTTCCATCATGTCCAACTAAAATAAAAATATTGAGATTGAATTTGATTTAGCAAACGGGTTTGTATGCTGTTTGTTTTGTTTGGGGTATGACACCACCACATGATGTATTTGACGCTTTGGTATTTTTTATTTACTTTATTGTAACGGTTTTATGCACATAATAAAACCGATCTAGTGATAAATATCATTGTATTTCTTGTATCAATCAGAGCTCAAATCATATTCGGAAATACTCCTTCCGTCTTATAATATAAATATTTTTGTTTTTTTAGTGGCGTCTTAAAATATAAGTGATTCTTACAAAACAATACAACATTAAACGTATTGTCTTCATTTTCACTCCAAACAATGTAATATTATTAGTCAATTTCAGAAAATAATACAATATTTCATATTAAATATTAAAAATTAACTTATCTATTATGTTTTCTTAAACTGTATGAAATAACCAAAATGCCATATATTATGGGAGGGAGTCCAAAAAATTGGAAAGTTCTTCTATGGTGAGCGCATTTGAGAAATAACACACGTGGATGATTCTAAACCACACAGTTTTAACTCAAATTTAAACTGTGTGGTCCAGAATTATCCACGTGTGTTTTACGATGCAAATGGAAGTGGATATGAAAGAATTACCCCAAGAAATTTCCTTCCCTTCTAAAAAAAAAAATTTATTAAAAAAATTATATATAATATGATTTTTATTTTTACATATATACGATACAATATAGTACTAAACAAATTATTGGAAAACAATTAAGTTATTTTATCGTCATTCCGTGTGCCGTACGGATGCTTTTGGTGCAGTTTTTATTTTATTATTATTTTAAATAGGGTTATGTGTTGCTGTTTGGCAACTCACTACATGGGGTTTGTTAGATAAACATTTTTTAATATATATTGTCAGATATATACTGAATGAATCCATTGTGTTCAACAGAATGTTCTTTAAGCAACAATTTGAGATATAATGATCCCATCATCCATCAAAATTTTGTTATAAATGATTAGTAAATAAAAATTTTAAATAATATAAAAAATACATACGAAATTTTTTTTTATTTAAAGGGGTCAAGTGACCAATTTCTCTCCACTTAAAGCCGCACCTACATAAGGATTAGGGATGATAACGAGTACGGGTTGTGCGGTATCCATGCCCTATCCATCAAAAAAATTTCTTACACATGCCTTACCCATGCGGGTAGAATTTTTCGAATCCATACCCTCCCCATGCGGATATCAACGATTCTGTGGATATCCGTGGATGATTGATTTTTTTCTTAACTAAAAAATTTTATAAAATAAAGAAAGGGAGTTACAATTGGCAACACGAAAATGTTTCGCTCATCATAAATTTTGTTTGATTTTTTCTTCTATGGCACCATAAAAGTATTTTTATCATGCTTCAGCAAAAATGTTATCCAGTAAAAACGTCATTTCATGTAATAGATTCTAACATTATATACCATCATCACCATTGCGAGTGACGCTTATATGATTTTGGAAATGTCCAGACAAGGATGTTTTTTCTTCTGGAAAATCAAACAAAATGTTGTGTAATGTAGTAATTTATATAGTATTCTGAGTAATTGTGTTGCTCGAAACATTTTTATTGTATCTAAAGAACCTCCTCCCAATAAAAAAATAGAACAGCCTTAAAAAAACAAAATTGTAATTGTGAACAATATTTATAGGTTGACAACTTCAAGTATTAAAATATAAGACATAAAAATAATTGTAATGCATGTGCAACTCAAATACATTAATGAAACTTGATTGAGAATCAATAGAAGTCAGAGCATAGCAAAGATCTCTCTACCAATTTTAGATCATTTAATAGTTCCAAATAGAGAGATATTGGAAATTTGGAATACCATTATTATTCAAAGAGTGGTCTAACACTATCTAAAATGATGCTCATTCTTCTTTTTATAACTAAAAAACATGACATATTTCTCCGACCACTAACATTATTATCTTTGTGTGAAGAAGAACAATTAAACTGTGTATTCATCGTCCCTTCATTGTTTTCTTTGATGTTGTAGCAAAATATTGAATTTATTTGTCTAGTGTCCAACAAAAAGTTTTTTTTTATATCTCTCTATGAGTTTGAGGCGGAATGGTGCATTAATTTATTATACATATAAAATCTGAATGATATATTATAAGTGGATCGGGTGGGTATTTCGACGTGGAGAAAATATATATTCATACCTTACCATACCCGTTGCAGGTTTTGAAAAATCAAATCCGTACCATACCCTACTGATGAGATTCAAATTGGCTATCATTTACTATGTGATTATACACCGTTATACATCGTTTTATATGTTTCCGGAGACATTTGGTTGTATTTTGATGTATTTTACACCTTGGTTATCATTTCGAGATCTAGGACGTTAAGTCCAAAAATCTCGTCGTTTTTTTCGTGTGCTATTTCTTGTGATACTGTACAAGTATTAGGTGTTGGGATGATCAGAAGGTGAGTTACGAAGGTTGGAGCGTGTGCCGGAGCTTAAACGTTCAAAGGGATCAAAACTCGTTGGTACTACAACCATACCTTCACTTGATCTGCATTTTGATCCACCTGAGAGGCGTTTTATGGGATGGTAATCTTCATGAAAGTTGTAGACAATTTCATTATATTTCCAATGCATTTTGAATCACTGGATTTCAAAGTCTACACACAAAGTTATGGTTGATTTATTGAAGATGTGTCAGCAGACGGTGGCCTACAGAATCATAGGCGGCCGCCTACGGTGTAGTTTTTACTTTTCCCAATGTGCTATAAATAGCTTTTCTGGGTGAATAAATAGATCAGCTTCATCCCCCTTCACCCCTCTTCTGCACTTTTCAATATTTTTTCTTACTTTAGCTTAGATTTGTAAATAGTTAGCTTAGATTATGTTTAATTTTGTGTAATCTGAAGATCAATGCTACTGAGCTATTGCTATTTCAATTTGGATTTCGTTTTCGTTTCCGGTGTTCTTCGTTTCGATTTCCGGTAATATTAATTTCTTGCTTTCAATCTTAATTCTTGTTAGCTTTATCGTTGATTTCTTGTGATTTGGTTGTTATAATGAGTAGGTAATCCGTTATTTAGCCGAATTATGTGAAGATCCATGAAATCGAAACCCTAGCTTGTTGATTGAAATGTTTTGATGTGTTGCTTTTTAGATCCTTGGTGTTGTTACTATTCTAGAACTTATGCTTAATGACATTTGTCGAATTGATCAATCGATAATCGTATTTCACGTATCGTCTTTATATATGTATTTTGCGAGAGGATACGGGAACCGGGTTCTAAGATCACCCTGTAAAACCGACTGAGTTGTTTAGATTCGGTTTCGTGTGTGAGGTTTATATTGACTTTGTTGTGTGTTTCATCGAGCGTAGACCGTGTTAGATCATTTAAATCCGGTCAACGGACTATTGAACCTGACATAAGAGGGTAAATTATTGTATGGTGTCTACTTTCAGAAATAGGAGACGACACCCTTTAACCGATGCCAAGAACATTAGAGTATATCGAAGCACTTCCAGATACGGATTAGGGTTATAAAGTAGTCGATTGGATCATAGCTCGGCTATCTCATTTCATAGTTAAACTCTTTTCTTCTGTGTATATTTAGTTGTTAGAATCGGTGATCTGACAAATCACCCTTTTCAAATACCGTGTGTACCTAAACTAAGAACAAGACCGGCTTTGATACTTAACCAGATTCCTTGTGGGGTACGACCTTGCTCGCCATTTATAGTACAACCGACTCGGTATTCTGCCGGTCAGAGTTGGCTATGTTGTAAAACGGCCATCACCTACCCTTAAAATATACCCTACCCTAACGCGTAGGACATGGTGGATATCCACCGGGTCGGATCGAAATTGACAATAAGGATGTGGCAAAATTGGTTACAATATTTCTCTTTGCCCGTAGTACTTGTTAAGTTGTTATACTCTCCTATCATTTTCTATGTTTTCCGTCACCTTCAGTAAGTTTTTTCTTATGCTTTATTATGGTTGTTTTGTCACTCAACGTGACACATGCCGGAAAAACACCAGAAAACTAACCGGATCATCACCAACAACTACTGAAAACCGTTAATTAAACCAAACAAACAAAAGAAAACCATCATGCAATGAGCCTCAATCACACCAAAATCCGTTTCATTACAGAGAACTTGATTTAGTAACATAACAACACAAGAGACATCTGCAATATCAGGACAAAAAAGACCTCATTCGTTGAAAATAACTTCCATTAACTAGAAATAGCAGTTTCAAACATCTAAATGCTGGCGGTAGCCACTATATTCGGAAACCACCTAACAAACCTAGTAGATAAAAACATAATAAAACCGCCTTGACCACCAACCATAGCCGAAAAACACCAAAAGTTGTCTTTTAAATTAGTCATCCATGTCTGATAAGTCTGAAACATCAAAGAAACCAACTTTCAGCACCAAAAGTAAGTAGATCTGACTTGAAATGTGGTCAACATGAAGCACCCAGTAGACATTCACCCCATGAAACTAAAAAACCAACAAAAGAATCGTCGTACAATTTTTTCAATAAGAATATTTAGTTTCGTAAGGTATCCCCAGACAAATGTCTGAGATCCTTTGAGGTACTGTCGGGCACCAAAGGTAGTGACATCTCCCAACAAGGTTTGCTGCATCCACAAGAGTTCGAACTTGACAAGGCGTGTTCAATACAAATATTTAGTATCGTATGGTATCCCCAGACAATTGTCTAAGACTAATCCTTTGAGGTACTGTCGGGCACCAAAGGTAGAGACATCTCCCAACAAGGTTTGCTGCATCCACAAGAGTTCGAACATGACAAGTTGTGTTCAATATAAATATTTAGATGCTTTTATACATACATACATATATATCTATATATATACATATATATCGTGTTCCAAACAGTTCGGAAGTGATGTTTGTTCGGTTAAAACTTTCCACGGCTACATGCCGCCGCCACCGCCAACACCTCCAACTCCATAACATCCGTCGACGGTGGACCCATACCACCACCAACAACAAACAATGCAACCTCCCCTTCCTCACCACCCATCAATGACAGACATTTTTTATGGCCTAAAATATTTATAAAAAAAAAAAAAGAAAGAGATGATTGAAACCATAAAATAAAAATAAAAACTTGTATGATAAATTGTATTAGTGTTTTTATTTTATGTGTAATATTCCGATTTTCGGAAAAGGGCAGACATGTCATTTTGCGAAAACGAAATATTATATTCAATATTATTTTTGTATTTAAGTATTTTGATTATATATATATATATATATATATATATATATATATATGATATATATATATATATATATATATATATATATATATATATATATATATATATATATATATATATATATTGGGGTTTTGGACTCAATTAATTATCGAGTAATTAAGGGAATAATAAGCAATTGTTTTGGGAAAAGTTATTTAAGGAAAATAAATCCCCAATAACCCTATAACCTATTAGAAAATCTGAATGTTGTTTCCATGTTCTCTGAGAAAAAGGCTAAGAGCAAAAGGGGAGGCAAAAAGGTTCTTCCAATTTCTCACGGAGTTCTTAACCGTATTCAGATTCGAGTAGAGTATTGGAATCGTCGTGAAGAGAGCGTCGTTTCAATACCAAAAGTTGGGAGCTTTGCTAAGGTATGTAATTTCGACCTAGATGTGTTTTTGAATAGGTTTGATGGATCAAAACTCATGAATTCGTAGTCTTACTGGTATAGAAGCATGTGATCGAATCTAATCTATTTTGGAATTGATCACATAGGGTTTTCATCAAGAAAAGGATCGTTTTGCTGCAGTTTTCTTGGAGTTGGGATTGGTTTTTGCTTGCTATCAAGTAAGAGTCTTTTCTTATGATTTAGTTATGGTTTATAAGGTTAAGATTGACGTTTTGATGTGTATAGATGACAAAAATCATGTCATTTCGTTGTTAACGGTGCAAGAGATATTTAGACATGCAAAGGTTGTGTTTTTCTGCTGTTTCTGAGTATTTTCGATGTTGAACGTGTTTGGATTTGAGTAGGAATCGTAAAAGTTCATCGAGTTATGGTTTTATTGCTGGATATACAGAAACCCGAATCCGGATCCGATCCATAATTGGATCGTCAGATCTGATTCACAGCACCGATCGAGACACTCGATCTTACACAGCGGAAGCTACGAATTAGATTCGTTTATGATTTTACCACAATATGATTCGCATAATAAATTAATCTACAAGAAGGTTAGTAGATTTACCCCAACTAGAGAGAAATAGGCAATTGACCAAAGGGAGAAGCCGTGATCTTCCGAATTGTATCTCCAAACGACGACTGGTGGACGTCAATCCTCGCCGTAGAACCTCCTCGAATATGCACAAGAAAAACCCTAGTTTTTCTCCTCTTAATGACTAGAACAAGAAACTACGTTTTCTCTTCTTTTTATTTGATATGTGGCTCAAATTGTGATGTCCAATTGTGTTGGGAGGAACTCTCTTTATATAGGAAAATAACTAGTCAAGAGAGAGTTATCTTTTCACACAACAATTACCTATTCGCACAAGGAAAAGATATTTGCCAAAAGATAAGAGATAATTCTCAAAAAATCAATCTCTTTATCTCTTTTCCATTAATTATCCAATAAATAGATAATTAATTAATTATACATATGAGATAATCTAGAAAAATTTCTTCTCCCAATTTATCCATAATATGGCGCCAATTTCATCATTAATTTAATAGAAAATGTTTTTTCTATTTTACATATTATTTACCAAATAAATAATATTGCATATTGATGAGCGACAAATTGTCAATCATTATTATGACATTTTACCTTAATATTGATAACACTTTGAGCATTATTGTACCAATTCAAGTCATAATTACTAAGTTTTATCCAAATGTGTAAGTAGTATTATTATATAAATTATCGTATTTTTATAAGTTTTGTACCGGTTTAGTAACCGGAGTGTCGTGTCGGATTTACGTTTGGTGTTTTGGTGGTTCATTGCAGGATTATACATTGACCAAGATTCCACGTAACGACATATTTTGAGCACTAAAAGATGGATTTTGAGGGAAAGAAGAAGATGCCACAAACTTACGAGTTTAAAGGGTCGATTTTCCTACGTACTTATACCGTAAAATATCTTCGACAGACATTTGACCCAACTTAGAGGCATTTTCTGGGGAAGAGTTCTTCATGAAAGTTGTAGATATTCAAATGAGATTTCCAACTCATTTTGAATCACGTCAATCGGAGGTCTACAACTCAAGTTATGGTCGTTTTACCGAACAGCTGATATTCCGGTCCGAACCTGAAGAAACCGGTTCGAACCGGAGCAAGCTCGGTTCGAACCGGTGTATGAAATAATGCAGATTTTTGTGAGGAAATCAGATTTTTTTGGCTAAATTTGGTGCACATGGGATGTAATGATGGCAATGATGATTCATAACAAACTCCCACATGCTAATTACCTTCCCATATACAACCTTTCCATATAAACCTCCACATATACACCCTTCCCCTATATATACCCAATCCATTCCATTACAACCTTTGCCCCTCTCTTCTCATCTCCTTCCCATTTCTCCATTTCCCCTCTTCTTCCATCTCCTTTTTTCTCTTTTCTTGTTTTCATCATTTTGGGCCCATATATATATATATATATATATATGTATATGTTTTTATATATATATAAATAAAGTAGTTATAGTATCGTTGTAATGATGGAATAATTATCGAAGATTGTTGATTTCGAAGCTTTGTTATGCTCTATCCGGTGGAAACAACTAGGGGTGAACAAAAATTCTAAAAACCAAACCAACCGGCTGAACCAAATTGAACCAAACCGGAAATGTATAAACCATGGTTTTTCGGTCGGTTTTCATATAACTTAAAACCAAACCGTTGAATACAATTTGGTTCCAATTTAAGAAAATAAAAACCGTTTAAAACCGGACCAAACCGGATGATATATATACACACACACACACACACTCACACTCACACACACGCGCACACACACACCTACATCTAATGCTTTAAAACATCTATACGCTTTTTACTATCTATCTCAATCTATATGAACTTTTACGTGTAATATAGTGCTGCTACATAGTTAATTTCATATCCTACATATTCAAATTTTGTTGATCATTTCACAGAATTGTCTTCAGTCATTTGAAAGAATCTTGAGTACATTTCGGTTCACAACTCACCACTGCTAACTCGCTCTTCTCTTTATACTTGCTCAACACCAATATTTGAAATATGTGGATGCTCATTTGAATGACTTACTTCTCTCAATGTTATTGATGAACTTCATTATGGATATTTGTCGATGCTGATTTGTATGACTTACTTCTCTTAATGATATTGATGAACTGCATAATGTATATTTTTTATTATCTGGATAAATGCATTTATAAACCTTAGTTTTATATACAATTGTCTTTGATTTGCTTATAATTAGGTTATGTTGGACAATAACATTGTACAAATAATCAATATCAGTGTTTTGGAGATCATAAAATCATGAATATTTTCTTACTAAATAAAGCTCAAATCCGTATCACATGTTTATTCATTTGATATATATATGTGTGTGTGTGTGTTATCTATCTTCTATTTGTCTCTCCTTACTTAGGCTATCTCCAGTCATAAACCTTTTAAAAGGTTTATGACTGTGCCACGTCATCGGTTATAAACCTTTTCGTTTTATAAACATTTTATCTACTATCATAAACCTTTTATTTTGCCACGTCATCGGTTCATAATCATTTTACAAAAGGTTTGTAAACCTTTATAAAAACCTTCACACAATAGTAAAAACCTTTACAAAAGGTTTGTAAACCTTTTTGCAAAAGGTTTGTAAATACAAACATATTGGAAAAAACCTATTGAAAAAACCTTTTGCTGCAACGGTGAAAAACCTTTTAGAAAAGGTTTGTAAACCTTTTGTCTCCCACCATTGGAGATAGTCTTATGAAACAAATATATTCCTCTTTCTTCCCTAATCTTACTCAAAATACTATTTTGTGTTATGCATTTTGAGATTTATGTATGTCATTTAATAATATAGTTGTTTGTTCATTAATAGTAGTTTTTTAAAGTTGATGATTCATTGATGATCGAATTGAAACGAGTAAGATAAGAACCATGTGAAAACCGTAATAAACCGGAACCAAGCCGAACCAAACCGGACCGAATAACATGGTTTACGTCTTCAAACCGTTCTAGTTTGGTTTCAAAAATTTGAAACCGTATAAAATGGTTCGGTTTTAAAAATGATAAAAACCGGCCGAACCGGACCATGTTCACCCCTAGAAACAACACCGATTCAACAGTTGTAATCAGTTATATATTCCAATGTTATTATGTTTATTATAAGAATCCATATACTAATAAGGTTTATCAAGGACAACCACCGTATCCAGTTCAATATAAGAATCCATATACTAATAAGGTTTACCAAGGAGATACCTCGAATCAGAACCTACAGTCATTACCTAGACCATATCCACAACATACCACTCAAAGCATACCAAATCACCCAAAGTTCAACTCAACTTTGAAGGAGTTGATAAATGGGAGAAATTAATGGAAAATATGATGGGTGTGATGTCTACTCAAGCTCAAAATATGGAAACTATGATAACTTCTATAGGTACAGTCACTAAGGATATGAGTACGTTGAAAACATCTATGAGTAGACATGATACCATAATGAGAATTATAGAAGCATCAATAAGGAATATGGAAGATCATTTGAGTAGAGAAGGAGAACGTAAAAATAGTAGACCTCCAGGAGGATTACCAAGTAATACTGAAAGAAACCCGAGAGTGGTAAAAGTTGTTATTACCAAGAGTGGAAGAATCTGTGGAAGTAATGGATTAGAAAACTTCGGAAATAATGAAGTAGAGGATGATTTAGATGGTAAATTTGAAAAGAATGTGGAATCTAAAGATGAACCTGAATTCACCAAAGAGGAAGAGGACATTATTGAAGATTTTCTAAGACAAAACAGATATATTGAACCTGAAAGTGAGGATGAGGAATGGGTCAAGGTTCCTAGAATATTGAAAAATCCAAGACTGAATTATCTAAGGACCTTGTCCAATGAGCAGGTTAAAAAGGAATCAAGTTTGAAAGGGCCAATTCAAACCGAACCTTATCCGGCTCAACCCAAATTCACCTCGGTTCAACCTGACAGGGCAGCACCATATCCAGTGCATATTCTGAAGAAAAAGGTGCAGAATGATGACACACAGTGTCCTCCAAATGCACAAACATCCAAGGAAGCTTCACCATCTTCGTCTAACGACAAGGGTAAGGGAAGTATACATTCTAACCCTAATTTAATTGATCTTGAATCACTTCCCTATCCCTCGAAAGAGGAAATGAAAAAGATGAATTTGGATAAGAAGTACGCACGATTTCTTGACACTTTTCGGCACTTAACTATTAATATCCCTTTCATTGAAGCTCTAATCAATATGCCGGAATATGGTAAGTTTCTTAAAAACATACTATCCAGAAAGAAACGGTTGGAAGAATATGAGACGGTGTGTTTAAGTGAGGAATGTTCCGCCGTGCTTCAACACAAGCTTCCTCCTAAACTTAAAGATCCTGGTGGTTTTACTATCCCATGTGAAATTGGGGGACTTTTGTTTGAGAAGGCGCTTTGTGATCTCGGTGCAAGCATAAACCTCATGTCTTATAATGATTTCATGAAACTTGGCATATGTAAGCTTAAGCGTACGGAGATGACTCTCCAACTTGCAGATAGATCTATTAAACATCCTAAAGGAGTCATTGAAGACGTGTTGGTTAAGGTAGATAAATTTTACTTCCCCGTCGATTTTGTTGTTATGGATATGGAGGTAGGGAGTGCACCCCTTATCCTCGGTAGACCATTTTTAGCAACGGTGGGAGCTGTGATCGATGTTCGTAAGGGAGAGCTTAGTTTGGGAGTGAATAATGAGCGCGTTGTCTTCAACATTTACATTCCATTGAAATATCCATGCACTACACTAGAATCTCGTTCTTGTGTAGACACTTTGTGTCCCCTTGTTTTGGATTGTACTAACACGCAGGTAGTTGAAGAAGATGACTCTAGCAATAATATGAAGGCTCACAAACCAAAAGCTCGAAAATCAAAGGAAAAGGTCAAGAACCGTTGGATTCGACGACATTCGTCTAACATATGTTGGAGACCAGTATTGATAAAATAGAAGGATGCGGTGCGTGAGGATGACCCACCACCAGTGCATTAAAAACCGAAGCAAGATAAAGTCTAGATATAGACTATAAATTTAGTAAATCACGGGTACTATCCTTCCTATTTACTCATTAAGCATTTATTTCTAGTTGGTTCATGTACTTAATTGCTACATGATTTGGTGAGTAATTGTTAGAGGTATCCCATTTTGTTTAGTACATTATATTAGTTAATCATCATCATTTTGGTTGTTTAAGTCTGTCGAGCAAACGACGTTAAACAAAAGCGCTACCGGGAGGCGACCCGTAAAAATGTTAAATATAATAATTACTCATACATTGGATGATACTATCCTCATACTTGGGATGATACTTTGCTAACACTTCGGATTGATTTTCATTTTGTTTCACCAAGTCTCAGGATGAATGTTTGAATGTCATTAAAAAGGGAACGATTAGGTGGTTATCCGAAAATCCCGAGAGAAAGCAAAGAGAAAATTCAAATGCATCATTTCTTGGACTAAGGTTGATAGAACGATTTGAAAGAACCCTTGAGGATCTGGGTATAAAAGACTCAGAGTTAATACTTTGTCACACATTTCATATCATGATCTAGTCTCGTTTTAAATTTCAAATAATGTGTGACATGTATTAGTTCAACTACTATGGAATATTGTGTGTTTTAAACCAATAAAAGTTTATGTGGTGTGTTTATCTACCTTCTGTCACTACACTGTCACACTCCATACACTTTTATTTTATTTGCACACACAACGGTCATAACTTTGACCCACCCACCCACCCTTTTTTATCATCCCAGTATTTGTTTTGACTTGTTTAAGTGCACCATTGCTTTCCAAACAACTTATTTACACTCACTTTACATTGAGGACAATGTAAGTTCGTAAGTCGGGAGTGGAGTCGTGGTTGGTCTAGCAATGGCATTGATGCTTATTTTGTATCAATAAATCCCTTAGTTTTTTTTTTATCTTTTTCGAACATTATTTAGTTGATTAAAATAAATTGTACAAGGCATATATTTCATGGATTTGAAGATGTAATGATCAATTTGGATGTGTATAACCAACGTGAACCGTAAGTGCATTTTAACCCCAAATTTATTTGTGTAACATGAATTCCTTCACGTAAGCCTTTGATATTGAAGCGAAAATTTTAAACTGTACCCATTCAGTATCCTAGTGGTTTATCCTAGAGAGACTGGTGCTTAATAAAAGCAGTAACTTAGTACCTAACTTCTGAACGTGTACTGTGAATATCTGAAGGTTTGAATGTGATAGGAAGGATATAAGTTAAGTTTTTTTGGGAAAGTGAAATGAAAGAAAGAATACCAAACTAAGATGAACTATATATATGTCGGATGTAGCTACCAATGATTTGAGTACGGTAGGGCGTTATCACGAAACGTCCTATATCACTATGAGGCTTAAAAGCTCCCGACTGCCTGATGATAGTAGTCCAGCTAGGGTGTTATCACGAAACATCCTATTGCTGGGAATGAAGGCATATGCTACACATGTGAAATTATGTGAAATTAAGTAAAAATTGGCAAATGACAATGTGGAAAGTTGGTTAAGCATGGTTGAAAACTTAGTTATCTTCTGACTATCCCCAGTATAAACTGAATGGTATGCATTAGGGATTATCCTAATAAGTACACGGGAGAACTTTGTGTGGAATTATTACTGCCTATACCTAGGAAAGTCATTAGGACTGTCTGAATGTTTACTTGTGCGTTTGCTTGAATTATTCAACAGAGGATAGTGGAAATTGAAAAGGCTTGTCACACACACACTCTGTTATACATTTATATTAAGGTTAACGCCTGGTTGTAATTCGAATGGTTGCAACATCTGGTTGTCCCTTACATCTTATATCTTCTTGAATTTGTCCCTCATTCAATTTGTTTTATCGCTTGTTTTGCTCGAGGACGACCAAAAGCTAAGTGGGGAGTTGTGATGAGCGACAAATTGTCAATCATTATTATGACATTTTACCCTAATATTGATAACACTTTGAGCATTATTGTACCAATTCAAGTCATAATTACTAAGTTTTATCCAAATGTGTAAGTAGTATTATTATATAAATTATCGTATTTTTATAAGTTTTTTTATAAGTTTTGTACCGGTTTAGTAACCGGAGTGTCGTGTCGGATTTACGTTTGGTGTTTTGGTGGTTCATTGCAGGATTATACATTGACCAAGATTCCACGTAACGACATGTTTTGAGCACTAAAAGATGGATTTTGAGGGAAAGAAGAAGATGCCACAAGGTTACGAGTTTAAAGGGTCGATTTTCCTACGTACTTATACCGTAAAATATCTTCGACAGACATTTGATCCAACTTAGAGGCATTTTCTAGGGAAGAGTTCTTCATGAAAGTTGTAGATATTCAAATGAGATTTCCAACTCATTTTGAATCACATCAATCGGAGGTCTACAACTCAATTTATGGTCGTTTTACCGAACAGCTGAGATTCCGGTCCGAACCTGAAGAAACCGGTTCGAACTGGAGCAAGCTCGGTTCGAACCGGTGTATGAAATAATGCAGATTTTTGTGAGGAAATCAGATTTTTTGGGGTAAATTTGGTGCACATGGGATGTAATGATGGCAATGATGATTCATAACAAACTCCCACATGCTAATTACCTTCCCATATACAACATTTCCATATAAACCTCCCCATATACACCCTTCCCCTATATATACCCAATCCATTCCATTACAACATTTGCCCCTCTCTTCTCATCTCCTTCCCATTTCCTCCATTTCCCCTCTTCTTCCATCTCCTTTCTTCTCTTTTCTTGTTTTCATCATTTTGGGCCCATATATATATATATATATATATATATATATATATATATATATATATATATATATATATATATATATATGTATATGTATATGTTTTTATATATATATATAAATAAAGTAGTTATAGTATCGTTGTAATGATGGAATAATTATCGAAGATTGTTGATTTCGAAGCTTTGTTATGCTCTATCCGGTGGAAACAACCCCGATTCAACAAGTTGTAATCGCTTATATATTCTAATGTTATTATGTTTATTATTTCTATCTATTTTTATATATATATATATATATATATATATATATATATATATATATTAGTATTAGTAATATTAGCCAAAATATGTAATTGAACTATTTTAATCTTTTTGGTAAAATGGATGATTGACTATGTTAAAAATGATTAAAATTGAATATGATGAATCTTTTTCTACTTGAGCTTAATGAAACGTTAATATTGACATAGCTAATCAATATAAACAGAATCGTAACCTAATGACGAACTAAACGGTGAAGTTAGGATATGAGGAAAAAAAGGTAGAAAAACCGGAGGGTAAAAATGGCCGAGTGAAAACGTGACAACGGAATCCTATTTCCTACCCGGGGGCAGATTTGTTTTGAGAGAAACAAATCTTATTAAAATTGTGCTCAAGATCTTATTACGTTAATTTACCTGTTCTGATCGAGATCCTTTACATTGACTGCATGACAAAATGATGACGGTCAAGTTATAAAAATAACTCGATACCTAAATAACCTACTAGCAAGAGAACTAGGTTCAATCGTAGTATAGCTAGATAGAGTCGAGGTCGATCCCACAGAGACTCGGCTTAAACAAGTACAACGTTATTAAACTAAAAATAGATTAAAGGGCGGTCTCCGACCAACAATAGCGTAGAAATAAAGGTTGACACGATAGAAAACACAAAGACTAACAATACGACAGTAGACACTAAAACACTTACTTTTATGGTTTTATAAGACTCTAACAAACGGTATTGATTACGCTAGTAGTAATTACTCCCCCATATATGTATATCTAAGCCGAGACGAGAAAAGACATTAAGGTTGATTATATTTTGGCTACGGGAGCTATCCCCTAACCGGATCTACTTCGTGAACGGATAGAAGATCCCTATGCTTAATTACGAATCCTTCCTTGGACAGATAGAACATCATATAACAAGCATGCTATACCAAACTAGGGATGCCGATCTAAAATCGTCACCTCGTCTAGGCAACCACCGTGGACGAGGTTGGCACACCTCCTAAACGATCGGCTAACTTATGTCCTATTTAACATGGCAATTTTCACAATATATCATATTAATTTACGAGAACGTTGTAACAAATTGGCCGGATCTATTACATGTGTATATGAAAAACGTAAAAGCACGACGTAGCCGAAGTCGTTCACGAAAATTACTAGAATCTTGATGGCTAGATCTAACCATATAGACCGTGGTAGATCTAGACCGGTGACTCTAGAATTTGCTCGTAAAACGCCTTCGTACGACTTAGATCTACATGAATATGGGTTTGTTAATTAACTACTTCACGAAATCAATACACAAACGACTACTCCATAACGAAATAAATTAGATCTACGAATAAAAACGACATATTTGGATAGACATTACCCTCGTAGACGGAGGGTCCTCCGATCCTTTAATGCAATCTCTAATCGATGAATCCATCGCCTCCGTGATGAAGCAACATAATATAAAATAAAAAGAACTATATTGATAAACTAAAAGTATTGTAGTATTGTGTTTTGTAGGTTGGTTGTTTTCTCGATCGTGGCCGCCGTTTATATAGGAGTTGTAGCCGACATAGGGAGAATCCGTAAAGATATGCACGCATTAATCCGATTAGGCTCGGGTGACCGAACGCTACGCTCGGTCGACCGAATGGCATGGCTCGGTCGACCGAGCCTCCCTCTTTACGTGTTTTCAATTTCGCTTCGTCGACTTGTTCCCCACTTCACTCTTCTATGCCGATCCGATTTGTCTCTTCATTAATGCTCCGATTTTCTTCCTTATTTATCTTGAGATTTCCCGATTGCATGACAATTATCCTCCCGATTCGTTACGATCCGCGAAATCGCATTTATCACACAATTAATTGCTCTTCTATAATAAAAACAAATAAATACCAATTATCAAATTAATAATCACTTATCATTAAATAATAAATATAAACACGTGATTTAATATGAAATATATATAATTAACTCGATTTAAGGTTAGAATTGATGACATAAATAGGTATATTTTAACCGTCATCAAAATGCCCCCACTTAAACTTTGCTTCGTCCCGAACAAAGCATCAATAAGTCATTCCCCAAGACAACATTTTCCTTGGTCATCTAATACTTACACCGAAACTCGAGTCAACTCATACCGCCATGCTCATAAGATAAGCATTATTCACTACTTGCTATGAATCGAAGTATCTGTGTGCATGTGCATTGGTTTTATATAAATGTAGCAAGATTAGAGTTTATGCGTACTTCATATCAAAATTCACCAACATCGCATTCATACTTCTTATGCCTCGCAATGGTGAAAGCACTAGAACAATAAGCAAGAGCGTATCTATAGGGTTTTTGGACTTGGAGACCGAGTACTACTCAAAGCCTCTAACAATTTAAATTTTTTCAATTTTGCATATTTTTCGAATACTACTAATCTCAAGGAAGAAAACTTTTCGTAGAGTATCCCCCTATCTTAGATTAAGCATAGCATCGAATATTACCACAAGCGCGGGGCTACTTTGGTAATGTTACTACAAGCCCAAATGTTTTAATGCACTGTCAAAACACAGGTACGTCCCAAGCTTATTACTCCGCTTTGATGGCTCGAAGATCAGAATACATCAGTCGACAAATATCAACACTAGGTCCTCATAACCAATTATCCACGCAATGTACACATATTTCTTTCAAGTATTATAACTCATGCGGTACTAAACGATTCACATGTTGAGTAGTTGAACAATACCTAACTATTTGCAATTGTTGGCATGAATATCCTTAAGTTTACTAACAATTTATCGCAAAAGTATAATATGATCACGTATTCACACAACTTGGTTCCTTTCCTATCAATTCTAAGTATAATAACTTCACAAGTTTAAGGGTACGAGTTCAACAACTTGGCATTTATCCATAAACTCTTTTTTAAATTTTGCTCAATATTGCCTCAATATTCCGTTCCTCTTTACTTTTTCAACATATAGCTAAGTCCCTTGCCCCCCACTTAAACATGGCATTGTCCTCAATGACAAAAATAAATGAGAGTTTAAGAAAAAAGACTTAGCTCTGGAAACGGCTCCCAAGTGAAGGAACAATATCGGAGTAAACCTCAGCACGTCGAGGAGAGACAGACATATCCTGTATAAACAAACAAGCTCCACGAAATCGTTAAATACCATGTTGATGGAAGTTATAAAATAATGTGGCAGTAATTAGATATAAATATCTAAAAACAGTTTAAGCCACTTTACTTTATACTGCCATGGACAATACCAAAAGGGATTTAAAGCTAAATAAAAAACTCACATGACGGCTATCAAGGAAAAAACCTCGTTTATTCCGAACTTAGACTCGGAACATGGCGAGATGAAAAAAACCGTGATAGGCGCATGCTACTTTATTCAAAGCAAAAACAAAAACAAATCTAAAAGAAAGTTTTTAAGAAATAGTTCTATGGTTATAGTCGTTAGCTCGACTGTACTCACATGATGGTCTAGTTGTAACTAGGATTTCCTAGAGTAAGTACTTCTTCCTCCCTATCAAATTGATTCCCGAGGTAATGCTTTACTCGGTGGCCATTCACCACAAAAGTCTTTCGATCATCCAAGTGACTTACCTCTACAGCTCCGGAAGGAAATACTTTACTCACTTTATATGGACCAAACCATCTTGATTTTAGCTTTCCCGGGAAAAGTTTCAAGCGCGAATTGTAAACAAGAACCATATCACCCACCTTAAAGGTGCGGTCAAGGATCTTTTTATCATGAAATCTCTTAGTGCGCTCTTTATAGATCCGAGCATTCTCGTAAGCTTCAATGCGAAACTCTTCTAGGCGAGTTAATTCCAACAATCTCTTTTCTCCGGCTAAACTTTCTTCTAAATTCAACACACGAGTAGCCCATAAGGCACGGTGCTCAAGTTCAACCGGTAGATGACACGCTTTCCCAAAAACAATGCGGTACGGGGACATACCTATGGAAGTCTTATACGCAACCGATAAGCCCATAAAGCGTCATCTAACTTCAACGACCAATCTTTCCTTGTTGGGTTCACGCTTTTCTCTAGAATGCGCTTAATCTCTTGGTTCGTGACCTCAACTTGACCACTTGTTTGAGGATGATAAGTGGTAGCTAACTTATGTCTCACCCCGTACTTGGCCATTAACTTCTCAAATGGCTTATTACGTAAATGGCTCCCATTATCACTAATGATGGCACGAGGGATTCCAAACCGCGTGAAGATATTTTTCTTTAAAAACCGCAAGACAACCTTTGCATCATTGGTAGGTGAAGCAATTGCCTCAACCCATTTAGACACATAGTCGATCGCCACCAAAATATAGCGGTTTGAAACAGATGAAGTGAAAGGTCCCACAAAATCAATTCCCCATACATCAAAGAGTTCTGGTTCTAGGATACTCCTTAGTGGAATTTCATGTCTCCTCGATATATTGCCCGTCATTTGGCATGAATGACAGGATCTAGCATATTCATGCGCAGCTTTGTAAAGATTTGGCCGAGAAACCACATTAGAGAACTTTAGCGAGCGAGCCTTGTCCCCTCCATAGTGTCCTCCCCGCTTCATAAGTATGGCAATGTTTAAGTATATCGAGGAATTCACTCTCAGGAACACATCTTCTAAAGATGTTGTCTGAGCAACGCTTAAAAAGATAGGGTTCATCCCAATAATAGTGTTTAAGGTCCGCAAAGAACTTCTTCTTTTGCTGCTGGTTCAAGTTTGGTGGAAAATATCTCCCGGATAAATAATTAACATAATCTTTAAACCATGGTTGTTGCTTCTCAGCCTTAACAACCTCACTTCGCGAAGATATTTCTACGCAATCACTATTCCCTAAAATGGTAGAAATGGAGGATAATTGCTCATCGGGGGGCTTTTCTAAGCAGGGTGTGAATGCCTCCTCAGGCTCTTTCTCCTCATCCCTAACGTCCTCTATATTCTCCTCATTCTTTGGGATTGTTGGAGTAAGCTCCTTTTCACTTCTAATCATTATCGCATTCACATCCCTCGGGTTCCTATCGTTGTTGCTCGGAAATCCCCCGGGAGGCCTAGTTGACAGCTTGTTCGGCCTAATTGTCCTATTTGATGAGAGAGATTCTCGGACTAAGGCTTCTTGGTTGGTGACTTTGGCATCATTATTTTGACAATATTGGTGAAAGTTTGTAGCCAAGTCGAAATGGAATTTGCTAATTGATTCACAAGTTGTCGACATTGTGTTACTCATCTTTTCAAGTGCAACTTCCCAACCGTAAGTTTGAGCTTGCCGAGGTACATAAGTGTTGTGTGGTTTTACCCCTTCATTTGGATCACTCCATCGGAATTCCGAGGTTGGTCATGATTTGGTTTGTAACCGCCATATTGATTCCCCGTCTTTCAATGTAATTGGCTTCTTTAGTACCCGCATTCTCTAGTTGATTAATCGTTTCCATCCCTTTTCCAGTCTCCCCTCGTTGAATTCTCTCATGCATACCATCCACCTTATCATTTATGATTAATAGAGTATGTAGGATCTTATGCGATAAATCCTCATCAGATAAATTATCGGCCATCTTCACAGTTGCTATTTCACCACCTACCCACTGGCTATTCATTGCTATTTGCTCCATCTTTCCTCGTGCCTCCTCAGGAGATAAAAGAACAAACGCTCCATTGCTGGAGGCATCTACTATTATCTTCTCCGTATCTCTCAATCCATGGTAAAAGGTTTGCATTAAAATCCATAGAGGGATATCATGATGAGGGCACTTCCTCATGGACTCCTTAAAACGTTCAAAAGCTTGATCAAAACTCTCCCCAGGTTGCTGCTTGAATCCCAAGATATCTTGGCGTAACTTAAAGGTCTTTCCTATAGGGAAGTACTTATTCATGAACTTTTGTAGCAGTTCCTCCCAGTGTCGTGATTGATCTAGCCTCTAAAGAGAAAAGTCATTGCTTAGCTTTATCTTTCAAAGTGAAAGGGAAAAGTTTCAACTTAATGTTATCCTCAGGAACCAGTTCTGGCTTCACGGTACTAATGATCTCTAAGAAATTCATCACGTGAATGCCAGGATCTTCATTCAGGATACCATGAAAAGTGGAATAGTTTGTCACCATTTGAATGACATTAGGTTTCGGGTGATAAATTTCAGCAGCATTTTTAGGTACTACGATAGCAGGAATGAATTGTTCAATGGTGGGCGTTGCATAGCTTTGCAAGGTACGCCTTTCCCATGCAGCCACAGCTTGGTTAACAAAATTTGCATTATTAAAATTATTTCCATTTACCTGGTTGGCTTCATTCAGTAATCCTTCCATGTCTGAGTCAGATTGATGTGCTCCTTCAGATTTTTCCTCGCCTTGCTCTTTGATTGGATCCTCGGAAATACGGGTAGCTTGCTTGTTTTTTTATTTTATTTTTTATTTATTAATTTTTATTTGCAAGAAAAAAACAAAATTAAACAATTAAAATACGCCAAGGCTACTGCCTTTGGCGAGACTCTAAAATAGACAAAAATAGAAATAACAAAAACAATAAACTATTAGAAACTTTAAAGGCTAATCCTAGACTCAATAAATAAAAACTAAACTAAAACAGACTCGAGAAATACAAAAACACAAGGCAGAAACTGTGTAAAACAAAACAGAACAGAAACATAAAAAAACAATAAATTCTCGGTCGACCGAGAACTGTGGTTCGGTCGACCGAACTCTTTTTATTTATTTATTTATTTATTTATATATATTTTTTATTATTATTTTTAACGACACTGTTTAATATACTGACTCTTATTCACAATATTTACGAATCTACTTTTAATAAAATAAGCTATACTCAATTTAATGACACGAGTCCCCGGCAACGGCGCCAAAAACTTGATGACGGTCAAGTTATAAAAATAACTCGATACCTAAATAACCTACTAGCAAGAGAACTAGGTTCAATCGTAGTATAGCTAGATAGAGTCGAGGTCGATCCCACAGAGACTCGGCTTAAACAAGTACAACGTTATTAAACTAAAAATAGATTAAAGGGCGGTCTCCGACCAACAATAACGTAGAAATAAAGGTTGACACGATAGAAAACACAAAGACTAACAATACGAAAGTAGACACTAAAACACTTACTTTTATGGTTTTATAAGACTCTAACAAACGGTATTGATTACGCTAGTAGTAATTACTCCCCCATATATGTATATCTAAGCCGAGACAAAAAAAGACATTAAGGTTGATTATATTTTGGCTACGGGAGCTATCCCCTAAACTCGGATCTACTTCGTGAACGGATAAAGATCCCTATGCTTAATTACGAATCCTTCCTTGGACAGATAGAACATCATATAACAAGCATGCTATACCAAACTAGGGATGCCGATCTAAAATCGTCACCTCATCTAGGCAACCACCGTGGACAAGTTGGCACACCTCCTAAACGATCGGCTAACTTATGTCCTATTTAACATGGCAATTTTCACAATATATCATATTAATTTACGAGAACGATGTAACAAATTGGCCAGATCTATTACATGTGTATATGAAAAACAGAAAGCACGACGTAGCCGAAGTCGTTCACAGAAAATTACTAGAATCTTGATGGCTAGATCTAACCATATAGACCGTGGTAGATCTAGACCGGTGACTCTAGAATTTTCTCGTAAAACGCCTTCGTACGACTTAGATCTACATGAATATGGGTTTGTTAATTAACTACTTCACGAAATCAATACACAAACGACTACTCCATAACGAAATAAAATAGATCTACGAATAAAAACGACATATTTGGATAGACATTACCTCGTAGACGGAGGGTCCTCCGATCCTTTAATGCAATCTCTAATCGATGAATCCATCGCCTCCGTGATGAAGCAACATAATATAAAATAAAAAGAACTATATTGATAAACTAAAAGTATTGTAGTATTGTGTTTTGTAGGTTGGTTGTTTTCTCGCATCGTGGCCGCCGTTTATATAGGAGTTGTAGCCGACATAGGGAGAATCCGTAAGATATGCACGCATTAATCGATTAGGCTCGGGTGACCGAACGAGCTTACGCTCGGTCGACCGAATGGCATGGCTCGGTCGACCGAGCCTCCCTCTTTACGCGTTTTCAATTTCGCTTCGTCTGACTTGTTCCCCACTTCACTCTTCTATGCTGATCTGATTTGTCTCTTCATTAATGCTCCGATTTTCTTCCTTATTTATCTTGAGATTTCCCGATTGCATGACAATTATCCTCCTGATTCGTTACGATCTGCGAAATCAGCATTTATCACACAATTAATTGCTCTTCTATAATAAAAACAGCTAAATACCAATTATCAAATTAATACTTATCATTAAATAATAAATATAAACACGTGATTTAATATGAAATATATATAATTAACTCTGATTTAAGGTTAGAATTGATGACATAAATAGGTATATTTTAACTGTCATCACAAAACGGAGTACCCAATCTTTGGGATGACATTGGACAGTTGATGAGACATATGACAGTTTCGTACGCTCGTGTGAGAGGGAACTGTTGAGCTGAGGAGTGCACTGTTTCACATAATAATTACACCTTGAAAAAGGAAGATTTGTCTCATCATTTAACTAAAAAGAGATCATGGTTCAATAACATTATCTTGGCTAGTTTCTATATATTATATTTATATATATATATATATATATATCTGTATATTGTATAAGTATTTATTTACTGTTTTACTAACATCTAACTCTAACAATCTAACCCTATAAAAGGTAATAACTGTGACTTAGATCGAGTTAATAATAGTTTCTTGGTGTTTAACCACACTTTGAATTAGATTTTCATTTCCCTGAGGATGCGACCTGACTCAACAGACTAGAATTACAATTTGACCCGGTACACTGCCGGTAAGGATTGTATAGCCTAGAAAACGTCCGTCACATATTCATTAAATAGACCAACTATTTAATTTATTCTCGAGGTTCCACAAATCGAGAGAACACTCGAGTGTTAAGAGCCAACCCGGGGACCATGGACCTATAACCAGTAGTTACAATAAATTGAATAAAATATTCATCGAACAGAATATTTCTACTCAACTCATTAATTCCGGAATTATGCAACCATAAATCCGAAACTGAACTCTATCGATTATGGATATAACTTATTCTCAATACGTCGAGTCGAGTCGATAAGTGTCCATTGATATAATCATTACATATAAACTAACCCTCCATAGACTATCCGTAATGAAGCGGGATTATTTCCGCAAACCTTCTTCAATACATCTTATCCTTATTTACCATTAACCCACAAGTGATCAATTAGTTCATAACCAATACAAACTCCACGGATCAAATAGTTTCTAGGATTAACGAATAAGGGGATTGTCTTTCTACTTCCCGCAGGAAGGAATGGATTCCATATCTGTGAGACACACACTTCTCACTCATTCCAGAATAGTGCCAACGTGAAAGTGATTCGAACCGTGCCTCTTAGCGATCCTTAATGAACACATCAAACCCTATCCTGAAACCAGTAGGAATATGCAATCACATCAGGATTAAGGTTAATCCATATATGATCATCTTGTGATTTAATAAGATTTCTCAATCACTTAATTGTATGAGAAACGCAGATTAAATCGGTCCAGTCCTATATGACTCTCATCATATATAAATGCCCCACTTAGACAACCAATGTCGACGGTCCGGATAAGACGGTCACACCATAAAGTGTTCTGGGCGCATTAAAGGTGGTTTAATCAATAGACCACATACTTTGATTAAGTTCACCACGGACTAATTAGTTCAAGTGTATCACCATAAACTTAATCCTCATGTGTGACACACACTAAGTTATATGGCTACATATGATACAACTTGGGGTTTTTAGCAGTGTATTAAATATAAGCATGAATCAAATAATAAGATGAGAATAAATCTGTCATTTATTAATTATAAAAACAATTATATTCGGGCGTTACTTCCAACATTTATGTGCTCAATGAGCACACATTGGCTAGCAATGCGCACGCATATATGAAACAGAAAGTCGGGTTCTGGGACAGGATGCTCAATGCGCACGCATTGATTAGCAATTTGCACAAATTGCTGATACATGATGGTCAGTTTTATTTTCAGCAGGCTCAATTCGCACGCATTGAGGGTAATGCGCATGCATTGGCAGGATAGAGGCATCCGAATGTTTCTGCTCGTTCAATGCGCACGCATTCCAAAGAATGCGCACGCATTGGCCCCTATTTTGGGGAAAATGTTGTTTTAAGCTATGAGATGAGTTTTAAATGTTGTTTCTTGATGAAATAACCTTAAATGAATGTGAACAAGCCTATGAGATGAGTTTTAAATGTTGTTTCTTGATTGAGTTTCGGATTCGTTTAGTTCCGGTACCGAAGGGATGTTTCACAAGAGTTGAAGTTCGGGACCGTCGGAAGAGCATGATAAGCTTGCGCTTTGAAGAATTAGTATTCATCAATGTCTGTGTAATTGATAGGCCTTGTCCGTGTCTAGTGGTCTAAGAGAGAGAGTAGTAGTTGTGAGAGATCCTTACTTGAAAACATTTAGGTGGCTAGTAACGATTATAAAGTACATACTTGTGTAGTAAAAAAGATTAAACATCATGTCATTCTTGGTAAGGCACAGATTCATATCGGTGATGTGTAGATGTTCTAAAGGTGAACAGCCACTAGACGGCTAAATGGCAGTGAAAGAACTTCACCGAACGTGTATGCATACCGGGGGGATCCCGGGACTATCGGTGTAAATCACCGTTAGTTGGCAAGTATATCTTCAGGTGGATACACACCATGCGTAGTGTCCATGAGTATTGATGTAAAAGAGATAAGCTAAGTTAAAAATGTATAGTCATGACGTGTTGATGGACATAAAGTGAACCTTAGATTGAGTCGGTCCCATAAAGACAACCTAATTATTATAAATCTTGTTTTATAAATCTTAATTGAATTATAGCTTCTATCTTCTATTAAGTACCTTGTATTTACCTCAAATGTATGTTTTGTTGTGTATTTGGGGATGTGAAGATGAAGAGGTGAATCCGGAATTCGAAATTTCGAAAACGTTTGAGGACACCGTCGTTGGAGCTTATTTTTATTCTTTGTTATTATGACATTCTAGACTTATTTATTATTCCTTGGCTTTGACGAATAAACTTGTAATTTCTTTTATTGAATCCTTTGGAGGAATTTTCGTACGTTATAAGTTTTCTTTTGGAGTTTTCATTCTATTAAGTTATATTTCTATCTTTAGAATGTTGTTTCTATTCTTGGTTGTTGAATAAAATATATATCCGAGTCTTTTGCTTCCGTTTTGCTTAACTCGATACGATGTAGTAGAGGCTTACGTATAATATGAAATTTATTATATATTATACGTGGCGAACGTTCTTTTTCTGGATATGGAATTGGTGTCTAGGAACGGGGCGTTACATTATGGTTTCAAACATTTTGTTTAATTTTATAGTTTCAAACGTCGTCTTAGTGATATAGTGGGTTTTATTGACACCACAAAGTTGCTTCATGCATCACGATTACACACAAAAATTAGCATATAAATGTTGTGTCATTAACAATTTCGTGGTATCAATAAAACTCACATAAAAACAATTGTTAATAAAACTAGTGTTGTTAAACAAACATAGCCGCTTATGAACGAGCTTGTGTTCGACTCGTTAGTGTCTGTGAGAGATCGTTTGTTTTCCTTATCAACCAAACTTGAACAATATTATAAACTCATTTCATAAGCGAATGATACTCATCGCGTGTAAGTCACTAACGTCGATATTACTAGCAAGAATACTTGGTACATCGTAGTATAGTAAATGCGAGTCAAGGTCGATCCCACAGAGACAATGCAACTATAAGTATAAACGATTTAACCTAATTAAGAAGCAACATAGAGGCGGTCATTGACCAACAATAACATAAAAGAAAACAAACTTGGTACTCCTCTCCCTCTTCTCACCGATCTACTAACTTGGATTAATTAATCGTTATGTTTACTTCCCCACATAATTTCCTTAGATTAATCGCGAGCTTTCGCTTTAATTATCATTATCAGCTACGGGTGCAATTCCTACTCCTATCTACTCCGACAATGGTAGTAGACAATCTATACGCAAGCTACCCTTCTTAATTGGTCCGTAATAGCCCATACGCATAAAGAACTAGAATTGCCGATATCGAGCGCTAACTCATACCGTTAACCCGCCTAGATAGCTGTCGACATTGATCAGCACGTTCCTAGGGTCCATTATAGACTATGTCCAAACTTAGCACTTCACTATTCGTATTTCATGCCAGTTTACGATTATAATAAGCAGATTGGCCAGATCTAACCTACTGTTAATTAAACCTGTCGATCAACGTAGCTCCAGTGAATCCCAGTTTTAGGTTTTCTAAATTATGCCTCGGTAAACCGGTATAGACCGCCGGGTTACCGGGGGCAGCTTTTCCTGTCCCTGGATCTACATTGCTCAATTAGATTATTCTAAGTAAATTATAGGGTCTTTAAACATGCAGATTAACTAAAACACATAAATACCTTCAACAATGGTGATCTAGCTCGATCTACTCAAGCTAGAGATGATGGAAGAATGGAGGAAACCAGAAGCAACTCTTCCAAAGCTCAAATAACTTTATTTCATCAAAATATATAATGTAATTGAAGAGTTGATAATGAACTATGACAATTGTATACAATAATCTGTAAACGCGGCCTTATATAGATACAACGACCGACTTAAGACTCTTTAAAACCCTAACCGACCTAGATAATACGGCAAAATCAGTTTCGTGTTCCACAAGTCCTCGGTTTACCGGACCTAGCCCAATATAAACCGGGCCGACTTTTCTCCTTTTTCTTCAGCAGGCTTCTTCTTGGACTTTAATCACTTGGCCCAATATACTTCTTTCAGTCCAGATCCATTCTTCAATGCTCCAAATACTGTACACCCTATAAAACACGCAAAACGAGACCAAACAGTACAAAATCTTTGGGAAAATATCATGGATGCAGAATTACGATCCTAGAATCACTCACATAGCATTTAACATATATTCCACATAATAACGAGTCTATCTATCCTCTCTTGAGCATAATTCGGGGTGAATAAGGGTATATGGTAACATTTAGATCGTTATCAGATACGAGATTACTTGCAAACGTTCGATTATATTCACGAACATGCTTAAATAACTAAATCAATGCACAACTAAAACCACAACACATAAAGTTTTAAACCATCTCTTCATGTAATAAATACTACTTTTATAAAATATTTTTAGAGTTTCTCTAATGCTTTTGATACTATATTTTTTTAATTGGGGGATTGAGGAAAAAATCCCTTTTTAATTACAAAATTAATAAATAGGACACACTCATTTTTTCAGTTGCAAAAAGGACAAAAAAATTTCAGACGGACAAAATTACCCCTTTAATAACAGCCGACGCGCATATCCTTCAGTTTCCGATAAATGTGCTTCCGCTTAAGGTTTTTTTTTTTTTTTTTCAAAACCGTAACTTTTGATTTAGAACTCCGATCATCGAAATTTTTTCACCAAAATTCATATTTTTTTTGCTCTTTAATTTGAGCCCAAATACGATACCCTTCCGACGTAAATTTTGAAAGCCGAAAAAATATTTGCATTAACCGGAGCGTTTTTCTTATAAACGACCGTAACTTTTGATTTAGAACCGATCATCAAAATTGTTTAAAGTTCATATTTTTTTTATCTTCATTTTGAGACCTCATTTGATACCTTTTCGATGTAGTATTTGAAAGCCGAATTTTATCACAACGTTTACAAGAACACAGTAACAATAACACAGTAAGAGTAACAGACAAAATATCACCATTAACATTGTGTAATACAACAATCTATCAAAAAATGGTGGATATCATAATGAAATAATCTATCAAAGCATTATGGAGATGCAACTCCCAGGGAATCAAGAGAATAAAAACCTTATACTATTGAATATAATCAAAAAGCATATCATGGGGGAACTAAAACATTCTTCAAGTTGTTGAAGACCAAAGCAGTATGTTTTACCATCTATAAACCTTTATCCTTCAAACCCGCACCACATCAAACTTCATGAAAGACGTATGAAGCAGAAAATGCATTATATAGCAGCAGCCGGCCTCATCAATAGAGAATTTAGGCTCCTCCGTTTTTCTAAAGACAAAAAAACACCAACATTGCCTCACCATTTGAATCAACAACCTTCAATCACCTAGGCCAAAACCACACCACAACAAATAGTGGAATGCAAGGAAAGATTAAAACCAAATAAAGACACCATATGCCTGCAATAACACCTTTTACGAAGAATACATAGCGATATTAACAGTAACACGGTAACACCTTATCATCACAGTAACACAACCAATTCAATATTCCTCCTCAACTTCTCAAAACACTTTTCAGTAGTAATAACCACAGAAAACAAATATACATTGCATTTCTTATCCATTAATGACTGAAATATCATCATTAGTATGCTTCCCAATGTAAGGGAGGGGTTTGAAGCACACTACAACCGATTCTTTTTTGAAAAAAAAAACATTGCAACATTGCATCTTTCTGTATATTTGAACAAAGTAGAAGAAGGCAACAACATGAAGTCAATAAAAGTATTTGAAGTTTTTCAAGCCTGAAACACTTGGTTTTCTGCTCCAAAATCTGATTTTCAGCCTTATTCTTGGTGTATATATTGCTAAAATCTCACAACACATAGTGATATACACAGTAACACAGTAACACAATAACACAGTAACACCCCCAAAACTAGTGTATTAGAAAGCTTAATGATATGAACCAAATGAACAACACAATCAATCTTCTTTAAAACATCATAGATGCATCCTTAAACCAACCCTTAAACTGTGGGATCACCAATATTATCAACCACAACAGACTTACAATTATTTGTAGTTGGCTACACTCTCAATGGTTTTGTAAAACTATTGGCTATAGGAATTGCTAAAATGTTGAAGAATCAAGAAATAAAAGACAGTATCAATGGACAACAAAAGACTAGCTTTGAAGAGCAAAAGTTTATTTATGTGTTCTTCCTTTTTCACATCCATATAGAAAAAAGAATGATTTATTTCATAGTCAAGGGAAAAAAAAGGAGAAAAAGAAAAAGTTCAATTACAGGCTTTAATTGCGTTGCCCTCCCCCATATCTGCATTCATATGTTATCATGCTCTCCATTTTCTGTAAACCACTCTCAAAACACACTTATAATAACACACCAAAACTAGCTACACTTGATCCAATTAAGCTCAACCCTAAAACTTCAACAAAAAAAAGACTGACTTTAAACCACCATTCTTGAATTGAACATCAAGATTCCTTTGGCATCAAGAATGGCTATAGCAGCTCCAGTTGAAATAGGCACTATTGGCACTATAGGATCACTTGTCAAAAGAGAGATCAATTAATTCACTACAAGACTGGAGATTGATTGCTCTCGAACTGGAAGTTCCGTTGTTCATGAGACGAGTTCTGGCCGGTATGGTGGCCGTTGGCCTAGTTTTCGGTTCTTGAGCATTACATGGAGGAAGAGGTGGAGGAGGAAAAAAAAGAACAGAGACTGGAGGAATCCGGAAATGGATTTTCTCAATGGTTGAAGTTGTAGATAGTCCTCTGTTTAATAATAATGAGATTCCCGGATTTAGTTACAGAAATCCGGATTAAAATAAAAGGTAAAATAGTCCGAAGGAAAATGTTTTGTCCTTAAATCAATAAAAAAAATACAAACTGGATTAAAATTTATATACATAGCGGAAAGTGGATTAAAACATAATATTCTCTATTTAATATTGTTTTATACTCCGTATTTGCTTATTTAAAATTTGACTTGATTTTCTATTCCTTAACGAGCCAAACTCGAGTCGAGTTTTAGTTGGAAGGCAAAATCTTTGTACCAAACCAAACTCGACCACGAGTTGGAACAATTTTTATTTATAAATGAGCCGAGCTTAAACATAATTATTTGTTTGTTTATTTAACAAATTAACGAAATTGAAAGGAACAAGCTCGTGACCTTAATTAACAAAGCTCGTAACATATTCTTTTGTTCGCTTATTAAACAAACAAGGTTGTGACCTAAACGAACACAAGTGAGAACAACAAATATTCGGTTTGGATCGGCTCGGCTCGGCTCAGCTCGACTCGTTAACAAAAATATTACTGCAATTTCTCATACAGATTGTTTAGGCACCAGCCCAACTTGACAAGTTAGTACGTGGGCTTTCTAAATTCTATAACAATGCCCTCACAATTTCAACTCTAATTATTTCATACATGGAGTAAAGTCCAAGGCATTTTTTTGTTTTATTTGCTACAATAATTTCCTTGGATTTTCCACAACGATGTCTTCTATGAATTTAGGACAACAAGACTGTGACAACAAATAAAATCCATGTTCTAATTAAAAAAAATACTTATAATATAATTTTATATACTCATTCTACAGTACAAAACAGTAGAGATTTCATAACAAACACATAAACTCATAATTTATCCTTTGGCTTTTGGTTTAACCACTAGAATCTCATGCCATTTGATTCTTGAATAGGTTCAAGTATTTATCAAGATCTACTCGGGTTTTCAGGTAAAGAACTTATGGAACCTACTGTCTGATTCTTGAATATGTTCATGTGTTCATCGTTTCAAATATCAAGATTACTCGTGTTTTCTGGAAAAAAAATCCATGAAACCTAATGTCATGTGATTCTTGAATATGTTCAAGTGTTCATCGTTTTCAGACATCAAGATTACTCGTGTTCTCAGGTAAAGAGGCCATAATGTCACCTGATTCTTGAATATGTTCAAGTGTTTATCGTTTCAGACGACATCAAGATTACTCGGGTTTTCAAATCAAGAACCCGCCAAGCAAAAGAATCGAAAAGTCGTCGGGAAAAACATGGGTGTAGATTTAAAAGATGTAACAATACAGATAGTTCATCCAGGTGGCAAGAAAGAAGTATATGATCATACAATTCCAGCATGTAAAATAATGGAGAAATACCCAGGTACATGTGTTGCTAGGCCAAATATTTTTAATCTTCCTTATGAATCTCTTCTTTCGCCGTTAGATTACTTGCTTCTCGGTGAAAAGTACTTTATATTACCGTCTACAACCATTGAAAAACTACTACGTAGACATCAATATACGAATGATGGACGTGCGGTACTAACAGATGATGATGATGATGAAGATGATGATCGTAAAGAATGTTATGTTTGTTGCGCGAAGGATTTTTATGTTTCGAAAGAAAAATGGAATAATTGTTCTTGTAGAAAATCACAAACAAAGAAGAGATTTTTGCCTCCAATTCAAAAACCAAGAGGATGGAAAGAAGTTAAATGGGAACCTTGTTTAGTTTCAATTCCTGAAAATTCACCTTGAAAAAGTTTTATAATATGATCAATAGTTAGTTAGTTTTTATTTTATTTTATTGTAACTAGTAAATGTTATGGTTTTTAATGAATGTTTGTTACAAGTATTAATGCTTATTGTTGAGATAATGATGAAAAACCCCGTAGTGTCGGGTCTGGGCCTTACACATCTTTTGTAGTTTTTAGTCAATAAAAATCCGAGTCACGCAGTGTACACAAACACGTTCATGAACGAGTTTGAGTTTAACTCGCATAAGTACGTGTGTGTCTATATATATATATATCATGTTTAAAATGTAGTCGGGCTTAGTCAAATTACTCCATTCAGGCCCAACATAAGTTTCAATGAAAACCATGAGGCTTAACTGTAAGCCCAATATGAGTTTCAATTAAAAGCTGTTTTGATCTCCTTTTTTTTTTCTTTTTCTTTATATGAGGAATGAACACTTTTTTCATAATTAGAAATGGTAGAATCCACTCCACTCCACACCAAAAAAAAAAAAAAAAAAAAAAAAAAAAAAAAACACTGTTAATGACACCACGGTCAATTTACTCAAACACTGTACCTCGTGTAAATTTTGATTTTATAGAGGTCGAAATCTGTTTTCAACCCATCCAGAGTCGAATTTTGTGTATAATTTCCACTCTGGAGGAGTTGAAAACATATTTCGACCTTTACAAAGTCGAAATATGCATGACGTGCGTTGCCTGAGTAATTCGCGTGTGGTGACATTAACAATGCCAAAAAAAAAAAAAAAAAAAGGAAATGGTAGAAGGTATTATTAAAACGTAGGGGTGAAGAGGCCCATTGTATACAACCCACTAAAGACAAATTTATGCTCTCTTTTGTTTAAAAATACGTATAGATATCCTCGTCTTTTCTTAACAAAGCTTTATAGAATGCGACTCCAGGAGAAATTAAACATGTGACATTCACAAATTATATAATCATAATATAAACGAGAGTTTGTGTTAAAAGTGTATTGTATTAATGCTCATATGACATTAATCTAGATTTCAATATATTTTGGAGATGCGATAAATTTTTTTAGCGAACAAACATAGTGTGAGAGAATAGAAGAGGATGATTTAGCCTTAAAAAAACGGGTAATTTTATGTGGTGCCGTCATTCTGAGCGGAGGCATGATCTACAACATAAAACCCGTGTGTTTTATATTGTAAATAAGAAAGAAAAACACTATAAAACATATACGTTTTCCTATGTAAATCATGTCTCCGCATAAAAAAATGAACACCACAAAAAACACGCATAGTATTAGCAAGTAGGAAATTCCTATATAGTCTCACTTTATTAGAGGACTTAGAGCAGCCATAGTAAAGGTAATGCAGCCAATGTTTCTTTGGTATTTGTCAGGATGGAGAGACAAATTTGCTCAAATGTAAATTAATGGTGTGTAATTAGAGAGGAATTTATAGATATTCTCTACTCTATTATCTAATTTGAGAGAGCCCCTTAGACAATATTTTTGTCTCCCAAACACACCAAACCCCTCTTTAACAATATTTAATATTATTTTATCACTAGATTTAAAATATTTACCATCACTACAACATCTAATCACACACAAATAATATCTACAATCCTTTTATATTTATCACCATTACAACATCACATCAACATAAATTATCTCCACAATCCTTCTATATTTATCATCCACTTATATTTCTCCACATCATCCAAACAACAACAATCAAAAGGGTTGTCTCCCAAGTGCCATTAGGGCTGCTCTTAACGATGTGACAAACATTCCAAAGAGTTTCATTACTTCATAATGTCCCGTCCTTGAGATTAGCGGATAATTAATAATGATTTAATGGGAAGTTATTGTGTGGTGAAGTAATTTGAGGTGAAGTGACGGGTTAAACGATCAGAACCACACATTTAATACAGAATGGAGGTATGTGGTGTGTGGTGTGTGGTGTGCCAAACGGTGTCTCCGCACCTAGTAAAGACACCACACAATAATCTCCCTGATTTAATGTACCGGGATCGTCTTTAAACATTTTTGTTGCCGTTGAAAATGATCTCAATACATGATTTGAACTTCCTCACTCCACTTAGGCTAAACTATCATTACCACACCCAAATATTTAAACTAAAGAGAGTATAAATATATACTACATCCGTCCCAAAATATAAATTCGTTTTGTATTTCGGATTTGTCCCAAAATCTATGGTTCCGTTTGTTTTGGGTTGGAATTTTTTTTGTGGTTGTTTTATATAGTAGTGGATAATAAAATATAATAAAAAAGATTGAAATAATGATTAGAAAGTTAAGATGTTTTTTTTAAAATTTGTATTGAATTAATGATTAGAAAGTTAAGATATTTTTTTTTAAAATTTGTGTAGATAAAGAAATGATTGATGAGAGAAATTGAAATAAACTAGTATAATGAATAAAATAATAGAAAAAAGGTAATAAAGTAAAAAAATGAAATGATGAGAGATGATTTAATATTTTTTTTTTGTTGTTGAAAATTTGATTGGTAAGAGAATGGTAAGAAATGATTAGTGAAATGATATAAAAAGACTCCAAAAAAAAGCTTTAACCAAAACAAACAGGAGCTAATTTATTTTGATAACCAATAAAGTATTTATTATATTTTTCTCTTTTTTACCCATCATTTACTATATACTCACCAATTTTTTTTATTAGTTTCCATTAATAACGGTCAAATGTCATTTTAATTTTTTTCATAAAAATTAATGACACATTGACACATAATTAATTTAACCAACTTTATTAAAGCTGAATTTACGTTTTAAGACGAATGTAGTATATATATACACGATGGTGTACTATGAGGCCATATATGGACCCACAAATCCACTGATCCGCCGGTGAATCCAAAACCGTGCTTGTCACCGGTTTTAATGGAGACGTCTGACTATTTAGACCAAAGTACTACGGCACAGTCTTTTTGAATAGTACACTGTCAATTGTGTCAACTTTCTATAATCGTCGGATCTTAATTCATGAACGACGGATTGATAATAATACTTATAATAATTTCATCTTTTATTAAATGATAAAGTTTCGAATGTACTCATTAAAAAAGATAAAGTTGTCAATTTGTTATTATCTAAAAACGGTTAAACTCTAATCACAAAGTTAATCTCACTTCTCCTTTCTTATGTCTCACAGGATTAGTGTAAACGTTCATTTACGGGGTTCGCAGCTCCAGGTCAGACTGCTTTTTTAAAGCATTCAACCCCGTTATCATTGAGAGCTATTATCTAATGTCGTTTGATTACGGCAAAACAAGAATTTTGGTCGGTTTGATTTGTTTTGGTTTGATTTTTTACTTGTTATAAGTCGGATTGACTTTGAAAAAATAGTAATCATAACCACCGTAAAATAGTATGAAAATCAATGGTTTGGATTAGTTTGGTTTCAGATTAATTATGGCTTTGGTTTGCCGAAAATTTAATACGTTTTTAGACAATCTAAGTAATAGACAAAATGCCTCCAGTCAACTCAATTCAAATCAAGTGTCTACTACAACTCAAACTCAAAGTGAAGATGATGGAGTGATAAGGTGTTTGGAGTTATAAGGTGCCAAAAATTCAAAATTATGTGTAAAGGTAATTGGCAAACCAAGGGCTGTGAGTTCAAAAATAAAAGATAACTAGAGCAATGTGTGTGGATAATTTCATCTCAAAAATTCAGAAAAGTCGACAGCAAACAATTGAAGATCACCTACGGCAGCTTTGGTTCAAATTTGAAGATCATGATCTAAAAATTCAGAATTTAAACTTATATAAAATTCAAAATTTAAACTTATATTGATTCAAGTTCTAGGATAATTATCTCTTTGTTTTTGAATAATACTAGTGCTAGCTATAAATTGCCCCTGTTGGGATCATTGTAAAGCATCAAAAATTAAGCAGCAACATTCAATAAAGTCTCTCTTTTACCTGTTTTTTATTCTGCAATTTTATCAGTCCAGCCGCATCTTTTTATGTTTTTTCACATGGTAGCAGAGACAGGGGCGGGGATTCGAGTGCCTTAATATTGGCGAACCCTCGCCCGTTCCTCTCCCGCTTTTAAACAATTTTTGTAATCATTACAGATCAATCCAGTTCGTTTAATTTCTTCCTGGGCAAATTAATACCATTGATTACCCTTTTTCACCAAATCACCGCAGCTTCTTTGAAAGGAAAAAATATATATATATATATATATATATATAAAAATATATATATATATATATATATATATATATATATATATATATATCGATCGATCCCATTGAAATCACTATATACCAATCTACCATTGTCCAACAATTCTATCCAAAATAATAATAATCCCATTGCTGCTGCTATGCTGCCTTTATTATGCATAAAGAATAAAGAGTCCATATTTTATTTTTCTATCGTCCATTCCAAATCCCCTACATACCCCTACATACCCCTATCACTCAGCCTTTCATCCAGACTCCAAATCCCATCCATCCCACACCAGAAAATGACCACAACATCCCTCACAAACCACCCGCGTCCCCCGCCCCTCCGATCATACCATTTCGACCCCGACTCCCCACCTCCTTCTCCACCTCCTCAACCTTCCCCCATAACCACTAGAGCACAACATGGCATCTTCAAACCCAATCCCAAATATGCTCTCATGGTCTCCACTTTTCCTCAAATACCTAGAGAACCAAAAGCATCACCGAAGCCCTCAAACACCCAGGTTGGAAAGCGACCATGCTAGAAGAACTAGCCGCCCTTAACGCCAATGATACTTGGGACCTCGTTCCTCCTAAACCACACATGCATACCATAGGGTGTAAGTGGGTTTTCAAAGCCAAACTTAAACCGAGATGGCTCCCTAGATAGACTCAAATCCGGACTTGTAGCCAAAGGATACAAGCAAATAGATGGAGTAGATTATCATGAAACCTTCTCTCCAGTCATCAAACCAGGCACTATTAGACTTGTTCTATCTATTGCTTTGAGCAGGAACTGGGACATTAAGCAGCTGGATGTCAAAAATGCTTTTTTACATGGCTTTGTTCAAGAAGAGATCTATATGGATCAACCTCCAGGTATGAAAGATCCTGCATTTCCTCAACATGTGTGCAAATTAAAAAGGGCTCTATACGGACTCAAACAAGCCCCTAGGGCTTGGTTTGACAGGCTCAGCACCTTTCTTTTACGTTATGGTTTCTATTGTAGTCTGGCTGACCCTTCCTTGTTTGTTTATCAGTCTGATCAAGGCTCACTTTATCTCTTATTATATGTTGATGACATGCTCCTCACCGGTTCTCACAATGTACTGTTATCCACCTTCATTGCTCTACTCCACACTGAGTTTGCAATGAAGGACCTGGGTCGTCTTCATCATTTTCTTGGTGTTGAGATTGTCTGTGCAGGTTCTACACTTCATATGTCGCAAACTCATTATGCCCTCACTATCTTGGAGAAAGCTCAAATGACAGAATGCAAACCAGTTGCAACTCCATTAGAACTCAAACCCTATGCGGCCCGTGATGCTCCACTCATAACAGACCCTACATACTACAGACAACTGATTGGCTCTCTACAGTACCTCACCTTTACCAGACCAGATATCAGCTATGCAGTCAACTATGCTTCTCAGTTCTTACAAGCTCCTACCTTGGCACACTTCAAATTTGTCAACAGACTACTCAGATATGTCAAAGCTACCCTACATCTGGGACTCCAACTACATGCTGCGTCTACTCTCTCCCTCTCTGCTTTTTCAGATTCTGACTGGGCAGGCTGTCCCCTCACCAGAAGATCTACCACTGGTTTTTGCACTTTTCTTGGACCTAACCTTATTTCCTGGTGTGCAAAGAAGCAAACTACTGTCTCCAGATCAAGCACAGAAGCAGAATATCGTTCTATGGCTCACACCACTGCTGAATTGGTCTGGCTAGGCTACTTATGTGCCGACCTACGTCTCAAGCTTCCGTCTCCATCAACACTCTATTGTGATAATCTCAGTGCTCTCTGCCTCACAGTTAATCCGGTCTTTCACTCAAGGTCCAAACATATTGCCCTAGACTATCATTTTGTTCGAGAACAAATGGCCCAAGGCAAGCTGATTACTAAACACATTCCTACTCATCTTCAAGTAGCAGACATCTTTACAAAGCCCTCTACTCGATTTGTTCTACAACAGTTTCTCACCAAACTATGCCTTCACCCCAGGCCTAGTTTGCGGGAGGGTAATAGACAAAATGTCTCCAGTCAACTCAATTCAAATCAAGTGTCTACTACAACTCAAACTCAAAGTGAAGATGATGGAGTGATAAGGTGTTTGGAGTTATAAGGTGCCAAAAATTCAAAATTATGTGTAAAGGTAATTGGCAAACCAAGGGCTGTGAGTTCAAAAATAAAAGATAACTAGAGCAATGTGTGTGGATAATTTCATCTCAAAAATTCAGAAAAGTCGACAAAGACAAACAATTGAAGATCACCTACGGCGGCTTTGGTTCAAATTTGAAGATCATGATCTAAAAATTCGAATTTAAACTTATATAAAATTCAAAATTTAAACTTATATTGATTCAAGTTCTAGGATAATTATCTCTTTGTTTTTGAATAATACTAGTGCTAGCTATAAATTGACCCTGTTGGGATCATTGTAAAGCATCAAAAATTAAGCAGCAATATTCAATAAAGTCTCTCTTTTACCTGTTTTTTATTCTGCAATTTTATCACTCCAGCCGCATCTTTTTATGTTTTTTCACACTAAGTATACGTATGAATCTGTATATATGTTGATTCATATATCTATCTCCCCCTTCTCTCCATGTATGCATGCAATTATATGTGTATAAACTTTCATGAATGTCTGCATGCGTTGTATATATACACATATAGCTTAATTCATATGTTTTTTTAATATATAAGTCGAAAACATTTTTTGATATATGTATGTTTGAGTTGGTTTGGTTAAGCATAAGTAGAAGAAGAAAAAATCAATCCGAACTAGTTAAATTTCGGTTTGGTTTGAACCGAACCAAAAATTTCGGTTTAATTAAATTTGGTTTGGTTTTTTCAGATTGGTTTGGATTGATTGGTTTTTTTTCCTCACCCCTAAAAGCAAGAGTAGTGGTAATTGAGAGATTAGTGGATTTCATGGTGATGTGTAGGAAGATAACTGGAGAGAAAATGTAGAAGGATAGTAAGAATGATGTGTGTGATTAGATGTTGTAATGATAATAAAAAAATTTAAGACTATTTATTAAAATAATATTAAATTAAAAAAGAAAATTAGCATTTTTATTTGCTGAAAGGAAAGGCCAAAGGGTGGACTTTGCTTTTGTCACTTTTTGCAGAGAATATTGGCTATATAATTGTCTAATTTAAGAGAATGAATTAGATAATATCTCAAAAAACTTCTCTGATTCAACACCACTATTTTACCTTTTAGAAATTTTTTCTTTCCATTCTAACATTTGATGGAAAGATATTGGCTATACAATCCCCACTACTCTTGCTCTAAGAGTACTTGCAGTAGATATTGCATAACAAGACAAATCCGTGGAATAGAGATTTAAATGATCTAGATTCATTAAAAATCATCTGCAGTAGTGTCTATACTCAAATCTTTAAATTCTGCACTATATGTACTGCATTAAATACATTTTTTCTTAATAAATTATACTCTACCCGTCCAAAAATATAAATCAATTTAGTGTTTAAGTTTTGCCACATAATATAAGTTCATTTAATATATCAATTATATATTTAATACATTTTTCTTCCTTGTACTCTTAGTTAATTATATATTCATCTATTTTTTTACTATTTTACAACAATTTCATTAATCCCTCTTCTAAAAAAATTATTTTATTAATCCCAATCAAATAGTATTTTAGACTTTTATCGATAAATTAATAACATTTAACCCTTTGTTAAACTATGTAAAATATCCAAATAAACCTACATTTTAAGACTTTGGTGTACATTGTAGAGATTCTCGTAAAATAATACATTTATTCTATCCTAAATAAAGATTTTGTATATTTACATATATATCATTTGATTTGACGTGGATTTATTTAAAAAAGGAAGTGCTGGGACATGTTTACCCATTTATAGTAGATCATAGACATAGGAATTCCTGAGTATAAAGTGCTTTCAAGTCACCTCAACTACTCCCTCTTTAATTAAAAAAAACTATAGAAATTAATTTTCATGAAAAATATGTTTGAAAAAAATAATATCGTTTTGAAAATATTAATCTTTCAATTCCAACCGCAATTTAATAATTGGAATAATTGAAAACCCAATCCTTGTTGCTTTCTTGCTATTTGCTTTTCCGGCAATCCGTTTTGCAAAAATCGAAAAATCCGTGTTGCTATTTCTTGTTTTTTGCAAAAATCCGTGTTGCTATTTGTCACTTCTTCACATTCCGTTTTGCAAAAATCCGTGTTGCTATTTGTCGTTTCTTTGTTGCTATTTGTTTCCGACAATCCGAAAAATCGGTGATTGTTACTTGGGCGGAGGAGGAGTGAGTGAACTTCAATGGCGCGGGTTCGAATATTGTGTCATTAGGGTTGATTATGCGCGCGTTTAAATAGGAGTTTAGGTCGGTTTTGGGGCCGAGGCGGTGGTGAACGCCCGTTTGTGGCATAGGACGCTCGTTCATGACTTGAACGCCGAGTGGACGCCGTTGAACGCTAAGGCTGGATCGATCCCGTATTGATGCTTGATGAATGAACGCTCGTTCAAGGATATGGACGCTCGTCCATGGAGTTTTCTTCTTCTTCGCATAAACGGTAAATGTTACTATGTGCCGATCAATGTTACGGTATGATGTGGATGAATGATACTGCTTGTTTAGTCTGATCGTGTGCAAAGGTTACTTGATGACTCATGAATTTATGAATGTTCTTGCATCTGGATGAATGTTACTTGATGATTCATGAATGTTATTGCATCTGGATGAATGTTACTGTGAATGTTACTTGATGATTCATGAATGTTCTTGCATCTGGATGAGTTACTCGATGATTCATGAATGTTCTTGCATCTGGATGAATGTTACTGTGAATGTTACTTGATGATTCATGAATGTTGTTGCATCTGAATGAATGTTACTGTGAATGGGTATTTTTGTCCAAAAGATTTGTTTTTGTCCTTTATAATCTTTGAAAATAGAAAATGTCCTTCCAGACCCATTTCTGTTAATTTTTGTCCTTATGGCCCCTCCCCCCTAATTTTCAAACATCTTCATACGATGCATATATTTCAAAAAAAAATTCTTTTCAAACATATTTTTTCATGTTTCCCTTAAAAAAAATAAAAATTGTAACCTCAACTAATGGGAAGGTTTTTTTAGGTGGTCGCTAGCTCCATTTGAAGTGAGGTGATGAGATAAGCGATTAGAATCACACAATTTATATATTCAGCACATCACTTTATTCCAAATTGGTCGCCGTATCAAAATTTCCCCAACTATGTAAGGGTTTTGTAATATTATAATAGTTTTAAAACCGATCAAAACAAACAGTAGTGAAATGGTCGAGCCAAACAGTTATGAAATAGTTTGTTTTCGTTGATCCTTTGAAACCGAACATAATATATACTACATGTTTAAAAAAAACACTACATTCCAAAATAGTTACCTGCAACACTGCAAGAAAGAGATACATGCACAATGCTTTTCACCTAAAACATATATATAAATATATTTTTTAATATGTATCTACATGCACACACAGATTTACCCAAAAAATTATATATATATATATATGTATATTTATATATACGTATATATATACACACACAAATATACAAAAAATTCATGTTTTGTCTACAAGATAGATCAATACGACAAATCATGACTCTGCAAAGACTACGCTTCAAATGGCAGACAAGAGAATGCTGGATATACAGAAACCCGAATCCGGATCCGATCCCCAATTGGATCGTCAGATCTGATTCACAGCACCGATCGAGACACTCGATCATGCACAGCGGAAGCTATGAATAAATTCGTATGCGATTATACCACGATATGATCTACATAAATAATTAACCTAACTATGAGAATGTTGAATATTTACCTTATTCAAAAGGTGTAGTAAATCGACAGATGGAGAAGCCGTAGTCTTCCGGATTGTATCTCCTAGCGACGATTGGTGGACGTCGATCCTCGCCGTAGAACCTCCTCGAATATGCACAAGAAAAACCCTAGGTTTTTCTTCTCTTAATGACTAGAACGAGAAACTAATTTTTATCTTCTTTTATTCAAGTGTGGCGCAAATATTCAATGTCATTGTGTTAGGAGGTTCTCTCTTTATATAGGAAAATAACTACTCAAGAGAGAGTTATCATTTTCACACCAGAATAACCTATTTCCATAAGGAAAAGATATTTGCCAAAAAATAAGAGATAATTCTCAAAAAATCAATATCTTATTTTTCCATTAATTATCCAACAAATAGATAATTAATTAATTACACATGTGACATAATCTAGAAAAATTTCTTCTCCCAACTTATCCACATGTGTGGCGCCAATTTAGTCATTATTTTTAATAGAAAATGTCTTTTCTATTTTACATATTATTTACCAAATAAATAATATTGCATATTTATTAAATAGACACACTATTTAATTTATTCTCGATGTTCCATAAAACGAGAAAACACTCGCGTGTTAGGAGCCAACCCGGGGACCATGGACCTATAACCAGTAGCTACAATAAATTAAATAAAATATTCATCGAACAGAATATTTCTATTCAATTCATTAATTCCGGAATTACGCCACCATAAATCCGAAACTGGACTCTAACGATTATAGATATAGCTTATTCTCAAAACGTCGAGTCGAGTCGATAAGTGTCCATTGATATAATCATTACATACAAACTAACCCTCCATAGACTATCCGTAATGAAGCAGGAATATTTCCATAAACCTTCTTCAATACATCTTGTCCTTATTTATCATTAACCCACTAGTGATCAATTAATTCATAACCAATACGAACTCCGCGGATCGATCAGTTTCTAGGATTAACCAATAAGGGGATTGTCTTTCTACTCCCCGCAGGAAGGAATGAATTCCATATCTGTGAGACACACACTTCTCACTCATTCCAGATTAGTGCCAACGTGAAAGTGATTCGGACCGCGCCTCTTAGAGATCTTTAACGAACACATCAAACCCTATGAAACAAACAGGAGTCTGTAATCACTTCAGGATTAAGGTTAATCCATATATGATCATCTTGTGATTTAATAAGATTTCTCAATCACGGAATTATATGAGAAATGCAGATTAAATCGGTCTAGTCCTATATGACTACATCATATATAAATGCCCCACTTAGACAACCAATGTCGACGGTCCGGATAAGACGGTCACACCATAAAGTGTTCGGGCGCATTAATGGTGGTTTAATCACTAGCCCCATACTTTGATTAACTTCACCACGGAATATCATTTCAAGTGTATCACCAAAAACTTTATCCTCATGTGTGACAGACACTAAGTTATATGGCTACATATGATACGACTTGGGATTTTCAGTAGTGTATTACTTATCAGCACGAAGCAAATAATAAGATGAGAATAAATATGTCATTTATTAATTATAATAATAATTACATAAATTGACTTTCGGGACCTACTTCTAACAGAGAAGACATCACTACAACAAAATAGAATTATTTGCTAGTGATGTCCTCTCTTGTCTTCCATTTGTAGTGATGTATCTTTGCTGAGTCATCTTTTATCGTTTTGTGATAAATGAGCTCTATTTTGTTTTAATGATGTCTTCTCTTGTCTGCCATTTGAAGTGTAATCTTTGTTGAGTCATGATTTGTTGTATTGATCTATCTTGTAGACAAAATATTAATTTTTTGTATATTTGTGTGTGTGTGTATATATATATATATATATATATATATATATATATATATATATATATATATATATATATATATACGTATATATAAATATACACATATTAAAAAATATATTTATATATATTTTTTAGGTGAAAAGCATTGTGCAGGTATCTCTTTCTTGAAGTGTTGCAGGTAACTCTTTTGGAATATAGTGTTTTTTTTTCAGGGTATACGTAAATAATCCTCGTCTTCCTCATCAACATTTACCGATGCTGTGGAACTGAGAGACGACGTTTGTGAATTTGAGGCATATTGGAACATAAATTGTTGTAATTCATCATCTGTTTTTTACGCAACTAGTAATGCTGCAACTTGTGCTTTCTTTTCCGAGAATTTTGTCTTTGCCGTAGATTCTACTTGAATCTGCATAGATCAACAGTATCAGAAGTATCGTCAGATACAGATCTAGAATCAGTGTATTAAACACCTGTACTTCTTCTTCTGTCAAAAAGAAGTTTTACTTTGCCATCAGTGAATTGAGTAACATGTTTTAGTTCTGAATTTGGTTCTAGTATCCTATAATTTGGATATCAGGCTCTCTCGGAATAACTCAATTACTCCCACTTTGCAAAGATTCACGAGAACTAGACATTCCTAATGGGAAGGCTCTTTCGGATATTCACTCCTACTCATAGGGTACGCGATTCCCAAACGACCTAACATGTATACTCCGGATTCTTCAATATCATACCCAATCATTTCCGCATGATCGCCCCATGGCTAAGGGAAACCTCGATAGTGTCAAAGCATGACAATTCACACCGTGATGCCATGTGACTCCGGTCCTAAGGATAATTACACAACCGTCTCATAGTGTGACACTTAACAGTGTAAGTGAGTCAGTCTAATGTATGCATTCTCTAATACACGTCCACATACATGTTGAAATAGTGTCCTAAACCTAATCGGGTTGGACCGGATCCGACCGGGTCGGATCATTTCTACTATTTCTTTGTGTTTATACATATATGAAATGGCTTTTCTGTTGTCATATATTTGTTATTTTAAAGAACCAATTGTGAATTGTTATATGATAATGTCCTTAGTATTAACCTGTGATAGAGAAACCGTGATAGGCGATTATAGTTGATGAGATCTCTAATCACTTTAATAAGTTTGATACTAAATGTATCTAGGCTGATGTACTATTAAACAGGGCATTGATAATACGAACAGGCTAGCACGTATTAGATGTCTTCTGTCTTTAAGGGCAGGGATAGATCTCCTCTATCGAAGTGTAGAGACACTTGGATTGTACGTGGACGTGTATTAGAGAATGTGTACGTTAGACCGACCCACTTACGCTGTTAAGTGTCACACTATGTGGCGGTTGTGTAATTATCCCTAGGACCGGAGTCTTCATGGCATCACGGTATGGATTGTCATGTTTTGACACTATTGAGGTTTCCCCTAGCCATGGGGCGATAATGCGGTAGTGATTGGGTGTGATACTGAAGCATGCGGAGTATACATGTTTGGTCATCTTGAAATCGCGTACCCTATCAGTAGGGTGAATATCCGAAAGGGCCTTCTTATAAGGAATGTCTTACTCTCGTGAATATTTGCAAATTGGAAGTAAATGAGTTACTTTGAGAGAGCATGATATCCAAATTATAAGATACGGTCGTTGATGTTTTGACACTCGACTAACGACTGTATGGATATTATTACAGTGATAGGATTGTAAGTTACACGGTAATTGTTTCACATGAAAGGTAGTAGTCATTGCATTTGACTCTTCCGATGATTGGGGGTCGCGGTGTGTTACTAGACGCTATCCTGTGATCGTTAGGCATGAAGGGAATTTTCGTAATTTGCACTTTATGTCTACGGCCAACATATTCGGAAGCCTATCGGGTCACACACATATGAACATCTAGCCGGATTAAAATGTGGTTATAGATGATAGCCAAATAAGGAAGGAATTTATCTCGTACTATAAAGGTTATAGTGGTAAAATAATATGGTGATATTTTTTTATTATGAATAAATATAATACAAGATATTAATTATGTTGATTAATTAAATATGTATATTGATACATATAATTTTGAAATATATATATATATATATATATATATATATATATATATATATATATATATATATATATATATATATATATATATATATATATATATATATATATATATATATATATATATATATATATATATATATATATATATATATATATATATATATACATGTATTTTGCAAATTAATTAATCATAGTATTATATTAATTAAAGAATATTCCGGATGCAAAAATATTGGTGTATGGGACGCAGATTTAATGTGTATAGGATACATTTGAGTTGTGCAATTTAATTAATAAGATTACCATAATATTAATATTGGATATTAATTGATTTTGGGAAAATAGATTTATGGTAATAAAATAAAGATATATTCAATATAAGATATTTTCAATATATATCTTAGGAAAAATATTTAATATAAGATATTGAATATTAATGAGTTAAATCAATCAATATATTTTTCTTATTTTATTAGGAAAATGTTTTCTTCCTTTTTATTCTGTCTGGGGCGCCACTTTTCCTATAAATTGGAAGTGGGTATCAATCTCTTTTATACATAACAACTCCAAGAGCTAATAGTTCTTGTGAAAAATAGAGATCTTCTTATAGAAAGTTTTGAGAGAGAGAAAATGCCGGTCTAGTAGCCGGATTTTTCTAGTAGCAATCCAATGGTGGATTCCGGCGGGTTGTTCGTGTGGACTAGCGGTAGAGGCCGAACACTTGGGCGGCTCTGTGCTCAACTACTATCCTTAGACGGTCAAAGCGTCGATCTTTTAGATCAACCAAGCTAACCACCGTCTACTAGCTTATTTGTTTATTGCTTAAACGAAGTCGATTCTGGTCAAAGGAAATAAATTTATTTGTCTACTAGCTTATTTGTTTATTGCTAACCACCGTCTACTAGCTTACACGTTTAGTCAGTTTGTATTCGAAACTGCACCTGGGAAAAGTTCATGATCATACCGGTTACTTTACGCATTTATTTATTTTGTGCTTGTATTAATTTTATATGATACGATAGATGCATGACTAGGCACGATCTAGATAAATATGTAGGATGTATGTCTATAGAGATAGATATATTTGATTAATTAAGTGAATTAATTTACGTAAATACTTCCACAACAAAAATCAAGTCGAAATATTGTCTCACAATATTATAACGACGGTGAAGAGCCCTTGTTCGGATCCAACTGATCGGCCCTCGTCGGGAGTTGACCTACCTCGGGTATATCGTCGTTATTGAGATATGATCGTATGAGATCTCACGAATATTGGGTTATGACTTGACTAGAGTATTGCGGTGATTGACCCTCGTCAGGACCGTTTTATTCTAGAACAATGGGTTGACTACCACATAAATATGTGTATTATCAAAGAGTTGACTAGTCAACCACCAAGAGTCACATAGAGATCTGATTGGTAAAGTGTTACCTACCTTTCGAATTATTCCGGTTGATCGGCCCTCTTCGGGAATCGGGGTAACCAAAAGGGATCTTGGCCACTAAAGAATTTTGAATGATTCTTGAAAGTCAATTGGGAGTAGTTGACTAGTGGGAGCAGAATCATAAACCAAAGACTATTTTTGATTTTTCGTGTATAAACAACAACACACTTTTATCTTTATTTTTATGTTGTAGTTTTAGCAAACTTTATATTTATGTTTTTATTCTCGATTAGTAAAACCAAATTATGACAGTTACCTTTTGAGAAACGTTCTCAAATATGGTTAAGTAATTTTAATCCTTTTAAAATAAGCAATGACACGAGCAATCCCGTTATAGTAGTTAGAGACAAGGAGACTACATATTTGATGCAGTACTCCAAGGCTTTAATTATTAATGAAAGCGGAAGCTCATGATTGAATCATTTGAAATAACTTTCAACGAATTAATCATATATTGGATACGATCCAAGATGATCATTCAGTCATACGATGACAATTAATTTAAACGTTGGATGAGAATGACCACATCTAATTTTGGAAAGGTTGTTTTCGAAATTGTAAGATTTAAGTATCGACTTAATTCTATCATTTCTTAAAGGTTAATTAAATAGTCAATGTTTTGAATACGATTCAAAAGGTTAAATAAACTATTTAATAAATTTTAGATTTTCTTTAGGAAAGGAAATTAAAGACATGGCTCTTATGATATTTCTTAAGTCTTATGAAGACACACTAAGAAATATTCACAAGTGCTTAAAGGATTAAAAAGGAAAGTTAAGGCATGTGCTTAAATAGAGGACTTATTGAAGCCTCTATCCTAAACAAGCACGTTGAGACAAATCTGTCTAAACTCAAGTCAACTCTCGGATATATGATATCCTACGAGTGTGATTAAATTAGAAAGATTAAATACGGAATACACTAAGATACGGAAAGTGAAGCAAACGCTGTGACTTTTCGGTTTTGTGTTCTGAGTCTAGTAAACTGATAAGGGAACTAAATAAATGTTATTATGTTCCGTATGTTATGAAGAACATATCTTCAGTTACTTGTTAGGATTTAGTAGACATATTCAATTGTAAAGAATAAATGTTATTCCGATAAAGTTGAAAGGTCACTGAATCTAACATACTAAGATTGATCTCACTATATAGTTGATATAAGTGAAAAATATCAACTAAACATTTGTATGGATGTTATCCTTGATTTGTGGCTGTTCTAGGCACATTCTCTATGGAAGGGAAGCGTGTAACGAAACATCATTCTGATGATGCTGAACCATATGATTATGAATCATGTGGGTTATACGTATCTTATCCAAAGAGGACTAAAATACCCTTTTAAGAAAAGGTTATGAAACCTAGAAGATTGACTAGAGCCTAAACTTATTGATGTTTGTTGGCTTATGACAATTCATACCATAAATAATTGTTTATCTCTCTCTTAGACTATTTTTAGAAATAGTTGAATGTGCTTATTGAAGTACAACAATTCGGAAAGCCCGAAAAGTTTGAGCTAGTACGAGTATGAGATTGATGAGCTATTTCGGAATTAATCTTCAATTGGATTGAAGTAATTAATACATAAAGGGTGTTTCAGAAGACGTATGAAATAGAATCAGATTCTCCCTTGAAGGATACCATCTTTGGGATACGCAATTAGATTGTGTTCCTAAAATGGAAACAACACTTTATATGATAAATGTGTGAAGCAAGCCATGCGAAGTATCCCTTACCCGTTCCGGGATAGTGCCCTTATACTTAACCGAGTTCCAAAGAATAAAGGTTGAATAAATTCCATATTAGATATGGAAGAAGATAATGTCGAATCTATCTTAACCGATGATTTGAAGTTGTCACAAGTAAAGTCAGAAAGGCATGGAGCCTAGTACGACACATGCAACTTTGTGGAATATCTTAGCAAGTATGCTAGATAATGTTTACTTGTCCGCGGAGCAAATGGTGTTTGTCTCCAAACATGCTACCTTCCAGAGGAAGTGATTCTTCCAAAAGAGATAGTGGGAGTAAATGAGATCTCAAAAAAGTTTGAGAACCACAAAGATTCATTCAACCATTGGAACATGAGCAGACACCACATATCGTTGAGGTGTAGAACACTGCTCAATGCACACAAAAGTTCTATATGTCTATGGATAACCTCAAGCCTGAAAAGGCTTCTGGTATGTTTATCTTGAAGAATGAATATCTCACGACTTATGAAGGAATGTTTGAAAGGCAAAATTGAGAGATATGGCCAGGAGCCTTAATATCTGAATTAGATTCCATCAATGACAACCATGTTATGAACCTAGTCTGTCTTACCTAGAGGAAATGTCCCTGAAAGGCTGAGCCCAATTCTATTCAGACTATGCTTGTTGTGACTTTGTATCATGGCTATATGATAGTGTTGAAGACGTTGGGCAGAAAGCTCGATGTTCATAGACGATAACATGATATGTGAGCCCATGAGATCCATTTATGGACTTAAACAAGTTTCTCTAGACGATTTCTTTGTTTGATAATCAAAGGAGTTTGATTTAGTCAAAAGAAGGGATATGCTGTTGAAATAGTGTCCTAAACCCAATCGGGTTGGACCGGATACGACCGGGTCGGATCATTTCTACTATTTCTTTATGTTTATACATATATAAAATGGCTTTTTAGTTGTCATATATATGTTCTTTTAAAGAACCAATTATAAATTGGTATATGATGACATCCTTAGTATTAAATTGTGATAGAAAACCATGATAGGCGATTATGGTTGATGAGATCTCTAATCACTTTAATAAGTTTGATACTTAAATGTCTCTAGGCTGATGTACTATTAAACAGGGCATTGATAGTATAAATAGGCTAGCACGTATTAGATGTCTTATGTCTTTAAGGGCAGGGATAGATCTCATCTATCAAAGTGTAGAGACACTTGGACTGTACGTGGACGTGTATTAGAGAATGCGTACGTTAGACTGACCCACTTACATTAAGTGTCACACTATGTGGCGGTTGTGTAATTATCCTTCAGACCGGAGTCTTCATGGCATCACGGTGTGGATTGTTATGCTTTGACACTATTGAGGTTTCCCCTAGCCACGGGGCGATTATGCGGTAGTGATTGGGTGTGATATTGAAGCATACGGAGTATACATGATTGGTCGTCCGGGAATCGCGTATCCTATGATTGGGATCGAATATCCGAAATGGCTTTCTTATAAGGAATGTCTAGCTCTCGTGAATCTTTGCAAAGTGGGAGTAAATGAGATACTTCAAGAGAGCTTGATATCCAGATTATAAGATACGATCGTCAATGTATCGACACTCGAGATACGATCGTATGGATATTATTACAGCGATAGGATTGTAAGTTACACGGTAACTGTTTCACATGAAAGGTAGTAGTCATTGCATTTGACTCTTCCGATGATTGGGGGTCACGGTGTGTTGCTAGACGCTATCCCGTGATCGTTAGGTATGAAGGGCATTTTCGTAATTTGCACTTTGTGTCTACGGCCAATATATTCGGAAGCCTATCGGGTCACACACATAAGAACATCTAACCGGATTAAAATGTGGTTATAGTTGATGACCAAATAAGGAAATAATTTATCTCGTACTATAAATGTTATAGTGGTAAATTAATATGGTGGTATTTATTTATTATGAATAAATTAAATACAAGATATTAATAGTATTATATTAATTAAAAGAATATTCCGGATGCCAATTTGTTGGCAATATGGGGCGCCACATTGAAGTGTATAAGATACACTTGGATTGTGCAATTTAATTAATAGTAATTAATAGTATTTAATATAATATTATATATATAATATATATATATATATATATATATATATATATATATATATATATATATATATATATATATATATATAATGCATGCATGTGGCGCATCAATGCAAATTGGAGATTTGCATGCGCACCAACTGTGTGTGTATATATATAATATATAGATTTATTTGTGTAATATATATGTGATATATACACATGTGTAAATTGATTTATGATAATATAATAAAGATAGTCAATATAAGATATTGACAATATCTTAGAAATATTCAATATAAGATATTGACAATATCCTAGATTTATTTAATATAAGATATTATAATAAATGAGATAAATCAATCTATTATATTTTCCTTATTTTATTGGGAAAATGTTTTCTTCCTTTCTACTCTATTTGGGGCGCAACTTCTACTATAAATAAGAGGTGGTGTCAAGCTCTTTTGTACATCACAATTCCAAGAACTAATAGTTCTTGTGTAAAATAGAGAGCATCCTATAGAGAGTTGGAGAGAGGGGAAAAAGGTCGGTCTAGCAACCAGAGTTTTCCAATAGCAATCCATGATGGGATTCCGGCGGGCTCGTTCGTGTGGACTAGCGGTAGAGGCCGAACACTTGGGCGGCTCTATGCAGAACTACTCTCCTTAGACGGTCAAAGCGTCGATCTTTTAGATCAACCAAGGTAACCACCGTCTACTACTTATTTGTTTATCGCTTAAACGAAGTCGATCTTGGGTAAAAGGAAATCAAAATTTTGAATTCCGCTGCGTTCCTGCGTAGATTTCCTAACATATGCCCCATGTGCAAGATGGATAGTCGGAGTGTGTAACGTTTTTGAGTAAGGTATTGGATACCTCTCTCGGAAATCATCACCCCATGTCACAGTTGATGACGTAGATCAAGTGATAATAAAATACTTGACCACCATAAACCAATACTAGCAAGAGGACTAGATCCATCGTAGTATAGCTATAGCGAATCAAGGTCGATCCCACAGGGAACCAATTGTGGGTCATTTATATACAAACAATTAATTAAGCATGTCAAGCACATAAAAACGGTCTATGACCAACAAAGGACAAGAAAAGATAAATTGACACGACTCGACACAACATAAATAAATACAACATAATTAACCTCCCCAATTATCATGTTATCGTTTGGAACTAGAGCTTCTATATAATTAAACTAGACTCACTAACTATTAACCCGATTCGTATCTCTTTTATATTGGCTACGGGAGTCATCCCCTAAACTAGATCTAGCTCCGGGTAGGCCATCTAGATCACTATGCTACATTACGTGACTTCTCTTTTTAGGCCTCTATCTCATATAACTTGCACGCTTACAAAACTAGGGATGCCGATATTAACCGTATTCATCACCTAGGCAACATTCATGTGGTTAGGCGTACTTCCTAAGCGATCGCATCAGTCTCCGTCCCATTAACACTAACTTTTTAGGTATCATGTTAATCTACGATTTACGTATAACTAGATGTGCACAATTCCCTAATACAGAACAGATCTAGATCTCGCTGAAAGTCCCGGAAGATCAATTCATGAGCCGACCTAGGAGCCCTATATTGGTATTTTCTAATCATACGCTAATTAAAACAGACGAGCAACGTAGCCATAGCCATACCTACTAAGATAAGAAATTCTAGGTGGACAATCACACCATAAAGACGTGGCCAGATTGACGCGGCGAAAACCCAAATCTTAGCGTTTCTCTATATGTAACGGATAAAATAGAGATTCATAAAGCAATTATATAGATCTACTAAAAACACGATTGTTAATCAAAATAAAGTCATACATAGATCACGAGACATAGGCGTGGGCGTGCAGATCCTTATAGACGAGGAATCCGTACGGCCTCACGTCGTAATCCTAAATCTACATCATTTAACTAAGAAATAACAATCTCAAACGATAAATAATAATTGGGGAATTAATTATAAAAACTAAGAGAAAACAACTACAAGAACTTACATAATTGCAGAACTTGTAAAAAACCACTCTGAGGAAAACTGATGATTTTATTATAAACTGAGAAAAGTGTCTAAGGTGTGTTTTTGCTAATGAAATAGCACAAGTATATATAGGGGTAAAAAATAGAGTTAGGATAAGCGTTAACCGATCTAAAATAGGTTTCCTAAATCCAAATGAAGTCTAAAACGCGTCGAGATAATTCCAAGCTAATCCGGATAGACAGGGGGACTCGCCCCCAGCGAACTGGAGACTTGCTGCCAGCGAGTCCTCTCCAAAACTGGATTGGCTCGTTGGCTCTTGTATCCCGTACTCCTCTTCTCGTGCTGCTTCGATATTTATCCTTAATTCAATCCGATTACACTTCGAATTTCCTTGAGATTTATCTTCTTCTTTGGTAGAAAATCTCCATTTTATCTTTATCTACAAAATAAACATTTATTGCACTGTAAATTGTATTTAAATGATAAAAAACGGATAAATACCAATTTATATTTTATAAATCACAAAACATTAAATAATCATTATACACATGTGATTTAACATAAAATATATATTATTAGGCTCGATTTAAGGATAATGTTGATGACTTTTACGGGTATATTTTGACCGTCATCAACTACCCCCCACTTATACTTTGATCGTCCCGAACAAAGCATCAATAAGTCATTCCCCAAGACAATATTTTCCATGGTCAGATCATACTTACGCAAGAAACTCAAGTCAACCCATACCAGTCATGCTCATTAGGTATCCATTATTCACTACTCGCTATGAATCGAAGTGATGTGTGCATGTGCATTCAGTTTTATATATTCGTGGTAAGATTGAAGTTTATGCTAACTTCGCAGTCTTAACCTACCAACATCAGGTAAAGACATGGTGCAATAAGCAAGAGCGTTATCTAAGAGGTTTTTGGACTTGGAGACCGAGAAAAATACTCAAAGCCTCATAAAAGTTGAATTTTTTCTCACATTTTCATATTTTCAAGCATTAACACATCTCAAGAAAGAAACTTGCTTTAAAAGTAAATTACGCATTGCAAACGGATTGGTCAATAGCATTGAATATTACCACAAGCGCGAAGCTACTTTGGTAATGTTAATACAAGCCCAGTGTTTTACGCTTTGTTAAAACACAGATAATTCTCAAGCATAACCGCTTTGATGGCTAGAAGATAGGAATACATAAGCAGATAAATATCGACACTAAGTCTACATAACCAATCATCTACGCAATATACACATAATTTCTTCAGTTATTATAATTCGTGCGGTAAAAATCGATTCAAAGATTGAGTAATCGAATAATAAATAACTACTTGCAACAATCGGCATGAATATCCTTAAATTTACATTCACATAAGTATAAGATGATCAAGTACTCATGCAACTTGGTTCCTTTCCTATCAATTCAATGTTTTAAGAACTCACAATTCTAAGGGTACGAGATAAATAATATGGCATTTATTCAATTTTTTCAATTTTTTTTTTAAATTTTCTACCATACCGTTTTCTTTTAATTTTTTAATTATAGCACATCATAGCTAAGTCTCCTACCCCCCACTTAAACATGTCATTGTCCCTAATGACAAATAAAAATGAGAATTTAATAAAAAGACTTAGCTCTGGAAACGGCTCTCAAGTAGATGCAAAACATCGGAGTAATCCAAGCACGTCGAGGAACTTCTAGGAATATAAGCAAATCGGAGATCGAACACGAAGTTCTATCGCTGCAAAATAAGTCTTCAACAAAGCTCGAAACTCGTTACAGCGTTAGCTCATAAAAAATAATAATCGAAAAAAGGGACATTAAAAGGAATACATTAAACCTTAAACAATTTTAAGTCCATAAAACGATTACATTTTTGAAACATTGAAATTATGAAACCCGACTTGTTTGCAGTACAACATTATGATTTAGAAAACTTACAACAGACTCGAGACAAAGGAAAATATACTAAATAGAAAGAAAAATAAGCAAGCAACTAAAGATGGTAGTCTTCATCTATAACCTCCACCGCTTAAATATTCTTAAAACCGGGTGGAGAAGACAAAGATCAAAAAGCATTACCCCACGTGGGAAAACACGAGGTTGACTGGATCAACCATGTATTCAATCCAGTGTAAAAGAGAAACTTGGTAAGGTATAACAGATTGAATGTGAACTATAGGCTAAAGATAAAATCAGATACTTAGCGCAGACGCTTCACGTTTTGATTGGATATCAACAACTTAGGAAGATGTAGCTACTCCTCAAAAGTATTAAGTACCCAATTTAGCACGTGGAAGTTCTCAACGTCATCAACAAGGTCGGATCGGTGTGATATTTTGGAACAAAACTCATCATCCAGAAATGCCGGAATAGGCGTAAAAGTGTGAAATTTAAAACTTCCGGGAGAAAGATAAGTTGTATTTTGATTGAACCAAAATCTTTTAAAATCTAGCTAGGGTCAGAGCTACACATACCCCAGCTAGGATTATGAAAATCAAAATGATAAAAGATAATCATTAAAACTTAGCAATATTTCAAATTCCGCAACACAAAGGTATTTTGTAAACAAAATGGAGGTTGAGGGTATGATGGGATTAGAAAAAGATATATAAGGATGGTAAGAAAAGATAAAGGGTGGGTAAGAAAATGTGTTTTGGGTGGGTTGAAAATTGTTTAAGGGATTGGGTGGTAGAGTGAAACAGATGGAAAGAAAGAGACGCGATGAAAGAATGGTTAGAAATGTGAACTGTTGGGGCAGATTAGTGAGAGGACGAAAAGTTTGAAGGTGAAAAAGTGTAAAGGGAAAGATAAGGATAGTTGCAGAACGAACTGCACACAACTTTGGATTTTCACTCGGATCGCCATTCTAAAAAGTTTTGGGAGTTGACCAAAAAGTGTTCTTGTTCGCACCAATCATTCTCTGTTACATTTTCAGTAATTCTCAAGTTCTCTTAATGCTTCCATCTTAAGGTTGATTGCTAAATTTCCTTTTCTTTAGCAATTTCCCGACTCTCCTAAGAAACTCTATTTCACGTGGCCTATATTGAGTAAAAAAGTTTAGCACATCCTTAGCCTAATGGCCATCGGAACACGGCAAAATAAAAAACCTCAACATATGTCACGTTACTCTTATTTGACTCAAAGAAAACAAAACCTAAAATCCTAAAAAGAAATTCTAAGGGTTTTAGAAGTAGTTCTGAGTTTAAAGTCCTCAGCTCGACTTTCAAAAAAAAAATATCCTTATCAGTTATCCTTCTTGGATCGCCAGATGTTGACCCTCGAGCACTATATTAGGTGGGCTCGTTGCTTTTGCGGACTAATACCATTCCCTAGGAAACGACATCTATCAATACCATTTATACAAAGCTCTTACCTCGGCTCTCGTTTTAGGAACTCGTGAATTCTAAGAAGATTTAGTCCTAGGGACCCATTTTAATCACATCCTCTATAATGCTGCCTCATTATGCTCTCTCAAAACTCAACGTCTTCTTTAGATTGCGAATGCTTAAACTACACAAATTGTTGCTCCCCTGGCCAGTAGAAGCAGTCTCATGCATAGGACAAAGAGATTTTAACAGAACTATGAGGAACTCTTTATTCACTGCTTCCTTCAACAACTACATGTTTTCTTACACCCTCTAGATGAGACAGATTTGGGGGCAAAACCTTCGGCACTAATAAAATTAATCTTACAAACCAACTCCAGGCTAAGATTCTCATTCAGGTTCATGTATAGGCTAACTTATGTTCAAAAAGCCAAAAGATAGTAAAACATAAGCAAAAAAAAAGTAGTACCTTGCCTTCAACATTATACCACGAAGAATTTAAGCCTTTAAATTTTTATTTTTTTTATTTTTTTTCGGAGCCATCTTGGTGCTTTAAAGGTATTGCTTCCATCGCTTTTCCCATCGTAGATTCGTAGCTCAACATGTTGCTGGGTTATTTTCTCAGCGCCCGCGAAAAATTACTGACTCGGACTATTTTTTCCTTAGTTTCTGCAAACAGAAGAAAAACAAAAACAAAACAGACCGTAGACTGACTTTAACATGGTTTCCCATGCTGCTATCAGACCTACAGATTAAACATACGGAGATAAACAGACACACGAAGTCCCGAGAAAACGAACCGCTCGGCGCCGGGCGAGAGGCGCCTCGGCGGCGGGAGCGAAACCAAATTTCCGGATTCGGAATTTTTACACGAAGCGTACGACCGTAGGGACTCAAAAACGTAAAAACAGACTCTAAAACATAAAACTCGACATGAATAAAAAATTATTTATGTATAAAATTGACCGTTGGTTCCCCGGAAACGGCGCCAAAAACTTGATGACGTAGATCAAGGGATAATAAAATACTTGACCACCATAAACCAATACTAGCAAGATGACTAGGTCCATCGTAGTATAGCTATAGCGAATCAAGGTCGATCCCACAGGGAACCAATTGTGGGTCATTTATATACAAACAATTAATTAAGCATGTCAAGCACATAAAAACAGTCTATGACCAACAAAGGACAAGAAAAGATAAATTGACACGACTCGACAAAACATAATTAACCTCCCCAATTATCATGTTATCGTTTGGAACTAGAGCTTCTATATAATTAAACTAGACTCGCTAACTATTAACCCGATTCGTATCTCTTTTATATTGGCTACGGGAGTCATCCCCTAAACTGATCTAGCTCCGGGTAGGCCATCTAGATCACTATGCTACATTACGTGACTTCTATTTTTAGGCCTCCATCTCATATAACTTGCACGCTTACAAAACTAGGGATGCCGATATTAACCGTATTCCTCACTAGGCAACATTCCCGTGGTTAGGCGTACTTCCTAAGCGATCGCATCAGTCTCCGTCCCATTAACACTAACTTTTTAGGTATCATGTTAATCTACGATTTACGTATAACTAGAAGTGCACAATTCCCTAATACAGAACAAATCTAGATCTCGCTGAAAGTCCCGGAAGATCAATTCATGAGCCGACCTAGGAGCCCTATATTGGTATTTTCTAATCATACGCTAATTAAAACAGACGAGCAACGTAGCCGTAGCCATACCTACTAAGATAAAAAAATTCTAGGTGGACAATCACACCATAAAGACGTGGCCAGATTGACGCGGCGAAAACCCAAATTTAAGCGTTTCTCTATACGTAACGGATAAAATAGAGATTCATAAAGCAATTATATAGATCTACTAAAAACACGATTGTTAATCAAAATAAAGTCATACATAAATCACGAGACATAGGCGTGGGCGTGCAGATCCTTATAGACGAGGAATCCGTACTGCCTCACGTCGTAATCCTAAATCTACATCATTTAACTAAGAAATAACAATCTCAAACGATAAATAATAATTGGGGAATTAATTATAAAAACTAAGAGAAAATAACTACAAGAACTTACATAATTGCAGAACTTGTAAAAAACCACTCTGAGGAAAACTGAGGATTTTATTATAAACTGAGAAAAGTGTCTAAGGTGTTGAATCCACGAAGCTGAGCAACTATGGAGTCCACGAAGGTGTTGAATCCTTTGAAGAAAACGTTCCCGGTAACGGAGCCAATTGACGTGATCCGTTTCCGTCAGGTAGTTTGGAAGGAAGACTTGGACGTGGGATATCTGGCCTCTTCGTGGTGCTCCGATCAGTGAGGTTATCGCCGTCGGACGGTGGCGTTTATCGATGTTGGTGATGAGCCCGCGGTGGTAATATGAAATAAATATGAGAGAGAGACAACGATCTTGATAGAAATAAATGTGCAAAAGTTGTTCTATATTTCTCTGTCTTCATTAATGTCACGGTGGGGGTATTTATAGGGAAAGGATAAAGGCCGTAAAAGACTACTCGTGCTAGCGGCGCCGATGCCCGACAGATGGCAGTTGGCCTCGCATTCTATCTAAGCTTATGAACTTTCCATTAACTGATATTCTCATAGGAATGGGCCCGTAGTGCTGCGGGGCGGCCCCCTTATGCTTATGAGGGTGGCGGGATGGCCATCAAGTTGGCGACGTCGTGCGCTTATGCTCGGGGAAAGAGTTTGACTTATGTCCTCGGACGAGTTGACCGGGGATAATGGGACCGTGTCGGGTTCCGTATCATCAATGGCCCCCTACTCGCGGCGGAAATTTGTTGCGGCGTAGAGTAGTATATCGGTCGAGGAGTCTCCGTTGTCGAACACTCTTGGAAGACAAAAGTTGAGCGGACTCGGATTAGGGATACAAACTCGTAGAGCCTCATCAAAACCTTTCTTAAGAAAAACCCAATGGGAAAAAATCTTAAGCAAGGGAAAAGAGTACTCTCTGTTTGTATCAGAAATCTCAAGACCGCTCCTTCAGAGGCGAGGCGGGGTTGCGACATGAAGTTGATGCAACATATCCCGCGAGCGCTTCGTGAAGTTGAAGCTATACGAAAGGCTTGCCAATCACTACAAGCGGGTTTTCTCCTCCTAGTACACGTTAGTGGTGATCTGGAGTCGTCGTCGCGCTCGGTAGTTCGCAGTCAGTCGCAAGCAACAAGGGATCTGACCTACCAGGCCGCCCCTTTTCAGATATAGGAAGCGATCTTCTCTCATCCGGCGGCCTACCAGGTCGTCTTCCCCTCATATAGGAAGCGATCCTCTCTCATCTTGGATCTCAGCTTGCGGACTCGGTGATTGTAAGGGGCCCAATTCTGGTGAAAAATGCTTTGCCATTCTTCCCAGACAGCGTCGACCATGGCCCCCTGGCAGTTTCCATTCCGGACTAGACGCACAAACTTTTTGAACAGCTTGCTTTGTGCGGTCTGTGGATCCGATCGCCGATGAATACCTCTGATCCTCCTGTGAGCCCGCAGGACTCTGGATTCACTTATCTCAGCTTCCTCCTCACGCTCTAACTCCGCAATCTCGGGCAGCAAGAAGGCGGCAGCGGTATCAAGATTCTGTTCCATTTCCACTCGTGGTATTGAAATTGGGGGTTGTCCTTCCCCTGAAGGGTTATGGAGGAAGTGCAAGCTGGATTCTAGATGCTCGTCGCCTTTGTAATCCTCCGTAAATTCGTATTCAACGTTATCCGACTGAGACATTCTTGTTTTTCTGGGATTTTGTAAGGAAGAAACGAGTGATTCGAATGGGAGAAGAAGCATCACGTGGAGGAGGCGGTGAAATGGCCGGCTTTTATAGAGGGAGGTGGCGTGTTTGGCATGGATTACCATAATGGTGGACGGACGAACGACGGCTATCTCGAAGAGACGATCATAATGACCGGCGTAATGATGGTTATCTCGAGAGGTTTACCGTCATTATGAGCATTCGAAGGGACGGTTATTTATGGTGGGTAATCATGGGCTATTTTTCGTCCGAGAATAGTCCCTAGTCAAAGTAGCCCTATTAAACACGGCTAAAACTCGGGAAGACCACCAATGATGGCTTTTGAACCGTTCCATCCGTTGGGATACCCGACTTTGTTTGTGGACGCGGCGGGGAGATGCGATGACACCGCGGATGCGATTTGAGGTGCACGGCATAGAACGATCCGGATATGCCGCGAGGAGCTGTTCTGATCGCCGCGACTGCGGCTTGAGAGCTTGCGATGGAAATCGTCCGTGCTCGTAGGTCTGACCGAGGTCGACATGTTGAGGTGCACAGCATAGAGCGATCCAGATATGCCGCGAGGAGCTGTTCGGTCGCCGCGATCGCGGCTTGAGAGCTTGCGATGGAAATCGTCCGTGCTCTTTGGTCGACCGAGGTCGACATGTTGAGGTGCACGGCATAGAGCGATCCGGATATGCCGCGAGGAGTCGTTCGGTCGCCGCGATCGCGGCTTGAGAGCTTGCGATGGAAATCGTCCGTGCTCTTTGGTCGACCGAGGTCGACATGTTGAGGTGCACGGCATAGAGCGATCCGGATATGCCGCGAGGAGGCTGTTCGGTCGCCGCGATCGCGGCTTGAGAGCTTGCGATGGAAATCGTCCGTGCTCTTTGGTCGACCGAGGTCGACATGTTGAGGTGCACGGCATAGAGCGATCCGGATATGCCGCGAGGAGTCGTTCGGTCGCCGCGGCGCGGCTTGAGAGCTTGCGATGGAAATCGTCCGTGCTCTTTGGTCGACCGAGGTCGACATGTTGAGGTGCACGACGCAGAGCGATCCGGATATGCCGCGAGGAGTGTTCCGGTCGCCGCGGCGCGGCTTGAGAGCTTGCGATGGAAATCGTCCGTGCTCTTTGGTCGACCGAGGTCGACATGTTGAGGTGCACGGCATAGAGCGATCCGGATATGCCGCGAGGAGGCGTTGCGGTCGCCGCGGCGCGGCTTGAGAGCTTGCGATGGAAATCGTCCGTGCTCGTTGGTCGACCGAGGTCGACATGTTGAGTTTCGGGATTTAATCATTTTCTGCGATCCCAGGCGAGATGGCGAAGTCATCTGTGTTGTCGAGAGCGAAAACTGTACAAGCGAGCTATTGCAGGTGGCGTGCCACGTGGAGAAATACAAATGGGCTGCAGAACGCTGCGTATCATTAACTGTGGCGTCCTTTCAGTTCTGACAAGGTGACGTTTCGCCGTAGGACGTGACGGCTGGTAATGATGGCGTTTCGTTCTTTACGCAAACTTCAAATTTCAAAGCGTCGTGTCGGATTATGAAACTTTTCGCTTTCCCGCGTAAACCCGAACCGTTGGATGAAGATAATCACAGCCGCTGGTTGGTTGAATGCCTGTCTATTTAAGGGGGTGTTGCCCCTCCTTTTGCCACTTTTTCGAAAACCTCCTCCAAAATTCCCAGGCTGATCAAGCCAGAAATCAAGAGCATCCTGTGGTGATTTAGAACCAAGTTTCCAGAATTCTGAGGCTGAGGCTGTGTTTGAACTTCATCGGAGTGAGCCTTTTTCAGCGATCGGAGCGATCATCCTTGTCTTCCCAATTTTCTGCCATCCAGATCATAAAGGTACCATCTTTATCCGATCTAACACTAGGTTTTTCTTTGTTGATCGTCTTTTTGTGGTTGATTCTTGGCCTGTATAGATCCTAAGTATGTTTTTTGTCCCGTAGATATTCGGATTTTTGAGGTTTTCTAACCGGTGATAGAATCCGTATGCCTAAGCCCTTCTTTTGTGAATTTGAAGCCTTCAGGGATTAGGGTGCAATTTTCAATTTTTCCGTGTAGTATTTCTTTATGACCCCGTTGCCCCCTGGTGTCGTTGGGCTTGCGCGGAAATGGGGGGGGGGGGCGGTGTCGACTGAACGAAGCGTTGATCCACCTCTCTTCATTTTGCAGCATGTCGCACAGCGGGGACGACAGCGATAAAGAGGAATTTAGTTATGGGGATGGCGGGGCCGAGGAAATGGCTGGCGGCGAGGTTTCACCTTCCCATTCTGACGAAGAGGACTCGCGTCCTGCGACTGGCGAGGCCCAAAGGCTACTTATAACGAGGGGCACTCGGGCGCTTTCGAATCCTTGCGCACTTAGCTCCTTGAGAGCGAATTCCTAAGACCACCGGTGAAAGGATTCGGACGGCGTCCGCCCCAAAGCCGCAAAGGCGAAGGGGGACACCGTGGGGGCACCCAAACCTCGCTAGCTCCGCCCCGCGAGGGGGAAAATCCGGATCGGCTTGGAGGCTGCGGAGTCTTTGGAAGAGGATGGCAAGGCGAAGGCCATGCATCGCGCCGCCGATGTAGAATGGAGATCTTTGTTGACCGCGGCGCCTGACTTTAACACCGCTATCCGCGCCCGATACCGGCTTTCCGACGACTATCATTTTTATCCGTGCATGGACGCCCGACGGTATGATTATACTTGTGGGCGCTCTACCGGGGACCGGTTGTATGTTCCTTTCGACAATTTCCTGGCGGGGTTCGGGCCCCGCTTTCGATCCTTTTTTGGTGGAGGTGATGTATTTGCTTGGAAGCCTTGCCGGCGGACTTTCACCCTAATGTCTTGTTAGGGCCCTGGCGGCGTTTATTGCGACGTGCCGCCTTAATGGAATTGAGCCCTCCTTGGGCTGTTTAGGGAGTTCCATGATTTCGTCGGCACCCAAACTCCGGGTCGGGTGAGCGTGAGGGCGCGTGAGGGGAGGCCTCGCCCTTTTTACCCCGCCGACAACAAAATCTACAACGGAGCCAAAGAGTGATGCGCGTGCAATCCGGGGTCGGATGGCCATTCCCGCATTTTGGGAGTCGGGCTGCACGGGGACTAGACTCCAAGTGGCTCAAAGGCGAGTGGTTCCTCTCGCAAGTCCCGAAGAAGTATAGGCGATTGTGGCCTTGATAAGCTCGCGGACGGATCCGCACGGGTCCGCATGATCGGCGTTCGGATGTTGACGAACATAAAGGCCGGGTAGCGCGAGGATGGCGGGGATCCCGGGCTGTTTGGAGTCGGGGATTTTGCTGTCGTGAACATTCCCCCGCCATCCGTGGAGTTTAGTGATCCCGACCGGGTCGGCGAGTGCCACTTGGGTAGGAACTTTCCGACGCAATGCGAAGAGTGTGGCGGCGATTGGTCGAGCCGCCAGGGTAAAACCATTTCTTCTCTATTTTTGTTTTTGCTAACCAAAAAATACACAAGCCTGTGCGCGGGGTCGGGGCGGCGCTGGGCACAGTCCCCCTACTCCCCTTTTTTTTTTTTTTTGACTTGTACATTTCTGATTACTTCCTCTTTTGTTTTTTTTTTTTTTTTTTTTTTTAGAGATGCCGGCATCCGGTCTTCGCGGGAGCGCTAATGTTGCCGGCGCTAATGCCGCGAGGAAGACGCGGGAGGAAGAGTTAGCGAGGGCGGATCCCGTGATCATACCGATTGTTCATGTGGGGATCAATCGGGGAGTGACCGTTGCGCGGCGGGTACGGCGTCCGAGGCGGGGACTTCCTCTCGGTATTGCGATCGCCGGAGCGATTACGAGAAGATGTCCGCCCCCGCCGGTGAAGGCTCGCGGGCACCGCCACGGTAGCGACCGGTAGAGTTTGAAGATGTTCTTGAAGACGTCCCCCTTTCCCCGAAAAGACCAAGAGTGGATGCGCCATCGAGGTTGTCGACCTAGAGGGTCTTGACTCTCCCCTCTCAACCTTGCACCTGTTCATGAATTCGTGCCGCGGGAGCGCGCACGGCAAGAAGCTTCGGCGAGCGGCCGACATTCCTTTATATTTTGACGAGGCTTTCGCGCCGATCAATCATCGCCGACCGGGTGTGATGATGGAGTCGGCTCTCATCGCGGTTCCTCCTCTTCCCCGTACTTACCGAAAATGGAGCGCGAGGCTCGCCTATCCATGGGGACCGGACTGATAAAAAGGATTGCTCCTGCCAACATCGGCAACAGCTCTATTGATCCCCGCGAGGCTATGAGGGCTGCCGTCGTCGAGTACGGGATGTCGGCGCATAAGGTAAATATGTTTCCTCGCACGAATTTCCTTTTATTTTCCAAGTGCTTACTGTGTCTTTTTTAGGTCTCGCGTTGCATGCTTGCCGCTTTAGATCTTGTTGAGAAGTTGGTGGAGAGCGAACGACGAACGAGCGACGAGCCGGCGAAGAAGGCGCGGGGAGAACCGGGAGTTGGTGCGGACGATGAAGGACACGGAGGCCAAAGTTGGCGACGCCAAGGCTCGTATACCGCTAAAGAAAAGACCCGGGCGGACAAGATAGCGGAGTTGGAGCGCCAAGTTACTCATGAGAAGAATCATCGCAAGAAGGTCGAAGCCGCCACGGGTGCCCGTGAGCAAAAGTTGAAAAGCTGGCGAGGATGCGCGCGACGATGCGCTAAGGAAACGAGGATGCCCGTCGGAAAGCTAAGGAAACTATCAAAAGGGCCGAGGACCTTGCCTCGGATGTCCAGGCCAAAATCGAGGCCGCCCTTGCTGAATATGAGGACAGCGCCGAATATTGGAAGGATCTGGGTGACAATTATGACCAAGGCTGCTATCATATGGCGAGGTGTGTCTGTAGGTCGATGCACCAGCAGAGGGTCCCCAGCTTACATGATATGGCGGCGTGGACTCAGGAGAATTCCTTCAGTGCCGAGCTCATTCAATATCATCCCGTGGTTCCATACTCCGAGGAGGAGATCGCGGAATACCGCGAGCGATGTAGGGTTGATGGTTTACAGGCGGCGGTATTTCCAGCGGCAGCAAAAGAGAACATGCGATCACTCGTGCAGGCGATCTTGGATGGGGCCAATACAGAGGGGGATCGGGCGGCTCCGGGGTGAGGAGGGGCGCGGCCGGGAGATTCGCAAGGCGGCCTTGATTCCGGAAGCGTTTGATTCTCCTTTTTTTATTGACAAACTTTGTTATTGGTTTGTAATATTAACTTTTGTTTCCGGGCGATGTGGGGCTCGCCACCCCGTTAACTTTGATCCTTTTCCTTCTGTGCACATTGGGGCCGCTGCATGGCCATTTCGTTTTATGCCTTTGTTCTCTGCTTTGGTATTTTGAGTTGTTTTTGTTTTTGCTAACCCAAAAATACACAAGCTCCGTGCGCGGGGTCGGGGCGGCGGCGGGCACGGTCCCCCCCGCTCCCCTTTTTTTTTTTTTTTTTTTTTTTTTTTTTGTGCAAAAAGGAAGAAAAATATATACACAAGGAACAAAAACTTCCAAAAAACGAGAGGACTACATGTAATATCTCTTGAGGTTGTCGGCGTGCCAAGTATTCTCATATTCACGGCCATTCCCGTCTTTGAGATAATATGTCCCCTTCTTTAGCTCGCGAGAGATCCGAGGGGTCCCTCCCACCGTCTTTGTCTAACTTTTTGGGTTTGCGGCCGGCGGCTTCACATTTAATTAATACGAAATCTCCCTTGCCTTGAAAAAATGGTGGCGTACCTTCTTATCGTGGTGTCGCTTAGCGGCCATCTTGAAGTTAGCCAAACGGGTCGCCGCTTGCGGTCTTTTTTCTTCGAGCATGTCGAGCTCAAACTCACGCGATCGTTCGTTGGTGTCCTCGTTGAAATGCGACACTCGATGCTAGGTAGAGACATCTCCACTTGGTGTCATCGCCTCCGAACCATAAGTCGGGGAGAATGGGGTTTCTCCCGTGGTGGACTTTTTGGCGGTCCGGAGCGACCATAAGATCGCGGGCGGCTCATCTACCCACCTGCCTTTCTTTCCGCATAGAGTGCGTTTCGGGCCTCGAGCACTTGTTTGTTTGCGTTCTCTCGCGACCATTACTTTGAGGATAGGCGACCGAAGACGTCGCATGAATGACGCCATGCTCTTTACAAAACTCGTCGAATTCCGTTCGAACTGTGGTCCATGGTCGATATGATGATGCGAGGTACCCCGAAACGAGTCCACACTTGATCCATTAAAAAATAGATGACCTGGGTGGTGGCAATCTCTCGAGGGGCTTCGCCTCGTCCATTTGGTGTAATAATCGATCCATTACTACTATGTATTCACATCCTCCGCGCCCTTTAGGCATTGGACCGACGAGGTCGATGCCCCACATTTCGAAAGGCCATGAAGCGGTGACGATGCTCGCTCTACGGAGGGTAACCAGGGTATATCTCGCGTACCTTTGACGGGGTCGCATTCCCTAACGAATATATCCGCATCCCTCAACAAGGTAGGCCGGTAGTATCCTGCGGTGATCGCCACTTTGTGCGAGGGTTCGACAGTGGATGCCCGCCGCACACTCCTTGATGAAGCTCATGGAGGATACCCTCTACTTGCTCCGGCCTGACGCAGCGGAGCAGAGGTTTGGAGAAAGAGCGCCTGTAAAGTATCCCATTTTGCACGACATATCTTGCTGCTCGGCGAGCCATGGTTCTCGCCTCTATCTTGTCTGAAGGCAAAACTCCATGCTCATTATAATCCTTGACCTCATCGATCCGGCGGCGCGGGAGGGGTTGAATATCCATGACCTCACATCTGTTGATAGAAGGTTCCCCGAGGTATTCCAAAGGGATGTCGGGAGCGAGCGCCGCGTCGGCGTCGGATAACTTGGATAAATAGTCCGCCTCAAATTCGAGTGCGTGGTATATAAGAGAGCTCGCAATATCCGAACGACGACGTAACTTCCGGACCGGGTCGATGTACGCTGCGAGCTTTCGAACAATAAATCTTATAACCTCCATTCACTTGATTGACAACCGGTTGTGAGTCGCAAAAGACGTGTATGTTCTCAACTCTCATTGCGAGGGCGAGCTCAAGGCTGCGATGAGCGCCTCATATTCAACTTGGTTGTTTGACGCCGTGAAATCGAAGCGAAGCGCTTTCTCAATTTCTTCGGACGTTCCCGGCTCGAGCAAGACGATGCCGGCCCCGCAAGCTCCAATTCCACTAGCGCCGTCAACGAACAACGCCAACGGTGGTGGGCCTCGTGGGGCCGCTAGGAGCCGGTTTGTCGGGCGAGTTGGTCGAAGGGGAAGTGGGTTGTGTTGTCGAGGGATCTCGGAAGCTTGCTTCAAGAATGAACTCGGCCACGGCTCGTGCCTTGATTGCCCTTCGAGGCTCGTACTTGATGTCGAATTCGGTGAGCTCAATTGCCCATTTCGGAGACGACCGGCGAGGTCGGCTTATGTAAAACCCGCGGCGGACTATCCGATAGTACAATGATCGTATGTGATGAAAAATATGCACGGAGCTTTCTAGCCGCTATAACAAGAGAGTAAGCCAATTTCTCTCGCATTAAAATATCGACCTTCCACGGGACCGAGAGCCTTCGAAACATAGTAAATGGGCTTTTGAACGGGCTTCTCGGGGAGTCCCCTCTTCCTTTACAAGAGCGCGGCGGCGACGGCCCTATCGAGGCCGCCAAATATAAATAAAGGCCGGTCGCCTATGATAGGACTTACTAAAAGAGGCGGGCTGAACGTATTGCTTGAGCTCTTCAAAGGCTTCGGTGCATTCTCCGGTCCATTCAAACCCCTTGCCGCTTTTCAAAATTTTATAAAAAGGAAGGCACACGTCGCCGATTTCGAAATGAAACGCCCCGAGCGGTTATCCTTCCATTCAACCTCGAACCTCTTTCACGGTCGTGGGAGGCGCCATGTCCGAATGGCTCGATTTTCTCGGATTTGCTTCGATGCCGCGCCGTGTGACCATGAAGCCTAAGAATTTTCCGGCTTTAACCCCAAACGTGCATTTGACTTGGGTTTAGCTTCATGTTGTTTTTTCGTACGTTCGCGAAAGTTTCCCTCAAATCGCTATGAAGTCGCATCTGCGCTGGATTTGATGACCATGTCATCTACGTAAGCTTCCATGTTGCGGCCGATTTGAGTGTGGAAGACCCGGTTGATCATCCTCTCGGAATGTTGAACCCGCATTCTTCGGGCCGAAGGGCATCATTTTGTAATAATACATGCCGCCTCCAGCTACGAAAGCGATAAGTTGTCCTTCGTCCCCGGCCATACGGACTGATGGTATCCGAGAATAGGCGTCGACGAAACGAGGATTTCAAAACCCGCTATCCGATCTACCATTCTCGTCTATGCGGGGTAGCTCATAGGGATCCTTGGGGCGGGCTTTGTTCAAGTCGGTGAAATCTACGCACATTCGCCACTTGCCGTTGTGCTTCAAAACCATAACGACGTTGGCTAGCCAAGTAGGATATTGTAGTTCTTCAATGATATCCGCCGCAAGTAGTTTGGCGATCTCAATTTTTACGACCCTCTTCCTTTGCGGTTGAAAATTGGCGAGCCCGCTGCTGAATTGGCTTGAAGTGGGGATTCACGTTGAGACGGTGGAGTGCGACCTCAGGGTCGACGCCTCGCATGTCAGTGACCTCCCAAGCAAAGGCCTCCAGGTTCTCTTTCAGCACGTTGATCAACGCGGACATATCGGCCTCGCTGAGGTGCGCCCCGACTTTGATCTTTTGGTCGGGGTACCTCTCATTGATGATTACCTCGACGAGCTCCCCCTCTGTTTCAATGCTTGGATCATCTCGTATCTGTAATGTGTCGCATACAATTTCCTTTTGTTGTTTCTTAAGCGGCGGAGGGCTGTTCGTGTCTTGTCCCCGCTCGATATGGGCTTCCGGCGCTCTTTTCTTAGCGCTCGCCTCTAACTCGGCCATGGACTCACCTATCCGGGGGTTGAGTCGTCCGGCGGTACTTGGGATCCCAGTTTGTATCGATTATCACTAGAGCTTCTCCCAACGATTTATTGAATTCGTGATGGGGTTAGTCCCGCCGGTGCGACGGGAGGTGTAGCATAAGCTTGTCCTAGCACACCTTGGACTTCGGGCTCCCGTGCCCTTTTCAACCACTGCCTTTGATTTTGCCAAGTGGTCAAGATAAGTCCGTGGTCGGCTGATCGCTGGCCTATCTTGCCATTTTACGTATAAAATTTGACCCTCGATGCGGAATGGAAGACACCATCGAAATTTGCGCATCGCAGGTATGCCCAAGATCATGTGATAGCGAGCTGGCAGATCGACCACCAGAAATTCTATTTTTTCGATCCGGAAGGGCTCGAAGTCTCCGATGCGGACCTCCAGGTCAATCATTCCTTTAAATTTTACCTCATGGTTGGTAAAACCCTCTAGCGAGCCCAGGTACGGTTTCAGATTGGCCTCGGTGAAATTCAAACCTTTGAGGCAGTCAAGATAGATGATGTCTCTGGCGGCACCTGTATCCACCAGGACTCTGTTAACCCCGCACTTGCCGATCCCGATTTTGATTATGAGGGGCATCTCCATTGCTCCCGTAACAAAGCTAAGCTCGCTCTTTGTGAAAGTCAAGGCCTCTTCATCGGCCGCGAGTTCTAGGCCGCTCACGTCCAAATTCTTTGATCGAGTTGATCTCGTTCTTTTATCTGCTTTTGTTGCTAGGCGGGCTTTCGTGGATGACATTAAGCTCGCGCTCATGCGGGCTGCGACGAGTCTCTGGTTGGCCCCGCCCGCAATTTGAATCGATCTAACTTTCCCTCCCGGGCCATTTTGTCTAGGATCCTTATCGGGGAAAAACAATCATCCGTGTTATGGCCGTGATAATTATGAAACTCACGAAATTTGCTTGTGTCCGCTTTACGAACGCCGTGTCTTCGCTACGATTGTCGCGGGGCTTCCGGATGTGTTCCGAAATTTCGTTCGGGATCGCCGACGGTCGGGCATTCAGCGGAATGTAATCTTTTACGTCGAACTTTTGCGGCCTTTTGAAATCACGGTCGTCCGTTCTTTCGCCGGATTGACGGCCTCCTCCTTTCTTTGGGGATCGGCCTCGAGTACTATTGGACGGGGCCGTGGGATCGAATTGAAGGCCCCGGTTTCGGCGGGGATGACCTCGACGGTAGTAAACTTCCGGGCTGCTCCAACATGTCCCTCGAAGTTGGTCGGAGCGTGCATCGTTAAGTGTGTCTTAAGTTCGCCGCCCACCACGGTCCGATTAAGAATGCCATCATGACCGTGGGTTCGGGCTCGTCCCGTGTTTGATCGTAAACTTGGACGAATTTCTCGTAATACGACCGGGCGGACTCCCAGGTGTCTGCTTTATCAAAAACGGATCGGTTGTGGTCTTGCGAGGTCTATGCGGCTGTCTTGAATTACGTCGGGAACTTTGTCCGCATATCCTCCCGAGTGTTAACCGATCGGTGGCGGTTGCGAAGCCATGTAGAGGCTCTATCTTTCATGCAACCCACCATAGCCACGCACCGGGCCGCGCTATGGTGAGTAGCGAGCATCATTTTGCTCTCGAACGAGGCTATCCATTCGTATGGGTCGACTTACCACGATAATCTGTTATGTTGATGTTGGAGACTCGGCGTCGAGGAGGCTCGCTATGAGCGAGTACGAAAGTGCATCCATAGCGGCGCTAGGTTCCTTATCCTCTTCTCGTTTGTTCTTTTTCATCTCCGAACCATCGGCCTCGGATCTTCAAATCGGCGGGTTGGTCCTCGAGGTGCGCCACGAGAGTGGGCGTCGTCCTCGTCAGCTGCTTTGTGCCTTTCGTTTCGGCCCGTGCTCTTCTTCTCAGGATATGGAGTCCACGAAGGTGTTGAATCCTTTGAAGAAAACGTTCCCGGTAACGGAGCCAATTGACGTGATCCGTTTCCGTCAGGTAGTTTGGAAGGAAGACTTGGACGTGGGATATCTGGCCTCTTCGTGGTGCTCCGATCAGTGAGGTTATCGCCGTCGGACGGTGGCGTTTATCGATGTTGGTGATGAGCCCGCGGTGGTAATATGAAATAAATATGAGAGAGAGAGAACGATCTTGATAGAAATAAATGTGCAAAAGTTGTTCTATATTTCTCTGTCTTCATTAATGTCACGGTGGGGGTATTTATAGGGAAAGGATAAAGGCGTAAAAGACTACTCGTGCTAGCGGCGCCGATGCCCGACGGATGGCGGTTGGCCTCGCATTCTATCTAAGCTTATGAACTTTCCATTAACGATATTCTCATAGGAATGGGCCCGCGGTCTTTGCGGGCGGCCCCTTATGCTTATGAGGGTGGCGGGATGGCCATCAAGTTGGCGACGTCGCGCGCTTATGCTCGGGGAAAGAGTTTGACTTATGTCCTCGGACGAGTTGACCGGGGATAATGGGACCGTGTCGGGTTCCGTATCATCAATGGCCCCCTACTCGCGGCGGAAATTTGTTGCGGCGTAGAGTAGTATGCTTGGTCGAGGAGTCTCCGTTGTCGAACACTCTTGGAAGACAAAAGTTGAGCGGACTCGGGATTAGGGATACAAACTCGTAGAGCCTCATCAAAACCTTTCTTAAGAAAAACCCGGTGGGAAAAAATCTTAAGCAAGGGAAAAGAGTACTCTCTCTGTTTGTATCGAAATCTCAAGACCGCTCCTTCGGAGGCGGGCGGGGTTGCGACATGAAGTTGATGCAACATATCCCGCGAGCGCTTCGTGAAGTTGAAGCTATACGAAAGGCTTGCCAATCACTACAAGCGGGTTTCCTCCTCCTAGTACACGTTAGTGGTGATGCCGGAGTCGTCGTCGCGCTCGGTAGTTCGCGGTCGGTCGCAAGCAACAAGGGATCGACCTACCGGGCCGCCCTTTTCGGATATAGGAAGCGATCTTCTCTCATCCGGCGGCCTACCGGGTCGTCTTCCCCTATATAGGAAGCGATCCTCTCTCATCTTGGATCTCAGCTTGCGGACTCGGTGATTGTAAGGGGCCCAATTCTGGTGAAAAACGCTTTGCCATTCTTCCCAGACAGCGTCGACCATGGCCCCCTGGCAGTTTCCATTCCGGACTAGACGCACAAACTTTTTGAACAGCTTGCTTTGTGCGGTCTGTGGATCCGATCGCCGATGAATACCTCTGATCCTCCTGTGAGCCCGCAGGACTCTGGATTCACTTATCTCAGCTTCCTCCTCACGCTCTAACTCCGCAATCTCGGGCAGCAAGAAGGCGGCAGCGGTTTCAAGATTCTGTTCCATTTCCACTCGTGGTATTGAAATTGGGGGTTGTCCTACAGACCTACAGATTAAACATACGGAGATAAACAGACACACGAAGTCCCGTAAAAAACGAGAACCGAGGCTCGGCGCGGCGAGAGCGATCTCGGCCGGAAGCGAAACCGAACATTTGTTCCGGATTCGGAATTTTTACACAGAGCAGACGACCAGAGGGACTCAAAAACGTAAAAACAGACTCTAAAACATAAAACTCGACATGAATAAAAAATTATTTATGTATAAAATTGACCGTTGGTTCCCCGGCAACGGCGCCAAAAACTTGATGACGTAGATCAAGGGATAATAAAATACTTGACCACCATAAACCAATACTAGCAAGATGACTAGGTCCATCGTAGTATAGCTATAGCGAATCAAGGTCGATCCCACAGGGAACCAATTGTGGGTCATTTATATACAAACAATTAATTAAGCATGTCAAGCACATAAAAACAGTCTATGACCAACAAAGGACAAGAAAAGATAAATTGACACGACTCGACAAAACATAATTAACCTCCCCAATTATCATGTTATCGTTTGGAACTAGAGCTTCTATATAATTAAACTAGACTCGCTAACTATTAACCCGATTCGTATCTCTTTTATATTGGCTACGGGAGTCATCCCCTAAACTGATCTAGCTCCGGGTAGGCCATCTAGATCACTATGCTACATTACGTGACTTCTATTTTTAGGCCTCCATCTCATATAACTTGCACGCTTACAAAACTAGGGATGCCGATATTAACCGTATTCCTCACCTAGGCAACATTCCTGTGGTTAGGCGTACTTCCTAAGCGATCGCATCAGTCTCCGTCCCATTAACACTAACTTTTTAGGTATCATGTTAATCTACGATTTACGTATAACTAGAAGTGCACAATTCCCTAATACAGAACAAATCTAGATCTCGCTGAAAGTCCCGGAAGATCAATTCATGAGCCGACCTAGGAGCCCTATATTGGTATTTTCTAATCATACGCTAATTAAAACAGACGAGCAACGTAGCCGTAGCCATACCTACTAAGATAAAAAAATTCTAGGTGGACAATCACACCATAAAGACGTGGCCAGATTGACGCGGCGAAAACCCAAATTTAAGCGTTTCTCATACGTAACGGATAAAATAGAGATTCATAAAGCAATTATATAGATCTACTAAAAACACGATTGTTAATCAAAATAAAGTCATACATAAATCACGAGACATAGGCGTGGGCGTGCGGATCCTTATAGACGAGGAATCCGTCGCCTCACGTCGTAATCCTAAATCTACATCATTTAACTAAGAAATAACAATCTCAAACGATAAATAATAATTGGGGAATTAATTATAAAAACTAAGAGAAAATAACTACAAGAACTTACATAATTGCGAACTTGTAAAAAACCACTCGAGGAAAACGATGATTTTATTATAAAGCGAGAAAAGTGTCTAAGGTGTTGAATCCACGAAGCCGAGCAACTATGGAGTCCACGAAGGTGTTGAATCCTTTGAAGAAAACGTTCCCGGTAACGGAGCCAATTGACGTGATCCGTTTCCGTCAGGTAGTTTGGAAGGAAGACTTGGACGTGGGATATCTGGCCTCTTCGTGGTGCTCCGATCAGTGAGGTTATCGCCGTCGGACGGTGGCGTTTATCGATGTTGGTGATGAGCCCGCGGTGGTAATATGAAATAAATATGAGAGAGAGAGAACAGTGCTGATAGAAATAAATGTGCAAAAGTTGTTCTATATTTCTCTGTCTTCATTAATGTCACAGTGGGGGTATTTATAGGGAAAGGATAAAGCTGTAAAAGACTACTCGTGCTAGCGGCGCCGATGCCCGACAGATGGCAGTTGGCCTCGCATTCTATCTAAGCTTATGAACTTTCCATTAACTGATATTCTCATAGGAATGGGCCCGCGATCTTTGCGGGGCGGCCCCTTATGCTTATGAGGGTGGCGGGATGGCCATCAAGTTGGCGACGTCGCGCGCTTATGCTCGGGGAAAGAGTTTGACTTATGTCCTCGGACGAGTTGACCGGGGATAATGGGACCGTGTCGGGTTCCGTATCATCAATGGCCCCTACTCTGCGGCGGAAATTTGTTGCGGCGTAGAGTAGTATCTTGCTGTCGAGGAGTCTCCGTTGTCGAACACTCTTGGAAGACAAAAGTTGAGCGGACTCAGGATTAGGGATACAAACTCGTAGAGCCTCATCAAAACCTTTCTTAAGAAAAACCCAGTGGGAAAAAATCTTAAGCAAGGGAAAAGAGTACTCTCTGTCCGTACTCCTCTTCTCGTGCTGCTTCGATATTTATCCTTAATTCAATCCGATTCCACTTCGAATTGCCTTGAGATTTATCTTCTTCTTTGGTAGAAAATCTCCAATTAATCTTTATCTACAAAATAAACATTTATTGCACAGTAAATTGTATTTAAATGATAAAAAACGGATAAATACCAATTTATATTTTATAAATCACAAAACATTAAATAATCATTATACACATGTGATTTAACATAAAATATATATTATTAAGCTCAATTTAAGGATAATGTTGATGACTTTTACGGGTATATTTTGACCGTCATCAACAGTCAATTAATTTTTGGTAGTTCAAGGTCTTTATGAAAGCACTTGGATTAACAGTTCTTATTTTTTATAGTGATAGATTTAACTGCTTTTAGATTATAGTTTACCCTTAGAGATGTGATGCTAAAAGAGTTTAGCATAGATCGCGACAGGAGATACTGCTAGCCGGTGTTCTCAAGATCTATCTATGTTAGGACGTTAGTCCTAACAATGAGGTGAAAGATGATGCTTATGTAGGTTTCCTTTGCAACAGCGATAGGAACCATCATAAAAGAAATGCCAGATATTCATAGTCCATGAAGAGTCATGAGCAAGAATCTTAATATCCTTAAATAAGTTAAGGATGGTTTCATAGTTTATCGAAACTTGGAATCAGATAAATATAGTTATACAGACGTATATCCCGAGTCTTATGGAGGAGAGTGGGACCTACAGTCTGGGTTTGCAGTCACTTTGATTAAGTGATACAGTGAGCTGGAAATGTTCTTAGCTATGGGTCACTGTAATTTCTACAACTTAGCCAAAACACAGTTGTGCCTTGGAGGCGCAGCGGGAGCAGTACATGGATCTAGAAGGTTCATTCATGAATCTTGTATGGTTCTTCAACCTTTTCTTTATAGCTGATATAGTAAGTGGATTCATTGCTTGAAGCATGGACCAGGGTCTCGTCAGAGATCCATGTATGTGTTGAGGCGGTTCATTTGACTTGGTCATTTGGAGCGTGGTATGAAGATATTCTGAGTCCCCACGGATAACGATTCGTTAATGGCTAGGGCTGGTTGCGAGTATCGCATGAGATTCTTGTGTTTCAACTTGGTCTTGTGTGTGCGAGTGATTGGTTTTAGTCCAAGTGGGAGATTGTTGAAATAGTGTCCTAAACCCAATCGGGTTGGACCGGATCCGACCGGGTCGGATCATTTCTACAATTTCTTTGTGTTTATACATATATTAAATGGCTTTTCTGTTGTCATATATTTGTTCTTTTAAAGAACCAATTGTGAATTGTTATATGATAACGTCCTTAGTTTTAACCTGTGATAGAGAAACCGTGATAGGCAATTATGGTTGATGAGATCTCTAATCACTTTAATAAGTTTGATACTTAAATGTCTCTAGGCTGATGTACTATTAAACAGGGCATTGATAGTACGAACAGACTAGCACGTATTAGATGTCTTATGTCTTTAAGGGCAGGGATAGATCTCGTCTATCGAAGTGTAGAGACACTTGGATTGTACGTGGACGTGTATTAGAGAATGCGTACGTTAGACTGACCCACTTACACTGTTAAGTGTCACACTATGTGGCGATTGTGTAATTATCCTTAGGACCGGAGTCTTCATGGCATCACGGTGTGGATTGTCATGCTTTGACACTATTGAGGTTTCCCCTAGCCATGGGGCGATCATGCAGTAGTGATTGTGTGTGATACTGAAGCATGCGGAGTATAAATGTTTGGTCATATGGAAATCGTGTACCCTATCAGTAGGGTGAATATCCGAAAGGGCATTCTTATAAGGAATATCTTACTCTCGTGAATCTTTGCAAAGTGGAAGTAAATGAGTTACTTCGAGAGAGCATGATATCCAGATTATAAGATACGGTCGTTGATGTTTTGACATTTGACTAACGACTGTATGGATATTATTACAGCGATAGGATTGTAAGTTACACGGTAACTGTTTCACATGAAAGGTAGTAGTCATTGCATTTGACTCTTCCGATGATTGGGGGTCACGGTGTGTTGCTAGACGCTATCCCGTGATCGTTAGGCATGATGGACATTTTTGTAATTTGCACTTTGTGTCTACGGACAACATATTCGAAAGCCTATCGGGTCACACACATATGAACATCTAGCCGGATTAAAATGTGGTTATAGATGATAGCCAAATAAGGAAGGAATTTATCTCGTACTATAAAGGTTATAGTGGTAAATTAATATGATGGTATTTATTTATTATGAATAAATATAATACAAGATATTAATTATGTTGATTAATTAAATATGTATATTGATACATATAATTTTGAAATATATATAAATATGATATACATGTATTTTACAAATTAATTAATCATAGTATTATATTAATTAAAGTATATTCCGTATGCCAAAATAATTGTGTAAGGGACGCAGATTTAATGTGTATAGGATACATTTGAGTTGTGCAATTTAATTAATAAGATTACCATAATATTAGAATTGTATATTAATTAATTTTGGGAAAATAGATTTATGGTAATAAAATAAAGATATATTCAATATAAGATATTGTCAATATATATCTTACGAAAAATATTTAATATAAGATATTAAATATTAATGAGATAAATCAATCAAATATATTTTCCTTATAAATAGGAAGTGGGTGTCAAAAACTTGAACATCACAACTCCAAGAGCTAATAGTTCTTGTGAAAAATAGATAGCTTCTTATAGAGAGTTTTGAGAGAGAGAAAATGCCGGTCTAACAGTCGGATTTTTCTAGTAGCAATCCAATAGTGGATTCCGGCGGGTTGTTCGTGTGGACTAGCGGTAGATGCCGAACACTTGGGCGGCTCCGTGCACAACTACTCTCCTTAGACGGTCAAAGCGTCGATCTTTTAGATCAAGCAAGGTAACCACCGTCTACTAGCTTATTTTTTTATTGCTTAAACGAAGTCGATCCTGGTCAAAGGAAATAAATTTTTGAATTCCGCTGCGTTCCCGCGTAGATTTCTAACAGTACAGTCCAAGTGTCTTACACTTCGATAGACGAAATCTATCCATGCCCTTAAAGACATAAGACATCTAATACGTGTCAGTCTGTTCGTACTATCAAGGCCCTGTTTAATAGTACATCAGCGTAGAGACTTTAAGTATCAAACTTATTAAAGTGATTAGAAATCTCATCAACCATAATCGCCTATCAGGGTTTCTCAAATACAGTTTAATACTAAGGACGTTATCATATAACAATTCATAATTGGTTCTTTAAAAGAACAAATATATGACAACAGAAAAGCCATTTATTACATATTTATAATCATAAAGAAATAGTAGAAATGATCCGACCCGGTCGGATCTGGTCCAACCCGATTGGGTTTTGGACACTATTTCAACAAAGAATCCATCTTTATTTTTTATGTTTTATGTTGGTCCATATATGTTTTTATGGTTAAATTGCACGAAATCGAACGTAATTATGTGTAGTATATTTTCCGGCCGGGTACTTGTTAGACCAGGAACTGATCTTGGATTTAAAGCATGGGCCGGTTTCCCGACCCTCCATCTAGGAAACCGCACGGACTGAGTCCTAGGATTAGTTTCTGGGCGTCCAAGGTGCATAAATCATGTCCTGCTCTAAAGCCTGGGCCAGTGTCCCGGCCTTTTACCCAGAAAAATGCACGGGCTTATCACAGACTTAGACTCTGGGTGTCCTGGACACCAGTACTGAGACTGCAACTGAAGCCTGGGCTGGTGTCCCTGGCCACCACCCGGGACAGCGTCCGAATTGACCCTCGGACTTAGTTCTCGGAAGTCTTGGTCTCAAGCACGGTGTCCAAGAAGTTGTCAATGAGTCCTAGTTGGGTTTTGTGCTTTGTATTCATATTAATAGTGGGGTAAGATGGTTGTTGTTAAGGTCTTTGTATGATCCCATAGGTTAGACATGAGTTTATGAGTTTTATGTGCTCCAATGTTTTTATAGTTAGTGACATCGCGATGTACTGAACGAAATACCATGGGTTTTAAGTCCCATGTCGGGCGTGTGACTAGTTGTATTCCCCATATCGTTCTCAAGACGATATACCAAACGGGGTACTATGACCCAGCCCCACGTTGGACTTATGACTAGTCATGTTCCCCGTGTCGCACCATGCCCTCATGTCAAGTACGTAAGACTCAAGATCAGACAAGACAAGAACACGAATAGGTTAAGTATGAAAAATCAATGTAACGAACAAGTACGTGCAAAATGAATTCAACGTAATTAACAGGCATGTCTTCTATGCATTGTTCGAGTTAGTTTTTAAAGTGAATGTTCTTATGTTTCAAGTTATGTTCTTAAAGTAGTTTTCTTATACCTTAAGTTATACTTTCAACTGGTTTTTGACTTGGATAAAGTAGATTCATGTCATGTGTCCCGGTTTCCGACATACATTAATCTCTCTGTTGATCTTCTTTCTCTTTACTGAGCGTCCGGCTGGTGCTCACTTTTTTATTTGAAATAAGAAGTTTGCAGGTACTAGCTGGTTTGACGACGAGCTTGGAGTGCTACCTTAGGTGTCAAGCGGTGAAGTCGTTTATGTTCAAGTTTCCTTTTGTAGTTGTTCCTTCTTTTCAGACAGTTGTAATGGATAATATTTTTCGCTTTATGTTATTTATGATTTAGTTTGACAACAGTTGTATAATAGTTGAGTTGGTTTTAAGGAAGACCTTGGAGTCTATATTTCCGAGTCTTTTGCTTGTTTTTTTTCCGCGCGATCATAATTATTTTGATAAGACACGAGGCTTACGTGAGATTTAGGGTTTAATCTAAATGTCATATGCCGAACGTCCCGTTTCCGGATAATGACTCGGTATCCGGAACACGGCGTTACATAAATCATTAAATCTTCAATGGCCATGGACCACTGTAGGAAAATTAACACAGAGAACACGTTTCAATTAAATAGATGTTTCGTCTTTCAAAATTATATGCAACGATGTAGGATTTCTCTTCGAAGGCACTCGTTCCTTTTTATTTCATTGTCGTTGTTGTAAAAAAAATGTGTTGCTTTTTTGACGTATTTACATTTATAAAACACTATTTATTGTGTTTTTCATATATTTACTCATAGTTATTAAACGTAAAGAAAATGAGAACAACATTGTATGAATTATGTTTAAGGGTTTTATAGTTTTTTTTTTCTTTTTGTAGTATATGCCTTTTATAGGCTAATATGCATAGACCAGAACGTTGCATTAACATACATCACTTTTTACATAACGAAAAATGATATGTGCACTACATATTTGCGTAGTGCAAAAACCACAACATGCTGTGTACCATTGATTAAAGTGATAAATTTTTTATTGTGATGGGTCCCAACAAAATATGTGGTGTTGATTGTGTTGTGTAAGATGTTGTGGTAGAAAAAGTAGTGGATGTATCACTACTCTTTACATAACTATGTCCATTCGGCTTCACGGAGTTAGGTCGATCCCGCTTCGTTGGGATAACATATATCAAAACGACAACTCAATTACAAACGATAACTAAATTATCGATTAACAAACAAAAATTTCACATTACTATTAATCATAGTATTTCTCTATACATCAAATAGTACTCCCTCCGTTCCAAAATAACTGAGGCAGTTGCTAAAAATACGTATATTAAGGATGTAAATTAATGTTTTAATTTGAATTCCAAAATCATTAAAAAAAAACCTTAGTTTATAATTAATTGAATGTTGTATTTATTCTTTTACTCTTTAATAAATAATGGAAGATACGGAAAAACCACAATAAATGATGCATTTAAAATATAATTGCCTCAGTTATTTTAAAATATATCTTTTTAACAAATGTCTCAGTTATTTTAAAACAGATCGAAAAAATACACACATACCATTTCCCAAAAAAAATTACATGCAGAGACCAATATCCTCTCCATATATTTCTATGAAAGCAACTTTTCTTGTGCATAAAAAAGTAAAGGGCCGACATCATAATTCTCTCATATTTTGGAACTCGTTGAAACATTTATTGAGTACTGATAAAAGTCTGAACAAATTAACGTGATTAATTAATACAGCAAAATTCCACACAAAAAATTTCCCACATTAAAATAGATGAATATTTCTCAACAAAAAAAAAAAAAGATGAATATCATAAATTTTAATTTTTTTTTGATAAATTATGAAGTTTAAAATACTCTGTGATTATTATTAAACGTTTATAATTTCAGAAGATATAAAGATAAACAATAAATAAATAAATAAAAAGTAACGAGAGTACAATTCTGATAAGTGATCATGTGATCTTTTAATTGCATGCGTTAATATGCAAACAGAGGTGACAAAACTGAGAACAAAGTACAGCTTAACAGTTCATACACCAGACGCATGATGTGTGCATATAATTCTAGGTGTTTTACTGGGAAATTTTCTAATTCCATTTGAGGTAAAAAACATGTGGATGAATATGGATCATGCAGTTTCAATTCAAATTCAAATTGTATGGTTCAGAATCATCTACATATATCTACGGTGTAAATTGATTTGCTAGGGAAGAATTACTCGTATTATAAGAGGAAACCAAAGAATACATACAGAGAAATACTTGTTAACAAAGAGCTTCATTATGGGCTTAGGGGGGGCTAAGGCGCTAAGCCCACCCGGTCCTTTTTATTTTTTTCTATATAAGTTGTATGTCTAGTCCACTAACTCATTAGTCTACTAGATAATTAGCATTACAGTTCACCTAACCTGAGCCACTAAAAGTATATGATACAACCAAAAAAATGTTCCGTTGACATCACAATTTTATTTTCGACACCAAGATTATTTCAATAACTCAAAACATTATTTCAAGCACCATGAAAATAACGTGAGTGATGACTGTGATGTTATAGTTACATAAATGCCATATGTGAATAACGTCAGATCCAATTAATGACACTGGAGTAAACGATTGTAATGTGGTACGGGAAGTAAAAAAAATACATTATAAAATGTAAATAAATTTGTCTTTTTCAGAAAATTATGTCTTCCTCAACAAAAAAAAGAGAAAATTATGCCATATAAATAATATTGAACTCCAATGTTCCAGGATTAAGATTGAAGTTGAAACTTAAACGATTAAAAGAAGCTGTGAATATTTGGGGTAAGGAGAACTTTGGTAATTTATCTCACCAAATTAAACAAGAGGAGAAATTGCTAGGGGATTTAAACGTAAAAACTGAAACAAAAGAACTGGACGGGGTGGAAGAAAAGTGTAGAGCCGAAGCTGCTTATAAGCTTTTTCAATAAGGTGCCCTGATGGAGAATAACCTGCGACAAAAATCAAGGATAAAGTGGCTAAAAGAAGGGGACAAAAATATTAAAAAAAATTCACAGATGTGTTAAAGGCAGAACAAGAAAATGTGCAATGTCGGGGCTAAAGGTAAATGGAAAATGGTTAGAGGATCCGGTTTTAGTCAAAGATGCGGTGTTGGGATCGTTTAAAGAACTCTATTCAGAAAAGGTTCGATCTAGACCTTCTTTTAATAGCAGTTTATTTGCAAAATTATCTCATAATAAAAGTGTTTGGCTGGAAAGGGGTATTACCGATGAAGAAATTAAGTCTTCAGTTTGGTTATGTGAAGTCTCTTAGGCCCCGGGGTCGGACGGCTTCAATTTCAATTTTATTAAAAAAATATGAGAAATTCTAAAAATTGATTTTTTTTTTTTAAAGCCATTCATGAGTTTGAGGAAACGGCAAGAATTCACAATGGGAGCAGCTTTTCGTTTATAGCTCTTGTGCCTAAATCTTCTAATCCAGTTATCATAAAGGATCACAAACCCATCAGTTTAATCGGTTGCTACTACAAGATTATTTCAAAAAAATTAGCAGAAAGGATGAAAGCAGTTATCTCTTCGGTTGTTGGAAATTATCAATCCGGGTTTATCAAAGGTAGGAAAATTCTTGACGGCGTCATCATTCTTAATGAAGCGGTTCTTAATGAAGCGGTGGATTTCCTAAAAAAGAAAGGTATGGCCAGTTTTATGTTTATAGTAGACTTTGAAAGGGCGTTTTGATTGTATTAATTGGACCTTTTTAAATAATACTCTGAAAAATACGGGCTTTGGTTTGAAATGGAGAAGGTGGATACAAGGTTGTCTTTCTTCGGCTAGAGCATCTGTTTTGGTGGGGGGAAGCCCGACTAAGGAATTCAACTTGGAACGAGGTTTAAGACAGGGTGACCCGTTGTTGCAGCTGAAGGGCTGGATATTCTGATGAAAGAGGCAATTGCAAAAGGTAAATTCTCGGGGGTTGTTATTGGTAAGGATCAGGTTCCGATTTCACATCATCAATATGCGGATGATACTGTTTTCTTGTGCATTTGAAGTATGGAAAATTTGAAAATTTTAAAAGAAATCTTATCATGTTTTGAGAAAATCTCGGGTTTGAAAATAAATATGGGAAAAAGCTCATTAGCAGGGATAAAGGTACAAGATGGTGATTTTGCTAATGCGGCAGAAATCTTGAACGGTAAGAAGGTTGATCTGCCATTTAAATACTTGGGGTTTTGGGTGGGGCAAAACATGAAGAAAATGAAGGCATTGGATGAAATTCAAGGCAAAATTATGTGCTTGGAAATGGTCTTTGTTGTCGGAAGTTGGAAGACTGGTTCTCATAAAAGCTGTCCTAAGTGCGCTTCCGCTCTTCTAATTCTCTGTCCACATGCCTCCTGAAAGTGTGATAAAACTATTGGAAAGCGTGAGATCTTCCTTTTTTTGGGGAGGGGGTGGGTCACTTAAAAAAATTTCTTGGGTTGATTGGAAAAAAAAATTCAAACTGCTAAGTCAGAATTGGTCTTTGCTTGGTAAATGGTGGTGGGGGTTCATTTCGGAACCAAGTGCTTTATGGAGGAAAGTGATTGTGTCGATTTATAGGGTTGAGGGAGCTTGGAACCGGAGGGGATTTGGGGGGGGGGGGTTTGGAAAGGGGTTGTTGAGGCCGTTGATAAAATTAAGAAAGCAGGTGTAGATTTGTTGGGGTCGGAATATTGGGTGGTGGAAAACGGGAATAGGGTGAGATTTTGGGAGGACATTTGGGTGGGTAACGATCCTTTAAAAGTTGCTTACCGTAGACTTTATAGGATTTCATTGTGTAAAGATGTTGATGTTGCAGGAGTAGTATTTAGGGATGGTGATAATGTTCTTTTAATTGGGCTTGGAGAAGAAGGTTGAGGGGGTTGGAGGAGGAAGAAATAAAGGAGATGGAGATTTTAATTAACTCTGTTTGTGGCAATGCAGGTTCATTGGATAAATTGAAATGAAAACTTAGTTCAAATGTTAACATCTCGGTGGCTCTTTTGAGAAAAAAGCTTGAATTGGAGTTTTTTAAAAACTCATTTTTGAATAGTGAGCAGACAGTCAAATGGAATAAAATTTCTACCATAGAAGGTGAATTTGTTCATGTGGAAAGCATGTCTCAAAAGGTTACCTACAAAACCGAACCTTATACGACGTGGCGTCTTGGTTCACAGGGGAGGCTCCAGGAATTTGATGATACGGGTCGTAATTTGTCATATTTTACAATTACTAAGCGTAATGTTACATATTATAGTTCAATACAGTTCAATAGGGATCAATATATAAAAATAAGGGGGTTGGTACACATATAAAATGTATATATAAAAAAATTCACTATAATATTTTTTTAGCGGATCGGGTGACCCATTTTCTTCTACATGGAGCCGCCCCTGTTGGTTCAAGACTCTTATTGTCCGCTTTGTTATAAATTTGATGAAACGGTCAATCATCTTTTTATGCTTGCGATGTGGCTCTGTTGATTTGGTCTCATAGCTTTAATTGGTGTAAGATCACATGTCTAATTGCTTTTTCGTTTACGGATTTATGTCACGAAAGAGCTAGGATGACTTCATCGAGTTTATCCTCACACCTTTGGTCGGCAACTGCTTGGGTTATTTGGAATACTAGAAACAAAGTTATATTTAACTTTATTGTATTAAACCCGGAGTCTATGTTTCGAGATGTGCAAAGGATCTCCTTCACCTGGCTTTCTAATGCTAATGGTCTCAAGAAATTGGATTGGGAAGAATGGCTAGCAACCCCGTTGAATGCGGCCAGTTGAGTTTTGAAGAAGGTAATTAAATCATGAAGAGTGTCCTTTGTAGGCTGATTCTAAATAGTCTCAGCAATTAATGTGATCGGAACACCAACTTTTTGGTTACTAAATTGTGGTCAAAGTTACGGGCGAAATTTATATCTACTGAGTATCATTATGCAAGATATGCAGTAGTAGTATTGTTAGTTTTGGTGATGCAAATCTGTTGCTATTTTCGAATTGAAACATTTTATGTAAACTGTTTTTAGCATCTTGCTGATAATGGAATTAATTTGGTTGTTCAAAAAAGAAAAAAAAAAACCTTGAAAAAATATTCTTAGCCCACTCGACGAAAAATTCGGCTCCGTCCTTGCTTGTTAACAAGAACTCATGAAAATATTGAAAATCAATAGTATCATAAAAGAGATACAGCCCCCCCAAGACGTAGCCTAGTTGTAAAATGTTTGTGTGCCTAGCTCAGCTGGATCTTAATTACGCAGAAGCGTGAAAGTTCGAACACGTAAAGTGAAAACTTCTCTCATTTTTTTGATATAATGACAAGACCATGACTCAGAACATATAGATTCTTAATTAATATCTTCACACATCATGTGGGCAGAAGGGATTCAACAATTCACAAAAGAGATACATAAATTAGGGTTTTGTAGTGGGATATATATTTTTGACATTTTGCAAGGGGGCCAAAGATTAAAGAAGGAAGGTGTGACAGGCTTTATGTGCAGGACTGAGTTCAAATACAGAGGGAGTATGGAGGCGTAGATTTAGGTTTAGTTTTAGGGGACAAAATGATCAGCTTTCAGAAAGGAAATAACTGACATATATCAACCTATGTATCTAGTTTTTACGGTAAACAATAGAAGATTTTTGTGTGGTATATCCGTGAAGTTATTGTGTGGTGAGGGAATTTGAGCTGATATGACGGGTGAAACGATCAGAACCACACAGTTTAAATACAGAATGAAAGTGTGTGTAGTGTGTCACACGTGATATCCGCACGTAGGTACACACCACCCAAAAACCTCCCGGTATATCCACGTTCAACGAACTGACAGCTAAACAAATCTGGACCATACGAAAATAAAAGGTGGATGATTCACCACATGAGTGCACTCCGCATATGAAAGGTGCATTCAATAACTTCCCGGTAACAAGTTTCAAAAATTATACTCCCTCCGTCTCATTTTATTTGTCCATGTTTTCTTTTTGGTTTGTTCCAAAATAAGTGTTCGCTTTGTGCATTTATTGACAAATTTATTTAATAACCTTCCCTCTATACAATATTTACAATAAAAAGTATGTAGCATTAAATGTTTAACAACTACTTAAAGGGCATAAATGAAAAATATTGGATCATTTAATAAGATTCAAAACATTAAATACACTTTTCTTATGTGAAAAGTCAAACGCGACAAATAAAATAGGACGAAGGGAATATACTAATCAATGTTCTAAAAGTCGGTAGGCGCTAGTCGGGCGGCCGGGTGGGGAGTTGGGACTAGTCGGGGACTAGGCGGTTTTGGATTTTTTTAATTAATAATAATAATGGAATTGACAAAAACAAAAATAACAAAACATTACTAAAAACCCCAAAAAATAATGATATTACTACTCTAGTAATATTAAATACTAAGTACTAACATAACATAAATCCAAAAATTCATTTCACAAAATAAACACATAAAAACATACGTGATACGTCTAATATAAAAACATTCAAAGTCAAGCACTCAAGTTTCAAAAAAAAATCATAATACAGACCGCCTAGGCCGAGTTGCCCGAGTTGAGCCCGACTATCCCGCCTTGAACCCGACTTTCCCGCCTAGAGGGCGACTAGTCCCCGACTAGGGACCGACTAGAGACTAGCCCGCCAAGACAAGTCCGACTAGTGTGTACTCGGGTCGGTGGAGGGCTAACTAGCGCCTAGTCGGCCGACTTGGCCGAATTTTAGAACACTGATACTAATATTAAACAAGAATAAGACAACATAATATATGTGATACACAATATACACAAATAAAATTTACATTTAAAATCGTGTTGTTTGGTTCAAATTAACTTCAAACTTGTTGACCAAGTTCTTCAAGTTTTATTAAATGGTTCAACCCTAACCATAAGGTCTCCATTCGTCATGTTTCACAGGATGAGTGAAGATATTAATCAAATAACTTAGTGGTTCAGAGTTAAGAACTTGCTATTATATCAAAAAAACTGAAAGAAAAGTCCTCCATTTACGATGTTTGAATCTCCACACTTCACCTTAAGGTCCATATGCCCTTTTAAAACACTCAAACCATTTACCACTAGGTCATTTCATTTGGACAAGATCTCAACGTTTCAACTCTTGGTTAGAGGAGGTAACAATGTTTATACTTTTAACTAGAATCATACAAAACCCTAATTCAGAGTACGTTTTGTTTGGGTGGTGTCTACAGTTTCCAACTCTTATTGAATTGTAGCGTCTGAGAAGAGAATCAAACATGCAACATCCTCAGTTAGTTCAAATTTGTTGGGCAAGGTCTCAAGTGTGAACTCTTGGTTAGAGTTATATAACGATCTTTATATTTTAACGAGCTTTGAGCAACTATGTTTCGGAGTTCGGCTTGGGTAGTATTTGTAGAATCTAACACTTAAAAAAAAGGTTAAACCCTAACCTTGAGGGTCCCCACTCGCCCGATCCCACAGAATGAGTGGAGATGTTAATTAGGGATTTAGCAGCTCAGAGTCGAGGGCTGCCTTTTTACCAAGAAACTGAAAGAAGTCGTCCATTTACGGGATTCGAACCTCCACATTCCAGCTCATGGCCCAACTATCACTACAACACCCATGCCCTTTACCACTAGGCCATATCCAGGAGATGTAGAGTCTAACTTCTTATTATGCGGTGTAGACGTAACTTGGATCTCTTTTAACATAGCTTCTCAGAAGAGAATCGAATATGTATTCTCCTCAGACATTCTCAAGCCATGCTAACACGGTTGTTTAAATGCTACATCAACAAAGGTTAAATATTGATATATAACGCGGAATCAAGATCAAATTAGGCAAACATAAAGTTCTTTTAAGTGTGGACACTTATCAACAAGTATAATACAACATAGGACCATGGTTGTCTTGGAGCTTTCAGAGGTCTTAGACCAATTTATCAAATTGCGCGAGGCCTCTAAATGAATCAAATAGTCGCCAAAGAACGCGGCCTCTGAATGAATCATATAGTCACCAAAGGATGTGACACATCATTGGATCAAAAAATTGAAACCTAAAATTTTAATCATTTTTTTAATCCAAACGATGATTTTCTTGACGTATGTCCAGAGACAAGTCTGCATAAGACACAAGAATACATATAAAGAGTATAACAATACCAACAACGAAATTGACACTGATATATAGAAATGAGGTGGATGTGAACATACATTAATTTGTTGCTGTATGTATATGTATATATATATATATATACACACACTTTTATTTGATGAAAATTAAATGGAGCAAAAAATTCAACAGGAAGAATTTATGTTTATGCTTGACCTTTTATGACATGACATATATAGTTGGTTACTGTTACAGCACTACTGTACGTATGGTACTACTATGGTATGTAGCTAGCCGCTAGCCAGTATCAAGTTTTATATTAAGGCCTATGTTATATATATATATATACTAGTAAAATGGGCGCCGTGGCGCCGTGCAACGCACGGCGTGCCCATGTTATAAGTTTTAACTTATTTAGCGATATTAAATATGAGGAAATGTAGCATGTAATGAACCGTTCATACATAATTTTTAAGCGCAACAATGGAGATGGTTAACAGATCGAAATAAAGAGGAAAGGAAAAAAATGGTAAACCCTACCATTAAGGATCCCCTCACCCCCGATCCCACATGTGTGAGGAGAGGTTAATAAGGTAACCTAGTAGCTCCAACATAGGCTGCCTTTTATAACCTCTGCACTGAAGGGTGTTATCAATCGGAAAAATCAACCCATTTACGGGAATCGAACCGCTGACCTCCAGCTTAGGTAAGGGGCTGCACTACGCACCCATGCCTTCACCACTATGCCATATCCAGGGGATAATAAAGAGGAAAGGAAGAGGTAGAGGGTGGAGGGTGGAGGGTGGAGGGTAGAGGGTAGGGGCTTGTATGATAGCCATCTGAACCACACAACCCTCTCGAGATAGACACCAAAATCATTACCGAGAAGAAAAATTGATCGGAAACAGCCTCACGCACCCCTTCTTTTTATTTGTTTTATTTTATATATTTGGCTATACTTCTCGACGAAGGAAACAGCCATAACACTTCCTATTTCTCAAACGTGATATATAATTAGGAACGAAAGGAGTAGTTATTATTATTATTATTAAATTAGAGCAAATAACTAAACTATTCTCGTCCACATATCCCACAAACGTAAAAGGACAAAAGAAATTATTTATTTTGATTTCGGTGGGCCTTAAACAAGCCTTACAAGGCGAAAATTACATGAGCCCAACAGAAGGTGTAAATTAATTGTGTTTGTGTTGTAGAAACAAGATGCCGATGAATAGGGAAAAAGATGGGCCGCTGGGCCGGTGTACAGTAATAAAAAGAACCAATCAAGCTGGGCCGATGAACAGGGGAAAAAAATTAAGATCCGATGAACAGTAAAATGCATGGTCGACGAACAGTAAAAAAAGATGGGCCGCTGTGCCGATGAACAGTAGAAAAGAGATGAACAGTAAAAAGGAAAAATTGAGCCGCTGGGCCGATGAACAGTAAAAGAAAATGAACCAATCAAAAAAAACATGTGTCACTCCCTCCCAAACTCTTGTCTTCTTATTATATATATATAAATCATTTCACTCTTGACCGGAAAATGGTAAGTACATACACTATATATTTTTTCACTACAATTTTTTTTAACAGATTCCCTACATATTTCACTGTACACTTTCTTACCATTGATTAAATTGTATGACTCATTGATCGAGATTAGTCTCTCCATGATCAACGTAGAGAAAAATGTGTTGTAGAACATGTAGTGAACTTCCGTAGTGCACATATATATAATCACCGTGCATGTATAGGCTCTTTATCTTGAAAAATTCCGAAAAGTTCTTGGGTGCATTCGTCATATGCGAAATAAAGCCGTGTGGCATGATCAACACCGTATATTTTTAAACTGAATTCAAACTATGTGGTTCATATTTGTTCAGATGTCACTTCACCACAAGTGGAGACACTACCCAAGAACTTCATATTCAACCAGCCTAGAAAAAGACAACATCTGAATTTCATGACTGCAACTGGGAAAAATTTGGAAATCAAATCCATTGGCGACTGCAATGCAATGAGAGGAAAGATCTTTGGTCGGTTTTGGAGGTACGTCATATGTTGTGTCGGTTCATACTCTTTTCGTTCCTTTCTTTCTTTTCTTTTTCTCTTCTCTTTGGGTAGATATGCAGTTTTTTTCTCCCATATATCTATAGTCAGAGGTATTTTGAGTTTTGTGGCTTGTTTCATATGTTTGTTTTTCATCTGTAACTCTTTGTATCTCCCCAAAACATTTCCAACTTCTCGTTGGTTTAGTTTTGATCTTAATATATATTTCTCTTTTGGTTGTTAAAAAAAGAACTACCAAGAACTTCCCCATATGCCCACAACACATCTAATACCATGATTATGATGAACAATTATCTATCGATTGATAATTAATGGTGTAAGATATGTTGTGTCTTCTTAAGGTAACTCCAACTCTATTTGTGTAATTACCCCACAGGTGGATGAATGTGTATCACGTAGCTTTTTATCTCGAAATAAGACTGTGTGGTGTACAATTTATTCACATGTGATATATAACTCCAGAAATAGAGTTACTACCAAAGAATTTCCCATCTTTTTGTTGTTTGTTTTATTGTTGACATTATATCACACTTATATACGTTGCGTTGAAGATAGAGTTTTGCTTGGATTAAAGGTCACTATGACAAATTCTTTTTAAATTGGATGAAATGGAAGGTGCCCCCTAGACAGCTTGTGCTAGTTATCTAGTTCGTTTTGGATTTGCTTTAGTCAAGTGTTTTTACCTCTCGACTAGTGTATTTTGTATTTTTAAGGAGCTATTAGCTTGTATTTTTTTTTTCTTTGTCTTACCTATTCTCTTAATAGATAAGACCCTTAATAAAATTGTTGTTCAAAATAAAAAGAAATGTATATCACGCCTATAAGTAAAAGTTTACTTTAAGTTAAGCTTAGTGTATCCCAACCCTATTAATGATAATTAAAGCTATAACCCTAGTAGCATTAATGCTAGGTAGAGCCATGCATGTGAATTTAGGTCATGAATTTAAATCAGCAAAACACTTAGACAAACCACTGAAATATTGTGAAATACCCCCTTTTTTGGCCAATTCTTCAGCTTGTGTTTTCTTGTTCTTGTCGCCCATGCTACTACATTTCACTCTCATTACAATACATATATCTGCAAACTTCTGATTATATTTTTAATATATCAACTTTTATGTCTCTCTAGTATATTCATGGCCATGTGTTCTAGAACCATGAATGCATCCTATAGAATTAATACTCGATAAGTCATATGTAAGTCTTAGTTGTAAAATTTGTTATTTTTTCACACGTTAAAAGACTTGATATTAGTTAATTAATAAAATTAAATGATTTACCTTACCTAATAATTTATGAACTCTTCTCTCTCTATATATAGTCAAGGGCGGTGTCAGGATTTTAATCTGGGGTGGGCTGGATTTATTTTATAAATCAAACTGGACTACATATATTTTTTATTTTAATATATTTTTGTTCGGGTGAGTTTAACCCCCTTTGTGCATATATTGGGTCCGCCCTTGTATATAGTAGTATATATAGACAGAGAGATATATCTTATGTTACAAGAGTTGTATAATTGTTTTAACAAATGACACAAATATGTTAGAGTCGTTTATTATATTACACTTTTATTGTGTGTACAGAGATTATATATGAAATGTTGTAACGTATGACCATTGGTATAATTTCATACAACTGATTCTATTCGATATAATTTCATGTTTTTATTGATGTATATATATTCGATATTGTGTGCAGAACCTAGGGGTATAAACGATCAGATCTGAATCAAGCATTTACTTAACGTGTCGAGGAACCGCCTTAAAACAATGATGCTTTAACTTAGCTCGAATTCGTTCGAGCAAAGGGACGAAATTGCTCGGGTTCGGATCTTCAAGTTTTGATTATGCTTGAGTTGGATCGATTATGCTCGAAATTTTTTGAGCACGTTCAAGCTCAAACTCGAGCCAGAGCAGCAAGAACAAAATGTTAAGCTTAGAGGTGCTCCAGTTACGCTCGTTAAAAATATAAAAGAATATACTTCGTGAACATTTCGAATCAAGATTTAAAGTGCTCAAGTTCGACTCATTAACCTTGATCATGTAATACTCAAGTTCGGTTAATTCGTAATATGCGGGAGCATATGCACTTTATGAGCCGATAGTCAATCTACTCAAAAACGGATAGGATCGTTTACACCTTAGCGGAACCCTCCGCAAGTTGTTATAAGTCTCACTTTGACATATTGTTATGTTGCCAGTGATGGCATTACCCTGTTGCAAAATGCTGAGGTCCTAGGACCAAGAGGTTCTGGGTTCAAACCTCCCTTGAGGCAGAAAAAAGGTGGGGGTGTGTTAAGTTTTCGTTTCATTAAAAAAAAAGACATATTGTTATGTTGTTTTGTTGGAGTGTTTAGCTATAATTGAGTTTTGGAACAAGGGGCGAACATTTCACTTTAGGCTCGATTTTGATGATGTTACGGAATGAATTTTCGGAAGATAAAAACGGTTTTGAAAACTAGTAAGAGATAGTAGTTGATATTAGGCTTTTGAATCACTCAACTCCGATATCGGGAGAATGATAAATTAATGCCTATAGGTAGAGTAAAATGTAACGCCCCGTTCCCGGACACCGAGTCCTTATCCGGAAAAGGAACGTTCGGCACGTATAAAATAAAAATATATTCATTTCATACGTAAGCCTCTAATACGTCGTATCAAAATAAGAAAACGGAAGCAAAAGACTCGGGTATAAAATTTCTCCAAATAATCCAAGAATAGAATTACCGTCTAAAGATGGAAATGTAACTTTATTACATTCAAAGAAAATACGAAATCCCAAAAGAACTTACTATATTCTCAAACGGAAAGTAAAGGTACTACAAGTCTCGAAAGACCAAAAATCTAAACCAAAAGTACTAAAACAGTCTAATAATTAAATGACAAAGTAAATAAATGCTAAGTCTTCAATGAGGCGTCGTCAAACGTCGTCATCGAACTCCTCCTCGTAAATATGATCAACCTGTTCGTCTTCTCACCCCCAAACACATAGAAAACATGCATTTGAAGTAAGTACAACGTACTTAATAAAAGAGAGAAGCTATGACAACAATTAAAATTTATAAAGAAAAGATATTTAATCGTTTAGTTGTGTACGTGAGACCGACTCAATCTGGGTTCATTTCATGTCCATCAACATGAATTGACTAAACGTTTCTACCTAGCTTATCTATGTTACAACCGCACTCAAGGGCACTACGCATATCCAAACTGGGGATATTCTTGGCAACATATTAGTGGATCACACCAATATCCACGAAGTCTAGAATAGGTAGACTCCGATAGTATGCACATCTCAGTGGAGTCCCTCCGCACTTAGGGTTTTTTTACCTACGGAGTTCTTCCACCTTCAGAGGTAGCACACACATCGCGATATAGACTGGTGCCTATCCAAGAGAGACATGTTGTTTAATCTTTTACTAGTCAAGTACGTATTTTATTAACATGATTAACTAACCACCTAAGTGTTTTCAAGTAATCTCCCTCACACAAACTACTCTCTTCCTAGATCACTAGACATTAACAAGGCCTAGAAATTACACAGACATTGATGAATGCTAATTCATCAAAGCACAAGCCTATCATGCTCTTCCGACGGATCCGAACTTCAACTCCCTTTAAAAGTGCATTCGGTATTTTAACTGAACGAATCAGAAGCTCAATTCAGGATTATTCATATTCATTTAATGTTATTAAAACCATTTGAATGCTCCTAAACCATGTATAGTATTATAACACATATTTTCATGAGAACAGGATCAAGAGTGTGCTTGCCCTGGTCAAGCGTGCGCTTGTGTAACTATTAGAATTCTGTTTTCATTCAGCAAGCATAGGTGTACGCTTGCCTTGAGCAGGCGTGCGCTTGTGCTCTCAGTAAACATTCTGTTTTTCATTTAGCAGGCACAGGTGTACGCTTGCCTTGAGCAGGCGTGCGCTTGTGCTCAGAAAAACCTAAAACCTGCAATTTTCTGTACTTTATGATTCCCAAATCCGTTTCTAACCCAAATAACATCGAATTAAGCACAGTAAAACATAGAAAAAAACCTACCTAATCATACCATGACACTTATGATCATTGATCAACGAAAAGACACATCTTCCTAGCATTAAACTCATTGAAAACATGATCTAAACCTTATATACAATAATTGAGATCATAGGAAGAGTCTCTTACTTGTTTGCAAACCAAAAACCAATCTCAACAGCCTCGAAAGTCTGCAGCCCTTCCCACAAAACTGATATCCAAACGATGTCCTTCTCACGACGATTCCAATTCTCGAGTCTGATCTGAAAACGGTTCAACACCTCTTAAGATAATTGAAGAACTCTTTTAGCCTTTTTCTCTTCTCCAAATTACGCAGAGATGAGAGCGTGAAACTGATTTTCTGATTTAGTCTAGGTTATGGGATTAATGTGTGTTAATTTTCCTTAAATACCAATTTCCAAATTAATCCCCTTTTTCCTTATTTATCCCTAATTACCAAAAATCAGAAATTCCATTTAATTATATACATATTTCGAAAATTATACATATATAATTAATACAACACTTAACTCCAATAAAAGAAAAGAAATAATAATATTTCGTTTTCGCAAAATGACACGTCTGCCCTTTCCCGAAAATCGGAATATTACATTCCTTCCCCTTTAAAAGGATTTTCGTCCTCGAAACTAGAACATACCTGGTAGACCAACAAACTCTTGGAATTCACTGATCATATCATCTTCGACTTCCCAAGTTGCCTCCTCGGGTGAATGATTGCTTCACTGAACTAAAACCAATGGGATCATCCGTCTCTTAATCATTCTTTCCTTCCGGTCCAAAATCCTGATCGGTCCCTCCTCATAAGCAAGATTATCTTGAAGAACTACCGGATCAATCGTGGTTTCAACATCATTCTTCGTTAGACACTTCTTCAACATCGAAACGTGAAAAACACTATGGACTCTTGACATGGATTCCGGTAACTTAAGTCTATAAGCCAACGGTCCAACTCTTTCCAAAATCTCAAAAGGTCCAACACACCTTGGACTTAGCTTTCCCTTTTGTCCAAATAGTTTCACTCCATTCATCGGTGAAGCTCGCAGATAAACTCTTTCACCGAATTCAAACTCAAGGGGTCTTCTTCTAACGTCGGCCCAACTTTTTTTGTCGATCTTGAGCTGCCTTCAGATTCTTCTTGACTAACTGAACCCTCTCCTTAGCTTGTTCAACCATTTCCGGCCCTGTGATCTGTCTTTCCCTGACTTCATCCCAAAATAACGGCGTTCGACATCTTCTTCCATACAAAGCTTCAAACGGTGGCATGCCTATGCTTGCATGATAACTGTTGTTGTAAGCAAACTCCACTACGGGTAGGTAATCATACCATGATCCGCCTACTTCCAAAACACAAGCTCTTAGCATGTCTTTGAGTGTTTGGATGGTCCTTTCTGACTGTCCATCTGTTTGTGGATGAAAGGCCGTACTCAAATCTAACTTGGTTCCAAAGGACGATTGCAAACACTTCAAAAACTGACTGACGAACCTCGGATCACGATCCGAAACTATCGAGATAGGTACTCCGTGTAACTTCACTATATTATCCAAGTATAGTGTCGTCATCTTCTTCAAGGACATATCAACTTTAGTTGGTATGAAATGGGCAGATTTTGTCAATCCATCCACAATTACCCGAATCGCATCCACTCCTCCTTTAGTCTTTGGTAAACCGGTGATAAAGTCCATCGTGATCTTCTCCTATTTCCATTCAGGGATATCTAAGGACTTAAGCATTCCTCCTGGTCTTTTATGCTCTGTTTTAACTTTCTGACAAGTCTCACATTCTGCCACGAACTTGGCTATTTCCAACTTCATTGAGGGCCACCAAAACTTTTCCTTCAAGTCTCTGTACATTTTAGTAGCACCTGGATGAACTGCAAAGGCAATCCTATGTGCCTCTTCCATAACTCTTTGTCTTAGATCACCAACATTAGGCACACACAGACGATCTTGGTACCATAGATTTCCATTCTTATCCAAGACATAACCAACTGTAGGTTTCTCCTTGGCCACGCGCTTCAAATCCACTAAAACCGGATCTTATTCTTGCTTTTCCCGAATATCATCCATTAACTCTGACCTTGCTAACAATGGCGCCACAAACTGCCGGTCTTGAATCTGATCAAAACTACTGATTTTCAGCCCATCTAACCTTTCAGCAACATCTTCAACGCTCGAAACTGCAAACACTGGTTTTCTGCTCAAAGCATCTGCTACCACATTTGCTTTACCCGGATGGTACTGAATATCCAAGTCATAATCCTTAACAAACTCTAACCATCTCCTTTGTCTCATATTCAGATTCTCTTGGGTATAGAAATACTTCAAGCTCTTGTGATCGGTGAAGATCCTAGCCTTAACTCCATACAAGTAGTGCCTCCAAATCTTTAAGGCGAACACTACTGCTGCCAACTCTAATTCATGTGTTGGGTAATTCTTCTCATGCACCTTCAACTGTCTTGATGCATAAGCAATCACTTTCCCTCCTTGCATCAACACACAACCTAAGCCCTGTCCTGATGCATCCGTATAGACGTCGTAATTATCAAAGATCTCCGGAACTGCCAGCACTGGGGCTGTAGTCAACTTATTCTTCAAGGTATGAAAAGCTGTATCACACTCGCTAGTCCATTCGAACTTCACATTCTTCTGTGTAAGCTTAGTGAGTGGAGTAGCTATCTTCGAAAAGTCTGGAACAAACTTCCTATAGTAGCCAGCCAATCCAAGAAAGCTCCTTACTTCCGAAACTGTGGTAGGTCTAGGCCAATTCTCAACTGCCTCAATCTTTGCGGGATCAACTTGAATACCATCTCCGGAAATGACATGACCCAAGAAACTGACTTGCTTCAACCAAAAATCACAATTAGAGAACTTAGCAAACAACTGATTCTTCTTTAACGTATCCAACACTATCCTTAAGTGTTCCTCATGTTCTTTCTCATCCTTAGAGTATACTAGGATATCATCTATGAACACTATCACAAACTTATCCAAGTATGGCATGAAAATTCGCTGCATCAAATCCATAAATGCAGATGGAGCATTAGTGAGTCCAAAAGGCATGACTAAGAACTCATAATGTCCATATCTCGTACTGAAAGTCATCTTCGGTATATCCGCTACCTTGATCTTCAACTGATGATAACCTGACCTAAGATCAATCTTAGAAAACACTCTCTTGCCTTGCAACTGATTAAACAGGTTGTCAATCCTCGGCAAAGGGTACTTATTCTTGATGGTAAGATTATTCAACGCTCTATAGTCGATACACATCCTCATGCTACCATCCTTCTTCTTGACAAACCACACAGGGGCTCCCCAAGGCGAAGTACTAGGCTGAATTATATTCCTCTCGAGCATATCCTTAAGCTGTGCTTTCAACTCCTTTAACTCAGCCGGTGCCATTCTATAGGGTGCCTTAGCAACTAGTGCCGCTCCTGGTAACAACTTGATCTCAAACTCTATTTCTCTATCCGGCATGTTTCCCGGTAACTCTTCTGGAAACACTTCAGGGTACTCTCTCACGATAAGAGTCTCCGCTAACTTATGCTTCACTTGTTCCACATCCACTGCGTACAACAAGTAGCCTTCACAACCCTTCTGACAAGCCCTTATTGCCTTAACCGCTGAAATTATCGAATGTCGCTTCTTACTCGGCTTGTAAACATTACCCTGATACGTCTTATCTGATTTCCCTGGTATCTTAAAGGTCACTCCCTTTTCTCTACAGTCCAGGTGAACAAAATTCTCGGATAGCCAATCTATTCCAAGAATCACATCGAAATCTGAAAAGTCGAGAACCGTAAAGTCACTCTTGCATTGATAAGACCCAATTCAAACTTCCACTTGAGGTATCACCCTATTCCTTGATCTGAAACAACCTTTGAGTAGATAAGGGTATCATTTACGAATACTATCACACACTTATCCAAAACCTTTCCATTCTCAGAACTTCCATACTTGCACACTTAGTCCAAAACTGACCAACTGCTCTTGAATCACTATAACCACAACTTCCCCTGCTCCCAAAATTCTGAAATTTTTTAGGGAGGTATAAAACTGTCTTATCTACAATTCCTCACTTCGCATCAACTTCATAATCCACACGGTTTGTTCAGAAAGTCCACTTTACTATCAGACACTCTGTCCAGAAATTCTGCAGTGACACCTTCACTTATTCTTCTGTTTTTAACAGGCTAAACATCTTCAAATGACCTGAAGTTTTGACATGTTGCAGAGGAATCTTTTTTCTATGAATCTTGTCTTGGAACCATGTCTAAATTCTTTTCCGTTTGGTCACAATCTGCAACTCAACTCAGTGGTTAAAAATCTGGAAATTCTGACAGCTCATGCATACCGCAAAGAAACTTGGTTTTGACCAACTTCCTCTCGTCCAAAAATTCCAAAATCTTTACAACACCTGGAAAACTCCATTATCTAGACATTTTCTCTTTATATAATGCTCATATTCCTTTCCGTATAGGCTGTAAAATTCTGACAATTTCACTAACCATTCCATATTCCACTTTCCCTGTTACTTTGGTTGGTGGGTGATTACTCCTTGCACTAGACCCAAAGAACTAACCATATTTTGTCACTTTCTAAACCTTTAACACCCTTCATTATAAACACACCATTTAAGTTCCTTAGCACATTCTCTCTTCATCTATCACTCAAACAGAAGCTTCCTTTGATCAAACTTGAATCTTCAACAACCACTTGATCTAACCAACCCAAGAACCGAAGATCTACAACTTTCCAAACCCAAAAACAACTCTTGACCGTTGAAACCAAACAAAACCAAATTCTAACCAACGAACAACCCTCTATAGATACTTACCCGGATGGTGTCCGCAAGATTTCCTAATGGTTGAAAGGTAAGCTTATCTTACTTAGCTATCTTTCTTAGTACCAAAACTTTTAACCTCTTATGCTATTGATAGTTAGTATAGCTAAGTTGTCCATTACTGACGTATCTAAAAGTCGGTTCATTAACTTTTGCACTTTTTCAACGAGAATTGATTCATGTCAGAAAGCACTTAAGGTAAATAAACAAACTAAAAGATGCTTGGTATGACTGCGTCCAAAGAAAACACCTTTGTTGGTTAACTTTCACTTCTTCGATGGTTTTCCTTGATTCCTTCAAATACCTCTTATAGGACCAACTTCTGCAATATGTCCTTTATCTCCACAAAGGTAACATCCTTTTGTACAAGGGGTCCAACATTCTGAGGTAGTTCCTGATTCTAATGAAGTCTTAGATGATCCACTCTAGAACTTCCAACTCCAAAAACACCTCTTCGGGTTACTGCCATTCTGAGGGATCAAGGGAGATCAGAATGTCAATAAGTGGTCTAAGAACTTATCTTAAGGAAAAGAAGCCTAGTAAATCAAGGAACGCTTTTCTCTGATACCAACTGTAACGCCCCGTTCCCGGACACCGAGTCCTTATCCGGAAATGGAACGTTCGGCACTTATAAAATAAAAATAAATTCATTTCATACGTAAGCCTCTACTACGTCGTATCAAAATAAGCAAACGGAAGCAAAAGACTCGCGTATAAAATTTCTCCAAATAATCCAAGAATAGAATTACCGTCTAAAGATGGAAATGTAATTTATTACATTCAAAGAAAATACGAAATCCCAAAAGAACGTATGATATTCTCAAATGGAAAGTAAAGGTACTACAAGTCTCGAAAGACCAAAAGTCTAAACCAAAAGTACTAAAACAGTCTAATAAGTAAATGACAAAGTAAATAAATGCTAATTCTTCAATGAGGCGTCGTCAAACGTCGTCATCGAACTCCTCCTCGTAAATATGATCAACTTGTTCGTCTTCTCACCCCCAAACACATAGAAAACATGTATTTGAGGTAAGTACAACGTACTTAATAAAAGAGAGAAGCTATGACAACAATTAAAATTTATAAAGAAAAGATATTTAATCGTTTAGTTGTTTACGTGAGACCGACTCAATGTGGGGTTCATTTCATGTCCATCAACATGAATTGACTAAACGTTTCTACCTAGCTTATCTATGTTACAACCGCACTCAAGGGCACTACGCATATCCAAACTGGGGATATTCTTGGCAACATATTAGTGGATCACACCAATATCCACGAAGTCTAGAATAGGTAGACTCCGATAGTACGCACTTCTCAGTGGAGTCCCTCCATACTTAGGGTTTTTTTGACCTACGGAGTTCTTCCACCTTCAGAGGTAGCACACACATCGCGATATAGACTGGTGCCTATCCAAGAGAGACATGTTGTTTAATCTTTTACTAGTCAAGTACGTATTTTATTAACATTATTAACTAACCACCTAAGTGTTTTCAAGTAATCTCCTTCACACAAGCTACTCTCTTCCTAGACCACTAGACATTAACAAGGCCTAGAAATTACACAGACATTGATGAATTCTAATTCATCAAAGCACAAGCCTATCATTCTCTTCCGACGGATCCAAACTTCAACTCCCTTTAAGAGTATATTCGGTGTTTTAACTGAACGAATCAGAAGCTCAATTTAGGCTTATTCATATTCATTTAATGTTATTAGAACCATTTGAATGCTCCTAAACTATGTATAGTATTAAAACACATATTTTCATGAGAACAGGATCAAGAGTGTGCTTGCCCTGGTCAAGCGTGCGCTTGTGTAACTATTAGCATTCTGTTTTTCATTCAGCAAGCACATGTGTACGCTTGCCTTGAGTAGGCGTGCGCTTGTGCTCTCAGTAAACATTCTATTTTTCATTTAGCAGGCACAGGTGTACGCTTGCCTTGAGCAGGTGTGCGCTTGTGCTCAGAAAAACCTAAAACCTGCAATTTTCTGTACTTTATGATTCCCAAATCCGCTTCTAACCCAAATAACATCGAATTAAGCACAGTAAAACATAGAAAATACCTACCTAATCATACCATGACACTTGTGATCATTGATCAACGAAAAGACACATCTTCCTAGCATTAAACTCCTTGAAAACATGATCTAAACCTTATAAACGATAATTGAGATCATAGGAAGAGTCTCTTACTTGTTTGCAAGCCAAAAACCAATCTCAACAGCCTCGAAAGTCTGCAGCCCTTCCCACAAAACTGATATCCAAACGATGTCCTTCTCACGAAGATTCCAATTCTCGAGTATGATCTGAAAATGGTTCAACACCTCTTAAGATAATTGAAGAACTCTTCTAGCGCTTTTTCTCTTCTCCAAACTGCGTAGAGATGAGAGCGTGAAACTGATTTTCTGATTTAGTCTAGGTTATGGGATTAATGTGTGTTAATTTTCCTTAAATACCAATTTCCAAATTAATCCCCTTTTTCCTTATTTATCCTTAATTACCAAAAATCAGAAATTCCATTTAATTATATACATATTTCGAAAATTATACATATATAATTAATACAACACTTAACTCAAATAAAAGAAAAGAAATAATAATATTTTGTTTTCGCAAAATGACACGTCTGCCATTTCCCAAAAATCGGAATATTACATAAAATGTGTGGAGAGTTAATGAATAATGTGTATTCATTTGTCCCACATTAGAAAAGAGACTCAAGTGAAATCACCACTTAAGATGTAGTATGACACTTAGAGGTAAACCCCAAGGAGCATGAGAATTTTGTGAAGGAGGGAATACCAATGACGAAGCCAGAATTTGGATCTTGGGTGGGCTTAAATAAGATATTTAGATGACATAAGTGGATTATATAGGTATTTTGGTGTAGATTTTTTTCCCGGGTGTGCTTAACCCCCCTTAGCCCCACCTTTGGCTCCGTCCCTGGGGAAAATGTAGACGCTTGTTTATTCAAAACCCCATACGCACGCGCCGACGCCGCCCGGCCGGCTCGGTTCGGGCTCAGGCTTGTGGCTTGTGTTTGGGCTTTGGGCTTGGGCTTGGTTTGGGCCAGACCGGTATTAATATTTTTGGGCCAGCTCAACATTCGAGTTTCTGTTTGTTTAAACAGAAGCATTTGTTCAGTTCAGGCAGTTTAAGAAATCCTGTCTGTGTCCCTCTAAATAACCGAATTCTGAAGTGTTGCTTTGTTCTACCAAAGGCTACATGTATGCCTATAAAATCCATGCACTACTGAATGGAAATAAAGACAGAAAAATCATCAGCATACATAAAGTTAAGAGATAACAGTGCCTAATCAGTTCGTCTGCTTTTCCGCATTGAAGTGCTACAATATGGAGAAAGATTGACTTTTGTATCTTAGGAGACTTATGCCATTACCGTAAGCACATCGTCGGATCATTAATGTCTTAAGTACAGCTTTATACGTGCCTCAGACCCCCAGTCAAAACAATAAGTTTTCGTATTTACTTCTGGTTTTTGTCGTTTAATTTTCTATGCATATTGTTGTTGTGTTGTTGTGCTGTATGAATATGAATAAAATGTTCTGCAAAATGTTACTTCATCTCTGTTGATGAATATTGCCTGTTTCATTTGGAAAGTTTCTATAATCAGTAATAAACAGATTACTATAAACGGAAATCTGACAACTATTTTTCCAACAATTTTAAGACATTAGAATCTATTTCATTTGCATATTGTTCTTTAAAATGTTTCTTCATCTATGTTGTTGAATGTTGCATATTTCATTTGAAAAGTTTCTATAACCAATAATAAACAGATTACTATAAATGAAAACAAGACAACTAATTTTCCAACATATTTCACGGACCCCTGATATTAATATATTGAATTCCCTGAACTTATTACGTAAGTTTTAAGTTAGAAGTTCAATAAAGTTTATAAGCATAGTTTACCTCACATAGACCATATTGCAAAATTATTTATAATATAACTCGGTGTCGTACTATTTAACATTGTAAAATCGGGTGATTCTGACGCAAGGACGGAGGTAAGTGGAGGGTTAAGGGGGCTAAGCCCACCCGGCGGGAATAAATTCTACATCAAAAGACTTATATAATGCAACTTAACTTATGAAAGTATTTTATATGAACGCATCCGATTATCCATATATAGTCCACTAGCTCATCCAAGTTTCAATTCCTGACACCGTCATTGTTCTGACGTGCCTAGTATGTATTTGTCGCATTGCACCGTCAGATAATCGTAATGGAAATCATTCACAATGCAGTTCTTATGACAACCCTTCACATAAGAAATTTCATGTGAAAGAAGGTTATGAGACACTCGTCCACGACGAGATCAAATGTATGAAATCTTCCAATGTGCCTAGCTATGGGCATTCGCATCAGGTGCACCATTTTTTATCCGTAAAATAATATAAAATAATAAATATCCCTATTTTACAACATCACAATTCAAAAACCTCCACAACAATATCTCTATCCTTATCCATATAACATTTCAAATAATATTAAATAATACATATTCTACCTAACAACCATATTCATACACATTAAATATTTATTATTTCACTCCAGCAGCATCCCTATCCCTATAATTTTAATAATTAAATATGTTTAGGGACGTGAATACTGAATTGTGCATCCCCACAAGTATGGATACACTGTTCATATCCCTAAAAATAAATAGGGATAGGGACACTGCTGTGTGAGCTATTTGAGTTAAACTCTATTTTTTATCTTCATTTTAGGGATCGACACCATATAGAGCTTCTACTACGAATACCCTAAGTAATGCCTCAATGCATAAACAATGATTTTGTGGTTGTTCCGATACCAAGAAGATCACAATGTTATCATTTTTAAGCAATCAAAATTTTTAGAAATATAAATTTTTCCATAAAAGTAACAATTTCTCAATACAATTTTTTGATCTCTATTTGTTTGACACTACGAAATAAGATTTGCTCCTGATCCAAATTAAAATATACAAAATTCAAAAGAAAATGAAAATGTGGCTAATGGTACATGAGAGATGTATAAAAAATTCTTTGGCAACAACTAGCTAGGTAGATTATACTACTTCCAAGAAAAAGATCTCCCATCAATGTCAAATTCTTAATCAGCATTTTTCAATGCATTTTTCAAATTTCCAACTGTAACCAAACAGTTTTGCATCCATCATCACCTTTTAATTTTAGGAAATTTTTGGGGGGTTTATTTGCATCGACACACACGGGAGATTATTGTGTGGTGTCTTCACACGGTACGGAGACACCGTATGAGACACCACACATTACACACCTTCATTCTGTATTAAAACTGTGTGGTTCTGATCGTTTCATCCGTCACATCACCACAAATTCCCTCACCATACAATAACTTCCCCACACACACGTATATATATATATATATATATATATATATATATATATATATATATATATATAAAGAACCTGTCAATAAGGTTTGTCTAAGCAATTAAATTGATGCGTAGGATCAAGGGGAAATTCTATCATGAAGACTCTCCCATGGAGAGTAACTCATGTGGACGATTCTGGACCATACAGTTTCATTCTGCAATAAAACTGTGTAGTCCACATGGGTCACTCCCAATGAGGGAGTCTTCATGTCAGAATTTCCGAGGATGAAGATGTTACAGGTTCGTTTCATTTGGAACTTATATAAAGGAAAATGACGTGTGCACTACACATTTGTGTAGTGCACAAACCACTACATGCTTGATATAAATTGATTAAAGTGATCAATTATTTATTGTGATGGGTACCAACAAAATATGTGGTGTTGATTGTGTTGTGTAAGATGTTGTGATAGAATAAGTAGTGGATGTATCAGTACTCTTATACAAATGCATGAGTTTTTATAAATCTTTCCTTTCACTATTTGTTTTTATAAGATTATTTAAATTCTATGCGTATTACCGCGATAAATGATATAATTTTTTTTAAAAAAAATGTAGTAATCGTTTATTTAAAAAAAAAAAAAAAAGGATAATACAAACGTCCAAAGTAGGGTTCGAACCCTGAATTCTCTACTGGAAGTCAGATTAGACCCTAATAGATTACCACTAAAAAATGTACCCGAGTACAAAAATGTAGTAATTTATCATTGCAGATGGAAATACTTTTGTTGCCTTGCTTACGTACTAAAGTTGAGTAAAAGAAGGGTGCTTTTTCCCTGGTATAGACGTATGCGGACATGGTCCGTGTAAGACACGACCACACATGCGCTTTCATTCTCAGTATTTAAACCGCGCGGTTTGATCGTTTAAAATTGCCACTTTACCTCAAAAAATGCTATAACTTCAAAAGAAATGCTATAGCCATTATTATTATTATTTTATTTATTTATTTTATTGTTGTTGTTTTGAATAAAGTATAGTGAAAGATATGACTAGAAAGTAAACTTTAGACATTCTTCCAGTATATCTTTATAGAGCTGTCGAACTGCAATGATGGCAACGAATTTATTACATTGATCATATAAATAATTAATAATTAATTGCTGTATAATTATTTTATATAGGAGTAGTACTATTTCGAAAATGCACGAGTTGAAGTAGTACACGCTTACAGAGCCAATACACGACGAGGGTTTTGCTTAAAAAAGTTGAATGATTAAACTTTTCGATTATATACAAATCATTGAAAGTTGTGTTTTTGATATAATTCAATGTACAAATGTTTTAATATGTGATCATATAATGATGACCATTGCTATACTTTTTCTTGATATTTTAAATTGAATGTTTATTAAACTGGTTCAACAACGTTATTTGATTCGTAATTAACCAAAGCATGCATGAGGTATTATATATATATATATAAAAACACGGGGAAGTTTTTAGATGATATTTTCACTTGTGAAGAGTTTATAATTAAACAATTCTGGACCATACGGTTTTAATTTAATTTAAAAATAGACGGTGCAAATCATGTCATAAGGCTTCACTCCACATATGACGAATGCAACTAAGAACTTCCCACAAACACGTTGTTATTGTGGCAAGTAAAAGAGTGCGTGGGAAGAAAGAGGGGAGCTTACGTCAAGATTTCAGTCATGATGTAAGTATTGAAGGTCTACTCCATAACTTCTATATCAAAGTCATTGACGGAGCCAAGAATCGGATCTCGGTGAGCCAGTGAAGTATATTCGGACAATCGGGTGGGCTAGTGAGTATATTCGGACAATCGAATAGTCTTAAATAAGATGTTTTGATGACGTAAATTAGATTATATAAGATTTTTGTTGTAGAATTTTTTTTCGCCGGATGTGCTTAGCCCCCTTAGCCCTTGTTTTGGCCAAGGACGGAGGTATGTAGTATTTTAGGAGGGCTAAGCTCATCCGGATAAAAAAATATCATACTAAAAATTCTATGTAATCCATTTGATCCGTCAAATTTGATTAATTTAGCCCACCCGACGAAACGGATATAGTCAATTAGCCACCTTAAATTTAAATCCTGGCTCCGTCCTTGGTTTTGCTACGTCCATGATGAGAGTAACGGAACGTTCTTGACCAAGACATCTTTAATGACATGTTGGAGGTCTTGGTCGATGGATCATAACAGGTTTATAAATTTGCGCCCCGAGCTTAGGAACCAACCCATGGCATCAGACAGTTGTTAAGGACGCCAAATCATATCCATTTTTACGTATCACAATCATATTCGATCTATCAAAATTTGGATGTATTGTTATCATTAGACTTAACAGAGAACGAATGTCCCTAAAAACAAACCTAAGTCCGGAAGTGATATCATGGTAGACACGGTGTAGTGTGTTTAATTGGAAATTCTTAGGCGATTACTTTATTTGTGGAGTTACCATATGTAGATCAATCTGAACTACACAGTTTCATTCTAAATCGAAACGTACGGTCCAGATTGATCAATATGGGTAACTCAACAAATAAAGTCACCAATTACCAAAGACTTACCCCTGTTTTTAACAAGAAAATCTTTTATTATCACTTTGTTTGCATAATGTTGCATCATTATAAGTCACTCCATTTTAGAAGCAACATAATGCTGCACCGTTATACTTATAAATTGTATTTAATTATATACAATATATAGCCAGAACAATGTTAGGTCGGTCACTTACTATAATGAATAACACAATTTAATTTTTTTATTAATGTATATGACCGATTGATCATAATATACTTGTGATGATTAATGGTATAAAATCATTAGAACAAGTTTGAGGAATGCTCAAATTTCAAAGATCTTCTATAATTGCTTGTCGTTAAAATCAAAGTCATTAAAATGAACAGCTATGGCGTCTCCACCTTTGCCAACCGCCATTTAAAGATTTTTAACTCTCTCTCTATCAGTCTCTCTTTCCAAAGCAATGCCTGCAGTTTTTTCCAACTTTTTTGTCCCCCTCATTTTAACTGCTTCTACTTGTCCAAATCTATCACCAAACCCTTCACATTGTATCCGATTTAATTAATGGCTAACACGCGTAAAGGTACGGTGAATGCCCGCTGCAGTATTAATATGCTATTTTTTTTTTACATTGTTGTCAACTTTCACGGTGACGTGAAAGGTGAAGTAAGTGTTTATGTATAAAGTATGAGAGTAATGGATACCTGGATACAATACATTTATTTATTACAACAAAAGAAGCAGTAACAATTATCATACATTAATAGAACATTGACATAGTGTTGGTCTTCATTACAAAAGAGATGATAAAAGACCATGGACGACACGGCAGTGACTGAAGTGTTTGTCACATTGTTGATCATGTTTTTTACAAAAGATTAGGTCTAGAGGGCTGATAAAACACCATGGACGACACGGTACTGACCGAAGTGATTGTCACATGGTTTATCATTAAGATTCGTTAGACCAGAGTCTTTAATGACGTGATATGTTGCTGTTAATTACATACAAGAACAATGGATTATTTATATTACACCTTCAAAGCTTCCGCATTTAGAAACCCCATAACCTGACGCTAAGTCTCTTTATCCTTGCCCTTAAACTTCTTTGTTGGAGTAGTTTGCTCTGGATCTTTGGATGGATTGTCAGATGCGGTAGCAGGCACATGTCCAGGGGATAAGGAAGCTGGATCTTCAGCTGTGCCTAAAGGCAGTGCTTCACCGGATTCAGCTGCCTCAAAAGTGAGCATCTTTTTAGTGCCAGCTGATTGATCTGTTTGTGCCTCTGTAAGAGAAGGTAATGCAGCCACTTCTTCAAGGACCGCTTTTGTTGTAGGTGAAGAATTTCTTCTCAGCAGTAGTTTTTGGTGTGGAGGATGAAGATCCAATATGCTCCAAAGGGCGGACTCCCGTAAGTATTGCCGGCGGGTGCGGTACGCTGTCATTGAGCTTCATGATATTCGTGCATTTCAGCTTCAGTGTAGATTTTAAGCACAGGATAGTGGCGCAGCATTATGCCTCGAGATTTGTGGTCATAGTATTTGTGGAAACAAATAACATGCTCGTTGTTCAGAGCAGACTCAACTTCTTTTGTCAATGGTTTATTCTAGCAAGTAAAGGTAGAACATATCAGTAAAGTAATTGTATAATTGTTACAGTAGAAGCATGCATTTGAATGCTTGTTAAATGCATACCTCTTCATAAGCAAGCCTTAGTTGATTGCCTGTGAAGGGTATCAGCTTATCAACCTCAGGAGACTTGATGGTTGCTTCAATAACAGTGGTCCCATGGCGCAGAGACACGGCAACGTCAGTCCTGAAACGGTCACGGTTGTGCGTGTTAGCACCCATGTAATTCGAAATAACATGAGAAAAGAATGAAGCGGTAGTAATTTGAATTTGAAAGTTGGAGAAAAATGCTATTACCGCACAGCCACTTTGGTAAATTCTTGGCAAGTGAAGCACCTAATCTTCCAATTTGTATCGACATCCAATGCAGTCAAGTGCTTTTCACATGCTTCGAACCAAATCTTGTCTGGACCAGGTTGATAATTGATTGTACCTTCAGTCCAAGCTATCTTAGCCTTGTATGATATAGATCATATTTATGTTAGGGTAATTTTAATTAAGGAAGTAGTCAAAGCATGATGTTAAGAACTTACATTTTCAATGGTTGCAAGAGCAAAATGCAATGGAAAGATCTCAGAAGGACGTGGTGGGCGGAAAAGCCTAGCAGTATCTCTATAAGCGCCAACTTCCACCAGTGCTGTGATTTCTGTTGCATGTGTCCTATAACCGTGAGATATATGTGTGGGGCATTAGTTTGACCAGACCATAGGTACCTATGGTAATGATAGCAACAAGCATACCAGTCTTTCAAGGGTAGTTGCTCTGTTAGCGGTGGGTTTTTCAAGAAGTACGCATTTGTTTTAGTCCTGAGTGACATACCTGCATTCCATTGAATTCATATAAATAAGAAGGTGGAGTACATGCAGAGGATTGGGTAAAGATGTGTTTGTAGTTTTGTTATGCACTTTTCACATGTTTCTGCATTATGTCATGTGCACTTCATGTGCACCAAAAAAAGGTGTAGTACCTGTTCTAATATTGGACTGGGAAAAAAACCAGGAAAAGTACCATGCCAGTGTACTCGATTTAGTGATGGTTCCAAAATGTTTAGTTTTATGTGTACTGGGAAAAAAAAACAGGCAAAGCACAATGGCATGGTATAGCAAGGGTAAAAGTGGTAGTGTACCGTTAAGCGTAGTGACTTTCAGTCCACATCCAACAACCAATGTGGGAATTTTGTATCTTGTGTGGACATTGACATCGGTATCAACCAACAGATCATCCCAGACGCTCATCAACATCGGAATCATTCTGTAAAAATATTCAAATAGTCAAATAGGCTCTTTATATTAAGTAGACTGTTGGACATGACTGAGACGGTAAACATTAAATGTAAAAGGTAACTATTTACACCTACTCTTTGTTAACGACAACAAAGTCCCTGGTAGACGAAGATTCATCAGCTTCTTGCACTGGCAAAGCCTTGACAATCAGTGCCTTGATGCCTAAACAGAAAGCACACAAACTTGGTAAGCAACAACAAAAATATTTTATGTAGAATAAAAACATTCACCTCATGCATGTTAGACGATAAGAAAGGCTTACATATTGTGCGTTCTTGATCAGCATATCGGTAAAAGTCTGCGAATTTGTCGAATTGAAACGTGCAAGGCAGTGGAGGTGGAATCGTTTAGATGAGGCTCAACAAGGTTCCTGCGTTGCAGGGTCCAAGTGTATGGATATTCGAGGACCTTGTTTTGAGGTGGTGTTTCCTTCACAATGCATTCGACACATAATACCTCTTAAATGGCTGGAGTGTGTTGGAGAAGAAGCTGATGTTTTTATCGAAAACAATAATAGGGACTTTAGTTCCTTGTGAAAACGATGCGGCATAAGAGAAATTAGTAGAAACAACTTACAATTGTAGTAAACTATTGAAGAAAGTAATATACCTTTGTATCCATGACAACGTAGTCTCTGTAGAGAGGGCCATTATCTTTTTTTTTTGGCGTTACGGCGCTCAATGACTTGAACCAAGACACACCATTTTTGTGTCATTGAAGGGGTAATCTGATGGGCATCAAGCAATGGCCTGTCCATCTTTTGTACAAACACGAAGGGAACAAACATTTTGGACAGTAGTACGATGGAGAGTGTATTCCAGGTTTTGTTATCGAACTTAGTACAAATGGGCATAGAACAGGTGACAGAATGACATGGATATTTCTGTGTACCACGAAATAAAACAAGACACGGCGTAAGTGTAAGAATATACATGATTTTTTTGAGGTGTTTCCCTATGTACAATATGCTTTACATTAGTATGTGCAGGGCCTTAAGGAAATGTGAGTGTATTAGTTTTAGTAAGTTAGATAGCTATAAGGCAAACGATGGTCAGAGTTGTAACACTTCTTTATACACAACATTCCGTGTTTCTGTCTGCGCACATGCATCAGAGTTTTTTTTACTTATGAAAACTTTAACATTCGAAGAAGTTCGGGCACGGGACAATGCAACGTACAGTTGACCATGGGAGAACACATGTTCTTTAAGGTACACACCTACAAAATCCAGAGTCTACCCTTGTGATTTATTTATGGTCATTTCAAAACACAGGCGTACTGGAAATTGTATCCTTTTGTAAGGAACATGGCATAACTCGCCTTTGGTTGGCTGCAAGGGTATCCTAGGTATAAAGACTTGCTTGCCTGCAAAGTCTTCAATTACAATTTCAGCATGGAGTACATTTTTTGAGAAAGACTTGTAGATCAAACTGTTCCGTTGCACAGGCCTTCACCCGGATCTATATTTCTTAACAGAATAATGGGAGCATTCTGTTTCAGAACAAGCCTGTGCGGAGGCAGGCCATTGGGAGACAAAGCATATAGCATGTCTTCGTAAACACCCTGGTCAGATGGGTTAGTAGTCTCATCGAACCCTATGTACTCAACCGGTGAACCTGGAAACCTGGCAATAATGCTTTCGTTGATTTCATCAACGAACAAGTTTTTCGTTGTAAGGATAGCTCGATTCAGAAACGGGACACTCACACTGGCTAGCTCGTGCAGGTTGGGATAGACAACCGAGATAAATTCTTCTAGATCATCGGTTGAAGACATCTGGACATGAAAAATCTAAGGAGGCAATTAAACTATGTCTACATCTTTAGATTGATGTATACCATCCCCTATGGCCAGCATAAAAGCGGTGAAATATGGGTCTAAGCGGGCGCATGTTTGAGAACACGCGTAGCTATGTAAGGTGTGGCCACAACGGAGATTTAATTAGGGAAGCGTTCATGGTTTCTGACTTCGTACCTTTAGTAACCACTGGTAAAGTCTGCCGGAAATCGCCGCCTAGTACAACTACCTTTCCACCAAACATAGCGTCAGATTCTAATAAATCTTTCAGCAAGCTATCTAAGGCCTCGATGGCAGTTCTTTTTGCCATCGGAGCTTCATCCCACAGTATCAACTTTGCCTCTTTAATAAGAAAAGCCAAAAAGGATTGTTTGCTAACCCTACATGCTAAAATATCTTCCAGATCAATTGGTATTTTGAATCTAGAATGAGCGGTGCGACCCCCGGACAGTGATGGGAGTCAACTTTACGTGATTCCGGTGCATTTTCCACCCCCGTTTATCCCACTTTCAGCATATTCTCGGTGTTTTTAGACCATTTTCGGGTAATATCGTGATTTTATAGCACGGGGAGTAAATCCGTCGCTTTGATGGTCTACTACCTCTTTTTAGTGATATTAACCCATTCCCGAGCACTTTTACCCTCCGGAATCGTTTGTGTGTGTTGTTCGTTCATGAGATTGTAGGGTCTAGGTGTCATGAGAACCCGGAAGGCGAAGATCTATGATGAGAAGTATGATCAAGGTGCAAGAATGAGCCAAGGAAGAAGAAAAATGAAGAAAAGGAAGAAAAATAGTTGGTATCTTCATGCTCTGTTCTGTTCAGCAGCATTTTGACCAATGATGGAGGCATTTGCTGGTCATGGTCTCTTCATGAAAGTTGAAGATAATTGAAAGAGCTTTCCAACGCACTTTGAATCACTCGAATCGGAGTTCTACACACGAAGATATCATGGTTTTACTGCAGCAGAAAACTGCATCATCTCAAACGCGCGTTTGGAGCTTTCAAACGCGCGTTTCGGACGTTTTTTTTCATGTACAGAGTGCTGGGAGCTGAAACGCACGTTTGGGAACCTCCAAACGCGCGTTTGGGGTCGTTTTCGCAGATTTTTCCCACATATATATACATTTTTACACGATTTTCAACACACTTCGCCCTCTAAGAACCCTAACCATTAACTTGGCTCGAAATCTTCCCTTTTGGCTCTTTAGACTCATTTCTACTTCAAATTTACTTAGTTTAATGATAGTCTAGCTTAGTTTTAGTTGAAGAATCTTGGATTTTGCATAGCTTTTGGTTCATCTTCTTCTTCCCAAGTGACATGGGTGTGGAAGGAGCTTGATGTAAACTCGAATTTCTACATTTTCGGTAATCAATTACACTTATTTTCTTGTTTTATGGCTTTAATCTCTTCCTTGATTGTTATTTCATGCTTTATAATGTGTAGCTAAAATTAACATAGTCGAATCATGTGAAATTTGGTGAAATAACCCTTTGGGTGATGAAATTGGGAGTGGGTAGTGTTTTTTATTGTTCACGTCTTAGAACTTGTTATAACGGATTTGGGCTAGATTAGCTACCTAGGTCAAAGTCACACACATCAATCTAAAGAGTTGTTCAGATAGAGAGATGTGGGAAAAGGGGTTCTAGGATCGCGGCGTAGACCCGGCTTAGTTGTTAAGCCCGGGCCCAAAGTGAGGTTACTCGTTTTAACGTTTAAGCGGCTCTAGTGCGTATCATGTCTTGTTAGTGAATCTTCTAAAGGGAAGGGTAGTTAACATGACATATGTTGTTAAATGAGAGTTGTTCAGACCTTAACACCGGATTTAGGAGCACGCACCCGTGAAATTGAATGCAAGAGTTCTTTTGTCATATTGCACACTCCCGGTTTTGTCTATCCTTGGGGTTGAAATTAGCTATTTGGATCATGGTTCGGCTATGTCCCTCTACCTTAGTTAAACTTCGTTGCTAATCGCTTTAATGTCGTTGTAGTTGTATAAACCTTTTCAACCATCGATTTTCCTAGACTAAGTTTGAAGTTTGCTTTGGTACTCACAAACACTTTTCCCTTGGGTTCGACCTCGTACTCCTGTAGCTATGCTAGCAATCGACCCGGTACACTGCCGGTTAGAGAGTTAGTTTACCCATAGTTTCGAGTCCTTATAAATTGTTTTTGTTGGGGTAAATTTTAGCTCAATCAAAATGGCGCCGTTGCCGGGGAATTGTGTGCTATTTGTGATATCTTGCAAGTGAACCGAAGGCTTGGGCCTAGGTTTTATTTTATTGTTTTCTTGTTGTTTGCTTTTTGTAGTGCATGACCCGGAGATCTCAAACACCACTCGAGCCATACATAGACGGGATTGAAGCTTACGCAAGGCGTAGAAATAGTCAAAGAAGAAGAGGTTATCAAGTAGAGGAGTCGATTCCGGTCTTTGAAGAGAGTAGTTTGGGTGAGTTGGGAGAAGGATCCGGTATGGCACAAAACGGTGAACAAGGCTTTGAAAGAAATTTGGGGGACAATAATGGGGTCCCGAATCAAAACCCGCCGCTTGTCAACAACAATGCACAAGGAGGTGGGAATGGACAAGGAAATAACTTTGGGAACGTGAATGAGCAAATGCCACATAATGGTCAACATGGGGCCCCAGGAAATCAAATGGATCCCCTTTTTATGCAACAGTTCAATGCATGGATGTTGAACCAATTTCTACAGAACCAAAATCAAGCTCACAATCAAGGTGTAAATGCGATGCCTAATTGGTTCAACGGTCAACAAGAGCAAAATCAAGGCGGATTGACTTGTAGAGACTTTGTGATGGCTCCCACGGCAACCATGGGGCATAGTCCAATTCGAATGCCACCGGTGGCCGCCAATAACTTGGAATTGAATAGAAATATCATACATTTGTTGGGAGACAATGCTATATTCAAGGGAACCGCAATGGAAAATCCTCATATGTTCATTGATCATTTCCTACAAATTGTGCACATTACCAAGATAAATGGAGTCGGTGACGAAGCGCTTAAACTTATGCTATTTCCCTTCGCCTTGAAGGAACAAGCCAAGACATGGTATGACTCATTGGCTCATGATTCTTTGCACACTTGGGAGGACGTGGTTATGACATTTCTATTCAAGTATTACCCGCCATCAAAGACATTGGACATGAAAGAGGCTATTATCTTGTTTAATGCCTATGAAAGAGAAGAATTGTATGAGTCCTGGGATAGATTTAAAGCGTTATTAAGAGAGTGCCCGGGGCACGGCTTGAGACCTTTTGAGGTAGTTCATGCATTTTTCCGAGGGTTGGAGCCGGTGCACCAAGGGACCTTGCATGCTTCGTGTAATGGGGATATTATGAGGATGGTACCGGAGGTGGCTATAAATCAAATCGAGAAAATTGCCGAGACCTCAAAGCAATATGTGTCTTCAAGTAGAAAAGGGCCAAGGAGTAAAAAGCCGGGATTGGTTGAAGTGAAGGAAGTGGAAACAAATGAGCAATGTCAAGCTAAGATGCAAACGATGGAGCAAAGGTTGGAGAGCCTTGAAAGAGAAAATGAAAAGGCAAGGCTTTGCCAAATATGTAGAGGCCAACATTTGGCTAAGGATTGTGGGATGACACACAAATCTCAAAATATGTCATATCCACGATCCTCAATGCAAGGACAAGCTAGTTTTTCGTCACAAGATAGTCCAACCGATCTAGCCAAGAAAATGATGAACATGTATGCCATGGGGCAACTGAGTGCGGGGCACTTGGGCTACAATCCGGTTATGAATCAATTTCAAAGCGCCGAACAAGGCCAACAAAACGAGCAACCGGTTGTGGATAATTCTCAATGTTATGAGGTGAATTATGTGGGGCAAAGTCAAGATGGTAATTATGATCAACAAAGTGATGGTTCTTGGAAAAATAATAATCAAGGTTGGAATCAAAACCATCAAGGGAAGAATTGGAACCGGTATTTTGACCAAGGCCAGAACCAAGCTTATAGGCAAAATCAAAGTTCATTTTATCAAGCGCCTAACCAACAAGCCCAATACTATCCTCAACAATCTCAACATCAACAACAAGGGGTACTTACCAAGCAACTCCTCCACCACTTGCTCCCATTCCTCAAAAGAGTGCAACCGATGTCATATTGGAGCAAATGAACAAAAACTTTGCGGAGATAAAAAAAGGACATGGTTGAGATGAACTTCAAACATGGGTCCGCCATTCGGAATCTCGAAACACACATGGGGCAAATCACCGATAATGCCATGGTGAACTTGAAAGGAGGCTTACCGAGCGACATGGAAAATAATCCCCGAAATGTGAAGGCCCTATTTTTGAGAAGTGGTAAAGAGGTGGGTGTTGATAATGCTCGAGGAGGAAGGACTCAAAATCTATCAAAGAGAGAAAGGGGTATTGATGAAGATGATGATTTCTATAGGCCGGTTGAGGAAGAAGACTTGGAAAAAGGAAATATTGAGACAGAGTTGGAAGCAATGAGAAGAGAATTGGAAGCCGTAAAGGAAGAGTTGGCTATTGCAAAGAAAGAGAAAGTGACAGACAAGGAGAAGTAATTTGCGGCAATTGACATTGAAGATGGGGAACCGAGTAAAGCAATGGAAAGGAAAGAGCCAATGAAAGAGTCGTCTTCCCCACGCGCCAAAGGTAAGAAATGTATGATCCCTCCTCCTCCTAAAGATTTTGATTTGAGTACTCTCCCTTATCCACCTAAAGGTCATAGACAAAGTCGTTTGAACCAAGCTCAGAACCGTTTCATTGAAATTTTGCGTAAAATTGACTTGACCATTCCCTTTCTTGAAGCACTTGCAAACATGCCTGCTTATTGTAAAGTCTTAAAAGGCTTGTTAAATGATAAGAGTAAAATGGAAGGTTTGGTATGTTTGAATGAAGAATGTTCGGCGATTTTTTATAGTAAGATACCCCCGAAAATGAGAGATCGATGTGGGTTCACCATCCCTATTACTATTGGCGATACTGTGATTGAAAATGTGTTGTGTGACCTAGGAGCTTCTGTGAGCTTAATGCCTAGGGCTTTGTATGAAAAGTTAAGGTTGGGTGAGCTAGAACCCACGGGGATGACCTTACAAATGGCGGATATGTCGGTTAGGACACCTATGGGGGTAGCGGAGGATGTTCTTGTGCAAATAGATAAATTTACCTTTCCCGTAGATTTTGTCGTCTTAAACATGGCGATGGATTCTAAAACTTCGGTTTTGCTTGGTCGTCCTTTCTTGACTACGAGTGATGCTAGCATAGATGTGAAGAGTGGTGATATTACTTTTCATGTGGGTAAGGAGAGCGTGACATTGAATGTTTATAAGTCTAAATCTCTTGCTTGTCATTTTGTCGAATCTACTTTTGCTTGTGTTGTTGCTACCACTAACCCACAAAGTTGAAAAGGAGCTAACTCGTAGAAGACACGGTGGATGCACAAAAGGTCGTTGATGGAGTGAAGATCAAGACCAAGGATAAACCGGGATCGCCCGTCTCACCATCATTGTCTCATCCGGACCATAAGCCACTCATCATAGAACCGGGAATTGAACTCAAAGGCAATGTGAAGAAAAGAAGAACCCCAAGCAAAGGGCACCTTAAAGAGAAACCGGAGCGGGAACCAGAAAAGAAAATATTGAGTGTTTGGCAAGAGGTAACTTCACGAGCTAGAAGAGGTACCCCATGTGTTAACTCCACCCCTTTAAAACCCCCTCGCGGTGTCTCTCATGAATATACTTATGATTGATATGCTATGTGTTAAGGTGCTTTGTGATGTTTTGTCGTTCGGGTCGTTGCTTTGAGTCTTTTGTGGTATGAGTCTGTTTAGTGCCATTAAGTCGATGCTAACGACGTTAAACAAAGCACTTCTACCTTTTCTTGCATGTGCCAATAGTATAACTTTGAAAAAATTGACATTGTATAAGTCATCCCGTCGAGCCAACGACACAAAACAAAGGCGCTTGGGGGAGGCAACCCACCTTTTTGGTAGTAATAATGAGTTTGGAGTGGTCTTTGGGTGCAAGATGGGAGAGTTTAGCTTAAAAGAGAGGTTGGGGTGAGAATTTCCTTTTGGTTCCGGCTTTTGTACATAGACGGGGATGTTTTTATGTGAATCTCTGTGGCCTTATTTTATTCGTGGATGCTCTGTGTTTCTTTTGATTATCTTTACATCCAGTGCAATTCCCGTCTAGTATGGTTGATATGCTTTGATACTTTGTTTGTGGCATGGCTTCTATTTTTATATATCTCGTATCTATCACCATCTTTTGGCACGTGGATTTTTCTCGTGCATGTGTTTGCCTTGGTTTTTGTTTCTATGGTTTTAGATACTCGAGATGGAGCTTACTAAAGATGTCACGTAGGCTACGAGTGCGCCTTTTCGCCGGGTTTTTGGTCAAACAAACAAAGTCTTTTACTCTTTTTATCTCTCACACACCGAGGACGTGTTTCGTTTAAGTGTGGGGTGGGAGACTTAGCCGTTTTCTTGCTTTAGCTTTTATTTGTGCTAAATGTGTGGTATGCTTAGCCTATGACCGGGCTCTGTCGATTTTTGGGCAATTTTTAAAAAAATTTCAAGGGTTTTTAGCACCGTGTTGTGTGTGTTATTTTCACATTCGAGTGGTGATCACCTTAGTAGGGACCCCAAACGTGTACACTGCGGTTTGATATTATCTTGAGGATGGAGTTTATTAATTTCACGTAAGCTACACTTTGTGCACAATTTGATTGCTACCACCTCTCATACCACTAGTCTCGAGACGAAATAGAAAGGTTTACCTAAGTAGGATACGGGATGACGGTCCTGGCGTCTCTTTGACCAACCATAGCCAAATAAGCCTTATCCCGAAACATTAGACCTTCGTAGCCCCTCTCAGCCTTGATAGAATGGTCTGACCACCATTCGTTTATAGCCGTTTTGTTACTTAGTCAGAAACCTACCTTGAGCCTTAATTATGGTCACATTCCCTTCATTCATACCCTACGAGTAGACTTAGTCTTTTGTTAGGCCACACTTGCTAAGGCAAGTGTGGGGTGGGGGGAATTGATGTTTTGATGGGTTGGTGTTTTCTTGTTTGGAGCTATAAGGTGAAGAGGAGCTCATTTGGGCCTAGTGTTTGGGTTTGGCCCAAAAAGAAAAGAAAAAATCTGTGAATTATCTTCTTCCTTTATTTCAAAAAATAAAAATAAAAATAGAGAGATCAATCAAAGTTCAAAATAAATTAACTCTCTTTGCAATAAAAGTTTGGAGTATATAGAAATAAAGGGTTGCAATCAAAGTAATGAGCTCAAAAGTTATACTTATGATGTTGGAGTTGGGATAGTGAGATAGGTGCTAATGTATTCGACCTCGCCTCATGAAACTTGAAACATAGTTGAATTAGGCAATGAGTTCGGGTATGTTAGCATTCTATGGTTCCCAAAGTGTTAAAAATAGTCAAAAGGAGTTTGGATGGTTTGTATGGTAGAGATAAGGTGGTACACTTGTTGATTAGGTTCACTCGTACTACTTTTTCTCCAGTTCCCAAAGTATCCTTTTCGATTAACCGGAATTACCCTAGCCTAACGTTATAACCTATCAAGTCCTACCCGATCGTGTCCAAACTTAGTGACCTTGATTAGTGGAGAGGGTGGTTGGTATGAGACGGTTGGTAGACTTTTGGTCGGGATTCAAGCCCCGACAATCATTTTGAGCACTTGGTTTTGGCTTGGCACCACACACACTCTATTTTCTTGATAATGTTATACCGGTGTGTATATCGTGTGTCTTACTTTGTGGTTACCTCGAGAGTGTGAGTAGTAGCACCTACATCACAACGTTGAATCCCTTGGTTGGTTTTAAAACGCCTAATTTACTCGAGGGCGAGCAAAGGCTAAGTGTGGGGTGGTTGATGGGAGTCAACTTTACGTGATTCCGGTGCATTTTCCACCCCCATTTATCCCACTTTTAGCATATTCTCGGTGTTTTTAGACCATTTTCGGGTAATATCGTGATTTTATAGCACGGGGAGTAAATCCGTCGCTTTGATGGTCTACTACCTCTTTTTAGTGATATTAACCCATTCCCAAGCACTTTTACCCTCCGGAATCGTTTGTGTGTGTTGTTCGTTCATGAGATTGTAGGGTCTAGGTGTCATGAGAACCCGGAAGGCGAAGATCTATGATGAGAAGTATGATCAAGGTGCAAGAATGAGCCAAGGAAGAAGAAAAATGAAGAAAAGGAAGAAAAATAGTTGGTATCTTCATGCTCTGTTCTGTTCAGCAGCATTTTGACCAATGATGGAGGCATTTTCTGGTCATGGTCTCTTCATGAAAGTTGTATATAATTGAAAGAGCTTTCCAACGCACTTTGAATCACTCGAATCGGAGTTCTGCACACGAAGATATCATGGTTTTACTACAGCAGAAAACTGCATCATCTCAAATGCGCGTTTGGAGCTTTCAAACGCGCGTTTCGGACGTTTTTTTTCATGTACAGAGTGCTGGGAGCTGAAACGCGCGTTTGGGAACCTCCAAACGCGTGTTTGGGGTCATTTTCTGCAGATCTTTCCCACCTATATATACATTTTTACACAGATTTTCAACACACTTCGCCCCTCTAAGAACCCTAACCATTAACTTGGCTCGAAATCTTCCCTTTTGGCTCTTTAGACTCATTTCTACTTCAAATTTACTTAGTTTAATGATAGTCTAGCTTAGTTTTAGTTGAAGAATCTTGGATTTTGCATAGCTTTTGGTTCATCTTCTTCTTCCCAAGTGACATGGGTGTGGAAGAGCTTGATGTAAACTCGAATTTCTACATTTTCGGTAATCAATTACACTTATTTTCTTGTTTTATGGCTTTAATCTCTTCCTTGATTGTTATTTCATGCTTTATAATGTGTAGCTAAAATTAACATAGTCGAATCATGTGAAATTTGGTGAAATCACCCTTTGGGTGATGAAATTGGGAGTGGGTAGTGTTTTTTTATTGTTGTATCTTGCATATTTCACGTCTTAGAACTTGTTATAATGGATTTGGGCTAGATTAGCTACCTAGGTCAAAGTCACACACATCAATCTAAAGAGTTGTTCAGATAGAGAGATGTGGGAAAAGGGGTTCTAGGATCGCGGCGTAGACCCGGCTTAGTTGTTAAGCCCGGGCCCAAAGTGAGGTTACTCGTTTTAACGTTTAAGCGGCTCTAGTGCGTATCATGTCTTTTTAGTGAATCTTCTAAAGGGAAGGGTAGTTAACATGGCATATGGTGTTAAATGAGAGTTGTTCAGACCTTAACACCGGATTTAGGAGCACGCACCCGTGAAATTGAATGCAAGAGTTCTTTTGTCATATTGCACACTCCCGGTTTTGTCTATCCTTGGGGTTGAAATTAGCTATTTGGATCATGGTTCGGCAATGTCCCTCTCCCTTAGGTAAACTTCGTTGCTAATCGCTTTAATGTCGTTGTAGTTGTATAAACCTTTTCAACCATCGATTTTCCTAGACTAAGTTTGAAGTTTGCTTTGGTACTCACAAACACTTTTCCCTTGGGTTCGACCTCGTACTCCTGTAGCTATGCTAGCAATCGACCCGGTACACTGCCGGTTAGAGAGTTAGTTTACCCACAGTTTCGAGTCCTTATAAATTGTTTTTGTTGGGGTAAATTTTAGCTCAATCAGGCAGCAATACCAGAAGTGGTTGTAGCCAAAGCTATATGGCCTTTTGATCTAATGTTAGCTAAAAGGGCACGGTAAAGAAATATCGACCGTCTATGAAATACCATCCTGGTTTGTTCTGGTAAACAGCTGCAAGTATAGAGTCAAAAGCAATTTTTTGTTCAGTATTCAGTAAAGCCTATGATTCTAAGTCTAAATCGGAAGCAATCACACTCCTTTCTAACTTTAGCTCTCTTGTTGTGTCTTGAGATTCATTACAATCATGCGCGAAGGAGCCTGGGTAGATATTATAATACACTTTTACCCATACCAACCAAATATGAATTAATCTGGTGCAAAAATTTTTGCCTTATCATGTGGTTGGGAAAATTCGAAGAACGAACAAAGTCAACAGACATGTCAGCCTCAAATTTGGAGCATAAGGCAGAAGGATTATTGGGGGTACAGTGCACCAGTAAATCTGCGAAAAGCTTTCGCAGCGCAACATGCATGTTGTACAACGCAACTTCTGACATGAATTGTTCCTGGCTATTGTTCTGTTCCAACAACCCACGTTCTAAGGCAGCCTCACGGTAAGTGGCAAAGACCTGTCCATGGACAGTTCTAAGGTCTGTGTACGATGTTGGGCACCGGACTTTGCTTAGGAGAAGACGCAGGAAATATCGTTCTCCCTCGGTTGGTTGTACCGTGACTACCCTACCAACTGAATTACCTCTAGCGCGAAGCTTCTATTTCCTTTTGTCTGGTAACCAAACAAAGTAAACTAGAAATTCTGAATACACACAATTTCTTGCCTTGGCATTAGGGTCAGTTTGATTCAATGAAGAACTCAGTTATCATGGTTCTTTTATTCATGGGATTTTCAAGCACACTTTAAGAAGAAGCTGCTTGTGTTTAAATGTGACAGGCTCGTAGTTTTCAAGATGAAGATGCATCTGAATAACAAGGGGCTTCATTTCGGTAATTGGGAACATGAACATGTGATGGGCCAAACCGAGAGGTCCAATCTAACCGGCAGAGTACCGGGTCGACTGTAGTCTAGTTTGGTGAGTCAAGGTCGAATCCACGGGGAACTATCTTGTGAGGTTATACACTAAAAAGCTCATATTAATTCGATCTAGGTCACAAATTGTTGAAATGGTAATCAATTGCATAAGTAAAGTGCTTGTAATGACAAAGATGATAAAATGATAAAAGAAACTAACCAAGATAATGTGTAGCCTAGCTATCCTCTTGTAATGTCATGGGAATGACTTCCTACCTTCCTACCCTCCTACCCTTCGTGTTCGAGATTGTGAAACGGTGCATTCCTAAGCAAGCAATTCCCCCTCATACGAGTGAATGGAATTGCTCTCTACCTCCTCATTGGTCTAGGTGTGCTAAACCTAATGATTCGGTATGCTACGCACGTGAATGCAATGGCAAAGCCAAGAATCCCCGGATAAGAAATCGAATGCCTACGAGAGGTCAATTTTACCTTCCGGTTCTCCTACCCTCTTCCCACGTCTAACATCTCCGTTCGGTATCCGTTAAACGTGTAAATGCTAACACTAGGCAATTACTCTAATGCAAGCAATCAATACAATACAAGTAGGAAAAGCTTCACAACAATCAAAACTAACAACACAAACAATCATTCCCAATCAATCACAAGAGGATAAACTAATACTACAACATAATCTTGGCTAGAAAAGTCTAGCCACTCATGTCTACAAATATCAACATCTCAAGATTAATATTCATAACATAAGAACAATTGAAATGAAAATAAAGATTAAGGATTACCAAATCAAGAGTACAAATTCAAGTTGGTGTTCTTCATCCAACTCCCAAAAGCTTCATGAACTAACACTAGTGTGTTGAATCCAATCAACTAGAAGAGTTAAACTAGAATCCTTAGCTTTTACAATCTAAATCAAGAGTCAATTTCTACTAAAATTCGGCTATGGAAGCCGGGGGTGGAGTGGTGCCTGCAAGATGGAAAAGCTGAAGAAGATGAAGTGTGTGTGATAATAATGTGAATGGAAGAATAAAAGAGAGTAATTCTTTGCTGATTCTGCACTGTTGACTCAGGTCAATCCACCTTGGCGTAGGTCAAGGTCAAAATGCACTACTGGCACAGGTCAAAGCTTCTTGGCGTGGGTCAAGTCCAATATGTGGTAGTTGGCTGAATGACATCTGCATTAAATGCCCAACTACCCCTTGACTCAGGTCAATGTGACATGGCTTGGGTCATCTGTATCTGAAATCACATAATCATAATTTATTCTCCCAACTGGCTTAGATTTAACCTTCCAATGTGTATCAATAATCCTCGTGGGCTGAAATCCTCGCCACAGCACAAAATCATCATAAAAGAATCAAAAGCCACCCTGAGGTCAGAATCCACACTCCCCACCGTGATATCTGTGCTGCAAAATAGACACAAAGATACCACGTGTAAATCTGATAACAAAATCGGCTAATACTAATATAATATAGCTAGAAACATGGTTTTTCTGTGATTTCTATATACACAAAATATGGTACCAATCATCATACAAATTGCTCAAGTTAAAGTCAAAATATCGCTAATTGCACCAGAAAAATGGGTAAATCATCGGAAATTATATCATCAGGTTGACTTACATCAACCACTCCCCACTTAGCGTTTGCTCGTCCTCGAGCAACTAGAGCGATAAGGTTATCTGAAGTCACAAAAATACGATCATGCAACATCAAGAATTGAGGATCCAATTAGGCGATGCAACCTATTAAAATCACAGGGACATGTTTTTCACGATCTAAGGAAGTAGTGGAGTGTGTGAGTGAATATTCGTCAAGCTTGTTATTGATGAGAGTCCAATTGGCTATCATTTTCTATGTAATTATACCCCGTTTATACCTCGTTTTATATGTTTTCTGAGACATTTAGTTGTATTTTGATGTATTTACACCTTGGTTATCATTTCGGGACCTAGGACGTAAAGTCCGGGATTCTCGGTCTTTTTCGGTGTAATTTACTATACTCTCGGTCACCTTAGTGTCCTGTAGGGATTATGTGTGGTATTTGTTGTGATTTTGTACAGGACTTAGGTGTTTGAGATGTCCGGAAGGCGAGTTACGAGGATTGGAACGTGTGCCCGAAGCTTAAACATTCAAACGGATCAAAACGCGGTGGTACTACAACCATACCTTCCATTGATCTGCATTTTGATCTACCTTATAAGCATTTTATGGGCTGGACATCTTCATGAAAGTTGTAGACAATTGAATGATCTTTCCAACACATCTTGAATCACTCAAATCGGAGGTCTACAGACAAAGTTATGGCAGTTTTTCTGAGGGTGTGTCAGCTAGGCGCGCGCCTGAGAAATGCTAGGCGCACGCCTAGCAGTCAATTTTGGCCAGAAGTTTCAGTACGTGTTTTTATCATCCTAGGCATGCGCCTGAACTTTCCTAGGCGCACGCCTAGCGTCCAGAACTCATAAAACACTATAAATACCCCCATTTTGGATCTAGATCCATACTTCCTCTTCCCCAACTCGTTTTACAGCTTTTTCTTCATCTTTCCTTAGATTAGATTATTTTATAGGTATATTAGCTTAGATTAGTTGTAGATTTTCGTAATCCGTTGATTCTCGAAGATAGCTTGACGCGTTATTGACGGGATTTCGTTCGGTGAACCGATTTTCTACGGCATAATATATTTGGTATTTCTTTTTCATTTCTTGTTCTTGCTTTCAATCTTTATTTTCGTTATGTTTATTGTTGATTTCTTGTTGTTTTTGTTAATATAATGAGTAGCTAATAGCCCGATAGTCGAGTTATGTGATAGTCTATGAAATCAAACCTTAGCATGTTCATGTGGTGTTTTTGATGTTTGATTGTTGATTCTCGACGTTACCATAGTTCTAGAACTTATTCTTATCACGTTTGTTGAATTGATCACTTAATAAACGTATCACACGTATCGTCTTTACATATGTATTTTGCGAGAGGATACGGGAGCCGGGGTTCTAGGATCACTGTGTAAAACCGACTGAGTTGTTCAAACTCGGTTTCGTTGTGAGGTTTTGTATCGACTTGTCGAGCGTTTCATGAATCGTAGACCGTGTGAGGTCAGTTAAATCCGGTCAGCGGACTGTTGAACCTGACATAGGAGGGTAGATTATTGAAATAATGTCTATTCTCAGAGCCAGGAAACGACACCCTTTGTGACATCGAGAACGTTTAGGTGAATCAAGAATACCTCGGGATTTAGCTAGGGTTTGTGAGTATTAGATTGGATCATAGCTCGGCTATCTCTTTTATATAGTTTTAGATCTTTCTTTTGTTGTGTATATTTAGTTTGTAGAACCGGTGATCTGACAAATCACCACGTTCAATATATGTGTTGGCCTGAACTAGGGACGAGACCGACTTTGGTACTCGACCAGATTCCCTGTGGGATACGACCTTGACTCACCAATTCTAGGCTACAGTTGACCCGGTACACTGCCGGTGAGATTGGACACTTAGAAAAGGCCGATCAGTTATCAACTAACAATCATGAAATCATGCAAGCCTTACTCAAAATATGCAACCATAAGCTTAGGAATGAAACCAGTCTCCACTAATGAGGCACTCGGAATCAAGGAACCAGGTCAGGTAGTTTATAAATCGGCTTGTAACGTTCAGGCTAGGGTAGTGGCTAACCGAAAGGGAATAAAAGGATAATAAAAAGAATCGGGCAAGATAGCAAGAATTCTCACTTTCTCCTCCATGACACCACTCTTCCAATTAGTCACTTCCTACCCTTACATCACTTTGGTTCTTGCAATTTGCTTCAAAATCGCCTTCAATGACTCATTATTTAATGATGTATTTACAATTTGTAAGCTTCTCTTACTTCGAGTTTTGATTTGTTAGAAGCTTTTATTCATCTCTTGAAAAATATACAAAATAAAAGAGACTTTTTTTTGAATATACAAAATAAACCTGATTCTCACGAAGCCAACCGACGCTTCCACCCCACCACCACCCAACCCTTTCAGCCACTTCTCCACCACACCAATTTCAATCAACCCTCTAATCTCTCTTCGTTTTTTCTCTCTCTTCGTAGAACGAAGAGAGATTAGAGGGTTGATTGAAATTGGTGTGGTGGAGAAGTGGCTGAAAGGGTTGGGTGGTGGTGGGGTGGAAGCGTCGGTTGGCTTCGTGAGAGAGAAGGGGGTAGGTGGTGGTAAGTAATGGCATTGAACGCAGAGGGGTTAATTTAGTGCAGTATAGGTATCCTAAAAGCATTATTTTATTAAATTAGTACTTTAAACCTCCCCCCCCCCCTCCCGGCATAGCATCGGCCATACCCCCAGCTCATGCCTGCTTTTTATTTTAATTAAATTATATGTACATAAATGGCACAAATGATAAAGTAGGACACATCATGTACTATACCTAAACATCATGTACAATATGTTTTTATAATTTTTTAATTTTTTTGAAATGATATAAGACGTGTTTAAATAGTAGAAAAAAGAACCATTGGGGAAAAAAATTATTCCACCATCATCGGGGAGAAGGAGTAGGCAACAGAAAACTTATCGTCAAGAAAACGTTCCAATAAAATTCAGAAAATTAGAATCGGGGAGAAACGGAACCGAAAACATGCACGTAGCATCGTATCATACATCGTATCATGAAGATCATTAAAAGTGTTATAATAGAATTTGGAAAATTAAAAGCGGGTAAAGACCGCAACGGAGAACGTGTACGTAGGATCGTCTCGTATTTTATATCATGAAGCTTATCATAATATATATGAAGATAGATAATATAGTCCGTGTTAGGAGATAATATGGTTTTATCATACAACTTTCAAGAACGGTAGGAGAAACACCCTCGTCAAAGTATAACAATAAGAACATAATAAAAATTTAATGAGTCATGAGAATAACAATAAACTACCATAAAAGAAGTCGTAATATATTAGTACATATTCATGGGAGAGAAATATATATGTTACCACATACATAAGCATGTGTTACCGGAAAAAACCAAGGGCAAAAAAGAAAGAGGAAGACACACACGTACATTGAAGGAAAAGCAACATGAAATATTTAGGGAAAAAAATCTGTAAACGTCAACAAAGGCAAGCAATGCACGTAGGTGATAAAGAGAAAGAAGAGAGGACCAAAAAGGTGGAAGTGACTAGTTAAAATTAAAACGACAGAATTGTGTAAACACGATACTTCGCACAAATAACTACAATGAGAACGGCGTCGTTGTATGCATCCGGAAAAAATACACACGCTTAACTAAAGGGGAAAAAATACACATTGCTAAAGCATAATTAACTCACCCGCGAAATGTAACGGGAAAAGACGTAATGAGAAAGCACATAAATAAAAATGACAAACGACATGAATGCGAAAATCAATAGCATTTTAAGAATAAGCAATGTACACAAGGATGCGAAAATCAATAAACGCGAGACGTAAAAAAACAGATAAGAATGAGTATACGAAACACATAAGTAAGGAAAATATACAGCGCAATGTAAAAGTAGAAACAATTAAAACTACCTAATCTATGGTTGTGATATCACATTTATACAGACAGTCATTAGTTTTGGTTTTTAATTCCTTTTGTTCTTTGCTTTAGTTTTCAGAAACAATTAAAACTACCTAATTTTTTGTTGGTGGTGAGGTAAACTTCAGTTTTTCTCTAATAAAATTACTGAGTTTCCTAAAAAAAAAAAAATGGTTGTGATATGTATATTGAGAGTGGAGAAACAAAAACTACGTAAAAAAAAATGAGAAGAAAAAATGCCAAAAGAATAAAAAAAATAATAAAAAAATAAAAAAGGAAAAGCAAAAGACCAAAAAACAGTCAATGCACACGTGGGAAAACAAAGCGTTAAAGAAAGAAAACAAAATAGGAAATTCAAATGAAGGGAGGAGAAAGAGGGGAAAAAAAAACCCATGAAAAGCTGGATCAATAGGAGGGTGATACGTGTCAGCTCATTGTCAATCCCCCTTGTCTTTGTATTCAGTAGTTTTATGGTGGTCCAGGACCACCATGTCATACTTGTGCATCCAATATGAATTCTTAAAAGAGGGGCAAATTCGTAAATACATGGCATTTATATTTTACACGGTTAGGCCCCATGTGTTATTCTGAATTTCTATTGGTCCTAAATCACCAAATCATACTTGATCCAAGACTACCATAAAATTTGCCCTTTGTATTAGATAGTAGGAAACAAAGAAATAAAATCCCAAAAAAATACCAACACCTTTGTGAAATAAATAACCAAATGTAAGAAACACGAGTTGTAATGCAGAATACGCTTATACACAATTGATTATAATTAAAGAATTCATGATGAATTGTATTAGAAAAATATTTTTTTAGTAACAAAATGGTTAGAACAAAGTTGTATAAGATTTTTTTCCCTCTATTAAAAATGATGAAGTCGATGGATTTCAGACTATGATCATTTGTGTAAAAAAAAAAACAACGTGAGACATATCAAAACATCGCAACGATGAGATCACTTGTTATCTTTGTTGTGGCAATTGCATTTTCCTAAATGTAACATTGTTACTGGCATATACCTTAAACAATTTATTGTCGCTATAATAAACTAAAGGATTATGAATAATTTCAAATTTTCTCTTTAACTATTATATATTCAACTCGAGACATGTTTGTTATGCATGAATGAAATTCATTACATACCAATGTTTGGACATAGTTATAAGGTAATGGAATGTGATAAAGTTTTATTCCAATGGAATGAAAAATTACCATTTTCATTCCGAAATTGTATTGAATGAGATGCAATGGAATGAAAAATTGACATGTGGATAGTGGGTACGGTAAGATGGGGTTGGGTGGGTGAAGTTGGGTAGGTGGTGGTGTAGCATGGGGTGGGGTAATGTAAGGTAGGGTAGGATGAGGTGGTGAGTAGGGCAAAGTAAGATAGGGTGATGGGTTGGCTAGGGTAGGACGAGGTGGTGGGTGCATAGGGTAGGCTGGGGTGAGTTTGGGTAGGATGTGGGAGGGTTAGATCGGAGAGTGAAGAGGTAGGTTGGGGTGGTAAGGTAGGGCGAGGTGGCGTAGGTTAGGTGGGTGAAGTTGGGTAGGTGGTGGTGTAGCATTGGGTGGGGTAAGGTAAGGTAGGGTATGATGAGGTGGTGAGTAGGGCAAAGTAAGATAGGGTGATGGGTTGGCTAGGGTAGGACGAGGTGGTGGGTACATAGGGTAGGCTGGGGTGAGTTTGGGTAGGATGTGGGAGGGTTAGATCGGAGAGTGAAGAGGTAGGTTGGGGTGGTAAGGTAGGGCGAGGTGGCGTAGGTTAGGTGGATCAAGGTATGTAAGGTAGGTAGGGTAGTAAGGTAATGCGGGGGTAGGGTAGGTGTGCGGTAGAGTAGGTTGGGGTAGTGAGGTAGGGTAGGGTGAGTAACGAGGTAGCATACAATGGGTAATTGGTAAGGTGAGTTGTGGGTACGGAAGTGATGTGATCCGTAAATAAATCATATCCGATTTTTTTTCCAAAGACCGATTAAAAGAATGAATGTTAACGAGAACCGTGGCCGTTAGCTAACCTGTAACTAAGAATTTGGTATGACATCAACCCTTAAATAACTTGTACCTAAGAATCTTGATAAGTTCACGTTTCGAATATTCTACAAAAAAATACTCACAAAAATCTTAATATAAATTTCACTCTATAATATTTGTGTTGTATTGTAAAAGAAATACCTAAATGCTATATGCTACAATCTCTAAGCAAATAAGCTTTATAAGCAATGTGAGATAAATAAAGACTTAAAGAAACTTTTAAAAAAGAAAAAATAACTAAAAATGAATAAAACACTATAAATAAATTTAATAACTTTTATTTAATGGGAATCACATCAGGAAGGGTGGGTAGAGTGGTGTGGTGGGTAAGGCTACCCTACCCTACCCACCAAACCCTACTATAAGAAAAATAATATTTTGTTACGCTAGTTTTTGTCACAAAAAAAATCATGTGGTTAATATATACTTCGTTAGACTCATATGCCACGCTATTGTGGCTAAAAGTAAGTATATAACAACACTTTTTTGTGTGTGTGGCAAAAGCTAGTGTAACAAAAGTGTGTTTTTCTACTAGTGCCTACACCTTCCACCATATCTTACCATATGCACCATATCATCCGTACCCTATCTTCCTCACCCAACATTAATCCATTTGTAATTCAATTCTCGGAAAAGGACGGACGTCATTATGCGTGAACGAAATATTAAATTTAATTATTTTGGATTAAAAGTATATATATATATATATATATATATATATATATATATATATATATATATATATAAAAACTGGGAATTTGTGGATTTTGTAATTAAGTGGAATTAATTTAATTAGCAACAATGGGGTAGTTTATTTTGGAAAAATAAACCTCCCATTACTCCTAGCAAGTTGTGAGAAAAGTGAAAACATGAACACTGCAAGTTTGAGAGCAAAAAAAAAGGGAAAGTTACTTCATAAAAATTCTAAATGATTTTTTTTGTGGTTTACAGATCAAAGTAGAGCGTAGGAATCATGAGAAGATGGGGAACGTTTTGACCGCAAGATGTCCAAGTTTCATCAAGGTATGAATTTCACCCTTTGTGGAAGATCATTCGATATGATCAAGTTTTAGTGTTTCTCTTGGTATAATTCGTAGCCCTAGTTGTTTAGAAACCTTGATCGTAATTGGTTTGTGAATCGATTCTGGATCAAATAGGTTTTGTTTGAGTTTTGGTCAAGGGCTGCAGTTTTACTTGAAGTTTGGTGTTGGAATTGCATGCTAGAATGTAAGAGATCTTACTATTGTGTTATGTCAAGTTTTATAAAGTTTGGATAAGTGCTAAAGTTGTTTTGATGCAAGAAATCTTATGCAATGGTGATTAGAGAAGCGTGTTATGTTATGACATGTTTAAGTTGGGTTTTTACTGTTGTTTTGCTGTCAAACTTGATGTAGAACATGATGGAAAGGGTTTGGAATCATACAAGTGCATAAAATTGATGTTAGGGTTTTTTTGGGTCCAATGTGCGCGCAGTGGGAGTAGTGCGTGCACATTGCGGGATCAAAGAGTGGAATCGGATACTGGGGGCTTTGTGCGTGCGCATTAAGTGTGCATGCACGTGCATTGAGGTCCCAGAAGTTAACTTTAGGATTCAGAGAGTTTTGTGTGCGCGCATTGTGTGGGCATGCGTGCGCGTTGTCTGAACATGAGCATCCTTAATGTTTATGGTTGGTCAATGCATGCGGATTGAGCTCTGTTTTGGGTTTTAGAGAGTTTTAAGCCCCGAGACCATTTTTAAATTTTATTTATTGTTTTAATAACACTAAATGAGCATGAACATGCCTTGATTTAGCGTGTTATGCGTTTGGTTTCAACGCCGAATGGATCCTTCATAAGAGTTGAAGTTCTGGACCGTCGGAAGAGCATGATAGACTTGTACTTTGGTGAATTAGTATTCACCGATGTATGTGTATTTGATAGGGTGTTGTGTCTAGCTGTCTAAGTGAGGGAGTAGAGCTGTTAAGGTGAGGTTTGCCTTGAAAACTCATAGGTGGTTAGTTAATGACTAATAAATACATAATTGTGTAGTAAAAGACTAAATGCCAAGTCATTCTTGGTTAGGCACAAGTCTACATCGCGATGTGTGGGTTGTCAGTGAAAGTGAACAACTCTGCTGGCCTATAAACGGCTGAATGGTAGAGGAACTTCGCGGAATGTGTACACTATCGGGTTAAACCCGTGGCTATCGGTGTGATCCACTGATAGGTTGCAAACGATATCTCGTGGTGGATATATGGTGTGTCGTTAAACCACCAAATAAATATCCTTTTTTACTCTATAACTAGTATAGGGCAAGTAGGGGTCGAATCCCACAGGGAACGGAAGATTATTTCTTTCAGGACAACAATAAAGAAAATCGAAGTGGTTGTGTATTGACTAAAATTGTAGTAACTAAAATGAAGAATTCTAATAATCGAGACAAAAGAGATATAAAATAGTAATAAAATCAATAATAAGAAGGCTCCAGATAAAGCAGTTATTTCCATCTCGATTTACTCGATTGATCACTGACGCAAGAATGACCCACTAATTCATTGATAAACTGGTTATAGCCACCGACAACCGCCAAGCGACCAATCTCTCCTAAATTCGATAATCAAGACACGGTCGTTAATTATACCCTAACCGGAAGACACTCCTAGACACGGTCATAAGAGTTTGGAATCCCGGAAGCATTAAGGTTTGAGAGACCCAGTTCAAAGTATTAATCCAACCGGACTAATTTTAACCTAGATTATTTGTTTTCATGATAGTGGATTCTACGGGCTATGAAACGGTAAAATCATATCATTTTACCACTATATCAAAACCAATAAACGTTGACGTATTTATCGTTTGAATTGGTAATTGACTAAATAACGAATTAATTATCCTGCAGAAACAACTAAATCAATTATGTAGTCATCAAATTATTGCCCGGAAAACGAATAAATATCAATAAACCAATAAGGATGAAAATCAATTAGGTCTCACAATCGCATCGATCGGGGTTTCAATAACTATTTAACTGGAAATAAACGAAATTAAAAATAAACCATTAAGGTAGAAAATACAAAATGAATCATACGTTCGATTGTTCTTTCGCACCAAGGAATGGAAATAAAAATAGCAGCAGCCGATCCCCTTTCTTCCGTCCGTAATGTTCTGTTGTCTTCGGTCCTGTAAAATTCTTTTCCCAGCAAATTCCCGCAGCAATAAAGTGCTGATAGCCCTCATATGGGCCTAGCCCAATTATTTTCTTTTCTTTTCCTTATAATATTCAAATAAACTAAAATAAAACTAATAATTCAAAATATAATAATAATAATTCCTAATAATAAAAACAAAGTCTTGACCACTTTATTAGTAATAGATATTTGACATGAGGTCGGTGAAAACGCTCGATGAAACATAACTATATTCTGCAACGGCTCAATCACATCATAAAAATCTCCATCGTTTCTCTCCACTTTGATCTTTCTTAAAAAATCGCCAAAATATTCCAATAATCTCCGTTATATCTCACGAGCACCTAAACACCTGAAAATCATCCAAAACACACCCGAAAAAGAGCATTTCTCGACAAAATAATCATAAATAAGCACATGAAATACCACCAGATATGTCTCTATCAATATACACCATGCGTAGTGCTCTTGAATGCGGGCGTAACAAAGATAAGCTAAGTTAGAAATATCTAGTTACGACATGTTGATGAGCATGAAGTGAATCCTAAATTGAGTCGGTTTATTAACGATAACTCAATAATCGTGTATCATGCTTTATATACTTGTTTAATACAATAGCTTCTATCTTATACTAAGTACCTTTGTACTTACCTCGAATGCATATTTGTTTTGTGTTTGGGGTTGAGAAGATGAACATAAGGAACCGGAAATTGATGAAGATTTCGAGGACGACATTTGAGGATGTCTTGTTGATGCTTTCCTTTACTATTTCTGTTAAGTGGTGTAAAACTATGTTGTTGTTTCATCTCAGACTTTTGTTGTACTTTCTTTCAAGACAAGTTTGTATCCTTTCTTTTGAGTATCGTACCTATGTAAGATTTGAAGACTTCGGTGTAATGAGTTAACCTTTCTATGTTTAGTATGTTGTAATCTATTCTTAGTTACTTTTATGGTTTCTTGCCGAGTCTTTTGGCTTTCTGATGCGACTTTTCTAGGTGTATCTTACCGGCAGTGTACTGGGTCAATTGTAGTCTAGTCGAGTGGTCAAGGTCTTATCCCACGAGGATTTGTGAGGTCAAACACTAACTAGTTACTATTATCTCGATCTAGGTTGCAATAATACATGAATGTAAACGGTGATATCACTATTACAAAAGGTGATGAAATGATAAAAAGCCAAACCCCAGATAATGCATAGATCAAGCAAGTTTCTTCTAGCTTCATGGGAATGATTTCCTTCCAACCTTCCAACGTTGTTCAAGTATGTGAATCGGTGCATTCCTAAGCAAATAGTTCCCCCACATACGAGTATATGAAACTACTATATGTCTCCTCCTTGGTCTAAGTGCCCTATGTTGAAATAGTGTCCTAAACCCAATCGGGTTGGACCGGATCCGACCGGGTCGGATCATTTATACTATTTCTTTATGATTATACATATATTAAATGGCTTTTCCGTTGTCATATATATGTTCTTCTAAAGAACCAATTATGAATTGTTATATGATAACGTCCTTAGTATTAAACTGTGATAGAGAAACCATGATAGACAATTATGGTTGATGATATCTCTAATCACTTTAATTAGTTGATACTTAAATGTCTCTAGGCTGATGTACTATTAAACAGGGCATTGATAGTATGAACAGGCTAGCACGTATTGATGTCTTATGTCTTTAAGGGCAAGGATAGATCTCGTCTATCGAAGTGTAGAGACACTTGGACTGTACGTGGACGTGTATTAGAGAATACGTACGTTAGACTGACCCACTTACATTAAGTGTCACGCTATGTGGCAGTTGTGTAATTATCCTTAGGACCGGAGTCTACATGGCATCACGGTGTGGATTGTCATGCTTTGACACTATTGAGGTTTTCCCCATAGGGCGATCATGCGGTAGTGATTGGGTGTGATACTGAACCATACGGAGTATACATGTTAGTTCGTCCGGGAATCGCGTATCCTATGATTGGGATCGAATATCCGAAATTGCCTTCTTATAAGGAATGTCTAGCTCTCATGAATTTTTGCAAAGTGGGAGTAAATGTGTTATTCCGAGAGAGCATGATATCCAGATTATAAGATATGATCGTTAATGTATTGACACTCGACATACGATCGTATGGATATTATTATTGCGGTAGGATTGTAATTTACATGGTAACTATTTCACATGAAAGGTAGTAGTCATTGCATATGACTCTTCCGATGATGGGGGGTCACGGTGTGTTGCTAGACGCTATCTTGTGATCGTTAGGTATGAAGGGCATTTTCGTAAATTGCACTTTATGTCCATGGCCAACATATTCGGAAGCCTATCGGGTCACACACATAAGAACATACAGCCGGATTAAAATGTGGTTATAGTTGATAACCAAATAAGGAAAGTTTATCTCGAGACTATAAGGGTTATAGTGGTAAATTAATATGGTGATATTTATTTATTACGAATAAATATAATACAAGATATTAATTATGATGATAAATTAAATATGTATATTGATACATATAAATTTCGAAATATGGATATATATATGATATACATGTATTTTGCAAATTGATTAATCATGGTATTATATTAATTAAAGAAAATCTCAATTCCCAAATTAGTTGGGATTTGGGGCGCCACTTTATTTTGTATATGATACATTTGAGTTGTGCAATTTAATTAATAAGATTACCATAATATTAATATTAGATATTAATTGATTTTGCAAAATAGATTTATGGTAACAAGATAAATATAGTCAATATAAGATATTGACAATATATTGAAAATATTTAATATAAGATATTGAATATTAATGAGATAAATCAATCAAGGGGATTTTCCTTATTTTATTAGGAAAATGTTTTCTTTCTCCTCAATCTACTAGAAGCTAATCCCAATCAGATTGGGAATACATAGAGGCGCATGTCACCTTATAAATAGGGAGGCTTGGCTAGCTCTTTTGTACATCATAATTCCAAGAGCTAATAGTTCTTGTGAAAAATAGAGAGCTTCCAAGAGAGAGATTTATGAGAGAGAAAAGGTCGGTCTAGCAGCCGAGTTTTTCTGGTAGCAATCCATGATGGGATTCCGGCGAGGTGTTCGTGTGGATCACCGGTAGAGGCCGAACGCTTGGGCGGCTTTGTGCAGATTCTACAACCGTAGACAAAGCGTCGATCCAATTGGATCAACCAAGGTATTCTTTTGTCTACTTCTTTTATGCTTGTTGCTTAAACGAAGTCGATCTTGGGTAAAAGGAAATCAAAATTTTGAATTCCGCTGCGTTCCCGCGTAGATTTTCTAACACCCTAGACCTAATGATTCAACATGATATGAACTTGAATGCAATGAGTAAACAATAACCCCGGGATAAGAAATCGAGCTCCACTTAAGGTCGACTTTACCTTCCAACTCTCCTACCTCTTTTCCCACACATAACATCTCCTTTCGGTCTCCGTTAAGTGTGTGTGCGTGCAAGAATTGGTCAATCACTCCAACACAAACAAACCATACAATGCAATTAGGAAAAGATTCACAACAAATGAAACTAAACAACATGAGCAATCATTCACAATTGACCAAAAGATTATGCTATCTCTACTACATTATCTTGGATAGAACTAGCCACTCATGACTATGAACACCAACATGTCAAGGTTAGTATTCATGGTTATGTGAACAATTAAACCAAAGTAAAAGCTAAGAATTTACCAATCACAAGCTATCAACTTGAAAAGAGGAAACTTTAATATAACTTCAAAAGACTTCAATAGAGTTTGATACACAAAAGTGATAATTTGCTCCAACAAAAGTAATCCAAGGATTAAACTAAAAACTCTTAAGGTTTACAACTTGAATTTAAAAGCTAAATATATATGGATTTTGGCTAGGAGGGCCTTGGAGGTTGCGGTGCCTTCAAGATGAGTGAGAGAGAGGTAGATGATATATGTTTGGTGAGAGAGTAAATTAGCACTTTAATTGCTGAATCTACACGTCCGGCGTGCGCCATTAGTCCTCGGCGTGCGCCGTCTCTATCCTGTGTGTAAATGTGGCGCTCCGGGACTGACATGGTAGTTGGATCTTTCAATGCACATTTAATGCCCCGTCAGAGTTAATTCGAAAATTCCCGGCGTGTGCCGATGGTAGATGGCGTGCGCCATTTATGTATAAAACACTTTTTTTTTGCAAAATTTGCCAGTCGGCGTGCGCCATTTTCTCCACACCAAGTGATTATTGCTTGTGATGCTCTAAATTGCTCTTCAGTCACTCATTAATCTTTAAAGCTCCAAAACTCAAGCTCCCAACCTCGGTATCTAAGCTGCAAAACAAAACCAAAAAGATACTGCGCACAAATCCGATAACAAAATTGGCTAATAAGCCTTAATAAGTGCTAGATTAGTTGATTTTCATAAAATTTACTATGTACAAAAGATTGTCCAAAACATCACAATATTTGCTCAATTTGATATGAAAACATCACTAAATGCCTAAGAAATGGAAGTAAAACATCGTAAAATGCATTATCTGGTTGACTTACATCACTTTCGTTTGCTTTATTTTGATACGACGACGTCACGTATAATATTGGTTTACTTAATATTATACGTGCCGAACGTGCTTTTTCCGGATATGGACTTGGTGTCCGAGAACGGGACGTTACACCATTACTATGGCCTACTCATTACTCAATGTGTCACCCTTAATATTTATTTTTTTCATTCGCATTCCAAACGCAGTACTGTACTGAGTTTATTCCATTCCATTCATATGATTTTATTCCATTTTATTCTTTTTCTGTGTAACAAACATGCCATCATATTTTGTGATGTTTGATGTTGATCCGTTGTGTAGTGATCACTGACCAATAACACGATGTTTTTCCCAAAATATGGCAGATAGTGTATATATTTATCAGCATCTTATTACATATATACTAAAAATTCGGTTTGCTAGGTTATCACAAAGTTTCATACTATAATCCTATGGGTGATAAGAATATAGTAAATATTTTCAACATTAGGGCTAACTCCTTTAGATGTTGTCTACGAAGACCATCCACGAACATCAAAGGTTGTGGCGAACCGCTGACCGGGAGAGAGGCTTCCTTGTCGTTGCAAGGCAATCACAAAGTGCTTTCAGCTTTCTGATGCATGCGCTCAATGACACTTTGAGCTCCCACGTTCCAAAGGTACGTAGGTAACTTGCTGTCTCAAGTTAGAATTCCCTTGTTAGGGAACCTTAATCATAAGCATTTACAATGCTTCCCAAAAATGTTTGTGAAGGGAATACATTGTACAGTGTATTCTTACAGTGTATATTGACCAACCTTAAGAATACTGACCAACCTTAAGTCAACATTATGCGCACAGTGTATACTGACCAAATGTAAAGTCCTACATCGGTAAGTAGTAGAATGCTCACCTCCATATAAGTGTGAGACATAAATGTCTAGTCAACTCGGGTTAGCCTTTTTAGACCAAGCGAGGACGACGGTCTAAGCAGTTGACCGGACCATTTATGACTCATTTTGCGCTACCAGACACAGGTCTGGGGGGGTTTTCAGAATTGTAACAGAGCCGACTATCATATAGAACTATGCGCTGCAACGTACAAGAAGACGATTTAAGGATGACCTCTAGTTACCTCTAGTATGGACGATCCAGGAACAGTCTTGGCCGTCCTGTTGAGGGCCGGCCCCTTATAAGGGGGGAGAATGTAAAGTCTCACATCGGTAAAATAGTAGAATGCTCATCCCCACATAAGAGTGAGGCATAAAGGTCTTGTCAACTCAGGTTAGCCCTTTTAGACCAAGCGAGGACGACGGTCTAAGCAGTTGACCGGATCTGAGTCATTTAGCACTACCAGACACAGGTCTAGGGGCGTTACACCAACCTTAAGAATACAGTGTACAATGTATTCTTAATCGACATCTATTACTATGCTTAATGACGTTTCACACCGAGAGCCTATCAACCATCCTCTTAGATTTAATTCCGACTTTTTTTTCATGTTTTGTAAACTGTAATAATTCTCGTTGCAGTTGTTGTGGGTGTTTATTTGTCAAACGTTCTACTATATCTTGACTTGCTGCCAAGGCAAGAGCTTGTTCTCGCAAGGGATCTCCACATTTTCTGTGAGAATCTGCAGTCCCTAAATGCATGGAGGGAACCCCTCATGCATGGATCCGCACTTTTTTAACGACCCGTGGGCATCATAATAATTGGTCTTCTCAATTCAGAGACTTGCTCTATAGCATTTGGTATTGGAGAAATTCAATTCACCATGGAACTACTGAAACTCATCCTCCCTTACATGTGATGATTTCGAAGTCGTAGTCTCGTGTTCGTTACCTGCGACTAGTTGGAACTTGGATACTTTTTGAAATTGTTCTTCCCTGTTTTTCCTTGTTTAGTTTTGAATTTGTAATCTGTGGATTTCCACTCTCTGCTTATTAATAAAATGATCGTTTCTTTAAAAAGAAAAAAAAAACTTGTTCCCGCGGTGAAGGATAATTTTTTTACAATTGTGATTTTTTTTTAAAATTATTCCAACTATATGAATTAATTCAAGAATAAAAACTACGTACTTGGGAAACTATTTTTTTTTTGTTTGTTTTTTTTTCAATTATTCCAAAGCCTTTGGTAGTACTTTAAACCACAAGCAAATAATAATTGGGAAACTATTATATACTCCAAGCCTTCAACTACATTATATGCACGTGATAAACAATAATTATTTTCATAATAAGCCCTAATTTTGCCAATAAGTGAAAGTATGATAATTTCTGCCAATTTTCAATTCTACAATTAATTGCATTTATAGTTGCATTAATCAGCTAGAGAGAATAATAGTACCACTACTATTTTGCATTTCCCTAAAAAAGGGACCATATTTTAGGACTAACTATAGTCCTTATTTTACAAAAAAATATTAATACAGTACATATTTTAGGCAATAAATTTCATAAAAACTACAAGCAAGTACGTCTGAAAAACACTTATAACTAGTTCTAAAAAAACAAATAAGAAAACACTTTTTTTTTTTGAGAGAATAAGAAAACACTTATAAGTTCAAATAATTGTATGAAATTTTAATTTGAAGTATTTATTTCATGTAATGATGATGTGGGTATATATATCCTCCAACAATATGTTTTTTTACAGTAATTCATCGAATATAATTTCATAAATTATAATAGTACTAGCAACTTAAAACAAAAGGTAATTTTCATATGTAACTATCAAATTATCAATGTGCGACAATCATTATTTTGGGAAAGTGATAATCTTTTTTTGTGTGTTATTAATTATATACCAAGTTACCAACTAATTCTTTGTATCATCCAAGTAACATATGCAATATCACGTGGTGTATATACTAAAGTGTATCTAACGTCCAGAATAGGGCATACACATTGTTCTTCAAGTTTCAACCAAGTTGTGGTAAACAAATTCTACACAACTTCAAGTCCCACTTGATAACTAACTGAAATTAATATTATATTCATAATTCATTTGTATAAACCCATTTTTTATGAGAAAATTTATTATGCAACGGGTATTTTCGGGTTATACCAAGTGGAGGACCATGATTAATCCAACTCATACCTACATTCTTCTAGCGTGTGTCGGAGAGGGAATAAGAAGTAATAATGAGCCTCCAAACGGTATAACATGAAAATATCCGTTGCAACATAATTTTTCTCATTTTTTATATTGGTACTTATACATTTTATATTTCATGTTTTTTTTAGAGAGATTTTTTTTTCACCAAAGAACGAAAGCTTTTATTAAGAATAAAAGTCAAGTACATAGCCATACATGCATACAACCCTTCCAAAAAACCTCCTACATCCAACTTGAAGAAGAAAGCAGCCAGATTATGTACAATCTTGTTGAGCTGACCCGAGGTCCTCCGAACTTATGTGTGCTTCCTCGAGGCTTAGCACTTGTAAAGATCCCTAAGAAGCATCTTCGTTGTTTAAGTCGGTAATGATTAGAGAGTTTAATATGATCATGTTGGTAGTAGCGACTAGCGAGCACACATGGAAGTGATGAATGCTGGATGATTATATGGGCCTCGAGTTATAGTTGTGAAGGCAGTAACGGCCATGATTGTTGTCAAACAATATTGATGTGAGTGTATACAAGAAGATAGTTTGCCCATTATCGTACGTACGTAGTCATGTTGCAGATCAGTGAGGTTTGCTCCCCAACCATGCAACATACGTCTCAGACTAAGCTGAGATGCAACGAGTAATAGTTCTTAGCCTTGAGGTTTAAACTAGAAAAGTTATCATATGTAAGACGAGCCTAACACTTGCAAGTGGTCTCAAGGGAGCCTATAGTTCAGTCAAACGCATTCCGAGCTTGAGACATGCCACGAGGTCTTGAAGGGTTGATCTGTATTGTTGTACTCCTCTACAAAAAAACAAGTCTCGTCGTCTTTAGCCTTGTCATTCTTTCCAAACCCATTAAGGGTCATAAGTGAAGGTGCTCATGCACGTATCAATAGGCTAGTTTTCGACTCATATAAGTTCAAACTTGTAGTTGATGCATCATATCCATCCACATGATAACACTGTTACATAATATATATTATGTTAACCTCATGTATGACTCAAGTGGTGGTGACATGATAATGCTTTTAGAGTTATCATCGCCTCATCTTCTTCATGAAGCGTCATGTTAAAAAGGTTAGAAACCAAATCTGAAATCCTTGAGTAAAAGTCGAAATCTACAACTACCTGAACTGTTTCTGCATATTCTAAATTAGTTGGGAGAGTGGTCTGGAATCTGGATACTAGTGAATTCCACAAAATAACTCATTCTAGTATCTTATATGTACACACACTCTTTCCATTGGTCCAAAAATAACTCATTGTAGCACTTTATCTTAGGGGTGGAATCGGGTAGGGACCCGTCCCGAAACCTTCATACCCGATCCCGACCCGACTGTGAATCGGGGATCTACTTTTCTCCCCGACCCCGTACCCGACAAGTGTCGGGATCCGACAATCGGGATACCTGAATGTTCGGGATCCCGTCGGGTCGGGAGAAGATATCCCGAAAAAATATCTTCAAAGATTTTTCACGACTTTTTTTTTGTTGCAATTTTGAGTGAAGCTAGGAAAATTATTACTTTTGTTAGTAGCATTAATACTCACCTAACTCACAACAAAGACTTGAATAAATAAAAATTAAACACCATTTTTAACTCCTAAATCATGATTGATCGTCAGCTGAATCTCATTGCGACATCTTCAGCCGTCTGTCGCGCAAGTTCTTATTTAGCATTCTTAGATATAAGGTGATGAAGTGAATTGAGAAGTGATAAAATAGGAAAAAAGAAAATAATGAAAACTAGATTAATGTGATTGAATAAATTGACAACTCGAAAATGAATGAAGAAGAATTTTTTTAAAAACTCTATTTCGTTTTTGACGATTATTTCTTCAATTTCTATGATGTAAAATGTTTTTCCCTAAAAATAAAATTAATTATTTTAAAAAGATATATTTCTGCCTAAAAATAAGAAAAATTATAAAAAAAATAATTATAATATATAAAAGTCGGGTCGGGATCGGGATCCCGTCGGGTTTTCAGCATATATCCGAATCCCATCCCGAAGTAAGTCGGGTCGGAAAGTTTCCCGAATAGTACGGGTCGGGAAGAAATTTGGGTCGGGAAAAGTCGGGTCGGGGTTCGGGATGGGTTGGGAATATGAGATTTTTTTGTCAGCCATACTTTATCTCACCCTACTCTATTAAAGGCCAAGGGAAACTCCCAAAGGCAGCCACATGACATAATTGTTGCCACATAGTCATGATTTTTTTTTTGTTCTCCAGATCTGTATTGTGATTACCCAAAAGGCAATAAAATACATAATGAAAAAAAAGGGCCAGACGATGGAGGAGGCCGACGATAAACCGGGGAATTCGACGGCGTCCGGAGGTTCTCTTCTTCAACTTCTAGATATTAGATGTGTTTGGTGTTGTAGTTCTTTCTGTTTTTTTATTGTCTATGCATTCTCGTTAATAAATTCAATGCTACTGAGTCATCAAACATGTATCGTGTAAGGTTTTTTTTTTGGTATTGTGTTCGAGCTGTATTGTGATTACCCAAAATACAATAAAATACAAAATGAAAAAAAGGGTCAGACGATGGAGGAGACCGACGAAAAACCGGGGAATTCGACGGCGTGTCATTACCCAGAGGTTTTCTTCTTCAACTTTTAGATATTAGATGTATTTGGTGTTGTAACTCTTTCTGTTTTTTTTGTTTTTGTTTGTTTTTTTTATTGTCTATGCGTTCTTGTTAATAAATTCAATGTTAGTGAGTCATCAAACATGTATCATGCCATGAACAAGATAACAATACGTTTTCTCTATTATCACATTATATACAATACTTCGATGTACAAGGCACGACGTTCATGACACTAGTACTCAATATTAAATCTTACAATATTTTAAATTTGTCTGTTATGCTATAAATACATCCTCACCCTTCCCTATATACATCCCAAAAAAACCAACTCCATCTTATCATTCTCTCCTCAATATTCACCACTTCAGTTCTTGAAATTTGAGCTCATTTTTTCACCTTCCACTAAATAATTAACTTCAAAATGGAAGAAGCAATGAGGAGGCTCAACCAAGCGGCGGCGCCGGCGCCGGAATCCAATCAACCTCCTCCTCACCACCACCACCACCACCACCACCACCCTTTCTACCTGTATCCCTCCTCCACCACCACCACCACCACCACAGCTTCCAAAAAATCAAACACCAAGAGAGCTACTTCACTGAAAGATGCTGCAGCAGCCGCAGTTGCTTTAACAAACGGCGGAGGCACCACCCCCATGAGGTACCGCGGTGTTCGCCGCCGTCCATGGGGCCGTTACGCCGCTGAAATCAGAGACCCTATGTCGAAAGAAAGAAGGTGGCTAGGCACTTTTGATACAGCTGAAGAAGCTGCTTGTGCTTATGATTATGCTGCTAGAGCTATGCGTGGTGCAAAAGCAAGAACTAATTTTGTTTACCCAAATTCTCAACTGCCTAATAGCTTTATTCAATCGTTTAATGTCTCGAAATCATCATCTTCTTCTTCTAATTCTTCCAACCAATTTGTTCAACCCAATCGTTCAAATCCCAGAAATCAAGCTATTGACATGTTTCTTTTACAGGAGTACTTGAATTCTTCTGATAACTCTAAGAACATGCTGCCTCCTTCTGAACAACATTTCTTCTGCGGAGATCAGTCGAACACCAGACGGTCAAGAAATCTTCAACCTAACAAACAAGTTTGTGACACAAATTTGTTTGAGGGTTTTCCAGTTTCATCTGTTGGGTTTCAGAAATTTGGTTCTGAACAAGAAATTAGCACTGGGTTTTCGACTAAAAATCAAACCTTTAATGAAGATCTTGATGGGTTGGACTTTTTTGCATCTGAGAAAACGGGTTCAGGATTATTAGAAGAAGTGATTCAGGGGTATTTTCCAGAAGTTTCAAAGTCTGAATCTTTTCCCGCTTCAAGCTCTAACAGTAACATGGATTTTAGTTCTGTCACACAGGTTAATGATTTTGGGGAGATTGAGCAAGTTCCTTATGATTATTCCCAGCTGATGGATTTCAATGGTGTTCATCATATGACAGAAAAGTTGCAGACTTTCAATGGTGGTTATCATCAATCACAGCCATTAGAATTCTTGGGTGATTATTCTTATTCAACACCTCCAGAAAACATGCTGGGCATTGGAAATGTCCTTCATAACTACCCAGATCTTTTTGCTGTTGTTTCTGAAAAAATGCAGGGTTCTTGAATTTTTACTCTAGGGCAAAAGCAATCTGCAAAAAGTTCACTTTTTTGTGCATGGGACCACTTTTTTATTTTGAAGACTATGAAAAAGATGGATACACAGAGATATTGCATTGAATGTTTGTAGAACATTAACTGTAATGTAATGTTTCTGTGTTTCTTTCTTGTTTTGACATGCAAGTGAGACAATCTTATTTAGTACTACTTGTAAAATTCAAATGATCAATGGCTTCCTTTTAATTATATTTTCATATATATGTTTGGTACTACTAATGTGTGTTATAATAATAATAATTATTATTGTTAGAACAATGGGTTGGAAATTTTTTTTTTTTTTTTTTTGAAGGGATGGGTTGGAATTTCTGGGTGAATTGATTTGCAGGTTGATCGAAACTACATATTTTACATTCAGATATAAATTATGTAGTTTCGATCAACTTACGAGTTACTTCATTCCATATGTGGAGTTATTATACAAAAACTTCTCTAGAACATAGAAGTCTTTGGATGGTGAGTAAATTTAGAGTGGATGACCTATGTAGTTGTTGATCGGAGCCATGTAATTTAAATACGAGATATAAACTGTGTAGTTCCGATCAACTTACATCTTACATGTTATTTCATTCCTTGTGGAGTGGGCAACAAAAAAAAAACCTTCCTTGAACAAAAAGTTTTTGGGTAGTGATTTTTGTATATTTTTCTAAGTTGTGACTTTGGTTCTTTAATCTGAAATTTTATGTCGTGTCTTTTTGCTAAAAATTAATTAAATTAATTGTCTTGTATCTTTGGGTAAATCACTTCAAATGATTTTTGCATGAGGGAACACAGGTGGCATCGGGTCGGGACCTGACCTGTAAATCTTCTATCCGAAACTCGTCCCGACAAGATTCGTGATTCAATTTTTCTTCCCGAACCCGTACCCGATAAGCGTCGGGTCCCGACACTCGGGATACCTGAATATTCGGGATCCTGTCGGGTCGGGAATGAATGTCCCGATCATATGATGTTAAAAAATGTTCATGTTAATATAAAAAAAATGACAACAATTATTTGATCAAAACAAGTTCAAAAGGTGGGAGCGGAGAAATGAGTTAACGGCGACAGAGTCGACGGCCGGTGGTTTTTGTGAGGAAGAACACTCTGGAATATTAGAGAGCAGAAGAGAGGTGCAAAGAAATTGAGAAACGACGAAAGCAGAGAGTGTAGTATATTTATGTTTTTAGTATTTAAGGATGCGTATATAGATGTGTATATGTATATATAAGCATATGTATACGTGTGTGTGTGTGTGTGTGTATATATATATATATGTATGTATTCGGGTCGGGATTGGGAAGCCGATATGATTGAGTTTTATACCCGATCCCGTTCCCGTATTTTCCGGGTTGGGAAAAATCCCGAAATTTCGGGACGGGTCGGGATTTTCGGGAAATTTGCCACCCCTAGTGAACACAACACACGATGACATAACTCAATGGTAAAAAAACAGGTTGTCGTAGTAACAAATTTGTCGTTGAGTTAGAGTATCAGAATTCGATATCTTATATCGACTTATTTCAGTAAAATAATATACACATTCAGTCATTGCAAGTTAATTGTATTAATGAAACGCAACCAACACTTTACGTCATTCAGGTAAGGTATATGGTGGTGGGTAGGGTAGAGATGGGTAAGGTAGGGTATGGTGGGGTGATGGACAAGGGTAAGGGTGGGTAGGGTTTGGTAGGGTAGGGTGGTGGGTAAGATAAGGTTAGGGTGGGTATGGTAATATAAGGTACGTAGGGTATTAGGTAAGGTAGGGTGGGTGTGGTGGTGGGTAGAATAGGTAGGGTGTGGTGGTGGGTAGAATAGGTAGGTGGTGGGTAAGGTAGGGTAGGGTGTGGTGGTGGGTAGAATAGGTAGGGTAGGGTGTGGTATGGGTGGGTGATGAAGTAGAGTAGGTGGTGGGGTAAGGTAGGCAAGATGCATATGGTAGGATAAGGTGATGGTGGAGTAGGTAGGGTGGGGTGGGTAAGGTTGGGTAGGGTGGGTGGTAGGTAAGGTAGTGTGGGTAGAGAGGTAGGGTGCACTGGGGTGTGGGGTAGGGCTACCCCACACCACCCACCACTTCCACCAAATCCTACTTTTTATTCCATTCTTTTACATCTCAAACGCTGTAATGGAATGAATTTATTCAATTCCATTCCTATTACTTTATTCTATTTCATTTCATTCATACGTAACAAAAATGGCATTAGTATAGTGTTATATTTCTGAATTCCTAATAAGCATGAGCATAGAGTTATATCCCTAAGTCTAAAGATAGTACGATATGTGTTTGGGATCTCGAAAAATCTACCATGCATGGAGTCGTAGTTTTTTCACAATTGTTTTAGGTTGGTATAATACTTACGATCGTGTTGATGACATAAAAGTTACATCGACTTCTTTATTTATCGTGATGGATGTCATTGTCATTTGTCGTGTCATAATGATTTGATTCAAATGCTATGTACATACAATTTATGATTAGTATCGAGTTCAACCTTCACAAGTTAATTTTGGGTGCACTCTGTTGCGTGGAGTCCTTTCCCAGCTATTTCATCATGTTGCACCTCTAGCTATATACAATCTAATTCATGAACGGGTTATTCTTTGGAAAAGAGTTGAAACTGTTGCAGCATACCACTGTACATACATATGATCAGCCGTAAGCGGATCCGTATTTAAGGTGGGGCAGGGGCGGACTCAGCCTTATAGCGGTGGGGTGTATGGACCCCACTCAAATTTCTTTACGAAGTTACTAATATACCCTTCTAGTAATATTAAAGTTGTATATGTATATTATTTCAAATAATATCTAATATAATTATTCATTTAGCTCAATTGGTTAGAAGTTTTGTTATTTATCCTTAGGTTACAGGTTCAAATCATAGCTGTTGAGTTGTGCTCTGATTTTTTTTAATTTGACCCTCACTTGAAAAATTTCCTGGATCCGCCAGGAGGTGGGGTCACATAGCCTTACCGACATCCGATTTTTTTATTATTAAAACTTTATAATTTGTTATTAAAATTGTGGTTCATATGTCAATAGATCTTTAAGTGCTCCGATTAACCTGCCGGAATAAATCCCGAATCCGCCACAACTAGAATAATCACTCGAACATGCACAAGAACTTAAGTACAAATAAAACTATTATTATTATTTACAAGCCAAAAATAAGAACAATAAGGATAATCCTCCTATATCTACCCAAAAAATAAAATAAAAATACAAATAAACAAATAGTTAATAGTTTTACCAATAAGTTGTCAATGGAGAAGAGGATTTTATATTATTTTTTCCCCTATAATAATGCTTTGTCTGCATCTTTCATTCTCTTTTCAAATATCGACCATTCTTTGTGACACCTTTCTCTTACCTGCAAATCAATATTAGAAAAGAAAGAGAGAAAAAAAAACCCCATCATTTCCAAATCTAAAAAACTAATTAAATCATAAAAATATGAGTAGTAAAACAAGGGATAGACTAATTAAGTGTATATTGTACATATAACCGAAGCATAACGTCTGACGTTATCCACTTATCCCTACCGCGGTAGTAGTCACATGTCATGTTACTATTTGTTGAGAAATAATAAAAAGACAGTTTTTTGTCCCTTGTATTTTCTTAATGTCTAAAAGATATCCATTATCTTTTTTATAACGAACATTTTGATCTATAACTATACATTTTTTTGGATATTTAACGGATCCAGTGTTGGTTCAAATGTTTAATGTCCTAAAAGTGCAGCAAAAATGTACATGTATATGTCCTAAAAGTGTAACAAGAAGGTATAGACCAAAAATGTCAATATAAAAGATATGCGTTAGTTTTAAGATAATAAAGAAAAACTAGAGGAAAAGAAATAATTTTCCAATAAAACAATGTGAATCATATGGGTCAACAAAGAGATGAAAGAACACAAACAATTACTCTCCATTATATGAACATACTTCTCATAAATCACATTGTCATTAGAGAACGATGCACGCATCGAAAAAATGCACCCGATAGTAAGGGACTTGATCTCTTCTAATGCACTTGACGGTTAAATGTAATAAAACATACAAAAAACGACGTTTTGTGTGTCGTGAGATGCTCTTGATCATCAAATGCATTGGAGATCTTTTCCCCCGATTGTACGGAATACGTATAAAATAAACTTACATTATGCAAAGTAAACTTATTTTGTACGCGTTTTATGCACAAATAAACTTGTATTTTTATGGTAAAGAAGTCTACAAACACAGAACAGGTAGATGAGTATAGGGTTTATTAGGATATGACATACCCCTTGCCATGGAGGTCTCCCTTTCTCCACTTTTCCCTAGACATAAAAACAAGTGGCTTAGAAGAAGGGCAAATTTAATTTATTTACATCTTCTGATTTGATATGTTTGAATGGTAAAACAAGTGGCTTAGGGAAATATTTATGTGTTGTCTCCACACGTGTGAAGACATATAAACCACACAATTTCATTATGTATTTAAACTTTGTTGTTCTTATCGTTTTACTTGTCACGTCACCTCAAAATACTCTCTTCACACAAGTATTTCCCGTGACATAGAAGATGATAAACTTAATTATTTACATTTGATTTGACATGTTTGGATCTCTACTGTGGAGTAACCCATGTGGCTTAATCTGGGCCACACAATTTGAATGCAGAATCAAATTGTATGCACGATTAGGGAGTAACCATGTAAGAATTTCTCGGTGTTGAAGCGTATCGTGTTTAAGAATATAAATTTCTCACGTCCCTAATAACTTAAGCTTTTAAAAGAAATGAAATGAAAAGTTTACATGGTATCAGAGTCGGGGGGACATTCTCTCTACCAATAATAGTCTCTTCTCGTTTAGAGTAAAGCTAGTTCATCGACATGATGTGGAATCCATTGATTGATATAGGTCCTCCCGTTGATCAATGGTTCAAATGCGTGTTGAGCCGCTTTGTTGTGACAGTATTGTTGTGGAACTAGCACTTCCGTCTCATTCATATTGTTAAGTGTTGAACATCTTTGTTTGCCCTTTGTTGTGTCATTTATATATTTTTATATGTCATGTTGGGCCAGACTCTTTTTTACAAGACATAACTTGAGGGGCACGTATTGGAGTGTATTATGCTCAAATGTATACATTATTTATCTTCCCAACAACTTAATCTTTACGAGAGATGGTAATTCAACACATTAATGGAAAAAAAAAAAAAAAAAAAAAAATGGGTACAAACCTGGTTTCCAAGAGAAGGAATAGCTTGATGAACAATCCATTGTGCATCCACCACTCCAATTTTCTCATGAGCAGGCTAAAAGATAGAAATTTTGACACAACCCATTTTCATAAACTTCATTTTGTAAACAACATGCAAAAACTATTGAAATAATGATACAAGCCACACATTTTTTTTTTTCTTCCGACACTAAAGTAATTGATCAATCAATAAGTCCTACACACCGATCATAGAAGGACCGTTGTAATCAATGGTTCTCGATGAGGGTGTGTCTTTGAAATGTCACATAAGGGCGTGTTTCAATCGTTATTGGAAATGGAGGTTACCTCGACGCATCTTTGAAGAGCAAAATCAAGACCCCATCCGTGGACTAAATCATTCTGAAATATAAAAAATAATGAGGTTATGTTATATCTAATATGCAACTGACACATAGAATGCACGGGTGCAGATACACAGATTTGAATGCACAAATACATGATCTGTAAATGTGCATGCACAAATGCAGGATACGTAAATGGGATGCACGAGTACAAGATACCTAGGGATCGAGCCGTTAAGGGATAGACATACTTGGATCTCATATCTAACTTTTATAAAGATTGCGAGTTTTCCCAAGACATGTATCCTTAGAATTCGGTGCTTAACTGTGAAAACACGCATGAGATACAAGACTTGCTACCATACATGAGTATCCGTACGTCCAGGATTCCCACTACTACATAAGTTCATACTTGAATCAAGTTTGATTAACAAATTGAGCCAAAATACCTGAATCATATGCCATACACACCGCCACGCATCACGAGAGAAAACCGGAGCCATGATCTCAACAAATCTGAAATCAAAATGGTGTATGCAGATATCAATAGGCAGAAAAGAGAACCACAATGTAATTAACAACAGGGGAAGAATTATACCCTGCACAAGGAGGTTTACGGGGATCCGGGCACCGTCCTTCAACCTCCTTTGTTTCTCTGTTAAGAAGAATATATATATCAAGAAAAAGGAGATGACTTAAGTACAATTTAAGTACTATCAAAGAAGCCCGGAAAGACGATCTTGACAGAGAGGATTGAACTCTTAACCTCTGATACAATTTTGAATTGCGTAATTCAAGATGATAACAGAACAGGAGGTCAAGGTTCAAACATCGAGTCCACTTATGTGCAAGTGTTAGGCCTCTTTATTGGCTTATTATATGCCATGTTCGCCCAGACACTTTGTATGAGGCCCACACTTAATAGGGCGTGTTCAAGTGTGTAGTATGTGAATTACCCGTAAATTCAACAAATATCGATTAAACAATGATGAAGGTTTATGTTAATCGTACTTGTGCACTTCACGATCGTATCTTTTCATTGTCATCCGCCATGTCAAACCTCTCATTGGTTCTACAGCAGGCTGAGATATTTCCAATCCATGTTTCTTGATGATTTTAATATATCTACAGAAAAAACAAGAAGCAGATTGTTTAGTGATTTAAAACTTGCAAAAATAAATAGCTTTTACAACATACAGAAACTTACTCTTCACTATCAAAATGTTCTACTCCAAGATCTTCATCCCAAATGAAGATATAATCATATGCAGCAACAATGTCTGGATGCAAAAACCTTTTTGCATACCACCTATGGCAAGTTTCATCATCAAGCATAATAAAATATAAGAGAACAGAGCAGAAAATATGCGAAAAAACAACATTAGCAAAGAAATTCTAACCATTTTGCTTGTCGGGGAACAGTAATGTGAATAGCCCGTTTGGACCACTCGAATTCGTCCCATTCATTCGTTTGACCATCATAATGGAAGAGAAGTATTGTGAAGTTATCTGAAAACTACAGAAAAGAAAGTTTACCAAGAGAGCAGAGATAGTGTTTAAGAACTCTGGAGGGTAGGGGTGGGTGGGGGGGTGGGGGATGGGGGTAATAGAGACCTTTTTTACAGCTGCATTGATAATATTCTTCTGATTGTAACCAACTGTAAAGGTTACCAGATACTTTAGCTTGTTAGGTAAATCCTGCAGATGCAGCTTTCCACTTTAAGTACAATGACGAAAATTGAGGGGTTAAATGTTACAAAAAAGATAGGTAAGGGGTTAAAAGATTACAATGACGATAAACGAAGAGCACAATACTCGGAATAAACACTTACATCCTTGGGGTTACCCCATAATCTATGTAGATAGAAGTCTGATTCATTTGCAATAATAAGAGGAGGCAATCTTTCGGCGCCTCTTGGGTTTGAGGGTTCACAAATCTGCATCAATTCACCCAAAGAAACAGGATGAAATGATTAATTACCACTTATAATAGAACAGGAAACAGAATGAATTAAAACAGAAGGAAATAAATAATTGTGCTTCTTGTAATTTAGAGAGATTGATGATAATGGTACCAAATAATCCAAATAGCGACTCGTGCATTAATGCCTTAAAAAACCATACAAAAACAATGCCCTATTCGAGAAGAATAAATTCTACCTTGAATGATCTGGTTGTGTTTTGAATTTGTTCCGAGATATTCGTGCTCGTGGATGATGGAGACAAATCATCTCCATGAACTTGGTCCAAGCTACATTTAACTTTTCCTTCAACGTGTGAGGGACTGGAAACGGTATTTAACTGCTGGTAAAAACAATGACACGAAACAATATTAATGGCTCAAATCAATAGCTTATGAACAAACATGATGAAGAAATCGAAGAATGCGTTTGAGACACAAATCGAAACCTGGAATAAATGGTGAACTGGAAATGAAATTCCAGCCAAGAAGCCCAAAACACATCCAACAAATACTGCAAGAAATATCTTCATCACACCATTCGACTTCTTGGCCATTGAGCAAAATAATTAATTCAGGTTTAGACAAATAAGCCTTTCATGTATTTGATTCCAGTTCACTTTTGCTTTTACCCACGACTTCGTCAGAAAACACAGGGATGCTGCCCTGAATCATCAAATAGCATTATTTTAGAACCTTTTAATTAAAAAAACGGAGAATCAAAAGATACTAAAACAGTATGGCCTTATATGGGAACAAATCCTCCTTAATTAATACTCAAACAACTTGTTCTTGCACAATACTCAGCAACTAAAAGACTAAAAAAACTAATTATCAGACACATTCTATACATCCCAAAGAAGCACATTGCATGTTATTATACTACTTTAGGGAACATACCACAAAATCTCCAAATATAAGTCCATACTGCTAGCCCTTGCCCCACTTAAAGACCCATTCTTTCTTTCTCAATTTCGAACTACAATCAAAATCCCAAAAGTACAAATCAACAAGCTGAATCAATCCTTTCCCTTCTCATTTAGGCTTAAATTCAAACACTTACTATTCAGTATTCACAATATGATCATGTAATCATTTCCATTCTTAAATTCTTAAACCCTACTTCAGGTTAGCCTTAATCACAAAGATAGATTAATTTACTCCATTCTCCCAACCATAATCCCAATAATAAATCATAAATTATCACAAAAACGTTATTAACATGTCATATTAAACTCAATTCATCCTAAAATCAAAACAGATAAAAGAAAATTTTTGCGAAGAAATTAAATGCTCGTGCAAAGAAAAAGAAAAAAGCGGGAAACAACAAGATGATCACCTGCCCAGCAAATTATTGTAGAAAGAAACTAGCTTTCTTGAATTAAAACCAACTACTGATGAAGTATACGGGAGAGGAAGAAAAGGAATTCTCAGGTGGAAGAAGCAAAAATGCAGCAAGATTTCGACGCTAAGATTTTGGAGAAGTGATAAACCAACATAAAAAGGAATTGATTCGAGTATGAATTCAAGTAGAATTCTCATTGAAAAGGGATTAGTATACGGATTAGTTTGGGATTTTAATATCCGATCAGAATCAGATTCCTCAGAGCGTAAATAGTGAAGTCCGGTAACCAACTAAATTCCTACAAATGGCGGTGGAAAGTGGAAACTTGAAGAATATTTTTTTTTTTTTTTTTTTTGTTGGTAAAGTATATAAGTGGGGCCACTTTCTTTCCGATGTATACATGTTGATGATAAAGCATGATGATTATATTATTCAAAAAAAAAATTGATAAAGCATAAGTTATGAAAAAGAATTTGCGACTCAATGATACGTTAGAGTTTTGTGAATTATATAAACCGAAGGTATGTTTGAGAGTTCGAGTATGTAAATTTTGTTTATGTATTTTTTTTTTTTTTTTTGAAAATCTCAAGAAGGAGTATCGGATTCACATCATCAACTCAAAAATAAGACCACAATACTACATACATGCTCTTTTGCTACCAAATCACAAAAAAGTAAACATATCCCCAGGACATTGTCTAGTGGTAAAGGGCTTGAGTGCTGGAAATAGAGCTGGACCGGAAGCTGGAGTATGAAGGTTCGAATCTCATAAATAGACGACTTCTTTCAATATCTTGGTATAATGACAGTCCATGACTTTAAGCCATTAGGTTACCTGATTAATATCATCATTCATTCCGTGAAACAGGGAAGTGGAGTCCTTTCGGTTAGGATTTAACCGTTTTACTAAAATGGAAACATAATTTATTACTCCATACACATGGTAATATATGATTATTTGACATATTTATGAAATAATACATAAGTAAAGACGTTTTTGTTTTCTTCACGACTTTATCACCAATATTTAATTTTGAATTCCTTACACTTTTATCTTTTATGTTTGCCTCATCAAATGTCGAAAATCTAACATTAAATATACGACATGATCTTGTCAATGAAAACTTGACGTGAGATAAAAATGGACTAAAAATATAAATAAATATATAGAGAAGAGGCAAAAGTGTCCAAAAAAAAAATATCTAATATAAAAATGCTAATAAAATTTATGAAACGAAAGGGATTAAAAATGTCTTTATTTCATTCTAAAAAATAATATCTTTATTTCATGAAATTGTACTACATGTGGAGATACTTACATTGACAGATGTCATGTAAGGCATCATTTACAGTGGAAATCACATAATTAATCATACTAATAGTTTAAAAGTAGGCAATTAATATAAGCTTTGGATTATTTTTGTATAATTAATAAGATCTAATATAATTAAATAAGTTACATTGTTACACATACATGTATTACATAGTGTATTTCAATTTAAAAAAGCTAAATCAATAGAATTATTATTATTCTTTTCAAATACATAGATAATATTTGAGGCTTTCGTTACAAGACCATTTAATTTTATACTTGTCTATTTTTTTCCCCTCCAACGAAATTCGGTTTAAAAACCCTTTGATAAAAATTATGATTGTTTAGTAACGCCTAATTTTATACGTTTATTTGTTCAAACAAACTAAGTTTAAATGTAGTATTATGTTCATCAAATACTTTATTGATTTATTTTTGGGAGGAGGGGAAGGGGATTTTTATTTTGGGTGGGATGAGAATCGAATTTTGGTTCTTATCAGGAAGTGCAATGACCTGTATCACTAAACCGTATTCGATTCTCATATTCATCAATTGAATAAACAAACACGAACTTTCTATGTATATATAATATATATATATATATATATATATATATATATATATGTGTGTGTGTGTGTGTGTGTGTGTGTGTGTGTGCGCGCGCGCGCGCGTGCGTGCGTGTCGCCCCCCCTCTCAAAGATATGTTTGTAAAAACTTGTAAACTTGGAAGCAAAACTTGTAAAGATATATATGCCTCAATGATATATATGTCACATTTGGAAGTAAAACTTGTAGAGTAGGAAGATAAGCTTGTGTGAGTTACGTTCGTGCTTGAGCAAGAATAACCAAAAAGCTCGAACATAATATTTAGTTCGTTTACTAAACAAACAATCTCCAACTTGCAATTGTATTATACAAACTCAAAGTCAAACATCTTATATTCGACTCGGTTTCATGTACACCTCTAATATCATACCAAATATATTGTAGTATCATACCTCTAGTACTCGTTCAACCTTTTCCAAGTCAATTATGTATCATATAATCGACTTTCAAGTTGTCGATAGTGATAACCAACTCTTTAAAAAGTCACTTAAAAGTATCATAATTTACTTTCGATCTCAAAAAAACCGAATATAAAGTCAACATTCGACTTTCCAAAAGTTTCGATCTCTTAAAAATCAAACATAACCAAAAATATGGTGATCACATGTGGTGCCTTTAACACAAGCCCATAAAATAGAAACATTTTATCATACGCATTGCCCCACACTGAATCTACCGCGACACCACATTTCAGTGTTAAGTCGGACTTCACATAGGCCAAAAACAAACGTATCGATTGATCTTACATTCGACTGTCCAATCAAATGTTAGTTTGGTGCTCCGAACGTAGATTCTTGTAAAAAAAATGTTGTACCGAGTAACATGCATCATACCCCTTCAATTATTATACTACCATTTTTATCACACATCTCTACAACATAAAATGAAGAGTATAAGTGGAAGACTACAATGAAACATCACTTGATACAGCATCCATATAACAATTGTTTCATAATAATTATGAAGAAAACAAAAGGGGGATTTAAGGGGGGGGGGGGGGGGGGGGGGGATAAAGAGGGTTAAAAGATTTTACACAAATTAAACAAAGCCAATAATACTCAATAGAACCAAAGTCTAATCAATAGTTGCTACAAAAGATGGTAGCAGAAGACAGGAACAAATGCATTTGTTTTATACAGCTTCAACAATCCAATGGTGGACAAGGATCCACAACAATCCAATGGTGCAGATTGATCCACAATTTTTTTTTTGGTAAAACCCTAACTTAAAAAAAGCTCACTCCTTAGGGCAAAATTAAAGGGGATTAACAGATGCAGGATGAGCTTTAATTATTTTCTGTTCTAAAATGGTCAGGAAGGGCAGTTAGACGCGATACCAAATAAAAGATAAAGACACTTTTGATTCCATTTGTTTCACGATTTTGGCATTTACATCCTCTGTATTTCATCTCGACACTTTTACCCCACATCCATGCATTTTTTTAACCTTTTCAATCAATTTTTACCATGTGTCAAGTTTTCATTGGCATGTGGCACTTAGTACTGAAATTTTCAAAAAAAATAAAATTGCATAGACGAGGGGTAAAAGTGTCAAATACGAAACACTGAGGATAGAACTGCAAAAAACGTAAAACAAAAGGGACACAAAGTGTCGTTATCCCTAAAAAAAGAATTTAAAAAAGGGGCTCAAGTTCCTCCAGCTCACCACCTCTCCCTTGATAATGACCTGCAAGAAGATCATAACATGTATTAACATAATTCTGAAAATGATTCTCATCCCTTTAGTAATATATCTAAAATGTGATCGTCACCCTGTTGTACCATAACCATAACACGGTGTCGTTACATACTCGTAGACCACTAATCAATGGATGAGATTAAGACCTATATCAATAAGTAGTTTCCATCATAATCAATGGTCTATAAAGTGATGGTGGCACAATGTTATGGTAGTATTGTTTCGGGAGAAAAATGGTGAAAGCTTTGCTACCAAATGTCATGCATTGCATCACATTGAAACCCCTTGATTTGATTGTGGCAAAAATTGATGGATTAGACATCATAGTGAGTTGATAAAATAAGGATAAAGACACTTTAAACCCCCTCATCTATGCATTTTGTTACATTTTCAGTCCAAAGTGACAAATTATTGAAGGTACAACACACTCCAACATATAAAAACTCGCCACATGACTGAAATGGACTGAAAAGGTATAGCAAAATGCATAGATAAGGGGGGGAACATTCCAAGTTGAAACATAGAGATAGAAGGGCAAAAACGTAAAACAAAATGGACCAAAAGTGTTTTTATCCCGTAAAATAATCATTTGTCCAGTGTAAGCTTCAAGACAGAAAAGGTCGAAATCATAGTTGCCAAAAGCAAAAAACACATTCAAATGAACCACAAGGCACAAATTGAAAACTAGCACTGAAGTTCAGCAAGGCATTCTTACACAACCATGTCACAATCCGATTGACACTACAAGTGCCACTCCCACAACATGATGTTGTATTGGGACGGCATATCATCTGAATTTTGTCTGCCAACTTTTTTTACATGACACTATACCATTCTGCCACATTGTGTTGTTGCACTTGTAACGTCAATCTAGCTGTGGCAGTATCATTACCGAAAAAGAAATTATACACGCTAGGAAAGGAGGCACAATTGAAACCGCCACCCATAAATCAATAAAAAAAAATTCTTGAAGTCCTAAAATCAAAGAATAAAACAAAATGAAGTCTTGAACTAGAAACTATCGACAAGAGGGAGATGAAGGGCGAGGAGAGAAGGAAATACGACTAAAAAAGGAAAGAGAGTTGAGGTTGAAAAGGAGAAAAAGGAAAGATTTTGGAGAAAAGTGCAATTGTGAAGGAAAAAAACACTTTTAGATCCTTTTGTTTCCCGAATTGTACACTTTTATCCCCAATATTCCACTTTCATGCTTTTACACCTCATCTATTCATTTGTATTTTATTTTTTTTACCTTTTTAACCCATTTTGTCAAATTTTAAGTTTTTATTGGTTGTAGTCTATCTTCAAGATCAGGTTGGTTGTTGGGCACATGTCCAACTATACCTGAACTTAGTGTACGCACCGTGCTTCAAGTACGCAAGGTTTGTGCCTTTGAATGCTATGGTTCAAACAAGAAAAATATATATCTCGAAAGAAAAGAAAAAGTAATCAATACCTCTCCATGTCTCTGCCACCCAAATATCCTCTCCCCCTACCGCGTTGAGAAGATCTTCTATCATCTACAGATCTTGGCCATGCATCTGAATTGCCACGTGAACGAGGCCTTTCCATGAATTCACCGCCTCTACGATCTTCATATGCTCCAACAGGATGGGAAGAGATCCTCTCAACAGGTGCAGAAAACCTGCCTGCTCCAGAACCGGGCCTTTCAGTAACTTTTTGACCAAAACGAACTTTGTCATCCAAATCGCGAATTAGAAGCTCCAAATCCTTTTCCTTCTTGAGTATTATATCTTTTAAACTTGATAGGTCTTCACCAGACTTTTGCTTCATTTCATTCTGCAAATGTTCTATTTCTTCTTTCAACTTCTTCTCTTCATCTGTCTCAACCCTGCAAAACGATCCAAATCTAGGGTTTAGCCCTCTTTGTAGAAACCTTAAAACAGGTTTACGACTTTATGTTGAGTTTAAAGCGCTGAAGTTAATCTGGTTGGGCCTTGTTTGGTGGATCATATTACGTGAAACTCGATTAAGACCACATTTTGATTGGTAAATATAAACATTTTCCAATTTACTTTATCATACAAACAGAATTGAATTGATCTAACTATATTTTAATTTTGGGAAAGAGTTAACCACTTCACTTACAAATAGCTAGAGCAAAAACACTGTAAATCTGGATATTCAAACTTACATATCAACCATTCATAAAACAATGGTCGATCTCGTTGCAATGCTTACGGCAGAAAATACATGGTTGTAGTCACACTATCTAAAGAAAAATCGTTAATATACAGCTAAAGTCTATAAGCATTTTAATATCCACAAATGCACATGTTGCCAATATTATTGTCCTTTTGTCCTTTTGGGTGTGATGGTGGTGGTGAGGGGAATGGGGGAGGGGGGGTGGCTATGCTATTGAAAAACCTCAATGTGACACCAAGTAATGAGTTACCAAGCATACAGGTCTCAAAAAAGTAAGGTAATGAATAAAGGGTCAGATGAATAAAAGGCTATGTTACATCAGCATAAAATGTCATAGGGACTTCCAAAGTGGTATTAATATTACCACGCAGCTAGTTATACAAACTCATTTTCTAGAGGATGCAATGTAGTTACCCTCCTGAGCTACATCATAGTTCAGTTTCATAAAGCAAAGAAATCCCTAAGAAAATGTTTTGAAAGATGATTACCTAACACTAGATCACACTTGAAATCATGCACACAAAAGGCCATCACGAATAAGCCTATAACCTTAGTCATTTCACTCTGGTTATATGTTAAAGATATATTCTTACTGAGAAAAATCACAATTGAGACCACAATGCTTCATGGTTTTCTTTCATTGTTAGAACAAACTTTGAAAGATAGAGCAAGGAATACTCTTTTAGCAAAACAAGACACTCAGTTGATTCCCGTGTCCTATACTTCTCCATATCAACATGTTTTTTTACGGAAATCGTTGAAAGGGCAAATAACTTGGGACAACAGAGGCTTCAGAAAGTTTCCAAGAGAAAAGGGTAACATGTGTAAAATGAAATTATATGTTACCACAAGTTCAAAGTGGACACACTTCTACAAGACTCAGGACTTAAAGTGCCCTGATAACCTGATTATATGTCTCACAATCTAGTAAGAAATGTTATTAAAAATTCTTAAGAATATGTCCCTATCTAAGAAAGCTCCAGAGATACGGTAGTAACATTGACTGTCCCTTCAGCAACCTAATCTGAAAAAATAGCATGCCGTACTATACAAAATGGATAAATCATAAACTTTGTTAGTTTTGACAAAATTAAGTGTGTATTAGGAACATGTCATTTGTTTGTATGTATCTTGTGCTTTTCTGTTTTAGGAAGAAAAGAACCAGCAAAATGACAAAAGAAAGTTCTAAGATGCTTTAATTGATAACAATAGAGTAGTCCTGTGTTTGGCAGCACTCTATAACATAAATCCACCATCCTTCACATCCCGCACATTAAAAAAACTCCAAAAATAAGATGATCCATGTGTAATGGCGATGTCAAGTATCAATCAAAGCTCCTTATGTCACCAATGATTGGTTATTTCACATTCAGAAAACCACAAGCAATGATGCACCAAAGAATAAATTTATAACTATTTTTCAAACACGAATTTTATAATCCTCATAACACTACCACTGCTTTGCTTCACAAGTTAATCATAAATTACCATCTCACCTAATCACTTACTCCCTTTGTTCCTATTTAGCTGATGTAGTTGTCAAAATTACACATATGAAAGAGATGAATAAATGCTTTGACTTTAACAATAAAATGACTAAAATATCTTTGGATATAATTAACGCGATGTTCTTTTCAATCTCTCACCAGTAATAAATACGGGTAAAGTGGGAAAAACACAATAAATGTTGTTATAGAAATGAAACTACATCAGACAAAAAGAAACGAATTTGTTTGACAACTACATCAGTTAATAAGGAACGGAACAAAGGGAGTAATAGGTTAAAAGAAGTGTAATCTAATCTATATATGTATACATATAAACTCGCCCTCACGTGTTGACTTGGAGTAGAGTGAAATTACAGTAGCAGCAATAGTGGTACTAATTTTAAGTAAATGGGACGGGATTGAGTTTCGATCCCGAGATAAACAACTATCTCACCCAAAAGCTTAAGATATTAAGAAGTGTAGTTTATGCATATACATGTTCTAACTATTAGTAAATACTCGATTAAGTAATAAAACCAAATCTTCACTTGTTACCATTTCAACCAAGAGATATAATTTATACATGCATGCATTCTAACAATCTAAATAGATACAAGCCCACTTGCATAAGAATAGAGTTCTCAAACTAAATCAAATATTTAAAAGTATCAACAGTTGAAATAATCAGAAATATCCACACCTTTCTACACGTCGGTGATCCAGGTCCAAATCAATCTTCCGCCAATCCAACCCCTTCTCCTCAAGTAAAACCTCTCTTGGCTTAGCCTCACCAAAAGGATTCACTTTTGGTTTTGGCTTCGGTAAGCCTTCACCAGTACCCTGCAATGCCTGCCCTTCTGAGATATTTGAATGCGAGCTACCAGGCCTACTCGATTGGGAACTAGTTGGCCTACTCACAACCTTCTTTGCATCAATGTCCAAATCCAGCTTCTTCCAATCTAACCCCTTTTCAGCAAGAACTTCCTCACGCGGCCTAGCCGCACCAAAGGGGTTAGGCTTATTAACCTTTACCACCCCTCCACCATCCTCGCCCTTGGAAATGTCTAGAGACAATGTCTGTCGTTCTGGATTCGCATCACGAGTCCATCTGTCTGATTCAGGCCTAGATTCCCTCAATCCGGATCCAAAAGCATAATTTCTTGTAGCAGGTGGTGGTATCGGTTTCTTAGTGGAGCCCCAGTCTCCTACCTCATCAGCCCTAGAAGGTCCTCCACTACCACCACCCAAAGAAGCATATCTGCTAGGTCGAGGACCAAGACCACCACCCCCAGGTCCTCCGGAACTGAATGAAGGTGGTAAGGGTTTCTTCATTGTCGACCAATTGTCGACTTCATCAGCTCTAGAAGTTTGATCAAAATCAGGGCGTGGTCCCCTGCTCTGCCGAGTCTCGTCTTCAATTCCTCCATAACTTTTTCTAGCGCCTCCCCAATTTTCTTCGCTGCCATCACGGATCCGACCTGGTGGAGGCCCTGAAGGCCGACTCCCGTAATTAGAAAACCCACCACCAATTCTGCTTCCGTACGGCATTTCATCACCAGGGCCACGCTCCCTAGGACCCGTAGGAAGACGGATCATTTCCTCAGGCGTTAACCCAACAGCAAAGTTTCTTTGCAACTCCTGCAAGCTCATCTTCGTCTTCTTCTTAGACTGCTTAACCGTCCCAATTGCATCTTTCAAATCCGGAAATCCCGGCATCTGCTTCGCCGGATTGGAAGCTGCCTGAGCGGCAGCTTGAGCGGCTTGCTCACGCTCTTCTTCCTCGGCACGCTCAGCTTCTGCAGCCCAGGCGCCAGCGCCCATGTTTCCCCATGGTGACTTAGACATTTCGTCCAACACAACAAGATCTAAATTTTTTTTTTCCCAAAATCTTTCCTATTTAGTGTCCCTAAAATTCAGACTGATTAGAAATGAGGTTTTTGGGCTAATATGTTTAGGGATTCTTTCCGATAAGGTAGCCGGAGCTCCGACAACATCAAAACTCGGACAACGTGGGGCTACGCCGTTTATTTCTTATATATATAATCTCGTATAACATTTTATTTATTTAAATTATAATCTACATTATATTTCTAGTATTTTTTTCACATATTATAACAACATTATTGTTCTTAATGTGAAAACTGTCACTATTACGGATGTTCGTTTGTACAAGAAACGTTACTGTTCCCGACAGGGACGACCGGACGAGTCTACCTTGTAAGGAGAGGGGTCACGTGACTCCAGTGATATTCGACTTTAAAAGTAAACAGTGTGGTTTTAGACTCTAGCAACCTTATTGAAATAAAATTCTGAATAAAAAAAATGTAGTTTTAGGCTTCGGTTATCCCAATGATCGAATTGCTGGATCCGTCCCTACGCCTGGCGTTTTCACCATTGTTCTCGTTCTGTAAAAAAAACATCATGGTTTTAGAAATGCTACATACTACTTTACTATTTATTTTCCGAGCATGTATGAATGTTTATGTTACGCTTCTGTTTATACCACCATTATTCTATGTACGAGGCTTCGTATCTCGAAATGTATTTATATTTTGAAACATGACCGAACGCTCGCAACTACTGGTATGTGTTCGGATATTCGGTTTGAAACATTGCTAATTTGAATATTTAAAATATAATGCAATATAATCTCGGAAAATTTTGATGTATAGACTCTCTACTGGAACGGACTGTCGAACGAGTGTCACGTGTAGAAGATGACAAAACTGTTTTGCTTGTTTATATACGTGACAATCATCTAACGATCCGTTTTAAAAATGAGTCTCTACAGCCTACGGCAGAATCATCATTTAATCTCTACCATATATAATTCAAATAGAGAATTTATGAGAAATTCTTAGGTGAGAGATTTCCTACGGTGAAGGCACTCTAGATTTGCGCGCGTGTGTACGATTACGCGCGCGTACACGTGCGCAAATCTAACGTTTCACCGTAGGGAAATGCTTCACCCAGAATTTATGACATGGGAGAAAAGGTTTGATGCAGCATTGCATATGGAAAGGACAAAGGAGAACCCAAGTGGGATTGTGGGAGTAGAAAATTATCTTTGGCCTTTTGCAAGATGCTTTTGTCACTTTGTAGGGGTATGTGGAAATATCTCTGTTGTCGGCGGGACGAGATATATATAACGTGGAAACTCTTTATTTAATTTTATAATAAAAAAGTAAGCTCCGACCAAAAAGGTATTCATTGTCAAATCTTTAGGGCCTGTTTGGATTGAAAGAAAAGGGAGGAGAAGAAAAGAAAGGGCTTGGGCTGATTTTATTTGGGGTGTTTGGTATGTTAACAGGAGAAAAAAGAAAGGAAAGGCGAAAGAGGGAGACCAAAGGAAATGATCTAATAGAAATTAGACTGTCTACTTTCCGTCCATTTTCAGCAAGATTTGGAAGGAAATGATTTTTTTTTTATAAATATTTTATATAATTACTTCTTCAAAAAAAATATTTTATATAATTACTTAAATAACCTTAAAATTAATACTAATATCTCACTAACATAATGTCTAAAATTGGAAAATCAGTTATAATCTTGTGATTTCCTTTCTTTTCCATTGACATTCCAAACACACTTTTAGACCTTCATTCCTTTCCGTCTAGTTCCATCCAAACACTCAAAATAAACTTCACAATCTCTCCTTCTCATCTCCTTTCTTTTCCATCACTATCTTTCCTTTTCCTTTCTATTTATTTCCTTCAATCCAAACGGGCCTTTAGAGTTTTGTGAAAGATTTTAAATCGATGATATGTCTTAGTGGTCTAGTTTCAACGGTTGATAATGTTCAATTTGCAAAGGTTGTTGTGACTAGAGAATGCAAACACGGAGGAGAGAGGGTTGAGAAAGAAAAATTAGGTGGTCTTTATTCACACTACTACTGATCTACTTGTTATCCACGACCTACCGGTGCACCATATCGACTTCATGAACTGTCAAACCAAAATCGACATTGAGAAGGTCGAATGTTGTATACACATTCAACTTTTATAAGGTCGATTCTAATATAGTACACATGTAGTTTATTACACCTGTAAAATTATTGTGATGCAAATAAAGCCCATAAAAATTAATCAATTTGAGTCCATGTTTCAATGTTTGAATTTTATTTTTTTCCAATCCTACACTTTTTGACATTATTATGATATTGTTTAGCCACATTGAAGTATTATTATCAACTCCTTTTTAGAGTTCTAATTATTAATAGAATGTTGGTCTTCCACCCAAAGGAACCCATACTACCTTGCTCTAAATAATAGATTAGACACAACACATTCGGCTTCTAGATAGTTGAATATAAGCTCAACATTATACTTTGGAGATATCGAATGCCTATTTTTTAACCTCTGTAAGATGAAATTTTGCCCGAAGTCTGATGCTACCAGGGTAGATTACTGTGGTGCAAAAGAAAAAAAAACGTTCTTTCCCTTTGCGTTGCAATCAAAACAAGTATAACCTCTGATCAATATATTACAATCGACATACAATGATGTTGGTGGTGTGACGTGTCCAGTGACTTTACTCCATACGAAATAAATTAATTTTAGAATGACATCGAACATATCACAACACCGACCTCACTAGAGATAGCGGTATTCTTGTACATAGAGAAAGGCAGGATAAATGAAGTTATGTTTGAATAGTAAGGACCACAAATCCGTGTGTTTTTAACGTATGTTTTGAATTTAAAAAAATAAAAGTATACATGTATCTCTGCTGATTTTGAAACGTATCGGTGCTCCGAATTCACTGTAGAGGATCCGGATTTAATGTTGAACATTGATAAAAAGTAAGCCATGGTTTTACATAACCATGGTTTTCTGGAATAATATATTGGGAAAATACCTCTGAAATTGCTCTGGTTCTTCACCTTCTTTAATTATCTGCAAAATTAAATCATAATTTCAAGCAATTATTTAACTGCTGAAACTGAATATTAACTCTCTATCTATCTATCTGTCTGTCTATCTCTCTATAATAGTATTATATGATAAAAGAGCAATTTTTATTATTAAAAAGGATAGAAAATGAGTACCTTAACTAAAGTGGTTGAAGGCAAACCATTTTGAGCAATGAAACTGTCCCCAATTCTCTGCAAAAACTCAATTTCATCACCATTTTTTGTGCTTCCATTATCATTATCATGTCCATGTCCATGTCCATGTCCTACCCACGCATATACAACATTGTCTGAGTTTTCATCATGTACAAACGCGACGTAAACCGACCTCGAATCAAGGTTCCCAGTAGAAGCCATTTCAACTTTTTCCATAGATGGCCATTGATAAAGAACAAAGCTTTCTGCAACATCTTTCATTGTTACATCTTCCGAATCACCACCACGAAGAGAATTAGACCATGAGGATCTGAACATTTTGATTTGAGACGACGCGTCTTGTATCGAAGGTAATATCATTCTAGGTGGAGGACTTCTAATCCATCTTCTTTCAGCTAAGGATGAAGAAGATCTTTCTTTACATGTAAAGCAGTAAGCGTTTTTTCTCGTGAAATCAACGTCCCTTAACGACGTTTCATTACATAATAAGCATGAATTTTCCTCTTTACTCAATCCTGAAGAAGAAGGTGAAGGGTGTACAGAGAGATATGGATTGTCTGACCAGTTAGAAGATGATGGTGAGAACGTAAACGAACTCGAGTAATCTGAAGTTGAAGGTGAAAGTGAAGGACTAAAAGAAGGGCTTGGAGACAATGAAGGATTAGTTATTACAGGAGACGATTGCTCGTTTTCTTCGATTATATCGTTCATCCAAGTTTGTGTTTGTCTACTCGGTTTATAAGAACGAATCGAAGAAGAAAACGGAGGGCTTGAAGGTAACATGACAGTGACAGACTCATCAAACTCATCAATACAGCTTGGTTTAGACGATGTAATTAAGTGTTTAATCATTCCGTTAGTAAACTTTCGTCTCAATCTGATCCATCCGTTTTCACGAGCAGGAAGACGTGTCTCGGATCTAGTACCTGGTACAGGAAAAGGAGGCACAACACCACCTTCAATAGCTTTGTGAAACAGTTCATAGTCTAGATCGTATTCACTAACCGTTCTTTCTCCAACTAGCGAATAAACCGAATCATCGTTGCATTTTTCCGTTAGAACGTTCCAGAATTCTTGCGGTTCATCGCCTTCTTGCATTACAGAAACCGGACCTTGTGCTCGTTCGTATTGGACAACCTGAAAAGCAGCTGTCCTAGCTGTATTTGACATAACAGAGATACAATGTTTTCCAATCCAAATATATATAGCTTTAGGCACATGAACAATGAATGCACCACGAGAATCGAGGCCTTTAATACTCGGTTCGTTTAACATTTTCGGGACCAAATGAAGCGGATCATACGATGAATGAGGCGCGATTCTATACATTCTTAACACTGAACTCGGGCTAGCTGGCTGCGCGAGCACTCGTTTCTGGCATTGTACAAGTTGGCAAGCAAATCCCATATTCGGATTTGTAACGCCTCGTGCAGCTTTAACAAGCTGGAATGAATCTTCAAAGCTTTGCTTTTCTTTCCACATAAGATATGCAATCACTAAAGATGTAGACCGAGAAACTCCTTGACAACAATGAACGAATACACGTCCTCCTTGCTTTCGAATATCTTCAAAATAGTCAAAAACATCGTAAAGAATACTCGTTATATCCTCAGACGGGCTATCGTGTAGCCACAACGTCTTGTAGACTAAATCGCCCTTGAAATACTCAGGACAAAGAAAACCAACACAGTTCAACACATGAGTTATACCATTATCACGGAGGACATCTCGATTCTTTGCAACAGCATCACTTCCTAAAAATATGTAATCTACAATCTTGGAACATTCTTTGTTAAAGAAAGCCAACTTATCTTTCTTGAACTCGAATTCCATTGGGATTTTCTCGGAACTTGAACGTTCACGAGGGGTGATCGATCCGCGTATTAGGCCAGGACTAGGGGGAGTATTATTATCCCATATGCCAAGATCATCTGAACCAGGTTTAGGCCACTCATCAATGTTTGGCCTAGTAATTGCTAACGGCTGAAGAGGCGGTAAACAAGCTCGGGCTTTGCTATTCCATTGTGGCCTAGAACTCGAGACATTCGGTACACGATCAGTCCAAGAAATAGACCTCGAATACTTTTTTCTATTACCAAGTGATGACAAATCATTGCCCTCTTCATTTAACATTTCACAATCACAAACTACACACGTAGAAACGAGAGCAAATCGTCTCCTGTGAAGAAGATCGGACTGTACACTAGCCTTGTAAAGAAAATCGAACCATATGTTCGTTTTTAAGCTCAAAACAACACCATTCACAGCAGGAGTAATCACAATTCACAGCAGCTCCTCACAGAGGAAAACAATCAAACACTTGAGGTGAGCAGAGGACCCTGGTTCCAGTTCCTACAGAGATTTTTAACATGAACATAAAAAAAAAATTGAAAGAAAACAGAAAATTCTAAAGAGCCCATATGAGGAAACAATTAAAGAATGCAGAAAAATTAAATATTTTTGCTAAATTCAAGTAATAGTAGCACCCTTTTGAAGAAACTTCAAGGAAAGGCAGGCCGGCAGATGAAATTTAAAATATGTATAATTAACTACCATTCAAAGTTTCCACCTTTTACTAAACTATTATCTTTCATAACATGTCAACAAAAGACAACAAATAATAAGTTGAACTCAAAATATGACCAAGTCGTTGAGTAGAAAATTGATTCAATTAATTAATATCTGCACAATAGAAATCCTGAAAATTCAATTCAAAGAACCAAAAGCTATTAATTATTATTACAAAATATACCAGCATTCATAATCAAGACTTACTGGGCTGGTACATGATTTGCAGCAGAAAACTGACTATCTGAAGGGCCCAGATGAGAAAAAATACTGTAACATGAATAATAATTGGATTATGAAGATGAAGAAGACATATAGCGTAAGAAAGCAAGCATTATTTTGGGGGGTTCAGATGGAAACACGGTAATTAATTAGGAGGATTATGAACGCGGTTTAGAAGGAGGAGAAGTCCCATGCAAGGCAACAAAAAGTTGAAAAGGAAAGGGTTAGCAGCTTCTTGACTGAAAACAGAATCAGTCAAAAATGACATTGTTGTATTCAGATTCAGACTTGTTTTACAGTTTATTTTTCAATTTAAATGGAGATATTGTAATATCACGGTTTTTAAAAAAAGATAGACGTGTTTTTTTTCGAAAAATATAATATTATGATTTACGGATATAAGTATTTTATGTGTATATATATATTTTGGATATATATATATATATATTGGGAAAAATCTGATTATTTAATAATAAAGGTAATTAAGAAAAATAAGAGATTAAAGCTTGCTTGCATTCTATAAACGGTAGCTATTGAGATTTTATCTATTTAAAGAAAATAGATCCCATTAGAAAAAACCACGGCCTTGGCATGAATAATGCTTCCTATATCGACTGGAAGACCGTCTAAGATAGCGAAGAAGCCTCCTCAAAGGTAAAGGTCGAAAGGTGACGAGAAGGGCAGGCGTTTGACTCGAAAGTGCGGCCCAAATTTCACGTATGAACTACCCTTAACCCATACAAATAGCATTTCTTTCTAAAGTGCTTAGAGGCAATTCCCAAACAGTGTTAAACTCGACCAAAAAGAAATCAGAACTTTCTAACGTGAAAGAGAGAACGGCGTGTGAGAGGCAATTTAGGGCTTTTCTATCATTTTCTAAGTCGAATCTCAACCGTTTTTAGATTCGAGTGAAACGTTGGAATCGTCGTGAAAGGAGCGTTGTTTCAACACACGAAAGTTTGAGCTTTTCTCAAGGTTTTCTGTGAGATGAAGTATCGTTTGCTGCAGTTTTTCTAAGTTTTGGATTTGGATTAACTTGCAAGAAGGAAGAGGTTTTCCTACAAATTAATTATGGTTTAAAAATGTTAGATCGTGTTTTTATTCGTTTTATAAGAGGGTTTTCAAATTTGATAGTTTTATTTTATGATGTTATGGTGAAGTAAAAGGTGTTCAACCGTATTTAATCGCGCTATTGTTGATGTTCTCTTTTTATATAATTGTTGTTGCTATGTTTGCCGAGAGGAAAAGGGGCATAGTGTAGTCCACTTGTTGTGTTGCCGAAGGGAGAAAGAAATTTATAATAAGGAATAAAGGAAGGGAACAAGTAGTCTTTCAATTACAAGCTGGGTCTGAATAATTAATAAAAGAAATAAATTTGCAGCAGACGAAAATAAAAGAGTAGCCGTAGAGAAAAAAAAAAAAAAGAAACAGGTTCCTCTCCGTATGATTAATGTATAATAGCTTTTCGAATGAAAAAAGGTGTCTAATAAATATGTATAATTGTGTAGCTGCTAGTTCGAAATTTTTGAAAAGGAGAAAAAGAACAGGGTAATAAAAAAAAGGGGAAAGTAGCAGCATAAGAAAAAGATGGTTTAATATAAATATATAATGTATAGTTATTTGGTATTATTGTGTTGTATTATTTTTCTTTCTCGAAAAATATGAATATACGATTTAGTAGACAGTGAATTTTATAGCTAATGTTATTGTGATATTTACCTTGAATTGTAGTATTGTTAATGAGTTTAAATAAGATTAAATGAAAACGAACAAGCCTCGATTGAGCTTCCGATTCGTTTAGTTTCGGCACCGGATGTACTCTTAAAGGGAGTTGAAGTTCGGATCCTTCGGAAGGGCATGAAGGGGCTTGTGCTTTGATGAACTAGAGTTCATCAATGTATGTGTAATTGCTAGGCCTTGTCCGTGTCTAGTGGTCTAAGAGAGAGAGAAGTAGGGGTGATTGGCGCTTACTTGAAACACTTAGGTGGCTAGTTGATAACCATTAATAATTACATACTTGCATAGTAATGAGATTAAACATCAATCCATTCTTGGTAAGGCACAAGTCTATATCGCGATGTGTGTGCGTTCTGAAAGTGAATAACTATGTAAGTCTTTGGACCCTACGTACGGAGGAACACCACCCCGTAAGTCCGAGACCCTACGTATAGAGGGACTTCACCGAACGTGTACGCTATCGGAGTATACCAAACTAGACTTCCGTGGTTATTGGTGTGATCCACCAATATGTTGCACCCAGTTACTTCGTGGTGAGTAGCACCATACGTAGTGCCCTTGAGTGCTGATGTAACACAGATAAGCTAAGCTAGAAAGGTATAGTCATGACGTGTCGATGGGCATGGAATGAACCTCAGATTGACTCGTTCTCATAAAGATAATTATTATAATAAAACTTGTTAAAGAGCCTTAGTTAATTTGTAGCTTCTACCTTTTGCTATGTATATTGTACTTACCTCAAATGCATGTTTATTTATGTGTTTGGGGGAGAGAAGACGAACAGGTAAATCCGGAGTTCGAGGCAGACTTTGATAATGACGTTTGAAGACGCCGGAGTTGAGACATTTATCTATTCTGTTTTTCTTTTATATACATTAGACACGTTGTTCTTTGGGAAACGTTGTATTTTCTTTTAGTATTCTTTTGAAGGTTTCGTACGTTTTAGTTTTCGTTTGGCTTTCCAATGTAATAAATGTTACATTTCTATCTTTAGTATGTTGAGTTCTTTTCATATTAGCATTTATGGTGTTTGTCGAGTCTTTTTAGCTTCCGTTTTGCTAAATTCGATACGACGTAGTAGAAACTTACGTGTAATATTAGATTTATTTAATATTATACGTACCGAGCGTTTCGTTTCCGGATAAGAACTCGGTATCCTGGAACGGACGTTACATATATTATATAGAAAAAAGAAGAAAAATGAAAATAAAAAGAGAGAGAGAGAGACTAATGAGCACAAGTGTATTTAGAAAATAATAAATGCAAAAACTCCCTCCAATTATTTACTTCATACTACCTTCGTCTCATAAAAAATATCCATATTTTACTATTCATGTAGATTACGAAATTCAATTAATGTGTTGTATTTTAATAGTAATAGACATATATATACCCCTATTTTATAATTAATGTTTGTTTTGGAATATGAAATAAACATACAACAATAAATGTTGGCCAAGGTATGTTTGGAAAAATAACATTAAATGATGTATTGGTTTTCTAAATGAACATTTTTATGAACAATTTTTTTTTCCAAATCTGAATACTTTTTATGAGACGGAGGTACTAATTCATACTAACCGTGTTTCAAAAGAGAATTTTTTTGGAAAACGTTTCAAAAGAGAATTATATGAAGAAAATTGATGGTTGTCGTAAATTTTGAATGAAAATATTTTAAAACACTATTTGACAATCATTAATATAATAATTAAATAGTAAAAAATGTCTGGCAAACTGCACGTAATGCTTTACCTACTATGGATATTCTCCGGGCCGGCCTTGTAATTTTTTGGGCCTAAGGCCAATTCGTCGAATTAAATCTTTTAGTTCGAAATTTCATACTTATCGATTCGAATTACGCCACATAATTTTTTTTGGGCCTTTATCGGTTCGAGTAAATTTTTTTTGGGCCTTTATCAATTCAAATAAAAAAAAACACATTATATTATGTTGGATCAGATCGAATATACAAAAAATTTCTTTTTGGACCTCCGGACACCGTTGGGCCTAAGACCACCGTCTCATTGGCCTTAGTGTTGGGCCGGCCCTGGATATTCTGTGTAGAAGACATGTCTCACCATCAGTCGTGTGCAAAATCTGCAACAGGGAAGTTGAGACAACTCCCCATTCTTTGAGAGATTGTCGCACCGCCAATGTGCTTTGGAGAAATGTTGTGCCTAGACATCGTTCGAGAGACTTCTTCTCTCATGTCGATGTCAAGGAATGGATCCGTAGTAATATTTCGAGGTCATTTCAAAGACAAGAAGTGGCCTTATCGCTTCAGGGAGATGGTTTATGGAATTTGGTATTAGAGGAATCAACTTCACAATGGAATGGAAGAAAGTGTCCCCTCAATCAATGTGATTCTAGCTAATGTGGAAAATAAAGTTAAGAACATCAGGATTGCGTGGATGTTAGATTAGCTGCTTTTGTTTTGGTTGATCTCTATGATTTGTACCTTTTGGATTTTTTCACTATGATTAAATAAAAGGATCGTTTTTCCAAAAGAAAAAAAATAGTAAAAAATGTAATTGAAATGATAATAAATCAAATATGGTATTTTAAATATACTTATATTAAGCAAAAACACCAGCACTCGTCCACCTCACCATAATTCACTATCGTACACACCACCTTCACCCTATACCCACTTATCGCCTGCCCTATACCCACCACCATCCACCCCACAACCACATTTGCTTACCACCCACCTTACCAGCACCATTTACCACCAATGACATGATCACCAAAACTTGTTATATCCTCGGGTCAAAACCCTCTTACTCACCACCCCTGCCACCATCCTCTGCCACAACCCATTCCATCACCATCCACTCCGCTGCCACCACCCACCCCATCATCACGCACTACCGCGCACCACACCACCTTCACCACCACCTACCGCCCACATGGCACACCCATACTCATGGCCGTCCATGCCACATGCAATTTAGACCTGGGCCCTTAAGTTCTTATGAGCCCTCTTGCTCCCATCATCTCACACTTACACCTAGGGCCAGCGCCCACAGTCAACCTAGGCAGGCGTTAGGCCTCATGTTCCTATTAGCGCCCGTCGCCCTCACATCATGGCACACCCACACCCAGAGCCAGCCCTGCCCATAGGCAACGTGGGCCTAGGCCTTGGGCCTCATGTTCCTATAATCCCCCCTCCCCCCCTCCCCCCACCGAGGCACAGACGCATCCAGGGCCAACCCTGTCCATAGGCAACCTAGGTCTGGGCCCACCATGTTCCATTGATGCCTCCTTCACCCTCTAGTCTAGGGTTTTGTAAGAAAAAAACTATCACTGGCCGGCTAAAGCTTTAAACATCATGGCGTGCTTTTGTCGTTTATATTCAGACGTCTATTGCATTTTAATTCAATAACTACTTAGATTCGTCCTCCTCATTTGACTTAAAACGATTAAATCAAATTATCAACCAAAGTATACCTCGACTTTATCTCTTAACATCACTTCTTCTAATCTTTCGACGTGGGGTATTATATATACCAAATACATAACATTGTTATAGGTTCCAATTAAATACTTCCAAAACCCAAACCTTGGTGAAAGAAACCAAAGCCACAAACAAAGCAATCTTTGAAGTCAACTTAAAATCTCAAACTAATTTATTTTGACTAAAATAAAGTATCAAAATTGTACGTAGCTTTACTAGTTGATTATAATACTAGAGCTAATCATTTGACCCGTTATTTTATTCGGACCCGGGTCCCTTTTATTTTTATCCATTGAATGAATCATTGTAATAAAAACATACGACTAGTCTCAATTATTCTTTTCAATAATTGAGATTCCACATCCATCATAATATAAAAATGAAGTGTGTGTATATATATATAATTTGATACGTTATTAAATATGCATTTTGTCCTGATTATATTATTAATAACATTAAAACATAATCTTGTATACATTTGTCTTGTTTATTTTAGTGTTATAAAATAAATTTATGCGCGTTCTTGACGGCAAAAGCAACCTACATGGAATTTGTTTGACCCAAATAAAATATATTATTAACACATTTAGCGTAATTTTCTTTTTTCTTCGTAAAGTTTCAATATTCGGGACCAAATGGCAGGACAAAATTTAAAGTTCAATACGGGTGATGATGGACTGTCTAACTTTTATATAGCAATAGAATTTGAACTTAAAAAATAAACGAAAATTTATAAAATATGACCCGTTTTGATAATAGTGACATTATATACTCTTATATGATTTTTCATCATTTTCGTATCGACACTATGTAGAAATGGCCCATGGGCGACTAAATTGTTTTACACAAGGAACAAAAGTGGAAAGATCGCTAAAAAAGAGAATCTAACCCCAAAGGCAACCCAGAGAAGATAAATCGTATGCTGGATGCAAGCCAATGCAACTTAGGGAAGATAATTCATCTTTAGGATTCGTATGACGTTGGATGCAAGCCAAGGCATCGAATGTAGTGTCAAAATAGAGCATCACAATACATTCACTTATAGATATGAGTGTTTGTCGTAACAATAAAAAATAGATGCTAGTTTTGAGAAAATAAAAAAACATGGACGACTAAAAGAGTAATCATCCCTTACGTGTATTTCGCTCGTTCTATAGTTTTATCCGAATGTAGTGTCTATTCAAAGCATCACAATAAATTCACTTATAGGTAAGGGTGTCTATCGTAAAAATGAAATATAAACACTAGTTTTAAGTAAATAAAGAAACATGTGTAATTATCCCTTCGCGTATATTTTGCTGGCTTTCATAGTTTTATCAAATAATAGTGATATTATTTTGTACTTCTTTAAAAAAAAATTGTAGTCTCAACTGTATTAAAGTATGAAATCCAACACAATAATATTGCAACAATTCAAACCATACATGTAGGACCTAAAAACCAAGGGTGAAACTGTAATTATGTAAGTAGGCACTTCAATATACAAACAACATTTACACTAAAACTCAGGAATCAACCCCTATTCAAATTTGTAGGGGTACTTTAGTTATCACAGTTACATCACAACATGATGCATATTACAAGGCAAAAGAAGAAGCCCTAGGCTATTACGTGAAACCGTAGGATCTATCACAGTTTTCGACGGTCAGGATCGTCTGTATTGGTTACCTGTGAAGAAAGGATGATATACAACTTCATGAGCAGTCAATCTTTCAGAAGGGTCTTACCTAAGGAGCCCTTGTACTAGGTCTATTAGATCCCCTGCTGAATGATCTACATGTTGCATCACCAGATTCTGAAAAAATCGATGGCCAAGAAGATACCGTTATTACTTGATGTAGAAACCGTAAAACAATTGCAAATATGTAAAATAAAGATCTAAATCATTCAGATCCACTAAATATCATCTATATCAAATTATATGCTATAGAGATTCTGATGTATTTCACATCGATTAAAGATTTTGTAAAATAAGGATAAATGATACTTTTGACACTTTCGGTCCCTTTTTGTTTCACGTTATTTACACTTCTATTCCAATGTTTCATGTTTACACTTTTACATATCATCTATGCGTTTTTTGTATACATTTTCAGTCCTAAGTGTCATGTGTCCGAAATCTAGCATTGTATGTATGTACAAACAAACTTCATCCAATAAAAACTTGACATGTGTCAATATAGGGACTGAAAAGGCAAAAATCGTGTTCGGATAAACCATATGGGGTAGAAACGCAAAAATCGTGAAACAAAATGGATCAAAAGTATACTTATCCCATTGGTAAAATAGAGACTTTGTCAAATAGAGAAAAGTGGTATTCGAGCCTGTAAAATAGAGATTATGGTAAAATGATCTGATGCAAGTGCTTTTATTCAGACATAACCATACAACATAGTATGGAAAAAGGTAGATTGTTGGGTAGAGATAGTCTATTGCACCGAACAAGATGAATGTTATGTATACAAAAAGGCAAAGAGCACAACATTAATCTATCAACCTGAAGACGTGGCAGCTTCATGACAGCTTTAATGCTTTCCCTCGAGGTTGCGCCTTCAGGCCAATCTTGTCTACCCCTTTTCACATATGTGGAAACACAACACTATGTTTCAATGATTCAACACAGACAATGACACACATTGTATTATAGAAAACTGTGTTCTTAAGCTTCTCACTTGGTTTATACAATTACAATCACAAACACCACCTATATATAAGGTACACTACTCACATATGAACACATGTGAATTAAATTGTCAATAACATGCTTGGAAAGTCTTTGGACGGTGGACGGTGGACGGTGCAGCCTTTGATACATAAAGCTACACATATAGAGATTTTGTTCACATCTTTGCATTGCCTCCCTTGAACCAAAATTGATATGAATCCAGAACGAAGATTTGCCTAGGACCTTCTAAAGGAATCAATAGAGAGCTCGAAACAACGATCTTAGATAATCCAATCTAATAACGTTGGCAAGAACACCAAAACGCTTGCTCAAGGCACTGATAAGTTCTCTAAGGGGTGGAACTCTACAACGAAGAGAACCTCACTCGCAAGTGAGAACAAGTCAGAAGACTCAATAAAATTTTCAATCAAAATTCAACTATTTGTAAATGAACCACCTAGGTGCCTTATATACGCTACAGACTCCAAGACCAAATGCTAATTTAGCAATGTGGGACAAAATAACAATAAATAAAAATAATAACAAAAATAAAAGACAATCTAACCAATGTGGGATAACAAAGACTATCTAACCAATAACATAAATAATTTCTCCTCTTTTGCATTCCCATGTATTTCTGTTCACTACAAGAAAATCGGGATTTAATGACGGGAATTCCCGTCATTATATGTCATTTTCTGGTCATTAAAAACTTTTAATGGCGGGAAATCCCCCTCATGCCCCCCTCATAGTTGCCCTTCTAGTTAAAACATTCAATGACGAGAACCCGCCTCATCATTAAAAATATCAAGGATTTAATGACGAGATTATACTCTCATTATAAATGTTTCTAGTGATGAGTAATCTCCTCATTATTATACTATTTGCCTCTCATTAGAACTAAAATTGAACATTAGTTTCTACCCGTTAATGACGACTATTCCCGTTATTATAAGGTCAATTACCCGTCACTAAAACACAATTTAATGACCAAAAAAATTCATCGTTATAAGGTCATTAACCCCTCATTAATGCACGAACTAATGACGACAAGTTTTCTTATTGTGGGGTCATTTGCCCTCATTAAATCACGAATTTAGGACCAAAAAGCCCCTCATTATAAGGTTATTAGCCCCACACTGAATCATGCTCATTGTAAATAACCTGCCCTCATAAAAACAAATGATCAATATAAAAACTCATATTGACTAGTAGGCAATGATCGGTTTACAAGCATGATGCATATACAACTCTAAAGTATTTAAGGACACTTACAAATAAAGAATCGAAATAGAAAACGGAAAACGCAAACGTGTGAAGGAATATTTCTTGGGTAAATTTCCTCGAGAATACTAATCTCCCTTTTGCTTTTTTGTTTTAACTTCTTCACTTTCTTCCCCAAAGAACCACTCTCCATGAACCGTCTATTAGATCGCAACCAGGGAAAACATGTTAAGATCAAGCGGGGGAATACAATAGAAAATGAACAATCAGCAAAAGAGCATTGCGTAAATAACAATTTTTTAATTTAATTTGGGGAATTCCATTTTTAGACTTAACAGAGAGGTTTTCCCGGGCATCTATAGATTCAAGCTTAAACCAGGGAAGGATTGAAGCTAAATCCTTACACGTACATACATTCGTGATGTTTCTAAAAAGGAAAAAGAGAAGCAACCGGAAAAAATAGTTACTTTTTTCTGACATTCTATGAAAATTTCTAACATGAAAAGTGGTGCAAGTATCAAAGGAAAAGTATAGAAGCAGATGATAAGTCATAAATATTATCACCCTTCTTACATGTACTAAAAGGAGCTGGAACTCGTGTTTGAAAAATAAAACAAAAATTAGAGTTCAAGCTAATCAAATAATATGCACAGCTTAGTAGATTCACAAGGCACTAAACTGAACAAGGTCTGACAAATTAAAGACAAGTAAACTGACTAGTCAAATTTTAAAGAAAATTCAGATTCAAACTTTAATTGACAACACATATAGTGTGATATGTCTAAAACATATCACTAATAGAGTTCAACTAAGTAAAATAATAGGACTCAACTAGTATCTAATTTTTCAGTTTGATTTATCAAGTCAAAACAGATATGTCAAGCATATTCATTCTAAGCTCATTGATACATCAAATAAGAAATAAGCAAATCGATTGTAAAAGAGATACCGACAAACTTACTCATACGTAAGATGAAACAAAGTAGTGTCACAACAAACATCCAATCTGATTCTGATTTCAAACAAGATGAAAATGGATATTTATACATCATGTAAGAAATAAGCAAATCAATGTGAATATTAGTAGAATCTTAATTAAATGAGGGGAATATTAGTAGGATCTTAATTAAATAATCATATCAATATTCAATGTGTCTTGATAGTAATTATGCTTCTTCCACTTATCCAACATCCCGGTTAAGCTCAAAATATAACTCAATATAAATAAGGTGAACAAGGATACAACAGATTCAACCTAGATCACAAGACTTAGCACACTAAGCTCAAAGATCATGTACAGAATAGGTTTAGCATACATTTATAAGATCTTAACACATCAAACACATTATATCTTAGAGCAGCATACCAAAACACAGAGCAACTAGCCAAGCATTTCACATTTCAAGCTTCAAAACAGATTGTAGATTATGTATCTAGCCAATTATACAATCATAGATCAAGATATGAACTTAAGTCTAACAGATAAATCCCATAGGTATAAACAAGTGGCCAAGGTAAGAATACAAAAATCTGCATGCTAGTCATAAACCACCAAAAAAATGAGTATAAACAGCCAATGAATACTTGACCTTAAGTAAAGATCATGTCGATTAGAAAAGAGTAAAGGTTGAGAATTATATATGCAGGAGCACAATTGTTCCATTTCACAACAGCCAGGAGGTTAAGCACATGAAATTATAGAAATATCTAAGTTAAACCATACACTCTATAATTTCTGTAACACACATATATCATGGTATAACAAACAGTCTCTAAAACTGATCACAAACCAGAAGCTGAGACTGAACCAAACATTTATGCATAGAAAAACTGAGCCAAAAAAAATTTGCAGGCAGGCTGGATAGGCTCAGGTTCAGCATCAAAACAGATTCAATCTAGGTTGGGTTATAGTGTGCAAGATAGGCATGTTCTAAGCTTAGAATCAACCAAAACCTGAGACAAGACATAATGAAGACTGATTACATTCAAGACAAGACCAAAACAGAGTCAAGACAAATTGCCAAACATTACTACAAAGAGACAAGATCAAAGCCGAGATTCGACAAAGACAAACATGACTTAGCAAAGGCGGCTTCACTTAACAAAGCAGAACAATGAAAAATATAGGACCTAACTGTTCAAGCACTGAGAAAGCAAACCTTAAGCAAATTACTCGAGATATCCAAATCGAAGGCCTGTAAGTTCCATCATCAAAGAACTGAAACAAATAAATCACAGATCAATAACTGTTTAAAACAAAATAATACGTACTAGGAACTTAAAGATAATGCAGTAAAAGGCACCACAATAACAAGTTTTATAACGATATTTAAAAGCTAAAATCACTCAATTCAAGAATGATTTTCATGACAAATCACAGAGAAATAGTGAAATGAATCAGTACGCACCATCACTCGTATTGGAGTTCTTTTACTCTCCTGCCGACAGAAATTCGGAAAAGAAAATATCATTTCAAAACGCAAATTATCAACCAATCCATCGGCCTCTAGCAAGTGAAGGCTACCGCGTTCAAGTGAGGGCTACAAATCGGTCATTAAAAGAGTTCAAGCCACCAATAACTCGTCAAACGAGTCGAACCACCAATCACTCGTCAAATATGTCCGAGCAATTGATCCGTTGAAGAGTCTTAACGTAAATCTTAGAGTGGATGTTATCGATAGTGATTCAAAATAGTAGACCACGTGCCTCTGAAATCTGAGCAAACATTGAGAAATTTAGGGTTGAAGTGCATGGAAGCAGAAATTACTTGGGAAGGAGGAGAGTCGCTAGTATGCATAATAAATTAGAGAAATAAATTGGGTTTTAACCTATATATTACTAAATGTAAGACAATGTTTAGTGTGTTAACAACCAAGAAAGAATCAAAGTAATTGTTAATGGAAGAATGATGTAATCGTCATATACTTGATAAAAAGAAAGGCAAACCGTAAAAGTTGGTGGGCGACCACGAAGTATCAAACACTAAATTACAGCTTTGTTTTCCTCTTTCTTGTCGCCCCATCCCCCGCTCCCTCACTTAGACTCCATATATTTACATGTCACATAAAACCAACAACAACTAAATTAAAATCCATTTTTAACTTCTTTAGTTTAACTATAAGGATAAGGAATGCATCATGATGAAGCAAACAGATGTAAGCACATAACAAGTCTAAACCCGACGCACATACCGATGCAATCAAAAAACATAGACTCTTACAATACAAATCATGTTCCAAGCATAACAGATTAAAGTAATGACCTGGAATGATACAAGACCAAATACACAGAGAATAGGACCAGGTGCCAACTAAAGAGTCAACTCAAAACAAAACAGATACTAAAATATCAATTAGCGGAAGACTTGAACAATTTGAACAGACCACAAAACAAATATTTTAATCGATTGTAAGAAGGAATCATTTAAACTTACCAAAGCATACAAAATAGATATGAATCAATCAAGACAAAACATATTAACCCTAGGTACTAACCGGATCCATTATTTTAACAAAATTAAACATGCTCATACTTGATTGCAATTATAACAATGTCCCAACAGACGGATTCTTGAACTCACCCCAATAAGCATGTCAAATTCATGAATTGGTGCATCCCCAAACAAATTTGTTGTTGTTTTTCTTTCTACTCATTGTGATTGAATCTTCCGGAAAAAAACTTCTTGTGTAGTTAATAAAAACCACGTTATAAATACAAAGAATTTTATTGATCAATCAATAACGAATTTAACTAAACATTGGGAACACTTCTTATACAATTCCCTGTTCCCAACCATCTAGAATCACTAGCGTAGTAAAAAGAGTAGGAACTACTGGCCATAAGAGGAATGAAAAAAAAGGCACAAGTAAAAAGGAAGGTGAAGCCTTGTTCAATCATAACATAATATCATTTTAACAAGTTATTGAGTCCCAACCTCTTACCTAACGTTGAAACAAAAATGACAACTAATTATACCATGTTAAAAATTAACTCTCACGGCATCGAATCCCACATTCTTCAAGATATAACATGTAGCCACAAAAACCTTAAAATGTAGACTATAAGAAAACATAAGAACACCGAGACATTCAAATCTCGCTTACACTCGTCAAACAAAGATAAGATCCCTTACTGCAACTTAAGAGTTGCACAGGTCTGAAAAGAGAACATTGCATAGCAAAACACCTGAAGGAAACTTTAAATAAATTACCACTGCTCTCGGACGATGAACTTGAACAAAAATATATGCAAAAAGAGATAGGGGTCAATTGGCCAACTGAAATAGGAGTAAGCTTGGTTGCTCCTTCATATATTAGTGCTCTGTAGTCTTCTTGTCCACGTGTCGTCATTGCTTCGTAGTATCGGTGGTACATCGATTTCCGTTATTATACATCATGGAGAAAGAAAAGAAAACCATAGAACCTTCAAATGATCTATAAATATGAGACCATAACTCGTAGAATTAAGGTTAACTATACATGACAAGCTCTTTGTCTATAGATATATTCTGATCTCTTCACTGCCTTTGGAAAAAGGCCTGAATACCATGAAAATTCATCATGGTTATAATAAATTGGAGTGAACTTACTAAACGGAAATGAAGTTAATGTGTTGTATGGAATGAAAATTAAAAAGAAGTAGGCACTCACTTGCTATCACACAACACAAGAGAACCACCATCAAAGTATATACCACAAACATCATCCTCTTTTTTCTTTCACATAACTTCGTAATACAACCCCCGCATCGTAAAAGACAGATTCAGCCCCACTACTAGAAAAGTAGAAAATTTTATAGTATTTTATCCTTAAAAACTTAACAATAATAATGTAGGTTTAGTGTGTAATATTTTACCCCAAACATAAGCCCAGGATGGTTGCTTACGTAGTAGACGTATTCAAGAAAAGTTATGTCTTCATATGTCTTTCCCAAACCTACTTTTAATAAAACAAAAAGCAAAGCAAAAATGAAACCACATGGAAAATGATAAACACAACAATTTATGCAATAAGCAGATGGAAATAAACACACCTCATGAATAATCTGGATTGTCCACCTTTGCTAGTCGTCAATATGAAGGGTTGTCTTCCACCAAACCCATTTCGTATCAAAGTTGCATAGGACTTTATCCAATGAACATGTACACTAATTGGCCAATATATAAGATTATAATCATTGTCTAGAAAATTATCTCTGTCGGAAAACACTCGGCCATCCGTCGCCTATAAGAAATTAACCATCACATAACATATAAATTTAGCTTAAAGAAACTTCCGGTGGGTGAGTTAAGTTACCAATGTCATAAACTTGGGGTCACTCGCGCCCGCCGAGTAGCCACCGGAGAAGACATCGGTAATAGTCGTCCTTGGCTTGGACTCGCCACCGTTGAATCATAGAGGTGGAGAAGAGTGGAGGGTCACGAGATGACGTGGCGTCCTTGCCCCTAAACTTTAGTTGGAACTCGTCCATGACCGTCGCCTTAGACCATCCGATGGAGTCCGACTACGAGAGGTGGTTGACTCGGTTTCCGGGATGTGGTGGTTGACGGGATGTGGAATAGGGTACGGGAGGAAGATGGAGGCGGATAGCCGATTTGGAGAATTTAGGGATTGGGAACGATTGATAATGAATAGATCTTTTTTTGGAAGATAATGAATGAATCTTTTTTTTTTTTTTTCTGAGTGGATAATGAATGAATCTAATCTGCGAATTTGTCTTAAAAAATTGTTTTTATTTAAATAATCATACTAAAATGTATTTTTTACTAGAAATATTAATATAATAATAATTATAATGACGGTACTTTTTTTTAGTGTACCGTAATGACAGGAAATGTGATCGATAATGACGAGATCCAAAAGTTGGTCATCAACTATAATTTTTTAATAATATAAATTATGTCCCCTCATTGTAACTATCGTTTAATGACGAGATTTACGTCCCGTCATTAGGCTTTGGTCACCAAAGACCATTTTTCTTGTAGTGGTTATTTCTTCCTTTTGACGTCCAATGTGCTTGCTACGACCATGAAAAACCGGATTTTTCGATAGTTCAATAGCTGATGTATTGTCACAATAAATCTTCGTTTGCTTTGCATTTAGATAGGCTGGCTCTGTTAAGTTTCACGGGAAATTTTTGTGCCATCCAATGTGTAACTATTTTCTGTGGCTTTCTAGGAGAAAGTCTTGTGTAGTACCAAATGTATGCACACAAGACTTTCTCTTTGACTGGGCCCGATTACAAGTTAGACACTCTTCAGAAATGCTGCCACTTGTTTCATGTGTACTAATGAGGCTTCATGTATGAGCCATATATGTTAATGGCTAGTTATTTGACATGTTTATAATAGGATTTGAGATCACATTCCACCAAGCAAATGCAATGATTATGAACTGGCCATTTCTGGTGATTTGTGTTCAAGCAATGCCTTCCCTCAGCTTCTGTAGTGCGACCTATTTTTAGTCTAAATCTCAAAGGTTCACAAGTTTTCGTCTTTTAAGAATAGTCCAGTCCCATAAGATAGCTGTTACAGTTGTTGATATGAAGATCATTAGTGCATGAAAACGCTCTGAGCCGTCTTGAGTATCAGCGTTTCATATTTCGAAATGTGATTCTCAAAATGTAGAGTGAACCTTTGCTTGTTGTTGTTCTGGCATTGGCATTGTTGGTAAGTTCTTTTGAAGTTGTTAGCATTTTGAATTCAGATGTCTTTTAGCAAATGCCTTTGTTTAGCAAATGTCTTTTGGCCTGTTTCAATTCTCAGCAATGTCATGGAAACTCGGGCAGTGAATCTTAGCAATATTCTCTTTCTATGGGATGAACAAATCGTTATATGGTATTAATACTCCTGCTATTGAATGCTGGGATTCGTCACTCAGTATTAGTGCTATGGATTTCCATACTAAGTGCCTATGTCAATTATTGCATGTTGGTTTCTTTGCCGGGGACTTCTGAAGTAAATGTAGATAAGTTCAGCAAGCCATGTTTTGCCTTTGTTGTTAACTTGTTATAATGAGCTTGGATTTCCTCCTTAACATGATGGAATATGATAGTATTGCCCATCTCATAAGTGTTTAGCTCTTTATAATAAACCTTCACAACATCTTCATTATTCTCTAAAGTAGTTAACATTATTTTCTTCTCTCGTAACTCTTTCACGTCTTTCAGGTTGTCTATCAATGCTTTCAGGAACTCAATATACGCTGTCACAGCTCGGTCTGTACTAGTATTCGGACAAAGCTCGTATGCTATCATGTTGAGAAAGAAGCCTTTGGTGTAAAGTGAAACAAACCATATAGGAACTTCAAGTGTCGCTGTAAGATTTCCCGGTTTGAATCTGATGCTTTTCAATGAATTTCCACTGCTGGGAGGGAAGTGAATGCCTCTTGATTTCGTCTCTGACGCTGATTGAAAAGAATGGATGAGTTTTCTCGCGTTGTAGTCCTCATCGTCCTTGTCTGTCCCTTTGCAGATTTGGTAGGGGAATTTCGTGATATTCTTGAGTAGAGTAATGCAGTTTTTGGTCAATTTAAATAATTTATTAGTCTGGTAAGGAGCAGGAGTAATCGTTTGTTGCGATAGTCACCAATTGTTATTCTAAAATTTTATGTTGATTGGGAAAGTACTTTTAACAAAAGATAGAGCCTTCGTTTGGTGAGGAATTTGGAATACAGAAATTTATATGTTAGATTTATGTTCAATAGCACACTGATAATGAATTTATGAATTCATTTAGTGTTTCTCTTATATCTGTTGTTTAGTTACTGGACATTCCATTTTTGACATAAATTAAAGACTGCACTATGTCTTATAGAAGTATTGCATTGGGCTGTGATTTTAATTATGATAAGGTGATTTCTACTTTGTGTAAGGGCCCGTTTGGATCGAAGGAAATAGATAGAAATGAAAAGGAAAGATAGTGACAGAAAAGAAAGGAAAGTGGAAGGAGGGATTGTGAAGTTTATTTTGAGTGTTTGGATAGAACTAGACGGAAAGGAAGTGAAGATTTAAAAGTGTGTTTGGAATATCAATGGAAAAGAAAAAAAGATCACAAGATTATAAATGATTTTCCAATTTTAGACATTAGGTTAGTGAGAGATTAGTATTAAGTTTAAGGCTATTTAAGTAATTATATAAAATATTTTTTTAAGAGGTAATTATGTAAAATATTTAAAAAAGAATACCATTTCCTTCCAAATATTGCTGAAAGTGGACGGAAAACAGGCACCCCAATTTCTATTACATCATTTCTTTTGGTCTCCCTCTTTACCTTTCCTTTCCTTTCCTTCTACTTTTGACCTACCAAACACCTCCAATTAAAATCAGTTCAAGCCCTTTCTTTTCTTCTCCTCCCTTTTCTTCCAATCCAAACAGCTTTTTGAATTGACATATTTTGTGAAGAGGAATGGTGACCAGATGCTGCAATTGCTTTGTCTTGTTCTCATTTTACTTGCTCCTTGAGCTGGTTGCTACAAGAGCCCAGACTTTCCCTTCTATATTTAGTAACTTAATGGGACATCACAAGCAGAAGGTTTGAATATGGGCATGAAGTCCCCCCCCCCCCCCTCCTAAATATGGACATCACCATAGATTTCAGGTTGGGGTAGGGTCGATTATTTTCGTCTGTTTGATGGGGATATTACTCTGACATTTAATGAGACGTTATATTTTCTTCCTGTCACGTTTAAGGGCTTTCTTTTGAATTTTTGATTAGATATCAAAAACAGGCTTCATACAACTCTCAATCTTTGCACTCTTGTTTTATTTCCATTCTTTTCCCTAACCTTGTATTGGGTTTAGTTAATTAAGTTAGTTACTTTGTGAATAGGTATGATGCAATTAAAATGAAAGAGTACGTAGAAGATGTATAAAAGGCTAGACTGGTTGATTTTACAATGCTTTTGATTCTATATATGATGTTTAGATCAGTGTAGTGTATATCAACCTTATCGTTTTCGCTGAATAACCTTGTAGAATATTTTAATAAGAGCATGGCATTTTGTTCGACTTGTTTTGAGATAGTATTTGTGGTGGATTTGAATTGTTATAACGGATGTTGTCATTGTTGATTTATGATGGGATGTTGTTGTTTATGATGTGCATTTATAATTATATTATTGTGGAATTGGTGTGTTGAGTACAACTAATTTAGGATAATAACAATTATTTTGTATAAAAAATGTAATTTAAGACGTGTAAAAAGCATGCTGTGACATGGTATTTTTATTAGCGGTAATGAGTTTATGGCATGTATTGCTTGCCATAATTCAGATATAATGTAGGCGGGAAGCATTTAATGGCATTCATTAGGCTCTTTTAATGGCTTGCAAAAGCACGTCATGATTCAATTGGCGGGAAGCAGAATATTTTTACGGCGTGCTTGGCGTGCAAAAGCACGCCATGATTCATTTGGCGGGAAGCATTATATGACGTAATATGCGTGCCATAAACGGATATATTTTTTAAGGCACCGGACAACTTGTAACGGCGCACAAAAGAGGATTCACAGCACGCGTATGCATGCCGTGTTTTTCTTTAGTTTTACGACACGGCCCGGCCCGGCGGTTCAACCGTTCGACCCGGTCAAGGAACCGGGCCGGTTCAAGCATCAACCAGTTTAAGCAAGTGACCCACTCAAACCCAGTAAACCCGATGGTTCAACCGGTGACCCGGTGGGTACTGGTTGAACCAGTGAGTCAAGTAAATTTAATGAAAAAGAACATATAAAATGGGTATCAAACATTCAAACTGGTTTTAAGCAACAAAAATACTCAAATTTTCCGATATGATGCAAATAAATATAATTTGAGTATATAAATTGTAACTCATAAGGTGATACATAGTTTCATATCATTATTACTTGAATATAAATTATTAAAATGTATATTTTTGATGATATAATATATTATTTACTACTATATAATCAAAATGTACATTTTTTATGATATAATATATTATTTACTACTATATAAATCTTAGCGGTTGAAACTTGAACCAGTGACCCAGATGGCCAGTGACCCAATACCTTTTCCGGTTCAACGACGGTGCCGGGTCTGATAACTATGCATAAAACCTAAATTATGGCACGCGATGCACGCTATAAAAATGCAGATTTCTTGTAGTGATGTTTAAGAAATGAATAACAAATTATCCTAAATATTGTTTTCAATCTTATACACAATATTAACATGCTTAATATTGATAATAATAAGAAATTAACATTAAAAAAAAAAAAAAAAACAAACACGGAGAGTTTGACATGTAACAGAAACAGAAACAGTTGCTTGATTTAACTATTGTTCCCATATATTGGCAATGTCTTGTGCAACTCTAATGGCATCAAATGATGCACCAGACAGTCCTTTCCTTGTGAAACCAACTGTATATAACCCTTCTTTTCCTTTCCACCCATTTGGAAATGGTGCTTTTGGCAATCCTTCCTTTGAAAAAAATTCATTATTTTCCTGCAAAATATAAGCAGTTACCTTTGTAACCCTACTTATTTCTTATAAATAAAGTATATGTATTATTACGCGTAGGTAATTACAAATGAGAATTTTGCAAATGCCAGAGCAAAAATAGTTCTGATAACAGCGTAATTAATTACAGTTCTGACCTTTAACCATGAAGGGACGTTACTGCGATATCCAGTAGCCAAAACAACAGAATCAACTTCAAGAAATTCACCATTCACTAGCTCCACGCCACTCCTGAAAAACCTCTTGATCCCAGCTAGTACTATCTTGATCTCCCCAGTTTTAATCTTTTTCACAGTTCCATTATCAAGCACAGGTGTTTTCCCTTCTACATCCTTAAGCTCAATTGGCCCCATTAATGGCCTCTTTATGCCGTATTTTTCTAAGTTTCCTAGCACCAACCTTGCAGCAACCACCAATATCTTGTCTACTTGCTTAATTGACAGCCATTTCGACATCTTTCTTGCTAATTCATACGTCGATATCCCCAAAATCTCCCTCGGCAAGATGTGCACCTACTCGTATATATATATGGTAAAAATTATAAAATGTCATGAGCAGCGGCGAAAATTTAATTTTACTACAACTAACATGTTTGTTTTCCTCTGCTCTTGTAATAAGGAATAACAGCAGCATATATGTTGTATTTAAAAAAAAAAAAAAAAAAAAAAAGGTGACAAGATAGGTAGTAGATATTGAAGAAAGATTGTAAATATATACTTACTGAATCTCTAACCACCATTGATGGAAATGCATTGTGATGGCAAAGATCAAGAGAAACCTCCGTACCAGAATTACCACAACCGACAACTAGTACCCTTCTCCCTTCAAAAACCGACCCTGATTTATACTCACTAGCATGCATAACATCCCCCGAAAAATCTAGTAATCCTTCGAATTCGGGAACATTTTTTTCTGCATTCTCTCCTGTGGCCACCACAATCCATCTGCAGATATACTCTATAACGAGTCGCTGCGTGTTATTACTACTAGTAATCGTCCTGATATGCCACAGCCCACGTGATTCATCATACTTGGCAGTGTAAACCGACTCATTGAACCTAGGACGAATATCGAACTTTTGGGCATAGGATTCGAGGTAGTGGATGAACTGATACTTTGTAGGGTACTTTGGAAAAGATTTAGGGAAGGGTAGATAAGGGAGTTGACAGAATTGTCTAGGTAGATGAAGTTTAAGGCGATCATAAGTCCTGTTTTGCCATAGAGAGGCAATGCAGTCAGCTTTATCAAGAATGATGAAAGGTACACCTTGTTGTTTAAGCCCAGCACCAACTGCTAACCCAGATGGACCTGCACCAACAATGACAGGACCGTTTACATGTATACATTCATCAGCAACTTCATGGCTCATTGTCATTGTTAGAGCAAACGTAGTAATGCCCAGGGAATTTGGCTTTAATTCAGACCATAGCAGGTGAGGTGTTGAAAGAGTTTTGGATGAAGAATGAAGTGAGCTTTATCATGCAAGAATGATGAAAGGTACATACATATCATATATGCACCTTGTTGTTTAAGTCCAGCACCAACTTCTAGCCCAGAAGATAGACCCGCACCAATGTTCATATTTAAAGCATGGGCACATCTACATTTGCTCGGGTGGTCGGGGTCACATGACTCTATTGAGATCCGAGATTTTTTATTTAAAAAAATAAAATAAAACAATATAGTTTTGTTGTTAAAAATTGTCGTTTTGAAGACCATTGCCTAGGGAAGTCACCGGTTCGATTCTGCTCTGAGACGCCATGTTGAAAGAGTTCTTGGTCAAGCATTACCCTTGAATAAGAGTCATACTTTGCATGCACGACTCGGGCCGAACTCTGGATTAGTCGTATGTTAAAGTATCTCACATTGAACTTGTCATTGTGTAACCCACCATATTAAGAGATTGACTTCCCTCACCTCACAACCTAGGTTTTGGGATGAGACATCTCCTCTTATATGAGTTTGGGCCTAGATTTCTACATGGTATCGGAGTCACCATTTATTGTGCAAGTGTTGGGCCTCTTTGTTGGCCTTGAGAGTGCCCAGGCCCACACTTGGGCATCTTTGTTGGCCTTGAGAGTGCCCAGGCCCACACTTGAGGGGACGTGTTAAAGTATCCCACATTGGAAACTTGTCATTGTGTAACCCACCATATTAAGAGATGGACTTCCCTCACCTCACAACCTAGGTTTTGGGGATGAGACTCCTCCTCTTATATGTGTTTGGGCCTAGATTTCTATATCGTACCAGTTGGTTTCCAGATACGGAGGCTTTAAACAAAAAAAATATCGTTTTGTCGATAAAAAATATATTTTCAGGCTCCGATGACCTTAAAGGAAATTTTTGTGCACAATACTGAACAAATTTCTGGATCCGTCCCTATTTCGAAATATGACCGAATGTATCACACAAGAGACTTTACACTTTACACCTAACTTGTTACAGCTGGGTCCACGTTGCAGGAAAAGTAATTTTGTCTTATGTATACACTACCATGTGCCTGTCGACGTGGAGTTACCCCGCACAACCTCCCCTGGACCCTGGACACCCAATACTAAAAACATCCACGGGGATGCAAACACAGTTTTTTTTTTATTTTTTATTTTACGCAAATATATCTTTTTTTGGAAATATTTTGGAACTTACCGAATTGGAGAGTGACAAGATTTGTGTTTGTTACGCCGCCTTACCAAAAACTACTTTTTCCGAGATTTGTGTATATTATATTTTAGGAAAACTTGAGAAACTATGTCTGAAAAAAAATAGGCGTCAACGCATGCGTGCCTCGTGCATCATTCATACGTCGCGCGTGCGTCGTGCGTGTGTCGCGCAGTGGTCATGCATTCCTCGCGCGTCGCGCGTGCATCGCTAATGCGTATGTATAGTTTTCAAATGTTTACTTTTGAAGTATATTTTTTCAATTTTTTATTTTTCAGACATATTTTTTCAAGTTTTCCTATATTTTATAACAGTTTTTTTATATTTTATTTTAATAAATGCCACCTAGACTATCCACATAAGTCGTGTGCTGCTTTTTTCTCAAAAAAAAAAAGTCGTGTGTTGCTTTCGTGTTGTATATTTCGTCCGATTTTGCAATTCTCTACTTCATATTCACAAGTTTGTTCAAGAAAAACTCTAGCAGTTAAATACTTGACTCAAAATGTTCGTGAGTTTTATTGAATATTTTTAAATTATACAAAAACATCTATTATTTCACATTTTTTTATGAGCCGGAACTTGAGCACTTTGAAGCTCGAAGAAAAATTCGAGCTTGAAAGTTCTTCAAATTTTGTCAAGCATAACTAAGTTGAGCTCGAGCGAATAACACTTAATCGAATCGATTTCAATCACTTTTTCTCCTTGAATGAACTAGAGCCGAGTTCCAGCATTAATGGTTTAAAGGGTTTGCTCGACTTTAATCAAGCTGAATTCCGGCTTAGTCAGATCAGTTGATTTCAAATACCCAAGACTATAAAGAAACCGGAAAAATAAAACTCTGTAGCTTTCAACTTGACTAAAAAAACTTGGGCTCGAAACTCACCCCGAGCTAGATTGAGTCATAAATATGCAAGATCGAACTCGACTCGTTAATTACTCGATATAACTCAACTCCGCTAACAAACTCGATTATTGCTTTACAATTCAATTAATCTTTACAAAATGTGGCAAGTTCGAGCTTGATTCATCTAATAGTTTTCTTGACTAGTAATTAGTTATATAAAATATTATATAATAATATTTTTTAAATATGAAAAAAGTACTCCTTCCATTCCTATTTATATGTCATGATTTGACTAAACACACGGATTAAGAAAATGACTAATTACATTGATTTTAATTATAAAGTATTAAAAAAATCTTGAAAAGTGTAGTCGTGTATTGAATATAAAAGATTGATTAGTTGAATGAGCCTATAAAGTTGAAAAGTAATATTAAAAAGCGGAAAGAGTATTAAAATATGTATTGGAAATGTAACTATGACATATAAAAAAGAAAATTTTTATTTTGATAACTGCGACAGTTAAATAGGAACAAAGAGAGTATAAAGAACTCCAATGCACCCAGAATGCATTGTTTTTTAAGAGATTCTTGCCTCACGCAAATGTCAGTACGAGTAATTTTCGAAAATCTCTCTTACTATACAATGAAAGACGTTTGATTCAAACGGTAATTCGCTTGATCAAACGAGAGACACTCAAAGAATATACTAATAATAATAATGTTTTTGAATGGAATCTCTTGTTTGCACTATGTGGCTTTTGTAGGCGAAATACGGCTCATCCGAAATGTTGTATGGACAACATTTTCCTCAACGACAAAAATATACTGCACCATTCCCCTTCACCAATGCTTTTTCATATTTAATTGGGGATTTACATTGATAATGTCCTTCACCAAATTGCATAAATGACCGATCCTATTATCATACATAATAAAACTATTAAAACAATATTAAATAAATAATTCGAGACAATTTGAGAAGAATAAGCGTGAAGAACAATAGAGAACTTGTAACAGCACACAAAAGAGGATTCACAACACGCGTATGCATGCCGTGTTTTTTTTTAGTTTTACGACGTGGGATTTTATGCCGTACTTATGCACGCCATAAAAATGTAGATTTCTTGTGGTGACGTTCAAAAAATGAATAGCAAATTATCCTTCTAAATATTGTTTTCTTTCTTATACACAATATTAACATGCTTAATATTGATAATAAAAAGAAATTAACATTAAACACCGAGAGTTTGTTCTAAAGTAGTACTATAGCATATCTATAGCTATTTCTTGTGACATGTAACAGAAAACAGAAACAGTTGCTTGATTTAATTATTGTTTCCATATTTTGGCAATGTCTTGTGCAACTATAACGGCATCAAATGATGCACCAGACAGTCCTTTCCTTGTGAAACCAACTGCATGGGAAAAGATCCCCAACGGTGCATCATCAACAAATGCATCAACAAGGTGTATTAAAACGGTGTCGTTTTGATCTAAAACGACACCGTCTCGATATGATTAAAAAAAAATAACACACAGTTGAAACGGTGGCGTTTCGGGTCGAAACGACACCGTTTCGCTGCACCTCGACTTGCACAGCTCCATTTGTACCGGCGGGGATCGAGCTCCATATATAACCCTTCTTTTCTTTTCCTTTCCACCCTTTTGGAAATGGTGCATTTGGCAATCCTTCTTCCTTTGAAAAAAAATCATTATTTTCCTGCAAAATATAATCAATTACCATCAGTTTATGTAACCCTATTTATTTCTCATAAAGTATATGTATTATTATGTAGTAATTAGCGTGTACATACGTACGTTTGATTAGGGTACGTAGCTCTATATATTGTCAAATGGAGCAAACGGGAAACTTGAGTTTTTATGCATAAAAAGTTAAAAGTTTGAAATACATGCGTCGTATGAGACTGTTTGAAAACTATGCGTACGTCGGCGAATGAGCGACGCACGAGTCACGCACGAGCCACGCACGAGCGCATCATGATAGATTCCATTGCATTAATTGTGAGGAACATACACACCATAAATACTAGATATTATCCTAACAACTTATCTAGAAAGCTGCCAAGTGTATATGCTAGGTGTACACATTAATAACATACTAGATACACAAGTTATCTAGAATTACAATATAATCCTTATGTTCTAACATCCCCCCTCAAACGAAAAGGGTGGAAACAACATTGAGTTTGTCTCTAAGATAGGAGAAAGTAGCAAAGAGCAAGGGTTTAGTAAGGGCATCGAAATCGATCAAAGGAGGGTACATATCCGATCGCCATTTGACCTTGCATCACTTTATCTCTCACAAAATGAACATCCAAATCTATGTGTTTTACTCTAGAATGCATAACCGGATTGTGTGCCAAGGCCCCAAACTCCCCCAAATTATCACACCACGAACGTGTTTAGCGGTAGGTGTCGATGCGCTTACGAAAGAACATTGAGCAGCCATTGAGTTTCTGCAGCAGCATTTGCTAAGGCACGGTATTCTGATTCTGTGCTGGACCGGGAGACCACAGGTTGCTTTTTTGATGACCAGGAAACTAAGGAACCAGCCAGAAAGACACAATAAGCAGCAACTGATCTTCTATCAACTTTATCACACCCCAGTCAGCATCACTAAAACTGTGAATATGCAATGGCTGAGATGGTTTGAATAAGAGCCCAAAGTGAAGTGTACCTTTCACATACCGCAGCAAATGTTTGACAGCTTGCCAATTAGAAACTGTTGGAGATTGCATATGTTGACTTAAAGAATTGACAACAAAGGCAAGATCAGGCCTTGAAAAAGTCAGATATTGTAATGCCCCTATGGTGCTTTTATACAGTGTAGGATTAGTCATTAACTCTGTAGATGGAGCAGTCTTGGCTGTCATAACCATAGGGGTGCTGCAGGGCTTTATATTTTGCATGCCCAATTTATCAAGAAGCTGCTGAGCATAAACATGCTGTGACAGATATAAACCAGAGTCATTTCTGATTGCCTGTACTCCCAGGAAGTGATGCAAGTCTCCAAGATCTTTGAGAGCAAACCTGGAGTGTATAGACTTGATAAAATGTTGAATCTGTCCAGTGTCATTCCCTGTAATAAGTATGTCATCTACATACACAAGAACACACGGATGAGTTTTGCCGTAATGAAAAATAAAGAGAGATGGATCTCGCCTTGGATTGCCGAAACCGCGCAAGTAGTTAACTCGTTTTCTTAACTCCTCAAACCAGGCCCTAGGAGCCTGTTTCAACCCATATATGGCCTTTTTTAAGTAGCACACATGATCAGGTTTAGTTTTATCAAGAAATCCTTCAGGCTGTTTCATAAAGACAGATTCATACAAGGTGCCATTAAGAAAGGCATTATTAATGTCTATCTGTTTGATTGGCCAGTCAAGAGCCACAGCTAAAGCAAGGATTATCCTGATAGTTGAGGCTCTAGCCACAGGTTTGAAGGTCTCAGAATAGTCCACTCCTAGAGTTTGATTAAATCCCTTGGCCACCAACCGGGCCTTATGCTTGTGGATTGTACCATCAGGATTGAGCTTCAGTTTAAAAACCCATCTGTTGTCAATCAAATTGTGTGCTTGAGACTTGGGAACCAAATCCCACGTTTGGTTCCTCAAGAGAGCATTGTACTCATCATTCATGGCATGCTTCCAGTCATGATTTTTTAGGGCATCTGACACTTGAGTAGGTTCTGGTGGATGTGAGGGTAAAAGAGAAGAGGTGGCTAGGTATGAGTGAGTTTTTGGTTTGAAAATGCCACTCTTGGCTCTTTGTCTGCATAGGATGCTGATTGACAGGAATAGGTGGAGAATTGGAAGGTGAAGATGGAGAAGAGGAAGCAAGAGATACAGATGAGGTAGGGGACTGGTGAGGACTATGAGACTCAAGCTGATAGGGACTTGGACTGTGATGAGAGGATGGGACAGGAGAATAAGATTGTTGGGATTCAGTCACTGGAGATGACATGGCAGATTGCAAACAGGGAGATTGGCACTGGTTAGTAGAAGGACTAGGAGTCTGGATGATTGGAGGAGTTACAGGAGCTGATTTAGAACCAGATTTGGTGACAGCGAGATCTTTAATAGCAGGTGTGTAAGTGGACAAGGGTAAGGACAAGACAGGATCACCAGATGTGGACTTTGGAATGGATGAGGTGTGTTTTTGACTGGATGAGGAGTAGGGAAAACTATGTTCATCAAATATGACATCTCTAGAGATATACAGTCTGCCACTAGGATCAAGACATAAGTATCCCTTGTGATTGGGACTAAGACCTAGATGAGTGCACTTAAGAGTATGAAATTGAAATTTTCTGGTATGATAGGGTCTTAAGTAGGGGTAACAGGAACAGCCAAACACTCTAAGAGATTTGTAATCAGGGATTTTACCAAACAGACATTCAAAAGGAGATTTGTTGTCAAGAGTGGGAGTAGGCAAATAGTTTATAAGTCTTACTGAATGTAAAAAGCTCTCCCACCAAAATTTTAGTGGCATGGAGGCCTGTGCCAACAAGGCTAACCCCATTTCTACAATGGCCCTATGTTCTCTTTCTACCTTGCCATTTTGGGCATGTGAGTGAGGGCAAGGGTGTCTGAAAAGGATACCTGCCTCTTTTAGAACAGGTTCAAAAGACCTAAATTCCCCCCCCCCGAGTCAGTTTGCAAGCATTTGATAGGATGATTAAACTGAGTGACAACTTGATGCTTAAAGTGAGTAAAGGCCTGTAAGGCATCAGATTTTAGCTTAAGGGGAAAGATCCATGTGTATCTAGTAATGTCATCAACAAAGGCAATATAGTAAGTATAACCAGATGTAGAAGTAACAGGGGCAGGGCCCCAAAGATATGAATGCACAAGTTCAAAAGGAGCACTGGTTTTGGAACTAGATGAGGGATAAGCAAAAGAATGTTGTTTACCATAACAGCAAGCTTCACAAAAAGACAATTTCTCATTCAGCTTTAAGGATTCATTACAGAAGGACATTACATGATGCATAATTCTAACTGAAGGATGTCCTAATCTCCTATGCCGCAGGTTGGCTCTATCATAAGGAGAAACTACAAAAGTTGAATGTTGATCAACAAATTTATTGGAACAGGAGTAGACACCAGACTGATGGACAACAGCTTTGGATTGAGGGGGCATTCTTAAGTGTTCCTTGTAGAAGAACTTTCTTGGTGACTTGATCCTTCACAAAACAACAATTGGAGTGAAATTCAAGGAAAACAGGATTATCAGATGTCAGCTTAGACACACTAAGAAGATTCTTAGTAATAGTAGGCACATGAAGGATGTTTTTGAGATTTAACTTAGAAGAATTAGAATTAACAGGAATTGTAGAATGACTGATGTATGACTTTTATATGACTAAATTTACGTGATTTTATTACATTTTATTGACAAATTCTATATAAAATATATAATATTATGATACAATTGATATGAAATATTAATTTTTATAGTTTAGTATAGTTAGTAGTAAAAGTTAGTATTTATAGTAAAAAGTTGTAGTTTTTGTACCGGTTTTAGTGACCGGAGTGTTGTGTCTATTTTACACGGGTATTTTGTGTTTATTTCATTGCAGAATCCTAAGATGAACTGAAATCCCGAGTAGCAACACTTTTTGAAGTCAATACAAGTCGTTGGAAGGAAGTTATAAAGCGTCACTCAATTTAAATGTCAAATGGGTAGTCGTTTTATTTATAACGGAATCTTGAAAACGACATGTATTGGGAATGGCTCGTTAAAAAGACATTTTCTGGGAAAACGTTCTTCATGAAAGTTGAAGATCTTCATATGAGCTTTGTAATACACTTTGAATCATGAAGATTAGAGGTCTACAATTCAAATGGTGATCAAGTGGTCATTTGATTTCAATTAGAAAAGGATCCCGTAAAAGACGCGGGATACAAATGGCTTGTCGAGAATGCGTTTTCTGAAGAAATGGTCTTGATGAAAGTTGTGGAGAATTCAACAATCTTTCCAATGGATCTTGAATCATATCGTTTGGAGTTCGGAATCAAAAGATATGAATTTTATAAGTTAAATATAATTTAATTACAAATAAAATCTAAATAAATCCCTGCACGTGTTGAGTGATGATTAGGTAACATGGGGTACTCATCACACCGGACCGATCCGGGATGTTTCAGGACCGGTCCGGGAAGGGTCGGTTGCCTATATATATGGCATCAGTGCAGATGAAGGGAGGGGTACCAAAAATTATATATACACCATATTATATATATAATACTCTCTCCCCCTTTCTTTTATTTTAGTAGTTTGTAAATAGGCCTTATGCCAAAATAATGTAGTAATGGTAGTACGGTAGTAATGCTCGGGAAATTCTCGAAGGTTCGATGTTGCTGAAGTCGTTGTAATATCCCGAAAAAGACGATTTCTGAGTCAGCAGTTGTAATCGGGTAATTTCTATGATATTCATGTTTATGTTTGTTATTTTCTTCTTTTTTATAATGTTATTAGGCTAGATCTAATAACTAGCCAAAGTTATGTAATCGTATTATTTCGATCTTTTCGGTAATGGAATGCTGTTAAAATAAAATTGACTAAAATTGAGTTAAAATGAATCTTTTTCTATTTCGCTACGTAACGATAATATATTCGAAATGACGTAATCAACCATGATGAATACCACATATAACCTGGCGATGAACTGACCAGAGAAGTCAGGATATGAGTAAAAATAGAAAAACCGGAGGGTAAAAATGGCCGTCTGATTAACGGAATCCTATTTCCTACCCGGGGGCAGATTTGTCCTGGAAAGATAAATCTTATTAAAATTTGTACTCGAGATCTTAATAATGTTAAAATCACAGTTTAATTGAAACTACGCCATTTGTATTAAATCGATCCGCTTGACAACCGGAGCCTCTTGAATAACATCGGCCGTTTGACGAACGGAATCACCTCTTTTATCCGGGGTAGATTTGTACTCGGTACCTGTTTTGACTAACTAAGTTTAGTATGGGGCAGTTGTGGACATTGGACTGATGACAATTTGACATATGACAATTTCATACGCTCGTGTGAGGAGGAATTGTTGACTTTAGGAGTACACCGTTTCATTTACTCAATTGGACCTAAAAAAGGAAGATCGAACACATTCTATTAATCGAAAAGATCGTATAAATCGATTATATATACTTTGGCTAGTCCGGTTATATATTATATTTTGGTATCTATATATTTATATATATATATATATATATATATTTTACGATTTATGTACATCTACATATATTTATATATCTATATATATTATATTAGAATAACTTTTAAATTACGCATTTATTTTATGTTGGTTAGAATAGTAGTAATCGTGTTATAAAATTGCGGTTTAGATCGAGTTAATAGCACTTTTTGGTGTTTAACCCCACTTAAAAGAATTACCATGTTTTCCCTGAGGATTCGACACCTGACTCACCACTTTATCACTACAATTTGACCCGGTACACTGCCGGTTAGGATCCGTCTAACCTAGAAAAGGTCTGTCCCTTTCTTGACGCCGTTTCTAAGGTCTGGTTTTGGTGACGTCAATGACCAATGTGAGCAATAGGAAGAGATTCACCATTACCTACAATAAGTCCATCAGAACCCTCATATCATGAGCTTAGATGCAGGCTATTGAGATCAGAAGCAATGTGACTTGAAGCTCCACTATCAGCATACCAGCTTGGATCCAGAAAAGTATCAGAGGAGGCAACATATGCAGCATTTGACCTGTTCCCTGCATTTTGGTGACTGCCATTGTTATTGACCACTGGTCCTGTGTATGAGGAATCATACCTATGATAGCATTCAGCTGCAATATGGCCAGTTTTGCCACAGACTTGACAAACAGGCCTTGGACCTGATCTTCCACCTCTGTTCCCTGGATTACAACCTCCTCTAAAGCCCCTAAAGGCACGTCCTCTGCCAGGATTCTGATTATTTCCACCATAGTTGTTATTGTTCCTGCTTCCCCCCCCTGATTTCTGAGTGGCAAGGTGAGCTGATGGAGGGGGAGCATCCAGAGTAGTAGAGGGATTGAACCTTGCCAGTAAGCGCTCATGAGTGATCAATTGAGACTGAACCTCCTGCCAGGTAAGAGATCCAATTCGAGAAGTGATGTTGACTGAACCTCCTGCCAGGTAAGAATGACTATGTTTCCTTTTTCTTTGAAAGGACGAGCCCGAGATTGGTTTATGTCGCTTCCACACCACTCACTAACTAGTTGGGAGGATATTCAAACTGAATTTCTGAAACAATATTTCACTCCTGGACGAAATTTGGAATTAAAGGTCGAGGTTGCTAATTTTAGACAAGGATCTGAAGAAACACTTGGGAATGCGTGGGAAAGGTTTAAAAAATTGTTAAGAGCTTGTCCCGATCATGGTTATTCCTTAGATATGCAAATCCAGCTCTTCTGTCGTAAACTAAGAAAAGATTCACGTGCAGATGTAGATCATGCATGTGGTGGTTCGTTAATGATGAGTGAAGCTCAAACAGTTTACGATGCGATAGAAAAGATTTCCAAAAATAATAGAATGTGGGAAACCGGTTCTAGCACAAGAAAAGTAGCTTTTGCAGAAGAATGTACGTCAAATACGGAAGTTCTAGCACACTTGGAGAATTTGAGTAGGAAGTTTGATGGATTACAACAAGGTAAGAATCAAAGTTCAGAAAATAGTACTCCAACTGAATACTCAAGTCATGATAATGTGTCATTAGGGATAGAAGAACCAACAGGATATTCCAGAGAGGAGGTGAGTTTTCTTCAGCAGCATAGGAATTTGAATAACGCATACTCAAACTCGTTTAATGCTATTAGAAGAGACCACCCAACTTTTAGATGGTCTGAAAACCCTAGTAAGCCAGGACAACCGCCGTATCCAGTTCAGTATAAAAATATGAATAATAATCAAGTTTACCAAGGAAATACATCTAATCAGAGTTTACAATCATTACCAAGATCCTATCCTCAGCATACCACTCAAAGTATACCAGTAACTCAAAGTTCAACTCAACCTGCAGAAGGGGTTGAAAAATGGGAAAAATGGGAAAAACTGATGGAAAATATGATGGGTGTAGTATCTACTCAAGCTAAGAATATGGAAAGAATGATGACTTCTATAGGTTCAGTTAGTAAGGACATGAGTACAATGAAAACATCTATGAGTGGACATGATACCAGAATGAGAACGATAGAAGCTTCATTAAGGAATATGGAAGATCATTTGAGTAGGGAAGGTGAACGTAACAACAAGAGAGACCTCCGGAGGATTACCAAGTAATACTGAAAGAAATCCAAGAGAGGTAAATGTTGTGGTTACGAGAAGTAGGAAACTCTATGGTAGCAATGGAGTAGAAAACTTCGGGAATAATGAAGTAGAAAATGATTTAGATAGTAAGAATGATCAAACTAAAGATGAACTTGAATTCACTGATGAGGAAGAGGAAATCATAGAGAATTTCTTGAAAAGGAATAGAAGTTTGGAACCTGAAAATGAAGGTGAAAAATGGGTAAAAATCCCTAGGATTTTGAAAGACCCCATGGATAAAGATTTAAGGACTTTATTTAAGGAACATGTGAGAGTAGAAGATAAAGAAAACAAGAATGAGAAACAGGAAGAACAGAAGGAACCTGAAGTAGAGATTGATTCAGGGAATATTTTAAAAGAAAGAATTCAAGAACCTGAAACATGGCGATCAAGTAATACTCAAAAGTTTAAGGATAAAGGAAAAGAGAAAATGACTAAGGAGCTGACGAGAGATAAATTTATGATCATTATTATGACATTTCACCCCACTTTTGATACCATTTTGAACATTATTGTATCAAATCAAGTCAAAAATACTAAGTTTTATTCAAATGTATAAGTAGTAGTTATTATATAAATTATCGTATTTTTATAAGTTTTTATAAGTTTTGTACCGGTTTAGTAACCGGAGTGTCGTATCGGATCTACGCTTGGTATTTTGGTAATTTATTGCAGAACTTTAGGATGACCAAAACCCCGAGTGACGACACGTTTTGAGGCCTAAAAGAGGTATTTTTAGGGATATAAGAGTGTGCCACTAACTTAAGTGGTCAAGTGGCTCAGTGGTTAGTGGTACCACTAACGAATTATATCTTCGACGAACGAATGGTTCATCAAAACGACATTTTCTGAAGAAGAGTCCTTCATGAAAGTTGTAGATCTTTGAAAGTAGTAATTTTTATATAAATTATGGTATTTTTATTGTATTTTATTTATATTAATAAAAATAAATTTCCACATTGCAAATACTGTGCTTTTGGACTTTTATTGTCAGAATTACTTGTGGTTCGTTTCTTTGTGTTCAGGTACAAAAGATAAGATTTACTGCGGAAGCAGAACTGAATACTGAATAACGAGACGAGAGTTATGTCTGATACTTGGAGCCCAAGGATTTTCTGTTAAAACTTTTGGTGTCAGATTTGCCTGTGGTTCGTTTCTATGTGATCGTGCAGAAAAATTAAAATTTACTGACGGAACGAAACTGAAGATTGAAGTCAGACGCAGAAGATATGAATTTAAAAGAGAAGGCCGGATCAATCCGGTGAAAAGCCGGATCGATCCGGCACTTCAATTTGGCTATATATTCAGAGCGTCAAGAACAGAATGAAGCGGCCCCTTCTTTCCCCTTTCTTTTCTCTCTTCTTCTCGTCCCTGCTTCTTTTCTTTCTTTCTTTTTTATTTTTTTGTTTTGATGATCATATATATATATATACATATATGATATATATATATATATATACACACCCTTCATGTATATATATATATTCTATATATGAATATATATGTGATAGATCTATCTATATATATATATATAGATCTAGATCTAGATCTCGTTTTTCATCTCGTTTCTCTTTTAATTTTCTTTTCGGGGCCCGTATATACATATATATGTCTACGTATGTATGTATATATGTTTTTCACATATATAAATAAAATGGTTATAGTATCGTTGTAACGGCGGAATAATTATCGAAGATTGTTGATTTCGAAGCTTTGGCATGTTAGATCCGGTGGAAACGACCCCGATTCGATAGTCATAACCGGTAATATATTCTAAAATTGTTATGTTTATTATTTCTATTTCTATTTATATATGATATTAAACTAAAAATATATCTAAATAAGATATACGAATCGAATTAGTTAATCTTTTGGTAAAATGAATGATCGACTCGGTAATAATGATTAAAATCGATTATTTTGTATTGAAGAGAGTTTGAGAATGTGATAAACACAAGAGTAAACTTCAACTTAGTTTATTCATTGATATATTAGAGGTGTATAAATAGATACAATTCATTGAGAGAGATAAATAGATACTAGCTAGCTAGCTTGGGCGGCCACTTGAGTATGTAGATGTGGGCGGCAAGCATGCAAAAAGTAAAAGTAAAAGCTATGTCTATGACATAAAGTAAACTAGAGTTTGACATATTAATTGTTTATATGTATCACAATTAATATGTCTTTTACAAATAAATAAAGTGTACAACTAATATAATACACGAAATAGTAGACCGCCGAACATGTTACTCGCCAGAGGCATAAGAGCACCCCGCCGAGGGCCGAGGCTCAAGACCCCGCCGGAGTAATATTTCCACACCCCCCTCAACCGGGCCGTATATGTTAATGCAAACCCAAGTTTGCTACTTAGTCCGCCGAACATAAGAGGTGGAATAGCCTTGGTAAGGATATCGCATTCCGATCCGCCGAGGGAACATACCGGAGTTGAATAATCTTGGCATCAATCTTCTCCTTCAAAAATGTCCGTCAATGTCCACATGTTTTGTTTTGTCATGATGGATCGGATCCTCTCGCCATGCATAGTGCCGAGTTATTATCACAAAGAGTGTGATAGGTTGTCCGAAGAGGCCGCCGAAGTTCGCAAGTACTCTTTTGAGCCAAAGAGCTTCACAAATGCCTAAGACAAGTGCCCCGAGTTCACTTCAAGATCGCTTCTGATTACGTAGGTTGTTTCTTGCTCCTCCAAGTAACAAGATTGCCCCATACATGTGAACAAGAGCCCGTGGTCGACCTTCTATCTATGTGGCATCCACCCAATCGCATCGCAGTACCTTGATGGATCTATCGCAGACTTGGTGAAGTGTAACCCTTGGCCAGAGTGGACTTTAAATACCTCGCATCCTATTCACAAGCATCCCAATGTTGCTCAAGCAGGCAAAGGCATAAACCGGCTAACCAGACCGACACCATATGCAATATCCGGTCTTGTATGGGATAGGTAGATGAGTTTCCCTACAAGTCTTTGATATTGTTCCTTTCTTACAAAGAATGTCACCATGTAGCAGGGTATGACCGGGGTCTACTCTGGGATACAAGCAGTTTGCACCCCAAAGATGCCGCTTTCCTTCAAATAGTCCAAGACATATTTCCTTTGGGAGACCGAGATTCCTTTGATGTTTCTAGCTACTTCCATGCCAAGAAAATACTTAAGTAAACCCAAGTCTTTCACCCGAAATACCTTTGCCGCCAGCTTCTTTCAAATGTTGGATCTCAAAGCAGGTCATCTCCAAGAAGGATGATATCATCCACATAGACAATAAGAATAGACCTCTTCTCGTTGGTTGTCTTGATGAACATAGTGTGATCGAATTGCATTGGTGATATCCAAGCAGCCTTTGACCACAAGCTTGTTAATTTTCCAAACCATGCCCTTGGTGATTGCTTCAGCCATATAGAGATTTCCTCGCCTTGCACACCTTGCCTTGAGTACGAGGATTGATAAAACCAGGAGGTATAGTCATATAAACCTCCTCGCAAGGTCCCCATTTAGAAAAGCATTTTTGATGTCCAATTGATGAAGAGGCTACCAAGTTGGACAAATTTAGAGAAATTAGTACCCCGACAAGGTTTGAGCTTTGCCACCGGTGCAAAGGTTTCTTTATAGTCAATGCCATAAGTTTGAGTGAATCCCCCGGCTACCAATCCGGCTTTGTACTTGTCAATAGTGCCATCGCGTTGTACTTGATAGTGAATAACCATTTGCAAATACCGATCGTCTTCTTGCCTTTTGGAAGAGTTGCGAGATCCCAAGTATGGTTATCCAGAGGGCGCTCATCTCTCGTTTTAACAAAGAAGCCTTCCACTTATCATTTTGAAGGGCCTCCCGAATATTTCTAGTGATAGAGTGAGAGTCCGTGTCCCGTGTAAACATGGCAAAGACAGAGACAACCGATCATAAGATAAATAAGTATAAATAGAATGATCGCTGCATGATCTTTTCCCTTTCCTGTAGAGCAATAGTCCGTCATCCACTTCGAGACCGCCGAGAGTCGCAAGCCGGGGTCCGCAGACTCGGTTCGCAGGTTGCCGAGGTTCCGATTCGCCAGGCTCGGGTCGCAGGTTGCCGAGGCTCGCCGGGCCGATGAGTATCGCAGACTCGGGTCGCAAACCGCCGAGTGTCGCAATGTGAGTATCCGGATGCCGAAGGTTGCGAGTCCGCCGAGGAGTAGGCCGCCGATGGTTCTCGTGATTCCGCCGAGGAAGAGTTGGATCAAGAGAAGAAGGAAAAGCTTCTATTTCAATGAGGTTTCCATCCGTGACCGTCTCGCAGGCTTGCCGTAGTAGGGAGTCCTTTCAAAGAATTTTACATCCATAGAATTGTAAAATTTCTTTTCGCAGGTGAATAACACTTGTACCCTTTTCTCGTCTTTGGCATACCCTAGGAAAATGCACTTGTGAGCTTTGGGATCAAGTTTGCTTCGTGTTGGGCATGGATATAAACAAACACAAGGCACCCAAAGATTTTTGGAGGCGCTTGGGCAATAAGACGAGGGCAGAGTGTGTGGTCGCCAGGGTTTGGATAGGAGTTTTGAAACCTAACACTCTACCGGGAAGTCTCGTTGATTAAGTATGTGGCAATCGAATAGCTTCACCCCACATATATTTAGGAACATTTGAGGTAAACATGATAGACCTAGCCATTTCTAGTAGATGCTCGTTCTTTCTCTCAAAGAACCCCATTTTGCCGAGGTGTCTCAACACAACTACCGATATGAACAATTCCCTTATTCACCAAGAAATTACCGAGATTGGACTCATAATATTCAAGAGCATTGTCGCCTTCAAAATTTTGATCTTAGTGTCAAATTGAGTAGAAACCATGTTGTAAAACTCTTGAAAGATGGATCCAACTTCGCATTTATCCTTCATTAAAAATAACCAAGTGGTTCTCGAGTGGTCATCTATGAAGGTAACAAACCACCTTTTTCCCGTTATACTTTTCACTCTCGAGGGTCCCCATACATCACCGTGAATTAAGGTGAAAGGAGAGGAGGGCAAGTGAGGTAATTTAGCATACACAGATTTGGTGAGTTTGGCAAATTGACAAATATCACATTGAAGGTCATTAAGATTGCATCCTTTAAATAATTCAGGAGTTAAAGTCTTTAAATAACTAAAACTTGGATGTCCTAATCTATAATGCCATAACATGATGTTGTCTAAAGTTTGGGAGCAGACTGCTGAGGCAGATTCGCCTTTCGCCTTCTCGTCTTCGCCAGGTGGACAATAAACAAATGCCCCCGAGCAGTGCATTGGCTCTCTCCATTACTTCTTGTGAATAAGTATCTTGGAAAATACACTAATTGTCTTTAAAAGTGACTATCCAATTTAGGTCCTTAGTGAGTTTACCGACCGATATAAGATTACAAACCTAGCTTTGGAACAAACAGACATCATTCGATAGATTTTATCGCAAGTTTAACAATTCCAAAACCTTGAGCACATGAAAGAGATCCATCGCCAGCTTTAATTTTATGAGTCCGTCGACATGGTTTGAGGTTATATAACAGTGTCTTTATTTCCCGTCATATGAGATGAGGCCCCGTAATCAACTATCCAGGTGCCATTATTGAGTTGGGAATAAGATATACCCGTCTTGGTATGAGTGGCAATGCCCGTGAGAGAGTTATCGCCTTCCGCCATTTGAGAAACTCTTTGAAGAGAGCTAATCGAGAATCCACACTATCACCAAGATTCCAAATACCGAGAGTGTTTGGACTCGACAAGTCTTCCATCTTGCTTTGTCCCGAGTTATACTTTTTCATAGATCTTGACGACCCAAGGTTATTGTTGTAATCAAGTCCGTGATTTGTATATGGAGTGGAGTCAAGCAACCTCGCCTCCGTTGAGATTTACTTAATGAGTAGGATGCTTCGATGAAGACATTCTTGATAAAAACGATACCGAGTTTTGCAAATGAAAATTAGAACTCGCAGGCTCCGATACCATGAAGAGAGTTTGAGAATGTGATAAACACAAGAGTAAACTTCAACTTAGTTTATTCATTGATATGAGAGGTGTATAAATAGATACAATTGAGAGAGACTAGCTAGCTAGCTTGGGCGGCCACTTGAGTATGTAGATGTGGGCGGCAAGCATGCAAAAAGTAAAAGTAAAAGCTATGTCTATGACATAAAGTAAACTAGAGTTTGACATATTAATTGTTTATATGTATCACAATTAATATGTCTTTTACAAATAAATAAAGTGTACAACTAATATAATACACGAAATAGAGACTGCTGAACATGTTACTCAGCAGAGGCATAAGAGCACCCTGCTGAGGGCTGAGGCTCAGCACCCTGCTGGAGTAATATTTCCACAATTATATTAGTATTTATTTGTTTTATTTTCTGTTTTACTAACATCTAACTCTAACATTACTAACTAATCTAACTACTAACATAATCTAACCCGATAAAACTGATAAAACTGCGACTTAGATCGAGTTAATAATAGCTTCTTGGTGTTTAACCCCACTTAAAAGAGTTACCATGTTTTCCCTGAGGAATACGACCTGACTCACCAGACTAGCACTACAATTTGACCCGGTACACTGCCGGTTAGGATCTGTATAGCCTAGGTAATGTCCGTCAGCTTTCTGGCGCCGTTTCCAAGGTTAGGTTTAGGTCTGTCAGCATTTTGGCGCCGTTGCCGGGGAAAACGTCGCTAATTTCTTTCTTTGTGTCTAGGGTTACTACTTGTATTAGCTCAAAATTCTCGAGGATAAGTCAACACTCTTCTTATCACATTTCTTTTTTATTTTTCCGTTGGTATCTAGCTTCTTTTAGTTACCAATTTTCTTCTTCTACCAAATTCGAGTTATTTTCTACTTTCGATAGTAGAAAGTAAACGTGGTCATAACAGCCGAGGATAAGTCAATACATTTCTCAATCTCATTTGTATTTTTATTTTCATTGGTACCTACCTATTTGATAAGATATCAATTTTTTTTATAAAAATACTCGATAAATACCGAGTGGCTTTGGTAATTACCGAGAGAGAGAGAGAAAAAAAAACCGAAAAAAAAAAAAAAAAAAAAAAAACTACTCGGTAAATATCGAGTGGATTCGGTAATTACCGAGGAAAAAAAAAATGTGGTTTTTTTTATCGATTTTGTGTTATTTTCTATTCGATATTTTCTATTCCACAAGAATTGTCAAATCGAGTTACGAAAATGGCCGAAACCGTTGGTGAAACACCTGAACAAGGGATTGCTCATGCTCGGGGTATGGCCAAAACCTTAATCGAATTTACCTCAACCTAATAACCGAAATCGAATAATAGAAATAATCGAATCGGAATAAGCATAATCGTAATAATCGAAACCAAACTAACCCGAGACTTATATGTGATCGACCGTAAGAAGGTACCGATTAATAATCCAATTCGTTTACCCAATAAAGGAGCAAATAATTTCGAAATAAAATCTCATCTTTTTGGTTTAATTGACACAAGAGCCCAATTTCTAGGAGAAGATGATGAGGATCCACATCATCACCTCTATCTTTTCGAAGAATTGTGTAATACGACCAAAAGTCATGGTGCTCATCGGGAATTAACGAGGATGTCTATGTTTCCTTTTTCTTTAAAAGGAAGAGCACGAGATTGGTTTTTGTCACTTCCACATCATTCATTGACTAGTTGGGAGGAGATTCAATCCGAGTTCTTAAAGCGGTATTTTACTCCTGGTAGAAAATTGGAATTAATAGTCGAAATTGCCAACTTTGGACAAGGATCTGAAAAACGTTTGGGAATGCGTGGGAAAGATTTAATAAGCTATTAAGAGCTTGTCCCGATCATGGTTATTCCTTAGATATGCAAATCCAGCTTTTCTGTCGTAAATTAAGGAAAGACTCACGTGCGGATGTAGATCATGCATGTGGTGGTTCGTTAATAATGAGTGAAGCCCAAATAGTTTACGATGCTATAGAAAAGATTTCCAAAAATAACAGAATGTGGGAAACCGGTTCTAGCACAAGAAAAGTAGTTTTTGCAGGAGAATACACACCGAATACGGAAGTTCTAGCACACTTGGAGAATTTGAGTAGGAAATTTGATGGTTTACAACAGAATAAGAACCTGAGTTCGGGAAATAGTAAAACAAATGAATACTCGAATCATGATAATGTGTCATTAGGGATGGAAGAACCAAAAGGCTATTCAAGGGAAAAGGTGAGTTTTTTAAAACAGCATAGGAATTTGATCGACGCGTATTCAAACTCGTTTAATGCTTTTAGAAGAGATCACCCTACTTTTCGTTGGTCTGAAACCCCTAGTAAGCAAGGACAACCGCTGTATCCAATCCAATATAAGAATCCAAATCAAGGTTATCAAGGTGATACCACGAATCAGAATCTACAATCATTACCTAGACCGTATCCACAACATACCACTCAAAGCATACCAGTCACCCAAAGTTCAACTCAACCTGAAGGAGTTGATAAATGGGAGAAATTAATCGAAAATCTGATGGGTATGATGTCAACTCAAGCTCAAAATATGGAAACCATGATGACTTCTATAGGTACAGTCACTAAGGATATGAGTACGTTGAAAACATCTATAAGTGGACATGATACCAGAATAAGAATTATAGAAGCTTCATTGAGGAATCTGGAATATCACTTGAGTAGAGAAGTAGAACGTAAAAACAGTAGACCTCCAGGAGGATTGTCAAGTAATATCGAAAGAAATCTGAGTGGGGTAAATGTTGTTATTACCAGAAGTGGAAGGATCTGTGGAAGTAATGGATTAGAAAAATTCGGGAATAATGAAGTAGATGATGATTTAGATGGTAAATATAAGAAGAATATGGAATCTAAAGGGCCATTTCAAACCGAACTTTATCCGGCTCAACCTAAATTCACATCGGTTCAACCTGGAAGGGCATCACCATATCCACTGCATATTTTGAAGAAAAAGGTACTGAATGATGACACACTATGTCTTCAAAAGGCACAATCATTCAAGGAAGCTTTACCATCTTCATCTAACGATAAGGGTAAGGGAGGTATACATTCTATCCCTATTACAAAGATGAAGTTGGATAATAAGTATGCATGTTTTATTGACACTTTTCGGCACTTAACTATTAATACCCCTTTCATCGATGTTTGTAAGGGAGAGCTTAGTTTGGGAGTGAATGATGAGCGCGTTATCTTCAACATTTACAATTCATTGAAATATCCATGCATTACACTAGAATCTTGTTCTTGTGTGTACACTTTGTGTTTTTTTTGCTGTGGATTGTACTAACACGCGAGTAATTGAAGAAGATGACTTCAAACAATAATGTGAAAGCTCGCAAACCTAAAGCTCGAAAATCAAAGGAAAAGGTCAATAATCGTTTGGATTGGTGGGAATTGTCTAACCTCTGTTGGAAACCGGTATTGAAGAAGGATGCGGTGCGTGAGGATGACCCACCACCGCGTGCCTTAAAAACGAAGCACGGTAAAGTCCGGCTATAGACTATAAATGTAGTCAATGACGGGTACTATCCTTCCTTTTTACTCCTTAAGCATTTATTTTTAGTGGATTATGTGCTTAATTGTTACGTGCTTTTGTGAGTAATTGTTAGAAGTATCCCGTTTTGTTTAGTATATTATATTAGTTAATCATTATCATTTTGGTCGAGCAAACGACGTTAACCAAAAGCGCTACCGGGAGGCAACCCGTAAAAATGTTAAATATAATAATTACTCATACTTTGGATGATACTTTGCTAATACTTAGGATTGATTTTCATTTTGTTTCACCAAGTCTTAGGATGAATGTTTGAATGTCATTATAAAGGGAATGATTAGGTGGTTATCCGAAAATCCTGATGGAGAAAAAAAAGAGAAAATTCAAATGCATCATTTCTTAGACTTAGGTTGTTAGAACGATTTGAAATAACCCTTGAGGATCTGGGTATAAAAGACTCAGAGTTAATACTTTGCCATACATTTTATATCATGATCTAGTCTGTTTTAAATTTCAAAAATAATGTGTGACATGTATTAGTTCAACTACTGTGGAATATTGTGTGTTTTAAATCAATAAAAGTTTATGTGGTGTGTTTATCTACCCTTTTGCATTACACTGTCACACTTCACATACTTTTATTTTATTTGCACACACAACGGTCATAACTTTGACCCACCCACCCACCCTTTATTATCATCTGAGTATTTGTTTTGACTTGTTTTAGTGCACCATTGCTTTCCCAACAACTTATTTACACTCACTTTACATTGAGGACAATGTAAGTTCGTAAGTGGGGAGTGGAGTCGTTGGTCTAGCAATGGCATTAATGTTTATTTTGTATCAATAAATCCCTTAGTTTTCGATCTTTTTCGAGCATTATTTAGTTGATTAAAATAAACTGTATAAGGTATATATTTCATGGATTTGAAGATATAATGATCAATTTGGATGTGTATAACCAATGTGAACCGTAAGTGCATTGTAATTCCAAATATATTTGTGTAACATGAATTCATTGTTCACGTAAGCCTTTGATATTGAAACGAAAATTTTAAACTGTATCCATTCAGTATCCTAGTGGTTATTCTAGATAATAACAGTAACTTAGTACCTAACTTTTGAACGTGTACTGTGAATATCTGAAGGTTTGAATGTGATAGAAAGGATATAAGTTAAGTTTATGAAAAGAAAAATAAAAAAATAAATAAAGATGAACTATCTATATGTTGGTTGTAGCTACCAATGATTTGAGTGCAGTAGGGCGTTATCACGAAACGTCCTATATCACTATGAGGTTTAAAAGCTCCCGACTGCCTGATGATAGTAGTCCAGCTAGGGTGTTATCACGAAACGTCCTATTGCTGGGAATGAAGGCATATGCTACACATGTGAAATTAAGTTCATCAAAAGAAAAAAAAAAGAAAAAAATTTAAGCGTGGTTGAAAACTTAGCTATCTTCTGACTATCCCCAGTATAAACTGAATGATATGCTTTAGGGAAAATCCTAATAAGTACACGGGAGGACTTTGTGTGGAACGGCTACTGCCTATACCTAGGAAAGTCATTAGGACTGTCGAATGGATATTTGTGTGTTTGCTTGAATTATTCAAGAGAGGATAGTGGAAATTGAAAAGGCTTGTCACACACACACTACGTTATACATTTATATTGAGGTTAATGCCTGGTTGTAATTCTAATGGTTGTATTATCTGGTTGTCCCTTATATCTTATATCTTCATGAATTTATCTCTCATTCATTTTGTTTTATCGCTTGTTTTGCTCGAGGACGACCAAAAGCTAAGTAGGGGGTTGTGACGAGAGATAAATTTATGATCATTATTATGACATTTCACCCCACTTTTGATACCATTTTGAACATTATTGTATCAAATCAAGTCAAAAATACTAAGTTTTATTCAAATGTATAAGTAGTAGTTATTATATAAATTATCGTATTTTTATAAGTTTTTATAAGTTTTGTACCGGTTTAGTAACCGGAGTGTCGTATCGGATCTACGCTTGGTATTTTGGTAATTTATTGCAGAACTTTAGGATGACCAAAACCCCGAGTGACGACACGTTTTGAGGCCTAAAAGAGGTATTTTTAGGGATATAAGAGTGTGCGCACTAACTTAAGTGGTCAGTGGCTCGGTGGTTAGTGGTACCACTAACGAATTATATCTTCGACGAACGAATGGTTCATCAAAACGACATTTTCTCGAAGAAGAGTCCTTCATGAAAGTTGTAGATCTTTGAAAGTAGTAATTTTTATATAAATTATGGTATTTTTATTGTATTTTATTTATATTAATAAAAATAAATTTCCACATTGCAAATACTTTGTGCTTTTGGACTTTTATTGTCGAATTACTTGTGATTCGTTTCTTTGTGTTCGAGTACAAAAGATAAGATTTATTGCGGAAGCGAACGAATACTTGAATAACGAGACGAGAGTTATGTCTGATACTTGGAGCCCAAGGATTTTCTGTTAAAACTTTTGGTGTCAGATTTGCCTGTGGTTCGTTTCTATGTGATCGTGCAGAAAAATTAAAATTTACTGACGGAACGAAACTGAAGATTGAAGTCAGACGCAGAAGATACGAATTTAAAAGAGAAGGCCGGATCAATCCGGTGAAAAGCCGGATCGATCCGGCACTTCAATTTGGCTATATATTCAGAGCATCAAGAACAGAATGAAGCGGCCCCTTCTTTCCCCTTTCTTTTCTCTCTTCTTCTCGTCCCTGCTTCTTTTCTTTCTTTCTTTTTTTTATTTTTTTGTTTTGATGATCATATATATATATATACATATATGATATATATATATATATATACACACCCTTCATGTATATATATATATTCTATATATGAATATATATGTGATAGATCTATCTATATATATATATATATAGATCTAGATCTAGATCTCGTTTTTCATCTCGTTTCTCTTTTAATTTTCTTTTCGGGACCGTATATACATATATATGTCTACGTATGTATGTATATATGTTTTTCACATATATAAATAAAATGGTTATAGTATCGTTGTAACGGCGGAATAATTATCGAAGATTGTTGATTTCGAAGCTTTGGCATGTTAGATCCGGTGGAAACGACCCCGATTCGATAGTCATAACCGGTAATATATTCTAAAATTGTTATGTTTATTATTTCTATTTCTATTTATATATGATATTAAACTAAAAATATATCTAAATAAGATATGAATCGAATTAGTTAATCTTTTGGTAAAATGAATGATCGACTCGGTAATAATGATTAAAATCGATTATGATGAATCTCTTTCTTTCTGCGCTTAATGAAACGTTAAAATTGAAAGACCGGAGGGTAAAATTGGCCGAGTGAAAACGTGACAACGGAACCCAGTTTCCTACCCGGGGGCAGGTTTGTCCTAAAAAGATAAATTTTATTGAAATTTGTACTCGAGATCGTAATAATGTTAAATCATCAGTTTAATTGAAACTTAAACCGGAAAGTTGAATCGTCCGGCTTTGACAACCGGAGCCTTTTAAATAAAATTGACCGTTTGACGAACGGAATGACTCCTTTTTATCTAAAGGTAGATTTGTACTCGGGACCTGTTCAGAAAAACCGTAACAGTTGTGGACCTTGGACTGATGCAATGGACATATGACAATTTCATACGCTCGTGTGAGGAGTAGTTGTCTAGCTTAGGAGTACACCGATTCATATATAATTTACACCTTGAATAAAGGAAGATCTGTCTCATTTATTTCTACTAAAAAGAGATCGTAATTCAGTAACGTATTCTTGGCTAGATCCAAAAATATATCTATATATTATATTAGTATTTATTTGTTTTATTTTCTGTTTTACTAACATCTAACTCTAACATTACTAACTAATCTAACTACTAACATAATCTAACCCGATAAAACTGATAAAACTGCGACTTAGATCGAGTTAATAATAGCTTCTTGGTGTTTAACCCCACTTAAAAGAGTTACCATGTTTTCCCTGAGGAATACGACCTGACTCACCAGACTAGCACTACAATTTGACCCGGTACACTGCCGGTTAGGATCTGTATAGCCTAGGTAATGTCCGTCAGCTTTCTGGCGCCGTTTCCAAGGTTAGGTTTAGGTCTGTCAGGAGCCAAAGGTTATAGATTTAGAATCTTTACCTTTTCCTCCTAAAGATCAAATTAAAAAGATTAAGACTGATCAGAAGTATGCTCGTTTCCTTGATACTTTTCGTCATATTCATGTTAACATCCCTGTTATCGAAGCTCTGATAAACATGCCCGCCTATGGAAAGTTTTTTAAAGATATACTATCAAATAAGAAAAAATTAGAGGAATATGAGAATATATGCCTAAATGAAGAATGTTTTGCAATTCTGCAGCATAAGTTACCACCTAAACTAAAAGATCCTGGTAGTTTTACCATTCCGTGTGAAATTGGAGGATTTCTGTTTAAGAAGGTCTTATGTGATCTGGGAGCTAGTATAAATCTCATGTCTTATGAGGATTATAGAAAGCTATGCATAGGAAAGCTTACTAAGACTGAAATGACTCTGCAAATGGCAGATAGATCGATTAAGTACCCTAAAGGAATTATTGAGGACATATTGGTTAAGGTAGACAAGTTCTATTTTCCAGTAGACTTTGTAGTTATGGAGATGGAAGAAGGATTTTCAGCGCCGCTTATCTTAGGACGTCCATTTCTAGCTACGGGAAGAACTTTAATCGATGTTCAGAAAGGAGAATTAATTTTGAGAGTCAATGAAGATGAAGTTGCTTTCAATATTTTCAAAGCTATGAATCATCCATATACATCACCAGAATCATGTTCTTTTATAGAAGATATTCATTCTGTCTATGATAATCAGTTACCAATTTTTGAAGATAGACTAGAAGAATGTTTAACTCTGTCTGTCTATAAGGAAGATGAGGAAGATACTGAAATGAAAGCGATAATCCTATCTCTAGATAAAGGAAGTTTTACTTTTAAACCACCATGGCATAAGTATTTGGAGTTAGAACTAGAAGGACCAGTTCTTAAATCGTCAATAGAAGATCCGCCTAAGAATCTGGATTTGAAACCGTTGCCTTTAAATTTGAAGTATGCTTTTCTTGAAACTAACAATCGATTACCAGTTATTATTTCATCAACTTTAACTGAGCAACAAGAAGATCAATTAATAGGAATGTTAAGAAAGCATAAGAAAGCTTTTGGATGGACAGTTGCTGATATTCGAGGTATTAGCCCTGAGATTTGTGTTCACAAGATAATTCTAAAAGATGATGCTAAACCTTGTATTCAACCGCAACGCCGCCTCAACCCGAATTTACAGTTAATCGTTAAGAAAGAGGTTATTAAGCTATTAGAAATGGGAATAATCTTTCCTATATCGGATAGTGAATGGGTGAGTCCAACTCATGTTGTACCAAAGAAAGGAGGTTTCACAGTGAAAGAGAATGATAAGCACGAATGGATTCCAACAAGGGAAATTACAGGATATCGAATGTGCATTGATTTTAGAAAACTAAATGATCATACTAAGAAAGAGCATCATCCACTTCCATTCATAGTACAAATGTTGGAACGTTTAAGTGGACATAAGTATTACTGTTTCTTAGATGGTTATTCAGGATATTTACAGATTTTCATTGCAGCAGGAGATAGGGAAAAGACTACTTTCACTTGTCCTTATGGAACTTTCGCGTATAAAAGAATGCCGTTTGGTTTATGTAATGCTCCTGCTACGTTTCAAAGATGTATGATGTCTATATTCTCTGATATGGTTGAGAAATTCTTAGAGATTTTTATGGACGACTTTAGTGTTTACGGAGACTCTTTTAATGGCTGTTTGTTACACTTAGAACGAGTGTTACAACGTTGTGAGGATACCAATTTAGTGCTTAACTGGGAAAAATATCATTTAATGGTATCAGAAGGAATTGTACTAGGTCATAGAATCTCTGAAGTAGGAATCGAAGTTGATAAAGCTAAAGTCGAGATAATCGAAAAATTGCCACCACCAATTAATCTAAGAACTCTAAGAGGATTTCTTGGACATGCAGGATTTTATCGGAGATTCATTGCAGATTTTACAAAGATAGCAAAACCTCTAAGTCATTTGCTTGAAAAAGAAGTATCTTTTAATTTTGATAGTAAATGTATGGAAGCATTTAAGACCCTGAAAGCGAAGTTGATTACTGCACCAGTATTGGTAGCACCAAACTGGGATTTACCTTTTGAGATTATGTGTGATGCTAGCGATTTAGTCAGTAGGAGCTGTTTTAGGTCAAAGGTATAATAGAAGTCTCAAAGCTATTTACTATGCATCTCACACGCTAAATGCAAATTCAACCGAACTATGCAACTACGTAAAAGGAACTGTTGGTCGTGATTTTTGCCTTAGATAAATTTAGATCGTATATTGTTGGTTCTAAGGTAATAGTTTATACAGACCATTCAGCTCTGAAGTATTTACTGAGTAAGAAAGATGCGAAACCACGTCTTCTTAGATGGATTCTCCTACTTCAAGAGTTTGATATTGAGATTAAAGATAAAAAAGGAAGTGAGAATGTAGTAGCAGATCATCTAAGTAGAATGGAGACTAAGGAAGAGATAGGGAATGAAATTAAGGATTCATTTCCTGATGAACAACTATTTAGAATAGATACTCCTTCAACCATGCAGTTATTAAAGAAAAGAATTCCTTCTAAGGAAAATTCACCTTGGTTTGGAGATATCGTTAATTACTTAACTTGTGATTACATTCCGTCTCATTGGACTTGGCAAAGTTAGAAAAAAGTTCTTTTATGACTTAAAATTTTATTACCGGGAGGAACCGGATCTTTTCCGTAAATGTTCGGATGGGATAATCGAAAAATGTGTGCCTGATAATGAAATTTTAAGTGTGTTATCATTTTGTCATGATCGTGAGGCAGGAGGTCATCATGGAGGATGGAAAACTGCTTTTAAAGTTTTACAATGTGGTTTTTATTGGCCTACACTTTATAGAGATGCGTATACATATGTTAAATCTTGTAAGTCTTGTCAAAAATGGGGAATATTTCTAAAAAACATGAAATGCCTATGCAACCTATTTTAGAATGTGAGTTATTTGATGTTTGGGGTATAGATTTCATGGGACCTTTCCCTATATCGTTTGGAAAAAGATTTATTCTTGTAATGGTAGATTATGTTTCGAAATGGGTAGAAGCTGAAGCTCTTCCCACTAATGATACCAAGGTTGTCATACGATTTCTTAAAAAGAACATATTCACTAGATATGGCATTCCGAGGGCGATCATTAGTGATAGAGGGTCACATTTTTGCAATCGACCATTTACTAAGTTAATTGAAAAATATGGTATAACGCATAAGTTAGGAACGCCCTATCATCCGCAAACCAAAGGTCGGTAGAGGTGTCAAACGAGAGAAATTAAAAGAATCATAGAAAAGACAAAGTGGACTCAAACCGTAAAAATCGGGCGAGTTAGACTAGATGATGCGTTATGGGCGTACAGAACAGCTTTTAAAACCCCAATTGGTTGTTCTCCCTACAAATTAGTCTTTGGTAAATCTTGTCATCTCCCAGTAGAGTTAGAACACCGAGCCTTTTGGGCTATTAGATTTCTGAATTTCGATCCTAAGGCTGTCGGTGATCATAGGTTACTTCAGTTAACAAAATTAGAAGAATTTCGCCTTGATTCTTATGAAAATGCTCGAATCTACAAGGAACGCACAAAAGCTTTCCATGATAAAAGAATCTATAGTCGTGAGTTCCATGTAGGTGATCGAGTGTTATTGTACAATTCACGTTTAAAGTTGTTTCCAGGAAAGCTTAAATCAAGATGGACAGGACCATTTAAAGTAACACGAGTTTATAAATCTGGAGCTGTTGAACTAACTGATGGGAATACAACTTTTATAGCCAATGGTCACAGGGTGAAGCTATTTCTGGAAGGTGAAGAAATCTCTCTGATAAAAGAAGTGATGTTGCTGATTGACCCTCTGAAAAATTAAAAAGCAGTGCTCCGAAAAACTGAAAAGTAGAGAAACTGGAATCAGCCAAATTCCAGGTGTTGTCTATCTTCATCTTTTATCTTTTATATGTTTAAACTTTTTTCGTCTTTTACCGGATAGACGTAAAAGAACTGGATGTCTTTTTTAGATAGATTAGGAGTTTTTGTTTTGCTTTTGAAGTTAGGCCTGGATAGAGATGTCGCTTTTATTATAGAAGCTTTAGTTTTTGAACAGAACAAGCAATTGTTGAGAGAGAAAAAATTGAAAGAAGTTTGTAATGGTACGTCGAGAAGCTCGATAAAAAGAAGGGCTAAGTTTCTAAGGAAGTGCGTAATACGTGGAAAGATTGAACACAAGTGGGAAATGTGGGAAAAATATAACTCAATCTCGTAATGAGTGTTTGAATGTAATTAAGAAGGGAACGATTAGGTGGTTAACCGAAAATCCCGATGGAATTCCAAGACAAAATTCAAACGCTACGTTTCTAGGATTTAGTTTGCTTGAACGGTATGTTAGAAATCTGGAGTTTGTAGAAATTGAAGAATTAGAAACCCCGTAAGTTCAAGTCTTTTATTGTTTTTAGTTTTATAAAATTTTTGCATAACTTTGAAAATTTTATAAAATTGGATCTTTATAAAATTAAGGAGTTTTATAAAAGTTTTATAAAAAGTTTATTTTTTTAGTTTTTAGATATTTTATAAGAATTAATGAAATGTTATTGAATTTTTATAAACTTTTAAATAAGTTTTATAAAGATTTTATAAATTTTAAGAAATTGTTATAAAATTCATAAATTGTATTTTCTAGTTTTTATTAAGTTTTATTGAGTTTTATAAGTTTTTATATCAAAAATCCAAAAAAATAAAAAAAATTCGAAAAATCATAAAAATTGCACATGGACCGATCCGGCCACTTATCAGGACCGGTCCGGGAACACTTTTAACCTAAAAACGGGATTTTCTTTCTTCTTCCCCATTTCTTCTCTTTTACAAAAAAACACAGCCGCCCCACCCCTTGTCCCACCGCCACCAATTTTTATCACATTTTCAACACTCCCACTACCCCACCATTCAAATTTTTTCTATTTTCCCTCCCTCTCTTCAATACAATTTGAAATTTTCAAAAAGGAGCAAAAACGAGCCCAAACTCAAACGGGTGACATCCGACTTCTCCGGTCAATTTCTAGTCGTTTTGTGCATTGTAAGGTATAATTTAGTTGCTTTTCTTATCAATTTCGTAATTTTTCATACTTTTGTAGTTTGTTTTCAACTGTTTTGATTTTTACGTGTGTTGTGACTCTTTTATTTTTGTGTTGTTTTTGTTGTTGTGTTAATTCCAATATCGTAGAATGGCCTCTTCTAGTCGCAAAATCTCTAAGAAACGAAAGCCTAGTATTCCAATACCAGTCCCAGTTGTAGAACTTAAAGAATTAACACCTGAAGAACAATCTGTTAGTTTTGCTAGGACTGCATCACCACAAGCTATCAGTGCATATGATAAGATCTATAGTAAATGTGGTGTTGTGTTGGAAAGAGGTATGGATTTTGATGATTTAGGTGAGGAGGTTAGACGTATTTTCACGAGACGTCAATGGTTAGACCTTGCTGCTAAAAGAGAAGGGGAGGTTAACACTACCTTAGTAGCAGAGTTTTACTCAGTTCTGTCTACTTATGTACCTACTGAGGGTAGTGTGTTGGAGTCAATATCTCTTAAATCGAGGTGTGTTCCTTTTAATCCCGCTGTTATCAATGCTATCTTAGGAGTGGAAGTCTTTCCAGATGATGAAGATTATTGGAATGTATTAGGGCTGAGTGATGCTACAGTGTTTGAGCAGATTTCTTCGAGAGCTCAGAGGGAGTTTGATGCAAACGCTGTTTGGGTAGATAATAGATTTAATTATGGGAGTTGTATGAAGGATTTAAGGGCAATTAAACGTTTTTTGAGCCATACTCTCTATCCCACAACCAAGCACACCGCCTTCAGTAAAGAAGATTTATGTATTACGTGGGCGATGGTTAAAGATATTAAGATAGATGTTGGGAAGATCGTGTATAAAAGAGCCTTTGAGTTTATTGTCACTGCCAAGGCAGGAAGTCATATGTACTTTCCTGGTTTTATTTCAGATTTATGTCGTAGATCGGGGGTTCCTTTCCTATCTAACGACAGGTTATCCAAGTCAGATGAGACCCTTATAGGCCCGAGTCTGAGGATGCTTCCCGGGGGAACGATAGATTTTCTGACTAGACGTAGTGAGCCTCTACCTGTTCCACCTCTTTCTACATCTTCTTCATCTTTTCCATCTTTTCCTAGTCAGCCTCAGCAGTCATCTTTCCCAAATACCAATATGTATGACTTGGTTCAATCTTTAGTATCTGATGTAGCCCGAGGACACGCCAACATGGCTTTGTTTGCTGAGAGTAATAGGCAGTGGTGTGATGATTTACGTAGAGGATTGAGGAGGCAGGAGCGGTTGTTTGGTCCTCCTACTTTTGATGATCCCGCTTATCCACCGCCCGGTCCTCCGAGCCTTATACATTACCTCGGTGGATTGGACCTATACCACCACCTTCGAGCTTTCGACCAATTTCACATGCCTTTGGAAGCCAATCGACCGGTCAGGGTGTCTTTTCTACAGGTTTTCAGACGACAGCTACACAGAGTTGGGGAGGTTTTGCTGAGTTTGCACAGATGACATCTAGCATGAGTACGATGGGTCTAGATAGTTCAGTCCGGACCACGACTACATTTCCACCATCTACATCGCACTCAGGACCGAGCTTTAGTTCTCAAGATTATATCGAGGAGGATGACGAAGTTGACATTGTTTGATTAAACATTATGTTTGTTAAATTTTTTTTTTTTATTTTTGCATTTTTTTTAGCATTTTTCACTTTATTAGATTTCGATATTAGTATGTTTTAATTTCGTTTTCACAATCGTTTTAGTTTTATATCATTTTGTTCAATAATTCGTTAGAATCATCAGAACGTATTAGTCGTTTTTAATAACGTATAAACTCGAAAATACCAAAAATATTTATCGTTAATGAGTCATTTTAAACATTTTACTAGTTTTCTAAATATCATTTCATAGTTTTTTATCTTAGACATAAAAACAAAGAGGAAACATTGCATTGTACAACATGTGAAAGGTAAAAACAAAAATCAAACTTGGATTTTACCTCTTTGCTCGGTTAAAATATCTTAGTACCGGACCGATCCGCCACTTATCAGGACCGGTCCGGGAACAAAAACCTTGCTGAGTCATGCAGAGAGTGAATTAGATGAAGGCACGTATGTTTTCAATGTTTTATTAAAGGGAATGCAGGCCAACATTTTTTACCTGCCAATTCACTTTCACTTACCTTCATCTTTTTAACTTCTTTCCAATTGTTTCCAAAATGTCGAATCACTCTTCACCTTCGGTGAATTCATATGAGCAAGAAGACCATGATGCTGTTATTCCAGAGTCTCTCGCTTCTAATCAAAATCTGAGGGTGCATGCACGTTTTGCTAATTCTCCGATTTTGATGGAAAAAGGTTTGAATATGGATAAGATAGATCGTTGGGGCAAAACGATGATTCGAGGCTTCGGGTGGAAGAAATTTATAAAAGCACCAAGAGGAAGAATAAATGTGTCCATAGTACGAGAATTTTATTCTGCCTTGATAACCACACCAATGATAGAGTCTTCACAGGAAGTTTTGGTTAGAGGAGTGGCTGTTCCCTTCTCTTCCACGCTGATCAATCATCTATTTGAAATTCCACCGATTTCACTTCAACACTTTGAAATGAAATGGGGACTCAATGATCCCTATGCTCGTCTGAATAAAACACATGAATCTTTTCAATGTTTGTTTCCTTTGTTCGATGAAAACCATGATTTATCAACCAATGCTCTACTTCCACATCTGAAAGTGTGGAAGCGTTTTATTAATTCACGCGTTTATCCAACATACCAATTTGAAAGTTTAAGTGATGATGAGAATCTTTTGTTGTATGCTTTGACGAATGGAGAATACGTTGACCGGGGTATTCTCATTCGGAGGAATCGTTTTGACTTTTGCACTAACAGGGAGAATGGAAGGCCTATGCCAAATTCGTGGATGATTTCACGTCTTTGTGTTCAGTGGGGCCAAGTTGAAGAATATCATACAGATGAATTATTTCCGTCTAGGAATAATAGGTTTGCTTTGCTACCGGTTGATACACCGGGATGTTCATCATCAGTATGAGTCAATTTGAGTTAAGTTGTTGTTTAAGTTGTTTAAGTTAGTCTTTTAAAGGTTGTTTTTAATAAGTTAAGTAGTAGTAGTTAATAAGTTTGTTTTCTTTTTATGTTTCTTAGTTTGTAATAATTTTGTTGTTATGTTTAATATATATGCTTTTGTTTAGTATTTGTTGTAGTAAACGTTATTCAATATTAACGATCATCTATAATTTTAATTTAATTTTCCAACCTACTTTTTCGCACTCATTGTACATCGGGACGATGCCACTTCGTAAGTGGGGAGTAGAGTTAGGTTTGAAAATTTCATTAAAATTTTCGAAAAAATTAAAAATATTTATAATATATAACCTTTTTCATATAAATTAGTACTTTAATTACTTATTTCTTAGTTTTAATTTTTCTTGAATAATTTAAGTTAGTTAATATATGAATAAAAATGATATAATTTGGGAAGATTAATTTTTGATTCAGTAAAATATATTAGATATATTATGAATATATTTTATATCTTTTATAAGATTTTTAAGATTTTGAGTATGTATAACTAAATAATTTGTTAACAAATATTTCTTTTATGGAATTATTCAAGTAATTTTTATATTTATAAATAAATTTTAGATAATTTTCTTTTCAAGATAAATTATGAATTTGGAATCAGAACTAGGGACGATGATTTGTGGCACCACAAAAATATAACTATAGCCAAATAAATTACTTGAATAAATTTCCAATTTTTGACCCTACCTCAGCTTTTTAAAGAGTGATCAAGATCGCACTCGGAATTTAGCCATTTTGATTAACACGAAATTTCCGACCCTTAGCTTGTTTTGGACTACATTTCTTTGACATCCTTCGAGTTTGTACGTACTTATGAGAGGAGATGATGACAGAAAGAGTTAAGAGTTGAGAAAAATGGTTATGCTGAGATTGGAATAGGTAGATAGATTCTAATATAGATGTTCTCACCTCATGACGCTTGCAAGATAGGCGATTGTGGCAATGAGTTCGTATATGTTAGTATCCTATGAAAAAAATTATATTAAGAATTAAGGCACCATTTTTACACGAATTAATCAAATATCGTATCTTCCCTATCTTTGATCGACAATATAAAAATAAAATATATCGGTAGTAGCTACCAATGATTTGAGTGTAGTAGGGGGTTATCTAAAACGTCCTATATCACTATGAGGTATAAAGCTCCCGATTTGCCTAATGATAGTAGTCCAACTAGGGTATTATCTCGAAATGTCCTATTGCTGGGATGAAGGCATAAAAAAAAATATATATTTAAAGAAAAAGTCGAATCAATAGATTTCAAGAATGATTACGAGTTTAAGGAAACCGGACTCGTAATTTTAGATCGAAAGAGTAGTACTCCGATCAATCTTGATGAAGCAATGCCGGAAAGTTTGATTTTCTACACACACTCACGCTTTTAGTTCTTAATATATATTAAAATAAAAAAAAAAAAAAGAGAGAGAAAAAGAAGAGAGAAAATCTGAAAAATAGTTGGAATAAGAGGATGTTACTAATCGAGATTGTTTTTGATCAGAAATGTGAAGGTGTGAGTACGTACGACTTGCTTCTTTCTTTTTGATTTCCTTTTCTATCTTTTCGATTAACCAATTTCCTATCCTAATATATTATAAGCCATAGTGTCTTCTATTTGACTTAGTTAATGATTCCAGAAATTCGTAATAATCGAGACGAAAAATAATTCTAATATTTTATTTATATTTATGAATTATTGCATGCATGTTTCCATCTAATTAATATTTGATACTTAATTTATTTAAGTTATATAAACTTTCTTTCTTATTAAATTTTTATAAAAAGTTATAACTTATATGTTTATAATATTGGCGATATATATTACTTTGAAAATTTTAATCGATCAATTATATTATCTCGTTATTTATATATTACCGCTTATTTTCGTCGAGGACGATCAAAAGTTTAAGTGGGGAGTTGTTGATGTATGACTTTTATATGACTAAATTTACGTGATTTTATTACATTTTATTGACAAATTCTATATAAAATATATAATATTATGATACAATTGATATGAAATATTAATTTTTATAGTTTAGTATAGTTAGTAGTAAAAGTTAGTATTTATAGTAAAAAGTTGTAGTTTTTGTACCGGTTTTAGTGACCGGAGTGTTGTGTCTATTTTACACGGGTATTTTGTGTTTATTTCATTGCAGAATCCTAAGATGAACCGAAATCCCGAGTAGCAACACTTTTTGAAGTCAATACAAGTCGTTGGAAGGAAGTTATAAAGCGTCACTCAATTTAAATGTCAAATGGGTAGTCGTTTTATTTATAACGGAATCTTGAAAACGACACGTATTGGGAATGGCTCGTTAAAAAGACATTTTATGGGAAAACGTTCTTCATGAAAGTTGAAGATCTTCATATGAGCTTTGTAATACACTTTGAATCATGAAGATTAGAGGTCTACAATTCAAATGGTGATCAAGTGGTCATTTGATTTCAATTAGAAAAGGATCCCGTAAAAGACGCGGGATACAAATGGCTTGTCGAGAATGCGTTTTCTGAAGAAATGGTCTTGATGAAAGTTGTGGAGAATTCAACAAGCTTTCCAATGGATCTTGAATCATATCGTTTGGAGTTCGGAATCAAAAGATATGAATTTTATAAGTTAAATATAATTCTAATTACAAATAAAATCTAAATAAATCCCTGCACGTGTTGAGTGATGATTAGGTAACATGGGGTACTCATCACACCGGACCGATCCGGGATGTTTCAGGACCGGTCCGGGAAGGGTCAGTTTGCCTATATATATGGCATCAGTGCAGATGAAGGGAGGGGTACCAAAAATTATATATACACCATATTATATATATAATACTCTCTCCCCCTTTCTTTTATTTTAGTAGTTTGTAAATAGGCCTTATGCCAAAATAATGTAGTAATGGTAGTACGGTAGTAATGCTCGGGAAATTCTCGAAGGTTCGATGTTGCCGAAGTCGTTGTAATATCCCGGAAAAGACGATTTCGAGTCGCCAGAATGTAATCGGGTAATTTCTATGATATTCATGTTTATGTTTGTTATTTTCTTCTTTTTTATAATGTTATTAGGCTAGATCTAATAACTAGCCAAAGTTATGTAATCGTATTATTTCGATCTTTTCGGTAATGGAATGCTGTTAAAATAAAATTGACTAAAATTGAGTTAAAATGAATCTTTTTCTATTTCGCTACGTAACGATAATATATTCGAAATGACGTAATCAACCATGATGAATACCACATATAACTCCGGCGATGAACCGACCGGAGAAGTCGGGATATGAGTAAAAATAGAAAAACCGGAGGGTAAAAATGGCCGTCCGATTAACGGAATCCTATTTCCTACCCGGGGGCAGATTTGTCCTGGAAAGATAAATCTTATTAAAATTTGTACTCGAGATCTTAATAATGTTAAAATCACAGTTTAATTGAAACTACGCCGTTTGTATTAAATCGATCCGCTTGACAACCGGAGCCTCTTGAATAACATCGGCCGTTTGACGAACGGAATCACCTCTTTTATCCGGGGTAGATTTGTACTCGGTACCTGTTTTGACTAACTAAGTTTAGTATGGGGCAGTTGTGGACATTGGATCGATGACAATTTGACATATGACAATTTCATACGCTCGTGTGAGGAGGAATTGTTGACTTTAGGAGTACACCGTTTCATTTACTCAATTGGACCTAAAAAAGGAAGATCGAACACATTCTATTAACTGAAAAGATCGTATAAATCGATTATATATACTTTGGCTAGTCTGGTTATATATTATATTTTGGTATCTATATATTTATATATATATATATATATATATATATTACGATTTATGTACATCTATATATATTTATATATCTATATATATTATATTAGAATAACTTTTAAATTACGCATTTATTTTATGTTGGTTAGAATAGTAGTAATCGTGTTATAAAATTGCGGTTTAGATCGAGTTAATAGCAGCTTTTTGGTGTTTAACCCCACTTAAAAGAATTACCATGTTTTCCCTGAGGATTCGACACCTGACTCACCACTTTATCACTACAATTTGACCCGGTACACTGCCGGTTAGGATCCGTCTAACCTAGAAAAGGTCTGTCCCTTTCTTGACGCCGTTTCTAAGGTCTGGTTTTGGTGACGTCAATGACCAATGTGAGCAATAGGAAGAGATTCACCATTACCTACAATAAGTCCATCGAACCCTCATATCCCGAGCTTAGATGCGCAGCTATTGAGATCGAAGCAATGTGACTTGAAGCTCCACTATCGCATACCACTTGGATCCGTAAAAGTATCGAGGAGGCAACATATGCGCATTTGACCCGTTCCCCGCATTTTGGTGATCGCCATTGTTATTGACCACCGGTCCTGTGTATGAGGAATCATACCTATGATAGCATTCAGCTGCAATATGGCCAGTTTTGCCACAGACTTGACAAACAGGCCTTGGACCTGATCTTCCACCTCTGTTCCCTTGATTACAACCTCCTCTAAAGCCCCTAAAGGCACGTCCTCTGCCAGGATTCTGACTATTTCCACCATAGTTGTTATTGTTCCCGCTTCTCCCCCCGATTTCGAGTGGCAAGGTGAGCCGACGGAGGGGAGCATCCGAGAGTAGTAGAGGGATTGAACCTTGCCGCAAGCGCTCACGAGTGATCAATTGAGACCGAACCTCCCGCTGTGTAAGAGATCCAATTCGAGAAGTGATGTTGACTATCACTGATTCACAGTCTTTCCCTAAACCACCAAGAGCGCCCAAAATCGCCCGACTTGGAGATTGGATAACCTGCTGTAGCCAGCCCGTCGGAGTAAGATTTCATAAGAGCCAAATATTCCATCATAGGTTTGGCACCCTTGTCGGTTCTAGTCAAAGCTCCTTTGTATTCAAGCATTCGAGCCTCAGATTTGTTGTTGAAGAGAACTTCAAGAGTGTTCCGAATTTCAGAGGCTGTGCTGCAACCCACAACCTCTTGAAGTGCAGATTCGGTCATAGAGGCCATTAACCATCCCATAAGAAGCTGATCAGTAGCCAACCAGTCGTCATAGGCCGAATTTAAAGCTGATCCATAACCAGTAGTAGCCAGGAATTGAGGTGGACAAGTTGTAGTCCCCAATAAATGACCTTCAAGACGATGACCCCTAATGATAGGAAGGATGGTCGATTTCCAGAGCAGATAGTTGCTCGTGTCAAGTTTAACGGTGCAGCTCTGATTGAGATTGCCACCAAAATGAGCGGTACTGAGCAGACACGACGGAGTTACTGGTGGTTGCGAGTACGACGGTAATAGGGGGACTCCAGCTCGAGATAAACTCTGAAATGAAGTTTCAGGCATGAATCGAGTAGCGATTGGTGAGCTAGGTATCTGCATGTAGCTGGCCGGAAAAGTGTGGGACGGTGTAACGGTGGAGAAGGAGGAACTGCCTTCTCCAGGTTGGGATTGAGGAATCGGTGTAGTGATGGATCCAATGGACAAGGTGGAGAAGGGAATGTTAACAGTGGAAGCTATACTAACAGTGGAAGCAATTGCCGGAGTGCTAGCAGCAGGCGGTGGTGTACCGCCGGAGGTGGAATCGGCGTTAGACATTTTTGGCTCTGCTACCAAGATAAAAAACATAATTTAGATAATAGATTCCATTGCATTAATTGTGAGGAACATACACACCATAAATACTAGATATTATCCTAACAACTTATCTAGAAAGCTGTCAAGTGTACATGCTAGGTGTACACATTAATAACATACTAGATACACAAGTTATCTAGAATTACAATATAATCCTTATGTTCTAACAACACAGAACCTACATAGACATAGTTTTCAAACAGTTTCATACGACACATATATTTCAAACTTTTAACTTTTTAAGCATAAAAACTCAAGTTTCCCTTTCGCAAATGCCAGAGCAAAAAAGTTCTGATAACAGCGTAATTAATTACAGTTATGACCTTTAACCATGAAGGGACGTTACTGCGATATCCAGTAGCCAAAACAACATAATCAACTTCAAGAAATTCACCATTCACTAGCTCGACATCTTTCTCACCAATTCATACGTCGATATCCCCAAAATCTCCCTTGGCAAGATATGCACCTACACGTATGGTAAATTATAAAACGTCATGAGCAGCGGCGAAAATTTAATTTTACTACGACTAACATGTTTTGTGTCATATGTGTATATATATATATATATATATATATATATATATATATATATATATAGAGCGCAATTCTATCAATGCTAAAGAAGATTTCCTCTGCTTTAGTAATAAGTAATAACAGTAGCATATATGTGGGTCCATGTTGTCTTACGGCTCTCACGTGATTCCACTGAGATCTTGAGACATATTTTTAGTATTAAAACGATATAGTTTTGTTGTTAAAAAATATCGTTTCGCTGTTAAAAAAAATAGTTTTAGACTTCGCTGACTCTACTGGAAAAAGATTTTGATTAAAAATTTAGTTTTACGGTCTGATGACCCCACTGAAAAAAATTCTGGATCAGCCATTATGTTGTATAAAAAAAGAAAAAGAAAAAAAAAAGGTGACAAGATAGGTAGTAGATTTTGAAGAAATTGAATGACTTTATTTCATTCCATTCCATTTCATTCATATTACTTTATTCCATTCTTGCGTAACAAACTGGTCATTACTGAATCTCTAACCACCATTGATGGAAATGCATTGTGATGGCAAAGATCAAGAGAAACCTCCATACCATAATTACCACAACCGACAACAAGTATTCTCTTCCCTTCAAAAACCGACCCTGATTTGATTTAGGGTTAATTCCTTAAAAGTATAGTTTTTTATACTTATTAGCCTCATAAGGACATAAAGAAATCTGTTGGACTTATAAGGACGCATTTTATTTGCTTTTCCACTATTGCCCTTTACATCATTTAACACAGTTTTGATATTACCCATGTTTTACATTCGCATAAATCATTTCTCACAGCCGATGAATTTATAGCAGCTTGAATCCGACGAAGTTTTTAGTAGTTTCCGGTCATCGGACGTTAACCAAGTAGGAAATCGATCTCGGAGCTCTTCATCGTATAGTGAAATCACCTTATTTAAAGCTATATATATTCGATGAAGTTTCTAGACATTTCCGGTCACTAGAGGAGGTTTTCCCCGCCGGAAATCGATCTCTCGAGTTCTTGATTATCTTTGCAAAATCGCAAAGCATTTGTAGATAATGATATGCTCAATAACCGCCGATCTTCGCCGTGAAAATGGATTACATGAATTTGAAGACCTTCAATTGACCCGACCCGGTTCTTCAAGTTTCCAGATTGGTGAGTGATGTACTAATCCAGCTTTGTGCATCGAAATCCGAGGTTTGGTTTCTATTGAATTCTTTGATTGTGCAATTGAGTTGGAGAATTGTGTTTTGAAGAAGCTTAAATTCTGGTTGTGTGTAGCAGATTGGTTATTTGAGCTCGTTTTTCCTTTGTTTAAGCTTTTAACCTTGTAAGGATAATAATCAACACAGCTACTTTATTTTCCCTTTGGATCTGAATTCTTGTCTGTTTGTTGTTAAATGCTTTAAATTTTTTTTTTCTTTGAATGTTTCTTTTTTGGGGTTTTGTTTAGAATTTGTTGTCGTTTGTTAGAATTTTAGCATCAGGAATGCTACTTGGTTTTTATTTTAACATTTGTGATGGTTTTGTATGGCTTATTTAGTGTTCAGGTTTTGTTTTGCTGCAATTTATTTGACCTGACAAAATAAGTAGGAACTGAATTGAGCATTATTGGTCTCAAATGAGATGCATAGCATTGACTGGGGGTGGTTTGGGTAATGAGGGGTAATGGTTTGGTCCTTTTCCTTAACTGGGTAGGGTAAGTACTAAGATGTTGGGTGGTTTTGGTATTAGAAAAACAATGGGACAATATTATAGCTTTGCTTGCTAAAGTTGGGTTTGGAATTCATGAGTTGTGGTGCTCTGTTCTCTGCTTTGTCAATCTGAAGAACAAGTGAACCATAAGCCGTGTGATTCTCCTGCTTGGAAAGGCTTTTTGAATGCCTTTCCTTTTCATCGATTTTTTTCTCATCGCTAAAAGGTGCTTCTTCCGTCCCAACCAAACACCACTGGAACATTATTGAATCAAGCGAATAACCACAATGTCGTCAGAAGAAACCTCCGGTGAACACAGCGCACGTGGAAATACCAGATGATTTTTTTTTTAATTTTTAATTATACCATTCCTTATGAAGTGACATTGATGTCACTGCAGATGTCACTGCATACATTAGACAACTAATGAAGTGACATTGATGTCACTGTAGATGTCACTGCATACATTAGACAATTAATGAAGTGACATTGATGTCGCTACATAAATCGATACAATAAAACGTCACTGAATAAATCGATACAATAAGACGTCACTGCATACACCGATACAATAAGGTGTCTCTGCATCGTGGTGTCTCTGCATCGCGGTGTCACTTCATCGCGGTGTCTCTGCATCGCGGTGTCTCTGCAATGCGGTGTCACTTCATCGCGGTGTCTCTGCATCGGGGGTGTCTCTGCATCGGGGGTGGTCACTGCATTGCGGTGTCTCGTATCGCGGTGTCACTTCATCGCGGTGTCTCTGCAATGCGGTGTCACTTCATCACGGTGTCTCTGCAATGCGGTGTCATTTCATCGCGGTGTCTCTGCAATGCGGTGTCTCTGCATTGCGGTGTATCTGCATCGTCAAATGTTATAACATCGCATGCGGTGTCTCTGGATCTGGCGTGGTCAATGCATCGTGGTGTCACTTCATTGAAGCGTCTCTGCATCACGGGTGGTCATTACATCGTTGTATCACTTCATCGAGGTGTCTCTGCAATGCGGCGTCTCTGCATCACTGTGTCTCTGCATCGGGGGTGGTCACTGCATCGCGGTGTCACTTCATTGCGGTGTCTCTGCATCACGTTGTCGCTTCATCGCCGTGTCTCTACATCGCGGTGTCACTTCATCGCAGTGTCTCTGCATCGCGATGGTCATCGCATCGGGAGTCGCGGTGGTCAATGCATCAGGATGGTCATTGCATCGAGGTGGTCAATGCATCGGGATGGTCATTGCATCGAGGTGGTCAATGCATCGGGGTGGTCAATGCGTCGCGGTGGTTAATGTATCGGGGGTGGTCATTGTATCGCGATGGTCAATACATCGGTTAAAAAAAAATTATAAAAAAAAAAAAAAAAAAAAAACAGAACAGCGGCTGGAACCAAAAAAAAAAAAAAAAAAAAAAAAAAAAAAAAAAAACAGAAACAGTGCCTGAAAAAAAGAAAGAAGGAAAGAAAATTAAAAAAAAAAAATAAAAAGAAGGGGAGAAGAGGCGCTGCTTTTTTTAATTTTTTTTAAATTTTCATTAAGGGTATTTGCGTCTATCTATCTAATTTGTGTCCTTATAAATCAACAGATTTCTTTTCGTCCTTATGTTCAATGTTCGTTTTGTATTTTGAGAGCTTTTGACCCTTTGATTTATACTCACTAGCATGCATAACTAACATCCCCCGAAAAATCTTGTAATCTTTCGAATTCGGGAACAATTTTTTTTTCTGCATTCTCTCATGTGGCCACCACAATGCATCTGCAGATATACGTACTCGATAACGATCTGCCCCCTTTTATCAATACTAGTAATCGTCCTGATTCACCACAACCCACATGATTCATCATACTTGGCGCGTAGTGTAAACCGATTCATTGAACCTAGGACGAATATCGAACTTTTGGGCATAGGATTCAGGTACTAGATGAACTGATACTTTGTAGGGTACTTTGGAAAAGATTAATTTAGGGAAGGGTAGATAAGGGAGTTGACAGAACTGTCTAGGTAGATGAAGTTTAAGGCGATCATAAGTCATGTTTTGCCATAGAGAGGCAATGCAGTGAGCTTATCAAGAATGATGAAAGGTACGTACACCTTATTGTTTAAGTCCAGCACCAACTGCTAACCCAGATGGACCTGCACCAATAATGACGGGACCGTTTACAAGTATATGTATACATTTATCAGCAAATTCAAGAGAATTGTTGTTATTATGGCTATTGTCATTGGTGGAAGACGAAAACCGTAGTACTGATTCATTCAAAAGAGCTAGCTAGAAGGGGAAATTCTATGGTAGGGACTCCTCAGCTAGAGAGTTTACGCGCATCATCTGACCACACGCTTCATTCGAACGAATCGCGCTGGCCCGATGATGCCACGTAAGCAACTCTGTACAAAGGAGTCTCTATGTAAAAATTTCCCAGCTAGAAGAGTGTCTTGATCGTAAATATGAATTATTTAATGATAGCCCAGCCACGAGAAGATATGTGGATTAGGACAAAGTGTTTGTGAATGTAAGAATGAAAGGGACTGACCCAAGTTTGAAGATGGAATTTCGCAGATCGAGAAGAAATGTGTGGAGGGGGTTTAGAAGAATGGGGAGATATAAATAGGGAATTTGGGGGGGCATATGATGGAAAAAAAAAGAGTTATAAAAGTTTTGAAAGTGATAGAGTAATGTCCCGTTTCAAAAATCCGAGTATTTTCGAAATATGGACCGTTCGTCCGTTGATTCATAATTATATACACTCTCTGTCTCACAGAGAAAAGTGTATATTTTTTATTTCTCACAAAGATTTAAAAATGTAATTGATGTTTTGTATTTTAAGTACTTATAAACATATATACTTTTATCTCATAATAAATGCTTGGTTTTCGAAATATGGAATGAACAAACATTAAATGTTATGATATGAGTATGTTTGAAAAAATGTACTAAATGATGTGTTTGCTTGTTAAATAAATACTTTTTATAAGATAATTTTTTTTCTTCAGAAATTAGATTATCTTTAAAAAATTAAGGCAAGATACATTTGTTTTTACCAAAATATTTATTATTATTTTATTTTGAATTAATAGTAAGACAAAAATTATACCATCGGGAAACAATTTCACCATCGCTGCAGGCCTCCCGCGTACGCGCGCAAGGCTAAAATCCGGTTTTTTTTAGTTTTCAAAAAAAAAAGCAAATTTTGTTTTAAAAAAAACATAATAAATATATAGGGGGGAGGGGCCACAAGGACAAAAAAATTAATAAATGGGTACGGAAGACAAAAAGTAATATTTTCACGATTATAAAAGACAAAAATCACAATTGTTACTTTAAAATTGTTACTTCACGTGTTAATGTTACTTTGTGTTTCACAATTGTTACTTCATATTTACTCTATTCCACATTTGTTACCTCATAATTGTTGTTTTTGTCCTTATTAAATTACAGTTTCCTTCTATCCCGATTTTTGATAATTTTGTCATTCTGGACAAAAATCTAAAATATATATGTATTTTTATGGGTTTTTTTTTTTGCGGTTTGCAAAACCTCTAGTGTTGTAGAACATTTTGCTATATGACGCTTTTTTTTTTTTTTTTTTTTTTTTTTTTTTATATTAGACGCTTTTTATTAGACGTAAAATTGTACCTGTTTTTCTAAAAACGAATATTGGCCAATAAATAATTTCTTTCTTCGTTTATTATTTAATCTCAAACATTAGTGTTTCTCAAACATAAAATGGTACATGAAACATAATATATAATGTTATAAAGAATCATTAGTATGGTTAAAGTTATGTGAATTTTTTCAGTAATAAAACACATGTGATTATGTATCTTTTTATTAATCAACTCGTCATTTGATTTCGATTTCTGGTAAAAAGAATAGAAGCACCCGTGATTGATGGTTTTTTTTATATTTATTAGAATGGCCAATAACAAACAATTTGGTAAATATAAATTAATTTTACTTTTAATTCAAAATAAGATAATAATAACATTTTGATAAAAACAAATGTATCTTGCCTTAATTTTTTAAAGAGGCATTAAAATAAAAAAAAACCAGATATGTTATGTGGATTTCTTTACCTGGTGTGCGAGAGATAGAGATGACAAAGAGTAAACAATTTGATAATCTTTATATTTATTAGAATGACCAATAACAAATAATTTAGTATAGGTAATGGTTGATGCGTCGGTCGCGCGTGACTCGTGCGCTGGCCACGCATGACTCGTGCGTCGATCATCCGCGGAAGCATACATATGTATCTCCAAACACTTCCTACAAGACATATATTACAAATATATTACTTTTCAAGCATAATTCTTCAAGTTCCCCTTTTTTATTTGTCATTTATCTTTTTTATGCTAAAATGCTCATTTATGCAGAAATCTCTTTTTAGAAATCTCTTGGAACATACCAAATCGGACATTTACAAAACTTGCGTTTGGTACAAGCGTAACCTAACTGTTCCAATTTTAGCAGGGCCACCGTCTTGAGAAACACTTGACGGGAAAAACACACCGACTCTTTTATAATAGTAATAATAATGATAAACACTCTTTATGTTTCATTGTTACGATAAACACCCCTACGTATGTGTTTTTCCTACAATTATAGGACAACTAAAAGGGTGTTTATCGTAATAAAAACACATAGAGATGTTTATCGTAACAATGAAACACATATATAAAGGTGTTTATGGTAACAAGACACATATATAAAGATGTTTATTGTAATAATGAAACATAGGAATGTTTACCGTACCAATAAAAGATTCTGTTTTAAGAAAATTAAAAAACATGAAGGGCTGAAAGTGTAATTATACCTTCACGTATATATTGCTGGCTTTTATAGTTTTATCAAATAGTGATATTATTTTGTACTTCTTTTAACAAAGAATGGTGTCTGAACTGTATGAAAGTATGAAATTCAACACAATAATGTTGCAACAATTCAAACCATACATGTAGGACCTAAAAAAAGGGTAAAACTGTAATCAAGTATCAGCAGGCACTTCAATACAAACAACATTTACACTAAAACACAGAATCAATCCCCCCGGATTTTGTAGGGGTAATTTAGTTATCACAGTTACATCACAACATGATGCATATTACAAGGCAAAAGAAGAAGCCCTATTATGCGAACCCGTTGGATCTATTACAGTTTTCGACGGTCAAGATCGTCTGTATTGGTTACCTGTGAAGAAAGGGTGATTTACAGCTTCATGAGCAGACAATCTTTCAGAAGGGTCATACCTAAGGAGCCCTTGTATTAGGTCTATTAAATCCCCTGCTGAATGATCCACATGTTGCATCACCAAATTCTGCAAATGGATGATCAAGAAGATACCGTTATTACTCGATGTAGAAACCGTAAAACATGGGCAAATGTGTAAGATAACGATCTAAATCGTTCAGATCCACTAAAGATCACCTGAATCATAATCTATATTCATATCTATAAAATAGAGGACCTCAGAATACTATTCAAATTATACAGATTCTGATGTATTTCACATCGACTAAAGATATTGTAAAATAAGAATAAATGATACTTATGACACTTTCGGTCCCTTTTGTTTCACGTTTTTGCACTTCTATTCCAATGTTTCATGTTCACACTTTTACACATCATCTATGCGTTTTATTTGTATACGTTTTCAGTCCTAAATGTCATGTGTCCGAAATCTGCCATAGAATGTACAACAAACTCCAGCCATAAAAACTTGACATGTGTCAAAACATGGACTGAAAAGGTAAATTAGAGGTAAAAGTGTTCGGAAAAACCATATGGGGTAGAAATGCAAATCGTGAAACAAAATGGATCAAAAGAATATTTACCCCATCTGTAAAATAGAGACTTTGTAAAACAGAGAAAAGTGGTATTTGAGACTGTAAAATAGAGATTATATTAAAAGGATCTGATGCAAGTGCTTTTATTCAGACACAGCCATACAACATAGTATGGAAAATGGTAGATTGTTGTTTATTCAAAAAGGTGAAACACGTTTCGTCTTTTTGTGCACATGTCACTCATCCAAAGACATGGTGCAGCAGAGACAATTCATAGAGTAAAAAATAAGAGATGGCACAACATTAATCTATCAACCTGAAGACGTGGCAGTTTCATGACAGCTTTAATGCTTTCCCTCGAGGTTGCTCCTTCAGGCCAATCCAGTCTACCCCTTTTCACATATTTCTCAGCATGTCGGCTACACCAAAACCAGACGATTAAAACTTTAAAAATGGACAATCTAGACCATACCACAGCTAACTTTCATTAAATGGTCTATAAAGCATAAGATTGCGTTGTACAAAAATAAATGTAAACTGCGTCGAGCCAATCATATCCTTCTTACGTGTCCATTTCAAGAGAAAGCGCCTATTCAGATCATGTTTTGTGAAAAAACGTTCAACGCTCAAAATCATAAGGGATAAAGACACTTTTAGTCCATTTGTTTCAGGAGGTTTGCATTTATTTCCCAAATGTTGCATCTCGGCACTTTTACCTCTAATCTATGCATTTCTTTTACCTTCTCAATCCATTTTCGTCACGTGTCAAATTATTATTGGTGTAAGACACATGGCACTTTAGACTGAAAATATAAACAAAATGCATATACGAGGGGGTAAAGTGCCATGATGAAACATTGGGCAGCAGAAGTGTAAAAAACGCGAAACAAATAGGACCAAGGTGCGTATATCCCTAATAATAATAATAATAATAATAATAATACAAGTTTCCTGAACATGAGAACTGGCCACTCACTCTGCTCTTTTCAACATGTTTTGCGGCAGAGGACCCAAAACTCTCTCCATCATTGCCAGATGCTCCAAATTCTCATGTGTTTGAAACAAGGCTTCACCCTAAGATACACAAAATCAGAAGAAAAAATGTTACTTTCCACCAAACGCTCACAAGATGATGTTTTTTCAGCACAAGTACAGCGCAACTAGTCATTGAAGATACCGAGCAAAGCTCCACCAAGATACAACCAACACTCCATATATCACAAGGGTAACTCCATCCTAATCCTGAAAGTAGAAGAAATTTCCTACATTCACTTGCTGGCTAAAATGTCTAGGGCAAATAATAAGGAGGCAAATGGACATGTCAAGTACCTAGGATAACCTCAGGGGCGCGATAGTGCCTAGTTGAGACGATGTAGTTATGATCTTGTCGCTCATATGCAGTGCTCCCAAAGTCGATGACCTTGATAGCACTTGACTTGGGCAATCTCTTGTAGTCTGAGCCATCCCTTGTGAACCATGGCCCAACCTGCGAGGTCTATGTAGCATGCATTCATTGATGGAAAACGAGTATAGGGTAATAAAATATCAAGGGCATTCGCCCTGTAGGACTCCTCACATGACCTTAAAAAGTATACCTTGCAGTCAGGAACCTTTATGTATTCAGCGGATACGAACAGTATGTTCTCTGGCTTTAAATCGGTGTGGATAAGACGCAGATCATGCATAACTGCAGCAAAATTGGTATGAACACTCATAGCGTCAAAAACTCAAATAAATCTTCACCAAACATTTCTATGTGGACAGTAGAAAATATATAAAAATTTGCATAAACAATGGAGCAACTAATACTCATAAAAGAGAAGGGATAAGTCTTTCTATAACATTGCAGCATCAGTTTCGTTAATAACAATTAAAAGCAAAGGTAAAGCAATGACTACACACATGCCACACATTCCAACATTTGTCTGCCAATCTCACGAACTAGATCAACTGGAAATGAGCGATAATGGTTTTTCCGAAGTAAATCGTATAAGCTTGGTCCAAGCATCTCAAACACCTGTTAAGACCATTTCAATACATTTATAACCATGGCCCCCCATAGAGTGATAAGTTTGAAAAATCATGTTACTGATAATCAACAATACACTTACTAAACAAATATGGTTACGATAGTCAAACCAGTTGCGTAATTGGACACAACTGCAAGAAATAAACTCACTTAACCATCCAAACAAAAAGAAACTTCATCTTAAGGAAAAGCATAACTTAAAATACGAATATATAAATAAAGAAGACTAGACTTACCGGCTTCTACTTCTGTCATATCTTCCAAGTAATTGAAGCACATCAATCTCTATCATTGCGGCTTCTCGATACTTTTTAATGCTCCGGACAATTTTAATTGCAACCATTTCCTTTGCTTCTCTATCCCAGCATTCTAGTACTTGACCAAATGTGCCTACGACATAGAAGAAGAGTTTATTCAGGGACAAATGTATGGACAAAACAGAAAATCACCAAAGCATTCATTCAAAAAGCAGCAGTAGCAAAACCAAAACTTACCTTCTCCTATCTTCCGCATAATCTTGTCTGCAATTACAAATACAAGATAATGAGAATGCTAACAAATTATTCTAAACATGCAAATCTTGATGAAAGTGGTTTGTCATCTAAAATTCAACAAATTGGGCAAGCACATGCAAAACAAAAGGAAATCAGAATGCATCATGTCAAAACTCCAAAGTACAATATGATGGTTTTACAACATAAAAAAACAAAGCACAAATACTTCGAATCGAATTATAAAAATACTGTTAGATGACTTGATTTGTTTCCCCACTCAACACGGTGAAACTCGAGATATGATTAATTTCAATCAAAATTGTCGTTCATATAACCGGCTTCCTACAACTTTATACTCACATCCTTCTGGTACTCGGCTTATTTTTTCCATGTCATATACAAAAGACCGAACAGAATCACCTTCATCTTTGGTATCTTTATTATCAAGTTTATGTGCAACAGCTAAAAAGGAAGTTCCTCCCAATATAGCTTTACTAGCCAACTTATAATACAGCTCAGATAGACTGATTTACCAGAACTACTCGCACAGCTATGAAAAATGATGGATGAAAATGAGCTTCATTACCCCTCCAAAAAAAAAAAAAAAAATGAGCTTCATTACCCATGTGGCGTAAATGCAGGGCGTAAAGTTGCAAAACTAAATCAGCAGATAAAGACAGTAAAGATGTTAATTAAAAAACAGTAATTACAGCGTGTAGTTAAATTCTCCCCAAGCTCAAACATGAAATGGCCATCTTTGTCATCATTTCTCCATGGGGGAGATCCTCTTTGAGCCAATCCCTTAAAAAATAGATTTTCGTTGTCTTGGGGAAATCTTGCATGCCCAAAGCTTGACAAATTTCCAATCTCTTGTCTATTATATATCCCTGGCTGAGCCTACACACATTCCATTCATTTATATCCATTTGAAAAAACTCATCAGACAAAGCTTAGCTTCCCCCTCAAATTAGCAACCTTTTTTCCAACAATTAATTCAGTATATCACCCAAATACATAACATTTATTAAAAAATATACACAAAAAAGCTCAAATTCGATTGATTACTGTAAGATCGAATGCTGAATCATGAAATTACAGTTCACCTTTGGAGTGCGAGAAATGTCCCAAGCTAATCTAGCTCGCTTTGTAGGACGACGATCTGCTTGCGAATCCGATTTATGGGACACGAACTGCATCTTGAAACAGCTAATTCAGCTGCTATTTCCTGTTTCCTGGCTGATAAATTTGAGAAATTTGGATGAATTTAGAAATTGGTTGAAACCCTAATCGCTGCTTAAGGCCCCGATCGAAACTGAAGGTCAACAACAAACAGTTAAATGTTTTAACTAACAGATTTTTATACGTATAATAAAAGCAATAAATCTCACCACTCATTTTTCTATTTATAAAAAATTAAAATGAAACTACTCACAACATACCAAAATAAAATATAAAATAAAATAACAAAAGATAATATATCTTATATAGACACTTGATTGCAAGCTGCTCTCACTTTTTTTTCTCTCTCCCCAAAAGCACTTAAACTCCAGCCGTCCCCTGGAAATCTCCTCTTGGCGCCGGCGGCCTTGTGCTGCCGGCGTCCACCCCTTCCCTCCTTCTTGTAAATATATCCTCTTCTAGTTAAGCTTCTTTTGGTTTTCTCCTCTCTTGCCTCGTTTTGTTTTTGCTAGATCTACCTCCTCCGTCGTCCTTGCCCGGTGCTCTGTTTGGCCGGATGGTTTTTCCGGCGACTCTTGTGGTGTGATTTAGATCTGGGGCTTGGGAGGTTGATGGCGTCACTGTTTCGCTGCTGCTGCGCTGCTCTTGCTGCCGGTTTCTCTTCGCCGATGGCCTGACCAGTTTGGTTCCGGGGAGTCGTCTTTCGGAGGTTCAGACTTCGGCTTCCTGCTTTCCGCTGCGGATCTGAGTTGTTGTCGGCCGCTAGTGGCAATCTTTCGTGTCCAACCGTCACACGTGGCATCTTCTGCGGCAGCTCGCGGTTCGTTGGTTGGATATCAGGAGGAGTACTTGGTTTTGCGTGGGCATGGTGGTGGTATCTTGGCGGTGCTTGCTGTTTTTCTTTTCTTTAGTGATACTATTAGTATGTCTGTATTAGTTTGTTTGTCTGGTAATGGATGGTATAAGAGGATCCGTGTCTGAGCGTCTCATTATCTTTTGGAGAATTTTTACTGTGTTGCTCAGCACCCTCTTTCGTTCTATTACCCGGCTTATGTTGTTGTAATCTTTAGTTTAGTTGGCTTTGTCCGGTTTGTTCCGGCCTTTCCCGGCGGTGTCCGGCTTTGTATTTTATTTTACCGGCTTTGTCCGGCGTTTTAATAAAATCTTTCGTTCTCTGGGGAAAAAAAAAAAAAAGACACTTGATTATGGCAAATTGTACACAGCTAATTGATCACCAAATTTAATTTTAATCATATTATTATAAACGAGGTAGGGAGTAGGGACTTATAACATGTGCTTTTAACGAATCGAGTCGAATTGAGTACCAATGTTTAAGCTTGTTTTCATTTAGATCATTAGCATTTTTCAATTTGTTTGTGTCCCCGGTACATTTGTTTAAAGACGCATTTATTTGCATCACGATGAATTTATCGGTGTACCACAGTAAAGTCGATCTTGTGAAAGTCGATTCTATAGTTAAGAATTGACTTCCCGCAAAATCAATTCTGAATCAAACTTGGAAAAGTCGATTCTTGACTCTACAATAAAAACAATATAGTGCACCGGTAGATGGCGTGCAACGGATAGAACAATTGTGGTGCAAATAATAAGTCATTTGCTTAAACCAAAGTATTACCTAATAATAATGGATACAGTTAATGGCACAACAGTCAATCTATTCAGACACCACATTTCGTGTAAATTTTGACTTTGAAGAGATCAATTTTTGTTTCAACACCTTGTAAAAACAAAATTTGCCAAAAGTTTAGTGCCCAAATAGATCAACTATAGTTCCATTAACGATGCCCAATTGTTTGAAAGTCGAAACACTTGCAACGGAACAAATTTTATAATACAATTGATTGTTAGTATTTAAACAAATAAAAATAATTGTATAAAGTTAACATCCAGCCCCTATAGCTCAGTGGTAGAGCGTCAGTCTTGTAAACTGAAGGTCTGTAGTTCGAGCCTGCATGGGGGCATTTTTTTTGTTTTTAATTTTTATTTCCTTCTATTCTCTGGTCGAGGGCATTTTCTACTACTATCTTCACAAGTGATTGAATAAAGTATACATCAATTTCTTTACCCACATTCTTGTTACCGTTAAGATGCTTAACAGGCCGTTATGTTACACGAGGACACTTTTTACCCACATTGTTGTTCAATCATTAAGATGCTTAGCTGAAACATTTAGTTGACACCGTTTGACAAGCTACCGTTATGAACAGAATTTTTATGAGGGCAATGAGGGCATTTCCTCATTCCTCTGGGGCTTTGCAATAGCCCTACAATATTTTGGCTTTTGTCTCTCTTTTTTGGACACTCGCTAAACACTAAGCCACACCCCCACCCCTCAAACTCAGGTGCACTTCAAGGAGGCACAAAACAACATGATCAAGATTTCACAAGGTCGCAATATATTTTATAAATGGACACAACGTAGAGAAAGCATTTTGAATCACAAATTCAATAACTTAAGCCCAAAATGACAAATTCCCCTCTAATATATGTACAAGGCACATGATAATGATAAGAAGAAAACAAACACAAAGCTAATATATAAAAAAATGTGCCAAATTTGTTTGATGACTATTATTATTCAACCGTATGAGGTTCATGATCATGCTTTTGGTTGAATATATGTGGAATACCTTCCCAGTTTTGTTTCTCTCTTGCTTCCCAGTATCCGCCAACATATCGGTAACAACCGTCTTCGTCTTTCTGAAACCATCTTGGTTGCCACCCTCTCTCCTGCAACTTCCTTGCCTGCATATATTAAAAAGTACATCAAAGGGTAGAGTTAGGGTAGGGTAGGTAGGGAGAGGCGGGGGAGGGCCAATGGGGCAATGGCTCCGAGCCCCCCCCCCCCCCAAAAAAAAATCTATGAATTTAAGGGGCCCGTGAAATTTTAACTCGGGGTAGGGTAGAGTAGGGGTAGGGGCAGGGCCAATGGCCCCGAGCCCCCCCCCCCCCCCCCCCCCCCCCCAAAAAAATTTATGAATTTAAGGGCCCCGTGAAATTTTAACTCAATAGTATACATATATTGCATTTATGAAAATAAACGAGGCATTGCTCTAAAGGTAGTAGTCAAGTATAACTTGATAAACTAACCAGGGTTTGATTCTTGCTAGAGGCAAAAACAATAAAAAAAAAATTTGGTTAACCCTTTTTTAGAAGGGCCTAAAATAATATTTGGCCCCGAGCCTAAATATGGACAGGGACGCCCCTGGGGGTAGGGGTAGGGGTGGGGTGGGTAGTAAACACCTTAGGATAAAGACACTTTTGCTCCTTTTCGTGTCATGATTTTTGCACTCAATGTTTCATCTTAGCACCTTTTACTCCCCATCTATGCATTATTTTTTAGATTTTCAGCCCATTTTTTGCCATGTGTTAAGTTCTAATTGGTTGAAGCATATCGTACAATCCATGATGGTTGGACACGTAGCACTTTAGACTTTAAAAAAAATGCATATATGAGAGGGGTAAAGGTGAAAAGATGAAACATTGGGGATAGTAGGGTAAAAATCATGAAACAAAAGGGACCAAAAGCGTCTTAATCCCCGTATCTGCAAATCTTTATGGTGTTGAACAAACAACAAACAGCAAAGAACATGAAAGACTCTCAGCATTACACAAAAGTCATCATACCTGTCTCTGTGATTGTTCAAGTCTAACTTTCTCAGCATTTGCAAGCTCATATTCGCCGTTCTCCAAGTGTCGTTGATCAGGCCTTAGCCTCGAGTCGGTTGGAGGTAGCTTCGACCTTAAGCCAGGCGTTATTTCGTTTAAGGATACTGCAAAAGAAGTTAAATTATATCTCGTCTTGGTAACGGTTTTGTCTCTCTCCCATAACAATAAGGCTTCTGTCATTGGATCATATCCTTTCGCCTTTGCGGTATGATCTCCTAAAACATAGTACATTGCCTCGTCCCATTTTCCGAATAACATGGCCACCTTCTCTCCAGTTTTATTGTCTTGAACAAATCCATGAACCTGTTTTACAAGATTTTGAAAAACCATACAAATCCATGAGGTATTGACAGCTATTCCGGTTAATGACGTCCCTTTTGTTCCACGATTCTTAAGCTTCTATCCACAATGCTTTATCTTGACACTTTTACCCCTCAGGCATGCATTATCCTTTGCATTCAATCCAAAGTGCCATGTGTCAAACAACAAGCATTGAAGGTTCATTATACTCCAACCAATAAAAATTTGACATGTGGCAAATATGGTCCGAAAAGGTAAACGTGTCAAGATGAAACAATGAGGATAGGAATGAAAATATCGTGAAACAAAAGGGACCAAAATGTCTTTATCCCTTTTATATATTGTTCAGCCTATATTTTTCACAGAAAAAACATCGTTTGTCTTATCATTGTGGTCGATACATAAACATGAAAACTGAATTAACATTTCCCACACAAAACCCCAACAATATAATAACAGATTACCTGATGAGGATCACGGTCTATGATCGACTGCTCCTTGAACTTGAGTTTGCACGAGTATTTACCACTTCCTCTGATACGCATGGTACCATAGTGATCACAATAGATTTTACCAATTATGATGTTGTATATTGAAGTTGTAACCTTGCTCCATTGAAACGTCTCTCCGTCCTCAAATTGTAAAGTAAGATTCCCAACGGGATCAAGCTGAATAGACCGTCCCCAGAATTTGCCTTTGAGATTAGAATCAGCCCAGAACTTCCATCCTTTTCCTTCACAATGGCATGCAACAACCATTGGGTGATGACTTACCTGAAAATGATCCATGAAACATTTCAAGATTATCCGACCTTTTCACGTATACAAATACACAACAACTGACAGGGCGAATCATACATCCTTAAGCCAAAAAAGGAGTATACAAAGAAGAACTACCTTCTCAGAAAAGAAACGTAGACCTTTATCAGGATAGTCGGCTTCATAGGTTTCCCCAAGTAAAGGATTGAATGGTTTGCACATGCGACCTTCAGTTGAAGCATAACTCGATACAGCAAAAGCTGCAACATTTAAGATTCTTGCCAAGTCATTTCCCTGCAGCAAGTTGAGAACGTCTGATTATAGATCTCATAAATATTTTTAGTAGCAGTGCACGATCAACCAAGAAAAATGCCGAACCTGTTTTCCCCATTGTAGAGCATGATCAACCAAGAACGAGTATTCCAAGTCTTCAAAACATTTCTGTAATGAAGATAATGGCTCGTTGAAGTAAACAGGAAGGCAAACTCCAGAAAGGTCTTTCCCGATATTATCTTTGATTATTGACCACAAACTCACTGGCTTTTCTTTCTCCTTTGGCTCAGGCAATTTGTTCCTTCTTTTAACATATGGATATTGGATTGATGCCAGTTTAAATCCAACTTCTCCTGAACGATCAGACAAAAGTGTTCCGTCGTCATGTATCAAAAAACTGAATGCAGGATTATCTCTACTTCGATAAGAAGCACTTCTTAAGGATTCAGCAGACAGAATATCACTGGAGTCGAAGAAAGCCCCTTCTTCTTCATCTGTTTCAGCACCTCCGTTTCTGCTTTCATTCTCTGCACCAGAGTCGCTCGCACCACCGTCGGATATGGCAGAGTAAAAATCTAGGACATAACAGAAGAATCAAAAGCAAGGAACTTGTAATCTTTTCCATAATAAAACAAGTAATGTTTGAGTTTGCATATATATATATATATATATATCAATCTTTCAATACATTTATCTTAATTTAACCCTACTATAACGTCATGCACAAAATTCTGTAAATATAGGATACTTTTGTTTGCTTGTTCTTTATCAAATTGGTGTCCTTTGTCCAAATTATCTGGGCAGCTTAAGAACTTTTAACTGATACGGCATTTAACCTTATTCGGGGACTGCTAGGAAATGGTGATTCTTGTCTGTATTCATTATATTTTTGAAGGATTACACCGCAAGTTGATTTTAGAGTTTCTAGATTTCACAATAGTAACCCTCAGATTGCAAATTTTAGGGACTGGATCAATCTTAAAGCTTTCGAAAAAATTTAAGGCAAAACAATTAGCTACAAAACAGTGATACACATAGCAGTCAGAAAGAGATGGGTATGGCAACAAACCGCTGAATCTTCTGTTTCCCCCACAGAATGAATCTCTCTCTTTTGTTTCATCAATCACAGTTGCTTCCAACTCAATCTTCTCACTCTGTAAAGAACAACAAAGTGATGTTTCGTTATCTCCAAAAGCCCCGGAAAAGAAATCGCATTGAACATTACTATAGCTTGGAATTGCTTATGGATAGGGTACCCCCGATTTCAAAACCATGTGATCGGATTCCGCAAAATTCTTACAAAATATTTGGCTTACCTCATATAGGCTTACATGCCAATCATAAGGAAAAAGGTAAGGGTTGGTGTTTGGGTAGGGGCAGACAAGGGAAACCACAAAATTATTATCATGATTCTCAGGTTAGTATGTTGGGAGTGAAGTTAACTGCTATCAGAAACTAAAACCACTCCCTTTGCCTACCGAAAGAGAAAGCAATTGCAATAATAAAAATTGAAAATGATACAAAAAAAACTTCCTTATTTTACGCAACATGCGTTCTTCACATGGGCATCACAGTCACATTCATATGCTGCCAACATAAAAGGAAAAAGGCAGTTGTCTAGAAGTAGTCAATACCTCCAACTGTCTCAACCTGTCAAGCAACAGGAGATGATTCACTTGAAGAGCCTTTAACTGATTCTGTAGCTTGGAAAGTTCATGCAACATAATAGACTCGCAATCTTTGATAACGGGTTCCAACGTGTCTTCTTGAAGTAAACGCGATCGAAGCTTCTCTGTAGATACAACAACATCCTCAAAAGCAGCAATGTCACCAATTGACAGCATTCTGGGGAATTGTTGTTTAGCAACAAGAAGACCCTGTATCCATGCAGCTCGATCTTCTCTGGATTGACACCGCAAATGAAGTGTTCTCGTTCCAGTGAATATAGAGAGCCTTTTGTCGTCTGACTTGCTAGCCCGAACAGAAGAAACCTATAATATTCAGTATATTTAGAACATATACCAATCAAGCATTTTAGAAACATGATATACCAAACAACAATATTGTTGTCCCGTTTCACCTAGCTATCACTCACCTCGTTCTCAACAAATGCCCTAATATACGCTAATCAAGCACATGTACTAATCAAGCATTTTAGAAACATACACCAACACTAAATGATCTTGCCTTGCCAAACAACCATATCGTTGTCCCTATTCACCTAGCTATCACTCACCTCGTGCTCAACAAGATGTCCTAATACTTATACACAGTACCAACCATGCATCTATCACAGAAACAACCCCACACAGAACCAAAATCAAACTCCTCTTAAACTAAAAGAGGATGGCACAAGCAAAATACACAGAGAAATTCCATTGACAATATATAGAGCATCACATGTTTTGAAAGACTATCGCCCTGAAATTAACTTCTCTTTAACATGTTATCTTATTTAATGCATGTATCAAACCATGTCTGAATCTTCTTGAAAAACCATCACACAAAAAGTCGTCTTCTTCGTTTCTCACAATTCAGAGTATCTAACAAATAAGCACAGTTCTTCACAAGTAATATATAACCAAATTCATAAACCATTCATACACAAAACAGAAACTTCAAGCAAGTTGTTAAATAGATTTCACCTTTAGATGGACTTCACCAAAGGCTTTCCATTGAACTTTGGATCCATTTTCCTGATTCTGATTGCCATTTCTAGCATTAGACTTCCTCACATACCTCCATGATTCCTCCCCTATAACCTTCACACCTTTATCTCTACCTGGACTCATCACAATCTTATCAGGCCCTTGCACCTTATAATAAGACAAAACTCCATCTTCCAACACAAACCACCTAGCCCTCCATCCTTTCCCATAGTTTACCCACTTAAACAACACCCCTGCCATATACAAATTCTTCCCATTACCCACCATTTTTCCTTCCTCCATACAGTTCTTATCAACTAAACCATTAGTACTACCATTATTGTTTGCAGCTGCATCAATATCATCTTTCACAGATGAAATCCGAGAAGTTGAAGAGCTTTGCCTTGAGTTAACATTCACAAGCTTTGCATCAACAACATTCTCATTCACTATCCCATCGTTCTGCTGCTGCTTGATTAAGTTAGGACTAGATCGCTCTTTCTCTACTGAAACTGGAGCAATGCAGCAGAGAGGATTCATTCTTTTTTGCACTTAAACTTAAGATTCCGATCTGAAACAACTTGGATTGCTCTCAGACGGCAGCAAAATGAAGTTCAAAACTTCAAACACTACCAGATCGGATAATGTTTTTGAGATGCACACTAAATGTTTGTGAAATGACATAGATCTATGTAAAAGACGTTGACAGCAGTACTATGTGATAATGAAGTGGTGGTATGTATAGATGAAAATTGTCGACAATGGAGCTTTGCAGATACAGAGCATTTATATATCCATTAATTTCCGCCATTAATGGCTAAGAAAGAAGAAAAAGAGAGTAGTGGCGCAGAGTAGATTTTACAGGGCGCGTAGCTTAAGCGTTATTACAGCACCCCCTTTTTTTATTTTATTTTATTTTTTCATTTTATTACTACTGCAAATAATACTTGTTAAACGATCCGAGCCGAATTAAATAATTATTTATCGAGTTGAGTAATCGTTGAAACCAATGATACTAGAATTTGGCTCAAGTTCGTTCCAGCGAGGAAAATTTTGATCGAGATCGGTTTAATAAAGTTTTAATCATGCACGAGTTTGGCTCGATTATTACTCTACATAATTTAAGCAATTTTAAACTCAAACTAGATCTTGAAAAAAAGTTAAGTTTTAAAATGATTGAGTACGGCTCGTCAGAAAAATACAAAAGAATATATATTTTTTAAATAATATGATGATGGTCGATAAAACTCGTGAACATTCCGAGTGAAGTTTTCAAATGCTTGAGCTTGACTCGTTAACTTTTAATGAATTGCTTGAAATTCGGTTAAATCATATTAAATCGAGTATTTCGTGAACGGCGTGTCGAGCTACTCGTGAGTAACTCGGCTCGTTTTACACCCCTGACCACAAAGTTTTAACACCACAATTTTTACTACTTTTTTGTTTTGTTTTTTATACGAAAGGAATATCATAATAATAAGACACACGCATTTTTCACCAAGGCTCAAACCCAAGACCTTCTGGTAACTCAAGTCCACAATTTTACGCTGTTGATTTATCATGACGAGAGGTCCTACTGTCACTCGACTTTTTGTGATACAAGCGTTGTGGTAGTTATGTGATATCCCACATTGAAAGTGGAGAAAGCGTATCACTATTATATAAGTGTGAGACATAAAAGTCTTGTCAACTCGGGTTAGCCCATTTAGACCAAACGAGGACTAAGCAGTTGACCGGAACATTTATGACTCATTTAGCGCTACTAGACCCTGGGTCTGAGGGCGTTACAGAATGGTATTCAGAACCGACTATCAGACGGATCTAAGTGTCATAGGCCCTCTAGATGAACTTAAGTGCCACAGGCCACATCTAGAGTCCTCTGGTAGAGACGAACTAGGACAAGTCCACAGGGACAATTCTTGGCAGTCCTAGCAAGGACGCCAGTCCCTTATAGGGGGGAGAATGTGATATCCCACATCGGTAAAGTAAGTGAATGCTCACACCCATATAAGTGTGAGACATAAATGTCTTGTCAACTCGGGTTAGCCTTTTTAGACCAAGCGAGGACGGTTGTCTAAGCAGTTGACCAGACCATTTACGACTCATTTAACACTACCATGCCCGGGGTCTGGGGGCATTACAAGTTACTTTCTGCACCCTTTCAACTTTCATAGTAACTGTAAAATCAAAAAACGGTTTCAACTTTCTTAGTTACCGCAGAGTCAAAAACGGTTTCTTGCATTGAAAGAAAAACAACAAAATAACACAACAATATCACAACAAAACTTCATTAATAATCTTTTTTAAGAAGTTGTTACAGTCACACTAGTGGTTGGGTATGCCGTGCAAGGCACGGCATGCCCCTTCCAAGTAATTTCAATTATATGTGTTATATTTAAATGCATCTATAAGTAATATTGAGATTTTCGATATGTAAATGTTGCATATATGAAGTTTGTTTGAGAATATTAGATGAAATCAGAAAGCATACAATAACAAGGACTGCTTTTACTGTGGTGGCTTACATTTTAGAATTGCCAAATACCATTCTGCCACCGGAAACGGGACTGCTTTTAATTTCTTCCTCGCTCTTATCTCCCAATTGTTTCAATGAGGACTCATACTCTTGGAGGACAAGCCTTGCTTCTTCATCGGCAGCCTCTTTTTTATTTTTCAACCCACGGACCTATATATACCACCACGAAGCATTACAAGACAATCATATGTAGCATTTTTCTTAAAATCAAACTTTTACGTAGAAAAGATATGGCAGCCAAAAATATTCTCTCAACAAGAACCAACTTTACCATGAAAGGCAGAGAAAGAACGCCTGAATTGGGCAACTCTTCATCCCTTTCTACCACTTCAAGTGTTTTCTTTTTTGCTTTTCTCGACACCACCGATGGACCATCATCTGAATTTGCTGCTGAGAGTTCAGCAGAGTCATCCTCACTGGATTCATCGCTACTATCCTTCATAGATCTCATTTTTTTGGTTAAAAGAGCATGTTGATGAAGTTGTTCAGATATGGTTGCTCGAGTTCCTTCATCCTGGACGTTTAGACTATGCCCTATCACACGCTTTGCCCATTTTGACGTGCTCTTGTGTTTAAATGTTAGGCGCTCCTGTGTCGAATGAACATTTATGTGATTGATCCCCGTGCCATTATGAAACAATAATTCAAAATTTCAAATAAATATCCATACAACAAGTAGCTACTAATGGATACCTCTGCTCTCTTAAACTCTTGTTTTTCTGCGATTTCCTTGGCTGCTTCTTCGTCCATTTCCATCTGACCACCAACGGTTGCTTTCTATCTATCTTTCTTGAGCAAACGATGATAAGTCTATGACTTCATCTTCTTTATACGTTTTGCCATCATTTCATTATGGAACAGAAGACTACGCATTTTTGCTAGCCTATTCTGTTGACCTCTCACATCTTCAGCCGAAATCTGCAATGGTCCGATTGCAAGATTAACTCAACATCTTTTTAAGACACGAATTTCAAAATTCTTCAAAAAATATTCTGATAAATGACAAAATCATAAGAGGCCTTCTGTACCATTACACAATAAATGCATTTAAATGGCTTCATACCTCATTCAATTCAAGAAGTCTGGCACCATCTTTGCCATGCGCTTCAACAATGTCCTTGTCATTAATTAAAGACACAATTCTTTTCTCAAAATCAGTCCTTGTCATAAAAATTGTGTCCAATAGGAAGTAAACAAATATTCAAAGAATTACCGCAAAAGGTAGGTGAAGAAGTAAATACATTGGAAAAATGCGCTGGGACAATGAATCTGCAAAGAGAAGCCGGAGAGTATATTGCAAAATGAATGCTTAAGTCCTGTTATTTAAAGTAAGAGAAATCAAGAGGAAACACTCAAACACAACAACCTTTAACCTAGACTAAATCTTTCCATCAAATATATATCCAATTTCCCATTGTCCACCCAAATAAAAGCATCAAGTAAAAGACAACACACACTCACAGAATTAGTTTCATATATTCCTAATCAGGGCCTAATATCTCTATCAAAAACACATGTCAAAGCTTTGAGAGATACAACTGATAAGCTACAAAATGAAATTGGTAATTCAGAGTGCAGATATTAATCTCTGAACCTTGGTTTGTTGCCTTTCTTTTTATTCAGGTCCATCCAGATCCCCAATATTGTCATGTTAGTTCTTATGAAGCAACATCTAACAAATAAAGCCAAAGTTATTCTATGCACAAATACCTGAATAGAATATTATAGTGTTCAACATGGGGGGCAAATGTATAAATTGGGGAGGATATTATAGTGTTTCTTGGATTTGTCGACGTGGCTTATTGAGAGAGCTTCATATTCTCTCATTTTATAGATAGGTAGATATATACCTGCAGTTTTACCGACTATCCTTCATCCATGGCTGAGCTAAGAAAACTCCACATAATTGTCTTTCCATGGCTGGCCTTTGGTCACATAATCCCATTTCTTGAGCTTTCCAAGCTCATTGCCAAAAAGGATCATAGAGTTTCCTTTATCTCCACCCCAAGAAACATCAACCGCCTCCCTAAACTCCCACCAAATCTCTCCTCTCATCTTCAATTCATCAAACTTTCTTTACCCCATCTGGATCAACTCCCTGAAAATGCAAAAGCCATAGTTTATGTTCCTTATAACCAAGTCAAGTACCCCAAATTAGCACAAGACAGCCTCCAAGAACGCTTACCTCAATTTTTACAAGAATATGTCCCCGATGTAGGTATAAAAAACCAATAAATAACAGATGAATAGCCAACACTAAGTATTACCAACTCAGTATCTCCATGAACCAAAAAGAGAAGGTGCAAGGTGTTAGGTACAAACTCTCTAAAAATACCAATAAAGAGCCAATGACAAAGAAACAAAAGTTATTAATGCATGTGACCATCTACTCCACAAAAGTATGTATTAATTGATAATCCAAAAGCAACATGATTTTGCTATACTCAAAAGACAAAATTGCAGAACCCCCGAGAAAAAAAAACTGCAGTACATTCTCACGAGAAGAGAAGTGCGAAAGTAAATTACCTGGACATGCAGTGAATCTATGTGAACCTTTAATCAAAAACCCTTTTAAGAGCTGCAAACACGGTCTAAAGGCTATCAGCCTGAATAATTTGTACACAACGGACGAGGTCGCAGCTTTGGGGACGTGGCTGCACATCGACCGCCTGATGATTTCGACCTCCTCTCTCCTCAAACTCGATGCACGGACGTGATGCCGCCACCGCGACAAAAGCAGGGGGGAAGCAGGGTTCCCAACGCCGAGGATCCTGATTCGGACTATAGAGGTAAAATTTCTAACAACAACTACTCATGTAGACCTCAAAGGAAAACGTACGTTTTTGTTTATTTTCACACGGCAGCAACGCAGCAATCAATGTTGCTTATCCGGTTAATCGGGCGTACCAATGGTTATTCAAATTCTCCTCTCGTTCAGAGCCCAAAATCCACAAGTTAAAACAGCGGACTGCCGGATAATCGAAATTCCCTCTACCCCTTTTACGTTCTCCAAAGCAGAGTGCTGTAAAGGGAAGGGTTTTTTTTCTTCTTTTAAAATTAAATAAAGATAAGAATGACAATTTTCTGTTGGATTATACAATATTTGTTTTATTTAATAATTTTAATTCCTTGTGAGGGACACGTTGCAGGTCAATTTTCAGCCAAAAAGTCCGACGTGGCCTATCCGAACTAAACCGTCTACGATATGTTTTTTGAAAATAATTAAAACCGAGGTAAACCGAACCGTGAACACACCTAAACAAATACAATATAGGAGAAGCCAAGGTAAATAAAAATAAAGATCCATTACATAAAAAATGACCATATATGAAAAAAGATTTGTCCCGTAAAAAGTGTCTGTTTAAAAAAACAACACGTAATTTAATGTTTTTTTTTTCTAAATATAACCCGAACATAACATTTATTGTTGTATGTTAATTTCATATTAGAATACAAGCATTTTGTAATACTACGTGGTCCGATTATTTCGAAAACCAAACCGAACTGGCATTGTTCAAACTTTACAAAGAAACCGAAACCGACTAACCGAATTGAACTAAACCGTGTATGATATATGGTTGGTTTTGATTTCATATTTTGGTTTTGAAAAATAATTAAAACGGATAAACCGAACCGTAAACACCCATAAATAAATATGCAATACAAGATAAGAAATATAGGATTAGGCACACAAAAAAAAAAAAGAAAAAAAAAAGGACACGTTGCATACATGGAGCATTGTCCAAACTTTCACACAAAGGAAAAAAAAAAGGGGCGACGTGGCATAATGGGAGAGCTTCTTGCTCTCCCAATTAATAGACTAGGAAAATGGGCACTTCGTGCTCTGCACGATTGTTGCCCCCGGTTTGTAGTTATGTAGTAATACATTTATACCATTGTTATCTAAGGGAAGTTATGCTTTCAGTTAGAAACTCTAATATTTTTTTTATAATGAGTAAATGAATTGCTGAAAGCTGTAAAGGCAAAAGGATGAAGGTGGAATAATAGATAAGTAAATTGATAAGCAAAGGCATATGTAAACTATATTACATTTCAAACATATTTATATTATACATACATTGCCAGCTGCAATCATTACACAAACACAAGCCGAGGCTAAACTCTTCCTCATGCCAGATGCAACATCCTTCTCAGCCATGATAAGTGTCCTAAAAAATGAAGGTAAGAAACATTAGGATAGTATAGAACAAGAAAGACATAGCTAACACCACAAGCTATTGCAAAGGAATAATACATTTACTTGTAAACACACAAGCATGAGAAAGCAAAGCAATAATTCATTACTGCCTAAACATGTACAATGAAGCAAACAGCCACATAACATTGCTAGTGACAACATAATCATTAAAGAATTCCAAGGCCTAGATAACACTTTATCTAAACACTCTAACCAAAGTCAAACAATATATTACTACCAAACACAACAGTGCTAGCCAACAACATGGAAAAGCATATGCCTGCCTAAACAAAAGACAACATTGACCAAATATACCAACCACCACAAGCTGACATTCAGAAAGCCCCGAAAACCATCTTATTGGACACAGCAAACCAAAGGTTCCTACTTTGTACATATAATTTGTATAGCTTTTTTCCCAAATTCAGTCAACATATATAAACAACCACCTATAGAAACCTAAAGACTACAGTCTGAGGATATAAACTCCAGATTAGCATATTTAAGAGGCTTGATATATTTCAAGGTTTGGTTTTAAATTATGGTATACTATCCTCACGTTCGAATCAAAAGACTCGAACTCTAAAATTCAAGGCAGGCAATTTAGTATACTCTTCTCATGTTCGTAGTTTACATTTCAAGGCAGCAAGACCCAAAATTTAAAACAATCAAACTCAACCTGTGCCCTGAATATAAAATTTCATGAAAATCTACAAGCTAGCCTAAACAAGTACACTCAATTAACCACATAACAGCACAACTCAAGCATCAAAGAAGCACATGCATCAAAATCTTGCACACCTAAATTGTAGAACCAGTTCAATTTGTTTTTCCGACTCAGAACCAAACGAAAAACAGGTTGATGTGATAGCCCAACCCCAAACAATGGCTCTATTTAAAGGCCCAATTTTTAAACCGAGAAGTAGGAAAATAAAATCAGAAATTGCTACTGTGAAATTAAAAACAATAAAATCTATACCATTACATCCAATTTTCTTCTTAGAGCATAGCATGCATCATTCGATCTAGGCTAGAGGTGTCATTCCATCGTTTGTCACCGTATAGCCTCACCTAACAACCGAAAATACCGCAAGTCCTACACCATCTTGCTTCGATCTGAACCATACACCTTCTCTACCAGTGTATTTAGCCACCAAATCCCTGATCTTCTCACCCTCCCCAACAATGTATCGGACATGGAAAATGATGAGACGGAGAAAAATCGCCATCCGCCCCCAACAACCACCCCCTCCCCACCCTTTTTTTTTTTTTTTTTTTTCTTTTGTTGGTTTTTGTTTTTGGTGTTTGCTCATTTGCTGTATACCCCCAGCCCCAACTTGGGAATGCCTCGTACACCAACTTTTTATTTTTCCTATAATTATATATGTATGTATTTATGTATATAATATATATATATATATATATATATATATATATATATATATATATATATATATATATATATATATATATATAGATATATATATACATATATATATACATATATACATATATATATACATATATACATATATATATACATATATACATATATATATATATATATATATATATATATATATATATATATATATATATATATATATATATATATATATATATATATATATATATATATATATATATATTATATATGTATATGTATATATAAGTATCTCTCTCTATATATATTTATATATACATGCAGTGTTATATCTACTATAATAAAATAAAAACTTGTAATAAAATAATAATCGTATACGATATTACGAAAGTTGACCCCACATTATTTGATCCTAAAAATTGTACCCACATTATACGATGCGATACAAGATATAAGATTAAATAATAAGATATATCTATATACCAAGAATTAAATTTTTTCTCAACATCCAAATTTCTTTTAAACATTGCTAAACACTTTAATTTCAAAGAAACATCATTTAACACATCGATATGGCGAGAGAAAAAAAGATTTTCACCCTCACAAATTATGTCAAATATTGTAGAACACTTTATATATGTAGAAACATCTCTATTCTCTGGCTATATATTAAGAGTCACAAATATTCTTTCTGCCACAATTTATTGGAAACATTTTCGAACAATGAAACTTGAAGAACGCACAAAATTTTTTGGGCACGTCCTTTATCTTTTATTTCTTTTCTTTATCTTGTTTTTATATCTTTTAGGTTTTTCCTGTTTCCTTTTTTCATCTCATTTTCATAATCATCATCATTTATCATATAATACAACGAACAAGTGCTACACAGCACTAATACATACCACTAAAATTTCTATCTATATTATATATTATTATTTATTAAATATATATATATATATTATAATAATTAATAATTATAGTTTTTTCTTAATTACATAACAACAGCTCGCCCCAAAGCCCATTAATAAATATTGTTTTTTTCCTCATTATATATAACAATAGCCCATCCCAAAGCCCACCGAGAACAGGTCCAACAGGTAAAAGGCCACGAAAAATGAGCCCTTTTGGCGCCCAAACAGTAAAAATAAAAATAAAAATTATTGCACCAACTTTGGCTCCCAAGTGAACACATCACCACTTTCATTGTCTTTTTATTATATATAGTAAGATAGGTAGATATATATATATATATATATATATATATATATATATATATATATATATATATATATATATATAGGATACATAATAACCGGTACCGACTAACCGAATCAAACCAAACCTATTCATTCATAAACCGAATCGAACTAAACCGTGCATATGATGATTGATGATGCTAAATAATGCACCACCGGATTAACAGGGCCACGTGTAATCTAAGGATGAGCTGTGAAGGAATCGAACGGCTAGAAATGTAGTAAAGATGGTGTTTTTGGTATTTTATAGCTGAGTCCAAGAATGTATCTTGGATTGCCTACGTATCCTGTGTAAAGTCCAGGAATCAAGCCTTACGTAGTTCCTGGATTAGTGTATTTATAGGCACATGCCCTTCTTCTGCCCTAAACTTAAGGCGATTTGGTTTATTGACATAAATAACCTTACTGGGCCTTGCCCCTTGCCCAAGTAACCCTCTGGATGTTGGGCTTAGGAATCTACTGGTTGCTGCGGACTTCACTGACTCGTCTCGTATTCGACTCGATGTAGATAATAAACTTAGACTTTTCCACATGCCAGCTGGACCAATTAGATAATTCCACGTGGAAGGGTGAAATCCCGTATCGTCATAAGCCCCCCAGATCGGAGAGAAGCTCATCTCGTATGCTGAGCTCGGATCTGAAAATTTGAATTATCTCTTCGATACGTTGCCCTCTTTAGGCGGGAGTACAGCTGTCTTTCTAGCCGATATAGGCTGTCGTAGGATGACGTCATACTGTACCAGTATTAATGGGTGGGAAACAAAGCGTTTTTTATTGGTCCACGCGGGGATTTTAACCTTGATTCTCGCGTTTCAAACTCTATAACTGCCCCCAAATCTTGCCCTTTCAAATCATTTGGAGATTGTGAAGCATAAAAGGAGTCCAAGCAAACGAAGCCTCTCATTTGCTATTTCTAACACCCCGTTTTCTCAGAAAATACAAGTAAGGCTCTCTTTTCATCTAGATTCTTTCTTTGTCTTTTATTTCTTGTATCTTTAGAGTGACTCTCAAAATAGGGAGGAACTTGTTGTGATTGAAGAGGAATCGGCGGAGAGGACGATTTCTGAGCAACCACTTGCTTCCGGCGAGAGAGTAGCCAGAGAAGAAGAAGAAGGATGAGAAGAAGAATCGTCTTCTCGACCTGCTGTCAAACGCCAAACAAGGATGAAGGGTCAAGGACCATACGGTTGCATATCCAATCTTACTCAAGAAAAAGCCAAGGCCGTCTGTCTACGATACGGCATCCCATACTCATCCGAAAACATCAAAGTGTCTCACGGTAGCCATCAATATGCCTGTGATTCTCCTCATGGGTTCTGTGCCGTTTACGAGGCGCAATTGAAAGAGGGATTGAGGTTTCCCTTCGACCCGTCCCTCATAGAGGTCATTCAACATTACCAGATCTGCATCACTCAACTCGCTCCGAATGGGATTAGGAGCGTCATGGGCTTCGTATTGGCATGTCGGATAGCCAAGGTCGAATTCACGGCTTCGCCTATTTCGACAGTACTATTCGATCCAAGGTCTACAGGATGCGGGATGGTACACTTTCCAGAGACGTCCTCTGGTCGCAGAGTTTGTGAGGAGAGTGACCTCATCTCAGGGCGAATGGAAGCCTCATTTTTTCTTTATCCGACATGGGTTGGAAGATATCGATATTCATACCTGGTACAGGAGGCCCAGAAAAATGCATGATAGGCTCGACTCTGATGCCCCCCGTGAGTGTAGGATTCTAGAGAGGGTTAACCCCGATGTCGCAATGCGAAACCTTCATTCTCTATATCCTTTTGCTGATGTCGAGACGGCGGGTCCGGGTGCTTATCTGGAACTCGATGAGGACGTTTGAGTTTTGTGTAGGACTTTCATTTACTCTGTCGAGCTGTTACACTTTTGTATTTTTTTCTTTTTCCCTACTTGCTTCTGTTTTGGCTGTATACTGATGTCGATTTTTCTCTGTATGCAGTGGAATTCTTTTCAAAGTTGGAGGCATTGGGCAAAGTGCCTGACCCTAAGAGGTCGACCCCAAAAATATTCAAGAACTAGCTGGTATCAGATCGAAGAAACCTGTGTCCGGTTCAATAGTCTCTGGGGGTCAAAGGACCCCGGCTCGATCTGCTACCCCAGTGTCGACATCTGGCATATTGAGAACCTGATGAGGCTCGGGTGACTGAACATGGTGAGGGGGATCTCGTCCCGAGAAAACGCCAAAAGACAACCGAGGTGAGGCATGGAGTCGGGAAAGAAACTCGTAACCTCTCTCCTCCTAGCTCAACCGACCCGATCCCTGGACTGAGCGTTACAGAGATGGAAGCCATGTCTCCGGAAGAGCTGCATGACTTCTTCATGAAAAGCAACCGAGCTGTAAGTCTTTACCTTACTTCCTTTAATTTTGGGACTTTTGTCTATTCCTGATATTAACAATACTCTCCTCTGCAGGCTCGGCTAGCAGCTAAAGTGGCCAAGACCCGGATTGAGTCTCCATCAGCTGCCTTGGAGAAACAGAGGGAGACCATTGCCAGACTGACCTCCGACATCGATGTTAGAATAGTGTCCTAAACCCAATCGGGTTGGACCGGATCCGACCGGGTCGGATCATTTCTACTATTTCTTTATGTTTATACATATATTAAAATGGCTTTTCTGTTGTCATATATATGTTCTTTTAGAGAACCAATTATGAATTGTTATATGATAATGTCCTTAGTATTAAACTGTGATAGAGAAACCATGATAGGCGATTATGGTTGATGAGATCTCTAATCACTTTAATAAGTTTGATACTTAAATGTCTCTAGGCCGATGTACTATTAAACGGGGCATTGATAGTATAAACGGACTAGCACGTATTAGATGTCTTCTGTCTTTAAGGGCGGGGATAGATCTCGTCTATCGAAGTGTAGAGACACTTGGACCGTACGTGGACGTGTATTAGAGAATGCGTACGTTAGGATCGACCCACTTACACGGTTAAGTGTCACACTATGTGGCGGTTGTGTAATTATCCTTAAGACCGGAGTCTTCATGGCATCACGGTGTGGATTGTCATGCTTTGACACTATTGAGGTTTCCCCAGCCACGGGGCGATCATGCGGTAGTGATTGGGTATGATACGAAGCATGCGGAGTATACATGATTGGTCGTCCGGGAATCGCGTATCCTATGATTGGGATCGAATATCCGAAATGGCCTTCTTATAAGGAATGTCTTACTCTCGTGAATCTTTGCAAAGTGGGAGTAAACGAGTTACTTCGAGAGAGCTTGATATCCAGATTATAAGATACGGTCGTTGATGTTTTGACACTCGACTAACGACCGTATGGATATTATTACGGCGATAGGATTGTAAGTTACACGGTAACTTGTTTCACATGAAAGGTAGTAGTCATTGCATTTGACTCTTCCGATGATTGGGGTCACGGTGTGTTGCTTTAGACGCTATCCCGTGATCGTTAGGCATGAAGGGCATTTTCGTAATTTGCACTTTGTGTCTACGGCCAACATATTCGGAAGCCTATCGGGTCACACACATATGAACATCTAGCCGGATTAAAATGTGGTTATAGATGATAACCAAATAAGGAAAGTTTATCTCAAGACTATAAAGGTTATAGTGGTAAATTAATATGGTGATATTTACTTATTATGAATAAATTAAATACAAGATATTAATTAAGTTGATTAAATACACTTATATTGATAAGTGGCGCCACATATGTGTATAAGTGATACACTTGAATTGTGCAATTTAATTAATGATATTACCTATTATTAATATTAGATATTAATAAAATAAAATAATATATATATTGAATGCATGCGTGTGTGTGTTCATTGATTGCAAATTGGATTTGCTGTATGCGCACCATTTGGTATATATTAATAGATTTATATGTGTTATATATATGTGTGATATATACACATGTGTAAATTGATTTATGGTAATATAATAAAGATAAATATTCAATATAAGATATTGACTATATCTTGGGAATATTCAATATAAAATATTGACAATATCCTAGATTTATTTGATATGAGATATTAAATTAAATGAGATAAATCAATCAATTATATTTTCCTTATTTTATTGGGAAAAGGTTTTCTTCTCCTCCACACCTAGTAGGGGCGCCCCAACCACTATAAATAAGAGGTGGGTGTCAAGCTCTTTTGTACATCACAATTCCAAGAACTAATAGTTCTTGTGTAAAATTGAGAGCATCCTATAGAGAGTTGGAGAGAGGGAAAAGGGCCGGTCTAGCAACCGGAGTTTTCCAATAGCAATCCATGATGGGATTCCGGCGGGTTTCGTGTGGACTAGCGGTAGAGGCTGAACACTTGGCGGCTCTATGCAGAACTACTCTCCTTAGACGGTCAAAGCGTCGATCTTATAGATCAACCAAGGTAACCACCGTCTACCATCTATTTGTTTATTGCTTAAACGAAGTCGATCCTGGTTAAAAGGAAATAAATTTTTGAATTCCGCTGCGTTCCCGCGTAGATTTCTTAACAGTGGTATCAGAGAGAGCTTCGAGCTTAAGCAATAAGCATTTTATTTTGCGTAGTTAATTTTGTCGTTTAAATCACATAATTAAAAGATGAAAGATTTTTGATTCGCAAATCGATACACGAAAAGAAAAAGAAAAAAAAAAAGGGGCGGCTTATGGGGTGCTCGGCCGATCGGCGGCGGCACCCCACCGGAAATTGCGCCGGCGGCGGCGGCACCCCTTTCGGGCGGTCGACGTCGGCTGGTGCATCTTTTGGTGGATCCCTAAATTTTGTTTTGTGTATTTTGTGTTTCATTATTGTTCATAGTTGTGATTGGTAATTCGTCTTTTGTTTAGTTGTGTCATGTGGCTAACCAATGGTACAAATAGTTTGGGCGGGTGGGATGCCACACGGCATTAAAATAATAATGGCCTTTCCAAACTTTGTTTGGAATAGGCCTGCGCCTTTTCCAAATATTTGATTTGGGAAAAGCGCCTGCTGCCACTTCCAAAATTTTGATTTTGGAAAGTGGCGAAGCGCGCTAAACCAAAATTATTTGGCATTTCCAAATATTTGATTTGGAATAGGCTGGCCCTTTTCAAATATTTGATTTGTAAAAGGCGCTTTAGCTGCAGCGCACTTCCAAAATTTTGATTTTGGAAAGTGGCCAGCCTAAGCCAAATTTGGTTTAGGAAACCAAAGGCATCCCTTTTGATTACGAATCAAAAGGAAAGAAACAAAAGAGACCTAATTTTAATTTTGATTTATTTTTGGAATAGTTCTAATTGATTAAAATTAAAATTAAAATTAAAATCGTTTAAAATTAATCGTTAATTTTATTTCGATTAAAATCATTTAATTAATTAAATGTTAATTAGTTAATTGATTGGATAAAATTATTTAATAGATTAAATGTTAATTGATTAATTAAGACGCAAGTAGTTAAATTTTAATGTTATCTTTTTCATAAGATTTTATTGTATGGATTAGATATAGTAGATATAATATGATTATATGGACCCCGATTGATCGTGACTCGACCGATAGGATATATGTGAATGATTTAATTTTTTCGTTGGTTTAAAAATTGTCCTAGGCCGTTATGAAGAACGTGACCTAGTTTATTTTCTCGCATTTATCCCATTCCCGTTGACTCCCCCCGTGTGCGGCGGGTGTATTTATTTTATTAGATAGAATTAAATGTAACAAGAATGGAGCAGAAGATGGAGACCAAAGAAAGAAAATAAAGATACCATTGGAGAATGGAGCATTAAAGATCCTATTGGCGGTTGCAGCTACCCTTAGATTGTGACCCGCGGTTTCGTCAGTTTGTATTCGAAACCGCACCTAGGAAATGTCCATGATCATACCGGTTACTTTACGCATTTATTTATTTTGTGCTTGTATTTATTTTATATGATACGATAGATGCATGACTAGGCACGATCTAGATAAATGTGTAGGATGTATGTCTATAGAGATAGATATATTTGATGAGACCGTAATTAAAATTAATTAAGTGAATTAATTTAAGTAAATACTTCCACAACAAAAATCAAGTCGAAAAATTGTCTCCCGATATTATAGCGACGGTGAAGAGCCTTTGTTCGGATCCAACTGATCGGCCCTCGTCGGGAGTTGACCTACCACGGGTATATCGTCGTTATTGAGATATGATCGTATGAGATCTCACGAATATTGGGTTATGACTTGACTAGAGTATTGCGGTGATTGGCCCTCGTCAGGACCGTCTTATTCTAGAGGCAAGGGGTTGACTACCACATAAAGATGTGAATTGTCAAAGAGTTGACTAGTCAACCACCAAGAGTCACATAGAGATGTGATTGGTAAGAGTTACATACCTTTCGAATTATTCCGGTTGATCGGCCCTCGTCGGGAATCGGGGTAACCAGATGGGATCTTGGCCACTAAAGAATTTTGAAAGATTCTTGAAAGTCAATTGGGAGTAGTTGACTAGTGGGAGCAAAATCATAAATCAAAAGACCATTTTTGATTTTGCGTGTATAAACAACAACACTCTTTTATTTTCATTTTTTGTTGTAGTTTTAGCAAACTTTATATTTATGTTTTTATTCTCGATTAGTAAAACCAAATTATGACTGTTACCTTTTGAGAAACGTTCTCAAATCGGTTAAGTAATTTTAATCCTTTTAAAATAAGCAATGACACGAGCAATCGGGTTATAGTAGTTAGAGACAAGGAGACTACATATTTGATGGAGTACTCTAAGACTTTAATTATTAGAGAAAAGCGAAAGCTCGTGATATTGGATGCGATCCAATATAATCATTCAGTCATACGATGACAAATTATTCAAACGTTGGATAAGAATGACTAGACCGAATTTTGGAAAGGATGTTTTCAAAATTGTAAGATTTAAGTATCGACTTATTTCTTTAATCATTGCTTAAAGGTTAATTAAATAATTAATGTTTTAAACACGATTTAAAAGGTTAAATAAACTATTTAATAAACTTTAGATTTTCTTTATGAAAGGAAATCAAAGACATAGCTCTTGTGATCTTTCTTAAGTCTTATGAAGACTACACTAAGAAATATTTACAAGTGCTTGAAGGATTAAAAAAAAGGAATGTTAGGGCATGTGCTTAAATAGAGAACTTATTGAAGTTTCTATTCTAGGCAAGTCTGTTGAGATAAATCTATCTAAGTTCAAGTCAACTCTTAGATATATGATATCTTACGAGTGTGATTAAATTAGAAAGATTAAATACAGGTATGGAAGGTTAAATAAATGTTGTAACACTTACCATATTATGGATCTAGTAAACTGATAAGGGAACTAAATAAATGTTATTATGTTCCGGTTCTTATGAAGAATACGTTTTCAGTTATTTGTTAGGATTTAGTAGACATATTCAATTGTAAAGAATAAATGTTATTCTGATAAAGTTGGAAGGTCACTGAATCTAACATACTAGATTGTTGTTACTATATAGTTGATATATGTGATGAGATCTCAACTAAATATTTGTATGGCCATTATCCTTAATATTTGTGGTTGTTCTAGACATAGTCTCTCTGGAAGGGGAGCGTGTAATTAAACGTCATTCTGATGATGTTAAACCATATGATTATGAATCATGTGGGTTATGCGTATCTTATCTAAAGATGACTAAAATACCCTTTTTCGAAAAGGTTATAAAAATCTAGAAAATTGTCTAAAGCCTAAACATACCGATGTTTGTTGGCTTGTGACATTTAATGCCACAAATAATTGTTTATTAGTCTCTACGACTATTTTTAGAAATAGTCAAGTGTACTCAGTGAAGTGCATAATTCGGAAAGCCCGAAAAGTTCGAGCTAGTACGAGTGTGAGATTGATGAGCTACTTAGGAATTAATCTTCAATTGGATTGAAGTAATTAATACCTGAAGGGTGTTTCAGAAGTCGTCTGAAAATGAATAAGATTCTCCCTTGAAGGATACCATCTTTGGGATACGCAATTAGATTGTGTTCCCAAAATGGAAACAACACTTTATATGATAAAGGTGTGACACAAGCCATGCGAAGTATCCCTTACCCGTTTCGGGATAGTGCCCTTATACTTAACCTAGTTCCAAAGAATAAAGGTTGAATAAATTCCATATTAGATATGGAAGAAGATAATGTCGAATCTATCTTAACCGATGATTTGAAGTTGTCATAGGCAAAGTCAGAAAAGCTTGGAGCCTAGTACGACATATGCAACTTTGTGGAATATCTTAGCTAGCACGCTAGATATTATTTACTTGTCCGTGGAGCAAAACGTTTGTCTCCAAACATGCTGTCTTCTAGAGGAAGTGTTTCTTCCAAGAGAAACAGTGGGAGTAAATCAGATCTCAAAGAGTTTGAGAACCACAAAGATATATTCAACCAAAGGAACGTGAGCAGACGCCATATAGCGATGAGGTGTAGATCACTGCTAAGTGCACACAAAAGTTCTGTAAGTCTGTAGATAACCTCAAGCCTGAAAGGGCTGCATGTACGTTCATCTTGAAGAATGAATATCTCACGACTCATGAAAGAATGTTTAAAAGGCAGGATTGAGAGTTATGGCCAGGAGCCATAATATCCGAATTAGATTCCATCGCTGACAACCAGGTTATGAACCTAGTCCGTCTTACCTAAGGGAGTGTCCCCGGAAGGCCGACATGGATAGTAATCGATTACCATAAGGCTATAGTGACGGCCGAAGGGTATGAGGTGTAAACCTTGTAATTATCTTTATGCCGCCACCGTGTGCCGGTTCTATTCGAGATAATGCTTGTTATAACTTCGTATCATGACTATATGATAGTGTTGAAGACGTTGGGCAAACAACCCGATGTTCATAGACGATAACATGATATGTAAGCCCATGAGATCCATTTATGGACTCAAACAAGTTTCTCTAGACGATTTCTTTGTTTGATAATCAAAGGAGTTTGATTTAGTCAAAAGAAGGATATGCCCAATGTGCAAGATGGATAGTGGGAGCGTGTTACGATTTTTGAGTAAGGTATTAGATATCTCTCTTAGAATCATCTCCCCATGTCACAACCAATTAATGTTTGGTAATTCAAGGTCTTTACGAAAGCACTTGGATTAGTAGTTCTTATTTTATAAATAAGAATCTATAGTGATAGATTTAACTGCTGTTAGATTATAGTTTACCTATATAGATGTGATGCTAAAAGAAGTTTAGCATAGATCACGTAAGGAGATACTGCTAGCCGGTGTTCTCAAGATCTATCTATGTTAGGACGTTAGTCCTAAAGATAAGGTGAAAGATGATGCCTATGGAAGGTTTCCTTCGCTACTGCGATAGAAACCATCATAAAGATGATGCCGGATGTTCATAGTCCATGAATAGTCATGAGCAAGTATGAAAGTAAATCTGGTGAATGTCGAGAATATCCTTAAACAAGTTAAGGAAAGGTTCCTAGTTTATTGAAACTTGGAATTAAATATACAGACGTATATCCTGAGTCTTATGAAGGCGAGTGGGAGCTACAGTCTGGGTTTGCAGTCACTTTGAATAAGTGATACAGTGAGCTGGAAATGTTCTAAGCGATGGGTCACTGTAAATTCTACAACTAGGCCAAAACACAGTAGTGCCTTGGAGGCGCAGCGGGAGCGATACATGGATCTGAAGGTTCATTCCCGAACCTTGTGCGGTTCTTCCACCTTTTCTATATAGGCGATATAGTAAGTGGATTCATTGATTGAAGCAAGGACCGGGGTCTCGTCGGAGATTCGTGTGTGTGTTGAGGCGGTTCCCTTGACTTGGTCATTTGGAACGTGATATGAAGATAGTCCGAGTCCCCATGGATAGCGATCGTTTATGGCTAGGGCTAGTTGCGAGTATTGCATGAGATTCTTGTGTTTCAACTTGGTCTTGTGTGTGCGAGTGATTGGTTTTAGGCCAAGTGGGAGATTGTTGGAATAGTGTCCTAAACCCAATCGGGTTGGACCGGATCCGACCGGGTCGGATCATTTCTACTATTTCTTTATGTTTATACATATATTAAAATGGCTTTTCTGTTGTCATATATATGTTCTTTTAGAGAACCAATTATGAATTGTTATATGATAACGTCCTTAGTATTAAACTGTGATAGAGAAACCATGATAGGCGATTATGGTTGATGAGATCTCTAATCACTTTAATAAGTTTGATACTTAAATGTCTCTAGGCTGATGTACTATTAAACAGGGCATTGATAGTATAAACAGACTAGCACGTATTAGATGTATTCTGTCTTTAAGGGCAGTGATAGATCTCGTCTATCGAAGTGTAGAGACACTTGGACTGTACGTGGACGTGTATTAGAGAATGCGTACGTTAGACTGACCCACTTACACGGTTAAGTGTCACACTATGTGGCGGTTGTGTAATTATCCTTAAGACCGGAGTCTTCATGGCATCACGGTGTGGATTGTCATGCTTTGACACTATTGAGGTTTCCCCTAGCCACGGGGCGATCATGCGGTAGTGATTGGGTATGATGCTGAAGCATGCGGAGTATACATGATTGGTCGTCCGGGAATCGCGTATCCTATGATTGGGATCGAATATCCGAAATGGCCTTCTTATAAGGAATGTCTTACTCTCGTGAATCTTTGCAAAGTGGGAGTAAACGAGTTACTTCGAGAGAGCTTGATATCCGGATTATAAGATACGGTCGTTGATGTTTTGACACTCGACTAACGACCGTATGGATATTATTACAAATGATAGGATTGTAAGTTACACGGTAATCGTTTCACATGAAAGGTAGTAGTCATTGCATTTGACTCTTCCGATGATTGGGGGTCACGGTGTGTTGCTAGACGCTATCCCGTGATCGTTAGGCATGAAGGGCATTTTCGTAATTTTCACTTTGTGTCTACGGCCAACATATTCGGAAGCCTATCGGGTCACACACATATGAACATCTAGCCGGATTAAAATGTGGTTATAGATGATAACCAAATAAGGAAAGTTTATCTCAAGACTATAAAGGTTATAGTGGTAAATTAATATGGTGATATTTACTTATTATGAATAAATTAAATACAAGATATTAATTAAGTTGATTAAATACACTTATATTGATAAGTGGCGCCACATATGTGTATAAGTGATACACTTGGATTGTGCAATTTAATTAATGATATTACCTATTATTAATATTAGATATTAATAAAATAAAATAATATATATATTGAATGCATGCGTGTGTGTGTTCATTGATTGCAAATTGGATTTGCTGTATGCGCACCATTTGGTATATATTAATAGATTTATATGTGTTATATATATGTGTGATATATACACATGTGTAAATTGATTTATGGTAATATAATAAAGATAAATATTCAATATAAGATATTGACTATATCTTGGGAATATTCAATATAAGATATTGACAATATCCTAGATTTATTTGATATGAGATATTAAATTAAATGAGATAAATCAATCAATTATATTTTCCTTATTTTATTGGGAAAAGGTTTTCTTCTCCTCCACACCTAGTAGGGGCGCCCCAACCACTATAAATAAGAGGTGGGTGTCAAGCTCTTTTGTACATCACAATTCCAAGAACTAATAGTTCTTGTGTAAAATTGGAGAGCATCCTATAGAGAGTTGGAGAGAGGGGAAAAGGGCCGGTCTAGCAACCGGAGTTTTCCAATAGCAATCCATGATGGGATTCCGGCGGGCTGTTCGTGTGGACTAGCGGTGAGGCCGAACACTTGGGCGGCTCATGCGGAACTACTCTCCTTAGACGGTCAAAGCGTCGATCTTATAGATTAACCAAGGTAACCACCGTCTACCATCTATTTGTTTATTGCTTAAACGAAGTCGATCCTGGTTAAAAGGAAATAAATTTTTGAATTCCGCTGCGTTCCCGCGTAGATTTCCTAACAATCGAGAAGCAGAAAGCCAAGGTGAACAAGCTGGATGATCGGCGTGTCAAACTGGAGTCTGACCTGGCAACCTCTCGAGATGATTTGTCTAAAGCGCACAAGGATATATCTGACAGGGATGCTGAGCTGGCGAAGGTGAGATCGGAGCTCGATGAAACAAAAGCTGAGTTGGTGGAATCCCTCAAAGCCCGAGACGACCTTCAAATTGAGGTCGATAACTTCACGACTCGCCTGGAGGCGGCCAAGAAGGATTTTCTTACTTCTGTCGAGCTCGAGAATGATCTGTCATTGCTAATGTGTCAGGCTATGAAGGGGGATTCTCGAATGTCCTGGATCAGGTCAAGACGGTTATCCCTGACTTCGACGTTTCGAGTATCGAGAAGGCGGACTTATATGATCCTGAGGCCATTCCTTGATATGGCCGATACTTCACAGAATTTAAGGCTGGTGTGTCCCTTTATGGCAAATATGTGGCTCCTGCCATGGAGGGGGATGGAGAGGAAAATCTTGAATCGGATGATCCAGTCGACCCCGCTGCCTCTACCTCAAATCAGCCTGCGGCTTGAAGATCTTTCTCGTTATCGTTTTTAAACAATTTGATTCGATCTGGTTGTAACAACTTTTATTGATCTTTTATTGAACCTTTTGATTCGATCTGGTTGTATAACTTTTATTTGTCTCAATGTGATCTTTGTCGAGTCGAATCAATGATTCGATCTCTGAAACTCTTCAATTTTCCATTTTGATTTTTTAAATTTCAATATATGCTTTTCCATTGAATGTCTTTCTCGTTGTTGATTATTTGTCTAGGGTGTAGTCTTTTTCGACTTAATTCCCTTGCAAAAGTTGCCTTGTGGGGTGTAGTCCTTTGGACTTAATTCCCTTATGGCCCCTCGAAGTGTATTATGAGTACATGACTCATGATACACTTGGATGCGAGTCGACCTAGCATTGTACTGCCTTATCGGCTTGACTTGACTATTTGGTCGGAGCTCGAGTCGACTGTCTCGCCTCGTCAGGCTTTTGACTTGGTCGAATTGAAAATTCCCTATTCGACTGTCGCACTTCGTGGTGCTTCTGAACTGGTCGAATAGGGTATCCATCGTGGGATCTTCCGACTGCCTCGCATCGTGGCTTACTGGCAGGTCGGGAGTGAGATAAGCACTGTCATTGACTTGGCTTCATTCACTATTTTACTCCAACTTCATCGTGTCGGGGTATCGTTGTTGAAGTCGAATTTTGGTCTTCTTTCTTCCAAACCCTCCTTTTCTTTTTTACATGAGCTTGCAAGTTAAGCATAATTAGAAAAGAAAATTACTTGAATAAAAGACATCGAAATTAATTGTCGCATCGACCTGTTACAAGTAACTATGAAAGTAAAGTTGCAAATGTCATAAAGTGAACAAACAGTTTAAACATAATATTTTCTGAGGTTGGTGGCATGCCAAGTTCGAGGCACTGTACTTCCATCCGACCTCCCCAACTGATACGATCCCTTAGGATGCACTTTCAAGATTTTGTATGGACCTTCCCAATTCGGCTCGAACTTGCCTATTGGGTCCTGCCTGCTGGCTTCATTCTTCCTCAACACGAGATCCCCTACTTGGAAGTATTTATACTTCACTCTTGCATTTTAATACTGTGAGATCTTTCTTTTGTAATTGGCCATTCGATGTGCCGCAACTTCTCTTTTCTCTTCGATGTTATCTTTCTCTTGAAGTAGATCGGTGACGTTTGTCTCAACGTTATAGGCCAAAACTCGAGGCGATGCTAGTCCGATCGCTGCAGGTATTACTGCTTCACATCCATAAGCCATGGCAAAGGGAGTCTCCTGCGTGGCCGAATTGGGTGCTGTTCGATACGACCATAGAATGCTAGGTAACTGAGCTGCCCAATCCCGACCTTCATCCTCTAGCCGCTTCTTCAAACCAAATTTAATCTGCCTGTTTGTCTGTTCGACTTGTCCATTGGACTGAGGTCGGGCCACCGAGGTTGTTCGATGTTCGATCTTATATTCCTTCAGCCAACTCTGCACTCTTTCATCTAGAAAATGGGTCCCATTGTCTGATATCAGATACTTAGGAATCCCAAACCTGCATAAAATATTTTCCCATAGAAATTTTTTGATGGTCTGAGCCTTGATGTCGGTAAGAGCTTTGGCCTCGACCCACTTGGTGAAATAATCAACTGCCACTACAACAAATTTGAAATTGCCTGGAGCTCGAGGTAAAGGTCCGACTATGTCAACCCCCCACTCATCGAACGGCCATACCGACTCGATGGCATTCATTTCCTGTGCTTGCTGGTGTGTCACCACATCATGCACTTGACAAGCTCTGCACCTCATTACCAATCGATTGACATCTTTTTGCATGGACGGCCAAAAATAACCTGCCAGCTTACATTTTCTCGCCAGCATTCGAGCTCCGCAATGATTGCCACAAACCCCCCGATGTATTTCCTCGAGCAGATATCCCCCCTCTTCCTCCGAGGCTTGCATTCGAATCTTTCTGGCTTGGGACTTGTCATACGGGAGAATTCTATCTTTCAAGTATAGAGCTATCGGGTCCATCCATGTCGATCCCTGAGTAACTGGTTGCACATCAACCTCATTGTAGCTTCGCTCTGCCAACATTTCGACCAGGACCTTCCTCTTTGATTTGAAATTCAATGCGAGTTTGGACAACCCATCGGCCCTTTTGTTTTCACTCCGAGGTACTTGTTCGATGTGAACCGTTTTGAATTTCGATATCAACCCTTGGACCACTTTCAAATAACTTTTCATAGCTTCCACTTTGGCTTCATATTCACCTCGTATGTGATTGACTACGAGTTGAGTCACTATACACTAGGAGATTCTCGACCCTAAACTTTAATGCCAACTTCAGACCCGTAATCATGGCTTCATACTCTGCCTCGTTGTTGGTGGCTTTGAACTCAAATCAAAGTGTATAAGGGAATTCCTCTTCCTTTGGACTGATCAAAAGTAACCCAGCTCCTGCCCCCTCTTTACTGGACGCACCATCGACATGGATGGTCCACTGTTCTTCTGGTGTCTGCTTCTCTTGCTCTAGCTAGATAGATAAACCCTCGGCAATGAAGTCTGCCAGAGCCTGGCCTTTCACAGCTGTCCGAGGCAAAAAATCGATGTCGTACTCAGCTAATTCGACGACCCACTTAGCTAATCGACCCGATGTCTCGGGCTTGGCTAAAATTTGTTTCAGAGGTCGGTCAGTTATTACGGCAATAGGGTGTGCTTGAAAATACGGCTTCAACTTCCTCGATGCATGAACCAAACCCAATACTAATTTTTCAGCAGGTGTGTACCTGATCTCAGCTCCATGTAGGGCCTTACTCACAAAATACACTGGAACCTGCCCCTGTTCTCCTTCTCGAACTAACACTGCACTTACTGCCTCTTCACAGATAGCTAGGTAAACCAGGAGTTTTTATCCTTCCCGAGGTGAAGACAGTGTTGGTAAATCAGATAAATACTCCTTCAGATCATCGAATACTTTCTGACATTTGTCGACGGTTGAGGGCTGCCATCCGACCTGTCAACCGTTGTACTTTCTTGACGTTACGAGGTGCGGGCATATTCTTGAGGACGTAGATCTTGTCTGGGTTAGCTCGAATTCCGTCTTTCGATATCATATAGCCCAGGAACTTCCCAGACCGAACCCCAAAAGTGCACTTTTTTAGATTGAGCTTCATACTCGCAGCCCGGAGCACCTCAAAAAATTCTCTAGTATCGACAAGAAATTGTCCCATGGACTTGCTCTTGATCAACAAATCGTCGACATAGACTTCCATATTATGACCTATCAGCTGCTAGAATATCTTGTTAACCGCTATTTGATACGTTGCTCCCGCGTTCTTAAGGCCAAATGGCATCATCACGAAACAGAATGTGCCAAACTCTGTGATGAAGGCGGTCTTCTCCGAGTCTTGGGGGTCCATGAAAATATGGTAATATCCCCTGTAAGCATCTAGGAACCCGAAGACCTCGAAACCCAACGTCGAATTGACTAACTGATCAATTTTAGGAAGTGGATACGAATCCTTAGGGCATGCCTTGTTAAGATCCGTAAAATCGACACACATCCGCCAGCTCTCATCTGGCTTCTTAACCAAAACAGGATTGGCTAACCAGTCTGGGTAGAATACCTCCTTGACGATTCCAGCAACTAACAATTTATCAACCTCTTTCTTTACTGCCTCTTTCCTCTCGGGGGCGAGGTTTCTCTTCTTTTGCCGTATCGGCTTCTTTCTTGGGTCGACATTGAGCCGATGTACTGCTATCTCTGCTGATAAGCCTGGCATATCGTCTGCCTTCTAAGCGAACACATCTCGATACTCGATCAGGAGGTCGGCCAAGGCTTGCATGTCGGGGTGTGGTATCCACTTCCCGATCTGGACCCCTTGGCCCTCTTCTTCTTTCCAAACACGGACCTCCTCTGTCGGATCGACATAAACCCAGCTTTTATCCTCTTCATATTCAGGAATTAATTCCTCGACCAACACTTGTCTGACTCCTTTCCCTTTAATTGTGACCAAACTACAATTCCTGGCTACCTCAACGTCTCCTTTCACTTCATGGGTACCATACCAGATGGGAAATTTCATGCTATTGTGGAATGTGGAAATAATGGCTCTCAGGTCGTATAAGGCAGGTCGACCTAAAATGGCGTTGTAACCCGATGGGGCTTTAACGACGACATAAGTCATTTCCATCGTTCTGCCTTTCTCTCCATCTCCAACTGTAGTCAACAAGTTTATCGATCCGACAGGGTGGATCACCTGACTTGTGAATCCAAACAAAGGGGTTGATAACGGCACAATGTCTTCATCCTTCAACCTCGTAGCTTTGAAGGCTGAGTAATAGAGGATGTTGACGGCACTTCCACTATCGACATAGACCCTCTTGATCCGTCCTCGGCTTATCACTGCCTCTATCACCAACCCTTCACTGTGACTGTGAGAGCTTGGAATATCGTCTTTGGGTCCATAACCCACCTCCGTAGTGAACCTAAGCTTCTTCGATTCCCTCGATCTGTCTACAGACTGTCGACTGGATCGAGGCCGATCCGACTCGTGTTCAGCAACAATTGTGTTGACGTCATACCCGATGCGGTTATCCCCGTGAGGGTCCAGATTCAAATCTCCTCGACGATCATCCCGACGGTTATCTCTGTAGTTCGGCTCGGATGAGACCTATCCTGATGCCTCTGATTGTCCCGACGTAGTGATTGGTCTCTCCTCCCGTTATAACTTTTTCTCTTATATTCTCGACGACCTTTGGGCTTGTCCTTCTCTGATCTGTCGACCACCTCATCCAACCGACCCTCTTGAATACAGGCATCGATATCTCTCTTCAAATCGAAACATTCTTCTGTGTCATGCCCCACATCCTTATGATAGTCACAGTACTTGTGGGTATTCTTTATTTTCTCAGGATCCTTGGACATCGGTTTCGGTGTTCGTGCAATGTTTTTCTTGATCATGATGGTCAGCACCTCCCCCTGAGATCGGTTGAGAGGGATAAAATCTCGATCTTTCAAATTTCCCTTCTTTCCGAGCCGATCCGTGATCGGTGCGGTCAATCGATCGAACACATTTGACTTTCCTTCATCATTCTGGCCCTTAGGCTGACCCTTGGTCTGGCCTCGGGCATCATTCCTCGATTTGAGGCCAAGTGAAATGGTGTGCAAGCGCACTGCCTCTTCACCTTGGCAAAATTTGTGGACTATGTTCACCATTCGTCCATGTCATTGGGCATCTTCTTAGACAACTTGTCGTATAGTTTCATATTACGCAGGCCTCCGACAAATGAATTGACCTGAAGTGCATCACTGGCATTATGCACCTTCATGGCCTCGAGATTGAAGCGCCTCATGAAATCAATAGTTGATTCTCCTTTCTCTTGCTTGATGTTCATGAGGTGAGTAGCACTGAGGTGGAATTTCTTATTCCCAATGAATGCATCTTGGAATTTCTACCCCAACTGTAAAAAACTTGAGATCGATGCGGGTCGTATCTTATGAAACCACTCCCGAGCTCGACCCGTAAGCAAAGTGTCGAAGGCACGACACTTTATGGCATCATTGGCATTTCTTAATCTCATCAATGATATATATCGATACAGATGGTCCTCTGGGTCCGTAGTACCATTATAAGGTTCCATCTTCGGTGGCTTGAAGGACTCGGGCATCGTGTATACCTCTATCTCGGGACAGAATGGCGACTCGAGCCACTCTGTGACCTGGTCTTTTCTCATGATGCGGTTGAACTCATTTCGAATACTATCCTCGACCTGTCTTTGTTGTTTTTCGTGTCCAGGATGCTTTTTGGCGTTGGTGGTGCTGATTACTACTTCGTCTTCGCACTCTTCCCGGGGATCGACAGGCTTCTTTCCTCTTGTATTCTTCATCTCCTTTTGACCTTGTGGGTCTAACAGGTTATGCTCCTCAGGGGTATTATATATTCCTTTGTTTATAAACGCAGATGCTACGACTCGTTTCAGGGCATCTTCATCCAACGACGCTAAGTGATCGGCCATGTCTTGTAACTGTGGGGGAAGTTGGGGCTTTGGCGGTTGCGCAACTGCGGGCCTAGATCCAGTGGGGACTTCAGGTACTTGGATTTGTACCCCTACTGGATCTAAATCCGTGTGCTCTTCGACCTGCGGGTTCTTGCTGCTCGTTGGTTTCTGTCTTCTTGCAGGCGGTGCCATTGCGATATCTTTACAAACTCATCGGTAGAAGGCCCTCCTTCTAGCGCCAAATGATGATGCTAAATAATGCACCACCAGATTAACAGGGCCACGTGTAATCTAAGGATGAGCTGTGAAGGAATCGAACGGCTAGAAATGTAGTAAAGATGGTGTTTTTGGTATTTTATGGCTGAGTCCAAGAATGTATCTTGGATTGCCTACGTATTCTGTGTAAAGTCCAGGAATCAAGCCCTACGTAGTTCCTGGATTAGTGTATTTATAGGAACATGCCCTTCTTCTGCCCTAAACTTAAGGCGGTTTGGTCTATTGACATAAATAACCTTACTGGGCTTTGCCCCTTGCCCAAGTAACCCTCTGGATGTTGGGCTTAGGAATCGGGGCTGGGACCCTGGTCTCGACTCGTATAATACCGACATGGGTGTTCGAGATGGGACACTTACAGAATCTACTGGTTGCTGCGGACTTCACTGACTCGTCTCATATTCGACTCGATGTAGATAATAAACTTAGACTTTTCCACATGCCGGCTGGACCAATTAGATAATTCCACGTGGAAGGGTGAAATCCCGTATCGTCAATGATATATGTTTTGATTTTCATATTTTGGTTTTGAGAAAGAGTTAAAACCGAAGTTGTAAACCGAACCGTGAACAACCGTAAATAAATACAATGCAATATAGGAGTAGGGAAAAAAAAAATCACACAGCTGGACATGTGGCATGCTGTGCACACAAAAAAAAAAAAAAAATGGGACTACGTGGCCAATTTTTTGCTTTTACAATGAATAGATAGTATAGTAGGATTAAAGTCATCGTCCTATCCGGGTCCTCAACAAGTTTCAAAGGCATTCGGGACAGTTGAAAATGGTTGGCAATGGTTGGCGGCAAACTGGTGGAGATTGTAGGCGATTGATGACGGTTGAAGGCGGTTGGTAACAGTTGGCACGAGCGGTAGCGACGGTTGGCAACGGCCGCAAGTGGTAGTTAAAATGATTGGTTGTCATTTGTTGATACTTATATATATGTTTTTTTTGTTTTCTTCTCGACATGATCATACTTAATAGTAAAATAATTAGGGACAATCATCTAAAAAAAACACATATTGAACTTAATTAGGTAAAAAGGACACCCAAAATAAACATTTAGTTATAAGGACACAGATTACATAGATAGACTAAAATACCCTTAATGAAGAAAGAAATAAAAAAAAATAAAAAAGGAGGAGCATCGGCATATTGAAAGTTTTCCTTCGACCTGTTGTTACTTTTTTTTATTTAATTCCTGGACTGTTTCTTTTTTTTTTTTACCTGAACGTTGCAAAGTTTTTTTTATTTATTTATTTCTTTTATTTTTTTTACGGTGAAAGTATTTTTTTTCTTTCTATTTTTCATTGACCATCGTGATGCATTGACCACCGCAATGCAATGACGACCGCGATGCAGTGACCATCGGGATGCAGTGACATTTATGAAGCAACACCAGCGATGCATTGACCACCCTAGGCAGTGACCATCGCGATGCATTGACCACCCCCGATCCATTGACCACCGCGATGCAGGGGCAACCCCCGATGGAGAGACACCGTGATGCAGTGACCACCCATGATGCAGAGACACCGCGATGCACTAACAACCGTGATGCATTAACCACCGCGATGAATTGACATCGGCAATCATATATGCTGTGACATCAACAATCATATATGCAGTGACATCGGCAATCATATATGCATGACATCAACAATTTATGCAGTGACATCGGCAATCAGATATGCAAAGTGACATCAGCAATCATATATGAATGACATCAACAATTTATGTAGTGACATCGGCAATCATATATGCAGAGACATCGCGATGAAGTGACACCGCGATGCAATGGCCACCCCCGATGCAGAGACACCGCGATGAAGTGTCCTCCCCCGATGCAGAGACACCGCAATGCAGAGACCATCGAGGTGCAGTGATCACCGGGATGCAGTGATCACCGGGATTAAGCAACACCGTGATGACATTTGATATTTTTCCGACTTAATTTCATAAAATCGATTTCTTTTCTTCATAAAATCAACTTCAAATGGCTATATCTTTTGACATAAAACTACGATCAACATAAATCTTTCACCTTAATTCATATTTTTATGCAGTGACATCGGCAATCATATATGCAGTAACATCGGCAATCATATATGCTTGACATCAACAATTTATGTAGTGACATCGGCAATCAGATATGCAGTGACATCAACAATTTATGGAGTGACATCAACATTCATAAATGAATGACATCAACAATTTATGTAGTGACATCGGCAATCAAATATGCAGTGACATCAATATTTTTGTTGAACTTTTTGTCCCGAAATTAGGAAGATTTTTCAGGGGAAATCGAGCGTATGAGCCGCGTCGAGCTATATCGAGTACTTACGGGCAAGTACACTAAAGGGAAAAATTGGGAACATAAATGAATTGTGTCCTTATAACTAATGATCTTTTAAATGTGTCATAAGTGCCTAATTAAGTCCCAAAACACGTCATTATAAACAAATTGCAAAAACAAAAACTTTGTAAATTGTACATGCAGTGACATCGATGTCAAGACATCAATTCTCTAACTGTAAATGCAGTGACATCAATATCACCGCATCAATTTTATTCCAAATCATACACAAACCCACCATCAACGTATAGCTTTTCTTTCTTTGTTTCAAGGTGATGCATGTTAAACTAATCGATCATTATTACATCATGATCAACGGTGTCGATACATGATGGGACACTCGTTGTGTCACAACGGTTGTGTCCGGATCATTACTCAAAAAAAAGAAAGGAAAAAAATAAAACATCATCCAAAGCCTTCCATAATCATACTAAAGCATCCAGCTTTTATTTCTATTTTTTCACATTTCCAATACATTAGAATTTAGAAAGCTTTCCAGCATAAAGAATGGAAAACCATTAAGGTTTGACCCTGATTGAACTATTTTGCCCAAAACCAAAATCTGGATATTATAGTTGTCATTAGCAAGGGCAACTAGGCGTATCAACATCCTTTCTCCAAGCAATTTATCAAGGATTTCAACTGAGCAGTCTATGTAAACAGAGAGTCCAAGAATGGCCATAGTATCAACACACTTCCAAAAATCCAATTGCTAACCGAAAAGAGCAGACTTGCAGCCATGAACTTTTTCCAAACAGGCTTAGAAGCATTACATCCAGTCACCACAATGGTTAGGAGGACAGCAGATTGTGGTAAATGAGTCACAATAAATGACACCAACCAAAGCATAGTAGCTACCTTAGGACAAACCTTCCATCTAAAAATCGTACAATAAGAATCGACATTATGCTCACCAAACCAAAAACCAAAATCCTGCTTATCAAGATTAGTTTTGAAGGAATACCAAACCATATGGACCCAAGAATTACCACCTGGGTCGAATACGAAGATGATAGTATCGGTGTCTCGTCCCCTTCAAATGAAACTGTTACAGAGTCTTCAGACAATGGTGATTGTGTCTTATCTCTTTCATAAGAAGCCATTAATTTCTTCACAGTCAAACCTGCAGGAATTCAACAATATCTATATATGATTAAAGAACTAATTTTTCAACTTTCAGTCAGCAAAATAACACTCTTAAGAGATTCCCCTGCTTGTGCTGAAGTATAAATCTGCATAATCTACTTATTTCAATCAAAGAATTCCATTTATACTACATGAAATAGGCAATCATGTAAATGTTAAAACATTCAAGTTTATAAATTCGTAAGATACAAGGGTTGACACCCATATTCCAACATCGATTTGTTTACGGTATCTGCTTCAAATAATCACTTACTATTTGAAATTTTCAAAGATTTTTTACCATAGGGAAATTGCACTGGCCGGGGCTCTGTCGGAGGTGGAGAAGGAGGCTCGGTTGCGGCTGTTCCGTTGATGGTTGAATCATCTGCAACGGAATCTTCATCAAAGGGGTTGGGTTTGCCAATCAACGAATTTATATGAAGTCGATCTGTCGGAATCAGGTATCCATGTGCCTGGAGCGGTAGCACCAAAGGGGGTAAATTTGGAAACATAAATGAAATCCGTCCTTATAATTAATGATGTTTTAAGTGTGTCCTAAGTGACTAATTAAGTCTTATAAACAAATAACACAAATAATTATTGGTAGTTAAACGCTTGTGATAGTAGTATGTAAAATTGATTGGCTGTCTTTTGTTGATAGAAAAACCATGTGTATATCCTCAAAAAAAAAAACCATGTGTAAAATGATTGGCAGTCATTTGTTTTTTTCTTAAAATCTCTTTATTGATTGGCTGTCATTTGTTTATAGTATATCTAAAATATGTGTAAAATGATTGGCAGTCATTTGTTTTTTATTTTTATTTTTATTTTTAAATCTCTTTATTTATTGGCTGTCATGTGTTTATAGTACATGTAAAATTGTGGACGAGTTAGGCTTTGGGTTTGAGCCCTAATGAAAAATAAGTGTGTCATATTATTATGCTATTGTTTCAAGTCATATTGGACTTTAATTAGTCGCAGAATTTAAATAGATTACGTAGGTTATTAGTCTTTTAAGTTTTTAAAATGTAGTTATGTTGTTATCACGAGATACTGTAATCTTATCACTTTTAATACATGAGATCTCCTCTTGGTTGTGAAGAATATGTCTCTTTTTTGGATTGTTTGTTTTTTTTCTTCGAATTTCTCTCCCTTGCCGGTTTTTCCTCCTTCGTGAAGTTAAGCTCTTCCCCTTAGTGAAGTCTTTGTTGTATATTTCTTTCTACTAGTTTTCGGTAATTAAATTTATATTGTTCCGTGAAAAAAATATAAAATAAAATAAAATAATCTACCATTCATCTCAACCCAAAAAGCCTCGTTTTCCTGTCCAGAAATTCGTGGAGAGTATAAATCTAGGATTATGCCTCGTTCTCTTGCCCAGTAATTTCGTTGAAAGTATAAATCTTGGATTATACTTAAGTTGTTTGAGGAAGCAAAATTTTGTCACGTATAAATCTGGGCCGTTTAATCTATGATAACTGAATCACGGATAATAAAGAGAAAAAATATGAACGGATTTCCCAATTTGCCTACATATCCAAAGTATAAATTGGAATCAAGTATGCCGTAGTTCTTGTGAACGCTTATATAGGGAACACTTATGCCCTAGGCCTGCATGGGCCTCGTCCAATATGGACTCTCTATCGTATTCAAGTATGATTAAACCGTCTTTATCCCTTGATTTTAGGAGGTAATTTCGGTACTCAAATATTGGATTAAATGATAAAGATTAGAGTTTAATGACTTATGATTCTTTCCATAATTATCTTAATAAAACATATAGTTATCATCACCCCGCTCTAGCCGTCCTACGGCGAGCAACCGGGGTCAATACAACCGAGCCGAGCCGAGTCAATACTCTGTCGAGCTCGACTCGTCAAAATATTTTAAGCCTCGAAGCTCGACTCAAACCCGATCAAGTTGTAAAAATTATGATCGAACTCACTCGTTTTAAGTTTGAATATAGCTCAACTCGGCTCGTGAGCTCGAGTTTCTGTTTTTTTCTCTGTAAATGAAAATTGCAAAATGAATACAGATCTACACTCTTACCTCATGCGTCAAAAAGAAATAAAAATGATAGAAACGGTTGAAAACACAGGGAGGAGAATCAAATAGATTGATGATAAAAGTATGAACAATGGAAAAATTGGATGGATCGAAGAGTAAAATAAGTTGATCTAACAATTATCGGTTGACTTTTAGTCTGATTTGCGATGAAACAAGAGCAATGAAACACAAACAAGAGCAATGAAACAATCGATTTACAAACACATAATACGATAAAAACAACTTCGTAACGTAGATTTTTTTTTTTCTTCTTATCGTTGGCTTTCTTCTTCTTGTTGACTTTCTTCTTCTTGTTGATGACTTTCTTTTGCCACTTGTCAATGTTCTCCTCCTCTTTATCCTCAAGTTCATCAAGTATCTCGTCAACTTTGCGTTGCTCTCTTTTAATACGAGGATACACTAATTAAGAACAGACAATTAATTGTCTAAAAAAAAAAAAAAAAACTCTGAGATACTAAAAACAGATAAATAATTGTAATTACGTACGTACCTTTGTTCTTGTAATCTGCAACGACAGTACTACTCTTGAAGGATTCTTTGCCATGATAAATAAGTGATGCTTTTGAGTGAGAATCTGCAGCAGGTTTATTAATATTATTATTATTATTATTATTATTATTATTATTCAGAAATTGAAGAAATACCCAAAAGTTGGGGAACCGGATCCTCTGCTTTTGCTAACCCAGCTTTTCCCAGTTTTTGGGGTCGTGACTCACCGGTGAGCACAAAAGTGAGTCTCGGTTGCCCAAAATTTCGAAGTTTCGTCATTTGCGCTCACCGAGTCCACGTCACCAAAAGCTGGGAAAAGCTGGGGTGTAAAAGCTGGGTAGCCGGATCCAAAAGTTGGAGTACTCTGAGATACCCAAAAATTGAAGAAAGATTTGTGTCACAGCCTTGTCATAACTTCTGTCATGATGTTTTTGAAAACCGAGGCGTTTCCCGTCCACTGAAAGGAACGGTTCTCGAGAATAGGTTGATGCTTAAAGCCCCCCTGTCATATCAATCATTTTTCACACGCTTTGGATAGATTTAAGGACGCCAAGCACCTCATTACCCCGACGGTTTTCGAGTAAGTCTTCATTTCTGTTTTTCTATTTTAAATTTCGTGTTCCTTTCTTCCATTTGCCAATGAGAGCTTCAACCCCCACAAGTGCCTCTGTGGAAAAATCACTTGGATCAGAATCGGACCCGGAGGTGGAGAGACCTCAGGCTGACTTAGGCGGTGCTTCTTCTTCTTACCGCCCGTCTGAGACATTCGACCCGGCGACCAGACTCCGGATTCAAGTAGCTACCCAATGCATTATGGGTAGCTTTGGAAGGGCATGTGTCCTTGAAGAGCGTAGTATATACTACCTTTGTCAAGAATATAGCATAAACCGTGAGGTCTTTGCCCCGGTACTCCCAAAAGACCCTCGACCATACGCCTGTCGTCCCCCGTAAGGGTTTAGTGCAATTTATGAGGATCGGTTGAAGGGGGATTGCGGCTACCTTGGTGCCCCGCATTCCCGGAGGTTTTAAGGTACTACGGAATAGATGCCGCTCAAGTTTCTCCTAATGGGGTTAGGAGTATCATTGGTTTCGCCATACTGTGCATGATGGCTAACGTTCGGTTCTCGGTGAACCTATTAAGGGGTTTTCACCATATACAAAAGAATCTGGGATCAAGCGGGTGGTACATCTTCCCTCTTCGTTTTGGGATCCAAGCCTACATTGCTAACGGTCCTTCTCCGGTCAAAGGGTGGCAAACCTGTTTTTTCTTTGTCCGATGTGGGGATCAGGTCGAACTGAGCCGGTGGATAACGGCCAACCTGGATAAGGATGTCGCCCCAGAGATTGCAGATTTCACCAAGGTGTGCGCCATCTTATACGGTGGGTTTTTTTATACCCGTTAGGGAGTTGTCTTCTCAACTGATTGAGGCAGCTCGGTTACAGAAGGCCGGACCTGAGCCCTTTGTGCCTTTGAGTGCCGAAGACCAAGCTTCTCGTAAGGTTTTACTAATAGTCTTATACTTATGTCTTTCTTCTTTAACTTTCATGAACTAATCACTCTTCATTATTTGTTTTTGTAGTATTCGCCCTTTGGCCTTGCCATGTGCTATTGAAGGAGAACAGGTGGGATATAACATCTCCACGGAGAGGACATATACCGACGAGCACCCTATCCCCCGAACCATGGGGGTCGTTATCAACGTTGTGCCCATTAGCGCTGTTATGACTTGGACATAACCGATGGATCAGCATGAAGGCACTCCCCGCTATTCTACTTCAAGGGTGGATGTTGCAGCTTTTACTATCAATATCCCAGTTGATGATGATGATGATGATGATGAGGGAACCCCCCTTATCAGGAGGAGTCATTCCGGTGCTAGGGGCAGTCAGTTGAGGGAGAGGGGCAGATCTGATGCCTTCTTAGATCATACCCGCGAGCCGTCCGACCAAGATGATGAAGAGGTCGATGAATATGATGAGGAAGAGCCGGGATTTGATCCCCTCCTATAAATGACCAACGAACTGTTGGCTAACGAAGGGATTAGCATCATCGAATATGTAAGTAATTTTAACAATATCTCTTGGTTTTACCCTTGGGTTTTATACCTTCTAAGGTTTACCCTGTTCCTTTCACAGGGGCCTCGTATTGGAGAGGAGACTTTTAAGAGACTAGATGCTACCTCCACCTACATAGAGAAAGGAAGATGATTACCGAGCTGGAGAGGGGATCTGCTAAGCGTGATCAGCTCGATCAGAGTTTGCAGGCTGCTATCCAAGAGAATGGGTGTTCGGTAAAAACGAGTTTTACAATTTATAACCGAAACACCCCAAGTATAAGGATCGTAGTATAGGGTGTTTACGGGTCGTCCTAAGGGAGTGGAATGTTTATCGGATTCAAAGAACAATTATTCTATCGATTATGTCACAATTATAAACTAAACTAAAGCTAAGGCTGAAACTAACTAAAACCTAAACCTAAGAATTAAAACTAAAACAGGAAATAAAACAAGCAGAAAAATAAGAAAACAGAAAGCCAGACGAGCGTTCACTAAAGTGAACGAGCGTCCGGAAACTAAACCTAATGGACGAGCGTCGCTATTGCGGACGAGCGTCTACTACGAACCGAAGCGAAAATTGCGTAAAAAACAAGCGGAAACTAGGGTTTATAAAACTAAAACTTAAACTAAAGATTAAACTAATGATTCGATTAATAAACAATAAAGGAAAACACAAGAGGCAACGAATCCACCCATCAACCAACAATCCCAACTAGATGGTGATCTAAGATGTAGTTTTTAGTAGTGATTTATTCACGAATCCAATTAAATATCTTCAATCAAATTCTAGGGTTTCGTTTATCTTTTCAAATAAACTAAACATGCAATCAACACGAAATCACGAGATCGTTTCCAAGCTCTTACTCAACTAATCATGCATAATCTCTTAAAACACAATTAGATGCATTACTTTGAATAAAAGAGAACTCAAACAAACAAACTTTCATAAATTTATTCAAGCATAAATTAAACATAGATCGTTTCATCAAATCTTAATTCAATAAAACTTAAACAATATAAAACGGATCCAAAGTAATGAAAAACTATGAAATAAACTCACTAAACATAAGCATCGAACTCTCTAGTTGGTTTGTGTTGTTGATAGGCTTCCTCTCGTCGACTCACCGCAGATGTTTAGCCAACAATCATGTTGAAGATGATTGTTGGATTGGAGAAGTTCATCCCCGTGGAATTAGGGTTCTCGGCCGCAGCTTTTTGGTGAAAATTGCGATCTCAATTATTTGGTATATGAATTAGGGTTAAGAGGTTTCGTCGCTATATATAGAGTTTTAAGTCGGCCGGAAGTAAGTCGGCTATGGACGCTCGTCCGGTCTTGTGGACGCCCGTCTAGAATGCCTGGACGCTGAGTAAACGCTCGTTCATCCTCCGTCTGAACTCTCTGAATGTAAAATACGATTACGGACGCTGCATGGACGCCAGTTCACTTCTGGACGCTCGTCTGGATCAGTAGACGCCCGTCCAATATGCTGAGGATCGGATTTCTTCATCTTTATCCATTCTTCTTCAAGCCAATTCCAACTCTATCTCTTATAATTCGACTTGAGCTTCATTTATCCTCATTATACGCACGAAAATCAACACCTACATGATAAATAAACAATGCAAAAATGTAATAAAATCCAAATAATAATAATTCCATTAAATCAACACTTAAAATCATCAATTTTGCATACAATCATCTTAAAATGACGTTTACCTAATAATTACACTTAAACCCTTAATTCTCATGTAAATTATGCAAATGTGGGGAAAATAATAATGAAATAAACCTTTAATAATCATATAAATATGGCCTTAACAACTCCCCCACACTTAGCTTTTTGTACGTCCTCGGACAAAAAAATCAAAACTATAGCTCAACTTTATAAATAATCCACATAGATCTCTAACTCACGTAACAAAAGATACAACAACTATAGCAAATGATACCAACACAGAGATAGACTCGGTGTAAGTGTGACAAGCCATTCTCAATCTAGCAAGCCCTTCAAAGAAATATCCTCTCAAAAATTCCAGTGACTATCCTAGGTACAAACAGTAATAGCTCCACTCAAAGCCTTCCCACACACTCAGTAGGATAATCCCTACAGCATATCATGCGGTTCTACTGGGTATAAGATCCATGATAACAAAGACTTTACTTTATTTTAACTCATCATTTCCAAAATGTTCAAATTTAACGCATATCAGAATGAGCTCTTACCCATCATAGTAGAATAGGATGTTTCGTGATAACACCCTACCTTACTCAAATCATAAGGTAGCTTCTCCTGACTGTCGTGAGCTTTTGGTCATCATAGTGGTATAGGACATACGAGGTATACCCTACCTCACTCCAATCATAAACCAGCTTCCGACAAACGTATTTATTAATAATTGCTCACTCACTTTATTCACTTTTCAAAGTTATAAGTTACATCTCACCTATCACATTCAAACTTTATGATATTCACAGTACACGGTCTAACTAAGGTGTAACTATACTGACCTTCCTAAGATAAATCATTAAAAATAATGAAAGGATATAATTCAAAAGTCATGCTTCAATATCAAAGGCTTTCGTGAACGTGAAATGAATACTATCTCCATAAAAGTAAAACATGCTATAATTATCTCACTAAGTCACATACTATCATCGTTAGAAAACTACAACTAGCAAGCATCTAGTTCCAATTATATGCTCGAGACTCACAAAAAAAATCTTAAATTTCGCAGAAATTTAACTTTCACTCATATTTCAAAGGATATAGCATAAAAACATACCCAATTTACCCCCCCACACTTAAATCACATTATGTCCTCGAATGTGCGTAATAAAAGAAAAAGAAAACTTAGTTTGGTTTCAACGGTGGTTGTCGGATGAAAGTTGGCGAGAGGTCGGGCCGGAGCATGGATGTACCGCCGCAACTCGAATAGACAACACTGGACATAAAAGCTTGTGAACCTGCTCAAAAGTATCTGCCACACTCGACATACCATATAATCTCGGGGTACACGGGGTATATAAGCAACACATAACACAAAACACTTACAATGAACGTAAGAGGAATAACCATCAACACAAAATCAACTAAAGTAATATTTCTAAAACAATAAAGCAAAACAACCTAAGAAAAGGAAACGAACAAAGAAAACTAGGTTGCCTCCTAGGAGCGCTCTTTTAATGTCAATAGCTTGACACAAAGTTCAAAAGATCAACCCGGATCGGGCCACTTTGGTTTGACTACCGCCACCTCAGTATCAGAATCAGGAGTATTGGGGCGGAAATGATTTTCACCATAACAACAAGTCAAGTGTGCTATAAGATCATTAAACTTTTCTCTCCAAACTACACTGACTCTCTTCTTCTTGTTCTTGCGGATGATCGGCATAGGCATAGTGGTATGATCAGAAGTCTCAACAGAAGTTACCTTACGGGTGGATATAGGAACGTCATCATCATCTGACTCAAAGAAATAAGAAGGAATCTCTTCACAAATCAGGACATCTGTACTCTCATCTCTTCTTTGGAAATAAAGAATCTCAGGCTTTTCCTTTGGTTGCCCAAAATATTTCTTAAGTCGATGACCATTCACTTTAAAAGCTTGATTACCATACCCGTTCAAAGTAATTACTCCACTTGGATTAACCTCGAGAATCTCAAATGGACCAGACCATCTAGACTTTAGCTTACCAGGAAACAAATGAAGTCTGGTATTATAGAGTAAAGCCATGTCACCAACTTTGAATTCTCGGTCCTTGATCTTAGCGTCATGGAGCATCTTCGTTCTCTCCTTGCTGAGCTTAGCATTCTCGTACGCACGGAGTCTGAATTCGTCAAGCTCGTTCAATTGTAACAACCGTTTCTCCCCACAGAGTTGGCTATCGAAATTTAAAAATTTAATTGCCCAGAAAGCTCTGTGCTCAAGTTCGACAGGTAAATGACAAGCTTTGCCATAGACCATTTGGAAAGGTGACGTGCCCATCGGGGTTTTAAATGCAGTACGATAAGCCCACAACGCGTCATCCAGCTTAAGACTCCAATTAGATCGATTATTGTTCACGGTCTTCTCCAAAATTCTTTTCAAGCTTCGGTTGCTTACCTCGACTTGGCCACTAGTTTGAGGATGATATGGTGTACCAATCTTATGTTTGACACCATACTTCTCAAGGATCTTGTCAAGCGGCGCATTACAAAAGTGAGTACCTTCATCACTAATGAGTGCTCTCGGACGACGAATCTAGTAAAGATATTCTTTTGCAAGAATTTCTTCACGACTTTGTGATCATTAGTTTGAGTAGCTATGGCCTCGACCCACTTTGAAACATAATCCACACAGACGAGGATATACTTATTACCACATGAGGATGGAAAGGGTCCCATAAAATCTATGCCCCATACATCGAAAACTTCACACTCAAGAATGGGCTTAAGTGGCATTTCCATCCGACTACTCGCCGTCCGGTTCTCGGCACCTATCACAACCTTTACAAAAGGCTTCGCATCTTTAAACGAGTTGGCCGGTAGAATCCAAATTGAAGGATCTTCGCAACCGTCTTCGGTGTTCCATAATGACCTCCGGTAGGACCGCTATGGCATTGTTCTAGGATATCCCACCGATCATGCTCGGGAACACACCTTCGAAGCAACCCATCTTTACGGACTCGAACAAATAAGGATCTTCCCATACGAGATATTTAAGATCAGAAAAGAACTTCTTCCTCTCCCGATACGTCATATCCTCTAAATGACCACTCGCTAAATAGTTGACGTAGTCGCATACCACGGCCTAACCGTTTCAAGCTTCATCAATTGCTCGGTCGGAAAATCAATGCCTATATCATTGTGATTCTCTCGCACCCTCATTTACTAAGCGAGATAAATGATCGGCCACAATATTCTCACTACCTTTCTTATCTTTAATCACAAGGTCAAACTTCTTGTAGAATTAGAATCCATCTAAGTAACCTTGGTTTTGCATCTCGCTTTGTCCATAAGGTAGCGCAAGGCCGCATGATCGGTCCAAACAACAACTTGAGATCCTAGAAGATAACTTCTAAACTTGTCAATGGCAAAAACAACAGCTAAGAATTCCTTCTCAGTTGTGGTATAATTGCATTGAGCCGGGTTCAAGGTACGACTCGCATAATAGATGGGCCTGAACCTTTTATCAACTCTTTGACCCAAAACTGCGCCTACGGCGTAATTAGAGGCATCGCACATCAACTCGAAAGGCTTGGTCCAGTCAGGTGCTACTAAAATAGGGGCACTGATAAGCTTATCTTTCAAACAATTGAAGGCTTCCTTGCACTTCGCATCGAACAAGAAATCGACATCTTCTTTCAAGAGATTTGATAAAGGCTTGGCAATCGTAGAAAAGTCTCGAATAAACCGCCTGTAGAAGCCAACGTGTCCTAGAAAACCTCGTACCTCCTTCACTGTCTTAGGGTACGTCATCCTTTCAATGGCTTCGATCTTAGCCTTATCAACTTGAATACCAGCATTGGACACCTTATGTCCCAAAACGATTCCTTCGTCAACTAGAAAATGGCATTTTTCCCAGTTAAGCACCAGATTTTTCTCAACGCAACGTTGGAGTACCATATCTAGGTTCTCTAAGATTTCATCAAAACTATCGCCGTAGGCGAGAAGTCATCCATGAAGACCTCCATGCATTGCTCCACAAGTCCATCAAAAATGGCCAACATACACCGTTGAAAAGTCGCGGGTGCATTGCATAGACCGAATGGCATTCTACGAAAAGCAAAAGTACCAGATGGACACGTAAACGTGGTCTTTTCTTGGTCATTGGGGTCGATGGCTATCTGGAAGTAACCAGAGTATCCATCGAGAAAACAATAATACTTGTGACCACTCAGTCTTTCAATAAGCTGGTCAATGAAGGGTAAGGGGAAGTGATCTTTTGCAGTGACTTCATTCAGTCTACGATAGTCTATACAGACTCTGTAGCCAGTCACGAGGCGTAAGGCAACTTCCTCCCCTTTTTCATTCTTTTCAACCGTAATACCGCCCTTCTTTGGCACAACTTGAGTAGGGCTGACCCACTCGCTATCGGCGATTGCGTAGATGATTCCCATGTCAAGCCACTTTATCACTTCTTTCTTGACAACCTCTTGCATATGCGGATTCAGCCTTCGCTGAGGTTGTCTTACCTTTTTAGCTCCTTCCTCCGTTCGGATTTTATGCATGCATATGTCCGGGCCGATCCCTCGGATATCACCCACTTGCCAACCGAACGCGAGGATGTTTTTCTTAAGCACTTCTATCGGCCGTGCTTCTTGCTCGTGGTCGAGTTTCGAAGAAATGATCAAAGGCAATTTATCTTCATCCTTAAGAAAGATATACTTAAGGTGTTTTGGAAGCGGTTTAAGCTCTAAATCGCAGTAGGTGGTTGCTCAATACTAGACTTTAACGGGCCACCTTTCTCCTTATGAGCTTGAAGTGGTTGACGAGAACACCTCATCTTCCCGAGGCTCAACCCCGAAAGGTACCGGATCAAATCATCCATCGGAATCCTCCGGTCAACACTTGCTTCCTTTTTCTTGTGATCGATCATTTTTCTTAACTCTTCATCTTTAAGCTCTTCTCGCCCTCTTCCCAATCATCTACTTCCCAATGAGTAGCTTCTCTCCAAAACTCTACCTCGTCCCAACTACCCATCGAGCTTCTTCTTCACCGGGGATGAAGTCTTCCCGACTCGCTTCTTTGAAATCATCGTTTGTTGCTTTGGGCATCTCCATGCTTCTAACTCAATAACGAGCCCAAGTGTGAGCGAGTGAAGATGACTCGTCAATGCCTACAGCTTGAAATGAATTAGAAGGTGGTCCGCAGTCAGCCGGATCCTCAATGTCCATGACTTCAAAAACACCTATCTCTGTAAGCTCCATTGCATCTTCATAATAGGCATCTCCTCCGTCCTCATATATGGCTTCGACAAACGATATTTCATCAATTATAGCTCTTTCAGGATGTGTCCCTCGTGTGAAGGTGACGGATGTGTCACCGACTCTAAGAGTAATCATGTCCTTTGCGTAAGTCGATGAGAGCGTTAGAAGTGTCTAAAAAGGTTCGGCCTAGAATTAGAGGCATCTCCTTATCGGTGGATAGTCTAGAATAACCCGGTCGGTAGGGAAGACTAAATGTTCAATTTGAAGAAGAACATTAGCTACACAACCGGCTGCAAGACGACTAGATTTGTCTACCATCCGAAGAGAAATCGGGCGTTCCCGCATCCTTTTATCTAACCCGAGCTTTTTGCATACGTTTAATGGCATCACATTAATAGAGGCCCCGAGTCGCATAAGACGTTTTCGAATAAATGACCTTCGATCTCACGGAGATTGAAGGTCCGCAATGGTCACCTCGCTTAACGAAGAATTTTCTCGTGAAACCATCGCGCAATCTTCGCGTAGCACTTCTTCACCATCCCCCGAAGTTTTCTCTTACTCCCACAAAATTCTTTAAGATACTTAGAGCATTTAGGCATTTCGAGACAATACCTCGGCTAAGGGCATACTAACTTGAGTGTCTCTAAGCATCCTCCTCACTCCAAAGATACCGCTTGTCGTTAGTGAGGGCTTTCTCTTTCCTTTTGGTGGATAAGGAAGGGCTTTATCATTCTTCGTGGCCCGATTCTTTATCGCCTCATCCTCCTTATCCTTCCATCTCACAAACTTTTCTTCCTTTTTCTTAGTCGTGGGGTACGGCCTCCGACTCTCCTTTCTTTCCTCGTCATCAGAATTATTTTCATCCTCCGAAGAATTGTCACTAAGCTCCTCATCGTTGCTTTCTTCGGCATGTGGTTTCTGATTTCCCCCTCCTGAACTCATAGCGTCAGGAGGGGCTACTCGTTTCCCGACACCTTGCCGGGTCCAGCTTTCTTACCACTTCTCAAAGTTACTTCATTCAACTCCTCTTCTTGCCCATACTCCCACTGAGGTGTAATGGCAGTGCAAACATTCACATCAGCTTTCGGATTTTTCTCGGTATAACTCGGGAGTTTACCGTGAGGTCTCGCTTGCTTGCCGGTCCGCCATTTGACCAACTTGTCTCTCAATTGCTTTAACACTAGTAGACGAGTCTTCACCATGTCTACCACCTCATCGAATTTGTGTTGAGGGACACATGAGGTGGTATGATTGTTGTTCGAGTTTGATTCCAACCACCTTGAGGCCTTTGGGAGTTCTGAACTGGCTTTTGATAGTTCGAGTTGAAAGAATTCGAATTTGAAGGGCCGGTGGTAACTTGGCTTGATTGAAGTTTTGTCTTTGAAATCCCGAATAGTTCGGTTCGGTTGAAGTTTCGGAAGGGTTGGTTTTGATTATCCATTAAGTTTACCTCCTCCGTCATCTCGGTCCACTCGCCCGTGTTCCAAGATAATTCACCTCAGAAGGCTGCATCTGAAGATTGGCCAGCTGCTTGCTTATCGATTCCATCTGAGCAACCAACAGCTGTGTATCAGGATTGCTTGAAGTACCTTCTTTCTTAACAATATTGGTCTTCTTAGGAGTCGACCACATGTTGTTCTTGGCAATTGTCTCGGCTACTCAGAAGTTAGCCTCATCACCTCCCCTAAGAAGGATCCATGAGCCGTGGAGTCAAGATAGTCTCTATTAGGTTGAGAGACTCCTCTCGTAAAATAGTTCCAACAACTCATGTCTATCATATCCGTGATTGGGGCACTTTCTCATCAAAAGATTCAATCTTTCCCAAGCTTTGCCAACAGTTTCATCCTCCAACTGCTCAAACGTAGCTATTTCTCGTTTCATCTCCATAATCTTGCCAGGTGAAACCCACTTAAGAGCAAAGGCTCTTTTGACATCATTCCATGTATGGAGGGAATGATGTGCTAACGACTTAAACCATCTGCTTGCTTCACCTTTTAAAGCAAAAGGAAATAGCTTCAACTTTACGATCTCAGAATCAACACCAGGATAATGGCCTGCTTCACAGATTTGTACGAATGTGGACAAGAAGTCGTGTGGATCTTCCTGAGCAGTACCATGGAAAGAGCTATTCTGAACCAGTGCAACAACTCCGTTCTTTAGATCAAAGTTCACTCCTCCCATGTCGGGAGGACGAATAGGTCTATGTCCCTCGAGAAAATCTTGGTTTAGATATGGAGTGTAGGGGTCCCGGTTCGGTTGATTAAGCCGGTTTTGTCTAAATTGTTGAAGTTGTTGAGTTATGCCGGCTTGCCGATTCTCGTTGTTGCTTTGCGAGCTTGCATCCGTTGAAGGAGTAAATTTAACGAGCTTGGGGGTCGGGATTTGGAATTGGTGGATCTTGATCCGCCATTTTGTCCAAATCGGGGAGAAGCCTTCTTCTAAGGATAGATCGTTCGTGCTCGGGATCAAAGATCGAAGTCCCTTCTTACTTCTCGTTTGCATAAACCGGAAGAAAGGAGAAGGAAGAACTCAACCCTTTGGGGTTGATTAAAACAGGTTTAGAAAAGAGTAGATGGTTTAGAGGAAGAAAAGAAAAGAGAAGAGAAGAAAGAAAAGAACTGATGATTGAACGGATCGAATCGGCGTCCAGTGTTAATGGACGTTCGTTCAGAACTGAACGCTCGTTCAGATGAATGAACGTTCGTTCAGAAGACAGAATTGAGGTGGACGGGCGTTCAAGTTATCGAACGCTCGTTCAGCTACGAAAACCTAAAAAACTAGAAAAACACTAAGACGGGAAAAAAAAAACGTGTTGAAATCTTCTAGGGCCAAAATGGAGGGGAAAACAGTGGATTTTGACCTCGAAAACGCACTGAACGGCCTACGGCGTTCACCACGTCGTCGGCGTCGGAACGAGCTTTCCGAATTGGGGTCCTGCGTTCCAAACGGACACTCGAGCCGAAAGTTACGGCCAAAATACTACTGCGTGCTAAAAACGACCCTTTTGACTCAGAAAATTATCCTAAATAGAATCCGACAACCGTTACCGACTCCCCGGCAACGGCGCCAAAAACTTGTTCGGTAAAAACGAGTTTTACAATTTATAACCGAAACACCCCAAGTATAAGGATCGTAGTATAGGGTGTTTACGGGTCGTCCTAAGGGAGTGGAATGTTTATCGGATTCAAAGAACAATTATTCTATCGATTATGTCACAATTATAAACTAAACTAAAGCTAAGGCTGAAACTAACTAAAACCTAAACCTAAGAATTAAAACTAAAACAGGAAATAAAACAAGCAGAAAAATAAGAAAACAGAAAGCCAGACGAGCGTTCACTAAAGTGAACGAGCGTCTGGAAACTAAACCTAATGGACGAGCGTCTGCTATTGCGGACGAGCGTCTACTACGAACTGAAGCAGAAAATTGCAGAAAAACAGCAGGAAACTAGGGTTTATAAAACTAAAACTTAAACTAAAGATTAAACTAATGATTCGATTAATAAACAATAAAGGAAAACACAGCGAGGCAACGAATCCACCCATCAACCAACAATCCCAACTAGATGGTGATCTAAGATGTAGTTTTTAGTAGTGATTTATTCACGAATCCAATTAAATATCTTCAATCAAATTCTAGGGTTTCGTTTATCTTTTCAAATAAACTAAACATGCAATCAACACGAAATCACGAGATCGTTTCCAAGCTCTTACTCAACTAATCATGCATAATCTCTTAAAACACAATTAGATGCATTACTTTGAATAAAAGAGAACTCAAACAAACAAACTTTCATAAATTTATTCAAGCATAAATTAAACATAGATCGTTTCATCAAATCTTAATTCAATAAAACTTAAACAATATAAAACAGATCCAAAGTAATGAAAAACTATGAAATAAACTCACTAAACATAAGCATCGAACTCTCTAGTTGGTTTGTGTTGTTGATAGGCTTCCTCTGTCGACTCACTGCAGGATGTTTAGCCAACAATCATGTTGAAGATGATTGTTGGATTGGAGAAGTTCATCCCTGTGGAATTAGGGTTCTGGCCGCAGCTTTTTGGTGAAAATTGCGATCTCAATTATTTGGTATATGAATTAGGGTTAAGAGGCTGCTGCTATATATAGAGTTTTAAGTCGGCTGGAAGTAAGTCGGCTATGGACGCTCGTCTGGTCTTGTGGACGCCCGTCTAGAATGCCTGGACGCTGAGTAAACGCTCGTTCATCCTCCGTCTGAACTCTCTGAATGTAAAATACGATTCTGGACGCTGCATGGACGCCAGTTCACTTCTGGACGCTCGTCTGGATCAGTAGACGCCCGTCCAATATGCTGAGGATCGGATTTCTTCATCTTTATCCATTCTTCTTCAAGCCAATTCCAACTCTATCTCTTATAATTCGACTTGAGCTTCATTTATCCTCATTATACGCACGAAAATCAACACCTACATGATAAATAAACAATGCAAAAATGTAATAAAATCCAAATAATAATAATTCCATTAAATCAACACTTAAAATCATCAATTTTGCATACAATCATCTTAAAATGACGTTTACCTAATAATTACACTTAAACCCTTAATTCTCATGTAAATTATGCAAATGTGGGGAAAATAATAATGAAATAAACCTTTAATAATCATATAAATATGGCCTTAACAATGGGTCTCTTAAGAAACGACTTCAAGCTCAGGAATCCGAGCTGCAGAAGTTAGGATCAACGTATAAGGATTCTTTTGAATCCATGAGGGGATAACATTTGGCCGAGACGTTTGAAATAGGGTAGATCATAGCCAAGCTTCGGGAAGAGAAGAATACTTTGGCAGCTAAGCTTGCCGCAACCTCTGCTCGATGACTCAAAGAGTATAAGGCCTCATCAGACTTTACACAGGCTTTGAATTTGCTGCTTGCCTCTACTGCGTGTGGGTATTACACCGTAAGGATCAATGATTCATTGGCTCAGTTCCCTGATCTGGCCATCTCACGTCTTCCCAACACCAACATGTATAGGTCGGGCATGGACAAGGTCTATAATGACCGGGTAGAAGATTTCCGGAAGGGGGAGGATATTGTGGCCAAGCATGCTGCTCAGCGTGCCTCCCTTACTGCGCAGTCTCAGTCGGATGTGGCTTCGAGGCCAGGACAAAGCTCAACTCATGGATCTTAAATTTTTGCCTTGTAGACTATTGTTTTTGGAAATCTCCAAAATATGTAAACAAATCATAATATATATATATATATATATATATATATATATATATATATATATATATATATATATATATATATATATGCAATTTTTTGCAGATTTTTTCCTATTTTGCAAGTGTTTTAGTACTTACTTGAATTATCTTGGCGTTTTGGTGTGTCTTCTCCGATCTTCTGGTCTAGTCCCCCCAGTGTGCATTTCGAAAACTTGTGGTTTTTGAATGACACACTTGGTATAGTTTTCTTCTTGTCTTTTTCTTAGGGCCTGTTTATCTTATGTACTTTCCTTTGATCATTGAGTCCGAACTGCAAGGTCAAAGTCTTCTCGTAGACCTTGTGATCTTTACGGGGCCCGTTCTCCGTAAATCGGCTTGTCCGTCCTAGCAGATTATACTAAATCTGTCTTGCAGAACTCAACTAGTCTATCTTATGGGCTTAATAAATCTCACTAAGTCCGACTTGCGGACTTAGTAAAAATTACACTGAGTCTGTCCTGCGGAACTCAGCTTGTCCGTCCTGCGGACTGGATGAAGATTACACCGAGTCCATCATGCGGATCTCAGCTTGTCCGTCATGTGGACTAATGAAGATTACACTGAGTCCGTCCTGCAGATCTCAGCTTGTCAGTCCTGTGGATCTCAGCTTGTCCATCTTGCGGACTTAATGAGGATTACACCGAGTCTGTCCTGCGTATCTCAGCTTGTCCGTCATGCGGACTTAATGAAGATTACACCGAGTACGTCCTGCGGATCTCAGCTTGTCCGTCCTGCGGACTTAATGAGGATTACACTGAGTCCGTCTTGGGGATCCCAGCTTGTCCGTCCTGCGGACTTAATGAAGATTACACTGAGTCCGTTCTGTGGATCTCAACTTGTACGTCCTACAGAACTAACGAAGATTACACCGAGTCTGTCCTGCGGATCTCAGCTTGTACGTCCTGCGGACTTAATAAAAATTATTCTGAGTCCGTCATGCGGATCTCATCTTGTCCGTCCTGTGGACTTAATGAAGATTACACTGAGTCCGTCCTGCGCACTTTAGAGAGTTTGTCCTTTGCAAAATTTATTGAATCGTCTGCCCGAGCTCAATTGGCCCGTTCTTTGGACTTAATAAAAATCACATTGAGTCCGTCTTGCAAATCTCAGCTTGTCCGTCCTGCGGACTTTAGAGAGTCTGTCCTTTGCAAACTTTATTGAGTCTGTCCTGCAGAGCTCAATTGGTCCGTCCTGCGTACTTAATAAAAATTACACCGAGTCCGTCCTGCGGATCTCAGCTTGTCCGTCCTGCAGACTTTAGAGAGTTTGTTCTTTGCAAACTTTATTGAGTCTGTCCTGCAGAGCTCAATTGGTCCGTCCTGCGGACTTAATGAAAATTACACTGAGTCCGTTCTGCGGATCATAGTTTATCCGTCCTGCAGACTTAAATAGTTTTGTCTTGTGCGAACTTCATACCTATAGGGGCTCTGCGCTAGACATGCATCAGTCTTATAAAATAAAGCAAAAAATTACAACTTGCATAAAAAAACACCCGCCAAGTGCAAAATCAAATCATCCAGAAATAAAAGAAATAAAGTACTGAAAACAAAATTAAAGTATCTAAGGAACAAGAATATAAAATGAATCTCAAATGCCTGTATCTTGTCTCAGCTTGTGTCAACTCAATCTCTTTTGTGTTGATCATCTCTGTGTAGCAACTCCTTGCCAATTCTACATCTCATTTGATTTCCATTGAGCCCTCAGCAGTATGAAAATTGAGGCTGACATGCGCTGGAGAAATCACAGCTCGGAGTTCAATCACTGCTGGTCTTCCCATGATAATGTTGTATGCTGATGGAGCTTTTACTACCACATAGTTAATCATCAGTGTCTTGCTTCTGGGTTCTATACCAAATGTTCTGACAAGCTTTATCATCCTCATGGGATGGATTGGAGGTCCTGCAAAACCAAAAAGTGGTGTGGAAACGGGTGTTAACTCTGTGTCTTTCAGCTTCATTGACTGGAAGGCAGAATGATAGAAAACGTTGACGGCACATCTAGAATCGACGCATATACGCTTCACCAGATTCATGTGAACTACGGCCTCAATGACTGGGCCCTTATTGTTGGTTACTATAGGGAGTGGGTCCTAAGGGCCATAGATCACGGACTTTCAGACCTGCCCATTCAGACCTTCCAAATTGACATTGAAGCCACACACAATAGTGTTGATGGTGTTGATTGGGCGGTTGTCTATCTGCCGATTAGCTTCAGGAGTTTGATCTCTTCTTCTCCGCGGCTCTTTTTGCCTGTCCCGATTTTGTTGATATGCCCTATATCTGAAATCTCTCCGACCTTGAGGCTCGGGGTCTTGAGATCGGTCTATGACCTCGTCCAATCTTCCCTCTATAATTGCGGCGTCAATATCTCTTATCAGATCCTTACAATCCTCTGAATCATGCCCCACATCCTTGTGATAGGCACAGAACATACTCTGGTCCCTTCTGTTGGAAGTAGCTCCTGAAAGACAATTTATGTAATTGTTTTTATAACTAATAAATGACAGATTTATTCTCATCTTTTATTTGCTTCGTTCTTATAAGTAATACACTACGAAAACCCTACGTCGTATCATATGTAGCCATATAACTTAGTGTGTGTGTCACACGCGAGGAATAAGTTGGTGATACACTTGAACTATTAGTCCGTGGTGAACTTAATCAAAGTATGGGGTCTATTGATTAAACCACCATTAATGCGCCAAGAACACTTTATGGTGTGACCAGCTTATCCGGACCGTCGACATTGGTTGTCTAAGTGGGGCATTTATATATGATGAGAGTCATATAGGACTGTACCGATTTAATCTGAGTTTCTTATATAATTCCGTGATTGAGAAATTTTATTAAATAGGGTTTGATGGATTAACCTTAATCCTGAAGTGATTACAGACTCCTACTTGTTTCTGGATAGGGTTTGATATGTTCGTTAAGGATCGCTCAGAGGCGTGGTCTGAATCACTTTCACGTTGGTACTATTCTGGAATGAGTGAGAAGTGTGTGTCTCACAGATATGAAATCTATTCCTTCCTGCGGGAAGTAGAAATACAATCCCTTTATTTGTTAATCCTAGAAACTGATCGATCCATGGAGTTCGTATTGGTTATGAACTAATTGATCACTATGGGTTAATGGTAAATAAGGATAAGATGTATTGAAGAAGGTTTACGGAAATAATCTTGCTTCATTACGGATAGTCTATGGAGGGTTAGTTTATATGTAATGATTATATCAATGGACACTTATCGACTCGACTCGATGTTTTGAGAATAAGTTATATCTATAATCGATAGAGTTCAGTTTCGGATATATGGTGGCGTAATTCCAGAATTAAGTAGAAATATTATGTTCGATGAATATTTTATTCAATTTATTCTAGCTACTGGTTATAGGTCCATGGTCCCCGGGTTGGCTCCTAACACGCGAGTGTTTTCTCGTTTTGTGGAACCTCGAGAATAAATTAAATAATTGGTCTATTTAATGGATATGCAAATATTATTTATTTGGTAAATAATATGTAATATAGAAAAAAACATTTTCTATTATCCCAAATGGCATAAAAAATGGCGCCACATTATTTTGGTTTTGGAAAAAGAAAATTTCTCCTAATTAATTATAATGTGTATAAGTAATTATTTCTGTGTTAAATAATTATAAATAAGAAATTAGATTTCTTATTGGATAAATAGGAAATTTGTTTTCCTATTGGATAAAGGTTTTATTTTCCTAAAAGGAAAAGATAAATTTGTGTGTAAAAGATAAACTCTCAAGTTATTAGTTATTTTCCTATTAAAAAGAGAGTTTTTCCCAACACAAAATTTATATCATCAACGTCATTTTTACATCAAAATTGCGCCAACATCAAAATAAAAAGGAAGAAAAATTAGTTTCTTGCCTTAGTCATTAAGGGAAGAAAAACCTAGGGTTTTTTTTGTAATATCCCGATTTTTCAAAAAAGGGTATCCTTGTCTTTTCACGAAAAATCTGAATATTTGGTTTTGTTTTAAAGGATTAAAAGAAAAAGGGAAAAGAAAAGGAAAATGATTAATTGGATTTAATTAATAAGGAATAATTAGATTTAATTGGGATTATAAAAGGAAACCTAATCCTAAATTAACCTAGTTGTTGTTTTACGTAAAAAGAAAAAAACAATCTGAAGAGAGGCGCAAGTTGTGAGAAAAAGGGAGAGAGGATGCTTTCGAATCTCTAGGCTAATCCGTTGATTAAAAAATGCAGGCATCTTGAAGAGAGTTTGAGAATGTGATACACACAAGAGTAAACTTCAACTTAGTTTATTCATTGAGTAAGATGTATAAATAGATACAATTGAGATGGAGTGACTAGCTAGCTAGCTTGGGCGGCCACTTGAGTATGTAGATGTGGGCGGCAAGCATGCAAAAAGTAAAAAGTAAAAGTTATGTCTATGACATAAAGTAAACTAGAGTTTGACATATTAATTGTTTATATGACTCACAATTAATATGTCTTTTACAATTAATTTTACAATTAAATAAGGTGTACAAAATATTATGCACGAAATCTGAGGCTCGGCAATCTGCCGAGCACCTGTGAAGCCTCGGCGACCGAGTCCGCCGAGTAATATTTCCACACCCCCTCAACCGGGTCGTATATGTTGATGCGGCCAAGTTTGCTACTTAGTCCGTCGAACATAAGAGGTGGAATAGCCTTGGTAAGAATATCGGCATTCGATGCGTCGTGGGAACATACTTGGAGTTGAATAATCTTGGCATCAATCTTCTCCTTCGAAAAGTGTCCGTCAATGTCCATATGCTTGGTTTTATCATGATGGACTGGATCTTCTCGCCATGCATAAGGCTGAATTATTATCACAACAGTGTGATAGGTTGCCGATACGGTTGCTTTGAAGTTCGCCGCACTTTTTAGCCATAGAGCTTCACAAATGCCAAGTACAAGTGCCCTTAGTTCGGCTTCAACACTCGCTTCTTGACACGAGGTTGTTTCTTGCTCCTCCAAGTAACCGGGTTCCCCCATATATATGAGCAATAGCCTCGTGGTAGACCTCCCGTCAATGTGACATCCACCCCAATCGGCATCGGTATATACCTTGATTGATCTATCGGTAGACTTGGTGAAGAGCGTGCCTTGGCCGTAGAGTGGATTTTAAATACCTCAGTATCCTATTCACTGCATCCCAATGTTGCTCAGTAGGGCAATGCATGAATTGACTGACCAGACTGACCCCATATGCAATATCAGGTCTTGTGTGAGAAAGGTATATGAGTTTGCCTACAAGCCTTTGATATTGTTCTTTCCTCGACAAAGAATGTCACCATGCGATAGGGTATGACCGGGGTCTACCGAGATACAAGAGGTTTGCATCCCGGATGCCGCTTTCCTTCGCAGGTCCAGGGACATACTTCCTTTGGGAGACCGAAATGCCATTGGTGGTTCTAGCTACTTCCATACCAAGAAAGTACTTGAGGTAGCCCGGATCTTTAACTTGGAACACCTTTGCCGGTAGAGTCTTCAAGTTCGGATCTCGGTAGAGTCATCTCCAAGAAGGATGATATCATCCACATATACAATTAGAATGGACCTCCTCTCGGTTGGTTGTCTTGACAAACATGGTGTGATCGAGTTGCATTGATGATATCCGGCGGCTTTAACCACGGTAGTGAGTTTTCCAAACCATGCCCTTGGTGATTGCTTCGGCCATATAGAGATTTCCTCGCCTTGCACACCTTGCCTTGAGTATGAGGATTGATAAAACCAGGGGGTACAATCATATAAACCTCCTCAGTGAGGTCCCCATTTAGAAAGGCATTTTTTATGTCCAATTGGTGAAGAGGCCAGTCAAGTTGGACAGCTAGGGAAATCAGTACCCTGACAGTGTTGAGCTTTGCTACTGGTGCAAAAGTTTCCTTATAGTCAATGCCATAAGTTTGAGTGAATCCCCTTGCTACCAATCTGGCTTTATACTTGTCAATTTTACCATCATCATTGTATTTGATAGTGAATAACCATCTGCAGCTAACTGTTTTCTTGCCTTTGGGAAGAGTTGTGAGGTCCCAAGTATGATTATCCAAGAGAGCAGTCATCTCTGTTTTAACAGCAGCCTTCCACTTATCATTTTGAAGGGCCTCCTGAATATTTCTAGGGATAGAGTGAGAGTCCGTGTCCCGTGTAAACATGGCAAAGACAGGAGACAACGATCATAAGATAAATAAGTATGAATAGAATGATCGGTGCATGATCTTTTCCCTTTCCTTAGAGCAATAGGTCCGTCATCTACTTCGCAGACCGCCGAGAGTCGATGGCCGGGGTCCGGCGGACTCGGTTCCGCAGTTGCCGAGGTTCTTTGAGGTTACGGTTCGGCGAGCTGCGGGTCGGCGGACTCGGGTCGGCGGACCGCGTATGGTCAGTAATGTGAGTATCTGCAGGATGCTGAAGATTATGAGTCTGCTGAGGGTTAATGGTTTGCTGAGGGAACGGACTTAGTTCAATCTCAATCAGGTTTCCATCGTGACCGGCTCAGTAGGTTTGCTGTAATATGGAGTCCTTTCAAAGAATTTTACATCCATAGAATTGTAAAATTTCTTTTCAGTAGGAGAGTAACACTTGTAACCTTTCTCCCGTCCCGTGCATATCTAAGGAAAATGCACTTATGAGCTTTAGGATCAAGTTTACTTCGTGTTGAGCATGGATATAAACAAACACGGTACAACCAAAGATCTTTGGAGGCAATTGGGTAATAAGATGAGAGCGAGGAGTGTGTGGTCGAAGGGTTTGGAGAGGAGTTTTGAAACCTAACACTCTGCCGGGAAGTCTCGTTGATTAAATATGTAGCAAGTCAATATAGCTTCACCCCACATGTATTTAGGAACATGTGTAGTGAACATGATTGATCGGCCATTTCCGACGATGCCTGTTCTTTCTTTCGGAACCCCATTCTGCCGAGGTGTTTCCACACAACTACGATATGAACAATTCCTCTCTTTTGTCAAGAAGTTACCGAGGTTAGACTCATAGTATTCCGAGCATTATCGGTCTTTAAGATCTTGATCTTAGTATCAAATTGGGTGGAGACCATGTGATAAAATTCTTGGAAGATAGGTCCAACTTCGCATTTGTCTTTCATTAAGAACGACCAAGTGTTTCGGTATGATCATCAATGAAGGTTACAAACCACCTTTTTCCCGTTATACTTTTCACTCTTGAGGGTCCCCATACATCACCGTGAATTAGGGTGAAAGGGGAAGAGGGCAAGTGAGGTAACTTAGCATACACAGATTTGGTGAGTTTAGCAAATTGACAAATATCACATTGAAGATCATTAAGATTACATCCTTTAAACAATTCGGGGATTAAAGACTTTAAATAACCAAAACTTGGATGTCCTAGTCTATAATGCCATAACATGATATTGTCTACGTTTTGAGTGCGGTGCCGAGGCGGATTCTTCGTCTTCGCCTTCGTCTTCGACAGGGTTGATCACAAACGATCCCGAGCGTGGTTTAGCTTGCCCAATCACTTCCCGAGAAGAAAGATCCCGGAATGTACACTCGATTCTTATTAAAAACAACAGTCAATTCGGATCTTTAGTGAGTTTACCGACGGATATAAGGTTACGATCCTAACTTTGGAACAAACGGACATTCTAGATATATCGATTAGTAAGTTTAACCTTCCCAACACCTTTTGCATAAGAAACAGAACCATCGGCGAGTCTTAATTCGTGAATTTGGTTGCATGGCATATATTGGGTAATAAGGTTTTTATTACCGGTCATATGGGAAGAAGCCCCGAATCAACAATCCAGGTCTCATTACTAAGAGGTGAGTAAAATATACCCGTTTTAGCATGAGTGGCCATTTCGGTAGGGGAGCTACCTTCCCGATGCTTTGAGCAATAAAGGCTCTAAAGGCGACAAAGAACCGAGCATTCGACTTCTGTCGTCATTCTCCTCTTCACCGATAAGTTTGCCTTGATTTTCCCTGGTTGGTTTTGAGGTTTTAGAGGGGTTAGGTTTGCCATGTAGCTTCCAACAATTGTCCTTGGTGTGATTTGTGCGTTTGCAGTGATCACAGAACGCTTTCCGGCTTTCTCGGTAGGCTTCCCGTAAGTCTCATTAACCTTCGACGGGCGGTACCTTCGGTAGGGTTGTCAACGGGGGGTTCAAGAAAGCATCACTTTCCTCCTCGCTTTCCTCATGTTTGACCTCGGCAAACATGGATTTGAGATTTGGAAGAGGTTTAGTAGCAAGAATTCTACCTCGACATCATCAAGAGTAGGATTCGATCCGGTAAGGAATTTGAATACTCTCTTTTTCTCGATAATGTCTTTAAAGAGTGCGGCATCTTTAACATCATTCCGGGGGTGAGTTTCCAACATATCTAGGTGTTGCCATGCCTTAGATAGTTGATTAAAGTATTGAGTTACGTACATATCCCCTTGTCGCAATTTTGAATCCGAGCTTCGAGTTCATAGACTTCGGATGTATTGTCCTTTTTTGAGTAAAGGTCTCGGCATTGTCCCGTTTTCCTTAGCGTGTCATACATCATAAAGTTCTCATCGATCTCTTTTGTCATAGACCTCTTGAGGATGGTCATGACTTGGTTATTTTCTCGTGTCCCATGCTTCAAACTTGGGGTCGGTTTCGAGCGGGCGCGGGTTTGGAACCAGACAGATATCCCATCTTGCCCTGGCCGGAGATATACATTTTCATAGACCTTGACCATAGCAAGTAATTGTTACCATCTTATGATTTCTAAAAGAAGAGTGTTCAGTTATCCCAGTCTGCTGAGGCAGCTGTGAGTCTACTGAAGAAGATGAAACTTCAGATAATGTTGACATTTTTCTGAAAAAGAACTGAGTTTTGCAGCGGATTTTAGAACTCAGTAAGTCTCTGATACCATGAAGAGAGTTTGAGAATGTGATACACACAAGAGTAAACTTCAACTTAGTTTATTCATTGAGTAAAAAGATGTATAAATAGATACAATTGAGATGGAGAGACTAGCTAGCTAGCTTGGGCGGCCACTTGAGTATGTAGATGTGGGCGGCAAGCATGCAAAAAGTAAAAAGTAAAAGTTATGTCTATGACATAAAGTAAACTAGAGTTTGACATATTAATTGTTTATATGACTCACAATTAATATGTCTTTTACAATTAATTTTACAATTAAATAAGGTGTACAAAATATTATGCACGAAATCTGAGGCTCGGCAATCCGCCGAGCACCTGTGAAGCCTCGACGGACCGAGTCCGCCGAGTAATATTTCCACACCAAGAGAGAAAGGATCACCGTTAGACGATGATCGTTTTGATATCAACAATCCCTAAATCCGTTAACGTAAGTTTTTCCCTCATTGTTCTTGTCATTCGGGTTTGTTCATCATCGTTGCTAGCTGCATTTTCTGAGTATAAACATCGTAGTGATCGTCTTTGGAATGATCGTTTATAGGTTTGGAGTTAAAGGTTACACTTTTGACGGGTTGAAGCTTTGGATCGTTGTACCACGCAATTTAAGGTAACGTGGTGTTCTTATCGTATGATTAAGGTGTTGTAAAGTCATAGAGCAATTTGTATGCTTAATTTCATGGTTTTGAATCTGTTTTGGTTGGAGTTTGGGTTGGATTTGGGTTAGAAATCGTGTGTTGAAGGTTGCAGATTTCTGGGAAAAACCCAGGCAAACGAGCGTTTGCACAAGGGCAAACGGGCGTTTGCGATAGCGGCAGCTCAAACGAGTGTTTGGGTATTGCGGACGGGCGTTTGAGGGTCTGGTTTTGATACAGGATATGGCTTATTTTCACGAACGGGCGTTTGGGGGTAGTGGACGTTCGTTCAAGGCAAACGGGCGTTTACATGGAGGCAAAAGGGCGTTTGACCTGTTTATTCCGTTTTTTCACTATTTTTCGTGTCAGCTTGGTTTCAGGATTTATAATCATGTCTTTACTGCTTAACCTTATGTGACAAAGCCTTGAATTAGCTTTTGATGCATTTAGTTCCGGCACCATATGAAATCCCTAAAAAGATGAAGTGTGGGACCGTCGAAAGCTTTGGATTTGTCTTGTGCTTCGATAAGCTAGGGTTTATCGATGTCTGTGTATGTGCTAGGTTATGTTAGAGTCTAGTGGTCTTAAGAAGAGGGAGTAGACTGATAGGTGAGCCTTTTTTGTGAATCAACTTAGGTGGCTAGTTAAACATCTAATCAAACGTATGTGTTAGATTAATAACCTTAAACATCATGCAATGCTTGGTAAGGCATAGTACAATATCGCGATGTGTTCTCTGACCAGACAAAGTTGACTGTACCCACGCCGGTCAATCGATTGGCTAGATAAAGTGTCTGTTACACTCTGCCGGTCATCACACTATCGGGACTCAGATATTCCCGGGGCTACTAGAGCGTGTCTCTAAGTAGGTTGCACCCAATTGTCCTAGTACATCCTATTACTAGGCGTAGTGCCCTTGTTATTCATGATGTAACAAACTTGAGCTAAGCTAGATAACTTTGGAACCTCATGTTGTGCTATGAACATAATATGATAGTTAGCTAGGGTTAATAACGGAATGAATTAATAAAAGACGGCGTTGCTTTTATTTCTTTATGAGACCGACGTTATGCGATCTTCTACGCGTTACTAAGTACTTATGTACTTACCCCGTTACTTTGTGTTTGTCTTTCTCTTTCCCCAAAGAAGATGAACAGGTTGCTAATGATGATGAGTTCTTCAACGAGGACGTGTGAGATGGAGCTCGTGAAGACTTGGTTTCTTTTAGTTTTGATTCTTTCAATAATGTTGTTGATTTAAGTTCAAACAATGTTGTCTTCCTTTTGGATTAGTTCCGTTTGAGTTCTTTCGGATTTGAATGTTGGATGTTTTAGTTCTCTCTATTGGATTTAGTTTTACAACATTGAAAACCGTGTGTTTGATCTTTTGTTTTCCCGAGTCGTTTTATCTTCCGCGTCGTTTTAGTTCTGATGTATGACGTAAGGCTTACATATAATATTGAATTTATTTGATAATATTTGTGCCGAGCGCTCTTTCCGCATAAGGACTCGGTGTCCGGGAACGGGGCGTTACATTTTTCTTTGTGCATATTCGAAGAGGGTCTACGGCGAGGATCGATGTTCACCAGTCGTCGCTAGGAGATACAATCCGGAAGACTACGGCTTCTCCCTTTTGTCGATTTCTCATCTCTCTCCGGTTTGGGTAAATCTACTAACCTTCTTGTAGTTATTAATTATTTATGTGAATCGAATCGTGGTATTATCGCGTGCGAATTTATTCGTAGCTTCCGCTGTGCATGATCGAGTGTCTCGATCGGTGCTGTGAATCAGATCTGACGATCCAATTATGGATCGGATCCGGATTCGGGTTTCTGTATGTCCAGCACCTTCTTTCTGGGGGGCCCCTCATCGGTGTGGAGTTCGGCTAGACCCTTTCTTTCCATGATGGCGAGAACCAGCTCACGTGGTCGATTTAAAGGGATAAAGTCCCTCTCCCGCAGAGCACCTTTCTTCCCCAACCGATCTGTGATTGGGGTAGTCATTCGGTCCCAGACCGCTTTCCTTTTCCGATCAGGCTTGTTTTCTGTTTTTTCTCTTATTGACTCTCCCTTCTCTGACTCTCACTTTGACATGTTCGCCTCTTTGCCCTGACAATGTTTATATTGTAATACCCTACTCCCGACCCCTAGGTCCACTGGGGTCATTCTAGGAGGGGTTGCGAAGCTCTCGCCGCGACTTCATTAACTAGACTATATTTTCCAAAATAATCCAATAAATTTATAATTAAATTTACAAATATACGCTAACTGTTTCAATTATAAAATTACAACAAATGAAATACTACAATAATAGCATGTTTCAAAATCCAAGTCCATGTCATCGCTTTCGCCCTCATTACATCTTTTTCGAACAATTACCTGATTTTATTTATAGAAGAAAAACAAAACAAAACAAAAACACAAAGAAAACGAGTCGTCAGCAAAAACGCTGGTATGAGCATGTGCGAGAGTGTTATATATTTTAAAAAAAATGTTGTAACAAAATATACATTTTCTAGAAATCTTGTTCGAGTATTTATGTAATAATAATATACTTGTTTAAAATTTATATATCAAGTTCAAGTCGAGCAAGCTCATTCGAGATCCGTCAATTCATCAAGTTCCCTTACTAGACATCGATACAGCTGATACGATTGTCTCTACGTTATGACTCCCCTTTCACACACCTTATATCCACAACTAGAAATTTTATAGTGAAGTCCGTCCTTCCGACACCCAATCTCCTGGGGCTTCCGGAGAGTCCACTTGCCTCGGATCCCACAACCGCGGTTACAGGCCCAATGCTCAGCTAACCCGACTGCGAAACCTTCGGCGGGCACATCGAGCGAGAACGAGAACGAGAACCATGCCGCCGAAGCGGGAACTAGCCATGCCGCCGAAGCGGGAAATGTATAAGTACAATATACCATGCCGCGCGAAGCGGGAAGTACGGTACCATGCCACCGAGGTGGGACATGCAATGTCATTTGTACAAGATTTGTTTAATCACGTTATTATTATTAAGTCGAGAAAGTTAATAAATCATTTTTAACAAGAAACATATTAGATATCTATATATATCAATAATATATATATTCAATCAAAATACTTTGAAAATACTTTAAAAAAAACACACTTGATTTTTATAAAAAAAATAAATTGAACTCACCTTGGCTTGAGGATAACTTAAATGTACAAGACTTTCAACTCTTGATTCACAAACCGGTACCACAACATCCTACGATGCTCTCCGTCTTCTTTACGAATTTTGTTGGAACTGATCATCTGACCACCGTAGTCTTCTAGTTGCTTAGTTCAATCCTTTCTTATATTTTTCCTTCGTGTATGTGAAGAACCAAGGTTCTTCCCACTTTATATACTACCCACTAGCTTTATGATCATGTAGTTCTAATTAATTTCTATAAGGATGTAACCCCTGAAACTGATAATTAGTAAAGATAATACTTAAGTTGAACTTATGAACAATTATTACCAAACCCATCCGTTTACTTATGCTTTTATGAGGGCACTTCAATTTTACTGCTACCAATAATAATAATAATAATCTTTAGTTATAAAAAAAAATTTGTAGCATACTCTACTGAAAAACAATAACATAGCTTCCAAGTTTTTCTATCAACCTATCTAACGACTATTATTAATGATAAATCGTATATTAATTATTGTGATTAATTATTAATAGTGGCAACTATACCCTTCTCATTTTATTTCATAAAATTTGGGGCGTTACATATATGCTGCGTCCATGCACTCTTCCATAGACTTAGGGAGTTTCCTGTTCAACTTGGCGTGCAACCTCCCTTCTCGTAGTCTAGATACGAACGAGGCGATCAACAAGGGATCATCTGCGTCCTTGACCTGCACAGACTCCTCATTGAACCTTTTAAGGTACTGGAGGACAGATTCATCCTTCTTCTGCTTTTGATCGTAAGGAGATGGGTGGGGTTCTTTTGGAACGGCTTAGCCGTTATGAAAGCATTAAGGAACATTCTACCCAATTATGAAAACCTAGAAACCGACTTGGGTGGGAGCTTTCTAAACCATTCGCGGGCCCTGCCCGTCAGCAACGTGGGGGAAATATTTACACTTCATCTTATCTGAAGCATTAAATAGACTCATATGTGTAATATACTGAAAAAGATGATCCGATGGGTCCTTGGAACCATCATATAGATCCAGCTTGGGTACATTAAACCCGACAGGTCGCTCGTAGTCATCTACCTGTTTGGTGAAGGGTGAATCTAAAGAAAATTCGTTAGCCTTTTTGCCCATCATGGCATTGATTTCTGCCCGAGTTGCCTCTCTCACCCGAGCGTCCAGTGGTTTCTTTCCCTTATTCAAGGCAGACGCCTCCTCATATTGCTTGCTCGTTCCTTGACTAGAGTGTGTCTTTCCCCCCGTACTTTTTTCTGTATCACCATCTCCTGGTTGTACCGCTTGGAGAACAGACTGTCTGGTGGCACCTGGCGGAGTCCATAGCCGCCAATTGATCAACAACTGCTTGTTGTTCTGAATTCTGAGAAATTTCCTCCAATGGTTGTGTTTGACTCTCCGAATCAACGTGCTCCTCTTCTTCATTGTTATTGTTTTGACCATTCTGGACGTTTTCCGCTGTCATCTGATTACGTGTTTTGGCCATGGATGCAATAAACAACGAATCTCAAACAATTACCAGTAGAAGGTCCTCTTTGTAGCGCCAATTGACGAAGCAAAATTTCGTCGGGTATAAATCCGGACCGTTTAATATAACGGTAATTGAATCAAGGATAATAAACAAAAAAAATATGAACAAGGAGATAGTTTTGGGGATGATTTAGATTGAGCCTGAGTTATTTTTCTCAAGTTGCCTACGTATCCAAAGTATTAATTGGAATCAACTCTACCGTAGTTCTTGTGAACGCTTATATATGGAACACTTATGCCCTAGGCCTTCATGGTCCGTGTCCAATATAGACTCTCTATCGCATTCTTCAAGTATGACTAAACCATCTTTATCCCTTGATTTTATGAGATAATTTCAGTACTCAAATATTGGATTAAATGATAAAGATCAGAGTCTTAATAGCTTATGATTCTTTCCATAATTATCCTAATAAAACATATAGTTATCATCACCCTCTCTAGCCGTCCTGCGGCGAGCAACCGGGGTCAATACAACCTAGCTGTGCAGGTCTGCCTTTCGTTCATCCCGACCGATCTGCGGTGGACTGAAGAATAACCTGATCAGCTTCCCACTTGGGGGTGGAGATCAGCCTTTAGGCTCATAATGGGGCTCATGGCCCTTAGAGTTAGGATCTCAAGTCTATTTTTATCACTATTCGGGTATTGTGTGAATGACACGTGGCGTGTTGAAATCCGTCATCGTCATTGTTTAATTTACAAAAGATATTTATACACGTGTTGTTGCTGAAATAAGTCTGACTATTTACAAAAACGAATTATTACACTTCCCATTCAAAAGCAAGATTGACACTACAATACCACGTTCGTACGTCGTTTGTGAGTTTATTTAACCCATAAAATTCTATCATGTCATTATATCAACAAGATAACACAAACATCATATAACACAAACGTTATGTTAGGTATTTCTTAATTTCGTATTTTTTTTTTGTTATTTTTTATAATAAAGTTAATCGATAAATGTTGCCTGCAATGAAATAGAATATTATTTTCGAAATTATTTGAATATAAGCAATCTTTGTTACAATGATGCCAGAGGGTCGGAGATGAATCACTTTCAAGAGAATTGATTACATCATTTCAACATTAATTATGTTTCTCAACTTATTGCATCTATTTGCTTGAAATGACAAAGATAAATTTTATGAAATAATCACTGAGGTTTATTCCAAAAACTAAATTAAAAAAAATTATTAAGGTTGTTAATCCGGAGGTTTCGGGTTCGAGTCACAATGAAGACAGAAGTGTGTGTTTTTCTTTCGTATCAGTAAAAAAGAAAAAAAAATTATGAAATAATCGTTATAAGAACATTGTATCATGTTACATATATTGTAATTCTTCACTTTTTTTTCGTTTAAAAGAGAATATGAATGAGATAATATGATTAATTTCGTTTTACAACTTCCATTTTTTTTTTTGGTTATAAATTTTACAACTTCCACACGACCATTATATTCTAAACAAAATCAGTGATAGGGTCTCGAGAAAAAAACCGAATTTCTCCAGGTCAATTCCACAATGCAACTACGGAAAATTGGGTTTTTGATCCAAAATCTACTTTTACAAAATCGATTTTAATGTGGTGTATAAATAGTGTAAGCGGTGGATCCGTAAAAAAAATTCAGTGGAGGCATTAGAGTAAATTCAATCATCCGATAGGGACATTAATAGTGTTTTTACATTTTCTTAGAACAAAACAACGTCTTGGATCTGAGTAAGGGCACTGACCCCGGTTCAATGTAGGGGCATCCCTGAATAATGTAGTGTTTCAATAGACTCGGTACGGTACAAATAAAGGTTCATAAGATAACATGTGTCCAATAAACAAAACCATATAAAAAAAAACATGTCTCTTTTAAATCAAGTCATTATGTATAGAAAGAGATCAAGATACAATCTAATGCAAGGATAAAATACAGTTGGACGATCACCACAATCAGATAACCCAGAATTATAATAGTTGCCTGAAAGGTAATTTGTGACATAAATGATTAATCGAAAGTACAAAATTAAAGGTAAAATCCATAAGTAAAGGTATACAAAACTAAGTACATAAATGTGTTTTATATATTTGTGACATAAATGATTATTTTTTCTTTTGAAAGGACATAAATGATTATTCGAAAGTACAAAATTACCCGGGTGATACCCCGGAGCTCTTAGAGATGCGTGCGATATTGCTTGCTCTGGCAGATATCTTATATAATCTTCAAGAGTGACTGCTTGTCTTGTGTTCAGGCCTTATCTTCTCCGTCGGAGGACTTGTCGGTTTTGGGTTGCCTAGCTCGTGACTGTTTCTCAGCTTCAACTTCCTTTGCCTTCTGTCGTTTTTGTTTTGTTAAACGTACCGGTAATGTCCCCTCGCACCTTCTTGCCAGACATAGTGTTGCGTCTGAGGGGTCTATTTCTTGGGGTACTCATCCCCTTTTGATGTAATTTCCACCTCGCTTGCGGATTTGCCTTAATAAAATTAGTTGGTTCTCCAAAAAAAAAGTACAAATTAAAGGTAAAATCCATAAATAAAGGTATACAAAAATACAAAACTACAAAACTAAGTACATTGACAAGGGTTGGATCATCACCCTGCCACGTGTCGTCCTCACAATAACCCGGCCATAAATACAATCAGAAGGGGTACAAGCGTAAAGGGCCAGGAGCCCCGCATTACCTCAAGAACTGACCCGAACTCCTAAGAGATAGGTTGGCTCGGCGAGCTCCCCAGCCCGCCGTAGGTCGGCCAGGGCGCCATAGAGCTCGGCGAGAGGAGTTCGGGCCCCCGCAGCTTAAGGGACGCGACGCAGGTCGGCCTGAGTATCCCTTAGGCAAAATGGGCCACGTGTAAAATATAACGGATAAACATGGAAATGATCTTGAGCCATAAAGAGTGTGATCATGTCATTTAAACTACTCGTGATTATCTCATAAGATCACGGTGATAATTCGGTGATTGTCTTTTCCTTAGGGAATACGAAATCAGAATCCTAATGGGGACCGACTCATGCTTGTCTAGGGTTAAAAATCCCTATATAAACTATACCTAAGGAACTACGGAGAGACTTGATTCCAATATATGAATTGGATACGTAGGCAACCTGAGAAATACCTCAAGCTCAGTCTAAACACCTTCAAACCACCCCCATCTTCTTACGATTTTAGGCCTCTTTGGGATCTTGATTGCCGCCACTAGAGTAAGTTAAGCCCGGATTTCACACGAACGGTTTCCAGCATCGTCGTACATAAATGTAGTTCATTAATTTATTTACAAAATGTATTACTAATTTATATCATATCCAACTCATTACTTAATGCATTATATATTCTTGTAAAAAGCTGAAGTCATACGAATATAGTTGATAAAATAAAAAGAAGCTGAAGCCAGACGAATATAGTTGATAAAATAAAAAGGTGTAAAATGAATGACGATGACAAATTGAGTCACCTTAGTTATCCGGGCCCTAATATGAATCTAGTGATGAACACACAAAACCCTAATGCCCAAACTGAATGAGGTGGTGGATTTTTATGTATGCGGCTGAGTCTAAGACCGTATCTTAGATTGCCTACGTATCCTGTTATATTCCAGGAATCAAGCCTTACGTAGTTCCTGGAATGGGGTATTTATAATGACAACACTTGCCTAAACCCTAAGGTTAAGTCGGCTTATGTTATTGTCACCTTTACCCTTAAATGGGCCTTGACCCTTGCCCAAGCTACCGCTATTAATGGGCTTAGTAAGCTGATGCGGACTCTGTCCTCGATGTCGATATATCGACCTGCGGTTATCGACTCTGGGGCTCACTGTCCTACATTGCTAGCTGGTGCGGACTGAACGTCCTACACTGCTCGATAGTCGATAGTCGATCGTCGTAGCCTGGCGTTTATGAGATGGCCTTGGCCTCGAGCCTGGGCATCGACATGAATACATTGGTGTTATTTTATAGCGTGATGACCAACCGATAGACGACACGTGGAGGGAGTGAAACCCTGTATCGTCATAAGCCCCCCAGACTTGAGAGAGGCGACTTCCGTTGACCGAGGTCGAGTTTGTCACTTGAACCGTCATCGAGTTGGATTTTCCTTTGGGAGGGAGAAAGCCCGCCTTTTCACAACCCTAACTGCCTTGTATCCACGTGGCACGATATCTGGCATACGAAACGCTTCGAATCCTGCAAAAGACGCGTCACTGCCTTGATTGTCGCGATTTCCAGGGGTTATAACCCCTACTACCCACGTCTCTTCAAATCATTTGTAATTCTTTTGCTTTCGTATATAAAAGGAGAGAGGATAGACGCTGCTACAAACCTGCTTGCTATTTTCTTGTCACAATCTCCAAAATCCAAAACACCAAGTAAGACTCCTTTTTTTTCTTAGCGTTCATCTTTTCTGTGGTTTTATTCATGTCTAGTAGTAGTAGTGCAACAGAATCAGATAGGGGTAGTTTAACGCCTTCCCACAGCCAAGATCCGGCACCTGTCTCTTCTGGTCATCTTCTCCGGCCAGACTCCGGCGAGCCTACAGCTTCTTCCCCTCCTATCTCCCACCAACCTAAGAAATTAGTGACCAGGATGGACGGGAAAGGTGCCAAGGGGTGTCTTAGCATACTTTCTTCTGAGGAGGTTGATGGGTTATGTACCAAGTATAGTATTATTCCCCCACTCGAAGCTCGACTCCCGTCAGGCCTGCACCGATTTGCGGATGAGCCCCCAGAAGGGTTTTGCACTGTTTATGAGAATCAACTGGCGAGTGGATTAAGGTTTCCACTCTGTCCAGCCGTTCTGGCCATCCTACACCACTATGAGATAAGCGTCTCCCAACTCGCCCCGAATGGCGTCAGGACTCTGATGGGGTTCATCATAGCATGTCAAGTGGCTCAGGTCTGCTTTTCGGTGCCCGTGTTTCGATACTACTACAAGATTGCTGCTACACCCGACAAGTTATGGTATTCCTTCCAGAGGAGAGCAAATCGTCATGAGTTTATAACGAAGGGGCCTTCTTCTCACGGGGAGTGGAAGCCTCGATTTTTATTTCTCCGTCACGGCCTAGATAACCCCTACATTGGTCAGTGGAGGTCGAGAGAAGGGAAGCAAGACAAGCTTGGGAAGGAACCGGCTCCTCACGAGGCTCGACTCCTGAGTGGACACAACTTCGAGGTGTGTACTCGAGACCTGAGTCTCTTGTATCACCTGGCCCACTTGGAGGAAGCTGGGCCAATGCCATACGTAGGCCTTAATGTCCCTGATCACGAGAATCGTAGGATGTTTACTTGCTTTTACATACTGGTTATTCGTTGAGTTGATAATTTGTTGTTTGTCGATCAAAACTAACTTGTTCTTTTTCCATATTGCAGTGGGCAAGTTCTCCAAGGTCACCAACCCCAAGCGTATCCCCGAGTCTGTTAGGAAATCACTAGTTTAACGCAGCGGAATTTAAAATTTGATTTCCTTTTCTAGATCGTTCTTCGTTTAATGCAATAAACACGTTAAGTAGTTTGACGGTTATACCTTAGATGATCTACAAGATCGTCGCTTTGACCGCCAACGGAGAGTAGTTCAATGCGCAAGCCGTCCACGCGTCCGGCCTCTATCGCTAATCCACACGAACCCCTCGCCGGAATCCTCCTTGGATTGCTATCAGAAAAACTCCGGCTGCTAGACCGGACCTTTTCTTCCCTCACAAACTCACTATGGAGAGCTCTCTATTTTACACAAGAATTATGAACTCTTGCAATTGTGTTGTACAAAAGAGCTTGACACCCACCTCCTACTTATAGTAGAAGTGGCGCCCCAAGTAGAGTAGAAAGGAAGAAAACCTTTTCCCAATAAAATAAGGAAAATATAATTGATTGATTTATCTCATTTATTATAATATCTCATATTAAATAAATCTAGGATATTGTCAATATCTTATATTGATTATTTCCAAGATATTGTCAATATCCAATATTGACTATCTTTATTTTATTACCATAAATCAATTTACATATGTGTATATATCACATATACATTACACAAATAAATCTATATATTATATATATATACATACACACACGGTGCGCATGCATGCAAATCTAATTTGCATGTAATGTACACACACGCATGCACTCATAACATATATATATATTAATTTATTTTATTAATATCTAATATTAATAATAGGTAATATCATTAATTAAATTACACAATCCAAGTGTATCTTATACACTCCAAAATTGCGCCACCTTTAGCCAATAAATTGGCATCCGGAATATTCTTTAATTAATATAATATTATTAATATCTTGTATTTAATTTATTCATAATAAATAAATACCACCATATTAATTTACCACTATAACCTTTATAGTCTCGAGATAAACTTTCCTTATTTGGTTATCATCTATAACCACATTTTAATCCGGCTAGATGTTCTTATGTGTGTGACCCGATAGGCTTCCGAATATGTTGGCCGTAGACACAAAGTGCAAATTACGAAAATGCCCTTCATGCCTAACGATCACGGGATAGCGTCTAGCAACACACCGTGACCCCCAATCATCGGAAGAGTCAAATGCAATGACTACTACCTTTCATGTGAAACAGTTACCGTGTAACTTACAATCCTATCGCTGTAATAATATCCATACGGTCGTTAGTCGAGTGTCAAAACATCAACAACCGTATCTTATAATCTGGATATCAAGCTCTCTCGAAGTAACTCATTTACTCCCACTTTGCAAAGATTCACGAGAGTAAGACATTCCTTATAAGAAGGCCATTTCGGATATTCGATCCCAATCATAGGATACGCGATTCCCGGACGACCAATCATGTATACTCCGCATGCTTCGATATCATACCCAATCACTACCGCATGATCGCCCCATGGCTGGGAAACCTCAATAGTGTCAAAGCATGACAATCCACACCGTGATGCCATGAAGACTCCGGTCTTAAGGATAATTACACAACCGTCACATAGTGTGACACTTATCCGTGTAAGTGGGTCGGTCCTAACGTACGCATTCTCTAATACACGTCCACGTACAAATCAAGTGTCTATACACTTCGATAGACGAGATCTATCCCCGCCCTTAAAGACAAAGACATCTAATACGTGCTAGTCCGTTTATACTATCAATGCCCCGTTTGATAGTACGTCGGCCCGAGACATTTAAGTATCAAACTTATTAAAGTGATTAGAGATCTCATCAACCATAATCGCCTATCATGGTTTCTCTATCACAGCTTTAATACTAAGGACGTTACCATATAACAATTCATAATTGGTTCTTTAGAAGAACGTATATATATGACAACATAAAAGCCATTTAATATATGTATAAACATAAAGAAATAGTAGAAATGATCCGACCCGGTCGGATCCGGTCCAACCCGATTGGGTTTAGGACACTATTCCAACAATCTCCCACTTGGCCTAAAACCAATCACCAGCACACACAAGACCAAGTTGAAACACAAGAATCTCATGCAATACTCGCAACTAACCCTAGCCATAAACGGATCGCTATCCATGGGGACTCAGACTATCTTCATATCATGCTCCTAATGACCAAGTCAAAGGAACCGCCTCAACACACACACGAATCTCTGACGAGACCCTGGTCCTTGCTTCAAGCAATGAATCCACTTACTATATCAGCTATATAAAAGAGGTGGAAGAACCGTACAAGGTTCAGGAATGAACCTTCTAGACTCATGTACTGCTTCCGCTGCGCCTCTATGGCACTACTGCGTTTTGGCCTACTTGTAGAATTTACAGTGACCCATAGGCTAGAACATTTCCAGCTCACTGTATCACTTGATCAAAGTGACTGCAAACCCAGACAGTAGCTCCCACTCGCCTTCATAAGACTCAGGATATACGTCTGTATATCTACGTTTATTTAATTCCAAGTTTCAATAAACTAGGAAACTTTCCTTAACTTGTTTAAGGATATTCTCGATATTTACCAGATTTACTTCCATACTTGCTCATGACTATTCATGGACTATGAACATCCGGCATTACCTTTATGATGGTTCCTATCGCCGTAGCGAAGGAAACCTTCCATAAGCACCATCATCTTTAGGACCAACGTCCTAACATAGACAGATCTCGCGATCTATGCTAAACTTCTTTTAGCATCACATCTATATAGGTAAGCTATAATCTAACAGCAGTTAAATCTATCACTATAGATTCTTATTTCTAAAATAAGAACTGCTAATCCAAGTGCTTTCGCAAAGACCTTGAACTACCAAACATTAATTGACTGTGACATGGGGTGATAATTCTCGAGAGAGATATCCAATACCTTACTCGAAAATCGTAACACACTCCCACTATCCATCTTGCACATTAGGCATATCCTTCTTTTGACTAAAACAAACTCCTTTGATTATCAAACAAAGAAATTGTCTAGAGAAACTTGTTTGAGTCCATAAATGGATCTCGTGGGCTTACATATCATGTTTACGTCTATGAACATCGAGCTATATGCCCAACGGCTTCAACACTATCATATAGTCATGATACGAAGTTACAACAAGCATAGTCTCGAATAGAACCGGGCACAAATTTCCGCCAAGATAAAGACAATTACAAGGTTTACACCTCATGCCCTTCACCCGTCACTATAGCCTTATGGTAATCATATTACTATCCATGTCGATCTTTCGGGGACACTCCCATTAGGTAAGACGGACTAGGTTCACAACCTAGTTGTCACCGATGGAATCTAATTCGTATATTATGGCTCCTAGCCATATCTCTCAATATTGCCTCTCAAACATTCTTTCATAAGTCGTGAGATATTCATTCTTCAAGATGAACATACCAGCAGCCCTGCAGCCCTTTTAGGCTTAAGGTCATCCACAGACTTACAGAACTTTTGTGTGCACTGAGCAGTGATCTACACCTCATCGCTATGCGGCGTCTGCTCATGTTCCTTTGGTTGAATATATCTTTGTGGATCTCAAACTGTTTTGAGATCTGATTCACTCCCACTGTTTCTTTTGGAAGAAACACTTCCTCTAGAAGACGCATGTTTGGAGACAAACACCTTTTGCTCCGCGGACCAAGAAATGATATCTAGCGTACTTGCCGAGATATTCCACAAAGTTGCATATGTCGTACTAGGCTCCAAGCCTTTCTGACTTTGCTTATGACAACTTCAAATCATCGGTTAAGACAGATTTGACATTATCCTCTTCCATATCTAATATGGAATTTATTCAACCTTTATTCTTTGGAACTTGGTTAAGTGTAAGGGCACTATCCCGAAACAGGTAAGGGATACTTTGCATGGCTTTCGTCACACCTTTATCATATAAAGTGTTGTTTCCATTTTGGGAACACAATCTAATTGCGTATCCCAAAGATGGTATCCTTCAAGGGAAGAATCTTATTCCTTTTTCAGACGACTTCTGAAACACCCTTCAGGTATTAATTACTTCAATCCAATTGAAGATTAATTCCTAAGTAGCTCATCAATCTCATATTCGTACTGGCTCGAACTTTTCGGGCTTTCCGAATTATGCACTTCACTGAGTGCACTTGACTATTTCTAAAAATAGTCATAGAGATTAACAAACAATTATTTGTGGCTTTAATTGTCATAAGCCAACAAACATCGGTATGTTTAGGCTTTAGACAATTTTTCTAGAATTTATAACCTTTTCATAAAAGGGTATTTTAGTCCTCTTTGGATAAGATACGTTTAACCCACATGATTCATAATCATATGGTTCAACATCATCGAATGACGTTTAATTACACGCTTCTCTTCCGGAGAGACTATGTCTAAACAACCACAAATATTAAGGATAACAAACATACAAATATTTAGTTGAGATCTCATCACATATATCAACTATATAGTGACATCAATCTAGTATGTTAGATTCAAGTGACCTTCCAACTTTATCGGAATAACATTTATTCTTTACAATTGAATATGTCTACTAAATCCTAACAAATAATTGAAAGCATGTTCTTCACAAGAACCGGAACATAATAACATTTATTTAGTTCCCTTATCGCTTTACTAGATCCGAAATATGGTAAGTGTTACAACGTTTGCTTCACCTTTCCATATCTGTATTTAATCTTTCTAATTTAATCACACTCTCAAGATATCATATATCTAAGAGTTGACTTGAACTTAGATAGATTTATCTCAACTTACTTGCCTAGAATAGAAACTTCAATAAGTTCTCTATTTAAGCACATGCCCTAAATTTCCTTTCAATCCTTTAAGCACTTGAGAAATGTTTCTTATTGTAGTCTTCATAAGACTTAAGAAAGATCACAAGAGCTATGTTTTCAATTTCCTTTCATAAAGAAAATCTAAAGTTTATTAAATAGTTTATTTAACCTTTTAAATCGTATTTAAAACATTAACTATTTAATTAGCTTTTAAGCAATGATAGAATTAAGTCGATACTTAAATCTTACAATTTTGAAAACATCCTTTCCAAAATTCGGTCTAGTCATTCTTATCCAACGTTTGAATAACTCGTCATCGTATGACCGAATGATTATATTGGATCGTGTCCAATATCACGAGCTCCCGCTTTTCTTTAATAATTAAAGTCTTGGAGCACTGCATTGAATATGTAGTCTCCTTGTCTCCAACTACTATAACGGGATTGCTCGTGTCATTGCTTACTTTAAAAGGATTAAAATTACCTAACCATATTTGAGAACGTTTCTCAAAAGGTAACAGTCATAATTTGGTTTTACTAATCGAGAAATAAACATAAATATAAAGTCTGCTAAAACTACAACATAAAAAAAAATGAAAATAAAAGAGTGTTGTTGTTTATACACGCAAAATCAAAAATGGTCTATTGGTTTATGATTTTGCTCCCACTAGTCAACTACTTCCAATTGACTTTCAAGAATTTTTCAAAATTCTTTAGTGGAGGTCGAGAGAAGGGAAGCAAGACAAGCTTGGGAAGGAACCGGCTCCTCACGAGGCTCGACTCCTGAGTGGACACAACTTCGAGGTGTGTACTCGAGACCTGAGTCTCTTGTATCACCTGGCCCACTTGGAGGAAGCTGGGCCAATGCCATACGTAGGCCTTAATGTCCCTGATCACGAGAATCGTAGGATGTTTACTTGCTTTTACATACTGGTTATTCGTTGAGTTGATAATTTGTTGTTTGTCGATCAAAACTAACTTGTTCTTTTTCCATATTGCAAGGGCAAGTTCTCCAAGGTCACCAACCCCAAGCGTATCCCCGAGTCTGTTAGGAAATCACTAGTTTAACGCAGCGGAATTTAAAATTTGATTTCCTTTTCTAGATCGTTCTTCGTTTAATGCAATAAACACGTTAAGTAGTTTGACGGTTATACCTTAGATGATCTACAAGATCGTCGCTTTGACCGCCAACGGAGAGTAGTTCAATGCGCAAGCCGTCCACGCGTCCGGCCTCTATCGCTAATCCACACGAACCCCTCGCCGGAATCCTCCTTGGATTGCTATCGGAAAAACTCCGGTCGCTAGACCGGACCTTTTCTTCCCTCACAAACTCACTATGGAGAGCTCTCTATTTTACACAAGAATTATGAACTCTTGCAATTGTGTTGTACAAAAGAGCTTGACACCCACCTCCTACTTATAGTAGAAGTGGCGCCCCAAGTAGAGTAGAAAGGAAGAAAACCTTTTCCCAATAAAATAAGGAAAATATAATTGATTGATTTATCTCATTTATTATAATATCTCATATTAAATAAATCTAGGATATTGTCAATATCTTATATTGATTATTTCAAGATATTGTCAATATCCAATATTGACTATCTTTATTTTATTACCATAAATCAATTTACATATGTGTATATATCACATATACATTACACAAATAAATCTATATATTATATATATATACATACACACACGGTGCGCATGCATGCAAATCTAATTTGCATGTAATGTACACACACGCATGCACTCATAACATATATATATATTAATTTATTTTATTAATATCTAATATTAATAATAGGTAATATCATTAATTAAATTACACAATCCAAGTGTATCTTATACACTCCAAAATTGCGCCACCTTTAGCCAATAAATTGGCATCCGGAATATTCTTTAATTAATATAATATTATTAATATCTTGTATTTAATTTATTCATAATAAATAAATACCACCATATTAATTTACCACTATAACCTTTATAGTCTCGAGATAAACTTTCCTTATTTGGTTATCATCTATAACCACATTTTAATCCGGCTAGATGTTCTTATGTGTGTGACCCGATAGGCTTCCGAATATGTTGGCCGTAGACACAAAGTGCAAATTACGAAAATGCCCTTCATGCCTAACGATCACGGGATAGCGTCTAGCAACACACCGTGACCCCAATCATCGGAAGAGTCAAATGCAATGACTACTACCTTTCATGTGAAACAGCTTACCGTGTAACTTACAATCCTATCGCCGTAATAATATCCATACGGTCGTTAGTCGAGTGTCAAAACATCAACAACCGTATCTTATAATCTGGATATCAAGCTCTCTCGAAGTAACTCATTTACTCCCACTTTGCAAAGATTCACGAGAGTAAGACATTCCTTATAAGAAGGCCATTTCGGATATTCGATCCCAATCATATGATACGCGATTCCCGGACGACCAATCATGTATACTCCGCATGCTTCAGAATCATACCCAATCACTACCGCATGATCGCCCCAGGGTTAGGGGAAACCTCAATAGTGTCAAAGCATGACAATCCACACTGTGATGCCATGAAGACTCCGGTCTTAAGGATAATTACACAACCGTCACATAGTGTGACACTTATCCGTGTAAGTGGGTCGGTCTAACGTACGCATTCTCTAATACACGTCCACGTACGGTCAAGTGTCTATACACTTCGATAGACGAGATCTATCCCTTACTTAAAGACAGAAGACATCTAATACGTGCTAGTCCGTTTATACTATCAATGCCCCGTTTGATAGTACGTCGACTAGTAGACATTTAAGTATCAAACTTATTAAAGTGATTAGAGATCTCATCAACCATAATCGCCTTCATGGTTTCTCTATCACAGTTTAATACTAAGGACGTTACCATATAACAATTCATAATTGGTTCTTTAGAAGAACAGATATATGACAACATAAAAGCCATTTAATATATGTATAAACATAAAGAAATAGTAGAAATGATCCGACCCGGTCGGATCCGGTCCAACCCGATTGGGTTTAGGACACTATTCCAACAGAGTCCACGGTCACGGCTGTCCCACTTCTCGAGGGTCAGGCCACTACCGACTTGCCAGTGGCTGAGATCAGAGTGCCTTCCTCTTCCCGAGAGGGGGGGTCCCTCCACCTGAGACAAACCCCGCTGCAATCGAGACGTCTGCCGCAGCTGGATCGACTGAGGTACCCCCAACCACCGGCGACTTAACGGTCCGGTTTGGCTCTCTTCGAGACGAAGACGAGGAGGAGCTTGTCGATTTGACCTCGAATGTCGAAATTAATGTCGAGGAGCAGGCGGCGCGAACAAAGAAAAGGCCAACCGTTGCTGAGGTGGTGAAGGAGCAGCTTCGAGAGGCGAAGAGGAAGAAGGTTGCTGAGACCTCTACCGAGTCAGGGATCGGTGTGGACTGGGTCTTCGACGATTACGCTGGTGTGGATGACAAGGACCTGTCTTATGTACTGTGGAAGTTGAATCGCCTCGTAAGTCGATCCTTCTTTTTATATTAGCTTTTCTCGAGGCCCATGCCTTGTCTAACGTGTTCTTATGTTTTGTAGAATACCCTTGTTGGTCGGGAGGTTGCCCGACGGCTGGCCAAAACAGGAGAGTCGGCGAATGAAATCAAGAAGGAGAATGGCAGACTGCTCCAAGACAATGTCGCAAAAAGCGCTGCACTCTCCGCCGTGGAGAAGCAATATGATTCGTTGAAGCGCGAGTCGGTCGCCGAGCTCAAAAAGTTGCAAGATAAGTTGGTGGCAGCTGAAGCAAAGCTGGCCACTACTGAGAAGGAGTTGGACCGACTGCAGAATGAAAGGCACAGTCAGGGTAGGGAGCTGCTCAAGCTGGCTCAAGACTATGAGATGTTGCAGAAGGGGCACAAGGCTGCCGATGAAGAAGCTTGGAAGGCTCGACGCGATCGAGATGCGTTACAGGCTGAACTGGATCGAGCGCACACCCGGGTCGAGGAAGCCAAGACTGAAGCGATCATGGAGTATCGGAAGTCGACTAACCTCGAGGACGATCTAGAGGTAATCATGCGTGCTTCGATGATGGGTGGGTATACACTTGTAGTAGATCAGGTGAGAGCGGTCATCCCGGATTTCGATATGTCGACTCTCGAGACTCCGATGTTTTATAACCCCGATTCGGAGAAGATTTACGATCAATACTTCGAAGAGTTTCAGCAAGGAGAGTCTCTGGCCATCAAATATGGCGCCTCTAGTTCTGCCCCTGCTGCTGACCCAACCGCTGTCGATCCGACCTCTGCCAATCCGACCTCTGCTAATCCTGAGCCGACCCCTGAAGCCAACCCTTGATCTTGATATTTTTGAACTTTTGTTATCTTGGACTTTTGGAATAACTTTTAGTTGAATTGACTTAGGCGGGTCTTTTTGACCTGGCCTTATTCTGTAATAACTTTGCTTCAAATTCTTATTTGATTTTACAACTTGATTTCTCTTTTCTCTCTTATTACTTTGTTTGTGTTTTAGTCTTTCGCTTGTCGAGCCTCTGGCTCTGTTTGCTATTCATTATTCGTTGCTCGCTTTATTGATGTTATGTTGCCCCCCAAGTGTATTATGAACCTTTGGTTTTTAATGCACTTGAGATCGACTTGCTTGCCTTAGTCTTTTGCCCCTTAGGCTTAAGTGACCTTAGGCTGAGCATTTTAACGTGAACTGTCCCTGGTCTTTGGTCTGTTTTGCCTCTTAGGCTTTTTCGATCATCGACTGGAACAGGTGGCCCGACTATGCGAACCGTCCTTTGTCTAGGCCTTTTTCGCCACTCGGGCTCATTCGGCTTTCGACTGGGACAGGTGGACCGACTATGCGAACCGTCCTTTGTCTGGGCCTTTTTCGCCACTCGGACTCATTCGGCTTTCGACTGGGACAGGTGGCCCGACCATGCGAACCGTCTCTATGCCTTTGCATTTGTTGCCCATTAGGCTCACTTTGCTTTTGGCTTTACTGAGATTTCCGACCTGCGGATTTCTCTACTGGTCGACGAGCGTATTGCCTTAACATTTTATATCACGTTGGAATTGTACTGTTTTGGCTATAAGCCCTATCAAACAAAGAAAACACCTCGAGAAAACACAAGTTTATTAGAATACTCATAAAATTGTCTCATGGACTTATTACAAGATTTAAAAACTGAAAGGTAAACAAGTTCATCAAAGTAAAGCTTATCTTAAACATAATACTTCCTCAGATTGTTGGCGTGCCAATGTCGAGGAACCGTGGTTCCATCCGCTCGCCCAAGTTGATAGGACCCTTTGGGATGAACCTTCAAAATCTGATATGGGCCTTCCCAATTCGGGGCCAACTTTCCGGCCGCCTCTTGTCGACTTGCTTCATTTTTTCTTAGAACCAGATCGCCGACTTTGAAGTACCTGTGTCTGACCCTCGAGTTGTAATACTGAGAGATCTTCTGTTTATACCTTGCCATTCTGGCTGAGGCTATCTCTCTTCGTTCTTCAACATTGTCCCTTTCCTGTCGGAGTTCGGGATCATTTGTCTCCACGTTGTAGGCCAGAACTCGAGGGGAGGGAACTCCGATCTCGGCGGGAATCACCGCTTCACACCCATACACCAAAGAGAAATGAGTTTCCCCTGTCGATGAATTAGGAGCTGTCCTATATGACCATAGGATGCTCGGAAGTTGGATTGCCCAATCTCGACCTTCTGCCTCTAGTCTCTTCTTTAGACCCAGCTTGATCTGTCGATTAGTCTGTTCAACTTGACCGTTTGCCTGTGGGTGAGCCACCGAGGTGAATCTTTGGTCGATGTGATATTCACTGCACCATTCCCTTACTTTCCGATCCTCGAACTGGGTGCCGTTATCCAAGATCAAAGCCTTCGGAATTCCGTACCTGCATAGAATGTCGACCCACAGAAATTTTTTGATGGTGGCAGCTCGGATATCAGGCAAAGCCTTAGCTTCCACCCATTTTGTGAAGTAGTCCACAACAACGACTACGTATTTCAGATTCCCCGGGGCCCGGAGAAAAGGCCCAACGATATCGACTCCCCACTGATCAAATGGCCATGCAGACGAGATGATGTTCATGTCTTGCGCTTGTTGATGAGAAATATTATCATGAATCTGACAAGCGTTGCATTTCTGGACTAGATTATTCGCATCTCGTTGCATCGACGGCCAGAAATATCCAGCTAACTTGCATTTTCTAGCCAACATTCTGGCCCCACAGTGATTCCCACAGGCTCATCTGTGAATCTCCTCTAAGAGATACTCGCCTTCAGCTTCAGAAACACACCTTAGCCATGGACTCACAAAAAACTTCCGATAGAGGATATCTTCGAAGAACGCGTATCGAGCCGATTGGAGTCGAATTTTTCTGGCTTGTATCTTGTCTAATGGTCGAATCCCATCTTTGAGATAAAGAGCGATCGAGTCCATCCATGTGGCCTGCTGAGTAATCGGCTGGGCCTCCGTCTCGATATAACTCCTATCGGTCAATAACTCGACTAGAACTTTCTTATTCGACATGAAGTTCGATGCTAACTTGGAGAGCGCATCGGCTCTTTTGTTTTGACTTCGGGGGACTTGCTCGAATTGAACTGTTTTGAATTTAGGTATGAGGTTTTGGACTACCGCTAAGTAATTTTTCATGGTTTCTTCCTTAGCCTCATACTCCCCTTTTACATGGTTCACCACCAATTGTGAGTCGCTATACACCAACAAGTCTTCGACTCCCAGTTTTAGAGCGAGCTTCAGCCCAGTTATCATCGCCTCATACTCGGCCTCGTTATTAGTTGCTTTAAAGTTGAATCGAAGGGCGTATGGGAATTCCTCGCCTTTTGGACTTACCAGAAGGAGCCCTGCCCCTGCCCCTTCCTTACTCGATGCCCCATCGACCTGAAGAGTCCATTTTTCCTCCGGGCCTCGCTTTTCTTGATCGAGTTGGACAGAGATCCCTTCAGTCAAAAAATCTGCCAAGGCCTGTGCTTTTATCGCAGTTCGAGGAACGAACTCGATGTCGTACTGGGCCATTTCTATCACCCATTTCGCCAGTTGACCTGAAGTATCGGGTTTCGCCAAAATTTGCTTTAGTGGTTGGTCTGTGACTACCACAATAGGATGAGCTTGAAAATATGGCCTCAACTTCCTCGAGGCATGAACCAGGCATAATGCTAACTTCTCAGCTGGTGAATACCGGATCTCGGGGCCATGTAGTGCTTTACTAACAAAGTATATTGGCACCTGGCCGTGTAGCCCTTCTCGTACCAGAACCGCACTCACTGCCTCCTCGCACACTGCCAAATAAACCAACAACTTTTCCCCTTCTCGAGGAGAAGTGAGGGTAGGTAATTCTGATAAATAAGCTTTCAACTCTTCAAAGGCTGTCTGACATTCAACATCCCAATGAAAAGGACTGGCCTTTCGGAGTATCTTGAAAAATGGTAGCGCACGCTGTGTGGATCTCGATAGAAATCTGTTGAGAGCTGTCATTCGACCCGTGAGCCTTTGTACTTCCTTGATATTTCGTGGTGCGGGCATGTTCTTCAGTGCGTCAATTTTATCCGGGTTTGCTCGAATCCCGTCCTTCGAAATCATGTAGCCCAAGAACTTACCCGACCTGACTCCAAAAGTACACTTCTTCGGGTTTAGCCTCATCTGTGTTTCTCCTAACACTTCAAAAACCTCTCGAGCATCGACCAAATATTGTCTCATGGATCGAATTTTGATGAGTAGGTCGTCCACATAGACCTCCATACATCTACCAATTTGTTTTGCGAATATCTTGTTGACTGCCCTCTGGTATGTTGCCCCAGCATTCTTTAATCCGAATGGCATGGTCACATAACAGAAGGTGCCGAATTCCGTGATAAACGCTGTTTTCTCCGCGTCTCGAGGATCCATTAAAATTTGGTGGTATCCTTTATACGCATCTAAAAACCCAAAAATTTCAAAGTCGATGGTCGAGTCTACTAACCTGTCAATTTTAGGTAGCGGATATGAGTCTTTCGGGCATGCTTTGTTCAAATCCGTGAAATCTACGCACATGCGCCAACTGCCATCGGGTTTTTTGACTAGTACCGGATTAGCTAGCCATTCTGGATAAAATACCTCTTTCACTATCTTGGCTGCTAGTAGTTTGTCGACTTCCAACTCGATGGCCTCAAGTCGATCAGACGCAAAATTTCTCTTTTTCTGCTTGACTGGCTTCTTAGCCTGGTCAATTACGAGCCTATGAACTGCAATGTCGGTAGATAACCCTGGCATGTCAGTGGCCTTCCAGGCAAAGATATCCCTGAACTCGATTAACAATTCAACCAGTAGTTGTTTTTCTTTCTCTGGGATCCAAATCCCGACCTGCACACATTGCTCGTCCTCTCCTCCCCAGAGTCGAACGTTTTCAACCGCATCACTGGAAACCCAACTCTTCTCCTCCTCTTCCTCTGGAATCAGTTCCTCGACTAAGACTTGTTGAACCGCCATCTTGCCGTTCATGACCACAGAGTTACAACTCCGAGTGACTTCAAAATCTCCTTTCACTTCGTGGGAACCGTTCCTGGTAGGAAACTTCATGCTATTATGGAACGTCGAAATTATAGCTCGAAGATCGAAGAGCGCTGGTCGTCCCAGGATAACATTATATGCTGAGGGAGCTTTGACCACCACATAACTTAATTCAAGTGTCCTTCCCTTCTCGCCGTCCCCAACTGTCGTGAGTAACTTTATCGAGCCCATAGGATGGACTGCTTGTCCTGTGAATCCGAACAGGGGGGATGCTATTGGAGCCAAGTCTTTCTCTTTCACTTTCATCGCTTGAAACGCCGAGTGATATAAGATGTTCACTGCGCTCCCGTTGTCGATACAGACTCTCGACACACGGGCTCGGCTAATAACTGCTTCAATAACCAACCCTTCGCTATGATTCCTTGACTTGGGGATATCATCTCGAGGGCCGTATCCGACTTCCGTCGTGAATCTGAGCTGCTTGCGCTCTCTCGAGCTACTAGCTGGCTCTTCGCTGGTCTGGTCTTTATCACTCTCACCAGGACCGAAGATTGTATTGACATAGTTAACCGGTCGATTATCTTCATATCTATCTCGACCAAAATTGTCCCTGTTGTTTCCATCCCGTCCTGGAGATCGATTCCTCTGAGGTGACCGATCTCTTCGTCTCTGGGCGTCTCGGCCTCGATTCCTATCTTGATCGGAGTTCTTTCTTTTATAATCCCCACGCCCCCTGGGCCCATCGTACCGAGACCTATCAACAACTTCATCCAACTTCCCTTCTTGGATGCAAGAGTCGATATCTCTTTTTAGGTCAATACAATCCTCTGTTGTATGTCTTATATCTTCATGAAAATCGCAGTATTTACTTGCATTCCTCTTTTCTCGAGGTTTCTTCAATGGTGGCGGTTTCCTTGCCAGATTCTTTGAAAGCATAATCGATAACACCTCGGCTCGAGATCGATTAAGCAGAATAAAATCCTTATCACGCGAGGGTCCCTTCTTGCCCCCACGGTCTGAGGCGGGTGTCTCGATTCGATCCCAGACGGACGTCTTGCTCTCGACATCTTGTCTCCTAGATTGACCCCGATTCGGACCTCGGTTGTCCTTCTTTGGATCCATCCAGTCGGATTGGGTGTGCCTTCGCACTGCCTCTTCCCCTTGACAGAATCGATGCACTATATTAACACACTCGTCCATGGTATGGGGAACATCCCTGCTCAACTTTGTGTATAACTTAGTGTTACGCAGCCCCCTACAAACGAAGTGATCAGAAGTCAATCATCGGCGTCCTTGACTTGCAAAGCCTCGAGATTAAACCTCTTCAAATATTCCATTACTGTTTCGTCCTTTTGCTGCCTCACATTCATGAGGTGCGTGGCACTCAGATGAAACTTCTTGTTCACTATAAACGCATCTCGGAATTTTCGAGCGAGCATGGCAAAACTGGAGATCGACCCTGGTCGTAGCTTCGTGAACCATTCTCTTGCTCGACCTACGAGTAGCGTCTCAAACGCCCGACATCGCATCTCTTCGGGGGCTCCATCCAACCTCATCTGAGATAGATACCTGTGGAGATGGTCCTCCGGGTCGGTGGTGCCATCATAAGGTTCTATCTTCGGTATCTTAAACCCCTTGGGTTTAGGAAAGCTCTCGATCTCCTTAGTGAAGGGAGACTCGAGCCACAGCGAAACCTGGTTCTTCCCTAGAATAACAATCAATTCTTCCCTGACGCTATCATCATCCCCTCGCTGATGTTTTTGCTGGATCTCACGCCTCTTTCTCTCCACCGAACTAGAGGATGCACTGACTTCGTCTCTAAGAGCCTGTTTAGGTTTTTCTGCGGTATCCTTTAAACCGCCATCTACCGCGGCGTTTCTCTGACCGGCGGCAGCATCTTTCTGGGCAGCGGCTGCTTGTCTTTGCGCCGTGACTGCCTCTGCTATAATCCGGGACATTATCTCCAAGTCCGCTCCGGCCAACTGATCCGCAAGCGCTCGATATTCCGGAGCAAGACCTTGCTTTTCTGGTTGGGGGTTTTCTTGAGTAGGATCCAAGGCCGGATCTTTGCCCCCCTGATTCTGCTGAGGATCGTGTTGGACGAGATCCAAGACCGGATCTTTCTCTCCTTGCATATCAGGGTCGACTGATTCATTAAGCTGTGAGCTTTGATCTGCTACTTTGGATGCAGTTTTCCTGGGCGGCATCGTTCTCTTGCGTATTCAATCAATATAAAAGGCCCTCCTTCTAGCGCCAATGACGATGACAAATTGAGTCACCTTAGTTATCCGGGCCCTAATATGAATCTAGTGATGAACACACAAAACCCTAATGCCCAAACTGAATGAGGTGGTGGTTTTTTATGTATGCGGCTGAGTCTAAGACCGTATCTTAGATTGCCTACGTATCATGTTATATTCCAGGAATCAAGCCTTACGTAGTTCCTGGAATGAGGTATTTATAATGACAACACTTGCCTAAACCCTAAGGTTAAGTCGGCTTATGTTATTGTCACCTTTACCCTTAAATGGACATTGACCCTTGCCCAAGCTACCGCTATTAATGGGCTTAGTAAGCTGATGCGGACTCTGTCCTCGATGTCGATATACCGACCTGCGGTTATCGACTCTGGGGCTCACTGTCCTACATTGCTAGCTGGTGCGGACTGAACGTCCTACACTGCTCGATAGTCGATAGTCGATCGTCGTAGCCTGGCGTTTATGAGATGGCCTTGGCCTCGATCCTGGGCATCGACATGAATACATTGGTGTTATTTTATAGCGTGATGACCAACCGATAGACGACACGTGGAGGGAGTGAAACCCTGTATCGTCAGAAAGGTACAATAATAGTGAAATTTGTAATAGTCAAATTTGTGGCACAATAATATTATGGGTAAGCGTAGTTAGTAAAGTAAATGAAAGGTGTCATATGAGATATAATGTACGATATATAAAAAGTTGGAAAGTCCACTAGTAATGTAAATGACAAGTGTAATATGAGATAATAATCACAGAGTTTGAAATGACAGGAAGTAATATGAGATAGTAATGACTGAGTTTGAAGTAAATGCATCAAGTAAAGAGAGAAAGATAGGCACAATTCAGAAGTGTAGATACCGCACTGAGAAATCAAAAATATCTAAATGGAGGAGTAAATCTAAGTTTTAGATTCGATTAGTGCTGCTGTTCCTGTCCCTGTCCCTGTCCCTGTCCTTGTCCCTGTCCCCGTCCCCGTCCCCGCTGTCCTGCGCCTCTCCCCCAGAGCTGTTGCATCATTGCAGATGGTCGGGGGATGGAATTAAAACCCAACTCCCTGTGTGGAACTCTCCTGAGGTTTGCTCGAGAAAACACTCCTGCTCCGATACCAAAACTCTCCAACACTCCATGAAACTCATCAGCAGTGTGAATGCATATATACTCTATGACATTATCAGCAATCCTCCCATGCTGCTTACAGCTCCTAATATGGAGGCAAGGTCTTTGAGAAGTGGAGGATGAGGCAGCATTAGCATGGAGGGGAAGGGAGTATCTTCTTGTGGGGTTTAGGGATTGGTGGAGATGTAAGAATTTGGTTGAGTGGGTTACGGAAAACGGTAAAACTACATCCAGAGCTGATGAAACATGAAGGACGGATTGGTTGGGGGATTGGTTGGGTCGGATGGGGTCAACGGAGACGTAAATGACATCCTTAGGATCGCTGATGTCTTGAGATCGCATAACAATTCGGCTTATCTCGAAACAATCAACCTTTTCAGCGGAAGGCATCCGCTCAATGGACGTAGATGTAGATGACGAACACACCGATCCTAATGACTGTTCAGTTTTCGTTTTCTTCTTCAGCTTTTCGTCAGTAGCTTTCATACCTGCTGATTGTTCTTGTTCGGGAATCATAAGTTTCTTTCCTGCAATAAGAATAAGAATGGGTGAACGTTTATTAACAAAAAGTCGCCTATTTGTATTTGCTAACATAACAAGAAAAGATTCTTCAAAAAAAAACAAGAAAAGAGATGGCTCTACCTGATGTTCTCCCACTGATGACTTTTATGAGTTCACCCTGGAGCGTTTGAGTGAAAAACACCTAAAGTCAGAAGAAGAAACAAAATTAGATTAGAGAAAAGCAGGCTGCAAGGATTTGGATATAGCATACAACTAGTCTGTAAACAGACTCACTGAACTTCTATGTTAAAATTGTACATTTGTTGGAAGACTGAGCCTAGATAAAAGAAGCCATCCAAGATTGCGGTGTGCAAAAAAAGCGATGCATAATAGATAGTAAACTTCCAACCAATTTAGGGAAAACAAAAAGTAATGCGAAATAGATAGTGTACACAGTTGTCGATGTCGAAAGCCGAAGCCAGAGCAACATCGACTCAAGCAATGACCTTATTATCAGCCAACTCAGAATTCAGACCAACTCAAGCAAACTAACACACACACACACCACAGATTCAACTAAAGCCATAACAAAGTCCTAACTCCTAACCACAGATGCAAATAAAAGTATATGAAACTCTGAAGTTGGATCAAGTGCTCTATTACTCGCATCAGACTTAATTGTGGATTTTAATCATACATGGATATAGACGCAACTAAAACACGGAATCGAAGAAAAAAAGTTAAACACGGAAAATGAATAGCGATCGAATTGCAAACGGAGAAAAAAAGCCCAAAATTCTATGTGCCTAACTTTTACTTGTGATACAACGAATAGCACAGCACAATATTCAATCCAAGCTGAATCAGTCAAGTTGTGGTAGTTCAGCCTAGCAGAGGGTTCTACTTTCTGTGCTTGACATTTGGTCAAACACTTAAGGAGAATAGTCAGTTGTAGTCAAGTCAAAATAATTTAAGTTAACTAATCACTGAAATTAACTTCCTCTCATCATCCTAACACAACTAATTGTAAATTCTGAATAAGCAAGTATTCTGAGTTTCTCATCTTTCTTCTTTACGTTTGTCTGCTTATAAGCATACAGAATTTTATCATACGTCGAAAGCGAAAGTCGGAAGTGCAATTGACAGTATCTACATAAATCCGAAACCTAATTCATCGAGTGCAAATGAAAGGCTACATAAATCTGAAACCTAATTCATCGAGTGCAAATGAACTTTAGTAACAACCTTTTCAATCAGAAATCATTTCGATTGAAAATGAAATTCACAACAAAATGAATAGAGTAGGAGGATTAGCGGATTACCACAGCCATGTCACCAGTTTGGAGATGATCAACTTGTTCGGGAGCCGCCTTCTTCACTTGCTGCTTCATATTGTCGTCGGCCTTTTAAGAAATGCAAATCAAAGAAAGTAAATCAGAGAAGGGCAAAGTACAAGGAAACCAGCAAATATTATGCACAAGAACCCCTCCAACAAGAAAGTCGAAAGCCGAAGTCAGACCAACACCAACTCAAGCAATGACCTTATTCTCAGCAAACTTAGAGGTTAGACCAACTCAAGCATGCAAATAAAAGTAAATGAAACCCTGAAGTTGGATCAAGCGATCTATTACTCGCATCATACTTAATTGTGGATTTTAATCATACATGGATATAGATTCAAAGTCACGTCAACTAAATCACAAAATCGAAGAAAAAAAGTTAAACACAGAAAAATAAATATCAATCGAATTGCAAACAGAGAAAAAAAGTTTAAAATTCTATGTGCCAAACTTTTACTTGTGATACAACGATTAGCATAACACATTATTCAATCCAAGCTGAATCAGTCAAGTTGCAGCAGTTCAGCGTAGTTCTACTTTCTGTGCTTGACATTTAGGCAAACACTTAAGGATCATAGCAGTGGCGGATCCAGGAATAAATTCCAGTGGGGTCACCGGAGTCTAAAACTACATATTTTATCCAAAAAAAATTCCAGTGGGGTCACCGGGGTCTAAAACATCAATTTTTATCGATAAAATGACACTTTTTAACAACAAAACTACATAGTTTTAATACTAAAAAATTTTTTTTTTTTTTTTTATAAACCGAGTGGGGTCACAGCACCCCCCCCTGGGGGCTGTGGATCCGCCCCTGATGATCATAGTCAGTTATAGCCAAGTCAAACGAAGTTAAGTTAACTAATCACTGAAATTAACTTCCTATCATCATCCTAACAGAAATGATTGTAAATTAACTTTTCTGATTTTCTGAATAAGCAAGTATTCTTAGTTCTTTACGTTTGTCTACTTATAAGCATACAGAATTTTATCAAAAGTCGAAATCGAAAGTCGGAACATAAATCCGAAACCTAATTCATCGAGAGCAAATGAAAATCTACATAAACCTAATTCATCGAGTGCAAATGAACTTTAGTAACAACCTTCTTGAATCGGAAAAATCAAGTCAATCAGAAATCATTTCAATTGAAAATGAAATTCACAACAAAATTAATAGAGTAGAAGGATTAGTGGTTTACCATAGTCATTTCACCAGTTTGGAGATGATCAACTTGTTCGGGAGCCACCTTCTTCACTTGCTGCTTCATTTTGTCGTCGAAAGAATAGCAAATCAAAGAAAGTAAATCAGAGAATGACAAAGAATAACAGAGAATTGAGAACCGGAGGAAGCTAATTAAGAATTACAAGTTCGTAAGCTTGCTTCATTTTCTCCTCAGCCACCATGCAGAATTTTATCAAAAGTCGAAATCGAAAGTTGGAAATGCAATTGACAGTATCTACATAAACCTGAAACCTAATTCATCGAGAGCAAATGAAAATCTACATAAATCTGAAACCTAATTCATCGAGTGCAAATGAACTTTAGTAACAACCTTCTTGAATCGGAAATCAAGTCAATCAGAAATCGTTTCAATTGAAAATGAAATTCACAAGAAAATTAATAGAGTAGAAGGATTAGTGGTTTACCAAAGCCATTTCACCAGTTTGGAGATGATCAACTTGTTCGGGAGCCACCTGCTTCATTTTGCCGTCGACCTTTTAAGAATAGCAAATCAAAGAAAGTAAATCAGAGAAGGACAAAGTATAACAGAGAATTGAGAACCGGAGGAAGCTAATTAAGAATTACAAGTTCGTAAGCTTGCTTCATTTTCTCCTCAGCCACCATCTTTATCTCCTCGGCCACCATCTCTCTAGCTCGGAGTCGCGATTTCAGTGCTTTTTCTTTTCGAGGAGCGCAAATGAGAGATGATATTTGTTTGGCGGACTTATGCATATATATTTGTTTCCCGCCTTTCATTACGTTTTCTTAATCTTGTTAATAATATGTATATTCTAAAATATAAGGCATAATTGTTTATTAGACCTGTATGGAAATAGTATTGGCCCCAAAGGCTCTTGACCGATTTCAATTTTTTAATTAGGTAAAATTACCCCAATATCCCTATCTTTTTCTTCTTCCTTCATCTTCTTCTACAAATCAGAAATTATAAAATAAAATAAAATAAAAAAACGTGAGCATAGATGACCGCATTTCATGGCGTTTCTTGAGGGGTTCAAGGGGGTTAAGGGGTTTAGGGGGTTGGGGGTTTAGGAGGTTGGCCGGAGGTGTGTTAATGGGTTTCGCCGGGAAATTGCCGGATTTCATGGCGTTTTCAGGGACTTTCAGGGGGTTCAGGTGGGTTAAGGGTTCAAGTGGGATAGGGTTTAGAGGGTTCAGGTGGGTTAAGGGTTCACGTGGGATAGGGTTTAGAGGTTGGCCGGACAACACTCAAGTGTTAAGTGGTTTGAAAATGTCTATCGAGGTTACCGATTCGATTCGATTCGATTCTCCTCCGTGACGTCATGATTAAAGAGCTCTTGGCGCCTACGCTTACCTCTCTCTCCAAGAAATCGGATTATGCGTACACGACGACGCAGGTCGAAATCCGAATTAGTTGGACCAGTGTTTTTTTACTATCGTTAATGCAATAATTATAAAAATGAAGAGTATTTCATTATTATTGAGAATAAGATTTGCCCAGGCCTTTACCTCTGACTAAGAGTCAGATTATACAGACACGATCTGGGTTGAACTCTGAATTAATTAGACTAGTATTTTTTACTATCGTTAATGCAATAATTATAAAAAAAATGAAGAGTATTTGATTATTATTGAGAATAAGATTTGCCCCCGGTGGTATTGGTCTTAAATTCAAGTAGAATTTACTAAAGTGAACAAGATTTGCCCCCTGATATACTAGCCACTTTTACCCTAGTGATATAGTAGATCATTGGACTCCTGATGGGATCGAATTCGATTCTCACTCCTCCCACCCTCAATAATAATATAATAATAATATTAATAATAAATTTCAACCTTCCTCATCTATTGGTAAAAAGATGGTCTATTAATAGCAAACCTACGACTCTGAACCATTAGATTATATGATTAAAAATCTTCACTCATCCTGTGGAACCCTCATGATTAACCATTTAAAAAAAGGGTCTCTTAAGCTTTTCACCAAGCATTCCCCACAACTATACAATACTCCATCCGTTCTGAATTATCTGAGGTAGTTGTCAAAATCACGCATACTAAGAAAGTGTGTTAATGCAATTGAATTTAATATGAAATGACTGAAAAGTCTTTGGATATAATTAATTTGACATTCTTTTTTTATCTATCCTATTGCAATAAATAATGGTAAACCAAGGAAAAGTATCATTAATGTTGCATTGGAAATGTAATTGCCTCAAATAATATGGAACAAATGATTTTGACAACGGCCCCCGATAAATTGGAACGAAGTGAGTATATATCATGTAATTCCATTACTTCGATAACAACCCGAGCCAAAAGCACGCACTTCTAGATGATCCTCTCCAAGGCGGAAGCACATAGGTCTAGGACGAAACCTCTCTATTGCCACATGTAGAAGTAGACGTGACTAAAGTGCCACCAATCAAAGTGCCCCCAATGCATGCAACGATATTGGCAATTTCATGTGACCAGGCGCTCTCACCTACACCGGTGACAAAGGCGGTGGCTAGACTTGTCAAACGAATAGAGACATCCGGGAGCAAACTTGTATTTGGATCATTATTATTATACGTGATCGTTCGATTGCTTGTCTTAACGAGCTCGAACTAGATTGTAAGCTCATTTTCTCAAGTGAACGAATACGAGCTTGCATTAGAATATGCTTGTACATACGCCGATATAGACAAATCATTGTATAACCTAGCCCAAATTAAACATAAGATAAGTCGTATATTCATCTAACATAAACCATAAATCAACTTTATTGAACAATTATACGATTTCTCTAATATTTTTTTATAGTGTGATGTATGCAATGTTGTTTTATTACTTGTTATTCATGCATTTGCACTAGATTTTTAAACCGAAACTGAGCAGGAAGTCAAAAACTTTATTTAATGAGTCGAACTTGAATTATTTGTTTTTTAAGCATGCCAAACCCGAACACTTGTTGTTTATAGAATAAACGAATGATTATAAACAAACCCGTGAACTGAATGAACAGCTCTACTCATGGATACGCCATGAGGTCAGCTATGTTTGGTTTCGGGTTATTTGCGCTTGAGTGAATTCATGAGAGAGAAAGTGAAATAAAATAAAGTGAAATAATAATTATAAAATTGAAATCTTGTATTGAAATTTGTGTACATGAAAAATAATTGGTGAAAGAAATTTTAATGAAGTATTATATTGAGAAAATAATGGTTAAATAGTATAGTGATGAATAAATTGAATTGATTAATATTATTTTATTTGTTGCTAGTGAAATAATTACTGATAGAAATTATAATAAAATAATGGTAAATAAGATAGTAAAAAAATAAAGTATTGAATTGTATGTGAATGGATTCGAAACAAACAGAGCCTGCGACTGCACTAACACCTACAGTGGACATAGTACGACCGATCAAAAAAAATATTCCAATAAAAATTTAGGGAAATGGGGCTCAAGGACAAAAATATTTTCTTAATTAAAGGATAGGACAAGTTTGAAAAAAATGTTGCATAAAGGACAAAAATGTACTTAAAAAGACCCTTTACCCTTATTATTAAACAAGCTATATATGTATCTCACTTTTCATGCAAAAATTGTCGGCAAAAATTGTCGGTTCGCTGAGATTTCCAAGAGGACTCAAAAATCATCGCAAATTGGACGGATTTTCAATAGAACACAAACTTCGTTGCTAATTTGGAAGGATTAACACTCAAATCGATCTTAGGTAGGGTTCCAATTGTGCGAAATTTATTTTATTAGAAAAATTAGGATTCAAAATCATTTTTACCCTCTTCCTTTCACCTGTTCAGGGAGGATTACAAGTGAATTAACAACTCGAAAATGGCAAAAACAAAATCCAAAGTAGCTGCGAAGGAAAGATCTGATCAACACATTAATAAGTAAATACTAATTGGACGAATTCACTGCATTGTTTTCCCTTATTTAGTGGACGAGATTTCTATCATTTTGATTGTTTTCTCAGTGAGGACAATAAAAATGAATCGTGTTTATACAAAGTGAATTTTACAGCAAACTATATTCACTATATATTCTTGGTGCTTTGTCGAACATATATGTTATGATGGGCTTACAATTTTCACTAAACTTTATCATATGAGATATGTTTGGTGAGTAATTTCTCCTTTGGCCTAGCTTAGGTTTGCTTATTATTATCGGCTTTGTTTTCTTTCCCCAATTGACCATACTATTTGATGTCGTTAACATATGATACTTCAACATGAGTTTTCAATCAACTTTATTTAAATGAACTTGTGGTTATGTTGGATTTAATTGAACCCAAGATCTGCAGAATGTTACTAGTTCACTTGTTAAACATTAATATAGCTCTTTGTGTTGAAATGATGTCATAACCCAATCGGGTTGGACTGGATCCGACCGGGCTGGATATTTCTACCATTTCTTTATGTTTGTGCATATAATAAATGGCTTTTCTGTTATTATATATTTATTCGTTAAACGGACCAATTATGATATTGTATATATGATAACGTCCTTTGTATTAAATTGTGGTAGGGAAACCATGATAGTGATTATGGTTGATGAGATCTCGACTCACTTTAAAATGTTTGATACTTAAACGTCTCTAGTCGTATGTGCTATTAAATAGGACATTAATAGTACGATTAGACTATCACGTATTATATGTCTTCTATCTTATGAAGATAGGAAGTGTAGGGACACCTGGACTGTTCGTGGACGTGTATTAGAGAATGCGTACATTAGACTGACCCACTTACATTAAGAAGTGTAAGTACCAACATCCTTGGTCACAGTGCCTATAGAAGACATCATTGTTTGCATATTTGCAGCTTGAGTAGAGACAACACCTATAAGGTTCTCCATCTACTTCTCCAATCTCTCCTCCTTTTCCGTAGTTGAACTTGAAGTTTGAGTGATTCAGATGTTTTGAGTAGGATGTTGTTGATAAGAATGTGTAGGTGGTTATGGTGGTTGGTATGAATTATGGCCTTGGAAATTTTGGTTTTGAGGAGGGTTGGTGTTGAAGGAAGTTTTTTGTTGAGGGACGAAAGATGTTGATTGCTTGTTCGGGTTGGACGACCAATGTTGAGTGGGAAAATCTCTTTGCAAATTATTGTATGCATTGGAGTAGGCATTATGTAGTGCTCGGTGTTGTTGCATGTAGCTCACCTCTTCGTTAGAATAATCATCGGATTCATTCATCTCCAACTGTGCATAATCTTCATTTTTCAATTCCCCACTACTCACATTATTGGACGCATTTCCTTCCGAACTCTTGCTTACCTTTATTTCGTCAACTTTCTTGCTTAGAGAAGCTAATTGGGCTAACACTTCGGTTTGAGTGGTGGCTTCCCCCACAAAATAAACTCTTCTTGTGCTTGAACCTGTCTCCCACATTCGGTTGTTTTTTTGCAATTTTCTCAACTGCATCGTATACTTCTTGTTCTGCGCTCATCATCAACGAACCGTTGCATGCTATCAAATTCGGCTCGCGATTCTTTCCTTAGCTTTCGGCAAAAAAAAACTGAATTTGCATGTCCAACGGGTAACCATGGTCGGGACACGCTCTCAACAACCGCTTGAGCCTCTCCCATGCAACTCCAAGCGTTTCTTGTTCACCTTGCTTGAAACTGGTAATTTCAACTTTCAACTCTAAATTTCGACCGGGAGTGAAGTATTGTTTCAAGAATTCATTTTGGACTTCCTCCCAACTTGTTAAGGAATGGTGAGGGAGTGACATAAACCAAACCTTAGCCTTCCCATCCAAGGAAAAAGAAAACATAGACATCCTTGTCAACTCTCGATTCGCACCTTGACTCTTGGCCGTGTTACAATTCCTCGAAGTTATAAAGATGATGGTGTGGGTCTTCATCATCACGCCCATAAAATTGTGCTCTCGTTCCAAACAATCCAAAGAGATGAGCTTTAACCTCAAAATTGTTTGCTCCTGCATTCGGTAAACGAATTGGATTGTTGGTTTCATTTCTCCGCACGGCTTGATCACAAATTTGCCTTGGGTTCGGGGGGTTGTTGTTGTTGTTGTTGTTCCGGTTGTTGCGGTTTTGATGGCGGTTTTGTTGGTTATTGTTTGGTGGTGGTGGTGGATTATTGGGATTTAGGGGGTTAAGAATGTGTAAGTTCGGGTTTTGTTCTTGGTTTTGGGCATCCTCTTGCCCTTGTTCGACTTGTGCATTTAACGTGCCCTCGTCCATCTCTACTCCTTGGGTAGATGATCCTTGGGAAGAATCTCCACTAAGTTCCGACCCACGATGAGCTTGACCAACTTTGTTCTCGGCTACTCGTTACCTAATAAACGTATTGATATCCGGGATGAGAGAAGTAAGTGGTTCCTTTCCACATCGCGTCTTGGTCATCCACTACAAGGTAGAAACAACAATAGCACAGTAAAATAACACTTGGTGACTCACCAAAAGGTAAGCACAAAAGAAGTAAAATTAGAAATGAGATTAGAAAAGTTCGACCTATTCTCGAAAATTTTAAAACTAGTAAAAGTAATAACCGTTACTCAAGACAGTTCCCCGGCAACGGCGCCAGAAAGCTTGATGGTCAAAACCTAGGGGTCCAATCTAACCGGCAGTGTATCGGGTCGATTGTAGTCTAGTATGGTGGGTCAAGGTCGAATCCACGGGGAACTAACTTGTGAGGTTACACACTAAAAAGCTCATATTAATTCGATCTAGGTCACAATTGGTGAGATGGTAATTAAATGCATAAATAAAGTGCTTGTGATAACAAAGATGATAGAATGATAAAAGAAACTAACCAAGATAATGTGTAGCTTAGCTATCCTCTCGTATTGTCATGGGAATGATTTCCTACCTTCCTACCATTCTTGTTCAACAGTGTGAAACGGTGCATTCCTAAGCAAGCAATTCCCCCGCGTACGAGTGAATGGAATTACACTCTACCCCCTCCTTGGTCTAGGTGCACTAAACCTAATGACTCGGTATGCTACGCACTTGAATGCAATGACAGTGTCAACTATCCCCAGATAATAAATCGAATGCCTCGAAAAGGTCGATTTTACCTTTCGGTTTTCCTACCCTCTTCCCACGTCTAACATCTCCATTCGGTATCCGTTAAGCGTGCAAATGCTAACACTAGGCAATTACTCTAATGCAAGCAATCTCTACAACACAAGTAGGAAAAGTTTCACAACAATCCAAACTAACAAAACAACAATCATTCCCAATCAACACAAGAGGATAAACTAACACCACAACATAATCTTGGCTAGATGAGTCTAGCCACTCATAGCTACAAATATCAACATCTCAAAGTTAACATTCATAAACCACAAGAACAATTGAATGAAAATAAATATTAAAGATTACCATACTAGCTGTTATAGCAAGCCTGAAATAAGTTATAAATCTCTGTATAAGTCCTTACATAGAGTCTGACATGTTGTATAAGTTGAGTCAGACAAGTACTGTACTAGTTGGTAGGTCGGCAAAGTAAAACAGATTTCCGGCAGATTGAAGCCAGCCAAGTACCAGCAGAGAAGCATGAAGACATATGGTCTGACTTATAACCAGGGAAGTCAGTGATGACCCTGGATAATTCTAAGTGATGAAACTTAATGTTTAAATATGGTGTACACTGATCTCACACAAATCAAGGATCAGTGAAGTACAAGTATTCTCCTAAACTCAAAAAAATCAAGGAAACAATAAATCGGCAAAGAGAACTGAATTTCGGCTGAGTGAAGACAAAACAGTAAAGGAAGACCTAAACAGTCAAGTAAAGAGAATCACTTAACCGTTCATGAAATGGCCAAGTAAATGATACTCATTCGGATTTCAAATGATGAAGATCAAGCATTAAATGCACAATCAATTGAGGATCAATCAAGGACGGATTTTTTGATAAACGTCCTAAGGAAATCAAATCACTGAAATCAAGGAGAATGCAATTAAGGGGGAATCAAGAATTAAATAAAGGATTATCCCTCGCATTAAATATCCAACGGACTGAAATTCAAATCAAGGATACTCAAGGCTATAAATAGAAGACATTGACAGACAGGAAAGATAACGATTGAATCTGATAAGAAACAAGCTGAAACTCTGTCAATTTGAAAATCCTTCTCTCTGAACGTAAAGATACATCTAGAGATCAACTCAGGAATCAGAACTACAATTCCATATCAAGCACTGAGATTGATCAAGCAAGTCTGTGAATTTAATTCACGTCAAACCAAAGCAATTGAATCAGAGAAATCTGAGAAGGAGTTGCAACCTGTGTGATAGCTGCTGAAGGATTTGTTCTCAAGGAGCAGTGATAGAGACTGAGTCACTGAAGCTTTTGAAGCCAGGGAGTGATAGTCTTGGAGATTGTGAAGCTTGTGTAGCCAAGGACAATCGTCCTATTGTATCTGTGAAAACAATAGTGAATTCCTCCAATCATCACAGGAGAAGAGTGGACTAAGGGATTACACCACCCTGAACCACTATAAGCCTTTGTGTCAATTTACTTTCAGCAATTTACATTCTGCATTTTATTTCATTGCATAATATATTTGTGATTGTTTAACCTACTTTGATTTAATACTTAAGAATGGACTTATCCGCTGTCCAAAAGCTTTTAAACTGAGAAAAGTTTTTGAAGCTCCACTATAGTCATTCACCCCCCATCTGACTATAGTTCCACCCTTCTCTGGGACCAACATATACACTCTCTCATTTTCTTCCCTTTTTTGGAACTTCACACCTTCCTTGGAACATTCCGAGGAATTATCATATGAGAGATCCAGTTCCTGCCATAATCCAACCATCTCATTATAGTATAGAGTCACTTCTCTGTCTTCTTGCTTGCAGGACCATATTTTGGTTTTTAACTCATACATCTGAGAGGTATTCTTAAGATCTGAGTACATTTCTTTGACAACTTCCCACATTTCCTTGGCAGTACCCAGAAACATGTGGGGTCTGGCAATTGAGGGTTCTATTGAGTTGATGAGCCAGGCCCTCACATGGAATTTTCATATCTCCAAGTCGTATATTTTGGATCCCAATCAGCAGGTTTAACAGCTTCCCCATTAAGGTATCCCAGTTTGCTTCTGCCATCTATGGCCAATTGCATGGTCTGAGACCATTCCAAATAATTTTTTCCATTGAGTTTTTGAGGGGTTAAGATGGTGGATCCACCGGAGTTTGTGTCTCCACCGCACGATTGGTCAGCCCTGATCATGGTTGATTCAGTGGCTTGGCTGGCTGCGGATGTTGATGACACTGACCTTGTGGTAGAACTTCGATGTTATCCAGTCATCACAGCTTTGAAATTCATGGCCGGATCAAGAGACCATGCTCCGATACCATGTAGAAATATTTAGAGAATAAAAAGGAAATCTTTTATTGATAATATCAAGAATGATTACAAAGAGTGGCTGCTGACTTCTTTAAATAAAAGACTAAAACCCTAATCCCTGAAATTAAGGAGCCGTCACATTCTTAACCTAGGGAAGCGGGCTACTTATTTAATACAGTAACATGTCTATTCTATCCTTACAAAATAAAACATAATAAAAATAATTAAAACAATATTCTCAACAGTTTATATACCGTTCTGTGAGTTTTTTTTCATGCTAATTTCTTTATCGTGCCCCTTCCAAAATTGCCTCAATGTGTGAAATTCATGTTTTTTTAGTATGCTTTTATCATTTGGTCAGAGAGGAAATCAGTTGAAAAAATTGGTAACCTTGAAGTATGGAAGGTTGTACTCATCTGCTAGGCCGCTTATAGGACTTCTAAAAAGACATCCATTAGCTTAAAAAGCTGATGCCATTGGTCATGAGTTAAATTTGTGACAGACTATATATATTATTTCTTCTTTCTATGATCATTGTTAGAATGTGATGTAGGCATAATATTTCCTTCTTTCATGTAAACTGGCCATGGGGTAATAAGCTTACTACGAAAAATGGGAAATTCTTGCTTGTAGAGCAAGTGTAGAAATAAATCTTTTTCGGTGTACTGTTACGTAGAACTGAAAGTTCATAGAAAGCTGAATTCTTTCCTCTTAGATCTTTTCATTTGTTTTAATGTTGAGCTCTGCAGCCTGGTTTCATGAGTGTGTGTACAATACGAGGATACATGGTAGAACCGTAGAACTGTGAATGTTGTTGTAGAACACTGGATGTGACGTAGTACAATATAAACTGTATAATACATTACACTAAACAACATTTATTGGAAATCTAGAAGGAACTTAGTGTTGTAATCTCCATTGATACCATAGCTCTACTGTGACTACAGTTAATTGACATAAGCTGATTGTTATATTTACAGACGAACAAACAGTGACAGGGATAGAGATGAAAAGCATAGAAAAAGATCACGGTCTAGGGAGGGGATATCACAACACCAGTCAAGGTCCAGATCTCGGTCACACTGTAAAAGGTACAATGAAGCAGATTCCTTTCCTTCACTCTTTTTTGTTTGTTTTTTTTCGGGGAGGGAGAGCAGGGAGGAGGGTGTTTCTATGCTTATCAATTATCACCTGATATAAAAACATACGTCATCTAAATTCAAGCTATAGCAATTGGAATTTCCTTCTACGTTGTATTGTCGAAATAATTCTATGATTTCCATTGATTGATTGAATGGTACAATACAAATATATATAGGGTCACATAACTTGGTGACCAAGTATATCAATAAATACAATACAAATACAAATAAATACTAAATCATTCGGTAGTAATTATAGTATCCTCACTACGCCCCCGCAATCCCACGGGAAGAGGTTGGACATGGAGATTGGCTTTCAACTAGGAGAAACGCGGATTGCCCTGCAGTTTTGTGATAATATCAGCCAGTTGGTCTTTAGAAGAAATAAACGCAATCCGAAGTTGCTTGGAAGCGACGAGTTCACGGACATGATGAAAATCAATCTCAATATGTTTGGTGCGAGCATGAAAGACCGGGTTGGCGGATAAGTATGTGGCTCCAATGTTATCACACCACAAGATAGGAGGGTGTGGCAGGTCCACCCGAAGCTCGCGAAGAAGATGGCCGAGCCATTGAAGCTCAGCAGCTGTGAGAGAAAGGGCCTTGTACTCAGCTTCTGTACTGCTTTTGGAGACCGTGTGCTTCTGCTTGCAACTCCAACTAATAAGATTCGAACCCAGAAAAAAGACACAATAAGCCCCAATAGAATGGCGGTCGTCAGAGTCAGCTGCCCAATCGGCATCAGGAAAAGCGTGAAGAGAGCTTGAAGAGGTACGAGAAATAAGAAGACCCTCAGAGATAGTGTGTTTGAGGTATCGAAGGATGCGCTTGACAGCCATCCAATGATCATCTGTCGGGGAGTGCATGAATTTACTAACCTTGTGAACAGCAAACGCAATATCTGGGCGAGTAAACTGGAGATACTGAGGGCCCCCAACAATGGTCCGATAAAGAGACGGATCAGAAAACGGGGAGCCGGTAAACTGATAAATCCGAGACTTAGCTTGCATAGGGGTAACACACGGCTTGGCTTTATCCAAACTGGCCTTCTAAAGTAGCTGGAGAATATATTTCCGTTGGGTAAGATACAGGCCATCTGGAGAACGAAGGACCTCAATGCCCAAAAAGTAAGATAATGGACCACGATCCTTGACAGGAAAGTGGCCACCAAGGAAGCGAATAACATCATCAACAAGCATAGGAGAGGAACCAGTCACAATCACATCATCAACATAAATGAGAACATAGGCACAAGCACCGCCACGGTGATAGACATATAAGGATGTATCCGCCTTAGACGGAACAAAACCATAGGAAGCGAGAACAGTGGTAAAGTGGGAGAACCAGCCCCGAGGGGCCTGAAGAAGACCATATAAATTGCGGTTGAGGCGACACACATGATCCGGATAGTCAGGATGCTGAAAACCCTGTGGCTGTTGCTTAAACACACTGTCAGTCAAATAACCATGAAGAAACGCATTTTGCACGTCTACCTTTAGGGACCAATTGCGAGAGACCGCAAGAGATAAAAGAAGCCGAATAGTAATAGGCTTGACAACGGGACTGAACGTCTCGTGGTAATCAATGCCAGCTGCCTGATGAAAGCCTTTAGCTACCAATCATGCCTTATAGCGCTCAACACGATCATCTGCATGATGCGTAACACGGAAAACCCATTTATTGCCAATTAAATTCATATCAGAGGAGTATAGAACTAAATCCCACGTATTATACTGAACTAACGCATTGATCTCATCTCGCGTGGCATCACACCAAACCTGATGTTTAACGGCTTCAGTATATGAGGTAGGCTCAGAAGAGTGAGACGCAGCAATAAGGGCCTTAGGAAGAAGATACCGGATGAAGTCGGGATCAATGGACTTCGGCTTAAGGGAGTTGGTCTGGGAACGAGTCATAATATTATGAGCCGGAGGATCAGAAGGTGCAAGGGGCCGAGGAGAGCTGCTAGGAGACGGACTATCTTGGGCCGAATCAGATGGGCTGGGCCGGGCCGAGGACAACATAGGTGAAGGAGGATCAGTGGAGGGTGGAATAGGGGCCACGGGCTGAGGGGAAGAAGGGGCCGGTAGCTTTATGGAAGAAGGTAAGGGTACATTAAGGGAGTCGGATGTGAGAGGGTGAGAAGAGGAGGTTTAAGGAACCGATTTTTGTCAAAAACAACGTGACGGGATATGTAAATGCGGCCGGTGGAAAGGTCGATGCACTTATAGCCATGATGGGAGGGACTATACCCAAGAAAAATACAGGATTTGGAGTGAAAATCCATTTTATGCCGGTTATAAGGCCGAAGGTGGGGCCAACACGTGCACCCAAAGACACGGAGGAAGGAATAGTCAGGGAGTCGATAATGAAGAACTTCATAGGGAGATTTATTTTGAAGGACTTTGGTGGGGAGGCGATTTATGATGTAGGTGGCCGTGACAAAGGCATCCTCACAGTAAGGCAGGGGAAGGTGGGATTGAGCCAAGAGAGAAAGACCAACTTCGACAACGTGACGTTGAGAACGTTCGACAGAACCCATCTGCTCGTGAGTATGTGGACAAGGAAGACGATGGTCAATACCTAAAGAACGTAAGTGGTTATGAAGGCGTTGGAAATCACCACCCCAATCGGTTTGCATAGCCTTTATTTTAGTATTAAATTGGCGCTCAACGAAAGATTGAAACTCATGGAAAGTATTTTCAACATCAGACTTAAGACGTAACGGATACAAACCAAATAAATTTTGAATAATCATCCACAAAACTCACAGAGTAACAAGAACCATAAATCGATTGTTCAACACAAGGACCCCAAACATCGGAATAAATCAAATCTAACGGTGCAGCAGAAGTAAAAGACGACATGGGTAAAGTTTGACGGTGGCTTTTAGCCAATTGACAAGCAGCACAAACAGTGGCTGGAAATTTATTGGAAACTGAAACATTGCTAAGACGTAAAACTTGACTCAAAACCGGTGATGAACAATGACCAAGACGCCGATGCCAGAGGGAGGAGTTGTCACGGCTGGAGAGAAGAGCTTGAACGGGAGGATGACAGAAGGTGCTAGAAAAATGATATAAACCATCTTTAAGGAAGCCTCTATGATGGGTACGACCCAAGTAGTCCTTCACAAGAAAATAGGAAGCGTGAAATTCAAAGTAAACGGCATTATCATAGGCAAACTGATGTACGGAAAGCAAGTTATTACGAAGGGAGGGAGTAACAAGAACATTATTTAAAAAATAAGAACGAGTGGGAGTAAGAAAGGTAGAAGAACGTGTGAGAGATTTGCAAACCTGAGCCATCACCAATGTTTATGCGATCAGGACCCTCGTATGGTTCGGATTGAAGATTGAGGTTACAGAAATTGTTCATCATGTGGTGGGAGGCCCCGTGTCGGGAATCCAATCGGAAGAAGATGGATGAGGGGCTGGATGTACCTGTGAATGATAAGCTTGGGGGGCGGGCCGGGGAGAGGGTGGAGTATCATACCTGCGGTAGCAATATTGAGCTGAATGACCGGATTTTTCACAGATTTGGCAGACCAGAGAAGGGCCGGAAGTGGGTGGGCCGGACTGATTATTTGAGCCGGGCTGGTTGTACTGATTATTATATGAGCCGGCCTGATTATTAGAACGTCCTCTGCCACGATTATTTGAACGTCCTCCCCGTCCCCGGTAATTTGCCGAGCCGCGGCCACGATTATTGGAAAAGGAAGAAGAGTTTGCAGAGCTGAGATTGGCGGCCGGAGCAACGGATGACCCAGGAGAATTAATAACAGCACCGTCCGAGTGATGGTGTTGAATACGGGACTCGGTAGTGAGTAACAGAGAATAGACCTCCTCAAGAGAAACATCTGTATGAGCAGAAATCATGGCGATCAAGGAGTCGTAATCTCGGCCAAGTCCGGCCAGAAGATATGCGATAATGTCATCCGTATGAAGGGGGTGTCCAGCCATAGCGAGTTCATCGGTAAGTCGTTTAATTGTAACATAGTATTCGGTTGCGGTTTGATTACCTTTCCGAGTAGACGCCAATTGAGTGCGCAACTGAACCAATTTTGCACGAGATTGAGATGAAAAACATGTCTCAATAGCTTTCCAGATTTCCGAGGAAGAAGAGGCGTGATATACCTGCATAAGAACTTCTTCAGAGAGAGGTGACGTGGTTGTACTAAGGATGAGGCTGTCCTGTTGAAGCCATGATACATGCTTTGGATTGGGGATTTGCTGACCCTTGTCGTCGGTGATGGTCACCGGAGGTGCAGGTATGGTACCGTTGACATAACAATAGACGCCTTGACCACGGAGATACGCTAAGATTTGGGCCCTCCAAAGGTGGTAATTTTGCCGAGTCAATTTGATAAGTTGGATTGTAGTGTTAGAAGTAATATCGTCGGATCAATCATAGATTGACTCAATTACGCAGCGGAAGTATCGGATCTAGATCTAAACGAAACAAAGAACATAAATTAAAGATCTAAACCTACAAGGGGGTTTAGGAGCCTACCTTTTTATGGTGCTTAGCGCCAAGAACGATAGTTGTCCAAGAACACGTATTTTGAGAAGCCACAGCCTTCCAACGTGTGTCTCCCAGCAACACCAGGTGGATGGTGTTTCCCGCCGCCGGACCTCCTTGATATGCTACCGGAATAATCCCGAAGATTATTCCAACTCGAAACCCGAAGAAAATAGCCGAAAATTCCAAGCTATTTTTCTATCAATATGGCGTGATATTTTGTGTGTCAAAAGGCTTGGGATAACTCTCTTTATATAGGATAGTAAAACTTAACCTCCAAGGATTAAATAATTAAGAGATAATTATTACAATAATCCTTTATTCCAAATAAAAGATAAATAAAATAATTATCCCAAACAAATTAGGATAAATCACATTATTATCTAATATTCCATTAATTATCATTTAACAAATAAAAGATAAATCACATATTAAATAATTATCCAAGAAAACTAATTTCCTAATAATTAAATAATACAAACATGCGCCACTTGTAAACCCAAATTAAGTCTTACACGCATGTTTATATATTTGACCAATTTGGTCAAAAAGGTCAACACATCAATTTGGGCCGAGTCCACGAAAAATGTCTTTTCCGTGTATTTAATTATTTAGTCCAACTAAACAATTAATCCACATATCAATTAAATAGCCCAATCCACTATTTAATTATAATTGAGGTGCAACGACGAGAAAACCTATATGCTATATTAGGAGCCACGTCGGGGACCGTGGACCCATATTCAGTAGCTACAATAAGTCGAATAAAATTATCCGTCAGACAGAATAATTATATCCAACCTATTAATTCAGGGATTACACCACCATAAACCCGAAACTGAACTCTATCGAATATAGATAACTTACACTCAATTTATGAGTCGAAAGCGTCCACTGATATAATCATTACATACGGATAAATCCTCCATAGACTGTTCACTTCTATTCGGGATATTTCCGTAAACCCTTCTCGAAACATATTATCCTTATTTACCATTAACCCCCTAGTGATCAATTAGTTCATATCCAATATAATATTAACTCGGCCGATCGATCAGTTTCTAGGGTCAACAAATAAGGGAACTGTCTGTCTGCTTCCCGAGGGAAGGAATGGATTCCATATCTGTGATAACACAAACTACTCACTCATTCCAGAATAGAGCCAACGAGAACTGTTGGACCACATACTACGAAGTGATCCTTACTAACACATCAAACCCTACCCTAGTCTAAGCAGTCGTCTGTGATCACCTCATGATTGAGATTAATCCATATATGATCATCTTGTGATTCGATAAGACTTCTCGATGACGGAATTATATTGAGAACTCAAATCAAATCGGTCTAGCCCTATATGATTATGATAATATATAAATGCCCCACTAGGTACCCTATTACCGACAGTCCGGATAAGACTGTCACACTTAAAGTGTTCTGGGCGCATTATTAGCAAATTAATCTAGAGACCCATACTCAGATTAATAAACGCTACGGACTAAGTTAATTTTAAGTACATCTCACTAACTCAATCCTCTTGTGTATAGCCATACACTAAGTTATGTGATTACATAAACGAGGTACTTAGGGTTTTCAGTAGTGTCTTAATTATAAGCATACATGCATATAATAAGATGAATTATTAATTCTGTCCTAAAACAATTATATAATTGTCTTTCGGGCACTACACCTTACAATCTCCCACTTGCACGAAAGGCAAGTGGATTAATTGTTTTAGAGCACACCCTTTATATCTATATCTACAACATTCTCCCACTTTCTCAAAACAAGTGAGACGTATCCCTCAAATCTGTACCCTCCAAGCGCATCTTAGTAATTCATCCTTCCAAGCATGACCGTAGTGTGCCGCCGCAGGGTAGGTCAGTGACCCGGCACGTACTTAGAATCCGAATACCATATGACCTGGTACACTGATCAGGTAGGTTGGCGGCTTGAGTCAATCTTTGGGATCGAAACGTCGCCTTTCCATCTGATCCGGTGGAACGATTTCAATATGCCTTTGATTCAACACTGAGGACGAAATCGACTTAACGATCATCCTTCATCTGACCTAAAGTCAGAATCAGTGTCAATACTTATATTCTAGTTTGCACATGAATATACTAGAATATTATTCCTCATTCTCCCGAAAATACTTGAGTATTCACTAAACATCCCATTTAGTATTCATCTGCAGGTTTAGATAATCATTCCTGAGAGGTAGGGTAGACTACATCGTTGAATGCTGCATAAATGCAAGAATATCTTAACCAGGTGAATGGGTGGGATTGCCAATGATCGATTCTCGCGGATTTGAGCGAATCAACTCCTTTAGAATGAATCCCGATGGCATGTCAGACTCTGACTTCAGATAACACACCCATGTTGTTTCCAACTGTTTCAGTGTTACCATTCACAAACACTAATCTACATACTACTTTACTAATATTGATGCCCAGTCTACGAAAGACTTATCAACATTCTGGTCAAGTCCACATATTAAAATATATGACTTTGAAATGACCTAGAGGTTTGCTTTAATCCCCAAAGGATATAAGCTATGGAAGGCATCCTGCCAAAGGTTCTTTCTGAATAAATTAAGATACCGTTAGTCTCGCAAAAGGGTCTTAGGGAATCACCCCTATTTTCTTCTTTGTAACGAATCCGTTATTTGTTCTTAGCTAAAACCCTTCTGTTCTGAATGAATTCAGATTCTGTTGTTCGGCAAGGAAGTCTTAGGGAATCACCCCTATTTCCTGCTATCTGATGAAATCAAGCATGACTGAGTGGTGAGAGAGATCACGGTCTAGTTAACTCTCTACCTTTTCGGGAATCACACCTAAATTACTCAGCTTTACTGTGAAAGTTAAACTTTCCTATTCATTCTACTTCTTCATGTAGTTCCAATTACTCCCACTGGGCCTGAGATGCTCAGGTGGTTCTACAAGAGTTTCAACAGAACTGGAGTATCAAACTCCATTCACAGGGTTATGGCTTTTAAACCAACCTCTATGATCAGGATCCTATACAGCCACGAAGGACTATAGGTCATCAATCTACCCTATAGACCATAAGGTCATGCAACGGGTAATGGACAAACCATACTCCCACTGCGTTCGGGGTGGAGTGATATACTGATCTAGTTTAGTAGTCTTTATTAATGTTATCACCAACTTCCGGTGTTGGATATGGACTGAACACATCAGTTAGTAACATCTTGAGTACAAATACTTCAAGATCCAAGGTTGTTATTTATAGACTCTATCAGACCGAGTTTGACAGTATAACCGTCATTCTCTTATTTTACGAGTTTTATAACCAACCTTACTCAATGCATTAAGATATTTCACGACCTGAACGTGTATGCAAAATTGCCAGTCCTACCTTCAAGCACTCGGTGCTTAATGCCTCTATTTACGGAAGTGGGGTGAACCGAATTCACTAATGGTTAGGCATTTTTAAGGTGGACTTCTCGGTTTTTCATTACAACGTAAACCGTTATTTTGCAATCAATATCTTAAATGAGTTTAGCAGCGTATTGTAGCACATCAATAACTATGCAAGGCAAATTTGTGGTGTATCCCTTAGTGAAAACATTTCATTGGGAGGCAGGCCGAGCATCAGTCCCGAAGACTACGCAATAACCTATTTCTGAGTATGGAATACTCTATCTCTGGTGAAATCAGAGATTTCCTCCAAATATTTCGGATAAACTTATTGGAGTTTCGAGTAGTTGTCAGACTTGATGTCACTACTTGAAAAAACTCCCACTAGCTTGTACCATTCATATGACCCCGAAGGTCAATATGAACAAGCTATGTAACTTCTTTAAATCTATTACCCTTTCCCGATTGAAAGGAAACTTAGGCATTGTTCCTTTGAGACAGGGTTCTTTTGACTGGGAGATAGGAATCACCCTAAGCCAGTCTTCAGATCTTGTCTTTATGGAACATACACTAATTAATAGTATAGAAAAAAAACGTTTATCTAAATACGGAAACCATTTGCGTTTATATTGTTTGAGATGTGTTACATATACCTATTCAGCATTTCTTAGTGGTTCTGACTTTATCAAACAAAAGTCCGAGTCTTAGGTTCGTGCTATGAATGTTATATTTATCGTCAATAAGACAAACAAATTATCCTATTGAAAATGAATACGTTCGTTCCAACGAATCCGAAAACGAAAAAATGAATTTTCGTGATACTCAAGAATTGAATCCGAGATTCATTTCCTTATATCACTCCCACTAGTCTATCTGAAATAACTGCCTGTTGTCTATTTTGTTTATCGTTTTAATGCAAAGCTACCTAGTTCTTCCAAAGAACTTTAGCTTTCAAGAAAATAGCCAAGGATTCATTGGTCAGTGATCCGAAATCACTTTCCTTATCCTCTAATTTCCAATTTATTAATTTTCCGGTTTAGCCTTAAAACTACTTAGTTTAGATGACTAACACGTATGAACATTCTTTCCCATTCTCGACTTTCCTTAGATGGAAACAATCTTGAACTAGCAGTTCGTTTGAGTAGACTCTACTCTTGAACTGTGGGATGTTTAGTGTTACTTGCTTGGACTATCGATTTTTCTAATCGCCAAATCATAAGACCAAAGCTCCGACTAGTTTATCGGTTCCAAATACCGTCTAACTAACAACACTTTGTATTTATGATTTTTCAAAGATCAGAAAATCCCCAGAACTAAGCTCCCACTAGTTTATCAGTTCCAAATACTGTCTAACTAGAAATGCTTTGTTCATGATGTTTCAAAGATTATAAAATCTCCAGAACTAAGCTCCCACTAGTTTATCAGTTCCAAATACTGTCTAACTAGTAACGCTTTATTCTTGTTTTTCCAATAAATGGAGAAACTCCTGTGCAGTCTATTACACATTTCTAATAATTCAGAAAACAACAAATCATAAGGCTAAGGCTCCCACTAGTTTATCGGTTCCAAATACCGTCTAACTAGCAACGCCTTATGTATATGATTTTCCAATTTTTCAATTTAGAAATTTGTTGTGTAATTACACTTTTAAAATTCACTAAATGAATTTTATCTGATAGTCCTATGTCATCTTTTGTAAACTAAGTATGGTCGTCTCTCGTGCAACACGAGTGACACCCGTGACATACCTATACTATGTCACTTAAGTTTTTAAAGGCTTAAGAGAAGAAATATTTTCCGAAAAATTAACTGCATTCTGTTGATAATTACAACGTACTTGTTACTTCCACATTTTTAATGAAGTCCTATTTCTAACAGTTCAGTAGTCTAGAGATTAAAGTTGTAAATAAACATGACAGAAAGTTAAATTCAAAATTAAATTTCACTACTAGATTTTTATTTTTAGGAATAATAAACTATAAAGTCTATCCTACCATTCCAATGATTTAATCTCACACCTCAGTGCCGCTGCAGGGTCAGTCAAAGAGGCGACGATTAAACTGAGACAATCTCTCTCAATGATTATTCTTCGAGAATCAAACATCTCACGGGAATCAGACATCCCGGACCTTAATCACTGATTACCTTCCTTTTCTAGCCTAGATATTTTGAAAATATCCATAAAAAGTGTGACCTACTATATCAGATCTCAAAGTACGCCCCGAGTATGCCGCCGCAGGGTCGGTCAGTGACTCAATGAGTACCCGAAATCCTATCCTTTCGGAAACCAAGCCTTGAATTTTGATAGGGGTGAACACGACCCGCAGGGGGCCGGAATCAAAGCGGCTCGAGGCGTCACCCTTCTCTCACGTGCTTGCATCTATAGTAGAGGCCGTGGGGTTGGCTGTCGCCTTCCCCGCTCCCACTCAATATTTTGAAAAAGTGGTGGGTTTACTAATTACGGTTTCGGTCTTGACAATAAGAAACAATAAATTAAAGTACTCCGAATAGGGTCGGTTATGTAGGCAAGCCTACGCCGTCTTATTCGTTGGAACATATGTGACAGTTCAGGCCAATCCGGCAAGAGAAGCCCCGTTTAGCCCGAGGGCTTATCGGCTACGCTAAGTCCTGTCGAACTGTTGTAACGTTCATCACACGTGGAGGGGAGTCGATTGAGCCGAAGCTCGGTTGAACTCGCCCAACCATGGTTAGACCATTTCCGAACCCATGTCCTAAGATTCTCCGATTTCTAAATTGTCACCCAAAGCGTAATCTCGTTTTAGTTTAAGGTGGGTTCACTGAGAAGCTATCACCGAAAAACTCAACGATTTATCCAAGTGGGATTCACCGAGAATCCATCACTAAATCGTGAACGATTGACAAAAACCCGGGTCCTCGGTTTTTATAATTAGCTACTTATTATTTAACTACCACATATTAAATTAATAAGCATTCATACTAATTATTCGAGTTATACATGCCTAATTTATTCGAAATAAACTAGCTACATGTATGCATTGGAGTGGAATCATGAAGATGCAAGTCATGGAAATTTTCCGGTTTTAAGCACATAATCTTGATCAAACACAAAATTATACCGAAAAGTAAACACCGAGATGGACCGTTGGTACCCCCGACTAACTATTTTCTAAGGAAAAGTAAAACTTATATATATGTCTTCGAGTCTTGATCTTCAAATCTTGAACTCGAACCGCCGGATCACGAACCACGAACACCTGAGAGGAGAAAGACTTTTTAATTAAATAAACAAATATTATTATAATTATCAAAACCTTTCTTTTTTTTTAATGTTAATGCGGCTGATGAAAAAAAAAATTCCATTTTTTATTCTATTTTTTTAATTTTTAATATATGTCGGCTGTAAAAAAAAAAGGAATACAGGTTATATATATAAAAAATAATAAAGCAGCCGCATGTTATACCCTAGCCGCAAGCTAGGGTTTTGATAAAAAAACAACTTTTGCGGTGGCGAAAGCGACGCTACGAGTCTTCTTGCCGTCTGTTTAAAGAAAAACGAAGGCATTGTTGTGACGTTTTTAGCGCCGCTAAAGGTCTTTGGACAGCCTTAAAAAACAAGGTTTTTAGCCGTTTCTCCTCGTTCATACCTTGGTTTCGCCTTGATCTTTATCTTTTCAGCAAGATCTTCATCTTTTCGAGCCCGGAACATCAAAATTACAATAAAAGATGCTACTTTTACATAGAATTTCGAAAAAGACAAAAAAAAAAAAACAAATCCTATGCTCAATTGTTGCTAAACAAAGGAGCTACAAAATAGATCTACGGGTAAACAATACCAACCCAATCCATCTCTTCAACCACAACATTCACAAGCATACAACATGATTAAATTCGAATTTTACCAAAAAAAAAACGAAATGAAACATCTAAAACATGCTTTTCCACTCCTATATCTAAAAGTCATATTCTTTGATCGTTAGATCAAAGGCTCTGATACCACTTGTTAGAAGTAATATCGTCGGATCAATCATAGATTGACTCGATTACGCAGCGGAAGTATCGGATCTAGATCTAAACGAAACAAAGAACATAAATTAAAGATCTAAACCTACAAGGGGGTTTAGGAGCCTACCTTTTTATGGTGTTTTCCAAGAACACGTATTTTGAGAAGCCACAGCCTTCCAACGTGTGTCTCCCAGCAACACCAGGTGGATGGTGTTTCCCGCCGCCGGACCTCCTTGATATGCTACCGGAATAATCCCGAAGATTATTCCAACTCGAAACCCGAAGAAAATAGCCGAAAATTCCAAGCTATTTTTCTATCAATATGGCGTGATATTTTGTGTGTCAAAAGGCTTGGAAGAACTCTCTTTATATAGGAGAGTAAAACTTAACCTCCAAGGATTAAATAATTAAGAGATAATTATTACAATAATCCTTTATTCCAAATAAAAGATAAATAAAATAATTATCCCAAACAAATTAGGATAAATCACATTATTATTTAATATTCCATGAATTATCATTTAACAAATAAAAGATAAATCACATATTAAATAATTATCCAAGAAAACTAATTTCCTAATAATTAAATAATACAAACATGCGCCACTTGTAAACCCAAATTAAGTCTTACACGCATGTTTCTATATTTGACCAATTTGGTCAAAAAGGTCAACACACCAATTTGGGCCGAGTCCACGAAAAATGTCTTTTCCGTGTATTTAATTATTTAGTCCAACTAAACAATTAATCCGCATATCAATTAAATAGCCCAATCCACTATTTAATTATAATTGAGGTGCAACGACGAGAAAACCTATATGCTATATTAGGAGCCACGTCGGGGACCGTGGACCCATATTCAGTAGCTACAATAAGTCGAATAAAATCATCCGTCTGACAGAATAATTATATCCAACCTATTAATTCCGGGATTACACCACCATAAACCTGAAACTGAACTCTATCAAATATAGATAACTTACACTCAATTTATGAGTCGAAAGCGTCCACTGATATAATCATTACATACGGATAAATCCTCCATAGACTGTTCACTTCGATTCGGGATATTTCCGTAAACCCTTCTCGAAACATATTATCCTTATTTACCATTAACCCCCTAGTTCTCAATTAGTTCATATCCAATATAATATGAACTCGGCCGATCGATCAGTTTCTAGGGTCAACAAATACTGTCTGTCTACTTCCCGAGGGAAGGAATGGATTCCATATCTGTGATAACACGGACTACTCACTCATTCCAGAATAGAGCCAACGAGAACTGTTGGACCACATACTACGAAGTGATCCTTACTAACACATCAAACCCTACCCTAGTCTAAGCAGTCGTCTGTGATCACCTCATGATTGAGATTAATCCATATATGATCATCTTGTGATTCGATAAGACTTCTTGATCACGGAATTATATTGAGAAGTCAAATCAAATCGGTCCAGCCCTATATGATTATCATCATATATAAATGCCCCACTAGGTACCCTATTACCGACATCCGGATAAGGCTGTCACACCTAAAGTGTTCTGGGCGCATTATTAGCAAATTAATCTAGAGACCCATACTCAGATTAATAAGCGCTACGGACTAAGTTTATTTTAAGTACATCACACTAACTCAATCCTCTTGTGTATAGCCATACACTAAGTTATGTGATTACATAAACGAGGTACTTAGGGTTTTCAGTAGTGTCTTAATTATAAGCATACATGCATATAATAAGATGAATTATTAATTCTGTCCTAAAACAATTATATAATTGTTTTTCGGGCACTACACCTTACATGTAGAAGATGGATGAAAGGACGGAAGAGAAGGAGATTGAGAGGTAGCATCACCGGAGGTAGCAGAAGTGAGAGAGCTGTCGGCCATGAGAGCTGCCAAGGAAATCTCGAAGAAGAAGATGACCTGGGGCTATGTTTTTTTTTGTTTTTGCTGGGAACGTAAGGGTTGTTTTTTTGTTTTGTTTTGGTTTAGAAGAAGGAAAAAAAAGAAGCCAAAAAAAAAAAGATTAGAGTGATGACGGAGAGAGATCAATGCTTAGCTCTGATACCATATTGTCGAAATAATTCTATGATTTCCATTGATTGATTGAATGGTACAATACAAAAATATATAGGGTCACATAACTTGGTGACCAAGTATATCAATAAATACAAAACAAATACAAATAAATACTAATCATTTGGTAGTAATTATAGTATCCTCAATAAGTTGTGTTAGTCGTTTTCTCTATCTTTTAGTTTATGAGTTTTTTTCCCGCAGATGATTGATAATTGATTTTGGAGCAGTCAAGAAAGTAGGAATGAGGTCTACAAGAGTGTGGATAGTTTGGAGTTTCTTTGGTGGGTGAAATTTCTCTTGGATTTTGAAGCATATGTATGAAGGTATTGTGTGTTATGACGGATCGATCAAGAAGTGATGGTGATTGTGAGTAAAGATAAAAGATAAACAAATAAACAAACACATAAACAAGAAGAACACAGAAATAACGTGGTTTCTGGTAATGTGCCGACTACTCCACGGACAAACGAGGATATTTTATTATCAACAGAAAGTTACATCATTAAGTTACAATTAATACATATGGTATTTATAGCCTTGGGAATCCAACCCTAACCGACTAAACGGTCAACCCAGTAAATGACTGAAATACCCCAGAAGTAACTTCACCGACTTAGAAAACCATGCAGACGTGTTCCTTAAGTCTGCTGTGGATCAACATACTTCAATCTGCTGTTCACCAGAACCAGCAGACTTCACTCTCTATTTGTTACCCCGTACCGGCGACACAACTTCGACGGATCGGTCAACTCTGCTGCTGCCCTATACGAACACCAGATCACAGCTTTCATCCTAGACTTCAGTAGCATAAGTTTAAGTCTTTCAAATCTCCACCTTGACTTCAACTTAATGCAAACTGATCAGATAGACAACCAAGTGCCAGATGCACAACCAAGTGCTAGAAATCCTCTTTGTCTTCAGATTTGAATACCTCAGCAGACCTCCACCTTCAGCCGAGTATTCCCAGATTCAGGTTCAACAGCTTTGGATATTTAGCAAATCCAGACATAACTGAAACTTGCCCCTTGGAACTGGTTTAGTGAACATATCAGCAGGATTAACAACAGTGTTGATCTTCTCCACTTTAACCCTCTTCTCATTTCTTAGAAAATGATACCTAACATCAATTTGCTTGGTTCTCTCATGATGAACCCGATCGTTAGCCAAACAGATTACACTAAGACTATCACAGTACACCTTGGCTTGATCTTGATGCATACTCAGATCATTGACTAGCCTTTTCAACCAGATTGCTTCCTTTGTTGCTTCTGTCAGTGCCATGTATTCTGCTTCAGTAGTAGATAAAGTCACTGTACCCTGTAAAGTTGCCTTCCAACTTACCACAGAACCACCCAAAGTAAACACATACCCAGTCATAGATCTCATGCTGTCCACATCAGCAGCATAATAGTACCCTGTGACAAAACATTGAGTATCACCTCTATAAATGAGTCCAATATCTGATGTACACCTAAGGTACCTGAGTATCCTTTTTACTGCTTTCCAGTGTTCCTTTCCAGGTTGAGCCATAAACCTGCTGACAACACTGACTTCCTGAGCCAAATCAGGCCTAGTACAGACCATGGCATACATTAGACTGTCTACTGCACTAGCATATGGAACTCTTGACATGTATTCTTCCTCTTTAGCTGACTGCGGAGCAAACACAGTAGACATATGTAGATATGGTGCCATAGGAGTATCTATAGGTTTGGCTGCTGACATGCCAAACTTGGATAATATATTTTCAATATACCCCTGCTGAGATAAGAACAGCTTCCCCGGCTTCCTATCTCTATAGATCTCCATCCCCAAAATTTTCCTTGCATTCCCCAAATCTTTCATCTCAAATTCAGCCTTGAGTAGATTCTTCAGATCTTGAATATCAGACTTGTTTGCAGGATCTATCAACATGTCATCCACATATAGCACCAGGTAGATGATTGAACCATCCTTCAACTTGTTGTGATAAACATAGCAATCATATGGACTCCTGCTGAATCATATAGCTGTCAAACTTCTTATACCACTGCCTTGGGGCCTGCTTAAGTCCATATAAGGACTTCTTCAACTTACAAACATATCCTTCCTTGCCAGGAACTTGGAAACCCTCTGGCTGAGTCATATAAATTTCCTTATCTGCATCTCCATGTAGAAAAGTTGTTTTCACATCCAATTGCTCAAGTTCAAGATTTTGATGTGTCACTATTGCTAACAACACCCTGATAGAAGTATGTCTGACCACTGGAGAAAATATCTCTTCATAGTCTACCCCCTCTTTCTGACTAAACCCCTAGCAACCAAACGTGCCTTATATATGATATCCTCAGCAGATGTCATTCCTTCCTTTTTATTGAATATCCATTTGCAAGTTACCACCCTCCTATCCTGTGGTTGTTTGACCAGATCCCAAGTCTCATTCTTCTGAAGTGACTCCATTTCTTCTCCCATAGCTGCAAGCCATTAGGATGCCTCAGAACATGTCACAGCTTCCCTGTAAGTGTTAGGTCAAAACCATCCACTTCCTCAGCAACCTGAAGTGCATATCCAACCATATCCTCCTCAAACCCATATCTTCTTGGAGGTCTGATATTGGTCCTCCTAGCTCTACTGAGAGCTATACCTGTCGACCGGCATCGGTACATTTGAGTCCCTACTGACCCTTGTTCAGCAGGCTGGTTTGGATCCTGATCTGGATCTGCTGACTGTTGATTGTCCTCTGCTGATTCTTTTAATTCAGTAGGCACTGAATGAAGCTCCACCTGTTTCTCAACCTTCTCATCCTCAGATCCAATTTCAGATTCAGATGTGGTTCTCACAGATAAGTTAAGCTTAGAGTTTTCATCAAAGACTACACTCCTGCTGAGTATAACCTTATTTTCAGCTGATGACCAGATTCTATACCCCTTAACTCCATCTCCATATCCAACAAACACACCCTTCTTGGCCCTAGGTTCTAGTTTACCCTCACTGACATGACAGTAGCCAGCGCTTCCAAAAAACCCTAAGTCTAGAGTATTTGCCTGACCAAACTTCAAGTGGTGTTTTAAGTTTGATCCCAGCGTGAGGCCCCATGTTGATTAAGTAGCATGATGTACCGACAGCCTCTGCCCAAAATCTCCTTGCTAGACCAGAATTAGAGAGCATGCACCTTGCCCTCTCCAAAAGAATCCTTTCTGCAACACCATTCTGCTGTGGAGTGTTTCCGACAATATGGTGCCTAGCAATGCCTTCATTCTTGCAGAATTCATCAAACTCAGACCAACAGAATTCTAGTCCATTGTCAGTTCTAAGTCTCTTGATCTTCCTTCCTGTCCGATTTTCAACTAAATCCTTCCATCTTGTGCTTCATCATAATTACCCAAACCATCCTTGAATAATCATCTATAAAATACTCAAAATACCTGTGACCACCCAGTGACTCCACCCTTGAAGGTCCCCAACAATCAGAATGGACATAATCAAGTGCCCCTTTTGTGATATGAATTGCTTTTGGGAATTTGCTCCTATGTAACTTCCCAAACACACAGTGTTCACAAAATTCCAACTCCTTGACCTTATGCCCCCCAAGTAGATCAGACTTAGATAGAATTTGCATCCCTCTTTCACTCATATGACCCAATCCCATATGCCACAACTTAGTCAACTGTGACTGGTGAACTTCTGATGATGCAACAGTAGCAAAACCTGATACAGTAGACCCTTGTAGTATGTACAAAGTCCCCTGCCTGATACCCTTCAGAATCACAATTGAATCCTTATAGACATTCACCACTCCACCTTCACCCCTAAACTTGAACCCTTTGCTGTCTAGTAGACTAAGTGATATCAAATTCTTGGTCATTTGTGGAACATGCCTAACCTTCTTCAGTGTGCAGAATTTACTATCATATGTCCTAAGTTGGATTGATCCAATCCCAACTATTTTGCAGACCTTGCTGTTAGCCATAGCAATATGACCTCGATCAACCCGTTGATAAGTTGAAAACCACTCCTTGTTTGGACACACATGATAAGATGCCCCAGTGTCCAGAATCCACACTTCTCTGTGCCCTGCTGACTCTGAAACTGCTAAGGCCAGATCTTCTTCAGAGTTGGTGTCTTGTTCTGCCAAAGCAACTGTACCCGGCTGAGTACCCTACTGCTTCTTCCTCTTTGGACATTCATTTTTCCAATGTCCCTGCTCTTTGCAGTAGTTACAGAAATCCTTAGCTTTAGGACCCTTGGAATTCTTCTTGAATTTCTTCTTTCCAGAATTGTCTGGCCCCCTGCTGACTCCACTGGCCACCAACCCGACGGTGACTATCTGTCCCAGATCCAGATGCCTTATGGCGTAACTCTCGAGCATGGAGTGATGACCTTACATCCTCCAATGATACTGAGTCCTTCCAACAATAAAGGACTGCACAAAGTTCTCATATGATGCAGGCAATGATACAAGTACAATCAATACAGCATCCTCATCTTCAATCTTCACATCAATATTCCTTAAATCAAGCAATATCGTGTTCAGCAGGTCTAGATTATCCCTCAGCTGAGTGCCCTCATGCATCCTTAAACTGAACATACGTTGTTTTAGTAACAACTTGTTGGTTAGAGACTTAGTCATATACAGACTCTCAAGTTTGGACCACAACTTCTCAGCAGTGTCCTCTTCAGCAACCTCTGTGATAATATCATCTGACAAGCACAACATAATTGTTGAATGTGCTTTCTCCTCCAGACCGGCTATCCCAAGGAAGCACTTCCTTCTGTTGATTTAGACAAGGGACCCCATAATCCCTGTTGCTTCAACAAAGCACGCATCTTGATCTGCCACAGACTAAAACTGTTTCTTCCTGTAACCTTGTCAATCTTGACATTTAAAGCAGACATCTTTCTCACCATAAAAGCTTGCGTAGATCCCAAATCCTAGCGTCAGTTGTGACCTTGGTGCCAATCTACCTTGCTTCAACAGATAAACAGATTTCTTGATGAACCTGGATGCTCTGATACCTATTTGTTATGACGGATCGATCAAGAAGTGATGGCGATTGTGAGTAAAGATAAAAGATAAACAAGTAAACAAACACATAAACAAGAAGAACACAGATATAACGTGGTTTCCGGCAATGTGCCGACTACTCCATGGAAAAACGAGGATATTTTATTATCAACAGAAATTTACATCATTAAGTTACAATTAATACTGATGGTATTTATAGCCTTGGGAATCCAACCCTAACCGACTAAACAGTCAACCCAGTAAATGACTGAAATACCCCAGAAGTAACTTCACCGACTTAGAAAACCATGCAGACGTGTTCCTTATGTCTGCTGTGGATCAGCAAACTTCACTCTGCTGTTCACGAGAACCAGCAGACTTCACTATGCTGTTACCCTGTACCAGCAGACACAGCTTCAGCAGACTGATCAACTCTGCTGCTGCCCCAAATGAACACCAGATCACAGCTTTCATCCCAAACTTCAGTAGCATAAGTTTAAGTCACCATTACAGTGTGCATGGCTGCATGCGCTAAGATTAACTTTCAGTCCTACTTTTAATGCATGCTGTCCCCTTTGGGATTGCAATTGACGTGCTGGATGCTGAAACCATTTTGTTTGCAGCTTTCATGCTTGGAAGATTTATCATTTTATAGAGCACAATAGGTACTACATATTCATTATGTTCTATTTGTTGATATTAACCATTTGTTTTCTTGTTTGTTGTTTTGTGATTACGTTTTTTTACAGCAAAAGGCGTAGTGGTTTTGACATGGGCCCGGCTCCAACAGCATTGGTACCTGGTGTGGACCATGTTCCAGGTACGTATGTTCATTTATTTGTTGATATTTTTGGATATTGGTGACTGTTCTATTTGTCTCTGACATAGTGTGCAAAGCTGGTTCAAAATTCATGGTTTCTTTTTGGTAAGCATCCCTGGTTCTTTTATTTATTATGATTTTATTTCTCTTATGTTTTTAGCAATGAGAGACGAGAAAAATGATTTTCTTTATGTTGCAATATTGATAGTCTATTTGCTTTTATAAGAGTTGCAGGTGCTATGAGTACAAATTAGATGCTCTGGTTCTCTTATGAATTATGATTGAATCGAAGATTCAGAGTAAAGGAGGACACATGGAAACAGCCAAATGAGGGTTGTAAAGAAAATCAGAGTAGATGGAAAAGACAGTTGTTTTATTGATCATAAAATATAAGAAATACAACCCCTATTTATAGTACTACTATGGTGATTAATAGATAACCACTACTTAATTAAATAAAAATAATAAAGATAAATACTAATAGATAATAATTTATTTTGACAACTTTTAATTTTTTTCAAATGACATTGTTTATCTTTTGAGATTCATGACTTTATCTTCTAATACCCTCCCTCAAACGAGGCCGGGTTTGGAGGCTGAGTTTGTCTTGGTATAATTTGGAGGGCATCTCCAGTCCAGAAGGTCTTCCGGAGTCCATTAGTTGTTGTGTTTTGGAGGGCATCTCCACTCCGGTTGTTGTTCCGAAGTCCATAGTTGTGACGTTTTGGAGGGCATCTTCACTCCGGTTGTCTTCCGGAGTCCATAGTTGTGGTATTTGTGGAGGGCATCTCCACTCCGGCGCACGTCTTTTTCGGCTCTTCCGGAGTCCATCGAATATATTTTTGGAATTTGTATTTTTTAATTTTTTATTTTTTTTTCACCTCGGCCTCCAATGGCTTTTACTGCATGTGATCTTCATTTTTTTTCCGATCTCACCTAAAAAATTGTCATAGAATAGATGCCAAAAAAACAAATAGATGCTATAAATAAGATATTTATTCACTGATAATAACAATATATAAAATATATATGGACTATGCATGATAATTTTTTTTTTTTTGGTAGATGCTTGGTGTATGAAGGCAAACAACTAATATGGGGAAATTTTGGATTTATTCAGATACGAATTGTTTGAAAAAATTATGTAGATTTTGTAACTGTTTTGGATGTCGTGGGCATGGTATAATATATGTTGATGAAGGAAAAAAATATAAAAAATGAAAAGAAACGGGCATGGTGTGGTTTCTCGGGTCGAGGGGCTTTGTCAAAGTGCATGCTCTGGTTTTTTTTTTTTTTTTTTTTTTTTTTTTTGTTTTTTCAAATGGGCTCATGAAAGATTTGATCGGGTGAATTGTATAAGTTTGCTAATGATTGGAAGGAAGTGGACGGGTCTAAGAAAAAATACGTTTAAGCGGAAGATGGATCGGGCGAGGGTTCACCAGTGTTAAGGTGTTCGAACCCCCGCCCCTGGCTCTGATACCATAAAGAAAATCAGAGTAGATGGAAAAGGCAGTTGTTTTATTGATCATAAAATATAAGAAATACAACCCCTATTTATAGTACTACTATGGTGATTAATAGATAACCACTACTTAATTAAATAAAAATAATAAAGATAAATACTAATAGATAATAATTTATTTTGACAACTTTTAATTTTTTTCAAATGACATTGTTTATCTTTTGAGATTCATGACTTTATCTTCTAATAGGTTGTGTTGTTGTGGATGTCATGTTAACATCACAATTTTTTATTTTTCAATTCTCATATATATATATATATATATATACATATATATATATATATATATATATATATATATATACATATATATGTATGTATGTATGTATATGTCTCCCTTTCGTCTTACAAATATGAGCTACATGAGAAACGATTTACTTGATGTTGCAATTTTTATGATCTATTTGGTTTTATTTTGATTGCAGGTGCTTACGGTACAGATATGCCGATTTTGATTCATTTTTTGGAGAGATTAAAAGCTTGATTTGTTGATTTTTATTAAACAAAATTTCAACTACCGTAAATGGCTTCCTCTGTACCTGTAGCTCTTTAAACGATTCATTTTCCCCTTTTTCCCTAAATTTTTTCCTCTCTTTTGGCAATTGGAATAAACTTCCCTACAACATAGTCTTTTTAGTAACTGAATTAGAGTTTCAGAGTAGATGAGAGAATACATGCAAACAGCCGAAGGAGGGTTGTGCTGTTGCGGATGTCAATTGACTCAGAGGTGAGAAACAGTAAGTAGAAGAAGTTTTAGATTCCAGATTTATTGAATTCTCTATGTTTCGGAATTTCCATTTTGTTACGACACTGTTGGTTTTTTTGTTTAGCAAAATCGGATGAAACATTATGAATGTTGAGGTTTTGGAAGAACTCATATTCATTTATTAGTGATTCTACACGTGTGATATTGCAGATCCATTCTGCCATTGTCCATTTCTTTCATATCATTTTGGTTGATGTATTTTGTTCCGAATACATCAAGCCTTTCTTCGTTTTTTCTTCCCCTTTGGTTTTTTTTTTTTTAATTTTTAATTTCATTTTTAATATTCTTCATTTTTTTGCTTTCATATATACAGAGTAATGAAGTCTTGGAACAATGTGAAGAAGGCAGGTAATTTGAAAAGTAGAATCAAACTATGATGATGAGTATTTGGCCATTCCATCAATTTCAGAGGCAAGTTATTCCTTGGATTTTGCTTACATTGTGTACATGATAATGGTGATGGTAATCTTGATGCTTCCGAATTAAAGCTCTTCAAATGAACTCATAAGATGTTCATTCCACTTTGATGGATACTTCAGACTTGAAACTAATCTACCCCTTTTCCCCTTAAAAATTGCAGGTTGTCAACTTATTGAATGTTGAAATGACCGAGTCTTTGCGTGTAATCTATTGAAAGAAGGTTATTATCCATCATGTACGTACTTTTCCTAATATTATGTTTACAAATACTTTTTCAGTCTCTTAGTGTTAAGTTTTTCCTAATTAAATGTACTCAAATCTATTTCGTCTATGTAGATATAAGACTATATTGTCGATGTAATGATATAAACCTCAGGCTTTGCTAGATAAGGTAAGTACTGGTATGTAAAACTAATAATGAAATGACTGTTGCTCAAAACCTTTTTAGGCACTTTGCTAAAAAGGTGCAAGTTTTTTGTTCATACCTGCAATATGTGAACTTAAAGGTACTGGCATATGTTTTGCCTATGTAGATTGAAGACTGCAACGTAACATAAGGATACAAACATGTGTCTTGCCTATGTAACATAAATGCTGCTATGTAAAGCTAAGGTATAATTTGTTGCAGCCATAAAAACTATCACCGCTGCTGGTCCATTCCTGTGCAACTTTTTTTTTTTCTTTTTCATATAAAGTACCACAAGTCCACAACACAACATTATAAAGTTTAAACTTTTTTCTCCAAGTAACCCATTAATTATATGCTTTAGGGGTGATGAATTAGTCTTTCAGCTGGGAGATTTTATATGTTTTTGGTGATCTTGTGCTGTGGGGTTTGTGTCAATCTTGATGAGCTAAGATATTCTTAAATTTGTGAAATTGAGCCTGAGCTATTTGCATAAAAGAGTTCTACTTTAGTTTTGGTCTTCCCTTTATCTGATAATAATAGTTTATGCTAAAAACATATCTTTATAGGATTGTATTGTTGTGCACTGCTAACGATCCATTCATTTGAATACATGTATATCTTCAGTTATTGGAAGGTTTTCTGCTCCCACATATTTGCATCCCTTGCTGTTGGATGATCTCTCTATAACGATGTTAAACGTTGGAGACGAATTCTTGCAGATACAGAGGCCCAAGCCACCATTGCCTGCTGTTAGTGGGGTAAAGATAGTTTTACAAGCTCCCAAGGCTAATGTTTCAGAGCTAGACCGGAAAGCCAAACTTATTGCAGGACATAAACGTCCCTGGAGTTGCAAATGCAAGCTCCCAATGTCCTGACCAAAGGATTGGATCAAGAAACTTGGGATATCAGGGATTAATTAGTTCCCAAACCTCAGACAACAGCTGTGGTGTAGATTTTGAGAGAAGATAGAGAGAGAGAAAACTGAGATGAGAAGCTAAATTGCTTTCTTAGATTAAAGAGTAACAATTACAGAGTTTAAATAAGAGGATTAGATCTAATGTCTAACTTTCTTTTTCTTCTTCTTTTTTAAGGCTTTTCATATACGTTCATTTTTTTTTGGTCACCAAAAATCCAACTTTACAGTGGAAGCAAATCAAATGTTTCTATGAACATAAAAATAATAACACTTAATCTATGTTTCAAGCAAGTCGTAGATTCCTCGCTCTCTCCACTGCAGTTGCTATAAAGGCAAAAACTGGGGGTCGTTCTTCATCATGTTCATGAAATATCTTGTTTCGCCACATCCAAATACCGTAGACCAATTCCTTCCACTTGTACCTCCAGACCGAATCTTGAACGTTGGTCAAATTCCATTTAACCCAATCAATTGGTGAGTCTTCCTGAAAGAATCCAGCAATGTTCTCCTGTGCAACACATTGGCTCCAGATTTCATTGGCCCAACCGCCTAAGTACAATCTGTAATGGCATGAAGTGCAGTCTCATTATCTTCATGGCAGATCTTACATATCGGATCATCAGCAATGTGCATGTCACATAATGTTTCCTGGTCCGGTAAAGCATTGTGGGCGATGGTCCACAATAAGTAATTACTCCTTGTCGGCCCTTTTAGGTCCTAGATTTTCTGCCAAACATTTATTAATTTCTTCATCTACATGTGTCTGTGTCAGAATAGCATCCACATTATATTTTAGTTCCGGATCTCCTTTCTACACACAAGTCAGATCTCTTTGTTCCAAACCTTCCTTCAACATAGCATATGCTTTACAGATCCCCCGCCAGATGGGTGAGCTGCCATCCTTCGCAAGGAGGGAAAGCTCTTTGTATTTGTGAGACAAACTTTCACCCACAGAGTCTCCTTCTGTTGAATCAGCTCCCAAACCAACTTTCCCAAAAGAGCGACATTCATCTCACGCAATTTGCGGAACCCTAGATCACTCTCTTGTTTTGTTTTGCACGGTTTATCCCAACTAATCATGTGCATTTTCCTGCCATCTTCATCATCTCCCCAGAAAAGTCCCCGACAAACTCGTTCCAGCTTGTTAATCATGGTAAGTGGAAGCTTTGTAGTTTGCTTTGCGTAGAAAGGTTGTGTTGCAAGGGAGCTTTTTATTAAGATGCATTTACCTGCTCGCATCAGACTTTTAGATTTCCAGGATGCGAGCTTGGTCTGCATCTTATTTTCCAGATAAGTGTTATGCGAGATACGCATTCTGCCATGGATGATTGGGACGCCCCAGCACTTGCCAAGATCAGTGGTATGCGTCATCTTCAGGCATTGTGCAATCTCTGATATGATGTTATGATCCACGTTGCCTGAAGTGTAAAATTTGGATTTCGATAAACTTATCTTATGTCCAGAATAGTTGCAGAAGTCCAACAACACAGCCTCCATAATCTTTGCCTGTTGCACACTTGCTTCCCCAAAAAGAATTAAGTCGTCTGCGAAGAAAATATTTGAAATTGGCGGACCCCCCACTGAAATTTTTATAGGCTTCCACTTTCCTTGGTTAACTGCTTCACTGATTTTACTGCTTAACACCTCCATACATAGTACAAATAGATATGGTGCTATTGGGTCTCCCTGTCGCAATCCTCTGCATGGGCTAAACGACTCTAATTTTTTCCCATTCCAGAGTACGAATAGCCGTGTAGAAGTGATACAATGCATAAGTAACTGTTAGAGATGGTCTGAGAGCCCTACAGTTTGAAGAATATTTTCCAGAAAAGCCTAACTGACTCGATCATATGCTTTTTCTAAATCCACTTTGAGCACCATGAACCCCTTTTTTCCTTTCTTCTTCTTGTTAAGAGTGTGAATGACCTCCTGAGTTAGGATGATGTTTTCAGCACTGCCTACCTGGAATAAATGCAATTTGAGTTGTGCTGACAAGCTGTCCTATTATACCTTGCAGGCTATTTCCCAGCACCTTAGAAATAATTTTACCTATCATATTAGCCAAGGCAATGGGTCTGTAATAAGCAGGAGTCTCAGGATGGTCTGTCTTTTGTATGAGAGTGATTAGCACTTCGTTCATATCTTGTGGAAACCAGACTGTCTCGAAGGCTTTAGTCACAAAATTCACTGCTGATGGACCAACGATTCCCCAACATCGTTTGAAGAAGACGGGAGGCAGGCCATCAGGTCTAGCAGCCTTATAAGTACTCATATCGAAACAGGCCTCCTCAATTTCTTTTTCACATATGCGTCTGTTAAGCAAATGTTTTGCACTGGCATTGACATCTGGCAAGGAAATCTTACACCTACACATTTGATGTTCATCTTCCCCTGAATACAAATTAATAAAAAAAATTTGCATCATACCTTTGATCTCTCCCTCATTTGTGCTCCAGCTACCACCTGCCCGCACAAGTGAATTTATTTTTGCTCTCTGTTTCCTTTTCAGTGCTGTAATGTGGTAAAATTGGGTATTACGCTCCCCTTCTACTACCCATTGCAAATGAGATCTTTGGTTCCAGTACTTCTCTTCTTGCATTAAAATTTCATGGTATCCTTCCTTAAGTTGCTTCTCGAGAATCAGTAGAAAAGTGGAAGAATGTCGAGAGATAGCAGCCTGAATTCCTGTAAGACGTTTTAGACATGTGGATTTCCGGTAGAAAATATTACCAAAATGTGTTCTGTTCCAACGACAGGCTTTGGTCATAAAGTTATGAGCTGTTTCTCCAAAATTTTGATTATCCGACTCCCAACTTTCTTCCACAAATGCTTCATAATTGCTATGTTCAAACCAGGCATTCTGGAAAATAAGAGGGGGTGGTCCTTTCCGCCTTTTTTGTGAGGGACTTAACTGGAGAAGTAGAGGGCTGTGGTCTGAATGAGTCTTGGGTAGATGTAGCAAGGTAGCTTCTGGGAAGAGAGTTAGCCAGCTTATGGTGCACCAAGACTGGTCCAGACGTTCCAAGATATGTTTACCCCTGCAAATTGGACCTGTCCATGTGTATCTTGCTCCCTGGAAATTAATCCCAATAAACTCACAGGCTTCAATCATTTTTCTCATGCTCCAAACATTTATCCCACCAATTGCCCTTCCACCTTTATTGTCTCCTGTTCCACCCCTTGGTTAAAATCACCAATCAAACACCATGGGAATTTTATAATAACAGATAATCTCTCTATGTAGGCCCAAAATTCATTTCTGATTACTGGCGTTGGGGATGCGTAAATTATTGAGAGGACCCAGCTGATATTGTTCTCTTTCAGAACAACAAGATTGAGGCAATAGTTTGTACTGGAAAGAATTTTTAAAGTGACTGCATTGTCTTGCCAAAAACTGCCAAAAACACCATATGCCCCCCGCAAAGTCCCTTGCCTCAATACATATTCCCTTACTAAAGTATGTAAGCTGTACAATGTGTCTTGCCCTCCGACTACTAACACGCATTTCTAATAGACACAAAATATCCGGCTTTTGATCACTTAACAGAGCCTTGAATTGATCAAAGAATTCACCTGATCCCGCACCATGGCAATTCCATGTCAATATCCGCATCAAAAAATCTGAGAGTTGTGGTTTGCGGACATTCATGTCCTCATCTACGCCTCCATCAGGGGGTTCATCCCTTAGTCTCCACTTGGCAACATTTTGACCATCATCCTTATGCTGCTGGTTACTTGTTTGAATTGTATTTTGTTTATCTGGAGGCTTGGGTTTATAGACTGAAGTGCCACTATCTTTCAGTCCCGTAACTCCCCCAGAATTATCTTCCATCTGCCTCCCTTCTCTACGGTCTTGTAGCTTCTCTTTCACATTAGATATATCATATAATGGTGTGTTGGGCACCCTTGCAGTTTTTGGGTTACCTGATGTTGTTGAAGGTCGTTTGGTTGGCATGGCCGTTGCCTTATCACTGTCTGTGGATCCCTTGCGTTTCATGGTCTCCGAATGAGAGCCCGTTCCTTTGTCTGTTTCCACTCCCACTGTACCCACTTCGATTTCTCTTTGTTCCCATTGGAATCTTCCTTCGTTAAAAGTGAGACGTTCGGTTCTTTATAGTTTGTTGTTGCAACATCTAGTTGATTCTGCTTCCATTGTTTCACCTTCTCCTTGTTGTTCCATCACCTGATCGTTCCATCACCTGATCCTCTTCATAAAGCACATTAAACCTCGAGCATGAAGCTATATCATTGTTAATTCCATTTCCATCCTGTTTTTTTGTCTCCAAATGTTATTATTTCTTTATGGCTCACCATTTTGTCTATCTTGTTGCCTGGGCTCTTGCCTTTCTCCCCGACCCCTCTGTCCAACATTCGGTCTTCTTCTCCGGTTTGTGGCTATCATCCATGGACCAAAAGGGTGTTCCGGGGTTGGACAACCTGGATTACTAGGCTGCCTAGTTGCTGTGCTTTGTTGTCCTCCATTTTCCGTGTATTTATTTGGACATGCCTGAGTCTTATGTCCGAATCTCCCACAATCAAAGCAAATATGTTGCATCCCTTCGTACTCCACCACAAAATAATTACTATTTAGCACTACATTCATTCTCATCACTCGATGAAGATTCATCTCAACACAAACCCGGATATATTTTGCCCTGGTTGATTATGATGTAACAATATCAATTTTACCTAGTTTCCCAATTCTTCTCGCCAGCTGCAGCAAAAAGTTCTCGTCTTCGAATAATTCAAGAGGCACTCCCGGAAACCGCACCCATACTTAGGTGGAGAGGATCGTTTTCCTCGAAGGTTGAAAAAATGGACGCCACTTCATCACTGTTAAATAGTGGCCCTGCACCATCCAATGTCCCATTGACAGAGCTACTTCATAGTCTTCTTTATTTGTAAATCGAACCACTTAGTAATCCCGTTCCAGATCCAAAATGTCAAGACCTCCGGATGAACACCATAAGCAGTGCAATTTCTGATGCCGGATCGGGTAGGAAACATTTCTCCCTAGAACTTTCACAATGACAGCTCTCTGCCATGGCCTCCATAGATCAATACATTCTTCTACCGGAATTTCAATTGGGTCTTCGTCCATTTCAACTCCCTCCAATCTTCCGCTATTTTGATGAAATCGGCTATGTCCGATTCATCTTCACTCTCTCCTGTGGAATACATAGAATGCCACTTCGGCTCTCTGAGAATATCTACTCCCCCTTTCAGAAACCATGAGTTTTGCGTGTCTCCGACGTCATAATCTCTTTCCAGTTATCCGCACTCCGTCTGAGGATATCAGCTTCTTCTGTTGACTGGCCCTTTATTTAACTTGTCTTTTATATAGTCTTTGACTATTTGGCTATTTAAAAAAAAAGGAAAAAGCCAAATTTTTTGTTTTACTTCTTTTGCCCCTGTTCAATAATCCCCAAATCTCCCCCCCCCCCCCCCCACCCTTTTCTTTTTTTTTTTTGAATATCAATTTCAATTCCCTCCTATCTTTCATAATCCCTTTCATCTTCTTCTTCTTCTTCTTCTTCTTCTTCTTCTTCTTCTTCTTCTTCTTCTTCTTTTCTTCTTCTTCTTCTTCTTCCATTCCAAGCTCATCATCTTCTTCTTCTTCTTCTTCTTCTTCATCCTTCTTCCTTCTTTTTTCTTCTTCTTCCTCCTTTTTAAACTCGTTTTATTCATGCTCGAAGGGTGTTCGATGGGTGTTCCGGTGAGATTCCGGTTGAGTGTTCCGGCGAGATTCCGTTTTGGGTTCGCGTGTGTGTGATTTTGGTTCGAATAGGTGTGATTTTGGTTCGAATGGGCGATTTTAGTTCGAATGAGTGTGATTTGGGTGAATGGGTGTGATTTGGGTGTGAATGAGTTTGATTCCGGCTCGAAATCGTTTTCCGGCGGGATTCCGGCGAGGAAGTTTGGGGGTTGAAGAAGATGGGTGTGAATGGGTTTGATTTGGGTGTTCAAACTCGTGTAACATGTTTGAACATGTTACACCCAAAAAGTTTGAACATGTTTAAACACGTTAAAGGGCATTTTGGGCATTCTAGGAGAAAAAAATTGAAAAAGACTATCTAAGCAACATTTATTTTCCAAAAAATTATTTAACCAATAATTTTGGTCAACAAGACTAAATAGAGTATAATCTTAGTAGTTATTAGTAGATTTAATATTATTACTATAACCCCGTATTTATACTCCCCCTCAAGCTGGTTTATAAATGTCTATAAAGCCAAGCTTGTTACAATGAAACTGGAAGGGAACTCTAAGTAGGCCTTTGGTAAACAAATCTTCCACTTGTAGTTTGGTGTGGACATAAGACAGGTGGATGCTCCCATCTTCATGTTTTTCTTTGATGAAGTGCTTTTCAATTTCTATGTGTTTGGTCCTGTCATGTTGTACAAGTTTATTGGCAATTTCAATGGCTGATTTGTTGTCACTGTATAGTCTCATAGGTGTAGAGAAGGTCATCTTCAATTCCTTCATGATCTTTTATATCCATAGCAATTCCCACATGTGTAGGGCCACTGCTCTGAATTCTACTTCAGCAGTACTTCTAGCTACCACAGACTGCTTTTTGCTTCTCCATGACACAAGATTGCCAAACACATAAATGCACCATCCTGAGGTTGATCTTCTGTCTGTCACTGATCCAGTCCAATCTGCATCAACATAACCTTCCACCATCTTGCAATCACTAGCCTTGAATAGGATACCACATCCTAGACTGCCTTTGAGAAATATTAAGAGCCTTATAGCAACATCTAGATGTACCTTTCTTGGTGAATGCATGAACTGACTTATCTGGCTCACTACAAAAGAGATGTCAAGTCTAGTATTAGATAAGTATATAAGTCTACCAACAAGTCTTTGAAAGTTTTCTTGATTAACAGGTTCCCCTGCATCATCTTTCCCAAACTTGATGGTGTTATCCATAGGAGTATCAACAAGTTTACACCCTAACAACCCATATTCAATAAGAAGATCAAAGGTATACTTTCTATGGGTTAAGAGGATGCCTTCCTTATTTCTGGCAACCTCTATTCCTAGAAAATACCTTAGTGGTCCCATATCTTTGATCTCAAATTCCTTTTTCAGGAATCCTTTGAGATTGCAGATCTCAATCTAAGAATTTCATGCGATGACAATGTCATCAACACAAACAATTAGGAATGTTACTGTTAGGAAATCTACGCGGGAACGCAGCGGAATTTAAAATTTATTTCCTTTTAACCAGGATCGACTTCGTTTAAGAAATAAACAAATAAGCTAAAGACGGTGGTTACCTTGCTTGATCTAAAAGATCGACGCTTTGACCATCTAAGGAGAGTAGTTCTGCATGGAGCCGCCCAAGTGTTCGGCCTCTATCGCTAGTCCACACGAACAGCCCGCCGGAATCCCATCTTGGATTGCTATCAGAAAAACTCCGGCTGCTAGACCGGTCTTTTTCCTCCCTCTCACACTCTCTATTGGAAGCTCTCTATTTTACACAATAAGTATTAGCTCTTGCAATTGTGATGTACCAAAGAGCTTGACACTCACCACTTATTTATAGTGAGAGGGGCGCCCCAACTAGAGTGGAGGAGGAGAAAACATTTTCCCAATAAAATAAGGAAAATATATTTGATTGATTTATCTCATTCAATATTCAATATCTTATATTAAATATTCCAATATATTGTCAATATCTTATATTGACTATATTTATCTTATTACCATAAATCTATTTTTCCAAAATCAATTAATATCCAATATTAATATTATGGTAATCTTATTAATTAAATTGCACAATCCAAGTGTATCATAATACACTATCATTGGCGCCACCCCTAGCCTTTAATTGGCTTTCGGAATATTTTTTAATTAATATAATACTATGATTAATTAAGTTGCAAAATACATGTATATCATATATATATATATATATATATATATATATATATATATATATATATATATATATATATATATATATATTTCGACCTACCCATACATTATGTGTATATTTAATTAATCAACATAAATAAATACCACCATATTAATTTACCACTATAACCTTTATAGTACGAGATAAATTCTTTCCTTATTTGGTTATCAATATAACTGCATTTTAATCCGGCTAGATGTTCATATGTGTGTGACCCGATAGGCTTCCGAATATGTTGGCCGTAGACATAAAGTGCAAACAAAAATGCCCTTCATGCCTAACGATCACGGGATAGCGTCTAGCAACACACCGTGACCCCCAATCATCGGAGGAGTCAAATGAAATGACTACTACCTTTCATGTGAAACAGTTACCGTGTAACTTACAATCCTATCGCTATAATAGTATCCATACGATCGTATCTCGAGTGTCAGTACATTAACGATCGTATCTTATAATCTGGATATCATGCTCTCTCGGAATAACACGTTTACTCCCACTTTGCAAAAATTCACGAGAACAAGACATTCCTAGACATTCCTAATAAGAAGGCCATTTCGGATATTCACTCACAATCATGGGATACGCGATTTCCAGACGACCAATCATGTATACCCCGCATGCTTCAGTATCACACCCGATCACTACCGCATGATCGCCCCATGGCTAAGAGAAACCTCAATAGTGTCAAAGCATGACCATCCACACCGTGATGCCATGAAGACTCCGGTCTTAAGGATAATTACACAACTGCCACATAGTGTGACACTTAGTGTAAGTGGGTCAGTCTAACGTATGCATTCTCTAATACACGTCCATGTATAGTCTAAGTGTCTCTACACTTCGATAGACGAGATCTATCCCCGCCTTTAAAGATAGAAGACATCTAATACATGCTAGCCTGTTCATACTATCAATGTCCTGTTTAATAGTACATCAGCCTAGAGAAATTTAAGTATCAAACTTATTAAAGCGATTAGAGATCTCATCAACCATAATCACATATCATGGTTTTTCTATCACAGTTTAATACTAAGGACGTTATCATATAACAATTTATAATTGGTTCTTTAAAAGAACAGATGTATGACAATAGAAAAGTCATTTAATATTTGTATAAACATAAAGAAATAGTAGAAATGATCCGACCCGGTCAGATCCGGTCCAACCCGATCGGGTTTAAGACATTATTTCAACAATCTCCCACTTGGACTAAAACCAATCACTCGCACACACAAGACCAAGTTGAAACACAAGAATCTCATGCAATACTCGTAACCAGCCCTAGCCGTAAACGGATCGCTATCCGTGGGGACTCAGACTATCTTCATACCATGCTCCAAATGAACAAGTCAAAGGAACTGCCTCAACACACATATAAATCTCTAACGAGACCCTGGTCCTTGCCTAAGCAATGAAACCACTTACTATATCAGCTATATAGAAAAGGTGGAAGAACCACACAATGTTCAGGACTGAACCTTCTAGATCCATGCACTGCTCCCGCTGCGCCTCCAAGGCACTACTGTGTATTGGCTAAGTCGTAGAATTTTCAGTGACCCATAGCCCAGAACATTTCCAGCTCACTGTATCACTTAATCAAAGTGATTAGAAACACAGACCGTAGCTCCCACTCACCTTCATAAGACTCAGGATGCATGTCTGTATAACTACGTTTATCTGATTCCAAGTTTCGATAAACTAGGAAACCATCCTTAACTGGTTTAAGGATATTCTCGACATTCACTAGATTTACTTTCATACTTGCTCATGACTACTCATGGATTATGAACATCTGGCATTACTTTTATGATGGTTCCTATCGTAGTAGCAAAGGAAACCTCCAATAAGCATCATCTTTCACCCAACATAGATAGATCTTGAGAATACCGGCTAGCAGTATCTTCTGTCGTGATCTATGCTAAACTCTTTTAGCATCACATCTATATAGGTAAACTTTAAACTAAGAGCGGTTAATCTATCATTATAGATTTTATTTCCAAAAATAAGAACAACCAATCCAAGTACTTTCGTAAAGACCATGAACTACCAAACATTAATTGACTGTGACAAGGGGCGATAATTGTCGAGGAAGATATCAATACCTTACTCAAAAACTATAACACTCCCACTAACCCTTTTACACATTGGGCATATACCTTCTTTTGACTAAATCATACTCCTTTGATTATCAAACAAAGAAATTATCTAGAGAAACTTGTTTGAGTCCGTAAATGGATCTTGTGGGCTTTCATATCATGTTGTCGTCTATGAACATTGAGCAGTTTGTCCAACGTCATCAACACTATCATATAGCCATGATACGAAGTTTAACAAGAATAGTCTGAATAGAACTGGGCTCAGTCGGCAGCATAAAGATAATTACAAGGTTTACACCTTGTACCCTTCAGCCGTCACTATAGCCTTATGGTAATCGTATGACTTTCCATGTCAGCCTTTCAGTGACATTCCCTTTTGGTAAGACAAACTAGATTCACAACCTGGTTGTCGCTGATGGAATCTAATTCAGATATTATGGCTCCTGGCCATATCTCTCAATCTTGCCTTTCAAACATTCCTTCATAAGTCGTGAGATATTCATTCTTCAATATGAACATACCAGCAACCCTTTCAGGCTTTAGGTTACTCACAGACTTATAGAACTTTTGTATGCATCGAGCAGTGTTCTACACCTTATTAACATGTGGTGTCTACTCACGTTCCTATGGTTGAATCTCTTTTTGTGGCTCTCAAATTCTTTTGAGATCTCATTTTACTCCCACTGTTTCTTTTGGAAGAAACACTTCCTCTAGAAGACAGCATGTTTGGAGACAAACACCTTTTGCTCCGCGGGTAAGTAAATGATATCTAGCGTATTTGCTAAGATATGCCACAAAGTTGCATATGTCGTACTGGGCTCTAGGCCTTTCAGACACTGCCTGCTTCCTAGAAGCATGACAACCCTAAATCATCGGTTAAGATGGATTTGATGTTATCGACTCCATATCTGATATGGAATTTATTCAACCTTTATTCTTTGGAACTCGGTTAAGTATATGTTTCGTATAAGGGCACTGTCCCGAAACAGTTGAGGGATACTTTGCATGGCTTACATCACACCTTTATCATATAAAGTGTTGATTCCATTTTAGGAACACAATCTAATTGCGTATCCTAAAAATGGTATCATTTAAGGGAGAATTTGATTCTCTTTCAGACAGCTTCTGAAACTCCCTTCAGGTATTAATTACTTCAATCCAATTGAAGATTAATTCATAAGTAGTTCATCAATCTCATATTCGTACTAGCTCGAACTTTTTGGGCTTTCCGAATTGTCGTACTTCAATAAGTACATTCAAATATTTCTAAAAATAGTCCAAGAGAGAGACAAACAATTGTTTATGGTATAAATTGTCATAAGCAACAAACATTAATATGCTTAGGCTCTAGTCAATCTTCTAGGTTTCATAACCCATTCTTAAAAAAGTATTTTAGTCCCCTTTGGATAAGATACGTATAACCCACATGATTCATAATCATATGGTTCATCATCATCAGAATGACGTTTGGTTACACGCTTCCCTTTCATAGAGACTGTGCCTAGAACAGCCACAAATCAAGGATAACAGCCATACGAATATTTAGTTGAGAATTCATCACCTATATCAACTATATAGTGACACCAATCTAGTATGCTAGATTCAGTGACCATTCAACTTTATTGGAATAACATTTATTCCTTACAATTGAGTATGTCTACTAAATCCTAACAAATAACTGAACTTGTGTTCTTCATAAGAACCGGAACATAACAACGTTTATTTAGTTCGCTTATCAGTCTACTAGATTCAGAATACAATCCCGAAAGTGTCGCAACGATTGCTTCATTTTTCGAATCTTAATGCATTCCATATTTAATCTTTCTAATTTAATCACACTCGTAAGATATCATATATCTAAGAGTTGACTTGAACTTAGATAGATTTATCTCAACTCACTTGCCTGGAATAGAAACTTCAATAAGTTCTCTATTTAAGCACTTGTCCTAACTTTCCTTTTTAATCCCTTAAGTACTCGTAAATATTTCTCTATTTAGTCTTCACAAGGCTTAAGAGAAATTACAAGAGCTCTGTCTTCAATTTTCTTCCATTGAGAAAATTTATGGTTTATTAAATAGTTTATTTAACCTTTTGAATCATATTCAAACATGAACTATTTAATTAATTTCAACAATGATTTAAAGAAATAAGCCGATACTTAAATCTTACAATTTTGAAACAACCATTCCAAATTTCGATGCGGTCATTCTTATTCAACATTTGAATTAATTGTCATCGTATGACTGAATGATCATATTGGATCATATCCACTATATGATTAATTCATTGAAACATATTTCAAGTAGTTTAATCATATCATGAGCTTCCGTTTTTCATTAGTAATTAAAGTCTTGGAGCACTGCATCAAATATGTAGTCTCCTTATCTCTAACTACTATAACCGGGTAGCTCGTGTGATTGCTTATTTTAAAAAGATTAAAATTACTCAACGAACTTGAGAACGTTTCTCAAAAGGTAACAGTCATAATTTGGTTTTACTAATCGAGAATTAAAACATAAATATAAAAGTTTGCTAAAATACTACAACAAAAAATGAAGATAAAAGAGTGTTGTTGTTTATACACGCAAAATAAAAAATGGTCTTATAGTTTATGATTTTGATCCCACTAGTCAACTACTCCCTAATTGACTTTCAAGAAAAATTAATTTCTTTAGTGGACAAGATCCCACTAAACTACCGCGACCCACGCTTTGGCTGGTGGGCCGAAAATAGTCTAATAGGTAGACAACTCTTTGTCAACCGTATCTTATACGACTCTTGTTGTTTGACTAGTCAACTGATCTTTGACAATTTTCATCTTATGAAATACTCAAACCCTTGCCTCTAAAATCCAGACGGCCCCGCTTTGGCTGGTGGCCGAGAGAATTCTTAGTCAAGTCATAACCCCAATATTCGTGAGATCTCATCCGATCATATCTCGATATTAATGATATACCCGAGGTAGGTCAACCCCCTGCTTTGGCTGATGAGTTGGATCCGAACAAGGGCTCTTCACCGTCATTATAATATGGGGAGGCAATTTCGACTTGATTCTTTTGAGGTGGGAGTAATTTTAAATTAATTCACTTAATTAATTTTAATTACAGTCTCATTTTATATATCTATCTCTATAGACATTGTTTATGGTGATTTTCTATGATTTATATCGCTTTATTTTGTAACAAATTCCTCTATACTCCGATGATTTGCATGGAAAGTAAGTATTTATTAGATTTATTAAGTAAATGAAGTGAGGAGTTGTTGAATTGCAAAGTTGAGTTGATTTCATGGTTTTATTGATGATTTTCTATCTATATGAATGATTTTACACTTTGCATGTTTTTGTCGTCTTGAAGGTACACAAATTTGGCATGAAAGGAGCTTAACCGATGTTCAATTGAAGATTTGAATAGAAGAAGAGAGATAAAGTTGAGATTGGATTGAAGATTTAAAGTAAATTTGGAATGAAGTTGTACCAAACGGGCGTCTGAAGCTCCGTCCAGCTGGACGGGCGTTCGAGGAAGTGAACGGGCGTCCAGGAAGAAATAGTGGATTCAGGATATTAAGATTTTTGCTGAACGAGCGTCCAAATTTACATAGGACGGGCGTCTGACATGACTCGGCCCGACTCGAAGATTTTATGCAGAATGGACGGGCGTTCAACCCCTTGGACGGGCGTCCAGCCGCCGACCTAGCAAAAACCGACTTAAACTCTTATAAATAGCCACGTTTTTCTAGACATGATATACCCTAATTACTCTAGGCAGCCACAAGAACCCTAAGGGGCGATTTTTCTGTGTTCTCCACCCTTCATAAACAACTTTTATGCTTTTTATTTCCTAGATAAATTTCTCCAATTATATGTACTTTCTAGTAGCTATTTCAAGTAATCAAACGATGAATAGAGGCTAGAGCTCATTGGAACAAGCGTTGTGAAGCCGTACTAGCAACACTTTGATTTCTCTTTGGATTATCTTGTGAGTATTTATTAAAAGTTGTATCTTTTCTATGTTTAATTCATTGTTATTATGCAATTTAACGATGGATGTTTTGCATGTTTGATGTTTAATAGTTGATGAAAGTTTATTGTTAAACCTAGATCACCATAGTCAAGATTAGATTTTTAACCTAAAAATAACGAGAGTTGTTAGGTTAATTTCTAGGTTGCTAGATTTAGAAATCTTACACCTTTGTTACGAAAGCGTTAATCTTTAGGATCGAAAGATAAGAGATTAATAAACAAATTATCTAAGAGATTAGAAATTCATACCTACGATAGGTGAATCACAACTATTGATTAATCATCACTAGATAATCTAGAGAAGAAATTGAATGTTATAGAATTGGTGGATCAATTGCTTGTTCGTTGTTTAAATTATTGATAAATCGTTTGTGCTTGATTTGCTTAGCAAAGTTATAATTTTTATTGCATGCTTAGGTTATAAAGTAGAATTACTTTAGAATATTTCGTTCGCAATTATATTTCCTGGCTTTAGATTTCAAATCTTCTGTCCAGTTTACTTTTGTTATTTTCGTTTTTAGTTTCTTACGTGTTAATCGTTTTTATTTTCTTATAATTCTAGTAATAGTAGTTGTGACATCTTTAGGTTAGTTAGATAAAAACTAGGTAAACAACCCCGATTCCCTGTGGACTCGACTCCGGTATTAACCTCTATACTACGATCCCTACACTTGGGGTAAACCGGATTATTTTTATTACTTGTTTGTTTTCCATTAGATAAAATCCGAGACAAGTTTTTGGCGCCGTTGCTGCGGACTCGTACGGTTGTCCAGTTTTTACTAAGTTTTCTTTTTCTGTTTTCCCTGCTGGATTCCAAACGGGCGACCGGAATAAGTGGACGCCCGTCCACCTAAAAAGATCCAACTCGGTACCGTTTGGAGGAAATCAGACGAGCGTCTGGCTTGCCCCAAACGGCCGTCTAGTTCTTCAGGCAGACGCCCATCCGGATTAATTGGACGCCCGTCTGTCCCCCTGTTTTTATTTTCTTTTCATAGGTTTTAACTTTTAGTTTTTAGTTTTTAGTTTAAACAACTTGATTTTGGTTTCGGTTTATGCAAACTCGGAGTCAGAAAGGCCTACTACTCTATACCCCCGACCTCGAGCGGACCATAGTCCGACCAAACAGGCAGAGAATCCGTCCTACGGTTCTTGCTGATAAGGCCGATCAAGACCTGGAGGAACGTTTAGCTGAGGAGATCGAAGACATAATCATTATGGCTGCAGAAGATAGACGTACGTTGGCTGACTACGCCATGCCTGGTGAAGTCAAAGTCAACCCGGCCATCGTTCTACCCTCCATAAATGCACCAACCTTCGAACTAAAACCTGGGCTCATCCAAATGATGCAACATGCATCAATCTTCCATGGTTTTCAATATGAAAATCCTCATACTCACGTACACACATTTTTGGAGATATGTGGTACGACTCGCATTCAAGGTGTAAGTGAGGATGCGATAAAGTTGAAGTTATTCCCGTTTTCCTTGAAATGGGAGGCAAAAGAGTGGTACAACTCTCTGCCTGCCGAATTAATCACCACCTGGGCTGGACTCGAAAAGGAGTTCCTAAGTCAATATTTCCCACCATCCAAGACAGCCCAATGCTTAAATGAAATTTTCACTTTTTATCAAAAGGAAAATGAATCATTCTTTGATGCATGGAAGAGATTCAAAGCTCTTCTTCGTAAATGCCCTCACCACGGTTTGGACTTGCAGAGGCAAGTCAACACATTTTTCAGTGGATTGACCGAGCTCACCAAGGGTATGGTCAATAGTTCTTCTGGTGGGGCATTCCTGAGGAAAACACCTGCAGAAGGGTGGGCATTATTCGAGGATATTGCCAAATATAATTATGCCCCCTCCTCTCAAGCTACTCAGGCATCTCCTCCTCTTCCTAGGATCGAGGAAGTGAATATGCAAAATCAGATCGCCATGCTGCAACAGCAGGTGGCTGCTCTTTCAGTGTCTCCAAATCCAACGAATCAGAATTTATCATTCCCGCAGAACTCTCAAGTTCTGTTTTGCAAAAATTGTTGTCAAACTGGCCATATGGTTGGCCAGTGTCAATTTATTTCCCCTTCAACCTATCAAGTCAATGCTGTCCAGAACCAGGGACAATACAATCCAGTCACATGCCAGGCATGTGATAATGTGGGGCACACCTCTCGTTTCTGTCCTATGAATAGACAGAATGCTGAAGTTAATGCTTTCCTTGGCCAGCAAAATCAGAGATTTAACAATCAGTTCTCTGGCCAAAGCAATCTTCAAAACCAGGGTTTCCATCAGAATCAAAATCTCAATCAAAATTCGAATTTTAACCAAAATCAAAACTTCAATCGAAACCCAAGCTTCAATCAGAACCTGAACACAAATTTTTCCAATACAAATTAGAGGTTCAATCAAAATTGGCCAAACAATTCAAATCCTGCGTTTCAGAATCGTCCTAGCCAAACCATCCCGCAGAACCTTCAGAACTCTCAAGGCCCCTCTCACTCTAATAATCTTGAAGCTAAACTGGAGGAGCAGAATAATAATATCCAATCCCTTCAGAGCACAATAAGAGTCTTGAGAGGCAGATCGGGCAAATGGCTGGCCAACTAGCGTCCAGACCCTCAGGACAGTTGCCCAGCTTTACGGAGAAAAATCCTAAGGGTGGTCAGGTAGCTCAGACCGATTTGAATCATGGCCAGTGCACTGACCTAGTTCCTTCAATTCTCTATGGTAAAGAAGAGGCCAGTGCAATGAATCTCAGATCTGGTACTCAACTTAGTGGTCCCCCGAACCGGGAAACCACTAACCCCTCTGCCGTGATAAGGCGGGGAGGGGAAATCGAGCACCCATGTTCCCCTTTTCGCAAGAGAGTACTCGGTGGGCGATCTCCCGAGAAATGAAGAATCAAGTGAGAGTCGGGTGGCGGATCCCCGACTAGTAAAAGAAGTGAGAAAGTGGTGTGGTGGAAAGATTTGGAAGATAAAGTCATCGTTCATCCTCGAAGAAAGTCTTTTCTGAGAGTGATTTGAAGAAACTACCATTTCCACCTAGAAAAAGCAACATCTCCTTGCATGAGGACAAGAAATATGAAAAAGTGCTTAATCTTCGAAAAATACTCAGGTTAATCTTCCATTATCTGATGTTTTGGTTGAGATGCCTAAGTACACTAAGTTCATCAAGGATGTTGTTTCTTCTAAGAAGAAGTTAGAAGGCATGGATCGGTTGATTGGTGAGGATTGCTTTGTGATAAGTTATGAAGATCTATCAATCAAGAGGGGTGACCCTGGGAAATTTGTGCTCACATTGCTGATGGGAGGCCTAGTCTTCCCAAACTCTTTATGTGACCCGGGTGCATCAATAAGTCGATGCCATTGTACGTACGTAAACACTTGGATTGAATGATCTTTTAGAACCCACGACCATGAACCTACAATTCGCCGATAGATCTTCCAAGAAAGGCTGCGGGGATACTGAAGGACGTATTAGTTCAAATTGATAGATTTACTTTTCCGGTTGACTGGTACGTCCTAGACATAGAAAGGATGAGAATGTCCCTTTGATACTTGGAAGACCTTTTCTTTCTACAGCTAGAGCCCTCATTGACTGTGATGGTGGCCAAGTGACCATACGAGTTGGTGATCAGGAGGTGAGCTACAGTGTCTCCAAAGCTATTCAGAGACCCTCTGATTATCCAATCGGCTTCTCCATCGAAGATATGTCAGATGACTTTAATGATTACATGGAAAAGCAAGTCATGGTGTTGAGGCGAATATGAGCGATTAGTTGAAAATCGAATAATCATGGTTGGGTGAATCTAGAACAACTAGCAAACCGAGTTTGATGAAGATTCGATGAAAGGAGAAGCTTTGGCGGTGGGACCACTCGGTAAACTCGGTGATGTTGAGTTGAAAAGTGGGGAGCTTAAATCGAGTTTAGAAGAACCACTGCGGATACGAGTGCGAAGCCGTTACCTAAGCACTTGAAATATGTCTTCCTGAGAGAAGGTGACAAGCTTCCGTTAATTATTTCCGCCAAGCTATCCCGATTGGAAGAAATGCAGTTGTTAAACGTTTTGAGAAAGAATGAGAAAGCCTTTGGTTGGCAAGTAGGAGACATCAGAGGGATATCTCCTGACATTTGTATGCACAAGATTAAAACTGAAGAGGGTGCAAAGTGTGTTAGACAGCCCCAGAGGAGGCTCAACCCTCATATACAAGAAGTGGTCAAAAAGGAGATTATCAAGCTTTTAGACATGGGTATTATTTACGCAATTGCGACGGTGAATGGGTATCCCCTACTCAAGTGGTTCCTAAGAAAGGAGGGATTACTATCGAGAAGAATGAGAAGGGTGAAGAAATAGCATTGAGGCTCGTGACTGGTTATAGAGTCTGTATAGACTACAGAAAACTCAATGAGGTTACGATGAAAGATCATTTCCCCCTTCCTTTCATTGACCAGATGCTTGAGCGTCTGGCAGGACATGCATTCTACTGTTTCCTTGATGGATATTCAGGATATTTCTAGATACCCGTAGATCCAGTCGACCAAGAAAAGACAACTTTCACCTGCCCCTATGGTACATTCGCTTACAGGCGAATGCCATTTGGTCTCTGCAATGCCCCAGCTACATTCCAAAGATGTATGCTGGCTATCTTTGATGGGCTTGTTGAGAAGTGTATGAAGATATTCATGGACGATTTCTCAGTCTTTGGTCAATCCTTCGATGATTGTCTTGATAATCTTGACCAGGTTTTATCCCGCTGTGTGGAAAATAACTTAGTCCTAAACTGGGAAAAGTGCCATTTTATGGTAGACGAAGGAATAGGTCTTGGCCACAAGATCTCAGCCAAAGGAATGGAAGTAGATAGGGCGAAAGTGGAGGCTATAGAGAAGATGAGTTTGCCTAGAAATGTGCGCGAAGTGAGAGGTTTTCTTGGACACGTCGGTTTTTATAGGAGATTCATTAAAGACTTCTCCAAGATAGCCAAGCTCCTATCTACCCTACTCAAAGAAGATGTTGTTTTTAATTTTGATGATAGTTGCAAGCAAGCGTTTGAGTAGCTTAAAAGTCAGTTGATCTCTACACCGATTCTTATCTCTCCTGACTGGAATCTACCCTTCGAACTTATGTGTGATGCATCCAACTACGCTGTTGGTGCAGTCTTAGGACAACGAATAAAGGGAAAGTTCCAGCCCATATCTTACGCCAGTCACACACTAAACCCTACTCAAGTAAACTATACCACCACTGAAAAGGAATTATTGGCCGTAGTCTTCGCTATGGACAAATTTCGTAGTTACTTGTTGGGTGCTGCAGTTACTGTGTGGACTGATCACGCTACTTTGCGATATCTCATGACAAAGAAGGATGCTAAACCGCGCTTACTACGTTGGATACTGATCCTGAAAGAGTTTGATGTTCAGATTAAGGATAAAAAGGGCAGTGAAAACGTAGTAGCTGATCATGTTTCAAGGATGTTGAATGAAGTAGGGAAAAAGCCTGAAGACATAGACCTTTATTTTCCTCTCAAAAATGTTATGCATATAGACGAGTGCACTCCAGATGTTCCATGGTACTCCTTTATCGTCAACTACCTGCATTCCCAGTACTTAAATCCAGAATTTTCATAGCAGGAGAAGAAGAAATTCTTCTCTGACTTGAAAACATTTGTATGGGATGAACCTTACCTCTTCAAGATCTGTAAAGATGGATTGTTGAGAAGATGTGTTCCCGAATCAGAGCAACGTGACATTATTGAACAATGCCACAGTGGGCCTACTGGTGGCCACTTTGGTCCTTGGAAAACCGTTGCCAAGATCTTTCAGTCTGGTTTCTATTGGCCCACGATCTTCAAAGATTCAGAAGATTTCTGCAAAGCTTGTGATAGGTGCCAACGAACCGGAGCTTTAACAAGGCGTTTTGACATGCCGTTGAAACCCATTTTAGAATGTGAAGTCTTCGATGTATGAGGGATTGATTTTATGGGCCCGTTCCCATCTTCCTGTGGAAATAAATACATCATAGTCTGTGTCGATTATGTATCGAAATGGGTGGAGGCTCAAGCCACTTCTCGCAATGACCACAAAACGGTCATGAGCTTTCTGAAGAAAAATATTTTCGTGAGATTTGGATGTCCCCGCGCCTTAATCAGTGATGAGGGAACGCACTTCTGCAACCGGCCACTAGAGAAAGTACTTGAGAAATACGGTGTTCGGCATAAAATCGGCACACCATATCATCCTATGACTAGTGGCCAGGTTGAGAGAAGTAATCAAAGCTTGAAGAAGATCCTGGAGAAAGTAGTAAACAATCATAGAAAGGACTGGAGTCTTAAGTTGGATGATGTACTATGGGCATATCGAACTGCCTACAAAACCCCCATGGGTACATCACCCTATCAGATGGTATATGGAAAACCATGCCACCTGCCGCTTGAGTGGAGCATAGAGCGTATTGGGCCACTAAGTTCTTAAACTTCGATACCCGATCATGTGGTGAACACCGACTGCAACAATTGCATGAGTTAGATGAGTTTAGACTCCAAGCCTACGAGAGTGCCAGGATAAGTAAAGATAAGATGAAACTCCTTCATGATGCCAAAATCAAGAAGCGAGAATTTCAAGTTGGGGAGCAAGTGCTATTGTACAATTCCAGGTTACATCTGTTCCCTGGAAAGTTGAGGACACGTTGGTCCGGCCCCTATGAAATTATGCAAATCATTCCTGGAGGCGTTTTAGAACTAAGAGGTCATGGTGACCAGCCGTTCAGAGTGAATGGTCAAAGGTGCAAGCATTATATCGGTCAAACCAAAGAAAAACCTTTGATTGTTCATTTCCTCGACATCCTCGGGTGTGGTATACCTGAAGACAATACGTTTGACAAATTTTCACCCGACTTGTTTTCTGAGGATGACGGCAGTGGTCCACTAGAGGAAGTCATGGCTGGTAGTTCGGATATGGAAGAGTTTCAAAGGGAGCAACAACTTAAAAGACGTCTGAAGAAGAAGAAGTCTACAATGGGGAGGATTAAAAGTGTTTGGAAAGCTATCAAAAGCTTGACCCCATGTGTTAGATGCTGTTTTTGCAGCCACACTACTGATCAGAGCTTACACGATGTATTGGCTGGAAGAAAGGTTAAATGGCCTGATCCAGGCTAAATTGAGAGATTGTCGAGCTAACGACACAAACCAAAAGCGCCACTAGGGGGCATCCTAGATATGCTTATTTGTTTTAGTTACTTTTGTTTTACTCTTTTCTTTGATTTATCTGTTTAGTTTAAGTCTAATTAGGGTAATTGTTGACTCTGCTTCAGTTCAGCTTTGTGTATTTAAAAAAAAGGATTACGGAGTTCTGCCGCATGAGTTCCCTTTCATTAGTAGGATCCACCTTATCACCTTAGATGACGGACCGGGAGGGACAATCATTCTGGACGTAGATTATGATATTATCACTCGCCTCAGGACTGTTACCTACGTTATCATTGTACCCCAAGCTTTGGGAGGTAGAGAGTTTAACACCGAGGACCTGGAGAGTGCTTTAGGACGACCGTATAGAATCCTTAATGATCCGATGCTGACCGACTTGTTGCTAGTGCTGCGTGCTGAACATTGCCGAGGAGTAGATGTTGCTGTAGAGGACTGGGCCCTACAGGATGAATACGATTTTCCTCCCGTGATTGACATTCTCCATCGTCTAATCCGGATTGTGGATTGGGCTGATATTTATGATGACTAGCTTCGTTAGGTGTTTCGTCGAGCAAACGATGTTAAACAAAAGCGCTCGGTGGGAGGCAACCCACTGTCGTCTAGTTTTTATGTATTTGAAGTTTTTTGTTTGATTTATATGAAGCAATAAGAGTTTGAATAAAAATGTATGAAAATTTCTATGTTTTTGCTTAATTTTGATCTTGGACGCCCGTCCATCATATGGGACGCCCGTCTGCTTGTGTTTCATTGAACGTGCGTCCATATTTTCTGGATGCCCGTCCATAAAGTTCCCTCCAACTCTGTATTTGTTTGAAAAGTGGGACGAGCGTCTGTTTCATCGAACGCCCGTCCAGTTCATCAGTTTTCCAGGTGAACGCTCGTCTGCTTCACTGGACGCCCGTCCGCCCTGCGTCTATATAAACCCCCTGCTTCCCAAATTTCATTCGAACCCGAATTTTCAAAGTTTAAAAAACCGACTCTTGCGTCCCCGTTGCTCTCAAATCCTTGTTTCTAAACCATTTTAGGCGATTCAAAGCTCTGCAAACACCTCTCAAACACCTCTCATCGATTATTCAAACCTAATCCAACAATAAATAGCCATTGATCTGATTCATTGACCTAGCTTGTGCGATTTTTTGTGGAGAAAAATACAAACTTTAGGGTCGAATTTTCATTGTTAGGGCTTCCAATTATCATTTTCATCACCCTCTCATTACACCTGGTAAGACTTTATCACCTTTTCTTAGTTTGATTCATGTTTTTTTTAGTTCGATTTCGGAGTAGATTTTTTTTGAATACTAGCTTATTAGTTTCTTTTCTTCTTCTTGTTTTGTTGGTGATCTGGGGTGGTGATGGTTGATGGTGGATGGTTGCATGATGGTTTTGGTATGGTTTGGTGTTGGTTGTTGAATTTTTGGGAAATCCCGTTTGGACGATAAACGGGTGGTTTTGTTTTGCATTGTGGTTTGGGGGTTGTTGTTTGTCTAGGTTGTATAGCAATGGTACGTAAAGCGGTTCAGAAACGACATGGTAAGGGGATAGCAACAGAACCGAGTAAGAAGAAAAAGGTTGTAGATCCAACCTCAGTACTTTCCACACGGGGTGTTGAGATTAGAGAACGTCTTCCTAGGGCTGCTCAAGGTCAATCTAGGGTGCCGTTGAGAGATGAATCCGAGTCAGATACTGATGACGAGGTACCTCTAGTGAGATTACCTAGGGTTGAAAGGACTGAAGAAACACCTAGGCCTACGGCGAGGAAGCACACGAGAGAAGGGAGCCTGTTAGACAGAATGTTCGACCCCCTGTCCCTATTCCATTTGCCCGGAGGTTCATTAACTCTAAGGCCCTGGACGTATACAATAAGGATTATCTGACGAGGACTATGTTGATTGAAAGAGCTTGACACTAAAGTAGATCCATCTTTTGTTAAGATGTTAACGGATAGAAAGTGGGATGCACTGATGAGAACCCCTGTCAATGCTACCCTAGTTCGTGAGTTTTATGCGAACTGTTCTGAAACGGATCTGGAAACTGGGGTAGTTATGGTTCGAGGAGTTAAGGTGCCGTTTACACCAAAGGTTATCAACGAGAAATACCAGTTAGCACCTTTTGAGGGGTTGGATTATAAGGAAGCGATTAAAGCGAAGCAGGATGCAGGTGAGGACCCTTTGGAGGAGCTTAGACTGAAAGTGTGCCCGGAGGTGCCGTGGACACTTAGACCGAGAGGTGATAGGAAATAATTGGTTACTACCTCTTGGACGGAGGATTGGAAAGTCCAGTGTCGGTTTATATAGAACATGTTGTTGCCTAAGAACAACCTGACACATTTTCACATTGGCGATCTTGGGATGCTCTACGCCTTGAACTTTAAGTTAATGTTGATGTACGTTGGACAGGCGATTTTCGATGAGATAGCGTTGAATCAGAAAGTCTATGCTCGATGTCTGATTTGCCCCCATTTGATCCATAGTCTCTGTCTAGATGCTGGGGTTCCCGAGTACAAAATTGATCACAAACCTAAAAATCCGAGGTTCTTGCAGCGAGAGAAAGTGAAATCTTCAGGCCAGACTGAGGCTGAGGCAGCACATGAGCCTGGATCATCTTCAGTACCGCCTCCAGTCTCTTCCCTTCCTTCTTTATCTCCATCAGTTCGGGTGCGTTTAAGTATGGCAAATAGTATAAGGAACTGGATGGAGGACATGCGAACGCCACAGAACAACATTCTGACTATCCTACGTTGTATGAGTGAGGGCCGTCCTCCGAGGGACCAGAGATGCTACAACGCAAGCACTATGGACTACGTTTTTTCTGACGAGATCGAGCAGGCTATTGCGGATGTTCTGCATGATGAGTCGTCTTCTGATGAGGAGCAAGTTGACACAGCAGGGAGGACTACTACACCACCGACTGGATCTTCTACTGATACTCCTACGGATGGAGCACCTCCTGCTGCTGATTCTTCGGCACCAGGGCAGACTTGACTTTATGATGCTGATTCTACTTTAGATTTTTCTCCCTGGGATTTGTTTGTATTTTGCTACTATGTTTTTTTTCTTTCTTTACTTGATTCATATGTATTTTCCGTGGAGCTACTGTCTGTTTCCGTTGCTCATTTTTTATTGATGAATCTTGTAAGCCATAAGGCGAATCGTTGACATTCATGTAGTTTCTATTATTCCGTGTTGTGTATGAATTGTCGTTTGATTCGATTTCACCTTATCCTTATCTTTATCTTTATTTTGCGATGTGATATAATCCCCGTTTTCCCCCGAGATTTTCCTGTGTTTATCAAGTAGTGCAGGCATATTTTTAGCTGTTTTGTCGAGCTAGTATTGGAATCGTGCTGAACCAGATAATCTTTGAGTTTACGAACGTTGGTTTCTTCATGCTCCTGCCTGACCAACGGTTCGAGTATCTATTCAAATCAGCTAAGTACCTTGTTTCTTTTTACTCCTGCACAACCTGAGGACATGTTGTCATTTAAGTGTGGGGGAGGGAATGGTTAGGTGTATCTTTTTGCTTATATTGTTATTTTATGCTGAAAAGAGCTAAATTTTTCAAAATTTTGTTTTGTCCCGGTTGAGCGAATGCATATTTTTGTTCGGTTTTTATAGACATTTATGCTGTATATTGTATGTTTAGTAGGTTAGATGTTTCACCCGACATACATTTCACGAGCCATATTAAATGATGAGCTAAAATATAAAGCTATACCCATTTGGATTAGTAATTTTTGATTATCTTATAAGTATCTTGTGCTTAGTGATAATGTACGTATCGTGAGAATTATAATAGTTTGTGTTTAGAGCCGGAGTATGACATACTGTGAATATCTTAGGTTTGAATGTGATAAGCGAAACATGACTATTGTGCTTTAAAAAGTATGCTTTAAAGAAAAAATGATGAATTAATCGGTTGTGTCGGAAGCTGGTCGATGATTTGAGTGAGGTAGGTCATATCTCGAATGTCCTATACCACCATGATGACCAAAAGCTCACGACAGTCAGAAAAAGCTGCTTGATGATTTGAGTAAGGTAGGGTATATCTCGAATGTCCTATTCTACTATGACGGGCAATAGCTCATTCTGATATGCGTATAAAAGTGAATGATGATTAAATCAACTTACGAAAGGTGTTGGTATGAATTGCTATAAGACTTAGTTATCGCCTACCTTATCCCCAGTATAAACCGACAGATATGTTGTAGGGATTATCCTCTGAGTATGTCAGAAAGGTCCTAAATGTATTCTATCATCCTTTTCGGGATATGTTACGTTTTGTAGCGTGCATGTTATAAGTATCATTTATTTCTAGTTTAAATGGGGTATTTGCTAGTTGCTTTGAATAGATTTCAAGTTTGGACTTAGTGGAAGTTTTCTATGGCTTTGCACACACACAGGGGTGGATGTTAAGGGTGATTTTATGCGTTTTATAAGGATATATTTTATATCAATTTCCCCCATATGTGGATGTTTCTCATAGAAATCGAGCTTTATATTGAAATATTGAGTAAATGATGTTTTCAATAGTTAAATAGTAAAACGTAACGAATTATGTGCTTAAATGATGATTTTATATGATTTTGGAATTGTGTTACGCTTTGGTATGTTTTCCCTTAATTGTAAATACTCATTGATGATGGAAAAAGGATTTTAGAGAGCCAAATTCGAAGTTGGAAAGGAATCAATCACATTTATGGAAGAATAGAAGATTTAAGGAAAGAAATCAAGTGATTGATCCAGCTGAACTGGCGTCCAAAGAAGTGAACTAGCGTCCGGATACGGACGGGCGTTTGATAGAGTGGACGAGCGTCCGGTGAAGAATTCGAACGAGAGAGTTTGGACGGGGAAGTGGACGAGCGTTTGCCTTGTTGGACGGGCGTCCACCCAAAACGGACGGGCGTCCAAGCCCCGCCATGCTGAAACCGACTTAAACTTCTATTTAAAGGCAGCGGATCCCAACCCTAAAAAACACAATTTTCACATCAGAAATTTCCAAGAGAGCGACCGCATCTTGGGAGCTTTCAAGGCCGGTCACCCGAGCCTTGTGCTCGGGTGATCCGAGGTTAGATTAGGATCGTTTTTGTTTCGTTTTCAATTCATGGATCATCCATTGTATAAACTATGTGAGTTCATCTTTTTGATTTATTCAAGCTTTGTTTATCTTCATGATTTTTGATTTATTTTGTATCGTTCTATGATTATGATGCTATCGTGTGAACTCATATCGAGAGATTTGTTTACTAATTGATATGTTTACAACATACGGAAGTTGCGTAAGCTAGATCACCATAGAAAGATAGGATCTTTAATCGTTAATTCGTGACAAATTAATGGATTAATTATCTAGATTGTTAGATCTAATAAAGCATGCACCTCGTTTTGAGAGCGTTAATCTCTATAGATCGGAAGATGATGAGATTGATAGGCGAATTACTTACGGAAGTAGGAATTCATACCTTTGATAGGTGAAACCACAATTTGAATTAAAATCATGAGATGAACTAGGATTGAGATCACTTGCCATACTATTATATTTCTATGAAAAAGTGCTAAATTTTAAAAATTTTGTTTGTTTTGTCCCAAGTGAGCAAAGACATATCTTTATTTGAGTTTTTATATCATTGGTGCATTATTTTGCATATTTAGTAAATTTAGATGTCTCACCCAACACTATTTTTCACGTGCCATAGTTATTTGACTAGAGATTTTTGATGATTATCGCATGATTCTTTGCGTACATACGAATTTTGAAAACTTTAATAGTTTGTGTTTAGAATTAAAGTATGACATACTGTGAATATCTGAAGGTTTGAATGTGATAAGTAACACGTAGCTTATTGTCAAATGAAAAAGTTGAATTTAAAGTGAATTATTGGGTGTGTCGAAAGCTGGTCGATGATTTGAGTGCGATAGGGCATTATCTCGAAATGTCCTATACCACTATGATGACCAAAAGCTCACGACAGTCAGAAGAAGCAGCCTTATGATTTGAGTAAGGTAGGGTATATCTCGAATATCCTATTCTGCTATGACAGGGCAATAGCTCGTTCTGATGTGTGTTAAATGTGGAAAAAGTTAAATCAACTTGAATGAGAATTGGTATGAATTGAATAAAGTATACGACTAAGTTATCGTCTATCCTATCCCCAGTATAAACTGAATGATATGTTGTAGGGATTATCCTCTGAGTATGTCAGAAAGGTCTTAAATACCCTCTATCATTCTTTTCGGAATATGTATGTTTTGTGAGGTGCCTGTTATAATCGTTTTTATATTTCTGATTTAAATGGGATGTTGGCTAGTTTTGCTTGAATCAATTTCCAGTGGATTTAGTGGAAATTTATTATGGCTATGCACACACACTTGGGTGAACCTCTAAACTATTGAATATGCTTTATGGTTGCATAAATGTTTATATGTCTCGAGTCTTGATTTTGTCTTGTCTTGCTCGGGACGAGCAAAAGCTAAGTGTGGGGGAGTTGTTAAGGGTGATTTTATGCGTTTTATAAGGATATATTTTATATCAATTTCCCCCATATGTGGATGTTTCTCATAGAAATCGAGCTTTATATTGAAATATTGAGTAAATGATGTTTTCAATAGTTAAATGGTAAAACGTAACGAATTATGTGCTTAAATGATGATTTTATATGATTTTGGAATTGTGTTACGCTTTGGTATGTTTTCCCTTAATTGTAGATACTCATTGATGATGGAAAAAGGATTTTAGAGAGCCAAATTCGAAGTTGGAAAGGAATCAATCACATTTATGGAAGAATAGAAGATTTAAGGAAAGAAATCAAGTGATTGATCCAGCTGAACTGGCGTCCAAAGAAGTGAACTAGCGTCCAGATACGGACGGGCGTTTGATAGAGTGGACGAGCGTCCAGGCTGAAGAATTCAGAACAGAGAGTTTGGACGGGAAGTGGACGAGCGTTTGCCTTGTTGGACGGGCGTCCACCCAAAACGGACGGGCGTCCAAGCGCCGCCATGCTGAAACCGACTTAAACTTCTATTTAAAGGCAGCGGATCCCAACCCTAAAAAACACAATTTTCACATCAGAAATTTCCAAGAGAGCAGCCGCATCTTGGGAGCTTTCAAGGCCGGTCACCCGAGCCTTGTGCTCGGGTGATCCGAGGTTAGATTAGGATCATTTTTGTTTCCTTTTCAATTCATGGATCATCCATTGTATAAACTATGTGAGTTCATCTTTTTGATTTATTCAAGCTTTGTTTATCTCCATGATTTTTGATTTATTTTGTATCGTTCTATGATTATGATGCTATCGTGTGAACTCATATCGAGAGATTTGTTTACTAATTGATATGTTTACAACATACGGAAGTTGCGTAAGCTAGATCACCATAGAAAGATAGGATCTTTAATCATTAATTCGTGACAAATTAATGGATTAATTATCTAGGTTGTTAGATTCTAAAATACGAGAGTTAACCTGAATCTACACCTTCGTTTTGTATGGAAATTGGTCTCAACATTCGGAAGAGGAGAGATCGGTAATTGAATTCACTAAGGAATTAGGAATTCATAGCTTGAGAAATAGATTCACTAAGAGATTAGGAATTTGTATCTCGTGTAAAGGTGAAACCACAATTTGAATTAAAATCATGAGATGAACTAGGATTGAGATCACTTGGTTTGTATATTGTTTGATCCCATGTATCGTTGTTTTATGTTCTTTTCGTTTATAGTTTTATTTATTTATTATCGCTTTTATCCTTCCTGGCTTTGGATTGACAATCCTCTGTCCAGTTTATTTTCCGTTTTAGTTTAGGTTTAGTAATAGATATTAGTAACAATTTTAGAAGAATTAATAAGATTAGGTTCAACATCCCAATTCCCTGTGGATCGATACCCGTACTTACCCTACTATGCTAGCAATTACCCGATATTCGGTCGGTTAAGAGTTAGTTTGCATGTTAGATATAGGTTTATAAATTATTTTTTGTTTAGTGATGCAAAATCCTCCGAACAGTGGACCTCTAATTTATTGAATATGCTTTATTCTTGCTGAAATGTCTATCTTTTTCCCGAGCCTTGATCTTGTTTTGTTTCGCTCGGGACGAGCAAAAGCTAAGTGTGGGGGAGTTGTTTATGGTGATTTTCTATGATTTATATCGCTTTATTTTGGAACAAATTCCTCTATACTCCGATGATCTGCATGGAAAGTAAGTATTTATTAGATTTATTAAGTAAATGAAGTGAGGAGTTGTTGAATTGCAAAGTTGAGTTGATTTCATGGTTTTATTGATGATTTTCTATCTATATGAATAATTTTACACTTTGCATGTTTTTGTCGTCTTGAAGGTACACAAATTTGGCATGAAAGGAGCTTAACCGATGTTCAATTGAAGATTTGAATAGAAGAAAAGAGATAAAGTTGAGATTGGATTGAAGATTTAAAGTAAATTTGGAATGAATTTGTACCAAACGGGCGTCTGAAGCTCCGTCCAGCTGGACGGGCGTTCGAGGAAGTGAACGGGCATCCAAGAAGAAACAGTGGATTCAGGATATTAAGATTTTTGCTGAACGAGCGTCCAAATTTACATAGGACGGGCGTCTGACATGACTCGGCCCGACTCGAAGATTTTATGCAGAATGGACGGGCGTTCAACCCCTTGGACGGGCGTCCAGCCGCCGACCTAGCAAAAACCGACTTAAACTCTTATAAATAGCCACGTTTTTCTAGACATGATATACCCTAATTACTCTAGGCGGCCACAAGAACCCTAAGGGGCGATTTTTCTGTGTTCTCCACCCTTCATAAACAACTTTTATGCTTTTTATTTCCTAGATAAATTTCTTCAATTATATGTACTTTCTAGTAGCTATTTCAAGTAATCAAACGATGAATAGAGGCTAGAGCTCATTGGAACAAGCGTTGTGAAGCCGTACTAGCAACACTTTGATTTCTCTTTGGATTATCTTGTGAGTATTTATTAAAAGTTGTATCTTTTCTATGTTTAATTCATTGTTATTATGCAATTTTATCGATGGATGTTTTGCATGTTTGATGTTTAATAGTTGATGAAAGTTTATTGTTAAACCTAGATCAGTATAATCAAGATTAGATTTTTAACCTAAAAATAACGAGAGTTGTTAGGTTAATTTCTAGGTTGCTAGATTGAGAAATCTTACACCTTTGTTACGAAAGTGTTAATCTTTAGGATCGAAAGATAAGAGATTAATAAACGAATTATCTAAGAGATTAGAAATTCATACCTACGATAGGTGAATCACAACTTTTGATTAATCATCACTAAATAATCTAGAGAAGAAATTGAATGTTATAGAATTGTTGGATCAATTGCTTGTTCGTTGTTTAAATTATTGATAAATCATTTGTGCTTGATTTGCTTAGCAAAGTTATAATTTTTATTGCATGCTTAGGTTATAAAGTAGAATTACTTTAGAATATTTCGTTCGCAATTATATTTCCTGGCTTTAGATTTCTAATCTTCTGTCCAGTTTACTTTTGTTATTTTCGTTTTTAGTTTGTTACGTGTTAATCGTTTTTATTTTCTTATAATTCTAGTAATAGTAGTTGTGACATCTTTAGGTTGGTTAGATAAAAACTAGGTAAACAACCCCGATTCCCTGTGGACTCGACTCCGGTATTAACCTCTATACTACGATCCCTGCACTTAGGGTAAACCGGATTATTTTTATTACTTGTTTGCTTTCCATTAGATAAAATCCGAGACAGACATACATCCTACACATTCATCTAGATCATGCCTAGTTATGCATCTATCGTATCATATAAAATAAATACATGCACAAAATAAATAAGTGCGTAAAGTAACCGGTATGATCATGGACCTTTCCTATGTGCGGTTTCGAATACAAACTGACGAAACCGCGGGTCACAAACTACGGGTAGCTGCAACCGTCAATAGGATCTTTAATGCGCCATCTCCAATGGGATCTTTATTCTTCTTTCCTTGGTCTCCATCTTCTGCTCCATTCTTGTTACATTTAATTCTATCTAATAAAATAAATACACCTGCCGCATACGGGGGGAACTAACGGGAATGAGATAATACAGAAAATAAACTAGGTCACGTTCTTCATAACGGCCTAGGACAATTTTTAAACCAACGAAAATAAAATCATTCACATCTATCCTATTGGTCGAGTCCATGATCAATCGGGGTCCATATAATAATATTATATCTACACATCTAATCCATACAATTATATCTTATGAAAAAGATCAAATTTAAAATTTAACTACTTATGCGTCTTATTTTATCACATCAAATAATTAATTAACCTTTAATTAATTAAATGACTTAATCGAAAATAAAATTCACATTTAATTTTAAATCGATTCTAATTTTAATTATATTAGTTTTGAACTATTCAAAATAAAACCAAAATTAAAAGGGTCTCTTTTGTTTCTTTCCCTTTTGGTTTCCTAAACCAAAAGACATATTTCCAAACAAAGTTTGGTTGACTGCCTGGCCACTTTCCAAAAATAATTTTTGAAAGTGGCCTAGGCCTAGGCCTTTTCCCAAATCAAATATTTGGAAAGGGCCTAGGCCTATTCCAAACAAAATTTGGAAAGACCAATATTATTTTAATGTCATGTGGCATCCCAATGGTTAAAACTATTTGAACTATTGGTTAGCCACATGACACAACTAAACAAAGGAGATATCAATGCACAATAAATATCACAAAACGAAAAACAAAATTGGGTCCGCCACGAAACAACCAGCCGACGGCAGCACCCTAGGGGCGCCGCCGCCACCGGCTGCCGCATGGTGGGGAGCCGCCGCCAGTTGGCCGAGCTCCCTACCTGAATATTATTATTATTTTTTGTTTCGTTATCGCGAATCTAGATCTTGTATCTAACTTCGTTTGAGAAATAAACAAATAAGCTAAAGACAGTGGTACCTTGCTTGATCTAAAAGATCGACGCTTTGACCGTCTAAGGAGAGTAGTTCTGCACGGTGCCGCCCAAGTGTTCGGTCTCTACCGCTAGTCCACACAAACAGCCTGCCGGAATCCCATCTTGGATTGCTATCGGAAAAACTCCGGCTGCTAGACCGGTCTTTTTCCCCCCTCTCAAACTCTCTATTGGAAGCTCTCTATTTTACACAAGAACTATTAGCTCTTGTAATTGTGATGTACCAAAGAGCTTGACACCCACCTCTTATTTATAGTGAGAGGGGCGCCCCAACTAGAGTGGAGGAGAAGAAAATATTTTCCCAATAAAATAAGAAAAATATATTTGATTGATTTATCTCATTAATAGTCAATATCTTATATTATTCCAATATATTGTCAATGTCTTATATTGACTATATTTATCTTATTACCATAAATCTATTTTTTCAAAATAAATTAATATCCAATATTAATATTATGGTAATCTTATTAATTAAATTGCACAATCCAAGTGTATCATAATGCACTATCATTGGCGCCACCCCTAGCCATTAATTGGCTTCCGGAATATTCTTTAATTAATATAATACTATGATTAATTAATTTACAAAATACATGTATATCATATATATATATATATATATATATATATATTTCGACCTACACATACATTATGTGTATATTTAATTAATCAACATAATTAATATCTTGTATTATATTTATTTATAATAAATAAATACCACCATATTAAGTTACCACTATAACATTTATAGTACGAAATAAATTCTTTCCTTATTTGGTTATCAATATAACCGCATTTTAATCCGGCTAGATGTTCATATGTGTGTGACCCGATAGGCTTCCGAATATGTTGGCCGTAGACACAAAGTGCAAATTACGAAAATGCCCTTCATGCCTAACGATCACGGGATAGCTTCTAGCAACACACCGTGACCCTCAATCATCGGAAGAGTCAAATGCAATGACTACTACCTTTCATGTGAAACAGTTACCGTGTAACTTTCAATCCTATCGCTATAATAATATCCATACGATCATATCTCGAGTGTCAATACATTAACGATCGTATCTTATAATCTGGATATCATGCTCTCTCGGAATAACACGTTTACTCCCACTTTGCAAAGATTCACGAGAACAAGAGATTCCTAATAAGAAGGCCATTTCGGATATTCACTCCCGATCATGGGATACACGATTCCCGGACGACCAATCATGCATATTCCGTATGCTTCAGTATCACACCCGATCATTACCTCATGATCGCCCCATGGCTAAGGGAAACCTCAATAGTGTCAAAGCATGACCATCCACACCGTGATGCCATGAAGACTCCGGTCTTAAGGATAATTGCGCAACTGCCACATAGTGTGACACTTAGTGTAAGTGGGTTAGTCTAACGTATGCATTCTCTAATACACGTCCACGTACAGTCCAAGTGTCTCTACACTTCGATAGATGGGATCTATCCCTACCCTTAAAGACAAAAGACATCCAATACATGCTAGCCTGTTCGTACTATCAATGTCCTGTTCAATAGTACATCAGCCTAGAGACATTTAAGTATCAAGATTATTAAAGTGATTAAAGATCTCATCAACCATAATCGCCTATCATGGTTTCTCTATCACATTTTAATACTAAGGACGTTATCATATAACAATTCATAATTGGTTCTTTAAGAGAACATATATATGACAACAAAAAATTCATTTAATATATGTATAAACATAAAGAAATAGTAGAAATGATCTGACCCGGTCAGATCCGGTCCAACCCGATTGGGTTCAGGACACTATTTCAACAGTTACTCCCCCTGCATCTGTGTGTTTATAGAACAGTGTATGATCCTCATAGCCTTGTGTATATCCACCTTTCTCATTACCTTACAAAATCTGTCAAACCAAGCCATTGAATATTGTTTCAACCCATATAAGGATCTGTACAATCTACATACTTGGATTTCCCTTGAAACCAGGTGGAGAGTGCATAAAAAATTCCTCCTTTAATTCACCATTGAGGATTGATTTTTTTTACTTCCAACTGGTGAAGAGGCTAGTTTCTAGTAGCAGCAATAGAAATAAGTATCCTGACAGTGTTTAATTTGGCAACATGGGCAAAGGTGTCATTAAAATCAATACCAGAGACTTGAGTATACCCCTTTGCAACAAGTCTTGCCTTATACTTATTCAGATCCATTAGGGTTATGTTTAACTATGAATACCCATTTACATCCAACAGGTTTCACACCTTTAGGTAGGTTCACCATTTCATAGGTATGATTTTCCTTGAGTGCCCTCGTTTCATCAAAAACATCAGCTTTCAATTTAGGACACTCAAGGGCATGTTGTATGTTCCTAGGTATTGTGACAGAGTTGATATGAGCCAGATAAGATTTATAGTGTGTTGATAGTTTGCCATAGGAAACAAACCTGTCAATGGGGTGTTTGGTGCATTCTCTAGTGCCTTTTCTTAAAGTAATAGGCAATTCAACAGGTGTAGTTAAATGAGTTATATCATCTGTGAGGTTGTCTATAGTCTCATGTGCACCAATGTCTTCTTGATCAGTGTGTTCAACAGTTTGTTCTTACAAATTAGTATCAACAACTTGTGGATCCATAGGAGATGATGTATCTGTGCTAAGATGTGTTAGTGACTTCTTTTTTCCTTGTATAGATAATGATTTCTTGATTCTGATCTCTTGTACTTGTACTATGTTGGGGAATAAGGTCTGTTGTAACAGAATCAGAATCAAGAGTAGGCAAAGTGGGATCATTTATGAGAAAGTCATATCTGTTTTCAGATTCATTTTCCTTTTGACTATAAAAATTTCTTCAAAAAATGTGACATCTGAGGATATATGTATCCTTTTTGTCATTGGATCAAACATTTGAAACCTTTCTGGGTTGATGAATATCCAATAAAATAGTTTTTACAGCTCTAGGCTCAAGTTTCCCTCTAGATTGTGAATGGATGTGTACAAATGCAGTGCATCCAAACACCTTTAAAGGTATACTTGAGATAAGTTTAGAGTTGGGGTAGGATTCTGTAAAAACATTCAGAGGAGTCTTATTTTCAAGGACTCCCGAGGGCATCCTATTTATTAGAAAAGTAGCCGTTAAAACAACATCTCCCTAGTAAAAAATAGGAACATTGTTGGTGAAAATGAGGGTTCTAGCTGTTGAAATAGTGTCCTAAACCCAATCAGGTTGGACCAGATCCGATCGGGTCGGATCATTTCTACTATTTCTCTATGTTTATACATATATGAAATGGCTTTTCTGTTGTCATATATCTGTTCTTCTAAAGAACCAATTATGAATTGTTATATGATAACGTCCTTAGTGTTAAACTGTGATAGAGAAACCATGATAAGCGATTATGGTTGATGAGATCTCTAATCACTTTAATAAGCTTGATACTTAAATGTCTCTAGGCTGATGTACTATTAAACAGGACATTGATAGTACGAACAGGCTAGCACGTATTGGATGTCTTCTGTCTTTAAGGGCAAGGATAGATCTCGTCTATCGAAGTGTAGAGACACTTGGACTGTACGTGGACGTGTATTAGAGAATGCGTACTTTAGACTGAACCACTTACACTGTTAAGTGTCACACTATGTGGCGGTTGTGTAATTATCCTTAGGACCGGAGTCTACATGGCATCACGGTGTGGATTATCATGCTTTGACACTATTGAGGTTTCCGTTAGCCATGAGGCGATCATTGGGTAATGATTAGGTGTGATACTGAAGCATGCGGAGTATACATGTTTGGTCGTCTGGGAATCGCGTACCCTATCAGTAGGGTTGAATATCCGAAAGGGCCTTTTTATAATGAATGTTTTACTCTCGTGAATCTTTGCAAAGTGGAAGTAAATGTGTTACTTCGAGAGAGCATGATATCCAGATTATAAGATACGGTCGTTGATGTTTGACACTCGACGAACGACTGTATGGATATTGTTACAGCGATGGGATTGTAAGTTACATGGTAACTGTTTCACATTAAAGGTAGTAGTCATTGCATTTGACTCTTCCGATGATTAGGGGTCACGGTGTGTTGCTAGACGCTATCCCGTGATCGTTAGGCATGAAGGGCATTTTCGTAATTTGCACTTTGTGTCTACGGCCAACATATTCGGAAGCCTATCGGGTCACACACATATGAACATCTAGCCGGATTAAAATGTGGTTATAGTTGATAACCAAATAAGGAAATAATTTATCTCATACTATAAATGTTATAGTGGTAAATTAATATGGTGGTATTTGTTTATTATGAATAAATATATTACAAGATATTAATTATGTTGATTAATTAAATATATTTATATATGGGGCGAAATATATATATATATATATATATATATATATATATATATATATATATATATATATATATATATATATATATATATATATATATTTTGTGCTTCCAGCGTGTGTTGCATATTAGATATGCATGTGCATAGTTGTTTCCAATATATATATGTGATATATACACATGTGTAAATAGTTTTATGGTAATAAGATAAATATAGTCAATATAAGATATTGACAATATATTAGAAATATTTAATATAAGATATTGAATATTAATGAGATAAATCAATCAATTGTATTTTCCTTATTTTATTAAGAAAATGTTTTCTTTTTCCTTAATCTACTAGAAAACTTCTCCCAATCAGATTGGGATCTAAAAGTGGCGCCCCAATACCTATATAAGAAAGGGGTTGGCTAGCTCTTTTGTACAACACAATTCCAAGAGCTAATAGTTCTTGTGAAAATTAGAGAGCTTCTTAGAGAGAGTTTTGAGAGAGAGAGAGAAGATCGGTCTAGCAACCGAGTTTTTTTGGTAGCAATCCATGATGGGATTCCGGCGGGCTGTTCGTGTGGATCACCGGTAAAGGCCGAACACTTGGGCGGCTCCATGCAGAACTACTCTCCTTAGACGGTCAAATCGTCGATCTTTTAGATCAAGCAAGGTAACACCGTCTTTAGCTTATTTGTTTATTGCTTAAACGAAGTCGATCCTGGTGTCACGGATTTATCTAACGAAGCAAACAAGTAATAATCCGGTTAACCTCAAGTATAAGGATCGTAGTAATAGTGGTTAATGCCGGGTCGATCTTACAGGGAACTGGCGATTGCTAACCCTAGTTTTTGTTTAACTAACTAACCTATGTCACGATTACTAAACTAAACAGCGAATGAAACAAAACAAAACAGAAAATAAAACTAGACAGATGATGTAATCCAAAGCTAGGAAGAATACGGGTTGCAAATTTATTTAATACTAAACTAAACTAAGATGCAAATAAAAGTAAACTAACTAAACAAATTCAAGTTTTAAGGATTTAAATCAAGTTTATAACGAACAAACGAGGATTGATCCACCTATCCAACAAGCATTGATTTCCTATCTCGATTATATTGTGGTTTTTATCTAGGTTGTGATTCACCTTATCTAAACATGAACCCTAATTCCTTAGAAAGTTCATATATTAATGTATTATCTTCCAATGCAAGATTAACGCGTTTTCTAACCAAAGATGTAAACTTTATGTTTATAATCTAGCAATTAAACCTATTAACTTCCGTATGATAGATTCGAATTACTATTCTTATTCATGATGATCTAGGGTTTATTAAGATTTCCATCAACAATAAACAATCACACATGCATATCTTCCGATGTAAAAGCAATTAAACGTAATAAGCATGAATAAGAAACAACCTTTAAATAAAAACTCACAGTACAACCGAAGAAAACGAAATCAACAATCGTTGGATGGCTTCACAATACTCGTTTGATGAAGCTTTTAGCCTCTAAACATCCTCAGCAACTCGAATTTGCAGAAATAGTTGATGGAGGTCAAGTTAAATTATTAACTCGATGCCTACTAACACACTAGCAAGAGAACTAGGTTCAATTGCAGTATAGCCAGATAGAGTCGAGGTCGATCCCACAGAGACTCGGCACAAATAAAACACAACTTTATCCTATTAGAACTAAATTGAAAGGGCGGTCTATGACCAACTAAATGCAGTAAATAAAATAGTGACAACCACAAGACACAAAAGACCACAAAGAGAAACTAAAGACTACTAAAACACGGATAATACGGTTGATATTATCTAAACAAATAGTATTGATTACGCTAGTAGATTATAACTCCCCCATGTGGATTAGGATAATAACGAGACAAAACAAACGTTAAAGATTAATTAGTATGGCTACGGGAGTCATCCCCTAAGGTAGATTTAGCTCCAATTAGGCCCTCTAAATCATCGTGCCTCCATTACGTGACTTCGCTTTTTAATGCCTCCATCTCATATAACTTCTGACACAATTACGAGACTAGGGATGCCGGTATAAACCGTAACCTCATCTAAGCAACATTCCTAGGGTAAGGCGTACTTCTTAGATGCCGATTCAATCTATATCCTAAGTAACAATCACTTTTTGGGTTTCATGTTAAATTATGATGACAAATAATTAAGTTGATCAGGTTTAATTACTCGTTTTAATTCCAAATCAGAGAATCTGACGTAGTCGAAGCCGATCATAATATTGCCCTACACCTTACCCCACTCGGTCGACCGAACGACAGCACTCGGGCGACCGAGTGACACGTCTAGGTCGACCGAACACAGTTCTGTGTCGGAACAAATCATGATTACTTCTTAACGTTTCTAACCTAAACACATGGGTTCGTAAATTAATCTACATCACGCAATCAATACAAAGAAAACTACTCCATAATAAAATATATCAGATCTACAAATAAAGATTGCATAATTGAATAGTCATACCCTCGAAGACGAGAGTGACTCCCACTCTTTAATGCGCTCCCTAATCGGAGAATCCGATGAATCCACAATGAACGAACATAAAAAATAAAACTAGAACTTAAAAGCTAAAATTGTATGAATTGTTCTTGTGTTGTAGTGGTGTGTGTTCTCAGCATCGTGGCTGCTGTTTATATAGGAGTTGTAGCCGACATAGGGAGGATCCAAAAGATTGACACGCATTTATCACATTTAGGCTCGGGTGTACACGCTCGGTCGACCGAATGGCGTGGCTCGGTCGACCGAGCCTCCTTCTTTACGCGTTTTCAATTTTTCTTCGTCTGACTTGTTCCCCACTCCATGCTTTTGAATTGATCTGATTTATCTTTTCTTCAATGCTCCGTTTTTCTTCTCTTTTATCTTGAGATCTCCCGATTGCGTGATAATTATCTTCCCGATTTATCATGATCGGAAAATCGCATTTATCACACGCTTAATTGCTCTTTTATAATAAAAACATGACTAAATACCAATTATCATATTAATAATCACTTATCATTAAATAATAAATATAAACACGTGATTAAATATGAAATATATAAAATTAACTCCGATTTAAGGTTATAATTGATGACATAAATATGTATATTTTAACCGTCATCAAAATGCCCCCCACTTAAACTTTGTTTCGTCCCGAACAAAGCATCAACAAGTTATTCCCCAAGACAACATTTTCTGTGGTCAACTCATACTTACACAAGAAACCCGAGTCTACTCATACCAGTCATGTTCATAAGATAAGCATTGTTCACTACTCGCTATGAATCGAAGTGATTGTGTGCATGTGCATTGGTTTTATATAAATGTAGCAAGATTAGAGCTTATGCAGACTTCATATCAAAATTCACCAACATCAGCATTCATACTTCTTGTGCCTCGCAATGGTTAAAGCACTAGAACAATAAGCAAGAGCGTATCTATAGGGTTTTTGGACTTGGAGACTGAGTACTACTCGAAGCCTCTAAAAATTCGAAATTTTTTTCCAATTTTTGCCTATTTTTCAAATACTACTAACCTCAAGGAAGAAAACTTTTCATAGAGTATTCCCCTATCTTAGATCATGCATAGTATCGAATATTACCACAAGCGCGGGGCTACTTTGGTAATGTTACTACAAGCCCAGTGTTTTAATGCATTGTCAAAACACTGGTACGTCCCAAGCTTATTACTCCGCTTTTGTTGGCTAGAAGATCAGAATACATCAGTCGACAAATGTCGACACTAGGTCCTCATAACCAATTATCTACGCAATGTACACATACTTCTTTCAACTATTATAACTCATACGGTACTAAGCGATTCATATGTTGAGTAATTGAACAATACCTAACTACTTGCAATTGTTGGCATGAATATCCTTAAGTTTACTAACAATTTATCGCAAAAGTATAATATGACCACGTACTCACGCGCTTGGTTCATTTCCTATTAATTCTAAGTATAAGAACTTCACAAGTTTAAGGGTACGAGTTAAACAACTTGGCATTTATCCATAAAATTTTTTAAATTTGGCTCAATATTGTCTCAGTATTCCGTTCCCCTTGACTTTTTCAACATATAGCACAATATATAGCTAAGTCCCCTACCCCCACTTAAACATGGCATTGTCCTCAATGACAAAAATAAATGAGAGTTCAAGATGAAAGACTTAGCTCTGGAAACGGCTCCCAAGTAAAGGAACATTATCGGAGTAATCATCGGCACAGCGTGGAGAGACAGACACATCCTGTATAAACAAACAAGCTCCACGAAATCGTCAAATACCATGTCTATGGAAGTTATAAAATATCGTGGCAGTAATTAGATATGAATATCTAAAAACAATTTAAGCCACTTTATTTTATACTGCCATGGACAAAACCAAAAGGGATTTAAACCTAAATAGAAAACTCACATGACGGCCATCAAGGAAAAAACCTCGTTTATTCCGAACTTAGACTCGGAACATGGCGAGATGAAAAAAACCGTGATAGGCGCATGCTACTTTATTAAAACGAAAAAGATAGTTATAAGTAGTAGTTCTAAGTTTATAGTCGCTAGCTCGACTCAGCTCAAGATGGTTTATTCATAGACAGGGTCATCGAGGTACAAAATCTCCTCCTCAGCAGCAGGCGGAAGCCCGTGATAATGCTTAAGACGATGTCCATTGACCACAAATCTGGACTCGTCTTTAAAATTGAATAGCTCCACCGCTCCAGAAGGAAAGACTTGTTGTACTTGAAATGGGCCATACCATCTTGATTTCAACTTACCCGGGAAAAGTCTTAAGCGCGAATTGTACAAGAGAACCAGATCACCCTCTTGAAAGGTCCTCTCCAGAATCTTTTTGTCATGAAACTTCTTCGTGCGCTCCTTGAAAACCTTGGCATTCTCGTATGCCTCTAAACGAAACTCCTCCAGGCGAGTTAATTCTAACATCCTTTTCTCACCGGCCAACGTCTCATCAAAATTTAGCATCCTTGTTGCCCACATGGCCCGGTGCTCCGGTTCCACGAGGTAGATGACATGCCTTTCCAAAAACAATCCTATATGGTGACATTCCAATCGAGGTTTTATATGCGGTCTATAAGCCCATAAAGCGTCGTCTAAACGTAACGACCAATCCTTCCTAGTCGTATTAACAGTTTTTTCCAGGATACGCTTTATCTCTCGATTGGTGACTTCTACCTGGCCACTAGTCTGGGGGTGATAGGCAGTTGCTAGCTTATGTCGAACCCCATACTTAATCATTAGCCGTTCAAAAGGTTTATTACAAAAATGACTACCATTGTCGCTTATAATCGCCCTCGGCGTCCCAAACCTTGTAAAAATGTTCTTCTTCAAGAATCTAACCACGACCCTAGCATCGTTAGTGGGGGAAGCAATGGCCGCAACCCATTTGGAAACATAATCAACAGCAACTAAGATATATCGGTTAGATAGTGATGAAGTGAAGGGTCCAACAAAATCTATTCCCCAAACGTCAAAAAGCTCCACTTCTAAGATGCTCTTGAGTGGCATCTCATTCCTCCTTGAAATATTACCTGTCATTTGACAAGCATGACATGCCTTTGCATATTGGTGTGCATCCTTAAACAATGTCGGCCAATAAAAACCGCATTGGAGGACTTTGGCCGTAGTTTTATCTCCCCCGTAGTGTCCTCCAACTTCATAGGAATGACAATGCTTCAGGATATCATTATACTCTTCTTCGGGCACACACCTTCGAAAAACATTATCAGATCCTAGCTTAAACAAGTACGGTTCATCCCAATAATAATGTCTAAGATCTTTAAAGAACTTTCTCCTTTCTTGGACAGTGAGATTTGGTGGCAGGTACTTTGCGGATAGATAATTGACAAACAAACTAAACCATGGTTGCTTCTTCTCCTTCACAACCTCTATTCACGAAGAAACTTCAGCACAATCATTATGTCCTCTGATGGTGGTGATGGAGAAAAGTTGTTCATCAGGAAAGGATTCTCCTATCTCAGGTAATTCCTCACCATCCTCTAATTGTAAGCGCGATAGATGATCAGCCACCACGTTCTCACTTCCTTTCTTATCTCGGATTTCTACGTCAAATTCTTGCAATAGTATAATCCATCTCAACAGTCTCGGCTTTGAATCTTGCTTTGCTAGGAGATACTTAAGAGCCGCATGGTCAGTCCACACAGTGACTTTAGATCCCACTAAGTAAGATCTAAACTTGTCAAAAGCAAAGATAACGGCTAAAAGTTCCTTCTCCGTTGTGGCGTAATTTCTTTGGGCGGCATTCAAAGTCCGGCTTGCATAATAAATGGGCCTAAAAATCTTATCTTTTCTTTGACCCAAAGCGGCGCCAACAAGCGGTATCACTTGCATCACACATCGGCTCAAACGGAAGATCCCAATCCGGTGCGACCGAACGGGTGCGGTGATCGATCTACTTTTTATTTCGTTGAAAGCTTTTATGCACTCATTGGAAAACACGAATGGCACATCCTTGGCCAATAATTCGGTAAGAGGTCTAGAGATTAAGGAAAAGTCCTTGATAAACCTACGATAAAATCCGGCGTGGCCTAGAAAACCTCGCAAAGTTTTAAGATTAGTAGGTGGGGGTAATTTCTCGATCACCTCAACTTTGGCTCTATCCACCTCTATACCGTTCTTTGATATGCGGTGGCCCAGTACTATACCTTCCGTAACCATCAAATGACATTTCTCCCAGTTAAGCACAATATTCGTCTCTTCACATCTCTTCAACACTCGTGCTAGATGTGTGAGGCATGAATCGAAATCGTCTCCAAACACGGAGAAATCATCCATAAAGATTTCCAAGAAATCTTCCACCATATCCGCAAATAATGACATCATACACCGTTGAAATGTTGCGGGGGCGTTGCACAACCCAAATGGCATTCGATTATACGCAAATGTCCCATATGGGCATGTAAATGTTGTTTTCTCACGATCTTCAGGTGAGATGTGGATTTGATAGTATCCCGAATATCCGTCGAGAAAACAATAGAAGGCATGCCCGCTCAGTCTCTCGAGCATTTGATCGATGAAGGGAAGAGGAAAATGGTCCTTACGAGTTGCATCATTTAGTTTCCTAAAGTCTATGCATACTCGATGACCGGTGATTAGCCTCACAGGAATTAACTCATTCAACTCATTGGCTTGCACCGTCAATCCTCCCTTTTTGGGAACTACGTGGATAGGGCTTACCCATTCGCTATCAGCAATTGGAAATATAATTCCCATTTCTAGCATTTTTATAACTTCATCCCTAACCACGTCCTTTAATTGTGGGGTTAAACGCCTCTGAGGTTGTGCAACCGCCTTCTTCTCAGGGTCCACGGAGATTTTGTGCATACATACGCTAGGACTAATGCCCTTAACGTCAGCTATGGTCCATCCAAATGCTCTGCGGTACTCTCTCAGAACTCTCATAAGTTTCTCTTCTTGTAAGTCCGTCAAGGAAGAAGATATGATCAGTGGCAAGGTCTCATCTTGGAGAAATACGTACTTCAAATTTGCAGGCAGAGGTTTTAAAGTCAAATTTGTGGGAGGTTCTTCCAAAGATGTCTTCAACTTTTGACCTGTGAGTTTGAGTTCGAAGTACTTATTCCACGTTGGTCTATGATAGAATCTTTCAATCTCTGCAGCACTTACTTCCTCTACAGGTCTTGGGGTCCCTCTACTACATCCTGGCCATATCATCTTCTCCTCCTCACTACTCACGTACTTGACTTCATCTTCTTCTTCTAAGACAGTATCCAAGAAATCCTTGATACTTTCATGTTGTTGAAATTCTTGAACGATCCTATCAATGGAATCCAACATGAAACATGCATCCTCTCCATCATCAGGTTGCTTCATAGTGTCGAAGACATTGAATGCAACTCTCTCTTCGTTCACTCTTAACACTAACTCGCCTTTGTAAACATCAATTAGCGTTCTACTAGTAGCCATGAAAGGTCTTCCTAATATCAATGGTACCTCGTAGTTAGCTTCCATATCTAATACCACAAAGTCGACCGGAAATACAAACTTTTCAACTCTTACTAGCACATCCTCAACCACTCCACACGGTTCCTTGACAGAACGGTCAGCTAATTGCAACGTGATTGAGGTCTTCTTAAGATCTTTCATGCCTAGCTTCCGAAAAATAGATAGTGGCATCAGGTTCACGCTTGCTCCTAGATCACACAAAGCTTTGTTCAGACATACGTTACCTATGGTGCAGGGAATGAGAAAGCTTCCCGGATCTTTGCATTTTGGGGGTAACTTATGTTGAAGAATGGCTGAGCACTCCTCATTAAGGCATATGGTCTCTAAATCTAGAAGTTTCCTTTTAGTTGAGACGGCGTCTTTTAAAAACTTGGTGTACTCAGGCATTTCAGCTAGTGCTTCAACTAGGGGTATATTGATTTGTAACTTACTAAACATATCCACGAACTTCTTATACCTCTTATTATCAAACTTAGGCTTCGGCTTTGGTGGAGGATAAGGTAGAGTTGAAGGATCGACATCAGTGAAAATTGGATACTTATTGTTGTAAAGTTCAACTCTAGGGCCAGCAGGTTCTTTATACGTTCTTTGCTCAGGCAAAGTCTCGGAAGTATTAGTCTCATTGCTTGGCTCACCATCCTTATTCTTTGTGACTTTCTCTTGCAGGGATGGTGGAGTTACCTCTTTTCCACTTCTTGTCATGATCGCATTCAAATCCTTAGGGTTCTTTTCAGTGTTGCTTGGCAACCCTCCAGGAGGTCTAGTTGAGACTTGCTCAGCTAGTTGTCCTACTTGGTGCGTGAGATTTTGGACTAGAGCTTCCTGATTGGTTACCTTGGCATCAGTCTTTTGACAATATTGGCTAAAGTTAGTGGTTAACTCAGCCATAGATTTTGAAAGTTGTCCCATAATGTCAGTGACGACATTACTCAGTTTTTCTATCGCAGCTTCCCAACCAAAAGTTTTAGTTTGCTGTGGTACATACGGGGTAGGTGGTTTAGGCCTTTCTCCTGCATTTATGTCACTATATCGGAATCCAGGATGGTTATGATTAGGTCTGTACCCTCCCCCGACATAATTGGCTTCTTCAGTACCAGCATTCTCACCTTGAGGTGCTACCTCGATTCCAGCCCCTTTCTCTACTCTTGTCATCCTCTCTTGCATCCCATCTACCTTATCATTGATAACAGAAAGTTGTTCTAAGATTTTGGTAGATGCACTATCATCAAATATATCCGCGGCCATCTTCCCAAGTAGCTATGTCATTGCCTCCCCATTGGCTATTCATCGCTATTTGCTCCATCTTCCCTTGTGCCTCCTCGGAGATAAAAGAACAAACGCTCCATTCTTTGGAGGCGTCTACTCTAATTTTCTCAGTCTCTCTCAACCCATGGTAAAAAGTTTGCATTAAAAGCCAAAGAGAGATGTCATGATGAGGACACTTCCTCATAGCTTCCTTAAAACGCTCCCAAGCTTGATCAAAACTCTCCCCAGGTTGTTGCTTAAATCCTAGGATGTCTTGGCGTAACTTAAAAGTTTTTCCTAAGGGAAAATACTTATTCATGAATTTTTGCAACAATTGTTCCCAAGTTGTGATAGATCCGACCTCTAAAGAGAGAAGCCATTGCTTAGCTTTATCTTTCAAAGTGAAAGGGAAAAGCTTAAGACGAATGTTCCCCCGGGATTAATTACGGTTTCAACGTCTTTGACGATTTCCAAGAAATTCGTCACGTGAACACCAGGATCCTCGTTTTGGACTCCATGAAAAGTAGAATAATTGGTCACCATTTGAATTACATTAGGCCTAGGGTGATAGACTTCCGCAGCATCTTGCGGTGCTACGATAGCGGGAATGAATTGTTCAATAGTGGGCGTTGCATAACTTTGCAAAGTGCGCCTCGCTCCTTGAACTAGGGCTTGGTTCTCATTATTAGCATTTGCATTCACATTATTGGCATTATTAATAACAGGATTAATAACAGGATTAGGTACCTGGTTTGGATTGTTCTGAATGCCTTCCATTTCCGTTTCAGATTCAGAATGCTCAGAATGATCGGTTGTATGTCCTTCTTCCACTTCGTGCTCGCTTTCCTCAAGATTTGGATTCTCTTCTCCTTGCTTAGCCAGTTCCCTAGCTAACTTCCTATTCCTCCTCGCAAATTTCTCTATTTCAGGATTATAAGGCTCAAGCGGTTCCTTCGATTTCCGTGTAGCGTACTATAAAATAATAAACAAAAATAAAACAATCAATCACTAGTAAAGGCTAGGCCTTTAACTAACAGACTCGAAATAAGTTTGAGAAAAGAAAACGTAAATAAAACAGAAGCAGAATGTTTTAAAACTAAGACAGAATCAGAAACAGAAAAGAAAACTAATTCTCGGTCGACCGAGGGATAGTGTTCGGTCGACCGAACACTTTTTTTTTTTATTTTTTTATTTTTTTATTTATGACACTGTTTAATATACAGACTCTTATTCACAGAATATTCATGAATCCAGTTCTAACAAAATAAGCTATGTCTTAATTTAATGACTCAAGTCCCCGGCAACGGCGCCAAAAACTTGATGGAGGTCAAGTTAAATTATTAACTCGATGCCTACTAACACACTAGCAAGAGAACTAGGTTCAATTGCGGTATAGCCGAGATAGAGTCGAGGTCGATCCCACGAGAGACTCGGCACAAATAAAACACAACTTTATCCTATTAGAACTAAATTGAAAGGGAGGTCTATGACCAACTAAATGCAGTAAATAAAATAGTGACAACCACAAGACACAAAAGACCACAAAGAGCCGCATATTTATAGATCTCTAAGTCGGTTTCACTAAGTCGGCTACCGGACGCCCGTCTGGATCCTTGAACGCCCGTCCATTCTTCATATGAACTTCAAATCGGGCCGAGTCATGATCAGACGCTCGTCCACCCAGCGTCCACCTCAGCGTCCAAACTTCCTGAATCAACTTTCCATCCCTGGACGCTCGTTCAATTTACCAGACGCCCGTCCACTGGACGGAGATTCTGGACGCCAGTCCAAATGTTCGAATCTTGATTTCTTTGATCTCTATCTCTTTTCATCTTGTCAATTCCTTCATTATCTCTTTTAAATCACCATATATTTCGACTCTTATCTCTTTTGATCATCATTTGAGCCTTGAAAAATGTATCTACATCATATAAAAACACCACAAAATGTAATATCGCTCAAATAATCGTAAAAACATAATTAAAGCACATAAATCAACCTATTTTGCGATTAACTCTTTTGAAATATCATTTACTCAATATTTCCATTAAACACACGTTTCTTATGCAATTTAGTACAAATACGGGGAAAAATATCATAGAATATAGCGTTATAAATCGTATAAAATCACCCTTAACAACTCCCCCACACTTAAGCTTTTGCTCGTCCCGAGCAAAACAAAACAAAGATAAAGGCTCGAGAAAAGATAGACATCTAAACATATATAACACATATCCAATAAATCAGAAGTTCACCAGTGTGTGTGCATAGCCCTAATAAACTTCCACTAAATCCGAACTTGAGAAACTCAAAGCAAAACTAGCTAATACCCCCTCGTAGACTAGCAATAAATGACACTCATAAGATGTACCCTACAAACGTGATATAGCCCGAAAAGGATGATTGAATATATCTAGGGCCTTTCTGAAATACTCAGAGGATAATCCCTACAACATATCCGTCAGTTTCTACTGGGGATAAGATAGACGATAACTTAGTCTTATATATATTTCATAACACTTCATTAGTTGATTTAACTTTTTCACTTTTAAACACACATCAGAATGAGCTATTGCCCTGTCATAGCAGAATAGGATATTCGAGATATACCCTACCTTACTCAAATCATAAGGCAGCTTCTTCTGACTGTCGTGAGCTTTTAGTCATCATGGTGGTATAGGACATACGTGGTATAACCTATCGCACTCAAATCATCGACTAGCTTTCGACACACCCAATTATTTCATATTTTTTCAACTTTTTCATTTGACATCAAGTTACGTGTTACTTATCACATTCAAACCTTCAGATATTCACAGTATATCATACTTCGGATCTAAATACAGACTATCATAAATCTCAAGATATATACGTAGCACTAAGTACATGACTTATAAGAAAATCAAAAATCACTCGTCCAAAAGGGGTATAACTTTATAAATAGCTCATCATTTACTATGGCTCGTGAAAATCGATCTCAGGTGAAACAACTAACTTATCAAACATATGATATATAGCTTAAATGACTATAAAAATAACGAACATTGAATCGAATTGCCTACTCGGGACAAAACAAAAACAAAAGTGTCGAAAAATTACGAAATTTTAGCTCATTTTGCATAGAAACATAGAAACATTACGCACTAAGCAAATGTGTAGATACATATCGAAACATTCCCCTCCCCCACACTTAAAAATCAACATGTCCTCATGTTGTGCAGAACGAAAGAAAAAGGAAAAGACTTAGCTGATTTAAATCGAAACTCGAATCGTCGGTCAGGCCGGAGCCTACATAATGACACTTAGAACGCGTAACCAGATAATGTAGCTCGACGAAACCGCTAAAAATATACCTGCATGTCTTGACAAACATGGAACCATCTCGGGGAAAACGGGGAATTATACCAGAACGAAAAGAGATATCAAAAATGAAGATAAAGCAAAAGTGAAAGCATTCAATACATCCAGAAAGTAGAAACACAGTATAAAATGAAGAAAGTACAGGTGCCTTATGGCGTACATGATCCATCGGGAAAGGTAACAGTAGCAATATCAAAATTACAACGAATCATATAAGAAAAAGTACCAATAACATACATCCATCGAATCAAAGAAAAAGAAAAACTAGAATCAGAAAAATAAAATCAAGGCTGGCTCGGTGTCGCAGAATCATCGGCCGGAGTCGTCGATGAAGGTGCTCCGCATCCGAAGATGACTCGGTAGTCGTGTAGAACATCCGCAACGACTCTTTCTCCGCTCAATCTCATCGGCAAAGAGGTAATCAACGGAGCTCGGATTGAAGGTTACGTCGTCCCTCGGTTTCCGGCCCTCACGGATACATTGAAGAATCGACAAAATGTTGTTCTGCGTATCCCGAATATCACCCGGTCATCCATTCCCGAAAACTATTGGCCATGCTCAACCGCATCCTAACTGCGGGAGATAAAGTAGGACGGGAGGATGTACGAGGCGGTGCCGAAGAACCAGGCTCCTGCGGTGCTTCCGACTCAGATTGACCCGAAGGCTTACTCTTCTCTCTCTGTATAGGCCTCGGATTTTTCGGCTTGTGGTCGGCTCCATACTCAGGCACACCGGCATCGATACACAAACTATGGATAAGGTGAGGGACGATCAAGCTCCGTGTATAAACCTTCTGATTGATAGATATCTCGTCATACAAAGCTTGTCCCACATCCACATTCAAGCCAAATGTCAATGCATATAACATGCCTAGGTCACCAATATGAAAGTGTGTCAGGTTGTTCTTAGGCAACAACCGACTCGAATAAACCGACACTTTGGACTTTCCAATCCTCCGTCCGGTCGTGGTAACCAACTCCTTCCGGTCGCCTCCCGGCCTTAACGTCCACGCCACATCCGGGCAAACTCGCAACCTCAACTCCTCCAAGGGATCCTGCCCCAAACTCTGCTTATATAAAATCTCCTCCTTGTAATCCCGACCCTCAAAAGCTGCCAACCCATACTTTGCATTGATCACCTCCGGCGTAAACGGAACTTGGACTCCTCGAACCACAACTACCTTCGTTTCCAAGTCGGTTTCTGAACAATTGGCATAAAACTCCCGAACCAAGGAACTATTGACCGGGGTAGTTGGAATCGTCATTAAAGCGTCCCATTTCTGATCCCTTAACAGCTTGACAAACCCGGGATCAACATTTGCCTCCAAAGTGGCCCTTTCTATCAACATCGTCCTCGAGAAATAGTCTTGTTTATACGCATCGTGAGCTCAGGGTTCACGAATCTACGAGGCAAAGGCATAGGGGGTACGATTTTGGCTCTCTTTCTAGGTGGATCAACCCTAGGTTCAACCGGCACATCTTCCCGTGCAGCTTCTACAACCTCCTCAACCCTAGACGAGGCTCCGCCTTTCTGAGCTCTAGGCATCCGTACTAAAGGAATATCGTCGTCCGTCTCGGTCGAGGTTGGTTCATCTCTTAAGGTTGCCCTAGTTTGGGTGGCTCTAGGGGGTTGCTCCCGAATGCTCACACCTCGGTTGGGATCAACTAAGGTTGGGTCAAACTCTTTGCGCTTCTTCCCGGCCTCCCTAGCTACTTCCTTCCCGTGTCTCTTCACAACTCCTTCTTATGAACCATTTTCAAGCCTAGTCTACACCAAACAATCCCAATACGCACAAAGATACCCGTTTAACATCCAAATCGGGATTTCAAATCAACCAAACCATAAACCACAACCATCCATTATCAAAAACCAACCCATTCATCATCCACATCATCATCACAGCACCAACCAGCAAGAATCAAGAACCAAAACGAAAGAAATAAAACAAATAAGGTGATATTCAAGTGAACGAGCCGACCCAAAGATCGAACTCAGAAAAACGTGAACAAAATCGAGAAAAGTTGTTACTAACTTACCGAGTAAGATGAGTAGATGCTGATCGAGATGAAGATTAGTCCAAACAAGTCCAAATGGCCTCCAAAAATCGGATTTTTTCTCTTAAAAGTCGGACTACAATGGGTGCTGATTCTCCAAAAATATAGCGTGTTGGGAGTTTTGGTTATGAAAATCGAAGAGAGGGTATCAAAAGCGGTCTATAGCACTTAGAATCGCTCAAAATGGTTTAGAATGGAGGAATTTAGGGCAAAAGGAGGAAGAGAAACCGTTTTTCGCGTTTGAATATCCTGAAAAGTGAAGGTTCATTCGAAGAAAGGGTATATATAGATAGAGTGTGGACGCTCGTCCAACTCAGTGGACGGGCGTCCACTGAGAAATCAGATGAACTGGACGGGCGTCCAGTTTAGTAGCCGCTCGTCCATGAGTTTAAATCACATACAGGATTGGAGGGAATAAATCAGACGGGTGTCCATGCTTAGTGGACGTTCGTCCAAGGATTGGTCATAGCGGACGGGCGTCCAGTCGTATGGACGGGCGTCCAAGCAGGAAAATGTGCAAAAAATCATAAAATTCCCATATAACTCAAATTCAAAATTTCATCTCTTATTAAACTTAAATAAAGCTTCAAAAATACAAGTAAAAATCAAACGAAGTACATAAAATTTCTAGAAAATAAATAAAAACAAATAGAGAACAGTGGGTTGCCTCCCACGAAGCGCTTTTGTTTTACGTCGTTTGCTCGACGAAACAAACCTAACTAACGCTAGTCTGCATAAATCTCGTCCCAATCCACCAAACGGATGAGACGACGAAGCATATCAATAGCGGGAGGAAATCATAGTCGTCTTGTACGCCCCGGTCATCTCCAGCTACCTCTAAACCTCTAAAATGTGAAGCCTGTAGTACCAGCGCTAGATCTGTCAGCATAGGGTCATTTAGGACCGTATACGGACGTCCTATAGCTTCCTGTAGCTCCTCAGTAGTGAAGTCACTACCTCCCGAACAGCGGGGGACAATGAGAACATAGGTGATGGTCTTCGTACGGGTACTAAGCTCAAAATCTACGTGCAAGACTATAGTGCCTCCCGGTCCATCGGCCTCGTAATCGGTGGGATCCGACTAATGATGGGGAACTCCTCGGGAAGAACTCCGTAATCCATATCTAAAAAGCACACTAACGACAAATGTAAACCAAAAAACTTAGTCAACTAAAACTTAATTAAACTAAAACTTAAATAAATATAACACTAACAGCATGAACAGAATTTAACTAATATAATAAGGGATATCTAGGATGCCTCCTAGTAGCGCTTTTGGTTAATGTCGTTAGCTCGACACCGTTTAAAACTCAGCCTGGATCAGGCCATTTGACTTTTCTTCCCGCCACTACCTCGTGTAAGCTCTGATCAGTAGTGTGGCTGCAGAAACAGCATCTCACACATGGGGTTAAATCTTTAATAGCTTTCCAAACACGCTTGAACTTCCTCATGGGTGATCTCTTCATTCTCTGAGCCCTCTGATGACGCTTCAACTGACGCTCCCTCTCCAATTCTTCCATATCCCAACTACCAGCTAGAACTTCTTCAGAAGGACCACTACAGCCATCCTCTGAAAATAGGTTGAGTGAAGACTCGTCGAATTCTTCGACTTCCGTAGCACCACACCCAAGGATGTCGAGGCAACGGACATTCAAAGGTCTCTCTTTAGGTTCACCAATATAGTGCTTGCACCTTTGGCCATTCACTCGAAACGGGTCACCACTATAACCACGAAGTTCTAGAACGCCTCCAGGAATGATTTGGAGAATCTCGAAGGGGCCGGACCAACGTGTCCTCAACTTTCCAGGAAACAAATGCAACCTAGAGTTGTATAGAAGAACTTGTTCGCCGACATGGAATTCTCTCTTCTTAATCTTAGCATCGTGGAGTAGCTTCATCTTATCTTTACTAATCCTGGCACTTTCATAGGCACAGAGTCGAATTCGTCTAACTCGTATAGCTAGCTTCTTTGCGATCGATGTTTTCCACAAGATTGGGAATCAAAGTTCAAAAACTTTGTAGCCCAATAAGCTCTATGCTCTAACTCGACAGGCAGATGACATGGCTTTCCGTAGACCATTTGATATGGAGATGTCCCCATAGGGGTTTTATAGGCAGTTCTGTATGCCCAAAGTACATCATCCAACTTCAAACTCCAATCTTTTCTATGACTGTTGACTGTCTTCTCCAGGATTTTCTTGATACTTTGGTTGCTTCTCTCAACCTGACCACTAGTCATCGGATGATATGGTGTGCCTGTCTTATGACGGACACCATACTTTTCAAGGACTTTCTCTAGGGGTCGGTTGCAGAAATGCGTCCCTTCATCACTGATCAAGGCCCGTGGACATCCAAACCTCACGAAGATATTTTTCTTTAGAAATTTCATGACCGTTTTATGATCATTGTGAGGAGTGGCTTGAGCCTCCACCCATTTAGACACGTAGTCTACGCGACTAAGATGTATTTATTACCGCAAGATGATGGGAATGGTCCCATAAAATCGATACCCCATACATCAAAGACTTCGCATTCGAGGATGGGTTTTAAAGGCATGTCAAAACGCCTTGTCAGAGTACCGGTCCTTTGGCACCTATCACAAGCTTTACAGAAAGCTTCTGTGTCCTTAAAGATCGTAGGCCAATAGAAACCGGATTGGAAGATCTTAGCAACGGTTTTCCAAGGACCAAAGTGACCTCCGGTGGGTCCACTGTGGCATTTCTCAATGATATCACGTTGCTCAGATTCCGGAACACATCTCCTAAGCAAACCATCTTTACAGATCTTAAAAAGATAAGGTTCATCCCAAACGAAATATTTCAAATCAGAGAAGAACTTTTTCTTCTCCTGGTAAGACATTTCTGGATCGAGATAACGGGCATGAAGGTAGTTTACAATGGAAGAATACCATGGAACATCAGGAGGACAACCGTCTATCAACATAATGTTTTCTAGAGGAAAGTAAAGATCTATATCATCTGGATCATCCTTTTCCCCACTCAACATTCTAGAAACGTGATCCGCCACTACGTTTTCACTGCCCTTTTTGTCCTTTATCTGAACGTCAAACTCTTGTAGGGTGTATCCAACGCAATAGGCGCGGTTTAGCCTCTTTCTTAGTCATCAGATAACGCAAAGCAGCGTGATCAGTCCACACGATCACTTGAGCTCCTAACAAGTAACTACGGAACTTGTCCATAGCAAAAACTACGGCCAAAAGTTCCTTTTCAGTAGTGGTATAGTTAACTTGAGAGGGGTTCAATGTGTGACTGGCGTAATAGATAGTGGAACTTCCCCTTGATCTTTTGTCCTAGAACAGCACCAACATCATAGTTTGATGCGTCGCACATAAGCTCAAAAGGTAGGTTCCAGTCAGGCGATATAAGAATTGGAGCAGATATTAAACGGTCCTTGAGCTCCTCAAACGCTTGCTTGCAGTTTTCATCAAAATTGAATTCAACGTCTTCCTTCAGTAAAGTAGACAGGGGCTTGGCTATCTTGGAGAAGTCTTGAATGAATCTTCTGTAGAAACCGACATGTCCAAGAAAGCCTCTAACTTCACGCACATTCTTAGGATAGCTCATTTTCTCAATAGCTTCCACTTTTGCCCTGTCAACTTCTATACCCTTGGCGGAGATCTTGTGGCCAAGAACTATTCCCTCATCTACCATGAAATGACATTTTTCCCAGTTCAGTACTAAGTTCTTTTCCACACATCTGGATAACACTTGATCAAGATTGTCAAGGCAATCATCAAAAGACTGACCAAAAACCGAAAAATCGTCCATAAAAATCTCCATACACTTTTCTACAAGCCCGTCAAAGATAGCTAGCATACATCGGCGAAAAGTAGGCAGGGCATTGCAAAGACCAAATGGCATTCGCCTATGCGAATGTACCATAAGAAGCGAGTAAAAGTGGTCTTTTCTTGGTCAGCTGGATCAATGGGTATTTGGAAGTATCCTGAATATCAATCTAGGAAGCAATAGAATGCGTGTCCCGCCAGACGCTCAAGCATCTGATCAATGAATGGAAGGGGAAAGTGATCTTTCATGGTTACCTCATTGAGCTTCCGATAATCGATGCAGACTCTGTAACCAGTGACAAGTCTCAATGCTATCTCCTCTCCCTACTCATTCTTCTCAATTGTAATTCCACCTTTCTTGGGAACTACTTGAGTCGGGGAAACCCATTCACTATCCGCGATGGCATAAATGATCCCCATGTCCAGAAGTTTGATGATTTCCTTTTTAACGACTTCTTGCATATGAGGGTTGAGCCTCCTGCAGGGCATCGAACGCATTTCGCACCCTCATTCGTCTTGATCTTGTGCATACGGATGTCCGGAGATATCCCTCGATATCTCCTACCCGCCAAACCAAAGGCTTTTTCATTTTTCTTCAAGACGTTGATAAGTTTCATTTCCTCTAAACGAGAAAGCTTGGCGAGATATAATCAATGGAAGCTTGTCACCTTCTCTTAAAAACACATACTTAAGATGTTTAGGCAACGGCTTCAACACCAAATCTGCGGGGGGTCTTCTAAACTCGACTTGAGATCTCCACTTTTCAACTCAATATCACGAGTTTACTCGTGGTCCCACTTTATAAAGCTTCTCCTTCCAGCAATTCTTCCTCAAAATCAGCTGCTAATTGATCTAGATTAACCACACCATCACTATTCAGATTATCGATCAATCGCTCATATTCCACTTCCACAGCCTTGACTTGCTCGTCCATACAGTCAGTGAAATCATCTGTCATATAATCAATGGAAAAGCCGGTTGGGGGGCCAGAGGGTACTTGAATGGACTTCAAGACATTGTAACTCACCTCTTGATCACCAACTCGGATAGTCACTTGCCCACCATCGCAATCTATGAGGGCTCTAGATGTAGATAAGAAGAGCCTTCCAAGAATCAGGGGGACGTTTTCACCCTTTTCAATATCTAAAACATACCAATCAACTGGAAAGGTAAATCTATCAATCTGAACCAAAACGTCTTTCAGGATCCCTGAAGCTTTCTTAGAAGATCTATCAGCGAATTGTAAACTCATAGTAGTGGGTTCTAGAAGGCTTTGTAAACCGAGCTGTTTGCAAACAGACATTGGCATAAGATTTATAGAGGCACCTAGATCGCACAAAGAAGGTCCCTCACAGTTGCTGCCGCCTCCTTATTCACCCTAGAAGCAAAACATCTTCAATCCGGCTTTTGAACGCCGTTGCCTGCAAATTTGAACGCTGCAAATTGAACGCTGAATCATCGAAATTTTTGAATCAAGGCCATCACGATTTTCACAATAGAAAACGAGTTCCCATTTGATTCGAGCGTGCAATTAAATCTTCGAATCAACCGAAAATGGAAGGCAAGCAAGACTACATCTTTTCAGGGATTTCGAATAAATTCGAGAAGTAAAGGATAGCCTTTACGTTCGTGTTGCAGAGCTTCTTCGAATCATCGAAATTACTACCAAATCATCGGAGAGGAGAAGGAAAGGAGCAAGGCCCTGATTTTATGGGATTTTGAAGGTCAGGCATTCAATTCGAAGGTTGAAGCAATCAATGGGGTATAAACGGCTGGAAGAAAATTTGGGAAGAGGAGTTTAGGGTTTTTTGAACGCCTCCCTCTCAACGTAATTAAAAAGGGTATTTTGGGAAGTTTATATCGGTTTTGTCCTAATTAATAACTAGTTTCCTTGGAGCCCGATAAATAAATTAATATGTCCTTCGGACAAAAACCTATAAATGATATATATTACTGTATATATATATGTCTTCTTTATATATCTATATATCTTGTGTATGTATATATATATATATATATATATATATATATATATATACACACACACACATATGTGTGTGTACACAGTATCTATAAGAATTATTAAATATTCCGTCTAAATTTGTTTGGGATATGTTGAAACTTTTTATAAAATTAATAAAACATCATTTATTACATTATGTAGTTATCAAAAACATGAATACTATACAATTATACTCATCTATATTTGCCTTACATTTTTCAATAAATTTGGATATTTTGGCATGTTTGACATTTAAGAAACAACTTTAAACGTAAACATTAATAACAAGACTTATTTTGACACATCCATAAAAGGAATGCGGCCGAAACAAATTGAATCGGAGCAATATATTATTTATCTGAATCAGAAACATACATATATTAACCTAAACAGACCAACACTTTAAAGCCCACCCCAACAAAACATTTAATGATTCACTGTTATAATCACCGTTCTATCGAGTCGGATTCACCCTTTTATTATAATGAAATATTGCTTTCCTATAAAATTTGATATTCATCCATTCAAACTATTTAGTAACCAACTTTAAATTAAGAGACTAATAAAAATTTCATTTTTTAGGCTTCCATAACGTCTTTACTACCTTACGTAGTTATATAATAATACATAATATATTATTAAAAATCATGATTATCTCACGATCACACCTCTTCCACATTGTCAATACCTTTTTAATAAAGGTTGTTACATAGCAAATCCATTCAGTTAAGAAAAAATATTAGTAACTAACATTAATTAAAATCTGTTTGGCACATCAATAAAAGAAAAGAAATCCATCACACTTTTTTTTGGGGACATTCTTCTTGTCTTTTAATATATATCAAGAGGAGTATAATAATACTAATAAAATTTCTATATTATCTATATACTAATTATATATCATATATTAATTATATAGTTTATAAATTAACTATAACAGAAGCCCACCCAAAAGCCCACCCAAAACAGCCAAAAGCCCACCCAAAAACAGCATTTCTTGCGTCCAAACAGTAGATAGAAAAGAAAAAATTGCGGCAGGTTTCCCTCCCATTGAACACGTCACCAGCTTCACTCTTTTCTTATTAAGAGTAGTAAGATATGAAGCAATGTAAGAAATGACTTTAAAGGAACTTCTAGTATGCTTAGCAAGTTCACAAAATTCACATTTGAAAGATTCTGGTTTTTCATTGACAAAAAGGTCTGGATACAATTTTTGAAGATAATAAAAACCAGGATGTCATAATCTCCAATGTAAAAGTCTAATCCTATTACATTCTGAGGACTCCTTTGAAACAAAATGACCTTTCTCATTATCACCCTTCCTACCTTGGATAAGATAAAGTCCGTGAAACTTTTGAGCACATCCAATCCTCTCATTGGATTCCACTCCCTGAAACTCACAATATGAAGGATAAAAATTAACAGTACAGTTCATATATTTTGTGAATTTACTAACAGGGAGGAGATTGCAGGATAGATTAGGAACATATAGCACATATTTTAAATGTATGTTATCATGAATTTGTATAGTACCAGTTCCTGCAACTTTAGAGAAAGATCCATCTGCAATTCTGACATAGTGTTCGAAAGCAGTAGGTTCATATGTGGAAAAATGGGAGAAGTTACCTGTCATATGACTGGAAGTACCTGAATCTATGATCTAAGTGTTGTCAGTAACAACAGCTCCAGTAGATGTGTCATCCTTTTGGTAGTTCACCTTCTTACCAAACAGTTGACTTAGAACTTCCAACTGTTCTTTAGTAAAGTGACTTGTCTGCTCAGTGACATTATAGCCATGTTTCTTGTTATTCTGCCTTTTTTGTAGATGAGGTGGTTTACCATGAATGTTCTAGCATGTTTCTCTAATGTGTCCCTTCTTTTTACAGTTGTCACACCAGAGATTGCTCCTTTGATCATTTTTCTTTTGAGGTCCCTTCTGATAGCCACCTATCATAGCAGTGTCATTCCCTTGTACCATCAGTGCAGAATGTTCAGCCACTGGAGTAGGGAGAAGACCTCCCATCACACCCTTTCTGCTTTCTTCTTTTCTGATTGCAGCAAAAGCCTCTTGAATATAAGGGAGAGGAAACGGGGCCAGAACCCTTTCTCTAGCAGCATCATAAATGGGATTTAGACCACTTAGGAAATCAAACACCCTTTCTTGTTCGACATGTTTCTGGAAAATTCCAGCATCAGTAGTGCACCCCCATTCCATGATAGTGAGCTGGTCATATTCTTTCCAGAGCTTATTCAGGGGGTTGAAGTATTTGGTGACATCCAAAGTACCTTGCTTGATGTCTCTCAAGTCTGTTCTTATTCCAAATGCTTGAGCAAAGTTGTCTTTGTCGGAGTAGGTCTTGGTGATCTGATCCCATATATGTTTAGCAGATTTGGCAAAGAGATGAACATGTCCTATTTCATCAATCATGGAGTTGATCAGCCATGACATTATGGTCGCATTTTCTGTTTCCTAGGTGTGGTAAGCTTCAGACTCTTTATCTTCTGGAGCTTTGATATGCCCAGTAAGATATCCCAGCCTACCCCGACCAGTGATGTACATTTGGATATGTTGAGCCCATTGTACGTAACTTGTGCCATTCAGCTTTTTTGTGGTGATTTGAAGGGTTGGATTATCAAATCCACCTAAAGAACGAGACTGATATGCAGAATTGCAGATGTTGCGGAAGTAGTGCCAGATTCAGTCATGGTGAGATAGTGAAGAAGAACAAGATAGACGAAAAAGAATGGTAGAATTTGAAGTGTTATGCTGAAATTTTCAGCGCTCTGATATCATGTAGATTTTGAGAAAAGATAGAGAGAGAAAACAGAGATGAGAAGCTAAATTGATTTTTTAGATTAAAGAGTATCTATTACATAGTTTAAATAAGAGGATTAGATCTAATGTTTAACCGTCTGAGTAGGTGTAATAAGGGAAATGCCGGTTGTGTAATTAATGTGTAGTTGAGAGACACACCATTACTACTTAACAGCTAGAAATGTTTAATAAATAAAATAAAAGAGTATGATCTCTGTAGTTATTAGTAGATTTAATATTACAACTAATAACCCCTGTATATATGTGGATATATATATATACTCGGGATATGACATGGAAAGTTCAAGGTGAGACTATGCCGCTGCTGAATTCTGGTCCATCTGGAGTTGTCCGACATATACCAACCGATATGAGTACACGTGCCAATCCCAATTGCTACTGAAAGTCATGTACGACCAACTGTAGATAATGGAAACATGACACTGTTTCTTGGAGAGTTTAACATACGAGAGATTTTATGGTGCAACGGTTGTAGGAAGGTTATACCAAGTGGCATACATTAGAGCCTCTCATTTTTACTCTCTTTCATATAATACACTTTTATCGTGTGTGAGAGATGAGAAATGAGTGGTTGTAATGTATGTCACTTGGTAAAACCTTCCTGCAACGGTTGTATTTTAAAATTTCACTTAACACTATTGGCATTTTGGTAATTTGGTGTGGCTCCTCATGTCATTTGGCCAAGAGATGGAGAGACCTCATGTGGGAATGTGGACCAACACTAGCATAATTGTCTGGAGATTGGGGAGGAGAAGAGTGTAGATATATAAATTTTATGTGATAAATTATACATGTCACATAATACATTTGTCCTAAATTAAATTTTGTTTTATATTATTTCCTATAAAAATTTTAGGGAATAATGTAAAATAGATAATTGATTAAAAACTCTTAAATTAATATTAGAAATTTAATTGATTTTAATGGCTATGTAAATATACAAAAAGAATATATATGTGACACATTATATGTTACATATTACATATGCCATGAAATTGGAATTGTTTGGTATTATTTTACAAATTAAATATTACGAAATAATATGAAAACAATAAATCATAAAATCTTTTAAATATAATTAGAAGATTTTATTGATTTATAATAAATGTGGGATATTCCAAGGATTGTTTAAAATCAGTCAGAATATTTTCTACATTTAATGTGAATCAATCATTGGCTTCCATCTACCGCTATAAATAGGAGGCCTTGGTCATTTGCAAAAGACACACAGAACAACACAGAAAAAGAAGAGAAGACAAAAAGAAGGTGAAAGTCTCAGAGCAAAAGCTTCAAGCACTCTGCAACAACACCAAAAGGATCAGAAATTTTCCAAAAAAAGGCCGAAAGTTCTTCAAAAGAAGAAAATCCAAAAGCATCTCCAACATTCGAAGATCAAAAGAAAAGACTTGAAGTTCTTCAACAAGGGGATCGAAGGTAACACAAAACTTCCTTCCAATCTTCATCAACTTCAAGGCACCTCCGCTATATCCGGAGTTATCAACTCAAATTAAAAGCACCTCCGCTATATCCGGAGCCGTCAACTCAAATTAAAAGCACTTCCGCTATATCCGGAAGGTCAACAGTCAACACCAAATTAAAAGCACTCCCGCTATATCCGGGAGAGCATTACTTATCACCAACAAGAAAAGGGAGAATCAAAGGATTCAAGAGATTGTACCATTTTTATTTTATAAATTAATAAATTTTAGTTGTTACAATTTTCGTGTTTTCTTTGTATTTCAGGGATAAATACGAAATTTGTGTTACAAATTCTGGCACGCCCAGTGAGACCGTCTCTCCTTTCATCTCTCCTTGCAAAAAAAAAAGTCTTTGTATTTCAGGGATAAATACGAAATTTGGGTTACAAATTTTGGCACGCCCAGTGGGACCGTCTCTTCTTTCATCTCTCCTTGCAAAAAAAAAAAGTTTGAAGGTCAAGAACAAATGGCTCCAAAGGTTGATGCTTCAAAAGTTTCAAAAGCTGCTGCTCCAAAAGTTTCCAAGGCTACCGAAAAGACCGTTGCTACTGCTTCATCTTAGGGACAAATTTTTGGCCCGGTCACTCGAAGCATGTAAAAAGAACTCGGCATAAGCCTATTTTCCCCACAGGAAGCTTCTGATGGATTCACATCGCCAATGGCCGCGGATGTCATGATGACGAATTCTACCACTCTGGAGGAGCATATCGCTAGCCTTACAAAGGCCATTGAAGCTCTCACGTCACACGTTCAGACCCAAGACGTGCAAATTGCCAAGCTTGCTAGCAAACTTGATTCCGTTGGAGAAGCAAGTAAATCAAAAGAAGTGGTGCATGACGATGATGATGAACATGACATCACTTCCAAAGAGCAAGAAGCCTTCAAATTTCTACATATGGCGAATAACCTGAAGTTGGCTCTAGAAAACACATTCAGAGATCAAGAAGCTTCCAAGTCTTTCGTCTTCACGAGAGATTTGAAAATCTCCCCCGATGGCCTGATTCGAATTGATCAACTGAAGAAGTGTATCATGGGGACGATCAATGACAAAGTTGGAGGGACCACTAATTCGTCTCAAATGTATGTCAAGACATACACCCAAAGAATTGATAACTTGAAAATGCCCGCCGGTTACCAGCCTCCAAAATTTCAGCAGTTTGACGGAAAAGGCAACCCCAAGCAACACGTGGCCCACTTTGTCGAAACTTGCAACAATGCTGGAACGTATGGAGACCACCTGGTGAAACAGTTCGTGCGTTCTCTCAAAGGCAACGCCTTTGACTGGTACACTGATCTTGCTCCTGCCTCTCTCAATAGTTGGGAGCAACTTGAGCAAGCTTTTCTCAACCGCTTCTACAGCACTCGTAGGACGGTCTGCATGGTGGAATTGACTAACTCCCACCAATGGCAGGAGGAGAAAGTTGTTGATTACATCAACAGATGGATGAGTCTAAGCCTCAATTGCAAAGACCAACTCTCCGAAGCCTCTGCAATTGAGATGTGCATCCAAGGCATGCATTGGGGACTGCAGTACATTCTCAAAGGAATTCTGCCAAGATCTTTTGAGGAGTTGGCCACTCGCGCCCACGACATGGAGCTGAGCATTGCTGCTAATGGAGGTCAGGCCCCTGTCCAAGACCCTAAGAACGGGAAAGAAAAACATGAATTCAACAAATCCTTTAAAGCCACCCCCAAGGTAGAAAAGAAAGAGTCGAATACTACGACGGTGGCGCCTGTCAAAGTCAACAACGAAGCGTCAAGGCAATCTGGATGGAGAAAGGTTGAGCCACGACAAAATGAAAAGAGCAGGCTAACCTTGAATGAAAGGCAGCAGAAAAAGTATCCATTCTTCGATTCTGACGTGCCCGCAATTTTCGATGAGTTGTTTAAACTAAAACTCATCGAACTTCCAGAAACAAAACACCCTAAAGACGCTGCTAAAGCTCACGAAGGCAACTACTGCAAATACCATCGCCTGACTGGGCATCCCATTGAAAAGTGCTTTGTCTTCAAGGACAAAGTTATGCGATTGGCTGAAGAAGGAAAGATAGTGCTTGAAGAAGAACAAGCAAGCACGAATCAAGTCACTGTGACAGAGCCGGTTAATGGTCAATATGCGACCATTCAATTTGGGTCGCTTGATCCTATCGAGATGAAGCTTCCAACAATTCCACTGATTTATGAGAAAAATACTGAAGCATCCTACATTTAAACAAAAGTGGTGGACAAAGCAACGAAGGCCACCAAACCAAAACAAGACGAGGATGGATGGATTCTAGTGACTCACAAGAAGAAGAAAAGAACGATGCCTCACCTCGAGTCAATAAGGCCAAGCACCAACTACTCCAAGCCAGCCAAACCAAAGAGAAGTCGAAGGGCTATGGCAACTAAGAAGGCATCGATAAAGGAGAAAGGCCAACCAAACGGGCTTCTTCCGGAAAACGCCGAGTATAAAAGTCATCGCACTCTAGCCACCTTACTGGAATATATTCCCAAGAAGATTTTTGAAGCTGAGCCCATTGAAATGGATTCAGAGGAAGAAGTTGTCTCGTGTCATGCTACCCACGTGGAGGAAGATGGCAAAGAAGAGGAGGAAGACTCACCAACTGAAGAAGAATCTTCACTCAAAACAAAGATCACTTGCACGATCGAGATCACCTTCACAGACGATGATATGTTGTTAGGGGCAGCACCCCATAATCGCCCGTTATTTGTCACAGCCTACACTAGTGAGAAGAAAGTCAACCGAGTATTGCTAGACAGAGGATAGGCTGTCAACATTTTGCCACTCCGAGTGATGAAAGAATTGGGAATCGCCATGGATGAACTCTCTGATAGCCGACTGATGATCCAAGGATTCAACCAAGGGGGGCAAAGAGCCATTGGGGTTATAAGAATCGACATCTTGATCGATGAATTAGCTTCAAGCGTGTTGTTCCATGTGATCGATGCTAGGACGTCTTACAACATGTTGCTAGGAAGTCCATGGTTACATGAGAATGGGACCGTCCCTTCAACCCTTCATCAATGCTTCAAATACTGGTGCAATGGTGTGCTGAGAAAAGTCGTTGCTAATGATAAGCCTTTCACCGTGTCCAAAACCCATTTTACGGATGCCAAGTTCTACTTGAAGTCGGTTTTGTTGAAAATAGCTAACGCCTCCAAGCCCCAGGAAAGATGTGAAAAATGGGCCAACATGGTGGAGGAAGAAGCTGCAAACGAGAAAAATACAAGCAAACATGGATGGACGAAATCCTTATTGCCTCAACACAATTTGAAGAAGAATGAAGATGGTCACCCACCTCAAAAGTCCAAGGCTTTGAGTGGATTAACACTACCACTTCCCAAGATCGACGTTGTGAATACGAATGCTCCTTTGAAGGGGTTTACTTGCCCGAAGGAAGGTCCGATTATAGAGCACGGTCCATTTCCGGCCACGAGAAAAGAAGGTTTTGATCCCATCGCTTACAAACTTCTTGCGAAGGCATCAAACGGATCTCGGAGCCCCACCATAAAAGTGGGGCAAAGGGCGAAGAACGTGAAAAGGCACTCAAAGCCGTGAAATCAAAAGTTCCAGTCATCGGGTCTCGAACGGGCCTAGGGTATAATCCTACACCGCCTGTCCTTATTTCGATAAAGAAGGCAACCAATAACTATATTGGAATTGAAGACGGATCACCTTCGACAAATGTTCAAGAACATCTGCCTCCAAGGCCATCCGTGTTTGAGAGGTTGCACCCTAAAAAAGAACGTGTCTCTGTCTTCGAAAGGCTTTCTGGCACGACCAAGAATCCACCAAAACATAGGGGTGTCAAGAGCCGAAGATGACCAACACACAGAACAACACAGAAAAAGAAGAGAAGACAAAAAGAAGGTGAAAAGTCTCAAAAGCTTCAAGCACTCTGCAACAACACCAAGAGGATCAGAGATCTTCCGAGAAAAAAGGGCGGAAGTTCTTCAAAAAAGAAGATCCAAAAGCATCTCCAACACTTGAAAATCAACAGAAAATACTTGAAGTTCTTCAAAAAGGGGATCGAAGGTAACACAAATGTCCTTCCAATCTTCATCAACTTCAAGGCACCTCCGCTATATCCGGAGTCATCAACTCAAATTAAAAGCACCTCCGCTATATCCGGAGCCGTCAACTCAAATTAAAAGCACTTCCGCTATATCCGGAAGGTCAACAGTCAACACCAAATTAAAAGCTCCCGCTATATCTGGGAGAGCATTACTCATCACCAACAAGAAAAGGGAGAATCAAAGGATTCAAGATATTGTAATAAAATTTTAGTTGTTACAATTTCCGTGTTTTCTTTCTTTGTATTTCAGGGATAAATACGAAATTTGTGTTACAACGAGTCTCGAGGGGCATTTGTAGATATATAAATTTTATGTGATAAATTATACATTTCACATAATACATTTGTCCTATATTGAAATTTGTTTTATATTATTTCCTATAAAAATTCTAGGGAATAATGTAAAATACATAATTGATTAAAGTCTCTTAAATTAATATTAGAGATTTAATTGATTTTAATGGCTATGTAAATATACAAAAAGAATATATATGTGAAACATTATATATGTTACATATTACATATGCCATGAAATTGGAATTGTTTGGTATTATTTTCCAAATTAAATATTAGGAAATAATATGAAAAAATAAATCATAAAATCTTTTAAATATATTTAGAAGATTTTATTGATTTATAATAAATGTGGGATATTCCAAGGATTATCTAAAATCAATCAGAATATTTTCTACATTTAATGCGAATCAATCATTGGCTTCCATCTACCACTATAAATAGGAGGCCTTGGTCATTTGCAAAAGACACACAGAACAACACAGAAAAAGAAGAAAAGACAAAAAGAAGGTGAAAGTCTCAGAGCAAAAACTTCAAGCACTCTGCAACAACACCAAAAGCATCATAAATCTTCCAAAAAAAGGCCGGAAGTTCTTCAAAAGAAGAAAATCCAAAAGCATCTCCAACATTCGAAGATCAACGGAAAAGACTTGAAGTTTTTCAACAAGGGGATCGAAGGTAACACAAAACTTCCTTCCAATCTTCATCAACTTCAAGGCACCTCCGCTATATCCGGAGTCATCAACTCAAATTAAAAGCACCTCCGCTATATCCGGAGCCGTCAACTCAAATTAAAAGCACTTCCACTATATCCGGAAGGTCAACAGTCAACACCAAATTAAAAGCACTCCTGCTATATCCGGGTGAGCATTACTCATCACTAACAAGAAAAGGGAGAATCAAAGGATTCAAGTGATTGTACCACTTTTATTTTATAAATTAATAAAATTTTAGTTGTTACAATTTTCATGTTTCTTTCTTTGTATTTCAGGGATAAATATGAAATTTGTGTTACAAAGAGCACGGTCGAAGGACAAGAGGATCAGGTTATGTCGCTGACAATAATGCATTAGAATATGGATAGGAAAAGGCCAAGGCAGGACAAGTTAGTTAAGGTCTAACCTTAGTTTCTTAGGAGAAGAAACTAGATACAGAGCGTGACTTAATGCTTAATGCATTATATATTCTTGTACAACATGGCAACAATATGCTCCGTACGCTCAAGATTAACCGGGTTGGTAGCAATATGAAGGGCACTCTGGTTGTCACAATAAAGGGGCACAGATAAACGAACTCGAAGGTAAACCATTGAATCTCAGCAACAGTAACTTGCCATAGCCCGATATAACTGGGGTGAACAAAATAACCGAAAACCAAACCAACCGGTTGAACCAAACCGGTCTAAACCGAAAAAGCGTAAACCATGGTTTTTTGGTTGGTTTCTGTATTGTAAAAACCAAACCGTGAAAAACAATTTGATTTTGGATTTTTATAATAAAAACCGGACCAAACCGGATATATATGTATATTTATATATTACATATATATATATGTGTGTGTGTGTCCGATGTTTTAATAGTTACATGTGTGTGTGTATATATATGTGTGTGTGTGTGTGTATGTTGTATATGTCTATGTCTATCACTGGGCCTTTAATCAAATTGGGGTTTCAATGTACCCACAAAAAGTCGGTTCTACTGTAGTGCACATGTAGAATGTTGCACGAGTATAATAGGTGTGGTGCAAATAATATCCTCTTAATTATCACTACATTTAAATAAGTAATATCCCAGACCATTATCTATTAATACTTCAATCAATTACCTTACACACGTAGGTATTGGCCTCAGCCTAATAGGACCTATGACAGATGAAACAAAATAGTTTACTGATAGGGTAAACAGTTTAGTAAATGTCTGAATACATGCTACTTGGCTTACTACCTTATCTTGGAAATGAGATTTTCACGCACGTATAGCTTCGATTTCATGAACCATGGTAACTAGTGATCGATTATGGTAGACTTAGGCACAATTCGGCTACCTAGAACTCATACCATTAACTTCGAGATGAAATAGAAAGGCCAACTTTGGTAGAGTTATGGACGATAGTTATGGCATTTCTTTGACCTAACTAGAGGCACATAGCCATCCCATGACATATTCCACAGTAACCCCTCTAAGCCTTGGTAGGATGGTTAGACCCCCATCCGACACTTAGCCATTCGTTTGTAGCCCGTAATTTCCCGACCCCCAAGCCTTATTTGTGGTCTACGTTTCCTTGGACACCCTACGAGTCAAGATTAATCTTTTCATTTCGAGCACACTTGCTAAAGCAAGTGTGGGGTGGTAGAGGAGTACGTATGTATATAGGAGTTGGTTTTTACGAGCTATTTTCACGATTTGGAGGGGAGGAGCTCATTTTTATATTGTATGTACGTGATGGCCTTTGACTCAAACCTAATTAAATTGTATAGTGCAGCTTTCTAAATTCAAAAAAAAAAAAGAGAAAAGTCAAAAGAAAATGAAATCAATCAAAGAAAGCTTGCAATAAAAGTCAATAAAAGTGTAATAAAGGTTGATTCAAAGAAAGCCAACTGTTTTGGGATTCATGTTGTGATTTGTTATATGATGTTGGTGTTTAGGATGAATCTTTAATATAGAAACATGATTCTTGTATGCTTTTGCCTCGTTACACTTGAGACATAGTGCGATATGGCATTCTATTTCTTGTATCATGTTTCGAGCTTCATTTTGAGCTAAAGAAGCGGAGAGCTAGCTACGTTTTGTATTGATACACCCCGTGATTAAGCTTGCTCATTTTTATCTCTTTGTTGTTTATTCCCCAGAAATTCCCTTCGGTTAGCCCCGTCCCTAGCCTAACGTTACAACCGTGCAAGTCCTACTTGACCTTACTTAGCCTCGGTTGGCCCCAATTAATGGAGATGCTTATGAAGTATGAGTCTATGGTGTAGTCGTATTAACCTAGCATCCATAATCCTAACCGGTGAACCGCGGTAAATGTAGGAGAAGTTATTCACACACACACACACATCCCGTTTGCTTGAAAAGGTAGGGTTAAGTTGTATGCATTTACTCATTTACTTCCCAGTTATCTTTGATGTGTGGTTAATTTGACCTACGCGTGTAACGTTGACTCATTGGATTCTTTTAGAACGCTCATTTTGCTCGAGGGCGAGCAAACACTAAGTGGGGGGTGGTTGATGAGGATCAACTTTACTATGCTCCGGTGCATGTTTCAACTCCCTTTTACGGCACTTTTGGTTCATTCCGGGTAGTTTTAGACCTTATTTAGGGCAAAAATTGCATTACACGTCCACCATAGGGTAAACCGTCATATAGATGGAAAACCTCGGCATTTTATGATGTTTTTGGCCCTTTTCGAGCCCTATCTATCTTGTGGAATTATGCTCTGTTTGTGTTAGATGTGGTGACGCAGGATCTAGATGCTCGTAAGCCCGGGAGACAAGGCGTGGAGCGTATAAAGATGAAACCAATGGTTGGAGATAGAAGAAAATAGAGAAAAGTGAAGAAATTGGAGGCTGGAGGAGTTTGGCGCACGCCAAAAGAGTTGGGGCACGCCAAAGTTGAACAGAGAGGCTCAGAACCACAGAAACAGGTTTGGGGCGCACCAAAATGTTTGGGGCGTGCCAAGTTGAAACAGAGAGTTTCTAGAGTCACTGAAGCAGTTTTGGGGCGCGCCAAAATGACTTTTCCTGCACATTTTTGGAGAATATAAATACCACTTGCACAGATTTTTTAGACATTATCTAGACACTTTACACTTCGATTTTTACACATTTTCATCTCTAAGTCGAATCCCTTCCCTTCTTCTTCCCTAGATTCACTCTTTCATCATATCTTACTTAAATTAAACACAATCTAGCTTAGATTTTAGCTAATTTTCTTCTCTACTCGTGGATTTTCTGATTTTGGGCCTTCTTCTTCACCAATTGACATGGGTGTTGAAAAAGCTTGATGTAAACTCCGATTCTCTACGATTTTGGTAATCAATTTCAGTTTCTATTTCATTTATGGCTTTAATTTTATCTTTGATTGCGGTTTTTAGCTTTATTATGATTAGCTAAACTTTTCATAGCCAAAGTATGTGAAGATTGATGAAATCACCCTCTTATTGATGAAATTGGGAATGGGTAGTGCTTAATTGTTGTTATATTAACGAATTCATGTCTTAAAACTTGTTATCAATGCTTGAATTAGACTGTACACCTAGTTCATGAACAAACACACCACTTTTATAAATGTTTGTTGCGAAGGGGTGTGGGAAAAGGGGTTTTAAGATCATTCTTTATAATCAACTGAGTTGTTTAGATTGATTAGGGAGTGAGGTTCAATCGGTTGTGAATCGAGCAACTCTAGTGCGTTAATCTTGTTTCGGTCAATTATATTCTTAAAGGCGGACTGTTGAACCGGGCAAAGGGTGTTGGATTGTTTCATGGCGTCTTACACTAGCTTAGGAGTTTGCACCCATGAATGAGTCGATATAAGTAGAGGTTGGTAGGTTGGTTAATCCCATTCCCGTATAAGACATATCCACGAAGGTCCATCATCGAATATCTGAAGCAAGAGAGAAAAACCAAGAAACGCATGCACGGGGAACAGCCACCGTGCACAAGCAAGCAACAAATATCGAGATATAATCAAAAAGCTCAAAGTCACATACACTCGCATATGAAACCAAAAGTACCATACTCGGATCATATGAGATGAAAAGATACTAAAAGCGAAAATAACCATCCATTCATAAAATAAAGGCCAAACCGGGCCAAAGTGATACCAATCCAAGTACAGAATAAAAGAAAGAAGAAAGAAAGAGTCAAGTGCCCTGTAGGGCTTACATCTCCAAAAAAGTCAAAAGAAACAGACTCGGCACTAGTCTAAACGTAAAATAGATGTTCAAAACAATAAAGCTCTAGACCTAGTCCTGAGTCGGCTCATCTAGCAAGTACTCAGAAGCTGGATCTGTGGAGGACTCTGGAGCAGCAGAAGCCTGTGTCGGAGCAACTCCTAAAACTGACTGACCCTCCTCAGCAGTCGCTAGCTGAACCTGCCTGTGCATCAACCACCACATATGTGCCCTTTGTACCCTGTACTGATGTGTCTGCACCTTTTTCGTCTCCTACTCTCAGAGTAATATCGCCTTTGGCTACATCCACGTTGGCACTCCCGGTATCAAGAAAAGGCCTTCCTAGCAATAGTGAATTCCTAGGGTCCTCCGCAACATCTAGCACGACAAAATCGGCCGGGAACACAAACTTATCAACTTGAACCAGAACATCCTCCAATTTTCCATAGGTCTCCTAAGGGTCCGGTCGGCCATTTGTAAAGTCATATTGGTCTCGGTTAACCTACCTAGGCCCAACCTCTCATAGATACTCCTAGGCATGAGATTCACACTAGCACCTAGGTCACATAAAGCTTTCGGGAATCTAATAGAGCCAATGGTGCAAGGGATAGAAAAATAGCTGGGGTCTTTCTTTTTATGCGGAAGCTTGTTTTGAAAGACCGCGGAGCATTCTTCATTTAAGCACACCACCTAATCCATCTTGGCCTTATTGAACAATATCCCTTTCAAAAACTTAACATATGAAAGCATGTTAGCTATAGCATCAACCAAAGGGATATTTATCTCAACCTTGCGCAAGATGTCAAGGAACTTGTTTTGACTTTTGGATAACACATCCTTCTTAGGACCTCTAGGGAGAAAAGGTAAAGTGCTCAAATCAAAAGGTGTAGAAGAAGTATTCATACCATTGCTACTTGTACCTTTCCTTTGTGGATTGGGAGTGGTTGTGTCCCCTTTGCTAGTCGCCTTCGGTGCCTCCTCAACTTGCTTATGAGCTTCACTATCTTGCTCTCCAACAACTTGATCTTCGCTATCATCCCTTACCATATCATCCACTTTGCTTTTACCATGATCTTCAACGCTTTTCCTCACCCCCAATGTCACTACCAACCACCTTGCCACTTCTTGTAGAGATAGCATTCACACCCTTGGGATTTCTCACGGTGTTACTTGGTAAGCCTCCAACCGGTGCGGTATTTGCATTTTTGGTCAATTGACCCACTTGAGTCTTAAGATTCCGTATTGCCGATTGGAATGTGGCTGTGGTATTGTTGGAATTTGTTTTGATGTCTCTCAATTCCCGACCTTGATCTTGGAGAGTCCTTCCTTGATCTTGGAGAGCCCGACCTTGATCTTGGAGAGTCCTTCCTTGATCTTGGAGAGCCCGACCTTGATCTTGGAGCATTCTTCCATGCTCTTGCAACGTCTTGTTAATTTGCTCCAAGAGAATATCGGTAGAAGTCTTTTGTGGAATATGAGTCATTGGTGGAGGTTGAAAATAGCTTCCTTGAGAGTAATTTTGATGAGCATTCGGATGTTGGTAAGTTTCGGATTGTTGTTGTCGTGGAGCTTGATTTTCTTGATAATGAGAACTTTGTTGAGGCCTAGAAGATTGCCCTTGATTCGGACCACGACCCCAAGTCAAATTAGGATTCTCACACCAATTTTGTGGAGCTCCTTGGAAGTCATAGTTTTGGACACGCCCTTGCCCCACATAGTTAGCATCATAGGGTTGTGTATCTAACATCAAACTCATATCCATAGGTTCAATCACCGGATTGCAATAGGTGGTGAGAGGGTTGAAATCCATTTGCCCCGCATTCAATTGCCCTAAAGCGTAGGCATTCATCAAAGATTGTTGCAATGAATTTGCATTAGTGACGGACCTTTTCTATGCTATCAATCCTTACCGGCAGTGTACCGGGTCAAATTGTAGTGATAGAGTGATGAGTCAGGTGTCGATCCTCGGGAAAACTTGGTAATTCACCGTGTGATTAAACACCAAGAAAGCTGTATTATCTCAATCTAAGTCGCAATTTTATCATCCAACCAAACTCTAAACTAACAAAGCATAAAACTAAAACAGATATATATAAGTATATAAATATATATATATAGATATATAGCAATACATATATATATATAGATATAAGTATATATAGGTACCAAAACAATATCTAAGGGAGGGAGATAGATATTATAATTATAGACTAGCCAAGAATATGTTATTGAATCATTATATCTTTTTAGTGAAATTGGATGTGCTCGATCTTTATTTTAAGTTAAATCAATTATACGAAACGGTGCACTCCTAAACTAAACAATTCATTCTCACACGAGCATCTGAAATTGTCATATGTCCAATCATTTGTCCAAGGTCATCCTCAAGCATGGGTCACTCCCGTTTTGTCATTCGGCCAATTTTAAGGTATGTCAATTAAACAAATGAATTAAACGTAATAATCTCTCGAGTACATATTTCAATAAGAGTTTGTTTCTCCCGAAACAAATCTACCCCCGGTTTAGGAAATCGGATTCCGTTGTCACGTTTTCACTCGGCCAATTTTACCCTCCGGTCTTTCTATTAACGAGTTCATAACCTAACTACGAGGCGTCAATTCATAATTAGATTATGAATTCTTTCATATCAAGTAGCTAATTCAATACGAATATAGAAAGAGATTCATTATAACCGATTTTTATCCAATTTTAGTATAGTCATCATCCATTTCTCTAAAAAGATAATACTAATCCAATTTCATATCTTGGCTAGATACTAAGTTAGCCTAATATCATTATGAGTAATATATAGATACTACAAATACTACATAAACATAAATACATTAGAAAAGTTACCAGGTTACAATCGAAGCATTCAGAGTTGTATCCTCCGGAAATAGCAACTCCTTGACATCAATGAGCCTTGATACATCCTCTAAGCATTATAACGATACTTTATACTACAGCATTATTCCGGCAGAGTGCCGTTTACAGCTTTTATTTAACTAAAAACAACAAAACGAAACTATAGAGACATATAGAAGAAAGATATATGCATTGGTACACTTCAAAATGGTTGCATTTGAGGTCTATTTATAGACCATATCACCAGGCCGGCGCGTGCCGGACCACCACCGGCGCGTGCCGGCTACACAGTATATATTCCCTTGTCAGAGATTTGTGGGCCCGCTTTCGGAGATTTTTCGCAATATTCGGCCTTCTCCGGCGCGTGCCGGACATACAACATATCTGATGTTCGTAAAAACCTATCTCGAGCTGTAGACCTCAGATTGACATGATTTGATATTCGTTGGAAAGCTCTTTTGAAGGCCTACAACTTTCATCAAGGACTTTTTCTCTGAAAATGCCTCTAAGTTAGATCAAATGTCCGTTGAAGATGAGTTACGGTAGAAACATTAAAGACAGTTGATCTGTTCAAAGTTGTTAGATTTTGGCATAATCTTTTATCCCACAAAAACTCATGATTTATACTTCAAAGTATGTCATATTTTGGGATCTTGGTAAACATCTGATCCTGCAACAAACTCAACAAAACACCAAACGTAAATCTGACAAAAAACTATCATTTTTATCGTTTCTATAACTTATGCATCTAATTATAACTACTATGATTTTTATAAGTTTTTAATGCATTTATATGAAATTATACTAAAATATCATAAATATAATAATAAAAAGTCTTATAATATGATCATATATTTTTCATACATCACAACTCCCCACTTAGCTTTTGATCGTCCTCGAGCAAAATAAGCGATAATATAATCTTTCTAGAATAAATTCCTAACTTAGTAACGTATGCTGTCAACATTATAATTATATTAATTTCATCTATCTAAGATATTTAAGAAGATAAAAAGTGTATATAACTTAATAAACTAGTTATAAAATATTATTTAAATGAAATTTTTCATGAATCACTTTATAAGTATAAATAAAATATTTAGAACAACTTTTTAATCTCCACTATATGATTTATCGGAATCAATGACTAAGTCAAGTAATTGGCAAATTGGCTTGTAACGTTCAGGCTCAGGGTAGTTGGCTAATCGAAAAGGATAACAAAGGGAAATCAAAAGAAAATAGAAGCAAGTCGTACGTACTTACACCTTCATCTTCTGATCAAAAATTTCTCAATCAGTAACACTCCTGACACAGTTTTCAATTTTTAACTTTAATAACTTCCAAAATATGGTTTTTTTTTTTTTTTTTTTTTTTTTTTTTTTTTTTTTTTTAATAACAACATAAATAAGAACTTAAGAACATAGGCATTGCTTTATCAAGATTGATCGGAGTACTACTCTTTCGATCGAAAATCACGAATCCGGTTTCCTTAAACTCGTGATAATTCTTGATAGTTTTGATTCGACTTTTTCTTTTTCATCAGATTTATAGCATATACCTTCATTCCCAAAGCAATAGGACATTTCGTGATAATACCCTAGCTGGACTACTATCATCAGGCAACTTTATCTGATATTTTATTTTTGGGTTGTCGATCAAAAACAGAAAAGATACCTATAATACTCTGTTCTTAGATTTTTTTTTTTTTTTTTTTTTTTACTAGAATAACCATATTTGATAATAAACTGCCTTCCGAATAACATTCATTTCAATCTCAGCATATACCAAATTTCGATGTCATCACCGCTATCCATAAATACATACTAAACTTGCGGGATTTTCAAAGAAATGTAGACCATTATTAAGTTAGGGTTGTAATTTCTAGTTAATAATAATGGCTATTTCGAGTGAGGTCTTGATCACTCTACAAGGCTGAGGTGGGGACAAAAATTGGAAATTATGTTCAGGTAGGCTTATTTGGCTCTGGTTTATCAAAGTTATGCCAAAAATCTCATCATTCCTAATCCGATTCCAATTTCATACTTTGTCTTGAAAAGAAAATTATTCTAAAATTTCATTATAATTATAAGTAACTTTTGTCTAATTTCATAAAAAAAATATTTCATAATATTTATCAAGATATATATACTTAAAATCTTATTAAAAATCTAAAATAGACATAATTAATATAAGAATAATATATCAAGATTACTTTACTTAATTAAAAATTTATTCTATCCAAATATATCATTTTTATCAAATAATTATATATTATTGCTTATTAAACTAAGTGTATAAGTATTTGATGTATTAAATTCAATTTATTTACTAACCAATCTCTACTCCCCACTTATGAATTGGCATCGTCCCGATGTCTAATGAGTAGTAAAAATTTGGATTAGAAAATAAAATGAATTCTATCATGGTTAGATTATTTTAGGTGTCAAATAGACGAGCGTTTATATAATATAAAAGAAAAACATTTAAAAACATAAATTAAAAACATGCAAATATATTACAATACTAAAACACAACTTAAAACTACTAGGAATGTTAAACTAGAAAACCGTAAATTAAGTTAAACCAATTTAAACTAATTTTTTAAAACTAACTTATTTTAATTTATTGTTACTTAACGTACCGTACTACTCTTATTATTTTTTATTCCTTCCTGACTACCAACACAGTTATCTAATTTTCACCACTTGACGATCCTCCCGGAATATCGACTGGTAAAAGCCCAATACGAGGAATACGAGCTGGAAAATATTCATCTGTCGCTCTTTCCGGAACCCTTGCCAAACGAACACATAACCTAGAAATCAACCATCCAAATGGTAAAGGATGATAATTCGGTCTTCTCCCGAACGCAAAACTCACGAACTCGATTTACGAATCGGCACCCCCAATCTATAACGGCTCCGTAGTAATCGCATATAGAAGCATCAATTCATCGTCACTAACTTCCGAGAAATTAACGAGTTGGATAAACACGTGAATTGATGAATCGCTTCCACGTTCTAAGATGGGGAAGTAAAGCGATCGTAGAGACATTTTGATCAATATCATAATTGTAGAACAAGAGTGGACAAGCTTCCGAATATTTTGTAATAAAACCGTTAGCGGTATCCAATCTCCATTGGTACTCAAAATGAGCGGGTGAAGTTTGAATTTGGTGGAATCAAGAAAATTTGATTTATGTTGGTGGAGGTGAAAGGAACAACAACTCCTCTCATCGTGACAGATGTGTTAACGACACGGTATTAGCTTCGACGATCGAATAGAATTCTCTTACCACGGTAACATTAATCCTACCTCTCGGCATACGACAAAAATAGTCCCACCCATCTATATCCATCCTCGTAAATGCCCGAGTTGTCAACCTTTCGAAATTTAAACCTCTCTCAATCAACACCGGTGATTGATTGAAATTACTTATATAAGGGTTGTGAACCGAAGCATACATAGGCTCGTAAGGGACTTGATGAAAAAATGGATTTGGAATGACAGAATTTGGTGTATGTGGAGGTGAATAACTTGTTTACGGATGAACGATCGGACATTTTAAACTCTTTATAGCAAGAAAATTAAAGGTAAAGGAAGGAAATGAGCATTTTAGGAATGCGCATCATTTCCTTTTATAGGCAAATACGGGACCGAAATGGAAATATCCCGAGAAGATCCCGCAGCCCTACTACACCGGCGCGTGCCGGACACCAACCGGCGCGTGCCGGTCAAATAGTGCTCAGTCAGAGATATTTCAATTTCTAGCTTGATCCAGGATTTATTTTCTGACAAATGATTCTGCAAATTTCTAAAATGTAGGAAAAAGATCTAAAAACATCCGAAAACTAAAAAAAAAATACAAAATAACAATGTGCACTACCCCGAGAGTGCATCAAACGTTTAACGTACAAAACAAACATAACAAAAACTAAGTCAAACCAAAAAGTAGATAGTTAAATAACAGAGACAAAATCACTCGTCCTCATCATAGTTAAGATCGATGTCACCAGTAGGGTCGTACTGAGATGATGATGATCCAAATGTAGATAAAAACGAAGTAAAATCAGCTCCTTGCGACTGTGTCGTATGAATACCATAACTGAACTGCTGTGGATCCGATACAGAAGTTCGAAATGATGTCTCAGTCCTCATCGTCGACATAGAAACTGATCCCTGAAGTCCAAATGAACCCAATCCTGCAGTCACATCTGCTACAGAAGTCACTCCTCCCATGCCCAAGGATGTCCCTGGTGTACAGCGTAAACATACCACCCCGCCCATGGATGACGGCGTATAGTCCCGATAAATAACGGGTGGCGGAATCGGCGGAATCCAATCGGCATAGTATACGGGTAAGGCGACTATAGGGGTGTCTAGCGGATATCTCGGCAAATCTAGGATCAAACTCACTCATAGCATCTCGAAATCCTCTCGACCAACTCTAATGTCCTCACCCAATGTCTATTCGCTCACGGGCTAAAGCTATATTAGCATCAGTTCTAGCCTGAGCTTGAACTAAATGCTGAAACATAGCCTCAACTTGACTCTGCTGTGGCTGATGTGACTGTCTAGGTGGTCTAGGTACTTGAGTGTGAATAGGAGGTGGAGGTTGTTGTTGTTGCTGCCGACGATTAGGATTATTGTAATTTATTACTCCGGTAGGTAAGGCTCTCGGTTTAAGACCAATGGGAGGAATGTAGGGAGACACGGTTCTATCCGAGGGTAAGACGGGGACTTCGCAAGCTCACATAAGGCGAGAAATGAGACTAGGGAACGGGAGACGTCCCCCTCGATAACGAGTCCTTGCAAACTCACATGCCTTAGAAAAGATCAATTTCCCCGAGATTTATAGGAATATCATTCACCATGGCCCAAGCAATAACTACTTCCTCTCGACCAAATGCACAAACATGTGTGGAAGGACATACATTATGGCCTAAGAACTGTTTTATTGCCCGTATGTCCCTAATACAATTCCCATAAGCAAACCTATTTTCTATCCATTCGGCGGTAGGGTCAAAGGCTTGCTTTGGGCTTCATAAGCTTTGGTTTGTAGAGCCATAGGATGTTCTAAACCCCATACATTGTGATAATCCTCCTCTTACGGTATATCGGTTAAGCCATAGAATACATTAATCATAGCGGGGTAAAAAGTAACATTAACACTTCTTAGAGGGATATAGGTCATCTCCTCAACCGTATCGGCATCATAAGTAGATAATACTTTTGAATAAAACTCTGATACCATAGAAACGTTAATCTTATCTTTCCTATCCATAGCTACATCCAACCATCCTCTATCCTTGAAAATTTCTTTCACTTCTTTCCCAATCTTCGAAAAATCAATCCCTCGTTCTAACCAAACCTTACTTTTACTAAAGTACTCATCATGTGCCCGCTTAGCTTCTGCACTAGCGGTTTTCTCAAAGGTTAAACTTTTCTCCCTTTTGGTTAAAGGTCTAGTTTGAACTACCGGTACTACGATTGGTACTTCAGTCTTTTTCCTCTTAGGATTACTTCTAGATGATGAGGCCATCTACGATAGTGGTATGACAAAACAACAACACAAACAAACAACACCAACAACAAGAACAAACAATTACTTAGGCTATAAAATCAAAATAAATTCAAAATAAATTCAGAAAATTAACTAAAATTTGAAATATTTGAAATATATATATTATTATTACCTTAAGAAGCTAGAATGAAAAGCTTAGGTCGCCGGAATTAATGGGGTCGCCGGAATGAGAGAAAAGAGAGCCTTGAGCTTGCCAAGCTTCAACTTTTTCCAATGGGTATCTTTTTTTATGATTAAGTTGAAGAGAAGAAGAGAGATTAACACTTATGTGATGTTTGAGTGAAGAAAATTGATGGAAAATTGTTGATTTTTGAGGAGAAGAGAGGGAGAAGTCGGGCTGTTCTTCAATTCGAATTGAGGGTATGAGAAATGAGGAAAGGGGCGCATTTTTTAGGTTTAAGTGTGTACACACCGGCGCGTGCCGGTAGTGTACCGGCGCGTGCCGGTCACATGGCCCCCAAAAAACGGAATTTTTGTCATTTTTTGTGTAATAAGCTCTAATTATATCACATAAAAATCATTTGATGTTAATCTTATGATTTATGTTATATAATCTAAGTTTAATACGATTTTTCTATATAAAACTTGATAAAATATAAAAACTAATAAAATATTGAAATCACATATTTTTGATATAATATACCTACTTTACATGACAAAATAGGTTTATTATAAATTTTTCATAAAAATATTTTTCTTTTTAAGTTTAGAAAAATAACTTTAAAAATACGAAATTTAATTAAAATTTGAAAAATTAAAAACACACACTGAAATTCTTAGGATTTTTTGCTAACTCCCTCAATCTCAGATCCTCAAGATTGTTATCATAACGGTCCCTTAACCTTTCTCCTAGGAGTGATGCGTTTGAATTATCTCTTTGTATTCCTTCGGGATTTTCGGATAACCACCTAATCGTTCCCTTCTTAATAACATTCAAACACTCATCCTGGGATATGGTTGTATTTCTTCCACACTGTCCAGCATGTTCCATTTTCCCACAGATTCTACACTTCATTAAAAACCTCGCTCTTCTTTTTATTGCACTCCTTGAATTTCCATTACAAAGTTCTCTTTCTCTGACTTCGATTAATAATTCCTTATTTAATTTAGAAACTAAGGCTTCTATCTTAAAGGCGACATCCTTATTTAGACCTAATCTTAAAAGTAAAATAAAAACTTTTATTCTATCTATGAAAGGCATCCAGGTTCTTTTACGTCTATCCGGTAAAAGACGAAACTACTTTAAAATGCATATTAAAAGGTAAATTAGAAAGATAGTACATGTAATCGGTGAGTTTAAAATTACGCTTCCTCAATTCGTTGGAGGGTCGATAAGTAATAATACTTCTTCGTTTGAGGTATCCCTTCGACTTCTACGAACAATTTCACCCTGTGTCCATTGGCTATAAAAGTTGTTTTTCCATCGGTTAGTTCAACGACTCCGGACTTATAGATTTTTGTTACGTCATATGGACTGTCCATCTAGATTTAAGCTTTCCCGGAAACAACTTCAAACGTGAATTATATAAAAGTACTCGATCACCTATATGGAACTCGCGACTATAGATTTTCTTATCATGAAAAGCTTTTGTGCGTTCCTTGTAGATTCGAGCATTTTCATAAGAATCGAGTCGAAATTCTTCTAGTTCGTTAACCGAAGTAATCTATGATCACCGACAGACTTTAGGATCAAAGTTTAGAAATTTAATAGCCCATAAAGCTCGGTGTTCTAATTCAACGGGGAGATGACAAGATTTTCCGAATACTAATTTGTAAGGAGAACGACCAATCGGTGTTTTAAAGGCTTCGTATGCCCATAATGCATCATCAAGTCTTTACGCCGAGTTTTTACGATTCGAGTCCACTTGTCTTCTCCACGATTCTTTTAATTTCTCTATTAGACACCTCTGCACATCCACTAGTTTGTGGATGATAGGGTGTTCCAAGTTTATGAGTTACACCATATTTCTCAATTATCTTAGTAAATGGTCGGTTACAAAAATGTGAACCTCTATCACTAATGATAGCCCTCGGAATGCCATATCGTGTGAATATATTCTTTTTAAGGAACCTTAGCACTACTCGGTATCATTAGTAGGGAGAGCTTCGACTTCTACCCATTTAGAAACATAATCAACCATTACTAGAATAAATCTTTTTCCAAAAGATATAGGGAAAGGTCCCATGAAATCTATGCCCCACACATCAAATAGTTCACATTCTAAAATCGGTTGCATAGGCATTTCATGTTTTTTCGATATATTTCCCCATTTTTGACATGATTCACAAGATTTTGCATATTTATATGCATCTCTATATAGTGTAGGCCAATAGAAACCACATTGTAAAACTTTGAAAGCAGTTTTCCATCCTCCATGATGACCTCCTGCCTCACGATCATGACAAAATGATAATACACTTAAAATTTCACTATCAGGAATACATTTCCTAATTATTCCATCTGAGCATCTTCGGAAAAGATCCGGTTTATCCCAATAATAAAACTTTAAGTCATAAAAGAACTTCTTTTTCTGTTGCCAAGTCCAATGAGGTGGGATGTACCTACAGGTAATGTAGTTAACAATATCCCCAAACCATGGCGAATCTTCCTTTGATGGTATTCTAGTTTTTAATAATCGCATGGTTGAAGGAGTATCTATCTTAAACAGTTTCTCATCTGGAAACGAATCCTGAATTTCTTTTCCTTTTCCTTCATCATTATCCATCCTGCTTAGATGATCTGCTACTACATTTTCACTTCCTTTTTTATCCTTAATTTCAATATCGAATTCCTGAAGTAACAGAATCCACCTAAGAAGACGCGGTTTGGCATCTTTCTTACTTAAAAGATACTTCAGAGCCGAATGGTCGTGTAGATTATTACCTTAGAACCAACAATATATGATCGAAACTTATCTAAGGCAAATATTACGACCAACGGTTCTTTCTCGGTAGTTGCATAATTAAGCCGAGCCGCGTTTAATGTGTGAGATGCATAGTAGATAGCTTTGAGAATTTTGTTATACCGTTGACCTAAAACGACTCCTACAAACTAAATCACTTGCATCACACATAATTTCAAACGGCAAATCCCAATGCGGGTGCTACTAGTATTTGGTGCGTAGTTAATTTCGCTTTTAGGGTCTTAAAGGCTTCCATACATTTATCATCAAAGTTAAAAGGTACTTCTTTTTCTAGCAAATGACTCGGGGGTTTTGCTATTTTTGAGAAATCGCAATAAACCTTCTATAAAATCCTGCATGTCCAAGAAATCCTCTTAACGTTTTCAAATTAATTGGTGGAGGTAATTTTTCAATTACTTCGACTTTAGCTTTATCAACTTCAATTCCTCGCTTCGGAGATTCTATGACCTAGTACAATTCCTTCGAGATACCATCAAATGACATTTTTCCCGAGTTTAGAACCAAGTTGGTATCTTCACAGCGTTGTAAAACACGTTCTAAGTGTGATAAGCATTTATCAAAAGAATCTCCATAAACACTAAAGTCATCCATAAAGATTTCTAAGAATTTCTCGACCATATCAGAAAATATTGCCATCATACATCGCCGAAATGTAGCGGGTGCATTACATAATCCAAACGGCATTCTCGTTATAAGCAAAAGTTCCATATGGACAAGTGAAAGTAGTTTTTTCTCTATCTCCTGCTTTTAATGAATATACGTAAATAACCCGAATAACCATCTAAAAAGCGATAATACTTATGTCCACTCAATCTTTCCAACATCCGCACGATGAATGGAAGTGGATGATGATCCTTTTTAGTATGATCATTCGGTTTCCGAAAGTCAATACACATTCGATATCCCGTAATTTCCCTTGTCGGAATCCATTCATTTTTATCATTTTCTTTTACCGTGAAACCTCCTTTCTTTGGAACTACTTGAGTCGGACTTACCCATTCACTATCTGATATGGGAAAGATTATTCCCATTTCTAATAGCTTAATGACCTCTTTCTTAACGATTGTTTGCAAATTCGGGTTGAGGCGGCGTTGTGGCTGAATACAAGGTTTAGCTTCTTCATTCAAAATAATCTTGTGAACACAAATTTCAGGGCTAATTCCTTTGATATCTGCCACTGTCCATCCAAATGCTTTCTTATGTTCTCTTAACATTCTTAGTAATTGATCCTCTTGTTCTTTTGTTAAGGTTGATGAAATGATAATAGGTAACAGATTATCATTTTTAAGAAAAGCATATTTCAAATTCGAAGGAAGTGGTTTCAACTCCAGATTCCTTGGTGGATCTTCTACTGATGGTTTTAAAACTGGTCCTTCCATTTCCAATTTCAAATTTTGATGCCATGGATGTTTAACAAACCCTCATTTATCTAAATAAAGGATTACTTCTTTCATTTCAGTATCATTTTCATCTTCTTTATAGATAGAAAATGCCAAACATTCTTCTAATGTATTTTCATAATCTTTAGATTTGGCATCCCAGATAGTAGAATATTCATCTATAAAAGAACATGATTCTGGTTCTTTGTATGGATGGTTTATAGCTTTGAAGATATTGAATGAAACTTTATCCTCATTAACTCTCGGTATTAGTTCACCTTTTTGAACATCTATCAAAGTTCTTCCCGTAGCTAGAAATGGTCGACCTAGAATAATTGGCGCTTTGAATATCCTTCTTCCATTTCCATTATTACAAAGTCTCTTGGGAAGTAAAATTTATCAATTTTAACCAACACGTCCTCGATTATTCCCTTAGGATGTTTAATTGATCTATCTCGCCATCGAAGGGTCATTTCGGTATTCGTAAACTCTCCTATTCCTAGTTTCTTATAATCCTCATAAGACATGAGATTGATACTTGCTCTAGATCACACAATACTTTCTTAAACGAAATCCTCCAATTTCACATGGGATAGTGAAACTACCGGGATCTTTAAGTTTAGGAGGTAGTCGATCTTTGAAGTATTGCGAACATTCTTCATTAAGGCATATATTCTCATATTCTTCTAATCGCTTTTTATTAGATAGGATATCTTTAAGAAACTTTCCATAGGCGGGCATGTTGACTAAAGCTTCTATAACAGGGATATTGACATGAATATGACGAAAAGTGTCAAGGAAACGAGCATATTTCTTATCAGTTTTTATCTTTTTAATTTGATCTTTCGGTGGATAAGGCAAAGATTCTAAATCTATAGCCTTTGGTTCTGAAGTCATTTTCTCTTTTCCTTTCTCCTTGAATCCTTGAGCATTACTTGATCGCCAAGTTTCATTATCTTGAGATTTTTCCTTTAAAACATCCCCTGTATCAACTTTATCCTTCTCAGTTACTTTTAAATCTTCCTGTTTTTCTCCCTGATTTTCTCTGACATGTTCCTTAAATAGGGTTCTCAGGTCCTTATCCATAGGATCTTTCAGAATTCTATGGACTTTTACCCATTTTTCACCTTCAATTTCAGGTTCAACATTATTCTGTTTTAAGAATTCTTCGATAATTTCTTCCTCTTCATCAGTAAATTCAAGTTCGTCCTTTTCCTTTATGATATTACCATCTAAATCATTTTCTACCTCATTTTTTCCTGCGTTCTCTGCTCTAGTATCTTCACAATATTTCCTACTTCTCGTAATCACAGCTTTTACCTCTCTCGGGTTTCTTTCAGTATTACTTGGTAATCCTCCTGGAGGTCTACTGTTGTTACGTTCTCCTTCTCTACTCAAATGATCTTCCATATTCCTTAACGATGCTTCTATAGTTCTCATTCTCGTATCATGTCCACCCATAGACGTTTTCAACATAGTCATATCCTTAGAGACTGAACCTATAGAAGTTATCATAGTTTCTATATTCTGAGCTTGAGTAGATACTACACCCATCATTTTTTCCATTAATTTATCCCATTTATCAACTCCTTCGGTTGGGTTGAACTTTGGGTGACCGGGTATAGTTTGAGTAGTATGTTGTGGATAAGATTTAGGTAACGATTGTAGGTTCGATTTGATGTATTTCCTTGATGAACTTGATTACTATATGGATTCTTATCTTGAATGGATATGGCGGTTGTCCCGGCTTATTAGGGTTTTCGGACCATCTAAAAGTTGGGTGCTCTCTTCTAATAGCATTAAAGGAGTTTGAATACGCGTTGTTCAAATTCCTATCTTTGTTGTAAAAAAATCACCTCTTCCCTTGAGTATCCTTCGGTTCTTCTATCCCTAATGACTCATTATCATGATTTGAGTAGTCATTTGGTATGATAGTTTCGATTTTACGATCTACTAGCTTTGTAGGTTGTCAAACTTTCTACTCAAATTCTCCAAGTGTGCTAGAACTTCCGTATTCGATGTGTATTCTCCCGCAAATGCTACTTTCCTGGTGCTAGACCCGGTTTCCCACATTCTTTATTTTTTGAAATCTTTTCTATAGCATCGTAAACTATTTGAGCTTCACTCATCATTAACGATCCACCACATGCATGATCTACATACGCACGTGAATCTTTCCTTAATTTACGACGAGAAAAGTTGGATTTGCATTTCTAAGGAATAACCATGATCGGGACAAGATCTTAGCAACTTTTTAAATCTCTCCCACGCATTCCCAAGCGTTTCTTCGAATCCTTGTCTAAAGTTGGCAATTTCGACTTTTAATTCCAAATTTCTACCCGGAGTAAAATATCGCTTTAAAAACTCGGTTTGAATTTCCTCCCAACTAGTCAATGAATGATGTGGGAGTGACATAAACCAATCTCGTGCTCTTCCTTTTAAAGAAAAAGGAAACATAGACATCCTTGTTAATTCACGATGAGCACCTTGACTTTTGGCTGTATTGCACAATTCTTCGAAAAGATAGAGATGGTGATGTGGATCCTCATCATCCTCTCCTAGAAATTGGGCTCTTGCGTCAATTAGACCAAAAAGATGAGATTTTATTTCAAAATTATTTGCTCCTTCATTGGGTAAACGAACTGGATTATTAGTCTGGTTTATTCTTAAGGTCTGATCACAAATAGGTCTCGGATTTGGTGGGTTATTATTACGATTGTTCTGGTTCCGATTTTGATTATTTCTATTCTGGTTATTTGGTATGGGTAGATCCTGATTAAGATTTTGGCCATGCCCTTGAGCATGATCTAGCCCTTGTTCAGGTGTTTCATCACTGTTTTCAGCCATTTTCGTATTTTGATTTGATGATGATCCTCCGTCAGGATTTCCCTGACCAGTATGACCTTGTTTCCTTTCTGCTCTTAACCGCCTTTCGTAAGTATCTATGTCAGGCTTATAAGGAGTAAGTGGGGCCTTACTCTTTCTGGTCATCAACTAACGAAAACCGAAAATAGTTGAAATCGATAAAAGTAAAGATTGGTAACTTACTTATTAGGTAAGTACCAACGAAAAAGAAAATAGAAATGGGGTAAGAAGAGTGTTGACTTATCCTCGAGACTTTTGAGTTAATATAAGTAGAAATCATTCAAACACAATGAATTAGCGTCGTTCCCCGGCAACGGCGCCATTAAGCTGACGGACCTTTTCTATGCTATCAATCCTTACCGGCAGTGTACCGGGTCAAATTGTAGTGATAGAGTGATGAGTCAGGTGTCGATCCTCAGGGAAAACTTGGTAATTCACCGTGTGATTAAACACCAAGAAACTGTTATTATCTCAATCTAAGTCGCAATTTTATCATCCAACCAAACTCTAAACTAACAAAGCATAAAACTAAAACAGATATATATAAGTATATAAATATATATATAGATATATAGCAATACATATATATATATAGATATAAGTATATATAGGTACCAAAACAATATCTAAGGGAGGGAGATAGATATTATAATTATAGACTAGCCAAGAATATGTTATTGAATCATTATATCTTTTTAGTGAAATTGGATGTGCTCGATCTTTATTTTAAGTTAAATCAATTATACGAAACGGTGCACTCCTAAACTAAACAATTCATTCTCACACGAGCATCTGAAATTGTCATATGTCCAATCATTTGTCCAAGGTCATCCTCAAGCATGGGTCACTCCCGTTTTGTCATTCGGCCAATTTTAAGGTATGTCAATTAAACAAATGAATTAAACGTAATAATCTCTCGAGTACATATTTCAATAAGAGTTTGTTTCTCCCGAAACAAATCTACCCCCGGTTTAGGAAATCGGATTCCGTTGTCACGTTTTCACTCGGCCAATTTTACCCTCCGGTCTTTCTATTAACGAGTTCATAACCTAACTACGAGGCGTCAATTCATAATTAGATTATGAATTCTTTCATATCAAGTAGCTAATTCAATACGAATATAGAAAGAGATTCATTATAACCGATTTTTATCCAATTTTAGTATAGTCATCATCCATTTCTCTAAAAAGATAATACTAATCCAATTTCATATCTTGGCTAGATACTAAGTTAGCCTAATATCATTATGAGTAATATATAGATACTACAAATACTACATAAACATAAATACATTAGAAAAGTTACCAGGTTACAATCGAAGCATTCAGAGTTGTATCCTCCGGAAATAGCAACTCCTTGACATCAATGAGCCTTGATACATCCTCTAAGCATTATAACGATACTTTATACTACAACGCATTATTCCGGCAGAGTGCCGTTTACAGCTTTTATTTAACTAAAAACAACAAAACGAAACTATAGAGACATATAGAAGAAAGATATATGCATTGGTACACTTCAAAATGGTTGCATTTGAGGTCTATTTATAGACCATATCACCAGGCCGGCGCGTGCCGGACCACCACCGGCGCGTGCCGGCTACACAGTATATATTCCCTTGTCAGAGATTTGTGGGCCCAGTTTCAGAGATTTTTCTGCAATATTCGGCCTTCTCCGGCGCGTGCCGGACATACAACATATCTGATGTTCGTAAAAACCTATCTCGAGCTGTAGACCTCAGATTGACATGATTTGATATTCGTTGGAAAGCTCTTTTGAAGGCCTACAACTTTCATCAAGGACTTTTTCTCTGAAAATGCCTCTAAGTTAGATCAAATGTCCGTTGAAGATGAGTTACGGTAGAAACATTAAAGACAGTTGATCCGTTCAAAGTTGTTAGATTTTGGCATAATCTTTTATCCCACAAAAACTCATGATTTATACTTCAAAGTATGTCATATTTTGGGATCTTGGTAAACATCTGATCCTGCAACAAACTCAACAAAACACCAAACGTAAATCTGACAAAAAACTATCATTTTTATCGTTTCTATAACTTATGCATCTAATTATAACTACTATGATTTTTATAAGTTTTTAATGCATTTATATGAAATTATACTAAAATATCATAAATATAATAATAAAAAGTTTTATAATATGATCATATATTTTTCATACATCAATTAGCCACTAAGGTACCGGCTTGAGGTGCTACTTGAGCTTTCATTGGCACAGTTGTTGGTGGTGTATTTGGAGATGTGCAATTCGTAGCCGAATGTTCACCACCACAAAGTTGACATAACCGGGCCTTCTTGTTCTCTAAAGCCAAATCATCAACCTTTTGTTCCATGGCTAACACCTTATTATGCAACTCGGAGTTTCTTTCGGGCTCATCTACCAAGGCGGTCACAAGTGGCTTTTTATGCTTCAATTGCCTTCTTCCCGAACTCCATTGCCTATTGTTCTCACAAATCCTCTCAATGGTGTCCAAGGTGCCACATCCATGATGGATCCTCCACATGCCCCATTCAATTGTTGCATTGAACTACCATCCAAATTTCTATAAAATAGATGCACTTGATCCTATGCTTCGAATCCATGTTGAGGGTATTTCCGTAGCATAGTTTTGAACCGATCCCATGCCTCAAATAAATCTTCACCCAATAGTTGCTCAAAATTAGAAATGTCGGACTTCAAGTCAAGAGCCTTCGATGGTAAGTACTTGAGCAAGAAAGTGCTTGCAACTTGTTCCCATGTGTGGAGGGAGTCATGAGCCAAAGATGAATACCACTCTCTCGCCTTTCCTTTAAGAGAAAAAGGGAACAAAGTAGCCGAACCGCTTCCTCACCAACCCTATTTATCTTCACTGTTTTGCATACCTCAAGGAAATTATTGATGAAAGTGTTCGGATCATCCGTCGCCTTTCCTTCAAATTGAGCATTGTCCCCAAGTAAATGCCAAACATGTTCCCTTATCTCCAAGTTATGAGCCGCAACGGCTGGTACTCGAATAGGACTATGACCCGTAGTAGCCATCGGTGTCACGTAATCTCTACAAAGCCTTACCGGTCGATTTCCCACTTGGTTCACTTGAGCTTGAGGTGCATATGATTGAGGGTTCGCTATGGGATTTGGTTGAGGATTAGCTTGAGGAATAAATTGTTGAGCATAAAGATTGGCCATTTGAGGATATTGGTTCTGTAATACCCTACCCCGACCCCTAGGTCCACTGGGGTCATTCTAGGAGGGGTTGCGAAGCTTTCGCCACGACTTCAATAACAAGACTAGAAATCCCAAAATAATCCACTAAATCCACGATTTAACATAATAAATCCACAAATTAATTTTACATCAATTCAATAATTATTTCCATTAAAAAATTACAACCCAAAAATTACAATAGCTCTCAAAAATTAAATGAAGTACCAACAAAAACATTAATTTCAATTTCCTCGGATCTCGATCAATAATATCTCTTATAATATTCATTCCCCTCGATCATTAACCTGTAACCTGTATTTATAATTATAGAAGAAAACAAAACAAAACAAAGCAGAGAAACAAGGAAAACGAGGCGTCGGAAATGGCCGTATGAGCCACGTGTGCAAGTGTTATACTATATATATATATATATATATATATATATATATATATATATATATATATATATATATATATATATATATATATAAAAACAACTGTTATAAAAATTTGCAGCGGAAACCTTTATTAATCTTGCAAAACGAGTTAGTAAATAATTCTTGAAAAAATAAAAATAAAACACGGAGCAAAAAATAATAATAAGTCAATTTTAAAAGTTTTATAGTGCACGAGCATTAAGGAGAAACATGTCGAGTTTATTTTACAAGCACCAGCTTTGGCCGAGCCGATGAATCAAATACCGCCCACACACCATATGTACCCAAGGGATTTCAACCGCACTTCACGAGAACTAGCCATGCCTGACAACTCCGGCCGATTGTCAGGAAAAAGAATCAATCTTCACCGTGCAAACCTCCTCTACGGCTCCAGCCAACCCTATCCATGCCCTAGGACCCACGCACCAACCGTCAGCCCATGCTTTCCTAGCTGTAGCATGAATCTTCGGGGAAAAGGTACCGTCCCCACTCTTACGAGTGAGCACTCTAGCTACTGTCGGAAAGACTTTGAGTCAAGAGGCCCCGAGACCGGCGACTAGCCGTTCTCCTGTAGAAGCGATAACTCTAATCTCCCTAGCCACCAGAGCTTTGACACTTTCGTGTCACGAGCGAGCGAGCGAGCGAGCAAGTATTATCCGTCAATTCTAAGTATCAGTTTTATTTATTTATAAAAATGTGCACTAGCTCAAATCAAGTCGTTTAATTTTAAAGAAATCATTTGAAAATGACTTCCGAGTGTAAAAGTTCATTCGATATACACACTTAATATTTGAAAATAATATAAAACACATTTTTGGTTTTATATCAAAATAAAAGACTCACCGAACGACCGTGGTGTTATTACACTCCTTGCATATAATTATATTTCCACTCTTGGTTCGTTCCGTTAATATCAGCTAGGTAGATGGCTTCCGTCAATTACACAACTAACTTAATCATCCTTATTCTGTTATTTCAATATCTTCACCACCCTTTTGCCAACAAATAATTGCTGCCGAACCATTTTCCAAAGATCAACTATCCACCCAACATATTGCTTCCAACGGAAAGAAATTCTAAAACAACACAATGACAATGAATCTTCATGGTTCTATAAGCAACTGATTTGACAACATTCAACGGCTAGACACTGATTTCCTCTTACAAGATTTTCCCATTAAGATTCGTTAAATGGCCATCCCGTCTACCTAACTTCAGTCATCCTGCTAATTTATGTTTCATCTTATCAAACTCTCGATTGGTTGACATATCTCTATTTCAATTATTTTACACTTCCGACTTCACCAATATTTTCGTAGATCGATACGTATTGATAACAGAAGGGTAGGTACATTGTGGTGTTGTGAGGTAGGCAAACATAGTAAGATTCTAGAATAATTCTTTCTTGTTATTAATTGCAAAACATTACATTAACTTATACTCAATCTAGGCTAAACCCTATCTTGTAAAACAAGACAGTTATGCCACCTCACACATATAAAGTAAATACAATAATACCCTTAATGGTTTTATCCTCTAACATCCCCCCTCAATCAAAAGGGGTTCTTGACCACTTGAAGATTGTCTCTGAACTGGCTGAACTTGGAGATGGATAGTGGTTTAGTGAGACAGTCAGCAGTTTGCTCAGAGGAAGAAATATGTTTGATCTGCAGGTCCCCTTTCAACACTTTGTCTCTGATGAAATGAATATCAATTTTCACATGTTTAGTTCGATTGTGGAAGACAGGGTTGTAGGCAAGAGCTTGAGCACTAAGATTGTCACACCATATGGTAGCTGTTTTTGGAAGAGGTGGATAGTTCAGATAGCAGGGAGGTGAGCCACTGTATTTCAACAGCAGTATTTGCCAAGGATCGATATTCAGATTCAGTGCTAGACCGGGAGACAACTCCTTGCTTTTTTGAACTCCAGGAAACTAAGGAACCACATAGATACACACAATAACCTGCAATGGATCTTATGTCAGCTTTATCACAGGCCCAATCAGCATCTGAATATCCAACAAGATGAATTCCCTGATCTGGAACAAAGTGTAGGGCATAGTCTAAGGTGCCCTGAACATATCTAAGGAGCCTCTTTAGCAACTGCCAGTGATATACTCTAGGTTGCTGCATATACTGACTTAGGGAGTTAACAGCAAAGGCCAAGTCTGGTCTGGTGAAAGTCATGTATTGGAGAGCCCCAATAACACTTCTGTACAGTGTGGGGTTGTCCATGAATGGACTATCAGTCCTGGTCATGTCAGTGCCAACTGCCATTGGTGTAGGGCGGGATTTAAGGTTGGTGAATCCAAGTTTTTGTAACAACTGAGATGCATACATGTGTTGACTAAGATACAAACCAGTGGCATCTCTGCAAACCTGCATGCCTAGGAAATGACTGACAGGACCAAGATCTTTTAGAGCAAACCTGTTGTGCAGCATCTTAATAAACTTGTGAATGAGAGTAGACATGTTGCCCGTGACCAGAATATCATCCACATACACAAGGACATAGAGCAGAGAAGTGTCTCTTTTGAAAATGAACAGAGAGACATCAGATTTGGACTGATGAAAACCCCACTTGAGAAGCTGTTGTCTTAACTCTTCAAACCATGCCCTAGGGGCCTGCTTGAGGCCACATAATGCCTTTTTAAGGTAGCAAATATGATGTGGCTTGCGTGGATCAACAAAGCCTTCAGGCTGAGGCATATATACAACTTATTTCGGAGTGCCATTGAGGAAAGCATTATTTATATCTACCTGATTGATCTGCCACTGACATGCTACAGCAAGGGCTAGAATGACCCTGATGGTGCTTGCTTTTGCAACAGGGCTAAATGTTTCTGTATAGTCAACCCCTGAGTCTAAAGAAAGCCTTTAGCAACTAATCTGGCCTTGTGCTTTTGAATTGTACCATCACCATTTAGCTTTAGTTTAAAAATCCACTTGTTGCCCACTAGTTTGTGGTTTGAGTTTGGGGGGACAAGTTCCCAGGTTTGATTCTGAATCAAAGCGCTATATTCATCCTGCATTGCCTTCTTCCATTCAACCTGTTGTAAAGCATCAGACACCTTGGTAGGTTCAGCAGGATAAGGGTGAGCATCATGTGTGGTTAGAAAGGAAAAGGTTTTAGGTTTATATATGCCACTTTTTGATCTGGTTTGCATGTGATGCTATGTGGAATAGGTTGGGGTGGTGGAGAAGGCATAGATAAAGGTGATAGTGATGGAGAGGTCAGTGGAGATGATGATAAGGTGACATTGTTGTTGTTGATGGTGATGGTGATTGTGTTGGTGAACTGGATGGAAATAGTTGCACTGCTGATGGTGATAATGATTGTGAGTGACTACATGAAGGTGTGATAGTAGGAGAGTTTTGAGGTTGGAATGGTGATTCAACAGACTGGTGTGATCTTGGAGATGTGTTAGGAACCTCAGGAGGTGCTGCTGTATGATGGCTCTGCATCAGTATTGCTCAAAGAAACATGTTGACCTGGAGTATTAGAAACAGACACAGTAGGTTCATGGTTCTGACTCTCACTGGACACAAAAACATGTGTAGAGATTTTGCTAGGAAATCCTGTTTTGTAGGGAAAGTGATTTTCATTAAACACCACATCTCTGGAAACATAAAGTCTTCCAGATGGCTCTAAACACACATATCCTTTGTGGTCAGGACTGGTTCCTAGGTAGACACATTGTTTGGTATGGAATTGGAACTTATGATTTTGATATGGTCTCAAGTAGGGATAGCAAGCACATCCAAATACTCTAAAGTTGTCATAGTTGGGTGTTTTGCCACTAAGGACTTCAATGGGTGACTTATGAGATAGAACAGAGGTAGGAAGAGCATTAATAATGGTCACAGCCTGTCTGAAACTCTCCCACCAAAATTTAAGTGGCATGGAAGCCTGAGCAAGAAGAGTGAGACCTAATTCCACTATGTGTCTGTGTTTGCGTTCAACCTTGCCATTTTGGGCATGTGCATAAGGACAGGGGTGTCTGAATATAATGCCATGTTGTTTCAGAATTGGTTCAAAGATCATGTATTCCCCCCGACTCGGACTACAACATTTTAATGGTAGTGCCAAATTGGTTTTCAGCCAGGGATTTAAAGTCAAGGAAGGCCTTTAAAGCATCAGATTTTAGTTTTAATGGATATATCCAAGTAAACCTGGAGAAGTCATCAATAAAGTGAATGTAGTATATGTACCCATTAGTGGATCTGACTGGGGAAGGTCCCCATAGATTAGAGTGTATGAGATCCAGATGATGAGTGGTTTTAGTTTCAAGTACAGTGTAGGGCAAGTTGTGGTGTTTTCCATACTGGCAAGCCTCACAAAACACAGACATTTTATTGATAGGATGATTACACAGCTTAGAAACTTGGTCTATGACCTTGCTAGAAGCATGTCTTAATCTCCTATGCCACATAATGGCTCTTTCTTGAGAGGTCACAGAACAAACAAAGGACTCTATGGGCCACATTGGCTTACAGACTCATTCAACTTAGACTTAGACTGAACAACCATAAGAGAGGAATTCTTGGAGTGAGGAGAGCTCTGGTTAGACTCCTTAGGTAACTTTAACTGATACAGACCATCCTTAAGTTCCTCTTCCAGCAGCACCATCCCTGTGGTTTTGTCCTTCACAAAGCAGCCAGAAGAGTAAAATTCAACTAGAACAGGATTGTCAACAGTTAATTTGGAGACACTTAGTAAATTCTTTGTGATGTCAGGTACATGAAGTATATTTTTGAGTGTGAGTGCTGAGTGTGTGCCACAAAGTGTGGAGTTACCTACATGAAGAATGGAAAGATGCTCACCATTACCTACTGTTAAAGTGTCTGATCCTTCATATCCAGAGTTGATGTGGAGGTTGTTAAGATCAGAAGTAACATGGCTCATTGCTCTACTGTCCATGTACCAACTTGCATCACTCACAGTGTCTGAAGAAGCTATATAAGCACTGTTATTGTTCCTGTTCTGATTTGAGTTCCCTCCAGTGCTTGGAATTCCAACATCGGAATCAAACATGTGCCAGCAATCCACAACAATATGACCAGATTTTCCACACACTTGACATGCAGGTCTTGGAGTTCCATTGTTGTTGTTGTTGCTTGTTCCTCTACCCCCTCTTCCTCTGGAACTCCTACCACCTCTATTGCCTCTTCCTCTTCCAGTTTCTGTAGTACCAGTGTTCCTATTGTAGGACCTGTTGTTCCCAGACCTGGTGGCTAAATTTGCAGTAGCTTGGCCAATTTCCAGAGATGCGGTTGGATTAAATCGAGCTATCAGTCTCTCATGGGTGACTAGTTGTGACTACACCTCTTGCCAAGATAGGGATCCAATTCTTGAGGTCATATTCACTATGACTGATTCATATTCTTTGCTCAAACCTCCAAGAGTGGCAATGATAAGCTCACCCTTAGTAATTGGGTACCCTGCTGCATCTAAACCATCAGAATAAGACTTCATCAACGCAAGGTAATCCATCATTGATTTGGACCCTTTTTCGGTTTTTGTAAGGGCTGTTTTGTATTCTAGCATTCGTGCTTCAGACCTGTTGTTATAGAGAACCTCCAAGCAAGTCCAGATTTTATTTGCTGTTGTACATCCAATTACCTCAATTAGGGTTCTTCCTTCATCGAGCTCATAAGCCACCCAACTAGGAGTTGATCCTTTGTGGCCCATTCTTCAAACGCTGGGTTTGGAATTGTGCAAGGAAATCCAGTGGTTGGATTGTAAGTTGTTAAAACCTCTGGTGGTGGAGATTTCGTTCCAAAGAGGTGAGTATCCAGCTTGTGGCCACGAACGATTGGCAGGATTGTTGACTTCCACAACAGGTAGTTGGATCTATCAAGTTTGATGGTGCAGATTTGATTGAGGTTTGTACTGAACGGTGTAAGAGTGGTGGTAGTCTGATTAAGTTCAGGTGTTGGAGATGCATGGTGAAAGGGAGGTACAGCGGCCAAGCTTGTTTGCAGAAACGGTGGGGGATCTGGAAGAGATGACCGGAGAAAGGAGGTGGAAGCATAGTGTTGAGGGATATATGAAGAAATCGGTGGCCTGGTAAAGGAAAGTTGAGAAACGGGAATGGAAGATGTGAGGATGGTTTGTGACGGCGGAGCTCCGAAGAGTATACTTGGCTCAGTGAGGACAGGTGAGGGAGAGGGAGCAGATGCTCCGGTTAATGGTGTTGGAGAGGGAGCAGATGCTCCAGTTACAGAAACTGAGCTGGAAGCCGGCGGAGTTAAGACTCCAGTAGAAGGCGGAGGAGCAGATGCTCCGGAGGTGGCGTCAGCCATTAACGGCTAGTATGGCTCTGATACCAAGTAAGATTCTAGAATAATTCTTTCTTGTTATTAATTGCAAAACATTACATTAACTTATACTCAATCTAGGCTAAACCCTATCTTGTAAAACAAGACAGTTATGCCACCTCACACATATAAAGTAAATACAATAATACCCTTAATGGTTTTATCCTCTAACAAACATGAATGGCTTTTTGGGTGGCTAAGTAGTTTAGGTGTGACAATTTCGATTATACCTTTGTTAAGGAAGAAGACTTTGCCTTTGCTGGAACTAGGTAAATTGACGTGGAGGGTGAATATATATATTTGGATGGAAAGTATTTCCGGCGACTCGACTAAGTTCATGGTGGATGTCTATGGAGTGGACGGTGGTTAATCGATGGAGGAGGACGATATATATATATATATATATATATATATATATATAAAATCTCGGTCTGTGCTATTGTTGTTCCGGCCACCGGCGTCTCTGAAAAGGCCGTGGCCATGGCCATTTCCGGTGGCTAAAAGGACATGAAAAAGATGTTGAAGTTGGCTTCACTAGCTAATACAACAGAGAACAATATTTTTACTTACGGGAATGCATGATGCTTTACTTTCATCTATATATATAGTTAGTGAAGGTATCCGTGGCGGATCCAGGAATATATTTCAGTGGTGTCATCGGAGTCTAAAACTACATCTTTTATCCAAAAAAAATCCAAGTGGGGTCACCGAAATCTAAAACATCAAATTTTATCGATAAAATGACACTTTTTAACAACAAAACTAAATAGTTTTAATACTAAAATATTTTTTTTTATTTTTTTTTTATAAATTGAGTGGGGTCACATGACCCAGGTAAGCTGGATCCGCCCCTGGAAGGTATGCAGTAAGACTCAATAGGATAGTCTCTTAAATATTAAATAAAAACTTCCCTCCTATAATTACACAGTCGGTTACGAAAGTTTATCAATCATAACGTTTGCTGCTGTAAGTTGTGTTTATTATAGTATAAAAATGGGCCAATTATTTAAAAGGACTGATTTTCAACTTATTAGGGGTAATAGGACACTCCAAAATCTTATTTAGTTATAAGGACATTCTAATTTTTGGGTTGCTTGGAATACTTTTTCCTGACGTTTGATATTTTCATGTTGACTGTTTAGCCTATCGTGCGGAAGGATATTGAGATGCAAGCTTTGGGGTTACCATCTGTCATTATATCGGAGAAGCCCTTCTCGGTAATTGTCTTTTTTGTATGACAGTTAAGCCAACTGTTAGTGAGAATTAAGATCTTTTTTTGTTGCTTGTTGTCATGGTCCCTAATTTTTTTTCACTCAATTTTTCCGTAGTATATCAGACTTGAAGGCAGCTGGTAATTTTGCTATCAACAAAATCATAACGGGGCAATGCTAATTTCTATGCCTTTTATGGAAAAATCCATTTCATTGTTTCTTATTTTCCATTTGCATCACCTTTTGGCTCATGTCACAAAGAAAGAAAATTGCTTCTGAAGGTACAATACGTTAATAAAAAAATTGCTGCAAAAGTTAATATGGACACCAAAATGGAGAACATTTAGCATGTCGTAACACTTATTGAAGATCCATGACCATCCTTCACTAAAATGGACAATTGATGACTTATGCAATGACGTCTCATTGTAGCGATTTATGCAGTGACTTCTTATTGTAGCGATCTATGCAGTGATGTCTTATTGTATCGAATTATGCACTGACGTGTTATTGTAACGATTTATGCAGTGACGTGTTATTGTAACAATTTATGCATACATTTGGTTGTAAAAATATGCATTTAAACCAAAAAAAAAAAGAAAAAAAGAAAAAAAAGAAATACAGTTATTTTACAAAGTTATCGAAAATTTAAACCAACACTAATCAAATAAACCAACATCAATCAAATATTTGAAGATAACAAAGAAATAAAGTTACTTTACAAAGTTATCAAATGTGTGTATCAATGTGTATATGCGGTGACATCAATATCATTGCATCAGTTATCTAATTGTAAATACAGTCATCAATGTCACTGCTTCAGACATCAATGTCACTGTAAAAGTCATCAATGTCCCTGCATCAGACATCAATGTCACTGCATAAGTCGTCAATGTCACTGCATAAGTGTCACTGCATAAAACCTAACAATTGCATCATCAGCTCTGCTCTTGTTTTGCATTTCTCCAAATGTGGAGCTTTTAATATGGATAGAATTACAAGTTTGGTGAAACTATAGAGACTCTTCACTATGACTCTTGTAATGGCCACACATTGTTTGTGCCCTCCTGATAATTGGATTCATTGTGGAATCCCTCAATTCTTTAACACGATCTTGAATCATTTGACGATCTTGTTTAGCTTAATGTCCTCGCATCATTCATCAATGTCACCGCATCGGACATCAATGTCCCTACATCGACATCAATGTCCATGCATCAAACATCAATATCACCGCATAAGTCATCAATGTCCTTGTATCAGACATCAATGTCCACCGCATAAGTCATCAATGTCCCTGCATCAGACATCAATGTCACTGCATAAGTCATCAATGTCACTGCTTCAGACATCAATGTCACTGCTAAAATCATCAATGTCACTGCATCTTAAAAAAAAAGAAAAAAAAACAAACATCGGCTCCAGTGCTTCATCTTTTTTCTTTTTTTTTTTTCTTCCCGCGTTTTTTTTTTTTTCTTTTCTTCCAGCTTTTTTTTTTTTAGCGCTTCATCTTTTTTTTTTTTTTTTTTTTTTTCTTCCTTCCTTTTTCTTCTTTATCCACTTGAAATTAGAATGTCCTTATAACTAAATAAGTTTCCTTCTTAAAATTAGAATGTCCTTATAACTAAATAAGATTTCGGAGTGTCCTAAATGATCATTAATTCTCTAACGACGGCCTCATAACTAATTTGCACTATAAAAAAATAGTTAAAGCTAATAAAGATAACTATGGTTGCACTAAAATTTGTCAATATTATGGTGACTTAAATCTAATCTATCGAGAGAGTTAAATGTGGCTATAGAATAATAATAATAATAATAATAATAATAATAATAATAATAATAATAATAATAATAATAATAATAATAATAATAATGTCACAACAAAATCATCATTTTTATGTTGAAAATACTTCAAATTTTTCGCAGTTAATCAATGGTATGAAAATAACATATATCACTAGGTATTGATTGTTGAAAATAAATATAATATATATATATTCATATATATAGACAGTTATTTAGAAATAGAGATAAAGAGCCAAAAATCCTTTTTTTTGGCATAAAATGAATAAATAGGACACACAGATTTTTTTAGTTGCAAAAAGGACAAACAATTTCAGACGGATAAAATTACCCTTTATGAGACGCGTGCGTAGCTTCAATGGTATTGTTTGCATATATGATATATTTACTGCAGCTGTTTATATGTTTTTCTTTTTCTTTTTTCAAACACTCGTAACTTTTGATTTACAACTCCGATCATCGAAATTTTTTCACCAAAATTCATGTTTTTTTTTGTTCTTCAATTTGAGCCCAAATACGATACCCTTCCGACGTATATTTTGAAAGACGAAAAAATATTTGTATTAACCGTAGTGTTTTTTCTTATAAACGACCGTAACTTTTGATCTGGAACACCGATCATCAAAATTGTTTCACCAAAGTTCATATTTTTTTTATCTTCATTTTGAAACCGCGTTTGATACCTTTTCAACGTAGTATTTGAAAGCCAAATTTAATCGCAGCATTTACATTAACACAGTATCAGTATCAGTATCAGTAACAATATCAGGCTCATTTAAAGCTTAATTCAAGTGACTACTTCAAGGCACACATAGATGGCTCATATAAGGCTTAATTCAAGTGATTAACTATTAAGCCTATGTCAAGTTTATGTGGTTTTGATTGATAAAAGGAATAGCATAGATTAACTTGATTAAGGTGTGGTGTTTATAACATGCAGGTTCAGTAGTTAATCACTTGAATTAAGCCTAAAAAGTACATCGACTAAAAGGTAATACATAGAAGATCAATACAACAGACTATAGATTTAGTACAATAGGTACATCAGACTAAAAGGTAATACATAGAAGATCAATACAAGTCTGAAACAGTCTAAACTATCAGCCAAATTATAAGAAGGATATTCAAGTTCAAAGAACTAAATTATCATGCCCGGAATTCACAAGGTGATGAATTACAAGTTCAGTAAGCCTATGAACTCGGCCTATCTATTACATGATGATACAATGTAGATCAAAAACCTAAGCAGACCAAGGCACATAGTAAGCCTATGAACTAGGCATATCTATTGTATTAAGGCACACAGTATCAGCAGTATCAGTATCAGGCTCAAAAGGACTCTCCTTTCAGTTTTTTGTTGCAAGGTCTATGTCCATCAAGTCCTTGATATGAACTGAATGTCTTCTTACAGTTCAAGCACTCATATTTACTTCTTTTCGGGCTTTGATCATTTAACTTATCCTCTCCGTCGCTTCGTCTATTGGATTTTTAAAATCAACCACGATTCTTCGTCGTATTTCCCGTATCCGTATCCGATTTAGCAACACATGCCTTATTGTGTTTGACATGTGCTAATGCACCAGACCTAGGATATCTATTATTTGTACTCTTTAAACACATCGTTTGTTTCGCATTCCGAGTATCCCTATCTTTTGGATGGACTTTTCCCATGTATAAACACTATCCTAATTCTACTCTATTTTACTAATGAATATCCCAGTATTCCAATCAACCATGGACATGTAGATGATCAAAACTGAAAGCAAGAACACTAAAGCAAGCCTTCATTCGGACCTGAAGCAAGAACACTAAAGCCCTCCTCCACTTATCTAATCTGTACCTTTTTGTTATAGTAAAAACTCATTTAACACTGTACAAGAGTCATGCATGTTGAGTTTTGAAATTAAAAAATTATGTAATAACACAAATATCCGACCACACTTGTGCTTAAACAAGTTGTAGATGTTAGGTGTGATGCCCGAAAGACATTTTTGTAATTGTTTTATTTAATAAATGAAATGATATTATTATTCATAATTATTATTCTCATATTCACCGATGTGACAATAGTATTTACACTACAGAAAACCCTAAAGTATATCGTTTATGTAATCACTTAACTCAGTGTATGGGATATACACGGGAGGATTGAGTTAGTGAAGATGTACTTAAAATACAATTAGCCCGTAGTGAAGTTAATCGAGAGTATCGGGTCTCTCCTTTAACGTGCTATTAATGCGCCCAGAACACAATAGGTGTGATTGTCTTATCAGGACTTTCGGTTAAAAGAACCTAGTGGGGCATTTATATATGATAGATATATCATATAGGGCTGGACCGATTTGATTAGAGTTCACGATATAATTTCGTAATCGAGAATTCTTATCGAATCAATGGATGATCATATTTATGGATATATCTTAATCCTGAGGTGATCACAGTCAACTGCTTGAATCAGTATGAGGTTTGACTTGACGGTTAAGGATTACACCGAGTCCGTGATCCGAATTACCCCATCTTGGCATTGTCTTGGATTGAGTGAGTAGTCCGTGTTATCACGATACGGAATCCTTTACTTCCATTTATGGAAGTAGATAGACAGCTTCCCTTATTTGTTAATCCTAGAACCGATCGATCGCGCGAGTTCATATTACACCGATTAGCTACCAAAGTGAGTTGTATGAATTAATTGATCACTAGGGGTTAATGGTAAATAAGGATAAGAGGTTCGAAAAGGGTTAACGGTAACTTCCCGATTTAGAATGAACGATCTATGGAGGATTAATCCATATGTAATGATTATATCAATGGACGCTTATTATCATTCTCGTGAGGAGATAAATATAATCTTATAATCGGAGGAGTGCGAAACGGGATTATGGTGGCATATTCCCGTGATTGATTTATCGAATATAATTATTCTGTTCGTAAGACAATTATTTATTTGATTTATCGGAGCCGCTGATTATTAGTCCATGGTCCCCGACGTGCATCCTATATAGCATAGCTATTCTCGGACATCGAATCCTAATAATATTAATTTAGTTCTTGTTGGACTTTATTAAAACGATATGTGAGTTAATTGTTTAGTGGACTATTAAATTAGTTGGCAAAATAATTAAATATGTGAAAAAGACATTTTTCATAATCTTGGCAAAATTAGTGTGTTATGGCAAAAAATAATATTGACTAGGTCAATAAGCATTTTTTCGGCCAAGACATGTTTTTAGTCAACAAGAAATTGTTTTCTTGTGATTTAATAAGACATGTACATAAAATATTTATTGGATAAATATTTATGGTAAGAAATAAAGATAAATATTATTCTAGATTTGTTCTAGAATATTATGGGATTATCTTTTATTTAATAAGATTATTATAATTGATTTTGTATTAATTATTAAATCCTTGGAGGACAATGATTATTCTCCTATATAAAGAGACTTCTCCCAAGTCTAAACAACACATGTAATATTCGACTTCTCCTCTTAGAGAGAAGAAGTGAAATTTTCGGCCAAGGGGTTTAAGGGGAAAATCTTGGAGGTTTTTCCGGGTAGCATATCGGAAGGGTTCGAGTCGAGAATTTCCTTCCACCGGGAGTTGCTTGGATCACACGTACGGAAGATCGTGGTGCTCTTCACATCTTCTTGCATTCTTTCTTTTGCGGTTCTTCAACTTGGATTTTGAGATCCAAGAGGTATGTTCTACAACCCCCTTGTAGATGTAGATCTAGTTATTTTATTACGTGTAATTTATAGATCTAGATCCTTAAATCGCTTCCGTTGCGGATGGTATTACTAACAGTGGTATCAGAGACCAATGTGATCTATATTTATACGTATAAAATATTAGATTTAGGAGTGGTAAAACATGTAGATTTTTTGTCCCAATTTTTTTATAAAAAAGGGGCCGATGCACATGCTTATTTTTTTTGTGTTATGAATGTCTTGGTTGAAGAGATGGATTGGGGTTGGTACTTTTTACTCGTTAGATCTATTGTAGCTCCTTTGTTTAGTAACAATTGAGTATATGAATTGTATTTTATTTATGTCAATTTTCGAAATTTATATGTGTAAGTAGCATCTTTTATTGTAATTTTGAATATCCGGGCTGGAAAAGATGAAGATCTTGCTGAAAAATTGAAGATCAAGGCGAAACCCAAGGTATGAACGAGGAGAAATGGATAAATTTTTTTATAAAAAACTGCTACAGGACTTTCTGCGATGCTGAAAAGCGTCGCTATAAGTCCTGTTTATAAAAATTGCATGCAGCTAGGGTTTTCTTTTGTTGCGGCTGCATTAACTTTTTTTTTACCCTAATTTTTTTTAATAAAACTGCCGTCAGGCAGAAAAAGGAAAAAAAAAAATAAAATAAAATTTATGGTAACAGCCGCATAAGAATATAAAAAAAATAAAAAAAAATAAAAAAATAATTATAATAAATTGAATTTATTTAATTAAAAAGGCCTTTTCTCCTCTCGGGTGTTCGTGGTTCGTGATCCGGCGGTTCGAGTTCAAGATTCGAAGATCAAGACTCGAAGACAACAAGATTGTAATTTATTTTTCCTAGGATAGATTAGATACGGGGGTACCAACAATCCATCTCGGTGTTTAAATTTTCCGCAATTTATTTTTTATGTGTTTGATCATAAAATAGATATAAAATCGGAATTGCCATGACATGCATCATATCATAAATCCACTCCATGCATACATGTAGAATTTTAATTTTGGTAATTAACATAGGCATGTATACAAACTCGCGTAATTAGTTGAAATTTAATTAATACGTGGTAATTAATTAATTTAGTAACTAATTAAAGATCCGAGGACGGGTTATGAAATCGTTAAGCCTTTCGGTGTGTGTTCTCGGTGAACCGCCGTAAAAGCTCAAACGAGATCACGTTTTCGATTCGTAGTGTCTACGAGATTGAATGATGGTAAAAGAACAATAAATCTTGGATACAAACGGTTCGCTTATAGGTTGGGTGGTCAACTGAGCTGGGCTCGACCGACTTAACCCTCCTAGTGTGATGTATGCACGGGGGTCCGGCAAGACTAAGCTACACCGGCGAGCGGAGGGGTGATTCCTTCTTATCTCAATGGGGCTTTTTTGACCCGATTTCGTCCGACTGTCACATATGTTCCAACGAATAGGACGGGTAGGCTTGCCTACGTTACCGACACCATTCGGAATCCTTGATTTGATGTGATTTTATGTTAACATCAAAAAGACGTGGTTAGTTAACCCACAACCACTTCCAAAATATTGAGTGGGAGCGGGGAGGCGACAGCCAACCCCACGGCCTCTACTGTAGATACAAGTAAGTGAGAGAAGGGTGACGCCTCGCGGCGCTTTGATTTCGTCCCCCTACGGATGGTGTTCACCCCTATCAACATTCATGGCTTGGTCTCCGAAAGGATAGGATTTCTGGGTACTCGTCGGGTCACTGACCTATTCTACGACGGCACACTCGGGGCGTACCTAAGAGATCCGATATAGTAGGTCACACTCATAAAGGATATTTTTGATAATATCTAGGCTAAAAAAGGAAGGTAGTCAATGAATAAAGGGATGTTCGATTCTCGTGGGATGTTTGATTCTCACAAGTTATTCATTGATGAGATTGTCTCGATTTAACCGTCATCTCTTTGACCTACCCTACGGCGGCACTGAAATGCGAGGTTAAAACCTTGGAATGGTAGAGTAGACTTACTTTTAGTTTACAATTCCTAAAATAAACTTATATAGTAGTGTTAAACTTGAATTAATAGATGTCATTTTATTTACGGCATTATATCCCTTACTAAATTGTTTAAAAATTAATTGACTAGTATTGACTTCGTTAAAAAGTGGAAAGTAGCTAGGACGTTGAACTAGTTAATCGATAATGCAATTATTTTTCAAAAGAGATATTTTCTCTTAAGCCTTTTAAAAACCAGAGTGACATATAGGTATGTCACTAGTGTCATTCGTGTCAAACGGAGGACAAACTTAGTTTGATCAAAGGTGATTTCGGACTTTGAAATTCTTCTAGTGAATTTTGAGTGTGTAGTAATTACACGAGTAATTTTCTAATTGAAAAATCGGAAAATCATGAAGTATTACTAGTTGGACGATATTTGGAATCGATGAACTAGTGGGAGCTTTATGATTTGTTGTTTTTCTATAACATTAGAAAAGTGTAACTGGCTACACACGTAACCGTTCTAATTGAAAAACCGGAAAGTCATGGAATGTCGCTAGTTGGACGATATTTGGAATCGATGAACTAGTGGGAGTTTTATGATTTATTGTTTTTCTAGAAACATTGGAACTATGTACGAAAGATTTTCTAATCGAAAAATCGGAAAATCATGAAAATAAAGCATTGCTCGTTAGACGGTATTTGGAACCGATAAACTAGTGGGAGCTTTAATGTTATGATTTGTTGTTTTTTCTGGTATATTATAAAATCCCAGAAGTCCCGACGAGTAACACTCGAAATAGACATCCCACGGTTCAAGAGTAGTGTCTACTCAAACGAACCGGTGGTTCAAGACTGTTTCCATTCACGGAAAGTCAAGAATGGGAGAATATGTCTAAAAGTGTTAGTCATCTAAACTGGGAAAACTTTAAGGCTGAACCGAAAAATTAATTAACTGAAAATCATAGGATAAGGACAGTGATTTTGGATCACCAACCTATGAATCCTTGGCGATTTTCTCGAGCTAAGTTCTTTGGAAGAACAAGGTAGCAGTGCGTTTAACGATTAAAAGATTAAAACTGCTGAAATATGTATATAAAACACATCTTAAGAACTATTAAAAGCAATTGGTTTCTATATTTAGATAAACGCTTCTTCATATTCCATAGTTAGTGCATAGTCCCTAAAAGACAATACCTGAAGACTGGCTCAGGGTGATTCCTTTTCTCCCAGTCTGGTTATATTGTCTCAAAGGTTCAATGACTAAGTTTCCTTTCAATTGGGAAAGGATAATGGTTATAAAGAAGTAACATAGCTTGTTCATGACGACCTTTGGGGTCTGATGAAAGATACAAGCTAATAGGAGCTTCCGAGTAGTGACTTCTTGTCTGATAACTATTCAAACACTCCGGAAAGTTTATCCAAAATATTTTGAGGTTTCTCTGTTTTCAACAGAGATAGAGTATTCTATACTCGGAATAGGCCATTCATAGTCCTCGTTGTGACATGATGCTCAGCCTGCCTCATTGTGACATGTTCTCACTAAGTGAGAAACCGTTAAATTGCCTTATATAGTTTTTAGATGTGCTATAATACACTGCTTAACTCAATAAAGATATTGGAAGCGAAATAACGGTCTACATTGAAGTGTAAGACCGAGAAGTCTACCTAGAATATGCTTTAGAATTTACGGATAAGGTGTGGACTTGGTTCACCCCACTTCCATAAATATAAGCATTTAGCACACGGTGCTTGGAGGTAAGACTGGGAATTTCACGCATACGTTCGGTCAATGACCATTCATGCTATATCTTTTAACCTATTGAGTATAAAGGTTAGATATAGGATTCTTGAAATTGGGAAGGGACAGTTATACTGTTGCCTCCTTTCTGATAGAGTCCATGAAAAGCAAAACCTTGAACCTTGAACTACGTTTACTCAAGGTAGTTACTAACTGATTAAAATCAGACCACATCCAACATCGGTTGTTGGTGATAACACTAAATACTACTAAACTAAATCAGAATTTCGATCCACCCAGTAAGTATTGGGAGTATGGTTTATCCATTACCCATTACGGGTTCTGCGGACTTTGTAGTCTGAGGATCGATTGATGACCTATGGCTCTTTTGTGAGCAGTATAGGATTCTGATTATAGAGGTTGGTTTAATAACCATAACCCTGTGAATGGAGTTCGGTACTCTAGTTCTGTTCATACTCTTGTAGAACCACCTGAGCGTCTCAGGCCTAGTGGGAGTAATTGGATCTACACGGAAAAGAGTAGAATGAATAGGAAAGTTTATCTTTCAGAGCAAAGCTTGAGTGGTCTAGGGGTAATTCCCTAAGAAGTAGAGAGTTAATCAGACCTTGGACTCTCTTACCACTTAGTATTGCATGATTTCGTTCAAAATCAGAAAATAGGGGTGATTCCTTGAGATTTTCTTGCCAAACAAACGGAGTCTGGATTCATTCGGAACAAAAGGGTATTGCCTTATGAACTTATGACAGGATGACTGTCAAGGCTTATGTCCTTTGTGGATAACAAGCAAACCTCTCGGTCATTGGAAATCATATATTTCTACAATATGTGGATTTGACCAGAATATTGATAAGTCTTTTGTAGACTGGATATCAATTTTAGTACTGTAGTGAATATATACATATATATTAGTGTTTGTGAAGGATAACACCGCACCAGTTGGAATCAACATGGGTGTGTTATCTGAAATCAGAATCTGACAATGCCACAATTCTCTGCAATAGAGATTTGGACAACATTCTAAAGAGTTTGACTCGGTCGAATTCATTAGAATCGATCCATCGGTTTCCCATCCATCTTATTGGTTAAGAGGATGCATCCGTGTATGCAACATTCAACGAGGAAGTTCTACCCTATGCCTCGGAATGACTCTCTAAATCTTCGGATCAAGAGAAATGGGATAGATTCTCTTTCTAGTAAGAGATGGTCGTTTATTGAACGTCAACTTTGATCGAATCTTAGATTCGGCGCTTAACAAAGCAAGTTTAGTATGTCATTTAGTATCTTGAGAGAACGAGGAATAATATGCGGACATATTCATGTGTGAACTTGGATATGTGTGATACACCGATTTTGACTTTAAGTCAGATTGAGGATGATCGTTACGTCGATCTCGGGCTCAGTGTTTACTCTTGTGTTGAAGCTATTGTCCGGAGGAATCCAAAGCAACGCCAACTCGACTTTAACTAGTTGGGTGATTAGCGGCTTTAGTAGTAGCTAGAGAGGCGATATAGCTTAAGGATTTCCTTTTCATATCTGGGAGTGATTCTAGATTTGGAAGCCGATACCACATCATTGTGCAAACGATGAAGGAGTAGCTCATAAGGATTTTCGAAATCACTAGAGGTCAAAAGCATATTGGGAATGTACCACACGATTAGATGGACCGGTATCGTTTCGATTCTACGGATCATCTCGAGCCGACAACCTAACTAATCATTAAGACCCATGATATTTAGATGTAGGTACTCCCCGAGTCACTGACTTATCCTACGACGGCACACTCGGAGTGTATTTTGTCATCTGCAATGGTTATGATATGCTTAATAGGTACTAGAATACGGGATGGGTCTCCATTGCTTTAGAGCAAGTGGGAGATGTAGTTTGTTGTATTTTAAATAATAGGGTGTGCTCTAAAACAATTAATCACATGCTTTCGTGCAAGTGGGAGATTGTTAGGTGTGATGCCTGAAAGACATTTTTGTAATTGTTTTATTTAATAAATGAAATGATATTATTATTCATAATTATTATTCTCATATTCACCGATGTGACAATAGTATTTACACTACAGAAAACCCTAAAGTATATCGTTTATGTAATCACTTAACTCAGTGTATGGGATATACACGGGAGGATTGAGTTAGTGAAGATGTACTTAAAATACAATTAGCCCGTAGTGAAGTTAATCGAGAGTATCGGGTCTCTCCTTTAACGTGCTATTAATGCGCCCGAACACAATAGGTGTGATTGTCTTATCGGGACTTTCGGTTAAAAGAACCTAGTGGGGCATTTATATATGATAGATATATCATATAGGGCGGACCGATTTGATTAGAGTTCACGATATAATTTCGTAATCGAGAATTCTTATCGAATCAATGGATGATCATATTTATGGATATATCTTAATCCCGAGGTGATCACGATCAACCGCTTGAATCGCATGAGGTTTGACTTGACGGTTAAGGATTACACCGAGTCCGTGATCCGAATTACCCCATCTTGGCATTGTACTTGGATTGAGTGAGTAGCCCGTGTTATCACGGATACGGAATCCATTCCTTCCATTTATGGAAGTAGATAGACAGCTTCCCTTATTTGTTAATCCTAGAAACTGATCGATCGCGCTAGTTCATATTACACTGATTAGCTACCAGTGAGTTGTATGAATTAATTGATCACTAGGGGGTTAATGGTAAATAAGGATAAGAGGTTCTGCAAAGGGTTAACGGTAACTTCCCGATTTAGAATGAACAGTTTATGGAGGATTAATCCATATGTAATGATTATATCAATGGACGCTTATTATCATTCTCTTGAGGAGATAAATATAATCTTATAATCGGAGGAGTGCAGTCACGGGATTATGGTGGCATATTCTTGTGATTGATTTATCGAATATAATTATTCTGTTCGTAAGATAATTATTTATTTGATTTATCGGAGCCGCTGATTATTAGTCCATGGTCCCCGACGTGCCTCCTATATAGCATAGCTATTCTCGGACGTCGAATCCTAATAATATTAATTTAGTTCTTGTTGGACATTATTAAAACGATATGTGAGTTAATTGTTTAGTGGACTATTAAATTAGTTGGGCTAAATAATTAAATATGTGAAAAAGACATTTTTCATAATCTTGGCAAAATTAGTGTGTTATGGCAAAAAATAATATTGACTAGGTCAATAAGCATTTTTTCGGCCAAGACATGTTTTTAGTCAACAAGAAATTGTTTTCTTGTGATTTAATAAGACATGTGCACAAAATATTTATTGGATAAATATTTATGGTAAGAAATAAAGATAAATATTATTCTAGATTTGTTCTAGAATATTATGGGATTATATTTTATTTAATATGATTATTATAATTGATTTTGTATTAATTATTAAATCCTTGGAGGACAATGATTACTCTCCTATATAAAGAGAGTTCTCCCAAGTCTAAACAACACATGTAATATTCGACTTCTCCTCTTAGAGAAAAGAAGTGAAATTTTCGGCCAAGGGGTTTAAGGGGAAAATCTTGGAGGTTTTTCCGGGTAGCATATCGGAAGGGTTCGAGTCGAGAATTTCCTTCCACCGGGAGTTGCTTGGATCACACGTACGGTAGATCGTGGTGCTCTTCACATCTTCTTGCATTCTTTCTTTTGCGGTTCTTCAACTTGGATTTTGAGATCCAAGAGGTATGTTCTACAACCCCCTTGTAGATGTAGATCTAGTTAATTTATTACTTGTAATTTATAGATCTAGATCCTTAAATCGCTTCAGTTGCGGATGGTATTACTAACAGTAGAACCATAATATGTATATGTATATATACATATAAGCTATCAACAAACTTTAAATTACATCATATCTTTATATCTCAAATCATGGAGGAAGAAGAAGAAGATGAAGCTGAGGTGCTATTACTAAAGAACAAATCATCATCACTTCCATTACAGACATCATTTCATGAAGCTGACATTGAATTGAGAGAATAAAAGCATGGCTCATGTGGGTTTTTCTTGATCAATCCAAATAATTTTTTTATCTTCATTTTGAGACCTCATTTGATACCTTTTCGACGTAGTATTTGAAAGCCAAATTTAATCACAACATTTACACTAACACAGTATCAGTATCAGTATCGGTATCAGTATCAGTATCAGTATCGGTATCATTTAAGGCTTAATTCAAGTGACTACTTTAAGGCACACATATTTGGCTCATATAAGGCTCATTTAAGGCTTAATTCAAGGGACACAATAAGGCTCCTTTTCTGGCTGTAGACATTGAGGTACCTAGATTTGGTTCATTAACAATGCTGCCACTTGGGTTTGGCAAAAAAAAAAGATAAATGAAGTACTAAAATTGCATTTTTGTTTGATATTCTGCTTCATTTTGGAAGAAATTGTCTTGACTTTTAAAAGATGTTTGTCAGTGAAATGCATAGCTCTGATACCTGAATCAACACAATGTTTTCCAAAAAATAAGACAACTCTTAGTATGTTCCAAACAATAAGCATATTTAAGTCTTATGTTTTGCTTGATGTATCTATCACCCTTGCCCTCTCCAAGATCTAGCACCATCTATTTCATCGATAATCAAACAAATTGGCTTCAAACCTACGATTACAGAGTCCATCTGAACTGTATCCACGATTTTGCTCTCAGCTATCACCAGTTTTTCTTTCGATTCCATTTCCTCAAGCACAAAACAAACCCTTCAAATCACATAGCAATAAACAGATGTGTCCCTCAGTTTAAAAATCATAAAATAAATCCCAAGAATACAAGTTTATACCCAAATAAAATCAATCAGAAAAGGGAATGAGCTCACAAAAACCAAAAGGCTTACAAAAAAGAAATATAATTTCCTCTCCAATTTTGATAATTTCTTCTTCGTCTTAATCGGATCTTTGCACGGTTTTGGCTCTGGCTTTAGGAGTAGCTCGGGATTCGATTCTCTGAAACGTTTCTTAGCTTCTCGTTGTTGTTTGCTCACCATTTTTACTCCGCGTTCGTAAGCTTTTTGAAAGAATGGAGCGAGGAAGAAGAAACAGTGTGTAGGGTAATTTGGTCCGTCTGAAATTATTTGTCCTTATTGCAACTATAAAAAAATGTGTGGATTAATGCTTAATTAAGAGGGGAAAAGTGGACTTATACTTAATTTTCCTTAGAAATACCTATAAACTCTTTTATAAACAACATGACAAAAATCGGGGTGTTACAGGTTCATCATAGGATTCATCATAGGGTTTATCATAGGATTGAATTGGGCCATTTGCATCATCATCTGTTGATATTGTTAAGGAATTGGGGGTCCATTTGTGGAGGTTGTTGTATTTGAGGGATTTGTGGAGTTTGGAGAGGGATATTGGTCCTTTGTTGAAAGTGATTGGTCAATGAGGGACTACGCGCAATATTCCCTTCTCTAGGTAGAGGTTCCATCCTTGGGGAGAGCGAATTTGATGGTTGACCTTGATCTTGAGTAGTATCCCTTTCCTCAAACGGATTCACACTTCTTTCTCGTTCCATACCCCGGTCAAACTCAAGATCTTCATTTCCCGTAGCCATAATCGAGCTCTCGGAACTAAAACTCTCACTTTCCAAATCTTGATTCACTTCCTCAACTAGAACCTCCTTGTTTCGCAAAGCGTTTCGGTGTCTAGCCAAAGCCTCAATCTCGGGAATATAAGGAAGTAATGGTTCCTTTGAACTTCGGGTCATACACTACAAGGAGCAAACAACAAGAAAACAGTAAAACAAAAACAACCTAAGCCTAAATCTTCAAAAGACTTAAGAGATATCGATTAATTCCCCGGCAACGGCGCCAGAAAACTTGATGACCAAAATAGTGACGACCAACCTTAACCGACAGGGTACCGGGTCGGAAGTACTATAGAGGTGAGCAAGGTCGAATCCCATGAGGAATTTATCGAATACCAAAGTCGTTTTCGGATTTAGTTTAAGTCAATCACGATGTTTCAAGTTTAATTACACTAAAACGAAATATAAACTAAAGATGTCAAAGAGAGAAAGAGACATATCCAAACTATGATCCAATTGATTACTTTCACCCCTCCAATCGGTTAGCTCGGGAATGGGATTAACCAACCTACCAACCTCTACTTATATCGACTCATTCATGGGTGCAAACTCCTAAGCTAGTGTAAGACGCCATGCAACAATCGAACACCCTTTGCCCGGTTCAACAGTCCGCCTTTAAGAATTTAATTGACCGAAACAACAATTAAGCACTACCCATTCCCAATTTCATCAATTAGAGGATGATTTCATCAATCTTCACATAATTTGGCTATGAAAAGTTTAGCTAATCATAATAAAGCTAAAAACAGCAATCAAAGATAAAATTAAAGCCATAAATGAAATAGAAACTGAAATTGATTAACAAAATCGTAGAGAATCGGCGTTTACATCAAGCTTTTTCAACACCCATGTCATTTGGTGAAGAAGAAGGCCCAAAATCAGAAAATCCACGAGTAGAGAAGAAAATTTAGCTAAAATCTAAGCTAGATTGTTTTTAATTTAAGTAAGATATGATGAAAGAGTGAATCTAGGGAAGAAGAAGGGAAGGGATTCGACTTAGAGATGAAAAGGTGTAAAAATCGAAGTGTAAAAGTGTCTAGATAATGTCTAAAAAATCAGTGCAAGTGGTATTTATATTCTCCAAAAATGTGCAGGAAAAGTCATTTTGGCGCGCCCCAAAACTGCTTCAGTGACTCTGGAAACTCTCTGTTTCAACTTGGCGCGACCCAAACATTTTGGCGCGCTCCAAACCTGTTTCTGTGGTTCTGAGCCTCTCTGGTCAACTTTGGCGTGCCCCAACTCTTTTGCATGCGCCAAACTCCTCCAGCCTCCAATTTCTTCACTTTTCTCTATTTTCTTCTATCTCCAACCATTGGTTTCATCTTTATACGCTCCATGCCTTGTCTCCCAGGCTTACGAGCATCTAGATCCTGCGTCACCACATCTAACACAAACAGAGCATAATTCCACAAGATAGATATGGATCGAAAAGGGCCAAAAACATCATAAAATGCCGAGGTTTTCCATCTATATGACGGTTTACCCCATGGTGGACGTGTAATGCAATTTTTGCCCTAAATAAGGTCTAAAACTACCCGGAATGAACCAAAAGTGCCGTAAAAGGGAGTTGAAACATGCACCGGAGCATAGTAAAATTGACTCTCATCATTTACATTGCTTTATATGATCAGCCTAATTGGAATGTATGACAATATCATGTTGTGTGTATGTATATACACCGTACACACATGCGCACACACACATATATGGAAAGAATATAGAAGACAAAAAAACTGGGAAAAACCGGAACCAAGCCGATCCAAACCAGACCGAGTAAAATGATTTTACCTAGTTATGGTTCGGTTTTGGTTTGTGAATTTGAAAACCGTAAAAAATGGTTTGGTTTTAAAAGTGGTAAAAAATCGGAAAACCGGACCATGTGCACCCCTAGATATTAGTCAATTCCAATCCAACCATGTGGATATCCACCCAACCCGTTATGATACAGTATTTTTAAGGGTGAGGTAGGTTAGGGTATGCATTTGATTTTTCAAAACCCGCTGTGGATACGGTAGGGTATGAATATTTATTTTTTACCCGTCATAATATATACCCACCCGACCCATTATATAAAAATTATAGTTAATTGACAATAAGGACATCTACACATTTTGATTCAAATAATAGTCCAACTTATAATTTGATAAGACATTAAGGACAACTTAAATTTATAATACCCAGATTACCCTTAAATTTCTCGTCCCTCATCAACGCAATCGGCGACACCCCCTCCAAACCCCTTTCAACTTCTTCTCAGCACCCGAAGAAAGCACAACCCCCACTTCCAATGCCGCAGCCGCCTTTTTTGCTATGGCGGAAACATTCTTTGCCCCTGCTGCCTATAAGGAAATATAGTAGCACCTTTACTAACACCAATTGGTTTTAGTACAACGGTAAGCTCTTGATCTTTAATATGGTATCAGAGCTGAAGATCCTGAGTTCGAACCCCGCTTCTAGCATAATTAAAAACAAAAAAAAACACAAGTGTTGGGCCTCTCTCTTCTAACAAACCCACACTTCCTAAACAAAAAAATCAAGTGTTGGGCCTCTCTCCCCTCTTATAGGCCCACACTTGAGGGGGCGTATAAGGAAATATAAGAAGACGCTTTACTAACACCAATTGGTTTTAGTACAACGGTAAGCTCTTGATCTTTAATACTGCCATCATTGTCAGTTCTCACCGACGTCGCCGCTCTTCTTTACCATCGCCAGCCGTCGTCCGCCCTCTCTACCATTTTTTTTTAATTTGTTGCACTTTTTTTTGGCTTTTTTAATATTTATTTTGGTTAATTAGTGTGCTGTGGTTTGGGAGAAAAAGCTTCCCTCTTTTAATTTTCAAGGACCAACATACAGACGAATGAAGAAGTGGCAATAATGCTTGTAAGTAAATTTAGGGGTATTAAATTAGGTTATTGAGCTTTCTGTTATAATGTTTTGCTGCACTTATCTCCTGCAATTGTTGATTAATTATAAGGTTTTAAGAGGTGAAATTGTTGATGTCTTTAGGAAAATTTCAAGACAGAGTATCCCCCCACAATTTCTTTACTTGTCGAAGGTGTATAGAAATCTGTAGGGAGGAAGTAATTAATGTTTTTAATTACATGGTGTTTCTTGTTTTGAGACTATTCATTATGCTATTATGTGCTTTGATTGATTTGTTTTACTTTGATACTGTAGCTGGAATTCCAAATCTGAGGTGGTTCGGTGTGGAAGTAGATTACAATGCTCTTGTGATGGACTTGCTTGGCCCCAGCCCTGAAGACAATTCTCATGCTTGCTGATCAAATGGTTACTTTTTTGTTTCACTTTTTGGTGTTTGAAGTATGTATGTACTGCTGAAGTTGACATTCTTTTATTTTTCTTTACAGATCAGCCGCGTTGAATTTATTCATACTAAATCCTTTCTATGAGATTGAAGAAAATAATAAATCAATGGAGACTTCTCGCTCCTTTTGTTAGAGCTGTGCAGAGAAATTTGCAGTCCCAGATGATGAAATATATTATCGTCTTTTTACTTGTCACATGGACATTCATGAATAAGCGTGGCTTGCATATTTTTTTGGCAGAAAAAGATTGAGCGTGACATTGTAAAGGTGGGATAAGGCTGTTGGATGTGCTCTTAGGCATAGTAGTTCAGTAGATTGGTATTTTGAAGAATAACTTTTGTTGTTGCTGGTTTGTCCGTGTCCTTTTGTAATGTTAAGTATACACTTGCTAGTTTTTCTTTTAATAAATTGACTAACAAAGAGATTATGTTTTGCTTTTAATAAATTGCTTCATTCTGGCTCTTAAAAGAAGTCAAAACATAATCTCTTTGTTAGTTCTGATCAATGTTTTGATATGGATATTCTGCCGGTTTCTGTGTTTTAAGTGTGAAACAGTGAACCAGAGTGTTTTTCACTCAAATTGTGAATCACAAACAGTGAACTAAAATTGTAAACTTCCAATAGTGAACCACAAACAGTGAACATGAGTATTTTTTAACTCAAATAGTGAACTGTCAACGAACAACAGTGAACCACAAAAGTGAACAGTGAACGAACAACAGTGAACCACAAAAGTGAACTCGCAAAAAAGAACCTAAAAAGTGAACTAACAATAGTTAACTATAATAGTGATTACAATTATAAACTCCTAAAAATGAACTTTGGTTTTGAACCCAAATAGTGAACCACAAACAGTGAACCAGAGTTTTGAACCCAAATAGTGAACCACAAACAGCGAAGTACAATTGTAAACTCCTAAAAGTGAACTCACAAAAATAAACTAACAATAGTGAAGCACAAAAAGTGAACTACAATTGTAAACTCCTAAAAGCGAACTCACAAAAATGAATTCAAAAAGTGAACTAACAATAGTGAACCACAAACAGTGAACTACAAAAGTGAAACTCGCAAAAAGAACTCAAAAAGTGAACTAACAATAATAAACTTCCAATGGTTAACTACAACAATGAACTAAAATTATAAACTTCTAAAAAGTGAACTTTGGTTTGAAGTGAATTAGGTGTGAAACAACAAACCAAAGTGTTTTGAACTCAATTAAAAGCAGTGACACAGAGTATTTTGCTAGCTAATAGTGAATAAGTAGATTTAAGGAATAGAGTCACCCAATAATATTGTTCTCTTACATTGAAACATTAGACCCAATCATGAAAATAGACAAGAACATGTTGTCATTTTTCCTTAAGTCTTCGGACCTTTTTCTTTAGCAAATAAATCCGTAGGTCTTTAGACCTCTTCGTTTATCAAATAAAAAATAAAAGAATTAGGAAATAGACATGATGAATATGTGGTTAGTCATCGAAAAAGTGGTTTAATGAGGTTTTAAAAATTGTAATTTTTTGTAAAAGTGTGAAACTTATGTAGAATTAATGATGTTGTAATTTCGGTAAGTACTATAATGTACTTATGCAATAGTTTTGTATTGGGATTTGTAGAGGTTGAGTTTAATTATCGTCCAGCTTCTGCATTTGTTTCTGTAAATGTTACATCGTGCAAGGCTTCATGATTCGATAATATTTTTACAGCATTTTCAGGTGGTTATGACCGGACGATCCAAATCCATAATTAAGTGAACAAATGCTCTCAAAGAACACAGAGTCAAGATTAGCAAAAGCAAACATGGGACTCAGGAGAACACTTTGCACAAAACACAAATGGATGTCCATAATTTACACAAATAAAAAGTATCAAAGACAGAGTAAAGTGTTCTCCTGAGTCCATAATTATGGATGTCCATAATTTACACAAATAAAAAGTATCAAAGACAGAGTAATATGAAATCCATAAATATGCAGCTTCTCTTGAGCCATAGTTGAAATCAACTAATTTGGAGGACTCGTGATCCCATATCATACATTTGATACAATAACAAAACAAGAATGGATGTCCAGAAGCCATGCCAAGATGACGATTTCAAGCTTTAGCCGCGAATGATAAACCGCTTCTCCTCTCCAATGGCCTCAACTTTTAGATATCTACTCTCACTTCTCTGTATAAATAAATAAAAATTAAAAATAAAAAGGCATTAACCCTTTAAATTTGAGTATGGGGTGAATACAATGGACATTTCATCTTGAGTGACACTATCAAATCGTATAGCAGAATAATGTTGAGTATAAAAAAAGAGGGAAAATTAATACTGATGAAAATCAACCTAGCAGTGCAATTCAAAGGGAAAATGAAATGCGAGAGAAGGAAAAAAAAAAAGAGTATGATATTTTGAACTAGTGAAAGAGAATATTTTGAACTCAATTAAAAATAGTGAACTAGAGTGTTTTGAATTCAATTAAAAACAGTAAACTAGATTGTTTTGAACTCAATCAAAAACAGTGAACCAGAGTATTTTGCTAGCTACAACCAGTGAAGTGAACTATAAACAGTGAATCACAAACGGTGAACTACAAATAGTAAACTACAAAAAAGTGTTTGAGATGAACTAAATAGTGAACTACAAAAAATGAACTATAAAAGTGAACTCGCAAAAGTGGATTGGGAAGAATAGAGTTCAGATCATGGCTGAGATGAACTAAAATAGTGAACTACGACAACAGTGAATTGCAATAACAATGAACCACAAACAGTGAACCAGAGTATTTTGAACTCAATTAATAACAGTGAACAAAAGTATTTTGCTAGCTAATAGTGAATAAGTAGATTGGAGGATCAGAGTTACGAAATAACATTGTAGTACTACATTGATAAACCCAATCATGAAAGGGGACAAGAACATGTTGTCATGTATGCGTAGGTATAAAACAGTGAACCAGAGAGTTTTGAGCTCAGTGTAAAACAGTGAACTACAAATAGCGAACTCGCAAAAAAAGAACTCAAAAAAGTGAACTAACAATAGTAAAAACTTCCAATGGTTAAGTACAATAGTGAATTACAATTATAAACTCCCAAAAGTGAACTTTTGTTTGAAGTGAATTAGTAATGTGAAATAGGTGTGACACAGTGAATCAGAATGTTTCAAACTCAATGAAAACAGTCAACCACAATAATTTGCTAGCTAATAGTGAATAAATAGTTTTAAGGATCAGAGTTACACAATAACATTGTATTACTACATTGAAACTTAGACCTAGTCCTGAAAGTGGACAAGAACATGATGTTATTTATGCTTAGGCGTGAAACAGTGAACCAGAGTGTTTTGAGGTCAATGTAAAACAGTGAACCTGAGTGTTTTGAGCTTTATGTAGAAAAGGGAGGAAACAGAAACTAGCCAAATTTGATTTTTTGCTTTTAAAGGCAACAAACTATATCCTATAATATAACATCTTGAAATTTATTTGCTTTCTCATGTACACATGAACCCCAGGCATTTTATTCTTCGTATTAATAATACTATGCACCAAGCTTTGTTAATAAATATCAATTCTTCAAATTATAGATCAAGTTATGTCTTCTACATAGCATGTAATGCAAAATCTTTCTCAAAGTCAATTGAATCGGGCCTCTTCCGGTGCTTAGCGAATCAAGCTCCAAGTCTATGTCCATCCCCACTGCAATCTGAGCCATCATATCACCATCCATGAGACTGCAAACGAGGAGTCAAGAGTGTTGAGAAGAATTACATGACAACAACATACTGAAGCCAATTATTTGGATATAATCATGTCAAAAGAATATTGCATATTTGGATATAATCATGTCAAAAGAACACTGCAGTGCCGAAAATATCAAAGAAAAAAATAGTAGAAGAATTGAATGTGAATAATCACCCACCCACACACCCACGCAGCCTCAAAACCCAAAAAATGCTTATAAAGTTGAGACATAAGAGTAACTGTAGTAGCTCTTTTTTTCCCCCAATTTGTACCCAATCAATAAAATAGATGGGCTTACTTTAAAAAAAAAATGGGCCTAGTGGCTTTTATTTTCATGCCCTAATAAAAAACTCGTCCCTTCTGCCCTCGTAAAACAGACGGACAAGTAGATGACCCTTTCTCCTCAAAACACCCAAATATTTGCCAATACTTTTCATTTTTCCGCCAAATATTTCCGCCAAAAATTTCCGCCAAAATTTCTCCACTCTAGTGTGAAATCCTGTTGTTTTCTTGAAATTTACTTTTATTGGGTTAATTGTAGAGAATATTTGGACACAAGAAATTTTCCCTTTTTGTTCCCGCGGAATCAGTTCGATAGACATCACGAATCGGTATGCAATTCATGAAACTGGTAGTTTAATCTTTGTAGAAATAAAGCATTTTCGTTTTAAGGTTTCCTTAGATTGAATTCCTATATATGTTCTTGGTGATTCACAACAATTTAGGTTTTTTCTTTTTTAAATCTGATTCATCTAATGATGTGCATATAATGTAATCTGCAACTCTTTTGTTTGTTTCTTTTTTTGCATCAATTCTCTAGTAAGATTGTCAGCTGAATCCAAGAAAGTGCTATAATTTTTTTTGTATAAAAATGCTAATGCCACGGGTATATTGATGAATCCTTTGGAAACATTTTTGGAAGAGTTATAAGAGATGCAGAAGTGGGCATTACGGTAGCTCCTCAGTTGCCATTACGGTATTTAAAAGTTTTGAGAGAAGGTTTAAGGTGTGCATGGAACATGATGTGGTTCAACCCCATATTGGCTTATCTTAGACTGAGTCTTCATTTGTATATCAGTGAAGTGTTTTTGAATAATAGTTGGTGGGCACTACTTTGATTCTTCCTGTTTAGTAATTTGATAACACATTTGCTATGATTTCACTCCTTTTATTAAAGGCAAAAGATATTTCATTGTTCTGCATTGTCTCTTTGTGTGTTGTTGTAATTTCTTCATTAAGTTTTGTTGGTTATGCTTTCACTACCATTGTATGTTACTCTTTTTAGTGATTGTGGTCTAGATTACAATTGCAAAAAAGTCTATTCTAAGTCCCGACTCGTCTCGTTTTCAACTGTTAAAGAAATTTCTTTGGAGAAAATAAATCAATTGTCGTATATAAATGTGGTCTAGCATTTCTTAGATAGGGGAATACAAGATATTCGTGAATAATTTCAAAATTTTGCCTGGAACTTCTTTTTGTGGTGGTTTGGGGAGTCCATGGGTTTCAAGTTTATGTACCTGTGGTCGTAGACACATAAATGTGAAATCTAGTCCAGCATGCCTGAAAGTATAATTATATATCTTTGTGGAGTATTTTTGTGGATATAACCATTTGATTTGAATTTCCAGATAAAAAATTACTGAAAAGATTTGTGCTGACGCATCTAGTTTGGATTTTGGAACACAATCTTTTCTTAAGGTTGAATGGTGCTGACACTGCAGGTGATCCCGAAGTGTGTGCAGCAGTGTTTGGTTGAGCTTGGTTTTAATTTTGGGTAGTTGCTTTTTAATTGATCGTGAGGTGAATGAATGAGAAAAAAGTTACTAATACAAACCAATTATTGTGCACAAACAACTCATTATTTTCGGCCATTAACTGGTGCCTTAAAAATGATAGATGTATAACCTTTTACCACAACATCCTGTCACATTGCTCATATGCTCATTGAGGAATGAGTGATGCTCGTACTAATCCACCTCATGGATTTGGTTATGTGAACTTTCCAGTGTATTTGTTGCTAGTTTGTCACATGTTTAATGCTGCCTACTATTACTAGTATCAAAAAATCAGTGATTTGAATTGTAAGTTAGAAAGTTACCTCTTTTATGCTTGATATGATTGGAATCTGACGTTGATATTTTGTTGTGTATAAAACAGCCATTTGTTTTCTCATTGGCGTATATAACAAAGCACAATGGCTGAAAGTGATGACCGAGATCTGGCGAATCACAGAGCACCATGTGTCATATGTCTAAGATTTTTAAATATATCATCTTATCTTGATTTGTAATGATATTGTATTTTGTATTAATTGTTTTTACTAAACCAAATCACTTTATAATTATCAATTTATTTGAAAACTTTATTTAGTTTCACTTTTCTTAATCTTGAGTTTATAAAATATATTACAAACATAAAACTTATATTTTTTTTACTAATTGTATCATATAATTATTTACATTTGGTAATTATTAAATATTTAGAAAAGTTAATATCCTTTGAGTTAGTCAAACACATTTCATTTCAAAAAATACATAATCGTAATTTCTTGTTTTTTTTTTTTTTTTTTTTTTTTTTTTTTTGGAAACGATCATTTAATTCACTTGGCCTACAAAGGCAACCCTTGTACATGACGAAAATCGGCTAAAGCCGCCAAAAAGAAAGTCAAGAGCCCGCTAAACTTAACATCAATCTATACACCAAGCTAGTCTAATATTTTTCGCTCGCTCTACCACTTTCGAGAGGAAGACGTGAGTTGGTGGTCTCTCCACCTCGGAACCATGCAAAATTTTGTTCCTCCACATCCAAATCCCATAGACCGCTTCAGACCAAATGTATCGCCATTTATTTTTATAAGACTGGGACCCAGTGCCAGGTCTTATATTCATCCGTACCCAAGTTCTTTCATCCTCAGCATCAAAGAAGTGTGATCTATAAGCATCAGGTACACACCCATTCCAAATGCTCTTCACCCAAGGGCAATCCCTTAAAGCATGTAAAATAGATTCCCCCCCTCCATCGCAAAAAGTGCAGCCAGGATCGTCAGCCACATGCCGTGTATAGAGAAACTCTTTAACATGTAGGGCTCTGTGTACAATAGTCCAAATGAGATAACTATTTCTAGTTGGTCCCTTTAGCTCCCAGATATGCTTCCATATGTCCTCTTCACCTTGGTGATTATGATTTTGCGTCTGCCAAAGGTACCCCGACGCAACTGTATATTTACCTTTCCCATCTGCTTTCCAAGAGGCCCCTGCATCAGTTATTGCAAATCCACTGTGGAGATGCTTAAAAGCTCTACAAATTCCTCTCCAAGCTGGTGAGCAGCCTGCCTTGCCTGTGGTCGTCAGCACCTTATATTTATGAGCCAGGACTTGTACCCATAAAGAATCTTTTCTGTTCAGAAGGTCCCACACAAGTTTACCCAGCATTGCAATATTCATAATCTGCATTCTCTTAAATCCCAGGCCCCCTTTGTGTTTCTCAGTACATAGATTGTCCCAAGCTATTGTATGCATCTTTCTACCAGTCTCATCATCTCCCCAGAAAAAACTCCTCATCTTCAAACAGTTCTAAGGGCATACCTGGGAACCGAACCCATACTAGTGTAGATAGAATTTGCTGCTTTGAGGGCTGGAAGAAAGGTCTCCATTTCATCACTGTTAAGTAATGCCCCTGAATTATCCACGGTCCCATTGATAGAGCAAACTCATAGTCCTCCTTGCTGACAAAATGAATCACATAATAGTCTTTTTCCAAATCAATGATATCCAGATGGCCTGATTTCCCCCACATAGCATTTAGTCTCTGCTGGAGAACCTTGAAAGATACATTCCGGCCAAGCACCTTCACAATTACTGCTCGCCGCCATGGACGCCATAGGTCCATACATCTTTCCACTGGTATCTCAATTGGATCATCATCTGTGTCTGTCCCTCTCCAATTCTCCGCAATGGTGACAAAATCTGCAATGTCTCCTTCGTCTTCTCCATCTCCGGTGTAGAAAGCATCATGTCTCTTTGGTTCTCGAAGGAGGTCCGCTCCCCCCTTAAGCATCCACGCCGATGGGCCCGTCCGGAGTGGTGCTTCTTTTTCCTTCCATTTATCCGCACTTCTTCGAAGTAGATCCGCTTCTTCGGTTGAGTGACCACCTCCATCAGTTTCCATAGCCATGGAAGAATGCATGTAGGAAGACTTTGCAGTGCCGGCCGTCGTCCCCGCCGCACTAGGGTTTTTGTCTAGATGAGTCAGATAAAACCAATATTTTTAAAAGAAGAATGAAACTTTTTGTATTTTATTCAATAATAAAAACGTAATTTCTTGTTTTAACTTAATTTGAAAGTTCCTAAAAAAAATTAAAAAATAAAAGAAATGTTTATCACACAACTACTTTCAACTACCTATCTAATATTTTATTAATAAAAACCAAATTTACCATTTGTGTCAAAAAGTCATTACACGTGAAATACCCTCCACCATCCATTTCTTCCATTCATTTTAGACTTTTCATCAATTTTATGGGCCCCATCACTCATATAGATGGCATTATTGGTTCAAGCCACTACTATCACTCTAATCTAGTAAGACAAACAAGACAAGTGCATCTCAGAACTTAAATCAGAAGTACCACTCATGGTGTCAGGAGGAGAATTCATCAGAATTGTAATCAAGCAATTCCTCACAAGAGAAATTATTTATTACAATATCAAGCACTAACAAAACAAACTCAGCAAAAAAAAAAAAAAAATCAAATATTTTGCCGCAATGTAATCAAGCAATTCATTGGAAGCAAAATGCTCCAGATTAATCTCAACTAACTGGCCTTGGCTCCAATCCACATCATGACAACACATTTCCACAAGCTTATACGGGATGGCAGTAAGATCGCCGTCAATATGCATATCAATCACACGCCACATAACAGGATCCTTGCACACGCGACGCCCACCACCGGCACCACCGGCACCACCGTCGAGGAGATTCGAGGATTGATTTCCAATCTAGAGCAGATTTTTGAGATCATCGTGGGAGATTTGGGGATTTGATGAGATGAGTGTGGCGGAGAAAGGTTTTCCGTTGACAGTGGATTTCTTTTTGTAGTACTGGGTTTTGTGTTTCTTTTAAAGTAAGGGTAAATCAGTCTTTTTGTTATTATTTTTGTCCTTATTGTCTTATGAAAATATCATTGTCCTTAATGAAGGTTCAAATTATGGAAAATTAGGGATAATGACACAATACGAAATATTTTTAAGAATACGACAAATACATATTTTTTATATGGTAGGTTAATGACAACCGCATAATTTTTATAATGGTAATGACAAACAAATAATCCCGAAAATCAAATAATCTCCCTCAATAATCCCGAAATCAGCGAATTTCGATTTTTGACAATAATCCCGAAAATTAGTGAATTTCGACGATGAATTTTGAAAATTAAATGAATTTCGACAAATACAGCTGAATTTCGTCAAATAATTTAAACAAATGAATTTCGAACACAAGTGAATTTCGACAAATAATAAATAGCTATTCTTTACGCAAAAGCTTTCAAAAACTCGTCCTTCTACTCAATTGATGAAATATTTCGTCTTTCTCCCTCATTCCCCCTTTTAATTATAATTTTTGACCCGACTTATACCCGCAAATCCAAAATTTTTTTATAAGGAGACCACCAGTAATTAAACACATGGATATTTCTGTCATTAATAGAATTTTTTTGACAATCTGTCTCTAATAACCGAACCCCTCTTCCGTTTTAAATGAAACACAAAAGCATGAATACGTTCCAAAAATCAATCGCAATGGCTTCATCGCTTCATGGCTTCATCTTCGGTTGTTTCAATGATTTGCATAAAAATACAACATTACGCCCCTGTTTATCGGATTCAATATCAACCTTCTATAGCTGATGCGATTGCATCACCATTGGAATGGTCAAACGTCTATTCTCATCAGGTATATTCATAATCCCTTTTCGATCTGCTCACTCTTTTTTTATTTTATGCAAGCTTATAGGAATGCTCAAGGCGTCGATTTTCATCAGATTTGAGCAGTAGGTGATGAAATCTCAGAAAAAAGCAATGTTATGCCCCTATAAAACGGATTCAGTTTTTCAAGAGAGCTGCAATGCACACTTCGATCTATCAGGCTTCATTCATTTTTTTTACCGATCAAATTTCTCACTGTAAAATGAAATTATGGCTTCTTATTTCCAAAAAATTCAATTTGATCTGATTACGTGTTAGAGTTTCGTTGATCCAGATGTGTTTGAAGATAATTTCATTCTTCCATTCGAGTTTACAGAAGACCTACAGACTACGGATTTTACAGACTACAGTTTTTACGTCATCAGTCGGGAAATCAAGAGAGCTGGAATGCACACTTCGATCTTTCACGTTTCATTTGATTTTTTTTTTGCCGATTGAATTTCTCAAGGTAGAATAAAATTATCGATTGTTATTTCTAAGAAATTCAATTTGATCCCATAACGTGTTATGTTCAAACAGCTCTGTTCGGTCATAAGAGACGGTTGCGGTTATGGCGGAGACTGACAGTGTGTGGACTTTCATTTCATGTTTTTGTGAAATTGGCATTGCTTCCTTCGTTATATGTGTTTTTGACATAATTGCATATATGGGGTGTAGAAAGAGAAATCGAGTGCTATGAATAATGGTGATATATTCATTGACAGAGGCAACCTATGTACCATTTTGAATGTGTATTTTAGCTGGTAAGGAGCTAAAATGCTCCTACAAGGCCACAACAGATGGGTTTAGTGCAATCGATTTTCACAACAATTGTGACTTCAAAGGACCATGTGTGATAATTTGCTACACAAACTTATCATTCAAGTTTGGAGATTTTAGTCCTAAACGATACAAAAGTACAGATCCTTACTATGCTTATAAATTAATCGATTTGAGTATCAGAGTTTTACTCTTTGTAGGTATGTAAATGCAGATTTTTTTTAGCAATCCATAAGGATTTGAATTGCAATTATTGTGCATTTCCTAAGGAAATGAAAACGAGGCTCAGGTGGGGGCCTTAATCAACATCCCAATGTATGTTTCTGATTGTTTTTACGTCCGTGGAATGTGTGGCATTTGCATCACATTGTGATTTTTTACTTTATGATAAGTCATACCGATTTTCATATTGTATGCCTTTATTCTGTAAGAGATGTTGGTTCCTTGGTGAAATTTGCGTACATGTGCAGAAAAATAGTATTAAAAGCAAGATATTTTGCTCGACTAATGTGTCGCAGTGCTTACTTGAGTATAAACCTAATTTTACATTAAACGTACGTACATGAAATTTTATGGTCGTTATTGACCAAATCTCAATGCACATTTGTCGGAACATGATAATTAGTATGTATATATGTCTGTTAATGTCTTATTCTTTCTTTTTGGGAAAGCGATGGGAAAAATAAGGGAATAGACAACTAATAGCTAGACTGCCATGTGAAGTTTGATATTGTTTATCTATGTATTAATCCCATTACCGTCTTAAGAGTTATTGTTCATTTATTTCATAGTAATTAATAATGGAGATGTGGGTGATTGTAATACTTTCAAAACATACACTATTATGTAAATTTTTGTTTCATGAAATGTAATATTCCGATTTTCAGGGAAGGGCAGACGTGTCATTTTACGAAAATGAAATATTATTATTTCTTTTCTTTTATTGGAGTTAAGTGTTGTGGTAAATATATATATATATTTTCGAAATTGTGTAATATATATATATATATATATATATATATATATATATATATATATATATATATATATAAAGGAAATTCTGAATTTTTGGTAATTAAGGGTAACCAAGGGAAAAAAGAATTTTGGGAATATGTATTTAAGGAAAATCACACTTAATTATTCCCATAACCTAAACACAATTCAGAAAAAAGTTTCTACGCTCTTCTCTGCGCAATTTTTGAAGGAGAAAAGGTTAGGAGAGTTGTCGGAAATTCTAAAGTGAAACTAAACCATTTTCATATCAAACTAGAGATTTGGAACCGTTGTGAAGAGGGCATCGTTTGGATATCACGCTTGTGGGAAGTGCTGCAGATTTTTTAGGCTGTTGGATTGGATTTGTTTGCAAACACGTAAGAGACTCTTCCTATGGTTTGATTATGGTTTATAAGGTTTAGATTAATGTTTTAAGGCGTTTAGATTCTAGAAAGTTGCGTCCTTTCGTTGATCAAGGATCATAGATGTTGTGATTTGATATAGACGTGTTTTTCTGCGTTTTCTGAGTTTAATACGATGTTAATTGTGCTGAAAATGGATTAGAAATCGTTAAGGGATTGAAAATTGGATTTAGGGCTGCAGGCGGAATGCACAAGCATTCAATGGAATGCGCACGCATTCCTGCTACAGGATGTTCTGGTTTAGTTGTTGTTTGTCGAATGCGCACGCATTCAGAGCAATGCGCACGCATTCATGGTTCAGGTTGTAGAAGTCTTTTTGTTTCAGGTGCAATGCGCACGCATTGTTGATTCAGGTTGTTCAGAGTTGCTCACTGTTCGTGCAATGCATACGCATTGTTCGCAATGCACACGCATTGGCTGGACAGAAACTTTTAGCAAGTTTTTGGTCAGTGAATGCGCACGCATTCCAACCAAAGCGCACACATTGTACCCTGTTTTGGGGAAATTAAATGTTTAAGCTTTGTGTTGAGTTTAAACCTTGAATTATGATATGATAAAATTGTATAAACATGACCAAGCCTGGATTGAGCTTCTGATTCGTTTAGTTTCGGCACCGAATGTACTCTTAAAGGGAATTGAAGTTCGGATCCGTCAGAAGAGCATGAGAGGCTTGTGCTTTGATGAATTAGTATTCATCAATGTCTGTGTAATTGCTAGGCGTTATTTGTGTCTAGTGGTCTAGGAAGAGAGTAGTATGTGCGAGGGAGATTATTTGAAAACACTTAGGTGGTTAGTTAACCATTTTAATAAATACGTACTTGTCTAGTAAAAGATTAAATATCATGTCACTCTTGGATAGGCACCAGAAAATATCGCGATGTGTGTGTTTTCCTGAAGGTGGATAACTCCGTAGGTCCACAAAACCCTACGTACGGAGGGACTCTACTGAAACGTGCGCACTATCGGAGTCTACCAGAATAGGCTTCCGTGGATATTGGTGTGATCCACCAATATGTTGAGAATATCCCCAGTTTGGATATGCGTAGTGCCCTTGAGTGCGGATGTAACATAGATAAGTACCCCCTACCAAGGATAGATGACCTGTTTAATCAGCTGCAAGGCAAGAAAGTGTTCTTTAAGATTTATCTTAGGTCCGGTTATCACCAGTTGAAGATCAAGGTTGCAGATATACCGAAGACGGCCTTCGGTACGAGGTATGGACATTATGAGTTCTTGGTTATGCCTTTTGAACTCACTAATGCTCCATCTGCATTTATGGATTTGATGCAGCGTGTTTTTATGCCTTACCTGGATAAGTTTGTGATATGTTCATAGACGATATCCTAGTATACTCCAAGGATGAGAAAGAGCATGAGGAACACTTAAGGATAGTGTTGGATACTTTGAAGCAAAACCAGTTGTATGCTAAGTTTTCAAAGTGCGAATTTTGGTTGAAGCAAGTCAGTTTCTTGGGTCATGTCATTTCTGGAGATGACATTCAAGTCGATCCAGTGAAGATTGAGGCAGTTGAGAATTGGCCTAGACCTACTACAGTTTCAGAAGTAAGGAGTTTTCTTGGTTTGGCTGGCTACTAACGGAAGTTTGTGAAAGGCTTTTCGAAGATAGCTACTCCACTCACTAAGCTTACACAGAATAATATGAAGTTTGAATGGACTAGCGAGTGTGAATTTGCTTTTCATACCTTGAAGGATAAGTTGACTACAGCCCCAGTGTTGGCAGTTCCGGAGATCTTTGATAACTACGACGTCTACACGGATGCTTCGGGGCATGGTTTAGGTTGTGTGTTAATGCAAGGAGGGAAAGTTATTGCTTATACATTGAGACAGTTGAAGGTGCATGAGAAGAACTACCCGACACATGATCTAGAGTTGGCAGCAGTAGTGTTTGCTTTAAATACTTGGAGTCACTACTTATACGGAGTTAAGGCTAGGATCTTCACAGACCACAAGAGCCTAAAGTATTTCTTCACTCAGGAGAATCTGAATACGAGACAGAGAAGATGGTTAGAGTTTGTAAAGGACTACGACTTGGATATTCAGTACCATCCGGGTAAAGCGAATGTAGTGGCAGATGCTTTGAGAAGAAAACCAGTGTTTGCGGGTTCAAGCGTTGAAGATGTGGCAGAAAAGTTTAATGGGCTGGAAATCATAGTTTGATCAGATTGAGGATCGACAGTTTGTTGGCACCGTTGTTAGCAAGGTCCGAGTTGATGGATGACATTCGGGAAAAGCAGGATGAAGATCCAGTTTTGGCTGATTTGAAACGTGTGGCCAAAGAGAAACCTACAGTGGGTTATGTCTTGGACAAGAATGGGAATTTTTGGTACCAGGATCGTCTGTGTGTGCCCAATGTCGGTGATCTAAGACAAAGAGTTATGGAAGAGGCACACATGATTGCTTTTGCGGTTCATCTGGGAGCTACTAAAATGTACAGAGACTTGAAGGAAAAGTTTTGGTGGCCCTCGATGAAGTTGGAAATAGCCAAGTTCATGGAAAGATGTGACATTTGTCAGAAAGTAAAGGCAGAGCATAGAAGACCAGGAGGAATGCTTAATCCCTTGGATATCCCTGAATGGAAATGGGATAAGATCACGATGGATTTCATCACCAGTTTACCGAAGACCAAAGGAGGACATGATGCGATTTGGGTGATTGTGGATAGATTGACAAAATCTGCCCATTTCTTACCAACTAAAGTCGATATGTCTTTGAAGAAGATGAGCACACTATATCTGGATAATATAGTGAAGTTGCACGGAGTCCCTATCTCAATAGTTTCGGATCGTGATCTGAGGTTCGTCAGTCGGTTTTGGAAGAGTTTACAAGGGGATTTTGGAACCAAGTTGGATTTGAGTACGGCCTTTCATCCGCAATCAGACGGACGGACATAAAGGACCATCCAAACACTCGAAGACATGCTAAGAGCTTGTGTTTTGGAAGTAGGCGGTCATGGGATGATTACCTACCGGTAGCAAAGTTTTCCTACAACAACAGTTATCACGCAAGCATAGGCATGCTGCCGTTTGAAGCTTTGTATGGGAGAAGATGTTGTTGGTCCCTTGGAAAGGCTAACACAAGTTTAGAGGGGGGGTGAATAAACTGGTCACCAAAAACTAATCCTAATCTGGAAAAGCCCCAGGAACTGAGTTTCTCTGAAACTCAAAATGACCTTCAGTTCAGTTTTGTTCCTGTCCCTTAACTTGTGCGGAGTTCAGTTAGCTAAACTGAATTTAAATCAATACTGACTTATATTTAGTCTTGTTAACTGGCAGCGGATAAGTGATAGCCTTTAACACTAGTTAAATTAGTTTCTGTATGAAAACCAAGTAAATATAGCTATAATGAAATAAGTGAATGCATAAAGTAAATAGACAAGAATTATAGAGGTTCCAGGTGGTGTAATCCTTTCAATCTTCTCTTCCCCTGTGATGCGGAGGAAAATTCCACTAGAACTCTTTGAGATGGCCCGGTTACAAAAAGTTCTAAACTGATAGTCCTTGACTAATCCCTAGCTTCACTATCTAAACACTTCTAGAACAGGTAGGATTGCTGCTCTTCAACTGTTTGAACCACTGGTCCTTGAAGGGTAGAATTGCCTCTTCACAAGCTCATCACAAATACAGTCTTCCTGACTGCACTCAACTGTCCTTCACACCTTCTTGGTGTTTCACAGTCTAAACCTTTGATAAAATCAAAGTTGAGACTTTGAATCAATAACTATGATTCAACTGTGATTCGAGCTTTTCTTCTGGATGATTAATTTAAGCACGGCTCTGTATTTCTTCAAATGTAAGATCTTGAATCTGCTTTAGTATGCTTGAACACTTTGAAGAAATTTCTTGATCTTGCAATTAAGTACTTAGCAGGTATTCTTTTGGATTTAGCTTTCCCCCTCAGTTTGATATTTCTTGACTAGATAGATTCCTTTTAAATTTTCTTGTTTTTTTTTATATACCTGCTGCTTCTTGATGTTGTAGAGGTAGTCTATTTATAGGGGTTCATTCAACATTCATCCTGCTTGTAACGGCTATATTTTCTGACCGTTCTGCTGTGTCAGTACTTCATCCAATGAAATTGCTTTCTTTATAACGTTCGACTGTACGATCAGTTTGTTGGATGGCTGACTTATAAAACTGAGTTTCCTTATTAGTTTTGTACTGAGTTTTTCTTATGTCAGTTTCATAACTGACTTGGAGCATTAACTGAGTTTTTACTCTTTTTCAAATATCAGTACTCTAGTTTTCATCTGATTATAATTGACTTAATCAGAGTACACCATAATCCATTATCATCTAAGAATTCATTGTCCTTATGATTCTTAGGTCTTCATACAAGATCCATAAAGTCGGTTCGTGTCACCACAATCTTGCCTGAAGTCCAACTTTACAGTCTCGACTTGTAATCTTCACAACCGAGTTTGAACCCTCGCTTCTTCATTCTTCAATAACCGAGTCCGTGTCCCTCGGTTATTCAGTCTTCTAGATAAGCCAACCGAGTCTGTAACTCTCAGCGAACTTATCTTCTTCAATCTTCTGTTGGTGTGCTCTGTTGTCAGTTTCTTGTAGAATCTCAGTTAGATTAAGTCTCAGTTTCTTCTTTTCTCAGGTCCAGCCTAGAAATATTACAGTGCTTGTCTGATTTAACTTATACAAGTATCAGACTCTAATAAATCATATACATTGATATCTAGACTTCTTTTTGCTTTGCACTATAACAGCTAGTTATGACACTTCATCAATGGGGTTAAGAACAATTAACAAATAAGTGATGAATCATCATCAAAACATAAAATTTTATTTCCAACAATTTCCCCCTTTTTGATGATGTCAATACCCTCCTTAAAAACAATGCAAAAAGATAAAAGATAAAATACAGTAAGTGACACTATGAACTGAGAAACTGAAACTTTATTTGATAACTGAGTTACAATGCTTGGTAAGTAATAAAATACAATATGATAAAAAGAACTAGAAGATAGATTCTTTCTACTTGGCGGATTGAGAAGGTTGATTATCATAGTTTTCTGCCACAGTTCTCATTTCATCATTTGTGGCTGAATGTTCAATTCTATGAATGCTTGACCAAATGTTCCATGATTGAGATAGATTGTTCTTCTTGAAAAACTTGCTTTTGAATAGAACTGCAAATGTAAAGACTGATGTCCTTAGTCTTTCATTGGTGGCTGTTCTCAGTAGATTTTGAATAAATTCAGGTTCAGCCTTTTCAACTTTTTCTGAAGCTCTATCTAAGGTGCCATCTGCTTCCCATTTCTTCGCTTTATTCCAATAGTACACGAGTATCTTCTCGCATGTGTAGAAATGTTTCAAGAGACTCTTCTTTTGATACTCCTTCTCTCTCTCGGTAAGTTCTTGAATAGATTGTAGAGACGAGAATCCGGACCAACTCTTTTATCGCTTGATTCGAGTATTTAACAATCGCTTCATCTCATCATCGAGAAAATCTCCTCTTGCTTTCTTCGCTTCACTCGGCTTATCATCAACATTTGTGGGGGCTTGTGGCATTTCAACTGCATGGACTTTTAAGATATCCAAACTTTCCCCCTTATTGACATCATATTTATTAATCAAGCTTTTGATGTAAGCATTCAATGTTTGTTGAGTTGATGCCAATATGGTTTGAGCCACGACTGAGTCCTTTATGCCCTTTTCCATTAAAGACATTCTGTCGACTAGATTATTAAGAATTCCTTCCCATCTGTCTTGAGTTTCGTTTTTCCTTGTGACATGCTCAGTGGTTGTTTTCTGAATCTCAAGCAGAGTGGTTTGACAGTTGTCATTCACAGTGTCCATCTTCTTTTCAAGATTGGTTCATTCATCTTGACTGGCTTCTAAGGATTTTAAAACTTTTCAGAATAAGCTTTTGTCATCCTTTTGAATTCTGAGTATCTCATTGTGATAATACCTAATAAGATCAAATTGAGTAGGAACATCTTGTGAATTTCCTCCTTGTTGTTCTTTTCCTTTGCTTGTTCCAGTCTCAGTTGGTTTAGGTGAGAGAACGACTTGCTTCAGTTTTTCTCTAAATTCAACTGATTGTCTTTTCTCTTCAGACTGTTTCTCAGCTTCTTCCAATCTTAATGAATCGGTAACTTTTGTGGGTGACAGATGTACTTCAAGTTCATCATCTGATTACTCTCCAGGTATGTCTGCCAAAGTTCTTGCTATTTCAAGTGTGGACTTATCAGTGGGAGATTGGTAGCCTTCTTTTGCTTCTTTGTCCAGCTGAGTTTCAGATAAACTTTCAGAACTTGAACTTCCACTGCTTTCACCAGAACTACTAGAGTCTTCATCGTATTCAGTTCTATTGCGGTTTCCTTTTCTGTATGGAGGCAAGAATCCCTTTTTGTAGGTCAGGATCTTCCTCAAAATCATCATCAACATTCTTCTTAGAACTTCCACTGACTATGGCTTCCTTCCAATGGTTATTTCTGATCAGCGCATATCCTTGATTTAGAAATTCGTCGGTATTGATTATTTCCATTAAACTTGTAATGTTGTAAAGTTCGAATACCCATTTTTCAATAATCTCCATTTTTGCACGCTGACTTCTTTGATTCTCTATAGAACTGAACTTCCAAGTTCTATATCTTTGCAATCGCTCATAATCAGCTTTCATAAGTTCTGTATGATCAGATGGGGATTTGAATGGTGTGAGGGTATCTTCTGATTCTCGTGTGATCTCATGATCTTCTTCTTAAGTAGGAACTTCAATTTGCATGGGATCATCAGTTTGCATGAGATTGGTTCTACTGATTTCTCCCTCAGCAGTGTTTGGGACAACTGATGTTTCTTTTTCAATATCAGAAACTGAGATTGTAGTCTCAGTTTGCAGAACTTTTTCACCTGCATATTCTTCAATGACTTGTCTTTCACTTTGCTCAGGTTCCAATTCAACAACTGGAACTTCTTTTGTTGAGTGTTCAGTGAGTTCAACTTCATGAACTTGTTCATCCAACTGCATGATCTTGGTTGATTCCGCTTCAGCTTCAGCCTCATTTTCTTCAGTTTGAGGAGCTAAAAATTCTTTAGCAGTTTCCTCTTGTTCCAAACTGGGTACAGATTCTTGAGGAGTAGTCTTGGGTTTTGAAAGCAACATAAGCATGTTCAATGTTGTTTCATCAATCGATCTTTTCATCACAATCGGATTCTTCATCATCAGGCTCAGTTCTCAGGGTCTGTTCCCCCTGAGTTACAGCTTCTTTCTGCAAGTCAGTTTCAACAGTCTTTTCTCTGATGACAACTTCAGTTTCCTTTGTTATAATTTCCATTTATTGTGAATGCGTAGCTGCTTATTGAGTTGGTAAAACCTCAGTTACCGAAACTGGAATAGGTTCGGTGAGATTAACTCCAGTTTGCACTTCTGGTGCTGATCCGTCAGCATCTTCAGTTCTGACTTCTTGAGTTGATGACATTTCCACTGGTTCCTCGGTAACTGGATTAGTTGAGCCTTTTTCTGTTTCTTCCAACTCTTTTCTTCTTTTCTTAAAGTCTTCAATTTGTGCCAACACTTCATCTCCAGTTGCAGGTTTCTTAGATTTCCTGCTTTTCTTCTTCTTAGGTTCAGTTCTAGATTTCTCAGCTTTCCTATTTCTTGCTTTTTCTTCCTTAATGGCAATCTTTCCGTCAGCAATTGGTGTTTCTTTTCTCATAGCAACTCCAAAGTGATTGAGTATCCTTTGGACTACTAACGCAAGAGTCTTCTTGTGATAAAATCGTCCTTTCTTCACATCGGTCTTCTTTTTGGGTACATCAATTGACTGTGCTATCAATTGATCAAATAGATACCTTGCCCAATTGAAACCTTTTTCAAACCAAATTACATATAGCAAATCTAGTTTTGCTCCAGATAGATTGCTGAAATTTCCAGCATTCCCAATTATGCAATTTGCCAGCATCTTTGAAAGAAAATTAAATTCTGGTTTGAGCAGGCTTGTGCTCCCTTTTGTAAAACAGCAGATTCTCCAATAATCGCTATATCTTTCCATAACTTCTCTTTCTGTTCCTTAGTTAACTTGATGGCTGCTATTCCTCCGGATTTGTCAAACCCAAAGATTTCTGCAATTAAATCTTCAGTGACTCTGATTTCCTTATTACTGACAGTGGTGATATAGGTTTGGATGTCTTCTCCTTCAACAGTTGTTCTACCAAATTGATAGAAGTCTCCGATGCTTTCTAAACAAACACTTTTTAGATCGATGTTGAAGGCAGCTTCCAATCCCTTAATTTTCCGGATTTTTGTTGCAATAGAGTTGACTAGAGTTTGATCAACATACTTTGCAATATATTGATCAAGAGAAACGATCATTCCAGGTTCAACAAGAGTGAAGGTCATTTTTCTGGATTTTGATTGAAAATTTGAAAATTTGAAATACAGAGAGTAGATTCAGAATTCAAGCGTAAAGAATTTTTATAAAAGAAAATTCTGAGTATTTATAATTTGGAGTGGGGGTAGTTAAGAATTGAGTGGGACTTAAAACGTCTTGTCATAAATGTTTTGAGATGCGAAAAAGTGGGTGAGTGGAAATTATGAACGGTTTAGATTGAGAAGGACCACGTCTTTTCTTGATACCCGTAGCTAGATAAAAGTGAATAAAGAAGGTACGGTGTATCAACAGCTGTATACGCTCAGTTTTGTCCTTATGCCGAATTCAAAAACTCAGTTGTGAATACAACTTAGTTTTGTGAATTGCATTTTTCAGTTCTCAGCTAGTGGTGTTTTTCCTGCAAAACAAGGTGAGAAATTTTTGGTACCCATATCTTTTTGTGTCCTAACTGATTAGCTCTTGATGGTAAAACTTTATTTTTAACTCTATACCTCTCTTGACATTTTGACTGAGTGAAGTCAGTTTTTACAAGCTTTTCCTGTTTTGTCATAACAGTTTTAAATTTGTTCAGTTTGTGAAACTGATGTGATGGTCTATTCCAATCTTCATCAGTGGGAAATAATCTTCCTTTCCCTCGAGTCTATTATTCCATGAATGATCTTCATTCTTAGATGGATATGACTTGAAGATTTTTCTTGCGATTTTGGATCGCTTTATTGTTTTCACCTTCGAGTTTTTCTCGTAAAATCTGTTGGCTTGGTGAATTTTACCACCGATTTTTCGGTTTTATCGCTTGTGCATTTGGTCATCTTTGAGTATTTATCAGTTCTAATAACTTTATCAGTTTTCTGAGTTTTGACTGTTGAGTAGTCACAAATTTTATTGCAACTGATCTTGGTCTAAACTTAGAATTATACTGATTATCAAACCCTAAACCAGATCTATCTCCAAATGGTTTTCCTGGTTTGAATTGAACTTTGGAAATTGGATCAACTGATGATTCACTGATGTTTAGAACTTTTGTTGGTTCATCAGGTGGTCGAATTGCCTCGGTTCCATTATTAGTCTTGATTAGATTGATTTCAGCATTCAATGTCGAAATTTCAGTTTTCAATAACTTTTTCTCCTTTTTGACATTCTCATAATTCTTTTGAATATTTTCTAATTGCTTTATGAGTATGTCCAGAGTTTCATTGAAATCTTCATTTCTTTGATTGTTCAGGATAGTGTATGATTTGGATGTAGATGCACTTACCTCCTGATGTTTGGTAGATAAGCCTTCAGTTGAAAAATCATCACTGATTAGAACTTGTTTTCCTTTGTCAATAGCATTCGCCTGTGTAGCTCCTAGCAGTATGATTTCTTCATCACTTTCTCCTCCATGGCTTGTAGGTAGAGTCTCATCAATATCTGTGGCTTTTGTACTGGATGTATCTCTAGTTAGTTTTTCTTCTATAGAATCAGCTACTCGAAGTAATTCTCTTTCTGCTTCTTCTGAGAGATCGCTTAAGGATGGAGATCTACCGATTCATCATCTACATTTGCATTGAGCTCAAGGTTTTCATCATAACTGAATTGAGGTTCTGGATTTGTGTGAGAGCTTGTAGTACTGAATCTTTCGAATACTTGATCCTGAAAATCATAGACAACATTCTGCAAATAGTCAGTCAGGGGGTTATTTAGGCAATTTCTAATTTTAGATGTATCCATTAAAAATGCTTTTAAGACAGATACAAAAAGGGGTTTTCAACAACTGGTTGCTCCTGATCAAATAACTGATAGAAAGTTACTCAAGCATGAAAATAGATACTGGATCACCTTCAAAAGAAGATTTGCTCCAAAACCAATTGTTGGTATCGGAAATAACTGATGGACAGTTACTTCAAATAGACAAACTGATACTGGATCGGTAATGGATCTCTTCAAAACAGAAGCACCGCTCTGATACCAATTGTTGGTCCCTTGGAAAGGCTAACACAAGTTTAGAGGGGGGGGGGGTGAATAAACTTGTCACCAAAAACTAATCCTGATTTGGAAAAGCCCCGGGGAACCGAGTTTCTCGAAACTCAAACCGACCTTCGCCCGCTTTTGTTCCTGTCCCTTAACTTGTGCGGAGTTCAGTTAGCTAAACTGAATATAAATCATTACTGACTTATATTTAGTCTTGTTAACTGGCAGCGGATAAGTGATAGCCTTTAACACTAGTTAAATTAGTTTCTGTATGAAAACCAAGTAAATATAGCTATAATGAAATAAGTGAATGTATAAAGTAAATAGACAAGAATTATAGAGGTTCCAGGTGGTGTAATCCTGTCAATCCTCTCTTCCCCTGTGATGTGGAGGAAAATTCCACTAGAACTACTTTGAGATGGCCCGGCTACAAAAAGTTCTAAACTGATAGTCCTTGACTAATCCCTAGCTTCACTATCTAAACACTTGTAGAACATGTAAGATTGCTGCACTTCAACTGTTTGAACCACTGGTCCTTGAAGGGTAGAATTGCCTTTTCACCAGCTCATCACAAACACAGTCTTCCTGACTGCACTCAACTGTCCTTCACACCTTCTTGGTGTTTCACAGTCTAAACCTTTGATAAAATCAAAGTTGAGACTTTGAATCAATAACTATGATTCAACTGTGATTCGAGCTTTTCTTCTGGATGATTAATTTAAGCACGGCTCTGTATTTCTTCAAATGTAATATCTTGAATCTACTTTAGTATGCTTGAACACTTTGAAGAAATTTCTTGATCTTGCAATTAAGTACTTAGCAGGTATTCTTTTGGATTTGGTTTTCCCCCTCAGTTTGATCTTTCTTGACTAGATAGATTCCTTTTAAATTTTCTTGTTTTTTTTATATACCTGCTGCTTCTTGATGTTGTAGAGGTAGTCTATTTATAGGGGTTCATTCAACATTCATCCTGCTTGTAACGGCTATATTTTCTGACCGTTCTGCTGTGTCAGTACTTCATCCAATGAAATTGCTTTCTTTATAACGTTCGACTGTACGATCAGTTTGTTGGATGGCTGACTTATAAAACTGAGTTTCCTTATCAGTTTTGTACTGAGTTTTTCTTATGTCAGTTTCATAACTGACTTGGAGCATTAACTGAGTTTTTACTCTTTTTCAAATATCAGTACTCTAGTTTTCATCTGATTATAATTGACTTAATCAGAGTACACCATAATCCATTATCATCTAATAATTCATTGTCCTTATGATTCTTAGGTCTTCATACAAGATCCATAAAGTGAGTTCAGGTCACCACAATCTTGCCTGAAGTCCAACTTTACAGTCTCGACTTGTAATCTTCACAACTGAGTTTGAACCCTCAGTTCTTCATTCTTCAATAACTGAGTCTGTGTCCCTCAGTTATTCAGTCTTCTAGATAAGCCAACCGAGTCCGTAACTCTCGGCGAACTTATCTTCTTCAATCTTCTCGTTGGTGTGCTCGTTGTCGGTTTCTTGTAGAATCTCGGTTAGATTAAGTCTCGCTTTCTTCTTTTCTCGTGTCCAAATTAGAAATATTACGGTGCTTGTCGATTTAACTTATACAAGTATCAGACTCTAATAAATCATATACATTGATATCTAGACTTCTTTTTGCTTTGCACTATAACAGCTAGTTATGACACTTCATCAATGGGGTTAAGAACAATTAACAAATAAGTGATGAATCATCATCAAAACATAAAATTTTATTTCCAACAATTTCCCCCTTTTTTATGATGTCAATACCCTCCTTAAAAGCAATGCAAAAAGATAAAAGATAAAATACAGTAAGTGACACTATGAACTGAGAAACTGAAACTTTATTTGATAACTGAGTTACAATGCTTGGTAAGTAATAAAATACAATATGATAAAAAGAACTAGAAGATAGATTATTTCTACTTGGCGGATTGAGAAGGTTGATTATCATAGTTTTCTGCCACAGTTCTCATTTCATCATTTGTGGCTGAATGTTCAATTCCATGAATGCTTGCCCAAATGTTCCATGATTGAGATAGATTGTTCTTCTTGAAAAACTTGCTTTTGAATAGAACTGCAAATGTAAAGACTGATGTCCTTAGTCTTTCATTGGTGGCTGTTCTCAGTAGATTTTGAATAAATTCAGGTTCAGCCTTTTCAACTTTTTCTGAAGCTCTATCTAAGGTGCCATCTGCTTCCCATTTCTTCAGTTTATTCCAATAGTACACGAGTATCTTCTACATGTGTAGAAATGTTTCAAGAGACTCTTCTTTTGATACTCCTTCTCTCTCTAGTAAGTTCTTGAATAGATTGTAGAGACGAGAATCCAGACCAACTCTTTTATCAGTTGATTCTGAGTATTTAACAATCAGTTTCATCTCATCATCAGTAAAATCTCCTTTTTCTTTCTTCAGTTCACTCAGCTTATCATCAACATTTGTGAGGGCTTGTGGCATTTCAGCTGCATGGACTTTTAAGATATCCAAACTTTTCCCCTTATTGACATCATCTTTATTAATCAAGCTTTTGATGTAAGCATTCAATGTTTGTTGAGTTGATGCCAATATGGTTTGAGCCACGACTGAGTCCTTTATGCCCTTTTCCATTAAAGACATTCTGTCGACTAGATTATTAAGAATTCCTTCCCATCTGTCTTGAGTTTTGTTTTTCCTTGTGACATGCTCAGTGGTTGTTTTCTGAATCTCAAGCAGAGTGGTTTGACAGTTGTCATTCACAGTGTCCATCTTCTTTTCAAGCTTGGTTCGTTCATCTTGACTGGCTTCTAATGATTTTAAAACTTTTCCGAATAAGCTTTTGTCATCCTTTTGAATTCTGAGTATCTCATTGTGATAATACCTAATGAGATCAACTTGAGTAGGAACATCTTGTTGGACCGATGAAGGGAATGAAACGTTTTAGACAAAAAGGAGAGCCGAGTCTAAGTTATGTTGGACCATTTGAAATTCTGGAGAGAGTTGGACCGTTGGCTTACAAGCTTAAGTTACCAGAATCGATGTCAAGAGTCCACAATGTTTTTCATGTTTCGATGTTGAAGAAGTGTCTAACGAAGAATGATGTTGAAACTACGGTTGATCTGGAAGTTCTTCAAGACAACCTTGCTTATGATGAGAGACCGATCAGGATTTTGGACCGGAAGGAAAAGATGATCAAGAGACGATTGATCCCTTTGGTTCTGGTGCAATGGAGCAATCATTCACCGGATGAAGCCACTTGGGAAGTTGAGGATGACATGATCAGCGAATTCCAAGAGTTTGTGGATTTACCAGATATGTTCTAGTTTCGAGGACGAAACTCCTCTTAAGGGGGATGAATGTAATATTCCGATTTTCGGGAAAGGGCGTACGGGTCATTTTGCAAAAACGAAATATTATTATTTCTTTTCTTTTATTGGAGTTAAGTGTTGTGGTATATATATATATATATATATATATATATATATATATATATATATATATATATATATATATATATATATATATATATATATATATATATATATATATATATAATTTTTGGTAATTAAGGGTAACTAAGGAAAAAAGGGATTTTGGAATTTGTATTTAAGGAAAATCACACTTCATTATTCCCATAACCTAAACACAATTCAGAAAAACGTTTCTATGCTCTTCTCTGCGCAATTTTTTAAGGAGAAAAGGTTAGGAGAGTTGTCACAAATTCTAAAGTGAAACTAAACCATTTTTAGATCAAACTAGAGATTTGGAACCGTTGTGAAGAGGGCATCGTTTGGATATCAAGCTTGTGGGAAGTGCTGCGGATTTTTGAGGCTATTCAAGGACGGAGGTGTGTACATGTCTAGGGGGCTAAGCCCACCTGAACAAAAAAATATTACACTAAAATTTTTATGTAGTCCAGTTTGATCTTTAAAATATTCTTAATCCAGCCCACCCGACGGACTCGATACAGTCCATTAGCCCACCCCAAGTTCAAATCCTGGCTCCGTCCTTGAGGCTATTGGATTGGATTTGCTTGCAAAAACGTAAGAGACTCTTCCTATTGTTTGATTATGGTTTATAAGGTTTAGATTAATGTTTTAAGACGTTTAGATGCTAGAAAGTTGCGTCCTTTCGTTGATCAAGGATCATAGATGTTGTGATTTGATATAGACGTGTTTTTCTGTGGTTTTTGAGTTTAATACGATGTTAATTGTGCTGAAAACGGATTAGAAATCGTTAAGGGATTGAAAATCGGATTTAGGGCTGCAGGCAGAATGCGCATGCATTCTTGCTACAGGATGTTCTGGTTTAGTTGTTGTTTGTCGAATGCGCATGCATTCATGGTTCGGGTTGTAGATGTCTTTTTGTTTCAGGTGCAATGCGCACGCATCCCTCAGAATGCATACGCATTGTTGATTCAGGTTGTTCAGAGTTGCTCACTGTTCGTGCAATGCGTACTTGTAGGCAATGCGCATGCATTGGCTGGACAAAAACTTACAGCAAGAGTCTGGTCAGTGAATGCACACGTATTCCAACCAATGTGCACGCATTGGACCCTGTTTTGGGGAAATCAAATGGTTAAGCTATGTGTTGAGTTTAAACCTTGAATTATGATATGATAACATTGTATAAACATGAACAAGCCTGGATTGAGTTTCTGATTCGCTTAGTTTTGGCACCGAATGTACTGTTAAAGGGAGTTGAAGTTCGGATCCATCGGAAGAGCATGAGAGGCTTGTGCTTTGATGAATTAGTTTTCATCAATGTCTGTGTAATTGCTAGGCCTTGTTTTGTGGCTAGTGGTATAGGAAGAGAGTAGTACGTGCGAGGGAGATTATTTGAAAACACTTAGGTGGTTAGTTAACCATTTTAATAAATACGTACTTGTCTAGTAAAAGATTAAACATCATGTCACTCGACAATATCGCGATGTGTGTGTTTTCCCGAAGGTGGATAACTCCGTAGGTCCACAAAACCCTAAGTACGGAGGGACTCCACTGAAAAGTGCGCACTATCGGAGTCTACCATAATAGGCTTCCATGGATATTGGTGTGATCCACCAATATGTTGCCAAGAATATCCCCAGTTTGGATATGCGTAGTGCCCTTGAGTGTGGATGTAACATAGATAAGTTAAGTCAAAAACGTTTAGTCATGACATGTTGATGGACATGAAATGAACCACAGATTGAGTCGGTCACATAAAGATAAATAAACTTTTAAATATCTTTTCCTTATAAATTGTAATTATTGTCATAGCTTCTCTCTTTTATTAAGTACGTTGTACTTACCTCAAATGCATGTTATTCAATGTGTTTGGGGGTGAGAAGACGAACAAGTTGATCCATGTTTCGATGAGGAGTTCGATGACGATGTTTGAGGATGCCTCGTTGAGGATTTATTATTTATTGTTCTTTCATTTAAATTATTTAGACTATTCGTTTTTTTGGTTCTTTTGTAGTTGTATTTTGGTCTTTCGAGACTTGTAGTATCTTTTAGATTCGTTCTTTGAGGATATTATACGCTGTTTTGGGATTTTCGTATTTTTCCCTTGAATGTAATAAAGTTACATTTCCATCTTTAGATTGTATTTTTCCATTCTTGAATGTTTGAAAAAAATATACCCAAGTCTTTTGCTTCCATTTGCTTTAATTTGATACGAAGTAGTAGAGGCTTACGTATAAAGTGGATTTATTTTTATTTTATACGTGCCGAACGTTCCTTTTCCGGATAAGGACTCAGTGTCCGGGAACGGGGCGTTACATGAAATGCTCGATTTGCTCAAATATTGTTCTATATTTACCCTTACGGAAATACAAAATCATACATTTTACATGGCGTTGTTGCTTCTCAAGCATGTGTTTGTGTAGACTTATTTAGTCACAAATAAATACATAGACTATGCCCTCATAAGTTTCTTAGTACTTCGGTGTTTTTGTATCTTTCTACGTCCTCATTATCTTAAGTGTATCCATTTACCCAGTGCATAATGCACGGGTTTTTTGCAAGACGATTTTGTGGTCTTGCGGATAAAAGACAGAGTCTTCTAAAGAGTCTCCTTGACACTAATTTGTGTTTTACTCATATATATAGGGTATGGGTAGACATGCAAGGTTACCATAAAAGATGACGAATGTCTTAAAGAGCGCGAAGATGGTTTTTTGTCCACTCTGCTTATGAAGAGTTCAATGAATTTGAAGTTGGTGGTGGGTTTGCAGCGAAATTTTTGGACACCATAAGTAATGTTCTTCTCAAAGCATGTTGCTACCACACGTGATTCCGATTTCTAAACAAAGCACTGAATTATGGTGGCGATAACTGTGAAGGTGATGGATGCTTCTGTTTGTGGTGGATTTGATTTGTTCCTTTAGTACTAATTTTTAAAGTACCTACCTTGGCATGTTGTGAAATTGTGCAATTTTGATGTTTTACATCATGTAGAGTTGGTTTTACTTGGTGATGTGTGTGTTTTTTTTTCTTCTTCCGGAATCATCATATCAAAGACATGGGTTTGTGAGTTAATGAATTTTTTTTTTTGATTAGTGAGTTAATGTTAAGTTATAAAAAAATGCTTCATAATTTTTTTTTATTTTTAGGAACAAATGATTTTTATAATTCTTTTTTTTTCAAGAGCACGGGTTCCAAAACAAAAAGACGAATCAACCAGTCCATACAAGTCTAAGATTGCAGACTCTACTAATAGGCTTTTTAAACTAGAACATGCACACGGGTCTGATTTATTACATTTTTCTTTATATTACGCTTAATTTATTATTTATTCAATTACTTTTTAAACTTTACATTCATTGGTATTAATGTTATATAAAAATGTAATTACACTTCATCATCTAAAATTAATTACATTCATCAATTTCCTTAACATACGTAAAAATCCCAAATGATTATTATTTAGGGACGGAGACATTAAGAATTTTTTATTTTTTATTTTTTTACTGTTGAGTTTTATTGTACGACCAATATCTAAATTTCTACTAGCTGGTAACAAGTCGTTCACTTTTCTACGTGGATTTCCTATTTTTTCTGAGTCAGACTGTCTTTTTTTAGTAAAACAATTTATAAAAAAAATGCATTTCCATCTCCGATGTATCTTGATATAAAAAGGGGACTGTATTACGTTAATGCAAAATACTTATTTGAATACGGTTTTCACGTTATGTATAATTTACATTGTCTTAGATTCTCATCATCCACGCCGTGTTAGTATTTTCTTAGAAAATCATTTTGCATTCATATGTATTTTCGATGAGCAAAGATGTATTATGTTACACGATTGCATTATTTTACTTAAGGAATTCCACATGTCACGAATATTGCACTTATTTAATTTTGATACAAATTCACGTCCTAAATAATGCGTGTATTCTCAGTTTTATATCACCCGTGCATTATGCACGGGTTTTTGGCTAGTGATGTAATGGTTAAAAATTTGGTGGTTCTATTGGCATGGCCCTTTTTACTTCTAGCACCCTTTTACTTCCGGCACCATAAAAAATTACTTTCGGCACCACAAGAATATTTTTATTATTTTCTTACTTCACACACCACAAAAATAATAACATAATTACTTCTTATACCACAATTTTCTAAAAATGCAATTGAGTTCTCTACAAATAAAAATAGAACAATCTAACCCAAACCCTAGTTCTCTTTCACCCACACTCTTCTTCCTCTTAACACAACCGCAACTACCATCCCCCCCAGCAAGAACCAACTGCCGCTATAATTTCCTCCCCACCACCACCAACCACCGCTATCTCCATACCCACCAACAATCAACCATCTCCATTATCACCCACTTCTTCTAACACTCATCTTCTCAAAACCCACCCATTTTCACCAGCCCCTTCTCACCAAAAGATCCCACCACCGCCACCACCATCTTCCTTCATACCTCTATATTCAAAATTTTAGGTTCAGAAAAAGAAAGAAAAAAAAATACACATAGGTACAAAAAATTTGTAGAATTTGAAGATGAATGTCCGGCCATCTTCTTCCCATCACCACTGTCTTCCCACCACCGCCATCATCTTCCTCCATGCCCCAATTTTTGAAGGTTCAACCAAAAAAAAACCTCAGGTTCAGAAGCACCAGCAGGCCTTTTCAAAAAAAAGAAAAAAATGCGGGCTACCCCGTTGGAGCAGAGTTGCGATTTGGGGCTGCTATCTTGGGGTTTGATTTTGCTGCGATTTTATGGGTGGCTGCGATTTGGGAAGAAGATTTGCGATTTGGGGTGGTTGAGGGAGGAGGAAGGGGGTGGCTGTTTTTCAGAGAAGGAAGGGGCAGCAGCTGGAAGGTGCGGGAATAGGGTGAAGATGAATTAGGGTATTTGGTTTGGAGAAGAAAAGGGAAATTTTTTTTGTATTGTTTAAGGACTAAAGTGTAATTGTTTAGGGTCTAAAGTGTAATTGTTTTTGTAACATCCCGACTTTTCAGAAAGGGTAAAGTAGTAATTTGGTAATTTCACTATGACTTAATTATTATTTATTTAATTAAAAGGATTTAATTAAAATTATTTAGTTATTTAATTAAATGTCTATAAAAAAAATTAATCCCCAAAATCCTCATAATTCATCACGCATATTCAGGAAAAAAAAAAAGAGATCAAACGGCGGCAACAGAGAGGGTTGACTGACGCAAGTTTTAAAAAAAAAAGAGAACGTAATCTTCAACCGTGTGGCCAATCCGTTCATCTGTTCAAGATGCTGCGGGAGGGAAAAGTGATCACACACTTCGAACTATTTGAACCGACAATTGCATATCCTTCCAACTATGTCATGTTTAGCTATTTCGGGGCAACACACTTTTGCATCCTAGTGATTACCCTTAATGCATCCCCTACAAGATGTTCTAGTACGTACAAATTTTTGTTTAAAGACTCGACTCTACAAATCCTCCGTTTTTCTCTTTTCGCTATCGCTTGGTTTATGTTTACCAAAATTCTTGGCCTTGCTTTGCTCGAGATAGGTTCCACACGAACTCCATATGCAAATTTTGTCCTTTCCAAGTACTCTCAGTCATTTCAACTATTAGTGTTAAAGGTCTCATACTTTGGCACATAGTTTTCATCATCCTCGTGTTTGGCTTTATCCAACATGAGTAAATTCTTTTGTTTCCAAGTTTTCCTTTCAGGTTAAACTACTTACCGTGCTTCAAAAATTCTGGAAATTTTCCACAATATAGACCGATGTCTTATCTACAATTTATTTTTGTACATTGATTCGATAATCTTTATGGATTGTTCAGAAAATTCATGTTATTGCCAGACACTCCGTCCAGAAAATCTGCAGCAACACCTTCACTTCTTCTTCTGTTTTGAACAGGTTAAACATCTTCAAATGACCTGAAGTTTTTATATATTGCAAACAACATTTTATCTACAACTTTTCTTTTGGAATCAAGTTCAAATTCCTTTTTGTTTGATAATAATCTGCAATTCAAATCAGTGTTTATTAATCAGAAATTTCTGACAGCTTGTGTAATCGGAAAAAATAATTGTTTTTAACCAACTCACACTCATCCAAAAATTATAATATTTTTATGTCACCAAGGAAACTCCAGTATGTAAATATTTTCTCTTTGGAATGTGCTCAAATTCCTTTTTGTTTGGGCTGTACAAATTGATAATGTCAGATCCAAGGTAAATATCGTACACAACCACCTAAAAGGGATCCTCACCTCTTTGACTGAGGTTTGGGCAAGAGTGTAGCAAGTTACGGGTGTTATGTCTTAGAAGGTTTTCGAAGCGATCTTTCCCTAGGATATGACTCATGGTAGAATGTTTGTAAAGTTAACATTGTTGTTTCTTTTGCAGTTATAAACAAGAACCAAGAAGCTATCCTCCAGCATGTCATGTTTGATGTTCAAACCCTTTTCATGCCCTTTTATAATTATACATTTTCTGGTAATTTATTTCTCATGTAATCCCTCACTTGAGATCTTTAAACTCAACAAATCCTCTTCACTTGTTGTCATGATTTACCTAAGAAACATATCTCCATAAGCCTTTCTTTTGAACAAATCCTTGCTTTCTTACTTGTCAAATCAAGGAACAAGTTCCCTCTAACTCTGCATTGTTGCTCTCCCTTTCTTCTTTTCAAGTACAAATTTGACTGAACTTTTTAATGTCAGGACATTCTTTTTACTTGTGTTTATTCTCAGCTTACCTCCTAAGAGTAGTGTCGATTTTGTAATCTTTCCATCTAATGCTACTTGTTCTTTCAAGGTGTGCATATCATCTTCTTACGAGTTAGACCTTTAATCCAACCTTGACATCCATATTCAGTTACCTATCTTTAACCTTCTAGCAATTTATGCTAAACTAGTTTCAAGTAGAAGGTAGTCTTTTCAGAGGTGCTTTCTGAACCTATTTAGCCAATCAACTTTTGAATTCCTAAACTTCTGATTTCCAATTCAGATTAATGTACATTTTACCCTTCAGTTTTAACTCTCTTTCAGGCCATTTAGTGTCATGAACCGCCAGATACACCTTTTGACATTCCATCTTCTATTTTGGCATTTCTATTACAATTTTGTCATACTGGTTGAAAGTCTATTTTGTTTTACCTTTTCTTTCCCACACGAGGGATAACCTTGAGCCCTTATTCCTCGGCAGTGTACAATTCCTCTCGAGTAGTGCAACCTTAAAACTTTGAATTGGATCATCAATGATCTTTCACACTTCATTTGAATGTTTGAGTTAATTCTTTGAAGCCAAACTTTATCCAAAAATACTTAAGTGTCTTTTCCTCTTCACTTGAAAGCTCGTTTATAACATACTTTTTCAAACTTTTGATTTTTCCCTTACATTGTCATAAGGAAAACCCTATCTCATTTTCAATTTTGAAATAACCTCTGTTTGAATAATGCAGACTTTGATTTTTCCTTGACAAGTTCCCTTTTATTTCATTCTGAGACCTTTTGGTGTACTCGTTTTGTCTCTAAAGCTCCTGCATGTTGAGATTCTGCCATCTTTCTGATTCTAAATGGTTTAGTCTTCATGGTGCTCAACTTGTCACCTTCAAACTCTGTTTGTTTTTCCAAGCTAACCCTTATTGTCATAAGGATTGGATTAGATCGTCAGAGAGAAAGTATGGAAAATGCATGTTCTCCATCCCAATGAGACTCAGAAGTCCTTTAACTGGGATCATTGCATTTCTACAACAAACTTGTGTCGAAGTGACGAATGAAGCCACAAGATAGCACTTATGTTCATCCGGAGCAACCAAGATGCACAGAGAGTTGGAACAGTACTACTGATGATCTTTCATGAAGACAAAGATAGAAGAGTTGCATACAACAATAGTTACCATGTGAACATCCAGATGTCAACATTTGAAACTCTACCTCGAGAAAAGTGAAGAATGCCAGTTTTCTGGGATGAAGTGGAGCGATGACAGGATACGGGACCAGAGTTGATACAACAAGCTAATGAGAAAATTGAAGTGGTCATCGCAACCTCAAGATGGTTCAAGACAGACATAAGAGTTGGGAAGGTGTAGGGAGAGGACCGTTAGAGCTGAAGTTGAAGATGAAGCGTATATAAAGACGTCCTTTCATGTGTCAAAGATAAGTAAATTGCTTAACCGACTTGGATATGGAAGCAAGCATGGACCTTGAAGTGGTTGAAGAGATCTTGAACTACACTGAGTAATCAAGTGCACTTTAGAACGGTAGACGAAGAAAGTTAAGAAGGAAGATGTACAACTAGTCTTGGTTCAGTCAAGCGGTCACACACCGGCAGAGACAACATGAGAATTAGAAGACGATACGCTTTGCAAAGTCCAGAGTTCAAGTACTCCCCAGTTACGTTCGAGTTTCGATGACGAAACTCCTCTTAAGGGGGAGGAATGTAACATCCCGACTTTTCAGAAAGGGTAAAGTAGTAATTGGGTAATTTCACTATGACCTAATTATTACTTATCCTATTTATTTAATTAAAAAAGATTTAATTAAAATGATTTAGTTATTTAATTAAGGGATTTAATTAAATGGCTATAAAAAAATTAATCCCCAAAATTCTCATAATTCATCACACATATTCAGAAGAAGGAAAAGAAAAAAAGAGATGAAACGGCGGCAACAGGAGGGTCGACTGATGCAAGTTTTCAAAAAAAAGGGAGAACGTAACTTCAACCGTGTGGCCAATCCGTTCATCTGTTCAAGATGCCGCAGGAGGAAAAGTGATCACCGCGACGAGACACAACTTTGGAAAATAAAATATCCTCATTCCATAAGTTTTCAGTGTAGCCCCAGTTTTTGGTAACCGTCGAGTTCGATTCTTCAAAAATTCATATCTTTTAATCCGTAGCTCTGTTTCGCAGCTATTAGTAGTCAAAACGATTGTCTTGGAGCGTAGATCGTTCTAAAAATAGTTTTACAAGAAATAATCCAGGTAATTTTCTGTTTCAGGAACTTTTTCATTTCGGGATTTTCAAGAAAGATAGGGTTTTTTGGGTTACATGTTGATCAATTAGGTTTCAAGTTGAAGGCTTAGACGATCAGCAGTATCTTGAAGGTTTTGGACCGTTTTTGCTGGAAATTAAGGTAAGAGACTCTTCCTAAGGAGTAATTATAGTTTTATAATGATAGGTTGAGTTTTGGTGTTGTTTGGTGATAGAATTCATGCTAAGTTGTAAATTAATGAGATGTGATATGCTTTGGTATATTTGTGTTGAGTTTTAAATTTCTATTTTTGATTCAATAACATTAATTAAACATAAACAAGCTTCGATTGTACTTCCGATTCGTTTAGTTTCGGCACCGAATGTACTCTTAAAGAGAGTTGAAGTTCGGATCCGTCGGAATGGCATGAAAGGGCTTGTGCTTTGATGAACTTGAGTTCATCAATGTCTGTGTATGTGCTAGGCCTTGTCCGTGTCTAGTGGTCTAAGTACGAGAGTAGGAGATGTGAGGGAGCTTACTTGAAAACACTTAGATTGCTAGTTAATACACAATAAAATTACATATGTGATAGTAAAAGATAAAACGTCACCTATTCTCGGTTAGACACTAATTCATATCGGCGATATGATACGTTCATAAAAGGTGAACAACGCTACTGGCTCAAAAGGCTGAAGGGTAGTGGAGGAAATTCATCGAACGTATGCACATATCGGGGAGACCCCGGAGCTATCAGGTGCTAATCACTGTTAGTTAGCAAGTATGTCTTCAGGCTGATGAACGCCATGCATAGTGATAACAATCGATTTGTAGGATCGATGATTAAAGCCTCGATCTTTACCGATTTTCCGCAACTGTTTATGGAATTTACGAAACAAGCTAGGGTTCCGAAACAGATTGAATAAAACGTGGATTATTTGGAAATAGAACGAAGGTAACAACAATAATCAATCTCTGATTATCGTCTCGTGATAATCCTATCTCAGGAAGACCACCCAATTATTCAATCTCTGAATAATTGAAAGAAACTCCAATCTCTCGAAAAGTCTCGGAATATAAACTAGATTTAATCTCCAAAATAATCTGTCTATCTCGGTTCGGCCAACACCTTTAAATAGGAAGAGAAAATACGACCTAAATTATATGGGCCTAATTATTACACAAATAAAAGCCCAATCTGAAAAAACAATAAAATGCATAAATTCGAATAATCCATAAAACTTAGCAATCCGTACGGTGGTTCCTCTTCAAGCCCAATCAACACTTAGCAAACTACAAATGGATGGATCATCAGCTTTTAAGTCTTTGCTCTCTTCATTCATGACTTGAACCAATGCTGCATAAGCTTCCCGAGCCTTCTTTACTTGAAATCTTGTAATAGGTCCATCTCGGATGACAATAGGATCTTGAACATGGTGAATACATGGTTGATCAGCGTGGAGTGCATCATTCCCTCCCGGTTCGGAAGGATCTGACCTCAGATCATAATGAGGATCGTCAAATGGCGATAAGTCCTTAACATTGACGGTGGAAGACATGGTCCAATCCGGAGGCAAGTCTATGACATAGGCATTGTCATTGACCCGACGCAGTACTTGAAATGGTCCATCACCGTGGTAGTTCAGTTTGCTCTTCCGGTGATGTGGAAAACGTTCCTTGCGGAGATACAGCCACACCCAATCCCCCGGCTTGAAGATCATCGCTTTGCGCCCTTTATTAGCCTGTTTGAAATACCTCTCCGTAGCTTTTTCAACCTCCAAACGAGCTTTAGTATGCAAATCACGAACAAGCGCGACCTTTTCCTCCGCATCTAAGCTCACATGTGTACCGCAGGAAGAGGAACAAAATCGAAAGGAGCAGAGGGTAGAAAACCATAAACAAGTTCAAATGGTGCAGCCTTAGTAGCTGAGTGAGGAGCACGATTATAAGAAAATTCAACAAATGGAAGACACTTCTCCCACGTCCTAAGGTTCTTACCCACCACGGTCCTAAGCAACTGTCCTAAAGTACGGTTTGTAACCTCTGTTTGACCATCAGTTTGGGGGTGAAAAGAAGTGGAAAATAACAAGGATGTACCTAGTTTCTTCCATAACACTCTCCAAAAGTGGCTAATGAACTTGGTATCACGATCACTAACAATGGATCTAGGCACACCATGCAGACGTACTATCTCCTTAAAGAACAAGTCAGCAATAGCAGAAGCATCATTAGTCGTATGACACGCAATGAAATGTGCCATCTTAGACATTCTATCAACAACCACAAAAATCGAATCATGACCGTTCCTAGTTCGTGGTAAACCTAGGACAAAGTCCATGGAAAGATCAGTCCAAGGTGAAGTGGGAATAAGAAGTGGTGTGTATAACCCATGTGGTTGTGACCTAGCCTTAGCATGCTTGCAAACTAAACACGAAGAACAATAAGTAACCACATCAGATTTCATCTTAGGCCAATAAAAATGTTGCTTAAGCATGTCTAAGGTCTTATCTACCCCGAAATGTCCCATCAAACCTCCCTCATGAGTTTCCTTAACAAACAACTCACGCATAGAACAAATGGGGCACACATAACTTATCATTCTTGTAAAGGAAGCCATCAAAAATAGAATAGTCAGGTTGATCACGAGAAGGACACGCAGCAAATATTTTCCCAAAATCAACGTCATGTTCATACATATGCTTAATAGATTCAAAACCTAGCAACTTGGTTTGCATAGAAGTGATAAAGGAATAACGTCGAGATAAGGCATCAGCAACTATATTATCCTTACCCTTCTTATACTTAATCACATAGGGAAATGACTCTATAAATTCAACCCATCGGATATGACGCTTATTCAGTTTCCTTTGCCCTTTTAAGTACTTGATAGACTCGTGATCGGTGTGGATAGTGAATTCACGTGGTCGCGATAATGTTGCCACGTTTGTAAACACCTAACCAATGCATATAATTCTTTGTCGTAGGTGGAATAATTAAGTGCAGCCCCTTTTAGTTTCTCACTGAAGTACGCAACAGGCCTACTTTCTTGAATTAGAACACCACCAATCCCCACACCCGATGCATCACATTCAAGTTGGAACATTTTATTAAAATCAGGTAATGCAAGAATAGGTGCAGGAATAAGCATAGACTTAAGAGTTTCAAAAGCTTCCCTGTGACGTTGTGCCCACACAAACGATGCATTCTTTTTGACAAGCTCATTGAGGGGAGCCGCAATGGAGCTGAATCCCTTCACAAAACGTCTGTAGAAGCTTGCAAGGCCATGGAAACTACGTACTTGCGCAGCCGTGGAAGGTTCAGGCCACTCTTGTATCGCCTTGATCTTTTCTTGGTCCACTTCCACACCTTTAGCACTAATAACAAAGCCAAGAAAGACAACACTCTCCAAACAAAAGTTACACTTTTTGAGATTAGCATATAATTCGTGTTCCCTAAGTGTATGCAAAACAACCTTTAAATGTTCAACATGATCATCAAAAGTTTTGTCATAGATAAGTATATCATCGAAGTACACAACGACAAAGTGATTTATAAATTCCCGAAGGACCTCATTCATAAGTCGCATAAACGTGGAAGGTGCATTAGTTAACCCAAATGGCATGACAAGCCATTCATATAAGCCAAAAGTAGTTTTAAATGCTGTTTTCCTCTCATCACCTTCCCTAATACGTACTTGGTAGTAGCCACTCTTCAAATCAATTTTTGTAAAGAAACGACTACCATGTAAATTATCAAGCATGTCATCTAGTCTAGGGATAGGATATCGATACTTTACCGTTATTTGGTTGATTGCACGACAATCCGTGCACATGCACCATTCTCCTGTCTTCTTGGGGACCACAATGACTGGAACTGCGTAAGGACTCATGGACTCTCGAATCTTTCCCTTCTCCAACAGCTCCGCAACTTGCTTTTGGATCTCCACGATTTCCGTGGGGTTGGCTCTATAGGCTGGCCGGTTTGGTAGCACGGAACCGGGTACAAAGTCGATCTGATGTTCCACTCCTCTTATTGGTGGCGGCCCTTGGGTTCCTCCTCCGGAAATACGTCCTTGAATTCCTGCAAAACAGAATAAATCGCACTAGGGAGAGAACTGGTTAAATCAGATATAGAAAGTAAACAAGGGGTAGGGGAGTCAGAGTTTTTAAGCACAAGAATATAAATTGGATTTCCAGCGCCTACGGCATTCAGCATTAAATTCCGATTGGCTTTAAAAGTGTGTGAGGTGGCATTTTTATCCTTTTTAATAACTTTAGGATCCGATTCACCTTATCTACTCGAGCTACAACTCCTTCCTTACCCACGGCTTTATTATCATTTTGTGTTGCTTGGTGACGTAACCGGAAAGCCGTCATCTTAAGTTGCTCATCATGCGCTTCCTGAGGGGTCATTGGGTGCAAAACAATGGTCTTGCCTTTATAAGGCAGTGAATAACGGTTTAAGTAGCCATCATAAGAAACACGTCTATCAAATTGCCATGGGCGACCTAAAAGTAGGTGTGTGACGTGCATAGGAAGAACATCACAAAGTACCTCATCATGAAATTTACCAATCTGAAAATTGATTAATGCTTGGGACTTAATGTGCGTCTCATCCTCATCATTTAGCCATTGTAATTGATAAGGTTTGGGGTGTGGTAAGGTAGGGAGGCGCAAAGTTTCAATAAGTAAGCTACTAACCACATTAGTGCAACTACCCGAATCAATGATCATGTTACAAGTTCTACCCCCAATACCACACGTGGATTGAAAAATGTTTTCACGTTGTATATTATCATCAATTTTTGATTGTGCAGCCAAAACACGTTGTAAAACACCACAGACACCCGAACCATAAGAAGAAGTAGCACTAACATGCATCAAATTATCATCATCGCTATCACTATGTGGGTTATCATCATTCTTGTCGGAATCAGATTCAAAATCATGAGGTTCTAACTCAACACCAACAGCTCTTAAAACACGCTTATTAGGACAATCACGAGCATAATGACCTCTACCACGACACCTAAAACAAGCCATATCACGTGCACGTTCAACAGGGGGAGCACCCTTTTCACGCATGTCTTTTGTTTTAGCATCAGAATAAGGATAATTCAATTTACGTGGTTTAAAATCATCTTTAGGGCGTGTATGAGGTTGATTGGAAACATTAGAAGTCGAAGACGTAGTACCTCGGCCAAAGGAAGGATAAGTAGAGCGAGTGTTACCATAAGAAGCTTTATATGCAGCCCGTTCAGCCAAGCGCTTTTGCACCATGATTGCGCCTTGTAGAAGCTCGGCTTTGGTGCGGTAATTCTGTAATTCAACGTGGCAAGCAATTTCGGGTCGAAGGCCACATTGGAAACGCTGCATTGTCGCTTCATCATCCTCTTCTACGTTGCTTTAAGCAGTGTGAGGCGTAAATCGTCATCGAATTCTTCGACGGTGCGATTACCTTGACGTAACGTTTGTAACTTGCAGAGTTGATCCCTATAGTAATGAGTAGGTACCCACTGTTGCTTCATGATTTCTTTGAGCACCGCCCATGAAGTGATCTCACCATCACGTCGTCTTCGACGTTGGGCCTGGAGTTGGTCCCACCAATGCATGGCCATATCGGTAAACTCCATCGTCGCTAGCTGTACCTGTTTAACATCACTAAAATTTATACAAGAAAATATTTGAGAGACTTTCATCTCCCATGCTAAATACCTGTCCGGATCAGCCTTACCATCAAACGGTGGAATTTTGTATTTCACATGACGTGAATCGTCATGTGGAGGTGCTTGAACAGCCCTGTCAGTGTTAGGAACGATAGCTCCACCTGCATTATCAACAGGGTTAGGTGGGGGGGGGGGGGAACTACCTCTTCTCTTCGTTGGATGTGTAATGCTTGAATAGCATTCATGAGTTGCTCAAATTTGCGGTCAGTTTCAGCACGGAATTGATCAAACTCGTCAGCGATATCTTGCTTCGTGGTTTCTAGGTTTTGATTAAGCCTGTCTTCGATCGCTTTTCCGAGAAGTTTATCATCAGCCATAGCGTGAGGCTTATGGTGACTTAACTCACGTTCACTCGTGTTTAACACCCACAAGATAGCCAAATCTTATTTTTTTTGGCAAATTATAGCCTAAAATTGCTGTTTCCCGCCAAATTTCGTGGAAAATTACGCAAAATTTTGTTTGGGTAAAATCAAATTTTGTTCCAGGACTCCTGACACCGTACTAATCACGAAAACGCAAAAAAAAAAAATTTGCCTATTTTTCCCGCCTTTTTACTCTTTTTTTTTTACTCTTTTTTTTTTTTTTTGATCACAGAACGTGAAGCTCGTGTGGTGTGTGTAGAGACAATCAAATTTTCTGGAAGTGCTTCGTCAAGATTGATCGGAGTACTACTCTTTCGATCGAAAATCAAGAATCCGGTTTCCTTAAATTCTTGATAATTCTTGATTCGTTTTTTTTTTTTTTTGGAGTGTCGATCAAGAACGAGGAAGATACCAGTATTGATTAAGTCTCGTAATTTTGTGCTTCGTTCTGCTCTCTTTTTTTTTTTTTTTTTTTTAAAATTGGTGCAATTCAATCAATGGAATACAATAGCAGGAACTAATAACGCAGCACAAAAATAATCGAACAGGTCCGAAGTGCGGTGGTAATAAAGACGAGCTAAGAATTACGTAGGGCTCGAATTACCGATTTTCCGCAACTGTTTATGGACTTTACGAAACAAGCTAGGGTTCCGAAACAGATTGAATAAAACGTGGATTATTTGGAAATAGAACGAAGGTAACAACAATAATCAATCTCTGATTATCGTCTCGTGATAATCCTATCTCAGGAAGACCACCCAATTATTCAATCTCTCGAATAATTGAAAGAAACTCCAATCTCTCGAAAAGTCTCTGGAATATAAACTAGATTTAATCTCCAAAATAATCTGTCTATCTCGGTTCGGCCAACACCATTAAATAGGAAGAGAAAATACGACCTAAATTATATGGGCCTAATTATTACACAAATAAAAGCCCAATCTGAAAAAACAATAAAATGCATAAATTCGAATAATCCATAAAACTTAGCAATCCGTACGGTGGTTCCTCTTCAAGCCCAATCAACACTTAGCAAACTACAAATGGATGGATCATCGACTTTTAAGTCTTTGCTCTCTTCATTCATGACTTGAACCAATGCTTTGCATAAGCTTCCCGAGCCTTCTTTACTTGAAATCTTGTAATAGGTCCATCTCGGATGACAATAGGATCTTGAACATGGTGAATACGTGGTTGATCAGCGTGGAGTGCATCACATAGTGCCCTTGAGTGATGACGTAACCAAGATAAACTAAGCTAGAAACGTATAGTTATGACGTGTTGATGGACATGAAGTGAACCCTAGATTGAGTCGGTCTCATAAAGATAATCTAATAATCATAATAATAACATTTCGTGGTATAGCTTAGTTATTCATTAGCTTATCACTTTTACTAAGTACTTTGTACTTACCTCTTTTACATTTTCTTTTGTATGCATTGTGGGGTGAGGCTGACCACGAGTTTGTTGAGGACTACGAGGAAGACTTTCGACGATGGTTTTTTTTTACTTTTAATTCTAGACTTTGTAGACAAGTTGTACTTTCAAGACGTCATACTTTGTAATCTTTGGAGAATCGTTGTTGTAAGTTAATTCTTTCCATCTTTAGAATGGTTACTTTCTATTCATAATAGCATTTATGATTTTACCCGAGTCTTTTGGACTTCCGTTTGTTTTTATTTGATACGACGACGTAGATGCTTGCGTATAATATTAAATTTATTTAATGCTATACGCGCTGAACGTTCTCTTCCGGATAAAGGCTCGGTATCCGAGAGCGGGGCGTTACAGTTTATTTTTTATAATATTTATGTGGTGTGTGAAGTAAGTGTGTGGTGTGTGTAAGTAAAAAAAAATTTTAATCAAAAAGAAGGTGCCAGAAGTAAAAAAGGACGGTGCCTTTAGAACCACCCTAAAAAAATCACGATTTTGTCAATTGTAAGATAATGATGTGAATGTTATTTTTAGTGAGAGTTCGGCCACAATTTAGATGGTGTTTTTCCAAAATATCTTAATTTGGTATGCTTAAGATCAAGTTCTCATCATTAAAAAATCACTAGAGATGTATTTTCTTTGCCCAATACTACTATGAATCAACTTTTATAATGAAAAATAGACACAATAAAGAAGAAACGCATAAGTGTTTGCTTGTGAAAACTTTATGTATTGACATGACTTTGTTTTAATATATATTTTTGACTACTTTTGTATTAGGATCAAGCGTTTACCATTATATTAAAACCAATTGGTGCCAGTAAAAGCGCTACTATATTTCTTTAGGCATTTAAGAGTGTGGGCAATCTGTCGCAACACCCCCCTCAAGTGTTGGCAATCTGTCGCAACACCCCCCTCAAGTGTTGGCAATCTCTTGCACAATTTTTTCATTCAAGAGTGTGGGCAATATGTCCCAACACCCCCCCCAAGTGTGGGCAATCTCTCCCAACACTTGAAAAAAAATTAAAATTAAAATAAAGTTTCAACCAGAGTTCGATGTCATGACCTCTGGCTCCGATATTCTACTAAAACCAATTGGTGACAGTAAATGCGCTACTTTATTTCTTATATATTAAGAGTGTGTGCAATATGTCCCAACACCCCCCTCAAGTGTTGAGGATCTGTCTAACACTTGCACAATTTTCATTCAAGGGTGTGGGCAATCTGTCCCAACACCCCCCTCAAGTGTGAGCAGTCTGTCTCAACACTTGCACTTTTTTTTTTTTTTTTTTAAATAATGTTCCAACTAGGGTTCGATCTCGTGACCTCTGGCTCCGATACCATGTTCAGATCAAGCGCTTATCATTGTACTAAAACCAATTGATGCCAGTAAAGGCGCTACTATATTTCTTTAGGCATTTAAGAATGTGGACATTCTGTCCCAATAGACTACTTTTCACTTTTGCGCTTGGGTTGCGCATACACTACGATGGTAATCAGTTTGAATAGACGTTTGTGTTATGTCATATATTTTTTAAGACATGCAGTTGCAGTTGTCTTTCTATATCAATTGTTTTGATTGACGAATTAGTTTTCTTCAGGGGTTGTATTTATTGACACCGTATAAATATGCTTTAAACACCATAATCACTAGAAGCATTATATAAATTACTAAATCACACCGCAATTTTATATGAATTTTTTAAGAGTAAAGACGTCCATCAAAGCTACATTTTCTGAATTGCATGCATGAATGCCACCCAAGGTGACAATGATGAGTTGTTTTAGCACCAATGACGAAAATTTTTATACTGAAAGCATTTTGAGATGACGTTTCTACCGGAATATTTTTAAACGTGAATCGTGCTAAAAACAATTTATAGTACACGTACCAAAAAATTTAATAAAAGTGTCGTACGAAGCATTTTTATGGTGTCACTGAAACCCCAAAACTTTAACAAATATTTATGGATATTCATGGACCTGTGGATATCCGTATGGGTGGGTATGGATTACAATTTTTTACCGCCCGAGTAATGGACGTGGTATTGATAAAGAATTTTTTTGATGGATAGTGTATGGATACTTGCAAATCCGTACCCACCCTTACTTATTATCATCCATGGATATTATGATTCACATGTACTGCGAGAAACAACATTATGCATTTTGGCACGAAAAGAGACCAAAGCATCACCAAGAAACAAGTAGTACCATGTGACAAAAACAATACATTGCTTTAACTTATACACCATCATTCACTGTGTCACTTATTATGAAAAGTTAAATCTTTCATTTCATAGCATGATAGAAACATAAATAAAACATATTGAAATCCTTAATTATAATTTTATCCCTCCGTTCTAAAACAGAAGGCATTTTAGCTCATTGATTTCGTATCACTAGTAAAATGCACGTGCATCCGCACGTGTTTTAGTGAATTGAAACTTTTGAAAACAATAATAATTAATACATAATTTATTAAGTATTCATTCCTCGTAAATTATAAATATTATATTATCAATAATTATACAAAATGATCTTATGTTTTTATTAACATTTTGAATTTATAAATTCATGTATTCAAGAAATTTATTACCCATTTAAAAATAATAAGCATTCTAAATTTACAAATATGTGTATTTAATATATATTGAGAACATGTTCTTCATAATTATCTAGTAAACATGTTGACATTAACAAAAAAACATTAAGCAAATTTTGTGATGTTCTTACTCAAAGCAACTCATTTTGATAAGTGCATGCAAAAATTATAGCATGTGGGTTTCATCGCATATAATTTTATATGTTTATTATATCTTAGCTTTGAATATACTTTAGTAATTATAACGTAACACTTATTAGACAAAGTAATATTTGGGATAATGATCAGTATATTTTAAACATTTGATGTATGAATCTAAGATTCAAATTTAATTTGTATAATAGGAAGAATAGTGACACCATAGAGTTTTATGTAAGAAAATTATGTCGTGGCTTTTACTGAGTCCGATTAATTTCCTTCCCCGTAATAGTGGTCTTATAGGAAATTCGTTTTCCCTAGGAAATATGATGTTTATTATTTATTGGTTACTTAAAAGGAGTTTTAATCCGATTAAAACTCGGCTTTGATGGACGGCCGAGATTAAAGCAAAACCTTAGGTCTTTCGGATTTCGGCCCTCTCTCCACCTATAAAAACAATGCTTTACTCCATCATAAAGCATACGAAAGAAACCAACACATAACGGTTATAGGCAATGAGAGAGATATCGGAATCTTCATCAAGACGGCTACAACAACGGAGCAGAAGTCGAATAACAATATAGGTAGGAAACAATCCCGATGATTTCTTCCGCTATTAAGGTACTCTGAATCTAATGTTTACTTTACATTTTATTGTCGGTTGTAAATGATTAGACATATATTTTAGTCATTATAACTATCATTCAGTTATTTTCTAAGTTATATTTTCACCGTTCCTATCTAACTGACGAAGTTGCCAAAACCATGCATATATACCAATCCAACATATCTCCCCGCACAATAAATATGTTCTTATTTAACAGATCTATTATGCAGCGTCGAGTTACTCTTTGTCCTCAATTTTACTCGTCATACTATCTTTGGATTAGACATGATCAACTCATCTTAAATGCCCTTATTTCTTCACTTTCTCAAAATATCATCTCGTAAATCACTCAAGAAAAGACTTCTCGTAAGGCATGGAATACTTTATAGGATACATATGCAAAGCCATCCCTATGGCCGAAACAAAAACATTAAACAGTACCCCAAATCTATGCAAAAAGGTTCTTAAACAATCTATAATTATCTTCATGTTGTGAAAACTAAAGCTTATGAATTAGTCGACGGATCGAGATGATTTTGTGAATCTTATTTCAGATAATTTGGGAGATGACTATAAAGAGTTGGCTAGGGTTGTTCAAGCATGTGACACCCTTATTGATTTTGAAGAGATCAAAGAAAAGCTATGAAAGTAGACACTTTCGTCTAAGATGGTGACACAAAAGAATTAGCACCATTATTCCCATTCGGTCCAGTCCTCCAACATGGCGTCCTCTTCAAGCACATTTGGATGCTCTGTCATCTTCTCTGTGGCTTCTTGGTGGTGGTGCCAACCATCATGTTACCACTAATCTCAGTAATTTGGCATTATGCACGCCTTATTCTGGCAATGAAGACATCATGGTTGGTGATGAAATAATATTTTCATCATACACATAGGTTCTATTTTTCTCTCTACTCTTTTAAAATATTTTATGTTTGACGGTATATGAAATCTTCCGGGTTACAATTGAGTTGATATTCGGGTAATGCACCTCTAGGTGATGACCCAAATAACTTTTCGAGTGGATTTGAGAGTGGGCCTTCAAACACACAAAAATGTGAAGGGTCATGGAGCTTGCCTTTAGGGGATACTCTGGTGCTCAAGTCAATATTTGAATAGAGGAATTTATATTAAGACAGTAAGCAGGAATATAGCAAGCGTGTTATATGTGTACCTTATAATTGAGGATTACGACACCCTATTGATTTTGATGAGCTCCAATAAAAACTATTTAATTAGGAGACTCTTCTGTCTAAGATGCAACCGTTCACTTTTTTCGGTCTTGCAACAACTCATTTGGCCGTATGACATCCCTTTCTCAGTGCTGGTTCATTTCCATGTCTTACCATTCCTGATTCTTGGAAACATGCTCAAAATACATTCTCTCATTCAGTAGGCTTGAGTTTTCACCCTAAAAAACCCTACTTAGTTATTTCCAGTGTGGAAAGTGCAAGGACATTCAGAGAAATGGTGCAATTCTTACCAGGTTCAACATCTTACAAATTTTTCTCATTCGGTCCAGTGCTCCAACATTGCGTCCTCTTTAAGCACATATGGATGCTATGTCATCTTCCATATGGCTTCTTGATAGAGAGGCCACACATCATGTTACCACTGATCTCAATAATTTGGCATTTCACACACATAGGTTCTATTTTTCTCTCTACCCTCTTAAAATATTTTATGTTTAATGATGTATGAAATCATCCAGGTAAATGTGGGCAATTTGTCCCAACACTCTCAAGGTCATGAGCTGAATTGCCCACTCTCAAGGTCATGAGCTAAATGTGGGCAATTATGTTTAAGTGTGGGCAATTTGTCCCAACACTTGTATTTTTTTTAAATAATGTCCCAACCAGAGTTTGACCTCATGACCTCTGGCTCTGATACAATGTTTGGATCAAGTGCTTACTGTTGTACTGAAACCAATTGGTGGTAGTAAATGTACAATATATTTCTTATACATTAAGAGTGTGGGTAATATGTCCCAACAGCTTGGCATCATCATCTTTGTCACTCAACTACTCTCATTCTTCAAACTATTCTTTGTCAAAAAGATCTTGAAGTTGCTAACTCGATTGGTTCTTCATATTGTTGTGTTTGTTTAGATAATAAAAGTCATAGACCTTTTTTTGCTACCTCTACTTTATGTTCTTCCCATCCCTAGAGATTATTTTCACTAACATTTGGACATCCACAATTGTGTTGTGATGGTTTCAAATATTATATAATTTTGTTGATAATTTTACAACGGCTACATGGTTCACTCCATTTATTCGTACATATGATGTGGTTGGCGTATTTATGATTTTCATTTTATCTTTATTACCACATATTTTATACATGTTATTTACTAATATTTAACAGTGATTGTTATATTTAATGAGAAAACTTATCAGGGATAAACATTTTAGGGAAATAGATGGGGAAGAAACACATTCAAAGGGGAAAACATTTGACGGGAAACACACCGGCTCTTTATGATTATATATATGATGATTTTATTCTGATTTGATGATGATTAATGTTTTTTTTTATGGGGATGATGATGATTAATGGTTAAAAACAAAAAAACAAAAATATATGACTGTGTGATTGAAAAATTAAAATATAATGATGCATGAAAAATTAAAAAAATCAAATTCATCTAAATGACTAATGTGTTCGACTTATAAAAAAAACTAACGTGTTTTCTTAATTTTATTAATACTTTTTTTTGATCGAATTTTATTAATACTTATTCACATTAAATCCATATTAGTTTAATGTTTAACTCTAGAAACCATACTTATCTCATTAATTAAAATCCTTAACTTGTCCTTCAAAAAACAGTAAATCTAAAAACCATACTTAAAAATCCTTAAAGTGTGCTTCAAAAATACATTAAATGTAAAAACCATACTTAAAAATTATTAACTCCTAATTATTTTCGGTTTTTAATGTGCTTCAAAAAAACATTAAATCTAAACACCATACTTAAAAATTATTTACTCCCTCTTTCAAAAAATAATATTAACTCCCTAACAATTATTTTCGGGTTTTAATCAATAATTAATTTTCAATTTCGTTTTTATATTTTTAATTAATGATTTGATTATTATAAAACTATGTAAATAATGGAGGAAGAATAAGACAAAATACAAGTATAGAAGAAGAGAGAATTGCTTGTGTCAATAGTATAAGAGGGTACTTATAGTAGATATGTGAACACAATAATCTGAATTAATCTCAAATCTACGTAAATCAATCAGAATAATAGATAATCCATCAATGATATTATTTCATAACACTCCCCATTGGATATATATTATTAAAAATACAACATATATGATATGCCTCATTAAAACCTTACTAAGAGAAAACCCAGTGGGAAAAAAATCTTAGTTAAGGAAAAAGAGTACATATTTATCCGTTTGATTTACTCCCCCTGAACCAAGCATCAATTTAGATATTTCAATTGACGCATCCCAATGCTCTTCACTAGTATTTCAAATGTTGCAGTCGACAATATCTTGATAAATAATTCTGCCGGATTATCGGTTGACCGGATCTGTTGCACATCAATCTCCTCATTCTTTTGTAAATCATGAGTAAAGAAGAACTTGGGTGAAATATGTTTCGTTCTATCCCCATAATATATAGCCCAATTCAATTGAGATATGCAATATGCATTGTCTTCATATAGTGCAGTTAAATGATCTTTATTCTCATCTAGACAATGTCTCAATGAATAAATGGTAGAATTGATTGTCTCGGTCGTAGTTGCATAACGTATATGTCATGTACTATTAACTTTGTTAGAAAAACCAGTGGGAAAAAAACTAGACAAGGTAAATAGTTCATGTCATATGCGTTTCTATGTGTTGCACTGACTGCCTCATTAAAAACCTTTAACTAAGAAAATCTTTTGGGAAAAACTTGGTTAAAGGGAAAAATAGTACAATCATTGGTTTTAAGACCAAATCCATACAAAAGTTTTGAAGTTGTCGCTCTTCCTGACGACAACAATCTTTCAAATGTACGCATTCCATTATTATAAACACTTATTATCCAAAACCGATGTAGGAATAATCAGTGAACAAATCTATGAGATTGTCACTAGAGCGTACTTTTGCATATCACTCTCTTTTAGAGTTTATTGGATAGTCGAATGTAGGGGCTAATAAATGTCATTCCCACTACTCACTTGTGCAACACAATCAACACTGTAATCAGCTAAATAATCAGGGAAGTAATATAATTGAAATTTGCATGCATATATTTCCACTATCATGCATCGTAATTCCTTAAAATTTATGACATTAACCAGCATTACTTACATATTCCTTTCTCAATAGGAATATACTCAACTGATCATACTACATTCAACATGAATGTCAATGACCTTAACCATATGCATGTTGCGATTATCATATTAATTCATTTTTTAAATCCACCAAGGATTTTCATATCAATATTAATTCCAACGACCCATAAATATACCGTCATGACATAAAGTTACAGCGAGATATATTAGTTAGCGGAACATTATATTATAAATAGTGGGAGAATTATATTTGACCATTAACAAACAAATATTTCCAATTCAGACTCAACCTTAATTGCTTATTTCATTTTTACCTAGTCTGAGTGTTTCTGACACTCTGCTGATGACTTAGGTACTGGATCCAGATATTATAATAGAAATCAAAGAGGCAAATATGTCGTCGACGACTATGATATTTTATTATAAATTTCTCCCATAAATTCATTGCTAATTAGCATAAACCAATTCCTATCAATGTATGAATTGGTTGTTCCGCAACCCCAATATTTAATCATCTGTCGCACGTGCAATTTTATTTTGGGGGTTTTCGTCTTGAAGACGGATCTCTTTAAGAGATTTCATGAGTTGCTGAATATGAATCTATTTTCCGTGGATATTTTTCTTTTACATCGATCGGTATTCTACGCTTCTGGCATAGAGAAATATCATCAATCATATTGTTGGTGCCTTTATAAATAGTCACTCATTTAATTTCAATAATGGCATCTGACGGATTACTTGTTAAATACTACAAGTAAATTATTTTCGCAAATCAGTTAAACTAATTCATGTAAAATATAATCTATTTAATTTAACTATCTAAAATGACTTTAATTAATATGAATATGATAGCAAAAGTAATATACACGTTGATTAATCCAGCTATTGAGAATCATATATTATTATTATGGTCAAATAACAAGATTTACTTACAAAAAATACATGATGATACAATTATTTTCCTTTTTTTCTTTTTGAAGAAAACTAGTCACACGTATCAATTATACACAATCGATAAAATAGAATTCCATAACTACTATTTATATATCACAAAATACTTTAGCCGTATCAAAATAAGGCCAAGACAAGAAACAATTTATTTATTAATAAACGATGCTTAAGTTTAAATGCATCGTATAAACAATTTCTACATATCGCCACTAACTCTGAAATGTGGTGTAATCTTGTAAAAGATTTTGTTTCTTGTCATGATTATTGTTTAACCATATAAAACAATTTTGTTAGGACTGTATCAATAATGTCCTCCTCCACGACCATAACCAAATATTTATAAATTGAGTCATGTTCTTTATAAAGTATGAACACTCATAATTTGGTCGGGAATCATTAGTCATATCAATGGTGACTCATTATTTACTTTCATATATAATTCCACATTCAGTGGATTATTATTTTTCATTAATTATACGAAATCATAATCAATTTCATATACATCATAAATTACTTTGATCGATATTGCTGCTTCAGGAGCATATCATCATGATAAAAAGTGATTTAATTTTTCATCGATTACGGTCATGAAATCTCATGATATATTCAGTAGATTTCTTATCTCTGAATTTCAGATCACTCGTGGAACATGTCTTTCTTTATGGACATCGGGTCCTAATTTTTATTTATATGAATGACATGTCTGTACTTTTTTCTCTGTGAATTTCAAATTCATTTTCACGATATTTTGACATGTCTGAAATTTATCTATGTGAATTTTATATTCACTTTCATCGGTTTTCGACATGCCCACTTATGTGAATTTTATATTCACTTTTACGAGCTTTCTATTTTCATATGGATTTCTGATCCATTATAGGCTCGTTTAAACTTTGATCAACTTCATGTGATCATACCTCATTTTCCAATTTGCACAAAAGACGAACTCTTTTGTCTAAGGAATATAGCCATCAAGGCTTCATATCACTGATGAGTATTACTCATATCTTTTTCTTACGTGGTATTGACTTGATCCTTCATGATCTGATAATGTCAATACCACTAGCATCAATATTACATATATCTATAAAATAATAGAATTGATCACGATAAATAATTTAAATAAATCAAATTTTTACCTTAATGTTTACCTGTATCGAGTTGTGTAGATATAAAATATATCAATTGATCGACTTGAGTCCTTCTGGCAATCTATTAATGGTGATTCTTGTGGGTTTTTTTTTTCTCGAAGGTTGCCAAACTTCATCAAAACAATTTTGATGATTTGAGACGTGGTTAGAGACTCGTGCTGATAACGTATTATAAAACTATGTAAATAATGGAGGAAGAGCAAGAGAAAATACAAGTATAGAAGAAGAGAGAATTGCTTGTGTCTTATTCAAATAGTATAAGAGAGTATAGTAGAGATTACAATGTGAACACAATAATCTGAATAAATATCAAATCTACGTAAATCAATCAGAATAATAGATAATCCATCAATGATATTATTTCATAACATTGATGATGATTTGGTTTTTTTTCGGAAAGATTTGATTTGATGATTTTTTTCCCCAAAAGACGAAAGTTTTCTTAAAACTGGAAAAACAAAATTTACAACAGCGGCCAAAAGCCGCACTACAACACGGCAAAAGCCGTACTACAACGCAGCCTAGCCGCACTCCACAAACCAAAACAAACAACAAACTACACAAACAACAAGAAATTACTGTCATAGCGCAAATCCATAGGACAAGATTTGACAAAAAGAAAGCACATATAGGGGCCAAACAACTACGCAAGCTACATATAACTTTATGCCCTAAGAGCCGCCCACAACCAACTTCGTCACCCGCCGACACCGTACGGTACTGAGAAGTCCGTAAGAAAAACATCCACTCTTGAATAAGTATCCAGCAGCAACTACCTCCAACACCGGTCAAGAGGACACGGGAGAAATGGAGGCCTGAAATCCCGCTAGCAAATCGCCGGAAAGAACTCTACCCGGAGTAGAAGCGAAGTCGGCACCGGAAACCACCAAAAGCCATAAACACACTGGATCTAGGAAGGGAGGCCTAGATCCGTCAAAACCGGCCACTACCGGCCCAACAACAGGCTGCCGGAACAATAGCAGCCGGGAAACGAAGAAAACGAAAAGGAAAGGAAAGAAAAAGCTAATAAACTAAACTAGAACCGGGCACCGGCAGCCTAGCGCCGCCGGCGCCGGAGGACAACCTTGCTTGGACAAGCTTTTGAGAGTTTTTCTATGAGAGAGAGAGGGGTTAGAGAGAGAGATCACTTCCAAGATTTGATTTGATGATGATTTTGCTTTTTTTTTTAGGAAAAGATTTATCGTATTTTTTTTGTTTTTAACATTAAATTAAATACGTTTACTTTAATTCAATAAAGTTATTAAAGAGAAACAATTTTCAATGAGAGAAACACTTGACGGGGAGAAACACACAGTCTATTTTATAATAGTAATGATAATGATAATCAATAAATAATTTTCAATTTCGTTTTTATATTTTTAATTAATGATTTGATGATGATTTGGTTTTTTTTTTTGTCCAGGACCACAATAAAATCACCGTATCTAATAGAACAATATACGGAAAAGCTCCTCTCTCTAAAAACCTCCCTAGTCTTCGTCCTCCTCTTCCTCTTTTATCTCTTCCGATGCCGGCGACGCTAGGTTGCTGGCGTCCAATCCCTTAGCTTTCTTTTTTTAGACCTTTTCTTCTTTAGTTTTCTAGCCCCTCTCCCTGCTCCGGCGAATTCCCTTGCCCTTGTTCCTTCCAAGTGGTGGGGCTTGCAGGTGGTTTGGTGGTTGGTCGGAGTTTGGCCGGCGTTTTTCCCCTCTTCAGATCTGGTTGTTCTTCTGTTTTAAGGGCTGTTTGAGGACCTTGGTTCCATCACATCAGGAGGCTTAGCACCTCCTTACATTTCTCTGCAAGCTATGATGCTTGTATGTGGTGGGGGTGGCTGGATCTATTGCCGTCCAGTATGGATATGGAGCGAGGCCCTCAGATCAAGCTTGGTGTCACCGACGGCTTGGTTGTCGTTTCCGTTCAACCTTTGTTTCCTTCCGGTTGTCATGGTTGCCGTTTCCATTCAACCTTTGTTTCCTTCCGGTTGTCACTTTTCTGGGTGCAGGGGAAAACTTTTCTTACGGGCTCTCGCTGTTTCAGGGGTGGCTCTCGGCGGCGTGTGGGTGGAGTGGCTAGTCAACGGCAGTGGTTCCCCTGAAAGATTAGCGTTGAATAGGGGAATTGTTTTATAATAATATTAGTATGTATTTGTTTTGTGTCTTACGTGTAGTTATTGTGTTGTTGAGTAATGAATTCGAAGATTCTCTCTCTCTTCTATGAGAGTTTCTGTAGTGAGATCTCATCTATCTTCTTGATTCTCTTCTAGTCTTTAGGGCTCTCCTTAGCCATGAATAAGGAAGAAATTCATACTCTGCTTCAAAAACTTTACCTGCAAGAAAAAACATCCACTGTCACATTTTAACAAGATTGATACCAATGAAAGAATTCGAAAGAGAAGCAACAGTCTGGTTGGCAAGTTTCTAACTAACAAAGAGCTACAAGCTAAGATCTATAGGCTAGCTATGGAGAAGTCATGGGCAACCAAAATGTTCAAAATCATTAAGCTGAGCAAGAACTTTTTTCAGTTAATTTTCTTTTTGAAGATGCAGAAGATCGTAGGAGACTAGGAGGGTTTAATCTGAAGAGCCATAGTGCTTTGATAACTATCTATTAATCCTCAAACCGTGGAGGGCGGATCTCCAGGAGAATAGCAAGGATTTTGAGGAAGCGGAATTTGTTGTGCGGAAACACCCGAAACGGAAAGTAAAGCACAGCGGAATGTAAATGGAAGAACAAGAACACAGATTTAACGTGGTTTGGCAATTCGCCTATATCCACCGGAAACATCAGATTAGAGAAAATTTACACACACAAATTTATCTCTCAGGATCCTCACTTTGTACTGAAGCTAATATTTAGCTGAAATGAGATACTTCTACAATTGAGGAAGGGGTAGTTTATATAGGAAAAGATGGTGTCATATTTTCTTCCGTAGGACATCTTCCTAGCAGCCATGGGAGACTTTTTTCCTAGCCATCATTTGAATAGTTAGCCACAATATGAATAGCTAACAACACATGCTTGAAATGAGCCACAATTCCAACAATCTCCACCTTGGCGAACTTTCCCCCATTGAAAAATGACGCTTCCATTTGCGCCCTTAGGCACCTGTCACTCGAGAAATATTGACCAAGTCCAAGCAGTGTTGGAACTTGATCTTCGTAACCACCTTTGTCAACATGTCTGCCGGATTGTCTGCAGTCCCGATCTTCTGTAGTAGAATGTCCCCTTCTAATATTTCCCGAACAAAGTGGTATCGAACGTCGATGTGCTTGGTGCGACCATGATGGACTTGATTCTTTACAAGACATATGGCACTTTGACTGTCACAAGAAATTTCAATATTCTCTTGACGAATCCCTAAGTCCTTCACCAAATTAAGGAGCCAAATGCCTTCCTTAAATGCTTCTGTGATTGCCAAATACTCTGCCTCACTGGTAAACAAAGCAACTGTTGATTGTAGCGTTGATCGCCAGCTTACTGGTCCTCCTGCCATGGTAAACACGTAACCAGTCGTTAATCGACGCTTGTCTGAATCACCAGCATAATCTGAATCGACGTATCCGACTAGACGATTGACATTCGTCTTGTCTTTCTGGAATTTTAATCCAATATCCACAGTTCCATGAATGTACCATAAAATCCATCTTACTGCTTGCCAATGTCCCTTACCAGGGTTGTGCATATATCGGCTTGCCATGCTGACAGCATGAGAAACATCTGGCCTTGTACACACCATTGCATACATCAGAGCACCAACTGCATTCGCATATGGAATAGAATCCATTTACCTCTTCTCTGCTTCTGTTTTTGGAGACATAGATGCACTCAAGTTGAAATGCGGGGCCAGCTGAGTACTTACAGGTTTTATCTTGCCATCAATACCAAACCTCTGAAGTATATTTTTCAGATACTGAGTCTGTGTCAAGCAGACTGTGCCATTCAACTTGTCTCTACGGATTTCCATTCCTAGAACCTTTTTGGCTTCTCCAAGATCTTTCATCTCAAACTCTGAACTCAGTTGAGCCTTCAATTTGTAGATCTCCACCTTGCTGTTAAATGCAATCAGCATATCATCAACATATAAGAGCAAATAGACAAATGTACCATCTCGGAGCTTCTTCAAGTAGACACAGTGATCAAAATGACTGCTTGTACTTCTGTTTCTTCATAAAGCTATAAAAATGCTTGTACCATTGTCTTGGAGACTGCTTTAGACCATAAAGTGATTTCCTCAACTTGCTAGCCCAGTTTTCACGACCCGCAACTTTGAATCCTTCAGGTTGTAACATATAGATCTCTGATGGGAGTCAAGTTTACTGTACTTTGGTGTGCAGTTTAACCCCCGTTTATCACTTTGTCGGCATGTTTTGGGTAGATATAGACCTATTTGAGAGTAATATCGAGAGTTATACGCACGGGGAGTTAGACTGTCATATCGATAGTAAACTCCGCCTTTTTAACGATATTTGACTTTTTTCCGAGCACTTTTGTCTTGCAGAATTATGCGTGGTGTTTTGTTAGTGTGTTTATTGCAGGACTTAGGTGACTCGAGGACCCGGAAGGTGATGTTTTGGACTAAAGGACATGTTCGTGGCACGAGAGTTGGATGAAAGTGGAAGAAAAGCCAAGTTTGAAGTGAAGTCAAGTCAGACGGGCGTCTGCCATACCCCAAACGGGCGTCTGCAGGAAGCCTATCCCAAACGGGCGTTTGGCCAAGTCAGACGGGCGTCCACAGAATTAATACATCATTCAGAAAGTTGGGTTTTCAGCTGGACGGGCGTCCAAATGACCCCCAAACGGGCGTTTGGGTAGGTTCAGCCCGATTCAAGAAGCTCATACACTTCAAACGGGCGTCCAGGGATTCCAGACGGGCGTTTGTCCCTCAAGTCATGATTCACCAGACGGGCGTCCAGAGGAATGCAAACGCCCGTCCACTGAAGATGAAACCCTAATATATTTATATTCTCCAGGCCAACGGGCGTTCGACATGACCCGGACGGGCGTTCGTGACCGACAGTAGCAGAATTTTGACCTACTCTATAAATACGCAGCGCATTCAGCCCCTACTCATGTTTTGCCGACTTTAGACTTCTCTTGAGCAATTTTGGTGCGATTTTAGTGTAGATTAAACACTCTTTGATCCTTTGATTCCCTAGATAACTTCCTTTGATTCTACACATCTTTCAAAGCTTAGATTTACTTTTCAAGATCAAAGATTCAACTTTTTGGGTGCAACTATTTCTTCATATTTTCTGGATCTGTTTTTCAGCAGCTATATGGTAATGACGTTCCTTTTATTTATTGTCTTTAATTCAATTTCTGTTCTTTATTTCGTTGTTAGCATAATCATGAGTAGCTAAATTTATATGTAGTCGAATTATGTGAAAGCGAGCGAAAACCCTAAGGAGGATGAGATTGGGAGTTATGTAGTGCGTAAATTAATGTTTAAACGATTAATCCACGTCGTGAAACTTATTTTAACGTCTTTGAATTAGATTGATCACCTAGTTCCCTGTCACACACATCGAACTTATAGATGTATTTTGCGGTGAGATGTGAGATAAGGGGTTTTAGGATCGTTGCGTAGATTCGGCCTAGTTGTTAGGTCCTTTTCCAATATAGAGGTTTGTCATCGTTGTTCGAGCGACTCTAGCACGTAATCATGTTAGGTTAATCGGTTTTCTAAAGGGAGAATTAATTAACTTCACATAGGGTGGTTAGATCGAGTTGTTTAGTCTAATCGTTAGAATTAGGAGTTGGCACCCGTGGATGTCGTTAAACTACATTGGTCTAATACCCGTATCCCACACCTCGCCGCAAAATACATATATAAGCTCGATGTGTGTGTAACAGTGAACAAGGTTGTCAATCTCATTCAAAGCTATTAAAACAATCAAAACAAGTTTTAGAACATGAATTCATCATACAAACGTTTAATTAAGCGCTACACAACTCCCATCTCATCCCCTTTGGGATTTTCACCCGTTTTCACATAATTCGGCTACACAACTACTTTAGCTACTCATAATCATACTAACAACGAAGTAATTAAAGGAAATTATACTAAGAACAATAATAAACGAAAGCATAATCAACATAAAAATCAAACCTTGAATATTGAGTAAAGGTACTGCGCTAAAAGTCGAATCTTTGGTGTTGAAACAGAAATTTAATCTAATAAAAAGTATGTAGAATCAATGGAATTAATCTATTGAATATGGGGATCAAAGGGTGTTTAAACTACTCAAAAACCGCCCTAAGATGCCCAAAGTCGTCCAGGATGAATAGATATGATATGGGACCGAAAAAGAGGGTTTTTATAGGTTTTTGCCGCATCCCGACCGCGAACGGGCGTTTGTGGCAAGGCAAACGCTCGTTTGCCTGAAAGCCAACTCTATGTCCTTAGTAAATCAGCAATAACCTTTTGTGTAGAGCTCAGATTTGAACGATTCAAGATGCGTTGGAAAGCTCGTTCAATTACCTACAACTTTCATGAAGACGACTTGGCCAGAAAATGCCTTTAAGATGGGTCAAAATAAAGATTAATGGACAGTAAGGCGAATCTGATGCTGTCGGGGACAAACGCCAGTTTGCATCCTTGCAAACGCCAGTTTACCTTATATGAGTCAGGCCAAACCCATCCAAACGTGCGTTTGAGGTGATTTGGATGCTAGTTTTTCCTGAAAACCCAACTTTCAGTATCATGTGAACGCTAGTTTGAGCTGGCCAAACGCTAGTTTGGGGTAGGCTTCAGTATTTTCATCATAACTTCACTTCTAGGACTCCAAATGAGATGATTCAAAATGAGTTGGAAATATGATTCAATGCTCTACAACTTTAATCAAGAGAACTCTTCCTGAAAGTGTCTCCAAGTGTGACCAAAATGCCCCTGAAGTGACTGGTTCAGATTTCGTCAATGATTCTTCACGCTTTTCTCCTCCTTGGCCCCAAATCTCGTTCTTTCTCGAGACTCTGTTCCTTATTATTGACCTTATACATCAATATAAGCCTGAAAACAAAGACACGAACACCAAGGTGTAAAATACATTGACGGAAACGTAATGAAATCCACATAAAACACGAGTTTTTTGGACGAAAACGCCTTTAGTCTCGAAACATGCATATAAGTGAATATCGTTCATATCCTACCCATAATAGCCCAAAATAACCATGAATAACTCGTAAAAGGAGGTAATCTCATATAAGAAACGGAGATGGTTAAGGTTCGGGGAATCCAAGTCCCGTTTAGTGCCAAGGCGATCAATGCTAAGTATGGACTGACCCCTTTCGAGGGTTTGGATTATAAGGAGGCGATCAAGGCAAGAAAGGATGTGGGTGAGGACCCGTTAGAGGATCTCCGATTGTTGGTATGCCCGGATGTACCTTGGACCCTTGGAGGCGGTGGGGTGAGAAAAGAGTTGGTCACGTCGACATGGGCAGAGGATTGGAAAGTCCAATGCCGATTTATTCAGAACCGGTTGCTTCCTAAGAACAACCTGACTCATTTCCACATTAGATATCTAGGGATGCTGTATGCCCTCAATTTTAAACTGAATGTGGACGTGGGTCAGGCCATTTATGACGAGTTGGCCACGAACCAAAAGGTCTACACCCGCTGTCTGATTTGCCCTCATCTGATTTACAGCTTATGTCAGGATGCTAGGGTCCCGGAATATAAGGAGGATCACCGGCCTAAGAATCCTCGTTTGTTGCAAAGAGAGAAGGTTAGGACCCCGGCCTAGCTAGAGCGTATGGCATCACAGCAGCCTAGTTCGTCTTCGGCCCCGCCTCAGGCCCCGCCAGTTCCTTCTATATCTCCCTCAGTGAGGATGAGGTTGAGTATGGCTAAAAGTTTCCGGAACTGGATGGAGGATCAAAAGCAGACACAGGATAATATTCTGACTCTTCTCATGCTACTGAGTGAGGGTCGACTACCGAAGGATCCGGCAGCTTTTGCCCCGAGCACCATGGACTACCACTTTTCGGATGATATTGAGCGGGCCATCACACAGATCGTGGCTGAGGATGCATCGTCGTCTGACGAGGAGACAGCGGAGTCTGAGGAGGCAGAGATCGGAGCTTCCACTGCTGCTACTACAGATGGTGCCACCACTGCTGTTGATGATGTAGCACCCGGCCAGACGTGATTTTCTTTGTTCTATGCTGTTCCTTTTATCGTCTGTGCCCGGTGTTAGGGTTGGTTAGGAGCTGTTGGTTCCGTTTGACACATCTGTACTTTATTTGATTCTATTGTCGGTTTTGATTTACTACTCTTATGATGGGTTTTGTAAGCCTTAAGGCACATTCATACTTTCGTTTGGATTTTGGTTTCTATATGCACACATTTTGGATCATTTCTATATGTCAAACCTCTGCGGTTTTTCTTTTACGCATAGATGTTCTGTGCTTTACCCGTTTGGGTCATTTATCCATCTATAGCGATCCACTGTGTGCGTTACGATTGCATATCGAGTTTTCTGACGTGACAGGGCCTTTATATTAGTCTACCCCTCCCTACCAGATATTTTGGCACGAGGACCATGTCCCGTGCATGCTTTGCTTTGGTTGTTTTTGTTTTGGTATAGGGTTTCGGGTTGCGTTTCCACAAGGCTGTCACGGGATTCGATAGCGCCTTTTTGCCGGGTCTAAAGCTAAGTCATCTTTTCTATCTCATTCACACACTAAGGACAGTGCTTCATTCGAAGTGGGGGGTGGATACGACTTAGCTTTATTGTTTCGATTGATAGATATGCCAATAATTGTGATATGCTTAGTTAATGTCCGTTTTCGAGTCAGTTCGTGGCTTAAAATTTTAAAACTTTTCACGATTTGACACCGCGTTGTATGCATGTTTCTCACGTTGGATTTGGTATATGTCTTAGCAGTCGAGTAATGTATTCCGGGAGATTTTACTTTGTCACGATACAAACCCTTTTTAATGCACGTAGACCTTGGTTGTACTTAGTCTGGTTGCTATACACACTTATACCACTAGTTTCGAGGCGAAATAGAAAGGTTGACCTAGGCCAGATATGGGATGAGAGTCATGGCGCTTCTTTGACCTAGCCAGAGCCAAATAAGCCAAAATCCCAATATTATACCCTAGTAACCCCTCTAAGCCTTGATAGGACGGTCTGACCACCGTCCGAAATGAGCCGTTTTGGTTACTTAGCCTGTATTATCCCTAACCCTGAGCTTTATTATTGGTCACGTTTCTTTTGATCACCCTACGACTGGACTTAGTCGTTGCTTTAGACACACTTGCTGAAGCAAGTGTGGGGTGGGAGATGGTGCGTGCTTCGAGAGGAGTTGGTTAGTACGAGCTAGTATATGAAGGGGAGGAGCTCGAGGAATGTCTTGTGAGGCTTATGGTTCGAAAAAATAAAATAAAATATATAGTTGAAAAGGAGAAGAAAAAGAATGAAAAAATTGGAAGTTTGAATAAAGTTCAAGAATAATGATTCAAAGAAGGATGTTTTGAGTAAATGAAAGTATGATGTCAAGGTTGGAATTTGTTTGTTAATGCATACAGAAAGAATCGAAAGAGTTTGGTGTGGCTTGGTATGTTTTCAAAGCAAAAATACATGAAATGATTAGGTTCACTCGTGTTTTTCTCTTTCTCCAGTCCCAAAATTTCCTTTCGATTAACCCCGTCCCGAGCTTGACATTATAACCCTTCAAGTCCTACTTGACCGTATTTAGCCTCGGTTGCCTCGATTAGTGGAGATTCTAGCCCGGTATGAGCTGTGTGTAGTCATTTGGCCGGTATTCAAAGCCGGTGATCATTTTGAGTGTAGCCCTCGGTCTATATCACACACACTTCGTTTTCGTGGTAAGATAGAGTCAAGCGGTGTACGTTCAGTGTCTGTTTTACTTTTGCCTTGATGTCGTGAGCACTGTGCATGTGCCGTAAAGTTGATCCCTTGGTCTGTTTTAAAGCGCCTAATTTACTCGAGGACGAGCAAAGACTAAGTGTGGGGTGGTTGATGGGAGTCAACTTTACTGTACTTTGGTGTGAAGTTTAACCCCCGTTTATCACTTTGTCGGCATGTTTTGGGTAGATATAGACCTATTTGAGAGTAATATCGAGAGTTATACACACGGGGAGTTAGACTATCATATCGATAGTAAACTCCGCCTTTTTAACGATATTTGACTTTTTTCCGAGCACTTTTGTCTTGCGGAATTATGCGTGGTGTTTTGTTAGTGTGTTTATTGCAGGACTTAGGTGACTCAAGGACCCGGAAGGCAATGTTTTGGAATAAAGGACATGTTCGTGGCATGAGAGTTGGATGAAAGTGGAAGAAAAGCCAAGTTTGGAGTGAAGTCAAGTCAGACGGGCGTCTTCCATTCCCCAAACGGGCGTCTGCATGAAGCCTATCCCAAACAGGCCTTTGGCCAAGTCAGACGGGCGTCCACAGAATTAATACATCATTCAGAAAGTTGGGTTTTCAGCTGGACGGGCGTCCAAATGACCCCCAAACGGGCGTTTGGGTAGGTTCAGCCCGATTCAAGAAGCTCATACACTTCAAACGGGCGTCTAGGGATTCCAGATGGGCTTTATCCCTCAAGTCATGATTCACCAGACGGGCGTCCAGAGGAATGCAAACGCCCGTCCACTGAAGATGAAAAATATCTTCATATTCTCCAGGCGAACGGGCGTTCGACATGACCTGGACGGTCGTTAGTGACCGACAGTAGCAGAATTTCGACCTACTCTATAAATACGCAGCTCATTCAGCCCCTACTCATGTTTTGCCGACTTTAGACTTCTCTTGAGCGATTTTGGTGCGATTTTAGTGTAGATTAAACACTCTTTGATCCTTTTATTCCCTAGATAACTTCCTTTGATTCTACACATCTTTCATAGCTTAGATTTACTTTTCAAGATCAAAGATTCAACTTTTTGGGTGCAACTATTTCTTCATATTTTCTGGATCTGTTTTTCAGCAGCTATATGGTAATGACGTTCCTTTTTTTATTGTCTTTAATTCAATTTCCGTTCTTTATTTCGTTGTTAGCATAATCATGAGTAGCTAAATTTATATGTAGTCGAATTATGTGAAAGCGAGCGAAAACCTTAAGGAGGATGAGATTGGGAGTTATGTAGTGCGTGAATTAATGTTTAAACGATTAATCCACGTCATAAAACTTATTTTAACGTCTTTGAATTAGATTGATCACCTAATTCACTATCACACACATCGAACTTATAGATGTATTTTGCGGTGAGATGTGGTATAAGGGGTTTTAGGATCGTTGCGTAGATTCGGCCTAGTTGTTAGGTCCGTTTCCAATATAGAGGTTTGTCATCGTTGTTCGAGCGACTCTAGCACGTAATCATGTTAGGTTAATCGGTTTTCTAAAGGGAGAATTAATTAACTTCACATAGGGTGGTTAGATCGAGTTGTTCAGTCTAATCGCTAGAATTAGGAGTTGTCACCCGTGGATGTCGTTAAAATACATTGGATAGGTAGGTCGGTTAAGACACGCTCCCTGTTAAGTCCTTCCTTAAGGGTAAAAGTAGCTCGTGGGATCATAGTTCGACTATACCCTTTAATAACTAGGAGTACAACTGTTAGTATAATCTTTAGTTTTGTATTAGTATAATACTCTCCACCATTATTTTGACCTGAACTAAGTTCTAAGTTGACTTTGGTACTTAGACATTACTCCATGTGGATTCGACCTTGAGACCACTATACTACCGTTGACCCGATACTCTGTCGGTTAAAGTTAGCGGTTAGTTATTTTGCTATCAATCTCCTCTTCCAAAGTTCCATGTAGGAATGCAGTTTTGACATCAAGTTGAGCAAGCTCAAGGTCAAATTGTGCAACCAAAGCTAGCAGCATTCATATAGACGAATGCTTAACAACGGATGAAAATATCTCATTGTAGTCGATACCTTCCTTTTGAGCATAACATTTAGCTACCAATCTAGCTTTGTATCTAATACTGTCACTTCCAGGAGCACAATCCTTCTTGGCATAGACCCATTTGCAACCAATCGCCTTCTTGCCTTTTGGAAGTGGAACAAGCTCCCAAGTCTGATTCTGATGAAGAGATTTCATCTCTTCCTCTATTTCCATCTTCCAATTTTCATTTTCCACACTTTTCTCAACTTCTTTGAAGTTGTATGGAATACTATCTCCGGTAATTGGAAGAGCATATGCTACCATGTCAGTATAGGGAGCAGGTTTCTGAATAGTTCTTTTCGGTCTACTGGTGGCAATAGATTCTGGTTGTCTAATCTCAGGTGTAAGTTCTGGAACCTCCACCTAAACAGAGCTTTCATTCTGATCTTCCAATTCGTCTTCAGGTAAGTTAGTTGCATTTTCATGATTCGTATGAATCTCAAACTCCACCTGCTTATTAGAATTCGGATTATCATTCTCCTTGTCTTGTGCTGTCTGTTTCAACATCACAGACTCGTCAAAAGTGACATCTCAACTTGAGACAATCTTCTTTGACTCGGGATCCCAGAGGCGGAACGCCTTAACTCCTTCACTAAATCCCATGAAAAGAGCTTTCTTGGCTCTTGGATCTAGTTTTGACTCTGTTACATGATAGTATGCAGGACAACCAAATATGCGCAAAGAATCGTAGTCAGAAACAGCTTTCCCAGACCATACCTCCTTTGGAATTTTTCCTTCCAAAGGTCTTTGCTTGGTAGTCTGTTTATGATATAAGAGGCATAAGATAACGCCTCTCCCCAATATGCCTTGCTTAATCCAGATTGAGATAGCATGCAACGAACTTTATCAACAAGAGTTCGATTCATCCTTTCAGCAACACCATTTTGCTGTGGTGTTCTTGATACAGTGAAATGCCTGACTATACCTTCTACCAGGCATACCTTCTTGAATGGATTTGATTTGTATTCTCCACCATTATCAGAACGGAGCCTCTTAATTTTTCTTCCTGTCTGAGTCTCGATCATTTTCTTCCAAGTAAGAAAGATGTCCAGAACTTCATGCTTGTGCTTCATGGTATACACCCAGACATAGCTTGAAAAATCATCAATAATTGCAACAAACCAATGTTTACCTCCCAGTGAAGCATTCTGAGACAGTCCCCAAACATCAGTGTGCACATAGTCCAATGCTCCTTTGGTTTGATGGATGGCGGTGCCAAACTTGACTCTTGTTTGTTTGCCAAAGACACAGTGTTCACAAAAGTCAATTTTCCACCCTTGGCACCCTTCTGTAAACCTTTACTCACAAGGTTTTGCAAAGCTTTTTCACCAACATGCCCTAAGCGCATGTGCCAGAGCCTTGACGTATCAGATGAACACTCTTCGGTGTCAATGGAGATGGATACTCTTCCGAGAACTGTATGGGCGTCAAGGTAATAAAGATTTCTTTCTCGATTACCTTTCATAGCTAAGAATTCACCTCTTACTACCTTCATAACTCCACATTCCATGGTAATTTTGTAACCCTTGGATTCTAGAGTCCCCAGAGATATAAGTTTTTTCTTCAAATCAGGCACATACGTTACATCTGTAAGTCTTCTGATTGTACCATCGTGCATCTTCAGCCGTACTGATCCAATGCCTTTTGTTTGACAAGCATTGTCATTTCCCATAAGAACAACTCCTCCGTCTATCTCCTTGAAGCTTGAGAACAATTTTCGATCTGGACACATGTGGTGAGAACATCTAGAATCCATCTTTCAGATGAATTAGCAGAAGAAGATGCAGTGAATGCCGTGTCTCCATCTTCTGTCTTTTCTGCAACATATGCAGTAGACTTGTCCTTACTTGAACAATCCTTCTTCCAATGACCCTTTTGACGACAATACGCGCATTCATCCTTTTCAGGTCGTCTTCGAGAGTCTCCTCTCGACTTTGAGCGAGCACGTCCAAAAGATTTCACTGATTTGTTGTTTGACCGACCTCTCAATGCCGTCAGTGCTTCTGATGTAGTATCTGTATGATCATGTTGATCCTTCTTCCGATACTCATTATTCACCAAAGCATTTGAAACATCAATGAATTTAACCTCGCTTTTACCGTATAACAGAGTTGTGGTTAAATTTTCATAAGTTTCTGGCAGAGAATTCAACAACAAAAGTGCCATGTCTTCATCCGTAATCTCCACATCTAGGTTCTGCATATCCGCAAGAATCTTGTTGAAATTATCCATATGCTAAATCATGGGCTTACCTCTTTTGTACTGAAAATGAAAAAGCTTCTTTTTCAGGTAGAGACGATTCTCTACGCTTTTCGTCATAAACTTTTCCTCTAGTTTCTTCCAAAGAATTTTTGCCATAGTCTCCTTCATGACAAAATACTTTTTCTCCTTTGCCAAGCACAATCGGATTGTGCCACAAGTTTGCCGATTGATGAAATCCCAATCTTCATTCGACATGTCTTTAGGTTTAGAACCTAAGGCCACATCGGTTCCTTCCCGGAATAAAAGATCTGAAACTTCACATTGCCACATACCAAAGTTGTTGGGGCCGTCGAATTTCTCCACCTCGAACTTTGTATTGGACAACATATTTCTCCTCATTGAACCGCTAGTGATTTTTTCCTCTGCAACCTCTGAAATTGATTGATTGTCAGCCATTTAAAATAATCACAATCCGTGTTTCTCCACTTTCGAGATCTCGAATAGAAAAACAGAGCTCGAAAATGAACTCAGAACGGTCCAATTAGCTAGGAACCGACCAAACTTTGCAAAGAAAACGGACAAAATTGACCAATATTCAATTCGGTTCAATTTTGGTTTAGCCACCGATTCAATTCTGGTCAAAGAATTTAAAGTTGACTGGGCAGGTCAAAGGGCTTTAAACGGTTGCTGCAAATTTGCCGGTTGATTATTTACCCGGTTGCAAATTTGCCCGGTTTCTTCTTCTTTACCCGGTTGCTGAAAATTTGCCGGGAACAATTTAAACGCCAACAAAAAAATGGAAACTTTCGGGATTGATATCTTGCAATCCGGAGGTCCGTTTTTCACACCGTTTGAAGCGGCGGATTCCTGGGAACGAGGGCTATTATATGAAATCAACATAAAACAATTTCGTGAAACTTTTTGTTCCGGGTTTCCTTAACAAACCATGGCTCCGATACCAATTTGTTGTGCGGAAACACCCGAAATGAAAAATAAAGCACAGCGGAATGTAAATGGAAGAACAAGAACAAAGATTTAATATGGTTTTGCAATTCGCCTACATCCACCGGAAACAACAATTTTCAGATTAGAGAAAATTTACACCCAAAAAATTATCTCTCAGGATCCTCACTTTGTACTGAAGCTAATACTTAGCTGAAATGGGATACTTCTACAATTGAAGAAGGGGTAGTTTATATAGGAAAAGATGGTGTCATATTTTCTTCCGTAGGACATCTTCCTAGAAGCCATGGGAGACTTTTTTCCTAGCCATCATTAGAATAGTTAGCCACAATATGAATAGCTAACTACACATGCTTGAAATGAGCCACAATTCCAACAGAATTCTGGGTACAACTATCCTTCCTACCTGTCCATTGCTAAACAAAGATGTGGGTAAAAAAATTGCCAAGGTACAAAATTTCAAAAGGCGTTTTATTTTGCAAAATACCGGAAGGAGTCCGATTAATTAGGTGCACCGCCCCGAGAATGCATTCGCCCCAAAAAGTAATTGGTTAATTGCCTTGAAACATTAAAGCACGTCCAACATTAAGAATATGTTGATGTTTACGTTCGACTCGCCCATTTTGTTGAGGTGTTCCCACACACGACGTTTGAAAAATTATGCCATTATCATCAAAATATTCGAGCATGCTATGAAACTCAGTACCATTATCACTGCGGACAATTTTAACCGTCTTATCAAATTGCCTTTCAAGTTTAACCGTCTTAAGATCAATCGCTTACCGTTTTACTAAAACCAATTGGTTGAAATAAAGGCGCAACTTTATTTCTTTATATATTAAGAGTGTGGGCAATCTGTCCCAACACCCCCCCTCAAGTGTGGGCAATCTGTCCCAACACTTGCACAATTTTTTTAAAATAATGTTCCAACCAGGGTTCGATCTCGTGACCTCTAGCTCCGATACCATGTTAAGTTTTGGTAAATCGTTTTCTGTTATTTCATTCTGTACAAGCCACTATAAATATACAAGAGGTTACAACGTAATCAATGTACAAATCACGCCTAGAATCGCTAAAATCACTACCGGGTATTAATACGAAATATTACACAATATCTATTTCCTAAAATAGATTTATATTCCGTAACAGTTCAAATTAGAGAAGATACAACAACAAATCAACTGCTATTCAGATTTAGATCCTCTATCTCACTGATATAACCTCTACCTCAAGTCCTCAACTCCTCACCTTACTTGTTGAAGATGAACCCCTATCTTTATCTCAAACTCCACCCCTCACTGGGCTTTTCCAATACGAACAACTTCCCTCTTTTTGCTATAATTGTGGTATAATAGGTCATGTTGCTAAATCTTGTCCAGAAGTATGTGAAGAATTCAATGTTGAGGCTGAGAAGTCCTTTAGATTTGGTAACTGGCTAAATGGCACAAACAGGTCTAAACTCATTCTGGAATTGAGGCTTCTGGACATGGATACCCAACCCACCACAAACCCCTTCACCCAGCACTCATGCCCTGATTCCCTCTACAACCCACTCCCACCAAGAACAAAAAAATTCAAACCCTCAGTCAACCTTGGATCCTACCGAAAGTCAAATTTCTCTTACACCCTCAAGTCAAGACAAAAGCAACTTTCCTTCTGACAGGCCTTCTCTCTCTTCTGGTTACTTTTCTCAATCTTCAAAACCTAGTATGCACGTCTCACAAATGATGGAACAAGACAAAAAAGCTGATCCTATCTTATCAGAACCCACCCCGCTTGTCCCTTTCAACTCTGATTCCTCCTTCACAAGCAAAACCCTTCTGTTCCCTCAAGCACGGTAACCATGCCAACCAAAACAAACCCAAGCACTATCATCAGTTCCTCTGATCCTACATTGCCTTTGGAAACTTACCAATCAAAACCACTACCAGTCAAAAACAGAACCCATGTCACTCCAACTAGCAACACTAAACCCACACAACTCCTTCCTCATGATCTCCCAAAACTCAACACAAATGACCCTGAAAATGAAAATACAAAAAATCTTATAACCTTCAAGCGTGACAAACAAGACCCCCGCCAGACCCTTCTGTGATATTTCAAACCCTGAACTAGTGCTGGCCAAAAGGAAAACCTTGGAAACCACAAATAATGCTGATCCAAAAAAGCCAAAATTTCAGAAAATCCAGAAATCTCTCTTTCGGTGGAGGCTACTAGGCAGCCCCACCCCCAACCATGAATCTCCTCTATTGGAACTGCAGGGGCTTGGGCAACCCCGAGGCAGTTCTTAATCTCAAGTGCCTACTGAACGACTCTTCTCCTCTTATCATTTTTCTCTCTAAAACCAAACTCTCTTCTACTGCTATGACTTCTATACAATTGGGTTTGCCTCTGGTTTCTATGTTAGTAGTGCTGGAACTAGAGGAGGACTCTCTTTGCTATGGGACAATAATGTGTCTCTTAATGTAATTGGCAACTCTAAGGGACATATTGACTCTACTGTTACTTACAACAAGAAAGTGTTTAGATTTACTGGCTTTTATGGGAACCCACACCATGCTTTGAGGAAACACTCCTAGACTCTTTTAAGAATGCTACATTCTCTCTCTGATCTTTCTTGGCTCTGTGTTGGTGATTTTAATGAGATCTTGCATATGAATGAGAAAATTGGCAATTTTCCCAAACCAAGATACCTAGTGAAAAATTTTAGAAAGGCTCCCGAATGACTGTGGTCTGAATGATTTGGGGTTTGTGGGAGCAAGGTATACATGGAATAATGGAAGACCTAAAGGACATGTGAAAGCAAGGTTGGATAGGGCTGTGGCTAATACTGATTGGACAATTCACTTTCCAACCTTCAAAGTTTAGCATCTAACTGCTACTAGAAGTGACCACCTACCAATACTCATTACAGATGGCTCACTCTGCAAGAGGAATAGACAGAAAATGAAGGGGGTTGCTAGATTTGACCCATTCTGGCTATTAGATAGGGACTGTGTGACAATCACTGAGAATACCTAGAAGGAGAAGCAACATTGTAATGATCAGGAGTGTGCATTGGGGATCAAGGAAGTTAGAGACTCCCTCAAACATTGGAGCTCTTAGAAATTTGGGAACCTGGCTAGTAGAATTGAAGATCTGCAAGAAAAGTTGATGCAATTACAATAGAAGCAGGAGTTTGATGTATGTACAGAGAAAGATTTAATGAAAGAATAGGATTTACTGTTGAATATGCAAGAAGAATTTTGGAAGCAAAGGGGACTAACTGGCTTTCTTCGAGGGATATAAATACCTCATTCTTTCACAAAAAAGCCTATCAGACATCAGAAGAATAAAATTGTTGAACTAGTCATTGAAGATGGAGAAATCCTCACTGAACATGATGAATTGGAAAACCATGCCAAGACTTTTGATTCTAACCTTTTTGCTTCCTATGCAGGTTCTAATAACAACATGTTCACAAATGTGGATCATTGTCTGGACACTCTTTCTTTTAATCAAATAAGTGATTCACAAAATGCAACTGTTCAAGAACCATTTATTGAAGAGGAAATCTTAAAAGCAATCAAGCAGTTACGTGGCAACAAAAGTCTTGGACCAGATGGGATGCAATCTATCTTCCTACAAAAACATTGGCACATCTATAAGTAGGATCTCATATCTTTCTTCCTGAATGTACTCAATAATGGTGCAGATTTCTCCCAGATCAACAAAACACACATTAGACTCATTCCAAAGACACCACAGGCAAACTCCCTCAAGGATTTCAGATCTATAAGTTTGAGCAATACTGTGTATAAGATGATCTTTAAGACTATTGCTAATAGATTAAAATATACTCTTAACTCTGTTATTGTTGATGCATAAAGTGTTTTTCAGAAGGGGAAGCTCATCACTGATAATGCAATAGTTGCATTTGAGGCTTTCCACACCTTAAATAAGAGCTGTAAGTCCGAGGAGATGCAAATGGCCTTGAAATTGGATATGACCAAAGCAGTTGACAGGATTGAACGGGATTGTCTTAAGCATGTACTTCTGAGAATGAACTATCCTATTTCCTTCTCCTCTCTTATCATGAAGTGTGTCACACCTGCATCCTTCAGTGTCCTTGTCAATGGGAAACCCTCACCAAATTTTCACCCACAAGAGGGATCAGGCAAGGGGACCCTCTATCTCATTTCTTGTTTATTCTTTGTTCTGAAGGATTAACTGCTATTATCAAAAAAGGCCATCTTATCCGGATCTCTCACACCTTTTAGATTTGGAAGAAATGGACCATTTCTATCTCATCTTCTTTTTGCTGATGATATTATTCTCTTTGCCAAAGCTAGCACTGAAAATGCACAGGAGATATCAAGGATTCTAAACCTATATGAGCAACTATCAAGGCAGGAGGTAAATCTAAGAAAGTCTGACATCTACTTCAATAAGAAGATGAACATTCAGATTGGAGACTGCATTTCAAGAATCTTGGCAGTCCTCATTGGGCAGCATAAAGGGAAATACCTTGGTCTTCCTTTCGTAGTTGGAAGGTTGAGGTAAGATATCTTTAAATATTTGAAGGACAAGATTTGGAAGAAGCTTAATGGATAGAAGACTATGTTTCTGAACTCTGCTGGAAATGAGATCTTAATTAAGGTTGTTATCCAAGCTATCCCAACCTATGTAATGCAATGTTTCTCACTCTCTAAAAAGCTCCTCAATGAAATCTTATCTATGGTACGAAGGTTTTGGTGGGACAATAATGCAGATAAAAACTCTATTGCTTGGGTCTCATGGGATAAGATATGCCTACCAAAGAATGAAGGAGGATTGGGCTTCATGGATCTCAAGCTCTTCAATAATGCACTTCTATCAAAGAAATGTTGGAGAATAATTAAGAATCCTAACTCTTTGGTCTGTGCAATTCTTAAATTCAAGTATCATAGAAAGACATCCTTTCTTAATGCTAAAGTTGGGCATAAAACCTCTTGTATCTGTAAAAGCCTTCTTGTTGGTCCCAGAGAATGGTGAAACTATAGTCAGAGGGGGGGGGTGGGGGTGAATGACTACAGTGGAGTTTCAAAAACTTTTCTTATATTTAAAAGCTTTTGGGCAGCGGATAAGTCCCTTCTTAAATTGTTGTTTCAAAGTAGATTATGAAAGCACAGATATGTAGTATGTAATGAAATGAAATGCTGTAAAGTAAATTGCTGAAAGTAAATTGACACAAAGACTTATAGTGGTTCAGGGTGGTGTAATCCCTTAATCCACTCTTCTCCTATGATGATTGGAGGAATTCACTATTGTTTTCTCAGATACAATAGGTTGATTGTCCTTGGCTACACTAGCTTCACAATCTTCAAGACTATCACTCCCTGGATTCAAAAGCTTCAGTGACTCAGTCTCTTTCACTGCTCCTTGGGAACAAATCCTTCAGCAGCTATCACAAACACAACTCCTTCTTAGATGGCTCTGATTCAGTTGCTTGATTGATGTGAATTGGATTCACAGATCTTTTTGATCAATCTGAATGCTTGATATGGTATTGTGGCTCTCAGTTTTGAGTTGATCACTAGATGAGTCTTTTCAGTTCAGAGTGAAGGTTTTTCAACTTGATAGAGTTTCTGTTGTTTTCTTTTTCAATCTATCGTTGTTTTTCTTGTCTATCACTGCCTTCTATTTATAGCCTAGAATATCCTTGATTTGAATTTCAGTCTGTTGGCTATTTAATGTGGGGAATAATCCTTGATTTAATTCTTGATTCCCCCTTAATTGCATTCTCCTTGATTTCAGTAATCGGATATTTCTTCAAACGGTTATCAGAAAATCCGTCCTTGATTGATCCTCAATTGATTGTGCATTCAATGCTTGATCTTCATCTTTTGAATTCTGAACGGTTATTAATTGCTTGGCCGTTTTCTGAACGGTTCAGTGACCTTCTTCACTTGGCTGTTTAAGTCTTCCTTTACTGCTGTGTCTTCACTCAGCCGAATGATAGTTCACTTTGCCTATTCTCAATTTCCTTTGATTTCTTTAGAGTATAGGAGAATACTTGTACTTCACTGATCCTTGATTTGTGTAAGATCAGTGTACACCATATTTAAACCATTAAGTTTCATCACTTAGACTTATCCAGGGTCATCACAAACTTCTCTGGTTATAAGTCAGATCATACATCTTCATGCTTCTTTGCTGGTACTTGGCTGGCTTTACTCTGCCGGATACCTGATTTACTTTTCCGTCCTACCAACTGGTACATTACTTGTCTGACTCAACTTATACAACATGTCGGACTCTAAGTAAAGACTTATACAGAGATTTCTAACTTATTTCAGGCTTGCTATAACAGCTAGTATGGCCATCATCAAAACAATATAAAATGTTCCTAACAATTTCCCCCTTTTTGATGATGCCAAAACCCTCATAAGCCTGAACATAAGTCTATAACCTTTAATAATAAAAAACACAAAAAATTTATTCATCCATTACGGGGCAATAAGATATTGCATCTTTTTATTTAAATCAAAGGCAATTAAACAAAACAAACATAACGGGCTACTTCTTCAATTCTTAAACCTGATGCCCTTGCCCTTGTCTGTTGGACTTTCCTTCTTTCCACTGGAGTTTCCAGGCTTGTTTCCAGGCTTGCTACTTTCTTCCCCCTTTTTGGCAGCAGCAAACCATTCTTCTAGGCTTTGATTGATTGCCTCAGATGTCTGGATTGGACCAAATCTTTTCTCCAGGATTTTGTTGTTTGCTTCTGTCACATTGATGAGTGTGTTGGGTTGATCGCCTGAGTATTCCATAATCTCATCCAAGTGGCGGAGTTGTTCAGTATGAACATTCAGGGATTCCACCAGAGGTTCCAGCCCTTTTTCAACTTTGCCTGCCAGACGATCCAGTTTTGTTTGGACGTGATTGGGGATGAAGAACTCCAGATTTCATAGGAGATTGCTTTGTCTTTCTATAACCTCATCTTGTATTTTGATATGTTTGTGGTGGATGGAGGCATTATCACTCCAGAGGGCAGTTTTCAAGTTTTGCCTGCTTAAATACAGCTTCTCCATGTCCACAATTAAGGATTGAATATCCATGTGGAAAGTGTTGGGGAAACCCTCTTCTTCAGATTCTGATGCATCAGTTGCTTCATCCTCAGATTCTGCTCTTCTTGGTGCATCAGCCTGACCATCTTCTTCTTTTTCTTCTTTTTCTTCTTCTTCTTCCTCCTCTTTTTTCTTCTTTTTCTTCCTCATGAGTCTCAGAATCAGAGGGATGTTACTGAGAAGTGCTTGCCTTATCCTGCCTCTGGGATGGCAGATTTCCTTCTCCATGTGTTGGAGACTTGATGTCTTCTGCTGGTGTTCCCCTTGATCAATGGTGGGGGTGTTGACAAGTTCAGCAGAGTGAGATTGATCAGCTGACTCACTTTGCCGTTCGACAACTTTGCTGAGGCACCCGAGAAGGACCTCCTGAATTGTCAGATCATCATCAGAAGTTTCCATCTTTTCTTGATCATCATCATCAGACTGTTGATGACACTCTAAATGGTACCGATATTTATACATATATTCACCCTGAATTCTGCTCAAGAGAGGATAGATAGGCTCGTTATTGCTTAGAATATATGTCAAATGCTATGAGAGTATTTCCACGATCGTAATTCTGCATCAATGCTATTTCCCCGACGTTTTGGTACTGTTTTGTCTCGTTTTGCGTGTTTTATAGGATGTAACTGGAGCATTGGAGAGTGGATGTGGACCAAAAGGAATGCATTGGGCTGAGTGATTGAAGTCCAAGAAGAAACCTGCTAAAGTAAAAGAAGAATATAAGGCCCGGTAACCCGAGGGTTAGGCCCGGTAAACCGGTGACTTATGCAACACGAAATTTATTCTGCCGCATTGTCTAAGTCGGTTAGGGTTTTAGAGAGTCTTAAGTCGGTCATTGTATCTATATAAGGCCGTGTTTACAGATTATTGTATATGTTTTGCATATTACCATACAATATAAATTATTATGCAATAAAGTTTTCTTGAGCTTTGGAAATTGATTTTGGTTTCCTCCCTTCTTCCATCATCTCTAGCTTGAGTAGATCGAGCTAGATCTCCATTGTTGAAGGTATGAAGCTTTGAACGTTCCTTTATTGTCTTCAATATGGAAGATGTGTTCGTATTTTTGTGTTTTATTTAATCTGCATGTTTAACAACCCCATAATTTACTTATTTTAATCGTACTGAGCAATGTAGATCCAAAAATTAGGAAAAGCCGCCACCGGTAAACCGGCGGTCTATACCGGTTTACCGAGGCATGTTTTAGAAAACCTAAACTGGGATTCACTACAGCTACGTTGATCGGCAGGAATAATTAAAACGAGTAATAGGTCTGGCCAATCTAGTATTCGTAATTCGTAAGTTAACATGAAGGACCGCAAGTGAAGTGTTAATTAGGACGTAGTCTTGATGGACCCTAGGAACGTGCTGGTCAATGTCAACAGCTGTCTAGGCGGGTTAGCGGTATGAGGTAATGCTCAATATCGGCAGTTCTAGTTCTTTATGTGTATGGGCTATTATGGACCAATTAAGGAGGGTAGCTTGCGTATAGATTGTCTACTGCCATTGTCGGAGTAGATAGGAGTAGGACTTGCACCCGTAGCTGATAAATATGATAATAATCATCAAAAGCTCACAATTAATCTAAGGAAATTATGTGGGGAAGTGGACATAACGATTAACTAATTCAAGTTAGAAGATCGGTGAGGAGAGGGAGAGGTATACCATGTTTGTCTTCTTTTACATTATTGTTGGTCAATGACCGCCTATATGTTGCTTTCTAATTAGGTTAGAATCGTTTATACGTACAAGTTGCATTGTCTCTGTGGGATCGACCTTGACTCGCATTTACTATACTGCGATGTACCTAGTATTCTTGCTAGTAATATCGACGTTAGTGACTTACACGCGATCAACATTTTTGGTGCCGTTGCCGGGGACAATGGCCAATTTATAAATATAAACGTTTTAATTTTAATTAAGAGTCATTTTTCTTCTATTTTATTTTATTTTGAGTCTTGAGTCGTTCAATATCAATCCTGCACATGTTGAACTGCCAGAATTAGAAAATTCAGGGCCGGTATCCCGAAGGTAACCTCCGAGTTACCGAGGCCTGGAAAATCAATTTCTGAACAGTTCCTGTTATTCTGTGTTATTCCCTGTTGATTTTAGTTAGTAGGTCCGCAACAGTTGGATCACACCCAGCTGAAGCGGAAGTTGCTAACCTTTTCTTTGTTTTATTTTGTCTTTTTGAAGATTGATCAGAACACTTCAGAAATTTGATCGATTCAGAGTTGGAAAAGCACACACAAGTCGAAAAATATGCCTAGAACTATCTTGAACATTACACCAATTTCCATGTATCCCGGAACTGAAGCACGAGAGCATTATGAGACTATAAAGCAACGGTTGGAGAAAGAGGAGAAAGCAATCAAGCAAGAGCCTGAAGGAGTACAGCACATATCGCCCAGGTGAGTTTCCTTGCGAATTAATTGATATATCATCTTAAGATTATGATTCTGATGATCCTGAAGAGGATCCTGACAAGATGTTTTCTGAGCCTGAGGACCACCCAGATTCAGACACCGCGGTGAAGTTAAGAGACCCTGGCACGTTCAGACTCCCAATTTCTATTAATGGAATATCCGTAGGATTAGGTCTCTGCAACTCTGGCTCGAGTTGCATTATTCTTCCTTTTTCCCTCTGTCAAAAGATAAAAATTCCGGTCGTGATGAATCAAACCAGGACCATGACCTTCGTAGATAGAACTAGAGACATGCCTACTGGTTTGCTTAAGAAATACACAATTAAGGCAGGGGGTTCATGTACCCTATTGACTTCACGGTCATAGATGTACATGAAGATCCTAGTGCCCCAGTTCTTTTAGGATGACCTTTCTTAGCAACGAGCAGGGCGGTTATGGATTTTGATAAGGGGGAGATCACTTTAAGGATGAATAATGATGCTGTATCTTTTAGGATCCTAGAGCCCCTAGAAAACCGACCGGAGAGTTGTAAGATGACTTATGCTTCAGGGAAGGTGGAGATTTTGGAAATCGAGGGGCATAAGAATAGAGAGGTTGTCATAGAAACCATTGAGCAAGAGTTTATGAGATTAATGCTGAGAGAAAGAGAAGAAAGGGACCACGACAAGATGCTCACGGAAGCCAGTCCTTCCGAGTTGCATAGTGAACGAGTCGAGCTAAAAGTGGAAAAGTGGAGTCCTTGGGTTTAAAGTCTAAATCTCAACGTAGAGGTAGACCTAGAACAAAAGCTAAGAGAGAGAGGCGTGCTAGGAGGAGAGCTCAAAAAGGTTCCTTAAAAGTGCAAACCTCTGGAGTGAAAGTTTGGCGAGTGAAGGCTCCAACACTTGATTGATCAGAGATCTGAAGAAATTCGAGCTGGCGACTATAAACTCAGAACTATCTCTTTAAAGCCTTAGGAAGTTTAGTATTGAATAAAAGTATCCAGATGAAGGGACGAGCTTTTTTTCATCCTACCACAAAATTTAGGCTTGAGACCGAATGGTTGTGGAAAGGTTTTTTTACCTCGTTGCGGATTCTAGTGAAGTAGGTTAGGTTTTGAGTCGGAAATAACAATTGAAGAATAAAAGGGTAGTCAATTTGAGGTCAGAATTAAGTAGAAAGGTTGAGTAAGAAGTGCAGCGAAGGCAGATAAAAAATCTGGGAAAAGATACCCCCGGTATCTCGAAAGTAACCTTCGGGTTACCGAGGCTTAATTTTCAGATTTTGGAACGTTAGAGTGTAATGCTGAATTTTTAGAGACACGTGGAGGACACACATTGCACCAGATACGGTCTGTCAGTAGAAACCGAACCATTTCCTCCTCTTTTCAAAATTTTCATCTTTTCCCACACTCCACCATAACTCCACCTCAATCCCATCAATCACCTCCTCAAATCCCTCACCCTAATAACTTCTATATCCACTATCCCACTAAACCATCCACATTAATTCCATTCTTCCTATTTAAACCACCCATTCCTCACCATTATCATCATTCTTATCATTACCATTTCCTCTATTCATCCAATTTCTTCCATTTCTTCTTCATCATCTAAAACCCGGCCACCATCACCACCATCTCACCACAAAACAACCACATTAACCAAACCAATTTCCTTCCATTTTCCAAACCCTAAATACCATTTCCTACCCCTGTTACTGAGTTGTATTGCTACTGCTACAGTGAGGTGCTGCCATTCTTCTTCTTCCATCATCAGAGGCACAGTCCAGAAAGAAATCCAGAAAATCTCAGGTCGGTAAACCGAACCCTACCTCCAGTTTACCGAGGGTTATTTTTTAGAAACAGCTTCTGTATCAGGTTCTACACTCATTCAGGATGGGTCCTAAGCGTCAAAGGTCAGCTGTTCGTCCAAGTGGTTATCAACAGTGTATGGAGATGCCAATCCATTGATAGACGGGGTTGCGCAGTTCGATTCTCTAGCCATCTATGAGTCGTTCCGAGGCCATTGGAATGCAAGGCCAGTTACTCGAGAATGAGGGATAGATTTGGAGGATTGCGGTTCGATCTTCCCAACCGCTTTACAAGCACAAGAGTTATTAGACATGGCTGAGACACCGGCGAGATTCAACGCCACGGTGGTTAGAGAGTTTTATGCTTACGTTTCGCATAACCCCGGAGCCACATTTGTTATGGTCCGAGGAGTTAAGGTTGATTTTTCTATTGAGAAGATCAACGAGCATTTTGGGGTTAGAAATCCACCAGTGGGCCCGAATGAGTACACATCCTCGAGCAACATTGCTGATCTTGAGAGGATGCACATGATAGCTGAGTTCTTAAGGGTGCAATGGAAGCGCAATCCAGCAGAAGCCCCCACCATCTTCCTTGAGAATGATTTATCTTGGGACCGGAAGATGGTCAATCGATTTGTTTGTGCTCGCCTACTACCGACAAAGCACACGGTCTCTGTCACCACTTCAAGGGCAGAGTTAATGTTCTATTTAGAGACGGGTGCCCCGATCAACATCGGTCTGTTGATGCATAGCCGTATCCATGAGCTTGCCGCCACTTCTGAGCGAGAGCTGCTACCTTACGGGCCGATGATTGATATGTTTGCTCTAGAGGCCGAGGTGAAGATGCTTGTGAGTGATGATTGGGAAGATCCTAAGCCACATCTTAGTTTACAGTCAGTTTCGAGAGTTTAGAGACGGGTTAGAGCAGAGAGGGAGCGTACTCCGGTGCATGGTGCACCGAAGACTCAGAGAGCCTTGCTAGAGGAGCACTCGCGAGAGATTGCAAGTCTACATAGCAAGATGGATAGGATTATTGACTTTTTTGGCATTCCTTCCGCTACCCCGCCACCTAGGACTGCCCCACATCGTAGAGCATCATCTTCAGCCGCCGCCGCCTCCAGTTCTGCACCACCTCCCGGTTTTGAGCATGGATTCGACTGGGAGGGAGATTCCGATGAGGACTAGCTTTTAGTTCTTTTTATTGTTATTTTCCATTTTTCTTGTTTTTATTTTTATTTATCTTTTCCTACTTAGTTGATATAGCAGAATAACATTTCTATAATACTTTTGTCCGCTTAATTTGTTTTGTAGTTATTTTATTTTCTCTTTTACTGCCGCACGTTTGTTATACAGTTTCTTGTCACCACTATTCTTCTTGGTTTTTCTTGAGATACTTAGTGCAGCTTCTTCATGGACTCCTTACATGAGCCCGATGAATTATATGATGATCCTATTCTCCTTTGGTTCCGCCCTTAACCGAAGCTAAGTTCCTTTCCATTTTTTATTTCTCATCTTACACATTGGGAACAATGTTTTGATTAAGTGGGCGGTAGAGGAACATCACTTAGCTTTATAGCATTATATTCCATGAATTGCGTGATTGTCTTGATTCTCTTTGATGCACGATTCACCACTTAGACTTTGATTCATTTCGACATAATTTCGAAAAAATTAGAATATCTTTGATCTTTTTCGAGTTAATTGACTTCATCTTTGTTTTACTTTGCACGAGTAAGAGAAAGTGTCCACTTCAGAAGTAGTGGCGTATTAAGCGCATATTTTGTTATGAGCCACCATTTTAAGCACATATAACTCACTTCCTTTGGTGTGTAGTCGATAGCATATTGCTTGACTAGAGTTGACTCTAGCTTTATCACGAATCATGTTTCACAAACACTTAGAAAGGCAATGGAATTTCGGATTCGGTAGCTTATCATGAGTGGGGCCGTGAGGATAGTTAAATCAATGAGAGTTACCCGCCAAGAAAGAGAAGTGCATTGAAGTATATATTGTTAGGTGTGATGCCCGAAAGACAATTTTGTAATTGTTTTATTTAATAAATGAAATGATATTATTATTCATATTTATTATTCTCATATTCACCGATATGACAATAGTATTTACACTACAAAAAACCCTAAAGTATATCGTTTATGTAATCAGTGTATGGGATATACACGGGATGATTGAGTTAGTGAAGATGTACTTAAAATACAATTAGCCCGTAGTGAAGTTAATCGAGAGTATCAGGTCTCTCCTTTAACGTGCTATTAATGCGCCCAGAACACAATAGGTGTGATTGTCTTATCCGGACTTTTGGTTAAGAGAACCTAGTGGGGCATTTATATATGATAGATATATCATATAGGGTTGGACCGATTTGATTAGAGTTCACGATATAATTACGTAATCGAGAAGTCTTATTGAATCAATCGATGATCATATTTATGGATATATCTTAATCTGAGAGGTGATCACGATCAGTCAACTTGCTTGAATCGGTATGAGGTTTGACTTGACGGTTAAGGATTACACCGAGTCCGTGATCCGAATTACCCCATCTTGGCATTGTACTTGGATTGAGTGAGTAGTCGGTGTTATCACGGATACGGAATCCATTCCTTCCATTTATGGAAGTGAGATAGACGTTCCTTATTTGTTAATCCTAGAAACGATCGATCATACGAGTTCATATTACACGGATTAGCTACTAGTGAGTTGTATGAATTAATTGATCACTAGGGGTTAATGGTAAATAAGGATAAGAGGTTCTAAAAAGGGTTCACGGTAACTTCCCGATTTAGAATGAACTGCATGGAGGATTAATCCATATGTAATGATTATATCAATGGACGCTTATTATCATTCTCGTGAGGAGATAAATATAATCTCATAATCGGAGGAGTGCGATCACAGGATTATGGTGGCATATTCCTGTGATTGATTTATCGAATATAATTATTCTGTTCGTAAGATAATTATTTGTTTGATTTATCGGAGCCGCTGATTATTAGTCTATGGTCCCCGACGTGCCTCCTATATAGCATAGCTATTCTTGGACGTCGAATCCTAATAATATTAATTTAGTTCTTATTAGAATTTAATTAACGATATGTGAATTAATTGTTTAGTGGACTATTAAATTAGTTGGACTAAATAATTAAATATGTGAAAAAGACATTTTTCATAATCTTGGCAAAATTGGTGTGTATGGCCGAAAATAATGGACTAGGTCAATGATGATGAATTTCGGCCATGGCTTATTTTAGGAAACAAGAAATTGTTTTCTTGTGAATTAATAAGACATGTGCACAAAATATTTATTGGATAAATATTTATGGTAAAAAATAAAGATAAATATTATTCTAGATTTATTCTAGAATATAATGGGATTATTTTTATTTAATGGAATTATTTTTTTTGCAAAATAAAATCCTTGGAGGACAATGATTACTCTCCTATATAAAGAGAGTTCTCACAAGCCTTACACACACACAATATTTCGACATACACCTCTTAGAGAGGAGAAGGTAAAAAAATTCGGCCAGGGGGTGAGTTTGGGGGAAAATCTTGGAGATTTTTCCGGGTAGCATGTCGAGGGGATTCGAGACGAGGATTTCCTTCCACCGGGAGTTGCTCGGATCACACGTACGGAAGATCGTGGTGCTCTTCACACCTTCGTTTGTTCTTTCTATTGCGGTTCTTCTACTTGGAATTTGAGATCCAAGAGGTATGTTCTACAACCCCCTTGTAGATGTAGATCTAGTTATTTTATTACGTGTAATTTATAGATCTAGATCCTTAAATCGCTTCCGTTGCGGATGATATTACTAACAGTGATATCAGAGCCAAGGTGATCTATATTTATACGTATAAAATATTAGATCTAGGAGTGGTAAACATGTAGATTTTTTGTCCCAATTTTTTTTTTCATAGGGGCCGAAAATTATGTTTTTTTTTTGTTATGAATGTCTTGGTTGAAGAGATGGATTGGGGTTGGTACTGTTTACTCGTTAGATCTATTTTTTTTAGCTCCTTTGTTTAGTAACAATTGAGCATAGGAATTGTATTTTATTTATGTCAATTTTCGAAATTTAAATGTAAAAGTAGAATCTTTTATTGTGATTTTGATGTTCCGGGCTCGATAAGATGAAGATCTTGAAGAAAAGTTGCAGATTAAGGTGAAACCCAAGGTATGAACGAGGAGAAACGGATAAAAACCTGATTTTAAATTAAAAATCTGCGCTACAGGACTTTCTGCGACGCTGAAAAGCGTCGCTATAAGTCATGTATAGTAAAATTGCATGCGGCTAGGGGTTGATAATTGCGGCTGCCTGTAACTTTCATTAACCAAATTTTTTTATTTATTTAATAAACTGCCGATTGGCAGAAAGAAAGAAAAAAAAAATTATTTTTTGGAAAATAGTTTAATGTTTCAGCCGCATGTAATACTAAGGAAAAAAAAAAAAGGGTTTTGTTTATCAAATAAATTGAATTTATTTAATTAAAAAGCTTTTTCTCCTCTCGGGTGTTCGTGGTTCGTGATCCGGCGGTTCGAGTTCAAGATTTGAAGATCAAGACTCGAAGACATAGATTATGTAATTTACTGTTTTTCCTAGGAGAGATTAGATACGGGGGTACCAACAATCCATCTCGATATAAAACCGGAATTGCCATGACATGCATCATATTATAAATTCACTCCATGCATACATGTAGAATTTTAATTTTGGTAATTAAAATAGGCATGTATACAAACTCGCGTAATTAGTTGAAATTTAATTAATACGTGGTAATTAATTAATTTAGTAACTAATTAAAGATCCGAGGACGGGTTATGAAATCGTTAAGCCTTTCGGTGTGTGTTCTCAGTGAACCGCCGTAAAAGCTCAAACGAGATCACGTTTTCGATTCGTAGTGTCTACGAGATTGAATGATGGTAAAAGAACAATAAATCTTGGATAAAAACGGTTCGCCTATAGGTTGGGTGGTCAACTGAGCTAGGCTCGACCGACTTAACCCTCCTAGTGTGATGTATGCACGGGGGTCCGGCAAGACTAAACTACACCAACGAGCGGAGGGGTGATTCCTTCTTATCTCAATAGGGCCCTCTTGACCCGACTTCGTCCGACTGTCACATATGTTCCAACGAATAGGACGGGTAGGCTTGCCTACGTTACCGACACCATTCGGAATCCTTGATTTGATGTGCTTTTATGTTAACATCAAAAAGACGTGGTTAGTTAACCCACCACCACTTCCAAAATATTGAGTGGGAGCGGTGACGGGACCTTTTCTAATGCTAATATAATCCTTAACCGGCAGTGTACCGGGTCAAATCATAGTGCTAGTGTGGTGAGTCAGAGTGTCGAATCCTCAGGGAAAAACGTGGTAATTCTTTTAAGTGTGGTTAAACACCAAAGAGCAGTTATTAACTCGATCTAAACCACAATTTTATCACACGATTACTACTATTCTACTTAACATAAAATAAATGCGTAATTTAAAAGTTATTCTAATATAATATATATAGATATATAAATATATATAAATGTACATGGATTGCAATATATATATATATATATATATATATATATATATATATATATATATATATATATATATATATATATATATGATACCAATATATAGTTTATAATAATAGACAAATAGAACTAGCCAAAGTTTATATAATTGATTTATACGATCTTTTTCAGTAAACGGAATGTGCTCGATCTTTCCTTTTATATTAGGTCCAATTGAGTAAATGAAACGGTGCACTCCTGAGGTTAACAATTCCTCCTCACACGAGCGTATGAAATTGTCATATGTCAAATTGTCATCAGTTCAATCTCCACAACTGCCCCATGCTAATCTCAGTTAGTCTGAACAGGTACCGAGTACAAATCTACCCCGGATAAAAGAGATTATTCCGTTTGTCAGACGGCCGATGTTATTCAAAAGGCTCTGGTTGTCAGGCGGATCGATTTAACTTTCCGGTGTTAGTTTCAATTAAACCGTTGATTTTAACATTATTACGATCTTGAGCACAAATTTAATAAGATTCATCTTTCCCAAGACAAATCTGCCCCCGGGTAGGAAATAGGATTCCGTTGTCACGCTTTCGCACGGCCAATTTTACCCTCCGGTTTTTCTATCATTTATCTCATATCCTAACTTCTCTGGTCAGTTCATCGTTAGGTTATATGTTGCGATTCATCTTGGTTAATTACGTCAATCCGAATATTATCAATACGTTACAAAATAGAAAAAGATTCAATTAACTCAATTTTAATAAATTTTACTTAGACAACATTCCTTTACCAAAAAGATCGAAATAAAACGATTACATAACTTTGGCTAGTTATTAGATTTAGCCTAAAAACATTATAACAACTAAAAAGATAAAAACAAACATAAATACTTTATAAAATTTACCCGATTACAAATGCTGAATCAGAGTCGTATTCTTCCGGACATTACAACGACTTCAACAACACTGAACTTCCGATAATTTCCCGAGCATTACAACAATACTACGATATTATTATTTTTGGCATAAGGCCTATTTACAACTACTAACTAAAAAGAAAATAAGAAGGAGGAGATATATATATATATATATATATATATATATATATATATATATATATATATATATATATATATATATATATATATATATATATATATATGCTATATGTATATATATTGGTACCCCCGTTCGTTTGCAAATGAGCTTCTTATATAGATGAAAGTCCTTGAGCCGGACCGGACCGAGAGTAGGCCGGACTGGGCCGGTCTAATGATTGAATCCACCCCCCTTGATTAATCAGCATGTGCGAGGATATATATATAATTATAATTATATATAACTTATAAAATTCATATCTCGAGTTCCTGATCTCCAAACAACATGATTCAAGATCCATTGGAAAGCTCTTCGAATAATCTACAACTTCCATGAAGGACTCTTCTTCAGAAAATGTCATTTTGATGAGCCATTCGTTTGTCGAAGACATTTCTCGATTACCACTTAATCAAATCGATTAGCCACTTGACCACTTCGATTGACCACTTGACCACTTAAGCTCGTGACACTCTCTAAATCCTTCCAAAGATATAATTACACTTCACAATGTCGATTCTCGGGGTCTCGGCTTATAAATGCGCAATAAAATACCACAAATACCCACGTAAATCTGACACGACACTCCGATTTACTAAAATCGGTACAAAATGATAACTTTTTACTATTATTACTAACTTTTATTACTAACTACGGTAAACTATAAAGATTAACATTTCATACTATTTATATCATAATTTCATATATTTTATATAGAATTCGTTGATAAAACATAATAATATAACGTAATTTTAATCATATAAAAGTAGTATATCAACTACTCCCCACGTAACTTTTGATCGTCCTCGAGCAAAAATAAGCGGTAATAAAAGATAATATAATTGATCAGATTATAATTTTTAATGTAATTTATATTGTCAATATTATAAATATATTACTTATTCTAATTTAAAATTATAAGAAGACAAAAAGTATATATAAATTAAATAACTTAAACATCAAACATTATTTAGATGAAATTGTACATGTAATACTTAATAAGTATAAATAAAATATTAGAATGATTTTTAATCGCAACTATTATGAAATCTTGGAATCGTAAACTTGGTCAGGTAGTCGACAAAAATGGCTTATAAAGTTTAGGCTTAAGATGTTGGTTAATCGGAAAAAAGGAAATCGAAAATAGAAAGAGGCAAGTCGTACGTACCTACATCTTCATATTCTTGATCAAAAACAATCTCGATTAATAGCATCTCTCTTTTTATTCCAAATATTTTTTCAGATTTTCTCTCTTTTTTTTTCAATCAAGAACTAAAAGCGTGAGTGTGTGAAGAAAATCAAACTTACAAGCATTGCTTCATCAAGATTGATCGGAGTACTACTCTTTCGATCGAAAATTACAAGTCCGGTTTCCTTAAACTTGTAATCATTCTTGAGATCTTATGATTCGACTCTTTCTTTTTCATTCTATGCCTTCATTCCCAGCAATAGGACATTTCGAGATAATACCCTAGCTGGACTACTATCATCAGGCAATCGGGAGCTTTTAAACCTCATAGTGATATAGGACATTTCGTGATAATACCCTACTGCACTCAAATCATTGGTAGCTACAACCGATATGTTCTTTTTATTTTTAAGTTGTCGATCACAGATAAGGAAGATACCTGATATTTGATTAATTCTGTGTAGATATGGTGCTTCGTTCTTAATTCTTCTATAGAATATTAACATATCCGAACTTATTACCAAAATCGTCTATCTTGCAAGTGTCATGAGATAAGATCGAATATACTAATACTTATCTAATTTTTCCAATCTCAGCATATACCAAAACTTAGCTTTTATGTCTTCATTTCTTTTCATAAGTACGTACAAACTTGCGGTATTTTCAAGGAAATGTAGACCAAAATTAGCTAAAGGTTGGTTACTTCCTATTAATCACAATGGCAATTTCGAGTGAGGTCTTGATCACTCTAATCAAGGCTGAAGTAGGAACAAAAATTGGAAATTTATTTAGGTAGGCTATTTGGCTATAGTTTTTTATGGTGCCAAAAATCGTCATCCCTAGTCCAATTCCAAATTTATAATTCATTTTGAAAAGAAATTTATTCTAAAAATTTTACTTATAAATATCAACATACTTATATAATTTCATGAAAACAATATCTAATATTAATTACTTAATTATATAAACTTAAAATCTCATTAAAATCTAAATTAGACATAAAATATAATTATAATATATTTTATATACTTTACTTAATTAAAAACTTATTCTTCCAAATTATATCATTTTTTATTCATATTTATATATTACTTTGTCTATAAAAATAAGTAATAAAAAATTTGATAATTTTAATAATTTATAATTATTTTTTCGAAAATTTTAATGAATTTTCTAACCTAATTCTACTCCCCACTTACGAAGTGGCATCGTCCCGATGTTCAATGAGTATTAAAAAAGTAGGTTTGAAAATAAAATTAAAATTATCTATCATCGTTATTATTCTGATTTTTTTACTTAACGTATACTAATATATTATTAAATAACAAACAAACTGAAACATATATATTAAACATGATAATAAAACTATTACAAACTTTAAAAAAAAAAACATAAACTTATTACTACTATCTTAACTTAAGTTAACTTATTAAAAACTTAAACATCACAAACTAACAACCAACAAACCATCTAAATTGTTGACGAACAACCCGGTGTATCAACCGGTAATAAGCCAACTCTATTATCTCTAGAGGGAAAAATTTCATCCGTCTCAAGCTCTCCAACTCCATTCATTTGAATACAAAGACGCGAAATCATCCAAGCATTAGGCATAGGTTTCCCCCTACTACCTCTCGTGATTGCAAATTCCAACACTGTTCTTTGAATTAAAATACCCCAATCTACAAATTCACCAAATGCCAAAGCATAAAGTAGAAGCATTTCATTCTCGGCAAGGCTCGCAAAATCCCAGGTGGGATATACTCTAGAATTAATAAAATGCTTCCACGCCTTTAGGTGTGGAAGTAAAGCACGTGTAGACATATCGTGATTTGTGTCGAAAAGTGGAAACAGACATTGGAAAGACTCATGTACTTTATTCAAATGATTATATGGATTATCCAATCCCCACTTCATCTCGAAATGTTGCATCGTAACAGGCGGAATTTCAAAAAGTTGGTTGATAATAGAAGAAGAGAAGGGAACAGCCACTCCTCTTACCGAGACAATTTGAGTTATTTCAATCATCGGTGTCGTCATTAAGGCAGAATAAAATTCTCGAACAATTGAGATATTTATTCTTCCTCTTGGCGCACTAACAAATTTCTTCCAACCGAATCCTCTAATAATAGTTTTACCCCATCGATCTATCTTATCGAGATTTAAACCTTTCTCCAACTGGATTGGAGAATTAGCAAAACGAGGGTGTAAAACTATATTATCATTAGAAGCTTGAGACTCCGGAGCGTCCGGTGTGTTAGGCTCATATGAATTAACAGATGGTGAGGATCGGTTTGACATTTAAAACAGATGAAAAATTTAAAACAGATGAAAGATAGAAAACAGCTGAAAGATTGAAAGTGAAAGGAATGGCAAAGGTTAATTCATTGATGCCTTTCCTTTAATAGAGGTAAATAAAACATACGTGGCTGCATTAGACGAACTTTAGAATGACTCATCCCTCTTTTCTTCACGGCTCGGGCCGAGAATAGGCCGGACCGGTCCGGCCTCAATTATCTTTTTACCGAGTACAGAGGTAAAAGTCAATTCTGGTTTTGTTTCTTTACCTCACAAGTTGAACATTGAAAGGTACTTTCAAAATATTTAATATGATACCGATAAAACGATTAAAATGTTGAAAATGATTTACTAATGATACAAAATTATTTTTGGGTTTTTATAGTTTATAAAAATTAAAACGATTTAGAATGAAAACCATATTTCGATAAAAATGAAAATAAACGAAAACGAAAACAAACCAATATCTAAATGAAAATGTCGAATAAAACGTGCAGTAAAAATGTTTAATCAAACATAGTCATGAAATTCAATCTTCTTCAAAATCTTCCTCAGGATCAACTTGAAAGCTTGAACTCGGAAACGACTGAGAAGCTGGCGGCTGAACTGTAGTCGTCGTCCTGACTGAACTATCAAGACCCATCGAACTCATTCCAGTAGTGATATGCGCAAACTCAGTGAATCCTCCCCAACTAGACATCGCGGGTCTCTGAACACCTGTTGAAAATACACCTGTACCACTCGATTGGCCTCCAAAAGGATATGACATTGGATGAAAGCTCGAAGGTGGTGGAATAGGTGCTACCCACTCTGGTAAGGTATACGGATCAGACTGACAAGGTGGATAGGCAGGATCATCAAAAGTAGGATTACGAAGCAACTGCTCGTTTCTCCTTAAACCTCTACGAATATCATCACACCACTGCCTATTACTTTCAGCATACAAAGCCATGTTGGCTTGACCACGTGCAACGTTTGATACTAAAGATTGAAACATATCATAAGTTATAGTGTTGGGGAAAGGAGTTTGTTGAGGTTGACTAGAAAAAGATGGAAAAGAAGAAGATGTGAAAACTGGTGGAGCTGGTTGAGTTTGACGTCTTCTGATCAAAGAGCTTATTCTACCATCTGGAAGCCTAGTCAAACTTGGTCCAATCAGAGGTGCATCTGCCAGAGCTAACTTGTCATTAGGCATGAATTGTACTCCAGACCTACGACATAAATCTGAGATAAAACAAGGGAAGTACAGATGACTCCCTGGTCTGGCGATGACAATACTCTCGAAAATTCTTTTAAACATGACCTTTCCAACATCCACTTTCACATCATTTACCATCGCCCAAGTGATACAAACATCTTCCTTTCCATAAGCAGTATGTTTACTCGAAGGATAGAGATTATGGCTAATAAACCTTTTAATCGCCCTTAAACCTCTAATACAATTTCCGTAGTTAAATCTATTTTCAACCCACACAGCGGTTGAATCAAAAGCATTCTGAGCTTTCAGGGCAGTCTGCTCAAATGTTGCAGGATCATCTAAATTCCAAACTACCCTGTAATCTTCATCATCCGGAAAAACTTCAACTCCCAATATTGCATTAATAACGCCAGGGTTAAAAGGAACATTTCTAGCTCTTAGGGGTACAGTTTGTGACTTAGTAAGCTCATCCTGTGACATAGTAGACAAAACCGAATAAAATTCAGCTACTAAAGTCGTATTTATCTCCCCTTCTCTTCTGGCTGCTAATTCTAACCACTGACGTCTTGTAAAAATATCCTTAACTTCATCACCTAAGTCATCCAAATCTAATCCCTTTTCAATCAAAACATCACATTTACTATAAATTCTTTGATACGCATTCTTAGCTTCTTGTGATGCTGTTCTATTGAAACTTATGGCTTATTCTTCAGGTGATAAAACTATCGTGCCTACTACCGGAGTTGAAATAGGAATGTTTGATTTACGCTTTTTAGAGATTCTTTTACTCGACTCAGCCATTCTACGATATTGGTAAAGCCAATTAACAACACAACAACAACAAAAATAAAAAATGTCACAACACATTCAAAAATCAAAACAGTTGAAATTAATCTAAAAAAATATGAAAAATACGAAATTGATAACTAAATAAACTAAATAATACCTTATAATGTTGAAAACGTGGAAAAGTAGGCCGGAAAAGTTGTTAAGTCGCCGGAAAAGATTGAAGCTTGTTTTTTTTTTATCCTTTTTGATTTTTTCAACTTTTGTGGAAGAGAGGAGATGAATGTAGGAAGAAATCAAGTGGTGGTGTAGTGTGAGATGAAGTATTATGGAAGATTTGAAAAAAATTAAGTGGTGGGGTTTTGGGTGTGGGGTGCGGCGGCAAGAAAAATTTAGGGAAGAAGAAGAAGAAGAAGAAAAAGAAAGGGGTCCCCGTTTTTTTATCCATTTTAGACCCCGGATCGGTCCGGGTTAAGGCCGGATCGGTCCGTGCCCAATTTTTTCACTTTTTCCGATTTTTTTTTTTACTTTTTATGATTTTTATTTAAAAACTTATAAAAATTCTTATAAACTTAATTAAACTTGATTAAAACTTAATTAGAATCTTAAAAATAAAATTTGAAGGAAATGTTATAATTTTATAACAATTTCTAAAAATTTAATAAAATCTTTATAACACTTAATAAAAAGCTTATAAAAATTTAATAAATTTATATTAACTCTTATAAAACATCTAAATTAAAACTGAAAAAAACTTTTATAAAACTTTTATAAAACTCCTCAAATTTCATAAAGATCCAATTTTATAAAATTTTCAGAAGTTATGCGAAAATTTTATAAAATAAAACATAAGAAAAGACTCGAAACTTAAGGGGTTCCTGATTCTTCGATTTCTAAATCTTCCAGAGTTCTGATATAATGTTCAATCAACCTAACTCCTAAAAACGAAGCATTTGAATTATCTCTAGGAATTCCATCGGGATTTTCGGATAACCACCTAATCGTTCCCTTCCTGACAATATTCAAACACTCATCCTGGTATTTGGTTGTGTTTTTCCCACAGCGTCCAATATGTTCACTTTTTCCACAGATTCTGCATCTCATCAGAAACTTTGCCCTTCTTTTTATTGCACTTCTTGATGTTCCATTACAAACTTCTTTCAATCTAATCTCTCTCAACAATTTCTTGTTTTGTTCAAAAACTAAAGCTTCTATAGTAAACGCAACATCTTTATCAAGGCCTAATTTCAAAAGTAAAACAAAAACTCCTAATCTATCTAAAAAAGACATCCAGTTCTTTTACGTCTATCCGGTAAAAGACGAAAATAGTTTAAACATAAAAACACAGAAAAGTAGAGTAAAGATAGATAGCACCTGGTATTCGGCTGATTTCAGTTTCTCTGCTTTTCAGTTTTTCATTTTTCAGCTTTTTCAATTTATCGGGGGATCAATCAGTAGCATTACTTCTTCTTTCAATGTGATTCCTTCTCCCTCCACAAATAAATTTACTCTGTGGCCATTGGCTATAAAAGTCGTAATTCCATTAGTTAGTTCAACAGCTCCAGATTTGTAAACCCGTGTTACTTTAAATGGACCTGTCCATCTTGACTTAAGCTTACCTGGAAACAACTTTAAACGTGAATTGTACAAGTGCACTCGATCACCTACATGGAACTCACGTTTAAAGATTCTCTTATCGTGAAAAGATTTCGTGCGTTCCTTGTAGATTCGAGCATTTTCATAAGAATCGAGACGAAATTCTTCTAGTTCGTTAATTGAAGCAATCTATGATCACCGACAAATTTAGGATCGAAATTCGTAAATCTAATAGCCCGAAGGCTCGGTGTTCTAACTCAACCGGGAGATGACATGATTTACCAAAGACTAGCTTATAGGGATAACAACCAATTGGTGTTTTAAAAGCTGTTCTGTACGCCCATAATGCATCATCTAATTTAACTGCCCAGTTTTTACGATTTGAGTCCACTGTTTTCTCCACAATTCTTTTGATCTCTCTGTTTGACACCTCTACCTGTCCACTAGTTTGCGGATGATAGGGCGTTCCTAACTTATGCGTTACACCATATTTTTCAACTATCTTAGTAAATGGTCTATTGCAAAAGTGTGACCCTCTATTACTAATGATAGCCCTCGGAATGCCATATCTGGTAAATATATTCTTTTTAAGAAATCGTATGACAACTTTGGTATCATTAGTGGGAAGAGCTTCAGCTTCTACCCATTTCGAAACATAATCTACCATTACTAGAATAAATCTTTTTCCAAAAGATATAGGGAAAGGTCCCATGAAATCTATACCCCAAACATCAAATAACTCACATTCTAAAATAGGTTGCATAGGCATTTCATGTTTTTTAGATATATTTCCCCATTTTTGACAAGATTCACAAGATTTAACATACTTATAAGCATCTCTATATAGTGTAGGCCAATAAAAACCACATTGTAAAACTTTAAAAGCAGTTTTCCAACCTCCATGATGACCTCCTGCCTCACGATCATGGCAAAACGATAAAACACTTAAAATTTCATTATCAGGCACACATTTTCTGATTATCCCATCCGAACATTTACGAAAAAGGTCTGGTTCCTCCCGGTAATAAAATTTTAAGTCATAAAAGAACTTCTTTTTCTGTTGCCAAGTCCAATGAGACGGAATATAATCACAGGTTAAGTAATTAATGATATCTCCAAACCAAGGCGACATTTCCTTAGAAGGAATTCTATTCTTTAATAACTACATGGTCGATGGAGTATCTATTCTAAATAGTTGTTCATCAAGAAATGAATCTTTAATTTCATTTCCTATTTCTTCATTATTTTCCATTCTACTTAGATGATCTGCTACTACATTCTCACTTCCTTTTTTATCTTTAATTTCAATATCGAATTCCTGAAGTAAGAGAATCCATCTAAGAAGACGAGTTTTAGCATCTTTCTTACTCAGTAAATATTTCAGTGCTGAATGGTCTGTATAAATTATTACCTTAGAACCAACAATATACGATCGAAACTTATCTAAGGCAAAAATCACAGCCAACAGTTCTTTTTCTGTAGTTGCATAATTAAGTTGAGCAGTGTTTAATGTGTGAGATGCATAGTAAATAGCTTTGAGAATTTTGTTATATCTTTGACCTAAAACAGCTCCTACAGCTAAATCACTTGCATCACACATAATCTCAAACGGCAAACTCCAATCTGGTGCTACCAGCACTGGTGCAGTAGTTAACCTCGCTTTTAGGGTCTGAAAAGCTTCCATACATTTACTATCAAAGTTAAAAGGTACTTTTTTTCAAGTAAATGACTTAGAGGCTTTGCTATTTTTGAAAAATCGGCAATGAACCTTCTATAAAATCCTGCATGTCCCAGAAATCCTCTTAAAGTTCTTAAATTAACTGGTGGAGGTAATTTTTCAATTACTTCGACTTTAGCTTTATCAACTTCAATACCTTCTTCAGAGATTCTATGACCTAGAACAATTCCTTCTGATACCATTAGATGACATTTTTCCCAATTTAGTACTAGAGTGGTATCTTCACAGCGTTGTAACACTCGTTCTAAGTGTAACAAACAAACATCGAATGAATCTCCGTAAACACTAAAGTCATCCATGAAAATTTCTAAGAATTTCTCAACCATATCAGCAAATATAGCCATCATACACCTTTGAAACGTAGCTGGTGCATTACATAAACCAAACGGTATTCTTTTATAAGCAAAAGTTCCATAAGGACAAGTGAAAGTAGTTTTTTCTCTATCTCCTGCTGCAATGAATATCTGTAAATATCCTGAATAACCATCTAAGAAACAGTAATACTTATGTCCACTTAAACGTTCCAACATTTGAACTATGAATGGAAGTGGATGATGATCTTTCTTAGTATGATCGTTTAGTTTTCTAAAATCAATGAACATTCGATAACCTGTAATCTCCCTTGTCGGAATCCATTCATTATTTTCATTCTCTTTCACTGTGAAACCTCTTTTCTTTGGTACAACTTGAGTTGGACTTACCCATTCACTATCTGATATGGGAAAAATTATCCCCATTTCTAATAGCTTAATAACCTCTTTCTTAACAATTAACTGCAAATTTGGGTTGAGGCGGCATTGCGGTTGAATACAAGGTTTAGCATCTTCCTTCAAATTATCTTATGAACGCAAATCTCAGGGCTAATACCTCGAATATCGGCAACTGTCCATCCAAAAGATTTCTTATGCTTTTTCACCATTCTAAGTAATTTATCTTCTTGTTGCTCAGTTAAAGATGATGAAATAATAACCGGTAATAGATTATTAGTTTCAAGAAAAGCATACTTCAGATTTAAAGGTAACGGTTTCAATTCCAGATTCTTAGGTGGATCTTCCAGTGATGGTGTAAGAACTGGTCCTTCTAGTTCTAATTCTAAATACTTATGCCATGATGGTTTAAAAGTAAAACTTCCTTTATCTAGAGAAAAGATTATCTCTTTCATTTCGGTGTCTTTCTCATCTTCCTTATAGATAGACAGAGTTAAGCATTCTTCTAATGTCTTCAAAAGTTGGTAATCGAATATCATAGACGAATGAATATCTTCTATAAAAGAACATGATTCTCGGTGATCCGTATGGATGTTCCATAGCTTTGAATATATTGAAAACAACTTCATCTTCATTGACTCTCAGAATTAACTCTCCTTTCTGGACATCTATTAAAGTTCTTCCTGTAGCTAGAAATGGTCGACCTAAGATAAGTGGCGCTCGAATATCCTTCTTCCATTTCCATAACTACAAAGTCTACCGGAAAATAGAACTTGTCTACTTTAACCAATACGTCCTCAATAATTCCTTTAGGGTATTTAATCGATCTATCCGCCATCCGCAGTCATTTCGATCTTCGTAAGCTTTCCTATGCCTAGCTTCTTATAATCCTCATAAGACATGAGATTTATACTAGCTCCAAGATCACATAAGACCTTCTTAAACAGAAATCCTCCAATTTCACATGGAATGGTAAAACATCCAGGATCTTTCAGTTTAGGTGGTAACTTATGCTGCAAAACTGCAGAACATTCTTCATTTAGGCATATATTCTCATATTCCTCTAATTTTTTCTTGTTTGACAGAATATCTTTCAGAAACTTTCCATAAGCAGGCATACTAATTAGAGCTTCGATAACGGGGATATTAACATGAATATGACGAAAAGTATCAAGGAAACGAGCATACTTCTGATCAGTTTTAATCTTTTTAATTTGCTCCTTAGGTGGGTAAGGTAAAGATTCTAAATCTATAACCTTTGATCCCAAAGTCATTTTCTCTTTTCCTTTCTCCTTAAACTTTTGAGTATTGTTTGATCGCCAAGTATCATGATCTTGAGTTTTTTCTTTTAAAACATTCCCTGAATCAATCTCTACTTTAGATTCCTTCAGTTCTTCTTGTTTTTCATCCTTGTTTTCATTATCTTCTATTCTAACATGTTCCTTGAATAGACTCCTTAAATCTTTATCCATGGGATCTTTCAAAATCCTAGGGATTTTTACCCATTTCTCACCTTCATTCTCAGGTTCCAAACTTCTATTCCTTTTCAAGAAATTCTCTATAATTTCTTCTTCCTTATCAGTGAATTCAAGTTCATTTTTAGTTTCATCATTCTTTTCATCTAAATCATCTTCTACTTCATTATTTCCGAAGTTTTCTACTCCATTACTACCACAGAGTTTTCTACTTCTCGTAACTACAACATTTACCTCTCTTGGGTTTCTTTCAGTATTGCTTGGTAATCCTCCAGGAGGTCTACTGTTATTACGTTCACCTTCCCTACTCAAATGATCTTCCATATTCCTTAATGAGGCTTCTATCGTTCTCATTCTGGTATCATGTCCACTCATAGATGTTTTCATCGAACACAAATCCTTAGAGACTGAACCTATAGAAGTCATCATTGTTTCCATATTCTTAGCTTGAGTAGATACTACACCTATCATATTTTCCATTAGTTTTTCCTATTTTTCAACTCCTTCTGCAGGTTGGGTTGAACTTTGAGTTACTGGTATACTTTGAGTGGTATGTTGAGGATAGGATCTAGGTAATAATTGTAAATTCTGATTAGATGTATTTTCTTGATAAACTTGATTATTATTCATATTCTTATACTGAACTGGATATGGCGGTTGTCCTTGCTTACTAGGGTTTTCAGACCATCGATAAGTAGGGTGATCTCTTCTAATAGCATTAAACGAGTTTGAATATGCATGGTTCAAATTCCTATGCTGCTGAAGAAAACTCACCTCCTCTCTCGAATATCTTGTTGGTTCTTCGATTCCTAATGGCATATTATCCTGATTTGAGTATTCAGTTGGTGTACTATTTTCTGAACTTTGGTTTTTGTTCGACTGTAGGCCATCAAATTTCCTACTCAAATTTTCTAAATGTGCTAGAACTTCCGTATTAGATGTACATTCTCCTGCAAAAGTTACTTTTCTGGTGCTAGAACCAGTTTCCCACATTCTGTTATTTTTGGAAATCTTTTCTATAGCATCGTAAACTATTTGAGCTTCACTCATCATTAAAGAACCACCACATGCATGATCTACATCTACACGAGAATCTTTTCTTAATTTACGACATAAAAGTTGAATTTGCATATCTAAGGAATAAACATGATCGGGACAGGCTCTTAACAATTTTTTAAATCTTTCCCAGGCATTCCCAAGCGTTTCTTCAGATCCTTGTCTAAAGTTAGCAACCTCGACTTTTAATTCCAAATTCCGTCCTGGAGTGAAATATTGTTTCAAAAATTCGGTTTGAATATCCTCCCAACTAATAAGTGAATGATGTGGAAGAGACATAAACCAATCTCGGGCTCGTCCTTTTAAAGAAAAAGGAAACATAGTCATCCTCGTTAGTTCCTTATGAGCACCTTGACTTTTGGCTGTATTGCACAGTTCTTCAAAAGATAGAGATGATGATGTGGATCTTCATCATCCTCTCCTAGGAATTGGGCTCTTGCGTCAATTAAACCAAAAAGATGAGATTTAATTTCGAAATTATTCGCTCCTTCATTGGGTAAAAGTATGGGATTATTAGTCTGGTTTCTTCTTACGGTTTGATCACAGATAGGTCTCGGGTTTGGTGGGTTATTACGATTATTCTGGTTCCGATCTTGATTATTTCTATTATTATGATTTTGATTATTATTAGGGTTAACAGGGTTTTGTCCATGCCCTGGAGCATGATCTAGCCTCTATTCATTTGTTTCATCACTAGTTTTAGCCATTTCTTTATTTCTATTTGAAGATGATTCTTGGCCAGGATTTCCCTGACTAGTATGACCACGTTTACTCTCTACTCTTAACTGCCTTTCGTAAGTGTTTATGTCAGGCTTATAAGGAGTGAGTGGGGCCTTACCGCTTCTGGTCATCAACTAACGAAAATAGAAAAATGCTCGAGTTTTATAGAAGAAGAAAATTGGTACTAAAAGAAAGTAGATACCAACGAAAAATAAAATAGAAATGAGATAAGAAAAAGTGTTGATTTATTCTCGAGAATTTTGAGTTAATACAAGTAGTAACCATAGACACAAAGAAAGAAATTAGCGACGTGTGTTTCCCCGGCAACGGCGCCAGAAAGCTGACGGGACCTTTTCTAATGCTAATATAATCCTTAACCGGCAGTGTACCGGGTCAAATCATAGTGCTAGTGTGGTGAGTCAGAGTGTCGAATCCTCAGGGAAAAACGTGGTAATTCTTTTAAGTGTGGTTAAACACCAAAGAGCTGTTATTAACTCGATCTAAACCGCAATTTTATCACACAGATTACTACTATTCTACTTAACATAAAATAAATGCGTAATTTAAAAGTTATTCTAATATAATATATATAGATATATAAATATATATAAATGTACATGGATTGCAAAATATATATATGGATATAAATATATAGATACCAATATATAGTTTATAATAATAGACAAATAGAACTAGCCAAAGTTTATATAATTGATTTATACGATCTTTTTCAGTAAACGGAATGTGCTCGATCTTTCCTTTTATATTAGGTCCAATTGAGTAAATGAAACGGTGCACTCCTGAGGTTAACAATTCCTCCTCACACGAGCGTATGAAATTGTCATATGTCAAATTGTCATCGCTTCAATCTCCACAACTGCCCCATGCTAATCTCGCTTAGTCCGAACAGTACCGAGTACAAATCTACCCCGGATAAAAGAGGTTATTCCGTTTGTCGACGGCCGATGTTATTCAAAAGGCTCCGGTTGTCAGGCGGATCGATTTAACTTTCCGGTGTTAGTTTCAATTAAACCGTTGATTTTAACATTATTACGATCTTGAGCACAAATTTAATAAGATTCATCTTTCCCAAGACAAATCTGCCCCCGGGTAGGAAATAGGATTCCGTTGTCACGCTTTCGCACGGCCAATTTTACCCTCCGGTTTTTCTATCATTTATCTCATATCCTAACTTCTCTGGTCAGTTCATCGTTAGGTTATATGTTGCGATTCATCTTGGTTAATTACGTCAATCCGAATATTATCAATACGTTACAAAATAGAAAAAGTTTCAATTAACTCAATTTTAGTAAATTTTACTTAGACAACATTCCTTTACCAAAAAGATCGAAATAAAACGATTACATAACTTTGGCTAGTTATTAGATTTAGCCTAAAAACATTATAACAACTAAAAAGATAAAAACAAACATAAATACTTTAGAAAATTTACCCGATTACAAATGCTGAATCAGAGTCGTATTCTTCCGGACATTACAACGACTTCAACAACACTGAACTTCCGATAATTTCCCGAGCATTACAAAAATACTACGATATTATTATTTTTGGCATAAGTCCTATTTACAACTACTAACTAAAAAGAAAATAAGAAGGAGGAGATATATATATATATATATGCTATATGTATATATATTGGTACCCCCGTTCTGTTTGCAAATGAGCTTCTTATATAGATGAAAGTCCTTGAGCCGGACCGGGCCGAGAGTAGGCCGGACCGGGCCGGTCTAATGATTGAATCCACCCCCTTGATTAATCAGCATGTGCGAGGATATATATATAATTATAATTATATATAACTTATAAAATTCATAGCTCGAGTTCCCGATCTCCAAACAACATGATTCAAGATCCATTGGAAAGCTCTTCGAATAATCTACAACTTCCATGAAGGACTCTTCTTCAGAAAATGTCATTTTGATGAGCCATTCGTTTGTCGAAGACATTTCTCGATTACCACTTAATCAAATCGATTAGCCACTTGACCACTTCGATTGACCACTTGACCACTTAAGCTCGTGACACTCTCTAAATCCTTCCAAAGATATAATTACACTTCACAATGTCGATTCTCGGGGTCTCGGCTTATAAATCTGCAATAAAATACCACAAATACCCACGTAAATCTGACACGACACTCCGATTTACTAAAATCGGTACAAAATGATAACTTTTTACTATTATTACTAACTTTTATTACTAACTACGGTAAACTATAAAGATTAACATTTCATACTATTTATATCATAATTTCATATATTTTATATAGAATTCGTTGATAAAACATAATAATATAACGTAATTTTAATCATATAAAAGTAGTATATCAAGCGGGGGAGGCGACAGCCAACCCCACGGCCTCTACTATAGATACAAGTAAGTGAGAGAAGGGTGATGCCTCGAGACGCTTTGATTTCGTCCCCCTAAGGATGGTGTTCACCCCTATCAACATTCATGGCTTGGTCTCCGAAAGGATAGGATTTCTGGGTACTCGTCGGGTCACTGACCTATCCTAAGACGGCACACTCGGGGCGTACCTAAGAGATCCGATATAGTAGGTCACACTCATAAAGGATATTCTTGATAATATCTAGGCTAAAAAAGGAAGGTAGTCAATGAATAAAGGGATGTTCGATTCTCGTGGGATGTTCGATTCTCACAAGTTATTCATTGATGAGATTGTCTCGATTTAACCGTCATCTCTTTGACCTACCCTAAGGCGGCACTGAGATGCGAGGTTAAAACCTTGGAATTGTAGAGTAGACTTAATTTTAGTTTACAATTCCTAAAATAAACTCATATAGTAGTGTTAAACTTGAATTAATATATGTCATTTTATTTACGGCATTATATCCCTTACTAAATTGCTTAAAAATTAATAATTGACTAGTATTGACTTCGTTAAAAAGTGGAAAGTAACTAGGACGTTGAACTAGTTAATCGATAATGCAATTATTTTTCGAAAGAGATATTTTCTCTTAAGCCTTTTAAAACCAGAGTGACATATAGGTATGTCACTAGTGTCATTCGTGTCAAACGGGAGACAAGTTTAGTTTGATCAAAGGAGATTTCGGACTTTAAAAATTCTTCTAGTGAATTTTGAGTGTGTAGTGATTACACGAGTAATTTTCTAATTGAAAAATCGGAAAATCATGAAGTGTTACTGTTTGGACGACATTTGGAATCGATGAATTACCAGTGGGAGCTTTATGATTTATTGTTTTCCTAGAACATTAGAAAAGTGTAACTGACTACACATGTAACCGTTCTAATTGAAAAACCGGAAAGTCATGAAATGTTGCTAGTTGGACGATATTTGGAATCGATGAACTAGTGGGAGTTCTATGATTTGTTGTTTTTCTGGAAACATTGGAACTATGTACGAAAGATTTTCTAATCGAAAAAATCGGAAAATCATAAAAATAAAGCATTGCTCGTTAGACGGTATTTGAAACCGATAAACTAGTGGGAGCTTTAATGTTATGATTTGTTGTATTTTCCGGTATATTAAAAAAATCCGAGAAGTCCCGACGAGTAACACTCGAAATAGACATCCCACGGTTCAAGAGTAGTGTCTACTCAAACGAACCGCCGGGTTCAAGATCGTTTCCATTCACGGAAAGTCAAGAATGGGAGAATATGTCTAAAAGTGTTAGTCATCTAAACCGAGAAAACTTTAAGGTCGAACCGAAAATTAATTAACGAAAATCATAGGATAAAGACAAGTTGATTTTGGATCACCAACCTATGAATCCTTGGCGATTTTCTCGAGCTAAGTTCTTTGAAAGAACAAGGTAGCAAGTGCATTTAACGATTAAAGGAGTAAACAACGGCCAGTTAATTTTAGCTAGAATAGTGGGAGTGATATAAGGAAATGCATCTCGGATTCAATCCTTGGATATCGCGGAAAATTTATTTTCTGTTTAAGATTCGTTGGAACGAATGGATTTACCTTCTATTCGATAATTTGTTTGTCGTATAGAATGTGAATATACCATTTGTAGTACGAATCCAAGACTCGGACTTTTGTTTGATAAAGTCAAAAACCACTTAGAACTGCTGAAATATGTATATAAAACACATCTTAAGAACTATTAAAAGCAATTGGTTTCTATATTTAGATAAACGCTTCTTCATATTCCATAGTTAGTGCATAGTCCCTAAAAGACAAGACTCGAAGACGGCTCAGGGTGATTCCTTTCTCCCATCGGTTATATTGTCTCAAAGGTTCAATGACTAAGTTTCCTTTCAATCGGGAAAGGATAATGGTTATAAAGATGTAATATAGCTTGTTCATGACGACCTTCGGGGTCTGATGAAAGATACAAGCTAGTAGGAGCTTCCGAGTAGTGACTTCTTGTCTGATAACTATTGAAAACACTCCGGTAAGTTTATCCAAAATATTTTGAGGTTTCTCTGTTTTCAACAGAGATAGAGTATTCTATACTCAGAATAGGGCATTCATAGTCCTCGAGACTGGTGCTCAGCCTGCCTCATTGTGACATGTTCTCACTAAGTGAGAAACCGTTAAATTGCCTTACATAGTTTTAGATGTGCTACAATACACTGCTTAACTTAATAAAGATATTCGAAGCGAAATAACGGTTTACATTGAAATGTAAGACCGAGAAGTCTACCTACAATATGCTTTGGAATTTACGGATAAGGTGTGGATTCGGTTCACCCCACTTCCATAAATATAAGCATTTAGCACACGGTGCTTGAAGGTAAGACTGAGAATTTCGCGCATACGTTCGGTCAATGACCATTCGTGATATATCTTTTAACCTATTGTGTATAAAGGTTAGATATATGATTCTTGAAATCGGGAAGGGACAGCTATCTTTTTGTTGCATCCTTTCTGATAGAGTCCATGAACAGCAAAACCTTGAACCTTGAAGTACGTTTACTCAAGGTAGTTACTAACTGATTTAAATCAGACCACATCCAATATCGGTTGTTGGTGATAACACTAAATACTACTAAACTAGATCAGAATTTCGATCCACCCAGTACGTATTAGGAGTATGGTTTATCCATTACCCATTACGGGTTCTACGGACTTTGTAGTCTGAGGATCGATTGATGACATATGGCTCTTTTGTGAGTAGTATAGAATTCTGATAATAGAGGTTGGTTTAATATCCATAACCCTGTGAATGGAGTTCGGTGCTCCAGTTCTGTTCATGCTCTTGTAGAACCACCTGAGCGTCTCAGGCCCAGTGGGAGTAATTGGATCTACACGGAAAAGAGTAGAATGAGTTCGGTATTGCATGATTTCGTTCAAAAGAAGAAAATAGTGGTGATTCCCTGAGACTTATCTTGCCAAACAAACGGAGCCTGGATTCATTTGGAACAAAAGGGTATTGCCTTATGAACTTATGACAGGATGACTGTCAAGGCTTATGTCCTTTGTGGATAAAAAGCAAACCTCTCAGTCATTGGAAGTCATATATTTCTACAATATGTGGATTTGACCGTAATATTGATAAGTCTTTTGTAGACCGGATATCAATTTTAGTACGTAGTGAATATATACATATATTAGTGTTTGTGAAGGATAACACCGCACCAGCTTGGAATCAACATGGGTGTGTTATCCGAAGTCGAATCGACAATGCCACAATTCTCTCGCAACGTAGATTTGGACAACATCCTAAAGAGTTTGACTCGGTCGAATTCATTAGAAAACCATCCGGTTTCCCATCCATCTTATTGGTTAAGATGATGCATCTGTGTATGCAACATTCAACGAGGAAGTTCTACCCTATGCCTCAGGAATTACTCTCTAAATCTTCGGATCAAGAGAAATGGAATAGATTCTCTTTCTAGTAAGAGATGGTCAGGTTATTGAACGTCAACTTTGATCAAATCTTAGATTCGGCGGTTAACAAAGCAAGTTTAGTATGTCCTTTAGTATCTTGAGAGAACGAGGAATAATATGCGAACATATTCATGTGTGAACATGGATATGTGTGATACACTTTTGACTTTAAGTCAGATTAAGAATGATCGTTAAGTCGATCTCGGGCTCAGTGTTTACTCTTATGTTGAAGCTATTTCCTGGAGGAATCCAGCAACGCCAACTCGACTTTAACTAGTTGGGTGATTAGCGGCTTTTGTAGTAGCTAGAGAGGCGATATAGCTCAAGGATTTCCTTTTCATATCTGGGAGTGATTCTAGATTTGGAAGCCGATACCACATCATTGTGCAAAACGATGAAGGGGGTAGCTTATAAGGATTTTCGAAATCACTAGAGGTCAAAAGCATATTGGGAAAGTACCACATGATTAGATGGACCGGTAACGTTTCGATTCTACGGATCGTCTCGAGCCGACAACCTGACTAATCATTAAGTTAGATGTAGGTACTCCCTGAGTCACTGACCTATCCTACAACGGCATACTCGGAGTGTACTTTGGAATCTGAAATGGTTATGATATGCTTAATGGGTCCTAGAATACGGGATGAGTCTCCATTGCTTTAGAGCAAGTGGGAGTGATAGTTTGCTGTATTTTAAATAATAGGGTGTGCTCTAAAACAATTAATCACATGCTTTCGTGCAAGTGGGAGATTGTTAGGTGTGATGCCCAAAAGACAATTTTGTAATTTTTTTATTTAATAAATGAAATGATATTATTATTCATATTTATTATTCTCATATTCATCGATGTGACAATAGTATTTACACTACAAAAAACCCTAAAGTATATCGTTTATATAATCATTTAACTCAGTGTATGGGATATACACGGGAGGATTGAGTTAGTGAAGATGTACTTAAAATACAATTAGCCCGTAGTGAAGTTAATCGAGAGTATCAGGTCTCTCCTTTAACGTGCTATTAATGCGCCCAGAACACAATAGTTGTGATTGTCTTATCCGGACTTTCGGTTAAGAGAACCTAGTGGGGCATTTATATATGATAGATATATCATATAGGGCTGGACCGATTTGATTAGAGTTCACGATATAATTCCATAATCGAGAAGTCTTATCGAATTAATCGATGATCATATTTATGGATATATCTTAATCCCGAGGTGATCACGCGCTCAACCGCTTGAATCGGTATGAGGTTTGACTTGACGGTTAAGGATTACACCGAGTCCGTGATCCGAATTACCCCATCTTGGCATTGTACTAGATTGAGTGAGTAGTCTGTGTTATCACAGATACGGAATCCATTCCTTCCATTTATGGAAGTAGATAGACAGTTCCCTTATTTGTTAATCCTAGAAACTGATCGATCGTACGAGTTCATATTACACTGATTAGCTACTAGTGAGTTGTATGAATTAATTGATCACTAGGGGGTTAATGGTAAATAAGGATAAGAGGTTCTAAAAAGGGTTAACGGTAACTTCCCGATTTAGAATGAACAGTCTATGGAGGATTAATCCATATGTAATGATTATATCAATGGACGCTTATTATCATTCTCGTGAGGAGATAAATATAATCTCATAATCGGAGGAGTGCAGTCACGGGATTATGGTGGCATATTCCCGTGATTGATTTATCGAATATAATTATTCTGTTCGTAAGATAATTATTTATTTGATTTATCGGAGCCGCTGATTATTAGTCCATGGTCCCCGACGTGCCTCCTATATAGCATAGCTATTCTCGGACGTCGAATCCTAATAATATTAATTTAGTTCTTATTAGAATTTAATTAACGATATGTGAATTAATTGTTTAGTGGACTATTAAATTAGTTGGACTAAATAATTAAATATGTGAAAAAGGCATTTTTCATAATCTTGGCAAAATTGGTGTGTATGGCCGAAAATAACATTGACTAGGTCAATGATGATGAATTTCGGCTATGGCTTATTTTAGGAAACAAGAAATTGTTTTCTTGTGAATTAATAAGACATGTGCACAAAATATTTATTGGATAAATATTTATGGTAAAAAATAAAGATAAATATTATTCTAGATTTATTCTAGAATATTATGGGATTATTTTTATTTAATGGATTTATTTTATTTGCAAAATAAAATCCTTGGAGGACAAGGATTACTCTCCTATATAAAGAGAGTTCTCCCAAGCCTTACACACACACAATATTTCGACCTACACCTCTTAGAGAGGAGAAGGTAAAAAAAATTCGGCCAAAGGGTGAGTTTGGGGGAAATCTTGGAGATTTTTCCGGGTAGCATATCGAGGGGATTCGAGACGAGGATTTCCTTCCACCGGGAGTTGCTCGGATCACACGTACGGAAGATCGTGGTGCTCTTCACACCTTCGTTTGTTCTTTCTATTGCGGTTCTTCTACTTGGAATTTGAGATCCAAGAGGTATGTTCTACAACCCCCTTGTAGATGTAGATCTAGTTATTTTATTACGTGTAATTTATAGATCTAGATCCTTAAATCGCTTCCGTTGCGGATGATATTACTAACATATACATCTATATTCTCTTTGGCAATATCTTAGTCGATGGAGCGTAAGACGCACGACTTTTTCTTAGACCGATAAACGTGAGCCAAAGACTTTTTCATCTATATTCTCGGTTCTCGATCCGCCTTGCCTGCTCAATTAATTAACAAATACATGTTCGAGACTGGTTAGTTCGACTACTGGTTGACGTAATGTGAGATTGTCTGCATTTCTAAGTGGTTGTGAAAGTTATTGCACACACACATTGGCTCATGACATGAATAGTGTTTAATAAGTTACTGATGGATATGAGTGGCATGATCTTGATCTTGTCGTTGTAGAGCATAGTTGTTTTTAATTAACTTGTGTATTGATCAAAGTGTTGTTTTATTTTCGCCTTTTTGCTCGGGACAATCAAAAGTGAAGTGGGGGGGTAGTTGATGACACTCTAAATGGTACCGATATTTATACCTATATTCACCCCGAATTCTGCTCAAGAGAGGATAGATAGGCTAGTTATTTCTTAGAATATATGTCAAATGCTATGTGAGTATTTCCAGGATCGTAATTCTGCATCTATGCTATTTCCCCGATGTTTTGGTACTGTTTTGTCTCGTTTTGCGTGTTTTATAGGATGTAACCGGAGCATTGGAGAGGGGATCTGGACCAAAAGGAATGCATTGGGCTGAGTGATTGAAGTCCAAGAAGAAGCCTGCTAAAGAAAAAGATGAATAGAAGGCCCGGTAACCCGAGGGTTAGGCCCGGTAAACCGGTGACTTATTCAACACAAAATTTATTCTGCCGCATTGTCTAAGTCGGTTAGGGTTTTAGAGAGTCTTAAGTCGGTCATTGTATCTATATAAGGCCGCGTTTACATATTAATGTATATGTTTTGCATATTACATTACATACAATATAAATTATTATGCAATAAAGTTTTCTTGAGCTTTGGAAATTGATTTTGGTTTCCTCCCTTCTTCCATCATCTCTAGCTTGAGTAGATCGAGTTAGATCTCCATTGTTGAAGGTATGAAGCTTTGAACGTTCCTTTATTGTCTCCAATATGGAAGATCTCTTCATATTTATGTGTTTTATTTAATCTGCATGTTTAACAACCCCATAATTTACTTATTTTAATCGTACTGAGCAATGTAGATCCAGAAATTAGGAAAAGCCACCCCCGGTAAACCGGCGGTCTATCCCGGTTTACCGAGGCATGTTTTAGTAACTGGGATTCACTACAGCTATGTTGATCGGCAAGAATAATTAAAACGAGTAATAGGTCTGGCCAATCTAGTATTCATAATTCGTAAATTAACATGAAGGACCGCAAGTGAAGTGTTAATTAGGACGTAGTCTTGATGGACCCTAGGAACGTGCTGGTCATTGTCGAAAGCTGTCTAGGCGGGTTAGTGGTATGAGGTAATGCTCAATATCGGTAATTCTAGTTCTTTATGCGTATGAGCTATTACGGACCAATTAAGAAGGGTAGCTTGCATATAGATTGTCTACTGCCATTGTCGGAGTAGATAGGAGTAGGAATTGCACCCGTAGCTGATAAATATGATAATAATCATTAAAAGCTCGCAATTAATCTAGGGAAATTATGTGGGGAAGTAGACATAACGATTAACTAATCCAAGTTAGAAGATCGGTGAGGAGAGGGAGAGGTATACCATGTTTGTCTTCTTTTACGTTATTGTTGGTCAATGACAACCTATATGTTGCTTTCTAATTAGGTTAGAATCGTTTATACGTATAAGTTGCATTGTCTCTGTGGGATCGACCTTGACTCGCATTTATTATACTGCGATGTACCTAGTATTCTTGCTAGTAATATCGACGTTAGTGACTTACACGCGATCAACTGTCCCTTCTCCTTTTTAGTTTCTTCTGCTTTAGATGCCTCTTCCTCTTCCTCCATCTCCTCTTCTGCTGATGGCGTAAGAACATATCCTTCTTCTCCCCCTTCCAGATACATGACTTCCTCTTGTTTCTTATCCTCAGTGGCTGTATCGTCACTAATGACCACTGGATTAGCCTGATTGCTTTCACTGATCATAGGGGTGACATTCTGTGATTTTGGGATGGTTCTTCATCCCACTCCTGATCTGCTGCTTTCAGGCTCTTTCCTTTTGGATCCAACGTTGGTTTTGGATTTCTGGGACGCCTTTATATATGTAAACATTACCTTGGCCTTATCTGGGGGATGCAAATTGGTGGGTTTCACCTTCAATCTATCAAATAAGTGTTGGAGAGGGAACCCATAAGATTTCCTCTCCCAGAAATCACCTTTCTTTTGCAGGTTCTTGCTTGGTGCCATGGCTATCAGATCAATCTCCTTATGTATTTGGCTTTTCAACCGATCGAAAACAAATTGTGCCCAATTGAAGGGAATACCTTGATAGATAATGGCCATTAATTTGACCCGGAGTTCAGTCAGGTTTTCCATCGATCCCTTCCTTCCTTAATATTCTTGGTGATCACTGGTGCAAATTCAGCAAACGGTCGTTTGAGCACTGTTCTTGGAAGATTGTATGTCATGCTGTTCTTTTTGGGGTTTCTGGCTATTTCAGTCCAGAAAGAGTTGATGTCGATTGTTATATCTTTCACATTAGCCGGACCGGTTCTGGGAAGATTTAGAAATCTATTGAGTAGCCCAGGCGTGATAACCACTTCTTTCCCAAAGATTGAACTTTTAATGCAATCGGGATCACTCTTCTTTGTGCTGGGCAAAAACTTTGGATTTTTCCAAAATGCAATCAGGTTTCATAACATATCCCATTCATTGGGGGGGTTTAGTGTTGGTCCCTTGGAAAGGCTAACACAAGTTTAGAGGGGGGGTGAATAAACTTGTCACCTAAAAATTTCCCTAAACAGGAAGTACCCCAGGAACTGAGTTTCTCCGAAACTCAAACTGACTCTCAGTTCAGTTTTGTTCCTATCCTTTAAACTTGCATAGGAGTTCAGCTAACTCAACTGAGTATAAGTCAATACTGACTTATTCTTAGTCTAGTTAACTGGCAGCGGATAAAACTAGCCTTTAGTGCAATAGATGTGTCTATAAAGATCTAAACCTCATATGTATCAGTTGGGTGTTGACTCAGTGTCTAGTGTTTGCTGAGTGTGAAGATAACAAGATAATGCAATAATTAAATCAATCATAGCACGAATGTAAAAGCGTAAAGTAAATCAACACAAGATTTGTTTATGGAAGTTCCGGGTGGTGTAATCCCGTACGTCTCCCCTTCTCCTGTGGTGTAGGAGGTATCACTAGAATCTTAAGATAACCGTTACAAAATCCTAGTACAATGACAGTCCTTCACAACACCCTAGTTTCACTGTCTACACATAATGAAGAAAGGTAGGATTGCTCCCTTCAATCTGCACACTGATCCTTCGGAGGTGGAATGACTCCTTCACCAGCTCACCACTGACATACACATAGTCCGCAGACTGCACCAACAGTTGTGGCAAAAAAGTTGCAACCGTATGAGGATAGGTGGAGTTGCTCTCCTCAAACTATGCACAGCCAACCCTTTTTCACAAAGGTTAGGTTTAGAATTAATCAAAAGATTAATTCAGTGAGCTGTCTGATTCTTCTGTATATAGCGTTGTAGCTCCAAGATGCCTTCTTCCCCCTTAATGGGTTACTGGATCTTTCTTTTAAATCTTCAAGGCAATTCTGTTGGCTCCCCTTTTCTAGATATGTAATCTAATTATCTGGATCTGGATCTTTAGATATGTGCTTTACAAAACTTCTCTGATCCTTCTCCTCTTCTTCAAACACATCTTCCTGTGTATTTATAGGGGTAATGTAACGGTCAACTAGCTCTTGTAGCCGTTATATTTGTCGTTTAGCCAACGTTCATATGTACGATCTTTTGTCGTTTTGTCAGTTTAAATTTAACAAGGCCTTAACTCAGTTTTCTACTCTTCTTCAAAACTGAGTACCTTGTATTCTTGACATCCGACTTTAAATTACTAAATCGGAGTACACCATTCAGCTTCTTCTTTTCTTGATAACTGATAATCATTGTCCTTAAGATTATTCAGGTTCTCATGATCTACAATTCAGTTTTCAGGTCACCACAGACTTGCCTGAATCCTGACTTATAGTCACGACTTGATCAGCTTCTAACTGAGTTTGACACCTCAGTTCTTTAGTCTTCAACAACTGAGTCTGAGTCCTTCAGTTCTTCAGTCTTCTTAGATAGGCCAACTGAGTCTGTGTCCCTCAGCGAGCTTATCTTCTTCAGTTCTTGCATAACTGAGTTTGCTCCCTCAGTTCTTCATATATAAACTCAGTTTTCTTATTGCGACTCAGTTGTTTGCCTAGTTCCTAACTATTACAATTCTTGTCTGAAATAACCTATACAAGTTTCAGACTCTAAATAGAACTTATACATTTGTCTCTAGACTGTTTCTTGCTTCTTCTTTCATTATGCACTATAACAGCTAGTTATGACTTCATCATCATGGGTTATAAGTGATCTTGTTAGTTACATGACGAATCATCATCAAACACAAATATTATTTCCAACATTTAGGAAGGTCATTAACCCCAGATTTGTACACCCGTCTACTAACCGCTAGGCTTGAACATCATTATCACAAAAGGGGATATAGTGCTCAGGTCTGAAAAATGATCCTGTTATGATTGGTTTTTCATAGAAGTTTTCTGTAGCTGATAATGTTGAAGATGATGCCATTGTTTGAGGTATTTGAGATTGTGAAAAAGAAGGCTTTGAGTTTTCAGAAATAAAACAAATTAGGGTTTATGAGTTGTGTAAAGATTTCTGAGAAAACCTCCAAGTGTAGTTTATATAGATGGATTTCTGGTAGTGTGAACGTGGTTGAATATGGAGAGATTTTAGTGACATAATGGCGTGATTTTGTGTATGTAAATCATGATATTTAAGTGAAGTGGGGGAGTGGATTGAGGTATGCAATGATGGATTCTTAGAATCGAGGCGTTTGTAATATAAAATAATGTAGTTACCTCCATGATTATGAATTGATCTCCACGTGTGTAATCTTCCACAGTACAATCCTCCATAACTTTTTTGATTTTCCACGTGTATAAAAGTTGATTTGGTTCACACTTTAGTTTACTGTTCCCTTTAATCATCTTTTCGGTGAAGTGACTTGGCTGAACACTAGGCTGGTGTGGTAGCATTTTACTAAGTTGCTTCAAAACAACTGTTCCTAACAATCAGTTAAGTGAACTCTGCTGATTACCAGTACCTTACCTGCCAAGTGAGTGCACCCAAAATGGCAAAGGTTTAGTCTGCCAGCGGAGTCACTCAGCTGATTACTCCCGTTGGCTGCTCCAGGAACTTAATCAATTTCAATCATCCCTAACTCAGTTCTCAATTTGCAAAATCTTTCATGACTGAGTGGTTTAGTGAATATATCAGCCAATTGATCTTCTGTTGGAATATATCTCAAGACAACATCTTCTTTTTCAACATGATCTCTAATAAAGCGAGTCTCACATCAATGTGTATTGTTCTTGAGTGAAGTACTGGATTTTCTGTGATTGAAATTGCACTTGTGTTATCACACATTATTGGGATTGTCTTCTCTTCCATCCTATAGTCTCTTAGCTGTTGCCTGATCCGCAACACTTGAGCACAGCAGCTGCCTGCTGCTATATATTATGCATCAGCTGTTGATGTAGATATTGCATTTTGCTTCTTGTTGAACCATGAAACCAATCTACTTCCAAGCATTTGACAAGTTCCAGATGTGCTTTTTCTATCTATCTTGCATCCAGCATAGTCTGAGTCTGAGTATGATATTAGTTTGAATCCTCTATCTCTTGGATACCAGATTCCAACATTGATAGTACCCTTCAGATATTTGATGATCCTTTTGGCTGCTAGTAAGTGAGATTCCTTAGGCTGAGCTTGAAATCTAGCACATACACCTACTGCAAAAGCTATGTCAGGTCTACTTGCATTTAGATACAGTAGGGACCCAATGATCCCTCTATACATCTTCTGATCAACATCTTTTCCAATTTCATCTTTTCCAAGATTAACTCTAGCACACATTGGTGTATCTGATGTACTACTTGTGACCATGCCGTATTTGTGTATCAAGTCCTTTGTGTACTTAGCTTGATTGATGAAGATCCCATCTTTCAGTTGCTTCACTTGCAGGCCAAGAAAGTAATTGAGTTCTTCCATTATGCTCATTTGAAATTTACTTTTCATTAGATTTGCGAATTTCTCACACAGCTTTTGATCTTCTGATCCAAAGATGATGTCATCCACACAGATTTGGACTAGCAATGTGCTTGATCCTTCTTCAAGTTTGAAGAGAGTTTTTTCTATGGTCCCTTTGTTGAATCCATTGTTTATCAAGAATTGTGATAAAGTTTCATACCAGGCTCTGGGTTCCTGTTTGAGTCCATATAAGGCCTTTTTGAGCTTGTATACTTTTTCTTCCTTTCCATTTAGTTGGAAACCAGGTGGTTATTCCACATATACTTCTTCTTTTAGAAGTCCATTTAAAAAAGCACTCTTGACATCCATTTGATATACCTTGAAGTCTTTATGGGTTGCAAAAGCCAAAAATAGTCTTATTGCTTCCAATCTTACTACTGGAGCAAAGATTTCATCATAATCTATTCCTTCTGCTTGTGAATAGCATTTTGCAACTAGCCTTGCTTTATTTCTGACAACTGTTCCTTGTTCATCCATCTTGTTTCTGAATACCCATTTTGTTCCAATGATGTTGGCTATATTTGGTCTGTCAACAAGTTCCCAGACCTCATTTCTTTCAAATTCATTTAGTTCTTCTTGCATAGCTATAATCCAATCAGCATCTTGAACTGCATCATCTATTGTTTTGGGTTCTTTTTGTGATAGAAAACATGTTAGCATATTCTCCAGTTGTCTTCTGGTTATGACTCCTGTGTGAATGTCTCCAATAACTTGACCTTCAGGATGGTCTCTTAGCCAGTTGAGGTCAGGTTGGATTTGCTCTTGACTTGGTGCTTCCACAACTTCAGTTTGTGCATCAGCTTCAAGTTCTTGTGCTGGTGCCTCTTCTGTTGTATTGACTGGTGGCTCATCTTGATTTCCAAAGTTGTGATTTAGAATGGTGGCTGGTATTGTTGTATTCATATAGACTTGTCTTTGACATGCTTCTTCTTCAATTTCTTGAAGGATTTCACCATTTGTGTTTGGCTCATCAAAGACTACATGAATTGATTCTTCAATCACCAGTGTTCTTTTGTTGAGAATTCTGAAGGCTTTGCTTGTGTCTGAGTATGCATAAAAATTTCTTCATAAGCTTTTTCATCAAAAGTATGTAACTGATTCATGTTCAAAACAAAACATTTAGATCCAAACATATGTAGATGTGAGATGTTAGGTTTTCTTCCATTCCATATTTCATATGGAGTTTTTCCATGATGTTTGTTGATAATTGATATGTTTTGTGTATAGCTATATTTGCTGCTTCAGCCCAAAATCTCTTTGGTAAGCATGCTTCTGCAATCATTGTTATGATTGCTTCCTTGAGTGTCCTGTTTCTTCTTTCTGCTACACCATTTTTCTGTGGAGTCCCTGCAGCTGATAGTTGATGCAGTACTCCATTTTCTTCACAGTAGGTTCTGATAATTTCATTTAGAAATTCTGTGCCTCTGTCTGATCTGATCTTGATGATCTTCAGTTCCTTTTCATTCTGAATTCTTCTTAGCAAATCTGGTAGCTTTTTTAGTGTCTCTCTTTTCTTGTTCAAGAATATGGTCTAGGTGAATTTGGAGAAGTCATCCACCACTACTAGAGTATACTTTTTTCCACCTACACTTACTGGTGTGACTGGTCCAAATAGATCCATATGAAAAAGATGTAAGATTCTGGTTGTTGATTGATAAGACTTTGACTTGAAGGAACTCTTGATCTGTTTCCCTTTTTGACAAGCATCACAAAGACTTTCCTTTTTGAATGTGATATCTGGTAAGCCTTCAACTAACTTGTTCTTTGACAATTTGTTGATGATCTTGAAGTTTAGATGATTCAGTCTTCTATGCCAAATCCAGTTGGTTGATTGTTTGTTTTTGACAAGCAGACACGTTTCTGCTTTTGCTGTCTTCCAATCTACCACATATGTCTTCTCTTTTTCCTGCAAGTACAGTTGTGCTGGTTTGATTGTGAGTGACTCTGCATCCTTCTTTGTTGAAGTGCACACTATATCCTTTCTCACAAAATTGACTAATGCTTAAAAGGTTGAAACTCAATCCTTTTACATAAGCTACACTTTGAATCTTCAAGTTGTTCTTTAGCATAGAACCTTCCCCCTTAATCTTTCCCGGGTTATCTTTGCCTCCAAAAGTAACTTTAGGTCCATCAAAAGCTTTAAAGTCATTTAGCCAATTTTTATTTCTTGTCATGTGTCTGGAACATCAACTGTCTATGTACCAGACATCCTACAAAACAAGTTAAGTATGTTTAGGTACCCAACACTGTTTGGGTCCATACCTGTTAGCAGTCATGCCTCCTACACCAAGTTTATATCCAAAGGGTCTTCTTTTTGGATAATTGAAGTTATCAACTTCATATGTATAAGGCATGACAGAATAGCTTCTGAAATTTCTACTGAAGGTATTCTGATACTTTTCTCTACTATTTGGTGCAATTGTATCCTTTTTCACTCACCAAAATGCATGAGGAAACTTGTTTTCATGTTGCTTTTTGTATCCAGGAACAAGCTTAGGTTGGCTTTTCCTAAACACATGTTGCATAGCATGAAATGGTTTCTTCTTGTATTTTGGAGGTGCAACATTCCAATTATCTTCTAAAGGGTAAAGTCTTCATTTACCTTTCAATATACCTTTTCTCTTGATTGGCTGGATTGATGATTTAGTCTGTTGTTTTACTGCACTAGGATTTGACTTCACCGGTGCAGTTTGAGTATCTGAAACCTTGGTCTGTCTTTTTCTGAATTTGGGTCCAGTTTTGGTCCTTGATTCAGAATTGTGTTGACCATTGTTTTTATTCTCATCCTGACTGTTGTAGCCAAGACCAGATCAAGATCCAAACCTTTTTGGTGGTTTGTAAGCTTGTGCGTTAGGTGGTGCAGTGGTGTTTTTAGCTGGTAGGAGGATTTCCTCAGCTGATCTGTTAGTAGAGGATGAATGATCATCTGCTGCTTTTTGATTAGTTGAGGGCATTTCCTTAGCAGCTAATTCAGCTCTCAATTTATCCAGTTTTTCTTTTAATCTTTTATTTTCCTTTCTTAGATCCTTACACTCCTGTTCCAGAATCTCATGATTCACCTCGATTTCATCAAATTTAGTCATGAGATTTGGATTAGGGCTGCTGAATCTAATGGGAGAATAGAAGATTATGCAGTATTGGATGTGGATGCACTTGATGAACAATATGAGCTAGATGTTACCTCTGTTTCATCAGACTCTTTGGCCATGAGACATAGGTATGCTTTTTCATTATTTGAGCTGTCAGCTTTATCATCATCTGATTCTTTGGCCATAAGACATAGACACGCTTTCTCATTGTCGGAGCTTTCAGCTTCATCATCATCTGAATCATTGTCAGATGGTTCTTCATTCTTTTCACTACTAGTTTCAGCTTTGATTGCCTTCTTGCCTTTCCTCTTTTCAGTTGCTTTGTACTTCTTCTTTTCATCATCTTTGTCATTTTCTTCAGGGCAGTCAGCCTTGAAGTGACCTTTCTTGTTGCGGTTGAAGCATCTGTACTCATCATCCTTTTTCTTTGTGTCTTTGTTTGAGCTTAACCTTTTGTTTGATGATAAGTTCCCTTTGAATGGCTTCTTCTTGCTAAACCTGTCAAAACGTTTAACGAATAAAGCTATCTGTTCTTTGAGTTCCTGTGTCTCTTTGCTGATGCAGTCAGCAAAGTTACTTTGTTGTGGTGTTATTAATGCACTGGTATTTTGTGTCTCTGCTGGAGCACCATCTTCACCGTTCAATTCAAATTCATGAGCTTTCAGTTGAGACATCAGGGTCAGAGTGTTAGTGTTTGCAAGATTTGTTGTTCCTCTAATCACTGATGTGATGATCTTCCATCTTTCAGGTAGGCCTCTCAAGATTTTTAGGCAGACTTCTTTCTGTGGATAAGTGTATCCAAGATGTTGCAGTTCATTGATGATGCTTGAAAACCTGTTATCCATTTGATCAATGGACTCACCAGTCTTCATTTTGAAGTTTTCAAAAATCTGCTTTGCAACAGATAGTTTGTTTTCTTTAACTGCTTCTGATCTTTCATTGATTAGTGACAGTTTATCCCACATCTTCTTTGATGTTTTGCAGTCTTTGATTCTCATGAACATGTTACTGTCTACAGTCTTCAAAATCATATCTTTTGCAACAAAGTCGAGATTTTCTCTTCTCCTGTCATCCTTGGTCTAGTCCTTTTTAAGTTTTTCTATTGTCATTCCTTGATCTGCTCTTGTAGCTATCACAGTAGTGATCTGGATTGGACCATCATTAAGTACATCCAGCATCTCCTCATGAGTTGCTGCAAGATGACACAACATTCTTATTTTATATCATCAAAATTGTTAACATTGAACACAGGTACTTTTGACATAAAATATGAGGAATCCATGAGCACAAATAAGAGTACTTAAACTGAAGGCACATATTTAAAAACTACTTTGAAAATATGTGATCTCCTTGTTACCAGAAATTAGATCTGAACAGGTTCTGATACTAGGAACACTGCTCTGCTACCAATTGTTGGTCCCAGAGAAGGGTGAAACTATAGTCAGAGGGGGAGGTGAATGACTATAGGGGATTTTCAAAAACTTTTCTTATATTTAAAAGCTTTTGGGCAGCGGATAAGTCCCTTCTTAAATTGGTGTTTCAAAGTAGATTATGCAAGCACAGATATGTAGTATGTAATGAAATGAAATGCTGTAAAGTAAATTGCTGAAAGTAAATTGACACAAAGACTTATAGTGGTTCAGGGTGGTGTAATCCCTTTATCCACTCTTCTCCTATGATGATTGGAGGAATTCACTATTGTTTTCTCAGATACAATAGGTTGATTGTCCTTGGCTACACTAGCTTCACAATCTTCAAGACTATCACTCCATGGCTTCAAAAACTTCAGTGACTCAGTCTCTTTCACTGCTCATTGGGAACAAATCCTTCAGCAGCTATCACAAACACAACTCCTTCTCAGATGGCTCTGATTCAGTTGCTTGAGTGATGTGAATTGGATTCACAGATCTTGTTGATCAATCTCAATGCTTGATGTGGAATTGTGGCTCTCAGTTTTGAGTTGATCACTAGATTAGTCTTTCAGTTCAGAGTGAAGGCTTTTCAACTTGACAGAGTTTCTGCTTGTTTTCTGTTTCAATCAATCGTTGTTTTTCTTGTCTGTCACTGCCTTCTATTTATAGCCTTGAATATCCTTGATTTGAATTTCAGTCCGTTGGCTATTTATGTGGGAAATAATCCTTGATTTAATTATTGATTCCCCCTTAATTGCATTCTCCTTGATTTCAGTAATCGGATATTTCTTCAAACGGTTATCAGAAAATCCGTGCTTGATTGATCCTCAATTGATTGTGCATTCAATGCTTGATCTTCATCTTTTGAATTCTGAACGATTATTAATTGCTTGGCCGTTTTCTAAACGGTTCAGTGACCTTCTTCACTTGGCTGTTTAAGTCTTTCTTTACTGATGTGTCTTCACTCATCCGAATGATAGTTCACTTTGCCGATTCTCTGTTTCCTTTGATTTATTTAGAGTATAGGAGAATACTTGTACTTCACTGATCCTTGATTTGTGTGAGATCAGTGTACACCAAATTTAAACCATTAAGTTTCATCACTTAGACATATCCAGGGTCATCACAGACTTCCCTGGTTATAAGTCAGATCATATATCTTCATGCTTCTCTGCTGGTACTTGGCTGGCTTTACTCTGCCGGATACCTAATTTACTTTTCCGTCCTACCAACTGGTACATTACTTGTCTGACTCAACTTATACAGCATGTCAGACTCTAAGTAAAGACTTATACAGAGATTTCTAACTTATTTCAGGCTTTCTATAACAGTTAGTATGGCCATCATCAAAACAATATAAAATGTTCCTAACACTTCTGGAGGGCAGGAAACTTTTGAAGCATGGTTTGAGATGGTCTATTGGAAATGGAAAGGATATAAACATCTGGAAGGGCCCCTGGATTCCTCTTGAATCCAGTTTTTAGATTACCAATTGGGAATCCTCTATAGCCTATAAAACTGTAGATCAATTGATCTACAATGGAGAATAGAATCTCCCTATTCTTCAACGCCTTTTCCTACCCTATAAGATAGATGCTATTCTCACCTTTCCTATTTCTACCCTTTATGATAACCCCCAGACACTATTATTTGGCACTACTCTCCAAAAGGGTTTTTTACTGTTAAATCTGGATACAACTTGGCCTTAAAACTCAAGAAAAATAAAGTAGGGATGGAGGATTCTTCCTTTGATAAACTTAGAAATGAGACTTGGAATTACCTTTGGGCAGCAGATATCCCCCCAAGCTCAAATCCTTCCTTTGGAAATTGGAAGTGCAAGCTCTGCCTTTTGGAACTAATCTTCAAATTCGTAATATCTCTATCGGCTCTTGTCCCTTCTGACATCATATCTCTGAAACTTGGGCTAATTGCTTTTTCAAATGCAAATGGGTTAAACAAATCTAGAATATACATTCCGAATACTCCACTATCACTGCCTTAAAACACCATACCTTTCTTGATCTGTGCCAATACCTTTTCCAAATCTACCTTCCTAACACTGGGCTTTTCTTTAAGCTGCTCTGGTTTATTTGGTTAGCCAGGAATCGAAAAGGCTTCCATATGGAAAAGGCAAACCCTTCTCAAATTTCTTGCCAAGCAATTTCCTTTCTTACTGAATATCAACTTGCAACAAAAGCAGGGGCTTTTCCTCCCCTTTTGAACCTTTTATCTCTAAGTGGATTAAGCCGAGCAAGGAGCTGGTTAAAGTTAATGTATATGCTGGTTACAAGGATGGTAGAGGAACTGCTGGCATCGTTATTAGAGATTATAATGGTAATCTCATCTCCGTTTTGTTTGTGAATCTGGGTCTTGTTGCCTCCGTTGATTACGCTGAACTTCAGGCAATCTACATCGGCACCCTTGAAGCGGAAAAATGCTGGAGTGACAACGTTCAGGAGAAATCCGATTTGTCTCTTTCCATTGCGCGTCTTCACTCTGATGAGGAGGCCCTGACCATTCTTGGCAATCTGTGCAAGAGAATAATCGAGAAGAAATGTCTTTTTTATTCTTGCAACTTTTCTCTTAGAGCATCTCCAACCATGGCAAAATTTTAACATCAAATTAGCAAGTTGCTGAAAGAATTGGCTCAAAGGGACACGCAAATCATACATCAAATTGGTGGGGGAGGGGAATGTTACATCAAATATGCTGGTGAATTGGAGGAGCCGGCAATTACTGTTGAAGGATTTTTATTTTTATTTTTTTCTTTTGGGAAGGATCACAGCATTTTAAGATAGAACTAGTAAAAAGCACGTTCATCCGCATGTGGTTTTGTGAAATGAACTTTTAAATTTTGAAAAATAACAATATTAATTAATATATAATTTATTAAGTATTTATGCTATTATAAAATATAATATAAATATGCTATTAATGATAATTATACAAAACTAAATACAAAACTATACTATGTTTTTTTAGTATTTCAAATTTATATATGCATGTACTCGATACATTTATCACCCTTTTAAAGATAATAAGTATGATGAATTTACAAATCTGTGTATTTAATATACATGTACAACATGTTTTTCATAATTATCTAGTAAACATGTGGAGATTTACAATATTTTTTTAAAGCAACTTTTGCAAAATTCTTACTCTAAACATAAACAACTCATTTTGATAGAGTGAATGCAAAAAGTATAGCATGTGAGTTTCATGTATATATAATTTTAGGGGGAAGGGGCCACAAGGACAAAAAAATTTAATAAATGGGTCTGGAAGGACAAAAGTAACATTTTCATGATTATAAAGGACAAAAATCACAATTGTTACTTTAAAATTGTTACTTCACGTGTTAATGTTACTTTATGTTTCACAATTGTTACTTCATATTTACTTTATTCCACATTTGTTACTTCATATTTGTTACTTCATAATTGTTACTTTTGTCCTTATTAAATTACAGTTTCCTTCTATCCCGATTTTTTGATAATTTTGTCCTTCTGGACAAAAATCTATATAATTTTATATGTTTATTATATGTTAGTTATGAATTTATAATTTAATAATTGTAAACTAACACTTATTAAACGAAATAACATTTGAGATAAAGGTTAGTACATTTACAAAAATTGTTGAATGAATCTAAGATTCAATTTAATTAGTATGACAGGAAAAATTGTGAAACCATAGAATTTTCTTGTAGGTGTAAAAGGTTAAACATATACTTTAAAAACATTATAACTATCATATACATTCATCGGTTCTTAACGCCCTCATTCCACTCGGAACCCAACCCCCATGTGAGGGCTTGACACCTATCTTTTCCTATTTAATCGATGAAGTTGCCAAAACCATTCATACCAATCCAACATATCTCCATGTATAATCAATGCGTTCCTATTTAACGGATGGATTATGCAACCTGGTGTTATTCTTTGTCCTCAATCTTATCCGCCATATTATCTTTGAAGTAGACATCACATGATCAACTTATATTTAATGCCCTCAATTCTTCACTTTTTCTCAAAATATCATTCCGTTTATCACTCAGGCAAAGACTTCTCGATCTCATGAGTCATGAACTACTTTATATGATAAATATGCAAAGACCTCTCGTGGACAAATCAAACAAATTAAACAGTACCTCAAATCTATACAAAAAGGTACTCAAACAATCTCTACATATCTTCACGATGTGAAAACTAAAGCCGGTGAATTAGTCTACGAATCCGGATGATCATCTAAATCTTATTTCGGACAACTTGAGAGACCATTAAGAGTTGGCTAGGGTTGTTCAAGCACATGACACCCCAACTGACTTTGAAGAGCTCCATGAAAAGCTACTCAATTATAAGACTCTTCAGTCTTAGTTGCAGCCAGTCGCTTTTTCTGGTCTTGCTACAGCTCATTCGACCGTATGACATCCCTCTCCTAATGCTGGTTTGTTTTACATCTTAATATTCCTAAAATTGGAAACATACACAAAATAAACTCTTATGCAGTAGGCTCTAGTTTTCGGCCTTAAAATACTTACTTGGGTATTTTCCGTGTGCAAAGTGCAAGGACATTCAGAGATACGGTGCAATTATTACAAGGTTCAACCTCTTACAACTTTTTCTCATTCGGTCTAGCCCTCTAACATTGCGTCCACTTCAAGCACCATTGGATGCTCCGTGAATTTCTCGGTGGCTTCTTTATAGTGGTGCTATTCATCATGTTACCACTGATCGCAGTAATTTGGAATGACACATGCCTTATTCTGGAATGAAGACATCATGATTGGTGATGGAAATTATATTTCCATCACACAAATATGTTCTGTTTTTATCGTCAATCTTTCAAAATGTTTTATATGAATGATGTTTGACGATGTTTGAATTTGTCCGGGTTATAGTTGAGTTGATATGCCGGTAAATGGACATCTGAGTGATGATCCAAATAATTTTTTCAAATGGATTTGAAAGTGGGCCTACAAAACTCAAAAAGAGCATGAAGGGTCCTAGAGCTTGCTCCTAGGGGAGACTCCAACCCTTAAGTTAGTATTTGAATAGAGGGATTTCTATTAAGACAGTAAGGGGGAATGTATAACAAGCATATTATGTGCGTACCATTTAATTGAGGATGATGATCCTTTATATGGCTCTCCCTCATTAGGGAGTGAATTATGATACATTGAAGTCATGGTCAAGGGAGTTTACTACGTATTGATGTAACGGAGCCTGTTATAGAGAAGTTATGGCTCAGACTATAACGAAACATATATTTTAGATCCATCACTATAGCAATTACTATCATGGAGTAATATATGTGTGAATTCCGGACCGATAGTTGAAGAGAATGTAATTGTTGCTTGAGGTCAAGGATGACATGTGTTGTATTGAGCATAAATGACTTGGTGACCTACACAACGTCAGCAATAAGAGACCATGGATGTCTCGCATCTTGCCGGTTATAGGGGATAGAAGGCGACCTACAGCATGTCGGACGGAGGACGACTTGCATCATGTCGGTATGATATAAGGGCGGCATGCGTTGTACTAAAGACGGACCTTACTGGTTGAGGCCCGAAATCAAGTTAATCCCATGTCGACCTACATGCTGATATGGCCTTTATCACTCTATGTGAGACCTAATGAGTGCCACATATATGATGACCTATCTCACCCATGACAATCTTCGTTGTGTTCCCAGCATGTCTCATAATTTATCATCCATCTCTTATCTTTGTCAAGCCCATAATGTTTCTTTTGAATTCTTACCCTTCAAATTTATTTTAAGGTTCTTCAGACCAGTATTCCTGTGATGTAATGACCGCTTAAAAATGGATTGTATGAATGTCTAAATTCCCTCTTCTAGCTTTTCCCGGTGAGTAAAACGTCGAAAGTGATTGGCATCATCGTCTTTGTCACTCAACTACCCCCATTTTAGAGTTATTCTTTGTCAAAATGATCTAGATGTTGTCGCCACGACTGCTTATTCCCATCGTTTTGTTTGTTTAACAAAATTTTGTTGTTAATACCAAATAATCACGGTTCTATCCATTATTGTGAATATGTCTTGGCTGATGTTTTTATGCATTTTAAAGCTCTTGTTCAAAAATTCTTTGATACTACTATTAAAATTATATTAATACAAAAGGTGAATACATAACCTTAACAAGTTATCTATAACTTATCAAACCACACACATGAGCACAATGTTTTTTCTAAGATACGTCATCTTCATCTTATCTTTATTACCACACATTTTATCTTTGTTATTTAATATTTAACAATGATTGTTATATTTACTGAGAAAATTAATTAAGGATTTTGAGGAAAATATTTAGGAAATAATTACACTTACAGTTCTTTTTTATTTCTATTTCTACAAGTTGGATAATGATCAATACATTTTACATCCACACAAATTTTCTATGTTATTTGACACCTGTCAATGATCATAATATTTAATGATTTAAAGTAATTGGGAGAAAGACTTTTTAAGGAAAATTTGCTCGCTTATACTTAAAGCTTTGTATAATTTACACAGTCAACATCATCTCACCACACGTTTTCCATTTGTGAAATAGATATTTTTTTTTAAAAAACACAATTGCCCACAACCACAAGATGATGTTGAGTCTAGACATTATGTAAATCTTTGGGGCTAATGCATTAAGTTGAATAATGATCACCACAATTGTCATCTATATAGACACCATTTTTATCAATGTTATTTAATATCTAAAAATGTTCATTATATTTAATAAAAAGTAAATTAACTGGACAAAAACACTTTTTAAGGGAAACACTAACGGAAAACACGTAGTCACTTTTAGTATCTTTCTATATATCTATAAGTTGGATAATGATCAGTAAATTAAGTTTGATGATCACCGATCGATACATTTTCATCTATATCAACAAATGTTTATCTATCATTACTATAATAAAAGAGTCATTATTGTATTTAATGAAATGTATTTAATAGAGGAAACACTTAGAGGGAAAACACATGAACGATTAATATCTAACGGTGGTTATATCTTTGATTAAATAAATTAGTTAGAGAGAAATAATTTTGGGGGGAAACACACCGGCTCAATTAGAGGGGACACGCGTTTAGGGGGAAACGCTTTCAGGGAACCACATCGACTCTTTTATTTTAGTAATGATAATGATATATAGACATCATTTTTATCTTTGTTATTTAATATCTAAAAATGATTATTATATTTATTTTTATTTATTTTTTGAGAAAAACAGAATCTAGGGGAAACACTTGCGGAAAACACGTAGGGTCTTTTAGTATCTTTCTATATCTATAATTTAGTTAACGATCAATAAGTTAAGTTTGATAATGATCTATCAATACATTTTCATCTATATCAACAACTTTTTCTCAATAATATTATAAAAGAGTCATTATTGTATTTATTTAAATATATTTATTAAAAGAAAACACTTATAGGAAAAACACATTGACTATGAATATCTAACATTGATTATTAACTTTGATGGAATAAATTAATTAGGGATCATAAGGAAACACTTAGAGGGAAAACACACTTTCGCGTGTTCTTTTTTGATTTAAAATAAATTAGGGACACATATTTAACTGTGATTATATCTTTGATGGAATAAATTAATTATGGATCAAAGAGAAACACATAGAGGGAAAACACTCTTTCACGTGTTCTTTTAAAATAAATAAATTATGGACACTTACGGAAAACGCGTAGGCACTTTTAGTATCTTTCGATATCTATAAGTTGGACAATGATCACTAAATTAAGTTTGATAATGATCTATCAATACATTTTCATCTATATCAACAATATCAATACTATAATAAAAGAGTCAGTATTGTATTTATAAATAAATTAGGGACACTAACGGAAATCATGTAGGCCCTTTTAGTATCTATCGATATCTATAAGTTGGACAATGATCAATAAATTAAGTTTGATAGTGATCTATCAACACATTTTCATCTATATCAACAAATCTATCTAATACTATAATAAAAAAGTCATTATTGTATTTAATGAAATATATTCACCAGAAGGAAACAATTAAAGGGAAAACCGTTGACAATGAATATCTAACCATGATTATTATCTTTGATAAAATAAATTAATAAGAGACAAGAAGGAAACATGTAGAGGGAAAACGCATTGTCATGTGTTCTTTTTAAATAATTCTATTTTGATTTTATGATTAATGGTATTTCATTTATCGTGATTGATTTTTTTAAAGATATAAAGGTATTTTTTGTTGCAAACCAACGTGTTTAGATATAACATGTGTTTTTATGTGATTGAATTTTTTTGTTCTTAATTTGATTTTTTTTTAAAGATTTTAAACGTGTTTTTTTTTATTAATTTTTCCTTCAGAAGATTGATTTTTGTAATCTAACAATTTGATTGGATGATTAATGGAATAATGTTTTAATGTTTTTTTTTGTTTCAAAGTAACGTGTTTTTTATCATTCCATTTATGATTATATTTATAATTGATTGGATAGATATATGTAGAATTTAATTAAGGCTTATGATTGATTGGATGTGTTTATGGAATACTTGTTAAATTTATAACAATTTTCAAGGGGGAAACACTTGACGGGGAAACACACCCGCTATTTTATAATAGTAATGATAATGATAATGATATTCCAATAATATTCCTTTTTAATGTTGAACTATTGGAGTTGATGGAAAAAATTTGGTGTAAAACTCACACCAAATTGATGAATTGGTGTAACTTTTGCCGGCAACTGTTGGAGATGCCCTTATTCGAAGAAGTTGTAATGTGCCGGCTGACTTATGTGCTAAATTAGGGTTTACTATCCCTCTGTCTTCTAAGTATTGTAATTGGGATACCAACCACCCAACTCTGTACTCTCTGCCTTATTGGCTGATCTTAATGATTAATACTATTCCCCTTCAAAAGAATAAAAAAAAATTAAAAAAAATTTATGGCTTCTATCGGCGCCACGAATTAACTATCGGCACCCTTTTTTTTTCATTTACTCCAACACACCACCAAAATACTATTGTGGCATCACAAAATAATAAAAATACAACTTATTACACTTTAGTCCTTAACATTTTTTAAATACATTTTCCACCCCTCTTAAATTACAATCAAACCCCCCTCCCCTGCAAATCCACCCTTTTTTTTGCATTTATTAAAACAAACCCTAATTCCTCTCCCGCAAATCCCGCCGCCGCCGCCGCAAAACAGCTCCCCTCCATCTCCTCCCTTTCCTTCTTCAGCCACCGCAAAATCAAAACCCCCTCCCCTGCTGTAAAATCGCCTCTCCCGCCCCCTCTTTCTTCACCGACCACTCCATCTCCTCCCTTCATCCCCCAACCACCCCTTCTTCTTCCCTACTACAAATCAACCCTAAGAAACCGAATTCTCTTTCACCTTTCGAAACAGCCATTGTACCGTAACCACCACAACCAAATTCGCACAACCACAACCAAATTCGCACCATCTTCCACCAATTTTTTACAACAAAAAAAAGGATTCATTTCACCATAGTTAACTATTGCAAAGAATTGGAAGATGATTGATTTAGGGTTCGAATAAAAGATGGATTGGGCTGATGGTTTAGATCCAATTTTGAGATTATGAAGATGGCCTCCCTCCCCCACCTGAATTTCATATCCCCTTTTGTTATGTCGATGAATTTAATTTTTTTTTTGCTGCAAGATGGTGGTTGCAGGTTTAGGGTGCGGATGAATGGGTGGAGATGGTGGTTTCAGCTGGGGTAGGGGAAAAAGACGATGGCGGCTTGGTTTGTGGCTAAGGTGAAAGAGGAGCAGGGTTTGATGGTTGGAAGAGATGAAGGCGGCGGCGACGGCGGCAGTGGCGGTTTTTGGGAAGGAGGAGGTGGAAGAAAATTGGTGGTTGAATGTGAGGAGAAGGTGGAGGAGATGGTAGCTTTTTGGGTGAAAGAGAAGAAGAGTTTCAATTAATGGAGGACTAGATTGTGTTTTTTAAAAATTGTAGTATAATGAGTAATTGTGTTATTATTTTTGTGGTGCTTCTATTGAAAAAAATAATAAAAATATTCTTGTGGTATCAAAAGCAATATAAAGTGTGCCGAAAGTTAACGTGGTGCCGAAATTGAAAATGTGGTGCCGATAGAAGCCGCAAAAAAATAATGATTTGACTATGAGGTCCCCTGTCTGAGCAACCTCTTATCTTTTTCTGCTCAGCACGTCTCTTCTAATCCATTCTCTTATCTTTCTGCTCAACACGTCTTTGACTTTGACGTATGTTGTAGTTTAGGGCTTGGTCTTAGTCGGTTGTAATTCAGCCTTGTGGTAGGTCTTAGTCCAGTGATGTGTTGGGTCTCTTAGTCTAGTTACGGGATAGTTTTGTTGTAAATTACTTTATAGAGATAAAGAGCCAAAAGTCCTCTTTTTGGCACAAAATAAATAAACAGGACAATGAAAGTCTAAAATGTGCAAAAAGGACAAACATTTCCCGCATGACAAAAATGCCCTTCCTTAAGATAAAAACTGAAACGGAAATAGAACTGAATAGGGCACCGACCCACGTTCATTGTCAATTACTCCACGATTAAACCACTGGCATTCCACCGGAAATTCCATCAAAACTGAAGAATTAGGGGCGATTCAACAAGAAATCAGTCAGAGAGTCGGAGTTTAGAACAAAAAGCGAGTAGTATCGAAGAATTTTTTCGATTTTTGCAATATGTTGGAAAGAAAAATGGGAAATGGAAACAGCAGTGGTGAAGAAGAAGAAGACCGGTTACGGTAAGAACTATGAACCAAAATATTACAGATTTGGATTTATATCATTTTCTATTGAGGCTTCCAGATTCGAACTACATTCTACTACTTATATGAAGTTGATACTACTAAAATGTGAAAATGCAAGACGGCTGTATAATTCTGTGTTGTTTGATTTGTAAGAAACTACAATGTACTGCACATTGTTTAGCTAGAATTCATAAAAGTAATCTAATTAAAAGTTACAAAATAATATATGTATGTGCATGCCCTATATATAAAGATTTGCTGATTCTTTTGCTACTGATAGTGATAATGAGCATAGATATGTCAACTCTGACAATTGATGTCATAATGATCTCAAAAGCTACTGAATATGTATGTTTTTTAGTGTCTAAACATTAATGATGAACCCCTCAAAAAAAAAAAAAAAAACATTAATGATGCGTCTTAAATAATCAGACTTCATATGTTACTGATACTGGGATGTGGTTATAATGATACTGATACTGGGATGTGGTTATAATGATACTGATACTGATACTAATACTGATACTGATACTGATACTGATATGATATGATATGAATTTTTTAGTGTCTAAACATTAACATCTAGCTGCAAAATATTTATACATGCAGGTACTCATTGCAGTATAGATCAAACTTAAATGCTATACATGACTTAGTGCAAACTGTAAAAGGTGATCAGAAAAAGTAACACAAATATGCAATCAGCAGAACCCCATTCAGACACATGCTGAAAGCACTTTATAGATCTCAGATCATTGTAAAGAAGAGGAAGAATGAGATGATGGATGCATTCATAAACAGCTATGACAAAAAGAAGGAAACATTCAACATTGTTGGTCAATAATGCATGCCAACTAAATTGGATATCAAGTTGATTTTCGGGATAGAGGATGGAGGAAAAGAAGTTGGAAACATCAAAGCTCATGGAAGCCGGGAAACAAAATTAGAAAAAAAATATTTTAAGACTGCAACATGACTAAGTGCACACATGGTAAAAGTTAAAGTGATGGAGCTTGTCGAAAAACATGACAAAGAATCTATTGATGACTCTGTCAAGCTAATGTGTCTACTACTTCTTCACACAGTCTTGATTCCAAATACAGGAGGAAATATAGCATGGGGCTTATTATACTATGTTGATGACATAGATAGATTAACTACTTTCAACCGGTCACAACATGTGTTAGACCAACTCACGATGGCTTAAACCAAAATTGGAATAATCCAAAACAAGTGAATGGATGCACAATGTTTGTTACACTGTAAGTTTGTTTCCCTTTAAATCTTACTTATATTATGCAATAATCCTGTTAAAATTACTAACATAAACTATATTAAATGCAGTATCGGTTCTGTGAGCACTCAGAAGCAATTAGACCAAGGGATACAAATGGTGGACAAAAAGAACCAAACCAAAAAAGGAAGAAGGGACTTTCATCAAAGGGAATACCAAGAATTACAAAATGGAACACAAGACAACTTGAGAACCTGGTTGTACCAAGAAAGAAGGGAGAACAAGGAATTCTAACCAAGAAGAATAAGAAATTGGTAAGATATCATACATTGTCACTAACTCTTATACAATTTACACTAACAACCTAACACAACATCCTTTTCATGCATTGTAGTTCAACAAAAAGAACTGACTCCTACAATAGATGAGAAATGGTTGATCAAAGGATTGGATGATGAATTGAACACCGAAGATGAAGATGACAATGAAGCAGGACAAGAGGATTGGGAGGAAGGAAAGGAAGAAGAGGAAGGAAATGATGAAGCAGAAGAAGAACAGGGAGAGGAAGAACAGGGAGAGGAAGGAGAGGATCAAGAGCAAGAAGTGGAAGGAATGGAAGAAGAGCAAGAAGAGGAGGAATGAGAAGAAGAGCAAGAACAGGGAGAGGAAGAAAGTGTAGATGGAATGGACAATGATTGGCTGGAAGAAAAGGAAGATGGACAAGCTTCAAGGGAGGTAAAAACATTAAAATCTACATTATATGAATGATCAATATCAGTATCAGCAGTATCAGTATCAGTATCAGTATCAGTATTAGTATCAGTATCAATAACACAGTATAAACTTATTTTTGCAGGACCATAAACAAGAAATATCCATGCTACAAACAGTGATTGAGGGCAAAGAAGAAGATATAAAAAAGCTTCAAGAGACAGTGCACCAACAACAAAAAGAAATATCAGAGCTTGAAGAATGTGTTCGAAATTACAAGACCAAGCAAACAGATATAATTGGGCAGAAAGAAGCAGTGGATGTTGAATATGAAAACATGAAAACAAAAATGGAGGAAAAGTTGCTAAAATTGCTGAATTGACATCTGAAGTAAAGAAATTGAAGGATTTATATGGAAAGGAAAGATCCCAAAATGATGTCCTTCACACAAAACTTGACAAACAGGCAAGATACATTGAAAATCTCATGGCCGAAATGAATCCCAACAAAGATGATCAAGAAAAAGAAAGAATCAAGCAGAAGGAAGAGGAAGATAGAACAAGGATTGAGACACTTGCACAGAAAGTTGCTGAACTTGAGAAGGAGAGCTTTGAGAAAGAGAATACAATCAGCCAATTGAAAGGAAAAGTTGAGGAGAGCTTAGGAATCAGACAAGACATGAAGATGCATCTAAGTGAAATGAAGAATGCATATTCAAAAGAAAACACAGAATTCAAAAACAGGATTGCACAACTTGAAAAACAGTTGTCTGAAAAAGATGCAACAATGGATGAATTGAAAAGAGTGGCTGAAAATCATCCAGTATCAGAAGAAACGTTGAGAAAACTTGTAAAAGCGCAAAAGGAACGCTTAGATGCACAGGAGAATGAGATTGAAAAATTGAAAGCTGACGCAGAAACGTTGAGGACACACAATATAGAGCTTCAAGTTCATCAAGTAACTCAACAAAGTAAGCCAACAACCGGTGAGTCATCATTGATCAGAAGGCTTCATCAAAATCCAAGAGAAAAGAAGGCAGTTCAGGATGAAGCGTTCGACTACGACACCAAGAAAGGAAAGAACAAAAACAGCAACAAGAAGCAAAATACAATGCTCCAACAGACAATAAGGTGATCAATGGAAAAGTACTCATGAAAGAATCAAAAGAATAATACAACTGTGGAGCACATGTTATGACACAGGCATACCAACGTATATGGGATCATAATCAAGAGGGTGGGCAAAAGTAAGTATCCTTAAATTCATGTAATACTGGTATAAGGATTACATATTCAACAATAATGTGACTCATATAATCATACACAGCAAAGAAGTATGGGCAAGATCAATGGGAGATTACCCATTTGTCACAGTCAACTCACTGGTGGCTGTAATTAATAACTTATTCATTGACGAATCGGTAAGAAGTTCATAATATCACTGCAATATCCACTTTTCCATATGCAATATAATTTAGCTACTGACAAAATAACTTCATACGCAGATTATAGATGCAATGTGCACAATCATGGGAAAGGCAAGAGTAATACATGAAAATTACCAGATAATTGAGGCAGCACCATTGGTATGATGAAAAATCTGACTATTATACTCCTATAACTACTGATAATACAGCTGCTACTATGAACATTAACATTCTTTTTTGCAGGCGGATTTCTTAAAGTTCTACAACACAGTGGGTAATGCTGACAATGAACCCATTGAAGAAATTGTCAAACACATAAGAACAGGAAAAACAGTGCTTCTTTCATTGTGGGGCAAAGGTAAAGAAGAAGATGGGAACCATTGGGTGCTTCTCACCCACAACAACCAAGAAGGTACTTGGAATATGTACCATTCATTGAAAACAAGAAGACCAAAGGACCCTTACTTGAAGGACTGTGAAACTGTGGTAAGCAACACTGATACCTGATACTGATACTGCTGATATTGATACTTATACTGTTTATTGATACTTTGTTAGTCTAACATCTATTGTTATACACATTCATTCACAGCAATCATTTATTTGGGACACCATGTACCCAGATGAAGTAACAAAGCTGGAGAAGACTCGAAAGAAGCCTCAGAAGATAAACAAAGTTGGAGACCTACCACTACAAAAAAACAAAACGAAAGAAAGTATTACATACATTGTATATGATTACTAACATGACTCTTAATCAATTGAACTAAAACTGATGCAGGAACGATTGTGCTGTTTATATGATATACTACATCAACAGAATCGTAACAAGAAATGCAATCCAAAGGGATTTGAAAGATGAAGAAGTCCAACAAATGAAAGTAATGATCATAAACAGCATAACAATGAATGAAATGTTGCCGGTACCTTAGTATTCTTCTTAAAATGTACACTAATGTTAAATTGTTACTCTTGATTATTCTAACTACTTTTGTCAATGAATGGTCAACTATTGAAGTACTTTTGTTGCAAGTACATATTGAATGTTACTCTGAATGATTCAGACTACTTTTGTCAATGAATGGTCTTTTATTTCTCAAATATTATATTAAGTCAAACTACAAATGACTATTATTATGTTAGTTTCTAATTGCAAATCTAATTATTCAAATATTTATCAAAATAAGAAGCTCTTAATGCAGAATCATGCTCATTAAACAAGTACAAAAAATATTGAACAATCAGTAAAGAAATGGCACAGATTACAAAACTATTACTCAAGCAAATATAATCATTATTATTCATTGCAACTGTCAAATAACAATATCAGTATCAGTATCAGTATCACTATCACTATCTGATACTAATATGTAGAATTCATAGCAGTAAAAAAAATCAGTACAAAACCAAACACCACAACCATTTTCTACAATCATCAACAGTATAAAATCAGCCCAACTGACCAACAGAAGTACATATTTTCTTATTGTGACTAGAAGAACCACAACGACTACATTTATATGCACGCTTTGAACGTTTTGATGACTCTCCACGTGAAAGAATGCGTTTAGTCCGAGGTCTTCCAGGCTGCCTCCTAGAGAATGGAGGCAACACAACAGATGAAGCTGATATTTGAGATGATAAATAAGTATCTGGAACAGGATAAATTGCATATTGATAACAATCCACAAACGAGCTTGTCCTGTAACAAACATCGACATAATCATGCAAAAACAGTCTTGTACTCATGACAGCAGCAACTTCATGACCACATGGATAACCAAATCTTTGCCAAATAGAGCAAGAGCAGGTCCGATCCCTCAAATTCACTAAAGCACTCGGTGAAGAATGAACCTCGTAAACAAAAGCCGTCGAGCTAACAACATGCCACTGCTTACATTGATCCATGATACGCAATAGATTGGCATCAATTGTGGGACAAATAGCAGTAGACCATGATGCAGCTAAAGTTCTCTTATCTACAACAACAACATTAAAATACTAAGCGAATGTGAACAAACACATTAACATGAGAACAGTAAAAGTAAAACTAACACAAACCTGAAAGCCGCTGCATAAGTTTAATACGGATAGCATCAACCAAGTTAACAACAGGAAGATGACGCTCTTTCACAACCCACGCATTAAAGGATTCTGCCGTGCTAGATGATATGTATCCATACTGACAACCATTTAAGTGAGCATTAGCCCAATTCTCATGCTTCAGATTTTTAAAAAATGCTTTTGCAGCATCACCACCCTCAAATAGCATTAAGTTATAATTAGAATCAAATTCAGATTTGGTAGAAGTATAGGCACACTGCTGAAGCAACTCAACCATTCGATGCCTAAAAAACTTGTTTTCGAAAATTCAGCACACTTCTCACGTAAATTAAGCTTCAAATGATACAAACAATATGAATGGTAAGCGTCCGGAAAAACAGTACGAACACCATCAATCAAACCAGGATTCCTATCACTCATAAATGTAAGCCGCCGCATGGGATCCAAAATAGCCTTCGATTGATGATAAACCGCCCAATTTTCAATGTCCTCGGAATCAACAATAGCAAAACAAAGAGGATAGATACCTAACATAAAAGAAAATAATATGAATGTCAGAGTTTATGATACTGATAGTGTTCCTGATACTGATACTGATACTAATACTGATACTGTGTTACTCTCATTATTAATCAAACATATTATATAACAAGTAAAAACTCATATACCTTGATTACCATCTTTCCCAGTAGCACCCAATAAATGACCCCTAAATTGACCCTTCAAATGTGCTCCATCCAGAAAAAGGAGAGAACGGCAAGCATTAAAACCACGTATGCAACCAGCAAAAGCAACAAATAATCGTTTAAAACGACATGATCCTGGATTCACTTCATATACAACACGAGAGCCAGGATTTGAATCCAAGAGACATGCAACATATGCAGGCAATCTGTTAAAGGATTCACACACATTTCTAAACAAAGCTGATTTGGCTTTCGACACACCAATTCTTGCTTTGAAATATGTAACCCTAAACGATAATAGGGAGAACAAATTACGTTGAACTACACCAGGACTCAAAGTAGGTGTATCGCGCACTATAGTTTCAATAACATCTGCAACAAGCTCAGAACTTATTCGTGAACCATCAAAAGAACGACCAGCAGAACCACAAATATGAACAGTGCATGAGTCTCTAACATAAAAATAGCCATTCGTATTCAATTTTAAACCATGAACCTTCCATGCACAATTATATATTTTCTTGAAATGACAATAAGCTGTTATCCTAATGTTGTCATTCTTTTTTAGAACATATTGAAAACCAGTGTATATGGACACCTTTTGCAAAGATAATCTGAATTCCGAGGCACCACCATAAAACACTGTCCCAGATTTAAAAGATATCTTATACCAACCTAGCTCAAGCCTAGACTTCTTAACTGGGGAACTAACTGACATAAAATCTTCATCACCATCAGCACAAACAACAGGCACACAACTATTCGAGCTTGAGGAAACAACATCACCACCATCAGCTAGACAGGTACTAGAAGTTGATGAAGAAATATTGTTGTCTTGTACAACATCCACATGAACACCATGCCCATTAAAGGAACGAGAAACAATAAACAACGAAACCAAATCTTCATCATTAGATAAAATACACTTAGAACAACCAGGTAACTTGTAGTACAACTTAACACACGATGGATTCAAAGAAGACCATTTCCTACAAATCTTATCCATAATAAACTCAAAGCAATCAGTTTCAGAAACAGGCAAGACATAAGTCTCCAATGCATAGCTGCAAAGCAAAACCACCATCCTCACACAATCTGCAAGGAAACACAAGGAAAACTTAACAACTAAAACTAAAGAAATAAGTCATTAACAATGATAATGCGTTACTGATACTGTTACTGATACTGTTTTGTAACACAGTATCAGTAACATGTACAATGCACGTAAGAAATCATGCTCTTTCTCTCATAACATCACGCTTCAACAATGTAATTCGAAATGCAGATATTCACAGAGCAGTCTGTACATACATAGGTTACACAAATGAGAATCAGGATTATACAAGCAATAAAGAGCAAAAAAATGTGTCTCCAATGGAAATCGATCTCAAAATAAAACTGAAAACATAATCAAAATGAGGTATCAAACTAAAAATACAATGTGATTTGACTTGAATGGAAAATAAACGAAGAACAACAGATTACAAACAAGCAAAACAGCTGAAACGAAAATAGTCGACTACGAAATAAAAAATCAATGAAAATTTGAGATGAAAACTTACCTTCAAGCTAAAGATCAAAACAGAAACACAATTCACGCCGTAAATTGAAAAGGAAATCTAGGAAGATGAAATTGAACAGAAAATCAATGAAGATACGCCAAAAAAAGAGTCGAAACAATGAAATTCAAGCCGTAAATGAATCAGCCAAGCATTTAATGATGAAACGAAACCTCCTTCTTTTAGAGTAGAGGGGGGAGGAGCGAAACGATAGCTTAGGAACGAAAGGTACTCGGCTACCTGTGCAGGAGCAGGAGAGAGCTGATAGTTCCTTGACTAATCTAATTAAGAAGCGGAAGCTACTCGACCAGAGTACGAAGTCGCCTAAAGGATTTAGGAAAGCAAGTATCGAAGGGCCGGTCATCTCGGATCAGCGTAAGATCAGGAATAGAAAGTGTGCAGTGCGCCTATTCCCTGACTAATGAGGTAGTCCGTTTTTTTCCGCCCAAGAAGTTGGCTTTTCCAACACAACTGGCGGGCCGTCCCCTTCATTTTATGCTGACCTCGGCCCGGGCTGGCTTTTTGGGAAGCCCGTTCCCACCGCGCTCACGGCCCGGCTGGCCTGACAGCGGTAGTGGGAATTCTCCCGTTCCCTGGTCAAAGACAGAATTAACGCCGAATAAATATGAAAACATAAATGAAGGGCAAATGAGTCCGTACGGAAAATTATTGTCCTTATTGCAACTAATAAATTGAATCGGGTTTAAGACTTAATTAAAGGGAAAAAGGGACTTATACCTAATTTTTCATACTTTATATTCGGTATTAATAAAACTTTCTATCATTTCATGGAATAAAAAAGACGCTAATGTATTTGATGTGTCACTACACTGTGATGACAATACATTAAGTCTGAACACAACATGCTCATCCAAAGACAAGACATAAACGTATTTCAAAAGCTTAGACGATGCATATCCTTTTCCTATTGAGAAATATCAAAACACCTTTTTCGTGCTAAAACACACTACAAAAACATAACCTTAATTATACCGTGCACATTACCCATCCAATTCAAACTGTCTTTAACCATGCAAAAAGAAAAAGAAAAAAAAAGAAGACGACATATTTCAAGCCATATTCTTCAAAGGGCGTCTTTAGTTAAATCACACTAAACTTTTGAGGACACCACAATAAATGAGGTCCAACTAGCAATCTAGCGTATCTCCACCGTAGCCTCAACCGACAGAGCATGATCGCGTAACTCTCGAGAAATCAGTTGAGCTTCTATCTCGTCTATATCAGAACGGGGTTGATTTTCAGGGAAATCACAGACACCCAACCCATCACAGTATATAAGGGATGCCCTAAGCACAAGCTTTTGCAGCACTTCTGCACTTCTCATTATAAATCTAGCAAATTCAAGCTCGTTTTGCGTATTGGAGAATCCAGCTATTTCCATATGCTTAAGGTGCTTATGTCGCAAAACAGGCCACCCAACGCCTCTTTCTTCATTGCTGTTGCACCCATCTACCTGCAAATTCAATGACAAGGGCACAACCCATAAGTGTAGTAATGTGGAATTGTTACCGGTAGTAGATATCTAACGAAATGAAATACTAACCATTAGATGAAATGCCTCCAAAAGGGGGCATGCATTCAAAACAGGAATTAAAGTGAATAGATCAACTTGTGGGCAATCTTCCAAATGATAATAATCACGTGCCATCACCAGATATAAAAGCCTTACGTTGCCAAACATGTCGAATGTTGGAGGCAGCCAAGGTATCTACTCCAAAAAAATGAAATCAATAAATTATTAGAGCAATGTTCTGTAAGAAATCCATATATAGAGAGTTGAAAAAGATAGCGTGCGCTCACAAACCTCATTCGCATGGAATATTGCCTTTATCACCAAAGTTCTTAACTTTGGCAGATCCCATCGAAAGTCACCGCCAAAACAATAAGGCGTCGGCCTGTTGGTTACAAGAGACAGATATTCGAGCTCCGGTACAGAGGACAAAAGAAGCTTTACCCTGATGGGACTATCAATGCTGATGTGAACAAGATCGACGGCTGAGATTTCAAATTCGTGCAAACCAGAGCAATGTAATAATGTCAGAGCCTTCAACTTTAGACTTGGACCTGAGATTCTTGTCTTCATAGGTAATTCACAGCCATACAATAATAGATATCGAAGGTTCGGACAAGACAGTAAAATATCTGACAATTCATTCCTAGCCAATTTAACATACATAAAACTCAGGCTTACAAGAGATTTGAACTGACCAACTAAGCCTGGTTCAATATTGCAGAAGGACAGATGCAACTTTCTTAATGTGTATAAACCAGATATGAGTTGAAAACGGAAAGTAAAGGCCGTCTTATTGCCACACGAACTGGATAAAATAAGCTCTTCAACATCGAGTCGAGCAATAGTTTGCATCCATCGCTTAAAATGAGAGAGGTACTCTTCTAAGAAACAACATTTCAACGAAAAAGTTTTCAATTTGGGACAAGGATAAAGGTGTAGGGAACGATCGACCGATAACAAGAATCTCAATCTGTCAACGCGATTGTTATGCTGTTTACGAGTATATTTCAATTCATCTAATGTGCAAAGGCAATCGAATTCAATAACAGGGCTCATACCCCCATTGACATCAACGCCATCCTCTGCCATGCTTATTTCACCATCATCACCATCATCCTCTATTCTAGATAATTTAGTTTTCCTGCCTAAGCTGACATGACGTTTCCTATTAACATAATTGAAAGAATAAACAGTCATTGCAATTCCCAAGCCTGCCATGGCCAACATTGGCAGATAAGACGGTCTCATTTCCGTACCTGAAAAAAAAAGTAGATTAATAATGACTAAGAAAGTACGAGTGATCTCAGTTTGACATCAACTTAACAATTTTCTAATTACACCCTCATATTACGAAAGAAAAATATACATTCACATTCAAACGAACAAAACTCACTTTTATCTACAACGCAGCCAACCATCAGAGAGTCAAAAACAAATGAGAAAGAGAGTACTAGATGACAACCATAGGGAACAGAGGATTAACAAAAATAATCACCAATCCATCATAAACTCCTAGTATACTAGTTGAGAAACAAACCAATTCAGTCAAGTTTTCTTTCAAACTCCTTCGGCAGAATACACAAACAAGCCAAGAAGGTTATACAAAATCCAGAACCCAGAAAATAAATGAAAATGGATCATTTTTGCTTCCTTTTTTCCCTGCTCTTTTTTCCTGCTAGACAGAAATTCAAATAACAGGAACCATTGGGAGCAGAGAATCCAGAAATGATCACCAATCCATCATAAACTCCCAGTAAAAGAGGTCACTACGACGGCTTGATCTGTCAATGGTTCTCATATTATTCACAACAAGTGAGCAAACTGTGATTTTGACCAGTTTTGCCTTCAAAGTTAGCAACTTTACGTTTTTTTATATAAAAAAAGTAGCTAACTCTATGTTAAAACAGGCATTGCTGATAAAAACAAAACCTTTACCTTACATTCTTCTACGTATCACTATTTTTTTAGCAGGGATTTGTCTCTCCTTTAAAGCTATTGGCTTTCATTGCTTTCAAATAAGTTGTGTAGATTTACAAGGACCCTAATGAACAAATGGAATGAATGAAAACACACTTAACACACACTCCATCTGCAGTACATGTGGAATTGGCAAGGGTGGCTAAATATTAGACTTCAACTCAAGAAAAAAAAATCCTTAAAATCCAACTAATTAGGTTTAGAAGAACTAGAGGTCGGTCAAGCTGCGTCCAAAAGGAATTTGGCTGCAGAGGCAACAGAGCAACACCACCTAAGTACTTTTTGTAGACCACTTCAAGATTGTGATCCACGACCACAGCCATTGAATGATAAGCTAACCAGAAGCTAAGCACAATCCATATTTTGGGACTCTCAGAAACCAGTATCAATATCATCCCAAAAAGGGCTCTTATTCAACATGCAGCGCTCCACTTAATCGAAGAAGCCACAACCAGTATATAATGGTGGAATAATGCATAATTGCTTGTGATAGTTCAGCTAGGAATCAAACCATATTCTCCGTATTGGAACAGTTGAACACCATTACAACAAGTAGGATTATATCCCGTAGCAGATATCATTATTATTCGAATTGACAAATTTTATCAGTAAAAAGTTATTAAATTCACGAACTTTAATATCCAGTATTGCATCCGCATCAACAGGACCTAACAAAATTTGCAGATTTTACCATACAATTCATTAAATTCCCACATCTCCACCCCCTACATACGAAGCAGGCACAAAGCATAATAACCCAACTATACTGGTTTTAAAAAAAAAATTTGACAAGCAAACGAGGAGGAAACGTTACCTTCGAACACTCCCATTCTGATCTTTTCAGCAGAAAGAGAGAGAAGAAGAAAATTTTGCACTAATCAGAACGCGATGAAGAACCGACGGCTACACGACAATAATTAAGGAGCAGAGATTTTAGATGAAGACGCACCCAATTTTGTGCGTATATATAGACGACGGATTTTGTTCATCACACGTTTTGGGCTGGACATAGAACTTTATCATAGATTGGACTTCTTTTCCCAAGTAGGCATGTATATCATACATACTAGAGGCCTTTAGTTATTTGAATTTGTTAACCGAATTGTTGTAACAATAAAATTATGACATAATTCATATCATGAATAAGCTTGAACTATACAAGTTGGGTAAAAAACCATTAATGCCCTTTCCCTTTCTTGATTTGGGGTGATTTACTTAACACTAAAATGTAATTATCCCCTAACTAAAAATTGATTATACTTTCTTAGTCCGACCCCCAATCCCACCCCCTAAATTAGGGCGGGTAAAATAACCACACGTTAATTTACGCGCCAAAATCATCAAAAGCCCATTTCCTATCCTATTTCCCCTTTTGCAAAGCCAATTACTCTGCTTATGTCCCTCTCTTCGCAAAGCCAATTACTATTATGTGTCTCTCTTCTGGTGTCCAGTCATTGTCCTCGCCGGAACAGCCCTCTCTTTTATTCTTCTCCATCAATCATTGTCCGAGCCGAGCTGGGTGGTAATCGAAAGGGTTTCTTGGCTCTCCATATCGACATGTGAATGTAAATTAAGCTAATACCATTGAATTGCATGTAAATGATTGAGTTTGTGGTGTGTATGATTTTGGAGATTAGGAAGGTGTGTATGTGGTGTTGAATGATTTAAGCAAATTGAGTTTGTTAGTTTACTTACCCTTGCGGAATTAGCTTAAACCGTGTGTTTATCCATGCGATTGAAAATGGCTATTTGATTTGAATTGAATTGGTTAAATGTTGAATTGGTGATTTGTGCGGTTATTACCCGGTATGACTATATATATATATATATATATATATATATATATATATATATATATATATATATCTATCTATTTGGTTATATTTTCTAGCTGCATTTCCAGGTGAATGGTAATCGTATTAATCTTAAAGTATTGATTATAGTGTGACACAAGTTTAAACTTGTTAATGGCTATGTGAACTTGTATCTGCATTTCAAGGTGGATTGATTATAGTGTGACACAAGTTTAAACTTGTTAATGGCTATTTGAACGGAATTAAAATTGATTTGTGATTTAAAATAAATTGAATGCAATGCTACATTCAAGAGTTAAGGATTTTGTCTATGTGTATATTGATTTGTAATTATTGTATTGAATAAAAACAGGATCTCGGTGAAGCGTGATGGAAGATAAAGTTTGTATTTTTATATTTTACCCCGTGGAGGTTGAAAAAGACGTCAATGGTCTATGGTCTTGGAAGTATGTAGGGTGTGAATCCAAAGAAGTCTCGACGATTATGAGTGTCAAAAAAACATTACATTTGAAGAATTGTAAGACATGGTGAAAAATGAGTTGGAAATCGATACAACATTCTATGAGTTTGAGATGAAATATATGGTCCTCATTAGTAAAGCTAGACCGATGGTGCTTGATTGCGATAAGCTTGTGAATTGGTTTATATCTGTTTGTAATTTAAAACAAGATGCTTTATTAATATGTTTGAAGGAAAAGTGTACCGAGGTTTATGAAAGTCAAGAAACATGTGAAGTAGTAAATGTGTCGGAAAGTCAAGAAACATGTGTTGAAGGAGATGAAGAGACAGATGTTGATGTTTTGGGAAATGGGATGAAAGATATGTTGGATGTAAGAATAGAAAGCATATAGACATGTGTTGAAAAGAATGTTAATGAAGAGATAGATGTGGAATTTGTTGGGAATGCCATGAAAGAGATGTTGGATGTAAGAATAGAAAGCATAGATACATGTGTCAAAGATTCTCATTTGAACACGGGGGGTGACAACATGGACTTTAATGAGCAGCTTGAAGACTCTTTATTGGTGAATTTGGGTGAAGATGTTTATTTAGAAGAATCATATCAGAGAATTAGCATGAACGGGGCTGATGAAATGTCAAATGATAATCTTCATGGCTTTGTTGTGAGAAACGAGATTGTTGATCCCTTGAATGCAACCCTAACTGTGGTTAACTTGCTAAGAATTGAACATGAAGACTTTCGTTGTAGCCGTACTGTAAGTGATATTTTAGTGTGCATTCCCGAACTTGAAGACTTTCGTGTGAATGATCCGTTTAAATGCAAAAGTTTTTTGGTATTCAATTTGCGAAGTTGGCTATGAAGAACAAGTTTGAATTCAAAACGCAAACTTCCAACAAAAGCGTTTATTCCGTTTTATGTGAAGCCGCCGGATGCAAATGGCGTTTGTGAGCCACAAAACTTCAAGCACCTTCTGAGCGATTTGTAGTGGTAACGTATGCAAATAAGCATAGCTACCCACATATTGCTCCTCGAAAAGACCATAGACATGCTACGCAAAAGCTAATTGGCACATACTTTGCCACAAGGTTTAAAGATGCCAATCGTATTAACTCACCAAAGGACTTGATGCATGATTTCCAGCAAGATTTTGGATATTATGTAACTTATTGCAAGGCGTACATGGCTAAGGGTTATGCAGAATGATTGATAAGGGGTAATCCAAACAAAAGTTGGGGAGAATTACCCAAATATTGTTATACGCTGAAGGCTAGAAACCCGGACACTGTATATCATATTGAAAAAAGTGGTGGGAATGTTTTCAAATACTTTTTCATGGCACTTGGTCAAAGTATTGAGGGTTATCAGTTGGAGATGCGGAAAGTAATTTCTGTGGACGGCAGGCATTTGAAAACGCGTTATAAAGGGACCTTACTTGTGGCAACATGTCAAGATGCAAATCATCAAAAATTTCCACTTGCTTGGGTGTTGTTGCTTCTGAAAGTATAGAGTGTTGGACATGGTTTTTTGATAAGCTAAAACCCATCATTAGGGACACGAATGATCTTGCGATACTTTCTGATCACGCCGATAGTATTAAAACATCTTTCAAGGCGGTGTTTAAGAATGCGCACCATGGGCATTGCATGTATCACATGCAAAAGAATTTGAGGATGAAATATCCGAGACGTGGTGCGGGGAAAGCTCTTCCAGAAAGCTGTAGAGGCCTATACAGAAGCAGAATTCAAGTTGCATTTTGACACTTTATATAGTAAATGTCCGAAAGCTAACGAATATTTGAAAGAAGGAGAATTCCCTATGTGGGCTAGAGCTAAATTTGAGGGATTTGGTTACAACATAATGACCACAAACCATGCCGAGTCTGTGAATGGTAGGCTAAAGCGTGCTCGAGAATTTTCAATTGTTGGGTTGATTGAACATATCCGGGAGATGTTATAGGATTAGTTTGCTAAAAAAGTGAATCATTTACAAATTGTCTTGATGCTCTTACTCCCAAAATTGAAATCAAAGTGAACAAAAGCTTCGAGTCAGCCAACCAATTTTAAGTTAATCCACTTTCCTCAGATAAGTATGATGTTCGTGACAAGGATGCTGTTATTTCTTACATCGTTGAGTTGGATTTGAAGACGTGTACATGTAAAAAATCCTAGTTGGATATGTATCCATGTGATCATGCAGCTGTTGTGTTGAAGTACACAGGGAAGCAAACCTCCAAGTATTGCACTTGGTATTATGGCGTCAGTTGTTGGAGGCTAGCTTATTCCAAATGTGTGTATCCACTTCAAAATGAAGATGAATGTGTGTATCCCGATGATGTGCTTAACGATGTGGTTTTGCCACCGAAGGTTCCAAAGAGACAAAGTGGACGGCCATCAAAAAAGAGGAAACGCTCAGCTTGGGACAGAAAGACGAAGTATGTTTGTGGCAAATGCAATGTCAATGGTCATTACGCTTCCACTTGTAAGAGTTTGATTGGTGGAGAAATGCTCACCAACGACACTCCTACTTTGCCATGATAAGGTATTGTATGTATTAATATTTAGAGTTATTTTTTTATTCAATCATGTTACATTGCATTAAGCTTGTTACCTTTTTTCTTTGACAATGTTACAGGAAGGCGATGGGATACATATTGTGGCTGTTTAAGTATTATGTTGATGAAGAGGATGAGATGTTTACATTTGTGGCTGATTAAGTATTAACGTTGATGAAGAGGATGAGATGTTTACATTTGTGGTTGTTTAAGCTTGTTACATTTTTTATTTGTTTGTTTGTTATTGTATTTTGAATAATGGAAAATTCTATGTGTTGGTTGTTCTCCTTTGGTTGATGTTTAAATCTGGAAGATGTAGATGATGGTTGGTGTTTTGCGTCCATTAAGGGTGTTGTAAAACATTCACTGTAGAAACAAGTTTAGACTTGTGTCAGCCCTGGAAACAAGTTTAAGCTTGTGCAGCCACCGGAAATAGGTTTAAACTTGTAAAACATTGATGTGTTGGTACTTGTGTCAACCCTGGAAACAAGTTTAAGCTTGTGTAGCCCCCGAAAACAGGTTTAAATTTGTAAAACATTGATGTATTGGTTGTTCTCCTTTTTGTTTAATGTGATTACCATTCAAATCCTTCAAATAACCATTAGGTAAGAAAAACCAAATCTATAATACAGAAAAATACAGAATTCAAAGAACTTAAGTTTTTACTTGGTAAGATGAAATACGAAATAAAAGGTTAGACAAGTAATAGCCAATAATACAAGTTTCTTTTGAGAGGAATCGTTCCCTAGCCTGATCTTCTCAAGTAGTGTCTCCAGGTGAGCAATCCTTTCTCTATCATGGAGTAACATTTGAACCATGGAATCTGAATTGCGACCTCTTACTAACTCAATGACGTTGATCTCAACTTGTTCAACTTTTTTTGCATCATTTTGTCGCATGCACTTTATCATTTCAATATTATTTTGAAGGACACCGATTGTGTATTAAAGTTTATATGCTTTCTTCATCAAGTTCACAGGGGTAACATGTTCATGTGGCCCAGTGGATGAAGACACCTTGTCATATGGCGTAGTAGATGCAGCCACCTTGTCATGCATGCCCTATGAAATAGTCACATGAGCCTTCATCCTGCAAAATAAGAAATTCCAATTATTATACAGACACATTATCCCTTGAAAGAAATGGAAAGTATAACCGAAATAATTAGTCATACCGGCCAATAAGGACAACCGTAGAACAGTCTCCCTGGGTTAGCCTGTGATCCTAAGGTCACCAATTTTGCAGGAAGACAACATTTGCATATTAATGTACGCTCATGAAATGGTCCAGATTCATTTACCTTTCTAGAAGAACTGAAAATCGGAGAAGTACTCTTCATATTTTGCTTCAGAGATTGCATGCACTATGAAAAGGAAAAACAACATTGTGCATAATTGAGTATTAATTGGCCTGTCTATATCTCAAATAAATAACTAAAGTTAATATTAACTCAACCATTCACTAATCACAAATTTGACTGCTTCTTCGTTTGACTGCTCAAATAAATTTACTCAAACATAATTGAGAAGTACTCCTGATTCACAACAGGGCAATTTATGAGTGAATTTGACTGCTTCTTCGTTTCAAAACAACATAATTCATAAGAGCATAGTAAGTTATTATATGCAACAACAATCGCAACAAAAACAAGCCCAAGAAAGGCCAAGAATTATGAGAAAAAGAACAAGTCAAACAGATAAATACAACAGGCAATTCAAACAAGCAGTAGATCATTCAAAACTTATTCTCTCAGGCAATAAGTCGAACAGCTGGAAAGCAAGAAGAGATAAATCAACAAATTAACAGATAAATCAGCAAAATAGCAGTTTAAATTGATTCAAACCCGCATTCAAATACCTGTCATTGGAGGGATAAGGCGTAAATGAGATAATGGGTTGAATTTATCATCAGAAAGAGCTGAAGTATGTGGTGTGATCAAGAGTCCAAAGTCATCCGGTTTTCTTATGTAGTGATTATCTAGTCTAAGTGTTTATTATTCAAGAAAACATTGTATATTTGAAAAATCACTGTAATTATCTAAGAATAGAGTCTTAGGTGGAGAAAACTACTTGAGAAGAGGGCTATATATTGTAATATTCATTTGTATAGATAATTACTCTTCCAGTTTACGTTTTTCTACATAAGTCACCAAAATTAGCTCTGTTAAGTAATTGGTGTCTCGGTTAATTCACCCCAATATGTTAGAAATTAGCTCAAATTCACAAAAATGTAACAAAATTCACAAGGGCATACATACAAATAACTCGTTATACTCACATATGACCCTGCAAACAATTGAAGAAGACCAATAAGGAAGCCCCTTGAAGAAAAGCTAAAACAAAAGAGCGGAGTAACTCACTAAAATTAGCTACGTTAAGTCATTGATGTTCTGTTAATTCACACAAATATGTTAGAAATGAGCTCGAATTCACAAAAATGTAACAAAATTCTGGAAAAACTAAAGAGTTGCCTCGGAAAGCCCCTGGAAGAAAAGCTAAAACAAAAGAGTTGAGTAACTCACCAAAATTAGCTCAGTTAAGTCAATGATGCTCTATTAATTCACACAAATATGTTAGAAATTAGCTCGAATTGAAAAAAAACAAAATTAACTAAAGAGTTGCCTTTGGAAAGCCCCTGGAAGAAAAGCTAAAACAAAATAGCGGAAAAACTAAAGAGTTACTTGTGAAAGCCGGTAGTATAAATTATTTTTATTTATTAATTGTAGAGTGTGAATGGTTGCTTTCTTTAATGGAGATTTTGAAGGTTGGATGGTGGGAAGAACAAACGAGGGAAAGACATCAATGAAAGAGGCAGGGCTGTAGTTGGGTTAGGTTAGAGGGGTTGGTTGTGGGTGAAGAATTCGAATCAAATAAGTCAAATAATTTGAAAATTTCAAAATTTTGGGCGATTCTTAGCGGGAAAGCTTTTGGTTGCAACAATTGAGAGGGGAGCAGGTTAAGAGCGGGAATTGATGATGATGGAGGGGGAGATTAGGGTTCTGATTCCGATCACATAATTAAAAAAAACAAATACAAAATAAAAAAAAGATAGTCTAGTTAGTTACAACATCATTATTAATTGATTATTAAAAAAATTAGTTAATACATTTTCTTACAACTACTAAATAATAATTAATAATAATTAAAAAAAAATTAAACGGACTTATCGTGTGACATACTCACGTAAGACACCATAACTCACGTAAAACACCATAAACAGACTTATGATTCCATTAGGACTACTTATCGTGTGACATACTCACGTAAGACACCATAAATGGACTTATCATATTGGTTCGATCAATTAGATTCAAATCCTTACAAAACTCAAAGCAAGAGTTGTTTTTGACAATATCATACAATCCTCGAGGATGTAGTCTTGTCCAAAACAAGGGGGCCCATGGCCATATAAAAAAAAGAGCCCCTAGTAATGCCTAGAGTTTATATGGACATATTGATCCCAGGGCATAAAGGTCATTCTGAAGCTGGTGGTGCATAGACTTGAAATCATCCAAGCAAACGTTATTAGACGGTTAGGCCTCATCTCCGCTGCAAAGTTAACGGCTTCGCGATGAATAATGAGCCCCCAATCGACATTCACATCCGGAGTACATATAGCATGTATAAGAATGGCCTTTTCATGAGTTAACACTTAGGGGTTATCAGCAGGAATAGGCCGGCTATTGATAAACTGCTTCCATTCTCGATACCTCTGACACAGCCCGGAGGCAACGGAGTAATGAACAGGCTCGTCACCTCTCTCCGGGAATAGAGCCGCATACGCATCAAACCGCTGAGAAAAATAACGATCTTTGTTGTCAAGATCCCAGGCTGTCTCAAAATGCAAGGCTGGATCGAAAGCATGGAGTTGTAGAAACTCATTTATGTCCGCCGGGGAGAAGGACACCTGGATACCCCGGACAGAGACAGACGAAACCTCTTCGACTGACTGAGCCTCCGACAGAACAGCGTAAAACTCACGGACCAAGGTTATGTTACACCTCTCAATGGGACCAAGAAGAAAATGGCGCCAGCCGGAATAGGACTCACGAAACATAGATCCACTCCCATCAATCTTGTTTAGATTCAGGATCCTCTCGGGTAAGTGCGCGTGATCGGCAAAATAATCCCTATAGTTCTGGATAGAATTGACGGACGCGTACTGAAAAACTGAGACAATAGAGTGGGAGAGGTTGAGCCAGAAGAGGATGACATGGTGAAAGCATAAACACAAGCACAAGTTTCAGAAAATGTGTTCTATACAGCCATATTTCCCCTCTATTTATATAGAGGAAGTGGGTACACCATAAACGGACATATCGTGTGACATACCATAAACGGACGTATGGTGTGACATACTCACGTAAGACACCATAAACGGACTTATGGTGTGACATACTCACGTAAGACACCATAAGCGGACTTATCGTGTGACATACTCATGTAAGACACCATAAACGGACTTATGGTGTGACATACTCACGTAAGACACCATATACGGACTTTCGATTCGATTATGACAACTTACGTGTGACATACTCACGTAAGATATCCCCGTTACCCAGTTATTATATAAATATAAAAAATATAAAAATAAACAAATCTGCACCACTTGAATCCCAAAGGAAATAATAATAATATGAAATGAAGAGGAATGTACACGGTCAACTATGGCACAATCTTCAACACTTGACCGACAACCCACTGCCCCTTGCCCAGCTGATTCTGTCTACTTTTGTCCACTTTTAACTGTGATCTCACCCTTTGCATGCATATAAGATGTTTTCTCTTAATTTTCCTTTGGAATGGAATATATTCCTTCTTTTGTCTTCTCCTTTTAGCCCGATTGATTTGCTTCCCATTTGTTTTTTTTTCTTCTTTATTTTCTTCTCTCTATTATTATTATATTATTATATTATTATAATTATTATAATATTTCTGTTTCTTTCTTTTATTAATTTTCCTGCTTTTTTGTTTTCTTCTTTTATTATAGTAATAATTTTATTTGTTTCACCTTTCTTCTTTTTATTTTATTGAAAAAACAACTTATTTATTTATTCAATTACATAAGATATGAATGACTTTGATAAAAACTTTATAAACTGATACACATATGATTCAAGTCATGAAAATAAATTAAACAAACAGCAGCAAAGTTGGAATGGATTCCTTCTTGTTTTTCATGCAGTCTTCATTTTTTCATGCAGTATATTGATTTCCAACATTTCCTTAATTCATATGAATCACAAACAAACTTAGACTTTATAAAACTACATATGAATCAAGCCCATTCATTTCCAAGTCTGTAAAAAAAAACATACGATTCAAATTGACACAGGGTTAAACTTGTGTAACATATACAAACCAGAACCAACCCCAACGAAAAAGCATAACAAACCAAACTGGATTGGGAGTTCCTCAAGCAGTGTATGAGGGAGGACATTAAAACCAAAAGCAAACTTAGGCAACTTCCAAAGAAAATAAATAATTCCGATAAATATATTATACAATAAACATGAACATAAAAATAAAAGCAGTAGTTTCAGCACAAAAATAAAAAACAAACAAAAATTAAAACCAAATTAAAAAGTTTTTGGAAAGAAACAGAAAAAACAACAAAGTTTTTCAGAAATCACAGATAATTTGGAAGATATGAAATCCTTTTCCCCGACGTCTCGTTGCAAACCTGGACAACTTGATTGATCTTCCTCTTGTAGGTCTGCATCGTGTCTTTCATATTTGCCACCTCACAGTCTCTTGATTCAACCTCCTCAACCACCTTCAAGTTGATGTTCTCAGTTTCATGAAGAAGTTCCCATCTCTGTGCCGTCATGTCTTGCTTTTGCTCCTCCAGTTGGTGCATAAATTCCTTCCTCAACCACTTCATCTCTTCCTCCAGTTCTTGCTTGAATATGATTCTCATATGTTGCCTTTCTTCCTCCAGCATTTTCATGAATTCATTCCTTTCCATTGCCATTTCTTTTCTTTGATGTGCTTCCTGATTTAGAGATATACGGTATTTATTTCAGCATCATCCCAGAATATATATAGCCTAGGTTAACCCTTAGGTTAGTTGTAGCGTTGCAAGCACTTAAATGAATGGATGCAGTGTTTCACTTTTCAAAAACTATGGCTATTAAGGCGACTTTGTAGTTGAAACAATTCCAACTCTTCGTAAACCTTCGCGACCTTGGTAGTTGAAACGAATCAGGTTTTGTATTCAGTTTTTCTAATTCAATTTCCACCTTTTATTTTAAAAAAAACAAAACAAATTAATTTCAAAACATTTTCTATAATAATTACTCCTTCAATAATATCACAAACCAATCAACTACCTTATTATATCGTGAGTATTTTAATTGAAAACCTTAGCACTAATTAGGGAGTATGGTTTTATTTTATTCTATCGTGATTATTCTTTATTTATCTTATTATATCTATCAAAATCAATTTTTCTACCCAACTTTAACTTTGTGTCCAGTTATATGGGTTTGTTTTAAACTTGATTATAGGGTTTAAACTTGATAATCAGTTCCGTAATGCACCTAAGTAAGAAATGAAGTACAATTACATGCACCAACCAGAATTCTCAATGTTGAAGATACTAACCTTTGGCTATTATTCCATCATCCTGCCTTTTATTTGAATAACACGCCTTAGCATTTATGCCAGAATTCTTTAAGGCAAGGATATCATCAACAAGCAGTCTGCCGTCTTCATTCCTATATCCACCGTTAATAGCCATGATAGCAGAGAAAGAGTCAGATTCCACAACAATCTGGGAGACACCATAGTCCTTAGCAATCCACAAAGCTTCTTTGATAGCCATCACTTCCCCTTGAAGGATGGAGTTTCTTCCCATAAAGCCCATGAATCCTCTAAACAATCTTCCATTACTGTCTATGAAGACCCCACCAATAGCCACCATGCCTCTACCATTCTCATCATTATCCATGCAACTGGAATAAGTGATGATCTTAATCCAACCCTCAGCAGGAGGTTCCAAAGAAATCCAATGAGGCTCCTTCACAACAAGAATACATTAATTAGATCATCCAATAGTCATAACAGAATTAAATAAATCAACTAATTTAAGCCAAATACATATGTTCAAATCAAATTCAAATGAGGATTTTTTGTATAATAAGAATGGACTTTAGGGAGATGAGTCACCACATGCTGAAGATACAAGAGTCTACATTCTGCAGTTGCATGTTTGCTCCGAGTAAAGGCAGGTCCAGAGTATCCCAAATCTATCAAGTTACAGTTTCTGACATTGAAGTTGAAGTTATCAATCCTACAAAGATTATTCTCAGAGATGACAACATGAATTCCATTTGGGCGGGCTTCAAAACAGTTAATATCCAGCAAATCTGAATTCCAAATGATACAAATACCTCCAGATCTTCCATTAGGATGAGACTGTATGAAACTTGTAAAACCAATCTTAGCAATGACTTTAAAGGCTTTTTTTGGCATGGACGGTTTCAAGAAGGACCGCAGCATCAAGTCTCTATTTCAAAAGCAACTCTTTGATGTGCCTCCTAAATTCTTTGGAGCCAGCACCTCTGTAATTCCAATTGAGGATCTTAATGATACCAGTGTGTGGAGATGGGATGTTCTCAAAAGAAGAAAAATTACTATGAATAATATTTTCCAGGAATTCCAAGTTGGGATCCTTCGGTCCTACTGATGATAGACTCACATTCCACATCTGAATCATCTCCTTCCAGTCTATGGTTATTGTGCAGTCCTTCACCCTGTGCACATATTCAACCAATCCACAAGACTCCACCTCCCCCAGTAGATGTATATTTGAAATTCTCGCCATTCTCTTCAATAGGGGCTTGGTATTGTTGCTTTGTTTGAGGTTTACAAGTGACTTGTCTCCACTCTTTAGATTGAAAAATGTTATATATGAGTCTTTTTTTTTAAAATTATTCACACTGCTATTTTAAGAGGCATTTTTAAGGGGCTTGGTAGTACATGGTCATTTTAGAAATTTAAGCCATGACTCAAAAAGCAATGACCTAGAAAAGCAAAAAAGATTCATGGGTCATTTTACGACTTTACTTTAAGCAATGTCTGTGAAATTGTACCATTATTGTACAGCAATATTCTGTAGAGATTTGTACCAACCATTTTTTTTTTCTTTTACCTCTCATTTATTATATACTCACCCACTCTTCACTACTTTGCATTAAATGCAATCAAAGATTATTTTATACATTTCTCATCAAAATTAATAACACAACTCATTTAACCAAACTTTCTTAATCTGTGTGAAAAACTCCGGACTTACATTTTGGGACGGAGGTAGTACTAGTTTTGTTATGAATTGCAAACCCCCTCGTTTATTGTACTTTTTATTAATTGCAGAACATGGAGGTTCTTCTTCTGTATTCATCCAAATCTCCTCCTTTCTTATTCTACTTTTTTATTAATTGCAAACCCTAATACCCTCATTTATTTGCATGCAACTGTTGTTTAAGAAACTATGTACACGTTTCAAAAATAAAAAGAAACTACATACATGATATCATTCAAACAAACAATAAAAAACATAAAAAGATAATATTATATATGATTTCATAATAAACGTTATTACATAAATTATAACATTAAACAAAGTAAAAATTCATAAATAAAATAAAGTGGGGTTGGTATTTGATCACAGGCCATGGTGCAGAAACTCGGTAACAAACTCTCTTATTGGGAGAGTTTGTGCATATCGCACTGCAACCATTTTGTAAGCATCATTGCACAATCGTATCAGATCATTGATTTTCTTTTTCACTGTGTTGATGCTTTCATTGATATAGGCCACTTCAACATGCATTGCTTCAGTCTCATGTGTCATCTCAATTTTGACTTGATCAATTTCATATTGATATTCTTGTATTTGGCTGTCCAACTTTCTTCTCAATTCTTCAAGATTTTCGTCAATCTCCTTTCTCAGATCTGCAATATCGCATCCATGCTTCTCCATTTTCTTCTTCTACTTTTCTGATTTTTTTTTCTTTTTTCTTTTTGATTTCTGATTTTTTTTTCCTTTTTGCGATTTGAATTCAACTCCATGGTTATACTACTATTTATAGGCCCTTTATTACTCACCTAAGTAATTGCATCTCTTCGATTTACCCCTACATTGATTGCTCTTCAGATTCGTCTTCAGTTCCTAGCTATTTATTTCGTATTAACTTCCTATTTGCGTCTCTTCGATTTACTTCGTATTTACTTCCATTTACAAATTTTTCTACGTCATATAATTACTTTTGTTTCTCAAATTAATCAATTTTCTAACATTTTTATATTGTACACAAGGTTTTATCTCAAACTTGTGTTGGCACAGTCTTGAACTTGTGTAACATTAAACACACAGTCTTGAACTTATGTAACATTAAACATAAGAAATTAATACAATTCATTATGGTCAAATATTCTAACGAATCATGTATAATGTTATACATAAGAAAGTAATACAATTCATTATGGTCAAATATTCTAACGAATCGTGTATAATATCAAACAATTAATGAATCAAACCATAGTATGGATTATGGAATTGTATCCGTGTAGATAAATTACATTATAATTCTAACTGTGTGGATTTAGTATAATGAATCAAACCCTATTTCACAACATAGGAGAGGAGAGAATTACAATTACAACTACAACACATAATAATAAGAATAAAACCTATAATGAAACCATATTTCCTCCTTCAAAACATTCTTCTTCAAAATAACAATTACCAATACAATACATAATATATTAATAATAAAGGAAGGGTGCTTTAGTTATATAACAATTACACCCTTCAAACACCCTTTCAAACACCCTTCTTCAAAAGAACAATTACACATTATACTTCTCCTTCAAACCATAGTTCTCCTTTCAAACACCCTTCTTCAAAAGTACGATTACACATTAAACTTCTTAAAAACGAGTTAAATTGTTTATAATAACATCATAGTTTATGGTTTTCATAACCAAAACCCTCATAGACAGTTAACATCTATCTATGGCTTAAAGTTCCATGAAAGCAATTCACCAACCAACTTCTTTCTCCAATCTGGAATATGCTCAATCTCAATCAATGATATATCCACTCTTCCCAACATGAACTCCACATATTTAAGAACGAACATGCCACAATCAGTCCTACCATATTACAAGAATTACAAGATAATAAGTTAGACACAAAATCGAAAACCTTAATAATCTCTATATATATTGCATAAATATAAATTATCAAACATACCCATTCTCTTGAGAGGGACGCCGCGCGCTCATCACCGCTAGCTTTCTTTCAGAATATTTCTCATAGTCTTTTACAAGCTTCTGCATTAACAACGGTATGACAACTTGCATAGGCATGATACATCTTGATAGAATCACTTTTCTAATATGCCTCGGAAGGTTGTCATACACGAATATTACCCTCGCAACCAAATAAATTTTCAAAAGAAACCAATGATCTCTCTCTATCATCGGCACAAACAATGTCTTGCAACCTTCCCATGGTTTGCTACATTCCGGAGCTGTCCCGTTCATAATATGGCTAAATACTGAATTGAATTCTGCAACTCTTAAACTTTTCATGTTTTATGTGTGGAGGTTTTTGACATATGTTGCAAAATGCGTATCAAGGACACGGGCATCTTGGTCAAACAGATTCAGGTACTTTAAGCATCGCCGGCGAATTTCACAGAATGAACTATCCAACACCTGAATATAAATAAATACTAATACTTAACAAAAGCATACATTTTCAATCTAAATTGCTGTGTTATTTTAAAATCTAAAGCTTATACTACTTACGTTGCTTGGCAAGCTCTGCTCGTTCAAAATTCCTTTCAAAATCCCTATTCGGATATCAGCGTCAACCAACCTCACACATACATTGTGTAAATCAAATGCAAGAAAAACTAATTAATCATCAAAATAGGGTTTACAAATTAGGGTTTAAACTCCCCTTACTTTAACCGTAGGACATTGGTACATGTCATCACATGAAGCCATAAACTTGTCAACATGCTTCATCAGCACGGTATCCAATTTTTGGAACGGATCATAATCATTAAACTTCTCCACTTTCCTTTTTTCGGTAGTTGATGTGGCCAAAACGAGGTGTCCAATCTAACCGGCAGTGTACCGGGTCGACTGTAGTCTAGTTTGGTGAGTCAAGGTCGTCTCCTCGGGGAATGTCCACTCCAAATGATGTTACACACTAAAAATTCTATATTAATTCGATCCAGGTCGCAATTTGGTGAAAGGTTAATCAATTGCATAATTTAAAATGCTGAATTAACAATGATGGTAAATTATAAAAGAAGCTAAGATAATGCGTAGACTAGATATCCTCTTGTGATGCCTCAGGAACGACTTCCTCCCTACCTACCATTCATGCTGAGAGCGTGAAGCGGTGCATTCCTAATCAAGCAATCTCCCCTCATACGAGTGAATGAAATTGCTCTCTACCTCCTCCTTGGTCTAGGTGCCCTAAACCTAATGATTTGGTATGCTACGCCCGTGAATGCAATGGCAAAGCCAACTATCCCCGGATAAGAAATCGAATGCCTACAAGAGGTCGATTTTACCTTCCGGTTCACCTACCCTCTTCCCACGTTTAACATCTCCGTTCGGTATCCGTTAAACGTGCACATACTAACACTAGGCAATTACTTCAATGCAAGCAATCAATACAAAACAAGTAGGCAAAGCTTCACAACAATCAAAACTAACAACACAATCCATCATTCCCGATCAATCACAAGAGAATAACTATTACTACAACATAATCTTGGCTAGAAAACCTAGCCACTCATAACTACAAACATTAACATAAAAAAGCTAACATTCATAATCATAAGAACACTTGAATCAAATTAAAGATTAAGAGTTACCAATCAAAAGCAAAACTCGAAATTGGTATTCTTCATCCAAGCTCCAAAACCTTCAATGGAGTTACAAATTTATTTCTTCAAACTCCAATCAAAAGTGATAGAAATTAAACTAAGATTCTTAACAGTTACAATGATAATCAAGAGCTAATTCCTACAAGAATTTGGCTATAAGAGCCTGGGATGGGGTTTTTGCCTGCAAGATAGATGATATGTTGAAGATGATGTCTTCTTGATAATAATGTAAATGGAAGAATAAAAGAGATTAAACTTTTCTGACTCTGCACTCTTGACTCGCGTCATCCCATATTGGCGCACGTCATTCCCAAATTTACACTGATGGCGCAGGTCATAGCTTCTTGGCGCGCGTCACGTCCAATTGTGGTGACTGGCTGAATGACATCTGCATTAATTACTCAACCACTCTTTGACGCGGGTCATGTGACATGGCGCAGGTCATCAATATAAAAAAATCACAGAATCATCATTTTATTCTCCCGGATGGCTTGGATTGAACCCTCTAATGTGTATCAATAATCCTTAGGGTTGAAATCCTTGCCACGGCACAAAATCATCACAAAAGAATCAAAGGCCATCCTAAGGTCAGAATCCACACTCCCAACCGTGATATCTGTGCTGCAAATTAGACACAAAGATACCACGTGTAAATCTGATAACAAAATCGGATAATAACTAATATAATACAGCTAAAACATGGTTTTTTCTGCAAAATCTCTGTACACAAAATATGGTTACAATCATCGTTCAAATTGCTCAAGTTGATGTCAAAATATCGCTAATTGCATTAGAAAATGGGGTGAATCATCAGAAATTATATCATCAGGTTGACTTACATCAACTACTCCCCACTTAGCGTTTGCTCGCCCTCGAGCAACTAGAGCGATAAGGTTATCTAGAAACACAAAAATACAATCATGCAACCTCAAGAATTGAGAATCCAATTAGATGATGCAACCTATCAAAATCACAAGGACATGTTCTTCACGATCTAATGTGAGTAGTGGAGTGTGTGAGTGAATATTCGTCAAGCTTGTTATCAACTAACGATCATGAATTCATGCAAACCTTACTCAAAATATGCAACCAAACGTTTAGGAATGAGATCAATCTCCACTAATGAGGCACTCGGAATCAAGGAATTAGGTCAGGTAGTTGACAAATCGGCTTGTAATGTTCAGGCTAGGGTAGTGGCTAACCGAAGGAAATAAAAGGATAATCAAAAGAATAAGGCAAGATAGCAAGAATCTGCACCTTCTCCTTCGTGACACCATATTTCCACATTAATCACTTCCCACCTTCACATCACAGAAGATCATACACCTTGCTTCAAAACCGCCTTCAATGACTCATTATTCAAAGATGTATATACAATTTGCAATATATACGAAATAAAAGAGACTGTTTTTTTTCAATCAAATGGTTTCCAAACCGACTTCACAAGATGCCCTCTCAACCTACTAGCATTTCTATCCAACTCTTAGTCCCAACCACCGCTCTCATAATTACTAGACTCTTGCTATGCTTGCGGGAGGCCAAAGGAATGTAGACCAAAATTTTGGGTAAGGGTCGGATTATAATGAGGCTAAATACGAACGGCTAGTTTGAGTGGGGTCTCGCCACTCTACAAGGTCAAGAAGGGGACAAAAAGGGAAATTCACGTTCAGGTAGGCCATTTGGCTATGGTTGAGTCAAAGTAATGCCAAAAATCGTCATCCCTATTCCGTTTCCAAGTATCTGTTATTTCGTCTCAAATGAATGACATTCCTAAATTCAAGTTGCAAGCTGGAGTATGCATGCACAAATTCATGAAAAGTTGTTTGTTAACACAGAATTCGGAATATACGTGCACAAAGAATCACACTACCTACAAAGATTAGTAAATAACATGCACCTATGTTTCGTCAAAGTTACTCGTTTTATTGAAATACTCGTTCCATCAATTACAAGATCATAATTTATGCCAAAAGATAATTTATACTGCTCCAAATTTCTCGGAGATGATCAAAGCTAAGCTTTTCACAAACAATTAAAAGACATTACCCATTGTTAGACTAACTATACTTCCACTCCCCACTTAAGAGGCTGCATTGTCCTCAATGCGAAGTGAGTATGAAAATACAGTGAGGAGAACAACGGGGAATCAACAAGAGCAAATCGTACGAGATAATCATAAACAAATTAGGGCAAAATCTGGGCTATATGCATTGGTGACGTACGCCCATATCAAAATGGCGCGCGCCAAATTTACTATTGCTATACAGAGAGTTTAGCCTACCCAATTGACATGCGCCAACAATGTTCTGACGTGAGTCATCTCCAAAGGTAAGGGACATGGCGTGCGTCAGAGAAACATTGACGTAGGTTATTAGTGGAAAACTCAAAGAAAAGGGAGGGTTTGCATGCGGGGGGGGGGGGGGGGGGTTAATAATCAAAACGAAATCTGTACAAGCAAAATCATACTGAAAGATAAATATATTACATTATTCGAATGGCAACAGCATTGTTTGAAACATTAAAGGGAAAGTGCGACAAGGATTCAAGGCAACATCAAAAGATAACTAAATAAACGGCAAACAGTCCAACCAACCAACAGACAAACACTCAAACTACTCAGACTCGACATCAATCTCAACACCAGACTCATCAGAAGATGGAGGAACACCAAGCATATCTCGGGGAACCAGACCGCGACGTGCTACCGGACTCGGGAAATACTCATCGTGAGAGTAGGCGGGGACTTGGGCAACACGAGTGCACAAGTGATGACGGTCAAATTATACCCGTAAAAGTCATCAACGTTGACCTTAAATCGAGATTAATAATATATATTTCATATTAAATCACATGTTTATATTCATTATTTAATGTTAAGTGATTATTAATATGATATTTGGTATTTAGCCGTTTTCATTATTAAAAGCCGATTTATTGTGCGATTAATGTTGATTTTACAGATCATTACAAATCGAGAAGATTAATATCATTCAATCAATTATCTCAAGATAAGGAAGGAAGAAAATCGGAGCATTAAGTGGAAGATTAATCGGATCAACATGCAAGCGTGCAGTAGGGAACAAGGCAAACGAAGAAAACGTGTTAAATATGCCAAGTTTAGGTTCGGTCGACCGAGCCTAGTGCTTCGGTCGACCGAGTGTCAGCTCTCGGTTGACCGAGTGTCAGCTTCGGGGCAGTTTTAGGGCTTTTGTCGTGCCTATCTTCTAGAACCACCCTAAGTCGGCAAAAACCTCTATATAAGCAGCAGCTACGAGAAATTGTAAAACACACCAACATATCCCTTCATTCTTTCTTCAATTTTATAGCTTTGATACAATGTAGAATAATTTGAGGGTTTCCAGCAATTTAAGGGCTGCAAATTATGTAAGCCTTTATTTTCTGTTTCTTTCTTTTAAGTAATTAGTCCCCCCCAATTATGTTTTATCGTTTGAGTTAATTGTTCATAGTTAGATGATGTAGATCTAGGCTATGACGTTAGGGAGGTGGCGATGCCTTGTCTATGAGGATCACATACCCTACGTCCTCTACCTAGAGTCTATGTATGAATCTATGTTGTTTAATTACCGTGCATCTATGTTAATTTATATAATTGCTTTACGAATTACTGTTTAATCCGTATTGTATGAGAAACGCTGAGAGATATGTTCGTAGATGTAATCTGGGACGAAATCGATTCGGGTGACCGAATAAGTTCATTCGGTCGACCGAGCCTATTCACTCGGTCGACCGAGCCCCCGTCATCCGTTAATTACACCACGTCTTTATGGTTAGGTTAACCTAGTTGAATTTATTATCTCGGTAGGTATGGCTATGGCTACGTTACTCGCTTAGTTTAATTAAAACGTGTAAAAAGGAAATACCAATATAAAACTCTTAGGTAGGCTTATGAATTGATCTTCACGGACGTTCAGCGTTATCTAGGTAGGTTTATATTCGGGAATTGCATGCACCTGATTATACGTACGTCGTAGACTAGCATGAGACTATAACTTGGTAATTGTTAGTTGGACGAGAGTTTGAGTGATCGTTTAGGAAGTACGCCTAACCATAGGAATGTTGCCTGGACGAGGTGTACGGTTAATATCGGCATCCTTAGAGTCGTAAGCGTGTGAGTTATATGAGATGGAGGCACCAAAAGGCGAAGTCACGTAACAATACCACAGTGATTTAGTGACTTACCGGTGCTAAGTCAAGTTAAAGAGGATGACTCCCGTAGCCAATCTAAGATAGATACAAACGGATTGACAAGCTTAATAAGTTCGCTTTATTATATAAATTATCTAGGTCCAAACGATAAAGACTATAATTGGGGAGGTTAATTACGTTGTGTCGAGTCGTGTCTTTACTTTTCTTGTCTTATGTTGGTTGTAGACCGCCTCTATGTCCTTGACATGTTTAATTAATTGTTTGTATATAAGATGATCCACAATTGGTTCCCTGTGGGATCGACCTTGATTCACTATAGCTATACTACGATGGGCCTAGTCCTCTTGCTAGTATTGGTTTATGGTGGTCAAGTATTTTATTATAACCTGATTGACCACCACGTCATCAAGTTTTTGGCGCCGTTGCCGGGGAACCAACGGTCAATTTTATATATAAATAATTTTCTTATTCATGTCAAGTTTTCTGTTTTAGAGTCTGTTTTTACGTTTTTGAGTCCCTCTGGTTGTCTGCTCTGTCTGAAAATTCCAGATAATTAAAAATAAAATTAAAAAAAAAATAAAAAATAAAAAATATTTCGGTCGACCGAGAGACCTCATTCGGTCGACCGAGATTTTATAATTTTTTTGTTCTTGTTCTTGTTCTGTTCTGTTTACACGATTTCTGATTTGTGTTTTTCGAGTCTGGAATTTCGCGTGTCTGTTTATCCCCGTATGTTTAATCCGTAGGTCCGATAGCAGCATGGGAAACCATGTTAAAATCAGTCTACGGTCTGTTTTGTTTTTCTTTTGTTTGCAGAAACCAGGGAAACAATAATCCAAGTCAGTAATTTTTCAAGGGCGCTGAGAAAATAACCCAACAACTTGTGGAGCTACGAATCTACAATGGGAAAAGCAATGGAAGCAACACCTTTAAAGCACCAAGATGGCTCCGGAAAAATTTTTAAAGGCTTCAATTCTTCGTGGTACAATGTTGAAGGCAAGGTACTACATTTTTTTTGCTTATGTTTTACTACCTTTTGGTTTTTTGAGCATAAGTTAGCCTATACATGAACCTTAGTATGAATCTTAGCCCGGAGTTAGTTTGTAAGATTAATTCTATTTGTGTCGAAGGTTTTGCCCCCAAATCTATCTCATCTAGAGGGTGTAGGGAAACATGTAGTAGTTGAAGGAAGCAGTGAATAAAGAGTTCCTCGTAGTTCTGTTAAAATCTCTTTGTCCTATGCATGAGATTGCTTCTACTGGCCATGGGAGCAACAAATTGTGTAGTTTAAGCATTCACAATCTAAAGAAGACGTTGAGTTTTGAAAGAACGCAATCTTCGGCTTTCATGTTTATGGTGATGGCTTCTCGGTGAACCCACCTTAAACAAAAACGAGATTACGCTTTGGGTGACAATTTAGAAATCAAAGAATCTTTGTACATAGGTTCGGAAATGGTTTAACCATGGCTGGGCGAGTTCAAACGAGCTTCGGCTCAATCAACTCCCCTCCACGTGTGATGTACGTTACAGCGCTCAACAAGACTTAGCATAGCCGATAAGCCTTCGGGCTAAACGGGGCTTAATCTTGACGGATTGGCCTGAACTGTCACATATGTTCCAACGAATAAGACGGCGTAGGCTTGCCTACATAACCGACCTTATTCGGAGTACTTAGATTCATTGTTTCTTATTGTCAAGGCCAAAACCATAATTTTAGCTGAGTTTCTTAGAATTCACTAATTCCTAAAACGAGAGCCGAGGTAAGAGCTTTGGATAAATGGTATGGATAAATGTCGTTTCCTAGGTCTCACAACCAAGGGAAGGGTATTAATCCGCAACAGCGATGAGCCCACCTCTTATAGTGCTCAGAGGGGTCAATATCTCGTGATCCAAGAATAATGACTGACAAGGATATTTTTGGAAAGTCGAGCTGAGGACTCTAAAATCAGAACTACTTCTTTAAAACCCTTAGGATTTCTTTTTAGGATTTTAGGTTTTTCTTTCTTTGAGTCAAATAAAAGTAGCGTGACATATGTTGAGGTTTTTTATTTTGCCGTGTTCCGATGGCCATTAGGCTAAGGATGTGCAAAACTTTTTTACTCAATATAGGCCACGTGAAATAGAGTTCCCTAGGAGAGTCAGAAAATTGCTAAAAAAAAGGAAATTTAGCAAACAATCTTAAGATGGAAGCATTAAGAGAGCTTGAGAATTACTGAAAATGTAACAGAGAATGATTGGTGCGAACAAGAACAATTTTGGTCAACTTCCAAAGTCTTTTAGAATGGTGATCCAAGTGAAAATTCAAAGTGGTGCGCAATTCATTCTGCAACTACCCTTATCCTTTCATTTATACCTTTTCACCCTTCAACCTTTTCGATCCTCTCACCAATCTGCCCCAACAGTTCACATTTCTAACCATTCTTTCATCGCCTCTCTTTCTTTCCATCCGTTTCACTCTCCCACCCAATCTCAATGCCTTAACCATTTTCAACCCACCCATAAACACAAATTCTTACCCACCCTTTATCTTTTCTTCCCATCCTTATGTGTATCTTTTTCTAAACCCATCATACTCTCAACCTCCATTTTGTTTACAAAATACCTTTGTGTTGCGGAATTTGAAATATTGCTAAGTTTTATTGATTATTTTTTATCATTTTGATTTTCATGATCCTAGTTGGGGTAAGTGTAGCTCTGACCCTAGCTAGATTTTAAAGGTTTTTGGTTCGATCAACATACAACTTCTCTTTCTACCGGAAGTTTTAAATTTCCATTTTTTTCCGTTTATTCCGGCATTTATAGATGATCAGTTTTGTTCTACATTATCACACCGATCCGACCTTGTTGATGACGGTTATGACTTTTACGTGATACATTGGGTTATTAGTAATTTCGAGGAGTAGCTACATCTCCCTAAGTTGTTGATATCCAATGCAAGCGAGAAGTTTCTGCGTTAAGTATTTGATTTTATCTTTAGCCGGTCGCATTCAATCTGTTATACCTTACCGAGTTTCTCTTTTATGCTGGATTGAATACCTTTTTGAGCCAGTCCACCTCGTGTTTTCCCATATGGGTAATGCTTTTTGATCTTTGTCTTCTCCACCCGGTTTTAAGAATATTTAGGCGGTGGAGGTTGTAGATGAAGACCATCATCTTTAGTTGCTTGTTCTTTTTCTTTCTATTTGATATTTTTCTTTTTGGTTTCCCTTGTCATTGGTTGTATAAAATAAAGTGGCTTAAACTGTTTTTAGGTATTTATACCTCATTACTGCCACATTATTCTATAACTTCCATAGACATGGTGTTATTCACGGTTTCGTGGAGTTTGTCTGCTTATACAGGTTTTCACTTGCTTCTCCACAACGTGCTGACATTTACTCTGATATTGTTCCTTTACTTGAGAGCCGTTTCCAGAGCTAAGTCTTTTTCTTAAATTCTCATTTATTTTTGTCATTGAGGACAATGCCATGTTTAAGTGGGGGGTAGGAGACTTAGCTATGTTGTTATGATTAAAATTTGAATGAAACGGTAGAAAAATTGAAAAATTGAAAATTTAAATACATACCATATTATTTATCTCGTACCCTTAGAATTGTGAGTTCCTAGCTAAGAATTGATAGGAAATAAACCAAGTTTCATGAGTACGTGATCATTTTATACTTATGTTAAGTAAATTTAAGGATATTCATGCCCGTTTTTGCAAGTAGTTATTTATTATTCAATTACTCAATCTGTGAATCGAGTATACCGCGCAAATCATAATAACTGAAGAAATTATGTGTACATTGCGTAGATGATTGGTTATGTAAACTTAGTGTCAATATCTATCTGCTGGTGTATTCTGATATTCTTGCCAACAAAAGCGGAGTAATAAGCTTGAGACGTACCTGTGTTTTAGCAAAACGTTAAACACTGGGCTTGTAGTAAATTACCAAAGTAGCCTTGCGCTTGTGGTAATATTCAATGCTATATTTGATCTAAGATAGGGGGATACTTTAAAAAGTTTTCTTCCTTGAGATTGATAGTATTTGAAAAATATGAAGATATGAAAAGAATATTCAACTCTTTAAGAGGCTTTGAGTAGTACTCGGTCTCCAAGTCCAAAAACCCTATAGATACGCTCTTGCTTATTGTTCTAGTGCTCTAACCATTGCGAGGCATAAGAAGTATGAATGCTGAGGTTGGTAGGTTGAGATTGCGAAGTTAGCATAAACTCTGATCTTGCCACGAATATATAAAACTAAATGCACATGCACACATCACTTCGATTCATAGTCAGTAGTGAATAATGGATATCTTATGAGCGTGACTAGTATGAGTTGACTTGAGTTTCTTGTTTAAGTATGATTTGACCATAGAAAATGTTGTCTTGGGGAATGACTTATTGATGCTTTGTTCGGGACGATCAAAGTCTAAGTGGGGGGTAGTTGATGACGGTCAAATTATACCCGTAAAAGTCATCAACGTTGACCTTAAATCGAGATTAATAATATATATTTCATATTAAATCACATGTTTATATTTATTATTTAATGTTAAGTGATTATTAATATGATATTTGGTATTTAGCCGTTTTCATTATTAAAATCCGATTTATTGTGCGATTAATGTTGATTTTACAGATCATTACAAATCGAGAAGATTAATATCATTCAATCAATTATATCAAGATAAGGAAGGAAGAAAATCGGAGCATTAAGTGGAAGATTAATCGGATCAACATGCAAGCGTGCAGTGGGGAACAAGGCAAACGAAGAAAACGTGTTAAATATGCCAAGTTTAGGTTCGGTCGACCGAGCCTAGTGCTTCGGTCGACCGAGTGTCAGCTCTCGGTTGACCGAGTGTCAGCTTCGGGGCGGTTTAGGGCTTTTGTCGTGCCTATCTTCTAGAACCACCCTAAGTCGGCAAAAACCTCTATATAAGCAAGCAGCTACGAGAAATTGTAAAACACACCAACATATCCCTTCATTCTTTCTTCAATTTTATAGCTTTGATACAATGTAGAATAATTTGAGGGTTTCCAAAGAATTTAAGGGCCGCAAATTATGTAAGCCTTTATTTTCTCGTTTCTTTCTTTTAAGTAATTAGTCCCCCCAATTATGTTTTATCGTTTGAGTTAATTGTTCATAGTTAGATGATGTAGATCTAGGCTATGACGTTAGGGAGGTGGCGATGCCTTGTCTATGAGGATCACATACCCTACGTCCTCTACCTAGAGTCTATGTATGAATCTATGTTGTTTAATTACCGTGCATCTATGTTAATTTATATAATTGCTTTACGAATTACTGTTTAATCCGTATTGTATGAGAAACGCTGAGAGATATGTTCAGAGATGTAATCTGGGGACGAAATCGATTCGGGTGACCGAATAAGTTCATTCGGTCGACCGAGCCTATTCACTCGGTCGACCGAGCCCCTGTCATCTGTTAATTACACCACATCTTTATGGTTAGGTTAACCTAGTTGAATTTATTATCTCAGTAGGTATGGCTATGGCTACGTTACTCGCTTAGTTTAATTAAAACGTGTAAAAAGGAAATACCAATATAAAACTCTTAGGTAGGCTTATGAATTGATCTTCACGGACGTTCAGCGTTATCTAGGTAGGTTTATATTCGGGAATTGCATGCACCTGATTATACGAACGTCGTAGACTAGCATGAGACTATAACTTGGTAATTGTTAGTTGGACGAGAGTTTGAGTGATCGTTTAGGAAGTACGCCTAACCATAGGAATGTTGCCTGGACGAGGTGTACGGTTAATATCGGCATCCTTAGAGTCGTAAGCGTGTGAGTTATATGAGATGGAGGCACCAAAAGGCAAAGTCACGTAACAATACCACGTTGATTTAGTGACTTACCGGTGCTAAGTCAAGTTAAAGAGGATGACTCCCGTAGCCAATCTAAGATAGATACAAACGGATTGACAGCTAATAAGTTCGGTTTATTATATAAATTATCTAGGTCCAAACGATAAAGACTATAATTGGGGAGGTTAATTACGTTGTGTCGAGTCGTGTCTTTACTTTTCTTGTCTTATGTTGGTCGTAGACCGCCTCTATGTCCTTGACATGTTTAATTAATTGTTTGTATATAAGATGATCCACAATTGGTTCCCCGTGGGATCGACCTTGATTCACTATAGCTATACTACGATGGGCCTAGTCCTCTTGCTAGTATTGGTTTATGGTGGTCAAGTATTTTATTATAACCTGATTGACCACCACGTCATCAACAAGTGTGAGATCAGCCACGCAAAGGGGATGAAAGGGAAAGTGCACGTAGGCCTAGCATAGGACCATGCAGCTTGATGGATCAACTTACCCCAATTTGATGTACACCTCACGCCTGATTGCGTAAAGAAAAAGCAACTCACTGTCCGTCATCTGCTCGAAGTTGTCTGTTGGGAGAATGCGGTTGTTGACAAAACGCTTCCAAGCCCGCGTCTCAGAAGGAAGAGAAGAAACTGAATAGGCCGCCCTAGGACCTTCCCGTCCCGGAAAAAGCGCAGCAGTAGCCGTAGAGAGATGAGCCATGAAACTACCAATGTTGTTGAGACCCCACTTAACCTCATAATGCTGATGAGGAGCAACGGTGGTGGAAGAGAGGCGAAAGCCATCATTGATATCCATCCAGTGGAAGGGCACCTCAATCCCACGAACCAAGATTGAATTAGTGGATCTCTCTTCAGGCTCAACTGACAACATGGCGTAAAACTCATGAACAACAGTCTCGTTGATGCGCCCCCACGGTGGTGCGACCAAACGATTCCATCCGCCCCACTCAATATGATACTCAGTCAAATCTGAAATCTTCTTGGAGTTAATCCCTCTTTCCAAAAGAATTGGACGACGACTGAAGAGTTCGGTGTAGTGAAGCACGGCATCTGCACCAGCTATGTCAAAGAAAAGCACGGGACGATTATCTTGAGGAGAGGACATGGTGAGAGTTGCAGAAGGAGAAAAGAGGGTAAAAGAGAGGGAAAGAATGAGAGAGGCAGTTGTGGAATCAAAAATAGAAGATTTTAGGGTTTGAGACACTAAATAGGCTGAACACGCGTACATGACGCGCGTCAAGCCTATCATGGCATGCGTCAAAGGGAACAAAGCCTGGCCCTATGGTTCTGTGGTGGCAGAGGCGTGACTGATGGTTGTCAAGTCGGTTGACGCGCGTCATAGGCAGGTTGACGTACGCCAAGCTTGAAGTGTGTGCAAAGGACGGACAAAAGGTAATGGCGTGCGTCAAAGAGGATGGCGTGCGTCAACAAGGCAAAAGGACATGACTCACGCCAATAGGCAATGACGCAAGTCACCACACCTGGACAGACAAAAATACCAGAAAAGTTAAAATTATCACTACACAAGGAGCTAAGCACAGATAATTTAACAATGCTGGGCAGACAACAAGAACAAAAACTTCAACACACTAGTGGTACCCTGAACACGAAGCATAATCCCAAAATGAAACAACAGTCGCAACATCCAAACAAAAAGCAAAACAACAAAATAGTTCAACAAACGACACAAAATGCAGAAATAAAACAAAGCCACACGGCTCGACAATCAAACAAACAAAGTCTGGTGAACAAAAGCACTAAATAGCATCGGCAGAAGAAGCGGGAACCGAGGAAGAAGCATGGGGTAGCTCCTCAACATCATCCTCATCAATAAGAACATGAGCAGCCAAAGGAGAAATCGCAGTGGTAGGTGGGATCGTCGAAGGATGAAACAAACCAACACCCTGATCATCAGCCGCAAAAGGATTGGCTAGCATCTGAATAGGAAAATCCGGGAAACCAGCGGATAGCATAGACTGAAAGGATGAACTGCCAGCTCTAGCACCAATGGACGTAATCATCGAACCCGACAAACTCGGTCCCGCAAAAGTGGTAAAACCAGCACCAGTCAAACTTGTACTTGCAGAAGAAAAGGTCGAAGCGCTACCCGGAACGACAGATGGTCTAGGGAAAGGCAGAATCCAAACAGGGGTCGGATAGTCGTCCTCCATGGGTGTATCGAAATCGTCGGCTCGGTCTGCATAACCAGGATGACAAATCTCATCAAAGGAACGATTACCACGGGAACCAATCCTCAAATCGTTCAAACCACGCAACACACACTCAAAACCTAACCTTGAATTGGTGTCAGGCGCCACCAAGGCTCCATGCATAGCTGCCATCTCAGACTCAAGCAACTCAAACCTAGCTCTCACAGCTGGATCCTGAACACGAGGACGCGACGAAAGAGGCGGATCGGATGAAGGGACATCAACAGGCGGAGGAGCACTAGCTGAGACACGGATTTCGGGAGAGGGATCGGACGGCTTAACATTCTCTGGGATACTGGGGCCAATCATGAGAGTGATAGGTGGGAACAAATGATCATCAGACAAAGTTGGGACTGCTGCAAGAACACAAAGCTCATGAATCAGCCAGGGAAGAGGCATGTTGCCATTCACACGATGATTCATGGCGAAGTCCACTGCTCCCTGATACATGTAGTACCCAACATCCACAGGCAAATCGGTGAAAATGGCAAGGGCAAGGCACGACTCGGTATAATTAAAAGTGTTAACCTTATGAGAGGGAATGATATTATGACTAATGAAATGGTTCATCACCCTCACATCCTTAGTCGCCTGACCATATTTAAAATGCTTACCTACCTAGGTGGCGGACGGACAGAGATAAGTTTTAGCCTCACGAGCCTTAGCCCACATATTTCCGTCATCATTCAAGTTCCAAACACTAGAAAAGAGGGTCTCGGCCGGGATCTCAGGAATACCAAAGAAATTATTGATAACCTGTACTGAAAAAGAGACCTTCTTACCACGCACGGGCACAGAACCTTTGGCTGCTTCAACGGGATTCGCAGCAAGGTTAGCATAAAACTCAGCCACGACGGTTCCGTTGACCGTAGAAGCACGGTTGGCCGCTAAGAGTTCCCACTTACGGTCTGTAACGATTTTCTGAATCCTTGGACTGGCCGACTTGAAATCAATTCCATGCTCGAAATGCAATGCGCACTGACTGAAATACTGAACAAAAAGCCTCTTTGCTTTCTTACCAAAGGGTGTGTCAGGAAAAGGGACAACAGACTCAGTTTCACTAGGGGCAGGGGCTTTCCTCTTCTTATTCGGTCACCCGGACGACCACTAGAACGAGCGAGAAGATTCGGACATGGCTACGGTGTAACAACAACCCAACAAAAGCAACAAGAGAAAACAATCGGCCCTTCCTCCAAATCAAAAGAAAATCAAAACAAGAAAATAACTAGACTAGATTAGATTGAAAAAGGAGGACTAGACCAAAAATACCTTGTTGGAATGATGAACACCGCAGACGGAAATGGAGGTTGCCGGAAACAATGGAGGTGACCGGAAATGCAACAACTATGCTATAGAAGCACACAAATGAGTCTCCACTTTCCCAAACCAAAAGAAGAAAAGGAATGGAGAAGGAGTGAGTTATGAGGGGTTGTGACAAAGGGAGAAATTTGTGGAGTGGGGAATGAAAAACTGAAGAAAAATGGGAAGAGAAAGTGGTGATTTCGAGTGATATGGGAGTTATGGAGGGGAGAGAAGAGAAAAAAAACCGTTTTTTATTCAAAACTGCCCCCTTGACGTGCGTCAAGATCTAATGACGCAGGTCAAGCCCTAGATAACACCCAATGGCGCATGCCAAAGGCACTCTGACGCACGCCACCAAATCTGGCCAAACTCTCTGTATGTCTACAGTGATGGTTGGCGTGGGTCAATGAGCCTTGGCGTGAGTCAAGAGACTCCTTGGCAAACAAATAATCCACAAATGCTAAGGTTCACCAAACTTATCAAAATAATCCACAGAATAACTACAATTATCACAAAACGGGTTGCCTCCCGAGAGCGCTGTTGTTTTACGTCGTTGGATCGACGAGATTATACGGTAGAGATGATGGAATTATACAGATTGTCAAATTGGGACACTATTACAATTATTCAATTAAGCACGTAGCAAATAAGCACATAAGCCACCCAAAAGATAATGCTTAAAAGATAGATTGAAAGATAGTACCCGTGGTGTGCTATGTTTACAGTCTTTAGCTAGACTATACAAATTTTTCAATCCAACGGGGGGTCTTCGAGGTACAACACCTCTTCCTCTCGCGGTGTTTCCTCTCCCTCGATAAAATTCTTAATGCGATGACCATTGGCAACGAATGTCGTTTTTCCATCACTTAGCTCAACTTCACCAGATTTATACACCTTTGTAACAATGAACGGACCTGTCCACCTCGATCTAAGTTTTCCTGGAAACAATCTCAAACGTGAGTTATACAAGAGCACTTTATCATTTACACGGAACTCTCGATCAAAGATCTTCCGGTCATGGAATGACTTGGTTCGTTCCTTGTAAATTCAAGCTTTCTCGTATGCATCAAGGTGAAACTTGTGAAGCTCGGTGAGTTGGAGCAACCTATGGTCACCAACAAGCTCGGGGTCAAAGTTAAGAAACTTTATAGCCCAGTAAGCTCGGTGCTCCAATTCAACGGGCAAATGACAAGACTTGCCAAAAACTAATCTATATGGTGAACATCCAATAGGTGTTTTAAAAGCGGTGCGGTAGGCCCACAGTGCGTCGTCAAGCTTCACCGACCAATTCTTATGGTTAGTGTCCACCATATTTTCAATAATCTGTTTTACCTCACGGTTTGACACTTCAACCTGCCCACTTGTTTGTGGGTGATACGGTGTGCCGACTTTGTGTCTTACACCATAACTCTCTAGAAGCTTAGTGAATAGTCGATTGCAAAAGTGTGAGCCACGGTCACTAATGATAGCCCGGGGAGTGCCAAATCGAGTAAAAACATTTTTCTTTAAAAAATTTAGCACTACCATAGAATCATTAGTGGGGTAAGCCTGTGCTTCAACCCATTTAGAAACATAATCGACCATCACTAAAATAAATTTATTACCGAATGAGGGAGGGAATGGGCCCATGAAGTCGATGCCCCAAACATCAAATATTTCACACTCCAAGATCGGTTGGAGGGGCATTTCATACCTCTTAGACACATTCCCCCACTTTTGGCATGCAACACAAGATTGTGACAAACGATGTGCATCTTTGTAAAGAGTAGGCCAATAAAATCCGCATTGTAAAACTTTGTATGCCGTCTTCCATCCTCCATGATGGCCTCCGGTATCTTGGCCATGGCAAGAGGAGAGTATGCTTGAGATTTCATTATCAGGGACGCATTTTCTTATGATACCATCCGAACACCTACGAAAAAGGTTCGGTCTTTCCCAATAATAAAATTTCAAATCGTGAAAGAATTTCTTCTTCTTTTGCCATGTCCAATTCGGTGGAACATACTCACAGGAAAAATAATTCACAATGTTGGCAAACCATGGTGAGCTCTCCTTCGGTTTCGAACCGGCTTGAATAAGTTGCATTGTTGGGGGAGCATCCACCATCACGAGTTGTTCATCCGGGAAATAATCATCGATCTCTTTTCGTTTTCCTTCATCTTCAATGAAATCCAACCGTCTCAAATGATCCGCCACAACATTCTCGCTACCCTTTTTATCCTTGATCTCAATATCGAATTCTTGGAGTAGGAGAATCCATCTAAGCAATCTCGGTTTAGCATCTTTCTTGTTCAACAAATATTTCAAAGCGGCATGGTCGGTATAGACAATGACCTTAGAACCAACAAGATAAGATCTAAACTTGTCGAGGGTGAATACTATAGCTAGTAAATCCTTCTCGGTTGTTGCATAGTTGACTTGAGCGGAGTTCAATGTGTGAGAAGCATAATAAATGGCCTTGAGTACCTTGCCATGACGTTGGCCAAGCACGGCCCCAACTGTGAGGTCACTTGCATCACACATTAACTCGAAAGGCATTTTCCAATCCGGCGCTACCAAAACGGGTGCGCTAATCAATTTTTGCTTCAAGGTCTCAAAAGCCACCATGCACTTTTCATAAAAAACGAATGGTACTTCTTTCTCAAGGAGATGACTGAGAGGTTTGGCAATACGGGAGAAATCCGCAATGAATCTTCGATAAAAACCCGCGTGCCCGAGAAATCCTCTCAACGTCTTCAGATTAACCAGTAGAGGTAATTTCTCAATCACTTCAATTTTTGATTTGTCCACCTCAATACCATCTTCAGAAATTCTGTGGCCTAGCACAATACCTTCTGACACCATAAGATGACACTTCTCCCAATTGAGTACTAAGTTCGTGTCTTCACACCGCTGTAAAACACGCTCCAAATGAGAGAGACATTCCTCAAAAGAATCCCCAAAGACACTAAAATCATCCATGAAGATCTCCAAAAATCTTTCTACCATGTCAGAAAAAATGGTTGTCATGCATCTTTGAAATGTAGCAGGAGCATTGCATAAACCAAATGGTATTCCCTTGTATGCAAACGTTCCATAAGGACAAGTGAAAGTCGTCTTTTCTCTATCTCCAGCCGCAACGAATATCTGCAAGTAGCCTGAATAACCATCAAGAAAACAATAGAATTTATGCCCACTCAACCGCTCCAACATCTGGACAATATACGGAAGGGGATAATGATCTTTCTTGGTATGGACATTGAGTCGTCGAAAATCAATACACATGCGGTATCCTGTGACTTCCCTTGTTGGTATTCACTCATGCTTATCATTCTCCTTCACAGTAAATCCACCTTTCTTCGGCACGACTTGAGTAGGACTCACCCACTCACTGTCAGATATAGGAAAAATAATACCCATCTCCAATAACTTGATAACCTCTTTTTTGACAACCTCTTGCATATTGGGATTTAAACGACGTTGTGGTTGAACACAAGGCTTAGCATCATCGTTGAGAATAATCTTGTGAACACAGATTTCGGGAGTAATTCCCCGAATATCAGCTACAGTCCAACCAAATGCTCTCTTGTGCTTCCTGAGCATCCTCAATAGAAAATCTTCCTGCACATTGGTTAATGACGAAGAAATAATAACAGGAAGTAGATTATCATTTTCAAGAAAAGCATATTTCAAGTTAGGAGGTAAAGTTTTCAATTCAAGATTCCTGGGTGGCTCTTCTATGGATGGTTTCAATAATGGACCATCATTCTCCAGTTCTAGATATCGGTGCCACGGTTGTTTGTCAAATACACGACCGACATCCAAATAAGAAATCACTGCTTGCATTTCTTCCTCATCACTCTCACATTCAAACACGGATAAGGCGAGGCACTCTTCAAGCTTATCTTCAAAGACCTGCAAGTTAGCATTTTCCATACAAACACAAGATATTGCATCAACAAAAGAACATGACTCTCGTGAATTATACGGGTGTTTCATGGCTTTGAAAATATTGAAAGTGACCTCATCCTCGTTAACTCTCAAAATCAATTCTCCTCGTTGAACATCAATGATTGTCCTTCCCGTGGCTAGGAATGGACGACCGAGAATAAGGGCGTTGAATACCCTTCTTCCATATCCATAACCACAAAGTCAACGGGAAAGTAGAACTTATCAACTTTCACTAACACGTCTTCTATGACTCCTTTAGGACGTTTTATAGACCTATCTGCTAATTGTAGAGTCATCTCAGTGTTTTTCAACTTTCCAATTCCAAGTTTGATAAAGTCCTCATATGACATGAGGTTAATGCTGGCACCAAGGTCGCAAAGCACCCTCTTAAACAAAAAGCCCCCAATTTCACACGGGACAGTAAAACTCCCGGGGTCTTTGAGCTTAGGTGGAAGCTTATGTTGCAACACGGCTGAGCATTCCTCATTGAGACAAATGTTCTCTTATTCCTCTAACCTCTTCTTGTTAGTGAGAATATCTTTCAGAAACTTACCGTACACAGGCATGTTAGTAAGTGCTTCTATGACTGGAATATTAACATTTAAGTGTCTGAATGTGTCAAGGAAGCGAGCATACTTTTTATCTAGCCTCTTCTTCTTAATCTCTTCTCTATGTGGGTAAGGTAACGACTCAAGATCAATAACTTTAGGTTTAGAGTTCATACCTTCCTTACCTTTGCCGCTGGATGCATCATCAGAAGCTTTTCTCAATGTTTGAGCTGCTCGTGGCCTCCATTCGGTATCGGTGTGCACCATCTTCTCCTTGCCTTTCTTAGAAATTTCCTGCTGAGAATTGGCTTGCGTCAAAGCATCATTGGCGTGCGTCTTGTCCTCACTTGGATCATCCTTGACGCACGTCGAGGTCTCCTTGGCGTCCGTCAGAGGCTTATTGGCGCAGGTCAATTTTTGCCCAAAACTCTCTGAATGTGAATAGTTAGTGTTGGCGCGTGCCATCTCATCCTTGGCGGGGGTCATGGAGACATGTTCCTTGAAAAGGGTCCTTAAATCACATGCTCTCGGGTTCTTCAAAATCCTCGGGACTTTCACAAAATCTTCGCTTTCTTTTTCAACATTGACATATCCGTCATTCTGCAAAAACATATCAACAATTTCCTCTTCCTCTTCACTCAATCCTCTATCGTCCTCGGCATCATGCAAATCATTTTCAACTTCGTTTCCAACTTGATTTTCCTGAAACTCCCGATTTCCACAAACCTTTCCACTTCGGGTTATGATAGCGTTCACTCCCCTCGGATTCCTTTCTGCATTGCTTGGCAGACCACCTGGTGGTCTACTAGTATTCCTCTCACCTTCTCTACTCAAATGTTCTTCCACATTCCTCATGGATGCCTCAATCGTTTTCATCCTCACATCATGTCCACTCATGGCTGTTTTCATCATTCCCATATCCTTTGTGACTGTACTAAGCGAACTCATCACATTTTCCATGTTCTGGGCTTGAGTGGCAACTACTCCCAATAGTTTATCCAAAGTGTTGTCCCATCTATCTCCTCGTGCTTGATTGGAACTCTCGGTTATCGGGATAGTTTGAGTGGTGGGTTGAGGATAAGAACGAGTGTTGGGTAATTGAGTTGGGGTGTTGGTGTTATAGGAGTTTCGTGGTTGTGGAGCAAAGGGGGGTTGTCCTTGCTTGTATGAGCTCTCGTTCCAACGATAATTCAGATGATCTCTCTTAATAGCATTGAAAGAGTTAGAGTATGCATTGTTCAAATTCCGGTGTTGTTGTGATATACCCGGATCGGAATGGGGCCCTGTTAACCTAAATTGGGCCTATTATCTTGGCCCATCAGCATAGACATTGGGCTTCTATCTCCTCTGGTCGCTGCCACTAAACATCTTATGCCCGCTAGCTACAAGCGGGTCCAATCCGCCAACAATAAGCCGGATCTTGTCCGCCAATCGTAAGTCGGACCCATTCCCGCCGCGTGATTTCTACCCATATAGTCAAGCTAATTTCAAGGCAAGGTACAAACGGGTCCTCTGTTCGCCACACATATCACTAGTCGCTGCTCGCTGATCGCCATACTTATCGATCCAGCTGGCCACTCTTAAACAGCTGGCTAGGACACTTGTATTGCATGCATGCTTTCCTTAGCTATGTACTCTAGTTGTCTTGTCAATGAACAGTAAACCGACTTACTTTTTAGCCTATAAATATGGGATCACAATGTAATAGAAAGCTAATCTCTAATCTCAAACTCTAAGCTATAAATCTAATACAAGCAGAAACTCTGCCAATTTGTCGACTAATTTACTTATTCTTCACGAGCGTTTACCCGCCGCCACTGTTCTTGTCAACCACCATGCCCTCACCGTAGAAATCACACATATCAGCCTTATATCCTCAAGATAAACACTGTTACCGCAAATCTGGTGTTTAGCGCAACATCAGTTGGCTCCGTTCGGGAAATTTCACAATCATTCAGCTTTTGGAGATCACTTGCTCCGCCACAAATACGATTTCACGGTGTCTCAGGCGAGGTTATCATTATCTTCAGTCTGTCGATCACTAAAGATTTGATCTTTTGGGATAATACAGCCCAGAAACCGCTGCTCTTCTTATCTCAACAACTTACACAGAAGAAATCCTCAACTTCATCGCATACTCACGCTTGAGTCCATCTTTAAATACCCAGGTTGGTTTATACACCCTTTCGTCGGTTTCAGATCTTCAAGTAAAGAAAGTTTGGTTATTTTAGCTACAAGCTGTCTAGAAAACACAAGCAACTTTCACCAAAATATCACCAGAAAAATATCCACAAAAATCATAAAGTCATGGCTGGCGGGAAAAACTTAAACCCAGCAACACCGACTAAACCAGTCAATCAACGCCCGACACGTGGAGCAAGCACGCTGCGTGGAGAGGCTAGCCGAAGGGTCATGTCAGATGGGGCAGATGTCAACCCTGCCCTCACGACCGACATGCGAACATACATCCGGGAAAGAGCTAGAGCTCGCGAAATTCACGAAGAGGCGATCAGAAAGAATAAAGGAAAAGGGATCGCTGGGACGTCTAATCCAAATCACGAGTTAGAGGCTGTTTCAGCAGGGGGAGCGTCCCCACAACAAGATACATACAAGATAGCTCTGCAGGCACACTTGGAATATGTAGAAGAAATGCGAGTAGGAAATACACTGCTAATTGCTGAAGGACTACCACCCCAACCTATCCGCAAGTTCAACCCTCCTCAACCCGCACAAACAGAGCTACAACCAACTTTCATTCCTCCAAAAACAGTTCAACCCCAGCGATCAGAATTAGAAGGAAGCAGCCATGCAACCTCCCAACCAAGAGAAAATAGAAAATCAGCACTTGGTCGGCTGGGGCCCGTGGTCGACGATCGCGGTGCAGCCTCAGGGCGACCTAGGAATCCTCGTCAGGTCCGTTCTCGCACAGAGGGACATGGGGACTCGCAAGATCTGGGGGGACATATCACGTTCCCGCCTATTCCCCCGAATCAAGAGGAAATGGGAATAATGAAGAAACAGATAGAGGAGCTGCAAAAGAGTACGAAAGGAGTTAAAGTGGTTCCGACATGGGGAACAAGTGTGCTTCATCCCAGTATACTGAAAGCGGCTCCAATAGGGGGAACTCATTACCCCAATTTTATTAACTACCATGGAGCAACAGATCCTCTGGATTGGCTATCCGCTTTACAAAGCAGAATCAGTTTGTGTACATCTAGCGAAGAGGCTTGGTGTATAGTATTTGTGGGATCGATGCAAGATAGAGCGGCGTCATGGATCTACAGTCTTCCTCCTGGTTCGATTTTATCATGGGATGATCTAATCAACAAGTTCATAGCAGAATTCAAATCAGTAGGAGGACCCAAAAAGACACACATCGACCTGCATGAGGTCCGACAAAGCACAACGAGGGTACCCATAGCTATTATGAGCGTTTTTATAAAGTATACGAACTAACCAGAGGATTAGTGGACAACATTGTCATGAGCAGTTTTGAAACAGGGTTAAAACCAGGGTACTTGAAATCTTATTTCGCTCTATCCCCACCAGCGAACTTAAAAGAAATGTTGAGTTCAACAAGGAAGTACATTGCTACAGCGGGAAACGAAAGAGCGTCTTCATACAATAAAGGCAAGCAGAGGACTGAGCGTAGTCCGCCTAGAGATACCCGTAGGAACACAGATCGGGAAATCAAAAAACCCTAAAGATTTAAGGAGGAGCATTTCACACCACTCAGAATTTCCTATACTCAGATGTTGAATGAGATAAGAGATGAAATACCTGAGCCCTACCCGATGGTTCCTGACACGCGTCGTGATGCATCCAAATATTGCGGTTATCACAGAGACAAGGGGCATACTACTGATGAATGCATTCAGTTTAAACGGGCAATAGAGAAGTTACTCGCTCGCGGACATCATGATCACCTTAAACTAGATGCTGGCGGTCCGGACAGGAGGAATCAGCAAGCTCGCCAATTCGACAGGAACATCAGAATGATAACTGAACCTCCTCCCAGTAACAATCAGATCAAGAATCGCATCGGCTCCATTAATAAACATGTGGAGAAGCCCGTTGTTTTGCGAGGGAACGAACAACCCCTTGCCTTTACTCGAAGTGAGTTAGTGACTTCGATCAATACAGAGGACATGTGTTTATGCATTTCGGTGGTCGTCAATCGGGCATGTGTCAATAGAGTGATGATCGACACAGGGGCTTTCCGCGACATTTTATACTACAATTGCTTCAAAGAATTGGGATTTAGCGACTCCAATTTAAGGCCGCATAATGGCACCCTTGAGGGATTTACAAACCACAAAATACAAGTCAAAGGGGCCATCGACTTGGACGTACAGATGGGAGATTATGCGCCATTTCGCACAGAAAAGGTGGTGTTTTTAGTAGTTGATCTTCAGTCCAATTATAACATGATAATTGGGACACTAGCCTTGAAACAATTTCAGATGGTAACTTCTATTCCACATCAGCGGGCAAAGTTTTATGTTGGAGACAAGATCGGAACGTCGATCAGCGAGCCCGCGGCTGTCCTAACATATATCCATGAAATGAGAACAGGGAATAAAAGAGCGCGAATTGAACCACCTCCTACCATGGAACACATTGACATGATCAGGGTCGCTGTTGAACCTAAGCTAGCCAAAGTGGAGTGTGAAACATTGCAAGTCAAAGATGAGCCTGATTTCACAGCAGAAGATGAGCTAATCGAGGTAATCGTCAATGAGGAATACCCCGAACAGAAAGTCAAGATTGGTGCAAGGCTAAGTCTCTGCGAAAGGGAGAAATTGATAAGATTACTCAAAGATAATTTGAGTGCTTTTGCTTGGGAAGTCACGGACATGAGAGGGGTCGAGGCAGACATCGCCCTCCATCATCTTAACGTCGACTCTACCTTCAAGCCAATGCAGCAATGAGCGCGCCAATTTTCAACTGAAAAAGAAGCGGCGGTAAAAGTAGAGGTCGGGAAACTCCTACAAGCGGGAATCATAAAAGAGCTTGCCTAACCTACTTGGTTGGCGAATGTGGTCATGGTAAAAAAGCACAATGGCAGGTGGAGAATGTGCATCGACTTCACGGATATCAACAAAGCTTGCCCCAAAGATCCTTATCAGCTTCCACGAATTGATCGGTTAGTAGACTCTATTTCTGGCTTTGAAGTTTTAAGTTTCTTGGATGCATATTCTGGGTATCACCAAGTACGAATGGCTGAATCTGACAAAGAGAAAACGGCTTTCAGAGCCGCTGGAGGGTTATATTATTATGAAATGATGCCATTCGGGCTGAAGAATGCGGGTTCGACGTATCAGCGAATGGTCAACAAGGTCTTCAGCTCGCAAATAGGAAGAAATATGGAAGCTTACATTGATGATATGGTTGTCAAGTCCGCTAGGAACGGTCACGCTGCTGACCTTCAAGAAACTTTCGACAACGTTCAAAAACACTCAATGAAAATCAATCCGGACAAATGTACTTTTGGTGTCCAGGCAAGCAAATTTCTTGGGTTCATGGTTAGTCGTCGTGGCATCGAGGCTAATCCAGAAAAGATTCAGGCTTTAATCGACATGCAAGAACCTACAACTATCAAAGAAGTTCAGAGGCTTAATGGCCGCATCATCGCGTTGGGTCGGTTCATATCAAAATCAGCGGAGAAGTGCCTTCCCTTCTTCAAAATTCTCAGAGGTGACAAAACTTTTTCATGGAGCGCAGAATGTTCGCAGGCGTTCCAAGCCCTGAAGGAATATCTAGGGAAGCCGCCTCTTTTGGTTAGCCCTGTAGAAGGAGATGTTTTGTTTTTGTACTTGGCGGCTTCAGACCGGGCTGTTGCCGCCGTTCTTGTTAAGGAGGCCGGAACCCTCCAAAATCCCGTCTATTATGTAAGCAAGGCTCTCAGTCCGGTGGAGAGTCGCTATTTTAATATTGAAAAATTAGCCTACTCGCTTGTCATAGCTGCCCGCAAACTCAGGGCTTACTTTACTTCACATACAGTAATTGTCTTAACGGATAGTCCAATGCGTCAAATATTGCACAAGCCGGATCTCTCGGGTCGACTTCTCAGATGGGCTATCGAAATTACTGAATTCGACATACAGTATCAACCTAGAAAAGCTATCAAGGGTCAAGCATTACCAGATTTTATTGTAGAGACAAGTTTCAGCTCGCCACAACCAAGTTCGCCATTATCACAGGAGCCCGCTGCGGCCAGGAATAAGCCCAATCAATGTTGGCATTTATATGTGGATGGGGCATCTAATCGAAGTGGTTGTGGGGCCGGAGTAATCTTGATGGAGCCCGGAACGACGGAAGAAATCGAAAAATCTTTGAGGTTCGAATTTCCGGCCACGAATAATCAAGCCGAGTATGAAGCAGTAATAGCCGGACTTAAGCTAGCCAAAGAATTAAACGTGGAAAATGTTGAAATCTTTTGTGATTCCCAACTCATCGTTAACCAAATCTCAGGGGACTATGACACGCACTGTGGTATTCTCGAAAAGTATGGCGAGATTGTTCGACGACTAAAAGCTGGCTTCAACTATTGCGAGTTCATCAGAATTCGGAGAGAGGACAACGAGCGAGCAGACTATCTCTCCAAACTATCACTCAAAGAAGAGATTGCGGATCCTTCAATAATGATAGAGTATCTGGCTGTACCCGCTATAGAGGAAACACAAATCATGGAAATCGACACACCACAGCCGACTACAGGTTGGATCGATGAGGTTCAAGCTTACATTGAAACAGGCAACTTGCCCGAAGGGGCGGATAAATCTCGCGCATTAAAGAAAAGAGCGGCCAGGTATATCATAAACAAAGGAATACTATACAGAAGGTCCGCGACAAAGCCTCTACTACGGTGTGTTAGAGAAGAAGAAAGCAAGACAATCCTTATTGAGCTTCACCAAGGAGTATGTGGGGGCCATCCCGCTAGCCGCTCGTTGGCCCAGAAGGTTATAACCGCAGGGTATTACTGGCCGACAATTCTCAAAGACTCAGAAAAGCTAGTAAGAGAATGTCCGGAGTGTCAAAAACATGCAGACATCCCCCGGATACCATCAGTCGAACAAAGCATTGTGGTCGCACCTTGGCGTTTCGACATGTGGGGACTCGATCTAATCGGACCTTTTCCACCAGGAAGAGGCGGGTGCAAGGTAATCATAGTGGCTGTAGATTACTTTACTAAATGGATTGAAGCAAAACCTATGGTCAAGATAACCGCGAAAGCGGCGGGTTATTTTTTACACGATCAGATTTTTTCACGTTTTGGCGTCCCGCGGCCAGTAGTATCGGATCACGGCCCGCAATTCAGGAAGGACTTCTCAAATCTTTGCGAAGAATTCAAAGTTAAACACTGGCAGTCGTCAGTGGCTTATCCTCAAGGAAATGGCCAAGCTGAGGCCGGGAACAAACAAATAATCAAGATGTTGAAAAAGAGCGTTGACAACAAAGTAAAAGCAGGAGGGTGGGTTGATGAGTTACCCGATATACTTTGGGCACTCCGCACCACGAGCAAAACACCCACAGGAGAAACACCGTTTGCTCTTACCTATGGATCAGAGGCCATGACTCCTGTTGAAATGGCTCTACCAAACATCAGGGTCGCATTACATGACCCCACGAACAATCTTTTGAACAGGCAGATCGACTTGGATCTAGTAGAAGAAAAAAGACTAGCGATGTACCATCGACTCACGAACTACAAGCAAATTGCTAAACAACAACACGACAAGCGAGTCCGCGACCATTCATTTAAAGTCGGGGATTTCGTTCTTCGAAACAGAAAGGCCACGGGTATGGAGCCTAATAAAGGGAAGCTAACAGCAAATTGGGAAGGCCCTTATCAAGTCGCGAGGGAGATCAAAAAGGGGACTTATGTTCTCAGAAATCATCAAGCCTACGAACTCAATAGACCTTGGCATGCGGACAACCTCAAAAGGTACTACATGTAATAAATCGGTTAGGGTTATGGCTATCCTCTCGTTTACGACGTGAGTGGTTAGGCTTTCTTATTTTGCTTGTAATCTTTACTCATCTAGCGGGATGAGTCGAAATTAATAAAGCCCGATTTTACATTCTCTTTTTATATGCAAATTATTACAAGTATGCATGGGTAGAAAAGAATTGTGCTCGAAGAATTTTTCAACAAAACTTCGGCCAGACTTCAGACTTGTTAAAAATGGGGGCAATATTTGGGAAAATTTAAAGCGGCCACGACTTCCTAGCGAGCAAGTTATTTCAGATAAGATTCAAGGGGGGCATATCTCAAAGAAGAGTCCGCACAAAATCGACCTAGAATCTTATCTACAAAAGGGGGCCGGATGCTATTGTCATCGGACTCAATTTAGGCAATAAATTCGAGCAAAAAACAGGCATACATCAAGCGGACATAAAACAAAGTGCGGAATTATTATTACAAAAATCGAAGTGCGGAAAGAAAAGAGTTTATACATATGCAGAAATCAAAATAATGTTTGAACAAAATAAAGAAACACAAATTCTGAGAGCCCTCAAGCCGCATCTCCTCATTATGGACGTTCTCCTCGCGGAGGGAATGATGCGGCATCTGATCAGCATTTTTCTCTGACTTAGTAGTCTCTGTTGACTTCTCGCCAGGCTGCTCAACCTCTTCTCCAGCCTGCTCGCCCTCTTCAGCAGCTCTCTCTTTCGCTTCTGTAGCCAGACGCACACGCTCCCTCAGATTCGCCTCAATCACAACGGGAACCACCCAATCAGGATCATACATTGGGATATAGCGCTGAAGCTCAATGTCGGAGAAGGGTATGCGGGGATGGAATTCTCTTAAATAATCGGAGAAGGGATGGGTGAGAATCCATTCCTCCAAAACATCAAGGTCTGGGGTACCACCGTCATGAGCCAGGACGCACCTTGCAATGTGATAAAACCCTTGGTCATATCCCATCATGAAGCCATCATCAACAGTGGCCTCAATCTGACCTTGGACATTTGAGCCCAGATCCTCCAATTGCTTTCGCAGGTCCGCACACACTGTTTTCTCGGCTTCCCAATGAGCCTGAGCCTCGGTTATTTTCTGCTTCATCTCCTCCATAGTCCGATCAACAGACTTACCCTGCTCCACCAGATCAGAATTAACCTTTTTGGCCTCGGCAAGCTGTGCTCTCAGTTTCTCATTCTCTGCCTTAGCCGCGCCTAGGCTACCACGAAGCCCAGCCGACACTTCATTTGCAGCGGCCAGAGCTTTCTTCGTATCGGCCAACTCCTTTCTAACATCAGCGCTCTCAGAAATGGTATTTCTATAATCAATGATGAACTGCGCCAAGCCAGTGCCAACCTAAAGAAAAACAGCGGGGTCAATATTGACTTGCGAAAGATGGCAATAAAAAGAATGAAAGACAAAAGCAAGAAATGAGGTTTACCATGCTCACCGTGGCGCCGTATAAGCCCCACAAAACGTCTATACTCCCGAGAAAGGCACGGCGGGGATCAGTTTGGTCCGCCATCACAACCCTGTCCGCTATCCCGCGGCCTATCTCCATCTGAATGTCATTAGGGATACCCCATCTAAAATGCCTCAGGGGAGGCACGTCCGCGATACCCCTTGAAATTATGCACGCCTTGGGCAGGTCAAGGGGTTGTTGCCGCATAAACTCTCTGTCCAACCAGGCGGCGGGACACCCTCTAGGCCCAGCAGGGACTCCAGCAAAAGGCACCACTGTTCTCGTGCCCGCCGAAACAGTCTCAACGGCTACGAATTTGCCTTTACTCTTTTCAGTGGCCTCTTTCCTCTGGGGATCGTCAGTTCTGGTTTTCTTATGAAGAGGGACATCCTGATCGCCTGCGGGCTCAATCTCCTCAACAGCAGCCCTCTTCTTTTTATCACCCGCCGACGGCTTTGTCAGAGTGGTCTGTTTCATGGTTTTGCCTGCCGCGGTTTTCTCTGCTACTGGCGGTTGGACTGATTTCACCACCTGAGATCCGGAAGCTCCAGCCGCCCCTTGCCTTAAGTCCACCATTGGGGAGTGGAGTTTTGACCCCCCTCAGCTCAGCGGCTCTCTTCACCTCGCCAGTAGTTTTCTTCTTGTTCAACTGGCTACGTTGAGCTAACTTATCCATGGTACCTACAAAGAGCAAAGATTATTAGCGACCAGAAGGTATGAAAGGAAACAAGCTATGAAAAATATCAAGTAAAAATCCTACTCGGGGCCCACATAGTAGGGTCGCCGCCGCAGATAAGACATTGGGAAGGCATACGCTGGCCATGATGACACTCCCCATACCAGTCAGGGTGAGTCGGCAAGGGCTCGACTACGACTACGGGTTCACCAACACCGGCTCCAGAAAGCCCGGCCTGTAAAAGATAGGGCTTGCTGACGTCTAGCAACAACCTCCAATTAAAGGCGCGAGTTTGTTCTTCACCTCTGGGTATAGCCTAGATCTTCTTTCAGCTCAGATATGAACTCATCATCATCAGTTTGAGTGGTTATTTTGTTCAAGTGGTCGGTCTTGACAGAATTCACAGGCAGCTTCTCAAACGGCCACCCTACCCGGGACTCAACTTTCATACATCTCTTATCCCAGTCCGCCACTTTGTCTGGGAGGTCGAATAGTAACCGGGGCCTGCCGCTGCTTGATCGACTACGCGGTTGAATCTGACCGGCCCCGCCCTTCCGAGCAAAAGTATACAAGTATAGCAGCGCTGCCATCGACGGCTCGCGTCCATTCAACCTACTGATTATAATGAAGGACGTCACCACGCGAACCACACCCAGACTAAGGTCGCATGGCATCACCTTCAGCTCCTCCATGAATTTTACGAAAAAATGATCAAAGGGAGGTCTGAGTCCGGCCACAAAATGGTCATAATGCAACCACAAATAGTCTTGTTGTTCCCGGCCACAATCCCATGACACGTTGGTAGCGCCCATGCTAACAAAACGATAGTCCGCCGTGATGTCATACGCACCCAGCGCCATGGTATAATCCTCCCGATCTCTAAACTCCCTCCATCGAGTTATAAGATCGCTATCTGCTCGCTTTTGTTCTGCGAGCTCACTCTCGACAACGGCAGACCTTCTTTTGGGCGCTCTTTTCTTCTTAGCGGGCTCACCCCCAGAGGCGGGTTTCTTCTTAAAGACAACAACCTTTGGAGACTTTTTAGGCTTCTCCGGCACCACAGCAGCTTTCACGGCTTCCTTGACCTTGCCGCTACGTTTGGCGGCTCCAGTATTTAGGGCCTTCTCCATCCTGGTAAGAAGACCGCTTAACGCCATTTGGTCGTCATCTTCGACCTCGCCCTCAGCAGCGCCCTCACCGATAACGGAGACCTCAGGGTCGGATTCTATACTAATGGGTTCTGGATTTGGATTTTCTTCAATCTCTGCCTCAGCGTCGCTAGAACTAGTGTCCTCCATACTCACCTCCTCTGACCCATAACCCGCAGCGGCCCTGACCTCTTCATCCGACCGAGTATACTCTGACGACATTCTGAAAAAGAAAGAAAAAAGGGCAAGGTGGATCAGTTTGTCACCCGGATATAGAAATCGGGTCGAGGTGAAATCAATCACACCCCGACACCTTGCCCTTTCCACCTTCCTTAGCAAATACCAAACCCAATTGTACCAGAAAAACCCCCAATTCCCCAGAAAAACCCTAAATTCAAACCAGAAAAACCCAGAAACAACACACATTCAAAATTCTACCAAACAATCGCCAACACCAGCAATCAAGCATACATGCACTTGGGGGTATTTTCTAGGAAAAAAGGAGTACAAAATCACGAAAACAAAGGCTGGGCTCATGGTGTGCTTCAGAAAACGAATGAAGCAAAATCACGGAGAATAAATCACAACATTCATGTCACTAGCAAGAACAGACGGTAATGAAAGGCGTAAATCGATCCAGAAAATAAATAAGGGAAATTTCGTACCTAATTAAAGATGAAGGTGATAAAACGTTGAGCTTTGACTAGCAAGAGCACTCGCCGGAACCTGCTTACAATCGTCGGAGTTTCCTTTGCTTTATCGCCGGAAAAGTTTATAAGAGAAAAGAGAGGGGAAAAATGGAAGAGTTGGGGGTGACTCCTCTATTTATAGAGGGAAAATTGGGGGGGAACGACGCTTGGGCTTTCAAAATTCAAACGTAATGATGACAGGAACGGTTACCGATTTTTTCTCCGCCAATCAGAGCAAGGGACGGTTCAGTTCCAACCGCCGGGTCAGTGCACGTGACTGATGTGACGTTTGGCGATCACCAACTTATCCGCAGAAGGAGCGACTTCAGCGTATCATTATCTCCAAACATTACTTCAAGCGGATAGCGTCGATCAACACCCTCTGTGGCTTATTCTAAACAAAACATCTCTGATAGAGCGCTATCACTTAAATAAGTTCGACAGAATGTTGTCGGCGATCAAGCCTATCCGCTGCAATACACAGCATTCAAGCCCGATAGAACATTATCGGCGATCAAGCCTGTCCGCTACAAATATACAGCGTATCGCTGGTGGTTTTCACCAACACTGGTTCAAGCCCGATAGAACGATATCGGCATGACATTATCACGAGCGACCAACACAAGGAGCTTTACCTAAAGATCTTCTTCAAGTTCTACTCTCCACCTTGGCTGACACGCCAGGCACAGAGTAAGGGGCCATTGATATACCCGGATCGGAATGGGGCCCTGTTAACCTAAATTGGGCCTATTATCTTGGCCCATCAGCATAGACATTGGGCTTCTATCTCCTCTGGTCGCTGCCACTAAACATCTTATGCCCGCTAGCTACAAGCGGGTCCAATCCGCCAACAATAAGCCGGATCTTGTCCGCCAATCGTAAGTCGGACCCATTCTCGCCGCGTGATTTCTACCCATATAGTCAAGCTGATTTCAAGGCAAGGTACAAACGGGTCCTCTGTTCGCCACACATATCACTGGTCGCTGCTCGCTGATCGCCATACTTATCGATCGCTGGCTAGGACACTTGTATTGCATGCATGCTTTCCTTAGCTATGTACTCTAGTTGTCTTGTCAATGAACAGTAAACCGACTTACTTTTTAGCCTATAAATATGGGATCACAATGTAATAGAAAGCTAATCTCTAAGCTATAAATCTAATACAAGCAGAAACTCTGCCAATTTGTCGACTAATTCACTTATTCTTCACGAGCGTTTACCCGCCGCCACTGTTCTTGTCAACCACCATGCCCTCACCGTAGAAATCACACATATCAGCCTTATATCCTCAAGATAAACACTGTTACCACAAATCTGGTGTTCAGCGCAACATCATGTTGCATGAAGCTTACTTCCTCCGCTTGTAAATCACCGGGCTCTTCCTTCTCAATAGATATCTCATCCTCATTACCATAAACATTTTCTCTCTTGCTCTCAATCAAAAAGTTTCCTTCCATTCTCTTTCTTGACTACAAATTATCAAACTTCTTTGACAACTTATCGATTTTTTCCATAAGCTCGGAATTGTCCTTTGGTCCTTCTGAAAAACTGACTTTCCTTGTGCTAGCTCCGGCTTCCCACATCCTATGGTTCTTTGAAATTCTCTCGATAGCGTCATAAACTTCTTGAGCATTGCGGGACATCAAACATCCTCCACATGCGTGGTCAATATTAGCACGAGATTCTGTCCTCAACTGTCTACAGAAAAGTTGTATTTGCGTATCAAATGGGTAACCATGATCGGGGCAATCCTTCAACAATTTCTTGAATCTTTCCCATGCACTACCCAAATTTTCATCGGGTCCTTGTGCAAAATTAGCTATTGCAACCTTCAACTTCAAATTCCTTCCGGGTGTAAAATATTGCTTTAAGAACTCGTTTTGTACTTCCTCCCAAGTGGTTAATGAATGATGAGGTAGAGATACAAACCATTCCTTAGCTCTTCCCATCAAAGAGTATGGGAACATAGACAATCTTGTCAATTCCTTCTGAATTCCATGACTCTTTGCTGTGTTACAAAGTTGTTCAAAAGAATAGAGGTGATAATGTGGATCTTCAAAATCTTCTCCGGCAAATTGGCATTTATTATCAATCAACCCAAAGAGATGCCCTTTCACTTCAAAATTATTTGCCCCTTCATTGGGTAATCTAATACGATCATTAGGTGCATTCCTTCTCAAAGGCTGATGACAAAGAGGTCTCAAAAGTTGGTCATTTTGGCCTTGGTTATGATTGTGGTTTTGGTTTTGACGGTTCCGGTTGTTTCGGTTATTTTGGCCTTGGTTACTGGGATTTGGTTGGGGAATTGGATCTTCCAAAAGAGGATCAACTTGTGCATTATCACGATTTTCCGCCATTTCTTCTCGAGTCGTTGATTCTCGGGACGATTCTTCACCAAGTGATTCTCCACTAGACTGAGCAGTTCTATGCTCGGCTCTCAATTGTCTTTCGTACGTATTAATGTCCGATCGATATGGAGTAAGGGGAGCTTTACCGGTTCGGGACCGAGTCATCAACTACAAAAGTGAAACAACAAGAAAACAATCAAACACACTTGGTAACTTACCAAATGGTAAGTACCACATAAGTAAACAGAAATGTGATTAGAAAAAGACTTGACGTATGCTCGAAAATTTTAAGACTGATACAAGTAGTAACTTTTACTCAAAAAGAATGAAAATGATACTCCCCGGCAACGGCGCCAGAAAGCTTGATGTGGCCAAAACGAGGTGTCCAATCTAACCGGCAGTGTACCAGGTCGACTGTAGTCTAGTTTGGTGAGTCAAGGTCGTCTCCTCGGGGAATGTACACTCCAAATGAGGTTACACACTAAAAAGTCTATATTAATTCGATCCATGTCGCAATTTGGTGAAAGGTTAATCAATTGCATAATTTAAAATGCTGAATTAACAATGATGGTAAATTATAAAAGAAGCTAACCAAGATAATGCGTAGACTAGATATCCTCTTGTGATGCCTTAGGAACGACTTCCTCCCTACCTACCATTCATGCTGAGAGCGTGAAGCGGTGCATTCCTAATCAAGCAATCTCCCCTCATACGAGTGAATGAAATTGCTCTCTACCTCCTCCTTGGTCTAGGTGCCCTAAACCTAATGATTTGGTATACTACGCCCGTGAATGCAATGGCAAAGCCAACTATCCCCGGATAAGAAATCGAATGCCTACAAGAGGTCGATTTTACCTTCCGGTTCACCTACCCTCTTCCCACGTTTAACATCTCCGTTCGGTATCCGTTAAACGTGCACATGCTAACACTAGGCAATTACTCCAATGCAAGCAATCAATACAAAACAAGTAGGCAAAGCTTCACAACAATCAAAACTAACAACACAATCCATCATTCCCGATCAATCACAAGAGAATAACTATTACTACTGTTGGTCCCTTGAAAAGGCTTTGGTTAAGTTTAGAGGGGGGGGTGAATAAACTTAACACTTAAAACTTTTGGAGTTAACAAATTCTGCAACTTCGACGGTCTGTCGATACTTCGATAGTCCGCTTGAGACTTCGCAGCTCCGTCGGTAAACGATAGTCTACGATAGTTCGATTTCTGAATTTGTGCAGTGGAATTATATCAAAATTAAGCCTTATTACTTGTTGTTAAATATGATGCTAAGTATTAGATACTCAGTAGTGCAAGTGTGTGATTTCAGTTGCTAGATTCAGTAGGCTGATGAGTGAAATAAACTAAATGCAGAAAGTAAATGCTGAAAGTAAGTAGGCAGATTTTTATAGTGGTTCCAGGTGATGTAATCCTGTCAGTCCACTCTTCTCCTGTGATGTTGGAGGAAATTCACTAGAGATCTTTGATGTAGCTTTTACAAAGATTCCTAAGTTGTTTGTCCTTCACCAATAGCTATGGCTTCACAACCGAAAACGGGAACAGTAGGATTGCGCTCCTTAGTCTTCCACTTGGTCCTTGAAGTGTAGGATTGCCTCTTCACCACTCCACCACAAACAACGCTCTTTCACACCCAACGTATGCTTCACTATCTTCGAGCGGTTCTTTATAAAATAAAGATTGAATCAAATAAATGATTCAAATGCAGCAGCTTGATTAGGATGATGTAATCAGCAGCTTGCAGTCTTCAAGTGTGTAATCTTGATGTAGCTTGAATACTGAATGCACTTGAAGAAATTCACTAGATCAGCAGGTTTATGCTCAGTAAGTTCAGCAGGGTGTTTTTCAGCTGAGAATTAGCACTTAAAGTTTATCCAAAATTCATCCTTTTTTTCTTGAGTTGAAAGTCTTCTATTTATAGGCAAGAATGCATGTGACTTGTATTTGAATTTCAAATGTAACCGTTCCTTGTTTTTGTCCCATCCGATCCGCATTCTGTCTCTATTCATGGGACCGACACTTTGTCGAATTCCTTTTGACGAAAGCGGTCCGTCCACCCCTTTGACTTGTATCCAATGGATAAAAATATGAATCATCCCAACGTCTTTTTAATCTCAACCTTTGATTTTCTTGATAAGTCAGAGGTAGTTGGCTGTCCTTATCCATGTAGTCTTCCAAAATAATCTTGAATAAATCGAGATATATATCAGCAGGCTTATCAGTCTGCTGAAGTTTAAATCAGTCTGCTGATCATCATATTTCTGTATAAATTATAATGTAGCTGATTACTTTTATCTAACTTTTGTTTGTGTAGTTAGATTACACCATTTTAATTATAACTAAGTTCCAAACATCATTCAACTTATGGAACTTAGACCTTCTACACAAGGTACATGTAATCAGTTTAGGTCATCACAGACTTGCCTAAATTCTGATTCCATATCCTTGACTTTAATTACTAAGTTTGATCCCTTAGCCTTCTGAAACTGAGTTTGAACCCTCAGCCTTCAGTCTTCAGTCTTCAGCAGGTTCCTGACTAGTCTACTGACCTATCTACCCTACTGACCTAGACCAGTCTGTTGAAACAAGTCAGCAGCCCTTTACAGTGCTTGTTTGATCAAACCTATTTTATGAATCAAACTCTAATAAACCTATACATTTAATCTAGACATCTTTTTGCCTTTGCACTATAACAGCTAGTATGGCACTCATCATCAAAACTAAGAAATAAGTCCAACAATTTCCCCCTTTTTGGTGATGATGCCACTACCCTCACCTAATCGGCAAAGCAAAAAGATAAAACACAAAAACAGAACAAATTCAGTCAATTCTCATTATAATCATTGTTCAGTTATTACAAACTAGATGCAGCAAAGATAAAGAATAATAAGTATGCTGATCTATTGTCTCTTCTCTCTTTCTCTTCTAGCCTTCTCAGCTTGTTCTTGATAGGCTCTGATTTGTTCTATCATATCCCTCATCCATTCATTTTCAATCAATGTAAAATCAATGTAGGGATTGACTTTGCTTCCACCAGTTCCAAGCTTCAGGGAGGATAAGATTAATTTCATTCACTCTGAATCCAAACTTCATATACAGCTCCTTGAATTCATCCAGTGAGTCCTTTGCTTTTGTAATAGGTAGCACCTTATCACCTTTGCTACTTCTTCTACCACTGTTGCTTGCCCTTAAGGCTCTGACTCTTGCTTCCCAAAATTTCAAACCCAAGAAAGAGTTAAGACCTTCATGAAACCCCATGTCATGATAAGGTCTCCTCCTGTTGTAATACTCTTTCTTGTACTGTTTAAAGAGATCATCAGTGAGTTGAACTCGCGCAGTGCGCAGTTGCTGAAATCATTTGTATCATCTGTCCATCTCTTCTGTGCAAAGAGTCTTGCAGCCTCCTTTCCTGCAGCTGATTGGCCCTCTTCCCCTTTAGTGACATCATCAACAAAACGGGATATAAGGCCATGAATACCCTCCTGTGATACTATCACTCTATGCAGTTGACCTTCCATAGTTCCAGTTCTTGTATCAAGTGAAGTTATCCTTGATTGCAAGGTCTCCTCCAGTCTGTTGATCCTTTCAGTAAGTTTGGGATCAGGCATAGCAGGTTGTTGTGCAGCAGCAGGCTCAGTAGGCTCTGATGTTGCAGCAAGGTTGTCAAGTTTCTGATGGATAGAAATAAGTTGTTCTTTCAGAAATTTATCTTTTGCAGTATTTCCAACCTTGATGCCTCTCACATCCAGCATCATATCATTGACGGCATTTTGAGTGGATGCAAAATTTGAAGCAACTGTATCAGCAGATTGTCTGTTTTCATTCACCATCTTCATCACTTCTTCAAATCTCTCGTTCGTCATGTCCAGCGGTTGTGTCCTTAATCGTTGCATATCATGCCTTACAGTCCTCAACTCATTTAACACTTCAACTGGCACTTCACTGGTCATCCTACTATCAGTAGGTCCATCAGCAGGCTCTACAACTCTATATTGTGCCTGTTGTCTGCTGATGACCATTGCTCTACTCATATCTCTTCCAGCAGGGGGAGGTCCTTCCTCAACCATAGCACCAAGAATATCTTCCATGACTGGATCTTGTGCAGGTTCTTCAGCAGCTTCTTCTTCTCCAAAGATTTGAAACTCTTCATCACTGTAGTCATAGTCCAGCAGCTGTTCTTCTTGATTGACAACAGCAGCCTGCTGACTATCCTTCCCTACAGTGGCCTTGGCTCCAGTAGGCTCCACTACAGCAGCCTCATCAACAACAAGGGTTTCCTCCACACCCAAATCAGGTTCCAACCTTTGTCCAGGTGCTGTTTGAGACTCAGCAGCCTGTACCTCCTGTTCCAACCTTTGTCCAGTCTTGTTTGTACCCCAAAGAACTCCGTACCTCCTCTTCAACTTCCTGTGGATTGAATATAGCCTCATTATCCACTTGGAATCCTTCTGCATGACCAATCTTATGCAGGATGATGGCAGTTTTGGTAAGAGTGCCTTCAAAGTCAAATCCACCCTGATATTCAATAGATTCCTCTGAGCTGGCACTAGGTTCATTGTGATCAATAACCTTTTCTCCATCAAAATCCTCACTTTGTTCAGCTTCATGTTGTGCAGTAGGCTCTACAACAAGGAATGTAGCAGATTCATCAACCAGCCTACCAGCACTCAAAGTAATACCTTCATTGATCAATGCCTCCAGATCATCCATGGTGAGATCATGTAGATCCTCATCCATCTCTCCGGTCTGCTGGCCCTCAGCAGACTTACCAGTATCAGTGGACTGTTGTACAGGTGGTTCATTTGTTAGTGCAGCCCCACTTGATTCTCCTGGTCCAGAGGGAAAATCTCCTCTACTATATGATGATGAGGAAGAATCATCATCTCCATCTCTTGGATCTCTAAACTTGATACCTTCCTCCTTCTGTTGCTCATCAAACAAATCCATCAGTCTTGATTGCAGCAGGGTTGTATCAATCAGATCCAGCAAGTTTTCCACTCCCAACTTGTCAAAAGCCCATTCTTCAAGATCTGTCATTGGTTCAAATAGCGGTGGCTTTTGTCTTTTGTAGAAACCAAACTTCCACTGAAAGTAGTCAGCAATTTGCCGAAGTTTGGGATCTACATACTCCTCTGTTTTCTTCCTTTGCTTCACATGCCTTTCAAATGGCATGAAGGATCTCCTGGGAGCAACTCCACTACCTTGTTGACCTCCAAAGGTTCCAACAAGTAGGTTCATGGTTTCTTCAACAGATGTTTGAAAGTCAGTAGGTTGCTGAGATTGTACATTAGTGCCTACTACTTCCATCTGTACCACACTTGGTTCCCCCTGACTTACATGCTCATCAGCAGGGTTAGCAGCAGACTGCTCTTCCCCTTGAGTTCTTGCCACACTTGCAGGGTCTTCAACCAAGTCTTCAATTACCTTTTCAACTACCACAAGAGGTTCGGTTCGGTGGTTTGTCGTGGTTCTTCGATGGATACTACGGCGGGCTCGGGGTCGGTGATCGTCGTATATCTTCTACGGTTGCTCAACAACAACTCCGTCATCGATCGTAGACTTCACAACCTCTTCAGGTGAGGAGTCAGTAATTACTACAGGTGGAATGATAGTTAATCGCTCAGCCTCAACAGCCTCTTCTTCTTCTTCTACTGGTGCTTCTTCTTGGATTCTTTGAGCTTCCAAGTTTTTCAACTCTTTCCCCTTGCCATATTTCTTCTTTTTGGCAATTTCCCTCCTTCTCTTGGAGAGAGGTTCATCATCATCTTTCTCAACCACAGTAGACTTCCTCTTTCTACTGGCTTCTTTCTGTTGTTCCCTCAGAATTTCAACAACAGTCCTTCTTGCAGCTACAACAGGGTCAGTAACCTCCACTTGACCCTCAGCAGACTCAGCAGTCTGTGCTGTTTCCTTTCTTGTTTTCTTTAGAGGCTTGAATACCTCAGTTATTTTCTTTGTAGCTCCAGCCTTTCTTTTCTCAGCAGCTTTCTTGGGTGCAGCAGGTTTGATAGATATCTTCTTAGTTTGCTGAACGTGCTCACCACCAGCATCACCATCATCTCCATCATTGTCATCATCAGCAGCCTCTCCAGCAACCTCTTCATCATCATCTAGACCAGGAATAGCATAATTAATTTCCTTCTTGTATCTAGACTGATTAATATTCTCAGGTGCTACATCAGGGATTCCAAGATGATTCAGCAGGGTCTGAACCATCAATCCTAAGGGCAGCGCCTTGGACTTCCTTTTCCCTAACTTCTCTTCCTTGGCTACTTTCTTCATGTAATGAATGAAATAACCAGCCCAATCAAACTTCATACTCCTGCAGATGATAATCATCAACTCTATCTTGGGTCCTGATAGAGTGTCCATACTTCCAACCAGTCCAAGTATGTTTTTAGCAATCAGTTTGCTCAGTAGACTATATTCACTTCCAATATGTTTGCAGTTGATGCCTGGAACGGATTTGGTGGCTGCATCTGTCTTAATCTGATCTACAAATGCCAATTTGTCCAATCCCATTGCTTCAGGATTGACTGAGCCATTCACCACTTCAACAAATCCAAAAACTTCCCTCAGCAGACTGGGGGAAACTTCAATTTCTTGCCCATTTACGTTAGCCTTAAATGCTTCAGCTTCCTTCCTTTATCCGAATGTTTCTCCGTAAACCGACAACATTTGTATAAGAAATTGTCTCCAGTCTTATATTCAACACATTCTCCAGACCGGCATACCTCCTTATTCTTCGACCAATGTTAATGGCCAGTTCAGTTCTGTTTGCATCTTCAACAAAACCTCTGACACTTTGGCTTGATTCAATTTGTATATCAACTTTTTCCGCCATTTTAATGAGAAGGATGAGATGAAGAAGATTGAATCTCAAATCTGTGTTCACACAGTGTAAAAGATCGCAGTGATAAAGCAGATTTGCAAGTGATGATTCTGCTGTGTGATAGCCTGAATATATAGACAGTGGGTGGTTGAAACTATCAGTACACGTACATCCAGGTCAACCATGATTAATCTGAATAAATGCTGGCTTGACACGTGTTCCATAACGTTTAATAACCGTTAGATCGTGTTAACTGCGGTTATAAAGGATAAAATAAATATCCCGCCAATATGCTTTTTGACTTTAATAATTTTGACTGAGTAACGTTCCATCCAGTAGGGTAATCCTCAGCAGGGTGGACTCAGCAGTCTGCTGATAAATAGACTTCAGCAGCCTGCTGACAAAAGTACTCTGCTGATCCTTGTTTTCTTCTTGTTTTGTTCAATTGATAATACAAGATGAAGTTTAATACCAATGACTGATCTGTCAAGTGAGCTCACCCAACATGACAAAGACCAATCCCCTTGGCAACCTCATTTGCTCAATTGTCCAAACATAAGTACATGGAATTGTTGATACCAATGACTAATCTGCTAAGTGAGCTCACCCAACATAGCAAAGACTAATCCCCTTGGTGAATTCCAAGACATTGCCGAATATCGGTCAACCTTTATGATTCCAAGTTCGATCCTAATTTAGCAAATCTTTCACTATCAAGTGGTTTAGTGAAAATATCGGCAAGTTGATCTTCGCAGGATGTATAGAACCACCACATCTTTCTTTTCAACATGATCTCTTATGAAATGATGTCTCACATCAATGTGCTTGGTTCTAGAGTGCAAAACAGATTTTCTCGTGATTGCAATTGCACTTGTGTTATCACACATAATTGGAATTTCCTTTTCTTCAATTCCATAATCCCTTAATTGTTGTCTTAGCCATAGTACTTGTGCACAACAACTTCCAGCAGCAATGTATTCAGCTTCAGTAGTAGAAGTTGATATAGAATTCTGTTTCTTGTTTGAACCAGAAACCGATCTATTTCCCATTAACTGACAGGTTCCTGAGGTGCTTTTTCTATCAATCTTGCAACCAACATAATCAGAATCTGAGTAGGATATAACCTTGAAACTTCCTTCTCTGGAATACCATATCCCTACTCCCAAGGTCTCTTTAATGTACTTGAGAATTCTCTTGACCGCACCTAAGTGACTTTCTTTAGGTTTAGATTGAAATCTTGCACAAACACCTACAAAGAAAGGATATATCGTCCGTCGGCGCTTAGGTACGATGATCGCCTATCATCCTTCCGTATAAGGTCCGATCAACATCTTTGCCTTCTTTATCTTCATCCAATCGATGTTTGTACTCATAGGAGTTGAATTCTTAGTGCTGTTTTCCATACCAAACTTCTTCAGCAATTCCTTGGTATATTTGGTTTGATGAATGAAGATTCCATCTTTCATCTGTTTAACTTGCAATCCCAAAAAGTAGTTCATTTCTCCCATCATACTCATTTGGAATTTACTCTTCATTAGATTTGCAAACATTTCACACATTAAATCATTTTCAGAACCAAAAATTATGTCATCCACATAAATTTGTACCAGCAGGGTGCTGTCCCCTTCACTGATTCTGAAAAGTGTCTTGTCAATAGTCCCTTTTGTAAAACCATTGTCCACCAAGAATTGAGTTAGAGTCTCATACCATGCTCTTGGTGCTTGTTTCAGTCCATAAAGTGCTTTGTTGAGTCTATACACTTTATCTTCTTGATCTTTAACTTCAAATCCAGGAGGTTCCTGAACATACACTTCCTCCTCAAGAATGCCATTAAAAAATGCACTCTTGACATCCATTTGATATACTTTGAAGTTCTTATATGCAGCATGTGCCATGAATAATCTGATAGCTTCCAATCTTGCAACAGGTGCATAAGTTTCATCAAAATCTATTCCTTCTGCTTGGGAATAGCCTTTTGCAACTAGTCTGGCCTTATTCCTCACAATGGTACCAGATTCATCAAGTTTATTTCTGTATACCCACTTAGTACCAATGATATTTGCATGATTTGGCCTATCAACTAGTGTCCAAACTTGATTTCTTTCAAATTCATTCAATTCCTCTTGCATAGCAATTATCCAGTCTGGATTTGAAATTGCTTCTTCAACAACTTTAGGTTCCATTTGAGATAGAAAACAAGTAAACATGGCTTCCAGTTGTCTTCTAGTCCTCACACCTTGCTGTACATTGCCAATAACTTGTTCAGCAGGGTGATTCCTTAACCATTGTGGATTTTGGTTATTTTGATTAACAGGAACCTCATCTTCAGTAGGGTCAGCCGTAGCTTCTTCTACGGGGGGTCGGCGATCCTTGAACCGCTTCGCTTGTTGCATCGGTAACATTATCGGCAGGGTGTTCAAGCGGGCGATATCGAAACTTTTAAGTCATTGAATCTTTCCAAGACTTCAACACAATCTGGATCGTGACTTGTTGATTCTCGGCGGAGTCCACAATCTTCATCTTCCATACCAAGAAACTTAGGTTCATCAAACACAACATGAATTGTTTCTTCATGCTTCGTGACCTTTTGTTCAAGACTCGAATGCTCACGACCGAAGAGTATCCCAAGAAAATTCCTTCATCTGATTTTGGTTGGAATGTTTTCAAATGTACTTTATGATTTAGAATAAAACATTTGCTTCCAAATGGATGGAAATAGGATATGTTAGGTTTCCTTCCATTCCAAACCTCATAAGGTGTCTTCGAGCGGCTTTCTTGTTTCTTGATGTTCTGTTTTGTGTATAGCATGCTTGTATTTACGCTTTCACCCAATATCTTTCAGGTAGCAATGCTTCACATATCATTGTCCTTCCTGCTTCTTTTAAAGTTCTGTTTCTTCTTTCAGCAACCCCATTTTGCTTGTGGTGTACCAAAGAACGAGCAAGTTGATGTAGCACACCATTCGTTCACGGTATTCTCTTATAACTTTGTTGAGAAATTCAAGTACTCGATCGATCTTATCTTAATTACTGTTAAACTTTTCTCATTTTGTAATCTCTTCAAAAGATTAGGCATGCTTTGAAGTGTTTCACTTTTCTTGTTCATAAATATCACCCAAGTGTACCTTGAATAATCATCCACAACCACTAAGGTGTACTTCTTTCCTGTTACACTTGTTGGAGTTATTGGTCCAAAAAGATACATATGCATCAGCTCCAACACTCTATTAGTTGATTGTTTGGTCTTTGATTTGAAACTTGACTTTATCTGTTTACCTTGCTGACATGCATCACATATAGCATCCTTCTTGAATGTGATCTCGGGTAAACCAATCACTAGTTTCTTCTTCACCAACCGATTAATATCATCAAAGTTTAAGTGATTCAACTTCTTGTGCCATAGCCAATTGAGTTCGTACTTGGTATGTACAATCGAGCGAGTTTCGGAGCCGCAAGTAGACCAATCCACAACATACATGTTCTGTTGTCTTCTACCAAACAAGTACAACTTGATCACCTCTTTCACTAATGACAATACAAAGCTTGTCTTTGTCAAAAGTGACCTTGTATCCCTTGTCACATAATTGTCCAAAGGTTTCTCGGCAAGTTGTATTACGGTCCTCCACATATGCAACATTCTTGATTGTAAGTCCATTCCTCACAAGTGTGCCATATCCTCTTGTATATCCAGGTGTATTCTTGTTGCCAAAATTCACCCTTGGACCATCTTTTGCCACAAAGTTTGTTAAACAAGGCTTATTCTTTGTCATGTGTCCGGAACATCCACCGTCAAAGTACCGTACACCCTACAAAACAAAGTTAATGCATATTTTAGGTACCCAAACCCGTTTGGGTCCATAATGGTCGGTGGTAAGCATGACCCTTGGCATGTCTCCATAAGGTCTTCTTCTGAATGTGTCATACTTTGGTTCATACTTTGGTTCATACATGTATTCCACACATCCATAAGTTCTAACAATAGGTTGTGTAGAATTCACATATGTTTTCTGGCCTTTTGGTTTGTAACGCTGTTTGAAATGATTCTTATTGTTAGAAACATTTGCATAACCATAGGTGTGCTGTCTGTTAGGAACAGCCCTATAATAAGGAGTCTGCTGAGGTCTCTGCTGAGGTCTTGTAAAAGTCCTCTGCTGAGCCCTTTGCTGATTCCATTGCATAGGTTTTACCCTAGCAGTATGGTTATACTTACTGTTTCTAGCATTAGATGCAGGAATATTCCAATCATCATCAGTAGGGAACAGTCTACCTTTCCCCCTGAGATAAGTATCCCTTGAATGATTAACATTTTTGGGTTTAGGATTCTTATCCTTGGAATATTTCTGTTTCTTACCCTTCTGTGGTCCAAATGAGACTTGGTAGCAGGTCTGCTATCAGCAGGCTTAGAAGGCACAGCAGTCCTATTTTTAGATTTATTCTTTTTATTAGGAGCTGTTGACTTCTTTGACTTCTGATTTTGCTTCCTTGAAGCATTCTCAGTAGGTTTTACTGCCTCAGCAACCTTACTGGGAGTTGGATCTAGTGCAGGTACAAACTTAGGACCAATTCTGGTGCTAGGTTCAGTGACCTTCTTGGATCCACTCTTGTTAGATTGTTGAGTTCCAAATCCAAGCCCGAGCTTCTATCTCCATAAGGCTTTCCCGATTTGTATGCGGTAGTGGAACAAGATGGTTCGAGCGATTCGAGGCCGCCGGATGTTCAAGAGACTTATCCCGATTCTCCCCGTCCAACATCCTTTTCTTTACCTTTGAGAACCCTTAATTCAGCTTTCAATCTTCCAACTTCCAATTCAAGAGCTTCTTTTTCAGCCTTCACAACCTCATAACCAGATTGTATTATCCTCAGTTGATTAAGGATGGCATCCAAAGTCTCATTGTTGTCAGAATTTCTAGGATTTGAACCACATGTTGATTCACAATCACTTCTAGCAGGAGTATTGATAGATACAGTATTGTATACCTCCTCACTTTCATCCATATTCGCCATCAAGGCATAATCCTCCATGTCAGCAACCAGTGCTGTGTCATCTGATTCATTCCCTTTTTCAGATTCAACTTCATACCCTGATTCATCTTCAGCAACCATGGCCTTCTTGCCATGTCTTCTTTGTTGACTCTTGGTCTTCGCAGGTCCGGACAATCGGGTCTAAAATGTCCGTGCTTCTTGCGGTTGAAGCAAAGATAATCGGTTCCTTGCCTTGTTTTAACTCGGGACGGTCGGTTTGAAGTGTCCTGGTTTCTTGCAATGAAAGCACGTATAGTCATTATCTTTCTTTGGTTCTTCTTTCCTTCTTTCGGTAGGCCTCTTTGTGAAATTTCTTGAAGGGGCCTTTCCGGTCTTCATCATTCGATTTTCTTGCTCGGTAGGGCAATGCCGCTCTTGCATTTCATCCAGCAAATCATCTTGACCTCCTGATGATTCTTCTTGATGAGAAGCAGCCAATGCAGTGGTCTTTGGTTCTTCTTTTTCAGTTTCAGGCACAAGCTTTTTGCTAAATTCATAAGCTTTTAGATCTGAAAACAATTTGAAAGTGTCTTCTTCATGCAACTTTCTCATTTCTTCAATTGCAGTCACCTTCATTTTCCAAACATCTTTTGCAGGTAGAGCTTCCAAGATTTTGGTGTTTATTTCCTCTTTTGAATAACTTACACTCAGCAGGGTGAGTTCATCCAGGATTGTATTGAATCTTGATTCCATTTGCTCAATGGTTTCATTTGGCAGCATCTTGAACTTTTGGAACCTCTTTTCTGGCCACACTGATTTTATTCTTCTTTATTGCATCAGTGCCTTCACAGATCAAGTGTATCTTGTCCCAAAGCTCCTTAGCAGTTTTGCAATCTTTAACCTTCATGTACATATTGCTATCCAAAGTTCTGTAAATGATATCAATAGCAATGTTCTTGAGGTTTGCTCTTTTTCTGTCTTCTGTATTCCATTCTCTTTTTGGTTTAGGAATGTACTCAGTTGTATCACCCACTGTAACTGCCTTTGTAATTTCCAGTGGTCCATCAGTTAGTACATCCATCATCTCATCATGAGTTGCGACAAGGTAAGCTCGCATTCGACGTTTATACTCATCAAATCTATCCAGAGAACACATCAACATAGTTCTAGCATACCGTGTGTTATCCATGATGCAAGTCTTTGAAAATCGGTAACTTGAAAGAAAGTTTTAAAGAATTTTCACAAGCACAACAAGTAGGATTTCTTCGAACGAAGCCTTTGCTCCGATACCAATTGTTGGTCCCTTGAAAAGGCTTTGGTTAAGTTTAGAGGGGGTGAATAAACTTAACACTTAAAACTTTTGGAGTTAACAAATTCGCAACTTCGCCGAGTCTGCGATACTTCGATGTCTGTTTGAGACTTCGATAGCTTTCGCGGTAAACGTAGTCTACCGATAGTTCGATTCTTTGAATTTGTGCGGCGGAATTATATCAAAATTAAGCCTTATTACTTGTTGTTAAATATGATGCTAAGTATTAGATACTCGGTAGTGCAAGTGTGTGATTTCGGTTGCTAGATTCGGTAAGTGATGAGTGAAATAAACTAAATGCGAAAGCAAATGCTTTGAAAGTAAGTAGGCGATTTTTATAGTGGTTCCGGTGATGTAATCCTGTCGATCCACTCTTCTCCCGTGATGTTGGAGGAAATTCACTAGAGATCTTTGATGTAGCTTTTACAAAGATTCCTAAGTTGTTTGTCCTTCACCAATAGCTATGGCTTCACAAACCGAAAACGGGAACAGTAGGATTGTTTGCTCCTTAGTCTTCCACTTGGTCCTTGAAGGGTAGGATTGCCTCTTCACTAGCTCCACCACAAACAACAGTCTTTCACACCCAACAGATGCTTCACTGTCTTCAGCAGGTTCTTTATAAAATAAAGATTGAATCAAATAAATGATTCAAATGCAGCAGCTTGATTAGGATGATGTAATCAGCAGCTTGCTGTCTTCAAGTGTGTAATCTTGATGTAGCTTGAATACTGAATGCACTTGAAGAAATTCACTAGATCAGCAGGTTTATGCTCAGTAAGTTCAGCAGGGTGTTTTCCAGCTGAGAATTAGCACTTAAAGTTTATCCAAAATTCATCCTTTTTTTTCTTGAGTTGAAAGTCTTCTATTTATAGGCAAGAATGCATGTGACTTGTATTTGAATTTCAAATGTAACCGTTCCTTGTTTTTGTCCCATCTGATCTGCATTCTGTCTCTATTCATAGGACTGACACTGTCAGAATTCCTTTTTGACAGTGCAGTCTGTCCACCCCTTTGCTTGTATCCAATGGATAAAAATATGAATCTTCCCAACGTCTTTTTAATCTCAACCTTTGATTTTCTTGATAAGTCAGAGGTAGTTGGTTGTCCTTATCCATGTAGTCTTCCAAAATAATCTTGAATAAATCGAGATATATATCAGCAGGCTTATCAGTCTGCTGAAGTTTAAATCAGTCTGCTGATCATCATATTTCTGTATAAATTATAATGCAGCTGATTACTTTTATCTAACTTTTGTTTGTGTAGTTAGATTACACCATTTTAATTATAACTAAGTTCCAAACATCATTCAACTTATGGAACTTAGACCTTCTACACAAGGTACATGTAATCAGTTTAGGTCATCACAGACTTGCCTAAATTCTGATTCCATATCCTTGACTTTAATTACTAAGTTTGATCCCTTAGCCTTCTGAAACTGAGTTTGAACCCTCAGCCTTCCTTCGGTCTTCGGTCTTCACGGGGGTTCCGACTAGTCTACCGACCTATCTACCCTGCCGACCTAGACCGGTCCGTCGAAACAAGTCGGCGGCCACTTTCGATGCTTGTTTGATCAAACCTATTTTATGAATCAAACTCTAATAAACCTATACATTTAATCTAGACATCTTTTTGCCTTTGCACTATAACAGCTAGTATGGCACTCATCATCAAAACTAAGAAATAAGTCCAACAACTACAACATAATCTTGGCTAGAAAAACCTAGCCACTCATAAGTACAAACATTAACATAAAAAAGCTAACATTCATAATCATAAGAACACTTGAATCAAATTAAAGATTAAGAGTTACCAATCAAAAGCAAAACTCGAAATCGGTATTCTTCATCCAAGCTCCAAAACCTTCAATGGAGTTACAAATTTATGTCTTCAAACTCCAATCAAAAGTGATAGAAATTAAACTAAGATTCTTAACAGTTACAATGATAATCAAGAGCTAATTCCTACAAGAATTTGGCTATAAGAGCCTGGGATGGGGTTTTTGCCTGCAAGATAGATGATATGTTGAAGATGATGTCTTCTTGATAATAATGTGAATGGAAGAATAAAAGAGATTAAACTTTTCTGACTTTGCACTCTTGACTTGCGTCATCCCATATTGGCGCACGTCATTCCCAAATTTGCACTGATGGCGCAGGTCATAGCTTCTTGGTGTGCGTCACGTCCAATTGTGGTGACTGACTGAATGACATCTGCATTAATTACTCAACCACTCTTTGACGCAGGTCATGTGACATGGCGCAGGTCATCAATATAAAAAAATCACAGAATCATCATTTTATTCTCCCGGCTGGCTTGGATTGAACCCTCTAATGTGTATCAATAATCCTTAGGGTTGAAATCCTTGCCACGGCACAAAATCATCACAAGAGAATCAAAGGCAATCCTAAGGTCAGAATCCACACTCCCAACCATGATATCGGTGCTGCAAAATAGACACAAAGATACCACGTGTAAATCTGATAACAAAATCGGATAATAACTAATATAATACAGCTAAAACATGGTTTTTTCTGCAAAATCTCTGTACACAAAATATGGTTACAATCATCATTCAAATTGCTCAAGTTGATGTCAAAATATCGCTAATTGCATTAGAAAATGGGGTGAATCATCAGAAATTATATCATCAGGTTGACTTACAACGGTACTTTGATAGGAGGGCTGATACAAGCGCTTCTTTTCTTCGAACTTACAACTACATAAAACATTCAACGACGTAATTACTTTGGATTACACATATATGCTATGCCTAGTGACATAAACTCAAATTAATTATTTTTGTAAAACTACCTTTTACACCTTTTTCTGCCCTCTTCTTCCAAATCCCGTGTTGAATAGGTGTCTTAAACCCAATCGGGTTGGACTAGATCCGACCGGGTCGGGTCATTTACAATCTGTTTAGTTCATGTAATAACTTGATTACGATTAATAAAAGCACTTTTGTTATTATATATTGTTTATCTTCATATTGTTTGTTGTAAACATATAATAACGTCCCTAGTGTCAAACTGTGATAGAGAAACCATGATAGTAATTATGGTTGATGAGATCTCTAATCACTATGACAAGTTTGATACTTAAATGTCTCTAGTCGTATGTACTGTCAAACGAGACATTGATAGTATGATTAGACTAGCACGTATTGGATGTCTTATATCTTATTGAAGATAGGGATAGATCTCGTCTATCGAAGTGTAGAGACACTTGGACTGTACGTGGACGTGTATTAGAGAATGCGTACGTTAGATTGACCCACTTACACTAAGTGTCACACTATGCGGCGGTTGTGTAATTATCCTTAAGACCGGAGTCTTCATGGCATCACGGTGTGGATGGTCATGCTTTGACACTATTGAGGGTTCCCTTAGCCATGGGGCGATCATGCGGTAGTGATCGGGTGTGATACTGAAGCATACGGAGTATACATGATTGGCCGTCCGGGAATCGCGTATCTCATGATAGGGAGTGAATATCCGAAATGGCCATCTTATAAGGAATGTCTTGTTCTCAAGAATCTTTGCAAAGGGGAGTAAATGTGTTATTCTGAGAGAGCATGACATCCAGATTATAAGATACGGTCGCTAATATATTGACACTCGATATACGATCGTATGGATATTATTACAGTGATAGGATTGTAAGTTACACGGTAACTGTTTCACATGAAAGGTAGTAGTCATTGCTTTTGACTCTTCCGATGATTGGGGGTCACGGTATGTTGCTAGATGCTATCCTATGATCGTTAGGCATGAAGGGCATTTTCGTACTTTGCACTTTGTGTCTACGGCCAACATATTCGGAAGCCTATCGGGTCACACACATATGAACTTCGAGTCGGATTAAAATGTGGTTATAGTTGATAACCAAATAAGGAAAGTTTATCTCAAAGACTCTAAAGGTTATAGTGGTAAATTAATATAGTAGTATTTTATTTATTATGAATAAATAAAATACAAGATATTAATAATACGCAAATTATATTAATTAAAGAATATTTCAAAAGTCAATTTATTGACTTATGGGGCGCCACATTGAAGTGTGTAAGATACACTTGGACTGTACAGTTTAATTAATAAGATAACCATAATTTTAATATTGCATATTAATTGATTTTGGAAAAATAGATTTATGGTAATAAGAAAACTATATTCAATATAAGATATTGGCAAAATTAATTATAATTAATGAGATAATTCAATCTAGTTGATTTTCCTTATTTTATTGGGAAAATATTTTCTTCTCCTCCACACCTCTATGGGGCGCCCCTCTCACTATAAATAAGAGGGGGTGTCAAGCTCTTTTGTACATCACAATTGCAAGAGCTAATAGTTCTTGTGTAAATTAAGAGAGCTTCCTATAGAGAGTTTGAGAGGGAGGAAAAAGGCCGGTCTAGCAGCCGGAGTTTTTCCGATAGCAATCCAAGATGATTCCGGCGAGGAGTTCGTGTGGATCACCGATAGAGGCCGGACGCGTGGACGGCTTGCGCACTGTACTACTCTCCGTTGACGATCAAAGCGACGATCTTATAGATCATCTGAGGTATATCCATCAAACTACTTAACGTGTTTATTGCTTTAATCTATGACGATCTAGAAAAATGAAATCAAAATTTTAATTTTCGCTGCGTTAAACTAGCGATTTCCTAACGGTGGTATCAGAGCCAGACTTCGAGCTTAAGCAATAAGCACAATTTAATTGCGTAATTAATCGATAGATGCAAGATTTAAAATCATGAAATGTTTGAAACAAAAAAAAATTAGATCGATTGGGGGGCTCGGCCGATCGGCGGCGGCGGCTCCTCTAGGGCTGCCGTCGTCGGCTGTCCTCTTCCAAACGAGGAGATCGACCTTTTTCATTTTGTGATATTTATAGTGCATAGATATCTCTTGTTGTTTAGTTGTGCCATATGGCTAACCAATAGTTCAAATAGTTTGGACCATTGGGATGCCATGTGGCACATCAACCAAAATATTGGTCTTTCCAAATTTTGATTTGGAATAGGCCTAGGCCCTTTTCAAATATTTGATTTGTAAAAGGCCTAAGCCTATGCCACTTCCAAACTTTTGATTTTGGAAAGTGGCCAGGCCTAAACCAAATTTGGAATATGCCTTTTGGTTTTGGAAACCAAAAGGCATCCCTTTCTGGTTAAGAACCAAAAAAGGGAAAGAAACAAAAGAGACCTTTTTGATTTTGATTTTAATTTTGAATAGTTCAAAATAAAAAAAAAACTAAAATTGGAATCGATTTAAAATTAAAAGTTAATTTTATTTTCGATTAAGTCATTTAATTAATTAAAGGTTAATTAATTATTTGATGTGATAAATTAAGACGCATAAGTAGTTAAAATTAAAATTCGATCTTTTTTCATAAGATATAATTGTATGGATTAGATGTGTAGATATAATGTGATTATATGGACCCGATTGATCATGGACTCGACCAATTGGATAGATGAGAGTGATTTACTTTATGTTGGTTTTTAAAATTGTCCTAGGCCGTTATGAAGAACGTGACCTAGTTTACTTTTTTGCATTTATCCCATTCCCGTTAGCTCCCCCCGTGTGCGGTGGGTGTAATTATTTATTAGATAGATTATTATGTAAGAAGAATGGAGCAAGAAGATGAAGACCAAAGAGAAATAAAGATCCCATTGGCGTACAACAATAAAGATCCTATTGGTGATTGCGATAGTGGTAAATTAATATGGTGGTATTTATTTATTATAAATAAATTAAATACAAGATATTAATTATATTGATTAATTAAATATACATATGATGTGTATATGTATGTCGAAATTATATGTGTATATGATACACATGTATTTTACAAATTAATTAATCATAGTATTATATTATTAATTAAATGTATGGCCAAAATTTGTGTGTGTATGACACACGTGATTTGGGTTATAAAGTGGCGCATGTTTTTTTGTGTATTGGATACATTTGGTTTGTGCAATTTAATTAATAAGATTACCATAATATTGTGGCCCGCGGTTTCGTCAGTTTGTATTCGAAACCGCACCTAGGTTCCATGATCATACCGGTTATTTTGTGCGCGGAATGTTGTGTATGTTTTACTTTATATGATATCGTAGTAATATGCACATAGTAGATGAGACCATAATTAAACGAAATTAATTAAGAGAATTAATTTAAAAATTATTCCCACATCAGAAATCAAGTCGAAATTGCCTCCCCATATTATAACGATGGTGAAGAGCCCTTGTTCGGACCCAACTCACCAACCAAAGCGGGGTCGTTTTGAATTTTAGAGGCAAGGGTTTGACTATTTCATAGGATGAAAAATGTCAAGGAGTTGACTAGTCAAACAACATGAGTCGTATAAGATACGATCGACAAGGGTTGTCCACCTGTCGATTTATTTTCGGCCCATCAGCCAAAGTTGGGGGTCGAGGTAGTTCGATGGGATCTTGACCACTAAAGAAAATTAATTTTCCTTGAAAGCCAATTGGGAATAGTTGGCTAGTGCGACCAAAACCTAATTAAAATTTAAGTGCAATTTTAGGGTTTTGTATACATGAACTTTTACTTATTCTATCTTTATTTATTGTTGTAGAAAATGTCAAACAAATTGAACCTTCGTTTTATCATCGACAATAAGCTTGATGTAACCAACTTTCTCGACTAGGAAAGAAACCTCAAAATCGTTTTGAGGCACGAGAAGATTGGTTATGTCTTGAACGAAGAGATACCTGAAAAGCCCACTGAGGGCTTCGCAGCAGATGTTGTCGAGAAGTATAACAAGCACTGTTCTGACAGTATTGATGCTACATATATCATGCTTGCTTCTATGACACCTGAATTGCAGAAACAGCATGAGTCTATGGACGCCTACTCAATCATGGTTCACCTGAAGGAACTCTATGCTTCTCAGTCTCGCACTGAGAGGTACGAGGTCTCAAAGGCCCTGTTTGGTTGTAAGATGGCTTCTGGGACTGCTGTGGGGTCGTACGTGCTTAAAATGATCGGGTACATAAGAGGCTTGAGAAGCTGGGCAAGTTGGAACGTGAATTGAGTATTTACTTAATTATGCAATCTCTACCTGATTCATACTCGCAGTTCGTGATGAATTATCACATGAACAAGATAGATTGCTCCCTCGCAGAGTTATTGAACATGTTGAAAACTGCTTAGGGCACTGTCGGAAAGGGAAAGCAAGTGTTGCTGGTAACTTCCAACAAGGGCAAGGCTAAAGCCCAGAAAAAGTCCAAGAAGGCGAAGGCTGCACCTAAGCCAACGCCTAAAATAGCTAAAGACAAATCCAAGGATGCTTGCTTCCATTGCGGTGAGACCGGACATTGGAGGAGAAACTGCAAAGGTTTCTTGAGTACCAAGAAGAAGCATACTGATGCTTCGACTTCAGGTATATTTATGATTGAGATCAACATTACTTCTTCTAAGTCTAACCACTGGGTATTAGATACTGGTTGTGGTTCTCATATTTGTACGAAATGCAGGCACTAAGAAGAACTAGAGATCTGAGGAAAGGAGAGGTGGACCTACGCGTGGGAAATGGAGCAAGTGTTGCAGCATTAGCCGTAGGAGTTTATTTTCTTTCATTGCCTAGTGGGCTAGTACTTGAACTTAATAACTGTTATTTTGTTCCTGCTCTTACGAAGAGCATTATTTTCATTTCTGCATTAGATGTTGAGGGATTTTCAATTACATTCAAGAATAAATGTTGTTCTTTTTCCCGTAATGGAATTTTCTATGGTACCGGTATGCTTAATAATGGTCTCTACATATTAGATATGAATGTTGACATACTTAATATAAATAACAAGAAAGCCAAAATAAAGGACTTGAATGAATCCTACATATGGCATTGTAGACTTGACCATATAAATAAGAATCGCATTTCCAAACTCCATAAAGATGGAATGCTGGATCAATTGGATTATGAATCATTTGACACATGTGAGGCTTGTTTACTTGGCAAGATGACAAAGTCACCTTTCAATGGCAAGGGATAAGATCCATTGAATTACTTGAGCTCATACATACTGATGTGTGCAGCCCAATGTCAATTCAAGCCAAAGGAGGATACTATTATTTTATCACTTTCACTGATGACCATTCAGGCTATGGTTACATATACTTAATGAAGTATAATTCTGAGGCCTTTGAAAAGTTCAAAGAATTCAGAAGTGAGGTTGAGAAACAGCTAGGTAAAAAAATCAAAACACTTCGATCCGATCAAGGTAGAGAGTACCTAGATGGAGAGTTCAAGTTTATTTAAATGAGAATGGGATTCTACCTGAATGGACCCCTCCCGGAATGCCTCAGATGAATGGTGCATCTGAGAGGAGGAACCGCACCCTGTTAGACAAGGTGCGATCCATGATGAGCTACGCAGTTCTCCCAAAATAATTTTGGGGGTATGCTCTAGAAACCCCATCCTATACACTGAACTGAGTTCCATCAAATATGGTTGACTCGACTCCATACGAGGAATGGACTAAGAGGAAACCGAGTCTAGGTCATCTGAAACCTTGGGGTTGTCCGACTTACGTGAAGCGGATGATGCCTGACAAACTAGAACCTAGATCTGACAAATGTCTGTTTGTGGGTTATCCTAGGGAAACCAAAGGGTACCAATTTTACAATCCTGAGGAACAAAAGGTGTTTGTTGCCAGGACTGGCCATTTTCTGGAGAAAGAGTTCATTCTAGATAGAGTCAGTGGGAGTAAAATTGATTTTGAAGAAATTCGAGAACCGCTTACAGATAACAGTCAGTTGATGGAAGTAGATGAGGTGCCACATATAGATGTGACACCACCCTCTACAGTAGACACACCAGCACCTCGAAGATCCATTAGGGAACGCCGTTAACCTGAAAGGTACACTGGCGTATATCTCATGGAAGATGAGGACCCTAGAACTTATGAGGATGTGCTATTAAGGCACGACAAAGAGAAATGGCTAGAAGCCATGAATTCTGAAATGGAATCCATGAAAGACAATCAAGTTTGAAACTTGGTTGATCCACCTGAAGGAATAGTTCCCATAGGGTGCAAATGGGTCTTTAAGAGAAAGACCGACATGGACGGCAACGTGACTACCTACAAGGCTAGGTTAGTGGCAAAAGGATATAAGCAAAGACAAAGAGTTGACTATGACGAAACCTTTTCTCCTGTTGCCATGTTAAAATCCATTAGAATTTTGCTCGCTATTGCAGCATACCATGATTACGAAATCTGGCAGATGGATGTGAGAAAACAGTTTTCCTTAACGGGAACCTGTCTGAGGAGGTGTATATGACACAGCCTGAGGGTTTCACAACCAATGACGCCAGGATGGTATGTAAACTGCAAAGATCCATTTATGGATTTAAGCAAGCTTCTCGGAGTTGGAATCTTTGCTTTGATGAGATAATCAAACAGTTTCATTTCATCAAGAACGAAGATGAGCCCTGTGTTTACAAGAAGGCTAGTGGGAGTGCCATTGTATTCCTGGTGCTTTATGTAGACGACATATTGCTCATAGGGAATGATGTGCCCATGCTACAGTCATTCAAAGCTTGGTTATCCAAGAACTTCTCCATAAAGGACTTGGGTGAAGCAGCCTACATTCTAGGAATCAAGATCTATAGAGATAGATCTAAGAGGTTGCTTGGTCTGTCACAGTCCACCTACATAGACAAGATGCTGAAGAGATTCAGCATGGATCATTCCAAAAGAGAATTGCTGCCCATGTCACATGGGGTCAATCTGTCGAAAGGAATAAGTCCTAAGACAGAGGAGGAGAGGGCGCAAATGAGTAAGGTCCCTTACGCTTCGGCTATTGGATCCATCATGTACGCCATGTTGTGCACAAGACCAGATGTCTCGTACCCACTTAGTACGACTAGTAGGTACCAGTCTGATCCAGGTGATGATCACTGGACTGCTGTCAAGAATATCCTCAAGTACATGAGACGTACTAGGGATATGTTCCTGGTTTCTTGGAACGATGATTTAGTTTTACGAGGTTATACGGATGCCGGTTCCAAACTGACAAGGATGACTTTAAGTCACAATCTGGATTTGTTTTCACGCTTAACGGCGGGGCGGTGGTGGAAGAGTTCCACGCGAGGAGGCTAGCTGCCGGACTCTACAACGGAAGCCGAATACATGGCAGCCTCGGAGGCGGAAAAGGAAACAGTTTGGATGAAGAAGTTCATTACTGAACTTGGTGTGGTTCCCTCCATTGAAGGTCTAGTGCCACAGTCCTGTGATAATAATGGGGCGATATCTCAGTCAAAGGAACCAATGTCTCATCAGAAGTCCAAACATGTGCTACGGCGCTATCACTTGATAAGAGAGATAGTAGATAGAGGAGATGTAAAGATAGAGAAAGTCCACACGGATGATAACATAGCTGATCCGTTAACCAAGGCATTGACATTAGCAAAGCATTAGAAACATGTTCACATGCAAGGGCTTAGGCATATGGGTGATTGGCTTTAGGCCAAGTGGGAGATTGTTGAATAGGTGTCCTAAACCCAATCGGGTTGGACTGGATCCGACCGGGTCGGGTCGTTTACAATCTGTTTAGTTCATGTAATAACTTGATTACGATTAATAAAAGCACTTTTGTTATTCTATATTGTTTATCTTCATATTGTTTGTTGTAAATATATAGTAACATCCCTAGTGTCAAACTGTGATAGAGAAACCATGATAGTGATTATGGTTGATGAGATCTCTAATCACTATGACAAGTTTGATACTTAAATGTCTTTAGTCGTATGTACTGTCAAACGGGACATTGATAGTACGATTAGACTAGCACGTATTGGATGACTTCTATCTTATTGAAGATAGGGATAGATCTCATCTATCGAAGTGTAGAGACACTTGGACTGTACGTGGATGTGTATTAGAGAATGCGTACGTTAGACTGACCCACTTACACTAAGTGTCACACTATGTGGCGGTTGTGTAATTATCCTTAAGAACGGAGTCTTCATGGCATCACGGTGTGGATGGTCATGCTTTGACACTATTGAGGTTTCCCTTAGCCATGGGGCGATCATGCGGTAGTGATCGGGTGTGATACTGAAGCATGCGGAGTATACATGATTGGTCGTCCGGGAATCGCGTATCCCATGATAGAGAGTGAATATCCGAAATGGCCATCTTATAAGGAATGTCCCGTTCTCGAGTATCTTTGCAAAGTGGGAGTAAATGTGTTATTCCGAGAGATCATGACATCCAGATTATAAGATACGATCGTTAATTTATTGGCACTCGAGATACGATCGTATGGATATTATTACAGCGATAGGATTGTAAGTTACACGGTAACTGTTTCACATGAAAGGTAGTAGTCATTGCTTTTGACTCTTCCGACGATTGGGGGTCACGGTGTGTTGCTAGACGCTATCCCGTGATCGTTAGGCATGAAGGGCATTTTTGTAATTTGCACTTTGTGTCTACGGCCAACATATTCGGAAGCCTATCGGGTCACACACATATGAACTTCGAGTCGGATTAAAATGTGGTTATAATTGATAACCAAATAAGGAAAGTTTATCTCAAAGACTATAAAGGTTATAGTGGTAAATTAATATAGTAGTATTTTATTTATTATGAATAGATAAAATACAAGATATTAATAATACACAAATTATATTAATTAAAGAATATTCCGGAAGTCAATTTATTGACTTATGGGGCGCCACATTGAAGTGTGTACGATACGCTTGGATTATGCACTTTAATTAAAAAGATTACCATAATTTTAATATTGGATATTAATTGATTTTGGAAAAATAGATTTATGGTAATAAGATAATTATACAATATAAGATATTGGCAAAATTAATTATAATTAATGAGATAAATCAATCTAGTTGGTTTTCCTTATTTTATTGGGAAAATGTTTTCTTCTCCTCCACACCTCTATGGGGCGCCCCTCTCACTATAAATAAGAGATGGTGTCAAGCTCTTTTGTACATCACAATTGCAAGAGCTAATAGTTCTTGTGTAAAATAAGAGAGCTTCATATAGAGAGTTTGAGAGGGAGGAAAAAGGCCGGTCTAGCAGCCGGAGTTTTTCCGATAGCAATCCATGAGGATTCCGGCGAGGAGTTCGTGTGGATCAACGATAGAGGCCGGACGCGTGGACGGCTTGCACACTGTACTACCATCCGTTGACGGTCAAAGCGACGATCTTATAAATCATCTGAGGTATATCCGTCAAACTACTTAACGTGTTTATTGCATTAATCGATGACGATCTAGAAAAAGGAAAATCAAAATTTTAATTTCCGCTGCGTTAAACTAGCGATTGCCTAAAACATCCCGATCGTCTTCGTCTTCGATTTCCGAAACATCCCTTTTACTCACCTCGCCTCTCTCTTCTCCTACGGCATTATCTAATCCTAATTTCAAGAAACAAATTTTATGAATGAATTAATTCTCTCACTAAAACAAACACATATATGACAAATTTAACATTATACCTTCGCCGTTTGGGTTTCCCTCAACACTTTGGCCTACAATCGCAGTAGGTTCCTCCACGACGTTCACATCTTCATCATCTTTCCTCCTATCGTTTATAATAGCTGGTTCTTCTTCCTCTCTTATCTCAGCTTGCTCCTCCTCCATGCCACCTCCCATACCCTCATTTACGTTTTCTTCAGCTTCCTCCTCAATTTCAATGTCCTTGTTCATGTTTTCATCACCTTCCCTTACCTTTTCATCACCTTCCCCAACCTCATTTGCAATAGCAGCAGCTTCCTCCTCAATTTCATTGGCCTCCTTACTCTCTTCAGCTACGCCATTTCCTAATCATAATTTCAAGCAATAAAATGTTATTAACTAATTCTCTCATCAACTACATAAAAGACAAATTTAACTTCATACCTTTGCCACTATTTTTGCAGTTTTCACATACACCAGAAAGACGGACCTCCATCAATTCAACTTTACGTTGGAGGGTATCCAATAAAGCACGCAATCTTTGGTTCTCTTCAGTTAACTTTTCATGATCAACGTTACGCGTTGATTGCTCACCAACATCCTCTTCATCGTCAGGAGTAGTTTCATCATCTTCATTGCCCCGGGCCATCAAAAAATAAGCTTTTTCCTTTTCAGCTTCGGTTGGAACCAACTTTCGAACCGCCTCCACCTGCATTATCTACTACTCATAAATAATGTGTAGGCTGCATGTACATACCAGACTTAAGATACAAATTAAACATCGCTACCTCTCTCGATTCAAGAACAAGTTGAAGTACAGAAGAGCTGACCCTTTTTACAGCTCCCCGCTTCATCACCTTTGGGAGAGCATTTTCGTCAACAATCTCGGTAAACTTCCTTAAAGAAGTGTTGGAAATAAAATTTATGTTTTGATGATGATTCATCACTTAGTTTATTAATTGTTCTTAACCCCATTGATGAAGTGTCATAACTAGCTGTTATAGTGCAAAGCAAAAAGAAGTCTAGATACCAATGTATAGGATTTATTAAAGTCTGATATTTGTATAAGTTAAATCAGACAAGCACCGTAATAGTTCTTGACCGAAACGAGAAATGAAGAAAGCGATACTTTGACTAACGAGACTACGAGAAACCGACAATAGAGCACACCAACGAGAAGATTGAAGAAGATAAGTTCGGCGAGAGTTACGGACTCGGTTGGCTTATCTAGAAGATGAAAGAGCGAGGGACACGGACTCGGTTATTGAAGAATGAAGAACGAGGGCACAAACTCGGTTATGAAGATTACAAGTCGAGATCGTAAAGTTAGACTTCGAGCAAGATTGTGATGACTGAACCGACTTTATGGATCTTGTATGAAGACCTAAGAATCATAAGGACAATGAATTCTCGGATGATAAATGTATCATGGTGTACTACGATTAAGTCAATTATAATCAGATGAAAACTGGAGTACTGATATTTGAAGAAGAATAAAATCTCAGTTAATGCTCCAAGTCAGTAAGGAAACTGACAAGTAATAAACTCAGCGTAAAACTGATAAGGAAACTCGGTTTTACAAGTTAGTCATCCAACAAGCTGAAAGTACAATCGAACGTTGTAAAGAAAGAAATTTCATTGGATGAGTCACTGACACAGCAGAAACAGTCAAAAAATATAGCCGTTACAAAGAAGGATGAATGTTGAATAAACCCCTATAAATAGATTACCTCTACAACATCAAAGAAATAGGGGAGAGCAGGATATATGATAACTAGCAAGAAATTCATCAAGAAAGATCAAATTGAGGGGGAAAGCCAAATTCAAAAAGAATACCTGCTAAATACTTAATTGCAAGATCAAGAAAATTTCTTCAAAGTGTTCAAGCATATTCAGCCAGATTCAAGATCTAACATTTGAAGAAATACAGAGCCGTGCTTAAATTAATTATCCAGAAGAAAAGCTCAAATCACAGTTGAATCATAGTCATTGATTCAAGGTCTCAACTTTGATTTTATCAAAGGTTTAGACTGTGAAACACCAAGAATGTGTGAATGACAGTTGAGTGCAGTCAGGAAGACTGTGTTTGTGATGAGCTGGTGAAGAGGCAATTCTACCCTCCAAGGACCAGTGGTTCAAACAATTGAAGAGCAGCAATCCTACCTGTTCTACAAGTGTTTAGATAGTGAAGCTAGGGATTAGCCAAGGACTATCGGTTTAGGACTTTTTGTAATTGGGCCATCTCAAAGAAGTTCTAGTGGAATTTTCCTCCGCATCACAGGGGAAGAGAGGACGTACAGGATTACACCACCTGGAACCTCTATAATTCTTGTCTATTTACTTTATGCATTCATTTAATTCCTTATAATGGTTTTCATATCGAAATTATAGTTACTAGTTGTTAAAGGCTAATTTTTTATCCGCTGCCAGTTCACGAGACTAAATATAAGTCAGTAATAACTTATATTCAGTTAAGCTAACTGAACTCCGCACAAGTTAAAGGGACAGGAACAAAACTGAAGATCAGTTTAAGTTTCAAAGAAACTCAGTTCCTGGGACTTTTCCAGCTCAAGATTAGTTTTTGGTGACAAGTTTATTCACCCCCCCCCCCCTCTAAACTTGTGTTAGCCTTTCCAAGGGACCAACAAGAAGGAATATATTCAAGTGCCCAAACCTACGATGCATTTACATTCAAGTGATGGACCGAACATAATCAAAAACTTTAACAAGCTATGTATATATATATATATACATATATATTATGAATTCAAACAGCGGATTTGGCTTATACATACCTTCAAAGTGTGCGGAAAACCATATAAAGTATATGAGATCGGGGGATTTTTAAAATAATCCCTCATGTCCCTCCTCCAAACATAGACAGTGGCTTCATAAGAAGCGTTTCCCCATGGATACTTATTTAAAGCATCCAAATCATCAACCAACTTAAAGATCCACCAACCCACCGGACGTCTCTCTTCCGATCCCCACACAACATACGTCAATATAACTATCAACCCAAGCTTGTAACGGTCGTTAGCATTCTTAATGCTTTTAAACTTCACCCACACATCCTTCCTATGCACTTTCGACAAGTTTTTAAAATACTTCATAACTAATCTAGACTCTTTTCCTACCCCTTTATCGACGTTGCTACCGTCGCCAACCAAGAGACCACTAACCAGCGCAAATTCTTCTACACTAAATCGTATCTTTTTGGCTCCAACTTTGAACCAAAAAACATTGGCATCTACACTCCATGGACTCGCCAACCTCATTAACAACTGATGTTTATCATGTTGGCTGTCATATCCTTCAAATGGATTAAATGTCCAAAACAAGACTGTTCCAACATTGCTTTATGCTTGACGTCAAGCTTTTCATAAACTTCCATTGTTTTACCAATTGAACATCGGGAAACAATTTCACATTTTGCAGACCTTTGTTCTTCGCTAAGTGCATAAATCAACGGCATTTTTCAACCTATCTATAACCAACAAAATAAGAAATTTCAATTCAATCGAATAAGACGCCAACAACTAATAACACATCACCGGCATTGTTTGAGCTAACAAATGATTCAACACCACAAAATTTAACTAATTGCATCCCAAAATCATACATGCACATACCAATATGCGTGATTTATAACCCACCCACAAAATCGTACTTTTTTTAGATTCGCTCGAAGGTTCCAGTCGGCTTCTTCAAGTTTCTGTTTTTCGTTGATCCGCTTCTGGTTGGAGAATAGGGAATGTTGAGGAAATTTGTTTATCACAAGTTCGACCCTGTGTTGATGCGGTGATTTTGGGAAGAATTGGAGGGTGAATTTGGGGAAGCTCTCGCAATAGTTAATAGATAATCAAGGGGCCAGAATTTTGGGGGAATTGTGTTAAGAGATTTAGGGATTTTGGGATAAAATATAAAGGGATAAGATGATGGGTATTTCTGTCAAAGCAACGTTTTATAAGGTTTTCCCTTTTTTTCATTTTCTTAGGGTCAAAGCTTATTGAAAAGTTTATAAGTTTAAAGGTGTCATTCCCCCAACATACTAAGGTGACGAAAAAGAAAAACTGACTTATTTTATTTTATTTCTTTTTTTTTGAGTAATCGAGTTCTATCAACATCCCGAATTTACTGACTGCATCACAATCAGCATAGAAATTTTATTCAACTAGTGGGGTACCGTAAGTAGTTATTATCTTCGTTACTGCTTTGTTGTTACTCGTCACGATATATGTCGTCAGGACGTAATCTCTCTTTTTTTTCTCTGGATTTTTATGCTAATCCGAATCGAATCAAGTATTTTGCTGTTGAGCCAAGCATACTTTGGAAACCATAACTGAAATGGCTCGAGATCGATCGATCAAGATATAAATGCTCACGCTCGGCTTAAATTAGTTTTAACAATTCTCGAGTTCGGTTCGACTATACTCATGAAAACTTGCAAGCACTTTAATGCTCGAACTCGAGCTCGAGCAGCTCGTTATGCTCGAAAAAATTGCTAGCACTATTTTGAGCAGGTATCAATTCGACTTTAATAATATCTATACAATAACATCTGTTCAAGTAATGAATTCTCAAATGATCTCAATTTCCAATAACATAATCGCAGGATAATGCTTTCTCAAATCTATCCCTGTCAACCAAAAGAAGAAGTAATATACGTACTATAACCAAAACAACGCCGTTTTAAACATGTTTAGGCTACCAGTTGGAGTCCGGGTTGGATTGAGCAGTAATAAAAATAACCAGAACCAATCTATTGAAATTCACGTTGGTTAGTGACCAAACCAAATAATGATGTTTACATTTGATTTTAGTTTTTTTTTTTTTTTTTTTGAGAAACCGAACTTTTATTATTCAAGATCCGCCAAACAAGCGGTCAAAACGTCACCCGGATGGCCGGAGGTGAAGATCCCCAAAGTGTACGAGAAGAAACCATCAATCTATGTCGAGCTAAAAGACGCGCCGGGACATTTCCCACACGCCGAATAAAAGAAAAGGAAACATGCGAAAAGCTAGGTAAACATGTCAAACAGTCCTGAACTAGACAACCGTAAGCAGTAAGATCCTCCCTGGTCGTTGAAGACGCGCAACACATGCCAAACAATCACTTTCCACCTCTAACCTCTGGATCCGTAAATGCAATGCCTCCTCTAGAGCCAAAGAGATGGCCTTAAGCTCCAAATATTCCACAGAATTGCCAGGATCAAAATGATACGCAAAGGAGTTGATCCGGCTTCCATTTTATATTGATTTATTGGTTTTGATTGCATCATTACGCGTTAAGGGTTCCTTTTTCTTGCCTTTATTATTCTTCTTCGCCCCCCGGGGGGGCGTAAAGACAAAATATTTATTAATAGCTGGACTAACGCCGGAAGATACAAACCAAAGATAGAAAACACCAGACACTGCCGGAGCACTGCCCGGACTAACACAGAAAAAGAAAAACTACACAAATAAAATGAAAACAACAAACCATACAACCGACATGTCAAGAACATAGATCCCAAATATAATGTTTTGTCATAAAAATGTGAAGCCCATGGAGCCGAACACTTCACCCGAAGAGGAACGAAACAAACAAAGAAAACCCAGGTTGGAGGTATAGTTAGTCATATTAGCCGTGAGTAGGTTACAGTGCTCTTATAACTCATTGCGGATAAAACACATAGAAGCACACATGGCACGTAAGATCATGTTAAAGCCATGACTAACCTATGTGAGCATACAAAGGCTATAACAACACCAAACTCCCTTCAAATCTCCATTATTCGTAACAAAAACACATAAAATAGTTTATAGAAAAGTAACCAGAAAACAAAAAAACTTGTTGAAAACACAGGTTACTTCACAGAACGACCATAAAACAATTATAAAGCTTAGCCAATGCGCTTTCCCAGGTGAAGGGCCATGGAAGCGGCCCAGACTTAGCCTCACGACTGCTTTTCGACCTAACATATACGTGGCAACACATAATCATGTCTCATTTCGTGCAGTTTAACAAATAGTAGTATTCAAAACACATTTAAAAATAATCTTCAAAACCAAAAGAGATCCTTTTGATAAAAAGAATTCCTTAACTTAAAGATGAGCCGAACTACAAACCACACATCAAGTACTTTCAAAATCTTACCCGAATCTACAAACCAACAACGAATCTAACGATAATTACCTTCCGAATCTAACCTAATTATAATCAAATCCAAGATCTACTAAGAAAATGTTAGATCTTACCTTCACAAAATTAATCTAAGTCTGGAACTGTTGTTAGGATCAAAACTGCTTTGAAATCACTGTTGTGATCTACACTTTGCAGAATGAACCTAGAAAAGCCAAACAGTGCCTGCAAACTAAGTCTGAGGCGTTTTTCTGGGTGAGGGGCCGGGACAACAACACATCCTTTTTCTGAAAACTCGAAAAAGAAATGCAAATTTGACGAGGCCTAGGGCATCTTGGAGCCTTTTATAGTTTTTTAAGAGTCTAGGTCGATTTTAAGGTGATTTAGACGTCAAGAAAATCTTAATTAATAACCTTAAACTAATAGGAGACGAAAACCTAATTTCAAGAAGAAAAAAAAAAAAAAAACAAGAATACCCATAAATGACAACACACAGGAAGTTGGAGTTTTACAACTAAAAAGTAAAGTATGAATTTCTCTTGCCCCACTTATATATAAGTTTTTCCTCACCGTCTCTAGGAATTTTATTTTTTTTTGCAACCAAAAAAAAAAAAACCTGCTAAATAAGAGGCTACAACCTAAAAAGTAGTAAGAAGATCCACTAAAAAAAAAAAAAAAAAAAAAAAAAAAAGCAGTAAGAAGCCTATTTCGATATCTTCCTTCTTGCTATTAAAAAGTTCAACTAGTAGGGGCGTCCATGCTTACGTTTAGGTGTTGCCCACTATGTTGCACGGACACTCCGTACGGCCGGCGTGTCGCGTGTCGGACACGGACACAGACACGTTCCGGACACGCCGGACACCGTGTCGGGCACGTCATTGGGGGGAATTGGAATTTTCATAAAATTTGGACACGCCGTCGGAGCGAATCGGAAATTTCAAAAAAATTGGACACGCATCTCCGGAAAAATGGACACTTTTTAGTAGATTTTGGACACTTTTCTACCCAAAATGACACAGTTCCGCTAAAAAAAACTATTATTGCCCATAAAAATTAGATGTGGTCCTCATTTGGACCAAATCACATCCCGTCAAAGAAAAAATTCTAGTGCACGGCCCCAAACCCTAAAAAACTTGTAAATTACATTTTAGTCCATATATATATTTGATATTTTTAGTCCTTATATTTTTAATATTTAGATTTTGACCCCCGCACCCTTGTCCTATTTTTCTCAAAACTCCCGTATTCCCGTGTCCCGTTATACGCATATCCGTGTCCGTGCAACCTAGCTTGCCCATCTCAGTAGTATTTGGTCTTTAATCGTATGTTTTTGAATAGTAACTGTAACGCCCCGCTCCCGGATACCGAGTCCTTATCCGGAAACGAAACGCTCGGCACGTATAATATAAAATAAATTCCACTTTATACGTAAGCCTCTACTACGTCGTATCAAGTTAAGCAAAACAGAAGCAAAAGACTCGGGTAATTTTTTTCAAATAACCAAGAAAAGAAACTCAATGTCTAAAGAAAGAAATGTAACATTTATTACATTGGAAAAACCAAACGAAACCAAAACGTACGAAGCCTCCAGAATGTACTAAAAAGAAATTACAAAATTTCCAAAACAAATCTAAAGTATAACTGAAAGCAAGAATAAATAAACTCTTCAACTTCGGCGTCCTTAAACGTCGTCGTCAAAGTCTGCCTCAAACTCCGGATCTATCTGTTCATCTTCACTCCCCCAAACACATAGAAAAACAATGCATTTGAGGTAAGTACGAAATACTCAATAAGAGGTAGAAGCTACAAATTAACCGAGGCTCTTTAACAAGTTTTAATATAGTAATTATCTTTATGAGACCAACTCGATCTAAGGTTCACTTCATGTCCATCAACATGTAATGACTATACGTTTCTAGCTTAACTTATTTGTGTTACATCAACATTCAAGGGCACTACGCATGGTGCTACTCACCACGAAGTAACTGGGTGCAACATATAATTGGATCACACCATTACCACGGAAGTCTATTCTGGTAGACTCCGATAGTGCACACATTCGGCGAAGTCCCTACATACGTAGGGTCTCGGGCTTACGGGGTGGTGTTCCTCCATACGTAGGGTCCAAAGACTTACAGAGTTATTCACTTTCAGAACGTCCACACATCGCGATATAAACTGGTGCCTTACCAAGAATGGATTGATGTTTAATCTTTTAGCTACACAAGTATGTTTATTATTGATTGTTAGCTAGCCACCTAAGTGTTTTCAAGTAAGCTCCCTCACATCTCCTACTCTCTTACTTAGACCACTAGACGCGGACAAGGCCTAGCAATTACACAGACATTAATGAACCCTAGTTCATCAAAGCACAAGCCCTTTCATGCCCTTCCGACGGATCCGAACTTCAACTCCCTTTAAGAGTACATCCGGTGCCGAAACTAAACGAATCGGAAGCTCAATCGAGGCTTGTTCAAGTTTAATTAATGTTATAAGATTAAAGAATTAACATTTAGAACTCATTACATAGCTTAACATCAACTAATTCATCAAAAATGAGGTCTAGTGCGCCCACACCGGGTTCAGTGCGCACGCACTAAGCCTCTGTACGTAAAAACTCAACTTCTGGTCGTCCAGTGCACCAGTCCTGGGTCTAGTGCGCACGCACCAGCACTTTGTATGTAAAATTTCAGCTTCTGGTCCTCCAGTGCGTCCGCACTGAACTTGGTGCGCCCGCACCAAACGCGGCAACTTCCAAAAACTCAGTTTTTTATCTCTAATCGATCCCTAATCGCTCTCAAACTTGTTCAACATCATAATACTCAGAAAAGGGCATAAAAGCACAGCTTTTATCTATCATAACAACTATAGATCCTTCGGTAACATGAATGTATGATTTCTAGCATAAAATCATATCAAACCTTAAAACGAAACCTAATAAACCATAATTAACTTGTAGGAAGATCCTCTTACCTTTAGCAAGCAATCCAACTTCGAAATATCAGGAAAATAGCAGCAAAAAGACTCTTTACTCATAGAACACCTATGAGATCAATTCCAAAAAAGGGTTAGATTCGATCACACGTTTCTAATCATACAAAACTACGAATCCATGAGTTTGAATCCATCAAACTCAGTCACGAACATAACTATGACTCGAATTTCATACCTTAAAAAAGTCCCAACTTTCTGGAGTTGAAACGACGCCCTCTTCATGACGATTCCACTGCTCTACTCTGATCTGAAAACCGTTAAGATCCGTCTAAGAGTATGAAAGAAAAGCTCTCAGCCTTTTCTTCCAACTATCACACACAGAAAAGAGAGATTAGGAGGAGGAAATTATGATTCAAAAGGTTAGGGAAACTAATGGGGTTTATTCTTCCTTAAATAGGAAAATTCCCAATAATTGACCCAATCCCTTATTTTCCTTAATCACCCTTACAAATCAGATTTATCTCCAAATTATTTATATATATTTCGGCCATATATATATAACTACACTTAAAATACTTTAATCCGTGAATCATATTATTCCATTCTTCGCAAAAAGACACGTCTGCCCTTTTTCGAAAAGTCGGGATATTACATTCCTTCCCCTTAAAAGGAGTTTCGTCCTCGAAACTCAAGCGTGCTCAAACCGTTGACCTTACTTAGCACTCTCTCTTCAACACAAACCAACCCGAAGCTTCACTTGTTCCCCACGGAAAACCTCTAACAAAACTGCTCTTGCCAACCTTGTTGTCAAACGCTACTAGTTCCCAAACTGTTCCAAACCCTTGCACATGAAACCGACTGACCAAACACTCCTGAACCACTGAACCGTACTAACTAATCTTCTACCAAATGCTTCAGCCTTATCTAATTCACTTACCCGGTTGATGTCCATAGGCTTAACTTGCTAGCAATCTTACTTAACACAACAGTTTTGACAGTCTCGTATTAATTAATGTTGATATAGCTATGTCATCCGTTATTAATGTGCCTAAAAGTTAGTTCATTAACTTAGCTACACTTACAACATGAATTTAATTCATGTCATAAGAACATTTTAAGAAAACAAACAAACTAAAAAGTACCTGGTTTGGCTGTACCCGAAGCAAAAACCCTTGTTGGTCGACTTGCCCTTGCTTGGTTGTTCCATTGATTCCTCCTAGAACTCCTTACAAGGAAAGCTTTTGAGTGGTGTCCCATATCTCCACAAAGGTAACATCTATTTGAACCTGCTCGACATTCCCCGGAGTGGTTCTTTTTGCACTTCGGACAAACCAAAGCACTACCAGGTGCCTTTTCCATCAGTGGTGCCGTAATCCTTTTCTCATCATTCTGCTGAGGTGCTTCTTGGTCTTCTACTTGGCTACTCTCGAAAGGTCTTTTTACCCCAATAACTATCGAGGGTTTGTTCTTAAACGTCTCGACTTCCAAAGCCTTTTCAGCATCTCCGCCATGGTCCTTGGTGTATATCCTAACATGCCGTCTTGTATTTCCCATGATAAACCATTCTTATACAAAGCCATCTTCTTCTCTTCAACTCTCATAATTTCCGGGTAGAACCTTCCCAACACATTGATCTTGTTGGTATATTGAGATACCGTCATATGAACATCTAGCTTAAGTCTTAAGAACTGGCTCGCCTTGTCTGCTTGCACTGTTGCTGGGAAATACTCCTTGTAAAACATAGCCTTAAAGCCTTCCCAATCTGTCACCTTTCCATTGCTGCTCACTTTAGCATCGATCCAAGCTTCAGCTGCACCCAAAAGAAAACCAACTGCCAACTGGGCCATCTCAGATTCATGAACATTTATGTTCCTGCAAGCCTTCTCAAAACTTCTTAACCACTTTTCAGCCTTTGAGTGTTCCACATTCCCAAAAAAGTCTTGAACTCGGTTCCTTCTTAGCCTTGTGTACCAATCAACTGGTGGTGCTTTCTCGAAAGCCAGTCTAACTGGTGGGACTGGTGGGTATACTGGAGGTTGTCCAAAAGGTATTTGTTGTTGGTAAGGCTATTGTAGGTATGGTGGTGGTTGAGGTTGTTGAGGAGGGATCACTTGAGGTTCGGCCTGGTAGGGGTGGTACCTCTGATAAAGTTGTTGGATGTGATAAGGTTGGTGGAAACCATAAGGTGGGTAACCGACTCCTTGCTGATGATCAAAACGTGGTGAATGCGGTATAGTAGGTCGAGGGGTATGACCTACTGGTGTAGGATAAAAGGTCTGATGTTGCTGGTGGTGAAAAACTGGTGGAGAAGGATGACTCACCGGTGGCGGCTAGACACTGATCGGTGGAGGATAGATGTTGGTTGCTGGAGGTGGTACACTGATTGGTGGGATCTCACCCACTATGGTAACTCGTATAGGTGCTTCTCCAGGTTCTCCACGTATGTAGGTATACCTTGGTTGGGGTCGTGGTGTAGGATTTTGATGTGGTCGTGGTGACAGGCTCCGTTGAGATAGTGGTGTGGGGTCGCAATATGAAGGGGTGGAGTGGGGCTCGGGTGAGGTGAAGGATTTTGCCTCACAAAGCCGCCTCCTACAACTGGTGTCGGACTCTCACGTCGTACTCCTAAAGCTTTTCCACCTGCTCCAGTTCTAGTGAACACCATCCTGATGATCAAAGAAAAAATAGAACGTTACGGAACTAAGTGCCACACCATGAGAGGTGGTGGGGGCCGCCTCTAGAATCCTATGGTAGGGACGAATTGGGACAAGTCTTGGTCGTCCTGGCGAGGACGCAAATCCCTTATTATAAGAGGGGAGAATGTAAAATCCCACATTGGTAAAGTAATGTCCTGCTCTCCTCCATATAAGTGTGAGACATAAAGGTCTTGTCAACTCGGGTTAGCCCTTTTAGACCAAGAGAGGACGGCGGTCTAAGCAGTTGACCGGACCATTTATGACTTATTTAGCGCTACTAGGCCCGGGGTCTGGGGGTGTTACAGTAACTCGATGAGGCATTACTATAGTGTTAATCATTAATCCAATTTAATTTACAGTAATCAGATCAAAACCTCCATAGGAGGAAGAAGAAGGACAGAAGCAACGGCCAATTTATCTTAATAATGGAATAATGTTTTTCCAATAGATATTGTCTTAGATATTAGTATTGCAGCTAACAAAATAATCTAGTACCAAGCCTATAAATGTGACACATGTCACCAAATCTAACCATACATATTTAATTATTAATTAATACCCTTAACGTTTGCTCCTCCTTTCAAACGATTATATGGATCAACCATATTGAGTTCGGCCTTGAAGTTACAAAAAGTAGAAATAGGCAATGGTTTGGTGAATATGTCTGCCCACTTGAGCAGAAGAAGGTATATAGCAGACTTTCAGCTTCTTGTCCAGGATCAAGTTTCTGATGTAGTGAACATCCACCTCAATATGTTTTGTCCTAGCATGATAGACATGATTCTGAGCCAATTTTTTAGACCAGTATTATCACACCATAAAACTAGGATAGCAGGAAGTTTGAACTTCATTTCTCTCAAAAGTTGTATGATCCACTGGATCTCTGCCCCTAGATTAGACAAGGCCCTATATTCAGACTCACAACTAGACCTAGAAACAACATATTGCTTCTTTGATCTTCAAGTGATAAGAGAATTCTCCAAATACACACAATAACCACCTATGGACTTTTTATCAGTAAGATCTGCTGCCCAGTTGACATCAGTGAATCCAAGCAGCTCTAGATTATCACTAGGTATAAGATGCAGATCTTGCTTCAAAGTTCATTGAACAAATCCCAACAGCCTTTCTAAGGGCTTTCAATGTTACGTGCAAGGTTCCTGCATAAAATGGCTCAAAGTGTTGACAGTATAAGCAATATCAGGCCTTGTAAGGGTTAAGTATTGCAGTGCCCCCAATAACACTTCTATACACCCCGTGATTAGCTTGAGCAAGTAGGGTAAGGCACGTATCTACAATGTGCCTATGTTTTCTTTCAGCCCTACCATGTTGGCATGAGCACGAGGACAATGGTGCCTAAATATGATCCCTTCTGTGTCAAGATACTCTTGGTATGACCTGCATTGTCCTCCTCAATCAGATTTGTGGAAATATTACTCCAAAGCATCCGGCGGGGTCGAGCCTCGGCAGGTGCGGCCCGGCCTCGGCATTCGGCGGTCTCTATTTCGTGTATTATATTACTTGTACACTTTATTTATTTGTAAAAGACATATTAATTGTGATACATATAAACAATTAATATGTCAAACTCTAGTTTACTTTATGTCATAGACATAGCTTTTACTTTTACTTTTTGCATGCTTGCCGCCCACATCTACATACTCAAGTGGCCGCCCAAGCTAGCTAGCTAGTCTCTCTCTCAATTGTATCTATTTATACACCTCTCATATCAATGAATAAACCAAGTTGAAGTTTACTCTTGTGTTTATCACATTCTCAAACTCTCTTCATGGTATCGGAGCCTACTGTGTTCTAATTTTCCGCTGCAAAACTCAGTATTTTTCTTAATCAAGAATGTCTTCATCTGAAGCATCCTACTCATTAAGTAAATCTCAACAGACTGAGATTACTAACTCCACTCTATATACAAATCACAGACTTGATTACAACAATAATCTTGGGTTGTCAAGATCTATGAAAAAGTATAACTCAGGACAAAGCAAGATGGAAGACTTGTCTGAGTCCAAACACTCTCAGCAGACTGGAATCACCGGTGATATTATGGATTCTCAGTTAGCTCTCTTCAAAGAGTTTCTCAAATGGCAGAAGACTGATAACTCTCTCACAGGCATTGCCACTCATACCAAGACAGGTATATCTTATTCCCAACTCAGTAATGATACCTGGATAGTTGATTCTGGGGCCTCATCTCATATGACAGGAAATAAAAACCTGTTATATAACCTCAAACCCTGTCAGCAGACTCATAAAATTAAAACTGCTGATGGATCTTTTTCATATGCTCAAGGTTTTGGAATTGTCAAACTTACTGATAAAATCTATCTGAATGATGTCCTGTTTGTTCCAAAGCTAGACTGTAATCTCATATCAGTCAGCAAACTCACTAAGGACCTAAATTGGACAGTCACTTTTAAAGACAATCAGTGTATTTTCCAAGATACTTATTCACAAGAAGTAATGGAAAGAGCCAAAACTTGCTCAGGACTGTTTATTGTTCACCCTGCCGAAGACGAAACCCGAAGACGAATCGCCTCGGCTTTGCTCTTATGCTGTAGACAATATTATGTTATGTCATTATAGATTAGGACATCCTAGTTTTGGTTATTTAAAGACCTTAACTCCTGAATTATTTAAAGGATGCAATCTTAATGATCTTCAATGTGATATATGTCAGTTTGCCAAACTCACCAAATCTGTGTATGCTAAATTACCTCACCTACCCTCCTCACCTTTCACCCTAATTCACAGTGATGTATGGGGACCCTCAAGAGTAAAAAGCATAACAGGAAAGAGGTGGTTTGTTACCTTCATAGATGACCACACCAGAACCACTTGGTTATTTTTAATGAAGGATAAGTCTGAAGTTGGACCCATCTATCAAGAATTTTACAACATGGTCTCCACTCAATTTGACACTAAGATCAAAATCTTGAAGACTGACAATGCTCTTTAATATTATGAGTCTCATCTCAGTAATTTCTTGATGGATAAAGGGATTGTCCATATCAGTAGTTGTGTTGAAACCCCTCAGCAAAATGGGGTTGCTGAGAGAAAGAACAGGCATCTGCTTGAAATGGCTAGGTCTATTATGTTTACCACAAATGTTCCAAAATATATGTGGGGTGAAGCTATATTGACTTCCACATACTTAATCAACAGACTTCCCAGCAGAGTGTTAGGTTTCAAAACTCCACTCCAAACCCTACTGACCACACACTCCTGCCATCATCTTGTTTCCCAGTTGCCTCCAAAGATCTTTGGTTGTACTTGTGTTTGTGTATATCCATGCTCAACACGAAGTAAACTTGATCCTAAAGCTCATAAGTGCATTTTCCTTGGATATGCACAGGACAGAAAGGTTACAAGTGTTACTCTCCTACGAAAAGAAATTTTACGGTTCTATGGATGTGAAATTTTTTGAAAGGACTCCATATTACAAAGAAACCTCGAGCCGATCACCGATGGAAACCCGATTGAGATTGAACTAAGTCCGTTCCCTCGGCAAACTATTTACCCTCGGCGAGTCCTAACTCTCGGCGGATCGTCGACCCGAGCCTACCGACCATCGGCAGGCTAACCCCCACGGACTCATAACCTTCGCATGGTGACCCTCGGCGGTCTGGCGACCCGAGCTCGCTACACCGAACCTCGGAACCTCGAACCGAGTCTCGCGAACCTCGCCTCGACTCTCGGCCAGCCTGCGAAGTGGATGACAGACCTATTGCTCTAAGGAAAGGGAAGAGATCATGCACTGATCATTCTATTCATACTTATTTATCTTATGATCAGTTGTCTCTTGTCTTTGCCATGTTTACACAGGACCTGGACTCTCACTCTATCCCTAGAAATATTCAGGAGGCCCTTCAAAATGATAAGTGGAAGGCTGCTGTTAAAACAGAGATGACTGCCCTCCTGGATAATCATACTTGGGATCTCACAACTCTTCCAAAAGGCAAGAAGACAGTCACCTGCAAATGGTTATTCACTATCAAGTACACTGCTGATGGCACTATTGACAAGTACAAAGCCAGATTGGTAGCCAGGGGATTCACTCAAACTTATGGCATTGACTATAAAGAAACCTTTGCACCAGTGGCAAAGCTCAACACTGTCAGGGTACTAATTTCTCTACCGTCCAACTTGACCGGCCTCTTCATCAATTGGACATCAAAAATGCTTTTCTAAATGGGGACCTTGCCGAGGAGGTTTATATGACTATACCTCCCGGTTTTATCAATCCTCATACTCAAGGCAAGGTGTGCAACCGAGGAAATCTCTATATGGCTCCGAAGCAATCACCAAGGGCATGGTTTGGAAAATTAACAACTGTGGTCAAAGCCGCTGGATATCACCAATGCAATTCTGATCACACTATGTTCATCAAGACAACCAACCAGAAGAGGTCTATTCTTATTGTCTATGTGGATGATATCATCCTTACTGGAGATGACCCTGCTGAGATCCAACACTTGAAAGAACTGCCGGCAAAGGTATTTCGGGTGAAAGACTTGGGTTTACTTGAAGTATTTTCTTGGCATGGAAGTAGCTAGAAACATCAAAGGAATCTCGGTCTCCCAAAGGAAATATGTACTTGGACTCTTTGAAGGAAACCGGCATGCTTTGGGGTGCAAACTCGTCGTATCCCCAAGTAGACCCCGGTCATACCTGCTACATGGTGACATTGCTTGTAAGAAAGGAACAATATCAAAGACTTGTAGGGAAACTCATCTACCTATCCCATACAAGACCGGATATTGCATATGGTGTCGGTCCGGTTAGCCGGCTTCATGCACCGCCCTACCGAGCAACATTGGGATGCTTGTGAATAGAATACCGGGTATTTAAAGTCCACTCTCGGCCAAGGGTTACACTTCACCAAGTCTGGCGATAGATCCATCAAGGTCTACACCGATGCGATTGGGCCGGATGCCACATAGATAGAAGGTCGACCACGGAGCTCGTTCCTATGTATGGGGCAATCTTGTTACTTGGAGGAGCAAGAAACAACCTATCGTGTCTAGAAGCGAAGGCTTGAAGCCGAACTCGGGCACTTGTCTTAGGCATTTGTGAAGCTCTTTGGCTCAAAAGAGTACTTACCGAACTTCGGCGGCCTCTTCAAGAACCTATCACACTCTGTGTGATAATAACTCAAGACTATGCATGGCGAGAGGATCCAGGTCCATCATGACAAAACAAAACATGTGGACATTGACAGACATTTTTTGAAGGAGAAGATTGATGCCAAGATTATTCAACTCCGCATGTTCCCTTAGCGATCGAATGCCGATATCCTTACCAAGGCTATTCCACCTCTTATGTTCAGCAGACTAAGTAGCAAACTTGGCTGCATTAACATATACAGCCCAGTTTGAGGGGGGGTGTGGAAATATTACTCCAGCATCCAGCAGGGTGCTGAGCCTCAGCAGGGTGCAGCCCGAGCCTCAGCATTCAGCAGTCTCTATTTCGTGTATTATATTACTTGTACACTTTATTTATTTGTAAAAGACATATTAATTGTGATACATATAAACAATTAATATGTCAAACTCTAGTTTACTTTATGTCATAGACAAAGCTTTTACTTTTACTTTTTGCATGCTTGCCGCCCACATCTACATACTCAAGTGGCCGCCCAAGCTAGCTAGCTAGTCTCTCTCTCAATTGTATCTATTTATACACCTCTCATATCAATGAATAAACCAAGTTGAAGTTTACTCTTGTGTTTATCACATTCTCAAACTCTCTTCAAGATTGAATACATTTAATCTTTAACAGAAAACTGAGTTTCAACCATGGCTTTACACTTTTGAAAGGTACTGAAGGTTTCTAACTTAGTCTTTTATGGGTATATCCAAGTGTATCAGGAGTGATCATCTATAAAGTACACATATTAGCTATACCCATCTAGAGATTTGATGGGTGCATGACCTCACAAATCTGTGTGAACAAGATCACAATGTGCACTAGCATGAGAATCAGACAAAGGATGAAACAAATTATGTGCTTTTTCAAACTGACACGAGTCACAAAAATATAAAGAACCAACAGTTTTGACATTACAATCATTCAACACAGAAGTTAAAACATGATTAGAAAGATGACCAAGCCTTTTGTGTCACACCTCCACCTCCACCTCCAAGTCCTCCACCAGCTCCTGCACCTCCTCCAAATCCACCACCAACTCCTCCTCCAAAACCTCATTCGCTGCCTCTACCGATTCCGCCACCACCACCAGCTACTCCTCCTAGCCCACCTCCAGCACCAGCACCACCACTTGCTCCAAAACCACCTCCAGCGCCCCTGCCTCCACCCAATCCACCTCCTCCTCCTAAGCCACCTCCACCTCCTGCACCACCACCACCTCCAGCTCCAGCACCACCACCTACTCCAAAACCACCTCCACCACCACTGCCTCCACCCAATCCACCTTCTCCTCCTAGGCCACCTCTGCCGCCTGCACCACCACCCAATCCACCTCCTCCTCCTTGGCCACCTCCACCTCCTAAACCTCCTCCATGTCCCAACATGGAAAATATATTTATCTTTGGGAAAAAGATAATTTTCTTGTGAAATGGATAAACTATCTCATACCGGTTATTTTCCTATATAAAGAGTGTTCCTTCCAACACAATTGACACACATAATCTGCGCCAGTTTCTAAGAAAAAAAGGAGAAAATTTGGTTTCTTGCCTTAGCTATTGGGAAGAAGAAAAACTGGAGTTTTTCTTGGAGAATATTCGAGGAGGTTCGAATGCGGGATCGACGTCCACCAGTCGTTGCTTGGAGATACAACTTGAAAGATCATGGCTTCTCTTCGGTCGGGTAAATCTACAAACCTTCTTGTAGATTAGATTAATTAAATATGTGTTTCATATCATGGTAAAATCGTAAATGAATTTTGATTCGTTACTTCCACTGTGCATGGTCGAGTGTCTCGATCGGTGCTGTGAATCAGGTCTGACGATCTGAAGAAAAGGGGGAAAAATACGCCGGAAATTGCGAGCATGCCCCACGCAATTGCGAGAACCGGAAATATTTCCAGATCTAGTTATTCCTGCGTTTCGAATCCTGATTCGGGTTCCTATAAATCCAACAGTTTTGAGTGGAGTCCTCAAGATGAAGAAGGATCTTGTAAAGACCCATCCTAAAGTTGACCCCTGAGAAGCATTGTACCTGCATGTTTGTCCTTGACAAAACAAAACCAATCATCAAATTCAATGGAAATAGGATTATATAAAATAAGTTTGAATATACTCAATAAATGTCTGGTGATTTGTGGGACATGTATAATGTTATGCTGGTGCAAGGAACCATGAGGTGTGGTAAGAAAAGAGTGACCAATGTGTGTTATTGCTAATCTCTCACCATTTCCTACAGTTAAGGTATCATTACCGTTGTAATTAGAGTTGATTCTCACGTTTCCCATGTTAGTAGTGACATGATTAGTTGCTCCATTGTCCAAATACCATGAATGATAAGACACAGTGCTAGGAGTTGCAACAAATGCCGAGTTCTGCATTGCTCTACCTGCAATCCCACCTAAACTGACCTTTGAAAATCATGTTTAAACCTGTGCCACCAACCAATCACTATGTGGCCATTCTTACCACACAGTTGACAAGTCATCCTAGGGCCTGATCTGCCACCACTCCTGCCACCTCTATTTCTTCCACCTATGTATCCCCCTATTCCTATGTTATTTCCTTGAGAGAGATTGTTGTTAGACCTATTTTGTGGTCTACTCTCAAATGAACCAGAAACATTTGTTGTCAAATAAGCAACTGAGTTTGATTGACCTATATTTGTTGCACCTGGAAGTGACATGGTGCCAAAAGTCTCTCATGTGTTAACAACGGAGGTTGGACCTCTGGCCAACTGAGGGAACCAACTCTTGAGGTGATATTCACTATCACAACCTCATAATCTTTATCTAAGCCTCCTAGTGTAGCCAAAATCAGTGTTGACTTAGATATGGGGTACTTAGCAACAGCCAAACTATCACTATATTATTTCATTTAAGCCAAGTAATCACTCATAGATTTTCCTCCTTTATCAAACTTAGTTAGAGCACTTTTAAACTCTAACATTCTTGCTTCTGACTGACTGTTAAAAAGAGCCTCTAAAGTAGTCCAGACTTCATGAGAAGTGCCACATCCCATCATTTCTATGAGGGCTTGTTTAGTCATAGAACTCAAAATCCAACCCATCAATAATTGATTTACAGTATCCCGTTCATCGGCAGGAGAATTTGACATACCTAGAAACATACTTGTATTCGTAGGTCTAGGGGTTGTTCCAAACATGAAACCTTCCATCTTGTGACCTTTCGCAATCGGCAAAATGGTGTACTTCCACAGCAGATAGTTGTCACGGTTGAGTTTCACTGTGCATGTCTGGTTTAAGTGACAATGGAAGGGAAATCCGGTCTGACCAAGAGAGCTAGAGACGGTGACCTGATAAAAGAAGGATTCGCCGGAAAGATGGTGGCAGAGCAGAACTTGGTAGAAAAAACGGCGGAGCTCCAGCAACATCTGGTGGTGGATACATGAACCCAGGATAAGGGATGGACTCAAAGGTTGCTCGGTACTGAGGAAGAGTTCCTAGATCTGCTCCTGTAACTAAGGATCCTGCAATGGCCGGAAACGGTGCTGAACTCACCGGTGCCGAGCTTCCATGGCTTTCTACTTCCGTTGGAGCAACTATTGTTGGAGGAATGGAGGTCCCAGTACTCATGACGCAAGTCTAACGCTCTTATACCAAGTTTGATTTACAGTAATCAGATCAAAACCTCCATAGGAGGAAGAAGAAGAACAGAAGCAACTACCATCTTTTCTTGATGATGGAATAATGTTTTTACAATATATAGATATTAATTAGTACTGCAGCTAACAACATAATCTAATACCATACACATTAATTACTACTACCCTTAACATTTTTTTTGCCGATACGAAAGATTTTGACACACACACATTATGCCTCAAGCGGGCTCGAATCCAGGTCGTCTTGCCAGGGTATAGCCTAGCTAACCTCTAGGCCGATGTACCAAGTAGAATACCCAACATTGAAATTAAATGTGAAATAATAATTTATCATAGACTATCGATAAAAGTTGGCTTGATTTAAAAGTGATAATACATTATTAAGTTATTGGGATATTACGTATCTATTAGGTTTAGGTCTTTAATATGTAGAGAATAAGGGTTTTTTTTTTTTTTTTTGCGATGGGTAAAAAATAGAAATACCTCAATATTAGTGTATCGTGTTTTTTCTTCTTTCTTGGATATATCTCTTTACCACTTTATTGTTCACACAATTATATTTTTTTTTTGATGTCGCATTGGTTTATTTGATTATTAATTATTAACTTACCCTCCTTTCTAGTATTTGGTGGATGCCGTCTTTTTGAAGGATAAGAGAGTTTGCACTATACACAAGGGTGGAACACGTGTTTTCTGTGCTTTGGAGATTGTAAAGATAATATGTATTCATGAACATATTGAAACAAGACATGAATGTTGATGTCAATGATTTTATCACCATTTTGGCACGTGTTTGCTAAAGTTGTATGCAATGTTTGATGTGTGCCTTTATCATTTCCTTTGTGAACTGAAGGTTCTCACCTTTGTTGAGAAAACCATGGCGGCTGTTAATAACGAAGGTTTGAATACTGAATACGAGAAGGAGGGAGATGACCTAATAGCCAATGCAACCGGAACCGCACTTCCCAAAGTTCCATGGGACGAGGGCTTGTGCAAAGTTTGTGGCATGGACAAAGATGACGATAATGTCCTTTTATGTGATGGTTGTGATTCGGAGTATCATATATATGTACTGCTTAAACCCTCCACTTGCTAGAATTCCTGAAGGGAACTAGTACTGCCCTTGTTGCGTTGCTGGCCAATCCGTTTCTCAACTTGCAGCCAACAGTTCTCATTCTGTAAATCGGTTTGGGAAAGGAAAGCAGAAGCATTACTTACAAACGTGCTCGGATATGTTGGTCCGATTGGCTAATAGGATGGAGTCATAGGAGTAGTGGGAGGTAACAGTGGAAGCAACTGTTCAGTCAACCGGACAAATGGATTTAGTTACCGACTGTTTGGTGGTTACTAAAGCAATGAAAACACTGGAAAAGAAGTCTGGCCATTGTATAGTAATGCAGGCTGATGACACCCATTTATATAGGTGCAAATGTCTCGAGCTTATTTGGCCGTCTCGACCTCATTGTTTATCATGCCATGTGTCGTTTTCTGACGACACGGAATTTGCGCAACATTGCAGTGAAAAATGTCATGTATTGTTTCATGTTCCTGAAGGTAGTGTCCAGACACCTCGAGACTTGTCCAAAGACAGAAAACACACCGTCTAATCTTGTTGAGGATATACAGGACAAAGATTGCCCTTACAATTTCGAGGAGATTCAGGAGAGGTTCAAACCCGAGACTTCACTAAAAGAAGATGTGAAGGACATTGGACTGATTCGTACCAATGGTGAAGTCCCTTTTGTTCCGAATAGGTTATACATGGACGATCGTGCCCATACCTTGCCCCAAAAGGAAGATGTTGTTGTGCCTTCAGGTTCCAAAGATCAACAGTTGCCTCGTAATAATGGAACTAATGACAAGGTTGTGGAGGTAGCTAAAGTGAAGTGTTTGAAACTGACTTTATATAACGAAAGAGGCGAACCTTCGCCCGTCAGAGATCCAAGTCTGGTTTTTGGCATATCACTAAATTCATTACTTCATGAACCGTCTTTGAAGCCGAAAGTGGGCAAAGCTTTTGAAATTCTGCGGTGTTTGAAGATTAATTTACTTGACATGGATGCTGCTCTTCCTGATGAGGCTATTAGACCACCATCAAGATCATCCATTGAAAGAAGAACCGCGTGGCGTAATTTCGTGAAGTCTGCAAATACTTTATATGAGGTTAGTTCATCCATTTTCATTTTCTCATCTTTTCAGCACTTAGCCCCACACACACACACATACATATTCTCTTATTGACATCATTTATATTTCAGAATGTCATTTATTCATAAGGGCTTGATATGTATTACCCCCGCTCCGTAGTACAAGTCCTTTTAGAAGTTTTTACACAAATTAAAAAAGTGGATTAACATCATTAACTTTTACTATGGCACCACACCGCGAAACATTCGGCCTTCATTAAGTCTATTCTAGACCATTGAATCGATTTTAAAAGGTCAATTGTTACAATGGACCGACTAAATCTTTTACAATGTGGTCAATTGTTACAATGTGGTCTGGAACCGACTTAGACACCCTAAATTAAGGGCAATACGAAGATAATAAATGTTGCATCGGTATTCTTCTACAACGTAATAAATGTTTTCTTGGTATTTTCAGATGGTACAGGCAACAATCATACTTGAGGATATAATCAAAACAGACCACCTAAGAAATGATTGGTGGTACTGGTCATCTCCTTCAGCTGCAGCTACCAACATTTGCACCCTCTCTAGCCTCGCGCTTCGGAAGGGCAATGCAATCTTCCAATATGCATTGGAAGATTGATTGGGGGTGTCTTCGCTTACAACAGGCTTCTCATAGAAGATTGCGGAGTCGAGCTTACCAACCCTTTTTCATATTTTCCTGGCGATTTACATAGATAACGTCCTTCACCAGCTTGCATAAATGACCTATCCTATTACCATACATAAAATTATTATTATTATTATTATTATTATTATTATTATTATTATTATTATTATTTCAAGGAAACTATAAAGAAAAGAATAACACACAAGTTAACGACATTTTTTAACAACATAAGATAAAGACATTAATTGTATTGTAAAAGGCGAGATAACGACACTTTTTGTCTACTTCTAGGACACCTACGTAACCCAGAAAAATTTCTCGGGCGTCGGAACAAATTCAAAGATCGAGCAACGATATTAATAGTATTTTTACATTTGTAGCATCTAGGGGGGTAATCGAGTCAAGCTAACCCGAGTATAGTCGATATTCTTTAAGTCTCGAGCAGTCGAGCTTGAAGAGACAAAAAAAACTCAGCTTTGAAACTCAGCTCGAGCTCAATCGAGCCATAAATTGAACTCAGCTCGTTAAATACTGAATATAACTCAACTCAGCTAGTAAGTTTGATTATTTATTTAGAATTCATTTACTATATATAATATATGGCAGGAGCAAGTTTGACTCGTCTAATAATTAATTATTTATATAAAACATTTATAATAATAAATTTTACAAATTTAAATTCATTACATGATTATTTCATATAACTCGATTAACTCGCGAGCTACCCGACTCGATTAATATATATTGAAGCTTGAGTTTGGCTCATTAATTGTTCGAGTAGCTCAAACTCGAAAAATACAAATCGAATCAAACTTCTTTACGAGCCGAGTACAAGTACCTATGCTCACTTTCAACCCTAGTGGTTCAATAACGATGCATGATCAAGGTCCAAACTTGTCTGTCAGTCTACAAATAAAGGCTCATTCCAAAATGGAACATATAATTTCAAATCAGCGATACTACCGATGTACTACATATATCTACTTATATTTTGTAACGGGGTAGTAGCAAATAAAAAAAAATCTAATAAGGATAGATGTAGAAAATACAATAAATAATGTTTAAAAAACTTAACTATGAAAGATAAAAAAAGGAATGAAAATGTAATTACAACAGATAAAATGTAGTTATTTTTTTATTTTTGACAACTACGTCAGTTAAATCTAAACTGAGGTAAATAGAAATGGAAGGAGTATTACTATTATGTAAGTAACATACTAGGAGGCGCCGGGAAACAAATCTATTCAAACAAAAAAGCTCGTATCCCCTGAAGGATGTAGGAGCTCAGATCTAAACGAATTAGATCTATGCGCAGCGGATGGATCACGATTCATATATTATAATACATAAATAAATGATTTAACAACTACAAGGGGGTTAAGAAAAACGTACCAATAGTAAGGAAGAAAATCTTTAATCTTTGGATGAGAAGCCTTGATCTTCCAATGTGTTCTCCAAACGGTGATTGGTGGACACCGATTCTTGGAATTGGAACCTCCTTGATATGCAACCGAGAAAAACCCTAAGTTTTTCTCCAACTGGGTGGAGCTAAGGATCGAACTCCTTAGCCTTTTTTCTTTATGAATTTCGTGGCCTCTTCTTCACCTAGGGCTCGGGGAGAACTCTCTTTTTATAGGCAAAATCCAAGAGAGAAAACCTATACCCAATCGGTTTAACAAAATAAAAGAGATAATTCTAATTATTATTATCCAATAAAAATAAGAGATAATTATAATCTTATAATAAGAAAATACAATTATCCTTATAGTTAAGAGATAAATAATAAATAAATTATTTTCTTTTATTTATCCAATTAATTATTTATAACAAATAAATAACTAATTACACAATATGTCATTATCCAAGAAAACTAATTTCTTGGAAAATCCAAGACAAATTGGCGCCACACTAAGCCCACCAGGCCCACAGAAAATGTCTTTTATGTGTATTATATTATTTAGCCCAACTAAATAATATTCCGCATATCAATTAATTAGCCCAGCCAATTAATTATTTCTGAGGCCCAAATAAACAAGAATATTATCCCGAATTATAGAAGCCACATTGGGGACCATGGACCTATAACCAGTAGCTCCAATAATTAAATATTCATCAAACAGAATAAGTACATTAATTATTAATTCCGGGATTACGCCACCATAAACCCGAAACTGAACTCTACCGATTATAGATGTATACTTATACTCAACCCATGAGTGAATAAGCGTCCATTGATATAAACACTACATACGGATTAACCCTCCATAGATCGTCCATTCGAGTGGGAAGTCTCCGTGAACCCGACTCGAATATCTTATCCTTATTTACCATTAACCCCCGATGATCAATTAGTACACATATCCGACTAGTAGCTAATTAGTCAAATGTGAACTCCCGGGATCGATCACTTTCTTAGGGCTAACAAATAAGGGATCGTGTCTCTACTTCCCGCAGAAGGAATGGATTCAATGTCCGTGAAAATCGAACTACTCACTCATCGGGGAGATAGTGCCAATGAGAAGTGGCTTGGAACACATATTCAAGTGAACCGTAACTAACACATCAAACACTACCCCGAGACGAGCAAAGACCTCGTGATCACCTCGGGATTAAGGTTGATCCATATATGATCATCTAATGATTTAATAAGATTCCTCGATTACGGAATTATATCGAGAAATTCGATTAAATTGGTCCGATCCCTATATGAATGCCATCATATATAAGTGCCCCACGTAGGTACCTCTACCGAAAGTCCGGATAAGACTATCACACCCTAAGGTGTTCTGGGCGCATTATTGGTGTCACGGATTTTATCTAATGAAAAACAAACAAGTAATAAAATTTATAAATCTGGTATTCCCCAAGTGTAGGGATCGTAGTACAACGATTAATACCGGAGTCGATCTCAGGGAATCGGGGTTGTTTAATCTAGTTCTTATTAATTCTTCTAAAATTGTCACTACTATTTATTACTAAACCTAGACTAAAACGGAAAATAAACTGGACAGAGGATTGTCAGTCCAAAGCCAGGGAGGATAAAAGCGAAAACGAAATCTAAACTATAAACGAGAAAAACAACATAAAACAAAGATACATGGAATCAAACAATATACAAACCAAGTGATTTCAATCCAAGTTCATCTCATGATTTTAATTCAATATTGTGGTTTCACCTTTACACGAGATACGAACTCCTAATTCCTTAGTGAATCTGTTTCTCAAGCTATGAATTCCTAATCTCTTAGTGAATTCAATTATCGATCTCTCCTCTCTCGAATGTTGAGATCAATTTCATACAAAACGAAGGTGTAGATTCAAGTTAACTCTCGTATTTTAGAATCTAGCAACCTAGATAATTAACCAATTAATTTGTCACGAATTAACGATTAAATATCCTATCTTTCTATGGTGATCTAGCCTAACAACGACTCTCATCAACGTTAGACAACAATTAGCAACCAATCTCTCGATCTAGTCACACAATAGCATCATAAATCATAGAAAGATACAAAACGAATCAAAGATCATAAAAATAAACAAAGGATTGAATAAATTAAAAGATAAACTCACATAGTTTGGTACAATGGATGATCTCCATGAATCAACAAACGAAAATAAAAGCATCCTAATCTAACCCGGATCACCCGAGCACAAGGCTCGGGTTACCGGCCTTGGAACCCTCAGAAGTGTGGCTGCTGAGTAGTATTTGGTGTATGAAGAATTCTTGATATCTTTTAGGGTTGGGGCGTAGCTGCTTTTATAGAGTTTTAAGTCGGCCAGGGCTAAGTCGGCGGACGGACGCCCGTCCGAAACACCTGGACGCCCGTCCAACCGCTTTGGACGCTGGGCGTACGCTCGTCCATACAACGTCCAAACTCTCTCGTTCGATTTCTTCTCCCGGACGCCATTTTGATTTAATGGACGCCCGTCCATAGTGGACGGGACATGAACGAACGTCCATCATGCCTGGAAGCTGATTTCTTCATCTTTATCCTTTCCTTCTCATCCCTATCTCTTCTCTTCATCAGAAAATCCGAATGCAACCTCTTCTAATCCTCTTTTAGCTCGAGAACATGTATCTAAAAGATAAATAAAACATACCAAAGCGTAACATAACTCCAAAATAATATAAAATCACAATTTAAGCACATAATTCGTTACGTTTTGCAATTTAACTATTGAAAACACCACTTGCTCAATATTTCAATTATAAAGCTCGATTTCTATGAAAAATGTTAAGGGTGAATTTATACGATTTATATTGGTATATTTTATGATAATTTCCCTCATATTTGTATAATTTGCATAAGAAACGAGTGTTTAATGGAATTATTGAGTAAATGAGGTTCTAAATGAGTTATTCGCAAAATAGGTTAATTTTGGTGTTTTAATTGTGATTTTATGATTATTTGAATGATATTACATTTTGCGATGTTTTTATGTGTTATAGATACATGTTTGAGGCTCAAAAGATGATCAAAAGTTGATTAAGTTCGAGCTAATTGATGATAAAAGAGATAATGAAGGAATGGGATAGAGAAAAAAGAGATAAAGATCAAGAAATCAGAATTCGATCATATTGAACTGGCGTCCGGGCCCCGTCCAGAATGGACGGGCGTTTGCAAACTGAACGGGCATCCGGATGAGGAAAATCAATACAGAGTCTTCAAAAGCTAACTGAACGAGCGTCCATGATGTTTGGACGGGCGTCCGGAATAAATACGAGCTGAAAAGAATTAACCTGAACGAGCGTCCAAGGAAGACCGGACGCCCGTCCATAGACCGACTATGCAGAACCGACTTCAGAATCTATTTAAAGGCAGCGGATTTCATACCAATCATCACATATTCAAACCCTAAACCTAGGGGCGGCTCAACTGCGTTTTACCTTAGTTTTCATCCAGTTTTTATGCTTTTAATTTCTAGATAAACACCTTCAAATTTATGTACTTTTCTCAAGCTTTTCGAGTTGATCAAGTGATGTCTAGAGGCTAAAGCCTTGTGAACAAGCGTTGTGAAGCCATCCGACCAACTTATTGATTTCGTTCTTCGATTGTCTTGTGAGTATTTATTCAAGTTGTTTCTTTTATCATGTTTACGATGTTTATTGCAACTCATATCGAAAGATCGTTGCTTGTTGATTGTTTATTTTGATGAAAATCATGTTAAACTTTAAATCACCATGATAAAGAATAGATCTTAAATCTAATTAACGAGAGTTATTAGGTTAGATTTCTAGGTTAGAAATTGAGAGATTTCACACCTTGATTTGAAAGCATTAATCTTTAGATCGAAAGATAAAAGATTGATAGTGTCACGGATTTTATCTAACAAAAGTTTAAACAAGTAATAAATTTATAATCCGGTTAACCTCAAGTATAAGGATCGTAGTAAAGAGGTTGATACCGGGTCGATCTTACGGGGAACTGGCGATTGCTAATCCTAGTTTTTGTTTAACTAACTAACCTATGTCACGATTACTAAACTAAACGGTGGATGAATAATTAAAAAAAAAATAAACTCGAACGAAAACGAAACAATGACGTAAAGATCGATGATAAATCTAAAGCCGGAAAGATACGGGTTGCGAACTATTAAACTAAACTAAACCTAATATGCAATAAAAGTAACTAAACTAGGCAATTCAAATTTCACGGGATTAAATTCAAATTTTAACGAACAAACGAGCGATTGATCCACCTATCCTAACAAGTATCAATTCCTATCTCGATTATATTGCGTTTTCTAACCAAGTTGTGGTTTTACCTTGTCTAAAGTACATGAACCCTAATTTCTTAGGTGATTCACTTATTAATCTATATCTTTCGATCTAAGATTAACGATTTTACTAATCAAAGGTGTGAACTTTAACCTAGCAATTTAACCTATTAACTCTCGTTATGATAGATTAAACAACTATTCCTTATCATGATGATCTAATGTTTATAGAGATTTTCATCAACACAAAACAATCAAACATGCAAGTCTTTCGATACAATTGCAATTAAACAATATAAACAATGATAAAGAAACAACTTTAGATAGAAACTCACAATATAATCAAGAAAACGGAATCAAAACGTGTCGGATGGCTTCACAATGCTCGTTTGATAAGGCTTTAGCCTCTAACATCACTTGATCAACTCGAAAAGCTTGAGAAAAGTACATAAATTTGAAGGTGTTTATCTAGAAATTAAAAGCATAAAAAAACTGATGAAAACTAAATAAAAAATGCAGCTTAGCCGCCCCTAGGGTTTTAGGGTTCGAATATATGTATCATTGTGGAGAAAATCGCAGCTATTTATAGATATTAAAGTCGGTTCAGCAAAGTCGGCGGCTGGACGCCCGTCTGGAAAGGTTGAACGCCCGTCCACTCTATGTAAACATCTTCGAGTCGGGCCGAGCTGGATCAGACGCCCGTCCTTCACTAAATTGGACGTTCGTTCGCTGAAAATCTGGACATCCTGAACCAAACTTTTCTTCCTGGACGCTCGTTCGGATGACCAAACGCCCGTCCACTCTGGACGCCAGTCCAGGGTCGACTTCATCTTGATTTCTTCGTCTCTATCTCTTTTTATCAAATCCAATCATCATTATCCCCTTTTTATCATTAATTAGCTCAACTCTTATCTCTCTTTGATCAACATTTGAGCATCAAGCATGTACCTATAACACATTGAAACATCGCAAAATGTAATAACGTCCAAATAATCATAAAATCATAATTAAAACACCAAAATCAACCAATTTTGCGAATAACTTATTTAAAATCTCATTTACTCAATATTTCCATTAAACACTCGTTTCTTATGCAAATTAATACAAATACGGGGGAAAATATCATAGAATATAGCGTTATAAATCGTATAAATTCACCCTTAACAACTCCCCCACACTTAAGCTTTTGCTCGTCCCGAGCAAAACAAAACGAAATAAAGGCTCGAGAAAAGATAGACATCTAAGACAATATAGCATAGATCAATAAATCAGAGGTTCACCATTGTGTGTGTGCAAAGCCATAGAAAACTTCCACTAAATCCAAACTTGAGAAACTCAAAGCAAAACTAGCTAATACCCCCTCGTAGACTAGCGATAAATGACACTCATAAGGTGTACCCTACAAACGTGACATATCCCGAAAAGGATGATAGAATATATCTAGGGCCTTTCTGAAATACTCAGAGGATAATCCCTACAGCATATCTATCAGTTTATACTGGGGATAAGATAGACGATAACTTAGTCTTTCATTCATTCTATACCAATTCACTAGTTGATTTAACTATTTCTCTTTAAACACACATCAGAATGAGCTATTGCCCTGTCATAGCAGAATAGGATATTCGAGATATACCCTACCTTACTCCAATCATAAGGCAGCTTTTCCTGACTGTCGTGAGCTTTTGGTCATCATAGTGGTATAGGACATACGTGGTATACCCTATCGCACTCAAATCATCGACTAGCTTCCGACACACCCAATTAATTCATTTAATTCAACTTTTTCATTTGACAATAAGTTACGTGTTACTTATCACATTCAAACCTTAGATATTCACAGTATAACATACTTCGGATCTAAATACAAACTATCATAAACCTCAAGATATATACGTAGCACTAAGCACAAGACTTATAAGAAAATCAGAAATCACTCGTCAAAAAAAGGGTATAACTTTATAAATTAGCTCATCATTTACTATGGCTCGTGAAAAATAGATCTCAGGTGAAACAACTAACTTACCAAACATATGATATATAGCTTAAATGACTATAAAAATAACGAACATTGAATTGAATTGCCTACTCGGGACAAAACAAAAACAAAAATGTCGAGAAATTTTTGAAAATTCTAGCTCATTTTAAACAAATGTGTAGATACATATCAAATCATTCCCCTCCCCCACACTTAAAGATCAACATGTCCTCATGTTGTGCAGAAGTAAAGAAAAGAGAAACGACTTAGCTGATTTAAACCGATACACGACTCGTCGGTCAGGCCGGAGCCTACATAGTGACACTGGAAACCCGTAACTTTACAATGTAGCTCGATAAAACCGCTAAAAATATACCTGCACGACTTGACAAACACGGAACCATCTCGGGGAAAACGGGGAATTATACCAGAATGAAAAGAGATAATAAAAACGAGTAATACCAAAAGATAAAGCATTGAATACATTCAAAAGGAGAAACAAAATAGATATGAAAGTACGAGTGCCTTATGGCTTACATGATCCATCGGAAAAATAACGAGTAGCTAAATCGAAGTACAACGAACCATATAAGTAAAAAGTAGTAAAAATATACAATGAAAGTATCTAGGGCAAATCAAATCGAAAAATAGACAAAGAAAATCAAGATTGCCCCGGAGCTGGAGAAACATCAGCCGGAGGATCGGAAGAGGGTCCAGATGGTGGTGCCGTAGTCCCAGCTACTGAATCAGGCTGCTCCTCATCGGAAGACGACTCGGACTCGTGAAGAACATCCGCAATGGCCTCGCTCAATCTCATCGAATAATGAAATCAATGAGTGCTCGGATTGAAGATCCTCGTCATCCCTCGGCTTCCGGCCTCACTCATACACTTCGAATAGTCAAAATATTGTTCGAGAAGTCCTTATGTCCTCCAAATCCGGTCCCGCACACTTGTTGCCCATACTTAGCCTCATCCGGACCGAAGGAGATAAAGTAGGAAGTGAGGATGGTCGAGGCGGTGCCGAAGAAGAACCGAGGCTCACGTGCTATCTCGGCCTCGGTCTCGGTCGACCCGAAGACTTCACTTTCTCCCTCTGCAAGAACCTAGGATTCTTTGGTTTGTGATCGGTCTTGTACTCGGGAACTCCAGCATCTTGACAGAGACCGTGTATCAAATGTGGACATATCAAGCATCGTGTGTATACCTTCTGATTCATAGAAATCTCATCGAAAATCGCTTGCCCTACATCAACATTGAGCTTGAAGTTCAAGGCATACAACATCCCAAGGTCACCAATGTGGAAGTGAGTCAGGTTGTTCTTAGGCAACAACCGGTTCTGGATAAACCGACACTGGACCTTCCAATCCTCTGTCCAACTCGTAGTGATCAATTCCTTCCTATCTCCACCCGGCCTAAGTGTCCACGGTACCTCCGGGCATACCAACATCCGTAATTCCTCCAACGGATCCTCACCGGCATCCTGTTTAGCTTTAATCGCCTCCTTATAGTCCAAGGCCTCAAAAGGAGCTAACCCGTACTTTCCATTGATAACCGCCGGTGTAAATGGCACCTTAACTCCCCGAACAGTAACCACCCCAGTTGCCAAATTTGTCTCCGAGCAATTGGCATAAAATTCACGGACCAATGTAGCATTAACCGGGGTTCTCGGGGTTACCATCAAAGCTCCCCACTTCCTATCCCTCAATAACTTCACAAATAAGGGATCAACTTGAGGCTCAAGGATAGCTCGCTCGATCAACATCGTCCGAGTCAGATAATGTTTATTATAGACCTCCATCGCCTTAGGGTTGATGAATCTACGAGCAAAGGGAATAGGGATAGCGGGTCTCACTCTCCGTCGAACCGGCTCATCTCCCTCAGGCTCATCGTGCCCCTGCTCACCCCGAGCTTCTGTCACCCTAGTCTGCATACTCACTAACGGCTCATCATCGGTGTCAGACCCAGACTCAGGCTCATCCTGTAAAGGAACTCTAGATTGACCTCTTGGAGGATTCTGACGCTCCCCAATACGAATACCTTGGTTGGATTTCCTAAAGTGGGGTCCATACCCTTCTTCTTCTTCGTAGGTTCTGTAGCCACCCCCTTACCATGCCTCTTAGCTACCGCTTTACGCACCATTTCCAATTAAGGCTAAACAAACACCAATCCCAAACCCAAATTCAAACACAACCACCCGTTTATCGTCCAAACGGGATTTCCCAAACAATCCAACACCAAACCACACCAAAACAGCAATGCAGACCATCCAACACCATCCATCAACATCCCGTATCACCACAGAACAAGAATCAAGAACAGAACAAGAAAGAAAAACAAATAAGAGGAAATTCCTATAAAACAGTCGACTCGAAGATCGACTAAAAAAAACGTGCAATAAGCTAGGAAAAACTTACAAAATCTTACCAAGTACGATGATGGGGTGATGATAAAACGGATTAGAGGTCCAAATAATGCCAAATTGAACCCAAAAATCCAATTTTTCTTCAAAACAGTCGCACCAACTATATTACCGAATCGAATTGATGGGTGTTTGTCGTAGGATTTGGAGTGAAAAATCGACAAGAGGGGATTGAGAGCTGTTTGTGGGACTTTGAAGCGCCCAATTTGGTGTAGAAACAAGGATTTTAGGGCAAAAGGAGGGCAAAAGTCGGGTTTGAGGTATTTGAAATTCTGCAAAAGTGATTTTCCATGGGGTGAGGAGGTATATATAGGTAGGGACTGGACGGGCGTCCAACTAATAGGACGGGCGTCCAGCTGGAGATCACATGAACTGGACGGGCGTCCATATAAACAAACGCTCGTCCAGATGCTCAGTTGACATACAGCGTTGAAAGGGGTCTCTCAGACGGGCGTCCAATAATGTTGGACGCTCGTTCAACAATTGTGCATAACGGACGGGCGTCCAGGGCACTGGACGGGCGTCCAATAGAGAAAAATTGCAAAATTTATAAAATTTCATAAAGTTTAAATGCAAACTTGCATTTTCTCATTAAACTTAAATAAAACTTCAAAAATACAAATGAAAATCAACGAAAAACATAAAATTACAAGAAAATAAATAAAAACAAATAGAAAACAGTGGGTTGCCTCCCACTCAGCGCTTTTGTTTTACGTCGTTTGCTCGACGAAACATCCTAAAACGCTAGTCATCGTAAATGGCCGACCAATCTATCACTCGAATGAGACGGCGGAGCATGTCAATCGCCGGAGGGAAGTCATACTCATCTTGCAAACCCCAATCCTCACCGGCTACATCAACACCTCGAAAATGCTCAGCTTGCAGCACTAGCGCTAAATCTGTCAGCATCGGATCATTCAGGATTGTGTATGGACGTCCTAGAGCCGCCTGTAACTCCTCAGTAGTAAAGTCTCCACCTCCCGAACAACGGGGAACAATGAGAACATAGGTGACCGTCTTGACGCGGGTACTAATGTCGAAGTCTACGTGCAAAACAATGGTTCCTCCCGGTCCGTCATCTACAATGATTAGTGGGATCTTCCTAAGGAAAGGTAACTCCTCTGGCTGAACACCGAAATCCATACCTAGAAAGCACAACTAACTGACAGATAAAACAAAAACTTAGTAAGGCTAAAACTCAATAAACTAAACTTAAATACTAAAACAAGAATAACTAAAAGAACGATATCTAGGTTGCCCCCTAGTGGCGCTTTTGGTTAATGTCGTTAGCTCGACACCGTTTAAAACTCAGCCTGGATCAGGCCATTTGACTTTTCTGCCAGCCACTACCTCGTGTAAGCTCTGATTAGTAGTGTGGTTGCAGAAACAACATCTCACACATGGGGTGAAATCTTTAATGGCTTTCCAAATACGCTTAAACTTCCCCATGGTTGACCTCTTCCTCTTCTGATTCTCCTGATGACGTTTCAGTTGACGCTCCCCCAATACTCTTCCATATCCCAACTACCTGCTAGAACTTCTTCATATCGACCACTACCGTCATCCTCTGAAAACAGGTCGGGTGAAAACTCGTCGAATTCTTCGACTGCTGTAGCACCACACCCGAGGATATCGAGGAAACGGACACTCAAAGGTTTCTCTTTAGGCTCACCAATATAGTGCTTGCACCTTTGACCATTCACTCGAAACGGTTGGTCACCATAACCTCGTAGTTCTAGAACGCCTCCAGGAATAATTTGGAGAATTTCGAAGGGACCGGACCAACGTGTCCTCAACTTTCCAGGAAACAAATGTAACCTAGAATTGTATAGAAGAACTTGTTCGCCGACTTGAAATTCTCTCTTCTTAATCTTAGCATCGTGGAGGAGTTTCATCTTATCTTTACTAATCCTGGCACTTTCATAGGCCTGGAGTCTGAATTCGTCTAACTCATGTAACTGCTGCAGTCGATGTTTTCCACAAGATTGGGAATCAAAGTTCAGAAACTTTGTAGCCCAATAAGCTCTATGCTCTAACTCGACAGGCAGATGACATGGCTTTCCATAGACCATTTGATATGGAGATGTACCCATAGGGGTTTTATAGGCAGTTCTGTATGCCCAAAGTACATCATCCAACTTCAAACTCCAGTCCTTTCTATGACTGTTAACCGTTTTCTCCAGGATTTTCTTGATACTTTGGTTGCTCCTTTCAACCTGACCACTAGTCATCGGATGATATGGTGTGCCGTTTTGTGACGAACACCATACTTTTCAAGCACTTTCTCCGGGGTCGGTTGCGAAATGCGTCCCTTCATCACCGATCAAGGCACGTGGACATCCAAACCTCACAAAGATGTTCTTCTTTAAGAAATTTCATGACCGTCTTATGATCATTGTGAGGAGTGGCTTGAGCCTCCACCCATTTGGACACGTAGTCTACGCAGACTAAGATGTATTTGTTACCGCAAGATGATGGGAATGGTCCCATGAAATCGATACCCCATACATCAAAGACCTCGCATTCTAGGATGGGTTTCAAAGGCATGTCAAAACGCCTTGTCAAAGTTCCGGTTCTTTGACACCTATCACAAGCTTTACAGAAAGCTTCTGTATCTTTAAAGATCGTGGGCCAATAGAAACCGGATTGGAAGATCTTAGCAACGGTTTTCCACGGACCAAAGTGACCTCCAGTGGGTCCACTGTGGCATTGCTCAATAATATCCCGTTGCTCAGATTCAGGAACACATCTTCTAAGCAAACCATCTTTACAGATCTTAAAAAGATAAGGTTCATCCCAAACGAAATATTTCAAATCAGAGAAGAACTTTTTCTTCTCCTGATAAGACATTTTTGGGTCGAGATATCGGGCATGAAGGTAGTTTACAATGGAAGAATACCATGGAACATCAGGAGGACAACCGTCGATCAACATAATGTTCTCTAAAGGAAAGTAGAGATCTATATCATCTGGATCATCCTTTTCCTCACTTAACATTCTAGAAACGTGATCAGCCACTACGTTTTCACTGCCCTTTTTGTCCTTAATTTGAACGTCAAACTCTTGTAGGGTCAGTATCCAACGCAGGTAGGCGCGGTTTAGCCTCTTTCTTAGTCATCAGATATCGCAAAGCAGCGTGATCAGTCCACACGATCACTTGAGCTCCTAACAAGTAACTACGAAACTTGTCCATAGCAAAGACTACGGCCAGTAGTTCCTTTTCAGTAGTAGTATAGTTAACTTGAGAGGGGTTCAATGTGTGACTGGCGTAATAGATAGGCTGGAACTTCCCTTTGATCTTTTGTCCTAGAACAGCACCAACGGCATAGTTCGATGCGTCGCACATAAGCTCAAAAGGTAGATTCCAGTCAGGCGATATAAGAATTGGAGCAGATATTAAACGATCCTTAAGCTCCTCAAACGCTTGCTTGCAGCTCTCATCAAAATTGAACTCAACGTCTTCCTTCGTAAAGTAGACGGGGGCTTGGCTATCTTGGAGAAGTCTTGAATGAATCTTCGTAGAAACCGACATGTCCAAGAAAGCCTCTCACTTCACGCACATTCTTGGGATAGCTCATCTTCTCGATAGCTTCTACTTTTGCCCTGTCAACTTCTATACCTTTGGCGGAGATCTTGTGGCCAAGAACTATTCCCTCATCTACCATAAAATGGCATTTTTCCCAATTGAGTACTAAGTTCTTTTCCACACATCTGGATAACACTTGATCAAGATTGTCAAGGCAATCATCAAAAGACTGACCAAAAACCGAAAAATCGTCCATAAAGATCTCCATACACTTTTCTACAAGCCCGTCAAAGATAGCTAGCATACATCGCTGAAATGTCGCTGGGGCATTGCAGAGACCAAATGGCATTCGCCTGTAAGCGAATGTACCATAAGGGCAGGTGAAAGTGGTCTTTTCTTGGTCAGCTGGATCAATGGGTATTTGGAAGTATCCTGAATATCCATCTAGGAAGCAGTAGAATGCGTGTCCCGCCAGACGCTCAAGCATCTGGTCAATGAATGGAAGGGGAAAGTGATCTTTCATGGTTACCTCATTGAGCTTTCGATAATCGATGCAGACTCTGTAACCAGTGACAAGTCTCAATGCTATTTCCTCTCCCTTCTCATTCTTCTCAATCGTAATTCCACCTTTCTTGGGAACTACTTGAGTCGGGGAAACCCATTCACTATCCGCGATGGCATAAATGATTCCCATGTCCGAAGTTTGATGATTTCCTTTTTTAACTACTTCTTGCATATGAGGGTTGAGCCTCCTCCGGGGTTGTCTAACACATTTTGCACCCTCATTCGTCTTGATCTTGTGCATACAGATGTCGGGAGATATCCTCGATATCTCCTACTTGCCAACCAAAGGCTTTTTCATTTTTCTTCAAGACGTTGATTAACTTCATTTCTTACAACGAGAAAAGCTTGGCGGATATAATCAAGGAAGCTTGTCACCTTCTCTTAAAAACACATACTTAAGATGTTTAGGCAACGGCTTCAACACCAAATCAACAGGGGGGGTCTTCCAAACTCGACTTAAGATCTCCACTTTTCAACTCAATATCACCGAGTTTACTCGTGGTCCCACCGCCAAAGCTTCTCCTTCCAACAACTCTTCCTCAAAATCACCGCTAATTGATCTAGATTAACCACACCATGAGTATTTAGGTTATCAACCAATCGCTCATATTCCGCTTCTACAACCATGACTTGCTTATCCATATAATCGGTAAAATCGTCCGTCATATAATCAATGGAAAAGCCGGTTGGGGGGCCAGAGGGTACTTGAATGGACTTTAAGACATTGTAACTCACCTCTTGATCACCAACTCGGATAGTCACTTGCCCACCATCGCAATCGATGAGGGCTCTAGCCGTAGATAAGAAAGGTCTTCCAAGAATCGGGGGGACGTTTTCATCTTTCTCCATATCTAAAACATACCAATCAACCGGAAAGGTAAATCTATCAATCGAACCAAAACGTCTTTCGGGATCCCCGAAGCTTTCTTAGAAGATCTATCGGCGAATTGTAAACTCATAGTAGTGGGTTCTAGAAGGCTTTGTAAACCGAGCCGTTTGCATACGTACATTGGCATAAGACTTATAGAGGCACCTAGATCACACAAAGAATTAGGGAAGACTAGACCTCCCATTAATACCGTAAGTACGAACTTGCCGTGGGTCACCTCTTTTAATTGGTAAGTTTCATAATTAATCATGGAGCAATCCTCACCAATTTGCCTTTCCATGCCTCGCTAATTTCTTTTTCGAAGACACAACATCCTTGATGAATTTTGTATACTTAGGCATCTCGACCAAGACATCGGATAATGGAAGATTTACCTGAGTATTTTTCAAAAGGTTCAGCACCTTTTCGTACTTTTTGTCCTCAATCAAGGGAATGTTGCTCTTTCTCGGTGGAAATGGAAGCTTCTTAAGGTCACTCTCGGAAAATACTTTCTTTGAGGATGCACTTACAGCTCTGTCTTCCAGATCCTTCCAATGAACAGCTTTCTCAGATTTCTTTGTAGTCAGGGGATCAGCCTCCTGACTTTCACTTGCTTTTTCAGTCCTCAAGGGATCAGCCACTCGAGGATCTCCAACTTTTTCACCTCTCAGGGGATCAGCCACCTGAGTTTTCTCTTGCAGTTGAGGGGAGTGTAGGTGCTCAGCTTCCCCTCCTGCCTTATCAATGGCAGGAGGGGCTAGTGGTTTCCCTGATGGGAAGGACCACTAACTTGAGTACCGCTTCTGAGGTTCATCGCACTGGCCTCTTCTTTACCGTATTGAATTGATGGCACGAGGTCAGTACATGGGCCTTTGTTCAAGTCATCTTGAGCAACTTGACCACCCTTTGGATTCTTCTCGGTGAAACTGGGCAGCTGCCCTGGGGGTCTAGAAGCTAACTGTTCATCCAGTTGCCCAATTTGTCTCTCGAGATTCTTCATTGATCTACTTTGCTCCTCCAATTTAGCTTCAAGATTGGTAGACTGGGAGGGGCTTTGAGAGTTTTGGAAATTTTGAGCATAGGGCCGGTTGGGCCGACTTTGAAATTGAGATTTGAATTGGAAGGCCAATTCTGATTGAACCTTTGAGTAGGATTGGAAAAATTCGAGTTCTGTTCTGATTAAAACCAGGGTTTCTATTGAAATTTTGATTCGAATTAAAATTCGAATTAGGATTAAAATTTGAAGATGGATTAAACCCTTGGTTTTGAAAATTGTTCTCGCGTAAAAAGCCGATTGAACCTTTGATTGTTCTGGCCATAGAATGCATTCACTTCAGCATTCTGTCCGTTCATAGGACAGAACCTAGAAGTGTGCCCCACCTCGTCACAATTCTGACATGTGACTTGATTGTACTGTCCATAATCATGAACAACATTCACTTGATAAGGTGCAGGGGGATTAAATTGACATTGGCCATTCATATGGCCAGTCTGACAGTAGTTTTCGCAATACATAACCTGAGGGTTCTGTAGAAAAGAAGAAGTTTGATTTACCGGATTGAAACTTGAGGTGTTGCCATCTCGCTTCGCAAAGCATGGCGATCAAACTTTGCAAATTGACTTCCTCAACCTTGGGAGGAGGAGGGAGTGCTTGGATTGCTTGATAAGAGGGGGCATAGTTATACTTTGCAATGTCCTCAAACAATGCCCATCCCTCTTCGGCGTGTTTTCTTCGAAATGCCCCACCGAAGAACTATTGACCATGCCTTTGGTAAGCTCGGTCAATCCACTGAAGAATGTGTTGACTTGCCTTTCCATGGGCAAGCCATGGTGGGGACACTTTCTAAGAAGAGACTTGAATCTCTTCCAACATTCGAAGAAGGATTCATTCTCTTTCTGATAGAAAGTGAATATTTCATTTAAACACTGGGCCGTCTTGGAAGGTGGAAAATATTGACTCAAGAACTCCTTTTCGAGTTCTGCCTAGGTGGTAATAGATTCAGAGGGGAGAGAGGTGTACCACTCTTTAGCCTCTCCTTTCAAAGAAAATGGAAAAAGTTTTAGCTTGATAGCATCCTCACTTACTCCTTGGATGCGTGTAGTACCGCATATCTCTAAGAATGTATGTAAGTGGGTATGCGGATTCTCTGATTGATAGCCGTGAAAAATTGATGCGTGCTGCATCATCTGGATAAGTCATGGCTTTAGCTCAAAGGTTTGTGCGGTAATGGATGGGATAACAATAGCCGGGTTGACTTTGACTTCGCCTGGCATGGCGTAGTCTGCCAACGTACGTCTATTATTAGCGGCCATTATCACAAAATCAGTGATTTCCTTTGCTAGTTGATCTTCAAGATCTTGCTCGGCTCTGTCTTCCAGAACCGCAGAACGGAAAATCCGCCTGTTTGGCCGGACTACGGTTCGCTCGGGGTCAGGGGTGTATAATAATGGTCCCTTTTGACTCCGAGTTTGCATAAACCGGACCAAAAACAAGTGAAACGAAGCCTATAAACTAAGAAATTAAAAGCCTAAACTAAAAATTAAAAGCCTAAAGAAAAGAAAGGAAAAGAAAAGAAAAAGAAACAAAATTATTGAAGAAAAAGAGAAAACGGACGTCCAAGGTTTTGGACGGGCGTCCGGGTGGAATTTGGACTAGACGGGCGTTTAGTGGTCCAAACGCTCGTCCGAAAGGCGAAATACTTGAACGGGCGTCCAAATTTTATGGACGCTCGTCTAAGTGAATAAAAATAGAACGAAATTGATAATTTTCCGGCGGACGGGCGTCCAATATCCCGTACGCCCGTTTGGTAGCGGGAAAACTAGAACGAAAGCGAAATTTGCGAAAAAGAAAAAGAAGGTAAGAAAAAAGACGAAAAAACAAAAGAAAGACGATCTAATCTCAAGGGAAACTACTAAGGGAAAGCCTTAAACCCTAACTAAAACCCTAATTATGTAATTACCTAATTTAAACTAAACGATTATCAACTAAAAACAGGAATTTAAAACGAAATAAAAACAAGAAAAACAAAAACAAACAGAAAAACGAAAAACAAAAACTAGACAACCGTCCGGTTCCCCGGCAACGGCGCCAAAAACTTGTCACGGATTTTATCTAACAAAACAAACAAGTAATAAATCCCGGTTAACCTCAAGTATAAGGATCGTAGTAATAGTGGTTGATACCGGGTCGATCTTACGGGGAACTCGGCGATTGCTAATTCCTAGTTTTTGTTTAACTAACTAACCTATGTCACGATTAAACTAAACAACGGATAAAACAAATAATAACACAAAACGAAAGATAACAATAACGTAAAACTGGACATGAAGATTGATAATCTAAAGCCAGGAAAGATACGGGTTGCGAACAAAATAACTAAATCTAAACTAAGCTAATATGAGATAAAAGTAACTAAGCTAGATAATTCAAATTTCACGGGATTAAATTCAGATTTTAACAAACAAACGAGCGATTGATCCACCTATCCTAACAAGTATCAATTCCTATCTCGATTATATTGCGTTTTCTAACCAAGTTGTGGTTTTACCTTGTCTAAAGCATGAACCCTAATTTCTTAGGTGATTCACTTATTAATCTCTATCTTTCGATCTAAGATTAACGATTTTACTAATCAAAGGTGTGAACTTTAACCTAGCAATTTAACCTATTAACTCTCGTTATGATAGATTAAACAACTATTCCTTATCATGATGATCTAAGGTTTATAGAGATTTTCATCAACATAAAACAATCAAATCATGCAAGTCTTTCGATACAATTGCAATTAAACAATATAAACAATGATAAAGGAAACAACTTTAGATAAAACTCACAATATAATCGCAGAAACGGAATCAAAACGTGTCGGATGGCTTCACAATGCTCGTTTGATAAGGCTTTAGCCTCTAGACATCACTTGATCAACTCGAAAAGCTTGAGAAAAGTACATAAATTTGAAGGTGTTTATCTAGAAATTAAAAGCATAAAAACTGGATGAAAACTAAAGTAAAACGCAGCTGAGCCGCCCCTAGGTTTAGGGTTTTAGTAATGTATCATTGTGGAGAAAACCGCAGCTATTTATAGATATTAAAGTCGGTTCAGCAAAGTCGGCTACCGGACGCCCGTCTGGAAAGGTTGAACGCCCGTCCGGCTTATGTAAACTTCTTCGAGTCGGGCCGAGCTGGATCAGACGCCCGTCCTTCACTAAATTGACGCTCGTTCGCTGAAAATTTGGACATCCTGAACCAAACTTCTCTTCCTGGACGCTCGTTCAGATGACCAAACGCCCGTCCACTCTGGACGCCAGTCCAAGCTGCTAGTCCAGGGTCGACTTCATCTTGATTTCTTCGTCTCTATCTCTTTTCATCAAATCCAATCATCATTATCTTTTTTATCATTAATTAGCTCGACTCTTATCTCTTTTTGATCAACATTTGAGCATCAAACATGTACCTATAACACATTGAAACATCGCAAAATGTAATAATGTCCAAATAATCATAAAATCATAATTAAAACACCAAAATCAACCAATTTTGCGAATAACTTATTTAAAATCTCATTTACTCAATATTTCCGTTAAACACTCGTTTCTTATGCAAATTAATACAAATACGGGGGAAAATATCATAGAATATAGCGTTATAACTCGTATAAATTCACCTTTAAAAGTTAAATCTTCTTATTGCATCTTAGGTTTAGTTGTAGTTTAAATTGTTCACAACCCGTATTTTCCTGGCTTTGGACTGACAATCCTCTGTTCAGTTTATTTTCCGTTTTAGTTTTGTTTTTGTAGTAACAAATTAGAAGAAGTAACAAACTAGATTAAACAACCTCGATTCCCCGAGATCGACTCCGGTATTAATCACTATACTACGATCCCTACACTTGGGGAATACCGGATTTATAAATATTTATTACTTGGTTGTTTTCATTAGATAAATCCGTGACAAGTTTTTGGCGCCGTTGCCGGGGAATCGGTACGGTTGTCTAGTTTATTAATTTTTCTGATTTTCTATTATAAGTTTGGATAAAAAGGGATCGTTAGGGCACACGGTATTTTGGCCGTAACTTTCGGCTCGAGTGTCCGTTTGGCACGCAGGACCCCAATTCGGAAAGCTCTTTCCGACGCCGACGACGTGGCGAACCGCCTATGGCCGTTCGACACCGTTTTCAAGGTCAAAATCTCCTGTTTTCCCTTCCATTTTGCCCCCAGAAGATTTCAACACGTTTTTTTTTTTTTTTCACCGTCTTAGTGTTTTTCTTTTTTTTCTTTTTCTGTTTTAAATTTTTCGTAGGTAGGTACCCTTAGTTTTGTATTATTAATTTTTATTGTATAGCTTCGTCTTTAGTTTTTGTGTTTTTAGTTAGGACGACCTGATTTTAATCCCTGTTTCTGTTTTTCTAATTGAGACCAAACGGGCGTCCAGAATAAGTGGACGCCCGTCCACCCAAATAGAGCCTACTCTGTATCGTTTTCAGCTAGTCAGACGAGCGTTCGGGTTATCCAGACGCCCGTCCAGTTCATCCTTCAGGCAGACGCCCGTCCAGGACCTTGGACGCCCGTCTGTCCTCTTTTATTTTATTTTATTTTATTTTATTTTAATTTCTTTTCATAGGTTTTAACCTTTAGTTCTTAGTTTAACCTTTAGTTTTTAGTTATAGTTGTGCTTGAGGATCGGTTAGCTGAGGAGATCGAAGACATAGTCATTATGGCTGCAGAAGATAGACGTACGTTGGCTGACTACGCCATGCCTGGCGAAGTCAAAGTCAACCCGGCTATCGTCTTACCAACCATAAATGCACCTACCTACGAACTCAAACCCGGACTCATTCAAATGATGCAGCAAGCATCAATCTTCCATGGTTTTCCTTCTTAAAATCCTCATACACACGTACACACATTTCTGGAGATATGTGGTACGACTCGCATCCAAGGAGTCAGTGAGGATGCCATAAAGTTGAAACTTTTTCCGTTTTCCTTGAAGGGAGAGGCAAAAGAGTGGTACAGCTCTCTCCCTGCTGAATCCATTACCACCTGGGCTGGACTCGAAAAAGAGTTCCTAAGTCAATATTTCCCACCATCCAAGACAGCCCCGATGCCTAAGAGAAATATTTAATTTCTATCAAACGGAAAACGAATCATTCTTTGATGCTTGGAAGAGATTCAAAGCTCTTCTTCGTAAATGCCCCCACCACGGTTTGGACTTGCAGAGGTAAGTCAACACGTTTTTCAGTGGATTGACCGAGCTCACGAAGGGCATGGTTAATAGTTCTTCTGGTGGAGCATTTTTAAGGAAAACACCTGAAGAGGGGTGGGCATTATTCGAGGATATTGCCAAATACAATTATGTCCCCTCGTATCAAGCTATTCAAGCACCACCTCCTCCTCCTAGGATCGAGGAGGTGAACATGCAGAATGAAATCGCCATGCTGAAACAGCAGCTAGCTACTCTTACCACGTCTCCAAAGCCGAGTTATCAGACTCCCTCATTTCCGCAGAACTCTCAAGTTCTGTATTGTGACAATTGCTGTCAAACTGGCCACATGGTTGGCCAATGTCAATTCATTTCCCCATCGACCTATCAAGTCAATGATGTCCAGAATCATGGACAGTACAATCCAATCACATGCCAGGTATGTGATGATATGGGGCACACTGCTCGTTTCTGTCCTATGATTGGACAGAATGCAGAAATCAATGCTTTTAATGGCCAACAGAATCAGAGATTCAATAATCAGTTCTCTGGCCAAGTCAATCTCCAAAACCAAGGGTTCAATCAGTCTTCAAGTTTCAATCCAAATTCTAATTTCAATCAGAATCAAAACTTCAATAGAAACCCTGGTTTTCCTCAGAACCAAAATAATAATTTTTCCAATTCTAATCAGAGGTTCAATCAAAATTGGACAAACAATTCAAATCCTGCGTTTCAGAATAGTTCCAGCCAATCTTTCCCACAGAACTTTCAGAACTCTCAAGGCTCCTCGCACTTTAATGATTTTGAAGCTAAAGTGGACTCCTATAAGAAGGAGCTAAAAGATGATTTCCAATCCTATCAGAAAGAGCAAAATAATAATTTCCAATTGTTGCTGAATACAATCAAGAATCTTGAGAGGCAGCAAGGGCAAAAGGTTGGGCAGATAACTCAAACTGATTTGAATTACGGCCAATGCACTGACCTGGTTCCCTCAATTCCTTACGGTGGAGAAGAGGCCAGTGCAATGAATTTAAGGTCTGGTACTCAACTGAGTGGTCCCCTTCACCAGGGAAACCACTAGCCCCTCCTGCCAGAGATAGGGCAGGGAGGGGAAGCTGAGCACCTACACTCCCCTCTGTTGCAAGAGAAGACTCAGGTGGCTGATCCCCTGAGAGGTGAAAGAGCTAAAAGTCCTCAGGTGGCTGATCCCCTGAGGAATGATGAGTCAAGTGAAGGTCAGGAGGTTGATCCCCTGACTAGTAAAAAGAATGAGAAAGCTGTAAGGTGGAAGGATTTGGAAGACAAAGCTGTCAGTTCATCCTCGAAGAAAGTCTTTTCTGAGAGTGAATTGAAAAAGCTTCCTTTTCCACCAAGAAAGAGCAACATCCCTTTGAGTGAAGATAAGAAGTATGAAAAAGTGCTGAATCTCTTGAAAAATACTCAGGTGAATCTTCCATTATCAGAGGTCTTGGTTGAAATGCCTAAGTATACAAAATTCATCAAGGATGTTGTTTCTTCAAAACGGAAGTTGTCAGACATGGAGAGGCTGATTGGTGAGGATTGTTCAATGATCAATTATGAAGACTTACCAACCAAAAGAGGTGACCCTGGAAAGTTCGTGCTTACAGTGTTAATGGGAGGCCTGGTCTTCCCTAACTCTTTGTGTGACCTGGGTGCATCTATAAGCCTCATGCCAATGTCTATTTGCAAACAGCTGGGTTTAATTGATCTTCTAGAACCCACTACCATGAATTTGCAATTCGCTGATAGATCTTCTAAGAAAGCAGCGGGAATCTTAAAAGACGTACTAGTCCAAATTGATAGATTTACCTTTCCCGTTGACTGGTACGTCTTAGACGTTGAAAAGGATGAAAATGTCCCCCTGATACTTGGAAGACCTTTTCTGTCTACAGCCAGAGCCCTCATCGACTGCGATGGTGGGCGAGTGACGATACGAGTTGGTGATCAAGAAGTAAGCTATAATGTCTCCAGATCTATTCAAGTACCTTCTGGTCCTCCAACCGGCTTTTCCATTGAGGATATGTCTGATGACTTTAATGACCACATGGAAAAGCAAGTCATGGTCTGTTAACAACCGAATATGAGCGATCGGTTGATAATTTGAATAATCATGGTGTGGTGAGTCTAGAGCAGTTAGAAGCTGAATTCGAGGATGATTTGTTGAGAGGAGAAGCCTTGGCAGTGGGACCGCTAAGTAAACTCAGCGATGTTGAGTTGAAAAGTGGAGATCTTAAGTCTAGTTTAGAAGACCCCCTATAGATTTGGTGTTGAAGCCGTTGCCTAAACATCTGAAGTATGTGTTCCTAAGAGAAGGTGACAAGCTTCCTTTGATTATATCTGCCAAGTTGTCTCGTATAAAGGAAATAAAGTTAATCAATGTCTTGAGAAAATGAAAAAGCCTTTGGGTGGCAAGTAGGAGATATCAGAGGGATATCTCCTGACATCTGTATGCATAAGATCAAGACAAATGAGGGTGCGAAATGTGTTAGACAGCCCCAGAGAAGGCTCAACCCTCATATGCAAGAGGTGGTTAAGAAAGAAATCATCAAACTTCTGGACATGGGAATCATTTATGCCATCGCTGATAGTGAATGGGTTTCCCCGACTCAGGTAGTTCCCAAGAAAGGTGGAATTACAATTGAGAAGAATGAGAAGGGCGAGGAAATAGCATTGAGACTTGTCACTGGTTACAGAGTCTGTATCGATTATAGGAAGCTCAATGAGGTAACCATGAAGGATCACTTTCCCCTTCCATTCATTGACCAGATGCTTGAGCGTCTGGCAGGGCATGCATTCTACTGCTTTCTGGATGGATATTCAGGATATTTTCAGATACCCATCGATCCAGTTGATCAAGAAAAGACCACTTTCACCTGCCCTTATGGTACATTCGCTTACAGGCGAATGCCATTTGGTCTCTGCAATGCCCCAGCTACATTTCAAAGATGTATGCTGGCTATCTTTGACGGGCTTGTAGATAAGTGTATGGAAATCTTTATGGACGATTTTTCGGTCTTTGGTCAATCCTTCGACGACTGTCTTGACAACCTAGATCAAGTGTTATCCAGATGTGTGGAAAAGAACTTAGTGCTCAATTGGGAAAAATGCCATTTCATGGTTGATGAGGGAATAGTTCTTGGCCACAAAATCTCCGCCAAGGGTATTGAAGTAGACAGAGCCAAAGTAGAAGCTATCGAGAAGATGAGTTATCCTAAGAATGTGCGCGAAATCAGAGGTTTTCTTGGACACGTCGGTTTCTATAGGAGATTCATTCAAGACTTTTCCAAGATAGCCAAGCCCCTGTCTACTTTACTTAAGGAAGACGTTGAGTTCGATTTTGATGAGAGTTGCAAGCAAGCGTTTGAGGAGCTTAAGAACCGTTTAATCTCTGCTCCAATTCTTATATCGCCTGACTGAATCTGCCTTTCGAGCTTATGTGCGACGCATCAAACTATGCAGTTAGTGATGTTTTAGGCCAAAGAATCAAAGGGAAATTCCAGCCAATCTATTACGCCAGTCACACATTGAATCCTTCTCAAGTTAACTATACTACTACTGAAAAGGAATTATTGGCCGTAGTCTTTGCTATGGACAAGTTTCGTAGTTACTTGTTAGGAGCTCAAGTGATTGTGTGGACTAATCACGCTGCCTTGCGGTATCTGATGACTAAGAAAGAGGCTAAACCGTGCCTACTGCGTTGGATACTGACCCTACAAGAGTTTGACGTTCGAATTAAAGACAAAAAGGGCAGTGAAAACGTAGTGGCTGATCACGTTTCAAGAATGTTAAGTGAGGAAAGGATGATCCAGTTGATATAGATCTTTACTTTCCTCTAGAAAACATTATGCTTATCGATGGCTGCGCTCCAGATGTTCCATGGTATTCTTCCATTGTCAATTACCTTCATTCCCGATATCTTGATCCGAATTGTCCTATCAGGAGAAGAAAAAGTTCTTCTCTGATTTGAAATCTTTCGTTTGGGATGAACCTTATCTCGTTTAAGATCTGTAAAGATGGTCCGCTTAGAAGATGTGTTCCGGAATCGAGCGGCGCGATATTATTGAGCGAAGGCCACGGTGGACCCACCGAGGTCACTTTGGTCCGTGGAAAACCGTTGCTAAGATTTTCCAATCCGGTTTCTATTGGCCCACGATCTTTAAAGACACAGAAGCTTTCTGTAAAGCTTGTGATAGATGCCAAAGAACCGGTACTCTGACAAGGCGTTTTGACATGCCTTTGAAACCCATCCTAGAATGCGAAGTCTTTGATGTATGGGGTGTCGATTTTATGGGACCATTCCCATCATCTTGTGGTAACAAATACATCTTAGTCTGCGTGGATTACGTGTCAAAATGGGTGGAGGCTCAAGCCACTCCTCACAATGATCATAAGACGGTCATGAAATTCTTAAAGAAGAACATCTTTGCGAGATTTGGATGTCCACGTGCCTTGATCAGTGATGAAGGGACACATTTCTGCAACCGACCCCTAGAGAAAGTCCTTGAAAAGTATGGTGTTCGTCACAAGACTGGTACACCATATCACCCGATGACTAGTGGTCAGGTTGAAAGGAGCAACCAAAGTATTAAGAAAATCCTGGAGAAAACGGTCAACAGTCATAGAAAAGACTGGAGTTTGAAATTGGATGATGTACTATGGTCATATAGAACCGCCTATAAGACTCCTATGGGTACATCTCCATATCAAATGGTTTATGGTAAGCCATGTCATCTGCCAGTCGAGTTAGAGCATAGAGCTTATTGGGCTACGAAGTTTTTAAACTTCGATACCCAATCTTGTGGTAAGCATCGACTGCAACAGTTGCATGAGTTGGACGAATTCAGACTCCAGGCTTACGAAAGCGCCAGGATCAGCAAAGATAAGATGAAACTCCTCCATGACGCCAAGATTAAGAAGAGAGAATTTCAAGTCGGGGAACAAGTTCTTCTGTATAATTCCAGGCTACATCTGTTTCCTGGTAAGTTAAGGACACGATGGTCCGGTCCCTTTGAGATTCTCCAAATTATTCCTGGAGGCGTTCTAGAACTACGAGGTTATGGTGACCAACCGTTTCGAGTAAATGGTCAAAGGTGTAAGCACTACATTGGTGAACCCAAGGAAAAGCCTTTGATTGTTCGTTTCCTCGAGATCCTCGGGTGTGGTACTAAAGAGGTCGAGGAATTTGAAGAGTTTTCACCTAACCTGTTTTCAGAGGATGACGGTAGTGGTCGATCTGAAGAAGTTCTAGCCATTAGTTGGGACATGGAAGAGTATGAGAGGGAGCGTAGGCTGAGACGTCATCAGAATACTCAGAAGAAGAGGAAGTCAACCATGGGGCAGTTTAAACGTATTTGGAAAGCTATCAAAGATTTCACCCCATGTGTTAAGTGCTGTTTCTGCAGCCACACTACTGATCAAAGCTTACACGAGGTAGTGGCTGGCAGAAAAGTTAAATGGCCTGATCCAGGCTGATCTGAAGGAATGTCGAGCTAACGACATTAACCAAAAGCGCCACTAGGATGCATCCTAGATATCCCTTATTATATTAGGACTCTCTTTTATGTTATTTCTTTGATTTAGTTTTTATCTTAAGCCTAATTAAGATTATGTTTGTATCTGTCAGTTGAGCTGTGTTTTATTGTGATGAATGATTACTCTTTTATCTTATTCGGTTTTATCTTTATCCTTCTTTTTCATTTTTGAGATAATATCCCCCTATGTTCCCCGAGGTCCGTTTTGTTTTGTTTTTCAAGTGTGCAGGATATTTGCGATAGCAATTGTGAGCTTTCAGATGAAGCCAGTTTTCCGGTGGATGGTCCACAGTCTACTGATTTCCTCAGGCATTTTTGGATCTGGATCGCGACTATTTCCAGAATTGCAACATTCGAACTACAATCAGCTAAGTTTCCTGTCTGTTTATTTTCTGCACACCATGAGGACATGTTGATTTTCAAGTGTGGGGGAGGGGAATGATTTGATATGTATCTATACATTTGCTTAATTCGTTATGTTTCTATGCAAAATGAGCTAGAATTTTCGAAATTTTTCGACATTTTTGTTTTTTGTTTTGTCCCGAGTAGGAAATTCAATTCAATGTTCGTTATTTTTATAGTCATCCAAGCTATATATCATATGTTTGATAAGTTAGTTGTTTCACCTGAGATCTACTTTTCACGAGCCATAGTGAATGATGAGCTATAATATAAAGTTATACCCCTTTTCGACGAGTGATTTTTGATTTTCTTATAAGTCATGTGCTTAGTGCTACGTATATATCTTGAGATTTATGATAGTTTGTATTTAGATCCGAAGTATGTTATACTGTGAATATCTAAGGTTTGAATGTGATAAGTAACACGTGACTTAATGTCAAATGAAAAAGTTGAATTTGAATGAAGTAATTGGGTGTGTCGGAAGCTGGTCGATGATTTGAGTGCGGTAGGGTATACCACGTATGTCCTATACCACTATGATGACCAAAGCTCACGACAGTCAGAAGAAGCTACCTGATGATTTGAGTAAGGTAGGGTATATCTCGAATATCCTATTCTGCTATGACAGGGCAACAACTCATTCTGATGTGCGTTTAAAAGTGAACTAGTTAAATCAACTAAAGAAATGGTATGAATTGAATATGAGACTAAGTTATCGTCTATCTTATCCCCAGTAGAAACTGATAGATATGCTGTAGGGATTATCCTCTGAGTATTTCAGAAAGGCCCTAGATATATTCGATCATCCTTTTCGGGATATTTTACGCTTGTAGGGTACATCTTATGAGTGTCATTTATTGCTAGTCTACGAGGGGGTATTAGCTAGTTTTGCTTTGAGTTTCTCAAGTTTGGATTTAGTGGAAGTTTTCTATGGCTTTGCACACACACATTGGTGAACTTCTGATTTATCGAATCTCTGCTATATTGTCTGAGATGTCTGTTCTTTTTCCGAGCCTTGATTTCCGTTTTGTTTTGCTCGGGACGAGCAAAAGCTAAGTGTGGGGGAGTTGTTAAGGGTGAATTTATACGATTTATATTGGTATATTTTATGATAATTTCCCTCATATTTGTATAATTTTCATAAGAAACGAGTGTTTAACGGGATTATTGAGTAAATGAGGTTCTAAATGAGTTATTCGCAAAATAGGTTAATTTTGGTGTTTTAATTGTGATTTTATGATTATTTGAATGATATTACATTTTGCGATGTTTTTATGTGTTATAGATACATGTTTGAGGCTCAAAAGATGATCAAAAGTTGATTAAGTTCGAGCTAATTGATGATAAAAGTGATAATGAAGGAATGGGATAGAGAAAAAAGAGATAAAGATCAAGAAATCAGAATTCGATCATATTGAATCGGCGTCCGGGCCCCGTCCGTAATGGACGGGCGTTTGCAAACCGAACGGGCGTCCGGATGAGGAAAATCAATACAGAGTCTTCAAAAGCTAACTGAACGAGCGTCCATGATGTTTGGACGGGCGTCCGGAATAAATACGAGCTGAAAAGAATTAACCTGAACAAGCGTCCAAGGAAGACCGGACGCCCGTCCATAGACCGACTATGCAGAACCGACTTCAGAATCTATTTAAAGGCAGCGGATTTCATACCAATCATCACATATTCAAACCCTAAACCTAGGGGCGGCTCAGCTGCGTTTTACCTTAGTTTTCAACCAGTTTTTATGCTTTTACTTTCTAGATAAACACCTTCAAATTTATGTACTTTTCTCAAGCTTTTCGAGTTGATCAAGTGATGTCTAGAGGCTAAAGCCTTGTGAACAAGCGTTGTGAAGCCATCCGACCAACTTATTGATTTCGTTCTTCGATTGTCTTGTGAGTATTTAATTCAAGTTGTTTCTTTTATCATGTTTATGATGTTTATTGCAATTCATATCGAAAGATCGTTGCTTGTTGATTGTTTATTTTGATGAAAATCATGTTAAACTTTAGATCACCATCATAAAGAATAGATCTTAAATCTAATTAACGAGAGTTATTAGGTTAGATTTCTAGGTTAGAAATTGAGAGATTTCACACCTTGATTTGAAAGCATTAATCTTTAGATCGAAGATAAAAGATTGATAGGAGAACTTGTCTAAGAAATTAGGAGTTCATACCTTGGTTAGGTGAATCACAACTTGGTTAGAAATCACGAGATAATCTAGATCGAAATTGATAGTTGTAGGATAGGTGGATCAATTGCTTGTTCGTTCGTAAATTATTGATTAAAACCCCTTGAATCTGAATTGTTTAGTTTAGTTAAATCTTCTTATTGCATCTTAGGTTTAGTTGTAGTTTAAATTGTTCACAACCCGTATTTTCCTGGCTTTGGACTGACAATCCTCTGTCCAGTTTATTTTCCGTTTTAGTTTTGTTTTAGTAGTAACAAATTAGAAGAAGTAACAAACTAGATTAAACAACCTCGATTCCCTGAGATCGACTCCGGTATTAATCACTATACTACGATCCCTACACTTGGGGAATACCGGATTTATAAATATTTATTACTTGTTTGTTTTCATTAGATAAATCCGTGACAAAAAACATCCACATATGGGGGAAATTGATATAAAACATATCGTTAAAAACACTATAAATTCACCCTAAACAATAAATCCGGTATTCCCCAAGTGTAGGGATCGTAGTACAGCGATTAATACCGGAGTCGATGTCAGGGAATCGGGGTTGTTTAATCTAGTTCTTATTAATTCTTCTAAAATTGTCACAACTATTTATTACTAAACCTAGACTAAAATGGAAAATAAACTGGACAGAGGATTGTCAGTCCAAAGCCAGGGAGGATAAAAGCGAAAACGAAATCTAAACTATAAACGAGAAAAAACAACATAAAACAAAGATACATGGAATCAAACAATATACAAACCAAGTGATTTCAATCCAAGTTCATCTCATGATTTTAATTCAATATTGTGTGTTAGTCCCAGAGAAGGGTGAAACTATAGTCAGAGGGGGGGGTGAATGACTATAGTGGAGTTTCAAAAACTTTTCTCTTATTTAAAAGCTTTTGGGCAAAATGGATAAGTCCCTTCTTACTACATTGTTTTCAAATCAGTGTAGACAGTCACAGATATAAGTTATGATGTAGGCTAAATAAATAAATGATGTAAAGTAAATTGCATAAATTAAATTGACACAAGGCTTATAGTGGTTCAGGGTGGTGTAATCCCTTAATCCACTCTTCTCCTGTGATGATTGGAGGAATTCACTATTGTTTTCACAGATACAATAGTATGATTGTCCTTGGCTTCCCAAGCTTCACAATCTGCAAGACTATCACTCCTTGACCGCAACAGCTTCAGTGATTCGGTCTTCCTTTTGCTGCTCCTTGAGATCAAAATCATTCAACAGCTATCACAGATTCAACTCCTTCTCAGATTGCCTCTGATTCAGTTGCTTCAGTTTGATGTGAATGTGATTCACACACTTGCTTGATCAATCTCAGTTCTGAATATGATTTTGTAGTTCTGATACTTGAGTTGATTGATGTGTAACATTTATATGATAAAAATTACGATGTTTTATATACGTTATCGACTATTTTTATATAAAATATAAGTAATTATAACAGATAATCTTATAAAATATTAATAGCTATGAATAAATCTAAATACTATAAAAATCTAGTAAAAATGATAAAAAGTTATAAATTTTGTACCGGGTTAATAACCGGAGTGTCGTGTCGATTCACGTGGGTATTTTTGGTATTTTACAGACCTTAGGTAAACCAAGACCCCGAGTGATGACATTTTGTGGAGTAAAATCATATCTTTTGAAGGAATAAAGGAAGTGCCACGAGACTTAAAGTTCAAGTGGATCAATGGTTCGTGACGCCGTATCAAGTTATATTTTTGACGAACAAATGGCCCAGCAAAAAGGCATTTTCTGAAAAAGAAGTCTTCATGGAAGTTATAGATCTCCTCAAGGGCTTTCCAACGCATCTTGAATTATGTCATTTGGAGATCCGAGCTCAAGTTATGATTTTATCAAGTTTCGGATTAAGATTGGAAAAAATCTATCCGGATCGATCCGGATTTACTTCGGATCGATCCGAGGAAACATCATGATTACCCGGCATGTGGCCCCGCAGAGAATAATCCTGGGATAAGATTTTTTATTCCCGGATCGATCCGGCCCTTTCTCGGATCGATCCGGCTTGGGAAAATATGCCTATAAATAGAGCAGCTTGCAGGCACATAAAGGGGGTACCAAATATATTTTCTTCACCTCTTTTTAGTAGTAGTAGTATGTATATAGGCCTTATGCCATAAATAAAGTAGTATCGTTATAATGCTCGAGAAATTATCAGAAGATCAATGTTGTTGAAGTTGTTGTAGCATCCGGAAGAATACAACTTCTGATTCAATCGTTGTAATCGGGTAAAATTCCTAAAGTATTTATGTTTGTTTTGTCTTTTTATCTTTTCGTATAATGTTAGTAGGCTAAATCTAATAACTAGCCAAAGTTATGTAATCGTTTTATTTCGATCTTTTCGGTAAAGGAATGTTGTCTAAGTAAAATTGAATAAAATTGAGTTAATTGAATCTTTTCCTATTGATAAAGTTTGACTTGAAAGAATTCATAATCTAATTATGAATTGACACCTCGTAATTAAGTTATGAACTCGTTAATAGAAAAACCGGAGGGTAAAATTGGCCGAGTGAAAACGTGACAACGGAACCCAGTTTCCTACCCGGGGGCAGATTTGTCCTAAAAAGATGAATCTTATTAAAATTTGTACTCAAGATCGTAATAATGTTAAATTCATCAGTTTAATTGAAACTTAAACCGGAAAGTTGAATCGCCCGGCCTTGACAACCGGAGCCTTTAAATAAAATTGACCGTTTGACGAACGGAATGACTCCTTTTTATTCAAAGGTAGAATCGTACTCGGGACCTGTTCAGAAAAACCGTAACAGTTGTGGACTTTGGACTGATGACAATGGACATATGACAATTTCACACACTATGTGAGGACGAATTGTTAACCTTAGGAGTGCACCGTTTCATTTACTCAATTGAACCTAAAGATCGAGCACATTCCATTCACTGAAAAGATCGTATAAATCAATTATATAAACTTTGGCTAGTTCTCTAATAATATATTTGGCATCTATATATTTATATCTATATATATACTTTGCAACTTATGCACATCTATATATATTTATATATCTATATATATTATATTAGAATAAATTTTAATTTACGCATTTATTTTATGTTAAGTAAAATAGTAGTTATCTGTGCTATAAAACTGAGATTTAGATTGAGTTAATAACAACTCTTTGGTGTTTAACCACACTTAGAAGAATTACAAAGTTCCCTGAGGATACGATACTCTGACTCACCATACTAGCACTACAGTTTGACCCGATACACTGTCGGTTAAGGACTGGTTTTAGCACTAGAAAAGGCCACGTCAGCTTTCTGGCGCCGTTGCCGGGGAACGACGCTAATTTCTTTTTTTTGTCTATGGTTACTACTTATATTAGCTCAAAATTCTCGAGAATAAGTCAACACTTTTCTTATCTCACTTCTAATTTTATTTTCGTTGGTACTTACCTTAAAGGTAAGTTAACAAATTTTTTTTTTTTACTACTATCAATTTAGTGTTATTTTCTATTTTCGTTAGTTGATGACCAGAAGTGGTAAGGCCCCACTCACTCCTTATAAGCCCGACATAAACACTTACGAAAGGCGAAGCAAGTAGAGAGAGAAAACGTGGTCATACTAGTCGGGGAAATCCCGACGAATCATCTTCAAACGAAATACGAGAATGGTCGAAATCGGTGATGAAACACCCGAACAAGGGCTGGAACATGCTCTAAGGCATGGACAAAACCCCGTTAACCTTAATAATCAAAATAATAATAATAATAGAAATAATCGAATCGGAACCGAATAATCGTAACAACCCAAAGTAAACCCAAGGCCTATCTCGTGACCAAACCATAAGAAGAAATCAGACTAATAATCTCATACTTTTACCTAATGAAGGAGCGAATAATTTCGAGATTAAATCTCATCTTTTTGGTTTAATTGACGCAAGAGCCCAATTCCTAGGAGAAGATGATGAAGATCCGCATCATCATCTCTATCTTTTTGAAGAACTGTGCAATACAGCCAAAAGTCAAGGTGCTCACAAGGAATTAACAAGGATGACTATGTTTCCTTTTTCTCTAAAAGGACGAGCCCGAGATTGGTTTATGTCTCTTCCGCATCATTCACTTACAAGTTGGGAGGAGATTCAAACTGAATTTCTGAAACAATACTTCACTCACCGGACGGAATTTGGAATTAAAAGTCGAGGTTGCTAATTTTAGACAAGGATCTCGAAGAAACGCTTGGGAATGCGTGGGAAAGATTTAAAAAATTGTTAAGAGCGTGTCCCGACCATGGTTATTCCTTAGACATGCAAATTCAACTTTTCTCGTCGTAAATTAAGAAAAGATTCACGTGCCGATGTAGACCATGCATGTGGTGGTTCTTTAATGATGAGTGAGGCTCAATTAGTTTACGATGCCATCGAAAAGATTTCCAAAAATAACAGAATGTGGGAAACCGGTTCTAGCACCAGAAAAGTAGCTTTTGCAGGAGAATGTACGTCTAATACGGAAGTTCTAGCACATTTAGAAAATTTGAGTAGGAAATTTGATGGATTACAACAGAATAAGAACCAAAGTTCAGAAAATAGTGCACCAACTTAATACTCAAATCAGGATAAAATACCACTAGGGATTGAAGAACCGACAGGATGCTCAAGAGAGGAGGTGAGTTTTCTTCAGCAGCATAGAAATTTAAACAATGCTTACTCAAACTCGTTCAATGCTATTAGAAGAGATCACCCTACTTATCGATGGTCCGAAAACCCTAGCAAGCAAGGACAACCGCCGTATCCGAGTTCCATATAGGAACTTGAATAATAATCAAGTTTATCAAGAAAACACATCTAATCGAATTTACAATCATTACCTAGATCCTATCCTCAACATACCACTCAAAGTATACCAAGAACTCAAAGTTCTACTCAACCCGAAGGAGTTGAAAAATGGGAAAAACTAATGGAAAATATGATGGGTGTAGTATCTACTCAAGCTAAAAATATAGAAACGATGGTGACTTCTATTGGTACAATCACTAAGGACATGAGTTCAATGAAAACATCTATGAGTGGACATGATACCGGGATGAGAACGATAGAAGCCTCATTAAGGAATATGGAAGATCATTTGAGTAGGGCGGTGAACGTAATAACAAAGAGACCCCCGGAGGATTACCAAGTAACACCGAAAGGAACCCAAGAGAGGTAAATGTTGTAGTTACGAGAAGTAGGAAGCTCATGGAAGTAATGGAGTTGAAAACTTTGGGGATAATGAAGTAGAAGATGACTTAGATGGTAAGAATGATAGAACTAAAGATGAACTTGAATTTACAGATGAGGAAGAAGAAATTATAGACAACTTCTTGAAAAGAAATAAAAGTTCGGAACCTGAAAGTGAAAGGGAAAATTGGGTAAAAATCCCTAAGATTCTGAAAGATCCCATGGATAAAGATTTAAGGACTTTATTTAAGGAACATGTTAGAATGGAAAATAATGAAAACAAGGATGAAAAACAGGAAGAAATGAGGGGATCTGAAGTAGAGATTGATTCAGGGAACAATTTAAAAGAAAGAATTCAAGAACCTGAAACATGGCGACTGAGTAATACTCAAAGGTTTAAGGAAAAAGGAAAAGAGAAACTGACAAAGGAGCCAAGGGTCATAGATCTAGAATCTTTACCTTACCCTCCTAAAGATCAAATCAAAAAGGCAAAAAGCCGATAAGAAGTATGCTCGTTTCTGGACACTTTTCGTCATATTCAAGTTAATATCCCCGTTATCGAAGCTTTGATTAATATACTGCCTATGGAAAATTTCGAAAGAAATTCGTCAAACAAGAAAAAATTAGAGGAATATGAGAACATATGCCTAAATGAAGAATGTTCCGCAATTACGCCGCAAGATAAGTTACCACCTAAACCGAAAGATCCGGGTAGTTTTACCATTCCGTGTGAAATTGGAGGATTTCTTTAAGAAGGTCTTATGTGATCTAGAGCGAGTATAAATCTCATGTCTTATGAGGATTATAGAAAGTTAGGCATAGGAAAGCTTACTAAGATCGAAATGACTCGCAAATGGCGTATAGGTCGATTAAGTACCCTAAAGGAATTATAAAGGACATATTGGTTAAAGTAGACAAATTCTATTTTCCAAGTAGACTTTGTAGTTATGGAAATGGAAGACGGATATTCAAGACCTCTTATTCTAGGTCGTCCATTTCTAGCTACGGGAAGAACTTTAATCGATGTTCGAAAGGAGAATTAATCTTAAGAGTCAATGAAGACGAAGTTACTTTCAATATTTTCAAAGCTATGAATCATGCATCATCGAATCATGTTCTTTTATAGAAGATATTCATTCTCGTCTATGATAATCGCTTACCAACTTTTGAAGACAGATTAGAAGAATGCTTAACTCTCGTCTATCTATAAAGAAGATGAGGAAGACATTGAAATGAAAGAGATAATTCTTTCTTTAGATACGAGAAAGTTTTACCTTTAAACCACCATGGCATAAGTACTTGGAATTAGAACTAGAAGGACCGCTTCTTAAATCGTCAATAGAAGATCCGCCAAAGAACCCGGACTTGAAACCATTACCTTTAAATCGAAATATGCTTTTCTTGAAACCGATAATCTATTACCGATTATTATTTCATCAACTTTAACCGAGCAACAAGAAGATCAATTACTTAGAATGTTGAAAAAGCATAAGAAAGCTTTTGGATGGACGATTCTTGATATTCGAGGTATTAGCCCCGAGATTTGCGTTCATAAGATAATTCGAAGGAAGATGCTAAGCCTTGTATTCAACCACAACGCCGCCTCAACCCAAATTTGCGTTAATTGTTAAGAAAGAGGTCATTAAGCTATTAGAGATGGGAATAATTTTTCCCATATCGGATAGTGAATGGGTAAGTCCAACTCAAGTGGTACCAAAGAAAGGAAGTTTCACAGTGAAAGAAAATGATAGAAATGAATGGATTCCAACAAGAGAAATTACAAAGTTATCGAATGTGCATTGATTTTAGGAAACTAAATGATCATACTAAGAAAGATCATCATCCACTTCCATTCATAGTTCAAATGTTGGAACGGTTAAGTGGTCATAAATATTACGCTTCTTAGATGGTTATTCGGGTTATTTACTGATTTTCATTGCAAGCGGGAGATATGGAGAAGACTACTTTCACTTGTCCTTATGGAACTTTTGCGTATAAAAGAATGCCGTTTGGTTTATGTAATGCTCCAAATACGTTTCAAAGATGCATGATGGCTATATTTTCCGATATGGTTGAGAAATTCTTGGAAATTTTTATGGACGACTTTAGTGTTTACGGAGATTCTTTTGGTAAATGTTTATCGCACTTAGAAAGAGTGTTGCAACGCTCGCGAGGATACCAATTTAATTTTAAACTGGGAAAAATGTCATTTAATGGTATCAGAAGGAATTGTTCTAGGCCATCGAATCTCTGAAATAGGAATTGAAGTTGATAAAGCTAAGGTTGAAGTAATTGAAAAATTACCACCACCGCTTAATCTAAGGACTCTAAGAGGATTTCTTGGACATGCGGGATTTTATAGGAGATTTATTGCGATTTTTCAAAGATAGCGAAACCTCTAAGTCATTTGCTTGAAAAGGAAGTACCTTTTAACTTCGATAGTAAATGTAAGGAAGCTTTTCAGACCTTAAAAGCGAGATTAACTACTGCACCAGTGCTAATAGCACCAGATTGGAATTTACCGTTTGAGATTATGTGTGATGCCAGTGATTTAGCTGTAGGAGCAGTTTTAGGACAAAGATATAACAAAATTCTCAAAGCTATTTACTATGCATCTCATACGTTAAATGCAGCTCAACTGAACTATACAACTACAGAAAAAGAACTGTTGGCTGTAATTTTTGCCTTAGATAAGTTTAGATCGTATATTGTTGGTTCTAAGGTAATAATTTATACAGACCATTCAGCTTTGAAGTATTTACTGAGTAAGAAAGATGCGAAACCACGTCTTCTTAGATGGATTCTCTTACTTCAGGAGTTTGATATTGAAATTAAAGATAAAAGGGGAAGTGAGAATGTAGTAGCAGATCATCTAAGTAGAATGGAAAATGATGGAGAAAAGGGAATAGAAATTAAAGATTCATTTCCTGATGAACAACTTTTTAAAATAGATACTCCTTCAACCATGCAGTTATTAAAGAATAGAATTCCTTCTAAGGAAATGTCACCCTGGTTTGGAGATATCATTAATTACTTAACCCGTGATTATATTCCGTCTCATTGGACTTGGCGGCGAAGAAGAAGAAATTCTTTTATGACTTAAAATTTTATTACTTGGGAGGAACCGGACCTTTTCCGTAAATGTTCGGATGGGATAATCAAAGTGTGTGCACGATAATGAAATTTTAAGTATTTTATCATTTTGTCATGATCGTGAGGCAGAGGTCATCATGGAGGTTGGAAAACTCGCTTTTAAAGTTTTACAATGTGGTTTTTATTGGCCTACGCTATATAGAGATGCTTATAAGTATGTCAAATCCCGTGAATCTTGTCAAAAATGGGGAAATGTATCTAAAAAACATGAAATGCCTATGCAACCTATTTTAGAATGTGAGTTATTTGATGTTTGGGGTATAGATTTCATGGGACCATTTCCTATATCTTTTGGAAAAAGATTTATTCTAGTAATGGTAGATTATGTTTCGAAATGGGTAGAAAGTTTTGAAGCTCTTCCCACTAATGATACCAAAGTTGTCATACGATTCCTTAAAAAGAATATATTTACACGTTATGGCATTCCGAGGGCTATCATTAGTGATAGAGGTTCACACTTTTGTAATAGACCATTTACCAAGATAATTGAAAAATATGGTGTAACGCATAAGTTAGGAACGCCCTATCATCCGCAAACCGGTGGTCGGGTAGAGGTGTCTAATAGAGAGATCAAAAGAATTGTAGAAAAGACAAGGGATTCAAATCGAAAAAAGCTGGCGCTTAAACTAGACGATGCATTATGGGCATATAGAACGCTTTTAAAACACCAATTGGTTGTTCTCCCTATAAGTTAGTTTTTGGTAAGTCTTGTCATCTCCCAGGTTGAGTTAGAACACCGAGCCTTCGGGCTATTAAATTTTTGAATTTCGATCCTAAGGTTGTCGGTGATCATAGATTGCTTCAATTGACGAACTAGAAGAATTCCGTCTCGATTCTTATGAAAACGCTCGAATCTACAAGGAACGCACGAAATCTTTTCACGATAAGAGAATCTATAGTCGTGAGTTCCATGTAGGTGATCGAGTGCTCTTGTACAATTCACGTTTAAAGTTATTTCCGGAAAGCTTAAATCAAGATGGACGGGTCCATTTAAAGCAACGAGAGTTTACAAATGCTGGAGTCCGTTGAACTAATCGATGGAATACAACTTTTATAGCCAATGGCCATAGAGTAAAGTTATTTGTGGAAGGAGAAGGAACCGCACCGAAAGAAGAAATAATGCTACTAACTCGATCCTCCGACAAAGTGAAAAAGCGAGAGAAATCAAGAAACCGAAAAGCGAGAGGAGTTAAAACTCACCGAATACCAGTGCTATCTATCTTTACTCTACTTTTATGTGTTTTATTTATGTTTAAAGTAGTTTCGTCTTTTACCGGATAGACGTAAAAGAACTGGATGTCTTTTCTAGATAGAATAGGAATTTTTATGTTGCTTTTGAAATTAGGCTTGGATAAAGATGTCGCGTTTAAAATAGAAGCTTCAGTTTTTGAGAAAAACAAGCAATTGTTGAGAGAGATCGACTGAAAGAAAAATGTAATGGAAAATCGAGAAGTTCGATAAAGAGAAGGGCAAAGTTTTTAAGAAGGTGTAGAAGCTGTGGAAAAAGTGAGCATGAAGGGAAATGTAGGGAAAGCACAACCAAATCCCAGGATGAGTGTTTGAATGTTGTTAAGAAGGGAACGATTAGGTGGTTATCCGAAAATCCCGATGGAGATCAAAGGGAAAATTCGAACGCCTCATTTCTTAAGGTTAGGTTGATAGAACGTTACATCAGAACTCTGGAAGATTTAGAAGTATTGGAATTAGGACCCTCGTGAATTTTGTAATATTTATAAAATTTTTATATAACTTTTGAAAATTTTATAAATAGGATCTTTATGAAATTACTTAAAAGTTTTATAAAGTTTTTATAAAAAGTTTTTTTTATTTTTGTAGAAGTTTTATTAAGTTTAAAAAAAAAAAAAAAAAAAAAAAAAAAAAAAAGAAGTGGTCGGATCGATCCGACCTAACCCCGGATCGATCCGGAACCTGAAAAAACCTAAAAAAGGGACGGGGTCTCTTCTTCTTCTTCTTCTTTTCTTTTTCTCAACAGCCGCCCCTCCCCTCTTCCCCCCAACTCGAATATTTTTTCTTCAAATCATCACACAGCATCACCATTAAATTACCCCAACTCTTAAACTTCTCTAATTTGCCTCTACTCTCTTCAAATTTTCATCTAAATTGAAGAATTTTTCAAGAGAAGCTTCAACTTTTATTCCGGCGAAATTTCCATCTTTTCCGGCCAAATTTCAACCTTTTTAAGCTTTGTAAGGTAACATTGTAGTCACTTATTTTCTTAATTTCGTTTTTTTTATTTTATGCAATTTTTTATTTTCAACTGTTTTGTCACTCACATTTGTACTGTTGTTTTGTGTCGTTTTGTTGTTCTGTGTTGTTTGTTATTTTGTCATTATCGTAGAATGGCCGAATCATCGAAAGCTAGTAAAAAACGCAAACCGCATATCCCTACCCAAATTCCAAGTTATAGAAACTAGGCCTTTAACGAAGAAGAATTGGCGTTAGTTTTGAAAGAACCGCGTCTGCTGCAGCTAAGAAAGCATTGAAAAATAAATTTGGACAGTGTTTAGTTGCAATAGAGAGGGGCTTAGACTTCAAAGATTTGGGAAGGGAGGTAAAAGATATTTTTGAAAGGAGGCATTGGATGGAATTAGCCAGTTTAAGGTCGGGAGAAATTAACACCACCTTAGTGTTAGGAAATCTACGCGGGAACGCAGCGGAATTCAAAAATTTATTTCCTATCGACCCAAGATCGACTTCGTTTAAGCAATAAACAAACAAGTAGTAGACGGTGGTTACCTTGGTTGATCTATAAGATCGACGCTTTGACCGTCAAAGGAGAGTAGTTACGCATAGAGCCGCCCAGTGTTCGGCCTCTACCGCTAGTCCACACGAACGGCTCGCCGGAATCCCGTCATGGATTGCTATTGGAAAACTCCGGTTGCTAGACCGGCCTTTTCCCCCTCTCTCCAACTCTCATAGGATGCTCTCTATTTTACACAAGAACTATTAGTTCTTGGAATTGTGATGTACAAAGAGAGCTTGACACCCACCTTATTTATAATGAAAGTGGCGCCCCATATAGTGTGGAGGAGAAGAAAACCTTTTCCCAATAAAATAAGGAAAATATAATTGATTGATTTATCTCATTTATTACAATATCTCATATTAAATAAATCTAGGATATTGTCGATATCATATTGAATATTCCCAAGATATTGTCAATATCTTATATTGACAATATTTTCCTTTTATTATATTACCATAAATCAATTTACACATGTGTATATATCACATATATATTACACAAATAAATCCATTTATATATATACTACATACATGCGCATGCATAGTGCCAAACACTTTTGCACACACGCACACAAAGTATTATTTATATATATATATTAATATCTAATATTAATATTTGGTAATACTTATTAATTAAATTGCACAATCCAAGTGTATCATATACACACACAAATTGCGCCACCTTAGCCAATAAATTGGCACCCGGAATATTCTTTAATTAATATAATATTATTAATATCTTGTATTTAATTTATTCATAATAAATAAATACCACCATATTAATTTACCACTATAACCTTTATAGTCGTGAGATAAATTCTTTCCTTATTTGGTTATCATCTATAACCACATTTTAATCCGGCTAGATGTTCTTATGTGTGTGACCCGATAGGCTTCCGAATATGTTGGCCGTAGACACAAAGTGCAAATTACGAAAATGCCCTTCATGCCTAACGATCACGGGATAGCGTCTAGCAACACACCGTGACCCCCGATCATCGGAAGAGTCAAATGCAATGACTACTACCTTTCATGTGAAACGATTACCGTGTAACTTACAATCCTATCGCCGTTGTAATAATATCCATACGGTCGTTAGTCGAGTGTCAAAACATCAACGACCGTATCTTATAATCTGGATATCATGCTCTCTCGAAGTAACACATTTACTCCCACTTTGCAAAGATTCACGAGAGTAAGACATTCCTTATAAGAAGGCCATTTCGGATATTCGATCCCAATCATAGGATACGCGATTCCCGGACGACCAATCATGTATACTCCGCATGCTTCAGTATCATACCCAATCACTACCGCATGATCGCCCCGTGGCTAGGGGAAACCTCAATAGTGTCAAAGCATGACAATCCACACCGTGATGCCATGAAGACTCCGGTCAAAAGGATAATTACACAACCGCCACATAGTGTGACACTTATCGTGTAAGTGGGTCGATCTAACGTACGCATTCTCAATACACGTCCACGTACGGTCAAGTGTCTACACACTTCGATAGACGAGATCTATCCACCTTACCCTTAAAGACGAGAAGACATCCAATACGTGCTAGTCTGTTTATACTATCAATGCCCTATTTAATAGTACATCGGCTAGAGACATTTAAGTATCAAACTTATTAAGGTGATTAGAGATCTCATCAACCATAATCGCCTATCATGGTTTCTCTATCACGGTTTAATACTAAGGACGTTATCACATAACAATTCATAATTGGTTCTTTAAAAGAACATATATATGACAACGAGAAAAGCCATTTAATATATGTATAAACATAAAGAAATAGTAGAAATGATCCGACCCGGTCGGATCCGGTCCAACCCGATTGGGTTTAGGACACTTATTTCAACAATCTCCCACTTGGCCTAAAACCAATCACTCGCACACACAAGACCAAGTTGAAACACAAGAATCTCGTACAATACTCGCAACTAGCCACAGCCATAAACGGATCGCTATCCGTGGGGACTCGAACTATCTTCATATCACGTTCCATATGATCAAGTCAAAGGAACCGCCTCGAACACACACACGAATCTCGACGAGACCACAGTCCTTTGCTTCAAGCAATGAATCCACTTACTATATCAACTATATAGAAAAGGTGGAAGAACCGCACAAGGTTCGGGAATGAACCTTCAGATCCATGTCTTGCTCCCGGCTAGCCTCTAAGGCACTTCTTGTGTTTTGGCTTTGCTTGTAGAATTCACAGTGACCCATATGCTAGAACATTTCCAGCTCACTGTATCACTTAATCAAAGTGATTGCAAACCCAGACTGTAGCTCCCTCTCGCCTTCATAAGACTCAGGTTACGTCTGTATATCTACGCTTATTTAATTCCAAGTTTCAATAAACTAGGAAACTTTTCCTTAACTTGTTTAAGGATATTCTCGATATCTACCATTTACTTTCATACTTGCTCGCTGACTATTCATGAATTATGAACATCCGGCATCACCTATAAGATGGTTCTATCGCGACGGCGAAGGAAACCTTCCATAAGCATCATCTTTCACCTTATCTTTAGGACCAATGTCCTAACATAGATAGATCTCGTGATCTATGCTAAACTTCTTTTAGCATCACATCTATATAGGTAAACTATAATCTAACGACGACTAAATCTATCGCTATAGATTCTCATTTCTAAAATAAGAGCTAAATCCAAGTGCTTTCGTAAAGACCTTGAACTACCAAACATTAATTGAGCGTGACATGGGGAGATGATTCTAAGAGAGATATCTAATACCTTACTCAAAAATCGTAACACGCTCCCACTATCCATCTTGCACATTGGGCATATCCTTCTTTTGACTAAATCAAACTCCTTTGATTATCAAACAAAGAAATCGTCTAGAGAAACTTGTTTGAGTCCATAAATGGATCTCATGGGCTTACATATCATGTTATCGTCTATGAACATCGGGTTGTTTGCCCAACGTCTTCAACACTATCATATAGTCATGATACGAAGTTATAACAAGCATTATCGAATAGAGCTGGGCACGGTGGCGGCATAAAGATAATTACAAGGTTTACACCTCATACCCTTCGGCCGTCACTATAGCCTTATGGTAATCGGATTACTATCCATGTCGGCCTTCCGGGGACACTCCCCTTAGGTAAGACAGACTAGGTTCATAACCTGGTTGTCATTGATGGAATCTAATTCAGATATTATGGCTCCTGGCCATAACTCTCAACCTTGCCTTTTAAACATTCTTTCATGAGTCGTGAGATATTCATTCTTTAAGATGAACGTACTGCAACGACCCTTTCGGGCTTGAGGTTATCTACGGACTTACGGAACTTTTGTGTGCACTTTGAGCGGTGATCTACACCTCATCGCTATATGGCGTACGCTCACGTTCCTTTGGTTGAATATATCTTTGTGGTTCTCAAACTCTTTGAGATCGATTTACTCCCATTGTTTCTCTTGGAAGAAACACTTCCTCTAGAAGACGACATGTTTGGAGACAAACATTTTGCTCCACGGACAAGTAAATAACATCTAGCGTGCTAGCTAAGATATTCCACAAAGTTGCATATGTCGTACTAGGCTCCAAGCTTTTCGACTTTGCCTATGACAACTTCAAATCATCGGTTAAGATAGATTCGACATTATCTTCTTCCATATCTAATATGGAATTTATTCAACCTTTATTCTTTGAAACTAGGTTAAGTATAAGGGCACTTATCCCGAAACGGGTAAGGGATACTTCGCATGGCTTGTGTCACACCTTTATCATATAAAGTGTTGTTTCCATTTTGGGAACACAATCTAATTGCGTATCCCAAAGATGGTATCCTTTAAGGGAGAATCTTATTCATTTTCAGACGACTTCTGAAACACTCTTCAGGTATTAATTACTTCAATTCAATTGAAGATTAATTCCTAAGTAGCTCATCAATCTCACACTCGTACTAGCTCGAACTTTTCGGGCTTTCCGAATTATGCACTTCACTGAGTACACTTGACTATTTCTAAAAATAGTCGTAGAGACTAATAAACAATTATTTGTGGCATTAATTGTCATAAGCCAACGAACATCGGTATGTTTAGGCTTTAGACAATTTTTCTAGATTTTATAACCTTTTCGAAAAAAGGGTATTTTAGTCATCTTTAGATAAGATACGTATAACCCACACGATTCATAATCACATGGTTCAACATCATCAGAATGACGTTTAATTACACGCTTCCCTTAGAGAGACTATGTCTAGAGTAACCACAAATATTAAGGATAACGACCATACAAATATTTAGTTGAGATCTCATCACATATATCAACTATATAGTGACAACAATCTAGTATGTTAGATTCAGTGACCTTCCAACTTTATCGGAATAACATTTATTCTTTACAATTGAATATGTCTACTAAATCCTAACAAATAACGAAAGTGTGTTCTTCGTAAGAACCGGAACATAATAACATTTATTTAGTTCCACTTATCGGTTTACTAGATTCGAGAATATGGTAAGTGTTACAACGTTTGTTTCACCTTCCATATACGTATTCAATCTTTCTAATTTAATCACACTCGTAAGATATCATATATCTAAGAGTTGACTTGAACTTAGATAGATTTATCTCAACTCACTTGCCTATAATAGAAACTTTAATAAGTTCTCTATTTAAGCACATGCCACTAACTTCCCTTTTTAATCCTTTAAGCACTTGAAAAATGTTTCTTATTGTAGTCTTCATAAGACTTAAGAAAGATCACAAGAGCTATGTTTTCAATTTCCTTTTATAAAGAAAATCTAAAGTTTATTAAATAGTTTATTTAACCTTTCGAATCGCATTCAAAACATTGACTATTTAATTAACCTTTAAGCAATGATAGAATTAAGTCGATACTTAAATCTTACAATTTTGAAAACAACCTTTCCAAAATTAGACGTGGTCATTCTTATCCAACGTTTGAATTAATTGTCATCGTATGACTGAATGATCATCTTGGATCGTATCCAATATATGACTAATTCGTTGAAACTTATTTCAATAGATTTAATCATATCATGAGCTTCCGCTTTAAAGTCTCGAACCTTTGCATCAATTATGTAATCTCCTTGTCTCTAACTACTATAACGGGGTTGCTCATGTCATTGCTTATTTTAAAAGGATTAAAATTACTTAACCATATTTGAGAACGTTTCTCAAAATTAACGATCATAATTTGGTTTTACTAATCGAGAATTAAATATAAATATAAAGTTTGCTAAAACTACAACATAAAAATGAAAATAAAAAGTCTTGTTGTTTATACACGCAAAATCAAAAATGGTCTTTTGATTTATGATTTTGCTCCCACTAGTCAACTACTCCCAATTGACTTTCAAGAATCTTTCAAAATTCTTTAGTGGCCAAGATCCCATCGGTTACCCCGATTCCCGACGAGGGTCGATCAACCGGAATAATTCGAAAGGTATGTAACTCTTACCAATCACATCTCTATGTGACTCTTGGTGGTTTGACTAGTCAACTCTTTGACAATTCACATCTTTATGTGGTAGTCAACCCTTGCCTCTAGAATAAGACGGTCTGACGAGGGCCAATCACCGCAATACTCTAGTCAAGTCATAACCCAATATTCGCGAGATCTCGTACGATCATATCTCAATAACGACGATATACCCGTGGTAGGTCAACTCCCGACGAGGGCCGATCGGTTGGATCCGAACAAAGGCTCTTCACCGTCGCTATAATATTGGGAGACAATTTTCGACTTGATTTTTGTTGTGGAAGTATTTACGTAAATTAATTCACTTAATTAATTTTAATTACGGTCTCATCAAATATATCTATCTCTATAGACATACATCCTACACATTTATCTAGATCGTGCCTAGTCATGCATCTATCGTATCATATAAAATAAATACAAGCACAAAATAAATAAATGCGTAAAGTAACCGGTATGATCATGGACTTTTCCTATGTGCGGTTTCGAATACAAGCGACGAAACCGCGGGTCACAATCTAAGGGTAGGCTTTGCAACCGCCAATAGGATCTTTAATGCTCCATTCTCCATGGGATCTTTATTTTCGTCTTTCTTTGGTCTTCATCTTCTGCTCCATTCTTGTTACATTTAATTCTATCTAATAAAATAAATACACCCGCCGCACACGGGGGGGAGCTAACGGGAATGGGACAAATGCAGAAAATAAACTAGGTCACGTTCTTCATAACGGCCTAGGACAATTTTTAAACCAACGAAAAATTTAAATCATTCACATCTATCACTATCGGTCGAGTCCATGATCAATCGGGGTCCATATAATCATATTATATCTACTATATCTAATCCATACAATAAAATCATATGAAAAAGATAAAATTAAAAATTAACTACTTGCGTCTTAATTAATCAATTAACATTTAATCTATTAAATAATTTTATCCAATCAATTAACTAATTAACATTTAATTAATTAAATGATTTTAATCGAAATAAAATTAACGATTAATTTTAAACCGATTTTAATTTTAATTTTAATTAATTAGAACTATTCCAAAAATAAATCAAAATTAAAATTATTTCTCTTTTGTTTCTTTCCTTTTGATTCGTAATCAAAAGGGATGCGCTGGTTTCTAAACCAAATTTGGCTTAGGCACAGCCCTTTCCAAAATCAAAATTTTGGCGGTGGCTGCTAGCTAGCTTTTTTAAATCAAATATTTGGAAAGGGCCTGGCTATTCCAAATCAAATATTTGGAAAGGCCAAATAATTTTGGTTTAGGCTGCAGCCACTTTCCAAAATCAAAATTTTGGAAGTGGCTGGCTAGGCGCTTTTCCCAAATCAAATATTTGGAAAGGGCTGGCTATTCCAAACAAAGTTTGGAAAGACCATTATTATTTTAATGCCATGTGGCATCCCATGGCCAAACTATTTGAACCATTGGTTAGCCACGTGACACAACTAAACAAAGGAGATTTTAATCACAACTATGAACAATATTGAAACACAAAATACACAAAACAAAATTTAGGGATCCACCAAAATGCACCAGCCGACGTCGACCGCCCCAAAGGGGTGCCGCCGCCGCCGGCGCAATTTCCGATGGGGTGCCGCCGCCGATCGGCCGAGCACCCCATAAGCCGCCCCTTTTTTTTTTTTTTTTTTTTTTCTTTTCGTGTATCGATTTGCGAATCAAAAATCTTTCATCTTTTAATTATGTGATTTAAACGATAAAATTAACTACGCAAAATAAAATGCTTATTGCTTAAGCTCGAAGCTCTCTATGATACCACTTTGTTAGGAAATCTACGCGGGAACGCGGCGGAATTCAAAAATTTATTTCCTATCGACCCAAGATCGACTTCGTTTAAGCAATAAACAAACAAGTAGTAGACGGTGGTTACCTTGGTTGATCTATAAGATCGACGCTTTGACCGTCAAAGGAGAGTAGTTACGCATAGAGCCGCCCAGTGTTCGGCCTCTGCCGGCTAGTCCACACGAACGACTCGCCGGAATCCCGTCATGGATTGCTATTGGAAAACTCCGGTTGCTAGACCGGCCTTTTCCCTCTCTCCAACTCTCTATAGGATGCTCTCTATTTTACACAAGAACTATTAGTTCTTGGAATTGTGATGTACAAAAGAGCTTGACACCCACCTTATTTATAATGAAAGTGGCGCCCCATATAGTGTGGAGGAGAAGAAAACCTTTTCCCAATAAAATAAGGAAAATATAATTGATTGATTTATCTCATTTATTACAATATCTCATATTAAATAAATCTAGGATATTGTCGATATCTCATATTGAATATTCCCAAGATATTGTCAATATCTTATATTGACAATATTTACCTTTTATTATATTACCATAAATCAATTTACGCGTGTGTATATATCACATATATATTACACAAATAAATCCATTTATATATATACTACATACATGCGCATGCATAGTGCCAAACACTTTTGCACACACGCACACAAAGTATTATTTATATATATATATATTAATATCTAATATTAATATTTGGTAATACTTATTAATTAAATTGCACAATCCAAGTGTATCGTATACACACACAAATTGCGCCACCTTAGCCAATAAATTGGCACCCGGAATATTCTTTAATTAATATAATATTATTAATATCTTGTATTTAATTTATTCATAATAAATAAATACCACCATATTAATTTACCACTATAACCTTTATAGTCGTGAGATAAATTCTTTCCTTATTTGGTTATCATCTATAACCACATTTTAATCCGGCTAGATGTTCTTATGTGTGTGACCCGATAGGCTTCCGAATATGTTGGCCGTAGACACAAAGTGCAAATTACGAAAATGCCCTTCATGCCTAACGATCACGGGATAGCGTCTAGCAACACACCGTGACCCCCGATCATCGGAAGAGTCAAATGCAATGACTACTACCTTTCATGTGAAACGATTACCGTGTAACTTACAATCCTATCGCGTAATAATATCCATACGGTCGTTAGTCGAGTGTCAAAACATCAACGACCGTATCTTATAATCTGGATATCATGCTCTCTCGAAGTAACACATTTACTCCCACTTTGCAAAGATTCACGAGAGTAAGACATTCCTTATAAGAAGGCCATTTCGGATATTCGATCCCAATCATAGGATACGCGATTCCCGGACGACCAATCATGTATACTCCGCGTGCTTCGATGTATCGTACCCAATCACTACCGCATGATCGCCCCGTGGCTAGGGAAACCTCAATAGTGTCAAAGCATGACAATCCACACCGTGATGCCATGAAGACTCCGGTCAAAAGGATAATTACACAACCGCCACATAGTGTGACACTTATACGTGTAAGTGGGTCGATCTAACGTACGCATTCTCAATACACGTCCACGTACGGTCCAAGTGTCTACACACTTCGATAGACGAGATCTATCCACCTTACTTAAAGACGAGAAGACATCCAATACGTGCTAGTCTGTTTATACTATCAATGCCCTATTTAATAGTACATCGGCTAGAGACATTTAAGTATCAAACTTATTAAGGTGATTAGAGATCTCATCAACCATAATCGCCTATCATGGTTTCTCTATCACGGTTTAATACTAAGGACGTTATCACATAACAATTCATAATTGGTTCTTTAAAAGAACATATATATGACAACGAGAAAAGCCATTTAATATATGTATAAACATAAAGAAATAGTAGAAATGATCCGACCCGGTCGGATCCGGTCCAACCCGATTGGGTTTAGGACCTTATTTCAACTCAACGACCTCACCCTACTCCATCCACTCGTTGTCCCTCCTTCATCCAAATCAAACTCAAACTCAATTTCCGAATACCATCACTTACGACATGTTTCAATCCATGGCCTATGATGTTCATCGTGCTAATGCCAATATGGTCGTTTTTGCGGAAAGGAATAAATTATGGTCGAAGATTTACGTCAAGGCATACGAGGTTTATATCAAATGAATATACTTGCAAAACCCTACCTATGCCGAGATGGATATTCCGCAATGCCAAACCCACCTTATACCTTGCCCGATTTCATTCCACCGATGCCACCTCACTCGGACTTCCAACAAATGCCACATTCTTTTGGATTTCAAACTAGTGGTGTAGGAGATTTTTCGACAGGTACTACGGCAGCTGCGACATCAGAATGGACTGGATCTGGATCATTTGGCCATACCACGACGAGATGGGGAAGCACTTTTTCTGATATCACGAGAGAGATGAGCTCGATGGGACTAGATAGTTCGGTGAGGATGTCAACTTATTTTCAAGATCCATCCCAAGAATCGACCCGTTCTCAAGCTATGCCAAGTTCAAGCCACGTCGAGCTGAGTGATGAAGAGGAGTGATTTTTAAACATTCCATGATTTTTGACATTGAAACATTTTATTTTTCGTACAATTTCGTTTTCGTAAAATTTTAGGTTATTTTGATTTTGGTTGGATTTTATTTTTAATACGATCTTCATGTTTTCGTTACATATTTTGGTATTACGTATCGTGTAGTAAAATTTATCGTTATAACACAATGAAAATGAAAAAAAAAAAAAAAATAGGAAGAAAACTTGTCCCCTAGAAAAATCTAGACATTTTACAAGCAAAATCAACTCTGTCCGTGAACAGTAGTGTTCCGGATCGATCCGGCCTTTTACCGGATCGATCCGACTGAGAGTACCGACCGACGACATTACTAGTTCGGAGGCGGGATCGATCCGGCCCTTTCTCGGATCGATCCGGCAAGTACAAAAACGCGCGAGAAAGAGATTTTTTCTACTTTTGCTTGATAGATTTATTTCTATAAAAGGAAAGAGCGACGGCCTTGAACTTTGCTCATTCTTTCTTTCCTTCTATCTAGCTTAGTTTAAATCTCTTTGTCAGAAATGTCTAACCGCTCCTCTCCCTCGGTTAATAGTTACGAACCACATACGCCTGATGGTGTGGTTCCCGAAGGGCATGCCTCTTGTTTTCATAATAACGTCCCGAGACATCTAAATTTCGTCCGTTCTCCTATTCTGATGGAGAAAGGCTTAAACACTGAAAAAATTGATCAATGGGGACGTAATCTAATCCGAGGTTGCGGGTGGAAAAAGTTGATAAGGACTCCCAGAGGTCGAATAAACATTTCGATTGTTAGAGATTTCTTTGCGTCTCTCACTGAGATAACGACAGTAGCCTCATCTCAACTTATTACAGTTAGGGGAATCGTTATTTCATTTTCACCAGTCATCATAAATCAAATCTATCAAATTCCACCATGTACTTTTGATCGAAACCCACACTTCGAGTTTCTTTGGGAACTTGGGGATGCGTATAATGTTGTAAATCGTACTGCAGAAGCCTTTCAGTTCGTGTTTCCGTTGTTTGATCATAACTATGATTCCTCAACTCTGGCTTTACCCCCTCATTTAAGGGCGTGGAAACGCTTCATTAATTCTCGGATCTATCCAACTAGAGATTTTTATGGGGTTACGGATGATGAGATGCTGTTGTTATATGCATTAACGTGGGAGCATACATTGATTGGGGAGTTTTGATTTTTAAGACTGCAATTAATTTTGCAGTAGAAAGACGTAATAGAGGAAAACCGCTACCATTTGCCTGGGTTATCTCTCACCTTTGTATCCAACTGAATCACGTGCCTGAATTTGCTACTGACGAGATTTTTCCATCTCGTGATTCTCGCTTAGGATTACTTCCGGTGGATACTCCCGGATGTTCATCTACGGTTTGATAATCGGTTAGAAGTTATCTTGTTAAGTTGGTAGTTGTTTAAATTAGTTGTTTAATCGTTTGTTGTTGTTTGTTACTTTTATTTATAGTTTGTAATAGTGTTTAATATATATGTCATTTTCTTTAATCAAAATAATATATGGTTGCTAAAAATAATAAATAATAATCAAAATCATATAAAATTTTAATTTTATTTGCAAACTACTTTTTATTTACTCACTAAACATCGGGACGATGTCATTTCGTAAGTGGGGAGTGGAATTAAGTTAGTAAATAAAAATTAAAATTTTCTTATATAAATTTATACTTCATTGCTCAATACTTAGTTTAATTTTTCTTGGAACAAAATAATTAGATAGTATATAATTAGTATGAATAAAAACAATATAAATTGGTAAGAATAGATTTTAATTAAGTAAAATAAATTAGATATATTATAAGTATATTATATATGTCAATTTTAGATCTTTATAAGATTTTAAGTATATGTAACTATACATAAATATTATCAAGTAAGTTTCTTATGAAATTTTAGCAAATATACTTATATTTATAATGAATTTTTTTTAGAATAATTTTCTTTGTAAAACGAAATATGAATATGGAATCGGATTAGGAATGATGAGATTTTTGACACCATAAAAAATTACCTCAACTTTGATTAGAGTGATCAAGACCTCACTCGATATAGCCATTTTTTTGATCATAACCGACCCTTGGCTTATTTTGGTCTACATTTCCTAAAAATCCCACGAGTTTGTACGTACTTATGAAAGGAGATGATAGCACAGAAGCTAAGGATGGTGTATGCTGAGGTGAAAAAAAAAAAGGATATATATAAGAACGAAGCACCATATTTACAGAGAATTAATCGAATACCAGGTATCTTCCTTATCTTTGATCGACGGATATCGGTAGTAGCTTCCAATGATTTGAGTCTTTGTAGGGTGTTATCTAGAAACGTCCTATATCACTATGAGGTATAGAGCTCCCGATAAAAATTCGAATCATAAGATCTCAAGAATGATTACGAGTTTAAGGAAACCGGACTCGTAATTTTAGATCGAAAGAGTATTACTCCGATCAATCTTGATGAAGCAATGCTTGTAAATTTGATTTTCTACACACATTCACGCTTTTAGTTCTTAATATTGAAAAAAAGAAGAGAGAAAATCTGAAAAATAGTTGGAAAAGGAGATATTATTAATCGAAACTGTTTTTGATCAAACATGAAGGTGTAAGTACGTACGACTTGCTTCTTTCTCTTTTTGATTTTTTTTTCTATCTTTTCGATTAACCAATGTCCTATCCTAAAAAGTATTAGCCATCTTGTCAATTACTTGACTTAGTCTTTGATTCCAAATATTTCATATAAGTTGAGATAGGAAAATAATTCTAGAATTTTAATTATATTTATTGAGTAGATTTTGTGAAATTTCATTTGAATAATAGTTGATAAATAATTTATCAAAGTTATCTACACTTTTTATCTTATTAATTTCTAAGAAAGATATAATTAATATGTTTATAATATTGAAATGATATTTTACTAATTTAAAATTTTATCTACCACTCATATTATTTTTATCGTAATTTTTATATATTACCGCTTATTTTGCTCGAGGACGATCAAAGAGCTAAGTGGGGAGTAGTTGATGTGTAACATTTATATGATAAAAATTACGATGTTTTATATACGTTATCGACTATTTTTATATAAAATATAAGTAATTATAACAGATAATCTTATAAAATATTAATAGCTATGAATAAATCTAAATACTATAAAAATCTAGTAAAAATGATAAAAAGTTATAAATTTTGTACCGGGTTAATAACCGGAGTGTCGTGTCAGATTCACGTGGGTATTTTTGGTATTTTACGTACCTTAGGTAAACCAAGACCCCGAGTGATGACATTTTGTGGAGTAAAATCATATCTTTTGAAGGAATAAAGGAAGTGCCACGAGACTTAAAGTTCAAGTGGATCAATGGTTCGTGACGCCGTATCAAGTTATATTTTCGACGAACAAATGGCCCAGCAAAAAGGCATTTTCTGAAAAAGAAGTCTTCATGGAAGTTATAGATCTCCTCAAGGGCTTTCCAACGCATCTTGAATTATGTCATTTGGAGATCCAGAGCTCAAGTTATGATTTTATCAAGTTTCGGATTAAGATTGGAAAAAATCTATCCGGATCGATCCGGATTTACTTCGGATCGATCCGAGGAAACATCATGATTACCCAAAGCATGTGGCCCCGCAGAGAATAATCCTGGGATAAGATTTTTATTCCCGGATCGATCCGGCCCTTTCTCGGATCGATCCGGCTTGGGAAAATATGCCTATAAATAGAAAGCGACTTGCGTGCACATAAAGGGGGTACCAAATATATTTTCTTCACCTCTTTTTAGTAGTAGTAGTATGTATATAGGCCTTATGCCATAAATAAAGTAGTATCGTTATAATGCTCGAGAAATTATCGAGAAGATCAATGTTGTTGAAGTTGTTGTAGCATCCGGAAGAATACGAATTTTCCGATTCAATCGTTGTAATCGGGTAAAATTCCTAAAGTATTTATGTTTGTTTTGTCTTTTTATCTTTTCGTATAATGTTAGTAGGCTAAATCTAATAACTAGCCAAAGTTATGTAATCGTTTTATTTCGATCTTTTCGGTAAAGGAATGTTGTCTAAGTAAAATTGAATAAAATTGAGTTAATTGAATCTTTTCCTATTGATAAAGTTTGACTTGAAAGAATTCATAATCTAATTATGAATTGACACCTCGTAATTAAGTTATGAACTCGTTAATAGAAAAACCGGAGGGTAAAATTGGCCGAGTGAAAACGTGACAACGGAACCCGCTTCCTACCCGGGGGCGATTTGTCCTAAAAAGATGAATCTTATTAAAATTTGTACTCAAGATCGTAATAATGTTAAATTCATCGCCTTTAATTGAAACTTAAACCGGAAAGTTGAATCGCCCGGCCTTGACAACCGGAGCCTTTAAATAAAATTGACCGTTTGACGAACGGAATGACTCCTTTTATTCAAAGGTAGAATCGTACTCGGGACTCCGTTCGTAAAAACCGTAACGAAGCTTGTGGACTTTGGACCGATGACAATGGACATATGACAATTTCACACACTATGTGAGGACGAATTGTTAACCTTAGGAGTGCACCGTTTCATTTACTCAATTGAACCTAAAGATCGAGCACATTCCATTCACTGAAAAGATCGTATAAATCAATTATATAAACTTTGGCTAGTTCTCTAATAATATATTTGGCATCTATATATTTATATCTATATATATACTTTGCAACTTATGCACATCTATATATATTTATATATCTATATATATTATATTAGAATAAATTTTAATTTACGCATTTATTTTATGTTAAGTAAAATAGTAGTTATCTCGTGCTATAAACCGAGATTTAGATTGAGTTAATAACACTCTTTGGTGTTTAACCACACTTAGAAGAATTACAAAGTTCCCTGAGGATACGATACTCTGACTCACCATACTAGCACTACAGTTTGACCCGATACACTGTCGGTTAAGGACTGGTTTTAGCACTAGAAAAGGCCACGTCATTGATCACTGGATATATCTTTGTAAGTTCAGAGAGAAGGCTTTTCAAATTAACAGAGTTTCTGCTTTCTTTCTTTTTGAATCATTGTTTTTCTTTTTCTGTCAATGCCTTCTATTTATAGCCTTGAATAACCTTGGTTTTTGAAATTCCGTCCGTTGGCTATATTAATGAGGGAATAATCCTTGATTTCATTCTTGATTCCCCCTTAATTGTATTCTCCTTGATTTCAGTGATCGGATTCTTTCTTCAAACGTATAGCAGAAAATCCGTCCTTGATTGATCCTTTAATGATTGTGCATTTAATGCATGATCTGCTGAATCTTCAACGTATATTAAATCTGATCTTGTAAGTGTCTATTCACCGTTTGTAGAACGGTCGAGTGAGCCTTCTGACTTAGCCGTTAGTTCTTTCTTCGCTGTTTTGTTTTCTCTTTGCCGAAAGTCAGTGTACTCACCGATTCACTCGTTTTCTTCTTTGTTCTAGTTATTGAAGAGTCTTTGTACTTCACTGATCCTTGATTTGGGTGAGACCAGTGTACACCATATTTGAATATTGAGTTTCATCACTTAAAACAAAACTTAGACTTCTCCAAGGTCATCACAGACTTCCTTGGTTATAAGTCAGACCATAATGTCTTCATTTCTTCTCTGCTGGTGCTTGGCTGGCTTTACTTTGCCGAATATCTGTTTTTGCTTTGCCTTTCTACCAACTAGTATAGTACTTGTCTGACTTAACTTATACAACTTGTCAGACCCTAAGTAAAGACTTATACAGAGAATTCTAACTTATTTCAGGCTTGCTATAACAGCTAGTATGGCCATCATCAAAACATAACAAAATGTTCCTAACAATTTCCCCCTTTTTGATGATGTCAAAACCCTCATAAGCCCGAACATAAGTAATCAAAATTTTCATAATACACAACGGATTAAAAACTCAGCAATTTTATTCATCCATCATAGGGTAATAAGTTATTGCATCTTTTTATTTAAACTGACAGAGGCAAATGATAAGATAAATTGAATTAAGCAACATGTAACTGGTTTACTTCTTTATTTCTTCAAACCTGATGCCCTTGCCTTTGCTGTCCTCGCCTTTGCTGCCCTTTCTCTTTCCACTGGAGCTTTCAGGCTTTGAGTTACCTTCCCCCTTTGTGGCAGCATCAAAACGTGCCTCAAGGTCTGCAATTGCTGCATCAGACTCAGGGAGAGGGCCATACTTTTTCTCCGGTATTTTGTTGTTGGCCTCACCAACTTTGATGAGAAAGTCCAGTTGCTTGCCAGAATGCTCCATGATCTCATCCAGATGCTGAATTTTGGATGTGTGAGTATTGAGGGTGTCCACCAATGGCTTGAGATTGTTGTCAACCGTCTCAGCATGGAATTCAAGATTGGTTTGGACATGGTGAGGGATGAGGTGTTGTAAGTTGCAAATTAAGTTCCCTTGTCTCTCTATGACCTCATCTTGGATTTTGATATGGCTGATGAGAGCCTCAATCTTGTGATTGAAGGAGGTTGCTTCACTCCTTAAGGCATTCTTCAGATTTTGCCTGCTGTAGTATTGCCTCTCTATGTCCACAATGAGGGGTTGAATGTCCAGATTGAAAACTCTTTCTGGATCAATTTCTTCTGGTGCCACATGGGCATCCTCTTCATTCTCATTACTTTCATTCTCAACATCTTCACCTTGCTTCTCCTCATTTTCTACTTCAACTTCTTGCTCTTCCTTTTCCTCTTCTTCTTTTGCATTTTGTGCTTTTTCTTCCATCTGCTCTTGCTCTGCCTCATTAGACACAGGGTCATTTAGAGGTTGTTGTTGAGTGTGGACTCGCTTCATCTACCACCGTTCCCCCTTGTGCAATTGTGGGGGAGTTGACAAGTTCGGGCCGAGTGAGCTTTATCGGTACCGGCTCACTTGGTCGGTTGTCAACTTTGCCTATGCTTTTGAAAAGCACTTCTTGGAGAGTCGGTTCATCATCGAAATCCCCAAATCTTCTTGATTTGTTTCGGATTTCCTCCTTCCGAGTGGTCATCCTCTGACTCATCCCCTTCATCTTGTATCTCCCCCTCATCAGATGAAGTGAGTCTGTACCCTTCTTCACCTTCCTCCAGGTAGGTGACTTCCTCTTGCTGCGTTTCTTCTTCTGTTGCTACGTCATCACTGATTGTCACAGGCTCATTCAAGTTGCTGGTGTCAGGCATATTGGTCTCCTCTTGTGCCTTTTGAGATCTGGTTCTTCATCCCACTCCCGATCTACGCCTTCGGTGCTGCTTTCTTTGCTCCCGCCTATGGGTTTGGGTTTTAAGGAAGCCTTGATGTAAGTAAACATCGTCTTTGATTTGTGTGGAGACTGCAAATTTGTGGGTTGAACTTTCAACCGATTGAACAAATGTTGAAGAGGGAACCCATATGATTTCCTCTCCCAGAAATCACCCTTTTTCTGCAAACCCTTGCCTGGTGCAGTGATAGATAGATCGATTTCTTTTTGAATCTGATCCTTCATTCGATTGAACACAAATGTTGCCCAATCAAATTTGATGCGATTGTAGATTATGGCCATCAGTTTAATTCGTACCTCAGTCAGGTTTTCCATTGACCCTTTTCTGCCTTCAATATTTTTGGTGATAACCGGTGCAAACTCAGCAAACGGAAGTTTGAGCGTTGATCTGGGTAGATTGTAGGTTTTGCTGGTTTTCTTTGGACTTTTGGCTATCTCAGTCCAGAACTTTACAATGTCAGTTGTCACAAGCTTGAAATTAGCCAGTCCTTTCAATGGAAGGTGCAGGTAACGGTTGAGTACACCTGGCGTGATGATTACTTCTTTTCCAAAGATTGAGCTTTGGATGCGATCAACTTCGCCTCTTTGTGCTTGTGCACAAACTTGGCATTTTTCCAAAATGCTATCGATTTTCATAGCGATTCCGAGTTATTGGGGGATTTAGAAAGGTCATCGCCCCAAATTCGAGCAAAGAATCAACCAAACGTTGAGCTTTTGAGTCATTATCACAAAATGAGAGATAGTGCTCAGGTTTGAAAAACGAGCCGGTGATGATAGATTTTTCGTAGTATTTTTCAGTAGCAGTGATTTGGGAGGATGAAGCCATTGATAAGTAGAGGAAGATTAGAAGAAAATCTTGTGAGGTTTCAGAGAGAAAAAGTAGGGTTTGTAATTTGTAGGAAAGCGTAAAGATTTCTGGAAATCTCTAAGTTTTGTTTTTATAGTGTGATTTGGGTAGTGTGAACGTGGTTTTGAATATGGAAGGATTTTGTGGCATAATGGCGTGATTTTGTGTATGAAAATCGCGATATTCGAGTGGAATAGGGGTGTGGTTTGAGGCAAGTAATGATAGAGCCCGGGAATCGAGGAGTTTATAATTCGAAAAATAATATAATTACCTCCATGATCATAAGTTGATCGCCACGTGTGTACAAAATAATCCTCCATAATTTCCTTATTCTCCACGTGTAATCAGAATTGATTTGTTCACACTTTTAATTTGTCCAAGTCTTTATTTTGGTGAAGTGCCTTCGCTGGTCACTTAGCCGTTCCAATAGGTTCTTCACTGAGCTGCTCCATGTAACTATTCCTAACAATCAGTTAAGTTACCTTCACCGGATACCGTTGCCTTACTTGCTCGCATCTCCCGTAACGGCAAAGGTCGTACCGATTAATGAAGTCACTTAGCCGATTACTCCGCTTAGCCGCTTTTTGATACTTATTCAATTTCAATCATTCCTAACTCGGTTCTTAGTTTACCGAATCTTTCATAACTCGAGTGGTTTAGTGAAGATGTCGCCAATTGATCTTCGGTGGGTATGTGTTTTAGGATGACATCCCTCTTTTCAACATGGTCTCTGATAAAATGATGCCTCACATCTATGTGCTTTGTTCTTGAATGCAATACTGGATTTTCTGTAATAGATATTGCACTTGTATTATCACACATGATTGGAATTGTTTTTTCTTCCACTCCATAGTCCCTTAGCTGTTGTCTTATCCAAAGTACATGTGCACAACAGCTACCTGCTGCTATATATTCTGCTTCGGCTGTTGATGTAGATATAGAGTTTTGATTTTTACTGAACCAAGAGACTAGTCTGGTTCCAAGCATTTGGCATGTACCAGAGGTGCTTTTTCTATCTATTTTGCATCCAGCATAGTCAGAGTCTGAATATGATATCAATGTAAATCCTCCATCTTTTGGATACCAAATACCAACATTTATAGTGTTTTTCAAGTATTTGATTATCCTTTTAGCTGCTAGAAGATGTGATTCTTTTGGTTGAGCTTGAAATCTTGCACACACTCCTACTGCAAATGCTATGTCAGGTCTGCTTGCAGTTAAGTATAATAATAATCCAATAATTCCTCTATACATTTTCTGATCAACATCTTTTCCTCCTTCATCTTTTCCAAGTATGACTCGGCACACATTGGTGTGTCTGTCGTGCCACTTGTATCCATCCCATACTTGTGTATCAAATCTCTTGTATACTTGGCTTGACTAATGAAAATGCCATCCTTCATTTGCTTTACTTGAAGGCCAAGGAAGTAGTTTAATTCTCCCATCATGCTCATCCGAAATTTGCTCTTCATTAGGTTTGCAAATTTCTCACACAAATTTTTCATCTTCTCGATCCAAAGATTATGTCATCAACATAGATTTGTACCAAAGAATGTGCTTGCTCCTTCCTCCAGCTTGAATAGAGTCTTGTCAATAGTTCCTTTGTTGAATCCATTCTTGATCGAAATTGTGATAGTGTTTCATACCAGTGCTCTAGGTGCTGTTTGAGGCCATAGAGGCCTTCTTGAGTTTGTATACTTTGTCTTCTTTTCCTTTAATTTGAAATCCAGGGGGTTGTTCTACATAAACTTCTTCTTCCAAAAGTCCATTTAGAATGCACTCTTTACATCCATTTGATAGACTTTGAAATCTTTGTGTGTAGCAAATGCTAGAAAGAGTCTGATTGCTTCCAATCTTGCTACTGGTGCAAATGTTTCATCATAATCTATTCCTTCAGCTTGGGAATAGCCTTTTGCAACTAGCCTAGCTTTGTTTCTGACAACAGTTCCTTGCTCATCCATCTTGTTCCTGAATACCCATTTTGCACCAATGATGTTGGCCATTTCAGGTCTGTCAACAAGTTCCCAGACTTCATTTCTTTCAAATTCATTTAGATCTTCTTGCATGGCTGTGATCCAATCTGCATTTTGGATTGCATCATCTATGGTCTTGGGTTCCACTTGTGATAGAAAGCAAGTTAGCATGTGCTCCAGCTTGTCTTCTCGGTTCGACTCCCGTGTGAATATCTCCAATGACTTGTTCTTCGGGATGGTCTTTTAGCCAATTTAGATCTGGTTGAAGTTGATCTTCACTTGGTGCTTCCATACCTTCATGCCGAGCATGAACTTCAACTTCGTGTGCTTCATCCGTTGTATTGATATGTGGCTCCTCTTGATCTTTAAAATGATGATTCAGGGATTGTAGTTGGTATGGTTGCATTTGTATAGATTTCTCTCTCGTGGTGCTTTCTCTTCTTGATCTTGAAGATCTTCACCATTTGTATTTGGTTCATCAAAAACCACATGTATTGATTCTTCAATCACCAAAGTTCTTTTATTGAGTACTCTGAATGCTTTGCTGGTGTCTGAGTATCCCATGAAGATTGCTTCATCAGCCTTCTCATCAAAGGTATGCAGCTGGTTCCTGTTTAAGACAAAACATTTTGATCCAAACATATGAAAATATGAGATATTGGATTTTCTATCATTCCATATTTCATATGGAGTCTTTTCATGATGTTTGTTGATGATTGATCTGTTTTGTGTATGGCATGCCGTGTTTGTCGTTGCTTCACCCAAAATCTCTTTGGTAAGCATGCTTCGCTATCATTGTCCCGATCGCTTCCTTGATGGTTCTTTTTTTTTTTTCTCGCTACACCATTTTGTTGTGGAGTTCTATTGCCGCAGATAGTTGATGTAACACTCCATTTTCTTCACAATAGGTTCGATAATTTCATTTAGAAATTCGGTGCCTCTATCCGATCCGATCTTGATAATCTTTAGCTCTTTTTCATTTTGGAGTCTTTTCGGCAAATCTGGCGCTTTCTTGAGTGTTTCTTTCTTCTTGTTCATGAAAATGGTCCAGGTGTACTTTGAGAAGTCATCCACCACTACAAGAGTGTATTTCTTACCACTCACACTTACTGGTGTCACACTTACTGGTGTGACTGGTCCAAACAGGTCCATGTGCAATAGATGTAGAACTCTTGTTGTAGATTGATGAGGTTTTGACTTGAATGAGCTTTTTATTTGTTTTCCTTTTTGACAAGCATCACATAGACTCTCTTTCTTGAATGTGATTTCTGGCAGGCCTTCAACCAACTTGCTCATTGATAGTTTGTTGATGGTCTTGAAATTCGGGTGATTTAATCTTCTCGTGCCAAATCCACTTGTTGATTGTTTATTCTTGACAAGTAGACATGTTTCTGCCTTGGTCGTTCTCCGATCCACCACATACATGTTGTCTTGTCTTCTACCCGCAAGAACTACCGTGTTGGTTTGATCGTGAATCACTTTGCATCCTTCGTGTTGAAGTGCACATTGTAGCCTTTGTCACGAATTGATCCGATGCTCATCGATTGAAGTTAAGTCCCTTGACATATGCCATATTTTGAATCTTTAGATTGTTCTTGAGTATTGTGCCTTCCCCCTTAATCTTGCCAGGGTTTTCTTTTCCTCCAAATATGACTTTGGGTCCATCAAAAGCTTTGAAATCAGTGAGCCATTTATTGTTTCATGTCATGTGTCTGGAACATCCACTGTCTATGTACCAGACATCCTACAAAACAGATTAATTAAATTTAGGTACCCAACACTATTTGGGTCCATACCTGTTAGCAATCATGCCTCCCATACCAAGGGTGTATCCAAAAGGTCTTCTTTTTGGATAATTGAAGTCATCAACTTCATATGTGTAAGGCATGGCAGAATAGCTTCTAGTATTTTTACCGAAGATATTCGATACTTTTCTCCACCTTTTGGTGCATTTACATCCTTCTTCACTTTCCAATATGCAAAGGGGAAACCTTTCTTGCTTCATGTGTCTAGGAACGCATTGATTTTTCTTAAACACATGATGCATTTTGTGGAATGGTTTCCTTTTGTATTTTGGAGGTACAACATTCCAATCATCCTCTGAAGGATAGAGTCTGCCTTTTCCTTTCAGATGGCTGTAGTTCTTGATTGACTGGAATGAGGATTTAGTTTGTTGTTTCACTACACTGGGTTTTGACTTCACCGGAACAGATGATCCGTTGGAACCATGGTCTGTCTCTTTCTAAATTTTGGTCCACTAGTGGTCCTGAATTTAGAATGATGTTTACCATTATTCCTACTTTCATCCTGACTGTTGTAGCCAAGACCAGATCTGGATCCAAACCTTTTTGGGGGTTTGTAAGCTGGTGCTTTTAGTGGTGCAGTGGATACCTTCACTGGTGAGAAGATTTTCTTAACTGATCTTTTAGTAACAGATGTATGATCATCTGCTTTTTGTTGATCATTTAAGTGGGTCTCCTTACTAGTTAATTCAGCCTTTGCTTCATCCAGTTCTTTCTTTAACCTCTTATTCTCTTTTCTTAGATACTTGCATTCCTTTTCTAGAATTTCATGATTCTTTTCAATTTCATCGAATTTAGTCATGAGATTTTGGACTAGGTCAGCTGTATCTAATGGGAGACTAGAGGATTGTGCAGTGTTAGATGTGGATGCATTAGATGAAGAACAAGAACTAGATGTTACCTCAGTTTTATCTGATTCTTTAGCCATTAAACATAGGATTATTTCCTCAGTGTCTGAGCTATCACTTTTATCTTCATCCAATTCTTTGGTCATGAGGCATAGGCATGCCTTTTCATTTTCAGAGTTGTCTTCTTCATCACTATCATCTGAGTCATTATCAGATGATTCTTCATGCTTTTCACTGCTGGATTCTGCCTTAAGTGCCTTCTTGCTCTTTCTCTTTTCAGATGCTCTGTATTTCTTCTTTTCATCATCTTTGTCATTTTCTTCAGACAATCAGCCTTGAAGTGACCTCTCTTATTGCAGTTGAAACATCTGTATTCATCATCTTTCTTCTTCATGTCTCTGTTTGAGCTTGACTTTTTGTTTGATGTTGAATTTCCTTTGAATGGCTTCTTTTTAAACCTGTCAAAACGTTTAACTAATAAAGCTACATGTTCTTTTAGTTCTTGTGTCTCTTTGCTGATGCATTCGGGAAAGTTACTTTGTTCAGGGTGCACTAATGCGTTGATTTTGTGTGTCTCTCGCCGGAGCACCATCTTCGCCGTTTAATTCGAATTCATGAGCTTTTAATTGGGACATCAGTGTCAGAGTGTCAGTGCTTGCTAGATTTGTTGTTCCTCTGATTACTGATGTTATGATCTTCCATCTTTCAGGTAGTCCTCTCAAGATCTTCAAGCATACTTCTTTCTGGGGATATATGTGTCTAAGTTGTTGTAATTCACTGATGATGCTTGAGAATCTGTTGTCCATTTGATCAATGGATTCACCAGTCTTCATTTTAAAGTTCTCAAATTTCTGTTTTGCAACATAATTTGTTTTCTTTAACTGCTTCAGATCCTTCATTTATCAATGATAGCTTGTCCCACATCTCCTTTGCTGTTTTGCAGTCTTTAATTCTCATGAACATGTTGTTGTCTAGGGTCTTCAAAATCATGTCTTTTGCAACATAGTCCAGATTTGCTCTTTTCCTGTCATCCTTGGTCCAATCCTTTTTAGGTTTGTCAATTTCCTTTCCTTGATCTGCTCCTGTGCCTACCACAGTAGTGATTGTGATTGGTCCATCGGTAATTACATCCGCATCTCTTCATGAGTTGCTTTGCAAGATGAGATAGGCGATGTATAACATTTATATGATAAAAATTACGATGTTTTATATACGTTATCGACTATTTTTATATAAAATATAAGTAATTATAACGTATAATCTTATAAAATATTAATAGCTATGAATAAATCTAAATATTATAAAAATCTAGTAAAAATGATAAAAAGTTATAAATTTTGTACCGGGTTAATAACCGGAGTGTCGTGTCAGATTCACGTGGGTATTTTTGGTATTTTACAGACCTTAGGTAAACCAAGACCCCGAGTGACGACATTTTGTGGAGTAAAATCATATCTTTTGAAGGAATAAAGGAAGTGCCACGAGATTTAAAGTTCAAGTGGATCAATGGTTCGTGACGCCGTATCAAGTTATATTTTCGACGAACAAATGGCCCAGCAAAAAGGCATTTTCTGAAAAAGAAGTCTTCATAGAAGTTATAGATCTCCTCAAGATCTTTCCAACGCATCTTGAATTATGTCATTTGGAGATCCAGAGCTCAAGTTATGATTTTATCAAGTTTCGGATTAAGATTGGAAAAAATCTATCCGGATCGATCCGGATTTACCTCGGATCGATCCGAGGAAACATCATGATTAGACCAGCATGTGGCCCTGCAGAGAATATCCTGGGATAATATTTTTTATTCCCGGATCGATCCGGCCCTTTCTCGGATCGATCCGGCTTGGGAAAAACTGCCTATAAATAGAGCAGCATTGCAGGCACATAAAGGGGGTACCAAATATATTTTCTTCACCTCTTTTTAGTAGTAGTAGTATGTATATATATAGGCCTTATGCCATAAATAAAGTAGTATCGTTATAATGCTCGAGAAATTATCAGAAGATCAATGTTGTTGAAGTTGTTGTAGCATCCGGAAGAATACAGCTTCTGATTCAATCGTTGTAATCGGGTAAATTTTCTAAAGTATTTATGTTTGTTTTGTCTCGTTTCTATTTTCGTATAATGTTAGTAGGCTAAATCTAATAACTAGCCAAAGTTATGTAATCGTTTTATTTCGATCTTTTCGGTAAAGGAATGTTGTCTAAGTAAAATTGAATAAAATTGAGTTAATTGAATCTTTTTCTATTGATAAAGTTTGACTTGAAAGAATTCATAATCTAATTATGAATTGACACCTCGTAATTAAGTTATGAACTCGTTAATAGAAAAACCGGAGGGTAAAATTGGCCGAGTGAAAACGTGACAACGGAACCCGCTTTCCTACCCGGGGGCGATTTGTTCTAAAAGATGAATCTTATTAAAATTTGTACTCAAGATCGTAATAATGTTAAATTCATCGCTTTAATTGAAACTTAAACCGGAAAGTTGAATCGCCCGGCCTTGACAACCGGAGCCTTTAAATAAAATTGACCGTTTGACGAACGGAATGACTCCTTTTTATTCAAAGGTAGAATCGTACTCGGGACCTGTTCAGAAAAACCGTAACAGTTGTGGACTTTGGACTGATGACAATGGACATATGACAATTTCACACGTTAATGTGAGGAGGAATTGTTAACCTTAGGAGTGCACCGTTTCATTTACTCAATTGAACCTAAAGATCGAGCACATTCCATTCACTGAAAAGATCGTATAAATCAATTATATAAACTTTGGCTAGTTCTTTAATTATATATCGGTATCCGTATATTTATATCTATATATATATTTTGCAACTTATGCATATCTATATATATTTATATATATATATATATATATATATATATATATATATATATATATATATATATATATATATATTATTATATTAGAATAAATTTTAAATTACGCATTTATTTTATGTTAAGTAAAATAGTAGTTATCTCGTGCTATAAACCGAGATTTAGATTGAGTTAATAACAGCTCTTTGGTGTTTAACCACATTTAGAAGAATTACAAAGTTCCCTGAGGATACGATACTCTGACTCACCATACTAGCACTACAGTTTGACCCGATACACTGTCGGTTAAGGACTGGTATTAGCACTAGAAAAGGCCACGTCAATAGCATTCTTATTTTATATTCATCAAAATTATTAACATTAAATACAGGTACTTTTGACAAGAAGTTTGAGGAATCCATCAGTGTAATTGAAGATATAAATGTAAGTGTATGAAAAACTCAGATTTGAAAACTACTTTGAAAATATGTGATCTCCTTGTTACCAGAAATTAGATCTGAACGGGTTCTGATACTAGGAACACTGCTCTGCTACCAATTGTTGGTCCCGCAGAGAGGGTGAAACTATAGTCGAGAGGGGGTGAATGACTATAGTGGAGTTTCAAAAACTTTTCTCTTATTTAAAAGCTTTTGGGCAAAATGGATAATTCCCTTCTTACTACGTTGTTTTCAAATCGGTGTAGACGATCACGGATATAAGTTATGATGTAGGCTAAATAAATAAATGCTTTGTAAAGTAAATTGCGAAATTAAATTGACACAAGGCTTATAGTGGTTCGGGGTGGTGTAATCCCTTAATCCACTCTTCTCCCGTGATGATTGGAGGAATTCACTATTGTTTTCACGGATATAATAGTATGATTGTCCTTGGCTTCCCAAGCTTCACAATCCGCAAGACTATCACTCCTTGACCGCAATGCTTCAGTGATTCAGTCTTCCTTTTGCTGCTCCTTGAGATCAAAATCCTTCAACAGCTATCACAGATTCAACTCCTTCTCAGATTGCCTCTAATTCAGTTGCTTCAGTTTGATGTGAATGTGATTCACACACTTGCTTGATCAATCTCAGTTCTGAATATGACTTTGTAGTTTTGATACTTGAGTTGATCACTGGATATATCTTTGTAAGTTCAGAGAGAAGGCTTTTCAAATTAACAGAGTTTCTGCTTTCTTTCTTTTTGAATCATTGTTTTTCTTTTTCTGTCAATGCCTTCTATTTATAGCCTTGAATAACCTTGTGAAGAGAGTTTGAGAATGTGTTAACACAAGAGTAAACTTCAACTTATCTTTTATTCATTGATAATGAAGGAGTATAAATAGATACAATTTGGAGAGAGACTAGCTAGCTAGGGCGGCCACTTGAGTATGTAGGCGTGGGCGGCACAAAAGCAAAAAGTAAAAGTACAATCTATGTCTATGTCTATGACATAAAGTAAACTAGAGTTTGACATATTAATTGTTTATATGTATCACAATTAACATGTCTTTTACAAATAAATAAAGTGTACAAATAAAGTTATGCACAACATAGTCTCGCTTGTGATCATGAGGATCGAGCAGCCTACCGATCACCTCGTCGAGCCTCGCCAGACTGGCGAGTGATATATTTCCAATATTTCCACACCCCCCCTCAAACTCGGGCTGTATATATTGATGCGCCCAAGTTTGCTACTTAGTCTCGCCGAACGTAAGAGGTGGAATAGCCTTGGTAAGGATATCGCATTTTGATCTTCTCGAGGGAACATACTTTGGAGTTGAATAATCTTGGCATCAATCTTCTCCTTCGAAAAGTGTCTGTCAATGTCCACATGTTTTGTTTTGTCATGATGGACCGGATCCTCTCGCCATGCATAGTCTTTGAGTTATTATCACAACAGAGTGTGATAGGTTGCTTTGAATAGGTTGCTTTGAAGTTCGGTAAGTACTCTTTTGAGCCAAAGAGCTTCACAAATGCCTAAAACAAGTGCCCCGAGTTCGGCTTTCCTTCAAGATCGCTTCTAGACACGTAGGTTGTTTCTTGCTCCTCCAAGTAACAAGATTGCCCCATACATAGGAACAATAGCCTGTGGTAGACCTTCTATCTATGTGGCATCCACCCAATCGACATCGGTATAGACCTTGATGGATCTATCGCGGACTTGGTGAAGTGTAACCCTTGGCCGAGTGGACTTCAAATACCGCAAGATTTCTATTCATCGCATCCCAATGTTGCTCGGTAGGGCAATGCATAAACCGGCTAACCGGACCGACACCATATGCAATATCCGGTCTTGTATGGGATAGGTAGATGAGTTTCCCTACAAGTCTTTGATATTGTTCCTTTCTTACAAAGAATGTCACCATGCAAAAGGTATGACGGGGTCTACGGGGATACAAAGAGGGTTTGCACCCCAAAGATGCCGCTTTCCTTCAAGCGGTCCAAGACATATTTCCTTTGGGAGACCGAGATTCCTTTGATGTTTCTAGCTACTTCCATGCCAAGAAAATACTTAAGTAAACCCAAGTCTTTAACCCGAAATACCTTTGCCGGCCAGTTCTTTCAAGTGTTGGATCTCGGCGGGGTCATCTCCAAGTAAGGATGATATCATCCACATAGACAATAAGAATAGACCTCTTCGGTTGGTTGTCTTGATGAACATAGTGTGATCGAATTGCATTGGTGATATCCAAAGCGGCTTTGACCACGCTTGTTAATTTTCCAAACCAAGCCCTTGGTGATTGTTTCGAGCCATATAGAGATTTCCTCGGTTGCACACCTTGCCTTGAGTATGAGGATTGATAAAACCAGGAGGTATAGTCATATAAACCTCCTCAGTAAGGTCCCCATTTAGAAAAGCATTTTTGATGTCCAATTGATGAAGAGGCCAGTCAAGTTGGACAGCTAGAGAAATTAGTACCCTGACAGTGTTGAGCTTTGCCACTGGTGCAAAAGTTTCTTTATAGTCAATGCCATAAGTTTGAGTGAATCCCCTGGCTACCAATCTGGCTTTGTACTTGTCAATAGTGCCATCAGCAGTGTACTTGATAGTGAATAACCATTTGCAGCTGACTGTCTTCTTGCCTTTTGGAAGAGTTGTGAGATCCCAAGTATGATTATCCAGGAGGGCAGTCATCTCTGTTTTAACAGCAGCCTTCCACTTATCATTTTGAAGGGCCTCCTGAATATTTTTAGGAATAGAGTGAGAGTCCAAGTCCTGTGTAAACATGGCAAAGACAGGAGACAACTTATCATAAGATAAATAAGAATGAATAGAGTGATCAGTGCATGATCTCTTTCCCTTCCTAAGAGCAATAGGCCTATCATCAATGTCAGCAGGCTGCTGAGGATCTGTAGATTGCTGAGTGTCAGTAGGCTCAGGATCGGCGGGCTCGGGTCGCAGACTCTTGTCCAGAGGTTGCCGAGGAGTAGTAGGCCGTAGAGAGAGTCGCAGGGTGCATCGAAGTTCGGCCCGCCGAGGATCGCAGGTTTTGGCTCGGCGGAGTTCTTGAGAGTCGGCAGACTCAATGTCGCGGGCCGCCGAGGGTTAGGACTCGCCGAGGGTAAATGGTTTGCCGAGGGAACGGACTTAGTTCAATCTCAATCGGTTTCCATCGTTGATCGGATCGCAGGGTTTGCTTGTAATAAGGAGTCCTTTCAAAGAATTTCACATCCATAGAATTGTAAAATTTCTTTTCGGTAGGAGAGTAACACTTGTAACCTTTCTCGTCCCGTGCATATCCAAGGAAAATGCACTTATGAGCTTTAGGATCAAGTTTACTTCGTGTTGAGCATGGATATACACAAACACGGTACAACCAAAGATCTTTGGAGGCAAGCGGGAAACAAGATGATGGCGGAGTGTGTGGTCGGTAGGGTTTGGAGTGGAGTTTTGAAACCTAACACTCGCCGGGAAGTCTATTGAGTAAATAAGTTGCGGTCGATAGCTTCACCCCACATGTATTTAGGAACATGTGTAGTGAACATGATTGATCCGGCCATTTCCGGCGGATGCCCGTTCTTTCTTTCAAAGAACCCCATTCTCGTTGAGGTGTTTCCACACAACTACCGATATGAACAATTCCTCTGTTTGTCAAGAAGTTACGAGGTTAGACTCATAATATTCCGTAGCATTATCGCCTTTAAGATCTTGATCTTAGTATCAAATTGGGTGGAAACCATATGATAAAAATCTTGGAAGATAGGTCCAACTTCAGATTTGTCTTTCATTAGAAATAACCAAGTGTTTCTGGTATGATCATCAATGAAGGTGACAAACCACCTTTTTCCTGTTATACTTTTCACTCTTGAGGGCCCCCATACATCACTGTGAATTAGGGTGAAAGGTGAGGAGGGTAAGTGAGGTAATTTAGCATACACAGATTTGGTGAGTTTGGCAAACTGACATATGTCACATTGAAGATCATTAAGATTGCATCCTTTAAATAATTCAGAGTTAAAGTCTTTAAATAACCAAAACTAGGATGTCCTAATCTATAATGCCATAACATAATATTGTCCACGGTTGAGAGCAGGCCGCCGAGGCGATTCGGTCTTCGGGTTTCGTCTTCGACGGGGTGAACAATAAACGATCCCGAGCAAGTTTTGGCTCTTTCCATTACTTCTTGTGAATAAGTATCTTGGAAAATACACCGATTGTCTTTAAAAGTGATCGTCCAATTAAGGTCCTTAGTGAGTTTACTTGACGGATATAAGATTACGGTCTAGCTTTGGCACAAACAGGACATCTTTAAGATAAACCTTATCGCAAGTTGAACAATTCCAAAACCTTGAGCATATGAAATAGACCCATCGCCAGCTTTAATTTTATGAGTCTGTCGACGGGGGTTTGAGGTTATATAACGGGTTTTTATTTCCCGTCATATGAGATGAGGCCCCGAATCAACTATCCAGGTGCTATTACGAGTTGGGAATAAGATATACCTGTCTTGGTATGAGTGGCAATGCCTGTGAGATAGTTATCAGTCTTCTGCCATTTGAGAAACTCTTTGAAGAGAGCTAACTGAGAATCCATAATATCACCAGTGATTCCAGTCTGCTGAGAGTGTTTGGACTCAGACAAGTCTTCCATCTTGCTTTGTCCTGAGTTATACTTTTTCATAGATCTTGACAACCCAAGATTATTGTTGTAATCAAGTCTGTGATTTGTATATGGAGTGGAGTTAGTAACCTCAGTCTGCTGAGATTTACTTAATGAGTAGGATGCTTCGATGAAGACATTCTTGAAGAAATTCGAGTTTTGCGGCGGAATAAAACTCACCGGCTCGCTACTACCAGAGAGTTTGAGAATGTGTTAACACAAGAGTAAACTTCAACTTATCTTTTATTCATTGATAATGAAGGAGTATAAATAGATACAATTTGGAGAGAGACTAGCTAGCTAGGGCGGCCACTTGAGTATGTAGTCATGGGCGGCACAAAAGCAAAAAGTAAAAGTACAATCTATGTCTATGTCTATGACATAAAGTAAACTAGAGTTTGACATATTAATTGTTTATATGTATCACAATTAACATGTCTTTTACAAATAAATAAAGTGTACAAATAAAGTTATGCACAACATAGTCTGCTGTGATCATGAGGATCAGCAGTCTACCGATCACCCTGCTGAGCCTCAGCAGACTGCTGAGTGATATATTTCCAATATTTCCACACCTTGGTTTTTGAAATTCCGTCCGTTGGCTATATTAATGAGGGAATAATCCTTGATTTCATTCTTGATTCCCCCTTAATTGTATTCTCCTTGATTTCAGTGATCGGATTCTTTCTTCAAACGTATAGCAGAAAATCCGTCCTTGATTGATCATTTAATGATTGTGCATTTAATGCATGATCTGCTGAATCTTCAACGTATATTAAATCTGATCTTGTAAGTGTCTCTTCACCGTTTGTAGAACGGTCGAGTGAGCCTTCGACTTAGCCGTTAGTTCTTTCTTCGCCGTTTTGTTTTCTCTTTGCCGAAAGTCGGTGTACTCACCGATTCATCGTTTTCTTCTTTGTTCTAGTTATTGAAGAGTCTTTGTACTTCACTGATCCTTGATTTGGGTGAGACCAGTGTACACCATATTTGAATATTGAGTTTCATCACTTAAAACAAAACTTAGACTTATCCAAGGTCATCACAGACTTCCTTGGTTATAAGTCAGACCATAATGTCTTCATTTCTTCTCTGCTGGTGCTTGGCTGGCTTTACTTTGCCGAATATCTGTTTTTGCTTTGCCGTCCTACCAACTAGTACAGTACTTGTCTGACTTAACTTATACAACTTGTCAGACCCTAAGTAAAGACTTATACAGAGAATTCTAACTTATTTCAGGCTTGCTATAACAGCTAGTATGGCCATCATCAAAACATAACAAAATGTTCCTAACATTGTGGTTTCACCTTTACACGAGATACGAACTCCTAATTCCTTAGTGAATCCGTTCCTCAAGCTATGAATTCCTAATCTCTTAGTGAATTCAATTATCGATCTCTCCTCTCTCGAATGTTGAGATCGCCATACAAAACGAAGGTGTAGATTCAAGTTAACTCTCGTATTTTAGAATCTAGCAACCTAGATAATTAACCAATTAATTTGTCACGAATTAACGATTAAATATCCTATCTTTCTATGGTGATCTAGCCTAACAACGACTCTCATCAACGTTAGACAACAATTAGCAACCAATCTCTCGATCTAGTCACACAATAGCATCATAAATCATAGAAAGATACAAAACGAATCAAAGATCATAAAAATAAACAAAGGATTGAATAAATTAAAAGATAAACTCACATAGTTTGGTACAATGGATGATCTTCATGAATCAACAAACGAAAATAAAAGCATCCTAATCTAACCCGGATCACCCGAGCACAAGGCTCGGGTGACCGGCCTTGGAACCCTCAGAAGTGCGGCTGCTGAGTAGTATTTGGTGTATGAAGAATTCTTGATATCTTTTAGGGTTGGGGCGCAGCTGCTTTTATAGAGTTTTAAGTCGGCCAGGGCTAAGTCGGCGGACGGACGCCCGTCCGAAACACCTGGACGCCCGTCCAACCGCTTTGGACGCTAGGCGTACGCTCGTCCATACAACGTCCAAACTCTCTCGTTCGATTTCTTCTCCCGGACGCCGCTTGATTTAATGGACGCCCGTCCATAGTGGACGGGACATGAACGAACGTCCATCATGCCCGGAAGCCGATTTCTTCATCTTTATCCTTTCCTTCTCATCCCTATCTCTTCTCTTCATCAGAAAATCCGAATGCAACCTCTTCTAATCCTCTTTTAGCTCGAGAACATGTATCTAAAAGATAAATAAAACATACCAAAGCGTAACATAACTCCAAAATAATATAAAATCACAATTTAAGCACATAATTCGTTACGTTTTGCAATTTAACTATTGAAAACACCACTTGCTCAATATTTCAATTATAAAACTCGATTTCTATGAAAAACATCCACATATGGGGGAAATTGATATAAAACATATCGTTAAAAACACTATAAATTCACCCTAAACAACACCCCCACACTTAGCTTTTTGCTCGTCCCGAGCAAAACAAAACATGAACATAGCTTAAGACAAATAAACATCTTAGCAAATATAAAGCATATTCAATAGTTTAGAGGTTCACCCAAGTGTGTGTGCATAGCCATAGAAAACTTCCACTAAGTCCAAGCTTGAAAATTTCAAAGCAAACTAGCTAATACCCCCTTCAAACTAGAGATAAATGACACTTATAAGATGCACCCTACAAAACGTGATATATCCCGAAAAAGATGATAGAAGGTATCTAGGGCCTTTCTGAAATACTCAGAGGATAATCCATACAACATATATGTCAGTTTATACTGGGGATAGTTAGAAGATAACTAAGTTTTCAACCAATTTTCCACATTGCCATTTGCTAAATTTTCTTTGAAGTTCACTTAATACCACATGTATAGCATATGCCCTCATTCCCAGCAATAGGATGTTTCGTGATAACACCCTAGCTGGACTACTATCATCAGGCAGTCGGGAGCTATTAAGCCTCATAGTGGTATAGGACATTTCGTGATAATGCCCTACCGCACTCAAATTATCGGCAGCTACATCCGACATATACATATATTATTCATATTATTCATCTTAGATTGGTCTACAAACCTTAAATTATATCCTTCCTATCACATTCAAACCTTCAGATATTCACAGTACATCATACTTTGGCTATAAATACAACTATCATAAGTCTCACGATACATACGTTAGCACTAAGCACATGACTTATAAGAAAATCAAAAACCACTAATCAAAAGGGGTATAACTTTATAAATTAGCTCATCATTCACTATGGCTCGTGATATATATATCGGGTGAAACAACTAACCTACTAAACATACAGTATACGGCATCAATGACTATAAAAAACGAACAAAGATATGCATTGCCGACTCGGGACAAAACAAAAACTTGAAAAATTTAGCTCATTTTACATAGAATCATAACGAATTAAGCAAACGATGTGTAGGTACACAAAACCATTCCCCTCCCCCACACTTACATCACAACATGTCCTCATGTTGTGCAGAATTGAAAAAAAACGGATAAAAATACTTAGCTGATTTGGTAATGATATGAAGATGGGCTGAAGAAGGATAGATAATCGATTCGCGTTTCCGAGGCACGAGATGTCATATGTATTCCTCTACAGATTCACTCCCTGGTTAGCTTAACAAAAACAACTAAAAATTTACCTGCACCACTTGAAAAACATGGCAGTATCTCGGGGAACACGGGGGAATATAACATATCGCTAAAATATAACGAAAGACAAGAAGTAAGCACATGTGATAATTGCTCAGATGGAAAAATCACCACACAGGGAAAACACAGGGCATCTAAGCGTCAAATATAAAGCCACAGAAGCTTTACAAAACAAATATAGCCCAACATGTGCATACAGAAATAAGGATAGAGGACACTACAAAGTAGCGGGGCTAGGTGCACTAAAAAGAAAAGAAAATAAATTTAAAAAAAACAAAATAAAATACAATGCGACTACATGATATGCAAAATGATATGCAACTATACTAAAAATGCAAAAAGAAAATAAAGAAAAATGCTAGCCCAACTAATTCCATAGATGTCGCCCTAATCTAAGCAAGGTCAAGAATATAAACGTCTACTAGCTAACGCCACAGAAGCGCAACAAAATTCGATTATGCAAAGTCACAGAAGCTTGCCATGTGAAGTGTAGACGTGCCTTTAACAACCCTAACACCCTAGATAGACGACAAAAGGAACAGCATAAGTCAAATTTGGAATCACATCTAACTAGGTGAGTTACTCAACATGGACTGCAATAGATGGAAAGAAAACCCTAACGGTGAAAGAACAGGACATCTACGCATATACAAAGGCCACAGAGGCTCACAATAAAACATCCATGTCAATTAATGAAGCATGTATATAAAAATTAATCAATTATTTAACATGGATTAGTAGATGGAAAGATATAAACATGCAAGTTCAGAACATCTACGTAAAAATAATTAGCCACAGAAGCTCACATAGGAACAACCATGTCAAATAATAGGCGTACGTATCAAGATAAAATCTATTCACAAAAGAAACTGACAGACTGGACTGGCGTTCAGTCAAGACAGACGGACGTTTAAAGCATATTCAGGGCGGACGGACGTTCAGGCATGCAGACGCCCGTCCAGAGCCACATAGAGCAGACGGCCGTTCGGGGAAAAAGGCAAACGCTCGTCTGACTCTCTAAAAACATAACATCGTTGATGCGTTTTGGGACGGACGGGCGTTCACTTAGTATGGACGCCCGTCTAACTCAGCAGAAAAGCACAGTAGACTCGGCCTATATCAGAAGACAGCAGCAACCCCAGAAATAACTTAATATCATATCATTAAAACAGGAACCCTAGTGTTTATTAAAAACGAAAACAAAACTATGAAACCTAAAAACGACAATAGACAACCTATGAAACCTATCAAACCTAAAAAAAAAGTTCGTGACAAACATATAATTCACGTTTCATAAATTGAGTAAAAAAAGGTTTTGCACATTCTTAACCCAATGGTTATCGAAACACGGCAAAATAAAAAAAAAAAACCTCAATTTATTTAACGGTACTTTTTTTATTGAAAGAAACGGAAACAGAGATAGAAATCTACCTACGAAAAATTTAAAACAGAAAAAACAAGGAAACAATAAAAGGGAGAAAAACGTGTTGAAAACTTCTGAGCCCAAAATGGAAGGGAAAACAGCAGATTTTGACCTCGAAAACGGTGTCGAACGGCCAAAGGCCGTTCATCACGTCGTCGGCGTCGGAACGAGCTTTCCGAATTGGGGTCCTGCGCGCCAAACGGACACTCGAGCCAAAAGTTATGGCCAAAATACTACCATGTGCCCTAACGAACCCTTCTATCCCAACTTATAACAAAAATCAGAAAAATTAATAAACTAGACAACCGCACCGATTCCCCGGCAACGGCGCCAAAAACTTGTTTTTGGTTCCGGTGGCGGGAATACTCACCACTATACTACCTTAGAAAAATTAATAATGAACTGGACAACCGCACCGATTCCCCGGCAACGGCGCCAAAAACTTGTCACGGATTTTATCTAATTAATGAAAAACAAACAAGTAATAAAATTTATAAATCCGGTATTCCCCAAGTGTAGGGATCGTAGTACAGCGATTAATACCGGAGTCAATCTCAGGGAATCGGGGTTGTTTAATCTAGTTCTTATTAATTCTTCTAAAATTGTCACTACTATTTATTACTAAACCTAGACTAAAACGGAAAATAAACTGGACAGAGGATTGTCAGGGAGGATAAAAGCGAAAACGAAATCTAAACTATAAACGAGAAAAAACAACATAAAACAAAGATACATGGAATCAAACAATATACAAACCAAGTGATTTCAATCCAAGTTCATCTCATGATTTTAATTCAATATTGTGGTTTCACCTTTACACGAGATACGAACTCCTAATTCCTTAGTGAATCCGTTCCTCAAGCTATGAATTCCTAATCTCTTAGTGAATTCAATTATCGATCTCTCCTCTCTCGAATGTTGAGATCAGTTTCATACAAAACGAAGGTGTAGATTCAAGTTAACTCTCGTATTTTAGAATCTAGCAACCTAGATAATTAACCAATTAATTTGTCACGAATTAACGATTAAATATCCTATCTTTCTATGGTGATCTAGCCTAACAACGACTCTCATCAACGTTAGACAACAATTAGCAACCAATCTCTCGATCTAGTCACACAATAGCATCATAAATCATAGAAAGATACAAAACGAATCAAAGATCATAAAAATAAACAAAGGATTGAATAAATTAAAAGATAAACTCACATAGTTTGGTACAATGGATGATCTTCATGAATCAACAAACGAAAATAAAAGCATCCTAATCTAACCCGGATCACCCGAGCACAAGGCTCGGGTGACCGGCCTTGGAACCCTCGAAGTGCGGCCGCCGAGTAGTATTTGGTGTATGAAGAATTCTTGATATCTTTTAGGGTTGGGGCGCGGTGCTTTTATAGAGTTTTAAGTCGGCCGGGGCTAAGTCGGCGGACGGACGCCCGTCCGAAACACCTGGACGCCCGTCCAACTGCTTTGGACGCTAGGGCAGACGCTCGTCCATACAACGTCCAAACTCTCTGGTTCGATTTCTTCTCCTGGACGCCATTTTGATTTAATGGACGCCCGTCCATAGTGGACGGGACATGAACGAACGTCCATCATGCCTGGAAGCTGATTTCTTCATCTTTATCCTTTCCTTCTCATCCCTATCTCTTCTCTTCATCAGAAAATCCGAATGCAACCTCTTCTAATCCTCTTTTAGCTCGAGAACATGTATCTAAAAGATAAATAAAACATACCAAAGCGTAACATAACTCCAAAATAATATAAAATCACAATTTAAGCACATAATTCGTTACGTTTTGCAATTTAACTATTGAAAACACCACTTGCTCAATATTTCAATTATAAAGCTCGATTTCTATGAAAAACATCCACATATGGGGGAAATTGATATAAAACATATCGTTAAAAACACTATAAATTCACCCTAAACAATTGGTGTTTTAATCAAGAGACCCTAAACTCTGATTAAGTTCACCACGGACTAACAGTTTAAGTATATCACCACTAACTCAATCCTCGTGTGCATGCCATACACTGAGTTAAGCGGTTACATACTGATATACTTAGGGTTTGCAGCAGTGTATTACTTTACAAGCACAAAGCAAGTAATAAGGTGAGATAAATTCTGTCATCCATTATTAAAAACAATTACACAAATTGTCTTTCGGGCACTACACCTAACATCCCCAACAAAAAAAACTTGTATCCCAAGCGTCTGAGAGAGACAATGGCGTTGTTTCCAAATCAAAAGGTAATCGCTTTAATTCTTACCGCTTATTAAATTACTTTGTTTTCTATGCTTACTCGTCGATCGAAGAAGCCTATTCTGATTTTGACAGCTTATTATTTACATTCTCTCCTTCTAGCTTGTGTGTGTAGTGTATTTTGTTGTTAGAAGCAATTTCTCGGTGTTGTGAGACAATGATTGTTGTTAGAAGAAGATTAATTCTTCTGTGATTCAATATCGTTGTTGTTCTGATACAGAGCGAGCTTCGTTGTTGTTGTTGTTCTAGCTTTAGCTTGTGTATTTTGTTGTTAGAAGAGTGTATTTTATGCACCTATGCACCACTACATGCCCTTTTAGAAATATAACTCGGCAAAGTTTGAGGAATACAATACTTCATACTAATAAACCAAACCTAACACTTTCAGAATATAGAGCATATGATTAATGCATGTTGTGGTTCTATATGCATAACAATGGAGGTGAAAGATTAAAGAGACTATATACGTGCATGAGCTCAGCAATACTTAGGTGAAGAGCAGTAGGAACAAGAAGCATTAACTCTGAGATTTAGAAAATCGACAAGTCGCGATCTGAGCAAACATACTCATATAGCACACATCATTCATAGAAATTGTCCTATCAGTTCTAAGAACTCTTTATACTTCACTGTAATGTCCCTTTTTGTATTTCCATGAGTCCCTCCATAAGTAAAATGATTTGCAGGTCCAGAACAACAATGGGCCAAGGTAGTTTTACGCAAAAGTTCCGCCTGACGAATAATGCAATTTACTATTAAGTTGACATTGATGACTAGGCTTATTGAGGATTATTTTGTGATTAACGCGTTATAGGATTAGCCCTGTAGGGATTTTGTTCTCATACTAATTCGAATAGTATAAGTGATCAGTATACAATTTCGATCATATAGGCGTTTTAATTTATGTCTATGTAAAGTAATGAATGGAATGGATCAATTTGATCCCAATAAATCTATTGTTTCATATAGTAAAATAACAAGGTTCATTGATAGCAGCCATAAAAGGGTGGGGGATTTAAGGAAGGATGCCATTGTATCCCTGGATAGTCTCCATCCTCCCTTAAAACAATAACGAAAAATGGTTCTCAAATATTTTTAAAAAATGCGTATGTGGTGGATGAGAAATAAAACACAATATTTTTATATGCAACATATACACACATGTGTTATATATACACGTGAGCTTTACATATGTTGAGGGTTAGTTAATCTCAAACTAGCTAGATGTTAATCTCACACACATGTTAGTCTTTACATATATAATGCCTGTTGTGAATAGTTTGAGAACCATTGAAGGATCAAGCCGTCGTAGCGACCTCTTTTAGTGGGAGTTTATGATGGATTGGTGATTATTTCTGGATTCTCTGTTCCCAATGGTACCTGTTATTTGAATTTCTGTCTAGGGGGAAAAAGAGCAGGGGAAAAAAAGTAAGCAAAAATGATCCATTTTTATTTATTTTTTGGGTTCTGGATTTTGTATAACCTTATTGGCTTGTTTGTGTATTCTGCTGAAGGAGTTTGGAAAAAAAAACTTGACTGAATTGGTTTGTTTCTCAACTAGTATACTAGGAGTTTATGATGGATTGGTGATTATTTTTTTATCTGCCGTTCCCTATGGTTGTGCCCTCTGTTCCCTATGGTTCTCATTTGTTTTTCACTTTCTGATGGTTGGCTGCGTTGTAGATAAAAGCGAGTTTTGTTCGTTTGATTGTGAATGTATATGTTTCTTTCATAATATAAGGGTGTAATTAGAAATTTGTTAAGTTGATGTCAAACAGAGATTGCTCATACTTTCTTAGTAGTCAATATTAATCAACCTGTTTTTCAGGTACGGAAATGAGACCGTCTTATCTGCCAATGTTGGCCATGGCAGGCTTGGGAATTGCAATGGCTGTTTATTCTTTCAATTTTGTTAATAGGAAACTTTATGTCAGCTTAGGCAGGAAAATTAAATTATCTAGAATCGAGGATGATGGTGATGATGGTGAAATAACCATGGCAGAGGATAGTGTTGATGTCAATGTGGGTACGAGCCCTATTATAGAATTCGATTGCCTTCGCACATTAGATGAATTGAAATATACTCGTAAAAAACATAATGATCGCGTTGACAGACTGAGATTCTTGTTAGCAGTCGATCGTTCCCTACACCTTTATCCTTGTCCCAAATTGAAAACTTTTTCGTTGACATGTTGTTTCTTAGAAGAGTATCTCTCTCATTTTAAGCGATGGATGCAAACTATTGCTCGACTTGATGTTGAAGAGCTTATTTTATCCAGTTTGTGTGGCAATATGACGACGGCCTTTACTTTCCGTTTTCAACTCATATCTGGTTTATACACACTAAGAAAGTTGCATCTGTCCTTCTGTAATATTGAACCAGGCTTAGTTGGTCAGTTCAAATCTCTTGTAAGCCTGAGTTTTAAGTTTGTTAAATTGGCTAGGAATGAATTGTCAGATATTTTATCGTCTTGTCCGAACCTTCAATATCTGTTATTGGATGTGTGTGAATTACCTATGAAGGCAAGAATCTCAGGTCCAAATCTAAAGTTGAAGGCTCTGACATTATTACATTGCTCTGGTTTGCACGAATTAGAAATCTCAGCCGTAGATCTTGTTCACATTAGCATTGATAGTCCCATCAGGTTGAAGCTTCTTTTGTCCTTTGTACCGAAGCTCGAACATCTGTCTCTTGTAACCAACAGGCCGACGCCTTATTGTTTTTACGGCGGTGACGTTCGATGGGATCTGCCAAAGTTAACAACTTTAGTGCTAAAGGCAATATTCCAATGGAATGAGGTTTGTGAGCACACTATCATTTTTCAACTCTCTATATATGAATTTCTTACAAAAAAATATTGGTCTAATGATTTATTTATTTCGTTTTTTCGGAGTAGATACCTTGGTTGCCTCCAAGATTCGACATGTTTGGCAACGTAAGGCTTTTATATCTGGTGATGGCACGCGATTATTATCATTTGGAAGATTGCCCACAAGCTGATCTGTTCAGTTTAAGTCCTGTTTTGAGTGCATGCCCCCTTTTGGAGACATTTCATCTAATGGTTAGTATTTTTACTACTTTTATTTTATTTTATATTCTGTTGGATTATTTGCCAGTAACAATTGTGCCGTGTCATTGAATTTGCAGGTAGATGGGTGCAACAGCAATGAAGAAAGAGGGGTTGAGTGGCCTGTTTTGCGACATAAGCACCTTAAGCATATGGAAATAGCTGGATTCTCCGATACGAAAAACGAGCTTGAATTTGCTAGATTTATAATTAGAAGTGCAGAAGTGTTGCAAAAGCTTGTGCTTAGGGCATCCCTTATATACTGTGATGGGTTGGGTGTCTGTGATTTCCCTGAAAATGAACCCCGTTCTAATATAAACGAGATAGAAGCTCAAATGATTACTCGAGACCTACGCGATCATGCTCTGTCAGTTGAGGCTACGGTGGAGATACGTTAGATTACTCGTCTATGATTGCTTATACTAGTTGGATTAGAAAGTTCGTCTTTAGTGGCACCAAACCGATGCGTGAGGTTCGACTTTTGTGAAAGTTGAATCTCATTGTGTTGTGTTGTGTTGCCCGGAAAGTAGGTTTAGGTTTTTGAAGGGTTTTTTTTTTTTTTTTCTTTGCATGGTTATATATATCCATCAAATAACATGCTTTACAGGCCTATTTCTTCAAGTTTCATGCGTATTATTCACTATTTATCCTAGTTTCTGAATAAATTATAACATATTCTAAGCTACAAACCATATGAAATACCATGTACAAGCACTAGTTGAATTCCATTAATTACAACAAAAAACTTGTTCAAGGCGACATTGATTCCTAGAAAAAACCAATAATTTATCGTGCAAGCAAATTTACAGGCATGTTTCCTTGTCTTTTAACAAAAGAAAAGGAAGTCAATATATTTTCACACGTATGTTGGAATTTTTTTTTTTAACATCCCGACTTTTCAAAAAGGGTAAAATAGTAATTGTGCATACCCAATACGACCTAATTATTATTTATTCTATTTATTTAATTAAAAAGGATTTAATTAAGAATTTTGGAAAATAGTTTATAGGGAATAAATATATTAATTATTAAAAGGATTTTTAATAATTAGTATTTAAGGAAATAATTTCCTTAATTCCCTCATAATATCAATTCACGCCAGTTTAAAAAAAAGAGGAGCAACGACGCAGAACAGAGGCAACGAACTCAGAGTTTTCAGAAAAAATGGAGAACGTAAACTCCAATCGCAGAGCCAATCCGTTCATCATTTCATGATGCCGCAGTAGAGGAAAGTGATCACCGCGACGAGACGCAACTTTGGAAAACAACATCTCTATGTTTCGTAAGTTTTCAGTTTAACCCTAGTTTTTCGTAATCGTCGAGTTCGATTCTTCAAAAATTCGTATTTTTCAATCCGTAGCTCTGTTTCGCAGCCATGAGTAGTCAAAACAATCATCTTGGAGCGTAGATTGTTCTAAAAATAGTTTCACAGCAAGTAATCTAGGTAATCATCTGTTTCACACACTTTTGTATTTCGGGTTTTTGCAAGGAAATAGGATTTTAGGGTTTCTTGTTGATCAAATAGGTTTTAGGGTTGAGGATCAACAGTTGTTGCGGTTGCTTGGCGTTTTGCTTTCGGTTTTGCTGGAAATTAACGTAAGAGGCTCTTCCTAATGAATAATTATAGTTTTATTATGTTTAGATTGAGTTCTGGTATAGACTGGTGGTTAGAAATCATGTTTATGTGTAGTTGTTGTCTATGTTAAGCTATGACATGTTTTGAACAGCTTTCACTGTTTTTTTCTGAGTATTTTGATGGTAAACATGTTTGGTTTGGGTTAGAAATCGTTAAGTGCAGAAAATCACGTTTTAGGGTTTAACTGCGTTGAATGCGTACGCATTGGATAGCAATGCGCACGCATTCCTATTACAGAATTGTATGGTTTTAGTCTCAGCAGGTAGAATGCGCACGCATTCATAGGAATGTGCACGTATTCGTGTTTCAGGATGTTCCATCCTTCTCACAGCAGGTGCAATGAGTACGCATTCAATGGAATGTGCACGCATTGCTGTTTCACAGTGGTTCAGGTTGCTCCCAGCATGTGCAATGCATACGCATTGGCTGGACAGTAACTTCCAGCATGTGTTCTGGTTAGGGAATGCGCACGCATTGATCCCCAGTTTTAATAAAATGTTGTTTTAAATGTTATTCTTGATATGATAACACTGAATGAAAATGAACAAGCCTTGATTGAGTTTCTGATGCGTTTAGTTCCGGCACCGAATGTACTCTTCAAGGGAGTTGAAGTTCGGGACCGTCGGAAGGGCATTAAAGGCTTGTGCTTTGATGAATTAGCATTCATCAATGTCTGTGTGCTTGCTAGACCTTGTCCGTGTCTAGTGGTTTAGGAAAGAGAGCAGTAGGTGCGAGGGAGCTTACTTGAAAACACTTAGGTGGTTAGTTAACAATTAATAAAATACATACTTGATTAGTAAAAGACTAAACAACATGCCACTCTTGGATAGGCACCAGACAATATCTCATGTGCGGGCGTGCAGATAAAGCGAACAACACTGCTGGCCTATAAACGGTTAAATGGCAATGGAGGAACTTCGCCATACGTGTGCACCATCGGAGTCTACCAGACTAGGCTTTCGGGGCCATTGGTGTGATCCACCAATGGGTTGCAATCGATATCTCCTGGTGGATTTTCATCAGGCGTAGTGCCCTTGAGTGCGGTTGTAACAGAGATAAGTTAAGCTAGAAATGTATAGTCATGACATGTTGATGGAAATGGAGTGAACCCTAGATTGAATCAGTCTCATAAAGATAACCTGAAAATAATAATGAGAACCTTTTCGTTGTAGAATTTAGTTATTCATTAACTTCTCACTTTTACTAAATACTTTGTACTTACCTCATTTGCATTTTCTTTTGTATGCATTGTGGGGTGAGAAAATGAACATGTTGACCAAGAGTAGATGACGACTTTGATGACGTTGATGCCTTGAAGATGCTTTTAGTTTATTTACTTGTAAATGTTGTATTAGACTAGTTGTATTTTTTTTCTTAGACTTGTTGTACTTCTACTTCTAGACTTTTGAAAGTTAAGTTTGTTCTTTTGAGACCTTGTATTGTGTAAGACTTTGGTTTTTCGTCGTTGTAATTTTAACTATCCATCTTTAGTATGGTTAATTTCTATTCATAGTAGCATTTTTGTTTTACCCGAGTCTTTTTAGCTTTCGTTTGCTTTATTTTGATACGACGACGCATAGGTTTGCGTATAATATTATATTTATTTAATGCTATACGAGCCGAACGTTTCTCTTTTGGATAAGGGCTTGGTATCCGGGAGCGGGGCGTTACATTTTTCTGCCCAAATTTGGGTAAAAATGTATTCAATATGCATTCTGACTGGTATTGAATATACATAACACTGAATATCTGATTCAAATTAAGTCAGAATAGTCGACCATATTCTGACTCATATTGGGTCTGAATAGTGTGCTGTGTGAAAATATGCTCCAAGAAAATGAGAAAGTAAGGCCGGCAACAACGAGCGGAAGTCCTGAAGGATGGTGCCAAGCCAGGCTGAGGATAAATGTTCAGCATAGTCAAGGCGAAAATTTTATCCTGGTCCATAGATATGACATGGTGGACCAGATCCAATCAAATTTAAGAATATGACATTTATCCTTTCTTTGTGGAATTTTTTTCCTCTTAAATTTACGATATTGCCATCACTTTTATGTAGTGAACCAATGCTGACATGGTATGCCTGAACCATGATAAAATACTGTAATCAAGGAAATGGAGCTATATTGTAAGAGAGTCTCCTTAAAAAAAAATTATAATAATAATAGTAATAAATAAAACAAACAAACAAACAAACTCAAGTGAGTGCAAAAAGCAAAGCATTGTGGATCGCAAGAGTTTCTCCTTCGAACGTATTATAGCCTCCCTCTAGCTTCTTTAAAAAGCTACAAATGATCGATTCTTCCTCTACTGTCTCGAAGAAAGCCCCCACCGCTACAACTTCCTCTAGCCCCCTCCCCCCCCCCCCCGCACCCCACACACACAACCGCTACAAAAATCTCTCCAAAAACGGTATCAACATTAAATTCAAAAGAACTGTGACGAAGGGGGGACTCCATTTAATCGCCATCAAAATGCTGGGAATAACTACTTGTTGTTTATACCAATTCATAAATTTTATATAATGATCAATTGTTTAAAATATTTTAGTAACCAATCTCGAGCAAAAACAGTACCAATTTTGATTTTTTTTCTTTCACCGAAACAGAATTACCAGATAAGGTGGACACATATAACTCATACACAGACTTGAACCCAAGACTTCACGGTCCTGAAATCTCAGCTTAATCGATTTGGTAACCCTCATTAGCAGATTCATAGTTATTATGAAAGGCGATTTGTTTCTTTAACCAATTTTTTTTATTGATGTAAAAATAAAAGTTCATTCCCTTCTTTTTCTTTCAAAAAAATCCATCAGATTGTTACACAACATATTCCTTCAAAGAAAAAAATAAACTAATGTGGATAAAGCTACTACTTTCATTTCCACGATTATAAAGCTAAAAGCCGCAAGAGACTCCAGATTAGAAACTGGAAAATTTTCAATACAATTGCTCAGTTCCTCATTGGTTTGTAAAGTGCAGAGTGTTGGAATACTTCAGTGGCTCACGATGAAGGCGGTGGTCGAAGTTATCGAAGATCTTTGTCCTCGAGATCCACATCATGGCAGGGGCGATCAAAAGCAGAATGCAATCAAGAGGAATCGCTAATGGACCGACTATCTTTGTCTCGTTTTTGGATTAAGTCTCTTGAACGCCATAAAAGTCACAGCAGCAGACAAAGAATACCAGGTTAGCATATAGTTAAGATGGTCTTGAGGCATCACCGAGCTGCGTATTAAGGTATTGGCGTCCTTCGGAACAGGGTACGGGTTGCCTGAGTCGATATTCTCGTTGATATCTTCGATATAGACTGTGTTTTCAGGGAGTCCACAAGCTTTAGCAATGGCTGGAACATCGACGTAAAACCACTGTCCAGATTTAGGATCATTGGCTGGAACGAATATGCTCGGCTTTTCACTGCCCCGAATAACTCCGATAACTTCAACAGTGTTAATAAGGGCAGGATGGTCTTTTTCCTCCACTTTTTTCTGCTCTTTGGACCAAAACTGCCACCAAGAAGAAGAACTTCTTGCGTTTTCTCGAGCAGGAGAGGGAGAACAAGGGTTCGGAAGCTGCTGGCTAACTTGTGGAATTTCTACAGAGTTATCCCTCCAAGAGCGTGGGACCCATCCTCTATTTACGAGTATAGTTTGCACATTCTCGGAATTCTCAGGGTGGTTCGTAGTATTGAGGGGAGTAATAACATAGTATCCGTTTTCAGACACACCTGAAATGGTTCTGGAACGTGGACCAACAAAAATCGAACTTTTCTGATCAAATACACCTTTACATCGTACCCGTCTGAACTCCAAAGAATCCGAGTTTTCAGCAATTTGCTCACACTTAAGTGGTTCCATTTCCAACCTATCTTTCTGGTACTCCAATGTTTTAATCTTTTCTTGTCTTCTAAATATTTGCCAAGTACCAAGGCCGAAACTAATTGTCCCCGGTACAAAAAGCAACATCTTTGACCATACTGACTGCCCCTGTGCCTCTTGAGAATGAGTTACGGCAGCAGAGGTAGAGAAGGAAGAGGGACGGGTCCACTTGGCAAGAGCATGGGACCCACCACGGGAACCAGATGGGCCAATGAGCTTTCTTGAAAGAACTTTAGAAAATGCAGCCACCATTGAGATTGTAATGGAAGATGGATTCTGCACCTGCTTTTACATTGAGAGATTGAAATACATAAACATTAGTACAAGGCCAAACTATATCCTCCAATGCAACTCACCATTATACACTCGTGTTTGGAATAATCGTGATTCAGAACCCTAGCATAGCCCATATACCATAAACGTGGAAAATTTTCTTTTACGTGAAACTCATATCATTTAAACAGTGTTTATCAAAACTAAATTAAAGATAACTACTCATAAGACGATCAATCATTATTTGTTTTTGTTTCAAAAAAGCCGCCCTTAAACAAAACAGCCAACATGTAAACATATCAGTTAAAACACTACTTGCTTTAGTCTAACTTGAATTTTATCAATATCACCAAACAATTACTGGGTTTTTCCTAACAAAAATAAAAATAAAAAATCACGGTAGATCGAAATCAAACAATGTTTTTGACAATGCAGCAGAGAATTTTATTTTTGCACGAACTTAACAAATACAATGTGAGCTCATTACTTTGGAATCTCTCAAACAACAACAAAGACAAGTTCCAAACTTTAAACACTAAAGAGTCGTTTAAAAATTAATCACTCATTCGGTTACACAATCGATTCTTCACATACTTCATAGCTAAAAATTCCTTTTAAGAAAATCTTTTCACAAGACTTCTTTTTTCCCACAAGTTTCATAACTACTCATATTATCAAATGCTTCAAGAATAGAAGAAGATTCAGGGACTCTTGGTACATTTGGAAAATAATTGAACAAAGACATTGTATCAAACTTTTAGCTTCATCACTTAACAACCAACCTTACATACATAAAAAAAAAAAAATAAATAAAAATCAAACTTTTATTTTATATACACTTCACATTCTGATTTACACACTGCCACATAAGTCTAACACACAAATTGATATCACTTATAAGAAAACTGGAATGGTTTTATATGGAAAAAAAAAAAAAAAAAAAAAAAAATGAAATTTTGAAATTAACCTAATTCGTAACTCCTAAGCCTGAACTAAATGGAGTGAAATGTAAACATAACATAAGTATAACACACAAATTGATATCACCGATATGAAATCAAAAGTGAACAAAGGGAAAAAAATTGAGAAATTGAACTACTGCTCGCACACCTGAAGCTGTAAGTGGAGAATAAGAAATCGTTCAGGCGTGGTGGGCTATGGGCGGCGGGACGACGGCGGCGACTAGGAGTCTGAAGGGGCTAGCCGGCGACGGCGAGTGGCAGCAGCACTGAAATGAGAACGAGAACAACAAGGTTATTCAGCGAAATTTAATCATCTAATAAAGGAGGGGCGAAATGGTACATTTAGTATTATTTTTGCAATAAAAAAATAAACCATCAAACAAAATGGACTAAAATTTTAATTATCCCTAACAATAAATATATGGTTTTATAGGATAAAAAAGTTTCGAATGGTGTTCGGGCCTTAGAATTAATAAAGGATCTAAAAAAGATTGACACTAAGTACTTTAGCGAGATAAGTCACACCTGAACCACGTTCACACACTCGTCCATGGTGTGAGGGACGTCTCTGCTCAACTTCATGTATAACTTCGTATTATGCCGGCCCCTTACAAACGATGTGATCAGAAGTCGATCATCGGCATCCTTGACTTGCATAGCCTCGAGATTAAATCGTTTCAAATAATCCAGTACTGTTTCATCCTTTTGCTACCTCATGTTCATGAGGTACGTATCGCTTAAGTGAAACTTTTTGTTGACAATGAACGCATCTCGAAACTTACGGGCCAGCATGGCAAAACTGGAGATAGACCCGGGTCGTAACTTGGTAAACCATTCCCTGGCTCGACTTACGAGCAGCGTCTCAAATGCTCGACATCGCATCGCATCAGGTGCGCCGTCCAACCTCATCTAAGACAGATACATATGTAGATGGTCCTCCGGATCGGTGGTACCATCGTAAGGCTCTATCTTTGGTATCTTAAACCCTTTAGGTTTAGGGAAACCCTCGATCTCCTTCGTGAAGGGTGACTCCAACCATAGCGAGACCTAACTTTTCCCTAGAATAACATCCAGCTCTTCCCTAACGCTGTCCTCATCCATCTTCTGATGCTTTTGTTGGATCTCGCGTCTCTTTCTCTCTACATAGCTGGAGGACGCACTGACTTCGTCTCCAGGAGTCCGCTTAGGCTTCTATGCAGCGTCTTTCGGACCGCCGTCTGCGGCTGCATCCTTCGGGCCGCCGTCTGCTTGCTGCTGCACCATAAACGCCTCTGCTATAATCCTGGACAGCAGTTCACGATCCGCCCCTGCCAATTGATCCATAATGGCTTGGTGTTCTGGAGCAAGACCCTGTTTTTTTTTTCTGAGGGTTTTCAGGGACGGTGTTCAAGACTGGATCTTTTGCTCCTTGTGCATCTAGATCTATCTGCTCGTTAATCTGCGAGCTCTGTTGATCGGTGGCTTTGGAAGCGGCTTTCCTAGCGTTCTTATCCTTGGGAGGCATCGTGATCTTGGTGTATTCAACAGTAGAAGGCCCTCCTTCTAGCGTCAATGACGATGACCGATTTAGTCACCTTAATAATCCGGGCCTTGATTGAATCTAATGATGAACACCCAAAACCCTAATGCCTAAGGGATGAGATGGTGTCGCTTTGGTGATTGCGGCTGAGTCTAAGAATGTATCTTAGATTGCCTACGTATCCTGTTATTTTCCAGGAATCAAGCGTTACGTAGTTCCTGGATTATGGTATTCAACATATGCCCTAACCCTAATACTAGGTCGGTTTGTATTAATGTCATATTTACCCTTAATGGGCCTTAACCCTTGCCCAAGTTATCACACTGTTAATTGGCCTGGGCGGCTTGTGCGGACCCTGTCCTCCATGTCGATATTGCCGACCTGCGGTACTCGACTCTGGAACTCATTGTCCTACACTGCTCGATTGTCGATCGCCGTAGCCTCGAGTCTGGGCATCGACATGAGTACCTTGGTGCTAATCCACAATGTTATTTGAGGACCAACCGATAGACGACACGTGGAGGGGAGAAACCCGGTATCGTCAATTACAGAATAATTATATATCCTGTAACTATTACGTATTAATTACAGAATAATTATATATTGTATAATTAATGTGTATATATTGCCAATATTATTTATTTGTATAAATTATGATAAACACGATATTTATTTTCATATAACAACTTTATCACCTATTTTGACTCCAACAGTTAATATTTTGTCAGTGAAAAAGATGAAGAAAAGAAAGATGATAAAGAAGATCATAATAGAGTGAAAGTTGTCTAATAGAAGAGAAATAATTGATGCAGTCACCTGCAAGTTCTACTTGTGGACTATGGCATAGAGCGAGTCGATGAAAAGGAGTCTACAATGACTTCATTATTTTGTTTCCCATTGCTACCAAAATTCCAATTTTCTTTTTTGTCAGAAAAGGGTTTCCACAATTGTCTTATTACGGTTGCTCTAAGTCTTCATATGAATCATATCTATGTAAAAAACCGGAAGATAGTCAATACATCGTATCATTACACACACTTGTAGATTATTTGATCATGGTGGGACTGTGTGATCAATATAAGCTCGCTCATTATCAATGATCAATGATTTATAATTATGTAGTGACATGATGTTGTGGAACAATGCCATGATCATATCGTTTTCCTATATGAAATATGGAATAAAAACACTCCATATTGTGCTGCTCCATTTGTATGCATAGCGCTTAGTAGCTTAGTTTTGACATATACATGTAGTGTCCTTGCTTTGGGACTATTCTGTCGGTCTACGTGCTACAAGTCAGTTCTGTTGCTTTTAGTTTGTTATTATATCTGTGTTATGATGATCTGTGAAATGCCTTTGAAATATGTTAAATGCATTCTATGAATGCATGAGCTTGTGAATATGTGCTATCAATGAAATGCAATGCATGAGCCTCCTATGTGAACAGTAAATGTGTTAAGTATAGTGAAATGCAAGTGTTGCATGCACTCTGTTATTCACAAGGAATTTGTTAAAAGAAAATCCAGGAAGAATGCACAAGTGCTGCATGAAATGAGTCATGAAATGTGATATATATGCTATTTATGTTCTGAGTTGCATTAGTAAACTTGATAGTTTAGCATATCTAATATTGAGGTTGTTGAAGTGTTATTCACATACTTGTCTACTTGATAATTATTCATCTCTATAGAGATCAATGATTTTATTATATTACATTTTACAACTCTGTTTTGGTTGGTCAAATATTGAAAGCAATTAGTAAGTGGTCATTGCTTTAGACTTATAAGTACACGTGTGAAATTCTAGTAGTGAAGTTGCACACCACGTGTTCAATGAAATGCCTACGCTATCTTCAATTGATTCAAATGACCTTTGAAAATATCCTCCAAAAAAAAAAAAAAAATGACAACTGAATCAAATGAAATGCAAGTGTTGCATGCTTTGATAATTTTTTTCCTATTTGCCTTATGATTCGGCCTTTGTTTGATATATATTTTTAGGTCGAGACCGATGTGTTCATGGAGCGGCACCCATTAGTACAATGTTTTGAAGTCACGGTGTTGACAACACGGGAACGCATTCACGAAGCAGCAGACGTAATATTCATATCTTTTGGCCCTACTAACAACGACGTTGACTACACACTAACGGAGGGAGTACTACACACTCCCGGTGTATGTCTTCATACATCCTCCATCTACTCCGGTTGTTGAGGGATTCCGGCCGCCGCAAGTTGTTCGTAGATACAATTTGGAATCAGCAGCAAGGCCATTGTTGTTGGTCCAGAGGAGATCCCTACACGTGCACGTGGACTTTGATGGCAGGTATGTTTGCATTAGGCTACACAGATCATCATAGGATAATGCAGAGCTTCGGTATACGAGACGAGGAGATGATAGAGTGTCGGTTATCCTGTCTTTTGATGTTCCATCCCGTATGACCTTTGATTTCCACATATGACCTTTTGATGCAGAGCATTAGTTAGGGTTTATTTTGTAGACTTTGTTTATGGATTTTATCATTTTGTCATTCTGAACAAGGTTATGTTTTGGACGACGCATGAGCCACGCACGAGCTGGACGACGCATGAGCCACGCACGAGCCACGTAACGACGCATGAGCCACGCACGAGCCATGTAGCCACGCATGAGCCATGCAAAACCGAAGGAAGCGTCAACTGAAAGAGCATGGGCAGAACCGAACGGTTGACTCGTGCGTGGCTCTTTCAGTTGACGCTCTTTCTACGTGGCTCTTTCGTGCGTGGCTGAAAACATAAGACGCTTTTTGGCTAAATACCTTGTTGAGAACATAATCCCAGCCCAAAATGACAAAGTCCATAAATAAAGGCTATAAAATAGACCCAATGGACCCGACTAATGCTCTGCATCAAAAGGTCGGGAACATCAAAGGTCATACGGGGATGGCGAACATCAAAGGACAGTGCATAACCGACGCTCTATCATCTCCGCGACTCATATACCGAAGCTATATCCTATGATGATATTGGTGTGTAGCCTAATGCACACATACCTGCCATCAAAGTCCACGTCTTGCACGTATAGGGATCTCCTCTGAACCAACAACAATGGCCTTGCTGTTGATTTCCAAATTGTATCTACGAACAACTTGCGGCCGGAATCCCTCAACAACCGGAGTAGATGGAGGATGTAAGAAGACATACACCGGGGGTGTGTAGTCTACTCCCTCCGGTAGTGTGTAGTCAACGTCGTTGTTAGTAGGGCCAAAAGATATGAATATTACGTCTGCTCCTTCGTGAATGCGTTCCCGTGTTGTCACGGTGTTGACTTCAAACATTGTATTAATACGTGCCGCTCCATGAACACGCCGGTTTGGACAACTGTTTGGTTATGCGTGGCTCTTTCAGTTGACCGAAAGAGCCACACATGAGCCACACACAAGACACTGATAGGCAATACAACCGCGACGAATAATCAATATATCTCCACTTGAGCGTCAACTGAAAGAGCATGGCCATGTAAGTCCTGAGAAATCAGTTGAGCTTCGGTGTCCTCGATTTCAATACCGGGTGGTTTACTAGAAAAATAACCTATACCCAACCCGTCACAGCGTATGAGAGATGTCCTAAGCACAAGCTTTTGGAGCACTTCAGCGGTTCGTAGTATAAATTTAGCAAATTCAAGCTCGTTTTGCGTATTGGAGAATCCCGCTATTTCAAATTGCTGAAGGTGCTTATGGCGAAAAACAGGCCATTGAACTCCTCTTTCTTCATTCGTTTGAACTTCTCTTTCTTCATTCGTGTCATGCCCACCTATCTGCAATTCAGAGACAAAAGGCACAACCCATGAGTTTAATGTGGAATTGTTATTTGGTAGATGGTCCAACGGAATTCTAAAAAATATATATATATATAATAAAATTGTCGGGCAAAGAAAACCTTGCCCACTAAACCGCTCAATGAAACTGCAAACCGGACACTGAATGTATGCGCCATACCTCATCAGGCCCTGGACTCAAAACAAGCGGCTGAAAATTGTGTACAGAAAATTGATAAGGCATGGCAACACAATCTCATTGGAATTAATGATTGTCAGCAACAAAATGTTGGAACTTCTGGGAAAGAAAATATCACGGTAATTGCTTGAATCGACGTCGTAAAGGAAGAGATACCGAGAGTTTACCAACATTGTGGAGCACCCGAAGTCGTTATAGTTCTTAAGCAGGCAGCAAAAGCTATGGTTGAAACAAAAGAATATTTAAAGACAAGTAAGGAATGAACTGACTAATGAAGGTTAAGCTAAAAGGGAATCGACAGAGCACAAGTAGCTTGCGATTTTGCACACACAGACAGATGTAGCGAAGCCGTATGCCCAGGGAGATCTTCCAGGTCTATCACATCATGAATCTCTTGTACGAGTACATACGAGCTTGGTGTACCAATGATTGGTTGTTTTGGTTAGATACGAGCTAGTAGAATGTCAATACAAAACGCTTGGATCCCTGACAAGCTCGAGTAATGAAGCTGTAGATGACTTAAGCATTGAACATACTGTTGTTGCCAACGAGAACTTTAAGCTATTGGGAGTACGAAATGATGGGAATAGAGTGGAGACAACTGCTAGATTTGACTTTGTTCAAAGAGGGCAGAATCGTAAGGGTGGCAGTTGGGTTGTGATTGATGTTGCAACTGGTGGCAAAAAGCTTGAATGGAATGCGATCCCCCTATCAAGAATTTCAGGTCCTATTGATGTTGGTATAAGCTTACGGTTTGTCGATTCTTGGAGTTCCGGGATTCAAACCAGTTTATACAGATTCACACTTGGCAGTTGTTAAAGGTATCACACCCGATGTACTTTCAAGACACCATAGTGACATTCGACCTCTAGAAAGTCGAATGTAAGCTCAACATTCAACTTTGCAAAGGTCGAATGGCCACATTCGACCTCTGCAAAGTCAAACCTAAGCCTAAAGTGTGGTCCCGTTGTAAATCAGGTAGGTGCCATTAACAGACGACGCCTTTACACTTTTGTCCATAACTACACTCAGTGGTAGGTGCCTAGAACTAGAAGGCGGAGAAAGAGATGGCAAAGTGCAATGTACCATGTGAGTTTAAGAAGGAAAACCACACATGTCCAAACAAAACTGTTGGGGAGATTAACATGTGAACATCCAAGGAAAATGTACCAGCCACGTGCAGGAAGAGATGCACAGGAACAGAGTACAATGACTAATGGTCCTAAACAGTGTTGTTTTTGGACATAACAATGGCACAAGACTGACAAATCAGGAAGACGATTCTTTCTGCTATACAATGAACAAATTGATTGTGAAAGCAACTGGTCCTACTAACACCAAGAATAAAGTGGCGCATCTGGGAGAGGAGGAATGTGCCAAAAGGCGAAGGATAGCACGAGCTAAAGTATATTTCTGTCTACTATTCATCCCCCAATTGAGAAATTTGTGATTGGAGGAAAACATGTCAAAAGAAAGAAAACGGCAGTAAAAAGAAAAATATACCGGTATATTCAGCCAAAATTGCAGATCAAGCAAAAGTCATCACTTATAAGAATCAAATCAATCAATGAAAAGAAAAGGGCAATAAAAATGCTAACCATAAGATAAAATGTCTTCAAGAAGGGGCATGCACTCAGAAAGGGAGTAAAAGTGCATAGACCAACTTGTGGGCAATCTTTCCGAGAATAGATACAACGTTCCATCAGCAGATATAAAAGCCTAATGTTGCTGAACATGTCAAATGTTGGAGGCAACCAAGGTATCTAGTCCAAAAATGAAAAAAACAAAAAAAAACAAATTATTAGAGCAATAGTTTGTAAGAAAACGATATAAAGAGAGAGATTTGAAAATGAGAATGCTCACAAACCTCATTCACATTGAATCTTGATCAGAAACCTGCTAAGACTCCAACGACTACAAGTCAGAAATTAACAACTGTGATTTTGGAGGGTATCTCCACTCCGACGGTTCTTCCGGAGACCATAGTTGTGATATTTGTGGAGGGCATCTCCACTCCGGCGATTCTTCCGAAGTCCATAGTTGTGATGTTTGACTTTCTCGGTGCTCGTATGTCCGGCTCTTGTTTTGATTGAATTTTTTTGATATCAACCTCCAATTGTTCGGATTGGATCTATCTTTTACCTGCACCAAAATAAAGAGATAGAACGGATTTTTTTTATAATTGCTGAAAATAAAATTGGACTCGAAAAATGACAAGAAACTAATTTTTTTCTGGATTCAATTTTTCATGATGGACTCAAAAGTAAATAATCATGGACTAAACGAAAAAAACTGGACGTGGGGTGGGTGGGGTGGACAGAAATTTTATTTATTTTTGGTTAGGTGGGATTTTTTTTGTGTGTGTGGGAATTATGAAGGTATGAAGTGATGATGATTGACGAGAGCAAACGGATGCATGGAATTGGAAGACGATGAGAATTTTTCGGATAAAATAGAAGAGGATGGACGATTAACTATGCAAGTGTTGCATGCACTCAGTTATTCAAGAGGAATTTGTTAAAAAGAAAATGCATGAAGAATGCAGAAGTGCTGCAATGAAATGAGTCATGAAATGTGATATATATGCTATTTATGTTCAGAGTTGCATTAGTAAACTTGATAGTTTAGCATATCTAATATTTTATGAAGTATAATACTGAGGTCGTTGAAGTGTTATTCACATACTTGTCTACTTGATAATTATTCATCTCCATAAAGATCAATGATTTTATTATATTACATTTTCGAACTCTGTTTTGGTTGGTCAAATATTGACAGCAATTAGTAAGTGGTCATTGCTTCAGACTTATAAGTACACATGAAATTCTAGTAGTGAAGTGGCACACCAGGTGTTCAATGAAATGCCTATGTTATCTTCAGTTGATTCAAATGACCTTTGAATCAAATGAAATGCAAGTGTTGCATGCACTCTGTTATTCATTGCTGTGATTCATGCGCCTTTGTTTGATAATTTTTTTTTTTCCATTTGCCTTCATTGTTATGATTCATGCGCCTTTGTTTGACATTTTTTTTTGAGGTCCAGACCGACGTGTTCATGGAACGGAGCACCCATTAGTACAATGTTTTGAAGTCAACACCGTGACAACTATGGAACGCATTCACGAAGCAGCAGACTTAATATTCATATCTTTTGGCCCTACTAACAACAACGTTGACTACACACTGCCGGAGGGAGTAGACTACACACTCTCCCGATGTATGTTTTATACATCCTCCATCTACTCCGGTTGTTGAGGGATTCCGGCCGCAAGTTATTCGTAGATACAATTTGGAATCAGCAGCAAGGCCATTGCTGTTGGTCCATAGGAGATCCGTACACGTGCAAGACGTGGACTTAAGTGTCAGGTATGTTTGCATTAGGCTACACAGATCATCATCATAGGATATTACAGAGTTTCGGTTTACAAGCCGGGGCGATGATAGATGCCCTGTCCTTTGATGTTCCCATCCCCGTATGACCGATGTTCCCCATATGACCTTTTGATGCAGAGCATTAGTCGAGCCCACTTTATTTATGGACTTTGTCATTTTGGGCTGGGTTTATTATGTATTAAGTCTTTTTTCTGAACAAGGTATAGCCAAAAAAAACCTTCAGGACGTGGGCGACGAATGAGCCATGCACGAGTGACGCATGCGCGACGCAAAAGGAAGCGTCAACTGAAAGTGCATGGGCAGAACCGAACGGTTGACTCATGCGTGGCTCTTTCAGTTGACGCTCTTCTATGTGGCTCTTTCGGTCGACTTGTGCGTGGCTCGTGCGTCGCTTAAAACATAAGAGCCCCTTACAATTCAGGTTCTCTTTGGCTAAATACCTTGTTCAGAAAAGAGACTTAATACATAATAAACACAACACAAAATGACAAAGTCCATAAATAAAAGCTACAAAATAGACCCAATGGGCCAAAGCTACAAAATAGACCCAATGGGCCCCGAATGCTCTGGATCAAAAGGTCGTATGGGGAACATCAAAGGTCAAACAAGGATGGGGAACATCAAGGGACAGGACATAACTGATGCTCTATCATCTCCCCTACTCGTATACCGAAGCTCTGCAATATCCTATGATGATGATCAGTGTGAGCCTACTGCAAACATACCTGCCATCAAAGTCTGCGTCTACGTGTAGGGATCTCCTCTGGACCACCAACAACAATGGCCTTGCTGCTGATTCCAAATTGTATCTACGAACAACTTCCCTCAACAACCGAAATAGATGGAGTATGTATGAAGACATACACCGGGAGTGTGTAGTCTACTCCCTCCGGTAGTGTGTAGTCAACGTCGTTGTTAGTAAGGCCAAAAGATCATATGAATATTACGTCTGTCGCTTCGTGAATGCGTTCCCGTGTTGTCATGGTGTTGACTTCAAAACATTGTACTAATGGGTGCTCCGTTCCATAAACACGTTGGTCTGGACCTCAAAAAAAAAAGCCAAATAAAGGCGCATGAATCATAACAAATTAACAATGAAGGCAAATAGAAATAAAATTATCAAACAAAGGCGCATGAATCACAGCAATGAATAACAGAATGCATGCAAAGCTTGCATTTCATTTGATTCAAAGGTCATTTGAATCAACTGAAGATGGCATAGTGTGCAACTTCATACTGATAGCCAAACTCTTTCAGTTGACCGAATAGCTGAATTCAATCACATTATAAACAACCAAAGTATGATCAATCGCTGTTTCACATCAGCTTAACAATTTTCTCACTACACCCACTACACCCTATATTGTAAAAGAAATATATCACTTATAATTCAAAAAACCACACTCAGTTTTCTCTACTACGCACCAGAAAGTAAAAAGGAAAAAAAAATTAATAGACAAAAATCTTCACAACAAACTGATTTTGAATCTGTCGATTTCCAATTGACATGTTTTATCTAACAAGTTGGTGGATTTTAGCAATAAATTTACCAGATCTGCAAATTCTCAACCCCCCCCCCCCACACACACACAACCGCATCAGAGAAAAAAAACATAATAACCAAACAATAATAAAGCGTCAAAACAAAAGATATCATATTGGCAAGCGAACGGGAGTAAACATTACCTTCGAATACTCCCTTTCTGATCAACGTAATTGAATGGTGGATTAAGAACCGACAACTGTTTGTAAAAACAAGAGAGAGCACTTTAAACAAGAGAGAGCAGTTTATATATATACTTAGGCCGTGAAATGCACGGTGTGTCCTGTTTGTATTATTTTTTTATAATTATTATCGATTTAAAGAATGTTCTAAAAAGTATGCGTGATAAAAAAAAAAAAAAAATTTCCCCGAAAAACGAAAGACACAAATCCTTTTAAATTACGTCACAAACGAGTTTCGAACCCTGGTCTACACACTGAAAAACCTTAGTGTATACCACTAGGGCAATATGCCAAGTACAACATGCTATAGACATGGGTCGAACCTCTAACCTAAGGTTTTCTAAAACACATGCGTTTACCGACCGAACAACAGCAAATATTTTGTGTGATATATTTGTTGAAATTTTGAACTTATAAGGAGGAATAGGAACTTCTCAAAAAAAAAAAAAAAAAAAAAAAAAAAAAAAAGGAATAGGTAGAGGTTACTTCTATAAAAGCAGTACAAAGACTTTATTTGACATTGATTAATGGGCGCCCATGGGGAGGTCCAAGGGGGCATGGCCCCGAGACTCCTCAAAATCTATGAATTTATGGCACGTTTGGATTGCGGTAATGGAATGCTTTTTTCATTCTATTCCATCAATTTGACGTGTTTGGCAACAGAAGAATGAAATATGTTTTCATTCCAACGGAATCCAAATCGATGATTTTCATTCAATCCAAAATCTAATGGAATGGTCGGAATGGAATGAAAAAAAAATAAATCACGCAATGATAAAAACGATTCCATTCCACCGTCTACCAAACGCAAGAATGTAATGATATCATTCCATTCCATTGCATTCCATTCCAATGATTCATTCCATTCCATTACATTCCATCAATCCAAACGAGCCCATTAAGGTCTTCATAAATTTTTAACTCAATAGTATATATATATATATATATATATATATATATATATATATATATATATATATATATATATATATATATTTTTTTTAAAAGTGAATAAGGTATTGATCTAATGGTAAGCAATCAAGTATAACTTTATAAACAACCAGAGTTTGATTCTTGCTAGATGCAAAAACAATATTTTTTTTTTGGTTAACCATTTTTTAAAAGGGCCTAAAATAATATTTAGCCCCGAGCCTAAATTTGGACAGGGACGGCAATCATGGCTGGTTGAGACCATTTGTAAGCAATGGATCTCACAATTCTATACCACCACACAGGTTTCATACGATTGCATTCGAAAACACATACAAAAGATCCTAAGAAAATAGGCAAGAGAAGAAAAACAATCTTATGCCAAGTACTCGGACTTAAACGAATATATGTTCAGCTAAAGAAACTACTGTAAGCTCTTCTTTTTTCACACGACAATGGCACCTACATGTGAAGCTATGACAAGGAAGAGAAAATAATAACATAGTTCACAAACATACATAAGAAAAGGAACATTTGGATACTACTATGTTATATATAACACAAAACGGTACCCAATTGATGCCAATCATGCAGATAACATGAGCAAGTTAGTCAAGGAGGGAATCAAATTATGCTGTGTGCGTCGAACAACATGGGTTGTTGCAGATAAAGTTGATATTGATAGGAATTATTTTTAAATAAAAAAATTAGTTATTTGTTTTGAATTTAAGTTAGGTTTAGATAATCATTTATCATTTCTTTTATTTATTTGAATTGTATTTATCTTTGATTTCTATCCTATATAAAGAGAAGTGGTGAAACCATTTTTAATCAATTCAATAAAACGGTTGTTCAAAGTTTCTGTCTGTGTATTCTGATTTTCTTCACTTCCAACGCTAGGTAATTAAGGAAAGTAGTAGAAGTCATCCGCATAGTGCTACGGCATATAGTACACAATGAGCACTCCTAAAACGTTGTATTGCATCCGTTTCTGTTTGACACGTGAAAGAAGTATCTGTTGGAGAATTTTGAATAAAAAATTAATAATTGAGGGAAAATCCGAATTGACATGTGAAAAAGAGTTGCATCGGTTCGGAGAAAATGTTGCAGCCACATAAGAGGTTGACATACAAAGAGTTGCGTTCGGTAAAAGGTTGCTGTTCGGTAAAATGTTGCGGGGTTGCACCTGTTCGGTTGAATCATTTTGAAATGACACAACTGGTAGTAAATAACCTCCAATTTCTCCTATAAATCCTAGCATACAAGTGCATGAAAAAAAAGGCTGCAATTTTTTTATAAGAAATTCATTCCTTTAAAAGACCAGCTTCTTATGTTTTTCATGGCATCCAAAAATAAACTTTGGATATATTTTCATGTCAAAAGAGATTTACAGAACATGATCGGTTCGTCGTCTTTTTCTCATTGAAGTGCAACAACCCGGAGAAGCTATGGCTGTTGTATCTTGAGAGACGAATGTCATTACCGTGTGCACATAATCGGGGCAAAAACGTCTTAAGGACAGAGTGCTACGCTTGTCTCAGTCAATAAGTTTTATGTCCTATTTTTTGTTTTCGTTTTTGCTTGAATTACGTGTTAAACATGCTAGATTGAATAATTTACCCAACAATCTTAAGACGTTTTTGTTGTATTATGTTGATGTTCTATACATGCATGTTGTTTTAACGGGTGGTGGTCCTAAAGGACAACTTTACATCTTAAATGAAGAATAGGACAAAAAAAATAATATTTGGTTGAGAAGGACAAAAAAAAAAAAAGATGTACAAAAATACCCTTAATGATAATATTTTTTTTTTTTCACATTAAAGCCGTCTTTGGTGTTACTACGTGTTGGTGTTACTACGAGTTACTACATTATGTGTTACTATGTTTGAGGGTGTTTCCATTGCTTTCTATACCCTACTTGGGAAGGGAACCCGAATAGGGGATTTGTGTACGCTTAAGATCGTGCACATTCATAGAAAAAATGCCAAAACGTTACCCTTTCTATACCCTACTTGGAAAGGAACCCCAATAGAGATTTGTGTACGCTTAAGATCGTGCACATTCATACAAAAATGTAGTAACATTACAAAAAAGGCATTGATAATTCCTCAAAAACAAACAATTGATAATTCTTCAACAACAATTCTTCAAGAACAAAAATAAAGACAAGAGATTCATACAACAACAATTGATCAAAACCGAAATGCGCAAAACCTAAAAAAAATTGCAAAAATGCATTGAAATGCAGCAAAACCTAAAAAAATTGCTTCCAAAACCGAAAAAAAATTGCTTCCAAAAAATTCTCTTTCGCGTTTTTTTTGCGTTTGAAAAGAAGGCGGATCAATTGAGTTTTGAGTTTGAATCCTCGAAGCTTCTTCGGTGTTTTTCTCTGCGTTTTTTTTGCGTTTGAAAACAAGCGGAGGAGGAAGGCGGATTCTCTTTCGCGTTTGTATCCTCGAATTAAGCCGGAGACGTTTTGAGTTTGAATCCTCGAATAACGTGAATCCGATCGTTTTTTTTCTCGCTTTTTTTTTCCGATCGTTTCTCCGAGGAATGTATATAGCGGGATCAATTGAGTTTGAATCCTCGAATTAAGCCGGAGACGTTGAAGGCGGTGGCGGTGGCGGCCGCGGAGGAAGTCGAAGAGGAGAGGGAAAACGTTTCAGAGGATGGAGGCTAGGGTTTCTATATTTTGGGATAATGGAGGAATGAGGCTAGTTATAATTAAAAAGGGTATTTTTGGATATATATTATTTTTTGTCCTTCACAACCTTTGCATTATTATTTTGTCCTTTTTACATAAATAAGATGTAAACTTGTCCTCTATGACCTTTTCCTATTGTTTTAATCCGAAAATATTACCACGATTTGTTCTTCTGCGAAAAGTTAATTTCGGATATTTTAAGATACACTCACAGTAGATATATTTTGCTATAGGAAAGAAATCGGAATCTTACTTGTCTATAGTGGTAATATTTGATACTTTGATATGTTTTTTTTGTTGCAAAACGATACTTTGATATGTTGTTTAATCATTCTGTTGGGTTGAAAATTATGCTGTGATATATATATATTTTTTCTGTTGAATTTCTTTTGCTCTAATATGGCAGTATTATTTTGCGAATTTGTTGATTGGTATCAACCAAACAGATTCGTAGCTTTATGATATATGTTAATGATACATGCTACTGAAGGGGAGGGGAAAAAAAAATAATATATATATATATATATTGGTCGATTTTTCCGAGTTCCTTTCGTAGATCAGGTTGGTCTTTTGATGATAAATTTTGGATATCTGCGTGTTTTATTTCTCTTTTCCGGGTTGAGGTCGATCGGAATAAATTCTATAATTGTCGATCGATTTATACAAATCTATTTTCCTTTCTTTCTCGGATATAATCGCATTTGTTTGAGGTCGATTATTGCTGCTGGACGAATTAAGCAACACGGATTTAGATTATCGTGATTGAACATCGGGCGCTCGATGGATGTCGTTGCTATTAATTGCTGTAAGTGAGTTGATTAACCTTTAGAAATATTGAACATGTTGTCGATTAACATGATGATAGGGCCTAAAACCATTAGAAATATATATTTACCTGATCCTCAATATTAATGAACAATATTGCTTTTTTGGGGTGCAACCCATCGTGGTTAACATAAGCAATTGATGTTTAGTCACAAACATTGATGTATACAAAATGAACAAAACTGCTTCATTTTGCCCCCGTCAATAAAATAAATAAATAAAACTTTGTATTCGGATCTGTTCATCTCCTTTGGCGTACAGAATATGCGTGGTGTTATAGTGGGCTAATAATTTTCTTTTGTATAATTGGTTAGAATACATTAATGTGTAATATTATGTTAACACATTGTTATTCAAAAGTGATCTGTTTATTGAAATGTTTGTTTGTACTAAAGATTATATGCAGACGAAGCCTGTGAAATATTCAAGAATTAAAAGTTGAAGTTGAGAATTAATTTTGGCAAGTGAATTAAAGACACTTGTAGTGATCGATGTGGAGAGTAAAATGCACGGTTTAATGAGTTTTGTTCTGGTATCAACGTCATTTATTAAATCATTGCACGATACACATCTCAATCGAGTGGTAGTGTTGCTTAAATGCAAGAACACTGAACGAAATGACGAGTGTCATGTTGATTTGTTCGGACTTCAGAACTGTGGGTGGAGGCAATTCTCTCGACAATTGTTATTCTCAACGAAATGCCATCATGAAATAGTGGAATGGCTACATGCCTACCAAAAAAAAATCCTGGAAATGTGGGGGTGCTTGGCAAAGGTTGAAGTATCTAAACCAAAGCAAGCCAAGGAATGTTGGATTACATATTCTTTGGATATGTAAATAACAGTAGTGTCTATCGATTCCTGGTGCACAAGTCAGACAGACATTCCTGATGTACATTAAAATGTGATCATTGACCAAAGGAATGTTGTATTTATTGAGAAAATCTTTCCTTTAAAAAGACAAGTAGAAAGAAGGTTCAGGTTCAATCTATAGCCCTTGATCGGATGTTAAGGTATTTGAAGTTTACAATGAACCTCGGAATATGGTATACAAGATATCTAGGTGGATATCTGACTGTAAAGACTCAAAATCCAATAGTGGATGTGTATTTACTATTGGTGGTGGTGCGGTGTCCTGGAAATCCTCAAAACAGACATGCATAGCTCATTTCACGATGAATCTGAGTTTATAGCATTGGATTAGCGTGGAGAAGAAGCTGAATGGCTTAGAAATATCCTTGAGGATATTCCATGTTGGCATAGGTAGTGGCTGCTATTAGCATACACTGTGATAATCAGTGGTTATAGGAAGGGCACAAAGTTGTATGTATAATGGTAAGTCTAGATATTTACTTCGTAGACATAATACCATTAAATAATTGATCTCTAATGGTTTGATTTCCTCGATTGTATAAAGTCGAAGGAGAATCTTGCAGATCCGCTTATAAAAAAAGGTTTAGCTAGAGATCGGGTGTAAGTTTTTGACAAACGGGATGGGATTTAAGCCTATTACGCATGTTCCCTTATAATGGTAACCCAACCATAGTGACTGGAGATCTCAAGATCATAGTTCAAAAGGGACAACTAAGTTATGAGGGACAGTTAGCACTTACCAATTCTGTTAAAAACAAAAGTGCTTTCTGTGATTTTGTTAGGTTAAGCATTAAGATTTTAATGATTCCTATATCTTGGTCAAGCCAAGTGGTGCATTGCAGAGTACTCTTTATAGGGGTCACCTATTTAAGTGAAAGTGGGGCCGCTTCTGTGAGAATTTGAGGGCTAAATTCTCTAACACGCTTTCTGAAACCAAGGTGTTCCAGGGCCAAAACGGACACAACCATGAGAACCTCGAGAATGTTAGGAGATATGTAGTGTAGGTATCATTGTCTAGGCATGCACCAAGCTTGAGCAGTTCAAGACCTGGTTCACTGCTTAGCCGAGTATGTCGATAGTAGTACTATACTACGGAAGGTTCAAGGCAACAAAACACATCGCCTAATGCTCCGCGTGTAATCTCTTCAGAGTCTGCATTGCACTTGCATTAATTTTCATTCATGTGGGGATTGTTGGAGAATTTTGAATAAAAAATTAATAATGGAGGGAAAATCCGAATGGACATGTGACAAAGAGTTGCATCGGTTCGGTGAAAGGTTGCAACCGCATAAGGGTTGCGCCTGTTCGGTTGAATCATTTTGAAAGGACGCAACTGGTAGTAAATAACCTCCAATTTCTCCTATAAAATCCTAGCACACAAGTTTAAAAAAAAAAAAAAAAGGCTGCAATTTTTTTTATAAGAAATTCATTCCTTTAAAAGGCCGGCTTCTTATGTTTTTCATGACATCCAAAAATAAACTATGCATATATTTTCGAGTCAAAAGAGATTTACAGAACATGATCGGTTCGCCGTCTTCTTCTCATTGAAGTGCAACAACCCGAAGAAGGTATGACTGTTGTATCTTGGGAGACGATTGCCATTACCGTGTTCACATAATGGGGGCAAAAACGTCTTAAGGATAGAGTGTTACACTCGCCAGTCAATAAGTTTTCTGTCCTATTTTTTGTTTTCGTTTTTGCTTGAATTACGTGTAAAACAGCATGCTAGATTGAATAATTTACCCAATAGTATCATTTATATGGCACTACACACATCTTCTTACTGAACTGCTGCCTGAAAAGTTCCTGCCCAAGGAAAAAGGCACACAGAAGAATGGAACGTTAATTGGGAAAAATCATCAGATTACAAATGTCAAGAATTTGAGGCTTTTGATCACCTAATAAAACTTCTTCCCCTTCTTAAGTTTCTTCAGAAAGTACCTAAGACGCCAATAATAACAATTAAAATGTTCTACAAATGAAAATGCACTAATACACAATGCATTGAATTTATAACTACCAAAATTTACACCATAAAAGCCAAAACATTTACCATATCAACTTTTCACATTTTATGTAAAGAAAGCAGAAAAATGAAACAAGCTGAAAATATTTATGGTATCTAGGTGCCATGATTCCTTATTCAACAACAAAGAAAGTACATAAGAAAAGGAACATTCGGAAAATACCATAAATATTTTGAAAACAACCTGAAAATATATAGGTGCATATCTAGAATATGTTTTCTTTGTTGCTGAATAAGGAATCATGGCACTGGACAGCAATTGCATCAAATGGTCCGGTTATTTCACAACTCAAGAAATGGTATTTATATGATTTGTGTTGAAATCTTTTTAGTTGCATTTCTCTTAACAATTTTATCCTGATGAATCAAAGATCTTCAGCAACAACATGGCTTTTCATTTCCGTGTGAAACTTATCCTATTAATCAATCAATATCTAACAGAATAGAATCATGGTATGATAAAATTGATTTAAACCAGACCATAAACCACTAACAGTAGAAACTACCAAGTTCTTAACATTTCATCAAACCACTAACATTTCATCAAGTACCATAAACCCCTAACATTTCTTCGTTTATTCAAAAGTTTCAAAAAGTTGTCATTCTTTCTAATTGATGAAATGTTAGTGTCATTCTCTCATCATTACCCTTTTTTTAATTAACATTTTTTTAATTATACCACAACATCACTTCAAACACCTAACACGTTAGGTACTTCACGGTCATTAACGTTGGTTGAAATGCCGCTTCTATCGATGTTCGTTATGTATAGGAAACATTATTATCATTGGCGCGTTACATATCATCGTCAATGTTATTTACGAGAAACGTTGTTTCCATTGACCATTTTTGTAGAAAGTCACGGCCGTTGTTGCCATTGACCATTTTTGTAGAAAGTCACGGCCACTAGCGTTGGTTGAAACGTCATTGCTGCCGACGTTTGTTATGTATAAGAAATATTATTATCATTGACGTTACATATCATCGTCCATATTATTTACGAGAACAGTTTTTGTCATTGACCCTTATATAGAAAGTCACGACCTCTGGCGTTGGTGGGAACAACACTTTCACCACCCCAGGGGCGGATGTACCATTTAAATAGGGGGGCAAGCGCCCCTCCTTAGATCCGGAAAATACACTATTAAGTATGTTGTGTATTTTTTTGGCCCCCCTAAAAATTTACACTCGCCCATAGTATCGCCCCCCCTCATCCGGGATCCTGCGTCCACCCCTGCACCACCCACCACCACACATTGCCACCCACCCTTAATTACTCCATTCACCTTACCTTCAGTACCGTCTTTACCATCCTCCCACCCAAATTTACCGTTACCGCCCATACTTTACCAACTCGTCTTATTATTATCCATACTAACCTCAACCATCTCTTTCACACTTGTATTGTATCACACTGCCTTATCCTACCTCTCAACCATTCCATCATTTACTACTCAACCCTATAACTCCTTCGCTCATACCTCAACCATGTCTTGTCCCTTCTTGTTATAACCAACTTACTCTTACTCTTACCACTCTACCTCATCACCCACACTCTCCACCATCCACTCTTGGCAACCCAATCACTTTATTGTTAGGAAATCAACGCGGAAACGAAGCGGAATTTAAAATTTTGATTTCCTTTCATCAAGATCGACTTCGTTTAAACAACAAGCATAAAATAAGTAGACGAAGAATATACCTTGCAGATCTAAAAGATCGAAGCTTTAACGTCTACGAAGAAGTAGTGGTGCACGGAGCCTCCCAAGCGTTCGGTCTCTACCGCTAGTCCATACGAACAACCCACCGGAATCCCTCCTTGGATTGCCACTAGAAAAAATCGGATGCTAGACCGACATTTTATCTCTCTCAAACTCTCAAAAAGACTCTCTAATATTTTTATAGTAAAATATTTCTAGCAATTGTGGTGAATCAAAGAGCTTGATACCCTTCACCTTATATAGGTGTAGGTAGTGCCCAACAGCTCCTAAATTTCCTTGGAGAAGAGTTTGAGTTTAGTAGGGAGAAAAAAAAACTTTTTACTAGTAAAATTAGAAAAATATATTTGATTGATTTATCTCATTAATATTCATGAAGAGAGTTTGAGAAAATAATAATATTTGAATAAACTTCAACTTGGTTTATTCATCATAAAAGAGTGAGTATAAATAGGTACAAGTAAGTGAGAAAGGTCCTAGTAGAGTATAAGCTAAGAGAGAGCAATTAATTACTAGAGTCGGCTAGTATTAATTGCTAGAGTTGTCTATTACCTAATAAGACAAAATAGAGTTACTTTATGACTTTATGTCATATTAATTGTTTATACAATACAATTAATATGTCTTACAATTAATATGTCTCACAAATAATATGTTACACTAATGTAATGTAATATTTCCACACACCCCCTCAAACTGGGTTGTATATGTCAATACAGCCAAGTTTGCTACTCAGTCTGCTAAACATAAGCTGTGGAATTGCCTTGGTGAGAATATCAGCATTTTGGTCTGCTAAGGGAACATACTGAAGTTGAATGATCTTGGCATCAATCTTCTCTTTAAGGAAATGTCTGTCAATATCCACATGTTTGGTTTTATCGTGATATACTGGATCCTCTGCCATGCATAAAGCTGAATTATTGTCACAACAGAGTAGGACAGGTTGCTGAGGGGTCTGCTGAAGGTCAGTAAGGACTCTTTTCAGCCATAATGCTTCACAAATGCCCAAAACAAGTGCCCTGAGTTCAGCTTCAGCACTGCTTCTAGAGACAGTAGGTTGTTTCTTGCTTATCCAAGTGACAAGATTACCTCATACATATGAGCAATAGCCCGTGGTGGATCTTCTCGTCTATGTGGCAACCACCCCGCCGGCATCGGTATAGACCTTCACCGATCCGTCGGTAGACTTAGTGAAGTGTAGGCCCCGGCCAGAGTGGACTTCAAGTATCCGAGTATTCGTAGACGCATCCCAACGGTGCTCGCAGGGCAATGCATGAATTGACCGACAAGGCTAACTCCATATGCAATATCGGGTCTTGTATAAGAGAGATAGATAAGTTTCCCTACAAGTCTCGATATTGTTCCTTTCTTACAAAGAACATTACCATGTATCGGTGGATTACTCGGGGTCTACTCGAGATACGAAGTTTGCATCCTAGCATGCCGCTTCCTTCACGAGTCCAAGCCATACTTCCTCTCGTGAGACCGAGATACCCCGGTCACAGCTTTCGGCTATTTCCATGCCACGGAAGTACTTGAGATATCCCATATCTTTAACTTGAAACACTTTTGCCAGAAGGGTCTTCAATTGTTGGATCTCAGCAGGGTCATCACCAGTAAGGATGATATCATCCACATAGACAATAAGAATAGATCTCTTCTAGTTGGTTATTTTGATAAACATGGTGTGATCTGAGTTGCATTGATGATATCCAGCAGCTTTAACCACAGTAGTAAGTTTGCCAAACCAGGCTTGAGGGGACTGCTTCAGGCCATATAGGGATTTCCTCAGTTTGCAAACTTTCACTTGAGTGTGAATGTTGCCAAAACCAGGAGGTACATTCATATAGACTTCCTCAGTAAGGTCACCATTTAGGAAAGCATTCTTGATATCCAATTGGTGGAGAGGCCAGTCAAGTTGGACAGCAAGTGAGATTAGTACCCTGACAGTGTTTAGCTTTGCCACATGTGCAAAGGTCTCTTTGTAGTCAATCCCATATGTTTGAGTGAATCCCCTTGCAACCAGTCTAGCTTTGTATTTGTCAATAGTACCATCAGCATTGTACTTGATAGTGAACGGCATTTACAGCTGACTGTCTTCTTTCCATGTGGGAGAGTGGTGAGGTCCCAAGTATAGTTGTCAAGGAGAGCAGTCATTTCAGTTTTGACAACAGCCTTCCACTTATCATGTTGGAGAGCTTCCTGTATATTCTTAGGAATGTAGTGGGAATCCAAGTCCTGTGTAAACATAGCAAAAGAAGGTGACAAGTGATCATAAGACACATAAGTATGAATAGAGTGATTAGTACATGATCTCTTTCCCTTTCGGACAAAGAATGGGTCCGTCATCACTATCGCGGGAATGAGTAGAGTCGGTAGGCTCGGGAGACCGCCGAGGTTCGGTGGGTTCGGTAGGGCCGCCGAGGTTCGGTGGGCTCGCAGGGCCGCCGAGGTTCGGTGGGCTCGCAGGGCCGCCGAGGTTCGGTGGGCTCGCAGGGCCGCCGAGGTTCGGTGGGTTCGCAGGGCCGCCGAGTATCAGGAGTCTGTTGAGGAGTTGGTTGAGGGATTGGAGTGAGATCAATTTCAATAAGGTTGCCATATGTGATTGTCTCAGTAGGTTTGCTGTAGTAAGGGGTTTTTTCAAATAATTTTACATCCATAGAATTGTAAAATGTGTTGGGCATGAATATAGATGACGGTCAAGTCTTTGGAGGCATAAAAATAACTCGATACCTAAATAACCTAACACTAGCAACCTATTGAGAACTAGGTTCAATCGTAGTGATAGCTCTCTAGTAAGTGCTTGTTCTTCCTCTCAATAGAGTCGAGGTCGATCCCACATTCGAGACTCGGCTTAAACAAGTACAACGTTATTAAACTAAAAATAGATTAAACTCAAAATAGATTAAAGAGCGGTCTCCGACCAACAATAACGTAAAAATAAAGGTTGACACGATAGAAAACACAAAGACTAACAATACGACAGTAGACACTAAAACACTTATTTTTATGGTTTTATAAGACTCTAACAAACGGTATTGATTACGCTAGTAGTAATTACTCCCCCATATATGTATATCTAAACCGAGACAGAAAAGACATTAAGGTTGATTATATTTTGGCTACGGGAGTCATCCCCTAAACTCGGATCTAATTCGTGAACGGATAAGATCCCTATGCTTAATTACGAATCCTTCCTTGGACAGATAGAACATCATATAACAAGCATGCTATACCAAACTAGGGATGCCGATCTAAAATCGTCACCTCGTCTAGGCAACCACCGTGGACGGGTTGGCACACCTCCTAAACGATCGGCTAACTAATGTCCTATTTAACATGGCAATTTTCACAATATATCATATTAATTTACGAGAACGATGTAACAAATTGGCCGGATCTATTACATGTATATATGAAAAACGTAAAGCACGACGTAGCCGAAGTCGTTCACGTAAAATTACTAGAATCTTGATGGCTAGATCTAACCATATAGACCGTGGTAGATCTAGACCGGTGACTCTAGAATTTGCTCGTAAAACGCCTTCGTACGGCTTAGATCTACATGAATATGGGTTTGTTAATTAACTACATCACGAAATCAATACACAAACGACTACTCCATAACGAAATAAAATAGATCTACGAATAAAAACGACATATTTGGATAGACATTACCCTCGTAGACGGAGGGTCCTCCAATCCTTCAATGCAATCTCTAATCGATGAATCCATCGCCTCCGTGATGAAGAAACATAATATAAAATAAAAAGAACTATATTGATAAACTAAAAGTATTGTAATATTGTGTTTCTAGAGTGTATATGGTGTCTAAATGGCGTGTAATACATGCCTTTATTTATAGGTGTTCAAGCTAATTAAGAGATATACTTCAAAATATCAAAACAAATAAGAGATAACTCCCGGCCGATCTCGTAAAATAGCATAATGCGCGCCCCCTAAATGCGTGTGTAAGTTGGCGCCACTCTTTGATTGGTTTGCCGGCTTTTGTCATGCTTTACTCCTCTTCTTGTGCTTATCCGATATTTATCTTCAATGCATCTTGAATTTATCTTGAGATTAAATTCTTCTTTTTGTATTTATCCTCCATAATTATCCAAATCTACAAAATAGATATTTATCCCAAAATAAATCATATTTAAATAAAACGGATAAATACCAAAATATATAATATAAACAGATAAATACCAAGTTATATCTTATAAATGGATAAATACCAAATTATATAATATAAATCACATAACATTAAATAATCCATATAAACATGTGATTTAATATAAAATATATATTATTAATCTCGATTTAAGGTCTACGTTGATGACTTTTACGGGTATAATTTGACCGTCATCAACTACCCCCCACTTAGACTTTGATCGTCCCGAACAAAGCATTAATAAGTCATTCCCCAAGACAACATTTTCCATGGTCAAATCATACTTATACAAGAAACTCGAGTCAACTCATACCACTTATGCTCATAAGGTACCCATTATTCACTACTCTTTATGAATCGAAGTGATGTGTGCATGTGCATTTGGTTTTATATATTCGTGGCAAGATTAAAGTTTATGCTAACTTCGCAGTCTTAACCTACCAACATCAGCATTCCTACTTCTTAAGCCTCGCAATGGTTAAAGTCATGGTGCAATAAGCAAGAGCGTCATCCATAAGGTTTTTGGACTTGGAGACCGAGAAAATACTCAAAGTCTCTTAAAAACTTGAATTTTTTTTCGCATTTTCGTCATTTCAAACTTTACCACTTCTCAAGAAAGAAACTTGCTTTAAAGGTAAAGTATGCATTGCAAGAATCCCTCTCTCACGGATTAGTGGAAGCATTGAATATTACCACAAGCGCGGGGCTACTTTGGTAATGTTACTACAAGCCCAGTGTTTAACTTATTGTCAAAACACATATAATTCTCAAGCTTATTACTCCGCTTTGATGGCTAGAAGATAAGAATACATCAGCAGATAAATATCGACTCTAAGTCTGCATAACCAATCATCTACGCAATGTACACATAATTCTTCTTAGTTATTATAATTTGTGCGTTAACGTCGATTCATGTTTCGAGTAATCAAATAATAAATAACTACTTGCAATAGTTGGCATGAATATCCTTAAGTTCACTTTCACATAAGTATAAAATGATCATGTAATCATGCAACTTGGTTCCTTCCCTATCAATTCTATGTATCAGAACTCACAATTCTAAGGGTACGAGATAATTAATTTGGCATTTGTTCAATTTTTTTCATTTTTTCACCGTTTCATTCAATTGTTCAATTATAGTATCATGGCTAAGTCTCCTACCCCCACTCAAACTTGGCATTGTCCCCAATGACAAAGGAAAAGGAGAATTTAAGAAAAAGACTTAGCTCTGGAAACGGCTCTCAAGTAGATGCAGAATATAGTATTAGTCCAAGCAAGTCGTGGAGAAGCAAACGAAAACCTGTTTAAGCAAACCAAAAAGAAACTCCACGAAATCGTTAATAACATGTCAATGGAAGTTATAAAATAATGTGGCAGTAATTAGATATAGAATATCCAAAAACAATTTAAGCCACTTTATTTCATACAACCAACGACACGGAAAACCAAAGAGTTAAAACTACAAAACTCACATGTCGGCTATCAAGGAAAAAACCTCGTTTATTCCGAACATAGAATCGGAACATGGCGAGATGAAAAAAAACCTTAACAGTCTCATGCTACTTTATTAAAAACAAAAACAAAAACAAATCAAAAGTATAGTTTTAAGAAATAGTTCTATGGTTATAGTCGTTAGCTCGACTGTACTCACATGATGGTCTAGTTGTAACTAGGATTTCCTAGAGTAAGTACTTCTTCCTCTCTATCAAAATGATTCCCGAGGTAATGCTTTAATCGGTGACCATTGACCATAAAAGTTTTTCGATCATCTAGGTGACTTACCTCTGCAGCTCCGGAAGGAAATACTTTACTCACTTTATAAGGACCAAACCATCTTGATTTTAACTTGCCCGGGAAGAGTTTCAAGCGCGAATTGTAAACAAGAACCATATCACCCACCTTAAAGGTGCGGTCAAGGATCTTTTTATCATGAAATCTCTTAGTGCGCTCTTTATAGATCCGAGCATTCTCGTAAGCTTCAATGCGAAACTCTTCTAGGCGAGTTAATTCCAACAATCTCTTCTCTCCGGCTAAACTTTCATCCAAATTCAACATACGAGTAGCCCATAAGGCACGGTGCTCAAGTTCAACCGGTAGATGACACGCTTTCCCAAAAACAATCTGGTACGGGGACATACCTATGGAAGTCTTATACGCAGTCCGATAAGCCCATAAAGCGTCATCTAACTTCAACGACCAATCTTTCCTTGTTGGGTTCACAGTTTTTTCCAGGATGCGCTTAATCTCTCGGTTCGTGACCTCAACTTGACCACTTGTTTGAGGATGATAAGCGGTAGCTAACTTATGTCTCACCCCGTACTTGGCCATTAACTTCTCAAACGGCTTATTACGTAAATGGCTCCCATTATCACTAATGATGGCACGAGGGATTCCAAACCGCGTGAAGATATTTTTCTTTAAAAACCGCAGTACAACCTTTGCATCATTGGTAGGTGAAGCAATAGCCTCAACCCATTTAGACACATAGTCGACCGCCACCAAAATATAGCGGTTTGAAACAGACGAAGTGAAAGGTCCCACAAAATCAATTCCCCATACATCAAAGATTTCTGGTTCTAGGATACTCCTCAGTGGCATTTCATTTCTCTTCGAGATATTGCCCGTCATTTGGCATGAATGACAGGATCTAGCATATTCGTGCGCAGCTTTGTAAAGATTGGGCCAAGAAAAACCACATTGGAGAACTTTAGCAAATGGTCTTGTCCCCTCCATAGTGTCCTCCCGCTTCATACGTATGGCAATGTTTAAGTATATCGGGGAATTCACTCTCGTGAACACATCTTCTAAAGATGTTGTCCGAGCATCGCTTGAAAAGATAGGGTTCATCCCAATAATAGTGTTTAAGGTCCGAAAAGAACTTCTTCTTTTGCTGCTGGTTCAAGTCTGGTGGTAAATATCTCCCGGATAAATAATTCACATAATCTTTAAACCATGGTTGTTGCTTCTCAGCCTTAACAACCTCACCTTGCGAAGATATTTCGGTGCAATCACTATTCCCTAAAATGGTAGAGATGGAGGATAATTGCTCGTCGGGGGCTTTTCTAAGCATGGTGTGAATGCCCCCTCGTGCTCTTTCTCATCATCCCTAACATTTTCTATATTTTCCTCATTCTTTGGGATTGTTGGAGTATGCTCCTTTTCACTTCTAATCATTATCGCATTCACATCCCTAGGGTTCCTATCGTGTTGCTCGGAAATCCCCCGTGAGGCCTAGTTGACAGCTTGTTCGGCTAATTGTCCTATTTGATGAGAGAGATTCTCGGACTAAGGCTTCTTGGTTGGTGACTTTGGCATCATTCTCTTGACAAGATTGGCGAAAGTTTGTAGCCAAGTCGGTAATGGATTCTGCTAATTGATTCACAGTGTCAGACATTGTGTTACTCATCTTTTCAAGCGCAACTTCCCAACCATGAGCATGCTGAGGTACATAAGTGTTGTGTGGTTTTACCCTTTCATTTGGATCACTCCATCGGAATTCGGTTGGTCATGATTTGGTTTGCAACCGTCATAGTGATTACCCCGTCTCCCAATGTAATTGGCTTCTTTAGTACCCGCATTCTCTAATGGCTTAGTCGTTTCCGTCCCTTTTCCAGCCTCAACTCGTACAATCCTCTCATGCATACCATCCACCTTATCATTTATGAGCAATAGAGTATTTAGGATCTTATGCGATACATCCTCCTCAAATAGATTATCGGCCATCTTCACAGTTGCTATTTCACCACCTCCCCATTGGCTATTCATTGCTATTTGCTCCATCTTTCCTCGTGCCTCCTCAGGAGATAAAAGAACAAACGCTCCATTGCTGGAGGCATCTACTCTTATCTTCTCCGTATCTCTCAATCCATGGTAAAAGGTTTGCATTAAAATCCATGAGGGATATCATGATGAGGGCACTTCCTCATGGACTCCTTAAAACGTTCCCAAGCTTGATCAAAACTCTCCCCAGGTTGTCGCTTAAACCCCAAGATATCTTGGCGTAACTTGAAGGTCTTTCCTATAGGGAAGTACTTATTCATGAACTTTTGTAGCAGTTCCTCCCAGGTCGTGATTGATCTAGCCTCTAAAGAGAAAAGCCATTGCTTAGCTTTATCTTTCAAAGTGAAAGGAAAAAGTTTCAGCTTAATGTTATCCTCAGGAACCAGTTCAGGCTTCACGGTACTAACGATCTCTAAGAAATTCATCACGTGAATGCCAGGATCTTCATTCAGGTTACCATGAAAAGTGGAATAGTTTGCTACCATTTGAATGACATTAGGTTTCGGGTGATAAACTTCAGCAGCATTTTTAGGCACTACGATAGCAGGAATGAATTGTTCAATGGTAGGCGTTGCATAGCTTTGCAAAGTACGCCTTTCCCATGCAAACCACAAAATTGGTTAACAAAATTTGCATTATTAAAATTATTTCCATTTACCCGGGCCGGCGTTATTCAAGAATGCTTCCATGTCTGAGTCAGATTGATGTGCTCCTTCAGATTTTTCCTCGCCTTGCCCTTCGTTTGGATCCTTAGAAATCCGGGTAGCTTGTTTGTTGTTTTTTTATTTTTTTTTTTTATTTTTTTATTTTTTTTTTGCAAGACAAAAACAACAATAAACAATTAAAATATGCCAAGGCTACTACCTTTGGCGAGACTCTAAAATAAACAAAAACAATAAACAATTAGAAACTTTAATGGCTAATCCTTTAACTAGACTTAATAAATAAAAACTAAGCTAAAACAGACTCTAAAAATACTAAAAATACAAAAACACAAAGTATAAACTATGTAAAACAAAAAGAACAGAAACTGCCCAGATTTGTTTTACGACTCTTACAAGTTAATTCTATGTCATAAAAACTAATTAAATAGACACTATTTACGAATCTACTTTTAATAAAATAAGCTATACTCAATTTAATGACACGAGTCCCCGGCAACGGCGCCAAAAACTTGATGACGGTCAAGTTATAAAAATAACTCGATACCTAAATAACCTACTAGCAAGAGAACTAGGTTCAATCGTAGTATAGCTAGATAGAGTCGAGGTCGATCCCACAGAGACTCGGCTTAAACAAGTACAACGTTATTAAACTAAAAATAGATTAAAGGGCGGTCTCCGACCAACAATAACGTAAAAATAAAGGTTGACACGATAGAAAACACAAAGACTAACAATACGACAAGAGACACTAAAACACTTATTTTTATGGTTTTATAAGACTCTAACAAACGGTATTGATTACGCTAGTAGTAATTACTCCCCCATATATGTATATCTAAACCGAGACAAAAAGACATTAAGGTTGATTATATTTTGGCTACGGGAGTCATCCCCTAAACTGGATCTAATTCGTGAACGGATAAAAGATCCCTATGCTTAATTACGAATCCTTCCTTGGACAGATAGAACATCATATAACAAGCATGCTATACCAAACTAGGGATGCCGATCTAAAATCGTCACCTCGTCTAAAACCACCGTGGACGGGTTGGCACACCTCCTAAACGATCGGCTAACTAATGTCCTATTTAACATGGCAATTTTCACAATATATCATATTAATTTACGAGAACGATGTAACAAATTGGCCAGATCTATTACATGTATATATGAAAAACAGAAAGCACGACGTAGCCGAAGTCGTTCACAGAAAATTACTAGAATCTTGATGGCTAGATCTAACCATATAGACCGTGGTAGATCTAGACCGGTGACTCTAGAATTTGCTCGTAAAACGCCTTCGTACGGCTTAGATCTACATGAATATGGGTTTGTTAATTAACTACATCACGAAATCAATACACAAACGACTACTCCATAACGAAATAAAATAGATCTACGAATAAAAACGACATATTTGGATAGACATTACCCTCGTAGACGGAGGGTCCTCCAATCCTTCAATGCAATCTCTAATCGATGAATCCATCGCCTCCGTGATGAAGAAACATAATATAAAATAAAAAGAACTATATTGATAAACTAAAAGTATTGTAATATTGTGTTTCTGTGAGTGTATATGGTGTCTAAATGGCGTGTAATACATGCCTTTATTTATAGGTGTTCAAGCTAATTAAGAGATATACTTCAAAATATCAAAATAAATAAGAGATAACTCCCGGCCGATCTCGTAAAAATAAAAATGCGCCCCCCCTAAATGCGTGTGTAAGTTGGCGCCACTCTTTGATTGGTTTGCCGGCTTTTGTCATGCTTTACTCCTCTTCTTGTGCTTATCCGATATTTATCTTCAATGCATCTTGAATTTATCTTGAGATTAAATTCTTCTTTTTGTATTTATCCTCCATAATTATCCAAATCTACAAAATAGATATTTATCCCAAAATAAATCATATTTAAATAAAACGGATAAATACCAAAATATATAATATAAACGGATAAATACCAAGTTATATCTTATAAATGGATAAATACCAAATTATATAATATAAATCACATAACATTAAATAATCCATATAAACATGTGATTTAATATAAAATATATATTATTAATCTCGATTTAAGGTCTACGTTGATGACTTTTACGGGTATAATTTGACCGTCATCGTCTTTAGTGAGTCTACCGACGTATATAAGGTTACGATCTAATTTAGGAACAAATAGGACATCCCGAAGCGGTATATCTTATCGCAAGTTTAACATTTCCAAAACCTTGTGCACATGAGATAGATCCATCAGCAATCCTAATATTGTGGGTTTGATGACAGGGCCTAAACTGAGATATGATACTCTTGTTACCAGTCATATGGGATGAAGCCCCAAAATCAACAATCCAAGTATCATTACTAAGAGGTGAGTGGAATATACCTGTTTTAGCATGAGTAGCTATGTCAGTGATAGAACTACCTTCCTTTTGTTGAGCAATGAAGGCTTTGAAAGCAACAAACCGAGCATCCAACATGGTATCTTTGTTCCCTTCTTCACCGACATGCCCGCCCGACTCTCCCCGGTTGGTTTGGAGGGTTTAAAGGAATTAGGCTTACCATGTAGTTTCCGAAAGTGTCCTTGGTGTGATTTGTACGTTTGCGGTGGTCACGAAACAACTTTCCTACCTTCTCAGTAGGGTTCCTATAAGTCTCAGTAACCTCAGCAGGCTTCCTGACCACCAACATTGCTGAGCTATCAGTAGGGTGATCAGCAGGGTTGCTTTGCAGCATTACTTTTCTCCTGCTTTCCTCATGTTTGACTTCAGCAAACACATATTTGAGGTTGGGGAGAGGTTTAGTAGCAAGAACTCTACCTCTAACATCATCAAGGGATGGGTTCAGTCCTGTAAGGAACTTGAATACCCTCTTTTTCTCAATGATATTCTTGTATAAGGCAGCATCCTCTACATCCTTCCATGGGTGAATTTCCAACATATCTAGGTGTTTCCATGCTTTAGATAGTTGGTTGAAGTACCGAGTTACGCACGCATCTCCTTGCCTCGCAATTTTGGATTTGAGCTTCAAGATCATGACCTCGGATGTATTATCCTTTTTTGAGTAAAGGTCTCGGCATTGTCCCGCATCTCCTTTGCGGTATCATACATCATGAAGTTCTCATCGATCTCTTTTGTCATTGACCTCGTGAGGATGGTCATGACTTGGTTATTTTCTGTATCCCATGCTTCAAACTTGGGGTCAGTTTTAGCAGGGGCAGGTTTGGAGCCAGTCAAGTATCCCATCTTGCTCTGGCCTGAGATATACATTTTCATAGATCTTGACCACAGCAGGTAGTTGTTTCCGTCAAGTCTGTGATTTGTAAATGAATGGTTTTCAGTGACCCCAGTCTGCTGAGGCAGCTGGGACTCTACTGAGGGTGAGGAAGCTTCAGATAATGAAGACATTCTTGATATGAGATGAGAAGTTACGACGGGTTAAGTAGATTTTGCAGCGGATTCGGGAGTTTAAGTCTCTGATACCATGAAGAGAGTTTGAGAAAGTAATAATACTTGAGTAAACTTCAACTTGGTTTATTCATCATAAAAGAGTGAGTATAAATAGGTACAAGTAAGTGAGAAAGGTCCTAGTAGAGTATAAGCTAGGAGAGAGCAATTAATTACTAGAGTCGGCTAGTATTAATTGATAGAGTTGTCTATTACCTAATAAGACAAAATAGAGTTACTTTATGACTTTATGATATATTAGTTGTTTATACAATACAATTAATATGTCTTACAATTAATATGTCTCACAAATAATATGTTACACTAATGTAATGTAATATTTCCACAATTCAATATCTTATATTAAATATTTTCAAGATAGATATTATCAATATCTAATATTGAATATATCTTTATTATATTACCATAAATATATATATATCAATTACACATGTGTATATATCACATATATATACTACACACATATCTAAATATATTAATATCCAAGATTAATACATAATATAATAATATGATCAATTAATTTGCAAAATCCATGTATATATATCAATATACATCTATGCTCCACATACATATACTGATATACATTATATGTATATTTAATTAATCAACATAATTTTTTTTGAAGGATTTAATTAATCAACATAATTGATATCTTGCATTATATTTATTCATAATAAATAAATACCACAATATTAATTTATCACTATAACACTTTAATGGAGATAAAAAGTTTTCTTAATTGGTTATCACTATAACCGCATTTTAATCCGGCTAGATGTTCATATGTGTGTGACTCAATAGCCTTCCGAATATATTGGTCGTAGGCACAAAGTGCATTTACTAAAATACCATTTGTTGGTCCCAGAGAAGGGTGAAAGTATAGTCAGAGGGGGGTGAATGACTATACTGGAGTTTCAAATTTTTTTCTTGTTTTAAAAGCTTTTGGGCAGTGGATAAGTCCCTTCTTAAAAGTTGTTTCAAAGTAGATTAAGCACACACAAAGTGTGAATAAAATGCAGTAAATGAATGTTGTAAAGTAAAGTGCAGTAAGTAAATGAACACAATGGTTTACAGTGGTCCGGGTGGTGTAATCCATTAATCTACTCTTATCTTGTGATGATTAGAGGAATTCACTATTGATTTTCACCAATACAATAGTGTAATTGTCCTTGGCTACACAAGCTTCATAATCTCCAAGACTATCACTCCCTGACTACAAAAGCTTCAGTGACTCAGTCTTCAACATTGCTCCTTGAGAACAAATCTTTTAGCAGCTATCACAAAGGGTGCTATTCCTCCTCAGATAATCTGATTCAATTGCTTCAGCTTGGTGTGAATTGGATTCACAAAAAGATGATCAATCTCAGTGCTTGATATTACTTTGATACTCTGTTTTCTGAGTTTGATCTGCTAGATTTTTCTTTTCAGTTCAAAATGAAGGCTTATGAAATTGACAGAGTTTCAGCACTTTTTGTATTCTCGTATCTTTTTTTTTTTTCTGTCAATGTCTTCTATTTATAGCCATGATCTCCTTGATTTGAAAATTCGTCCGTTGGCTATTTAATGCTGAGAATAATCCTTTATTTTAACCTTGATTCTTCCTTGATTGTATTCTCCTTAATTTCAGTGATCCGGATTTTCTTCAAACGTTATTCATAAAATCCGTCATTGATTGATTCTACATTAATTGCTTGATTTCCTTATTTTCCACGTTCTGAATAAATTGCAGATAGCATACTTCACTTGCATGTTCTTAATTTGGCTGTTGCTTGACCGGTACTGTGGATCTGCTTGTGGACTGTTACTTTGCCGTTGAAATTCTCTTCACCGTTATTCTTGATAGTCAGCCGGTAGATCCTTCACTTAGCCGGTTCGTTGTTTTTCTTTCTACATTGATTTTCAATGTCTAAATAAGCTTGTACTTCACTGATCCTTGATTTGTGTGAGATCAATGTACACCATATTCAAAAGAATGAATAGATTCTATCACTTGTAATATATCTTAGACTTACCCAATGTCGTCACAGACTTCCCTGGTTGTAAGTCAGTACATAGGTCTTCACTTCACTGAGTTGGTTCCTTGGCTGTCTTCACTGAGCTGCTCCAAAGTCTTTACTGAGTCGGCCTACTAGTCTATTACGGTGTTTTTTGACTAATCTTATACAACATGTCAGACTTCTAAGTAAAGCCTATACAAACATTAATGTCCTTTTTAGACTTATTTCAGGTTTGCTATAACAGTTAGTATGGCCATCAAAACAATAAAATGTTCCTAACACCCTTCACACCTAACGATCATGGATAGTGTTTAGCAACACACCATGACCCCTAATCATCGGAATAGTCAAATGCAATGACTACTATCTTTCATGTGAAACGATTATCGTGTAAATAGAATCATATCGCTGTAATAATATAAATACGATCGCATCTTGAGTGACAATACATTGATGACTGTATCTTACAATCTGAACATTCTATCCTCTCGAACTCGAAGTAACACATTACGTCCGCTTTGCAAAGACTTTCGAGAATAAGACATTCCTTATAAGAATGCCCTTTCGGATATTTTTACTCTTACTATTAGGATACGCGATTTCCGGACGAGCAACATGAATCCTACGCATGCTTTAGCATCACACCCAATCACTACCGCATGATCGGCCCAATGGCTAAGGGAAACTTCAATAGTGTCAAGGTATGACAATCCACTCCGCGATGCAATGAAGACTCCGTTCTTAGGATAATTACACAACCACCACATAGTGTGACACTTAATAAAGTAAGTGAGTCAGTCTAACGTACGTATTCTCTAATACACGTCCACGTACAGTCCAACTGTCTCTACACTTTGATAAACGAGATCTATCATTATCTTCAAAAAATAAAATACATTTAATACGTGCTAATCTAACCATATTATTAATATCATATTTAATAGTAGATACGATATTAGTCGATAAATGATTTAATTTTTACCTATCACTCTAATTTTCTTTTGTCTATTTTTGAGTTGGGTGGGGTCAGCAGCCGGATTGTAGGAGAGAGACTTCAATATCACTTGTTCAAAGACGATGAAGAGAGAGAAAAGGGTCGGGTAGCTGCAAATGAAGCCGGACTTCATCACCATCTAAGTAACAAAAAACAATCAAAGAGCGAGAATTGCATTTTACGCATAGATTTAATCTTTCCAGAATCTCTAGAATCCCGAAGTCACTGTTCGTAATATGCATTCCTCTTATTTCTGTATCTAATTTGATATTTTTTTGTGTTTTTCTTCAAATATTCCGTATTTTTATACTTAATTTAATCACCACTCAATTGCTTTGACTTTTTATATATGTACGGTTGATCAAAACTTTGATAGTAATTGCTGAATACTATGTGCTGATAAGCAAATTTCGGAGGTTTTATTTGATGATCTTGGGCTGTGGGGTTGTGTTAATCTTGATGAGCTAAGATATTTGGCGTTTGTGAAATTGAGCATGAGGTATTTGTGTAAATTTCAGTGAGTATAAAGAGCTGTACTATGGTGATGTATGTATAAATCAATTATGTGCTTTTTTTATTTAATATTGGTCTTCTCTTTATCAGATAATATCTTTGAAGATATTTCTGCTGAATACATCTATCTAAGTTTGTGCTCTTGTGCACTGATAATGATCCATTCATGTGAATACATGTAGATCTTCAATTATTGAAAGTTTTTTCTGCTTTCTCATACTTCCATCCCTTGTTGTTTTTTCTCACTGTAAATATGATTAGGTAAGTATAGTTGATTTTGATTGTTCGTTTTCGTGTTTGCAGTAAAGGGTAGATACAGATTGGGTACTTACTCTTTTAGATAGATTTGATGGATCCAGCTGCTGATGAGGGAATAGATTTTGGAGATGAAGAGTATGAGGGAGGTCATAAAATGCAGTATCAAGGAGGTGGGGCGATTCACGCTCTTGCTGATGATGAGATGGTTAATGAGGATGATGAGTATGATGATCTCTATAATGATGTTAACGTTGGAGATGGATTCTTGCAGATACAGAGGACCGAGGCACCATTGCCTGCTGCTAGCGGGTTAAAGTTAGATTTACAAGCTCCAAAGATTAGTCTTTCTGAGCATAGGCCGGAAACAAACTTAGTGAAAGACGTAAACGTCCCTGTAGTTGCAAATACAAGCTCCCAAATTCTTGAACAAAGAAGCGGATTATCATCTGCTATAGGAGCTCCGATAGCCATGGATGCTTCTCAGCAAGGAAGAGCTCAAGAGATAATCCATTATGCTCCAGCCGGAAACTTGGGATATCAGGGATCAGTTCCTATACCGCAGACAACAGTTGTAAATACTCTGGATATGACACGAAAAATTCAAGGTGAGGCTGTGCCAGTGCTAAATACTGGTCCATCAAGAGTTGTCCAACATTTGCCAACTAATCAAATGAATTCGAATGCAAATGCTAATTTTAATCATCCAATTGCTAGTGAAAGTCATGTACGACCAGCCGTAGATAATGGAAACCCTATGTTGTTTGTTGGAGAGTTGCAATGGTGGACAACTGATGCCGAGCTTGAGAGTGTATTAACCAAATTTGGGAAAGTTAAGGAGTTAAAATTCTTCGATGAGAGGGCTAGTGGAAAGTCTAAAGGTTATTGTCAAGTCGAGTTCTATGAGTCTGCTGCAGCAGCTGCTTGCAAAGAAGGAATGAATGGTCATGTTTTTAATGAGCGAGCTTGTGTTGTTACTTTTGCCACTCCACAGTCTATTAAACAAATTGCGGCTTCCAATATGAACAAAAACCAAGGTCAGCAGGCTCCACCTCAGACACAGGGCAGAAGACCTACAAATGATGTTGGTGCTGGCAGAGGCAATGAAGTAAATTACCCGAGTGGAGAAACAGGGAGGAATTTTGGTAGGGGGGGTGCATGGAGGGGACGTGGTCAGAGTTTCCCGAATAAGGGTCCTGGAGGTGGATTAGCAAGGGGAAGAGGAGGGCCTATGGGAGGGAGGAATATGATTGGAAATACACCTGATAATACCGGTAATGGTTATGCCGGAGGGGGAGGTGGGTTTCCGCAGGGTCAACCTGGATTTGCTGGACCTGCCTATGGTGGTCCTCCGGCTGGTATGATGCATCCTCAGGCGATGATGGGTCCTGGATTCGATACATCATTTATGTCTAGAGGAGCTGGATTTGGAGGTTTTCCAGGTGCTGGATTCCCGGGAATGATGCCGCCTTTTCCTCCTGTTAATCCAATGGGCATGTCTGGTGTGGCCCCTCATGTCAACCCTGCGTTCTTTGGCAGAGGGATGGCTCCCAATGGAATGGGGATGATGGGAACAGCAGGGATGGAGAGACCTCACACGGGAATGTGGACTGACCCTAACATGGGTGGCTGGGGAGGAGAAGAGCATGGTCGAAGGACAAGAGAATCGAGTTACGTCGGTGATGATAATGCATCAGAATATGGGTATGGAGAGGCTAGCCAAGATAAGGCTGCTCGGTCTAACGTCGTTCCTCAGGAGAAAGAACGAGGTTCAGAGCGTGATTGGTCTGGAAGCTCTGACCGCAGGCATCGTGATGATAGAGAGCAAGACAGGGATAGGTATGAGAGGGATCACAGGTACAAGGAAGAGAAGGATAATTTCCGTGAAAGCCGGCAAAAAGAACGTGACTCGGGTTACGATGATGACTGGGATAGAGGACAATCTTCAAGGTCCCGGAGCAGATCCCGAGCAAACCCAGAGGAGGACCACAAGCCTCGATCAAGGGATGCTGATTATGGAAAGCGAAGACGTATGCCATCTGAGTGATGAAGCTGAAGCTGAGCAATCTCATTATCTAGCAAGCCTTTAATGTTGAGAGCCATAATATTGGCAATTATCTGCGCCGCCTGCTTGCTGAATCATGTGACGACGTTGCTGTGTTTCAGGTTTCTACTGGCACTACTTAAAGTGGATATTTTAGTAAAGAAGTAAGTTTCAGATATGCAAGAACATGAGAGAGAACAAACTTTTTTCTTTCTTTGATTGCCTTTTTTTTTTTATGAATATCGACTTTCTAAACCTTACTCTCTCTAGATTATACCGGGTTAAGAAGGCTTTAATGCTTTCTTATCGTTGGCATCCTTGGACTAAGAACCATCGAAATACTTCAACTTAATTTTATGTATGAGTTTTGCATCTTTGTGCTATAATCATTGCTCCTAATTTTTCCCTCTTGCCACTGATTAACTTTCATTAACATCCATGTTGCTACTGATTTGTGCCATTTAATCTTTTAGTGCTCATTTTATGTTTTTATTTTAAATCTGCACGGGTTGTTGATGTTCTGGTTTGTTTTATTTTTTGCAAAGGTCTCTTTGCCTGTTTTTGTGTGTGCTTTATTAGGTTTCCCATGCTTCAATTTCTTGCTAATTTCAGTATCTAATCGATGAAATAAAAAACTAACTGTATGAGAATGTGTGGTTGCACTAAACATCGTATAAACCAAGGTAGTACTTGAACTTTTTATGCACATTTGCCAATAGCAGTCAAGCTACCGGCTTTATGTTTTTTGCCTCCAGTTATTACATATGTTGTTTCTTATCTCCTCCAAATATCGTATAATCTGTCCAGAAGAGACACATGAGTGTGTTTGCAGACCGGTCTTTTGCTTGAAAGCCTTGAAAAAAGGGTGGTCTTTTACAGGTCAAATGAACTAGAAAGGAGGGATCAAATTGGAATTAAGAAAACAGACAACATTTGCACTAATGATATTTATTTACCTTAAAAAACCTTGTGGATATTCGTCTAACGAGTGTTAACTTGGGATTTATTACTTTTTCTTTATGTTACATAAGTAGTTTTGACATGGGCTTAACCGTATTCAGGGAGCAGGTGGCCTCTGTTTCTACTTAATGTTGCAAAGAAGCCTAATCCTACTGCTGACCAATCTGTTTCCTTCAAGTACTTAATCAGATGCTCATACATGGAAACTTCCAGACACGTGTTTTATCTGTAATTTACATAGCATAAAATGTCATTGGGATCAGTTTTATATATAGCTGCTAAGCTGTTTTACTTTCTTAGCAAACCTATGCTTCAGGTTTCATGATTCAGAGTGTAATGGTTTAGTTTTATAGTAGGGATCAAGACACTTTTGCCCCCCCCCCCCCCCCCCCTTTGTTCACGATTTTCGGACTTATATCCCCAATGTTTCATCTTGGCACTTTTACCTCTCATCTATGCATTTCTTTTACATTGAAGGGGGTACGAAATGCTCCAGCCAAAAAAAAACTTGACACGTGGCAAAAAATGGATTGAAAGGCAGACGAGGGGTAGAAGTGTCAAGATAAAACAAAGGGGATAGAAATGCAAAAATCGTGAAACACAAGGGACTGAAAGTGTATTTATCCCTTTATAGAATCATCCTCTTTTGGACTTGTGTCAAAATCATGTACATATCCTCTGTCCAGTTGTATTTGTACGGTTTTGTGTAACAATTGAGGTCGTTGATCGTATCGATTTCTGAAGAATTTGTAGATAAAACTTGATCTTTTTATCTGTGCTATGTATATTGTACTGTACTAGTTAGTAGCTGATCCCCTTTTCAGGTAGGTTTTTCTGCTGTAAAACTGAGTCATGTTTCAAGAATGTATGATTTTGTTACATTCCAAGGTTGTATAACAAAATATTATCATTATGTTGCATTGTAGTCATGAAGGGCTACTATTGGAAATTCTACTGTGGAGTGTCCTCAACGAGGAGATCCAGTAGCATCTAATCAAAACACGACACATGGCTTGATTTTTATGTGTTTGTGGTGGCCTGCTTTGTTTACTAGTTTGTTTCTAGTGTGTATATACCAAGTGTCGTGTTTTGATTGGATGTAAGTGTATGGATCACTTTATCGAGGAGGACGCTTCGAAGTAGAATTTTCCGGGCTACCACATAGATGAATCCAAGAAATCAATCAAATGGTCTCTACATTTTTGTATGGAATGTCACAATTATGGAGTGTGTGTGTGTGTGTTCTGAGACTGCTTGAAACCATGTAAAAGCCCTTTTTAGACCACCCTTTTACATTCTAGAATTGTGAGCTTGAAGGGTCACTTTGTAATTTCAAGAATTATGGTTATTTCATTCTGGTAATTGTTTATGTGTGTTAGTGTTGGAATTATTTTTCAAGGTACAAATGTTGTACTAAGTACCAAGTGATTGTTTATGTAATCATTTTTATTCTATTTCACATCCGCATATTTGTTACAACTATTGATACATTGTGTGTATGTTATACTTGTATTGTGTTGATATCATTCGAGTGTGCTTATGCTTTGAAGGGTTTCTTGTGTCACTTTATTAAGCCTGTCTGATTCGTTGTGTTACATTTTATAGTACAAACCATATATGTTGTAGTATGTAAGTAGGTGGGTGTATCATGTCCATTTATGTATACATATGCATCGTCATACATGTGAAAGATAATGAATGATAAATTGATCAAATCGAATATGCACAACATAACGTAAATTTAAACAAATTTAATTTTTCCATACGAGCAATGTCTATATAATCCTTTTCGAGTGTCAAACATCGACGATTTTTTTTATTTTATATCATGAAATATAATATCCTTCGGAAATGATTATGTTACTATCACTTTGCAAAGATTTTGAGAATAAAACATTTCTTTATATGATTATCATTTTTCAGATATTCAATCCTATGTTGTGGAAGTGTGAATCCAGGACGATCGACATAAACTATACGTATGCATTAATATCATATCCAATCAATATTGTGTGATCGCCATACTATTCGAAAAACTTCAATAATGTCAGAACGTGACAATCTACACTGTTGCACATTCATAACGATGGCCAGAGATGATTGGCACTCCTCAACAATGGACGCATAAACAATCAAACGAGAGGTTGCAAAACCCCACTCCCTCAAAGAAAGGATGACCTTATTCCCTTTCTAGTATCATGAGTGTCATCACACAGAAACCTCCAAGATTGAATGATTTCAAGTTTGCATTGAATGCCTCTTTTTAGGCAAATAGCGTCTCACTTGAATGACAACTCGAATGTAAACAATTACTAAAATATATCATCTGCACGAGTCTGACCTCTCATCCATCGGTGCACTCCATGTAAGTTTTGAACTCCGATATATTATTGTTTACGAGGATTGTATCCCCAGTGTCTAGCCACCATCCGTCTCCAACTCCAACCGAGTTGGCTTCTTCCACCAACATCAACTACCGACTACCGATCGCCAACCTTAATTTCTCCGAGAAAAGCTAAATTCAAGATTGAAGTTCAAGTCTCGAATCAGGGGGGATTGAAGTTCAAGTCTTGGAGAGGGAGGGAAAGATTAAAGTTCAAGTCTTGGAGGGGGAGGGCAACGTATATAGTCAGAATAATTCTCATGATGACTGGCCTCCTATCCAAGGGTGTTGGCAGGGGCGAACGCAGGCCCCCGGTCGGAGGGGAGGGGACAATACAATAGTGGGGTTTTTACGGTCCGACAAGCACATTTTATTGAATAAGAAAGATAATATATATATGATATTGTCTTCGGTCTATAGCTACGAGTTACGACTTATCATTCTTTTTAACTTTGATTTGACAATAATAATATAATACAACAATACGATTTGACATTAATAATATAATACAAGAATACGGTTCGTTCATAGTTTGTTTTTCTATTGTTTTGACTATAATAAAATTTATCAATTTGGTAATGATTAGTAAAAAATTGTTAAGCTAATCGGTCATATTATATCACAAGACAAATATAGGGGCGAAAATAAATTTTAAAGGGGGCAAAATCTAATACATTTTATATATACTAGTGTATTTTCCGACCCAAGGGAGACAACTGCCACCCCTGTCTATAATGTACATCCGCCCCTGGGTGTTGGACTATTGCTATGACTCTCTATTGTCTGACAAATGCTCTCTTATCGTGTTCTGGTCTTCTACGACCCTCTACAGTCTATTCAAAGGGGCTACTTAGCCATTAAAATCAATCATGATGGTTTGAACCATGACTACAACCGCATACATGCTCGAGTATATATTATTGGGTCTTTGAGTGCTTACTCAACCTTTTTTCTATGGATGAGAACAGTTCTGATCTCACCCTCAAGACATCTTTGGCATGCTCCAAGGTTCGTGGAAAATGGGTAAGACACGTTCCCTACCTTTTCGATATTGACGAAGGTCACATACAACCTCAATGCCACTTGGGTGCCAATCTAGCGCATGATTATGCTCCATTTACTCCACCAATAGATTTTCGAGACATATATCCCTATTATCGCCCTGTGATGACTATTTTCAGGCCACTATCAACGTGCTCACGACAACCTTCTCAGACCTATATTCCGGCTACTATCAACCTGCTCACAACAACCTTCTCAGACAAGTCCTATAAATATACGATGTCTCAACCGTCTTCCCATATCACGTTCGAAGGGTTTAATATAAGGGGCAATGGTCCAAAAGGACACAAAATAGATTTAATTAGGCAAATAGGACACTAATAAATCTTATTTGGTTATAAGGACACGAAATTAATACATAGACCAATCTACCCTCAATTAGTGTATTAAAAAAGAAAAGGGAAGCGCTGTTATAAAAATATAAAAAATAAAAATAAAAAACGCTGGCAGCCTGGCGCTGAAGGAAACGCTGGCACTGAATGTTTTTTTTTTTTTTCAATTTTTTTCATTTTTATTTAATGAGTGTTGAAAATTTGACAAATAACCAAAAAATAAATAAAAATCTTTTAATCAATATTTCAACCCGTAATATCTTTTGGTATAAAACTCTCATCATCGTAATTTTTTCACCATAGTTCATATTTTTTAATCTTTTTTATTCTGATATATCATTTGATATTTTTCGACTTAATTTATGAAAAATCAAATTTTAATTCATAAAAATCGACGCGATTAAGTGACACCGCGATTAAGAGACACCGCGATGCAGTGACCACCCCTGATGCAGAGACATCGCGATACAGAGACATCGCGATGAAGAGACACCGCGATGCGGAGACACCGCAATGCAGTGACCACCCCCGATGCAGAGACACCGCGATGTAGAGACAACACGATGCAGTGACCACCCCCGATGCAGAGACACCTCGATGAGTGACATCACGATGCATTGACCAGCGCGATGCAGTGACACCTCTGATGCAGAGACGCCTCAATGAAGTGACACCGCGATGCATTTACCACCCCAGATCCATTGACCACCCCCGATACAGAGACGTCGCGATGCAGAGACACATCGATGCAGAGACACCTCGATGCAGAGACCATCGCAATACATTGACCACCGCGATGCATTGACCACCCTCAATCTATTGACCACCGCGATGCAGTGGCCACCTCCGATGCAGAGACACCGCGATACAGAGACACCGCGATGTAGAGACACCGCGATGAAGAGACACCGCGATGCAGAGACACCCCAATGAAGTGACACCGTATTGCAGAGACACCGCGATGCAGAGACACCGCGATGAAGTGACACCGAGATGAAGAGACACGGCGATGTAGAGACACCGCGATGCAGAAATACCGCGATGCAGAGACACCCCAATGAAGTGACACCGTATGTAAAGACACCGCGAGAAGAGACACCGCGATGCAGAGACACGGTGATGAAGTGACACCGAGATGAACAGACCCGTAGATGAAGTGACACCGCGATGCAGAGACACCGCGATGCAGAGACACCTCGATCTTGTTATATTTTATTAAAAATTAAATGAATTCTAAGAAAATAATCGACCTTACGAGCCAAGTCGAGCTATATCGAGTACTTAGCGAGCCGAGTTCAATCTTGCCTTCTTATGGCTTCATCGAGCCCAATTTTTTTAGTCGAATCAAGCCCTAGGGAGTATCGACTCGACTCGGATCGATTACACCCCTAATGTGAATGACACTACATTTATTTTACAAAGTTACCAAATTTGTGTATCAAAATGTATATGCAGTGACATCAATGTCGCTGCATGAATTCTCTAATTGTAAATGCAATGACATCGATGTCACTGCACCAATTTTATTCCAAATCATACTCAACCCACCGTCAAATTCATGTCACTGCACCAATTTGGATGCTCATTTCTCCCAATCAGACCATCACTTTCGGTTAAGAAACAAGTTAATAGACCATAAGCTAGATCTGAATAAATAAGAATGTTGAATCTGTGATTGCAAAATATGCTAATTATATGCTATCTTTATTTTTGACAAGCTCTCTGATGCAACTTTTGCATTACTTCCAGATGCTAATCCCTCTAAGCTTGTTGATACTTTGTCCCCTGCTTTTTGTCCCTGGTATCATATTAATCACATTGGTCCAGTCAACTCTCTCAAGTTCAAAAATCAATTTTTGGCTAGCATGAATAACACTATTTTTAATGAGACAAACATTAGACCGTTTGTTTACCTTGAATCCAAACTTCTCAAACTTCTCGGTGATTTTCTGCATAACAAGGCAAAGTTTCAGCAGTTAAGTGATTCATCTTAACAACTGAAGAAATATATATAGACCCAAAATTGCTAGTTGCTAGACAGATAAAAATGCATTTGGTTGGTAAGCGAATCGGATTCATTTAGGACAAATACAAAACCAATGCCATTAATGAAACTAATCCATCAAAGTGTTTAAGCAGATAATAATTCTTGAAGCAGGGGCTCCTTGACCTAAACTTAAAAGTAATGATTTTGGATTAGTCTTTGCAACAAAATTTTGTGAACAAAAATATGTATGCTATTAACACAACATCATCACTCTGCAATCTGCATTCCAACAAACATTATAATAAAGCTTAAACAAAGCAAGTAAAATCACATTTTGATCATACAAACCACCAAATTGAAAAAGACTTCAAAAAGGTTAATAAAGGTGCAATTGGAACAGACATGACACATTCACATATTTTTACCTTGATGTAGGTGCTAGCTGCCATGATGATAGTTGTGCAGTTACAAAAACATATATCTGCATCAGAATTCCAAAGGATTGATGAACCATCCTTTTCCACATTAAAAAAAAAAAAAAACCTCCTGCTGTTCAATTCCATCCTCAACTCCTGACCGGTAAACATGTCCTCAAAATCTTCTCAAGTTTCAAACTACACTTAAACTTACAAGAGCCCGCTCAGATTAATTACGTTTCATAATAAAACCCAAATTGTAGCACAATCAACTTAGCCGAAGTAACATCGGACCATCACCAAATTAATTCTTTTCATAAAAGGGGCCCAAATTGTAACATAATTCGTGGTATATACAATTTCTCAAATCAGAAGCAGCAAACCTCGAATGAGGAGGAGCCTCCGATTACTGACAATGGGTGCAATAATTCCAGCCAGAGAAGACGAATTCGAAGCCGGAGATTAGAAAGAGAGGAGAGCTTTTTTTTTTTTCGTTTCCTAGAAAGGAAAGGGTTAGGAAGATTGCAGGCCGGAAATGACCGAAGCCATGGCCACCGGTGAGATAAGTTTCTACTTTCTTAGTTATTAGCTGTGGTTACAAAGGGGTAATGTAGGAAAGTTATAAAAAATTGTCCTTATAACCAAATAAGATTTTAATGGGTGTCATCTAAATGTGTTTCGGCCTTTTTTGTTATTTTGGATTAAATATTAATTTTTTTTTTCCATAAAATGAAAATTGACCGGGATGAAATCTTATAAACAAATATCCATTTATAATTAAGGGTAGGATGATATGGTTGGATGATGTGGCGTTTTGAGTTTTTTTCACTAGTAATATTTTTAGATATCGTTAATAAAACGGAACGGAAAAAAAATCAATAAGAAGAAAAATCCGCAGAATTAATGACAATGATTAAATCGGGTTTGGAATAGTGGTTCCGTAGCCTAACTAAGCGGCAAAACACGTTACACACTCTCTCGCCGCTCGCTGTTGGCTTCCTATTCCAACCTCATACGCAAGAGCTGAGCTGAATCCACCTCTAAATTACGCTGAAACTGTATACGATTCTGATGCAAGATCCTATATCGTCAATTCAAGCTTCTCTTCAATGTTCAGGATCCTTCCATCAAGGGGAAGCATTATCGGTCTTGTTATTGGTGATTTCTTTGAATGTTTGCGTACCACATGCTTGTGAAATTGTTCAGCTGTTTTTCAGAAGAATTTATCTGTTTTGAATTGATATACGATGACCCTTTATGCCAAAGCCACAAAATGTGTTAATTCCAAATGCATTAGTCTCCACTTGCGGTCTCTCAAGCTTATGGTACGGTTAGTGTTCGTTTCCTCTTTTCACCAATCCCACCACCCTTCTGCATTGATGAATAATTTTGACAGACTGAATAGTTTAAGGTTTCGAAGTTTTTCTCCCGTTATATACTCAAACAATAAGCAATCTGATAGTTATTTTCAAAATTTGCTCTTGCGGGCGATTCTTGAAAAGCCTTGGGTTGCTGGCAACAGTTTATGGGTATTTCCAGATCACTATCATGCTGATACTGAGCTGTTAATTAGGTTTATTAATTCGATTCGGAACCAACCGAAAACTGCACTTAAGCTGTTCCGGTGGGCTGAGAGAAAACCTGGATTCAAGCATTCTGAGTTTATTCTTTGTACGATTCTTGATGTTCTAGTGGAGCATAATTTAATGAGGTCTGCTTATTGTGTCGTTGAGAGGGTAGTAAGTGTGAATTTGCATGGTGTTGTGGATGTTTTGGTTGGTGGATTTGTGAGTTTGAAGGTTTTGCATAGGATACTTGAATTGATGTTGTGGGTGTGTACCAAGATGAACTGTGTTGAGCAGTGTTTATTGGTTTTTGACAAGATGCTGAGGAACGGGCTGTTGCCGGATGTGAAGAACTGTAATAGGGTCCTTAGGATGCTTAGAGATAAGGATTTAGTTAGAAGAGCAAGAGAGGTGTATAATGTGATGCTTGAGGTTGGTATTACGCCTACCGTTGTCACTTACAATACGATGTTGGACTCATTTTGTAGATCAGGGCAGTCACAGGAGGGTTTGGAGCTTTTGTCAGAGATGCAGAGGCAAGATTGTCACCCGAACGATGTTACATACAACGTGTTGATTAATGGTTTGTCAAGAGAAGGACAACTTGACCTTGCGAAGAGGTTTATCAGGGAGATGTCAAGTAAAGGATTGAAGGTTTCAGCTTATACGTATAACCCTTTGATTTGTCGATACTCTGAAAATGGAATGCTTGCTGACGCGTTAGGACTTCTTAAAGATATGGAATCAAATGGAGTCATTCCTTCTGTATCTACATACAATACGTTGATATATGGTCTCTGTAAATATGGGAGAGTTGATTATGCCATGCAATGGTTTTCCATCATGCTGAAGAAAAATCTAGTGTTTGATGTGGTGACATACAATACTCTGATTTATGGTTATTCTTTGTTGGGGAATGTGAAACATGCTATGTTAGTACTCCGTGAGCTTTTACACATGAATATCATTCCTACTATTGTGACCTATAATACCATAATAGATGGATTTTGCCGAGTAAGGGATCTAGAGGCAGCTAGGCTTCTAAAAAACAAGATGATCGAGGTTGGTCTATCACCTGATGTAATTACTTATACAATCCTAGTAAATGGTTCTACTAGGGTAGGGAATCTATCAATGGCTAAGCTATTCTTTGAAGAGATGTTGAGTAAAGGCTTGCAGCCTGATCTCTTTGCATACACTACCCTTATAGCAAGTGAGGTAAAGCTTGGTGACATATCCCGGGCTTACACTCTGCAAGAAGAAATGTTAGCAAAAGGAATTTCGCCTGATTTGATAATGTATAACGTTTTCGTGGAGGGTATTTGTAAGTTGGGAATCTCAAGCGAGCCGTCTGAGTTGTTACGGAATATAATGTACTGTGGTCTTGTACCTGATCATGTCACATACACCAGTATCATTCATGCATATGTGGAATCCGGAAATCTCTTGAAAGCCAGGGAGTGGTTTACCACTATGATGAAAATCGGCCTATCTCCCTCTGTTGTCACTTATACTATCCTCATTCATGCACATGCTGATTTGGGGGACCTACGGCAGGCTTCGATGTATTTCTTAGATATGCAACAAAAGGGGGTTTTTCCAAATGTAATCACATACAATACGATGATTAATGGATTTTGTAGAATCCGAGAATTAGGTAGAGCATATGAATGGTTTGACCGGATGAAGGCGGAAGGAATACTCCCTAATAAATATACATACACTATACTCATTAATGGAAACTGTGAAAATGACAATGGCCTTGAGGCTCAGAGGTTGTATGAAGAAATGCTGGATTCAGGAATCTTGCCTGATTCTTGCACGCACCATGTATTGTTAAAATATATAAACGAATATTATAGAGCACATGCTGTTGAGTGCCTTGACCGCATAATTCGTAGCGGTGATAGCAGAGTTGAAGCAAGGGTTTGATCTAGGCTTATGTTGATGCTCTGGACTCCTTTGTATAATCTTGGGTGTATTATGAGAACATTGTTGTGCAGTGAAAATATCCTTTTGAACCTGAACGCAGTTATCCTGATAAGGTAACCAGTATATTCTTTTTTGCGTCTTAGTTACATTGCTGCATATTAAGAACCTTCTTTTATCTTTTTGCGCCTTTTTGATAGAAACTGGAATAAAATATTTGAGCCCTGTGCTGCAAGTTTGATTGCTGATTCAAGATCCTCTTTGGTACTTAGCAAAGATTGGATAGGATAACCTTAGTCGTTGTTATAATGCTTCTTTAGTAGAAACTCTCTTTCCCTTTTGGTAATCATACAGTCCATGGTAATCATAGTTTCCCTTCTCTACTTTGGTTATAGAAGGTTGGCAAATTTTATGGTGTCAATGACCACCAAACTCAATCTTGATTTTAATGGTTGAGAATTGATCTACATACACACAATCAATCATGTGATGACATGTGTCCATTGAGTTTGGTGGTCATTGACCACCATAAAATTTGCCATAGAAGGTTTTGTTTCTTATCCCATAATAAGTTGGTCTTTGAAATGCTTTGAGTGGGTAACAACTTTCTTTCACTTTTGGTAATCGTACATTTCATGTATGCTTCTGTTTTTTGTGCGTTGTATAGTTTCATTTTGTTAGCAAGGCGTGTTTCTTATTCCATTGTAAGTTGCTATTGGAAATGCTTGAGGGGTTATATGTATTTTCAAGCAATTTGATTCCAAAATCTGGACTTTTGTGTTGTTACCATGCTTAACTATTATTGATTATTCTCTTCTATTGCATGGCTTATGTTCTTTGTTTCTTGGTATCCCCTGCTAGCTATTCTCTGTTTGGTTACAAAATTCTAAGCATTGTAGGAGACCTTAGGCAGGATGAATAGGTGAGTCAACAAGCTTGCCATAATATGGTGATGCCGCCCTTAATTATTATTTAATCAGTATGATGTTTTGCTGGCTTTTCTAGAAGTTGTAGTTGTTTTTCAAAATTTATTTCATTTTTTGCACTATGTTAGTCGTATATCCTAATATAGACAATAGATCTTAGTACCGCTGCAAGAAGCAAATTTTTTAGTATATATACAAAGAAAAATCAGAAACACCAATATATTTTCAATTTTGATCTTAATTATAAGATGTAAAACAACTGTGCAATATTGTAGATATTTGATCTCTCTGTACACTTTATACTTGAGCTCATCCCTTTCACGTTTCAAGGTGGAAGTTTTCCCTTCTATTAGTGCTCATGACATCAAATCACTTTTTGACTCATACTTTTTGGCTTCCCGATTGAACACTGCCTTTGAATGGTCTTTGTTGAGAGACAGGTGTTGTGTTTCTCTGGTGTTATGTTTTATATTTTATGTTTTTATTTATACTTTTTCCGTATTAGGGTTATTGCCTTGGAGGTTAAGTTTGTCTGCTAGGTAAACTCCTTGATATAATGAGTCTACTAGGGTATGGACTCTAGATAATTTTTCTATATAAGCGGTGTACTAGCCTCGGTATATACTATGCGAGAAATTAAATAAAGTTCCGGCCTTTCTCTCTTTTGTTTACTTTTAACGGTCTTAAATGAAGATTAACAAAATTTAAAGTTTTTTATAATTACAAAAAGTAAGAATAGTTCCTGACAGTGTCGTGGAGAATTTTGAGTGTAACCCGACCAAGCATCAATTTCACCATGTTACATGTTGCATCTTATGATGGGATTTCCAAGCCATATGACATCCCTTCGATTACTCAAATAGTTAGCTTGTTTTCAAGAACGTGTACAATCATCTTTTGATTCTCTGTTTTTTATTTTTTGTATTTTTCTTGAACGTGTACTATCAACTTCAAATTGCCTATCTGAATCCATTTTGGTGTTTGACCTTCAGGCTTCTGCACCCTTAACCCTATATAAAGTGAGTTGTTAGCTTCCAAGCTGAGGAGCCATTCAGCCATCATTCGACGCGTTTCACGTGCCTGTTAATGAATGAGATTATTGGCTGTGGGTGATCATTTGGGAAGAACACTGTCCCATTGTGAAGAACTGGAAAAGGAACCAGTCAAAAAATGCATTTTCGTGTTTGGAAGTGAAGGTAAACCTGAATATCACGTCATTTGCATGTTTGTAATGAGTTCACGAGTTACATGGGATTTAAAAATCTAGAGCTAAACTGTCTGATGTTATGAAACAAAAAAGTTGAGAGTTTACTGAATATTGGAGCTTATATAGTGACCTTAATTTTTGGCTTTTCTTATACTTAATGCCTACTCTTTTCTTGAGTTTATTTTATTCACTTAAAGTGGACATGAATTTTGCATTCTAGGTATCTCTTAAAGCTTAATTCCCTTAGCCCTTGAATAATTTCTTGTCAAAATACCACAGCCACTGACCTGCCCTCCCTTTTTATATATAAGGTTGTTGGTTTGCTTATTTATAATTCAAGTCTAAGAGTTTTGAGGTTGTTTATTCATGATCTTTCGTAGAGAGCATACAAGTGCCCTTTCATCTTGTCATTTGTAACTTTGAATTTGTATGTGAATCTCTATTTAAATTCCATATAGAGTTCAACTCGATTTCAGAAGTCATATACTTCTCCAAGTTCCGGCAGATATATACACTTTGCCCTCTATTTAGGTAAAACCGAATGGGATTTTCTCAGTTTAGGGAGGCCCCTTTGCGTTTTCACCTCTCCCACTTGACCAATCCTTGTTGCTGAAAGTTAAGTCTTCGATGACAACCTATTACGTTTCTTATATTCCTATTTTTCTTAGACTTCATTTCTTCTTTGGGTCTAGTTTTCGACTTTCTTTTATTAGTTTTCTTTTGTTCCTATTTTGATTATGGTTTTTGTTGCTGTACTTTATAGTTTCTGGACGCAATGTACGTGGTCCAAACACAAGTTGGCTCAGCTGGTAGAACGTATCACTTCTTCCATACGGTCATGAGTTCGATTCCTGGGTCGGTCGGTAATTCTATAAGTACTAATAGCCTGGAGGTCTGCCATGGCCCGAGATGGTAACTGGAGCCAAAACATCCGCAAGTTTTTGTTACCTTAAAAGAAAGGCTTGATTGTTGATTTCTCCTGTTGGTGATAAAATGATTTAAGGGGTTTGTCACGAAACTTGAACAATCAAGATAGCAGGTTCGTAGGCTCGACCCAGCATTTTATTAAAGGTCTCTTTGCCTGTTCTTGTGTGTGCTTTATTCGGTTTCATTTTTTTTTTGTGTGCTAATCATAGCAACTAATCATGAAGTTAAAAAGTAACAGTTTGAGAATGTGGGTACACAAGACACCAATATAATCAAGATAGTATTTGAACTTTCTATCACAGTTGACAGTCAAGACACTGCCTTTTTTTGTTTTATTCTTTTTCTCCGGTTATTATGTAAGATGTTTCTTATCTCCTCCTACAAATACCGTATAACCTGTATGAAAGAAACACGTGAGAGTGTTTGTGGACCGGTCTTGTGAATAAGTAGCTTTATGTGGGACAATTTTGACAATTGCTTTACATTTTGAACATACCCACCCCATTTGATACTTCTTAGAGATTTAAGGTTGATAAATAGTCTCTTTCGCCTTAAAAAGGTTGGTTTTTTACTGTGTCCAATGAACATACCCCCCATTTGATACTTCTTAGAGAATGGAGATTTAAGGTTGATACATAATCTCTTTCGCCTTAAAAGGTTGCTTTTTTACGTGTCCAATGAACATCCCCCATTTGATACTTCTTAGAGAATGGAGATTTAAGGTTGACAAATAGTCTCTTGCGCCGTAAAAAGGTTGGTTTCGTACGTGTCCAATGAACAAGGATTGCTTATCGTTTGATGCTATAATATATATTAATATGACCCCTGATGTTAAATTGTAGAACAAGATTGAAGGTGAATTTGCGTTTCCTTGTTCATTTTGAACAGACGATATCTGCAGTAATGATATGTATTTATCATGGAACCTTCTGGATATTTATGACTTTTTTCTTTTCTTTTTGTAAGATAAGTAGTTTTGACATGGGCTTATATAACCATATTCAGGAAGCAGGTGGCCTCTGTTTCTACTTAACGTGGCGAAGAAGCCTAATCATACCGCTGAGAGCAATCTGTTCCCTTCAATGGAAACCGGCAGACACGTGTTTTTATCTATCTGCATTTGGGTGAACCTATGCTTCAGGTTTCATGATTCAGAGTGTAACATTTTTGGTTTTTTAGTCCCTATTGTTTCACGATTATTGCAGTTCTACCCCTCAATGTTTCATCTTGGCACTTTTACCCCTCAATGTTTCATCTTGGCATTTACTTTTACATTGAAAGGTACGAAATGGTCCAGCAATAAAAAGCTTTGACACGTGGAAAAACGTACCCAAATGCTTAGACAAGAGAGGATAGAAGTGTCGAGATAAAGCATAGAAGGTTAGAAATGCAGAAAACCGTGAAACACAAGGGGCTAATCATATCCTCAGTCCATTTGTATTTCGTGCGATACTTATTAGTGCTATGTATATTGTATCGTATGTATGTATATCGAGAAAAAACTCCAAGCCTTTTCTTACTAAATGGCTACAATGATTGAGCAAGAGAGACAACGGGACAATGAAGAACACGGATATAGATGATGTATAAAGAAACGATTAATAAAAAGCCAAAAGTGGCTGCATTGATAGAGCAACGGGGCGACGGGACAATGAAGGAGACGGATATCTATGATGTATAAAGAAACAATGAATAAAAAGATTCAATTGTATAAAACATTTACACAATTTTCATATATGTATGTATGTATTCTAATTATATTAGTTATTGTTTTGGAATTTTCAGTCCTACTTATCAAACCAAACCAAATCAATATTAATCGGTTTGCTTCATTTTTTTGTTTTTTTTTTTGTTTTTTTTGTTTATGAGAAACGATCTTTTTATTTCATACTTGAAAGCCGAATCTATTACATGGAAGAAATTCTTTTACAGCTAATGAAACTCGCTTCTATTGTTCTTCTAATCCTCAAGCTAGTCTAATATTTCTTGCCCTATCTATCATTTGTGCAATAAAAATTTGGGGTGGGGGCCGAGTGGCCCTTTCTCCAAATATCATATTATTCCTCCAGTGCCAAATGTCATAAATCATCTCCCTCCAAACATAAATCCATTTAGCAGTCCCTATGGGAGGAGCCGTCTTCAGGGCTGTTTTGATCCATTCCAACGTCATTTCAGCTTCGAAAAAATCTTGTTTGCAGTGGGGCTCTATAAACATATTCCAAATGGCCTTGGGCCACACACAATCTCGCAAGGCATGTAGAGCAGTTTCCTCCTCCAAGCCGCAAAACACACATAAGCTTGACTAAACAACCTGGCAATTGTACAATCGCTTATTAACCGGCAAAACATCATGACAGAGAGTCCAAATAAGATGATTTCCCCGATTAGGTCCTTTCAGTCGCCAAATGTCCTGCCAAATCGAATCATCTGTAGTAATTGAGAGATGTATCTGCTAGTAGTACCCCGAACTAACTATAAACTGGCCCTTTGAGTTGTCTTTCCAAGCAAGTGCTCCATTCGAAAATTCAGAACCATCATCAATGATACGAGCCGCACCATGAATGCTTCTCCAAACCACCGAGCTGCCTTGTTTAAGGGGCAAATGAATATCTCCGTACTTTGCTTTAAAAATCTCAACCCATAAAGCTTGCTTGTTGGTTATATATTGCCATGCTAATTTAGCCAAAAAAGCATTATTCATTTCGGTTAACTTCCTGAAACCAAGTCCTCCGGCATTTTTGGGAAGGCATAGTTTATGCCACGCAATATGGTGAATTTTCCGCTTCCTTTCTGTATCTCCCCAATAAAAGTCTCTCCAGATTCTCTCCAATTGGGAAATTGTTCCAGCCGGTAGTTTTATGGTTTGCATCGCATAAAATGGTTGAGATGCAAGAGAAGTTTGCACAAGAATAGCTCTGCCTGAACTAGAGAGAGAGTTTGCCTTCTAGGTAGCAAGTTTTCGCTTCATCTTTGATGCGATACGTTTTGGCTTGGAGACTATTTATTTGATCATTTATCCCACATTGCAAGTTTGACATATTTTCTAGAATTTTACTAGTATTTATTTCTTTTATTTTAATTTTAATTTTTGTTAAATAACTTTGTCCCACATTCTTTGGGAGTAGTTTAGTGTCTTTTATTCTACCTATAAAAAGGCTTTGGTTGTAATCTTTTTAAGATAGACAAATTTTGATATATTATATTTGAAGCTTTTAAGCTTTTGTGAGTTTTCTCACGTTGGTTTTGGTGGATTCCAAACCGTTGTTTGGTGGATTCCAAACGGGACTTATCGAGGTTGTGAGCGAACCTTGTGCGTGTCCATTATACCAAGGTTTTTGGCTACGGGTGGGTCGCGGTGCTCATCTTATTGGTGCCTTCAGTCAAATCCTCGGGCATTTTCAGATCTGATTCGGCTACGGATCACATCACTTGGTATCAGAGCGAGACATTGACGGTATCCAAATATCCCTTTTTATTTTATTTTTTTTTGCCTTTTCCTGCGCTTTATATTTCGTTTCACCGCCAGAAAGAAAAAAAAACAAATCTTCCTTTCTTCCGTTTCTTAAATAAAAAAATATCCCAGCAAATTTTTTTCTTTCCCTCTTTGTTCTTGCGTGACTTTTATCAAAAGATAAAAAAATATATTATATGTCCAGCTTCTTTCTTGTCTTGCGTCCATACTAAAACAAATTAAAAAAAAAATATTGTGGTCATTCCATCTAAATTTCTATCCTGCTATCTTGCGTTTTTTTTCCCTTCTATTTAAAAAAAAAACACAAAATCAAATTTCCCAGCAATTCTTTCCTCTGTTTCCTGTTCCTAGCTTTTTACCGAAAACAAAAAAAATAAAAAAAAAATCCTTGTCGAATATTCTTGTTTAGACATTTTGGATACTTGTCGTGTGCTACTTATTGGTGAATTTAGATCTTGATTAATGCCAAAGTAGAGCCCAATGGATGTCTATTTTCGGAATTTTGATGATATGATGAATCGGAATTTGGAGATGATAGAACGACGTTTTGATGATATGATGGATGAGATGAAGAATATGTTGAAGGGAGTAATCGAGCAATCTACCCGTGGCGGTAGAGATAACCGCAATGGTAGAAGTAATCATGGTAATAGAGGTACACGTGGTGGTACGATATGGTTAAGAAAACTTCTACGGAGTCGTTTTCTCGTTTATTGCGGTCATTGTCATGAAAGTAATCATCACTATTATGATTGCCCTAATCTATGGCGTAAAAATACGTAGTTTACGTGAGACGTCACCTACGGACGACCAGGTGAATGTTAGTATCCTTCAGAAGATTGTAGAGACCACCGTTGAGATTGCTAACACTCGAGAGGATGAGTTGAAAGGTGATGATTATGAGAGCAAGGTAGAGGATAATAAGCCGAATTTTATGGAGAAAGTGGAGGAAACTGAGTCAGAACTTGCTGAGAAGGAGAAACATTCGGTTGTACTCAATACTTCACTTGAAGATGATCCGGTACCTATCTTGCCGCGGGTTATTCCTGTTCGTGAGGCAGTTGTTAGCAAGCCAGAACACCTATTTTTGGACCCCTTTGCTACGATTATTGATGCATATCCGACTGATACTTTCTATTCCTATATTGTTGTTTCACAGGGGGTCATCCACGAGTCTATTCCACCGAAAGAGCATTGTGATATTGCATGTATGGCGTATGACTCATCAACAAAACATGCCATTGGTTTCATTTTGTCTATCCGGCTCGTGTTTGATCCAGGGGTTCGCTTGGTGCCTCTTTGTGTTTCTTTGAGATTGGCATGTGCAGATGCCTTTTATGATGTCTTATTGATTCGTGGACGAATCCTTTCCAACCGGGAATGATGCGATACGTTTTGGCTTGGAGACTATTTATTTGATCATTTATCCCACATCGCAAGTTTGACATATTTTCTAGAATTTTACTAGTATTTATTTCTTTTATTTTAATTTTAATTTTTGTTAAATAACTTTGTCCCACATTCTTTGGGAGTAGTTTAGTCTTTTATTCTAGCCTTTTATAAAAAGGCTTTGGTTGTAATCTTTTTAAGATAGACAAATTTTGATATATTATATTTGAAGGCTTTTAAGCTTTGGTGAGTTTTTCTCACGTTGGTTTTGGTGGATTCCAAACCGTTGTTTGGTGGATTCCAAACGGGACTTATCGAGGTTGTGAGCGAACCTTGTGGGTGTCCATTATACCAAGGTTTTTGGCTACGGGTTAGTCGGGGTCGCGGTCTTTCATCTTATTAGTGCGCGGTCTTACCAAATCCTCGGGCATTTTCAGATCTGATTCGGCTACGGATCACATCAATCTTGCTTACTAGAAAGGAAAAGGATGACACCTTCAATCTGCCTTGAAGAAGAGGAATGCCCAAATACGACCCCAGATCTTGGTTTTCATACTTTTGAAAGGCATGTAAACGGTTCGGTTGGATTGTTGGTTTTAACAAAATGTTGAAGTTTAGAGATTATGAAATTTGATAAAATAAAAAATTAAGACTTCAATTGACACCACAAAATTTATTCGTGCTCAAAAAAGTTAATTCAAGCTCCAAATTTATTTTTTTGGAAAATGAACAACAATATTATCGTGTTCGTACCAACTTCACTACACGAGGGACGATAATGGTAGAAATGTCATTGACAGTGAAACTTCTACGTACGAGATGATGAAGTAATTTTATAATATATGCCATAGAAATAATTTTTGAATTACGTGATGTCAAATATTATTCCCAAAAGAAAATGCTTTAATAATTAAGCAATGAGGGTTTTGGGTTTACATTAAACATAGGGTTCATTTTAGGTCACAAGTAGCTGCTTTTTTAAGCCAAACTTCTGAAACCTTCCACACACACATTTTTCAGTGGAGCAAAATAGCAACCACCTGAGCGTCACTCCGATCGGATCGCCGACGAATGGCGCTTGCCTTCGATGAGTATGGTCGGCCTTTCATTATTCTGAAGGAGCAAGAGCAGAAGACTCGATTGCGAGGTCTCGATGCTCAGAAAGCTAACATTTCCGCTGGAAAGGCCGTTGCTCGGATTCTTAGGACCTCGCTTGGTCCTAAAGGCATGGATAAAATGCTGCTGAGCCCCGACGGAGATGTCACTATCAGTAATACACTTCATACTTTCTTTACCTCTTTAATTGTTATTTTTTGTTCATTTCATGTTCACATGTAAGTTGTAACTCTATTTGCATACTAGTAGGCTTAGTTTTGTTTTCACGGTTTATTTAGATGAAATGAGTTCGACTTTTCTGATTTGTGCTGTATGTTTAAGCTTTGTATTGTGATAGGAGCTTCTTGTTGATTTATTAAATGTTTATGTTCGATTGAGTTCATTAATTGGATGAGAAATGAGTTGATGTTCTGATTTATTCTTTCTATGTTTTGGATCTGAATAGCTTAATTTATGTTTGTGTTTGATTGAATTTAATAATTTGGAGATAAATGAATTCAGTTCATGGATTTTGAAAGTAAGTGTCACCATTCTGATATTGGATGTTTTTATTTCAGAAGAAGCGAAGCTAGTTGATTATGTTATGTGCTTACTGTTACTTTAGAGAGCAAAGAGTCGGTCTTGCAAAGCATGTATTTTGTCTTATTTTCTTCCAAGTATGAGAAGTAATAAAGCACCGATTTCAAGATGAACTTCATCACTCGGTCATTCCTTTTTTTTTTTTTCTCCATAGAAAGTAGATTTCAGCTCTTTGAGGGGTCATGTCATGTGAACTCGGATATGTAAATCATTGTTGGAACAGTATGTGTTTAGTTGATTTGCTGTTCAATCTGTTAAGTATCTTTCCTCTTTCAATGTGTTTTCTATCCCCCTCTGTTTTGTAAATCATGCAGTAATATACGAGTTTTATGTGACAATTTGACTAACTTTTTTGCTTGTCCAGCAAATGATGGTGCTACAATCCTAGAGCAGATGGATGTAGACAATCAAATTGCAAAACTCATGGTTGAACTGTCACGAAGTCAGGATTATGAAATTGGTGATGGAACAACTGGTGTTGTTGTTTTGGCTGGTGGACTTCTGGAGCAAGCTCAACGCTTGCTTGAACGTGGTATTCATCCTATTCGAGTTGCTGAAGGATATGAAATGGCATCAAGAATAGCGTATGAGCATCTGGAGAGCATTGCTCATAAGTTTGAATTTGATTCAACAAATGTGGAACCTCTAATTCAGACTTGTATGACTACTTTATCCTCCAAGATGTAAGTGACAATGACATTTTTTTAAATAGCTAATTATGTGTACCAGTTGTTAGGGTATTCGTTCATTTGACAAGTTTTTAGTCCTTTTTTTTTCTTACTGTTTTCTTTTTTGCTTTATAGTTTGTGGACTCAAATACTGCGAATCCCTCTTGTACTTGCAAATCATACTTCATCCCTGCTCACAGTACCCATCTGTGATGTTCATGGTTTTTTTGTTCAGGATTCCTTGTAGAGGTTGTTGACTCCTTTTTGCATATAGGTATATGAAATGATGTTTTAACGCCCTTAGCATACTTTGCTTGACACTTTTAAGCTGTGGGCATTGGGACCTTGGATAATCAGACCTAATGACTGAGCTTTCATTGTGCTTAAGCAGCTCTGTGTTTTTGACTTGGTTTTAAAGACGATGTCGACCTCAAGAACAATACTATGTCTTATAGTGTGAATCAGAACATTTTTTTTTTTTTTTTTTTTTGCATTTCTCTTTATTCATTAAATGGATTTTCTAACTGCTTATGTATATCCTGATAGGCGACCTCACCTAGTGGGCATAAGGTTTGTCGTTGTTGTTGTGGTTATATAAAGACTGACAAGCTCTTGCATCTTTGATATTGTATTGCAGTGTGAATAGATGCAAGCGGAGTTTGGCTGAGATTGCGGTAAACGCAGTTTTGGCAGTTGCCGACTTAGAGCGGAGGGATGTAAACTTGGATCTGATCAAAGTAGAGGGTAAAGTAGGTGGAAAGCTTGAGGACACTGAATTAATATATGGAATTATTGTTGACAAAGACATGAGCCATCCACAGATGCCTAAGGAGATACAGGATGCCAAAATTGCTATTTTGACATGTCCCTTTGAGCCACCGAAACCAAAGACTAAGCATAAGGTTGATATCGACACGGTGGAAAAGTTCCAGAATTTACGACAACAAGAGCAGAAGTATTTTGATGACATGGTTCAGCAGTGCAAGGTAAAATTGCAGCCAGTGTTGAGGTTATTATTAAAGCAGTTCAAAAGGAAGAAACTAGAGAAGGGCACATAAAAAAATAAGAATAATTTAATATTCTACTATTTGCTTCTCTCCATTGATGAACTTTTTGTGCATGAATTCTTTTTCTTTAGTTCAAAGTTTTCTTAAGTTCCGTATTGAGTCTAACCACAAGGAATTGCAGGATGTTGGTGCATCGTTGGTTATCTGTCAATGGGGTTTTGATGACGAGGCAAACCACTTATTAATGCACAGGAATCTGCCTGCGGTTCGTTGGGTTGGGGGAGTTGAATTAGAGCTGATAGCAATAGCCACTGGTTTGTCTTAAATGCTGTCTTATAGCCTCTCCATTAAACATTTACGCCTTTCCTTATTTGATAAATGCCTATCTGTGTTACGTGTGGTGCTTAGGTGGACGAATTGTCCCCCGGTTTCAGGAGTTGACTCCAGAAAAGCTGGGCAAGGTAATAACTCTACATATCTTACAGATTTGTAATCTAGTATTCTTTTTTTAACTATAAATATTATCCTTTATTTGATCGAGAAATGTTTCATTACTACCGATGTGGAGAGGAGTTCTGTGTTAACTATTGTTTGACCAAGTATTTCCATAAATGATCTAGTTGATTGCTTGCAATCTCTGGACACAACCGAATATTGTGCCCTAGAATTGACATTTCTAGTAATTCATTTTGGCTTTGATATGACTATAAATCATGTTATAAACGAGACCCTTTGCCTTATTTTTTTAACCGATAGGCCTTTAATCAAGTGTGTTCACACTATATGTCCACTGTGCTAGAAGTATACCGTCTAAATGTTTCAGTTTTTAGTTTCTGTCATACACTATAAATTCATCTCATAGAGATTTTGGCAATTAAACCCATTGTCTGTCCATCATCATTTGACATTGGCATCTTTTCAGGCGGGTTTGGTTCGAGAGAAAGCATTTGGTACCACAAAAGATCGCATGATTTACATTGAGCATTGTGCGAATTCAAGGGCTGTAACTGTTTTCATTCGTGGGGGTAAGTTGATTTTCTTCAATTTAGCCTCATCATCTGGAATTTGGGTTTTTATTAGGGTTTTTCTGGGGGAGGGGTGGGGTGTTGGCATTGGTCATTTTTGAGGATATTTATCCATTGGCCTGACTTTAACGATGCTGTAGGCAACAAGATGATGATAGAGGAAACAAAACGCAGCATCCACGATGCTCTCTGCGTAGCCCGGAATCTAATCCGGAACAAGTCTATCGTGTACGGTGGTGGTTCTGCTGAGATATCTTGCTCAATTGCTGTAGAAGCTGCTGCTGATAAATACCCTGGAGTAGAGCAGGTAATACGACCATCTCTATCATCATGTTTTGATTTTTCCGTTTGATTCTAAACTCAACTTTGCTTTTAATTTTTCTTATCCTGGATATACCACTGCAGTACGCGATCCGAGCATTTGCAGATGCTCTAGAATCTGTTCCAATGGCACTTGCTGAAAACAGTGGCCTTCAACCTATTGAAACTCTCTCTGCTGTAAAAGCTCAGCAAATAAAGGTACCTTGATCTTTCGCCTGCTTTCGTGTCATTTTTAGTTCTTTTAGTGTGTACGTGGATTCAAACCATGTAGTGTTTATTGTAGTCAATCTGTCTATTAGAGAACCTGCACTAGGGTAGTGTAAAATAAAAACAGAGACCAAAACCATTCAGATCCAGTAAAAACGCACTTGCCGTAGATACTGTGAAATAAAGTGAATCTTTAAAAAAGAGACCAAAATCATCCAGATCCATTAGAAACCGTAAGCAACATCCTATTCAGATCTGTTAAATACAAATTCTTCAAATCTGCACCGTATATATATATATATACTGCACAAGCTACAAATTATCTATTCAAATTATGCCTTGTTTAGATTTGATGCATTTCACTCTGAATAGATATTTTATGAAATAGGGTAACATGGTGTTTGAGTCTGTAAAATACAGATACTATTAAAAGTAAACTAGTGTAAGAACACTTGGCATAGATACCGTAAATGTGTCAAATCGTGCAATGCGGAGATTTTGATGTATTCTATGCTGAACATGGATTCTGTAATGTATAGAGAAAAGTGACCATTGAATCTGTAAAATAGAGACTTTTAAAAAAAAAAAGGAGTTTTGTCTTTTGATTGATGATATGATATACAGGAGAACAACCCCTGCTGTGGGATTGATTGCAATGATATCGGTACAAATGACATGCGCGAGCAGAACGTGTTCGAGACTCTGATTGGGAAACAACAACAGATTTTGCTTGCTACACAAGTTGTTAAGATGATTCTCAAGATTGATGATGTCATCTCTCCTTCAGAATATTGAGTATATGGCGTTGTCCCTGAAAATCGACATTTGGCATCTTTAGGGCCATTTTTGCTTTCTTTTTCTTCATGTTTTTTTTTTTTTTGAGGGGTCTTCATGTTGTTTTCATTTGTGTGAGTTCGTATGAATGATGTCATCAGCTAACTTTTATTCGAGTATTCTATTAAGAATTCAGTACTGCGTAGTCATTTGTAACTTGCAACTCTTTGGCACGTTAACGTTATGAGTTTGGTTCTTGTTGTATGCTGTTAGTGTAAGGATACGTTGCGTAAGATTGAGCCTATCGTCATGGTTCGAGGTGTATTTGAACCGAGCTGAATCAATTATAAGAATTTTCAGTTTGTTTGATACATGAGCAAGCCAATGAGTCAATGACCAAGATTAGTGTTTTGTATAAAAACTGACCCGAATGGCTTCGTAACAAATAGAGCCGGAGTTGCAAAAGGTCTGCTGACGTTATGAAAAGAGATGTAAGCTCATTGAAACTTGGTTCGAGCTCGAGTAATAGTTTAACAAATAGAGTTCAAAGACCAAATTTTATTTAAGCATACAGACTAAGAAAATTATTAATATGTTTGAAATAAGTGATTAATACGTGTGAAATATAGTATGCATTGACAAGATTACCCTTCTATTGATTTTAACTTTCGACACTGCATTCACTTTACACACATACAAAAAATAATTAAAAATAATTACTTCGAAAGCCATGTTTATCTTTGTGAATTGCCACAAGCGACCTTATTAACCATTCACTTAATAATAATTAAATACGTATATGAGAAAATACGATAAATGATATTTTGAAAATTAAACTACATAAACACAAATAAAAATAAACAAATATTTTTTATCATCACATCAGCAATTTTTTTAATAGGGAAGTATTTTTCATTCGAAGTGGACGAAATTTAGATTATCACCAACAAAAAAAAATTACAATAAATGTATCATTATGCCGGATTTGATTCTCGGTTGTTAAAAAAATTCTTAGATGTAAATTGATGATGCCTTATTTTTCATCTTTCACATATCAAACCAATAAATGTATCTTGCATACAATTAATATCATAAAAATGTTATTGTTATGTAATCATATATTTGATTGATTATAAATTGATATTAATTGATTTTGTGTAAATTATGATTGAAATATTTTACTTTTGTCGACAACTCAATCATACTAAATAGACAAATTTTACAATATTACAACCTTTGATTTCTAGACTATCATATAAAAAAGAGTAAAAATAAAAATATGTTTGTCATTTATTATGACCTTTATAACGGCTACACTGTAAAATCTTTCACATAAATAAATAGACACAAACAAATTCTTCAAGCTATCCAAAATTTCTCTCATTTTCTTTTTTTTGAAGGGATAAAATTTCTCTCATTTCTAATATAGATAATCTGCAGGAATAACGAAGATTGGGCCAGCCTTTTAATCTTTGGTCTGAACTATTTGTGTTGGGCTACGCTCAGGAACTATTTGATACCAAAAAAAATGCATTCGTTAAAAAAATAACTTCGAGCATTACGATTATTTTTATTCAAAATAATGTCACTGATGTTAATTTCGATAATCACGTCACTTATATTGACGTTGATTTTCAGTAATAAAGACAATAACATTGATTATATTATTTTTATCACTATAACGTTAGTAGCAGTGACGTTGATATCGAAAAGGAACATTGGGCGCCAATAATAAATACGTTGCCGTGTGTTAGAGTTTGCTTTTAATTTTACCGTGAGGATAAAGTTGTTATCTTTGGTGTCTTGACTCTTCAAATTCGTTAGTTTGATTTGATCCTCGACCTTATTAATTCTAAGTAAAACGAAGAAGAAATGAAGTAGCAGAGGTACTGTTTTCCATTCCATGATGATAGGAAGAAAAGTGCATTGAGTTATGTTTTATTTATTGTTCTGTTCTAATAATTAATACACAACATACGTTTTCAGGCTCGGGAAAACGAAAAGATGGCAATGCAGAGGGGATTTCAGATGCTTTAGAATCTGTTCCAATGGCAATTTCTGAAAACAGTGGCCTTTCAACCTATTGAAACTCTCTCTGCTGTGAAAGCTCAGCAAATAAAGGTACTGTGTGATGATCTTGTGGCTTGCTTTCACATCATTTTTACTTCTTTAACTGTACTTGGGGTCTCAAACCATGTAGTACTACTCTTTCTTTACTACATAAAATATAAGGTGGAGATTCAAAATCATTCAGATCCACTAAAAACCCGTCTGCAATGGAATCTCTCTTTTCAGATTTGTAATAATACAATTTCTCTTAATTCTGCTCTCTGCATACATTTCTTCATGTTGTACCTCTGTTTATAATTTCCACTGATGTTTCGCTACTTCCGTTTCAACTTGAAACAAGATAGTTAGGTCGAGAACAATAAGAACATGGACAGAGACAATGGTGGGTCGATACTAAAATAACGTTATGAATTTAGTTACACGGAGCAACTCATATTTTGTTTGTTTGTTTAATAAACAAATATGATAATATGTTTGAGTTTGACTCATTTATTTTTTATTATTAATCGAACGTAAGTTTATACAAGTCACACTCGACCTCGTTTACAACTCGTCATTTGAGTCTTCTTTAAGGGGGCCTTTATTTGCACCAGTCTCAATATACTCATACACCACATCAGAACCGACTTTATGAAATTCAGTTCTAGAGCCTACAACAGACTTTTTCGTAGGTTAAGGAACAAGAACCCACAATTCGATTATCACAAAGCACCTATAAAAAATCGGTTCTAGGCTTCAGAACCGACTTTCACAAAGTCGGTTCTATTGTGGTGTAAATAATAGCTCCTCTTCTTTTAAAAGGTTATGTGCACTACATATGTACAAAATTTAGACTACAACTTCCTATAGAGGTTGTTTCATTCCATGTGTCTAATGCTTCTGTTGTCCTCTGAGAAACTATTAATCATACAAATTCACAAATGCCATTTACACAAGCTGAGTATAATTCATGTATATACATATCTGATATCCCTTCCTCCTATATATATACTTACAAGTTAAGGGACAAAACTTATTTTCTTTAATTCAAAGCTCTAATCCATCTTCTTGAAGAAAAACCAAAGTCGCAACGGAGGGAGCCATTGGAAAAGCATCTGTGCTCAGATTATAAATAGACCATTATCTACCATTGATAATTCCATTGTATCTGAAGGATATTCACTATCAAACCTTAGCGAATCGTACATCCAACAAGCCGGAGCTTCCGGTCCATGCTCTGAATCACCGGTTGAGCCAAGAGATTCGAGGGAATGCAAAATCCCCATCAAACGAACAGACTCGTTGATTCTCACACCAAGTTGCAAAATCCGTCATGGTGGATAGATTACTTCTCGGGTCTAACACCGGAATCTGATCATGTCTTTGGCTCTTGATAATGTTCGGCTTAAACGTATTTTCAATAGTTAATAGTTCTGTGTTAGGTAGAATAGAGTATAAATCATTTCGGGTTCTGCTGTTAAAACTTGCAGGAGGGTTTACTTCTTCTTCTGCAATTATCTGTCTCTCAATGCTATGAGATCTAGATTCAGGGCAGAAAACCGGTTGTAAACATTCCGTTTTGTTATTCTTCTGCTGAAAGGTAGGAAGGTTCACAAGATTGAAACTTTGCAGAAAATGTTGATTGTTTTCTGCATTCCCAATTGTTTTTACTTCGGAATCAAAAGGGTTTTTGAATGTCATCCTTGAACTGCTGTTTTCTTGAGGATCAAGATTTTCTCTTTTCGGATCGTCTCCAATTGCTTTTCCCTCAAGAAATTTGAATTCAATATTCTTAGATTCCTTTTGTTGCATGGTGGTTAGTTTCTGAAGGTTCTGGTTTACAATGTGTTCCTTGGGGGAGAAGAAATCTCTGTGCTTCATTCTACTAAAGGAGGAGGTTTTTAGCTCCTTCTCTTTCTGTAGCCTGCTTAGGTAAAGCCGATATTTCTGACCAACAAAAAAAAATTGTCTTTATGAGATTTTCCATAATCTAGGGACTAAACTTTACATAATAAATCTATATGGACCAAACTATAAACATCAAGAATCATAAAATAGAGTGTTAAAAAGCAATTACCTGCAAATGGCTAGCAACATTTTCTCTAGTTAACCAAGGAATATTCATCAAATCAAGGATCTTCTTAGGACCAACTTCTGTAAAACATTAACAAGATCAAGATCATTAATTTCATCAAAAACACTAAATACAAGAATTAAAGATAGCAACAACACATATGGCGATTCACAGATGTAAATGTAAGTTTACGTGTTACTTACTGTCTAGACCAACCAAATGAACCGCTTTAACAAACTTTTGATGAAGATCAACGGTCCAGATCACTCTAGTTTTCTTGACAGACAAGTAATCGTAGCATTCTCTGTCATCATGCTTGTTCTCCAAGTCTTTTCTTTTCTTTACACAAGTTAAATCAGTTGTTCCATAACAAAAATATCTATCTTCCATGTGTCCATTTCCATCATGGTTTTCGATATCCTTAATCTCGTGTATTCTTTTCCTCAACACATGTTGCCATATGTTGCGAAGCTCTTTCATTCGTATCGGTTTTAGAAGATAATCACACGCCCCGTGTTGAACGCCTTTCATTACTCTGCTTGTTTCTCCATCAACTGACATCACTGTGTATAGCCCAAAAAGTGAAGGGTGAGTGTTGACTTCTTATCAATGGCAATCATTAGACACCGAATACGCAAAACCAAATCCTGTATCCAACTTTTAAAAATTACAAATTTACCCCATATCGGATACGGGACACAGAAGTATTTGTGCATCATAGTCTGCTTAGGCCTACCCAAGCAGTAGAGCTCGGGCCCCGGACCATGGGGTCCTATGTTCAAATCCCACAAACAACAATTTGTGCATTGATTGTCCACTTTATGTGGTAATAAATATCATTTACTTTAAAAAAAATGTGCTGAACATTAGAAGTATAGAGTCGAAATTATACTTATGACGGGAAGATCCATCTCAAGTCCAACATGTTCCAAAAGCTTGAAACCATCCATGTCAGGCATGTTCACATCACTGATAACGATGTCAAATCCGTCTTTTCTTTCTCGAAGCAAACTCAGAGCCTCTCTTGCTAGACCACACGTAGTCACTGAAAAAAAAAGATAAGTTCAGTTACAAGGAGAAAATAAACTACTAAGTATCATTGAACAGGGGAAAAAGGAAAGGCAATGCACAAATTGATTACAAGAACACTACTAAGCAAAGCTCTCAACTGTAACAAGAGAACCAAAAGTAGGGAAAAAGGACGAAATTTGCACCGTAACATTTTTTTCTCATTTGTTTTCCCAATTCATATTAACCAGATCAGCACAAAACATTCTCCTTAGTGTTCCTTGGGATTTTGAGGATGTTTAACGAGTTTGGTTAACATTTACGAAGCTAAAAAAACACTGACATTCTAACCTCTACGACATGATATTATTAAAGTCCTTGGCCTACTTTGAAGCAACACACATCTTAAACTTTCAGTTCTTGTGCTGAACTACAAATCATTAAGGAGCAGCATGCATAAGCACACAACATAAAGGTTCTTGTAAGCTTAACTAAGAGGGTAAAAAAGGAATTGAGGATGTTTATAGAGTGAAAGGATTCCTCACCCAAAAATAAATATTTCTACTTTGAAAATACCAATCAAAGAGACAGTGATATTGGGAGGATAAAAACATGCTTCATAGTATAATCTTTTATCAATTATTATCTATTTGATTAAAGCAACAACAGAGAAGCAGGGCTGATAATGATAAAGACAGCAAAATGCCTTTTAAATGCTAATGGCTCCTTTGGATCATAAAATAAAGAAATATTAAAATAAAAAAGAAGAAGAGGGTTCATGCCCCCTGGAAGAAACAGCCAAGAATCATTGCAACATGAAAGCTATAAAAATAAAATAAAATAAAAATTAAAAAAAAGGTAAACAAATTTCAACATCATAATCTCAAAAACTGAAAACCAAAATCAAACCCCTAAGCATAGTAGACAATAAACATGGAAATCAAACAGAATTCCTAAGACCTTCAAGAAAAAAAATGTTCCTTTTGTGTGAAGAATCAACCAGGTAATAAGCATAATAACAAGTGAACAACTGAGTTTAAGCCAGACCTTCATACGAACATTTGATGAGCATCTTTTCAAGAATCTTAAGCCAAGTGGGATCATCATCAACAACAAGAACACGCAATCCAGCAGGGAAAGCAACACTTCTAGGTGAAGAATATCCACAATTCTCCATTAATAAAACTCCCGTAAAAACAACACACCAAAAATCGATTCTTGGTGCTCTGTATAACTTAAAAAAAGATACTCGAATTTTAGCAATGAGTTCAGTTACTGATTAAACATGGTAGGGGAGATAAAAAAAAAAAGCTAAAGTGTGCTCAGGGAGTGAAAGCTGAAGCTTGAAAACAGGGAAAATTGTTGGGTTTTAATGGAGGAGCCGAGGAGGAGGAAGGGAACAACGAATATTTGGCGCCGGCTGTAACAAATGCTAACGGTTCATGAAATACTCTACAGTTTATGAAACGTTAGTATCTACTTATATTACACCGGAGAAAAAAAATCTCCACAAATGCACTTGATCTTCTAATACAAAAAAAATCATATAAAACGGTGTAGTTTTATTTGTAAAGCACTTACATTAAAAACGATGTCGTTTTATGTGTTTTGTTGCACTTAACCGTCAAGTGCATTGAAGAGGATAAAAGTCTATTACATTGTATCTACCATGACAGAGTGACATATCCATAAGAATTTCAACCAGATGTATCAGAGTAAATTTGAGGATTTTGCGGAGACATTATTACTGTTTTCACATAATTTTATAACATAAAAACGCATCGTTTAATTCCATTTTTTCCGTTTCTTAGTGGGGGAATTGACCCCCACCCTACCCTATTCGGATCACACCCCCGTCGTGACACACTTGAATGTGAGGTTCGGTTTTCCACAGGTCAAGCCTACCCTATTCGGATCTTGCCCCTGCCGTGACACACCTGAATGTGAGGTTCAGTTTTTTCCACAGGTCAAGCGTGGATATTCGGCTTTTGAAAAATCGAACTTCATGTATGAAATTCGACTTTACATCGGTTGAACCTCGTTATGATGACGTTAAAACATGTCTGATGTAGTGTCTCTGAAGGCTGGCTTCCTCTTTTACAAAAGTTCCCTACACAAAGAGTAAAAACCGACGGATACAATACATGCTACTTAAAGTCGATAAACGGTCGATTTCTCTCAACAACAAGAGAGGCATAAAGACGGCTTTTGTAATCTGGATCAATGAGACATAAACCTCAATATATGTATGTCACAAAGATCCATAGACAGGGTAGTAGTGGCCATTTGGATTATGATCAACTATCGTAGTAATGACAAAGACTTGATGCTACTGTTACGATGATTACGTTATATCACGATCGTCATGATAATAACAATTACTTGCTGCCGAAACGATACAGAGTTTTACGTAACCCTCGAGAAAGTGGACATGTCGGGATCGATGCTATTGTTATCAATCAAACTTGTGAAAAATAACAAACCAAAAAATCGGATACAAGAATCAAAGGTTTTCGTCTAAACAAACATATAAAAACATAAATGACGATGTTTTGAGTTTGACATATATTTTATTATATTAGCATTGACATTATTTTATATTTAGAAATATACAAATGAAAGTGATACAAGAGACTAAGAAGAATAGAAAATGTATCTATCCCTAACTTGGTTGAAAAACTATGACTTGTGTTTATTAATTAATTTGCCCAATAATATTTTTGGGTATTTGTTTATAAGTATTTGTTTATAAGGACTAGTTTAAGTATTTAATTAAACATTTAAGACATACATAAATTTTAATTGATTATAAAGACAAAATAACACCCATTGAAAAAATAAAAGACAAAGATCAGATTTGTCCGCCTTCTCTCTCCCATTCTACCATTCTACGAACTCGGATTCCGGCGATCCTTTCTGTAAAGCAAAACTAAGTAGCCGGTACGAGTTGTGTGCTGCGATGGCCTTCTTCGCATGGTCTCTCTCGTATTCGTTTTCTCTCTTCAACCTTTGGCTTCTTTGACCCAAATGAAGCGATGTCGGAAACCTATAATCAGAGCTATTAATGGATTTGTTGTTACAGTTGGGTTCTAGATTGCTTTAGCTTGTGACTTGTATTTAACACCAGTTTTGTTTGAACTCGATCTGGAGATGGCTGTTGTCCATTTCCAATCTCTCTGCTCTATTATTCCCTCAACCTCCATTTCAAGCGCTAATCAATGGAACTCAGAAGATGGCCAACATTTTAGTCTTTATTGCTGTTGCTGGGCATTTGGATCAAGTGTCGTTTGGCTTTTAAGTCTAATTGTAAAAGCACTTTCTTCTTCTCCAAAATGAGAATTACAACTCTGAATTCTCAACAAAAAAAAAAACCTTGTTGTGTTCATTTGTTCCCATTTGAAAGGATTTATTGCATTTCCAGAGTTACTCAGTAGAATGGATAGATAAATGTTCAATATTGTTGATGGAAATATGGATCTGATAAGTAATGAGAAATATGGATAGTTGGATACTTTGAAGGAAGATGCACAAGGTGTTTGATGCTTATGGTGAAATGTTTCTTCCTGCTATAAAAAAGACTGAAAAATCTGAAAATAGAGTATATTGATCTGTATCTGATACATTGGCCAGGGAGTGCAAAACCTGGGAATTATGAGTATGATATCCAATCAAGAAAGAGGACTTTGTTGTCATGGATTTCAGGTCTGCGCATGTATGGAAGAATATTGCTAGAAAAATGACTTATTTTTGTTCATTTACCTGTCGTGGAAGTAGAAGTTTGGATTGACTATTATTTTAAGATTGAGCTTGAAGACCGGCACTGATTTGTTTGGTATCAAGTGGTGATGATGAATGGAAATGGTGGGTGTTGAGGGCATTTAAGTGAAGGGGAGGTGTTGATAATTGAAAATATTCAGAAGCTACCCAAGCATCTTATAAATGAACAGGAAAACCTACTGCTGTGTGCATTTCATAATGGATTCATTCATTGGAATTTTTTACCAATTTGGAAGAAAATTGGTGCGGTGACATGAATTTGATGGTGGGTTTGAGTATGATTTGGAATAAAATCGATGTAGTGACATTGATGTCATTGGGTGTCACTAAATAGGGTGCCACTTCATAAAATGTTGTTGGCATTGGGTTTCACTTAATAAAATATTGGTGTCATTGAGTGTCATTGCATAAGGTGTCACTTCATAAATGAGCTATCAGAATAAAGACGACAAAAAATTTGAATTATGGTTAAAGAATTATGTTGATCGTAGTTTTATATAAAAAGATATAGCCGTTTGAAGTTGATTTTATGAAGAAAAGAAATCGATTTCTGAAATTAAGTCGAAAAAATATCAAATGTCATCGCTGTGTCACATCATCAAATGTCACTGGATCGGGATGGTCACTGCATCGCGGTGGTCAATGAATCGCAGGGGTGAATGCATTGGGGTGGTCACTGCATCGCGGCGTCTCTGCGGTGTCTCGCATCGGGGGTGGTCAGCATCGGGGGTGGTCACTGCATCGCGGTGATGAATGCATCGCGGTGTCACTTCATCCCGGTGTCTCTGCATCGGGGGTGGCCACTACATCGAGGTGACCACTGCATCGTGGTGGACAATGGATCAAAGGTGGTCAATGCATCGCGGTGGTCAATGCATCGCGATAGTCACTGCATCGGAGGTGGTCACTACATTGGGATGGCCACTGCATCGCGGTGTCACTTCATTCCCGGTGTCTCTGTATCGTGGTGTCTCTACATCGTGAGTGGTCACTGCATCGCGGTGTCTCTACATCAGGGGTGGCCACATGTATGCATTGGAGTGGAATCATGAAGATGCAAGTCATGGTAATTTTCCGGTTTTAAGCACGTAATCTTGATCAAACACAAAATTATACCGAAAAGAACACCGAGATGGACCGTTTGGTACACCGACTAACTATTTTTTAAGGAAAAATAAAACTTAATCTATGTCTTCGAGTCTTGATCTTCAAATCTTGAACTCGAACCGCCGGATCACGAACCACGAACACCTGAGAGGAGAAAGGCATTTTTTAATTAAATAAAACCAATTTATTATAATTAATCAAAAATTTTTTTTTTTTTTTTTTTTTTGTGTTATTACATGCGGCAGCCAAAAAAAAACTCTTTTTTTTTTTTTTTTTTTTTTTTTTTTTTTTTCTTTCGGCTGTTACAAAAAAAAAAAATAACAGAAAAATGAATTTTTTTTTTATATTTTTTTTTTCCATACAGCAGCCTTTTATATAAAAAAATTAGGTTACAATTTTTTTTTTTTTTTTTTTTGTGACACAGCCGCAAGCTTTATACCCTAGCCGCAGGCAATTTTATAAACAGGACTTATAGCGACGCTTTTCAGCGTCGCAGAAAATCCTGTAGCAGTTTTTAAAAAAATTTTAACCGTTTCTCTTCGTTCATACCTTGGGTTTCGCTTCGATCTTCATCTTTTCAGCAAGATCTTCATCTTTTCGAGCCCGGAATAATAAAATTACAATAAAAGATGCTACTTTTACATAATTTTTGAAAATGACATAAAAAAAAATACAATTCCTATGCTCAATTGTTACTAAACAAAGGAGCTACAAAATAGATCTACGGGTAAACAATACCAACCCCAATCCATCTCTTCAACCACAACATTCACAAGCATACAACATGAATAAATTTCGAATTTAACCAAAAAAAACGAAATAAAAACACCTATAACATGCTTTTCCACTCTTAGATCTAAAACTCATATTCTTTGATCGTTAGATCAAAGGCTCTGATACCACTTGTTAGATGTAATATCGTCGGATCAATCATGGATCGACCCGATTACGCAGCGGAAGTATCGGATCTAGATCTAAACGAAAACAAAGAGCATAAATTAAAGATCTAAATCTACAAGGGGGTTTAGGAGCCTACCTTTTTATGGTGCTTAACTCCAAGAACAAAAAGCTCCTTGAACACGAGATTGAGCAACCACCGTCTTCCAACGTGTGTCTCCCAAAGAACACCAAGTGGATGGTGTTTCCCGCCGCCGGACCTCCTTGATATGCTACCGGAATAATCCCGAAGATTATTCCAACTCGAAACCCGAAGAAAATAGCCGAAAATTCCAAGCTATTTTCTCCAATAAATGGCGTGAATTGTTGTGTGTCAAAAGGCTTGGAAGAACTCTCTTTATATAGGAGAGTAAAACTTAACCTCCAAGGATTAAATAATTAAGAGATAATTATTACATTAATCCTTTATCCAAATAAAAGATAAATAAAATAATTATCCCAAACAAATTAGGATAAATCATATTATTATCTAATATTCCATGAATTATCATTTAACAAATAAAAGATAAATCACATGTCAAATAATTATCCAAGAAAACTAATTTCCTAATAATTAAATAATATCACAAAATTCATGCGCACCTTTCTCTCAAAATAAGGTCACGCGCCTTTTTCTATATTTGACCAAAAAATTAGGTCAACACACCAATTCGGGCCGAGTCCACGAAAAATGTCTTTTCCGTGTATTTAATTATTTAGTCCAACTAAACAATTAATCCACATATCAATTAAATAGCCCAATCCACTATTTAATTATAATTGAGGTGCAACGACGAGAAATCCAATTATGCTATTTCGGGAGCCACGTCGGGGACCATGGACCCATATTCAGTAGCTACAATAAATTAGATAAAATTATTCGTCGTACGTAATAATTATATCCAACCTATTAATTCCGGGATTACACCACCATAAACCCGAAATTGAACTCTATCGAATATAGATAACTTACACTCAATTTATGAGTCGAAATCGTCCACCGGTATAATCATTACATACGGATAAATCCTCCATAGGCATCGTTCACTTCGATTCGGGATATTTCCGTAAACCCTTCTCGAAACATATTATCCTTATTTAACATTAACCCCCTAGTGATCAATTAGTTCATAACCAATATAATATGAACCGGGCCCATCGATCGCTTTAGTGGTTAACAAATAAGTGGAATCGTTCGTCTACTTCCCGAGGGAAGGAATGGATTCCATATTCGTGATAACACGTACCACTCACTCATTCCGAATAGAGCCAACGAGAAGTGTTGGACCACATACCGCGAAGTGATCCTTACTAACACATCAAACTCTACCCTAGTCTAAGCAGCTTGTCCGTGATCACCTCGATTCGATTAATCCATATATGATCATCTTGTGATTCGATAAGACTTCTCGATCACGGAATTATATCGAGAACTCAAATCAAATCGGTCCAAATTTCTATATGATTATCATAATATATAAATGCCCCACTAGTACCCTATTACCGACAAATCCGGATAAGACCGTCACACCGTAAAGTGTTCGGGCGCATTATTAGCAAATTAATCTAGAGACCCGTACTCCGATTAATAAACGCTACGGACTAAGTTAATTTTAAGTACATCTCACTAACTCAATCCTCTTGTGTATAGCCATACACCGAGTTATGTGATTACACAAACGAGGTACTTAGGGTTTTCAGTAGTGTCTTAATTATAAGCATACATGCATATAATAAGATGAATCACTAATTCCGTCCTAAAACAATTATATAATTGTCTTTCGGGCACTACACCTTACAATCTCCCACTTGCACGAAAGGCAAGTGGATTAATTGTTTTAGAGCACACCCTTTATTTCTATATCTACAACATTCTCCCACTTGCTCAAAACAAGTGAGACGTATCCCTCTAATCTGTACCCTCCAAGCGCATATTAGTAATTCATCCTTCCAAGCACGACCGGAGTGTGCCGCCGCAGGGTAGGTCAGTGACCCGGCGTGTACTCAGAATCCGAATACCATGTGACTTGGTACACTGATCAGGTAGGATATCGGCTTGAGTCAATCTTTGGGATCGAAACGTCGCCTTTCCATCTAATCCGGTGGTACGATTTTAATATGCCTTTGATTCAACACCGAGGACCAAATCGACTTAACGATCATCCTCAATCTGACCTATAGCCAGAATCAGTGTTATCACTTATATTCTAGTTTGCACCTGAATATACTAGCATATTATTCCTCATTCTCCCGAAGATACTTGAGGATTCACTAAACATCCCATTTCGTATTCATCCTCGTGTTTAGATAACCATTCCTGAGAGGTAGGGTAGACTACATCGTTGAATGTTGCATAATGCAAGAATATCTTAACCAGGTGAATGGGTGGGATTGCCAATGATCAATTCTCGCGGATTTGAGCGAATCAATTCCTTTAGAATGAATCCCGATGGCATGTCAGACTTTGACTTCAGATAACACACCTATGTTGTTTCCAACTGTTTCAGTGTTACCATTCACAAACACTAATCTACATACTACTTTACTAATATTGATGCCCGCCTACGAAAGACTTATCAACATTCTCGGTCAAGTCCACATATTAAAATATATGACTTTGAAATGACCCGGAGGTTTGCTTTAATCCCCAAAGGATATAAGCTATGGCGGTGCATCCCGCCAAAGGTTCTTTCTGAATAAATTAAGATACCGTTAGTCTCGCAAAAAGGTCTGAGGGAATCACCCCTATTTTCTGCTTTGTAACGAATCCGCCATTTGTTCTTAGCTAAAACCCTTCTGTTCTGAATGAATTCAGATTCCGTTGTTCGGCAAGAAAGTCTTAGGGAATCACCCCCATTTCCCGCTCTCTGACGAAATCAAGCAAGACTGAGTGATAAGAGAGATCACGGTCTGGTTAACTCTCTACCTTTTAGGGAATCACCCCTAAATTACTCAGCTTTGCTATTGAAAGTTAAACTTTCCTATTCATTCGACTCTTCTCCGTGTAGTTCCAATTACTCCCACTGGGCCTGAGATACTCATGTGGTTCTACAAGAGTCTCAACATAATTGGAGTATCATACTCCATTCACAGGGTTATGGCTTTTAACCAACCTCTATGATCGGATTCTACACAAACCCACAAAGGATTATAGGTCATCAATCTGCCCTATAGACCGTAAGGTCCCGCAATGGGTAATGGACAAACCATACTCCCACCGCATTTTGGGTGGATCAATATACCGATCTAGTTTAGTAGTTTTTATTAGTGTTGTCACCAACTCGCCGGTGTTGGATGTGGACCGAACAAATCGCTTAGTAACATCTTGAGTACATATACTTCAAGATCCAAGGTTGTTATTTATAGACTCTATCGACCGAGTTAGACAAGATAACCGTCATTCTCTCGATTTTCCGAGTTTCATAACCAACCTTTACTCAATGCATTAAGATATTTCACGTCCCGAACGTGTACGCAAAATTTCCGATCCTACCTTCAAGCACTCGGTGCTAAATGCCTCTATTTACGGAAGTGGGGTGAACCGAATTCACTCCTTATCCACAAATGCGTAGGCATCTTTTAGGTAGACTTCTCGGTTTTTCAATACAACCGTTATTTTGCAACCAATATCTTAAATGAGTTCAAGAGCGTATCGTAGCACATCAATAACTATTTAAGGCAAATTTATGGTGTATCCCTTAGTGAAAACATTCCACCGGGAGGCGGTGCCGAGCATCGATCCCGAAGACTACGCGATAGCCTATTTCGAGAATGGAATACTCTATCTCTCGGTGAAATCGTAGATTTCCTCCAAATATTTTGGATAAACTTATTGGAGTTTCGAGTAGTTGTCGACCGTATGTCACTACTTGAAAAAACTCCCACTAGCTTGTACTTTTCATACGACCCCGAAGGTCAATATGAACAAGCTATGTAACTTCTTTGAATCTATTACCCTTTCCCGATTGAAAGGAAACTTGGGCATTGTTCCTTTGAGACAGGGTTCCTTTGACTGGAGATAGGAATCACCCTAAGCCAAATCTGCATATCTTATCGTTGGGGAATATGCACTAATTAATAGTATATAAAGAAGTGTTTATCTAAATACGGAAACCATTTGCGTTTATATAGTTTTAAGATGCGTTACTAATACCTTTTCAAAGAATGCTTAGTGGTTCTGACTTTATCAAACAAAAGTACGAGTCTTGGATTCGCGCTACGAATGTTATATTCATCGTCAATAAGACAAACAAATTACCCTATTGAAAATGAATACGCTCGTTCCCCAACGAATCCGAAAATAGAAAATTAATTTTCTGTGATACTCAAGAATTGAATCCAAGATTCATTTCCTTGTATCACTCCCACTAGTCTATCTGAAATAACTGCCCGTTGTCTATTTTATTTATCGTTTAATGCAAAGCTACCTAGTTCTTCCAAAGAACTTAGCTTTTGAGAAAATTTAAGGATGCATTGGTCATTTGATCCGAAATCACTTTCCTTATCCTCTAATTTCCAATTTATTAATTTTCCGGTTTAGCCTTAAAACTACGTAGTTTAGACGACTAACACATATAAACGTTCTTTCCCATTCTCGACTTTCCTTATATGAAAACAAGCTTGAACTAGCGGCTCGTTCGAGTAGACTCTATTCTTGAACTCGTGGGATGTTCGGTGTTACTTGCTTGGACTATCGATTTTTCTAATCGACAAATCATAAGAGCAAAGCTCCCACTAGTTTATCGGTTCCAAATACCGTCTAACTAGCAACACTTTGTTCGAATGGTTTGAGAGATCATAATAAAGCTCTCACTAGTTTATCGGTTCCAAATACCGTCTAACTAGAAACACTTTGTATTTATGATTTTCCAAAGATTAGAACATCACCTAGAACAAGCTCCCACTAGTTTATCGGTTCCAAATACTTGTCTAACTAGCAATGCTGTGTTCATGATGTTTCAAAGATTATAAAATCTCCAGAACTAAGCTCCCACTAGTTTATCAGTTCCAAATACTGTCTAACTAGTAACACTTTATTCTTGTTTTTCCAATGAATGGAGAAACTCTTGTGCATTTCATTACACATTTCTAATGATTCAGAAAAACAACAAATCATAAGAGTAAGGCTCCCACTAGTTTATCGGTTCCAAATACCGTCTAACTTGCAACGCCTTATGTATATGATTTTCCAATTTTTCAATTTAGAAATTTGTTGTGTAATTACACTTTTAAAATTCACTAAATGAATTTTATCTGATAGTCCTATGTCATCTTTTGTAAACTAAGTATGGTCGTCTCTCGTTCAACACAAGTGACACCCGTGACATACTTATACTATGTCACTTAAGTTTTTAAAGGCTTAATAGAAGAAAACTTTTCCGAAAAAATTAACGCATTCTCGTTGATAATTACAACGTACTTGTTACTTCCACATTTTTTAATGAAGTCCTATTTCTAACAGTTCAGTAGTCTAGAGATTAAAGTTGTAAAAAATATGACAGAAAGTTAAATTCAAAATTAAATTTTCACTACTAGATTTTAGGAATAATAAACTATAAAGTCTATCCTACCATTCCAAGGATTTAACCTCGTATAGTCGTCCGAGAGGGTCGATATCGATCTTATGACGGTTAAACTGAGACAATGTCTCTCAATGATTAAGTTTCGAGAATCGAACATCTCACGGGAATCAGACATCCCGGACATTTAATCATTGATTACCTTCCTTTTTCTAGCCTAGATATTTCGAAAATATCCACAAAGAGTGTGACCTACTATATCAGATCTCAGAGTACGCCCCGAGTACGCCTACGAGGGGCAGGTCAGTGACCCGGCGAGTACCCGATATCCTATCCTTTCGGAAACCAAGCCTTGAATTTTGATAGGGGTGAACACCACCCGCAGGGGGCCGGAATCAAAGCGGCTCGAGGCGTCACCCTTCTCTCACGTGCTTGCATCTATAGTAGAGGCCGTGGGGTTGGTCGTCGCCTTCCTCGCTCCCACTCAATATTTTGAAAAAGTGGTGGGTTTACTAATTACGGTTGCGGTCTTGACAATAAGAAACAATAAATCGAAGTACTCCGAATAGGGTCGGTTATGTAGGCAAGCCTACGCCGTCTTATTCGTTGGAACATATGTGACAGCTTCGGGCCAATCCGGCAAGAGAAGCCCCGTTTAGCCCGAAGGCTTATCGGCTATGCTAAGTCCTATCGAACCGCCGTAACGTACATCACACGTGGAGGGAGTCGATTGAGCCGAAGCTCGGTTGAACTCGCCCAACCATGGTTAGACCATTTCCGAACCCATGTACTAAGATTCTCCGATTTCTAAGTTGTCACCCAAAGCGTAATCTCGTTTTTGTTTAAGGTGGGTTCACTGAGAAGCCATCACCGAAAAAGCTCAACGATTTATCCAAGTGGGATTCACCGAGAATCCATCACTAAAATCGTAAACGATTGACATAAACCCGGGTCCTCGGTTTTTATAATTAGCTACTTATTATTTAACTACCACATATTAAATTAATAAGCATTCATACTAATTATTCGAGTTATACATGCCTAATTTATTCGAAATAAACTAGCTACATGTATGCATTGGAGTGGAATCATGAAGATGCAAGTCATGGTAATTTTCCGGTTTTAAGCACGTAATCTTGATCAAACACAAAATTATACCGAAAAGTAAACACCGAGATGGACCGTTGGTACCCCCGACTAACTATTTTTTAAGGAAAAATAAAACTTAATCTATGTCTTCGAGTCTTGATCTTCAAATCTTGAACTCGAACCGCCGGATCACGAACCACGAACACCCGAGAGGCTATGAAGCACCGACACTTCAATTAGGTCGCCGTGCGCTGTGTCCGACACATTTTCAGCCCGACACGCGCCCGACACGCTCCCGACACGTGTCGGAAACGTGTCGCTCGATTAAAATAATGTTAAATTCAAATTTTGAATTCCGACACGCTGGGGACACGCTGGGGACACGGCCCGACACGCTGGGGACACGGCGGGACACGGCCCGACACGTTGGGGACACGGCGGGACACGTTGGGGACACGGCGGGACACGGCGGGACACGTTGGGGACACGGCGGGGACACGCAAGGGACACGGCGGGACACGGCGGGGACACGCAAGGGACACGGCGGGACACGTCGGGGACACGTAAGGGACACGCAAGGAATGCAATCCGTCCTGCGAATTGGCATCAACCTACGTCTATGTTTTTTTAATAATATATATATTAATATACATATATATCTATTAAAACGTGTCGGCGGCGTGTCGTTCCCTCAAATTCTGAAAGTAACCGTGTCGCCGTGTCCGTGTCGTGTCGTGCGCCGTTCCCGTGTCCGTGTCCGTGCTTCATAGCCGAGAGGAGAAAGGCCTTTTTTAATTAAATAAAACCAATTTATTATAATTAATCAAAATTTTTTTTTTTTTTTTTGTGTTATTACATGCGGCTGCCAAAAAAAAAACTTTTTTTTTTTTTTCTTTCTTTCGGCTGTTACAAAAAAAAAATAACAGAAAAATGAATTTTTTTATTTTTATTTTTATTTTTCCATACAGCAGCCTTTTATATAAAAAAATTAGGTTACAAATTTTTTTTTTTTTTTTTGTTGTGACACAGCCGCAAGCTTTATACCCTAGCCGCAGGCAATTTTATAAACAGGACTTATAGCGACGCTTTTCAGCGTCGCAGAAAATCCTGTAGCAGTTTTTAAAATTTTTTTAACCGTTTCTCTTCGTTCATACCTTGGGTTTCGCTTCGATCTTCATCTTTTCAGCAAGATCTTCATCTTTTCGAGCCCGGAATAATAAAATTACAATAAAAGATGCTACTTTTACATAATTTTTGAAAATGACATAAAAAAAAATACAATTTCTATGCTCAATTGTTACTAAACAAAGGAGCTACAAAATAGATCTACGGGTAAACAATACCAACCCCAATCCATCTCTTCAACCACAACATTCACAAGCATACAACATGAATAAATTTCGAATTTAACAAAAAAAAAACGAAATAAAAACACCTATAACATGCTTTTCCACTCTTAGATCTAAAACTCATATTCTTTGATCGTTAGATCAAAGGCTCTGATACCACTTGTTAGATGTAATATCGTCGGATCAATCATGGATCGACCCGATTACGCAGCGGAAGTATCGGATCTAGATCTAAACGAAAACAAAGAACATAAATTAAAGATCTAAATCTACAAGGGGGTTTAGGAGCCTACCTTTTTACGGTGCTTAACTCCAAGAACAAAAAGCTCCTTGAACACGAGATTGAGTAGCCACCGTCTTCCAACGTGTGTCTCCCAAAGAACACCAAGTGGATGGTGTTTCCCGCCGCCGGACCTCCTTGATATGCTACCGGAATAATCCCGAAGATTATTCCAACTCGAAACCCGAAGAAAATAGCCGAAAATTCCAAGCTATTTTCTCCAATAAATGGCGTGAATTGTTGTGTGTCAAAAGGCTTGGAAGAACTCTCTTTATATAGAGAGAGTAAAACTTAACCTCCAAGGATTAAATAATTAAGAGATAATTATAACATTAATCCTTTATCCAAATAAAAGATAAATAAAATAATTATCCCAAACAAATTAGGATAAATCATATTATTATCTAATATTCCATGAATTATCATTTAACAAATAAAAGATAAATCACATGTCAAATAATTATCCAAGAAAACTAATTTCCTAATAATTAAATAATATCACAAAATTCATGCGCACCTTTCTCTCAAAATAAGGTCACGCACCTTTTTCTATATTTGACCAAAAAATTAGGTCAACACACCAATTCGGGCCGAGTCCACGAAAAATGTCTTTTCCGTGTATTTAATTATTTAGTCCAACTAAACAATTAATCCACATATCAATTAAATAGCCCAATCCACTATTTAATTATAATTGAGGTGCAACGACGAGAAATCCAATTATGCTATTTCGGGAGCCACGTCGGGGACCATGGACCCATATTCGTAGCTACAATAAATTAGATAAAATTATTCGTCGACGTAATAATTATATCCAACCTATTAATTCCGGGATTACACCACCATAAACCCGAAATTGAACTCTATCGAATATAGATAACTTACACTCAATTTATGAGTCGAAATCGTCCACTGGTATAATCATTACATACGGATAAATCCTCCATAGACTGTTCACTTCGATTCGGGATATTTCCGTAAACCCTTCTCGAAACATATTATCCTTATTTAACATTAACCCCCTAGTGATCAATTAGTTCATAACCAATATAATATGAACCGGGCCCATCGATCGCTTTAGGGTTAACAAATAAGGGAATCGTCCGTCTACTTCCCGAGGGAAGGAATGGATTCCATATTCGTGATAACACGGACCACTCACTCATTCCGGAATAGAGCCAACGAGAAGTGTTGGACCACATACTTGCGAAGTGATCCTTACTAACACATCAAACTCTACCCTAGTCTAAGCGGTTGTCCGTGATCACCTCGATTCGATTAATCCATATATGATCATCTTGTGATTCTATAAGACTTCTCGATCACGGAATTATATCGAGAACTCAAATCAAATCGGTCCACCCCTATATGATCATCATCATATATAAATGCCCCACTAGGTATCCTATTACCGACAAATCCGGATAAGACCGTCACACCGTAAAGTGTTCGGGCGCATTATTAGCAAATTAATCTAGAGACCCGTACTCCGATTAATAAACGCTACGGACTAAGTTAATTTTAAGTACATCTCACTAACTCAATCCTCTTGTGTATAGCCATACACTGAGTTATGTGATTACACAAACGAGGTACTTAGGGTTTTCAGTAGTGTCTTAATTATAAGCATACATGCATATAATAAGATGAATCACTAATTCCGTCCTAAAACAATTATATAATTGTCTTTCGGGCACTACACCTTACAGTCACTGCATCGCGGTGTCTCTGCATCGGGGTGGCCACTGTATCGAGGTGGTCAATGCATCGCGATGGTCACTGTATTCGAGGTGTCTCTACATCGGGGTGTCTCTGCATCGCGCCGTCTCTGCATCACGGCGCCTCTTATCGGGGATGGTCACTGCATCGTGGTGTCTCTGCATCGGGGGTGGTCACTGCATCGCGGTGTCTCCGCATCGGGGTGGTCACTGCATCGCGGTGTGTCTCTGCATCGGGGTTGGTCACTGCATCACGGTGTCTCTGTACTGGGGGTGGTCACTGCATCGCGGTGTCTCACATCGGGGTGGCCATTGTATCGTAGTGGTCAATAGAATGAGGGCGGTCAGTGCATCGCGGTGGTTAATGCATCGCGATGGTCACTGCATTGGAGGTGTCTCTACATCGCGGCGTCTCTGTATCGGGGGTGGTCACTGCATCGTGGTGTCTCTGCATCGGGGGTGGTAACTGCATCACGGTGGTCAATCATCGGGGTGGTCACTGCATCGCGGTGATCATTGCCTCACGGTGGTCAATGCATCGCGGTGTCACTGCATCGCGGTTGTTAGAGCATCGCGGTGTCTCTGTATCGCGGTGGTCACTTCATCGCGGTGGTCAATGCATCGCGGTTGTCAGTGCATCGCGGTGTCTCTTCATCGCGGTGGTCAATACATCGGGGTGGTCAATGCATCATGATTTTCAATGCATCGGGGTGGTCAATGAAAAAAAGAAAAAAAAAATTTTCACCGTCCCGAAAAAAAAATACAACACTTTCAAGTTACAACCTCCAGGAAAAAAAAAACACAACAATATCGTGTGTTTCAAAAAAGAAAAAAAAACAACAACAACAACACACATTCAGCGTCTTCCTTGCTGGAAAAAAAAAAAAGCGTCTCTTCCCCAACATTCAGCGTCTCCTGCTCAAAAAAAAAAAAAAGCATCGCTTCCCCTTTTTTATTTTTTTCTTCATTAAGGGTACTTGAGTCTATTTATTTAATTTGTGTCATTATAACCAAATAAGATTCTTTAATGTCATATTTATCTAATAAAGTCTATTTAGTGTCATTTTGAACCCTTGCCCCTAATATTTTTGTATTGAAGCAGGCTCACCTCTTACTCAAGCTTGAGGTAATTTTCGTGTAGTGTTCATTTTGTGTGGAACATTATTTATACTAAAAAAATATCTGTGTTTTTAAGTAAAAAAATGTCTTTCTGAATGTTTAACGGACATTTCTTGATAAAATTTCGCTTGTTTCCCTAATAAATTAAATAAGGAAATACGGGCACAAGATGCATCCGTTTAGTGTGAACTAACTATATAATGTCTTATGAAAACCAATGTTCGATTCCCGTTAGAGACAAAAAAAAAAAAAAGAAAAAGAAATGCGGTGTTTAAATTTGTAAAATAAATAACCTATTAGATTTATGTTTTATTCACAACAGAATGATTATAACAAATTGTTACAATGCATTTTTACATCATTGACTATTATGTGACTAATAAGAATCAATAAATCTTACATTATGAGGAATGTTCTAGACCCCGTTTGGCACGTTTTTCTGACATTTTTATCACCATTTATTATGTTGGGACTCTTATTAATCAATGCAGAAAACGAATAGTCATACAAAGGATCGAATAGTCATACATGTTATATACACACGTAGTGTATTTTCCGTAGCCCCTAGTCATACATGTTATATAACGTGTAGTGCATAAAACATCTACCCATAATATATTATTTCCCTAAAATATAAGTCATTTTAATACTATTAGTTTTCATGCGGATTAAAAAATTGGTTGAATGTCGAAATATACGGGAAAAATGGTTGTATGTCATACATTTAAAAGTTAAATGTCTAAAATACCAATTGAGTATCATTAATGCAATAGTTGTTAGTAATAAAAAATGATTGAATAGATAATAAATTAGAGGATAAGATAGAGAAAAAAATAATAAATGTTGCATTAATAATATATAATAACTTATATTATGAGACGAAATTAAAGAAGTTAAATAACTTATATTTTGAGACCGAGGAAGTATCATTTTCATGTGTCATTTTTCATCTAGAATGAGTCATTACTTTAGTCACCACTTTCAATGGCAGATAATAATCCAATTTTTTTTTACCTAGGAGTTACCTATTTAATAATCCAATTTTTTTTATCTTTTGTGATGATCATGATGAGTTAAAGTTGGATATAGCTATCCATAATATGCTGTGATTTAAAAAAAATAAAATAGTGATATTACCAAAAATAATTTGCAAAGTTAATTGCAATTTGTACCCACTAGTTACCTTTTCAATAGAAGTTGAAAATTACACCTTGTACTATGATAGTTTTAGCATATATATTCCTCTTTAGTACATGGTGAAGAAAACAACTTATACTGACTCAAATTGAATCACGATAAAAATTATATCCTAACCCAAATTCGATTAGGTTAAGGTATAGATGTGAAATGACTCTCCATCTAAATATATTATAAAGACATTCACATCTATTACATTGAAAAATTCTCTTTTGAATAAAAAATCCGACGACCCATTTTAACAAAATATATACTCCCTCCGTCCCGTAATACAGGCCATTTAACTTTTTGACTTTGTCCTTAATATAATGTCTTCTCACATTCCAATTCAATATTATATATATAAATAAAATGTTTTTTTATTTTTACATAAACAATCCGCCCCCAATATAGGTCACTTCCAAAAAAACAATACAATATTTTATCTTGAATTTTAAAAAACAACTGACTTACTAGTTTTCACTTCCAAAGAAAAAGTATCAAATACAATATTTTATCTTGAATTTTAAAAAAGTATTGGTCGTTCGAACTCGACTTACTAATTTTCTCAAATTGTGTGTAAATTCCAAAATTCGGCTCGAGTTCCTAGTATATTATAGAAAGAAGATAAGTATCAATAATGCATTGAAAAAGGAAAACTCGAGCTCGGCTCGTTAAGCAAACGAGCCTACAATCATGTTTTGGATTACATATAGCGAACACACATATAGGACACCTCAATCTAGTGTAAGATTCTAACTAATTGTCCAGGTGTCAGCCATACACAAAATTACAAATTCAGGCCCTCACTATAAGATAAATACCAAATGGTCCTTAGACTCTAACATCCCCTCTCAAACTGAAGGGGGTGTTAACAACATTCAGTTTGGTTTTGTAGTACTGGAATATTGTAGTTGATAAAGGCTTTGTAAGCAGATATGCAACATGATCAAAAGTAGGCACACGTTTGACATCCATAACACCCCACACTACTTTATCCCCGACAAAATGAACATCCAGCTCCACATGCTTCACTCTGGAGTGCAACACAGGGTTATGAGCCAAATAACCTGCACTTAAATTATCACACCAAAGGATTGGTTTGGTAACCAACTTCAACTTCATTTCAGACAAAAGATTCAAGAGCCATTGAGTTTCAGCAGCTGAATTAGCTAAGGCACGATATTCCGACTTAGTGCTGGATCTGGAAACAACTTGTTGTTTCTTGGAGGTCCAGGAAATCAAAGAACCAGCAAGATAAACACGGTAGGCTGCCACAGACTTTCTATCAGTCTTGTCACCCCCTAGTCAGCATCACTAAAAGTATGGATGAGTAAAGGCTGGCCAGATTTGAAATGCAGACCATAATAAATAGTTCCTTTCACATACCTCGGCAGGTGCTTAACTTGCTGCCAATGTCCCAAAGTGGGATGCTGCATATGTTGACTGAGAGCATTAACATCATAAGTGAGATCACGCCTGGAGAAGGTTAAGAGCTCCTAGAGTACTTTTGTGGAGAGTGGGACTAGTCATATGTGTGGTAGATTGAGCTGATTTGGGTGCAACAACCATAGGAGTGGAGCAGGGCTTGAGATTATCCAGGCTTAATTTGATAAGCAGTTGATGTGCATAAACATGCCGAGACAGATAAAGACCAGACTGATCCTTCTTCACTTGAATGCCAAGGAAGTGATGTAGATGACCAAGATCCTTTAAGGAAAACTTGGAATGCAGTGAGCTAACAAACTGTTGAATCTTATTGACATCATTTCCTGTGATCAAAATGTCATCAACATAAACAAGAACATATAAGAGCACTTTGCTAGATTGAAAGATAAATAAAGATGGATCAGCTCTGGATTGAGCAAAGTTCCACACTAACATCTTCTTCTTCAACTCATCAAACCATGCTCTAGGGGCTTGCTTCAAGCCATAGATAGCTTTCTTCAGATGGCAGAAATGACTTGGTTTGGTCTTGTCAATAAAACCCTCAGGCTATTTCATAAAGACAGACTCATAAAGAGTGCCATTCAAAAAGGCATTATTAATATCTACTTGTCTGATGGGTCAGTTAAAAAACACAGCTAGGGCAAGGACAGTCCTTATGGTAGAGGCTCTTGCAACAAGATTGAAGGTTTTAGAGTAATCAGTGCCAGGGGTTTGATGAAACCCTTTGGCTACAAGTCTAGACTTATGTTTGTGCACAGTTCTATCTGGATTCAACTTGACTTTAAAAACCCATCTGTTGTCAACAAGGTTATGAGCCTGAGATCTAGGGACTAGGTCCCAAGCATGATTGTTCATCAAAGCATTGTATTTTGATTCCATGGCCTCCTTCCAAACTGGGATCTCTAAAGCATCTGATACCTTAGTAGGTTCTGGTGAGGGCACAAGACATTCAGAAACAGTAAGATAAGAGTAGGTTTTTGGTTTGTAGATGCCACTTTTAGCTCTAGTTTGCATAGGGTGCTGATTAATGTTTTGAGATTGGGACACAAGAGGAGGAACAGGAGAAAGAGAAACACTGGAATTAAATGAGTGTGAAGATGATGCAAAATCATAATGGAAGGAGGCTTCAGAAGGAGGATTTGGAGTAGGAATGAGAGAGAAGGCAATAAGTGAAGTGGAGTGTGGTGTGCCAACTTGTGGAGATTGGACAACTGAAGGAGGTGAACAACCTTGACCAGGTGTTAAGGGAGGACTTGGACAAGGAGTAAGGGAAGAAGATTGACTAGCACCAAGAGGAACATGAACCTCAGGAAGACATATGGTAGGATTAAGATTGGACATAGATGAGGTGGTAACAGGGGTTTCAGGCTGATCACTAACGCTCTTTTGATAAGGAAATATAAACTCATCAAAGGTGACATCTCTGGATATATACAATCAAGACACATAAAACCCTTGTGATTACCACTCAGACCAAGGTGAACACATCTTTGAGAGTGAAATTGGAACTTTCTTGTTTGATAGGGCCTAAGGTTGGGATAACAGGCACATCCAAAGACTCTGAGAAGAGAATAGTCAGGAAGTTTACCAAAGAGACACTCAAAGGGAGACTTTGGATTAGAACAAGAGTAGGCAAAATAATTTAAAAGTCTGACAGAGTGTAAATAACTTTCCCACTAGAATTTAATAGGCATGAAAGCCTGAGCTAAGAGGGACAATCCCATTTCAACTATAGATCTATGTTTTCTTTCAGCTATGCCATTTTGAGCATGAGCATGTGGGCAAAGTGCCTAAATAAGGTGCCAGTATCCTTAAGAACTTGTTCAAAAGATCTGAATTCTCCCCGACTGTTTTTGAAGACGTTTTATTTTTGTATTAAATTGAGTTTCAACAAGTTTTTGAAAAGTTAAGAAGGTGGATAGAGCATTAGATTTATGTTTTAGAGGGAATATCTAAGTATATCTAGTTAGATCATCAACGAAATGTATATAATAGTGATATCCAGAGGTGGACTGCACAGGGGCAGGTCCCCAAATGTCAGAATGCACAAGATCAAAAGGTAAAGTAGAAAGAGTAGTAGAATTAGGATATGGGAGAGCATGTTGCTTCCCAAACAACAAGCTTCAGAAAAGGACAAGTTTCCAGCAGTTTTCAAAGAAACATTACATTGTTTAAAAACCTGATGCATAACCCTCACAGAGGGATGCCCTAATCTTCTATGCTAAACAGTGGCAACATCATTACTAGATAAACAACTAACAAAGGACCGATACCCTAGTTTATTTTTAGGCAGGATCTTGGATTGACTGCAGATGGCTGAGGAGAGATGGAGCTGAGAGTGGACTGTTGACTGAGACTTTGGAGTGAAGGGACCTCAAATTGGATGGGACATGAATCTGATACAGGCCATTGTTAATAGTTCCTTCCACTAGAACTTTGCTGGTAGCTAGATCCTTCATAAAACAAGAATTGGAGGGAAATTCAAGATAAACAGGGTTATCAGCAGTCAATTTGGATACACTCATGAGATTCTTGGTAATATAAGGGACATGAAGAATATGATTGATAGATAAATTTGAATTACAACTGACAGGAAGAACAGATTGACCAATATGAGACTCACCATTACCTACTTGAAGAGTATCAGATCCTTCATATCCCGAGTTCAAATGGAGACTACTGAGATCAGATGCAATGTGGGAAGTGGCTCTACTATCAGCATACCAACTGGGATCCATAAACGTGTCAGAGGAGGCCACATAGGCTGCATTGGGCCTGGGGTTGGAACTTTGGAGACCTGCAATGGAGTTATTGTTATTATTCATAGGCTGTCCAGTATAATCAGCATTGTATCTGTAGTAGAAAAAAGCAGCAGTGTGACCAGTCCTAGCACACACTTGACACACATGCCTAGGACCTCCTTGATTTTGTCCTCCTCTACCATTGCCTCTGCCTCTACCACATCTATTTCCTCTTGAGCCTCTACCTCTACCAGCATCTTGATTGCCATAATTTGAGTTAGGTCTGGAATTAGGCCTAGCCGCCTAGGACCCCCGCTTTTCTGTGCAGCATAATTAGCAGAGGTGGTGGTGCATCAAAAGTAGTGGTAGGATTAAAACGGGTAAGCAAGCGTCTTTCATGTGTGACTAAATCTGACTGAACTTCAGTCCAGGTCAGAGAGCCAATCCGGGAGGTTATGTTCACAATAACTGATTCATAATCTTTGCCTAGACCTCCAAGAGCCGCCGAAATTAGTTCAACATTTGATATTGGATACCCAGCAGCAGCTAGACCATCGGAGTATGATTTCATCAAGGCTAGATAGTCAATCATGGACCTAGTTCCTTTGTCAGTCCGGGTCAAAGCCCCTTTGTATTCCAACATTCTAGCTTCGGATCTGTTATTAAATAACGTTTCCAACCTATTCCAGACTTCATATGCTGTGTTACAGCCAATAAGCTCAACTAGAGCTTGCTCAGTCATAGAAGCCATTAGCCAACCAAACATAAGATATTATCCATGGTCACCCAATCATCATAAGCAGGATTAGTAACGGTGCCATACACAAAACTTACAATGAATTGAGGAGGGGCTTCATTAGCATGCAGAAGATGTGCTTCCAATCGATGTCCTCGCACAATGGGAAGAATGGTGGATTTCCACAATATTCAAGTTTGAGCCAGATTTGCTCCAAACGGTGCAGTAGCTACCGATCGAGGTGAAGATGCTGAAGCTTGCATAAAATTCGGTATGGGTGGTAAAGTAGTGCGAGCAAAGGGCAATTCAAGACCCAGGTAGCTAGGATTCAACGAGGAAGAAGCATGCATGCTACAACTATGGTAGAAAAAGGTGGAAGAGAAAAGGTTAAGGATTCTCCAGAGCTGGTGATTTGATTCTGAGAAATGGCCGGGGAAGAGACAGGAACTTGAGTTGTGAAGGAACCTAAGGAAATAGATGTTGTTAATGGAGGAACATAGCTCACCGGAGTTGAACTCCCGGCGGCTGTAGTGGCGTCGGTCCATGATAGGCTCTGATACCAAGTTGAGAAAGAAGATAAGTATCAATAATGCATTGAAAAAGGAAAACAGTCAGTTTGGATTACATATAGGACACCTCAATCTAGTGTAAGATTCTAACTAATTGTCTAGGTGTCAACCATACACAAAATTACAAATTCAGGCCCTCACTATAAGATAAATACCAAATGGTCCTTAGACTCTAACAAACCTATATATATATTGCGGGACCGAGGAGTGTATATATATATATATATATATATATATATATATATATATATATATATATATATATATATATATATATATCACGTGCACTAAATTCCGAGACATATAAATCGAGTTAGGTCTTCGTACGGTTGTAGGAGTGGGGCAGTGGAGGTTTTTTTGTTGGAGACCAAACTTTCTTTTCCTTTTTTTTGAAGACAAACTTTTTTTTTTCATAAAGGGAATCTTTCATTAAAATCCATGATTAACAGAGGCCTATGGAATTGAGCTCATAACTATTAAATTAAAACTAATTAATTGTTAATAGCTTTGCTTTATGCTAATCCAATCAACTAAGGTGTCCACGTCACCACAGTTTATACCATATAATTAATAATAATGGTGTTGTTTTTACTTTTTTTTAGGAAAGGTGTTGTTTTTACTAATATTACTTTTTTTTCCCATAACGAAAGAGAGATGAAAAGGTATTGGCACAATGAGAAATTGGAAGAGTACATAGAAAATAAAACTTATAATACTCGGTGTCAGAGCGTTATTTGAGACATAATAAACTATGTAACAACTTAGTTATCCATATGCACATAGAAAATAAAACTTATAATACTGGGGTGGTGCGGTTCGGGGTGGTCTTGGTTATCGGTTTGGTCGTTATTACGAGTCTATAAACCTATTCTCACTTTTTTTTTTTGTAACAACTTAGTTCTATCCATATGGGTTGACCCAAAATAGTTAACGTCTAATTTTAAGTTTATTATGACTCAACTTTATATAAATATAAAGTTTTCTTTCATTTTTTTAGTATGACTATTTCATTTTTTCACTTTTCTACCTCTTAATGAGTCGGTCTCCTCGCCATAACCTACCGCATAATTCTGGTGGTAGCTCACATCATCCTTCACGACGTGACAATAATACAACTTGTAACGCCTTACCGTCGGAGAAAAAACCCTTTTTGAAGGGTTGAATAGTCAACTTTAATGTGATTTACGGATAGGCTCCGATGTATGTCATCGAGAGTTAATGATATCATTAAATACTTCATACGGAGTAGTTGATGATGGGCTTTTGAATCACTCGATTCGGATGTCGGATGAATGAGAAATTAATGCCTAAAGTTGGTAGAAAATATGTAGGAAATGGGAGTCGAAGGGAACCTCACCCCATTCTCCCACATAGGTAACTTGAGGCTTGTGAGCTCAAGTAATAAGAGCTAGTGTATACTCTTATAGATGTGCCCCAAGGGGCAAAGCACTTTTGTGTAGGAGGGAGGACTTAGATTATTCCACACGCGCGCCGCCGCCGTCCGTCCGGCTCGAGCTCGAGCTCGGTCAGTTTCGGGTGTTGCTATTAATTTTTTGGACAAAATTTCGTTATGAAATTAACCATAAAATTAATTTTGGAATGTGATTGTGTCATTCGACCAATCAAAATTCATTGAGTCATTCGACCAATTAGAATTTAGACGACACGTCATCGGACCAATCAGAATGAGGGATTTTATCCCAACATGCGTGTGGAATTAATTGGGACGCCCCTATGGCTTTTTTTCTTGAGGGAAAAGTCGGCCATTACTTTTCCAATTGGAAAGTTTGATGATGTGTTTCGGCCAATCATATTTGAGCATTGGCTCCTCCTCTCCACTATATAAAGAACCCATGGATGAAAGTTGAAGTATCGAATTTTCTCTTGTGTCTCTCCACCACAAAGAGTCAGTCATATAGATCTAGATATTGAGTCGAAGAGAAGTCGGAGCACTCTGTAAGTTCGCCGGAGCTCGGGTTTTTGAAGTGCCTCTAAATCCGAGACGAAAGCCGTTGTATCTTGGGAGACAGTTGCTACTATCGTGGGCACCATACCGGAGCAATTTGTCTTAAGGAAAGAGTAACTACTCGCCTCGGTTTGTCATTTATTTATGCATCGCACTTTATTTCCTTTACTTTCAAGTCAGATCTGTACTGTGATAGTTTAATCTTTTAGATCTATGATGTAGTTGCTTATTTGATTAGATCTACATAATAGAATAATCTTATTTTCGAGTTGTTTATTTTCTAATCAATAATCCGTAATTAATTCCCGGTAATTACGGATCTGTTCCGTAAATCACTCAACACACGATACACCTATCCCAACACTTACAGGTAGGCCACATTGTCTCTCACTGACGTGACACATGGATATTTCATTCTCTCCCTCTTAAAGAGACGGTGCCCTCGCCATTACCCCACTAAGGTTTTCTGTTGGTGGCTCCTACCATCCCTCACGATATAACACTGACACAAATGCCTTAGATTACCTCCATCGTCTCTCACGACGTGACACTTGGATATTTCATTCCTTCCTTCTTAAAAAGCCAGTGCCCTCGCCATTACCCTCCTAGGGGATTCTACTCGTGGCTCCACCATTGCTTACAGTGTATCACTGATACAACTTGAAACGCCTAAGAGGTGATCTTTATCGTCTCTCACTACGTGACATTTGAATATTTCATTCTCTCCCACTTAAGAAGCCGGCGCCCTCGCCATAACCCTGTCAGATGATTCTAATGGTGGCTTCTACCACTCCTCACGGCGTAACACTGATACAACTTGTAAGTCCTCAGAGGTGACCCCACCGTGTTTCACGACGTGACACTTAATTCTGCGTCGGCTCTGAATACTTTGAGACAATGACGGATGTATGTGTATAAGATGGGGTCACGTGACCCCAATGAGATCCGGGAAATTTTTTTAAATATTAAAACGATGTAGTTTTGGTGTTAAAAAGCGTCGTTTTGTTGGTTAAAAATGTAGTTTTAGGCTCCGGTTATTCCAATGTAACAAATTTTTGAATAAAAAATATAGTTTTACAGTCCGGTGACCCTACTGGAAAAGCTTTCTGGATCCGCCACTGCTTTGAGACGAAACCGACTTCGTCATCATACGTCCATGTAATTACCTTAAACAAGAATTCATGTCATGATTTCCTTTGTGCTAAGAAAAAAGCACATGGCACTAATTGAATTATACATGTTGCCCAAAAGTTTATGGTTCCAATCTTTTTAGAGTGTTATAAAAAGGCTTAATGGTATACTTTAAGACCGGGATAGAAAAGTTTCAAGAGGGGTTTATTGGCTAGGGAAAAAAATGCCCACTAAGTTCTTCCTTTTTTGTTAAAGAAGCCAGGTATTTGCATACAAAGGCATGGTTCACACCATTTGGCATTTGATTCTTCATTATTCAGAAAATAAATAAAAAATCCATAACATCTCATCACATAATCTCATCTCATTAAATCCTCTTAATAACAAATCCCTATAAGAAAAATACACTAAAAGAAAAAAGAACGTTATTTTGAACCGAGTCAAAAGCAAAAAACAAAACACAAAATAAATAAATCTTCTATATGTGTGAACATTTCGTATCCTAAAAAAAAATCTTCTATCTAGAGATCTCAATATTTGTTTCGAAGTATTTTAAACTCTTCTCCACGTGAAACTCTTTCTTCATCTGAATCTCCCTGAGTATATCATTAATCCCCTACATGTAACCTTGGTAACATTTCATGCACATTAATTTCCTTTGTCATTTTGACAGGTACACGGAGGCGGATCCACATGGGAAAAGAGGAGGTCAGTGTCTTCACTTAAAATCAGGAAATCTTTTTTTTGTACTAAAACGATATAGTTTTGTTGTTAAAAATGTAAAAACACAACTAATCATCTTCGAATTCGTACCGATGTCTCACTGAAAATGTTTATGAATCCGTCACAACCGATACATCCATAGGTTCTGATTCAGCTCTTAAATTGACAATACAATTTATACATAAAATTGTGGAAGTCTTATTATGCTAATGATGATGAGTAACGCTATTTTTTTTTTTCTTTTCTTTTATGAAGTTTCGAGTTTAAATCCTCAAAAAAACAAAAATTGCTCAAAATCATTCGACTTTTAACTTGGTAACATGTAATTGCTTGGCAATTATTTAATTATATTTCATAGAATATGCTAATGGAAGACAAGGAAGCTTTTAAGTGTTCTAATTGTGAAAATTAAAAAAAAAAAAAACAATATTTTTAGGGTGGTTCTAATGACACCACTAACTAGCCATTACATGTTTTTTAAGGAGCAAAATATTTTTATTATTATTAGTCGCAATCAAACCACACAACCACTGACCGGCCATTAGCCCATTACATGTTTTTTAGAAGGAAAATATTTTGTTATTATTAATCGCAATCAAACCACACAACCACGAATTACATGAGTTGGGAAGGGGGAACCTAATCAAGGTAGATCAACCGAGATTATGGAGGAGAAATGGGAGAGAGGATCAGTGATTAGGCGGTTTTAACCTATGGGTCTGATACCATATCAAACTTTAAAGAGTAGAATATTTTCATTGATTCTGAGATAATATTACAATGAAAGGAGAGTCAAATATATAGTGTTACAAGACTTAACGAGTAAGTAAACTAAACGAGTCGAGTCGGGCTCGGTACAATAACTAATTATAGTAAATATTTATTTGTTATAAATAAATAGATATCACATAACTATTTATTTACCACTCAAAAAATTAACTATTTATTTGCGCTAGCTAACAATCTCCCTGAGAGTTTCTAAAAAAAACAATCTCCCGAGAATATGTTGTAACTAGTAGGAAACCCGTGCGATGCACGAAATTGTGTAAAACTAAAGATGTTATTAAAATTGTATCGGTATGTAGATGATAATTTTTAATGATGACTTGAGGGTGAATAAAGATAAATATCAGCGTATGCTTGAAGTTATCTTACCAAAGAGAAACACAGAAAAATAGCATTTAGAGCTCATATGCTTGAAGTTATCAAGAACTGGCAGATATTTTGGTCTCTGCTGTACAAAAAGTCATGCCCACTTATAAACATTTATTTCCCTGATTAATTGCTGCGGAAAAGTCGTGGCTTAATGTGATGGTAGCTACGCTGTAGAGACGTATTATAAGCTCTAAAATTGAATAAGGAAAGAGTAAGCTATTGAGTAATGAGACCGTGAGTGTGATTCGAAAATGAATCTGATGTAGTAAAACATCTTGTACATAATTGTAAAACTAACGATACATTTACGACTGAAAGTAAACCAACTCTGGTTAGGATGATCCAAAAGCACCCGCCGGCCTCCGTCACCATTCCCATAAAAAGATACCGAATATTGGAAATTAAAAGTTTTGTTGGGACAGATTGCCCACACTCTTAATGTATAAGAAATAAAGTAGCGCCTTTACCGATTGGTTTTAGTACAACTGTAAGCGCTTGATCTTAACATGGTATCGGAGCCAGAGGTCATGAGATCGAACCCTGGTTGAAACATTATTAAAAAAAATAAATTGTGCAAGTGTTGGGAGAGATTGCCCACACTTGAGGAGGGTGTTGGGTAGATTGCCCACACTCTTGAAAAAAAAATTGTGCAAGTGTTGAACAGTATTGCCAACACTTCGATTGCCCACACTCTTAATGTATAAGAAATAAAGTAGCGTCTTTACTGGCACCAATTGGTTTTAGTACAACGGTAAGCGCTTGATCTTAACAAGTTTCAATACAACATTCAAATTGCAAGTAATACAAAAAAGTTGTAAGGAGATAACAAAGAAATCGTCTATTACCCCTACTTTGATCTTCGATAAACATCAATTAAACATTATCCTGTAGAAAAAAATAAAATAAAATTGTGATTATCAATAGATGTAATCATATTTACCTCCCATCATAGTTCTTCATAGTTGTGTCTGCAAAAATTACCAATCGGGTTTAAAAGTTCGTTGACACATGCTAAAAGTTCTATATGCATGAAAGAAAATTATACAAAATTAAATAGAAGAGCCTTACAGGATTTACAACACTATCAGCTAATTTTTGTTTTTTTTGCAACATATTGGTGGTAAATCCAATGGATCGTCATACAAAAAAAGGATAAAAAAATAAATAATTCAATCAAAGCCCTAGAAATAAGAGATAAGAACAAAAACATAAAATAGTAAACCTCAAAAAAGAAAAAAGCAGAAAGGTTACCATCAATACAGGCGACACTGAAGGCTGAACACGGCTGTACTCGAAAAGATGTTGGAAGGTTCTGCTTGTTAGGAAAAAAATGAAACAAAAAACATATGAATCTGTTCAGGATTATATTTCCTGTGAATTAAATGCGCAGAACAAAAAAAATAAAAAAAATAAATCAAAGCCCTAGAAAAAGAAGATAAGAACAAAAAAGTAAAATAGTAGAAGAATTCCTCAAATAACAAAACAGCAGAAAGGTTACCACCAATATAGGCGACGATGAAGGGCTGCAAACGGCTGACGGCAAAAGAGGTTTGAAGGTTTTCCCTGTCAGAAAAAAATATTAAAAAAAAAGGTTTGAAGGTTCTCATGTCAGAAAAAAAATATGAAACAAAAAACATATGAATCTGTTCAGAAATATTTCCTGTGAATTAAATGTGAAAAAGTTGTGAAATAAGAAAGTTGAAGTCGAAGTTTTCACAATCAAAACGGAAAATGATAACAGACTGCGAAATGATAGAAACGTGGAATTGTGGAAAGCAGAGTCTTCGTGGTGTAAAAAACGCAAAAAGGAAAGAAAAAATATATATGTCAGCATGAAAATAAAAAAAAAAAAAGCATGTAAAAAATGGATTTAACTTTGTGTGGTGCAGTTAAGTGTGATAATGGGTAGTTAATTTTTTTTATATATTTTATTTTCGGATTAGATAAATGGATAATGGATAATGGATAATGGGTAGTTATTTTTTTTATTGTTTATTTTCGGATGAGGTAAATGAATAATGGATACACACTAAAAAAAAAGACTCTTTTTGGGGAAAAAAAACCGGTAATTTGGAATTGGCTCGGTAATTGAATGTTTTCTTCGCCTGCAAATTCTCCTATGTTTGCTTCCACTTTCTCTCTCTGTTATATTTAGGTATATCAATTATCTGGGTGTAACAACAATGGTTCTTGTTAACAACAATGGGATGTAACTCAACTTGCAGCTCAGAAGAACTTGAATCCCAGAACCTTACTTTATCTAGCTAAAAGCGTTCTTCATCGGCTAAATATTGAATGAAATAATTAATTCCTTGAATCATCCAAAAAACACAAACTTTGTAGTTAACAACAACACAAAACACATATTTATGCAAATTGCAAAAGCAAGTAGAGGAGGTAAAACGGAAAGAGAACCAAAGCAACACATAAAGCAAATACAATCGGTATGCTTCCCAAAAAAATTAGAAGACCGAAATAAAGCAAAACAAACAAAAATCAAAGCTGCCTATTGAATCCCTACCTTTTTCCCGAAGGAATTTAGGCGGCCAATTTATTTACTGCAATGACTAATCCCACATAGATAACCCAAGATTCAGTCCAAATTCTCAATGAAATCACACAACAACAATTCAATAAGACCCAAACCTGATTCATCATAGACGGATTGCTGGTGATTTATCTTCTTCGAAACCATATACAAAAGACACCGTTCGTTCGAGTATAGAAAAGAAAGCAGAGCTCTTTTCTTAGCATGAATTGGCCGACCTGCAACAACATTAAAGATCGATAACAACAATAGCGGTAAGAACAGAGAACTGAATAAATTTTGCAGATACTGTAGAACCTAAATCTTGGATTCCTGATGAATTCACCGTTCCTGCCAAATCACCTCCATATTGATCTGGTAACCATTAGAAAAGCAACACAATTTAAAAAATACAAAAGTCGCAAAACAAACCATTCTAACCAAAACAAATAGAAAAGTTAAATTGGTAGTTAAATCTCAAGATTTCCCTACATACTTGAACGGATGATGAAACGAATTGACGCAAACCACTCCTTCAGCGATTTGGAAGAATAATACAATATGAGCAGTGATTGAATTGTTAGGAAACATACATGAATGGTTACTTTTACAGTAATTCGACCATATTCATCCCAAGAAGTGTGCTCCAATGCAATGGTTACTCTTCAACCAGATTCATGTTCAAGATTATGCATAATTCGACCCATAAAAAAGAAAGATCCATGTTCAAGATTTACAACCATAAAAAATAAAAACAAAAATAAAAAAATCACCTGAATAATTCACAATTCAGCTAAAGCAACCTAAAATTGATCGAACCCAGATTCAGAATTATGAAAAAGAAGTGATTGTGTTTGAAGAGAGAAATAAGAGACTTTCGAGGCTATAAGAAGATGGTGGGAGTTGATGGTTATGTCTGGAAAAGGAATGGGATAGTGGAATTTTTTTTATTTTTTTTTATTTTTTTTTATTTTTTTATTTTTTTAAGGTTGTGGGTTGTTAAAGGGCTGAATACTGGGTATGGGTCGGGTCAACTGGCCTATTGCGGGTCAATTGACGGTTTTTTACTCTGAAATATATAATAAGATGGCCCTAAAAAAATGATGTAATGTTGTGTTTTCTTCAAAATCCCATACGTGTAACCTTGGTAATATTTGATGCACATTTATTTTCTTTGCCGATTTGACCGGTACACAAAGACGGATCCACATGGGAGAAGGGGTCAGTGTGCCGGTGTCCAGAAAAATATTGCATTAAAACTCATATAGCTTTATTGCTAAAAAAAAAATATAAAAACACTATTAATCCTCTTTGTAGATCTTTGAATACATCCACAAAATCGTAGAAGTGATGATGAGTAGCACTTTTCTTTTTTTTCTTTTATGCGAAGTTTCGAGTTTAAATCCTAAAAAAAAATCGAGTATAAACTTTATTGATATCATTATAATAATAATAATAATAATAATAATAGTAATAATTTATCAAATTTCAAAAATTAAATATTGTCCATCTTATGGCTTCGTCAAACATAATGCTTGTATGATTTCTTTATTGTTAAAAATCATTCGACTTTTTACTTGGTAACATGTAATTGCTTGGAAATTATTTAATTTAATTATATTTCATCGAATATGCTATGGAAAACAAGGGAGGCTTTTATATGTTCTAATTGTCAAAAGAAAAAAAAAATCTAAATTTTTTAGGAGGGTTCTAGTGACACAATTAACTAGCCATTACACGTTTTTTAAGGAGGAAAATACTTTTTATTATTAATCGCAATCAACCACACTGCTCCGAATTACATGAGCCGGGAGGGGAGAACCTATTCAACATAACTACGAGATGGAATCATTTCCTAACTAATAAAAGAGCTAATAAATTGTCTTGTCCATTAACAAAAGAAACCGATGATACACTTGATTAATTAATGAGAATGATTCTTGTAATAACAACTAATCAAACTCTCGAAATAACGCTCTATAGCCGATTCATTGGCTTCCCGGATTAAGGCTAAATCTAATGACCAGCTACGCATTAAACCACGCTGAATCGCCTAACATTGCTTAAGATAGGACTTGATGTTTCATTATACTCCTTTAATTATTTATGCAATAATTTAGGTTAGGAAGTTTCAAATACACCGTTAAATCAATAAACTCAAACAAGATGATAAATAATAAATTGCTCACATATACATATAAAGAAGACATTGAATTATATAAAAACAAAACCATAAAACACCAATTTAGACTCTAATAACACAACTTTTATTGATTTAAAAAAAAATACTGCGAAATACAACATAAAATAAAATTCAAGGAGACCAAATAACATATAACATAAAAAAACGTTTAAGAATTAAACTTTTATTCGCAGAACCTCCAAAAAAAAAAAAAAAAAAAAACACTAATTTGATATCAAACATTGCTCCTTGATTGAAAACTCTACAATTTTCATCTATTCAGATTCTTGAAAGTTTGCATGTGCAACATACCCTCATTTTTTCCATAGTGCATTTTAACTTCATCTCCGGCGAACAAATTTCTTTCCTTCACAACCTTCCCCCATCCGTCGTGAAGTTGGTAATGATTACTTTTATTTCGTAACTTAAAGTCTCTTGTGCTATCATCATTATGATCCGAGACACGAATCGGAACATTTACCTTCGTTTAACATTCGTCACCCTCCCCCCTCAATTTCACTTACCTTCGTAACAGTCATTCATTCAATTCCACTTACCTTTGTTTACCCCTCTATTTCCTTCTTTCCCCCTCCCCCCTCAATTTTGACTTCTGTTGTTTCCCACATTCCATTTTCTTCTCATGCCTCCTCTCCTCTCCTCTGGGTTTCGCCCTCCACCGTCCACCGTTTGCTTTAAACGCCGCCGTGATTTCCGGAAACGCCGCCTTCCTTCTCGCACACCATGTCATCAGGTAGGTTTGATACGTGGCTGCCGGTAAGGACTGATGTAGGCTTCGCAGTTCCCATGGCCCTGAATACGTTTTGTGTTCCGGTGCCTCCACCGCCTTTTGTCTCCAATTGTTTCTTGCTCATTGTTTCCGGTTCCTATTACGGTGACATGTAGGCAGTCCCTCCATCTTTACATACCTGAGAATGGTGGTTTTGGGAACCCCATTGCAACCTCATCCGAGAAACGGTCTTCTTCGCTTTGCTGAATTTTTATTGAATTTATTCTTCTTCTTATTTGTCTTCTTCTACTCTTCTCTGTTTGCTGATGATTTGTTATCTGTTTATCACTGCGTAATAATTTCCTGAGGATCTGCTGCCTCTATGAAGCCCTAAAAAGAAAAGGGCTCCAATTTTCTTGAGTTATTCACTGTTGGGTAATTTAAGATTATTGCTTCTGTTTCTCTCGTACATATTAAACGAAAGATTTTATTAAAGTATATGTCAGAGAGTTTGAATTGAATGTGCATAATGAAATCAATAAAGAATCAGGTAAAGTTTATGTGAAATAAGGTGGGTTTTAGGCTTTGAAATTGTTAAAAGCTGCAGGCTTTATTACAACCCATTGAAGAACATTATATACTAGAGTTAACAAACATCTGGACACATTACAAATAATTCTACTACCAGGAACATGCATGCAGAACTGTTACTGCTTCATAACCTGGTGCTACTACTACTCATTAATTTAAAATCCTTTTTAGTCTTCAAACAAAATAGCTGAACATTGTCAGATTTTTCACTTACATATATTTGACCCAAAATGTGTTCAGCTATATCCCAAAATACCTGAGCTACCCGCCTTTCTGCTAAATGCAAGACTTCAAAATACCACCACGACATACATCATTGGGAACGTAGAGGTTGGCAACATCGACAATGCATATCTTCACACCGCGGATGGAGCTACCATAGAGTGGAGGATATCACGAGCAACATGCCGGATATACAGAAACTCGAATCCGGATCCGATCCATAATTGGATCGTCAGATCTGATTCTCAGCACCGACCGAGATGCTCAATCATGCACAGCGGAAGCTACGAATTAAATTCGTTTATGATTTTACCATGATATGATTCACATAAAAAATTAATCTACAAGAAGGTTAGTAGATTTACTCCAACCGGAGAGAAATAGGCAATCGACCAAGGGAGAAGCCATGATCTTCCGGATTGTATCTCCAAGCGACGACTGGTGGACGTCGATCCTCGCTGTAGAACCTCCTTGAATATGCACAAGTTTTTCTTCTCTTAATGACTAAGGCAAGAAACTAATTTTTCTTCATTATTAGTGAATAGTGGCGCCAATTTATGATGTTAATTGTGTTAGGAGGAACACTCTTTATATAGGAAAATAACTGGTCAAGTGAGAGTTATCATTTTCACACCACAATTACCTATTCCCATAAGGAAAAGATATTTGTCAAAAGATAAGAGATAATTCCAAAAAAATCAATCTCTTTATCTCTTTTCCATTAATTATCCAACAAATAGATAATTAATTAATTACACATGTGACATAATCTAAAAAATTTCTTTTCCAAACTTATCACAATAATAGGCGCCACTTGTCATTAATTTTTAATAGAAAATGTCTTTTCTATTTTACATATTATTTATCAAATAAATAATATTACATATTCATTAAATAGATCAACTATTTAATTTATTCTCGAGGTTCCATAAAACGAGAAAACACTCGCGTGTTAGGAGCCAACCCGGGGACCATGGACCTATAACCAGTAGCTACAACAAATTAAATAAAATATTCATTGAACAGAATATTTCTACTCAACTTATTAATTACGGAATTACGTCACCTTAAATCCGAAACTGAACTCTATCGATTATAGATATAATTTATTCTAAAAAACGTCGAGGCGAGTCGATAAGTGTCCATTGATATAATCATTACATATAAACTAACCCTCCATAGACTATCCGTAATGAAGAGAGATTATTTCCGTAAACCCTCTTCAATACATCTTATCCTTATTTACCATTAACCCACTAGTGATCAATTAGTTCATAACCAATACGAATTCCACGGATCGATCGCCTTTCTAGGATCAACAAATAAGGGGATTGTCTTTCTTTCCGCTTTCCATATCTGCGGAAGAGCTAACGTGAAAGTGATTCGGACCGCTGATGTATAACATTTATATAATAAAAATTACGAGGTTTTATATACGTTATCGACTCTTTTTATATAAAATATAAGAAATTATAACGATAATCTTATAAAATATTAATAGTTATGAATAAATCTAAATACTATAAAAATCTAGTAAAAGTAATAAAAAGTTATAAATTTTGTACCGGGATAATAACGGACCGCGGGGGTATTTGTGGTATTTTTATTGCGATTTATAATAAACCAAGACCCCGAGTGACGACACTTTTTGAAGTAAAATCGTATCTTTTGAAGGTAGTAAGGAAGTGCCATGAGATTTAAAGTTCAAGTGGATCAATAGTTCGTGACACCATTATCGAATTATATTTTTGACGAACAAATGGCCCATCAAAAAGGCATTTTCTGAAAAAAGTCCTTCATGGAAGTTATAGATCTTCTCAAGAGCTTTCCAACGCCTCTTGAATTATGTCATTTGGAGATCCAGAGCTCAAGTTATGATTTATCAAGTTTCGAGATCAAGTTAAGGAATAAAAAGCTCCCCGGATCAATCCGGATTAACCTCGGATCGATCCGAGGAAACTAATGATTATCCAAAGCATGTGATCCTGCAGAATAATCTAAGGGATACTATTTTTTATTCCCGGATCGATCCGGCATCACCTCGGATCGATCCGGCCCCGAAAAATTTGCTTATAAATAGAGCGAGTTCATACACACTCGCAAAGGGGTACCAATATAGTTTCCTAACCTCTTTTTCTTAGAAATAGTATGTATGTATATAGGCCTTATGCCATAAATAAAGTAGTATCGTTATAATGCTCGAGAAAATTATCGAAGATCGTTGTTGTTGAAGTTGTTGTAACATCCGGAAGAATACAGCTTCTGATTCAACAGTTGTAATCGGGTAAAATTTCTTAAGTATCTATGTTTATTATGTTTGTCTTTTTATAATGTTATTAGGCTAGTTCTATAAAATATATTGGTATCTATATATTTATATCTATATATATATTTTACAATTTATGTATATCTATATATATTTATATATCTATATATATTATATTAGAATAATTTTTAAATTACGTATTTATTTTATGTTGAGTAGAATAGTAGTAATCTGTGTTATAAAATTGCGGTTTAGATCGAGTTAATCACAGCTCTTTGGTGTTTAACCACACTTAGAAGAATTACCAAGTTCCCTGAGGATTCGACACTCTGACTCACCATACTAGCACTACAGTTTGACCCGATACACTGTCGGTTAAGGACTGGTATTAGCACTAAAAAAGGCCACGTCAGCTTTCTGGCGCCGTTGCCGGGGTGCGTCGCTAATTTCTTTATTTGTGTCTATGGTTACTACTTGTATTAGCTCAAAATTCTCGAGAATAAGTCAACACTTTTCTTATCTCATTTCTATTTTATTTTTCGTTGGTACCTACCTTATAGGTAAGTTACCAATATCCACTACTATCAATTTCGTGTTATTTTCTATTTTCGTTAGTTGATGACCAGAAGTGGTAAGGCCCCGCTCGCTCCTTATAAGCCCGACATAAACACTTACGAAAGGCGCTTAAGAGTAGAGAGTAAACGAGGTCATACTAGTCGTGGAAATCCCGACGAATCATCTTCAAACGAAATACGAGAATGGCCGAAATCGGTGATGAAACACCCGAACAAGGACTAGAACATGCTCTAGGGCATGGACGAAACCCCGTTAACCCTAATAATCAAAATAATAATAATAGAAATAATCAAAATCGGAACCGAGAACAATCGTAATAACCCACCAAACCCGAGACCTATCTCGTGATCAAACTATAAGAAGAAACCGTACTAATAATCCCATTCTTTTACCCAATGAAGGAGCAAACAATTTCGAAATTAAATCTCATCTTTTTGGTTTAATTGACGCAAGAGCCCAATTCTTAGGAGAGGATGATGAAGATCCACATCATCATCTCTATCTTTTTGAAGAACTCGTGCAATACAAACAAAAGTCAAGGTGCTCATAAGGAATTAACAAGGATGACTATGTTTCCTTTTTCTTTAAAAGGACGAGCCCGAGATTGGTTTATGTCTCTCCCACATCACTCACTTACTAGTTGGGAGGAGATTCAAACTGAATTTCTGAAACAATATTTTACTCCTGGACGAAATTTGGAGTTAAAAGTCGAGGTTGCTAACTTTAGACAAGGATCCGAAGAAACGCTCGGGAATGCCTCGGGAAAGATTTAAAAAGTTGTTAAGAGCTTGTCCCGACCTTGGTTATTCCTTAGATATGCAAATTCAACTTTTTTGTCGTAAATTAAGAAAAGATTCACGTGCTGATGTAGATCATGCATGTGGTGGTTCTTTAATGATGAGTGAAGCTCAAATAGTTTACGATGCTATAGAAAAGATTTCCAAAAATAACGAGAATGTGGGAAACCGGTTCTAGCACCGTAAAAGTAGCTTTTGCAGGAGAATGTACATCTAATACGGAAGTTTTAGCACACTTAGAAAATTTGAGTAGGAAATTTGATGGCCTACAAAACAAAAACCAAAGCTCGAGAATAGTACTCTAACCGAGTACTCAAATCGAGATAAAATGCCATTAGGGATTGAAGAACCAACAGATACTCAAGAGAGGAGGTGAGTTTTCTTCAACAAAGATAGGAATTTGAACAATGCATACTCAAACTCGTTTAATGCTATTAGAAGAGATCACCCTACTTATCGATGGTCCGAAAACCCTAGTAAGCAAGGACAACCGCCATATCCAGCTCCATATAGGAATATGAATAATAATCAAGTTTATCAAGAAAACACATCTAATCGAATTTACAATCATTACCTAAATCCTATCCTCAACATACCACTCAAAGTATACCAAGAACTCAAAGTTCAACTCAACTGCGTTGAAGGAGTTGAAAAATGGGAGAAGTTAATGGAAAATATGATGGGTGTAGTATCCACTCAAGCTAAGAATATGGAAACAATGATGACCTCTATTGGTACAAGCCTCTAAGGATCCGAGTACAATGAAAACATCTATGAGTGGACATGATACCGTAATGAGAACGATAGAAGCCTCATTAAGGAATATGGAAGATCATTTGAGTAGGGAAGGTGAACGTAATAACAAGAGACCTCCCGGAGGATTACCAAGTAATACCGAAAGAAACCCAAGAGAGGTAAATGTTGTAGTTACGAGAAGTAGAAAACTCGTGGTAGTAATGGAGTAGAAAACTTCGGGAATAATGAAGTAGAAAATGATTTAGATGGTAAGAATGATGAAACCAAAGATGAAATTGAATTCACGATGAGGAAGAAGAAATTATAGAGAATTTCTTGAAAAGGAATAGAAGTTTGGAACCTAAAAATGAAGGTGAAAAATGGGTAAAAATCCCTAGGATTTTGAGAGATCCCATGGATAAAGATTTAAGGAATTTATTCAAAGAACATGTTAGAGTAGAAGATAAAGAAAACAAGGATGAAAAACAAGAAGAACTCAAGGAATCTGAAGTAGAGATTGATTCAGGGAATGTCTTAAAAGAAAAAACTCAAGATCATGATACTTGGCGATCAAGTAATACTCAAAGGTTTAAGGAGAAAGGAAAAGAGAAAATGAATTTGGGATCAAAGGTTGTAGATTTGGAATCTTTACCTTACCCACCTAAAGATCAAATTAAAAAATTAAAAACTGATCAGAAGTATGCTCGTTTCCTTGATACCTTTCGCCATATTCATGTTAATATCCCTGTTATCGAAGCTCTAATTAGTATGCCTGCTTATGGAAAGTTTCTGAAAGATATTCGTCAAACAAGAAAAAATTAGAGGAATATGAGAATATATGCCTAAATGAAGAATGTTCTCGCGGTTTTGCAACATAAGTTACCACCTAAACCGAAAGATCCGGGAAGTTTTACCATTCCATGTGAAATTGGAGGATTTCTCGTTTAAGAAGGTCTTATGTGATCTTGGAGCTAGTATAAACCTCATGTCTTATGAGGATTATAAGAAGCTAGGCATAGGAAATCTTACGAAAATCGAAATGACTCTCGGATGGCGTATAGATCGATTAAATACCCTAAAGGAATTATTGAGGACGTATTGGTTAAAGTAGACAAGTTCTATTTTCCGGAGATTTTGTAGTTATGGAAATGGAAGAAGGATATTCAGCGCCACTTATCTTAGGTCGACCGTTTCTAGCTACGGAAGAACTTTAATAGATGTCCGTAAAGGAGAGTTAATTCGAGAGTCAATGAAGATGAAGTTGCTTTCAATATTTTCAAAGCTATGAACCATCCATACGGATCACCGAATCATGTTCTTTTATAGAAGATATTCATTCCGTCTATGATAATCGCTTGCCAACTTTTGAAGACAGATTAGAAGAATGCTTGACTCTATCTATCTATAGGGAAGATGAGGAAGACACCGAAATGAAAGAGATAATTCTTTCTCTAGATAAAGGAAGTTTTACTTTTAAACCATCATTGCATAAGTATTTGGAATTAGAACTAGAAGGACCGGTTCTTAAACCTTCACCGGAAAATCCACCTAAGAATCGGAATTGAAACCGCTACCTTTAAATCAAGTATGCTTTTCTTGAAACTAATAATCTATTACCGGTTATCATTTCATCATCTTTAACTGAGCAACAAGAAGATCAATTACTTAGAATGTTGAAAAAGCATAAGAAAGCTTTTGGATGGACAATTGCCGATATTCGAGGTATTAGCCCTGAGATTTGCGTTCATAAGATAATTCTGAAGGAAGATGCTAAACCTTGTATTCAACCGCAACGCCGCCTCAACCCAAATTTGCAGTTGATTGTTAAGAAAGAGGTCATTAAGCTATTAGAAATGGGGATAATATTTCCCATATCAGATAGTGAATGGGTAAGTCCAACTCAAGTGGTACCAAAGAAAGGAGGTTTCACAGTGAAAGAGAATGAAAAGAAGGAATGGATTCCGACTAGAGAGATTACAGGTTATCGAATGTGCATTGATTTTAGAAAACTAAATGATCATACTAAGAAAGATCATCATCCACTTCCATTCATAGTTCAGATGTTGGAACGTTTAAGTGGACATAAGTATTACTTGTTTCTTAGATGGTTATTCGGATATTTACGAGATATTCATTGCGGCGGGAGATAGAGAAAAAACTACTTTCACTTGTCCTTATGGAACTTTTGCTTATAAAAGAATGCCGTTTGGTTTATGTAATGCTCTGCTACGTTTCAAAGATGTATGATGGCTATATTTGCCGATATGCTTGAGAAATTCTTAGAAATCTTTATGGACGACTTTAGTGTTTATGGAGATTCTTTCGACGAATGTTTATCACACTTAGAACGAGTGTTACAACGCCGTGAAGATACCAATTTAGTACTAAACTCGGGAAAAATGTCATTTAATGGTATCAAAAGGAATTGTTCTAGGTCACGAATCTCTCGAAGAAGGTATTGAAGTTGATAAAGCTAAGGTAGAAGTAATTGAAAAATTACCTCCACCAGCTAATTTAAGAACCCTAAGAGGATTTCTCGGACATGCGAGGTTTTTATAGAAGGTTCATTGCCGATTTCTCGAAAATAGCAAAGCCTCTAAGTCATTTACTTGAAAAGGAAGTACCTTTCAACTTTGATAGTAAATGTATGGAAGCCTTTCGTACCTTAAAAGCGAGGTTGACTACCGCACCGTGTTAGTAGCACCGCATTGGAGTTTGCCGTTTGAAATTATGTGTGATGCAAGTGATTTAGCCGTAGGAGCAGCTTTTAGGTCAAAGATATAATAAAATTCTCAAAGCTATCTACTATGCATCTCACACACTAAACGCACTCAACTTAATTACGCAACTACGAAAAAAGAACTGTTGTTGTAATTTTTGCCTTAGATAAGTTTAGATCGTATATTGTTGGATTTAAGGTAATAATTTATACGTACCATTCAAATTTCGAAGTATTTACTAAGTAAGAAAGATGCTAAACCACGTCTTCTTAGATGGATTCTCTTACTTCAAGAATTTGATATTGAAATTAAAGACAAAAAAGGAAGTGAAAATGTAGTAGCGGATCATCTAAGTAGAATGGAAAATGATGAAGAAATAGGAAATGAAATTAAAGATTCATTTCCCGATGAACAACTATTTAGAATAGATACTCCTTCAACTATGCGGTTATTAAAGAATAGAATTCCTTCTAAGGAAATATCACCCTGGTTTGGAGATATCATTAATTACTTAACCCGTGATTACATTCCGTCTCATTGGACTTGGCAACGAAAAAGAAATTCTTTTATGACTTAAAATTTTATTACCGGGAGGAACCGGACCTTTTCCGTAAATGTTCGGATGGGATAATCGAAAAATGTGTGCCTAATAATGAAATTTTAAGTGTTTTATCATTTTGTCATGATCGTGAGGCGGGGAGGTCATCATGGAGGTTGGAAAACTCGCTTTTAAAGTTTTACAATGTGGTTTTTATTGGCCTACACTATATAAAGATGCGTATAAGTATGTTAAATCTTGTGAATCTTGTCAAAAATGGGGAAATGTATCTAAAAAACATGAAATGCCTATGCAACCTATTTTAGAATGTGAGTTATTTGATGTTTGGGGTATAGATTTCATGGGACCATTCCCTATATCTTTTGGGAAAAGATTTATTTTAGTAATGGTAGATTATGTTTCAAAATGGGTAGAAGCTGAAGCTCTTCCCACTAATGATACCAAAGTTGTCATACGATTCCTTAAAAAGAATATATTCACCCGATATGGTATTCCGAGGGCTATCATTAGTGATAGAGGGTCACACTTTTGTAATAGACCATTTACCAAGATAGTTGAAAAATATGGTGTAACACATAAGTTAGGAACGCCCTATCATCCGCAAACCAAAGGGTCGCAGAGGTGTCTAATAGAGAAATCAAAAGAATCGTGGAAAAAACAGCTTGATTCAAATCGTAAAAGCGGCGCTTAAATTAGACGATGCATTATGGGCGTACGAACGCTTTTAAGACACCAATTGGTTGTTCTCCCTATAAACTAGTCTTTGGTAAGTCTTGTCATCTCCCAGCTTGAGTTAGAACACCGAGCCTTCGGGCTATTAAATTTCGAATTTCGATCCTAAGGCTGTCGGTGATCATAGATTGCTTCAATTAACAGAACTAGAAGAATTTCGTCTCGATTCTTATGAAAACGCTCGAATCTACAAAGAACGCACAAAATCTTTTCATGATAAGATAATCTATAGTCGTGAGTTCCATGTAGGTGATCGAGTGCTCTTGTACAATTCACGTTTAAAGTTATTTCCAGGTAAGCTTAAATCAAGATGAACAGTCCATTTAAAGTAACAAGGGTTTACAAATGCGAGTCGTTGAACTAACCGATGGAAATACGACTTTTATAGCCAATGGCCACAGAGTGAAGTTATTTGTGGAGGGAGAAGGAATCACACCGAAGGGAGAAGTAATGCTACCGACCGATCCCCCCGACAAATTGAAAAAAAAAAAAAAAAAAAAAAAATTTTGAAAAGCGTAGAACCGAAATCGGCCGAATATCGGTGCTATCTATCTTTCTTCTACTTTTCTCGTGTTTTATATGTTTGAACTAGTTTCGTCTTTTACCGGATAGACGTAAAAGAACCGGATGTTTTTTTTAGATAGAATAGGAGTTTTTATTTTGCTTTTGAAATTAGGCCTGGATAAAGATGTCGCGTTTAAAATAGAAGCTTCGCTTTTTGAGAAAAACAAGCAATTGTTGAGAGAGATCGATTGAAAGAAGTTTGTAATGGAAAATCGAGAAGTTCAATAAAGAGAAGGGCAAAGTTTCGATGAGATGCGTAACTGTGGAAAAAGTGAGCATGATGGGAAATGTAGGGAGCACAACCAAATCCCAGGATGAGTGTTTGAATGTTGTTAAGAAGGGAACGATTAGGTGGTTATCCGAAAATCCCGATGGAGATCAAAGGGAAAATTCGAACGCCTCATTTTTTAAGGTTAGGTTGATAGAACGTTACGTCAGAACTCTGGAAGATTTAGAAGTAATGGAATTAGGACCCTTATGAATTTTATAATATTTATAAAATTTTTATATAACTTTTGAAAATTTTATAAATAGGATCTTTATGGAATTACTTAAAAGTTTTATAAAGTTTTTATAAAAGGTTTTATTTAAATTTTGTAGAAGTTTTATTAAGGTTTTAAAAATAAAAAAATAAAAATCTTTGGTCGGATCGATCCGACCTAATCCCGGATCAATCCGGAACCTAAAAAAACCTAAAAAGGGAACGGGGTCCCTTCTTCTTCTTCTTCTTCTTTCACTTTTCTTAAAACAGCCGCCCCTCCCCTCTCCCCCAATTCGAATTTTTTTCTTCAAATCATCACACAACATTACTATTAAACTACCCCAACTCTTAAACTTTTCTCATTTTCCTCTCCTCTCTTCAAACTTTCATTTAAATTGAAGAATTTTTCAAGGGAAAGCTTCAACTTTCATTCCGGCAAATTTTCGTCTTTTCCGGCCAAATTTCAACCTTTTAAGCATTAGAAGGTAACATTGTAGTCAATTATTTTGTTAATTTCGTTTTTTTTTCTGAGCAACTTTTTAATTTGTTACTCATTTGTGTTGTTTTGGTTGTTTCTTTTGTTGTTTTGTTATTGTGTCACTATCGTAGAATGGCCGAATCATCAAAAGCTAGTGAAAAACGTAAGCCGCATATCCCAACCCAAATCCCGGTTATAGAAACTAGACCTTTAACGAGAAGAAGAATTGGCGCTAGTTTTGAAAGAACCGCGTCTCGCTCGCAAAGCTAAGAAAGCATTGAAAAATAAATTTGGAAAGTGTTTAGTTGCAATAGAGAGGGGCTTAGATTTCAAAGATTTGGGAAGGGAGGTAAAAGAAATTTTTGAAAGACGACAGAGTGGTTGGAGTTAGCTAGTTTAAGGTCGGGTGAAATTAACACAACCTTAGTAGCCGAATTTTATTCTCTCGGTAGCAACTCATAATGCTACGAAGGTGGTGAGTTAACTTCTGTCAACCTAAGAACTAGGACAGTACCGTTTAATCCTCAGGTTATAAATGCTATTTATGGTATCCCTGATATACCAGAGAGTGAGGATTATTATACTGTATGGAATTTAGAGGAGCCTGCAGACTTTGATTATATTGTATCACTAGCCCAGAATGAGTTAGATTCCACTGCCGTCTCGCATGAAAACAGGTTTTCCTATGGAAATTGTATACGGGATATGAGAGCTATTAAACGTTCTATTAGCCACACTCTTTACCCTACTCGTCATTTTACATCTTTTGGTAAAGAGGATCTGTGTATTGCTTGGGCTATGGTCAATGAGATACCCGTGGATGTAGGCGGGATAATGTATAGAAGGGCCAAGGAATTTGTCTCAATCGCCAAACCCGGCGGTCACATGCCTTTTCCTTGTTTTATTTCTTCCTTATGTCGCCGAGATAGGTGTCCCCGAACTTCCAAATGATAATTTGATGGTGGTTGATGACACGCTTATAGGTCCTACCACTTAGGCCGGCGGGAAGAATAGATTTTATGAACCCTAACCGCCAACGACCTCGGCCTACCCCATCCACTACTTGTCCCTCCTTCATCCAAATCAAACTCAAAATCAATTTCCAAATACCATCACATACGACATGTTTCAATCAATGGCCTATGATGTTCATCGTGCCAATGCCAATATGGTCGTTTTCACGAAAGGAATAGGTTATGGTCTGAAGATTTGCGTCAAGGCATGCGAGGTATATATCAAATGAATATACTGCAAAACCCTACCTATGCCGAGATGGATATTCCGCATTGCCAATCCGTACCATATACCTTGCCAGACTTTATTCCACCAATGCCACCTCGCTCAGACTTCCAACAAATGCCACATTCTTTTGGATTTCAAACTAGTGGTGTAGGGGATTTTTCGACAGTACTACGGCGGTGCAACATCGATTGGCCGGGATTTGGATCATTTGGCCATACCACGACGACATGGGGAAGCACTTTTTCGATGTCACGAGAGAGATGAGCTCGATGGGGTTGGATAGCTCGGTTCGGATGTCAACATATTTTCAAGATCCATTCCAAGAATCGACTTATGATCCGGCCGGTTCTCGGGCTATGCCAAGTTCAAGCCACGTCGAGATGAGTGATGAAGAGGAGTGATTTTAAACATTTTATGATTATTGACATTGAAAACAATTTATTTTTCGTACAATTTCATTTTCGTACAATTTTAGGTTATTTTGGTTTTATTTTTGTAGGATTTTATTTTAATACGATCTTCGTAGAATTTTATTTTACTTTCGTTTGGTTTTATGTTAGTACACACTTGTGTAGTAAAATTTATCGTTATAACATAATAAACCGAAGATAGGAAGAAAAACATATCACCTAGAAAAATCTAGGCTTTTTTCCAAGCAAAAACAACTCGTCCGTGAATAGTAATTTTCCGGATCGATCCGGCCTTTTACTCGGATCGATCCGGTGTTCGTATACCGACCGACGGGATTACTAGTTGAGAGGCCGGATCGATCCGGCCCTTTTCCGGATCGATCCGGTAAGTACAAAAACGCCAAAAAGGAGATCTTTCCTACTTTTGCTTGATAGATACATTTCTATAAAAGGAAGGAGCCGCAAGCCTTCAACTTTGCTCATTCCTTCTTTATTCTATCTCGTCTTTGTTTATTTTCTATCGATAAAATAATGTCTCACCACTCCTCTCCCTCGGTCAATAGTTACGAACCACATACGCCCGATGGTGTGGTTCCCGAAAGCCATGCTTCGTGTTTTCATAATGACGTTCCGAGACGTCTAAATTTCGTCCATTCTCCTATTCTTATGGAGAAAGGCTTGAATACGAAAAAAATTGATCGGTGGGGACGGAATCTAATCCGAGGTTGCGGGTGGAAGAAGGCGATTAGGACTCCAAGAGGTAGAATTAACATTTCAATTGTCGAGAGATTTTTATGCGTCTCTTGCGATATAACGGCGGTGGCCTCGTCTCATCTCATTACTTGTTAGGGGCGTCGTTATATCATTTTCTCCGATTATCATAAATCAAATCTTTCAAATTCCACTATCTACTTTTGAGCAAAACCCACACTACGAGTTTCTTTGGGAACTCGGAAATGCTTACAATGTTGTAAATCGTCTTGCGAAGCCTTTCAATATGTGTTTCCACCGTTTGATCATAATTATGATTCTTCGACTCGGCTTTACCCCTCATCCGAGGGCGTGGAAACGCTTCATTAATTCCCGGATCTATCCAACTAGAGATTTTTTAGGGGTTACGGATGATGAGATGCTATCATTGTATGCACCGACCGTGGGGGCATACATTGATTGGGGGATTTTGATGTTCAACACCGCAATTAATTTTGCGGTAGAGAGACGCAATAGGGACGACCGCTACCGTTTGCCTGGGTTATCTCTCAACTTTGTGTCCAACTGAATCACGTGCCTGAGTTTACTACAGACGAGATTTTTCCATCTCGTGATTCTCAGTTGGGATTACTTCCGGTAGATACTCCCGGATGTTCATCTACGGTTTGAGGTGTTGTTGGAAATCAGTTAAAAGTTGTTGTTGTTAAATTAGTACTCGATTAAGTTAGACGGTTAATCGCTTTTTAATTTAGTTTCTTTAAAGTTTGTAATAGTTTCATTAATGTTTAATATATATGTCATTTTCTTTAATCAGAATAATATATGTTGCAAAAATTAATAAAAATCAAAATCGTATAAAATTTTAATTTTATTTTCGAACCTACTTTTTATTACTCAACGTACATCGGGACGATGCCATTTCGTAAGTGGGGAGTAGAGGTAAGTTAGTAAATTAAAATTAAAATTTTCTCATATAAATTTATACTTAAATGCTTAATACTTAGTTTAATTTTTCTTGAATCAAAATAACTAGATAATATATAATTAATATGAATAAAAATAATATAAAGTTGTAAGAATAGATTTTAATTAAGTAAAGTAAATTAGATATATTATAATCATATTATATATGTCAATTTTAGATTTTTAGAAAATTTTAAGTATATGTAACTATACATAAATATTATCAAGTAATTTTCATATGAAATTTAGCAAATATACTTATATTATAATGAAATTTTAGAATAATTTTCTTTTCAAAACGAATTATGAGTTTGGAATTGGATTAGGAATGATGAGATTTTTGGCACCATAAAAATATAAACTATAGCCAAATAGCCTTTACCTAAATAAATTTCTAATTTTTGTCCCTACCTCAGCCTTGATTAGAGTGATCAAGACCTCACTCGAAATAGCCATTTTTTTTATTATAATCGACCCTTAGCTTAATGTGGTCTACATTTCCTAAAAATCCCACGAGTTTGTACGTACTTATGAAAAGAGATGATGACACAAAAGCTAAGAATGGTGTATGCTGAGATTGAAAAAATTAGATAAGTATTAGTATATTCGATCTTACCTCATGACGCTTGCAAAATAGTCGATTTTGGTAATAAGTTCGGATATGTTAATATTCTATAAAAGAATTAATAACGAAGCATCATATTTACACAGAAGTAATCAAATACCAGGTATCTTCCTTATCTTTGATTAACAACTAAAAATCGGTTGTAGCTACCAATGATTTGAGTGCAGTAGGGTGTTATATCGAAATGTCCTATATCACTATGAGGTTTAAAAGCTCCCGATAAAAAGTCGAATCATAAGATCTCAAGAATGATTACAAGTTTAAGGAAACCGGACTTGTAATTTTCAATCGAAAGAGTATTACTCCGATTAATCTTGATGAAGCAATGCTTGTAAGTTTGATTTTCTACACACACGCACGCTTTTAGTTCATTAAAAAAAAAATCAGAATATTATTAATCGATGTATTTTTGATCAAAATTATGAATGTGTAAGTACGTACGACTTGCTTCTTTCTCTTTTGATTTTTCTTTTCTATCCTTTCGATTGACCAACATCCTGAGCCTAAAAAGTATAATCCATTTTGTCAACTACTTGACTTAGTCCTTAATTCCAAATATTTCATATAAGTTGAGATAGGAGAATGATTCTATAATTTTAATTATATTTAAGTAGATTATGCAAATTTCCTTTGAATAATAGTTGATAAATAATTTATCTAAGTTATCTACACTTCTTATCTTGTTAATTTCTAAGAAAGATATAATTAATATGTTTATAATATTGAAATGATATTTTACTAATTTGAAATCTACTCTACCACGTATATCATTTTTATTGTAATTTTTATATATTACCGCTTATTTTGCTCGAGGACGATCAAAGAGCTAAGTGGGGAGTAGTTGATGTATAACATTTATATGATAAAAATTACGAGGTTTTATATACGTTATCGACTCTTTTTATATAAAATATAAGAAATTATAACGATAATCTTATAAAATATTAATAGTTATGAATAAATCTAAATACTATAAAAATCTAGTAAAAGTAATAAAAAGTTATAAATTTTGTACCGGGATAATAACCGGAGTGTCGTGTCAGATTTACGGGGGTATTTGTGGTATTTTTATTGCAGATTTATAATAAACCAAGACCCCGAGTGACGACACTTTTTGAAGTAAAATCGTATCTTTTGAAGGTAGTAAGGAAGTGCCATGAGATTTAAAGTTCAAGTGGATCAATAGTTCGTGACACCATTATCGAATTATATTTTCGACGAACAAATGGCCCATCAAAAAGGCATTTTCTGAAGAAGAGTCCTTCATGGAAGTTATAGATCTTCTCAAGAGCTTTCCAACGCCTCTTGAATTATGTCATTTGGAGATCCAGAGCTCAAGTTATGATTTTATCAAGTTTCAGATCAAGTTAAGGAATAAAAAGCTCCCCGGATCAATCCGGATTAACCTCGGATCGATCCGAGGAAACTAATGATTATCCAGCATGTGATCCTGCGGAGAATAATCTAAGGGATACTATTTTTTATTCCCGGATCGATCCGGCATCATCTCGGATCGATCCGGCCCCGAAAAATTTGCTTATAAATAGAGCGAGTTCATACAAATTTCGCAGGGGTACCAATATAGTTTCCTAACCTCTTTTTCTTAGAAATAGTATGTATGTATATAGGCCTTATGCCATAAATAAAGTAGTATCGTTATAATGCTCGAGAAAATTATCAGAAGATCAATGTTGTTGAAGTTGTTGTAACATCCGGAAGAATACAGCTTCTGATTCAACAGTTGTAATCGGGTAAAATTTCTTAAGTATCTATGTTTATTATGTTTGTCTTTTTATAATGTTATTAGGCTAGTTCTATAAAATATATTGGTATCTATATATTTATATCTACATATATATTTTACAATTTATGTATATCTATATATATTTATATATCTATATATATTATATTAGAATAATTTTTAAATTACGTATTTATTTTATGTTGAGTAGAATAGTAGTAATCTGTGTTATAAAATTGCGGTTTAGATCGAGTTAATCACAGCTCTTTGGTGTTTAACCACACTTAGAAGAATTACCAAGTTCCCTGAGGATTCGACACTCTGACTCACCATACTAGCACTACGAGTTTGACCCGATACACCGTCGGTTAAGGATCGGTATTAGCACTAGAAAAGGCCACGTCAACCGCGCCTCTTAGCGATCCTTAACGAACACATCAAACCCTATCCTGAAACAAGTAGGAGTCTGTAATCACTTCAGGATTAAGGTTAATCCATATATGATCATCTTGTGATTTAATAAGATTTCTCAATCACGGAATTATATGAGAAACCTAGATTAAATCGGTCCAGTCCTATATGACTCTCATCATTTATAAATGCCCCACTTAGACAACCAATGTCGATGGTCTGGATAAGACAGTCACACCATAAAGTGTTATGGGCGCATTAATAGTGGTTTAATCAATAGACCCTATACTTTGATTAACTTCACCACGGACTAACATTTCAAGTGTATCACCATAAACAATCCTCATGAGTGACACACACTAAGTTATATGGCTACATATGATACGACTTGGGGTTTTCAGTAGTGTATTACTTATAAGCACGAAGCAAACAATAAGATGAGAATAAATCTGTAATTTATTAATTATAAATTTTTTACATAAATTATCTTTCGGGTGCTACTTCCAACAATCTCCACTTGCCCGTAAGGACAAGCAACAATTGTTTTCGGGCACACTATATCTAACACAACATTCATACGCAATACAACAAACGCTTTCATACCCTCATATTGGACCTGTGCTCTTCACAGATCTGCCCGGCTACGTATGCAACGGCCACCAACTAGGTATTATACCGGTATACTTAATGCTTAAAAAAGCAAAAAAGGACAATTCAAAGACAAGGGTAATACACCTAGAGTAGAGATTGGGCCGGGAACAACGGAGCTGACTTTAGTGGTAATGTCAGTTCAGAGTGAAAAGTGTAAGGAGAATGCTAGCTTTAAAGAGGATAGAGAAATTCAGCAACCGCAACAGCCACTGCTACTGTTTGAATGGATGTTGGAGACGAATGGGAGGAGGTTAGAAAAGACAAGTCATTAGATTGGAGAAAGTTGACTACTGAAGATCCTCATTGTAAGATGATATTATGTAAGATCCCTCATGCTTGACTTATTTCATTCTAAGCTCACTGTGTTTTGAAAAATCATTTTGTTTTGGTGTCATTTTGAATGATGGTCTGGAAGCTTCTGAGAACTAGGTACTTTTATGTTTTTATCCTTTTCGATATCTCTCATTTATTTTATTAGAATTGTGGTAGGTCTCTCTTACTTTTCACTGAAATTTTACAGCCCCAGGAATGCACCATCATTCAACAAGTGTATTTTCTTCCACCCCAATGCTTTCTGTTCGACTACTATTTCATAGAACCAAAAAATTAACCACTCGATGAACACAGTCTCATGCCACTGCTTCTGAGCTTGTGGGGATCTTTCATGGGAAATAAAGGCACCGAACTCTTCAGGCAGCAAGCTACTACGCCCTTAATCCTTTGCAAGCGTCTCAGAGCATCCTCGTTCTCAGGTAACATACGTAATCTACTTCCTCTACAGTATGAAATGTAATTCCCAACATGACACAACTAGTATTTAGAACTAACATGTAGCTTATACCTGGAATTTCCCTCACCACCAGTGGGTACTCCTACGTGGCGGTTGATCCAAATATCTCCCAAGCAAAAGAATTTCGCAACTGGTATTTTTGCTACTACTTTTACTACTTACTGTCACTACATTGCGCTATCCAATATAATCTTGCAGATGCTACAATTTATTACAAGAAACAACATTTAGGATTAACAACCACATAGAGGCCATCCATCATGCAATATCCACACTAACTACAAAACACCAGATTCAAGTTAAATTGTTCTCTATTCTCATAAACCATTTTACAAGTTCTCTTTTATGCAGAATGCATGGGTCGAGGTGACGATGAGCATAACAGACCTTCGACAACAAATATGCTATATGGCGTGCCCACAATGCACGTACTGCACATAAGCGCTCCCCAATGAAATTTTCTCATACAACACTTGTCAACGAGAGCACGTTGCTCTCCCATGATATTAAATTCTCATTCGACATTAACCATACAGACTATACATTGACACACACACACACACACACCCCATTCTCATTCGACATTAACCATACACATGTCCACACTCATTCACACATCGCACTATACATTGACACACACACACACACACACCCCATTGATAAACAACAAGGTTACACATTCACAGAGACACATAGCACATGTCCACACTCATTCACACATCGCATTTTTAATGCAAACCATTTACATATAATGACAAACAGATGCAAGGTTATAGCATGGCTTAACAACAATTCCTGAACCATAACAGCAACCTTGTTCGACAGGAATGCAGAGACATTGTTGCACCGGACAGCGTCCGAACTCCATATAATGCTAGCCATGTAATACATCCAACCAGAAGGAATCCACAAACTAAAATATAGCTTCTGTAATATATCCCGTATATGTCTCTCCTTCCTTTCCTGTACAATAAGTAGACAAATCAACAGTCCCTATGTTCTGACAACAAGTTCTGAATCTCAGTATGTAACATAAGTTATGTAATATATGTGTACTTATATCGCCTCAAAACTCAGACTAGCTACAAAGATAATATACAAAACCATTGAAACTTCAACATAACAAACAAATCATAGCTCCATTCGAGGGCAGCAACCTTGCAACGCACGGTCACCCCCCACTAGTCATCATTAAGTTTTAGTACTCACTCTGTCAGTCAGGAACCAAAAATGAATGCCGTTGTACAATTGTCACAGTCATGAATATGTCCGACTGATGATACAAACTCTTCCGCATCTAAGCTCTCATAAAAAGGATTTCCAATACCAAATCAGAAACCAAAAAGCTCCCGAATCATATTCCTACCAATAGACAATAAGATCATGTGAATGAATTGCCGTAGATTAATTCCATCAGGCCTATTTTTCATGAAGACTTAGGTCACACTAAATTGGAAATCGGATCTATCCTAGTTCAAGTGGTACAGGCCATTGCAAGTCCTGGGAATTGAACCAGAGTTCGATTTCATCTCGCCTTGAATAAAAATCTCATTCTCCTTTTTCCTAAAAGAAATCACATTAATATTACTATATACATACACAAATGCGTATTATTTCACACTTTTTCTTTTCTTTTCTACAATTCATATATATATTTTTTAAAAAGGGTAAGACAATATAATAGCTAATCACAAACAACAAAAATCTTTATTGTTAGAAGATTTATTTTAATTAGTATGTTAGTTAAGTTTTATTACTAAGGCTATGTCAGCCATGTTATTTCCCATTTTCGTATGTTTCCTATTGCTAGAGTAGTTGTTGTTGGTTAAAGCCAAGATCTCATGTTTCCTACTTTTTAGGAAGTGGCTTAATGGTTAGTTTTCTACTACTTGTATATATATGCTTGTTCTATCAATGAAATTATTAAGTTTTTCCAAAAAAACCATCTCTTCCATAAAAGTTATCAGTGGTATTGGAGCCCTATTCTCAACAGTAGTTGGAGAAAGATCCATGGCCGAAACAAATTTTGTTCAAGCTACATCCCCAAGTTTGATGGACAACATTATGATAATTGGAGCATGTTGATGGAGGACTTCATGTGTTCTAAGGAGTACTGGACTATCATTGAACAAGGAGTGGTTGAACCAACAGAAAATCCACCCCCAACTGAGGCTCATAGAGCAGATTTTGAGAGCCAAAAACTCAAGGATCTGAATGCCAAGAACTATCTGTTTCAGGAAATAGATAGAGCCATCTTTGAGACCATTCGCAGCAAGGAGTCACCAAAGGATATCTAGGATTCAATGAAGAGGAAGTACCAAGGAAATGCCAGAGTGAAGAGATCGCAGCTACAGGCCTTAAGAAGAGACTTTGAAACCCTACAAATCAAGGAGGGTGAATCTGTCTCAACTTATTGTGCCAGAACCATGGAAATATGCAATAAAATGAGATTTCTTGGTGAGAAGATGGGGGATGTAGCAGTTGTGAAGAAGATTTTGAGGTCTCTAACCTCAAGATTTGATTATGTGGTATGTTCCATTGAGGAATCCAAAGACATTGATGCATTGTCTCTTGATGAATTGCAAAGCTCTTTGCAAGTTCATGAGCAGAAGATGGAGAGAGGATCAGCAGCATCAAATGAAGAGCAGACCTTGAAAACCACTGCCTCTAATAGCAATTGTAGGGGCAGGGATAGAGGCAGAGGAAGAGGTAGAGGGAGAACAACCAAAGATTCTGACAGTAAGGACAACTCTCAGGCATCCAAGAACGGAGAGGGAAGAGGTACTGCAAACAAAAAAATGTTGAATGCATTAGGTGTTACAAATTTGGACACTACCGGTCAGAGTGCTACACCAAATTGCCAGCAGACAAGGAGAAGGGCACTCAGCAGAGTTCTCACTTTGCTGACAAAGAGGAGGATGAGACCCTGCTGATGACTACACAACATGAGCAGACTTTTAGCACCCCAAGTATGATATGTTGATAAAGGATGTACTAATCATATGTGTGGTAATAAGGCATCATTCTCTTACTTGTATGAATCTTATCATTCAAAGGTGAAGTTTAGAGATCACTCCTCAGTAAGTGTTAAGGGAAAAAGGAAATATATGCATCAGATCCGAGAATGGGACATTTGAAACCATTTTTAGTGTTCTATATGTCATATGAAGTGCAATCTGCTAAGGGTTGCACAGTTACAAGAAAAAGGATATGAGATTATTCTGAAGAATAAGGAGTGTGAAACCAAGGATTCAAGCAAGGGAATCATAGCTAAAGTTCCCATGAATGCCAACAGATTGTTTCCTTTGGAAATTAAGGAGCCACAAGCATGTCTTATGACAGAATTGAAAGAAGCATCTTGGTTATGGCATTATAGATATGGACATCTTAATTTTGGTGGTTTGAAAACTCTTCAGCAAAATGAAATGGTTAAAGGGCTTCCACAGATCCAGACTCCTCAACAAGTATGTGAGGAATGCACTAAAGGAAAGCAACATAGGCATCCGTTCCCAAAAGGAAATTCTTGGAGGGCAAAACAAGTATTGGAACTTATCCATTCTGACTTGTGTGGACCAATCAACCCATCATCTAATGGAGGAAAGAGGTACTTCATTACATTCACTGATGATTTTTCTAGGAAAACTTGGGTTGAATTCTTGCAAGAAAAATCTGAGGCCTTGAATGCATTCAAGAACTTCAAATTGCTAAGAGAAAAAGAGACAGGTCAAAATATCAAAAGTCTGAGAATGGATAGAGGAGGAGAATTTCTTCGAGCCGAACATGTTTTTTAAAACCGAGAAAACCCGAACATGTTCGAGCCGAACATGTTCGAAGAATGTTCGTACCGAGCCGAGCTTTTTTCCCAAAATATAATGGAATCGAAGGGAATTGACAAAAGCCTATACACCACAAAAGTCGAGAATGGATAGAGGAGGAGAATTTTTCTCGGCGAAAATGGTGTATCAACGAGAGGAGGAATTATAAGACTATCCTAAATATGGTAAGAAGCTTGCTTGCATATGGAAATGTACCAAAGAGATTCTGGCATGAAGGTGTAAGTTGGAGTGTGCATATTTTGAACATATGCCCAACATTTTCTGTTCAAAACATGATACTAGAAGAAGCATGGAGCCTAATCAAACCATCTGTAAGTCATTTTAAAATCTTTGGATGCATTGCTTATGCTCATATTCCAGATGCAAACAGGAAGAAACTCAGTGATAAAGGAGAGCAATATGTTTTCTTAGGGATCAGTGAAAAGTCCAAGGCATACAAGTTGTTTAATCCTATAACCAAAAAGATAGCAATCAACAGAGATGTGGTGTTTGATGAACTAAACACTTGGAATTGGGAAGCAAACAATGCTCAGTTCCATCCTCTCCAAAATATAATAGATGAAGAACCTAGTGAGGATCTGTCACAGGTTCAGCGCACTCAAGACTCAGTAGACTCAGTTCAGTGGACTCAAAACTCAGTAGACACGGTTCAGCGGACTCAAGACTCAGTAAACTCAGTTCAGCGGACTCAAGACTCAGTTCAACAGACTCATGACACTGTTGAAGACTCAGCAGACCCAAATCATGAAGCAGAAGCTGAGGGTTCAGCAGCCCGACATCAAAGAAACAGGAAAAAGTCCAGACTGGATGACAGATTTTGAGGTAACAGGTTTAGCACAAACAGAGGAGTCTACCTACTATGCTTTATTTGCTAGTGATGATTCAATCACTTATGAGGAGGCAACGAAAGACAGCAAATGGAGGTATGCTATGGATGAAGAAATCATGGCCATTGAAAGGAATCAGACTTGGAGTCTCACAGATTTTCCAGAAGGACACAAAATTATTGGTGTCAAATGGATCTACAAGACAAAGCTGAATGATGATGGTAAGGTCAGCAAGTATAAGGCCAGACTAGTGGCCAAAGGATACAAGCAAGAGTATGAGATTGACTACAATGAATTGTTTTCCCAGTAGCAAGGATGGAAACTATCAGACTAGTGTTATCTTTGACAGCTCAAAATCATTGGAAAGTACATCAAATGGATGTGAAGTCAGCATTTTTGAATGGACAGCTACAAGAAGAAGTATATGTGGATCAACCACAGGGTTAGTAAAGAATGGAGCAGAAAATAAAGTGTATAGGCTTAACAAAGCCTTATATGGACTCAAGCAAGCCCCAAGGGCTTGGTACAGTTGTGTTGATTCTTATTTTGTGAAGGCAGGTTTCACAAGGTGCCCATATGAACCTACCTTGTATGTGAAAGTTAACAGCAAATGAAGGCTAATGATTGCTTGTTTGTATGTGGATGATCTTATCTTTACCAGCAGTGAACTTAGTATGATAACAGAGTTCAAAGAGGCAATGAAGACCAAATTTAGCATGACAGACATGGGACTAATGCAATATTTCTTAGGAATTGAGGTTCAACAGACTGAATCAGGGATATATGTTTCTCAAAAGAAGTATGTGACTGAAATACTCAGCAGGTTTGGAATGAAGGACAACAACCCAGCACTCACACCCTGTGAAACTGGTGTCAAACTCAACAAGGAAGGTACAGGTGGTAAGGTGAATCCCACCCTATACAAACAGATGATAGGGTGCCTTCTATATTGACAGCAACAAGACCAGACATCATGTATGCTGTAAGTGTGGCAAGCAGATACATGGAGTCACTATCAGCGGATCACTTAAACTATGTGAAGAGGATCCTAAGATACCTAAATGGAACCATCAATCTTGGCATCAAGTATGGTTCAGCAGGGAAGGCCCAACTGACTGGATATTCTGTAGTGATTATGCAGGAGATATTGATGACAGAAAGAGTACTTCTGATTTTGTGTTTATGTTTGGAACAAGTGCTATCAGTTGGTCTTCAAAGAAGCAACCAATAATCACTTTATCCACAACCGAAGCAGGGTTTCTTGCAGCAGCACATGGTGCATGTCAACTGATCTGGTTAAGAAGACTGCTGGAAGTTCTAGGGCAAGTTCAGCAGACTGGGAACATTTTGTATTGTGATAACAACTCTACTATTAAGTTATCCAAGAATCCAGTGATACACAACAGAAGCATGCACATTGATGTGAAATACCATTTTCTGAGAGAATTATGTGAAGAAGGAATCATTGAGTTGTTGTATTGCAGAAGTGAAAATCAGTTGGCTGATATTATGACTAAAGGACTCAAGAGAGATCAATTTTTGAAGCTTAGAGACAAGCTGGGAATGTGTGAAGTAATCTGAACTGTTAGCTCAGATTAAAGGAAGGAATGTTAGAAGATTTATTTTAATTAGTATGTTAATTAAGTTTTATTACCTAAGGCTATGTCAGGTAGGCCTGTAAACGAGCCGAACCCTACCGAACCCTGGCAGGGTTCGGCTCGGCTCGGTGTGTTCGAACCTTAGGCTCGGCTCGGCTCGAAATGGCCGAGCCTTATATTTTCATTATTCGGCTCGGGTTCGGTCTGATATTTGGGGAAAAAAGATCGGCTCGGTTCGGCTCGAACATGTCGAACCGTTCGAACATGTTCGGCTCGAACTGGGTTTTAAAAAAAAAATCAGAACATGTTCGGCTCGGTTTTAAAAAACATGTTCGGCTCGAACTGTATATGAATTTATGATATCCGAGCCGAACATGTTCGGCTCGACCACCGAATATCTAATTTGTAAGGTTCGGCTCGAAGTTCGAACCCACGAAACGAGCCCGAATCGAGCTTTTTCGAGCCGAATACTCCGGATCGAATCGAATACTTAGGTTCATTTACAGCCCTAATGTCAGGCATGTTATTTCCCATTTTCGTATGTTTCTCATTACTAGAGTAGTTGTTGTTGGTTAAAGTCATGATCCCATGTTTCCTACTTTTTAGGAAGTGGCTTAGTAGTTAGTTTTCTACTACATGTATATATATGCTTGTTCTATCAATGAAATTATTAGTTTTTCCAAAAACTATCTCTTTCATAAAAGTTATCATTTATAATACCAGAACTGTCATTATTATGCATTCTGTGTTCCTTCTAAAAACATCAACGTCACACTTCTATCTTCATACCGCAACCGCAACCGCAACCGCAACCGCTAAGGAAACAAAACACAACCATTAGGCAAGCACACATGTCGAATATAATATTAGCAAAACAAAAAAAAATTGTGCTATTGTTCCATGTGAAAAATTAGGAAAACATTAGGCATAGATTCATTCATACCTCAGTCCCGACTCAGTTCAATATTCAGTGCCTAATAGAACCAAAGACTTGAAAATAATAAAATGAAAGTGTCGGATCGAATCGGTATTGATATACCGATTCGATCCGAGCTCTCTTATTGAATTGCTCCCTCCACGCTCTTTAGCACGAGATTTTGAGTCTCGCGTGTCTACCATTTCACCACCAAGGCATCTTGAGAGTGAATCGTATTCCATGAATATGATAACTATCTAGTGTGCAGTATCATTCCCAATTATATATAGATATACTAAAAACAATATATAGTTAAGATAATCAAAACATGGACAAATTTTTTGGAGCAGAGTTAAAATACCCTAGTCCACCCGATGGGAGATGGTGATGGTGATGGTGAAGCTCGACGTACACAGCTCAGAAATGGCCTTTAACATAGAAACATAGGCGCTCTTCTCAGACGTATTTTGTGCTTTTATACAAAGTGCACTACAAAAAATCACATAAAAAGACATCGCCTTTGGGATATATAGTTTGATTAAAAGAAAGTCACATTAATGCAACAAAATTCAAAGGAGCTAAAATAAATGTATAACAATAGTTGCCTGTGATAGGATATATTGCAAACGAAAGAATGAGTTTTGTCTTTCAGCACCGCATGTGAATATGTGATCTTCACCTCTGGTTATTGTGTCATTGGACATCTGAAATATCAAAAACCTAACAATCAAGAATGTCAAACCCATTAAAAAAAAACATAGACATAAATCGATTCATGGTAAAAAATATTACCTTCAAAATGGCACAATTCCTCACCTCAGCAAAACATTGAAATGAAATTTACATATAATGGTCAAAAATAAAAGGACAGACAAATTAAAAAAATAATCACAATAAACAAATGTAACGTGGAGATTTTGGTAGACTGGACATTCATTTCAAAATAACAATAAAGCAGGACATTTATTTCAAAAATTTTGCATTAATTTCATAATTATTCATTTGGGAGTGAACGTGGAGATTTTGGTAGATTGGACATTCATTTCAAAATAAAAATGAAGTAGGACATTTATTTCAAAAATATTGTATTAATTTCATAATTATTCATTGATGTATATATGTTTTTTTCCTTTTTTTTCATGAACAGTGAAAATTAAATAAAACGAGTAATGGAGCGGGTCAATTGGCCTAATTGGGTCAATCAATTTTAAATTCCTGCAACATCCACCCTGGGTGTGGAGGAATGTGGAGTGATTTCTTGTTGAGGCCCCGGGCAGGCTGAAGCCATGACGGCGCTAACGGGCATGGCGTTAATGACGACCCCCGCGGTTCGGGGGACGGGATGCTATGCGTCCTTTCCGTGGAAACACTCTCACCGACTTGCTCCCTCCCTGCAACATCCAATAAACCAGCAAAGGTTGTCACTGCAAAAAAGATAGAAAGAAGAAATTGGGTTAGTATCACAAAAATCCAAGATAAAACAAAAAAGCTTCTATAAACTAAACCCTACACGTGGTTTGGCCCTCAGCACTAAGGGGTACGTATGGGTCAGGCCTAGCCTCTTCGAGCCTAGCTGCCCCAATCAACTAAGACGACAATTCCTTGGTGAGAATAAAGGCGCCAGACTCTAAGAGTGCATGAACTTCGGTAAAGTCAGTGATCACAGGTGCAGCGTCCTTATCCACATCGTTAGACCTCCATCGACTCAGCTCGGTATGCCCCCAATTCCGACCAAAGAAAAAGCGAGTACGCCAACCTGTGGATAGTGAGGGACCGTCAACTATATACGCCCGGACACCAGACCAGCGTGGAAAATGATACCACCTGGATGGTCCGGGATTCTTCTGCGGCGAATACGCTCTAACCAACCTGCGGCGTGGAAACTGATACAATGTATATGAAGTTAACTTAAGTCAAGTTAATATGTGTTGAGAGAAATCATGTATACCGTTAAGTTAAAAATGTCGTTAACATTCATGTTGAATGTAATATGGCTATAGTATAGTCCTATTGAGGAAGGAATATATATAAGTAACTCAAGCATAATGTCATGAATTTATAGCACTACGACGTGTGAGAATGGAAATATATGCATGCAATTGCGATTGTATTACTTTCCCCATTGTTTTTATAATTATAGTCCTGACTGGGTTCCATGTGTTGCACGAATAAGTAGTGGGCATGACAATATTTAGCCCTAACATTCAATTATCTACATGAAGTCTAGAAGGGACGGATATACAAAGTGCGCTCTAGTGACAATTTAGAAGAATTGTTCACTAAAATCATTTCTACATCTTTTTTGGAACAGAATGTGTTTATAGTACTTTAATGCGTACAAAAGGTAGATTGTTGTCGTCAGGGGGAGCGACAACTTCAAAACTATTTAAGCATTTGGTCTTAAAATCAATGACTATACTCTTTTTCTCTTTAACTAAGTTTTTCCCACAGGGTTTTCTTAGTTAAAGCTTTTTAACGAGGCAATCAGTGCAACACATAAAACGCATATAGCAGCTTTTCTGCTTTAACTGCTCAACTAGCACTTTCTTGTTGGACAGAAAATTGGACCCCAGATTATATAATGCATCAGCTCGGGTATTTTGGGCCCTAGTTATCTATTCCACTTCCACCATCAAGAAGTTTTGTAATTTCTTCTATGCAGCCGCTAGGTACTTTTTCATAGGGCCTTCCTTTGCTTCATATTCTCCTTTAATATGATTAGTTACGAGCTGTGAATCATTGTACACCTTGAGGTTCTGTACACCTAGTTTCTGTGCTAGGTTTAATCCAGTTATTAAGGCTTCGTATTCTGCTTCATTGTTGGTGGCCTAGAACTCGAAATGAAGAGCATACGGGAATTCTTCACCTTTTGGGCTAATAAGTAGGAGTCCTGCTCCTGCTCCCTCTTTGTTGGAGGCTCCGTCTACATAAAGCTGCGACTGCTCAACCACATTCTGTTCTGCCTTTTGCTCCACTGCTAATGTCTTTTCTTCTGCCAAGAAATCTGCTAATACTTGAGCTTTGATTTCTGTTCTCGGCTTGTACTCAATATCAAACCATGCTAATTCAACTACCCACTTTGCTAATCTCCCATATTTATCTGGTTTATCCAAAATTTTCTTTAGGGATTGATTTGTCAACACTATCACTAGATGACTCTGGAAATACGGTCTTAATTTTCTTGTGGAATGCACAAGGGCAAGAACCAATTTTTCTACCTCAGAATATCTGACCTCAGGCCCTTGTAGGGCTTTGCTCACAAAATACACAGGCTTTGTAACATACCATGTTGTTTTACTAACACAACACTTAGTGCTTCATTACAAAAGGATAAGTACAAGAATAAAACCTCACCTTCCCGAGGGGCAGTTAGAGTTGGTATCTGACTGATATGATCCTTTAATTCCTGGAACGCTTGTTGACATTCTGCATTCCACTCGAAGGGGGTTGCCTTTCTGAGAATTTTAAAGAAAGGTAATGACTTTTGTGCTGATTTTGACTAAAACCGATTTAGCGCTGCTAATATTCCTGTCAATCTTTGGACCTCTTTAATGTTTTTCGGTTCTGGCATAGTCTTGAAAGCTTCCAATTTATCAGGGTTGGACCCTGACCCCTTATTTGGATATCATATAACCAAGAAATTTACCGGATCTCACTCCAAAAGTACATTTTTTGGGATTCAACTTCATTCTTGTTTGTCTCAATACCTGAAAACTTCTGCCACATCTTTCAAATATTGGTCAAGAGTCCTTCTCTTGATCAATATCATCTATATATACCTTAATCGATTTACCAATCAGTTGTTTAAAAATTTTATTGACTGCCCTCTGGTATGTAGCCCCTGCATTCTTTAACCCAAAAGGCATAGCCACATAGTAGTAGGAACCAAATTCAGTAATGAATGCAGTTTTTACAGCGTATGCGGGGTCCATCATAATCTGGTGGTAGCCCTTATACGCATCTAAGAAAGCAAAAATTTCATATCAAACTGTGGAATCTACTAGCTAGTCTATCAATTCTAGGGGATGTGTAGCTATCTTTAGGGCATGCCTTGTTTAAATCTGTGAAATCCACACACATCCTCCAGCTGCCATCTGGCTTTTTGACTAGTACAGGGTTTGCTAGCCATTCAGGATATATAACCTCTTTAATCATGCTGGCTTGCAACAGCTTCTCTACCTCTTGCTGGACAGCCTTGTATCCGTTCTGGGGCGAAAGACCTCTTTTTCTTCTTTACCGGTTTTCTGGTTGGGTCTATGTTGAGCTTGTGAACAGCCAACTCTGTTGACAGTCCTGGCATGTCACTGGCTTTCCATGCAAACACATCTTTATAATCTTTCAATATTTCGATCAGAATTTGCTTTTGCTCAGCAGGTATCCATGATCCTACACTGATTGTGGATTCTGGGTCCATTTCATCTAGCATTACTGGTTCTACTGGATCATTAGATTGCCAACTTTTCTCTTCCTCTGGAATGAGATCTTCCATTGTCACCTGTTGCACTTTGATCTTTCCACTGATTGTAGCTGTATAGCAGTTCTTCGCAGTATCTACATCTCCTTTAACAGTAGCTTCTCCTTCAAAGGTTGGGAATTTCATGCTGTTATGTGCTGGGGACACTACAGCTCTAAGATCGATCAATGCCGGTCTACCTAAAATCATATTATACGCAGAAGGGGCTTTGACTACCATATAATTGACCATCAGAGTCTTGCTCCGTGGTCCTTTTCCAAAAGTTGTTAATAAATTAAGCATACCCATAGGATGAATAAGAGGTCATGTGAATCCAAAGAGAGGAGTTGAAACAGGAGTCAACTTTGAGTTGGTCAAATTCATTGCTTGAAAGACACTATAATATAGCACGTTTACTGCACTGCCGTGTCCACACAGACTCTTCTCACCAAGTTTTTCTATATAACTGCCTTCACTACCAGACCTTCATTGCTCACAATACCTGGTAGTGCATCTTCTAGGCCGTACTGGACAGTTCCCATCACTTTTTGTTTCTTTGATTCCTCCTTTTTCTCTCGCACTTGTCACTCCTTTCTTGCTGAACAGCCTTGCCAACTCCTGTTGGCCCTCCAACAATCGTATTCACCGTGTTGATTGGAGCATTTTCCCTATGCCCATCTGGAGACGGATCTCTACGTCTCCTCTGATTATTTCTATCCTGATCGTTGTTGAATTTTTTGAACTCCCTTCTTCCTCTGGGGTTATCACCTTGTGATCGATCGATGCATTCATCGATCTTCCCTTCCATAGCTACAGCATCTATATCTCTGATCAGGTCCCTGCACTGCTCAGAGTCATGCCTAATGTCTTTATGATATTTGCACCACCTTGTATGGTCTCTTTTCTCTCTTGGACCTCTCAAAGGAGGAGGAGTCTTGGCAATTCCTTTCCTCTCCATTATCGCCAAAACTTGATCGCGGGATCGGTTCAAAGGAATAAGGTCTTTGTCCTGCAAAGCACTTTTTTCCCTAGCCAATCTGATATGGGAGCGGTTACTCTGTCCCAAACTGATTTTCTTTTTTTGTCAGACTTATCATCAATTTTTCCTTTTTTAGAATCCCTGTGGGATTCCTCCCTCTCTCTTGGCCCTGTTTGCCTCTTCTCCTTGACAATGTCTGTACGCAATTTCCAGACATTCTTCCATCGTGCTTGGATTCTTTCTACTTAGCTTAGCATGTAGCCGCCCTTCTTTCAAACCTGCCACGAAATAAGACGCCACTAAGAATTTATCATCCAAATCCGCTATCTGGGATGATTCTCGGTTGAATCTTTTGATGAAATGCAGTACTGTTTCATCACTTTTATGTCTGATAGTCAGCAAATATGTTCGGTTTCTCTGAAAAGGTCTTGCAGCAATAAACGTGTGCATGAATTTTCTGGTCAGCGTAGGGAAGTTTGGTATGGACCTGGGGCTCAACTTGTTGAACCAATCCCTTGCCTTCCCTGTAAGAAGAGTTGCAAATGCCCTGCATTTCATCTCTTCTGGTGCATTGTATAGACTCATATGTTGTATGTACTGGTGCATATGGTCATATGGATCCTTAGTGCCATCATATGACTGAATCTTAGGGATCTTGAATCCTGGAGGACAAAGGAAATGTATCAATGTCCTCGGTTCCAGCCTAAACTCATCTTGCTTAGGCTTAAGAATAACATCCAACTCTGCTTTGGCGTTATCACCTCCTGGATAGTAACAACAACCCTTACACTGGATTCTGCTTCATGTTTTTCTTTCTTAGTTGTATTGCGAGAGGAGGCGTTTCTGAAACTTCTCCATCCTGATTTCTGGCTTTCAATACTTCCTCAAAAATGGCTTTTATCTCCTCACCTTTGAGATTTGCCAGGTTTTCCACCAACATCTGTCGGACTGTATTTGGTGTGCTGGTTTGTCCTTCTTCCATTAGAGTTTTATTTCCAGGTTCTTGATTATTTCCTTCCTGGTTCTCTTCTCTGTTTTGATTTTCAACATCCGTTTGATTTTGATGTTTTTTCCCATGATTTTTCGCCATTTTTACTACAAAAGAAACTCACCAACTAGAATCAACCCTCCTTCTAGCGCCAAATGATGATGCTTAAATTTGTAGTCGGGTAATTGAAAGATTCGAGTTAGGAAAATAATACAGAAACAAATAGAATTTTGAATGAACTTGGATTGAACTCTTTTGAGAGAGCTGCCTACGTATCCAATTCAAGTCTCAAATTGGAATCAAGTCCCCATCGCAGTTCAAGTTTTCCCTTTTATTCTTTCAAATCGTGGTGATAACTTCCCCCACTATAATGGGGAGTTTTCACCAGTTATCCTGCCAATTATGCGATGTGGGGTCTACCCACGTTCATAAACAGTTATGTCACTATAAACTCTGTTTTCTGGCGGTTGCTTGGTTGTTCTGTACAGAGGTCGTTCTACTCAGAATATGGCGGAGCCCCCGCTCTCTAGTTTACGCTCGGGGCTCGCGGAGTCTGCTCTACCAGTCCCATTGTTATTCCTGGCGGAGTCCTGCTCTACCAGTCCCATTGTTATTATCTGATTGTGAAATCGGTCCAGCCCAAGAGTAAATAACCCGGCCCAGTGGGCCCATATATCGTCAGTAGCATATATGCTGGGAGCAGAACACTATTTGGGTGATATGTAGTTGGGGAAGTAGGGTGAGAGCATAAGGGATGACGTTTTCATCGAAGACAACATGCCGAGAAATAAAGACGCGACCCGAGGCGATGTCGAGGTAGATCGTTTTTAAAAAAAAATAAAAAAAAAAAAAAAAAAAAAAAAAAAAAAAACCTCATACCTTGAAATTAAGCCAAATCAACGCAATTCTTCAAAGCAACAACAAAAGCCTTGACTTTTCCACACCGAACCTATATAATTACAATGTAACTGCGAATTAGATATGAACAAAGGTTTCTAAACGGATAAAACTACGAATCGAACCACTTAAAACCCAAGAACACGATCAAAACCTCAAGATTATAGATTTACGGCAAAATTCATTCCTTTATGAAACTCCAAATCGTGGATACCAAAACGAAGCTCGTCTCACGAGGATCTCGATGCTCTATTCGAATTTGAAATCTTTCAAACATTTTGTGAGATACCTTGAAAATTATTTTGGCCCCTTTTTTTTTTTTCAAGTATGAAAATTTTGAGTGGTCTTACGCTTCGGTTTATTTTTCTTTCTTATGATAACTCCCATTTAATAGAGGAGTTCATTTCCTTAAAAGTCCCAATATTCCATAAAAGAAAAACTGCCTATTAATTACCATTAGTTAAAATTAATGTTTTCTTTCTTTTTCTCTTTTAGAAAAAAAACTTAAAATCCATACATAATACATATAATATTTCGTTTTCCGTAAAAAAAATTACGTCTGCCATTTCTGAAAAGTCGGGATATTACAGAACCTATTCAACGCAACCTACGAGATCGAGTCATTTCCTAACTAATAGCTAATATATTGTCTTGTATATTAACGAAAGAAAATATGATAGAAACAAAAGCATGTAGAAATCAGCGACAATCCTATATAATACTACCGCCCCCGGAGACTAATCATCTAATACCTCAAATATGCATCTTAATAGAGTGATTGAGACTAGAGTTTGCCGATGATACAGTTAATTATAATTAATGGGAATGAATATTATAATAACAACTAATCAATCTCTCATAGTGGCGTTTTATGTTGTCTTCACTGGCTTTCCAGTTAAACCTAGTCTAAATGACAAATTAAACCATGCTTAATATTCCTTTAATTATTCTTGGGATGATTTCGGTTAGAATGTTTCAAATACACCTTTCAATTTATAAAGTTAAACTAGAAAATAAATAATAAATTGCTCACTTATACATTTAAAGAAGACGTTTAAATATAAATAAATAATAATAATAAAAACATAAATCACCAATTTCGACTCTAATAATATGAACTTTTATTGATTTCAAGAAAAATACTGCCAAACATATGCAATAAAGTTCAAGGAGACCAAATAACACGATGCAAAATCTCTTTAAGAAACTTTTATTAGCAAAACCAAAAAACCTTATTAGACTCGATACCAAACATTGATCTTTGATCCAAAAGGCTTCAATTTTCATCTATTCAGATCCTTGAAAGTTTTCATGTGCAGCATACCCTCATTTTTGTCATAATGCATTTTGACTTCATCTCCGGCAGACAAATTCCTTTCCTTCACAACTTTTCCCCATCCGACGTGAAGCTGGTATCGCTGATGATTACTTCGTAACTTAAAGTCTCTTTTGCTACCATCATTGTGATCCGAGACACGAATCGAAACCGACCTACCTTCGTTTAACATTTGTTTATCATCATTGCTTAAGTGTTCCACGATTTCAGATTGTGCTTGACTTTTTGGAAGGTGAAGATAACTGTATTGACTTGTATCCATATCCGTCAATTTCTTTTCAATCGTCCAAGGATTAGGATTAGGATTAGCCATAGTAGAAGAGTCGGTAGATAAAAATGATATTGAAAGGAATAATACAGAGGGTTATGATATATACATACTTACAATTGTTGTTAATATATAGAGAGCATTGAATATTTTTTTCGAAAATTGCCAAGTTATATGCCCCAATTAGAGCCAGATTATTTGTAGCGAATCAATTTAGTAATCAACTGTTATAATTAGTAATGAATGCTTCAATTTTGTAATACGATCCTATTATAATCACAGTAAAAGAATCATTTTTTTAAATTTTTTTTTTTAGAACTCTTTTTTTTTATTTTTTATTTTATTTTAAAATTCATAGAATAGATTTAACAACAAACGGAAAAAAAAAAAAAAAAAAAAAAAAAAAAAAAGGGAACACTCATTTGTATCGAATTGGTCACATATTTCATTCCTTTTTTTTTTTTTTTTCAGAAGCCACATATTTCATTCTAATTTCTAGTTTTCTTTGATGCTTATTTATATATTTATTTATTTATTTGAGGAAAATTTATATATTTATTTTAAATGAATGTCACTACGGAGGTTTTCACATTGACGACATGTCGATACAAATAACCAATTTCGATGTAAATACTTTGTTGCTAAAAAATATATATGTCAGACTCATGCCTTACCACTGAATAAGAGTCGACTCTGCATGCACGACCCGGGCTGAATTCGGATTAGTCGGACCAGTGAGTTCCGGATACCGAAGGCTTTAAGAAAAAATATATATATATATGTGTCAATGTGGTCGATGACAAAGTATTTCCATCGACATGTCGACGAGATTAAGAAAACTAAGCCTCCGTTTGTTTTGTGTTGGGTTTGACTTTATTTTATATCATCATTTATGCAACTACAAATAAAAAAATGAAAAATTAGGGATAAATCCATTTTTCTCCTCTTAATTAAGCTTTGATCTACCTTTATTTTTTTTAGTTGCAATAAAGATAAAATAATTCTATTTGTACTAAATTACCCCTAGTATTGCATCCGTCTATCTTCCTCTCATCAATTGCTGCAATTTCAAACATGCACCCGCTTCATTGGCTGGCAAAACTTCACCATCCCCGCCTCTTCTCCACATCCGACCGCCATCTCCATCTCGAATGAAGCTATTTCACCTCCTTCCTTTCCTTTTCCGTCCATCTGCTCTCTTATTTCCCTATTATTCCAATGGCGTCGTCGTTCAGGCCTTCCCTCTCCTCTCATCGATGAGGTTGTCGAGGTCCACTGGTTTCCGCCTCTCGTCCTTTCATTCGGTTACTTCTTGCCACATGCTTACTTCAAGGCATCTCAGATGTGGTAAATTTCAGTGCTTTATATCTTTTTTCTTTTTCTTTCTTTGAATAAAATTCGATGTATAAAGTTGCATTTTTTTTGTTAATGATTTCGATTAATAGCTGCAAGAACCATAATTTTTTTTTTGAAACATTGTTTTGCTAGTGTTGATGATGCTCTGTGAAGCTAAATTACCCACGTTAGATGTTTATACTGAGGATGTATTGTATGACGATTAATATATGTTTACAGTGTTCTGGTTTTGCTAATGCTATTCAGAGCTTTTCTGTTTTGTTGCTTGAAATTTTGAGCATGTTTTGGAACTTATAAAAAGAGCAGGTGAACCTGGACATTATTATCAAGTAGAGTTGCAAACATTTCTTTTAATTAATTTTTTTGAGTGATCCGTATCCAATTGATCATCTAGTTTATGGAGTCTAGCTTGTGTAATAATGTACTGTGCATGAACTCGGACATGCACAGTTTGGTTGATAAAGCTTGCTGAGCTTACTAGCGATTCATTTAGTTCTATGGCAGATTGTTTGGCTGGTGTTTTAGAAATGGAAATTATTTGTTGGAATTTTGCAAAAGACAACAGAATTGTTCTCCTGATATCTTGAAAGGACCATTTTGTCTTTCTTGAATTGACAAGGTTGGTGGGACGGTTGTTACGAACCGATTGAATTCGATTTGGCGAGGTACAATTTTCACGGTATACAAGCTACAACATTTTGATGTTGAATCTCCTATGATTGTTTTTTGCCTTGATTTATATGGTTCTATTGCAGCCTTTTGTTGTGACCTTTTGAAGTGGAATGGATTTGTCTTATTTTCTTTAAACATTGATGTGAGCAAGACATGAGAGGATTTGAATGGCAGAAAATATTTGATAAGTTTTGATCTTTGTAAATGTTACATTGAAAGAGATTTGGTAATGGATCATTTGTGATGCATTTTGGGAAAAATTTGTTTCTCTTTTTTTGTATTCTTGGCACATGACATTATTATATATGATCCACTTTATTATAAAAGTTGTTTATGTCATAAAGATCAAACATTAGCAATCTCACGAACTGTGATAGTGTTAGTGTGGTCTTGTGTTTGAATGTGATACTGTTACTATGATACTGATACTGTGATACTGTTATTGATGTGATACTGATACTGTGATACTGTTATTGATGTGATACTGATATTGTGATACTGTTACTATGATACTGGTACTGTGATACTGATACTGTGATACGGATACTGTTATTGTGTTATGGTGCTGAGGTCGACGCATTGAAACCAAATGCGGAGATCTACAAGCTAATGTTTCAAGAAGAGACTAATGCTCATTGGTAATGATGTGTGAATTGAGATAGAGTGCAAATGATAAACCATTTGGTGTAAAGGTTGACTTTATTGAGAAAATGTTAAACAGTTTGGTGTAGAGTTGGAGAAGAAGATGATGGAAGCAATTGACACTGTCGAGATTTTTAGGTGCTTAGATAATTCTTTCCTTGATGTAACTTAATTATCAAAGATGTTGATGTTAATGTTTTTTATCATATATGTTGTAATTTTTTTCCATTGTGAGTGAATGTGTTAATTGTGATTGAATGTGTTATTTCAAAATACACAAGTTTTTTGGGTGTTAATGTGATTACATTATTGACCAAATGATTTTTAGTTTACAGATTGTTTCCGTTTTAATCCATAAAGGTATATAGGTTGTCGGTGTTGTTGTAAAGCTTGCCGAGTCCATGATTTTTGGCTAATCGTATACTATTAATGGTAATGATAATGGTAATGGTGTCATTGTGTTTGTTAATAAAACGTGTTAATGTGATACTATTATTGTGATACTGATACTGTGATACTGTGTTAGTGTAACCGCTGCAATTAAATTCAGCTTTCAAAAACTACGTCAAAAGGGTATCGTATGAGATATCAAAATGAGGAGAAAAAAAATATAAACTTTGGTGAAAGAATTTTGATGATCGGTGTTTAAAATCAAAAGTTATAGTCGTTTATAAGAAAAACGCTCAGATTAATGCAAATATTTTTTCGGCTTTCAAAATTTACGTGGAAGGGTATCGTATGATATCTCAAAATAAAGAGCAAAAAAAATATGAATTTTGGTGAACAAATTTTGATGATCGGAGCTCTACATCAAAAGTTATGGTTGTTTGAAAAATAAAAATAAAAAAAATGACGCATGCAGCGTTGGTTTGATTCAAGCAGCGACCTCCAGCCCAACACATGATATAAGAGGGTATTTTTGTCCGTCTGATTTTTTTTGGTCCTTTTTGCAACTAAAAAATGAGTGTGTCCTGTTTATTTATTTTGGGTCAAAATTTGGACTTTTTCCTCTTTCCCTCATAAAAAAATATTAAACCATCTCTCGTCATTTCATTTTATTTACTTTATTATATTTTTTACCATTATTTTATTCATTGTACTATTTTATTTTCTCTCACCAATATCATTTATTTATCTACACAAATTTCAAAAAAAAAACATTTTAACTTTCTAATCACTACTTCAATCATTTTTATCATATTTCATTAGCCACTAGTAAATAAAACCAACCACTAAACTAAACCAAACCCAAAACAAATGGACCCTAAATACTTATGCAAGTGTAATATAAATCATACAAATACCATAAATAACTTTATTATAAATCCTACAATTTGGTTTGAGACTTAAAAAAAACTTAAGAAATTATTTATTTTGTATTTTTGACACTTTTTTTCCCCTTTCTTCTCACTTTCATAATTAACTTTCAAAGTATATTATCAACCCATAAGAATAAGTGTTTATTGTCAAAAAGGACAATTTGAACATAAAAATATGTGAAGAGGACAGTGAAATATTTTTTTGGGTAAAAAGGACATATCCACTGCAGCGAACAATGGATTTGAGGTCAGTTTTACTGCAACAAACAGTGGATTTGGGGTTATGAACAGTAGATTTGTCCTTATCACTCAATTTACAAGTCCACTGTCCTGATTCCTATTTTCCCTCTCTTTTTTGTCCTTTTAAACCATTCCTCCTAAAAATAAAGGAGTAAGACAAATCCATAATTATGGACATAAATCATTTCGGTAAATGACGTTAGCATTAATTATTGCTTGAATTCTTATGGGGAAATTCGAAAATACCATTTTTCCCTAAATTAGTACGAAAATACACCTATAATAAAAAACGGAGCCTATCCCCCGTCTTAAGATGGGCGATATCGCCCATAAATCGCTCTCCTGTACGCCCAAGATGAGCAGTTACGTTCTTGAGGATGGCGATTTCGCCCAAGTATGGACGATTTCGCTCTAGTTTGAAAAACGCTGAATTTTCACTTTAAAACGGATTTCCCGGTATTTTTTTCTATTAAACTCGTTATTTTGATATTTATATACCAATTGTCGTGCGTTTTTTTTGTCCAACACAAGTGTGGAAACTCAAAGTCATAATTCGAAAACGTAAATCTCACTTTGATTTTGATTGGCAAGGTTATAATTCAATTGGCACCACGAGGGAGTGAAACGTTTTTTCCCCTTAAGTTGGTGTAGCAAAAAAATAAATATAATAAATGGTGCAATATATTATTATATCATTGACCTTTATATAGTATATATGACATATTGATTGATAGTTGTCATAACATAATCAATAGTGTAAAAATAAGTTGTGACAATTTTCTAAAAAAATGTTATTCACACTTGTGTTGGACAAAAAATGCACGACAATTGGTAATAAATATCAAAATAACGAGTTTAATGAAAAAATACCAGAAAATCCGTTTGAAAGAGAAATAATCTGCGATTTCAAACTAGAGCGAAATTGTCCATATATGGGCGATATCGCCCATCCTCAAGAGCGTAACCGCTCATCTTGGGCGTACACGAGAGCGATTTATGGGCGATATCGCCCATCTTAAGGCGGGGGATATGCTCCGTTTTTTATTTGGAGGTGTATTTTTCGTATTAATTTTGGGGAAAATGGTATTATTCGAATTTCCCCAAGTATTATTCATTTTTTTAGAAGAATTCTTATACATTTTTAATATACTCATTGTAAAAGGATTTTTTTTTTTAAAGAAAAAATAATCTTGTCAATTAATCATTTTTTTAGGTGTTGTGAATTAATCTTGTAAAAAAATATGGAGAGGAAGAGTAGCGTCAATTTTTTTTTTTTTTAAGGGGATTGAGAAAGAGATTTTATGATAAGAATCCAACATTGTTTACATGATTTAATTATATCTGTATTCAGGGGAAGGGATGAGAACCAAAATAGGTTAGGGGATTTTACAATATATGGGCTGTGATGAGAATCGAATCTAGTTCTCACCACGAAGTACAATAGTCTTAACCACTCGACCAAATTTGATTCTCATATTCTTTTCCACTGTTGTTTAGTATTTATGATTTAATTTTTCTTATTTCAATTATCACAGTGAGCATTTAAATTGTTGGTTATGTAATTATTAATTTTTATAGATTTTTGTCCAGAAGGACAAAATTATCAAAAAATCGGTATAGAAGGAAACTGTAATTTAATCAGGACAAAGTAACAAATATGAAGTAACAAATGTGAAATAGGGTGAAAATGAAGTAACAATTGTGAAACACAAAGTAACATTAACACGTGAAGTAACAATTTTAAAGTAACAATTGTGATTTTTGTCCTTTATAATCATGAAAATGTTATTTTTGTCCTTCCAGACCCATTTATTAATTTTTTTGTCCTTGTGGCCCTTCCCCTAATTTTTATTTATCCTACAAATGTGTAGGTAGTTTATAACAGATGACATGAATTATATTCCCACGTTCGCATTTTATTTCACATAAAGTGAAAGAAAATAGAATCGAATGGTCATACACCATAAAACCTATGAGAGACTTTATGGTGCAACGGTTGTAAGAAGGTTGTATCAAGTGGCATACATTAGAGCCTCTCATTTTTACTCTTTTTCACATAATACACTTTTATCGTGTGTGAGAGGTTAGAAATAAATTGTTGTAATGTATGTCACTTGGTATAACCTTGCTACAACGGTTGTATTATAAAATTTGTCTAAAGGCTATAGTAATTATTACGGCAAAAAGAAAAAACCCATCTCCACAAAGAAACTGGGGAAGGGAAAGAAGCAAAGTAAGTCCATAAAATATGGACATAGAATCAATGTGTGATAATACATTTTTTTTTAATTTTGTTTAGCGAAAAAAATACATATGTATGTATAAGGAACTCTAAGTTTTACGGGCAGGATACCCCGATATGAGATACGTGGCTCTGAGAATTTGAAAAATATATGATAGAGATACGGAAGGCATAAACATAAACATAAAGAGTAAAGATATAAAGACTAAACCGTAGACAATAAAACTGTACGGACCGATTTAGTGAATGATGGATACAAAGCTTATAAAGGGCTAGCCCGACATACACCGCCAACATTAAACAAAGAAGCCCAACAGGTCCTCGTACATGTGAGGCTAATACAAGCAGTGCCGACATTGGGTGCACAGATCCAATTAAACACTCTCAACACACGTGAATAATGCAAATAGGAAAGGGAGACAGTGTTGACAGAGAGATTTAAACTATGATCTCACGTGTGATACTAGTTTGAATTACCATAGCTCTTAAAAATTTTAAGTTGTTTGAAACAGGTAATTTAGACAATTATCGACTTATATAACGGAAAAGTATATTATCTGCAAAAATAGAGGTAAAAGCAAAAATAGTATCCTATCTTAGCCCGAAAGTTGTGACCTGACCCAGTCTTTTGTTTTGCTTTGACCTGTCTCTCATTTTTTATTTTGTTTTCGCAAGATTAGTCCATTTAACGGTATGTTGATTATTATTTTTTTATTCTTTTATTACTACCATAATTATATAACTCCTAACGAGACTTGACTTGATTTTTTAATTGTTATTTTAACCAGCATAATTATATAACTCCGAATGAGACTTGAACGCAAGACCTCAATCGGCAAAAAACTAAAAATCGTTGTGAAGAATTCTTCACTCTGAAACTAAATGGCGTCGTTTTTTATTTTTATTTTAACTAGCATAATTATATAACTCCAAATGATACTCGAACGCAAGACCTCAATCAGCAAAAAAAAAATTTATTTTAACTATCATAATTATATAACTCCGAATGAGACTTGAACGCAATACCTCAATCGGCAAAAAATTAAAATAACTCCGAATGAGACTCGAACGCAAGACATCGATCATGGCGGCGTTTTTATTTTTATTTTAACTAGCATAATTATATAACTCTGTATGAGACGCGAACGCAATACCTCAATCGGCAAAAAAATAATTTAACTAGCCTAATTTTATAACTCCGAATGAGACCCGAACGCAAGATCTCAAACGGCAAAAAATTAAAAACACTTTACTCTGAAATTAAATGGCGCCGTCTGTGGGGATCGAACCCACGACCACGTGGTTAAAAGCCACGCGCTCTACCACTGAGCTAAGACGGCAACTCTCTCTTTGCTGTTTTATTTATTCCTATTTTCACCTTTATAACAAATCGTCACATCCTAGAAACGATATGAATAATTTGAAAAATAAACGTATTCGTTCTGTAGCGGATCTTTTACAAGATCAATTTGGAATGTCTTTGGTTCGTTTAGAAAATATTGTTCGAGGAACTATAGGCGGAGCAATTTGACATGAATTGATACCGACCCCTCAAAATTCGGTACCGTCAACCCCATTAACAATTACCTTTGAATCTTTTTTCAGTTTACACCCATTATCTCATGTTTGTGATCAAGATTTCCGATACGCAATCCTTTGTATAGACGTTGTGGCGGCGGACACTGAATAAACCTGCTAATATGCCCAATGTATAATATGATGAGATGCTATTCCTCCCGGAATAAAAGGATCAAAACCATCTACGCCCATGCGAGACTTGTAAGTTGTACTTTTCTAGATAGTCCATAAGAATCATACACCCATATTCCAGAACCGTATAAACCTGTTATATGAAATGCACCAAACCCAAAGCAAGCCACTCCTGAAAGAAATAAATGAATCCCAAAGATCTTGCGTAAATCCAAAGAAGGTTTTCCTGTACGTTATATAAAAAACGAGATCCAAATACACCCCATGGAAGATAACTGCCAAAGAGCATAAACCAGAAAACATAGGATGTGCCCCAGCTACATCTTCATAACTCCAAATACCCGGATTCTCCGCTCATAAAACCATTCTTACATACTATAGGGACCATACATACCATTTAAAGTCTAGAAACTAGAAAATTTAAAGTCCGTTTTTACGTCGACGATTATTGCATTGAATTTCTAGAAACTAGAATTAGGTAATGGTGTGATCAAAAACCATTCTTACATACTATAGGGACCATACATACCATTTTAACCGTATTGGAGCCAATATATATGTAGATCATTCTAACCGTATTGGGGCCAATATGTTACAAAAGAAAGTTTAATTACAGGTCAATTTGTTACAAAAACAATGATTAAGGGTCAGTTTTTAAAAAATGGAACTTATTTAACCACAGTTATAAGATAGCGGGGTTCGAAGTCTGTTCTTCTGCCAGATTAGACCCTAGTGGTAACCACTAGATCAGCGATGTACCAAGTACGTTATAGTTAATTATTGCTTGAATATCTTAATATAGTCTATAGTCATGGTTATGTCAAAAAAAATATAATCATGTTAAAAGATTATGTTTATTTTTATTTCACAAGATTAGATCTAACAAGAAACATAAATTAATCTTGTGAATATATATATGTGGAAGAGAATTGTCATTTGTATCACATTTGTCACATATTCTCAATGGAGAAGAGAATTTTATTATATTGAGGGCGTGGATGAGAATCGAATAATGATTTTCAGGGTGAAGTGCATTTAATGACTAAGTCCAATTCTCATATTCTCTTCTATTGAGGGCGTGGATCGGAATCAAATAATGGATTTTTAGGGTGAAGTGCATTTAATGACTAAATCTGATTCTTATATGATTTTCGGGGTGAAATGCATTTAATGACTAAATTCGATTCTCATATGATTTTCAAAGTGAAATGCATTTAATGACTAAATCTGATTTTCATATTCTCTTTTACTTTTGTTTAATAATTTTATTTAATCGAATATGCTAATGGATGACAAGGGAGGTTTGTAAGTGTTCTAATTGTCCCCCCCCCCCACCCACCCACAAAAAAATTGTTCTACTTTTTTTAGAGTGGTTCTAATGGCACCACTAACAAGCCATTACATATTTTTTTAGAATGAAAATAATTTTTAGGGGAAATGGGCCACAAGGACAAAAAATTAATAAATGAGTCTGGAAAGACAAAAATAACATTTTCATGATTATAAAGGACAAAAATCACAATTTTTACTTCACGTGTTAATGTTACTTTGTGTTTCACAATTGTTACTTCATATTTACTCTATTCCACATTTGTTACTTCATATTTGTTACTTCATAATTGTTACTTTTGTCCTGATTAAATTACAGTTTCCTTATATCCTGGTTTTTTTGATAATTTTGTCCTTCTAGACAAAAATCTATAATTTTTATTATTAATCGCTATCAACCACACATGACACAACAACGAATAACATGGGCTAGGAGGGGAGAACCTATTCAAGACAACCTACGAGATCGAGGCATTTCCTAACTAATAGCCAATATGTTGTCTTGTCTATTAACAAAGAAAATAAGATAGAAATGAAAGCAGGTAGAAATCAGCGACAGTCCTCAATAATACTACCGTCCGGAGACAAATCATCTAATACCTCAAATATGCATCTTAATACCGCCCGGAGACAAATCATCTAATACCTCAAATATGCATCTTAAGAGCACTTGCATCGGTGTCTCTTCACGGATTCTCTATTTTACAGACTCAAATACCAATTTTTTTTTCAGTTTTACAGAATCTCTGCAAATGGTCAACTACATCGGCATCTCTACTAACAGATTCTCCATCGAAGAAAACTGCATCATAATCTCTATTTATAAATTCTCGATTAATTTTCTTAACTATTATCATTGAATTGGTGTAATTTTTATAGTAGTAGTTTTTATATTAATGTGATTGGATAAAACTTTGACTTGAAGCAAATTTTATATCGGGTTCAAACTTTTATTGTTATATAGGGTAATGCCCTTCCAACTTTATTGCAATTTCATCATACTTGCTATGCGATCTTGCATTTTTTTCTTCGAATTCAGAAAGAGATGAGAAAATGAGTAGAAATAAAAGAAAAGAAATATAGCAGACAGAGGTTGGAAAAGAGAGGTAGGAGAGAGAGCAGGCAAGGATCCGGAGATATACAGCACTCACCCAAGAATCTGTTATGTACAGATTTATTTTAAAGACACTGATGTGAGTCTATTTATAATGAATCTTTAAGTGTTAAGATTTTTGTAAAATAATGGGAATGATTCCTGTAATAACAACTAATCAATCTCTTGGCTTCTTCACCCTCTTATCAAGCCTGTCTCTCGGAGACGTTTGGTCTTGATAGCCTTGACCGGCGTTGTTAGTGCGGCATTAGGCCGCGTTGTAGTACGGCTTAGGCCGTGTTGTAAATTTGGTTTCTTCGGTTTTAATAAAAGCTTTCGTCCTTTGGGGAAAAAAAAAAAAAAAAAAAAAACCATGCTGAATCGCCTAATCGAAACTAGTAACCTTGCTTAATATATGAATTGATGTTTCATTATATTCCTTTAGTTATTCGAGGGATAATTTCGGTTAGGAAGTTTCAAATACACCGTTCAATTTATAAACTCAAACAAGAAGATAAATAATAAATTGATCACATATACATATAAAGAAGACATTGAACTATGAAAATAATAAATAAAAAAAAAACATAAAACACCAATTTAGACTCTAATAATGAACTTTTATTGATTTCAAGGAGACCAAATAACATGATACAAGAACACTTTAAGAAACTTTTATTTGCAAAGCCAAAGAAAACCAAATTCGACTCGATTTCAAACATTTCTCCTTGATTCAAAAGTCTTCAAATTTCATTTATTCAGATCATTGAAAGTTTGCATGTGCAGCATACCTTCATTTTTGTCAAATTGCATGTTCACTTCATCTCCTGAGGCCAAATTCCTTTCCCTGACAACCTTCCCCATCCATTGTGAATGTTGTATCCTGGACCTATACTTCGTAACTTAAAGTCTCTTGTGCTACCATCATTATGATCAGAGACACGAATTGAAACCGACTTACCCTCATTTAACATTTGTTTTGTTGGTATTTTTATATGATAAAATATTTCAAAAGATTTATATTATATTTTATTTTAATTTTTTGTGGAATCAACTTTTGTTTTGTGTGCTTTGACCGAGTATGCGTTTAATTTAATTTGTATTAACTATTTATCTCATATTTAAGTTATTTAAATATCAAAAAGAGTATGCAGTGTTGTCTTCCTATATATAATTTAGCACGTAATAGTGCATTATCTTTTCCTACAGAAAAGGTGGCGGAAGTTTTGGTTTTTCACAACAACTAGAAGGTGGGATTTATTTGGTACTATCTTTGTGCTATATATAATGGAGGTTTTGATAGCTGAGAAAAACGGATTCAATCAAAAGGAAAAAAAGAGGAAAGAATTTTTTCATGTCTATCATTTTAGCTAGTTTGTTCTCAATATGATACTACTACAATTACACTCTTTTGGGACGACAAAATGTCGTCCCTAATAATCAAAAGTCGTCCCGTTTTTACGTTTAGGGACGACATGTCGTCCCTAATGTGTCGTCTCTAAAGGTTCGTCTCAAAAAATAGGAGGATTTTTTTTTGGGACGACATGTCGTCCCTAAAGATCCATCGCTGACGTGGCAAATTTTTTATTCAACGCCGACGTGGCGTGCGTTTTTTGGGACGACACGTCGTCCCTAATGTAAAATTCCGAAATTAATTTATATTATTTCACAAAAACAAATTAAATAATTTAATTTTTATTAGGGACGACATTGTCGTCCCTAAAAACTTTACAATAAATTTAATTTAATTTCCGAAAATGAACTATTAAAAAAAATAATTACATTAGGGACGACAAATGTCGTCCCTAATGATCGGCTATAATTTTCTGGGAAATTAGGGACGACAAATGTCGTCCCTGTTTTTTTATTTTTAGGCAGCATTTGTTTTTGCATGCCCTCGCATGCCGAAAAATCGAAACGCAACATTAACATGAATCAAAAATCATCCAAATGAACCAAAACTACTAGCTAGGGGATGAATAAACATAATAATAATATGGGTCATACCCCGATTAATATTCTACACAATCGTAAACTATGAATCATGGAAGGACTCGACTCATATACAAAGTCATTACACATTGATCATGGTAGGACCGATATACATTGTGCCATAACACATTTGTAGACCACACTTGTAGTCCATTGATTAACGAGTTCAATGGGGACACTGTTATATGAAGTATTATCACCCTATAAACAAGTTCCAAAACAAGTAGCCAGTATGTCACGAAGAAGGGAGCTTTAAAAGGGAACTAAAAGAAGCAAAAATACAACAAAAACAACTATAACATTTTATATTATGCATTTTGAAAACAACATCAAGGACATAATAAAATTACAAAGCGTTACCGAAGTATGAAATATTGCAACGACGGCATTCTTCTGCTTACTGGTCTTGATCCCAGGATATATCAAAGCATTCAAAGCAATAACTTCCCAACCCGCATCAATTAAAAGGTATCTCGCTCGCAAATTACTACGTAAAAGTGCCATATGCCTTAACGCATTGAATCACATTTGATGTGTGTGTGTGTGTGTGTGTGTGTGTAGAGAGAGAGAGAGAGAGAGAGAGAGAGAGAGAGAGACAACACCTGTTCATAGATAAAGCAAGGCAAGCAAATTAATACAAGGACATACATCATTTCGTATCAAGATAGTCGGTTTGGATTCACGAGTGCCCTTGTCAACACCCTCGTTGCATCTGATAGAAAGCTGACATGTACCTCTATCCTTCCACGCGTTTTTGTCAGTTTTTGTCGGTGGGATCACTGGACTGGACCATAAATTTAATCAATATAGTGTATACTATTGGCAGAAAACGCAAGAATGTATATGAAATCTATACCGAAAATGCCTATCAAAAATCTTAAAGATGATTGATTACATTTGGAGGCCTTGGAAATGTCCCAAGAAGAAACCAGTGCCATACTGACCACCTGGTATATGAAAATCACGTGCTTGGAATATTACCTAACTAAACCATTCACAGATAATGTGACTAGGCACAGGAACAAAACTCTTACCAAATCCATGGAGGGTCTTGTTAAATTCAAAGCTCTAAATCAATTCTAACAAAATCCCTCCTAATGTTGGTCCACATCATGCTAAGAAAAAAAAAAATCCAAAATGAAATCTAAAACCTCAGCTTCCAATCAAATAGAATACAGCACCCATAAGCTACATCTTATGTAAATCTCCTATGCATATAGCAGAGGCAATACCCGTCATTTTGAGGCAACAAAAGGAAAGCAGGGGTTGTGGAAGGGGATGCCACAACAAAAGAAAGCTCAACAGCTACAAGCAACGTCAACGTGACAAATGCCGCCATCACAGTCTCCATTGATGCACTGTTAAAAAGACACTACTCAGATTATGTGCAGCACATAGGATGCAGTGGAGAAGATGCATTATTGAAGTTTTGTAGCTAACAAGAAATAAACTAAGATACAAAAGCAAAGCAAAAAACCAACAAAACTAACACGAATCTAACACGAATCAAGCAATTAAGATACAAAAGCAAAGCAAAAAAAATCTCTGTAGCTCAGAATAGCTCACCAGTGACTCATTAACCGACGGATTGGAGTCGGAAGATGCCATACGCTTCGCTCCTCTTCTCATAATGAAATCTGGAAAACTGTAAACAAGTTGCTTATTGCCAAAGAGCAAAATTTGAACTTTCGATTTAGCTAAATCGACTTCGTAGTTCGAAAGGGTGCGGCTGAGTGGAGGTGCGGCTGTGGTTGAGGCCGGTGGCGGAGTAGAGGTACGTCTGTGGTTAAAGCAAGTGTTGGTGGAGCTGAGGGGTGTTTAATTTAAGAGCTGGGAAGAAGAGAAGAGGATCGGAGGATCGGAGGAGAGGAGGAGGAGCTGCAATTGTTTGAAGTCGGAGAAGAAGAGAAGAAGAGACCTGATTTAATTTAGGTCGAAAGCTTTAAAGGGACGACAATGTCGTCCCATTAAATAAAAAATTCATTTTTAATAAAAAAAATCATTTTTAATTAAAAATTCATTTTTAGGGACGACAAATTAAATAAATAAAAATTCAAATTATTTCATGAAATTTTGGGTGGGAAAAAAAATTAAAACAGGGACGACTTTGTCGTCCCTAAAGAGTTTCCCGGGTAAAATTTGCCACTCTGGAATCCACGTGGAAGGGCGGGAAATTTAAGTATTTTTAGGGACGACATTGTCGTCCCAAAAAATAAAGAATCGTCCCGAAAGATTTAACTTTCTCATATTTAATTAATCAAACGTTGACCGATCTTAAGGGACGACATGTCGTCCCCAATAATCTTTATTTTGGGACGACAAATGTCGTCCCTAAAGGTACGGTCTCTAAAAACCTAATTTGTTGTAGTGATATTTTGCCGGGTAGGAATATGTCAAATAATATTATTGATTTTGATGCCCTCTTTTAGAGGTAGACTCTATTTTATCCTAGTGGGACATTTCAATTTACCCGAAATAAGTCCTTTAGGACGGTGTTATTTCAACACGACTCGGAGTATATGTTGGTTGGTTATTATCAATGGTCCACAACGAAGATTGCTATATGTTCGATGATCGATTATGAAGACTGTTACCCGTTCGAGTGTATACTATGAAGATCGTTACTTGTTCGTTAATCGGTTTGAAGACAATTATGTGTTCGTGGCGTCACTGGGAAAATCGTATTTTCCAACAATATCATCATCGCTTAGGTGTTGCATGTCCAGATTGTGTTTGGGGTTTTGGAAGATAAAGAACATTCTTACAACTTGTATCGCAATCTGACAGTTTCTTTTGAATCGTCCAAGGATTATTAGGATTAGCCATAGTTGAGGAATCAGTAGATGAATATGATATTGAAAGGAATACTATAGAGGGTTATGATATATATATACTTATTACAATTGTTGTTAATATATAGAGAACATTTTATTCGGAAAAAAAAAACATTTTATTTGAAATTAATATAGGGGAAAGGGGCCACAAAGACAAAAAAATTAAGGGGTCGTGGGCCTAAAGGACAATATAAGATGGTAAATGATGAAATAGGACAGAAAACAAAGACACTGGTTGAGAAGGACAAAAAAAGAAGAGATGTACAAAAATACCCTTAATGATAAATAAAGATATTTTTATTTTGTTTTCAGCAAAATCGGGTAAATTAAAACTCTGAATTTAATTGTTTTTTATCTTGTGAATTGTTACTACTTCTGTATGGATTGGGAGTACAAAGCACGGACTGCTACTACAATGTTTTGCATTGTAACTACATTGTTTTGAATTGTTACCACATTAATTTGAACCAATGCTACTACATTGTTTTGAATTGTTACCACAATTTTTTAACTCGCTCCTACAATTTGTTGCATAGTCACTACATTTTTTGCATTGTTACTACATTGTCACTACATTTTTTGCATTGTTACTACATTGTCACTACATTTTTTGAATTTGTTGCACACACTCCGAAACGTTACTACATTTTCCTTGGAAATGTTCTAATTTTTTTAATGGTCATTTCATTTTTACGGATGTCATTATGTTTTTCGTGAAATTGCACATGGTTTTCACTGTGATACTATATTATGCGTAACTATATTCTTTGTATGAAGTGTGAATAGTGGTGTTACTACATGATGAAAATGGCATGAGTTGCAACAAGTGTTACTACATGATGTTCATGTTACAAAGCACAGTTGCCCTTATAAGATGTTCATGTTACAAAGCACGCTTGCTTATAAAAATTATCATTGATCCTTCGTAACATGAATGGCGCCGGAGAGAACATCGGCATCGTCATATGTTGTGCATTTCGCCCGCAATAAAAAAATTGTAGGAGCGCTTATATGTTGCCCTATAACCTACTTGGGAAGGGGAACCCCAATAGGGGATTTGTGTACCTTAAGATCGTGCACATTCATTAAAAAATGCCGAAACGTTACTACATGTCCCTTGGAAAAAATGCCGAAACGTTACCAAACTAAACCCTAATTGGGAAGGGGAACCCAATAGGGTATTTGAGGACCTTAAGATCGTGCACATTTGTGAAAAAAATGGGAGAAAATCGCGAACTAACTTGTGTTTCCCATCAAGCACATGCAAAGAAAACAAAGCATCAAAAAAAGCAAAGAAAACAAAGGACGGCGGAGCTTGGCTATGATTCAAAAAAATTGCAGCAAAACAAAGCATCAATGCAAAGAGAACAAAATGCAAAAATTGCAAAAAAAATGCAAAAATGGGAGAAAAGCCGTATGATTCAAAAAATTGCAAAGAAAACCGAAATGTTTCAAACCAAACCGTTCACATATGATGTTTTGGAAACAAGATAAATCGAGATTAATGCTAACAAATGGTGAAACAATATGCTTAATTACGTCAATCATTGCAAGACTTTTTTCCTGTATATATCTCTTTTGTGATATATTGTTTGCGATCAAGGAAAGAAAAAAAAAAAGATTAATTACCCAATAATCTCCTCATAAGAAACCGAGAGGATAATTAGATGACGGAGAATGAATCCTCCGTCTTAGATTCCGATCCGAAGCCGATGATCCGGATTTGAACAAGTTCCTCCGCCGTTTTGGGATTCCGCCGAAGCCGATGATCCCGGTCGGCGAGGCGTACGGATCTTGTATTGCCGGTGAAGATAACATACTCTTCCATTGTCATCTTCGACAGGTCCTGCTGCTGCGAGTAATCCGCCATATTCTTATCTTTGAGCGCAGAAAGCGATGGTGTAGTCAGTTAGTTATTGAAACATTTTGGGATTTGCAGAGAAAAGAAGAGGATGGAGGCTAGGGTTTCTACATTTTGGGATAATGGGGGAATGAGGCTAGTTATAATTATAGAGGGTATTTTTGGACATAAATTATTTTTTATCCTTCACAACCATTGCATTATTTTCTTGTCCTTTTTACATAAATAAGATGTAAACTTGTCCTCTATGACCTTTTCCTAAAAAATTAATAAATGGGTCTGGAATGACAACAATAACATTTTCATGATTATAAAGGACAAAAATCACAATTGTTACTTTAAAATTGTTACTTCACGTGTTAATGTTACTTTGTGTTTTACAATTGTTACTTCATATTTACTCTATTCCACATTTGTTACTTAATATTCGTTACTTCATAATTGTTATTTTTATCCTTATTAAATTACAGTTTTCTTCTATCACGATTTTTTGATAATTTTGTCCTTCTGGACAAAAATCTAATTAATATATAGAGAACATTGAATATTTTTTTCGAAAATTGCCTAGTTAATTGCCCTAATTAGAGCCAGATTATTTGTAGAACATTGAATATTTTTTCGAAAATTGCTTAGTTAATTGCCTTAATTAGAGCCTGATTATCTGTAGCGATTTTTTTAAGGTATCTGATATCGTGAGTTTTTAGTTTTTTCTTATTATTTAAAATGCCATTCTCACCATAAAATATGGTTATTTAAGGGGTATTCTATTTAAGGAGTATTCTATTTAAGGAGTAGTACCAGTACCACGTGGCATCATCCTGGCTACACACTGTGTAATATTCCGATTTTCGGGAAGGGGCAGACGTGTCAATTTGCGAGAACGAAATATTATATATATCTTTTATGGATATATATATATATATATATATATATATATATATATATATATATATATATATATATATATATATATATATATATATATATTATTTGGGGGCCGATTTGTAAATAATGTGTTTTAGGGGTGTTAATTGCAAGTTAATTAGTGAGGAGGCTATATTTAGGGAAATAACCTCCCCACTAATCAAAAGGGAATTAATCAGAAGCTTGAGCGTTAAAACTCTGGGGTTGAGAGCAAGGAAGAAGGAGGAGAGGTTTTCTCAATTTCACGGTCCGTTTCTACTCCGATTTCAGATTCGTTTGAAGCAGCATCGTGAGAAGGCAAGGATCGTGTTGATACCAAGTTTTCCAGGTTTTGTCAAGGTAAGAAATTAACCCTAATCTTGGTCTCATCACGTTTGATCACGTCTGGTTGTAGAGAGTTGTTAAATTCGTAGCTTTGAGTGTTAGAAACCTTAATCCTAATCGGTTCTTGGATTGGTTACGGATTGGATAGGGTTTTGTTGGAGTCCTTGAGGAGTGCCTGCAGTTTTCTTTTCTGAAGTTTCTTGGAGTTGTGCTTTGAAAGGTAAGGAAATCTTCTCTATTGCATTAGCTTTGATTTGAGGAGTTTTGGTGTTGAAATCATGCTATTATGTGATCTTACTTTTGTTAGATGATATGGGATAATTAAGGTGTTGTTTTTCTGCTGTTTTGAGGCTTAGAGTGAGGTTAAGTTTGGTTGGAATTGAGTAGAAATCGTAAAGTGCAGAAAACTGTTTTCCCTTGTGCAGACGGGGTCTGTCCGTACGGATGTATCACTTATCCGTACGGATATTTCACTGAATCAGGCAGAAAGTAGTACAATGTTCTATCCGTACGGATAGAACAGTTTATCCGTCCGGATAGCATCTTCTATCCGTCCGGATGGGGCCCTTAAGTCCTGTTTTTCCTTTATGTGTCTTTAAGCCACGAGACGGGTTCTAAATTTTACTCTTTGATGTATTAACACTAAATGAACATGAACAAGCCATGATTAAGCTTCTGATGCGTTTAGTTCCGGCACCGAATGTACTCTTCAAGGGAGTTGAAGTTCGGGACCGTCAGAAGAGTATGATTGGCCCGTGCTTTGGTGAATTAGTATTCATCAATGTCTGTGTATGTGTTAGGTTTTGTCCGTGTCTAGCGGTCTAGGAAGAGAGTATTATGTGTGAGGGAGATTAATTGAAAACACTTAGGTGGCTAGTTAATAACCTAATAAACAATGTACTTGACTAGTAAAAGATAAAACAACATGTCTCTCTTGGATAGGCACCCGACTATATCGCGATGTGTGTGCTAGCAGATAAAGCGAACAACGCTACTGGCCTATAAACGGCTAAATGGCAGTGGAGGAACTTCGCCGCAACGTGCGCACTATCGGAGTCTACCTATTCTAGACTCCGTGGGTATTGGTGTGATCCACTAATATGTTGCCAAGAGTGTCCCAAAGGTGGATACGCGTAGTGCCCTTGATTGCGGTTGTAACAAAGATAAGTTAAGTTAGAAACGGTTAGTCACAACATGTTGATGAGCATGAAGTGAACCCTAGAATTGAGTCGGTCAAACCAAGATAGCGTAATAACTATGTAAACCTTTCTTGTGAAATCTAGTTAACGCAATAGCTTCCGTTTCTTACTAAGTACCTTTGTACTTACCTCGAATGCATTTTGTTGTGTTTGGGGATTAAGAAGACGAACAGGTCGAACCGGAGCTTGACGAAGCTTATGAAGACGATGTTTGATGATAGTTACAATTAAACTATTTGATGTTCTTTTTTTAGATTGTTACGTTGTAATTTCATTACAAGACTTGTGGTTTTTTTGAAGACTTTTCTTTATAAGACTTTTGTTGTACCTTTTCCTTTACTTTAGACATCGTACTGGTTGTAAGATTTTATCTCTTTTTCGTGGATGTAAGTTATCTTTCTATCTATAGTATGGTTGTATTTCTATTCCTACCTTGTAAAAAAAAAATTGACCCGTGTCCCTTTAGCTTCCGTTTAAATGCGAAACTCGATACGACGTAGTAGAGGTTTACGTATAATATAGAATTTATTTTATATTATACGTACCGAACGTTCTAATTCCGGATAAGGACTCGATATCCGAGAACGGGGCGTTACACACTGTAATTTATTAACAACAAACAGAGAAAAAAAAGTAAACTCTCATTTCTATAGAATTGGTCACGTTTGGGGAAATTCGAATTACCTTTTTTTTTCTCCTCAAAATTAGTACGAATAATACATTCCAAAAATAATGTTTCTCTATTTTTAGCTTTTTTTCCTTTTTGTATCATATCTCTCGAATTGTTGTGACAATGTGACTATTTTAGAACTTCAACATGTTCCGTCACGTGTGAATCTAGTATAAACATTTTAGTCAATGGAGGACACGAAACATATTAAAGGGCTAGGCCGACATTACACCGACAACGTCAAACAAAGAAGCCCAACACGTCCTCGCACATGTGAGGCAAATACATGCATAGCCAACATTGGGTGCACAGATCCCAAGTAAAGACCATCAACACGAGACTAATATAAATAGGGAAACAGTGTTGACAAAGAGATTTAAACTATAATCTCACATGTGATACTAGTTTAAATTACAACTTCTCTCAAAATTTTCGGTTGTTGGAAACGAGTAATTTTGACATTTATTGACTTATGTATAACAGAAAAGTATATTATTGGCAAAAACAGAGGTAAAAGCAAAATAGTCTCCTATCTTTGCCCAAAAGTTGTGAGTTTTGGCTCACCATAATTCGTTTTGGTTTGACCCATCTTTCATCTTTCATTTTTTCTTTTTACAAGATCAGTCCATTTAACGTATGTTGAATTTTTTTAAATATTTTTATTATATCCCTCATATTTTTTTATTTTTTTTTTGCAAGTTAGACCATTTAACAGTATGATGAACTTATTTTTTTTATTATTATTTTATTTCTAGCATAATTATATAACACCGAATGAGACTTGACTGGATTTTTTATTTTTATTTCTAATTCTGAATGAGACTCGAACGCAAGACCTCAATCGGCAGAAAATAAAAAAAATCGGCAAAAAATTAAAAATTGCGCCGTCTGTGGAGATCGAACCCACGGCAGAAAATAAAAAACCGGCAAACGATTAAAATTCCGAATCAGACTCGAACGCAAAACCTCAATCGGCAGAAAATAAAAAAATCTGCAAAAAAAATTAAAAAATTGCGCGTATGTGAGGATCGAAAAACAGCCTATCCAATGGCTGATGTATATACTAGCAGATTTGTAGGTGCCAATCCCTAGACTAACTATTATGTTTTGTGACAACATCGGTGCAATGCACATTACTCAAAACCTAGTCTTCTATGAACGTACAAAGCACATAGATCTAGATTGCCATATTGTTAGAGAAAGAGTGCAATTTGGACTAGTCAAGTTGCTTCATGTTTCAACACACAATCAAATGGAAGATATCTTAACTAAACCACTTGATGGCCCTATATTCAACAGAATCAAACAAAGAATGAGTCTATCCAACATTTATTCTACTCCAAGCTCATATGCTCAGTCAGTATCTGTTTTGAGCAGTTATGAGCTCGAGGAAGGGTGTTGAGGCTATAAGTCAGCAGCAACATCAGTTTTGAGTTGGTTTTTACTTTTAGAGGAAATAGATCGAACACATGAGGTAGCAGTTAGTTATGTTGGAGTTTTTAGCTAAAATTGAGTGTTGGAACAAGTGGCGAGCATTCCACTTCAGGCTCGATTTTGAATGAGTTACGGAATGAATTTTCAGGAACTAAAAACAGGTTTGGAAACTACTAAGATAGTAGTTGATGTTTGGCTTTTGAATCACTCGATTCTGATAACGGGTGAATGAGAAATTAATGCCTAAATGTAGAGTAAAATGTGTGGAGTGTTAATGAATAATGTGTATCCATTTGTCTCACATTGGAAAAGAGACTCAAGTGAAATCACTACTTAAGGAGTAGTGTGGAACGTAAAGATAAACCCCAAGGGGCAAGAGAATTTTGTGAATGAGGAAAGACGTAGATGCTTGTTGATTCAGAACCCCGCATGCGCGCCGCCATCGTCCGGACGGATCGGCTCGGCTCGCCTCGGGCTTGTGGCTTGGGCTTGGCACTGTTAAAGATAATGACAAGATTGAATTGTTAATTTAGATAATTATGTTTGAATTTGAATTACGATAAGGTATCAATGAATAGATCTCTATCTTGAATTAGTCAATAAATATTGTATTCCTATTTTATCAGTATCAATGAATCAATGCAATACAGTCTTTTTTATATTTCTCTATTAGGCACCAGTTCGCCTGAATACAAGTCTGTTCGAAATTGGTTGGTTTCAAAGATAACTTCCTTAACTTCCATTTTTGAAAGGTTGCTACACTACCTGTTTTTTACCTATAAAATCCCTGCAATGCTGAATGAAAATAGAGACAGAAAAGGAAAAGGAAAATTGTTGTATCTTGAGAGACTTATGGCATCACCGTGAGCACATAGTCGGGGCATTAAAGTCTTAATAAAGCGTCCTATGAGCTTCAGTCTAATCAATAAGTTTTCGTATTAACTTGTGCTTTTCATCATTCAATTTTATGTGCATAAAGTTGTGATATTATGTTGTATGAATATGAATAAAATGTTCGGCAAAATGTTTCTTCATCTCTGTGGTTGAATGTTGTCTTTCACATTATAATCAATAATAAACAGATTATAAACGGAAATCAAACGATTATTTTTCCTAACAAGTTATTTCTAGTTAGTTAGGTGGTTTAATAACCGTTTTTGTGTAGAATGCAACTATATATAAGACTTTCATCCTAACACTCAAAGTTTAAGCTTTTTGCAACTATTTTGATTGAAGTCTTCTTCTTTTAGTTCCATGAAGGTTTAACACAAACGACATATGACACATGCTTCAATTGTTGATAATTTTGAAGTCGACCCGTTTAAACGTCGACGTTTATTGCATTGGGACCATTCTTTCATACAATAGGGACCATACATACCATTTTAACCGTATTGGGGCCAATATATATGATACAAAAGAAAGTTAAACTACATACTATAGGCACCATGTAGATCATAACCGTATTGGGCCAATATGTTACAAAATAAAGTTAATTACAGGTCAATTTTGTTTAAAATAGAACTTATTTGGCCAAACAGTGACGTGATAGTTTAAGGGTCGTAACTCTTAAATGAGGGAAATTCTTCCATAATTACTCCATTTGTGGAGTTAAACATGTGGATGAATCAAAACCACACAATTTCATCATACGGTTCAACTCCATAAATGGAGTAACCATGTAAGAATTACCCGTCCTAATGTCTTTTATCATTTCATTAATAATCTTCCATACATGTAATCAGACTCTCGTTGTGACGATGCCTTTCTGGCAGAGCCTTTCATACACCGCAAGTGTAAAGCATTAAAACGTTGGCATGACTGTATCATACCACGACACAATCATACCGAAAATGTAAAGCATTAAAACGCCAGTAGTGTGTCAAGCCATGACTGCAACAATGCAAGTGTAAAACATCAAAACTCTGGCATGACTTGCATCATACGGAGCAAGTTGCGAAGCACCAAAAGGAGGTCGTTCTAATGCGTGTTCTTTTTAATTTTAAACATCATTCCTCTTACAAATACGACCTAGTTTTAGTAAGTCATCCGATCCCAACAATGAAAAGGCCGCATTTGCAAAAGACGCTATCATTGGCATCAATACATCACAATTTAACTATCGTGACACCACAATTCAAACTAAATTCAACTTTACATAGATCAAAAATAGACATTCGACCCAGCAATTAAAAGGGAAGCATTTGCAAAATAAGCTATTATTGTTACCACAATTAATCTACCCTACCCTACCGTGACACCAACACTTCAAGCTAGATTTGACTTTACGTAGATCGAAAATGAACATTCAACCCAGCAAAATCAAATATTAACCCTCAAAAAAAGAAAAAAAATCAAATATTAAACGTTACAATCGACTTTTCAAAAATCAAATCTCCGATAAAAACACAACAAATAGTAAAGGATTCAAAATTATTTCATAATTTACATTTCACAAAATTAAATTTGTTTAATAGAGAAAAATGCATACAAATACAATAATCATTCAATCATTGGTTCCTCATCTTGTTGATTTGATTCAAAGCAGGCTGCAAAATATTAAACAGAACCCAAGCAATAGCCGGAGCAATCACAAACAGCAAAAGCTGACCTCTATTATCACTTGAACCTTCACTTAACATCGCAATCTCTGCCGCCGCCGCCGTCGCCGGAGCTGGATTCAGCAAGAACCCAGTTGAAGCTAACCCACCAAGACCAAGCCCAATAATAATCGCTTTACTGTTTCGCATTTTATTGATTTGGTTAAGAGCTGGTTGAAGAATGTTAAAGAGAACCCAAGCTATGGCCGGAATAATCGGAAGAAGAAGGGCGAGCCCACGATTGTCGGTTCCTTCTGCGATTTCGGCTAATTGTTGTGATGCAAATGCTGGGTTGCAAGAAGTTAGCGTGTAGAAAAAGGCGCTGGCGAGGGCGGTGCTGGTAATTGATGGTGTTGAAATTGGGTTGTTCACGACGGCGGAAGTGGTGGTGGAGGAGAGGCCTTTTGGGAGGTTACTTTGCATAGAGAGGAGGTTGAATTGCTTGATGGGTCTCGAGGAATTGATGGATTTAGGGATGTTGATGATGGTTGAGAACTTTGAATTCAGTACAGAAGACATTGTTGTCGCCATGGATGCTTAGCTCTGCTATCTTCTAGTATAATTTTCTTGTTTTTTTTTTCTTTCTTTGTATGAAAAAAATAGAAGGAATCGGAATTTTTTTCAAAGAAGATTCTTGGTTTTTTTTCTTGGCAAGTGATAATGTTAAGTGATACAGAAATGGAAGGGGAAATGAGAACCAATAGGAGAGTGAAGTTCGGGTTTTTCTCTTATCCAAAAGAGTGTTATACTTGAATAACAAGGACCTCATATTTTTCTTTTTTAAGGCTATTGAAGTTGCTTTTATCACTTTGCTAGAAGGATTTTTTTTTTTTTTTTTTTTTTTTTCCAATTGTTTATTTACAACTTTCTGGAAAAAAAATTGTTTAAATAGTATTTCTACAAGAGTTTTTGTGTATATAGTATCGTGAACACAATTTTATCCAAAATAAATTAATATTTCCTAAATAACCTCATATATCGTAAAAACAAAAATAACCCATTTTCTTAGGAAAGATATTTAATAAATTCATATATAAATGGTCATTCAACAAATTGCATTCTCCTGTATTGTTGAATGTTATTAATCAGATTACAGGTTCAGATTCAAGCCTTAGTTCATGATGTTAACATTTGTTAAATTAACATTAATTAAGAAATGTTGTCCTAAACCCAGTTGATCATTTTTCAATGATTAATGTTTTAAGGCAATTAATTTCCAATAATAAACAATTGCCCCATGATATTTATGATGATGAACCCTGTACTGCAATGGTTAAGGAGGATTTGACAGACAGATTCAGAGTATTAAGGAGGGTTATTCACTGATTTCACTCTCCATTCTAATAAGTTTTCCTTTTAACTCGTTCTCATAAACGTGTACCAGATTCATAAATCCAACACTCTAAATTAATGAATGAATATTTTCAAATAGTTCCATGATATCTGAATTAATTCCAGAAGAACATTTCGTTAATGAAAATTGTAAATTTAATTGTTAATTTAAAAAAGAGGTGGGCGGGAGCAATAAAATTTAATATTTTATTTATTTGGGTTAACCAAATTTAAATTAATAATTTACATTCAGAAAATTATTTGGGTTTCTAGGCATATTGTTAAGAGTGAGAAAGTAGAGAGAGAAAATTTTTGGGTTTTCAACTTGGATCTTACTGTGGTTTTGGTGAGGACCTCACGGACTTATATAGTCCTGGGTGTGAGCCACTCATGTAATGCCACGTGGCTCATTTCTGGCCACACAAAACAATATAATATTACTGGTTTTGCTTGTGTGGCCGACACGTGTCCCGACAGCTAGACCCCACTAACAACAGTGTATGCAATTATTCCCTCCTTTTTCCCCGTAGCCCCGTTTTTGAATTTTCAAAATCGTTAAATACGCCTTGAAGGGTATTTTTTGTCTTTTCCAATTAATAATCTTTTTGCATTATTTTTTTATGGACTCCGCTTTGTGGAGTACCATATAGAGAAGAAACTTTGGAAAATATACTATATGAACAATTTCCCCCTTTTTTTTTTCACCGGTCATATGCAGAATGCATCCGTATGGAATAATATGCTTCATCTGTTTCTCAACTGAATTTAAATTGTATGGTTCAGATTTGTTTAAATGTCAATTCACCGCATGTGGGATACCCCACAAGAACTACCTTGCTAGAATGGAATGCGGCCCATTCGTTGCACCAAGTTCATTGTAGTGGTACACTACACTACTACGTGTACACCACTTTAGAATGAGTCTTGTAAAAATTGATTCTGGAGTCAAAAACCGACTTTATGTTGGTTTATTGTGAGAATAGACACTGAGAAAAGCGGTTTTTGATTCTAAAACCGAATTTCACAAGGTCGATTACGTAGAAACGCTATGGTGCACCGGTAGATGGGGTGCACGAGTAGAACGGATGAGGTGTAGATAAACCGACTTTTACAGAAACGAAAGCACTATTATAAACGCACACCATTTTTTCCCCTCAACGGAGGCTTGAACCCAATCCCTCCTGATCCCGAAGCCGCAACTTTTACTACCAGGATAATGTCCCATCGGCAAATGTAAGGGTAGGTTTGAATAAATTTTTTGGGTTAATATATTGACACCAAGTATTAAATTTCTTATTCTTTTAATAAATATATTAACCCTCGCATTTGTCGATGAGACATTGACTAGACATATTTTTACATCATTGATTTTAATGAAACTAGCTCGTATTATTTACTCATACATTATGATCAATGTTGTAATATAGTTTTGTAACGATTATTATGACACAATCATTGCAGCAAAATCATGACTTTCTGAGGAATTAAACTTGACCACCTTCCAGACCAATGATGTGTTCTGTTTGCAATTTTGGGTGATCATACGCTCAAGCTCGAGCCAGAACCTTGTTAATAGCCCTCCATAATGATGTATATATATAAAAGACTTGTCAAAGTGTTTGAGAATTGAGATGTCGAGGCTTGTCACTCAATGACAAAGTTGTCCCTCATCTTGAGGCCAAAAGGCTGATAAACAGACAGCAGATATGAGGTATAACAGCAGGGGTGAAAGAGAAAAAGTGCATTAAATATTGCCTTGATTCGCGAGGGCGACTTAGATTATTAGACACTACAAAGAAGCTAAAAGGACTTGTATTACGGGACAAACGGAGTATTTAGATGCCATCAAATGAGTTCGTGCATGCCCACAATGAAGACCTCTGCGAAGAAAGGATGACCAACTTAGCAGAAACCAGATGAGATGCTCACCTTCTCAACACAAGTATGCAAATTGTACAACATTCTAAAGCGCGGTCTTCTCGTTCAGCTGGTGCAAGAGAGATATCAAGATTGAAGAATGTCTTCGCGCAACTTTGAGCACCCTGTGAAACCAAGTTAAAGAAGTTCATGAGCAATGATAGAATAGCTTTTAAAACGGACAAGGATGTTGATTTCACTAACAATCACAACGCAGAAAACCCATAATTCACAACATCAGTAATATCGATAAGCAGTACAAAATCCAGTGAAAAATAACCTGAAATTAATGTAATGGTGTCAAACTCACTTATAAGGCATAAAACCAGAACATTATGAGCAAAAAGAACGATCGGGCGATCCCAGACAACTGAAAGCTCCTTACGTATATCATGATAACAAATGAAAAGAATGACTACATATTCGACATGGTTGAAGATATGACTCAGTAAAATACTGCAAGTTCTGTTCAATTTCTATTGAATTTCAAAATGACGGATAGCGTTCAACCATGTATGTAGCCGTATATCACAAAGTAACAAAGCTTCCAATTTAAGTTCTAAAAGCAAGACAGGAAACCGTATTAGAAAGAAAAAAAAAAAGGTACAGATTACTTACTTTTTCGGATTTAATCGACGTCAGGAAGATAAGTGATCTCACTCCAAAAGATTGATAAATAGCTTGAACTTGTTGTTTCCCAGTTCCTGTTGTCCCATCAGAATTTCCATGACTGAATCTTCAGCAGACTGGCTGCACCGCTGTAACTCAATCATCCGCAGAGCAACGATTTCCTGGAAACTATTAGGGACCTTTGCAAGTTTCTTACAATTATTCAAGACTAATCGTTGCAGACAGGGGAAGGGATCATTGCAAGCCTCCCACTTGGAAATCGCTACATTGTCTAGTTTCAAATATTTAAGTGAAATAAACTCTTCGTCGCTCATGCTCCACCTTTCATCGTCAAATGCTACAAATAGCAACTTGAGAACCGTAAGATTGGGGAGTTTCCCAATAATAGAAACGTGTTTATTAGGCAAATGACAGTAGCTGATGGACAACTTCCTGAGAGATGAACTAAAGTTAAATTCACAAGAAGAAGGGATATCGCCATAATAAGATATTTTCAAAGACTCAAGCTTGGTAAGATCAATGAGTATAGGAGAGTGTTTGCATTCCATAGAATGATCATGTGACTTCGAAAATATGCATTTTAGCTTTCTAAGTCCAGGTAACCTTTTCATCATTTTCTGGGCAGCTTCTCCGCAAGAAAGAGCTGGTGAGGATAGAGTGATCAAATGACACAAATTGGAGGAACTTTTATCCTCTGGTAAACGGAAGGTAGCAGAATCATTCACATGAAGATGTCTCAAACTCTCCAAATTCCAAATATCCTCAGGTATTACTACTTTTCCTTTTAATCCCTTCACACACAATGTTTCCAGGTTCCAGAGCTTGGCCACGGATGAGGGAACCGAGTCAATGTCCCCACTGACAGCCAAGTATTTCAAGTGTTTCAGCAGTTCTATCCCAGAAGTAAAGGAAGTTCCCATATTAATGGTTTCCAAATCCAATACTCTAAGAAGCCTAAAGTTTTGAACAATGAATGAAACATCATAAGGACACCTTGGATACGTATCTGCGGTGGCAGAAAACAGCAGAGAACGGGTTTGAGGGCCTGAAGGTTTTAGCATAGCAAAATGATTTCTTTTGGAACAAATGCTGATGCGGTGCTGCTCATAGCTAAGTGATGGACCGAAGTAGTCAGGAACAACACCATAGTCTGCACGCTGAGAAGAAGAGTGGAAAATTTTCTCATACCCTGTTATGGGTTGCAAAAAGTTTTCCTGTTCAGCTTTAGACAAGCAGAGAGTTCGTAACATGTCATGAACTCGACAAGACTTGAACCCACCTTGTGATCTTTCCTTTGTAGCAATAATCATGCTTCTGCTAACTAGGTCTTCCAAGTAAGCGTCTGCAGTATCTTCTATTAAACAATTCGGATCAACTTTACAGACAAATCCTTCGGCGATCCATAACCACAGTAACTTCTTGACTGGAATCTCCTTGTTGCCCCAGAATGCTCCGAAATAAAGAAAGCAGGGCTTAAGGTTATCAGGCAAATGCTTGTAACTCAGTTCAAGAATGTTCATGCAGCGGCTTTTTGGGTCTTCAGCAATGTGGGCGTTAATATCATCCGCAATTTCCTTCCACCAATCTACGGTTTTATTTGTTCTTTCAAGCAGACCTCCTATAGCAACAACCGCAAGTGGTAGCCCTTTACAACCAATTGCTATTCTCTTTCCAATGTTCACGAGATCTTCAGGGCAATCTTTTTCAAGAAATACCTTGGCCTCTAACAGTTTCCAGCTTTCCTCTTCAGAAAGCTCACGAAGAGGATGAGGTTCACTTGTGCCTCCGGCTTTTGATGCAACTACACTGTCACGGCAAGTAAACAATATCCTACTTCCGTTAGAGTCGTCAGGGAAGGACATTTGCATATCACTCCATGCTTGAATGTCCCATACGTCATCCATAACAATCAAATACTTCCTTCCCATCAAGCGTTGGCGGAGTTTGAGAGCTATATCATCATCCGTGTCTTTGTCAAATTCATCATTTTGATCATGTATGTCCGTTATATCTTCACCTGAACCTTTCTTAACTACGCCTGTTGGCTTGCGAACATAATTGAAAATTTCCAGCAACAAATCCCTCTTCTGATATGTTGCAGAAACAGAACACCACGCACGAACATTGAAGTCCTCCTTAACCGAAACATCATTGATGACTTTCTTAGCCAATGTGGTCTTACCGATTCCCCCCATGCCAACTATGGATATAATATCTCTTTTTCGCGACCCTCTAGTAAGTTGATCTATGATTACCTTTTCCTGATCCTTGAGATTGACAATCACTTCTTTAATTAATGGGCCGGTGCCTTTAGAAATCCCGTCTCCAGAAGTTTGAATAACAGGTACACTCACACCGGCATAATTCTTCTTTTCAGTTATCTCTGCAACCTTTGACTTCAGAAGTTTAATCTCTTCAGTGATGTCTGAAAGGCAGAGTGTGTGATACCAAACAGCTCCGTTTCTAAGCACAATGGAGTCGATAGTATAATCGGCCTCATATGCCATGTTGAGGATACGTGCATGAAGATCTCCCAATTCATCATGCACCTTGCACTGTTCTGCAGTATCCTGAAGGAAAGATCTCAAAGACTCCAGACCTGTAAGAACCGCTTCCATAAGATGCTTCACCGAGCTGCCTGAATTGGGATTATGGTTCAGCAGCTTCCTCAAGTTCACTAAAAAGAAATCGAAAAATCCCAATCTGTTTGTCTTGGGAAAATTAAATCGTAAAGAGTTGCGAACCCGAACATAAGCATTTTCTGCCTCAGCTTTGACAAGGCAAATCTTATCTAGCAACTCAGGTAGTTGAGTCTCCATTTCCTTGATCAAGTTGTCTGCGTCCTTATTTGCAAATATCGAATGATACACAGACATTGCCTGACATGCCACTTCGTCAACACGGACAAAAATCAGTTTCCCATTCTCTGAATCTCCGTCAGGCTTTCCGGAAACGATTTTTCTTAAACCTTCAAGCCCCTCAATAAGGGTTTCAACTTTGTCCTTCAAGCTTGTGCTTTCGTTTATCAACTCCAACCAAAAGATTTGTGCTTTCAGAAGCTTGATGTTGACAAGCAACTTAAGCACGTCTCTGATGACATCTTCACTGAGTGGGTTTGCATGGAATGTCTCGTAAAGAGATGCAGATCCAATCGCCACTGCTTCAATATGTGTCAAAATAAGCTTCCCTTGTTCAATGACTCCCTTTGGTGGATGTATAATAAACGTGTGCAGCATTTTCACACCTTCGAGAAGTAATTCCAAAGGATTTTCAGGTTGGGTTTTGTCTTCAGTGCCTCTGTTTATCAGCCCCATTAAAACAGCCTCTGCCTTAAGAAGCTCTATCTTTCCAACCAATTGGAAAACCTGAAGTTTTTTTTCACTTTTTCTTCTGATCAGCGTGAAATCCAGAGATGTTACCTTTGCTATAACTATTTTCATATCTAATGACATAAGTTTGACATCGTCCGAAAACTCATCTGGTGTAGTCACAAGAAACCGTAAAAAGAAACTTAACCCCATGCGTAGACTTTCGCTCTGATCCTTGATTGGAAAGCAGTATTTAATGAGAGACTCGAAACAAGGATCAACATAGTTGGGGTTACTTGATCCTAGAGCCTTCAAGAGTCCGAGATACACGTCAATGGTCTCCGAAGTGCAGGGCATAATCTTCTGCTGCAAATCAGAAAGTGAAATGACCAAATCTTGGGCTCTGTTTGCATCCATTCCATCTACCCAACATATGTAAGACATTTGTGCAGCACAAGTTGCCGCACCTCCGACATAAACCAAGAATGGCATGAATATCTTTACATTAGACAAGAAGGCAGCCAAATATGTCATTAGTAAATAGAGAGACCAGAGTTTTTCAGTAAATGCCTCAACTTGTCTCTTCAAAGGAGCAGCCATTTTCATGTCAGAAACAAGGGTTGTCAGACCACTGTAAACAGCACTCATAACCTCTTTCCAGAATCCCATATCAGTCACGGACAAGCGTGCCCGAAAGCAGTATTCAGACAAATATCCATACCCTTCTCTCATCTTAGGCTTAACTTGCTCAATTTTTTCCTGCAACTCGGTATACGCCTCAATCAGCTTCTCCTCTCCACCATCTTCAGCATCTTCCAAGTCCAAGCTTGCATCAGCAAATGCATCTTCAAAGTCAGCCATGACAACCGCTAGACGTTCACGCACATCCTCATCCACACTGCTCCAACTTTCAACACACAATAGAAATGTTTTCAGGTGACTTAGCTCCTTTTTAAGTTTTTCCCTCTTTGAATATGGAACATCAAACTGCTTATCCACCCTCTCAATGACATAAGTAATGTAAGATGAATTATTAGCCATCTGATCTGCAATCTTTCACTCCAATTTTTTCTGGACAATCAGTCAATCAAAACTACAAACACTTCATATGCATAGCAAAAGAATGAAAGTCTTCCCTATTATTGACTCTGCTTTAAGATAGTGTCTTTTTTCTAATCTTGGGCCCCACTTCCAAAACAAAGTCCAAATACAACAATCCCAAACAGTAATACAACAAGTAAATGATCAGAAAAAAGATGTCCCTTTTCTGGTTTTCATTTCCTTTTGTCCTTCTATAGATGCATAATATTTTATTATGCCTACATATCCCTGAGTTAACTTGGCTGAATAAAAATTGCAATACAATAATCATGAGTAGATAATTAACAACAACTTAGACTAATATTAAGACAGGCTGTAGACAAATGCAAACTCATGAATGTGAACTGAATAAAAAATGTTCTTTTTTTATTCTTTTTAGAAGAATAATTAGAAACAAACAATTTTGTCCATTGAAGTAGTCGACTGAAACTAACAGCTAAGTTACCTGATTTGAAACAGCACAGCCGCCATTTGAATGCAAGCAAATCTAAGCTGAGTTATTAATGTAATTTTTCTCTTAACCAGTGAAAATCCTGTATATTTGTAGCACAAAAGAAAAAAATCATTATTACAATTATATAAGAGCCGGTGTGTTTTCCCGTCAAGTGTTTCCCCTCTTGAAAATCGTTTTAACAAAGTATAATAAATACCTAATTAAAACAATAATTAAAATTTTCGTATTTTTATTTCCTTAAGCATAATAAACTTAGCATGATAAATTTACTTAACCGCATCATATTTACAAAAATTCCATAAATTGCAATTTGGTATATATAAAAATTTGGTAATTCTAATCTAAACTCCTAAAACAATAAAACAATTCCTTAATAAATTCCATATTAAAACAATAAGCGCCTAATAAATATAATTTGGTAATTCTAGATTCTTTTATTGGATTTTGCATGTATAATAAATTCTAGATTCTTTTATTTGCTTATTCTTATTTTCTTAAGCATAATAAATTTAATTAAGCGCATAATAATTAGAAGGTGGTATATATAAATTGTAGATTCTTTTATTTGCTTATATTCGGATTTCTTATATTGGTCATCAATACAACGTCAATTACCCTTCATCTAAAAAAGTGTTTCTCCTTAATTTATTTATAAAAGGCCATGTTTGCATTAAAAAGTTTGAATGCAATAATATTATTGACATTAAAACACTATGCAACGAAAAGGATAAACATAATATTATCTTAATGCAACAAAAATGATAACGTAATTGAGATATAGCAAGTACAAAAATGATAACGTAATTGAGCTGCTAAGCCGCTCTAACGATTGTCGAACCCTAGCCGCCCTCCGAATCTCCTTCTCTGACGACCGGCAGCCTACCGGCCTCTCCCTTCAATCCAAATGGAAGACCATCACATGGAGCAATCTAAAGAGGAACGCGACCTCTTGGATCGAAGTAGATACCAAGGAAAATCCTCAATCGTACCTGATTCTACGACAGCATGAACGACAATAAGCGGTGAAGATGTAATCAATGCCGCTATGCCGACCCCGGAATCTATATCGGCAACGACGAAGATAAGAGTGAACTCACCGAATACGCCGATGTAGTTGAAATTCAGTTTGAAAATGGAACCAGGTGGAGACGAAAACCTGATTCCCCTAGATGAATGCTTCGATCTGTAGAGACCGTGGCGCAAGGCTCTCATAATCAAATTGTTGTGTTAGTCTATTTCGTATTTTTATCTGTGTCAACGATTGTCTGAAATCTGGAAAATGGTAGGAATACTTGAATTGACTTATTTGGAAAATGGCTAATATGTTGCCCGATTCACACGTAAAGAGGATTATGAGCGAGCTCTAGAGGATGATCAAAGGCCATTACCTCTATCTCATATAATGGAAGTCATTTTTTCACCTGCTGCCACCTTAGCATGTGTCCGTTTCCAGTGGTTCCAATTGAAGTCTTTAGGGAATCTCTTGTACGTAGACTGGAAAATTTGATTGGCAAGGTTATCAAGATAGATACGGTAACTCTGAGGAATGCACGTGGAAAATTCGAAAAGGTCTGTGTGGAGCTCGACATATGAACCATGCTCAAGCCAGCCATACGACTGAATGGGAAAATATCTCGAGTGGAATGTGAAGGCCTTCAATTGATCACTTTTGAATGTGGCTAATTTGCCATCATATGGAGAGATGCCCGGATAGAGAGGGCCAACAAGCAAACAAAGAGGATTCCTCAAACAATAAAACAACTGTTTCTACTGGACCAACTAATGACAGACCTTTTGGTCCCTAATTAATTGTTAAGACAAGACGAAGAAGAAATCTAAATATGACAAGGAATCCCCAAGGACAGTTTAAGGATAATATAGACCAGAGAAGGACAACCTTATATGAAGATCAAGAATCATGATTCAGATTTAATGTGTTGCACGATATGGGAGGTTGAAGAAATGAATGTGAAAGTGGAGGTAGATGTTGATGCTCTAAGGCAGAGGGTTAATTTGGTCCTACCATGAGGGGGGCAGCAGTAACAACAAAAACATCAAAGCAAGCAGAAATGTCTACTAAATTTAAAAAGAAGATAGTAAAATAAGCTGCAGGGTCTTCCTAAACCACACAGAGCTACCGACAGTGAGAGGCATGCAATGCAAACTGAGTCTGCTAAAAGAAAGGGACAAGACTCAAATCTAGATCGAGGAACTACCCAACACAAAAAGAACCCAAATCCGAAAAATTAATTTGTCCCAAGAACACCTCTTGTCGAAGTTGGTGCAGAAACCAACCCCACGGCCTAACCTTGGAGCAGCCCGATGTCATCAAAATTTAGAAAAGAGACCATATTGCTTCTATTATGAAACAAGGCGACTATTTGAAAAACAACCCTCCGAGTCGGGAGGACATTCGATGTTTGTGGATAATGATGGGGTCAATCCCTTATTTGAGGAAGCAGTGGAGGATATCTCCACAAGATCCTAAACAATGATAATGCGTCTACTAGCATGGAATTGTCGTGGAGCTAGCTCTTCTGGTTTTCTTAAGAATCTACGTCTGATCCTTTCACGAAGCCTGACATCCTTTTTTTAATGAAAACCAGATGCGGCATCCAGAGAGAAAATATTATTCTGGCGAAGAGTACTTCTACGAAAGTCTTTGTTGTTGAAGCTAAGGGTTACTCAGGAGGGCTATGGTGTTTCTAGAATGAAGCAAACATATCTCCGCACATCATCTCATATACTAATCACTGTCTTAACTTGGTGATCACTCATAATGTAAGAGTTGAATCATTTATATATCTTATTTACGCCTCTCTCATATCTATTGTTAGAAATGAACTCTGGGAGTGCCTTGAAAGACTCTCTGATGTTAGCCATCATCCTTGGTGTTTTATTGAGGACATGAACCAAGTCATATTCCAGGAAAAAAAAGAGGAATACCTGTTGGAGGGTTTAATGCAAATAAGTACTAGCAAATGACACAATGCTGCCACCTTTTGGAGATCCCTTTTAATGTCCCTTGATTTACTTGGATGGTGCCACTCATGAAACATAAATAATACAACAAAGACTAGATCAATCTTGGTGCACCACCTCATGGATCGAAGCGTACCTGAGTCTTATGTCAGACATCTTACTCAAATACATTATGATCACAATCCAATATTACTTACTACAAGCGATGATCTGCGGAGAAAGAAAAATCCAAACTCATTCTATTTCAAAGAGTTTGGCTCAAACACGAAGATTTTGAAAGATCTGTAGAACAACAATGCAACTTCCATGGAGATATTCATTCTACGTTTGAGACTTCAAAAAGAAGCCAAGAAATGGAATAGAACTTTATTTGGAAACATCTTTGACCGACAGAAGAAATGTCTATCAAAATTGGAAGGTATTAAGAGAAGTCTAGAGCTTTATCCCTCATATTTCCTCAAAAATCTCCATGCTGAAATTTCATATAAAGTCAATTGTGTTCTTGTTCAAGAAGAGATGTACTGGCATCATTGATCCCAACTTCAATGGATAATTGAGGGGGGAGGTAATACTTATTTCTATCATCTTACGGCCATAAAAAAACAACATAAATATAAGGTGTTGAGCCTCAAAGATCACAGTGTCAGTTGGACCTATGATTAAGACAAATTTCAAAGCATGATTTATTACCTTATTAGATTTGTTATATAGAACCATATGTGGTTGCAGGTGTTCCACTATGTAATTTCAATCACATCACAGTGGAAAGTCACGGTGAATTTCTCATAGCCGACATTTGCCACCCAATTGATCAATTATTATGTGCATAGTGGGGTAAAAATGAATACATTGTCAGTATAGTGAAGAATGGAAGTATATGTGCTCTCTGCAAGAAGTTGTAGTAGTGGATTTTTTCATTGATAATAACTTCCAAGGGTTTTGTACAAATACAATGGTTATGTTTGAATCCACCTAATTGGCAAGAAATACAGCCGGGTGAGAGCAATGTAATTCATGAGCATTTGAAAGAAAACATTCATACTATGTTACCCTAATTAAGATTCCAACAACATGTGTCCAAATTACAAGAAAACCTCATATTAACTGAAAAAAGTTAAATTATAAAACATTATGTGTATCGTCTTGCCATAAAAAGTACAAATTGAAATTTATTTTTTGTGACAAAAAAAGAGGTCATTTAGTTACATATATTATATTTTTTCTTTAGGTAACAAAGGGCTTAAGCTTCAATTTATATGCAATGCAATAGTTGAAAACAACAAGAAAACATAAGCAGAAAACTTTTGAATCATTGTTATTTCATAAAAGGAATGCAAAGTGGACGTATTTATCCCCCTAGCACCCCAGCCACAACTACACAGCATGTTGTTGCCCGGATTCGAATGGGTAACCGATCTCTGATAAGTTGTCGGGATTCGAACGGGTAACCTCTCTATGATACCAGTTCTGATACCAGTTGTTAGGATCAAGTGTTTACCATTGTACTAAAACCTATTGGTGAAGTAAATGTGCTACTATATTTTCCTATACCGCACAGATTTTCAGGGCCTCGGTTGAACCCGCTTACGCATGGGCAAGCACGGCTGCTGGCAACCCCAATAGTTGTCGTTGATTTCAATATTGCATTTTGAGGATATTTTATAGATGTAATAGAAGGTGTATATATAAATCTAAAAAAAAGGACGAAACGATGAAAGATATAATGAAAAAATCATGATTTTCAAAGATATAGATATAGAGAGATAGACGCTTAAAAGATCAACGAGGAGGATGTAGTTTAAAACATTTGGAGAATAATGAGCTAATTAAGTTTAAGGGTGATTAGCTTTCAAAAATATTAATTTAAGGGTGATTGATCATAACATAATACATGTGTTAATGTCTTAAAAGCTTACCGGACTTTTTGGATGCATTCTTTATTTGATTAGGTCATTTTTGTAAAGAACTTTGAAAATGTCCATATATTTGCCAAAGCGTTGAGACAACCTCTATATTTATACAAGTAAAAAATATGAATGTGTAAATTAAGATTGCTAAGCGTCTCTATAATAATTGTATGTGTATCAAATAGAGCATGATATAAATTGTATTATAAGAGAACTAATTATACTCTCACCATTTTATAAAACATAAAAAAAAAAAAAAAAAACAAGAGATCACTTTGTGATAATCATCAATTTAGAAGATATTCATATTCTCTAAATTTATCACATACTTATTAATAAATGTAATATGAAACATGTTGTTAAAAATATATCATATTTAAGAAAGTTATATTTTAACGCAAATACGTGCGAATGCACGTGTATTTTACTAGTATTATAAACGAGAATTTTGTGAGCAGAGCATCGAGCTACTCGTGAGTGACTCGGCTCGTTTAACACCCCTGTCATGGTATTTTGGTTTTCCCGATTTGTACATGTCATCATTACGCGCGCAAAGCCCAAAATTATTGGGGAAATTCGTTTTTTACCCCTTTTTTGAAAATAAAAACGAAAACTACACCCGTCTAAATTCAAAAACCATTGCTATCCCCCGCCTAAAAGTGGGCGAAATCGCCCAAAAATAGGAGAAACCTCCCATTTATCGCCCATGTTTCGCCCGTGGTGAGAGATCCCGCCCTTCCCCGCCTTCGACACCTCCCGAATTTCTCCCAAGTTTCGCCCATGGTGGGAGGCCCCGCCCGAAAAGATGGGAGACCCCGCCCGGTTTAAAAAGAGAAAATGAAGACTCTTTTAAACTGATTTTTCATCTCTTTTCATCTCATTTCTTCTTCATTATCAGATTTTCGAGTTCTTCATCAATGAATTTCCAGAAATCTTCAATTCTTTGTATCTTGTTCTCACAAAACCCATTTCTTTGTACTAAATTTCGAACTTTATCAAATTGTTTTGTCAAATTTCAGTTCCACAAGATTTCGATTTTCAGTTAAACATAATCAAAGGATTCGAAGGTTCAGATTTCTCCACCATTCTTGTAAATTTCGTGTTAATATCATCTTTTTGTTAATAATCGTTTCTTCATTTATAATCGTTTTTTTTTTTTTTGGATATGTCGTGTAATTGTGTCATTTACTTTATTAACTATTTGTAGTTGTGGATTTAACGATTTTGGTCTCAAACAATTCGAATTTACCAATTTTGGTCTCAAACAATTGGGACAAAAAGTAACAATCGTTAAAGCAATATTCATTCCCAATATAACAAAAAATGACACGGAAACCATGGAGATGAAATTTTTTTCATTGAATGCACCAAAAAGGATTTGATTTTGCATTGGAGGGTTTTGCACCAAAAAGGGTGGAAGGGTAGAATTTATAAAACACAGATGCCCTTACCTGAATGGGCAATATCTTCCTCTGAAAACTCGGTTACCGAACACGGTCTGCATTCTATCATGAAGAATCGGTTCCTTCACCGAGCAGGACAGCATCTATACCGAATTTATATTGCAATGGAGGTTGTTTTTGGGATACGACGGTTAAACTCATACTCCCGAGCCTCCATTGTCCTGCAAAGCATGAGGTTCAAACTTAGAATATTGGCACAGTGGTCGTATCAAATCAATGCTCATTTTACAAGGCTCTGGAAAACTATTCAACTTTTATGAGAAAAATACTACTAAAATGCATCTAACACTATTGAACATAAATCATACTCCTACAGATAGGATAGTATTTTCCAACAACAACAATAACTGTCTAAAAGGACACAGATAACACAAAGACAAGTTAGCTTAGAGGCATGAACGCAACAGTGTTAACGATTCAATTATACTCCACAAAAGCGTACTCATTTTCTATTTTAAAACCGGGCGGGGCCTCCCACCATGGGCGAAACTTGAGAGAAATTCGGGAGGTGTCGAAGGCGGGGGAGGGCGGGATCTCTCACCACGGGCGACACATGGGCGATAAATGGGAGATTTCTCCTATTTTTGGGCGATTTCGCCCATTTTTAGGCGGGGGATAGCAATGGTTTTTGAATTTAGAAGGGTGTAGTTTTCGTTTTTATTTTCAAAAAAGGGGTAAAAAACGAATTTCCCCAAAATTATTTGGGAGTCCCTGTTCTGAATTTTCTCCCCAATCCTAAAACTGAAGCATATACATAAATTAAAACCTCTATTCAGCAAAGCCGGAAAATCTTGATTTTGTTTTACTCAATCCAAATTATGAACTTACACTGCTACTAAATCAACCCATGCTATTCACCAACCATTCTATTGATACTTGTGTCCTGAAATTTTGATTACTTGGACTCTAAAGTCACTCACGTATGAGGTTTTGGAAAGAATAATGATAATTGTAATGCTACTGTCATAACCACTTTAACAGAACAAATTTCACAACCGTAATGTGGCACTGGGACCCGTCGTAAAGTCGTTTGAATCCTACTATCACATCAGGATCAGGTTGTGATGCTTATAGTGTTTTTCTTATAGTAACACTATCATTAGTTTCTTGGAAAACAAGATTCGGTTTGTAAATATTCGGTTTCTGTCGGTTTTTTAGGGTACGCCGGCGATTGCAAGACGTATACCGTTGCGGGTTTTGTTTGCTCCTCTTCTGTTACTACAAGGAGCTGGATTTTTATTTGCTATTTTGCTATATATAGACTTTGGGAAAAACTCGATCTTTTACTATGGAATGAAACAGCTTCTGGAAGCCTTTTTGTATTATCTTTCGGTCTTCGCGATTATTTAGGGTTCATGCACCGTGGATCAAGGTACGTAACAATCACAGAATCACTTACTGTGCATCCACATGTACGTGGCACTACATTGAAAACCGAAATTTCGGCTTTTCAAAAGTTACGTATAGAACATATAATTGCTTTTTGCATAAGCCGATTATGTTCGTCCGTTGAAGAAAAAAAAAATCTGAATCCGCCACCGTGTAATATTTGGCAGGCTTTTGGGATGGTGGTCCATTGATGAAGCAAGTCAAGAAGAGCAAGCTCGTCTTTATCATGAAGGAACATCAGGGCACATAATACATACATACATACGTTTCGGATGTATCGTTTTCTTATAAACACACATACACACACACACACACACTATTTTTTGCATGAACGGAGGGAGGCTTGAACCCGAGACCTCTTGGTCCTGAGGCCTCGGCTTTTATTTCCAGGATAATGTCACATTGGCAAACGTGAGCTCATACGCTCGAGCTCGAGCCAGAACCTTGTTAAGAGCCCTCCATAATGATATATATAAAAGACTTGTCAAAGTGTTTGAGAGGTCAAGGCTTGTCACTCAATGACAAAGTTGTCCCTAGTCTCGAGGTCAAACGTGTCCGTGAGCCATGGGCCTCGTCTGAGGCCACATATGGTTGGTTATTGCAGAAAAACCTTTTAACCCCAATCCATATAGAATACAAGTACACATTAACGGGGGGAATTTTAAGATACGTACCATTTTATAAAGGTTGTTCCAATTGGATGCATCACATCTACCCATTCATACTATTTTTCACATATACACACGCTCACTGTGTGAAAGAGGATATAAATAAATGGACATGATACACCATTTGGTATTGTCTTCATGTAACGATGGTACCATAAAATCTACCCCAGACAAGGATTACCAAAAAGAGTGATAGAGAGGCACACAAAAATCAGTATATAAAGTGCACAGAATACACGTAAAATAACGTTATTTTGCATGTATTATGTTTTTTCTTTTTCTTTTTTTAGCAACCATATTGCCAAAATCCAAATTGGTCTGTGTTGTAGTATTATGCTTTATGTGCTTTCTTTTTAGCTTTGACACAGAGATTAAGAAAGCCAATAATTGGTTTGTTCTGTAGTATTCTATGTAGGACAAAAATACCCTTCTTCTGAATATAAGTCTGATACATCGAAATTACCAAAAGACAGCAAATATGAGGTTAGATAACAGGGGTGAAATAGAAAAAAATGCATTAAACATTGCCTTGATTCGCGAGGACGACTTAGATTATGGGACACTACAGGACTTGTATTACGGGATGGAGGGAGTATTTAGATGCCATCAAATGAGTACGCGCATGGCCACAACGAAGACCTCCGCAAGGAAAGGATGGACAACTTAGCAGAAACCAGATGAGATGCTCACCTTGTCAAAACAAGTATGCAAATTGTACAACATTCTAAAGCGCGGTCTTCTCGTTCTGGTGCAAGAGAGATATCAAGATTGAATAATGTCTTCGCGCAACTTTGAGCACCTGTGAAACCAAGCCAAAGAAGCACATGAGCTTTGAGTGGGGCATCCTTTAAAGTTAAGATATAAACCGCAGGGGACAATATCATGTGAACTTTCAAAACAAGAGGCCATCCCGGTAAGCAAGAAATAAAAGAAAAGTATAGATTTTGAAGATATGTAGCTGAGTAATTACATATACACCCTTTGCATTATTGTAGATGGATTTTGACACCAGATTACTTACTTTTTCGGATTAGAAAAAAAGGTACAGATTACTTACTTTTTCGGATTAATCAACGTCAGGAAGATAAGTGATCTCACTCCAAAAGATTGATAAATAGCTTGAACTTGTTGTTTCCCAGTTCCTGTTGTCCCATCAGAATCACCATGACGGAATTTTCAGCAGACTGGCTGCACCGCTGTAACTCAATCGTCTGCAGAGCAGCGATTTCCTGGAAACTATTAGGGACCTCTGCAAGTTTCTTACAATTATTCAAGACTAATCGTTGCAGACACGGGAGGGGATCATTGCAAGCCTCCCACTCAGAAATTGCTAAATTGTCTAGTTTCAAATATTTAAGTGAAATAAACTCTTCGTCGCTCATGCACCACCTTTCATTGTCAAATGCTACAGATAGCAACTTGAGAACCGTAAGATTGGGGAGTTTCCCAATAATAGAGACGTGTTTATTAGGCAAATGACAGTAGCTGATTGACAACTTCCTGAGAGATGAACTAAAGTTAAATTCACAAGAAGAAGGGATATCGCCATAATAAGATATTTTCAAAGACTCGAGCTTGGTAAGATCAATGAGTATAGGAGAGTGTTTGCATTCCATAGAATGATCATGTGACTTCGAAAATATGCATTTTAGCTTTCTAAGTCCAGGTAACCTTTTCATCATTTTCTGGGCAGCTTCTCCGCAAGAAAGAGCTGGTGAGGATAGAGTGATCAAATGACACGGCTTGGAGGAATTCTCATCCCCTGGTAAACGGAAGATAGCAGTATCATTCACATGAAGATGTCTCAAACTCTCCAAACTCCAGATATCTTCAGGTATTACTACTTGTCCTTTTAATCCCTTCACACACAACGTTTCCAGGTTCCGGAGCTCAGCCACGGATGAGGGAACCGAGTCAATATCCCCACTGACAGCCAAGTATTTCAAGTGTTTCACCTTTTCTATCCCAGAAGTAAAGGAAGTTCCCATATTAATGGTTTCAATATCCAATACTCTAAGAAGCCTAAAGTTTTGAACAATGAATGAAACATCATAAGGACACCTTGGATACGTATCTGCGGTGGCAGAAAACAGTAGAGAACGGGTTTGAGGGCCTGAAGGTTTTAGCATAGCAAAATGATTTCTTTTGGAACAAATGCTGATGCGGTGCTGCTCATAGCTAAGTGATGGACCGAAGTAGTCAGGAACAACACCATAGTCTGCACGCTGAGAAGAAGAGTGGAAAATTTTCTCATACCCTGTTATGGGTTGCAAAAAGTTTTCCTGTTCAGCTTTAGACAAGCAGAGAGTTCGTAACATGTCATGAACTCGACAAGACTTGAACCCACCTTGTGATCTTTCCTTTGTAGCAATAATCATGCTTCTGCTAACTAGGTCTTCCAAGTAAGCCTCTGCAGCATCTTCTATTAAACGATTCGAATCAACTTTACTGACAAATCCTTCGGCGATCCATAACCACAGTAACTTCTTGACTGGAATCTCCTTGTTGCCCCAGAATGCTCCGAAATAAAGAAAGCAGGGCTTAAGGTTATCAGGCAAATGCTTGTAACTCAGTTCAAGAATGTTCATGCAGCGGCTTTTTGGGTCTTCAGCAATGTGGGCGTTAATATCATCCGCAATTTCCTTCCACCAATCTACGGTTTTATTTGTTCTTTCAAGCAGACCTCCTATAGCAACAACCGCAAGTGGTAGCCCTTTACAACCAATTGCTATTCTCTTTCCAATGTTCACGAGATCTTCAGGGCAATCTTTTTCATGAAATACCTTGGTTTCTAACAGTTTCCAGCTTTCCTCTTCAGAAAGCTCACGAAGAGGATGAGGTTCACTGGTGCCTCCGGCTTTTGATGCAACTACACTGTCACGGCAAGTAAACAGTATCCTACTTCCGTTAGAGTCGTCAGGGAAGGACATTTGCATATCACTCCATGCTTGAATGTCCCATAAGTCATCCATAACAATCAAATACTTCCTTCCCATCAAGCGTTGGCGGAGTTTGTGAGCTATATCATCATCCGTGTCTTTGTCAAATTCATCATTTTGATCATGTATGTCCGTTATATCTTCACCTGAACCTTTCTTAACTACGCCTGTTGGCTTGGGAACATAATTGAAAATTTCCAGCAACAAATCCCTCTTCTGATATGTTACAGAAACAGAACACCACGCACGAACATTGAAGTCCTCCTTAACCGAAACATCATTGAAGACTTTCTTAGCTAATGTGGTCTTACCGATTCCCCCCATGCCAACTATGGATATAATATCTCTTTTTCGCGACCCTCTAGTAAGTTGATCTATGATTACCTTTTCCTGATCTTTGAGATTGACAATCACTTCTTTAATTAACGGGCCACTGCCTTCAGAAATCTTGCCTCTAGAAGTTTGAGTAACAAGTGCAGTCACACTGGCATATATCTTCTTTTCGGTTATCTCTGCAACCTTTGCCTTCAGAAGTTTAATCTCTTCAGTGATGTCAGAAAGGCAGAGTGTGTGATACCAAACAGCTCCATTTCTAAGCACAATAGAGTCGATAGAATAATCGGCTTCGTATGCTATGTTGAAGATACGTGAATGAAGATCTCCCAATTCATCATGCAGCTTAGATTGTTGTGCAGTATCCCGAAGGAAAGATCTCAAAGACTCCAGATCCGTTAAAACCGCTTCCATTAGATGCTTCACCGAGCTCCCTGAATTGGGGTTATGGTTCAGCAGCTTCCTCAAGTTCTCTAAAAAGAACTCGAAAAATCCCAATCTGTTAGTCTTGGGGAAATTAAATCGTAAAGAGTTACGAATCTTGACATTAACATTTTCTGCCTCAGCTTTGACAAGGCAAATCTTATCTAGCAAATCAGGAAGTTGAGTCTCCATTTCCTTGATCAAGTTGTCAGTGCCCTTATTTGCGTTAACTGAATGATACACAGACATTGCCTGACATGTCACTTCATCAACACGGACAAGAATCAGTTTCACATTCTCTGAATCTCCATCAGGCTTTCCGGAAACGATTTTTCTCAGACCTTCAAGCTCCTCAATAAGGGTTTCAACGTTATCCTTCAAGCTTGCGCTTTTGTTTATCAACTCCAACCAAAAGATTTGTGCTTTCAGAAGCTTGATGTTGACAAGCAACTTAAGCACATCTCTGATGACATCTTCACTGAGTGGGTTTGCATGGAATGTCTCGTAAAGAGATGCAGATCCAATCGCCACTGCTTCAATATGTGTCAAAATAAGCTTCCCTTGTTCAATGACTCCCTTTGGTGGGTGTATAATTAAAGTGTGCAGCATTTTCACACCTTCCAGAAGTAATTCCGAAGGATTTTTGGGTGGGGTTTTGTCTTCAGTGCCTCTGTTTACCATCCCCATTAAAACAACCTCTGCCTTAAGAATCTCAATCTTTCCAACCAATTGGAAAACCTGAAGTTCTCTTTCACTTTTTCTTCTGATCGACGTAGAATCAAGAGATACTGTATTTGCAATAACTGTTTTCATATCTAATGACATAAGTTTGACATCATCTGTAAACTCGTCTGGTGTAGTCACAAGAAACCGTAAAAAGAAACTTAGCCCCATGCGTAGACTTTCGCTCTGATCCTGGATTGGAAAGCAGTACTGAATGAGACTCTTGACACATGGATCGACAGAGTGGTGGTTATAGGATCCTAGAGCCTTCAAGAGTCCGAGATACACGTCAATGGTCTTCTTAGTGCAGGGCATAATCTTCTGTTGCAAATCAGAAAGTGAAATGATCAAATCTTGGGCTTTGTTTGCATCCATTCCATCTACCCAACATATGTAAGACATTTGTGCAGCACAAGTTGCCGCACCTCCGATATAAACCCAGAATGGCACGAATGTCTTTACATTAGGCAAGAAGGCAGCCAAAAATGTCATTAGTAAGTAGAGAGACCAGAATTTTTCAGTAAATGCCTCAACCTGTCTCTTCAAAGGAGCAGCCATTTTCATGTCAGAAACAAGGGCTGTCAGACCACTGTGAACAGCACTCATAACCTCTTTCCAGAATCCGATATCAGTCACGGACAAGCGTGCCCGAAAGCAGTATTCAGACAAATATGCATACCCTCCTCTCATCTTAGGCTTAACTTGCTCAATTTTTTCCTGCAACTCGGTATACGCCTCAATCAGCTTCTCCTCTCCACCATCTTCAGCATCTTCCAAGTCCAAGCTTGCATCAGCAAATGCATCTTCAAAGTCAGCCACGACAACCGCTAGACGTTCACGCACATCCTCATCCACACTGCTCCAACTTTCAACACACAATAGAAATGTTTTCAGGTGACTTAGCTCCTTTTTAAGTTTTTCCCTCTTTGAATATGTAACATCAGACTGCTTATCCACCCTCTCAATGACAGAAGTAATGTAAGATGAATTATTAGCCATCTGATCTGCAATCTTTCACTCCAATTTTTTCTGGACAATCAGTCAATCAAAACTACAAACACTTCATATGCATAGCAAAAGAATGAAAGTTTTCCCAATTATTGAATCTGCTTTAAGATAGTGTCTTTTTCTAATATCTTGGGCCCCACTTCCAAAACAAAGTCCAACTACAACCATCCCAAACAATAATACAACATAAACAATAAATCAAGTAAATGATCAGAAAAAGATGTCCCTTTTCTGGTTTTTCATTTCCTTTTGTCCTTCTTTAGATGCATAATATTTTATTTTGCCTGCCAATCCCTGAGTTTACTTGGCTGAATAATAATAATAATTGCAATAGAATAATCATGAGTAGATACTTAACAACTTAGACTAATAATAAGACAGGCTGTAGACACATGCAAATTCATGAATGTCAACTGAATAAAAAATGCACTTTTTCATTCTTTTTGGAAGAATAATTAGAAACAAACAATTTTGTCCATTGAAGGAGTCGACTGAAACTAACAACGAAGTTACCTGATTTGAAACAGCACGGCCATTTGAATGCAAGCAAGCTAAGCTGAGTTATCAATGTAAATCGTTCTCTTAGCCAGTGAAAATCCTGTATATTTGTAGCACAAAAGAAAAAAATATTTTAAATTAGCATTCTGTGAGCAGAGTCGAGCTACTCGTGAGTGACTCGGCTCGTTTAACACCCCTGTCGTAGCATATGGTTTCCCTTTTCCCGATTTGTGTCATCATTACGCGCGCAAAGCCCAACATTGTTTCGGAGTCCCTGTTCTTAATTTTCTCCCCAATCCTAAAACTGAAGCATATACATTAAAACCTCTGTTCAGCAAAGCCGGAAAATCTTGATTTTGTTTTACTCACTCCAAATTATGAACTTTCACTGCTACTAAAATCAACCCATGCTATTCACCAACCATTCTATTGATACTTGTGTCCTGAAATTTTGATTACTTTGTCCCCCATTTTGCAACTTTTTGGCCAAGAAAACAAGCTAACATCACCAGAATTCGAATAAAAATGCCAACTTTTTCAGTCCCACTTGGAATTGGACCAAGTAGAATCTTAACCCCATTTCCAGACCGGACAACCATCTTAAACCCTAGGTTTCGGAGAGCTCATTTTGTGAAATTCTCAAGTCACAGGCCTTTATTCGGGGTAACCCGTTTTGGGTTGGGTCAGGTTCCTGTTCCTGACCCAGATAGTGCTCAGGTGTTGCTTAAGGAAGTGTTTGAAAGAATTGAAGGATTATTGTATACTGTTGCTGATGCTGCTGTTTCTAGCTCGCCGGAGATGGTTGCAGAGACTACAAATGCTACCAAACAGAATAGTGATTGGCTTTCTGGGATTACAAATGCTATGGAGACTGTTTTGAAGGTTTGTTAAAGTTTTGAACTTTCGTTAGTTACTTGCTTTTGTTTCTAGGGTGCTTTAAATTTCATGGAGCTTGCTGTTTCATTAATGTTTATTTGTAATGAGCTTAATTTTGATTGCCTGTCATTAATATTAACAATTGAGAAGGGATGAAGTGTTTGTTCAGGCGGAAGTTGTGTGAGAAAGAACTAAAAATTGCTAAAAAGAACTTTATTTAGTGTGCAAAAACGCTACTACCACAATGAGCAGGGAAAAGCATCCCAAAGCATTGAGGGCATAGCCAAGGCCGTATGCCCCGCATTGTTTTTAGTTAATACTCGTTTCTAACCTGCGTGGATGGGCTCTCTAGTATCTAGTGTAAAAGGTGTCGAGAATTCGAGAAAATCTTTGAGTCAATACTCATTTCTAATCCGTATGGACGGGTTCATTTCAATGGCAGTGAAATTAGACTAGAATAGTGTTCATAGATTCTTCCTCCATTTTGTTGGTTAATGATTTTCGGGTTTCATTTATGTTAGGGCTAATGACACTTTCACTCACTTATCTTTTACCATCGTCTCAAAACTAGTTCATATCTTCCATAATGGCACGTTTCATCCCTAATTATTCATTTTTACACGTTTAAGACACTTAATGGATCCTACTTGTTTAGTAACGCCTACACAATTGTCGGATCCGTTAAGTGTCCTAAAAGTGTAACAAAACGCCATAGTTAATGGTGTTAACTATCATTATGAACAAGGCAAGGGCTAGTTTGGGAACGCTATAAAAAGTCAGAGAACTAAAAGTATCATTATCCTTTTTTTATTGCAACTAATAGCATGATGACACGTGCCACATACTGTAACTGTTGACCGTTAGGTGTTTGTCAACTATTCGCTACCGTTAGGTGACTTAAAAATGTAATAAAAATGTACAGTTAGGGGTATAAAGTGTTATTATAGAAATTAGAGGCTTGTTTTGAGACGATAGAAACATATAAGGGACCGTAAGTGTGATTATATCTTTACGGCAAGTGGACATTGACAATTTGTAAGCGGATTAACTTCTAAACTGAGTTTTTTTCTTATGTTCAGATTTTGAAGGATGGGCTCTCTGCTGTGCATGTCTCATATTCTTATGGATTCGCAATAATTTTACTGACAGTAATTGTTAAAGCTGCCACTTTTCCTTTGACCAAGAAACAGGTCAGTGTTTTAATATCCTTTTGCTGTGATAACATGCCAAAAGTCTTTGAAGTTTATGTTCGATTATTATGGAAAAACACCATTTTTTAGGTGGAATCGACAATGGCAATGAGATCATTGGCACCTCAAATAAAGGCAGTTCAAGAAAAGTATGCTGGAGATCAGGTTGGGATTTCTTGTTGATTTTGATGAGTTTTGTAAAGGGTAGTGCTACTACCGCAAAAGTTTTGCCATAAAGATTAACACAACACAATTTTACAACCTGGACCAAATGATTGAGCTGGAAATATAATGGTTCTCTATTTTATTCTTGCTTCTGGAAATCGTAAAGACGGCTTTTTTTAAAAACTGTCTTCATTGTTATAATCTTGGTTTGACTTCAAGTCATTTTCTACGAGGTGGTCTTAGTTGTTTAGGTATTTAATTATGTCAAACAGTGAGCTACTTTTATTCATTGAACTTCTAAAGATTAGTTTTTGATGCCCTATTTTCAGGAGAGAATTCAACTGGAAACCGCACGTCTATATAAACTTGCTGGCATAAACCCATTGGCAGGTATTTCATATTTTTATTTATTTACTATTCCCAATCTCGGGCCTTTTCACTGCTATTAACCCGATAACGAGTACGAAGGCTATACATAGGGCCTTTTCACTCCTATTGTCTTTCAACTGAACCTCTTTATTCGTTATAGGTTGTTTACCAACTCTAGCAACAATTCCTATTTGGATTGGGCTTTATAGGGCTCTTTCTAACGTGGCGGACGAGGTATGTTCGGTTCATATACGCTCATTAGTTTTAGTGTTTCGGTTTCTAGCTTATTCGAATACTCGTTGATGTCATAATCTGAAATTTATAATGAATTGTCTAGGGACTCCTAACAGAAGGCTTCTTTTGGATACCCTCATTATCTGGTCCCACATCAATAGCTGCTCGTCAGACCGGTGGCGGTACCTCTTGGCTTTTCAATTTTGTTGTGAGTCTTTTCTCAATTCTTTAAACCATCGGGCGTATTTACATTTCATTTTGGCGATAAAGACACTTTTGGTCCCTTTTGTTTCATACTTTTTTTCATTTCTATTACCTATGTCTTATCTTGGCCTTTTTACCCTTTTTTTTTATAATAGATTTCAGTTCATTTTTGCCACATGTCAAGCTTTTATTGGCTGGAGCATGTTGTATCTTCAAGCCTATTTTTTGGAGACGTGACACTTTTGACTGAAAATGTAAAAGAAAAAAAAAAAAAAAAAAAAAAGAAGAAGAAGAAAAAAAGGCATAGATGAGGTGTAGAAGTGTCAATTATTGGGGATATATATAGGTTGCACGGATACGGTTACGCTAGTATGGGATACGCGGGTGCAGGATTTTTATAAAATATATGATACGGGTATGAAAGGCATTTTGGTAAAATATTGACCAAGCTGTACATAAGAAACGATAAGATCAAATAATAATCATTAAAATACATCAAACTTTACAATTTTTAGTGGTTTTCTTACTTTTTGATACTGAATCTTCAATATGGTTCTTCATTTCACATATCCTAGTTATCGATATGCATATTCAAATCCCGTATCCAATTTCTAAAATTCCGAATTCAGCCTCAGGTGTGTATTCTAAGTATCCGGTGCGTATCTGTGTCGAATACGTATCGGGTATGGGACACGCTACCAGACAAAAGTATCTGTACATCATAGAATGTAAATATTGTGTAACAAAAGGGACCAAAAGTGTCACTATCCCCTTTTTTTTGTCACTGTTCTCTTTTCGAAACGATATACTGCTACAGTAACCGTTTTTAAGTTTTTCCGAGTACCTGTCAGCATGATTGACAGTTTATTTGAATCCCTTTTTTCGAGATGATCTTAGTTTTAAATGATTATTCACAGGACGGTCATCCTCCGCTCGGATGGTCGGATACGTTGGCGTATCTAGTCTTGCCTGTACTGTTGGTTGTTTCTCAGTACATCTCTGTTCAAATTATGCAATCACAGACACAGCAGGTTAGTATTATATGTTAAAAGTTTGCATCTTTGCAGTTCTCTATTCTTATAAAGTGAAGAAAGTTTGGTTAAGATGTTGTTTCGACTGCATAGGGTACTTTGTCAAATGAAATGGGGGTCGTGTAGCGTGAAGGGGAAATTGAGGGAGAACATTACTTTATTTAGCTAAAAAGAAAGTTTCTTTATAAAAAGTGAATTAACTCGTGCACAAATGCACCCGTATTTCTATGGAGTATTTATCTCGTTGCCAAAATCATGATCCTCGATTCTTGGTTTGTTGGTGATTTCCCATTTCTGAACGGGTTGCCTTCACTAACTGATCACACGCCCTTTTTAAGTAAGATAGACAAAAATAGGTGTGAGAGTTTGTGTTTTGGTGCCACATACTTTATTTATTATCAAGATGTGCGATTTAACCATTTCAAGAACTTTAAAGCCACCCACCCCCCTCCTCTCTTCTAATTTATCTGTCATTTTTGTGCTTTTCGCACATATAATATAAAGAAACTCAATGAATGATCCGCTTTTGCATCGTATGGGCTAAATTGCCCTTTCTTTCTCCTATCAATAAATTTTGTCTTGTAGCAATAAATAGTGGTGAAACGGGTAGAATAATATGGGTAAAAACATAAAGACACATAAAACGGGATGAGAGAAAGAAGATAAAGAATATAGAAAACCTTAATCTCATGTGTATTGTTTTTTTAGTCTTATTGTTTAGTAGGATTACAGTGATTCAACATTATTACTTTTGCTTTCGAGTCATGAAATCTTGATATTCATCTCTTTTGGCTAAATTATTTGGACATTTATGTTTCAGAGTAATGATCCAAACATGAAGACTTCGCAAATCTTAACCAAATTTCTGCCCTTAATGATTGGTTATTTTTCTCTATCTGTTCCTTCTGGTTTAAGCCTTTATTGGTAAGTTTTTTTTTTTGTTTTTTATATTTTGTCTCTATAAATCTCATTTTGTTTTCACTCTTCATAGTACTACCTCTGTCCTCAAGAATTTTCCCTTTGAAAAAATACGTCTCTTATTATCTGTCAGTCATTTTAGAATACTAAGAGATCGTTTACATGTTTTTTTTCTTCTCATCTTATCTCGAAGAACAATGTTATTGGCACCACAATATATCTACCGGGACACCACATTTTCACGAAAAATTCGACTTTGTAGAGATCAAATTTTGCATTCGACTTCTTCAGAGTCGGATTTTGAGCTTTAAATTCGACACCGGAGAGGTCGAATGTCACCGTGGTACCCCCGAAAGTAGATTCGATATGGTGCTAATAGCAATGTCCTATCTTTAATTTAATATTCATCGTATGACTTTTTAAACTTTAGGATCACTCAACATCTACCACGGCACCAATCCGGTATGTGAGGTTCGACTTTCCGGAGGTCAAATGTGCACATTCAACCACTAGAAAGTCGAACCTCATGAATCGACTTTCCAACAGTTGAACCTCATTGTGGTGCCCCATAAGTAGGTTTGATGTGGTGCCCCTAAAGACTCCCTTTAAACTTTACCACAATTACATTAAGGGCGTCTTTAGAGGTACCATACAAAATCTACTGCTTTTGGTACCACGATACAGTCAACTTTTGCGCAGTCTATTCTAGAGCCGATAATCGGCTTTCTGCTGGTTGACCGTGTGAAAATAGATTCCCAGCTTTAGAATCGGCTTTCCGTTGATTGATTGTTTCCGGTGCCACGCTAAAAACACTGTGGTGCAACTAAAGGCGCCATATTCAGGGACAGAAGTGGGGTATTTAAAGAATATTGAGTTGAAATTTTAATAAGATTTTTTATGTCAACTCATAGAATCAAATGCTTTTGGTGTTTAGGTTCACAAACAACATACTGAGCACAGCTCAACAAATATGGCTTCAGAAGTTGGGCGGTGCGAAAAATCCGGTTATAAAGTTAAATAACAGTAATGTTAAGAATGATTTATTGCAAGTTCAGAAATCACTCTCCAAAGAAACCACCGCGAAAACTCCTGCAAAGGAAGCAGAAATTTTAACACCGAAAGGGCCTCAACCTGGTGAAAGGTCAGACATTTATCCTTTTCTTTTGAGGGATCGTTAAATGCATCACACCACATACATTCGACCTTCCAAAAGTCAATTATACCCCTCTAAAGAAAATGTCGATTATATGGTTTAGAATTGACTTTTAAAAGGTTGAATGTTTGTGGTAATACGTGGTGTATCTAACGATGCCCTTTTTTTTTTTTTTTCTCTTGATATTTCTGAGATGGAATATAATTTAGTGTTTTTCTTTTTTCTACAGGTTTAGACAGCTTAAAGAACAGGAGGCAAGAAAGAAAAAGCAGAGAGAGGAAGAGAAAAGAAAGGCAGAAGAAGCTGCTGCTCAAAATGTTCAAACAAGTGAAAAACTTGAGAAAGAAAACAATTCAATTGATGAAAATGAAGATAGAAATAGAACCCGCGATTCAAATAGTGCAGATACACTCGGATCATCCGGATCCGATTCGTTTGTAGCAAATGGTTCATCTAGTTCTTCAGTAGAAGTAAAACATGATACGCAGAATACCGTTAACGGGGTGGAAGAAGAAAGTGAAATTGCTAATAGTCAGAGTTCAAAAAACAATCAGCAAGCTAATGGAGCTGTTAAAAAGGTATTTTTGTGGGACTTTTGTCACTTCAAATTTGTTGGTATATCTAATGAACCCCCCACATACACACACATACACATTGTGGAATTTTAAAAAATGCTCCATATGATCGATGACTGAATTCTGAAACAAGTTTATGATTTTATTGCTATAGGAAGCAAATACTCATGCTTTAATCGGCACACAAGCGGAATCTGATGCGAAAGATGATAGCCGGGAGGAGTGAGCTATGTAGAAAATACGAAATACGAAACTACAAATCGTTTAGGTGGTCTACAGTGCATAAGTACGGTTTCGATATGCAAAAAGCTGCGAGACGGGAAAATCAAGGTACAAGATGTTGGTTTTTGCATATTGTGCCCATGAATGAAGATATATGATCTTGAAAAAGATGGGGTGTGACTACCTAAAAACACAGAAGCTAGCTTTTAAAAATTGTAATAGAAAAAACGTATCATCATGCCAATGGCTGTATGTTTTTTTAAAAGCTTTTTAATGTGAGCTCTCGGTATACTGTGTAACACCCCCCCCCCCCCCCCACCCCACCCACCCCAAACCCTCCTTGCACAAATTCAAGTGCTCTGAAAACACTTGAAATGGATACCGTAAATACAACAATGGGTATTTGATTCAAACGGTGATTAATTTGATCAAACCAAAGACACTCAAGATATCAAGAACCGATGTGTTTTTTTTGTTTTGATTGAGTATTCTAGTTTGCAGTCTGTGCATTTAATAAGCCAAATATGCCTCGTCCGAAATGATTCAAGTCTTTGCGAAACGTCGCATTGACAACATCCATCACTCTTCGGAGCGCTATGTACTCACATTGGTTTCGCAGAGCTTTGTATGTTCGCCTGATGTCGACGTGGCTACATATTTATCTGAACAACAACTCAATTGCAAACGATCGCTAAAATACGTAAATTATAAAGGTAACAAATTCATGCAAGTTGTGATGCTCAAACAAGGAATTATTTAAAGTAGAATGGAGATCATTGCTGGTGAGGTTTTTAATCATGGTTTCTCAGCGGTTCCTTAGGTGGGAGGTCCAAGACTCAGTGTCCACGAGAAGACACCCTGAATTCAGTGCTAACTCCTACACTGCGGCTGCCGGGAATCGATCATGCATTTGTTGGTGTAATCTGCCACACGGAAACCAATTAAGCTACCCATATGAGGAGAAAGTCAACTACTCCATTACTTCATGAATGAATCACACGTGCAAAAGTCAACTGAATTCCATCACTCCAAAGTAGTAGTAATTCCAAAAAAAAATTCCCCTACTCTGTCTCCTTCCTCTTTTCGGAAAAAAACAATGGTTGCCACTGCAATTGTAGCTGGTTCAACAATAGTTGCATGGAAGTCAGTTGCGATATCCGACCACGGTCGGATCACTTATTCGAAGCCGTTAACCAGCTCGATTCAGCTCAAACAGTATGCAAGCTCGAAATCTAGATCAACGAGCTCCTTAACTGCCTCTGGTAAATGCTTATATACAGATTCTTTCTTGAGGGCGTGTTGAAGTGTAAAGTGTTTTAATACGTAAATTATAACCGGATTAAAGGTGCATATATCTACATAGTGAGAGGGACACGTGCCCCCATACAGATCTTGATTTTTTTTTAATATATAAAATGATGTAGTTATGTTTTCCAGAAGAAAAAAAATATTGTAAAAACAACACTAGTGCCCTCGGTGGATTTTCAAATTTATTTCGGTGCTCCCATTGGATCGAATTCCTGGATGCTATGGATGTTAATCACTTGACATTTGATTTTTGTTTATGATTTCATAAGTTGATCTTACTTTAATAATTAAAATATTAACCTCCTAATTAATATTTTGATTGCAAAATTACATTTATGCAATGTAATTTTCTGCAGGCATAAATTGTCAAGGGGTTAAAGCTAAACAACCAAGTATAGAAGCAGCATTGAATGTGGAATCATCACCAGTTGCTATTGTCACTGGTGCATCTAGAGGCATTGGTAAAGCAATTGCTTTAACCCTTGGTAAAGCTGGTTGTAAGGTAGTAATATTTACGTTTACGCATCCCCCCCCCCCCCCCCCCCCCCACACACCACCACCACCACCCCCGGATCCCTACCCCTTCCCGTAATGTCCCACATTGTAAAAATGAAAGAAAATTCAAAGATATAAGGTTGAGACAGAATGGATTTGGTAAATTCCGTTAATCATTTTAGACTAAATGAGAACAATGAGCCTAAGTATACGGTTACCATTATGGGCTAAAGTTGCGGCACTAGACCTGAGTTCTGGGCGTTACACCCCCTTGTTTGTTTTCTTTTACATAATTTTTTTTTTATTTTTTTTATTTTTTGTAGTTGTTGTGTACTTGTTTTGTCCATAATAAATATCATGAGCAAAAATTGATTATTGCTTTCATGTAGGTTGTGGTTAACTATGTAAGGTCATCAAAGGAAGCAGAGGAAGTTTGCAAAGAGGTTAAGTACTGTTAACTCCACTTTCTTTTGTTGTCATTTTGAAGTAGACAAAATTACAAAATTAGTCATGTAATCTGGTCTAAATAGCGTTTTAGTCCTGTTTTTGCTCCGATTGCAATTTTCGTCCTATGTTTTTAGAGGATGCATACGTGGCAAAACTCTGGCAGGATTTTGCTGACGTGTCTTTTCAACCGATGAAAATCTTGATTCTGGCGTGAAAATTACAAAATTAATCCTTTCACTTGCACAATAAAAGGGACTTAAGCTCTTAAATATGCTAAGTTATAGGATCGATTTTGCAATTGTTTCCTAGTGTTTTGCCTTGTCACCGTCACGAGGAGGCATTTTCCCGCCAAAATTCAATTCTTCACCAAAGTCAGCCTCCTCCAGCGACAGAGTACCGAAATTGCAGGCTTAAAATTGCAACCGTAACGAAAACATTACTAAAACGCTAACTAGAACAAGCTAAATAACTAATTTTGCAATCTTATTTGTTCAATCAAGTAATTAATACTAGAATTATGGTACATCTTACTGTAATTAATCTTGCTGGTGATTTACTGCGGTACCGTAGATGTTGGTATTCTATAGCCTTCATTTAATGTGTTATTTATTAACTATGTGTTTGTTAAGGAAAATTCTGTCGCGGAGTCTCTATTCTGCGTAGAGCTCATTATAACGCGTAAAAACGCTAGTGTTTTTTAAGAAAAACACGTGAAAACGAGAAAATTTATGGTGCAACAATGATTTATGGGTTATACCAAGTAGAGGGTTAAGATGCATTTTCATGTATTCACTCTCACATAGTTTTGGTGTGTAAGAGTGATTTGGAATGATCTCATCCCTCCACTTGGTATAACCCATGAATCACTGATGCACCATAACTCTTCTCCGTGAAAACACCGAGGTTTTTATGTGTTATTTGGGTGTCTCTGCAGAACGGAGACTTCACATCAGAAGTTTCCGTTTCTCAAACCTTTCAGATTGAGAGATGGGGTGGTCAGGCTCTGAGTTTTTGTGCAGAAGTCTCAAAAGAAGACGAAGTGAATTCGATGATTGAAGCGGTAATTTCGATTGCCAATTATACATGCACAGAAAGAGAAAAAATGCACACAGAAAAAATGCACACTATCTGCACAGAAAATGATCTTACATCCAACAATTTTCATCTGTTACAAAATAAAGGGATAAAGATGCGTCTGGTCCATTTTATTTTATGATTTTAACACTTCTATCCCTGATATTCTGTTCTGGCGTTTATATCCCTTATCAATGCAACAATTTTTATTATTTTTTTGTAGTTTCAAATCAACCGGCAGATCGAAAGTCGATTCTAGAGTTAAGAGTCGACTTTCACCTGGTCAATTGTGACAATGTAATTGACCGTGATGCCCCTAAAGACGCGCGCCTATTTACTAAATTTAAATGATTGATGGCAGGCAATTGATGCATGGGGAACAGTGGATATCTTGGTAAACAATGCAGGTTATTAATCTTTGAATTAATTATTATATTGCATAGTACATTATTAGGAATATAAACATATATGTAATTATTGTTAAACGTGTAATTAACGGTATAATTCAGGAATTACGCGCGATGGTTTGATGATGCGAATGAAGAAAGATCAATGGCAGGAGGTTATTGATGTAAATCTTACTGGTGTATATTTATGTACACAGGTAATTAATTAAACTTAATGATTAATTAAAGATTAATAAGGTTTAATCTCTAAACTTCATCAATACTTAAGTTATTTGAAACTTGAGATTTCTGCATATATTTGCAGGCTGCATCAAAGATTATGATCAAGAAGAAAAAGGTATTCTAAATTAGCTCTGTTTTGCTCATATTTGTAATTGAGCTCTTTTAGTTCAAGAGCTAGCTCTTGTAATTCTTAAATTTATGGTCAAGCTCTACTCGTTTAAACGGAACATGTTGCTCAGGCTCAGGCTCGGTTCATTTAGGAAAAAAGAAAAAGAAAAAACCATTCTTGATATGAACAAACTCTCTGTCCTCAATATATATACGAACAAACACAAGCATGCACGATCGAGTCAAACTTAAGCTTGTTCGTGAACGCATCTCTGTTCGTGTACAACACTAATCGTTTTAGGTTAAACGACGACGATAGACCGAAGGTAGTTACTGAATATATTATAATTCTAATGTTTTTGGCAGGGAAGGATAGTGAATATAGTATCAGTTGCTGGTCTATTTGGCAACATTGGACAAGCCAACTACTCTGCTGCAAAAGCTGGTGTTATTGGCCTTACTAAAACTGCAGCCAAGGAATTCGCACCCCGAAACATCAATGTAAATACTTCACATTTTAATTACTATATATTCTTTATATTGATTACTAAAAGTTTCGGATTGCAATAGAAGACACAAAATCAACATATCAAACAACGTACACAATCACAAAAGAAACATAAACAAGAAGAACACATAGATTTAACATGGTTTCCGGCGTAGTGCCGACTACTTCACGGACATAAGAGGAGATATTTTACTATGTGAGGAATTACACGAAGAATCACACACTAGGTTACAATGAATGCTGGTATTTATATATAGCCATGGAAACATAAACCCTAGCCGATATATTGACTTCTGTAATTAGAATTCTCATAAATACCCCAGATGCATACTCAGCTCAGTTGAGTCAACTGAGTCACCAGATGTAACCAGCTCAGATGCAAAATTGATTCAGACGTGTTCAACAAACTCATTCGGCTAACAGCAGAACTCAGCTGAAACCACTTTAGCTGACCTTTCCAGACTTGAACACTCAACTCAGCTGATCGACAATCAGTCAGCTGACCCCAAATTTCAGCTCTGTTAGATTCAGACGCAAAGATAAAGTTATCTTGACTAACTATATATATGCAGGTGAATGCTGTTGCTCCAGGGTTCATTGCATCTGATATGACTGCTAAGCTTAGTGAAGGCAAAATACAAGAATACTTGGATTCTATCCCACTAGGTATATACGTCGTCGTATAATATTGACACAACAAAAAAGTCGTCGCACACATACACAACACGCATAGTAGTAGAGAGTCGTAAAGCATAACAAGCAAACACGGGGCATAACAATCGAATAGCAAAACATACATTGGTTTTCCTAAGTAATTCACTCTTGTTAATTAACACAGGGAGACCTGGTCAGCCTGAGGAAGTTGCTGGAATAGTAGAGTTCTTAGCTATAAATCCTGCAGCCAGTTACATTACTGGACAGGTAACTAATTAATTACTCATTTTGTAGTTATAGGATTTTTTTTCTGGAAATGTATGAAAATCTCTCAAAAATCAATATATATAAATATGGATCAAAGCACTTGTTGTAAAATAGAGATTCTATAGAATTTCCTTACATCTACCGTGTTTGTTTAGATTCTGTTAAAAAGAATTATATCTATCGCATTAGTAAAACAAAGAATCTGATGTATTTCATATTGGATAGCGATTCTGTAAACTAGATAAATGCGAATTTAAAAGTTAAAACTGCAAAATAGATAATTCGTTAGGAGGATCTGATGCAAGTGCTTTGATGAGCTGTTTAATTTGTCTTTTGATGCAAAATAGTGATATCGGTTGATTGATAATACCGAGAGACGCCGTTTTTCTTCAAAAAACTTCTTGCTATCATATTACTTCTTAGAATGAAATTTCCTCTAGAGAGACATTGCCCTCTTACCTCAGAAAAAGATCCCCGCCAGCTCCCCTCTAACCTTACCATCGAGGCGTTCCATCCTCAACCTGCCTCTGTGAAAGAGTCCTTGACCCCACGTACCGCGATCTGATTGGACAGGTCGATCCCCGTTGTGTTGTTTCTTTATTACTATCACTAACTAGTATGCTTTAAACAATGCAGGTTTTGACTATTGATGGAGGATTTACATTGTAAGAGCTTTTTAGGACGGCAAGATGCATTTTCAGCTAGCGATTTTGATGCTTTAATGGAACTCAAACTCTGGTTCTCACCAGAAAATGTAATGACATGTATCATTAGACCGTATTCAATTCCTTTGCATTCATTCATTTTTAGTTTCTCCTACGCGTAATTCATGAGAAATCTTCGTACTCAGTTTTCCCTTCTGTTGGTTCATTTGAATGTAATAAACGACCTAGTTCTTGAACTTTATTCCGGTTTTACTTCGATTTCTACAATCACACGTAATGTTACATTCAACTCAATAAGTTACACTTTTCTAACCCAAACTTGCATTTAATCACGCAAAATAATCTTATACGGGTGCTATTGTCATAACAAACTGTCTTAAATAAATTATACAACACATATGTGCACCATATTATAGCGTATGTCTTATTGATTAAAATGAGTCTTTATCTTAATCAATCAATGATGTATAAATGTTGTGTTACTTATTATGACTAGTGTGTAAACGAGCTGAGTTGAGCCGATCATTAGCAACTCGATGCTTAGTTTGTGAAATATTCGCTTAAATATGATTTAACTGAACCCTACCCATATTTGAGCACTCCATCAATGTTAACGACCCGAATTCGAATACTTTAAAACTTGACTCGAAATACTCACGAGTTTTATTGAGGATTAATATATTACATTAAGAATTGCTTTCTTTTGTATAATTAATGAGCCGAACTTGAGCAAATTAAAACTCAGTGGGCGAGGAGGGATTCGAACCCCCGACACCGTGGTTCGTAACCACGTGCTCTAATCCTCTGAGCTACAGGCCCCACCTCGTCTCCAATGGATTTGTTCTCGGGAGTACCTTAAAAAATAAGGACCCTTTCCTTTCCCCAGACATTTCATTTCGGGTTAAGAAGGTGTGAAAGCGCGTTTCTCTCTATAACTCTATAAGAAGAAACAATTATTTCTAGAGGCTTGAGCTTGAAATTGCTCAAGATTTTATGGAGCAGAATTAAGTCAAGCTCAAACATTATTAAAATTTAAACTAGTTAATCTCAGACATTTTTTTCCTACTCGAATGAACTCGAGTCGGGTTCAAACAAAATGGTTTTAAATGATTACTGAACTCGATAAATAAATTTTGATTCAACTCGGATCATTTACATGTTCAATCGTACTTCCACTAACTGCTTTCCTTCGGGAGATTATTGTGTGGTGTCTCCACACGATACGGAGACACCGTGTGGCACACCACACACCACACACTTTCATTCTGTATTAAAACGGTGTGGTTCTGATCATTTCGCCTCAAATTCCCTCACCACACAATAACTTCCCCTTTTCTAATTCCCATCAAAACATTACCTAACAAACATCGCGCCTCTGTTTTTCCACTATGTTACAGTAAATACAGTTCGGAGATTTCAAAGCACAAATCAATACTCCTTTTTATATTAGATTCAATTCCCTGGCGAATTTCTTCATTTCTTCCGTTTCATCTTTACGTTTTCTCTTCTCAATTCGTGCAAATCTCATGGCTGGCTCCGCCGCTGGCTCCGCCATTGTCGCCTGTAAGGCAGCCACGGTTTCGCACCGGAATATGGCTCATTTCAAGCAGTTTACCTCTCCGAATCAGCTTAAGTTCGGTCCGAGCTTACAATGTAGCTCGATCAGCTCCTTAGCTTCCTCTGGTAATCTTCTTTCGCCATATGTGTAGGAAGTGATGTGCACGAAATGAGCTATTCATGTATAAACTCTGTTTACTTGTACAAAGCTTGTGTTCCTTTTCTTTGTTTGAATAAACAAGCCAAACTCTCACGAATTATTAGGTTCTTTATTAAATAAAAAAACACGAGCTGATATATGTATATTATGCAAATCAATATCCTTAATCTATTTTAGTGTCACCTTTTCTTCCTATTGTTCTCCATATAAAGTATCTAATTGATACAATTTAAAAAACTAAGAAGATACAGTTGAGCTTGTTTGAGCTTGGCTCGAGTTGAACAATAGATAAAGGAACATGTTCAAGCATAAGATTTAGTCCGTTAATTCAATACATAAGCTCTTGTGTTAAGCAAAATCAAACTCAAACATTTGATATTCAGCTCGGTTTGGCTGGTGTACACCTCCATACATAGGACAGTTGCTTATACCATCAATATTTCTGGAGTTACATTTGCATCAACCGAATTGTTTTTTATTTAGTAGATTTGTTAAAGTGTCCCACGTTGGGAACTTATGGTTGTTTCACCCATCATATTAAGAGATGGACTTCCCTCACCTCACAACCTAGGTTTTGGGGATGAGGCCCCTCCACTTATATGGGTTTGGGCCTATGTTTTCATCATGGTATTGGAGCCATGTTTTATTGTGCAAGTGTTGGGCCTATTTGTTGGCCTTGTGTGCCCAGCCCACACTTGAGGGGGCGTGTTAAAGTGTCCCACATTGGGAACTTATGGTTGTTTTACCCACCATATTAAGAGATGGACTTCCCTCACCCACAACCTAGGTTTTGGGGATGAGGCCCCTCCTCTTATATGGGTTTGGGCCTATGTTTTCATCAAGATCACTAAAGATGGGAATTTAGATGCATGCTTTGTATCATTGACCTTGCATGCATCAATTCGAGAAATTCTACTATGGAGACTCTTTTTTTTTTTTTGCCGGGAAACGAAAGGCCTAAATACTACGGGAGGGGATTCGAACCCGGGTCTCCAAACACGGGAGCCCGGGTACCCTAGTCCCTAGTGGCGACCACTAGGGTATGTACCTTGGTACACTACGGAGACTCCTTGATTCCACTTACATCCATTCAAAACACAACATGTAGCATGATTTTAGTGTGCTTGTATTTATAAGCTTGTTTGTAGGGCGTTTGATGCCACATGTTGTGTTTTTATTGGATGCAAGTGGAACTCATCTTTAAGGACTCTCAGTAGCAGAATATCCAGTCTTCGTGATCAAAGGTTTAATCTTGTAGGAACTTGGTGAACCGTGAACCATATATTGGATCTCTCTAATGAGTAATCTCTGCTTTTAAATGTAAAATAAGGGCATAGGGTTGTCTGATGGTAATTTATCTCCCAAGCATTTAAAAAGGCTTAGATTTTGGCTTTTTGGACCAGTGTATGTGTGCATCACTCATTACAGATAATCAATTCATCATAACGTAAAACGCAGGCATAAAAGCCCAGGTTGCTACGATTGACCAAGCAAGTACAGAAGCAGCACAAAAGGTGGAATCCCCTGTTGTTATTGTAACCGGTGCCTCCAGAGGCATTGGAAAAGCAATTGCACTATCTTTGGGAAAAGCTGGTTGTAAGGTGTAATTTCTGTAAGCTTTTGGTTATTTGTAGTACGTTTATAGGAAGGGTCTGCTCAATTAAATTTCCTTAGTTTCAATCACAAACGATCTTGCATAATTTAAGTGTCACACTGTCACGCAACTTAGAAGTTCCTTTCCTATATGTTGTGTCTGGCCCTCAAACGTGTTCTTCATGGACATGTTTGTTGTTTTGTTGGACTATATTTAAAACTTATTATCAATTTACGCATGAACTGTATGTGGCACTAAGCACTTTAAAAAAGTAGTTCTTAATTCTTATTGGACTAGAATGGTTCAGTTCTCTTTGTATTGTCCATTTGAATATTCATCAATTTATGTGCTGCAGGTTCTGGTTAATTATGCAAGGTCGTCAAAGGAAGCAGAAGATGTTTGCAAGGAGGTTGATTTCCGTTTCTCTTTAAAAGATTCGCATAACATGGTCACAATAAAGTCTTTTTCTTTAGCTATGGTTTCTGGCTTCTGTTAACTCCCTTTCATTCCCGTTCCATTTCTTCCTTTCTTGTGGATGAATCCATTATTTTTCAATCAAAGAAAGTTGTAATTCAAACTAGATTTCTTGTGATCAACCAATAAAACTGTTGTCCTGCTTATTTTTGGTTGGCAAACATAAAATATCATATTGCATATAAATAATATTTCTTACCCATACCTAATATAGATTTTGAGATTTTTGACAAACTGAACTAAAGTCAGGTGGACTTATTGGTAAATCAAGTAACACGATTTTGGTATGTCTGCAGCAGATTTAGTTTAGTTTTGTTAATTCTCTGGATGATATAAGACACTGTAAACAGACGTGTTCTCGTAGTTGAAATGCTAATTTATGATTATTATACTTTCAGATTGAGGGATTTGGTGGGCAGGCTTTGACATTTGGTGGAGATGTATCCAAAGAAGCAGACGTGGATGCAATGGTTAAAACGGTAATTCCTATAAGTTGACCATTTTGATAATTCTTATGCTTTTGTTTGGTTGCGCTGAATTTGAACGATTGGCAAGTACAGGCAATTGATGCATGGGGAACCCTGGATATCTTGGTAAACAATGCAGGTAATCGTGAATTACTACATGAGAAACTACAAAATTACATGGTTAAATAGTAAACATTTGTCAAGGATTATCATTAAATATTTTATGGTTTCAGGAATTACTCGTGATGGTTTATTGATGCGAATGAAAACAGCACAATGGCAGGAGGTTATTGATCTGAATCTTACTGGTGTATACTTATGTATACAGGTCAGCTACAAGAAACTCTTTGTGTCATTGATGCTTCAACTATTTATTGAATCTGATAGTTTTGTGTTTTTGCAGGCTGCAACAAAGATAATGATGAAGAAGAAAAAGGTATTCTTCTATAAGAAGCTTTATAGGTTTCAACATGGAGTACAATATGTTATATCTTGACAAAATCTGTGATTTATGTGATGATTTTTTCTCCTTATACTCCCTCTGTTCATAATTATATGTCTCGTTTGAGAAAAACACACAGATTAAGAAAGTGATTTATTGTGTTGACTTTCATTACAAAGTACTAAAAAAATCTTGAAAAGTGTAGTGGTGTATTGAATATGAAAAATTGATTGGTTGAATGAGCCTAGAAAGTTGAAAAATAATATTAAAAAGCGGAAATTGTACTAAAATATGTATTGGAAATGTAACTACGACATATAAAAAGGAAATTTTGATTTTGGCAACTGCGACATATAAATAGGAACTGAGGGAGTACTTTTTATTATATCTATAGCTTTCTGTGCAAGTTTTGCGTTTTTAGTTTTGCTGTTTTTTTCATTATGATTGTGCACTGTTTTGCTTAATAATTCTAATCTTGCTTGTCTAATACCGATTTGTCAGGGAAGGATAATTAATATAGCTTCAGTTGTCGGTCTCGTTGGTAATGCCGGGCAGGCCAATTACAGTGCAGCAAAAGCTGGGGTTATTGGCTTGACAAAAACTGTTGCTAAGGAATTTGCTGGCCGAAATATAAATGTAAATTCTTGAAATTAGTAACCGTGTCTTATTTAGTTTCTAGAAATTAACAAAATAAATTAACTTAGAATCATACACATGCAGGTGAATGCTGTTGCTCCTGGGTTCATTGCCTCTGATATGACTGCTAAGCTTGGGGAAAATATCGAGAAATCAATATTGTCCACTATCCCATTAGGTGAGAGAAATCACAACTTTTGTATTCAACTCTCTATTTTATTACCCTTCCGTTGCATTTTAAGTGTATGCATCTTCTTTACTTTGTGCTTTACATGTTTCTTTAAATGCCCATGCTCCTTTATATTATTTACACTAAAAGGTGTCCAACATTCAACATGTCACTTTAAGGTTATAACTGGAAATCATTAATTAATTAATAACGATCAATGCGTTAACTGCACTATTCTTTTATCCAATATTTTCTACTAACTAGATCCTTGTTAGAGGTCATGTACAAGTTTTAGAATGTGACTGCACTGATTAAAGTGCAGGTGGGGGGTGGGGTTGCAGAAATTCTTGTATGAAGTGTTACCATTGCACCACCCGATTGGATGAGTGCACATCTGACGGTCCGGTGCAATGCAAACTCGTTAGACAAGAATCTCCCGTGGGCTTTTGAGTGCAAAGGATTGAGTACGGGTGTGGAACATATTTGAAAAGTTTTCCGACTTAGCTTTCCACCCTTGTCCATCAAACCATCAACAGCTAATATGTTTTGGCTGCAGCAAATGCAAATGCTTTTAGATTAGTTTTATACTTGTTTTACAACCAATCATTAACTTGTGATTGTTAGCCGGATTTACGTTTTCCATTTTCTGCTAATTAATTACAGGGAGATACGGTCAACCTGAGGAAGTTGCTGGACTTGTGGAGTTCTTAGCTTTAAATCCTGCGGCTAGTTACATTACTGGACAGGTAATTAATTATCTCATCCCAAATTATTCTGACAATCAATTTCAATGCACACATTTGCCTGATGTTGATAACTGATTCTAAATATGTTATTCTCCTCTATGCATATTTTTAGCTCACACATGCTTTGCGTTTTAACACTGCATGTGAGTCGCCACCAAAAAAAATTCCCTCCTGATATACCCATTATATTCTATGATGCATGGACACATCTGTTTTGTAACGTGTCTCGTAACCAATATGTATCCCTCACAGATCCGCACCAGATACTTAGGATACACACCTGGGGATTGGGGGGGGGGGGGGGGGGGGGGGGGTTGTGAGTTTGTGATTTTCAAAAGTTGGATACGGGATTCATGTATGCACATCTATATTTATTCCTCGGATATTTGAAATGAAGAACCATGTTGGAGATTGAGTAAATATCGGAAGATAATGAATGAAAAATAGTCTAAATATACACACCCAAAAAAGAGGGAACTACTAAAATTTGTTTTATTGCGTTCTAATATTTTATATATGGTCCTTATATTTCTATTTTGTACAATATGGTCCTTATCTTTTAGTATGTCTGCACATGCCCTCCGTACCCGCATCTTATATTTTCAAAATTTCCGCATCCATGTATCATGAATGCGTGTATTCGTGTTCGTGCAACCTAAACTATATTTCAACCGTAGTAGTATTTTTTTATTTTTTTAGTTTTTTTAGTGGATATCATTTTCACTAGTATGTGCTCTACTTGTGCAGGTCTTGACCATTGATGGAGGTATGGTCATGTAAAAGAGGCTTGGCAGATATATCTAAGCTAAGATGAGTGATTTTTTTTTCTTTTCGGGATTCCTATATTCGGTATATGCAGTTTTGTTGAAGATGGTTATACAATATTAGACTCTTATATGAATAATACAGTTGATCGTTCGGTTAAAGGTAGTGAGTTGTGAATGTGGAGCTCGGTATATGAGATCGGATCCTCTCCTGTGAACGGCTGCTGTGATTGTGTGATTCTTTATGTGACCTAGATATATAGTGAGGCATATATATGCTTGAAGACATTTAGTTTTATAATAAGTAGTTTATGTTTGTAAGTGATGTTGGATACCCCTATACCTGTTATGCTAAGTATGATGAATCAATGGTTTTGATGCAATAAGGTTTTGTTACTACATGAATGTTTGATGTTTTCGGCTTAACGTTTCACGTTTTATATGTAATGATTGTTGATATGTTTCGAGATGTATCGATATGATCATACGACCGTTGTGGGTCCCATGCTCTTTTTGCCTCAATCGTGTCCCTTGCTTAAAGAAAACACGCGATACTCAAAATCATGGGAGCAAGCACCATTGATAAAGAACAATTTCCAAACATTATTAAGTACGAGGTAATCTGCATGATATGCATAATCATCGCTTGCAGCTATAAATGGAGAAATTCTTACCTAATTACTCCATTTAACGAGTTAACATATGCGTCTCAATGTTCAAGAAGTATGATCAAACCAAATATGGCGCACAGACTACTCGAAGCCGTTAGCCGTCAACCCTCCATCAACAGCTATGACCTGGCCGGTGATATAAGAAGCAGCCGGAAAACAAAGAAACGCCACTAAAGCCGATACTTCTTCCGGATTCCCGATCCTCCTCATGGGAGTTCTTGATTCGACTTTCTCCAACATCACTCGATCCAGATAAAGGTACGCTAACGGTGTCTTAATATACCAAGGCGCCACGGCGTTGACTCTTATGTTATCTTTAGCCCATTCACAACCCAGGTTTTTCGCCAGTTGATTCATTGCTGCTTTTGTCGCACCATACACAGATGTCTCGATTATGCTCGTGAGACCGGCAACCGATGAAATGAACACAATATTACCAACCCCGGATGACTTAAGAAGAGGATGAGCAAGTTGAGACATATGAAAGCTTGATTCAAGATTTGTGGACATAAGGAAACTGTAATGTTGCTCCGTAAATTCCAAAGCCGGCTTGATATCACCGAAACCAGCATTGTTGACGAGGATGTTAAGGCTTCCGTTAAAGAAAGTGGAAACCTTTTGCATGAGTTGGATTCTTTCGTCTCTTGAAGATACATCACACACCGAACCGGTGATTTTATATCCTTTGGAATTCCAATCTTGTAAGCTGGAATTGAGCTCTACTTCGTTTCTTGAACAAGTGTAGACTATAGCTCCAAGTTGAGCGAATTCCTCCACGATGGCTCGGCCGATCCCTTTCGTGCCACCGGTGACAAGCGCTGTCATTCCCCTTAGAGACCATCTTGTCGTGCTCATAGCTTCGGTTGCCATGGATTGGTGGTATAGAATGTTGAGATGGTTTTTATTTTTTTTATACTAGCTTTAGCAAGCAAGATATGGACTAATGCTTTGCCACAAAAAATTGTGTGGTGTCAGGTGTGTAGACAGAAAAATCTCCCATGCTTTGGGGACCAAATATGATAAGGTATGGACCTTTACTTTCTTTTTAGACCAATGATAATTTGTCATGTCTAATGTCATGGTGTAACATTTTAATGGTACGTTTTGAGTACACTAGCAAAATGCTCGTGCTCAGCACGTGTTTTAATCAAATTATAAAAAACAAATCAATTAAAAAGTGTTAGTATAGTTTAACATTATGTAAGTTGCTAAGTATGTGGTTACTTTATAAAATAAAACTATGTTGAATAATGATAATTGTTATAAAATAATGTCATTCTTTCACATGGTACATATCAGTTGGTATATCATGATTGATTTATTTTGAAAATTGGTAAAATATTATTGATGTTGTTTGATTAATTTGGTATTGATAGATGTATAATTTCTCTCCATACATTTGAACAACATAAGTTCATTGTATAATAGAATTCTATAACAAATTTAAATAATAACATTGATATAATATTCACATCAATATATAATTAACCATAAGCTTAACATTTAATTTTGCTTTGTTTAATGAACTGTCACCTCTTCTAGGATCCCTCGTTCTATTCAAATACTTTGTCTAGTAGTAGTATTGTTAAAGAAAAATCGATAATGTCAGGACAATTTTAACATATCACCTTATAATTATCAAGTATTTTACCTTGACAATACAAAAAATGGCCTTGACAATAATCGTAGCAAAATACTTTCCCTCCCATATCACCATGAAATGCCCATTCATTATGGCCATGCTTGTAGGTCATATTGATTGTTGTTACACGTTATCTATTAACTTTTGGGAGAATATAGATAAAACGCTTGAAAAGTTTTATTCAATGAAAAGAGTGCAAATATTCTAAATTTCGTAAAAACGGTGTAAGGAACTTTAAAATTTATTATATAGGTTTTTGTCAGGAAGGACAGATTAATAAATAAAACAGGATGCAAGGATACTGATAATTAATCAGGACAAAACTTGTGTAAATTTCCCAAAACACCCCTTTTCTATCTATCTATAAAATAAAAACCCTCCTTCCAAAAAAAGGCATCAGCGTTTCAAAAAGGCATCGGCGTTCAAAAACAAAATTGATGGCCGCCGGAAGTTGCAAACAAAACCCTAGCCGCATCCATGTCTCTATGAAAGACGAATTCAAATATATTCTTCCGTTAACGGATCGCAGAGAAACCACACCCCCATGACTTCTGAAGTGCCGCCTTCAATCCCTGCACATCGACATCTTTGACGGCAAGAAGTTTACCGATCAAACAAGAACGCCGATAACCTGCCTCGTTGTCCGCCCCTGTGATTATGACTGCTCGGGCCTTCTCTTGTGACGTGAGGGATAGCGACTGCATCATATTGTTAAGCACCTCTCTCTTCTGGTCTCTGGGGCCATGTGCACCGGCGAAGGAGTTAACGGCGGCCATGGTTGCCGGAGAAGCAGACTGTATTTTTTTTTTGTGAAAAAGTTTAGGGTTTAGGGTTGTTACTATTAATTTTTTAACATTACTAAATTTTTTGATGTAACTTTATCTATTTTATGGGCTGTTACTACTTGTTTATTGGCCGTTACTACATTTTATGGGCAGTTACTACTTGTTTTTTGGTTGTTACTACTTGTTTATTGACTTACTACTTTTTCATTGGATGTTACTACATTTTATGGGTCGTTACTTACTTTTTTTAGGTTGTTTACTACTTGTTTTTTTTTTGGTCATTACTACACTTTATCTAGCGTTACTACGTGTTTACTGTGTAAAAGGGTATTTTTGTCCATTTATTATGAATTTGTCATTTTTAATCACATAAAATGTAGTAACATCCTTCTATCCCCATTTATGATTTTTTTTGTCCTTCTAGCCCCTTCCCCCTTTATTATAAATGGCATAACATCCATCACAAAACCATTATTATATATGGGTTTCCTTGGTTGTTAGGTATTTCGTTAAAGGTATATGGATTTAAGTAAGTGAGGGAGATACTTCATGGAGTGGGTCGGCTGCCCCATAATGCTAAAGGGTGCAACCGCCCCTAACTCTTACATACAAATGATAATCATTACCATATGATCTCATTTTTATGTAAATGAGATCATAAAAATGATCATGTGTTTACATATAAATTATATCATGTTTTATATGATGCATTTTTTATTCATTTACATACGAAAAGCATTATTAGATTACAAATTCATGTTTTTATTGAGTTTGCCTCAAATCTCTAACAAATCATTGAACATTCTTTAAGTTCTCTCTACCTAAATAATACCATTAATTTATTATGTATAAGTGTGGTTATTGATCATAAGTACATATATACTTTAGTCATTCTTCTAGCTACAAATAATCATAGTACAAAAAATTATTCTCGGCTGTTTACCAAGGAAACCGAGGGGGGCTGCGATTTTAATTTGCACCGCTTTTGTTACTATTCATTACCATTCACCGGGAATTGAGTCAAACATGATCTTGTTCACAATCGGCTTCGTTCGTTTAACAACTCTATTGATGAGACTACTGGTTATCAAATTCACCATTCAATTGTATTACCACATCCAAGCGACTACCCTTCAACGATTCATGTGTCATTCCCTAATATCTCTCATTATGAATCGTGTCACCTCTGCTTCCTTTCAAGTCCTCCTAAATGGCCAATGATGAGAGTCAACTTTACTTTGCTCCGGTACTTAGTTCAACCCCCATTTACGGCACTTTTGGCTCATTTCGGGCAATTCTAGGCCATGTTAAGGGAGAAAATACACAATGCACTCACGTTGAGGTAAACCATCATATAGATGGTAAACCTTGTTATTTGATGATGTTTTTAGTCCTTTCGAGTCCTATTTATCTTGCGAAATTATGCTCGGTATGTGTGTAGATGTCATGACACAGGATTTAGGTGCTCGTAAGCCTGGTAGGTGAGGTAATGAGCTCGTAAAGGCAAGACCGAGGTTCGGGGATGAGAAGAGCTGAAGAAAAGTGGAAAAGCTGAAGAAATGCAATCTATGCGTACGCATTCCAAGATATACGTATGCATCCTTGATACAAGATGCTCAGGATTGGAAAAACAGGAACAATGCGTACGCATTCTACTCTATGCGTACGCATCCCAGAAGAAACGGCAGCTAAGGAATTGAGGCAAAACGTTTAATGCGTACGCATTCCAAGCTATGCGTACGCATCCATCCCAGCAGAAATCATAATTTCCCAGACATCCACAGAGTAATGCGTGCGCATTCAGGCAGCAATGTGTACGCATTGGACAGCTTTAAGTACAGTTTTTGGGCACATATAAATAGAAGATTGCACAGATTTTGGATATACGGCTTGATACTTTTTGATACTCCATTTTTACCTAGAATTCTCTCCCCATACCCTTCTCACCTTTAGATCGAAATTCACTCTTTCACTCTTAGATTCTCTTCTACATTAGTCATTAGATAGAATTAGCTCAATCTAGCTTAAGTTTCTTCTTCACTTTTGGATTCCATCTTTTGTGGGTCTTCTTCTTCACCAATTGACATGGGTGTTAAAAAAGCTTGATGTAAACTCCGATTCTCTACGATTTTGGTAATTAATTTCAGTTTCTCTTTCAATTATGACTTTAATTCTATCTTTGATTGTTGTTTTTTTAGTTTTATTATGAGTAGCTAAACTTTTCATAGCCAAATTATGTGAAAATTGAAGAAATTACCCTATAATTGATGAAATTGGGAATGGGTAGTGTTTAATTGTTGTTATATTGACGAATTCATGTCTTAAAACTTGTTATCAATGCTTGAATTAGACTGTACACCTATTTCATGAACAAACACACCACTTTTATAAATGTATGTTGCGAAGGGGTGTGGGAAAAGGGGTTTTAAGATCATTCCTTATAATCAACTGAGTTGTTTAGATTGATTAGAGAGTGAGGTTCAATCGGTTGTGAAATCGGGCAACTCTAGCGCGTTAATCTTGTTTCGGTCAATTAAATTCTTAAAGGCGGACTGTTGAACCGGGCAAAGGGTGTTCGATTGTTGTATGGCGTCGTACACTAGCTTAGGAGTTTGCACCCATGAATGAGTCGATATAAGTAGAGGTTGGTAGGTTGGTTAATCCCATTCCCGAGCTAATCGATTGGAGGGGTGAAAGTAGTCAATTGGATCATAGTTTGGCTATGTCTCTTTCTCTCTTTAGTATCTTTAGTTTATATTTTGTTTTAGTGTAATTAAACTTGAAATATCTTGGTTGACCTAAACTAAATTCAAAAACGGCTTTGATACTCGATTGATTCCTCGTGGGATACGACCTTGCTCGCTACTATAGTGCATCCGACTCGGTACACTGCCGATTAAAGTTGGACTGTCACTATTTTGGCCATCAAGTTTTCTGGCGCCGTTGCCGGGAATTGGCCATTCAATTGTATTACCACATCCAAGCGACTACCCTTCAACGATTCATGTGTCATTCCCTAATATCTCTCATTATGAATCGTGTCACCTCTGCTTCCTTTCAAGTCCTCCTAAATGGCCAACTCCCTGCCTATTTTTATCCATCTACAGAAATCAGGCAAGAGAATCCCCTTTCTCCTCTTCCTTATCATTTGTTTTGAAGGCCTCTCAATTGTCTTGAATCACTCCATTCATAATGGAAATCTTACCTCATTTAGCTTGGGTGAAAAATGACCCTTGTCTCTCTCACCTCCTTTTTATAGATGAATGCATCATGCTTTCCAAGCCTTTAACTCCAATACAACCGAACTCATGAGAATCCTTTTTTGCTATGAGTGTCTTTCAAGCCAGAAAGTTAATCTCTTGAAATCAAATGTTTTAGTTAGTGAGGGTGTCAGTTCTGAAATCCAAAAGCCTATCCTTAAGATTTTTTCCATTCTTATTGGGATGTGCAAAAGCAAACACCTGGGACTCCCCTTCATGGTATGATGACCTAAATATGAAATCTTTTAATACCTCAAAGATAAAACCTGGAATACTTTGAATGGATGGAAATTTATGTATCTTACCCCCCCCCCCTCCCAAGCAAAGAAGCCTAATCAAGTCGATGATCCAATCTTTTCCAACCTATGTGATGCAGTGCTTTATTAACATACATAAGAAGCTTCTTAATGAAATCTTAGGCATTGTTCAAAAATTTTGGAGGTGCAACAACCCTAATAAAACTTTTATGGCCTGGATTTCTAGGGACACGATTTTTACTCCTAAAAACAAAGGTAGCCCTAGCTTTTGCAATGTGGAACTTTTCAAAAAGGCTTTACTTACCAAACAGATCTAGAGAATTCTTCAAAACCCGTTCTCTGACAAATTATATTCTCAAAGCCAAGTATCTTAAAAGCAAATCATTTCTTGATGCAAAACCTACACATCGTATTGGTCATTTGGAGAAGCATTCTATGTGGCAAAGGTTTTCATACTCAGGGTCTCAGGTGGACAGTTAGAACCGGCAAGAACATATGTATATGTAAAGACCCCTGGATCACTCTAGATCATTCCTTCTAGATTTCTCCTCTTGACCCCTTTCAATCTTTCACTCCCGGCTAATACATGCATATTTCCATGTATATATATATATATATATATATATATATATATATATATATATATATATATATATATATATATATATATATATATATATATATATATATATATATATATATATATATATATATATGTATGTATGTATATAGATTTGAAATCAAACTATGTATATAAATATAATATACGTGAATGTTGTAATGTATATATATGTACGTATACATATGTCATGTGTATATATATATGCACACATGACATATATATATATATATATATAATAAGTCGTAATCAACACATATATTTATATGCACACACACATAATACATATGCACACACACACATCTATATATATATGCACACACACATCTATACGCACACACACACATCTATATATACATATGATGTAATACTTATGCATGGTCGTTATATTCTGATATGCAGCTCGTAGGCACCCCCGGAGCGTATATAATTGATCCATCGAGTCATTTCAAGGGAGTTTGGAATTTTAAAGGGGAATCCGCTAAGTTGACAAGTGTTTTAACAATTTTGAAAAAGTTGAGCGTTGGTGATGTAGATTTTGAAGACAGGTTCAGAAAGTCCATATTTAGGCGATTTATAGAGGCGAATGAAAAACATGAAAAGTGGAAGTTCTGTGGCGTGATTTTCAGATATCTTGGATTCAACATGATATACCCCGACATGCCTGATGAGCTGCATTTTAGGTTTGGGAACCCGGGGAAAACATGCGTGTTTGGCAGGAGAGAGTTCGCCATGATATCTGGCTTACGGTTTGGCCATCTTGATCCGACTTTGGGTACGGGTACTTCTATGTGCTTTGGCCCCGGATGTTACTTGGAAAAATATATAAAATAAGCTATTACCATAAAAATTTTAGAGAGGGCATTGGAGCATCCTGTTCGAGACGGTGCTCATACCAATGAGATTGTATACCGGTTAGCCTTGGTGTATTTTATTTATGGATATCTATTAGGGTGGAATGACAGTCTTGGAATCCCGAAAGAAATATTCTCCGTCGTTGAAAATTTGAATATTGTAAATGAGTTTCCATGGGGGGAGTACTTATGGAGAATTACTTATGAAAAGATAGCAAACCTCATGCGGATTGTTAAGCGCTTCAGTGTACAAAAGCAGGATCGAAACCAGCACAAGCCACCGGTTGACGGGTGGGCACCTGCGTTAGTATACTGGGCTTATGAACTTTTCCCACGTTTGCAAACAAGCAATCCACCATTTTGTGTTCATATTGACAGTGAAGCCATCCCCAGGATGTTGAGATGGAAATGTGTGGATAGTACACCGCGTGGACCCACCATGGAAACGAAAGTTATGCCTGAGGTAATATTAATGACATTCCATTTAATAAAATGCATTTAAGATTATGTCAATACCATGATTAATGATTCTTTTAAATGTCTTGATAATTTTGTGTGCAGGTCGGTATGTTGGATGGTATGACAACCGACAACGTTGAAGTTGAATTTCTACGTGGGCTCGGTCTACCTGAAGAGAAAATTTCATGTCCCCGACGCACGTTTCCACAACCGCCCCGACAACAGCCCCCACAGGGGTTCGAGCAAGCCGCGGCCGCTCCCGCTCGTGGAAAGCGTAAAGCGGTTGGATCTTCTACAATTGCCACGACCGCAGGCACTACTCCATCTAATCTTCCTCGTTTAGACCATAACGATGCACCTTCCGCTATTAGACATGAATCAACATCCCGGGGATGCGGCCTACAGGGTGATGATGACAATAATGGGATGACGGAATTGACGGTGAAGGAGAAGATCATGATGATGTCCATATCCAGTCACCTGTGCAGCACCGTACTAATGTTGTTGATGGAGGGAACATTATTCGAGGAGACCCGATAATTGATGCGGTTGGTAAGATGATCGAAGCGGCAACAAAGAAAATCCAAGAGGGAGTCAATGCCGAATTCTCTATCATTAAAGCTAGGCTCGACGCGCAGGACGAGGTGTTAAATCATCACAGCGTCATTCTGAATCAATTTTATCTTGCAGCGCGTAGTAGCCAGGTTTGATTTTATTGAACTTTTTAAATACATTTTAACAAGTATAATATTTGTTCATAACAAAATACTTATTCGGTCGTTTTAATTATAGGATCCAAACAGTGATGGGACGGGGCCTTCTGATACCGGCGGGAATAACACAGGGACTGGCGCTAGACAAAGCAGCTCAGGGTTTATGGCGGGACTGAACCAACCACAAGCTACTTCCACACCTGGTGAACAACAGCCGCCTATGCCTAATCAAACATTGACATCCCGTCAGAGGCCTGATCATGGAGCGACAAACTTGACACAATCCACTTCACCTATGGCCGAGGCTTTTGGATTCACCACACCCGTGCCTGTTCGTTTTGACCGAGAAGGTGCCTCCGATGATAGTTCACATAAGACTTGGAGCCCCGTCGATTATCTAGTCACAGAAGAAGAAGCCGCTCTTCAAACGTAGGGTGTATTCCTTCCTGAAGGCCCAACAAATCTTCAATCTAGTAGCAATCGGCTATCCAATGTCGTTGTGCCGGATAACAACAATCAAGTATCCACGGGCAGTCATCTGATGGTCGATGCAGATGATCGACGTAAGCGTGCTGTTAACTTAAAAATGACCCTTCGTCCGAATACGAAGCCAACAGAATTCCGTAAGAAGAAGAATACCGTCTGGATTACGGAAGAAAATCAGCCGGATTTATGTAGATACACACCCTTCCGTAGGGGTAACGACGAGCAATCTAATGAAATGATAAGGTGGCTGGCATCAAAAGCAGGTGATACCCGGCAATTATTAAATGGGATTCGATCTGACGGAGACACTTTCGAATATCCTGCGGACCGTGACTTCTTTAGCAACCTTATAGGCTCAGATAGTTATATTGCTTGCGAGGTAAACTCATTAAAAGTTGTTTTCTCATTTCTGTAACATATATGCTGTCTGAGTAATAAACATTTCATTTGCAGCACATTGATGCATATGTGGGTCTATTAACTGCTCGTATGAAGGCTTACCCGCAATGTTATCAGAAGCATGCGAGATTGTGCTATTCCTCTTTTGCAAGGATTCTTGTGTCCGAATTAGATAAATGGGATGGTAATTTAGATGTGGACTGTCCGTATCAGCTATCATTAGAAGCTTCTTCATGGACTAGAAAACAACTGCTTATGCTATCTGGACGATTAACGATCTGCATTGGGTGCTTGTGGTCATGTCAATCAGTGACTGGACGATCATCTTATACGACAGCCGATACAGACAAGATAATTCGAACCTAATAGATCCAACCATAGAGAAATGGTCTCGATATATGAGGGTACTGTTATCGAGATCAGTAGATTGTAAAAAATCACAATGGATGCTCGATCCAGATCAACCATCATTTCGTAGAGTCCTGCTCACCGATAAAGAATGTCCACAGACGAAGAATTGGTACGTATAAAACCTTATTTAGAATTGTTAATTTCAACATTTCAATTTCAAAATTTATGGCTTTAATATGCAGGAAGCTATGTGGGATTTTCACGCTGAAGATTATGGAGCTTTTAATCATAAATGAGGCGAGGATAGATGAGCTGAATGATCAAACCGTACATAGGTTCCGGAACAAAATGGCCGTAGATCTGTTTACACGGCATATAGGAGTTTGATATTTATTATCTGAACTTATGGTGTTGTAATATTTATACTATATTTTTTAGTTTGTTTTTTAGATCTAATCGGTGAAATGATAAGTAGTAAAATCAAACATAAAAAGAAAGAGAGTAATGATACATTGGATTACATACGGGGCTTACAAACATAAAAAGAAAGAGTAATTATACACGCTTAAGAATAAGAACACTGCCTAAATAAACCAAGGGTGATCATTAAATACGAAAGGCAGTGTTTGCCAAACAATTTCATCCGTGTCAAGATTCGGTACCCCAAAGCTTCTGGCCATTGCCGTTATAAGAAATGGGAAAAAGATATAACCATCACCATGTCTCCCCCTCGCTATCCTGTTAACCCAATCCACGATGTATCGTCCCACATTCACTCGATGATATAAGACTGCGTATGCAAGGATGTACATATCCAAGTTTGGTTGAACATGATGTATGGTACCGTGGACGCGATTCGCAAGAAACATAAGCAGGACACGTACCCACTCGCCATTTAATCTTGCTGGAATATATTCAACCAAACCATCAATTGTCCTTTCGATAGGACCCCAAAGATGAGTCCCACCAAATGCATTTGCGAGTTCATACATCAAATCCATCCCATTCTCCAGCACAATTATAGGATGATGCCTGAAAAATTCTTCACCGTCTGGGAATTCTGGAATGCCATAGTAGCGGTTGATCCACCCCGCATCCAAACTAACGGTAACGCCTCGGAGGCTTCGCGGTGTGCTTACGGTCCTCCCCCAAAGTATCCCACTCTCAACAATTGCATAGTACTCACGAACGATAGACCGATTCACACTCACCGTTGCATCAGGGGTGTTAGCGAAACCAGACCACCCAATTCTAAGTAATCTGTCTCTCAAGAGTGTAGGCAGACTATCCCACGATAACCTGCTCTCTGCAACTACAGCTCTACCAATCCAGTTTGTCTCGAAATAATGTCTATCCCCATCATCAGGGAACCTACTTAAGAGTATCTCCTCGTCATAGGACGCATCTTCCCTACCCTCGTTATCAAACACAGGGGCATGCGGGTTTACCCAAAGAGGGAATAAATAATCCGAGTTAGACATGAGGTGGGATGCTCTTAATCAAATTTATTTGTAGGAAGATTTTGAGCCATCACATTGTTCGTTCTTGCATGATTATTTGGGATGTCTCATAGTATATATAGGGAGAATAGGGTGGGACTGAATATGGGGTATAAGGATCTTAATCAAATCCGAGTTATTCCCTGTCATGTGTGGTCGCTGTCGGTGGGTCCCACACTTCAAGTGGTGGTGATTTATGACCGTAGGCAGGACATATGGGTACAGTGTCAGGTCTTGTCACCAGTCGTGCATGATTTTACTACGATAATATTGCCGACTTCATGGCCTCTCACGACGATAGTATTGTCGTCAAACGAGATTCCCTGCCATGTGTTGTCACTGTCGGTGGGTCCCACACTTCAAGTGGTGGTGATTTATGACCGTAGGCAGGACACATGAGTACAATGTCGTGTCTTGTCACCAGTCGTGCATGATTTACGACGATAATATTGCCGTCAAATGGCCTCTCACGACGATAGTATTGTCGTCAAACGAGATTCCCTGCCATGTGTTGTCACTGTCGGTGGGTCCCACACTTCAAGTGGTGGTGATTTATGACCATAGGCAAGACACATGAGTACGGTGTCGTGTCTTGTCACCAGTCGTGCATGATTTACGATGATAATATTGCCGTGAAATGGCCTCTCACGATGATAGTATTGTCGTCAAACGAGATTCCCTGCCATGTGTGGTCGCTGTCGGTGGGTCTCACACTTCAATTGGTGGTCATTTATGACTTCCCATAAGTAAAAGTCTATATATTAACCGATCATTTATGAAATGACTCATCCCTCTCATTTCCCTTCTATTATATTCAATGTCTAACCCGCATGCTCCTGTGTTCATCCCCAATGACGAAATGGATCTGTCGTTGGACGAGCAGTCTCTCATAAACCGTTTCACAACCGAAGAGGAGAGGCGTGAGTACGTGGCTAACTGGATGTCAAGAGCTGTTGTTCCAGAGACGATTGAATATGGAGAGTCTACCTGGTTTGGTTAACAACTTGTTCCGAGATAATGGATGGCATGGTGTCCCCTAAAGCCCATTAAGCTTTCATCACGTGAAGCCGTCTATTGTGCGTGAATTCTACGCTTGTGTAGCTATGGTAGGGCTCAATGAACGGTGCATCACAGTGCGAGGCGTACCCGTCATTTTGGATAATACATAGATCAACGACAAGTATGCCATTCCAGAATATCCTCAGGGTTTGGATTTCTTTCTATTTCCGGATGTTCCTGAATTACTACAGCGTGACATGGCTGTTTTGTTTGGGCAGACGCATCTGTGGGAACGTGTGAGGCGTACCCGCCCTTCACCCTGGTCCTGGTGTGGTCCATTCCTTCCTTTATTGATTATGTTCCTTGCCATCAATATGTATGGCATGGTGAACTACACCGCACCGACATTTGTTTTGTAAGCACTTGCGTACGCATCTATCACATCATACTTTGACGTCGGAGAGTATATTCTCTCCAGGATTCGACAGATAGCAAAGGGCAACGCAGGCGATGGATATATATTTTTCCCGTATCTCATCACAACTATGTGCGTGAGGTCTGCCGGGGTGCCGAAATATGCTGAAGATGATGTGACATACGGTCATGATGACGTTATCAACTACGAAAATTTTAATCAAGATGACTTTTAAGGTTTATTTTTCACGTGCATGTTATTTTATTTTAACAATGAAGAAAGTTGTAAACTTTGTTGAAGTTGCATATGTTGCTTTATGATTTCAGTTTGTCTTTATAGTCTTTAGACTCCATGATCACATTATTTTTCTTTCTCATCGTAATTAAAGATAATGGATTTTGCTTTATGATTTCTTCTCTGGGCTTCTACAGTACTACTGCTATATAGTTCTACTGTGTTAAAACAAAAGACTTTGTTAAAGTTGGTGATTTTGTTGTATGAGTTCTTATCTTGACCAATCTTTTTGTTGAATGCCATTGCTACTAGTTTGATGAAGTCTTATTTACTTTTATGTTTATAACTTTAGACTAACTCTGTAGAATGAAAACTTGTTGTGTAACTGATACATTGGCTTACATACATAAAAAGAAAGAGTAATGATACATTGGCTTACATACAAGGCTTACAAACATAAAAAGAAAGGGAGTAATGATACATTGGCTTAAATAGGATAGGACGACGTCTTAATAAATGCTCTTCAATGTCTAGTAATCACCACATTAAACACGACGTGATTTTCTATAGGTTCATCAACGACTTCAAAGTTGCATTCATCTCCAACATTTAGGTCATTGTCGGTAATGAAATCATTCAACCCGCTTAAACGAACTTGTTGATAGTTTGAAACAGAAGCTACAATTCTAGCACGCCATGATTCCCCTGTGGCAATTCGCAGTTCGACCGTCTTGTTTCGCAACATGTAGTTTGTTCTAGCAAATGGCATTGGAATATTCTACAAATCACAAACAATTTTAAATACTGTTAAAAAGTGCAATGAGGAAGAAAGATACACAAGAAAACAACTAAAAAGATCAAATCCATCTCTCACCACATAACCATGTGAAAATGCCCAGTTTGCCAGCGTCATCTAAAAATGGGGATTTTGGTGACTTGCACCTGCATCATCTATTTCACCATCGGAAACAGAAAAAGTCTTCTAACAAGAAGTGTGATCCAGCACAATAGTGTTGAAAATGAAATCCCCTCTGTGTTCAAACACTATAAACTCCTCCTCATTCAAGCCATGAGCGGCCACATACTCCTCCCAACCTTCCCCAAAGAAACGAAGAATTCCATTGTCTGCGGCTCCAATCCTTACTTCCCATGTCCCTAAACGGCTTCTTAGAACGGCCATATCTATGTTCCCCATCGTGTTGTTCCACTTATTAAAGTATGCTGGAGGTAGCGTCTATGAAAAAAAGAAACATATCATGTTGGTTCAATCATAATATAAGTGATATAAATGTAAGTTAATTAATAATGACATACCAAACTTGTTGCGAAACCGTCACCAAGAACTTTAAAGAAACTTGGAAAATCCATTTGCTTCACTGTATAGTAAAAATGGCCGAAGTTCTTTTAATTGTTTGTTTCTTGTATGATTATTTGGGATGTCTCATAGTATATATAGGGAGAATGGGGAGGGACTGAATATGATGTCACCAGTAGTGCATGATTTTACGACGATAATATTGACGTCAATGGACTCTGACGACGATAGTATTGTCGTCAAACGAGATTCCCTGCCATGTGTGGTCGCTGTCGGTGGGTCCCACACTTCAAGTGGTGGTGATTTATGACCGTAGGCAGGACACATGGGTACAGTGTCAGGTCTTGTCACCGGGCGTGAATGATTTTACGACGATAATATTGACGTCAAATGGCATCTTACGACGATAGTATTGTCGTCAAAGGAGATTCCCTGTCATGTGTGGTTGCTGTCGGTGGGTCCCACACTTCAAGTGGTGGTGATTTATGACCGTAGGCAGGACACATGGGTACAAGTGTCAGGTCTTGTCACCAGTCGTGCATGATTTACAACGATAATATTGACGTCAAATGGCCTCTTACGACGATAGTAATGTCGTCAAAGGAGATTCCCTGTCATGTGTGGTCGCTGTCGGTGGGACCCACACTTCAAGTGGTGGTGATTTATGACCGTAGGCAGGACACATGGGTACAGTGTCAGGTCTTGTCACCAGTCGTGCATGATTTACGACGATAATATTTACGTCAAATGGCCTCTTACGATAGTATTGTCGTCAAAGGAGATTCCCTGCCATGTGTTGTCACTGTCGGTGGGTCCCACACTTCAAGTGGTGGTGATTTTTGACCGTAGGCAGGACACATGGGTACAGTTTCGTGTCTTGTCACCAGTCGTGCATGATTTACGGCGATAATATTGCCGTCAAATGGCCTCTCACGATGATAGTATTGACGTCAACTCTATATATACCATGACCTATTAAACTACCTCTGCATAACCTTCTACTTTACTTCAATTATATACACAATGTCTGAACCTATTTCCCCTCATCGGGAATGGCATGAACCAAATTCCCCCGAGTATGAGGATCCTCCATGGAATCCTCATCAACCTATGTTTGTTAATGGCCCTAGGAGGGGTGTTATTGATCACTATTATGACCTTCAAATACTGAGGTACGACCTTCAGACACTGAGGTTGAGGTTCAGAACAGACGAAGAGCGTCATAATTGGAGTACCCTCTTCCAAGATAGAGCTATTATCGGAGAGAGGAGAATTGAATGGGAGAGTCTACCTACCAAGATGAAGAGACTCATACGCAGACTTTCGTTGGAGGGCTTCGCAAATAGTCCCGCATCGACATCCACTATGAATAGATCAATTGTTTGTGAATTCTATGCAATTGTCAGGTCAAATGTAGCTTGTGAGTACCCCGCCATAGCATCTGGGGTGCACAAATTACGTGGAGTAGATGTTGCCTTAGAGGTTGACTGGATCAATAACTACTATGATGTAAGTGGAGTTGAAGCATCCAGTGACTTCTTCAACGGGGCTTCCAACGTTCGTGAATTGCAACGTCTAATTGCTCGCCGTCAACTGCCTACTGAATGGGAGCGTGTTATGATCAAATGGTTCGTGTTTAGGGCCAAATTATAGTGATTTTCATATATATTTTATGAATCAATTTCCCCCATATATGGATTATTTTCATAGATATCGGGCCTTATAGTAAATGAGGTTTTTAATAGTTAAATATGAAAACGTATCGATTTTTATGTTTATTTGATGTTTTTATATTATTTTGGAAATTATTACGTTTTGGTATGTTTTTGATATTTGTAGATACCCAATTGATGATGGAAAAGATGATCCTAAAAGGCTAAATTCGAGATGGAAGAGGATCAATTAAAGATATGGAAGAATAAAAGAGATAAGGAAAGAAATAAATCAAGAAATTCGATTTCAAGTCAATATGGACGAGCGTCCATCTGAAGCAGACGAGCGTTCAATAGTGGACGGGCGTTTGGTGAAGTGAACGAGCGTCCTAGAAGAGATTTTACATTCGGAGTCTCCAGACGCGAGCTGAACGAGCGTTGACTCTCCGTCCAAGGCAAATGGACGGGCGTCCATGTATTCAAACGAGCGTCCGCCGCCGCCTTTGCCTAAACCGACTTAATCTTCTATTTAAACGGCCGTCGCCCCAACCCTAAGGGCATCCATATTTTTCTTCACATCAAAAAGAGAGCACGGCCGCATCTTGGAGAGTTGAAGGCCGGTCACCCGAGCCTTGTGCTCGGGTGAACCGAGGTTAGATTAGGAGTAGATTATGTAGCTTTTCTTTTCGTTTCCATGGAGTTCAACCATTGTATCAAGACTATGTGAGTTTGATTTCTTTCAATTTATTTAATTCCGGTTTTTCTTCATGATGGTTAATTTATTTTGTATCTTTCTTTGAGTTTATGATGCCATGAGAATAAATCGAAAGATTAGTTCACGATTGATGTTTATAATACGGAAGTTGCATAAACGCTAGATCACCATAGAAAGATAGGGTTTTTAGCCATTAATGATGACAAGTTAATGAGTTAGATTCCTAGGTTGTTAGGTTCTTTAAAAACGAGAGTTAATTGAATCTACACCCGAGTTTTGTTTGGTAAATCAGTCTCAACACTCGAAAGATGAGAGATAGATAATTGAATTCACTACGGAAGTAGGCTTTCATAGCTTGAGAATAAATTCACTAAGGAATTAGGGGTTTATGTCTCGCGATAAGGTGAAACCACAAACTGAATTAGAATCATGAGATTAACTAGAATTGAAATCACTTAGATTTGTGCTTTGGTTGTTCCCATGTTTCTTAGGTTAGATTTATTTTGATTGTTCTTTTATGTTTTTCTGTTTTTATGCTTTTGCTTTTCGTTTATTTTGTTTTTCTGGAGTAACAATTGGTAGGATTAATAAGATTAGATTCTACATACCTTTTCCCTGAGGATCGACCCCTTACTCATTACGCTTTACTAGCAACAACCCGATGTTTTGGTCGGTTAGGAGTTAGTTTTGCATGATAGTTAGGGTTTATAAATTTCTTTTGTTTTTAATGATGCAAAATCTCTCCCAACAAAAGTGGCGCCGTTGCCGGGGAATCGGTGTTTTGTTGAATCTAATTGAATTAATTTTTCTATTTTGTTACGTGTTTTTTGTTTTTGTTTTTAATAAAAGTAGCGTTGAATAAATTGAGGTTTTTTTTATTTTGCCGTGTTTCGATGACCGTTAGGTTAAGAATGTGCAAAAGTTTTTTACTCAACTTGTTTTACTTGAAGTTTATATGTTTATGTGTTACCTAGTCTAACCCCTGTGCTTAATTTGATAAGGCCTTTGTCTTTGTGTGATCGTGTTCTTGTGTTGTGTTCATAAGTATTTAGGGTTTTGCTTTGTGTTTTTCCCGCTTTGTCTGTGCATTCTTGTTGTATGGACGAGCGTACGTTCTGTTGGACGCCCGTCCGCTTCTTCATCTGCAGTGAACGAGCGTTGGGAAGTATTGGACGCTCGTCCGTTCAAATATTTTCAATCCTGTTCTGATTTAGAGGACCAGACGAGCGTCTATACCTTCTGAACGCCCGTCCGGTCGGTTTTCAAGGCAGACGAGCATCTGCAAGGTGGAACGCCCGTCCAGTTCTGAACGCTAAGTGAACGTTCGTCCGGGGTTCAGTCCAGGTTCTAAATTTCTTATTTTATTTTCAATGCTTTTATTTGATGTGGATTTTTCATTCGAGCTTCTGTGGCTAATTGATTTTTACATAGATGCCCTGAACTTATATGTTTTTACCTTTCCATCTATGAATCCATGTTAGATAATTGATCAATTCCTTATATATGATTCATCTAGGCATGTTATAGTGACTGTCGGTTCTCGTAATCTATAACTGTTCTTATGGTTAATTAGTAGCTAATGTCGGTTCCCGTATGCTACATACCGCTCCGATGAATCTTTTAAGCTTTGAGACTTACGTGCTTCCTTTGTTTTTATAATTCATATGGGTAGCTACTGTCGGTTTCCGTATGCTACGTCTTAGGCCATATGAGTTATATCTGTTTAGTATAGCTAACTGTTGGTTTCCATAATGCTATCACCTTCAATGAGTCTTAAAGCGCGTCTACACTGCATGTAATGAACGGCACTGTCGTTTATCGTAACCTGTCATTATTTGGTAGACGTTTATTTTATACATGTCGTGTTGCATATAGTGGGCTAGTTTTCTTTCTTTTATTTTCTTTTTATTTTTGCATATCATTTAGTTGCATGTCATCTAGTTGCATTGTTTTTCTATTTTTCCTTTATTTTTCTTGAGCGTAGTTAACTGTCGGTTTCCGTAATACTACCTCATTTTTATTTTGTTTCTGCACGGGCCGTAGTCACTGTAGGGTTTCAGACCGACCTGATCACACTAAGCCTGTCAGAAAGTTTTTTTTAGGTTTTTCATTTCATATATAGATTGCATTTTCATGTAGTTTCACCTAGCCTACGAGTTTGTGATATTTTCATGTATATGTGTCCATCTTTATGTGAGCATAATTTGAATATCTCTATGATCCTTTTCTTCATGTGCTTTATATATGTAATCTTTTCTTTTTCCCCGAAGACTCTTTTTGCACTAATCAAGTCTGCAGGATACTTTCTATAGCGATTGTGCACTTTAAAGATGTATTCGGTTGTCTGTGATGCTCCACGCTCTGCGAGCTATGCAAGCAATCCTGGTTCTTGTTGGTTCCTCCAGAATTGCCAGCATCCAATCAGCTAAGTTCTCTATTTGTTTTATTTCTGTATAACTTGAGGACAAGTTGCAATCTAAGTGTGGGGGAAGGGATAGATGATTTATGTGTCTACTTTCGTTTGCTCATATTTTTAGTATTTCTATGAAAAGTGCTTAATTTTTAAAAATTTTGTTTTGTCCCGAGTAGACAAAGGCATATCTTTGCTTGAGTTTATATCATTTTTGCTATATTCTGTATATTTAGTAATTTTAGTTGTTTCACCCGACACTCTTTTTCACGTGCCATAGTAAATGATGAGCTAAATGTTGAAATCCTACCCCATTTTAGTTGGAGATTTTTGATGATTATAGCATGTTTCTTTGCTTATGTACAATTCTTGAAAAGTTTAGTAGTTTGTATTCTAGGATTAAAGTATGACATACTGTGAATATCTGTAAGTTTGAATGTGATAAGTGAAACGTGATTAAGTCTTTGCAATAGTAATAAATTGTTTACTTGAGGTGTTATGCTCAGTGGTCTGTGCTACCAGAAAATAATCTTTTCCACTTGCGGCCACGTAAATCTCTAAGTAAACATAATTGTAATTGTGTGTGTCGGAAGGCGGTTTATGATTTGGGTGAGGTAGGGTGTACCACGTATGTCCTATTCCACTATGATGACCAAAAGCTCACGACGGTCGGTTTATAGGCGCCTTATGATTGGAGTAAGGTAGGGGATTATCTTGAAATGTCCTATTCTGCTATGAGGGCAAAAGCTTATTCTGATGTGTGTTAGAAAAGTGTGAAAAATTGAAATATATTGTTATGAATAAGTAAGGACTTAGTTATCGTTAATCTTATCCCCAGTATAAACTGAAGGATATGTTGTAGGGATTATCCTCTGAGTTTGTCAGAGATGTTTTAGATATTCTCTACTATGTCTTTTTGGGATATGTATGTTTTGTAAAGTGCCTGTTATAATTTTTGAATATTTCTAACTTAGATGGGAAACCGGGCTAGTTTTGGTTTGAATAACTTTCAAATTGTGGAACTTAGTGGAAATTTATTATGGCTATGCACACACTACACGGGTGAACTTCTAAGTTATTGAATATACTTCGTATTTGTATGGATGTTTATTTGTCTCGAGCTTGACTTTGTTTTGTTTTGCTCGAGGACGAGCAAAAGATAAGTGTAAGTGGGGGTGTTGTTTAGGGCCAAATTATAGTGATTTTCATATATATTTTATGAATCAATTTCCCCATATATGGATTATTTTCATAGATATCGGGCCTTATAGTCAAATATTGAGTAAATGAGGTTTTTAATAGTTAAATATGAAAACGTATCGATTTTTATGTTTATTTGATGTTTTTATATTATTTTGGAAATTATTACGTTTTGGTATGTTTTTGATATTTGTAGATACCCAATTGATGATGGAAAAGATGATCCTAAAAGGCTAAATTCGAGATGGAAGAGGATCAATTAAAGATATGGAAGAATAAAAGAGATAAGGAAAGAAATAAATCAAGATAAAGATGGAAAAATCAAGAAATTCGATTTCAAGTCAATATGGATGAGCGTCCATCTGAAGCAGACGAGCGTTCAATAGTGGACGGGCGTTTGGTGAAGTGAACGAGCGTCCTAGAAGAGATTTTACATTCAGAGTCTCCAGACGCGAGGCTGAACGAGCGTTGACTCTCCGTCCAAGGCAAATGGACGGGCGTCCATGTATTCAAACGAGCGTCCGCCGCCGCCTTTGCCTAAACCGACTTAATCTTCTATTTAAACGGCCGTCGCCCCCCAACCCTAAGGGCATCCATATTTTTCTTCACATCAAAAAGAGAGCACAGCCGCATCTTAGAGAGTTGAAGGCCGGTCACCCGAGCCTTGTGATCGGGTGAACCGAGGTTAGATTAGGAGTAGATTATGTAGCTTTTCTTTTCGTTTCCATGGAGTTCAACCATTGTATCAAGACTATGTGAGTTTGATTTCTTTCAATTTATTTAATTCCGAGTTTTTCTTCATGATGGTTAATTTATTTTGTATCTTTCTTTGAGTTTATGATGCCATGAGAATAAATCGAAAGATTAGTTCACGATTGATGTTTATAATACGGAAGTTGCATAAACGCTAGATCACCATAGAAAGATAGGGTTTTTAGCCATTAATGATGACAAGTTAATGAGTTAGATTCCTAGGTTGTTAGGTTCTTTAAAAACGAGAGTTAATTGAATCTACACCCGAGTTTTGTTTGGTAAATCAGTCTCAACACTCGAAAGATGAGAGATAGATAATTGAATTCACTACGGAAGTAGGCTTTCATAGCTTGAGAATAAATTCACTAAGGAATTAGGGGTTTATGTCTCGCGATAGGGTGAAACCACAAAACCGAATTAGAATCATGAGATTAACTAGAATTGAAATCACTTAGATTTGTGCTTTGGTTGTTCCCATGTTTCTTAGGTTAGATTTATTTTGATTGTTCTTTTATGTTTTTCTGTTTTTATGCTTTTGCTTTTCGTTTATTTTGTTTTTCTTGAGTAGCAATTGGTAGGATTAATAAGATTAGATTCTACATACCTTTTCCCTGAGGATCGACCCCTTACTCATTACGCTTTACTAGCAACAACCCGATGTTTTGGTCGGTTAGGAGTTAGTTTTGCATGATAGTTAGGGTTTATAAATTTCTTTTGTTTTTAATGATGCAAAATATCTCCCAACAGTTCGCCAATAGCCTCTATGGTACTATACACACTCTTGAACCGCCATTTGATTTGTACGTTTTGGTGTACGCATTTCTCCATTACGAAGTTGACGTTGGACGTTACATCATTAGTAGGATTTGTGACATATCGCTTGGGAGTAGTGTTGATGGTATATCTATTTTCCTTTTCTTATCACGGATATCGCAAGACATTTTAACGTACTAGAGTATGACACGGATGACATTTCTTCGAAAACCTCCCCTGTCATCTATAGTGACCACCCTTGGTTTGTTTAAGTATTTTGTTATATTATTTCTTGTTTTTTCTTTCTTTCTACTCGTAATTGTAATGGATGATCTTCGACGATCACATGACCACCCTTGAGAATTGTACTATTTTGTGTTCTTGTGCTACCTAAATTTGAAGGAAAATGTCTCCTTCGCTGTGTATTTTCTCTACTAACATGGCATTGTCATTTTAAAAATGTTACATAGCTAGTTAGGTGAGAAGTTTTTTTTTACAACTTTTCGTTTTTGCGGAAAGGAATCAATTTCTTTACGTGAATTAATTGGGGTCTGGAAAGGGATTATTGGGGGGAGTGGGGAGGGAGGGGGTTGGGCATATATAAAGCTACAGCACCATGTGGATATAGTAATTCTAAATAGCCTGCAAGCATTCAAAAAGTTGAGCGAAACATAAACGATTACAGAACATTGTTATCGAAAAGACCAAGCAAAACTCGTCAGTCTTTTCATACATCAAATTAACAATCTAAATTATACTATACATTGAGTGGGCCAGCCAAATGAAGTGGTGTAGGACATTTGTCTTTTCTATGTCCAGGGAGACCGCAAGTTGAACATTTTTTGATACGCCAGCCTACCGAAAGTATCCTCATAATCTTGGCAGCTTTACGTTCTCCGTTTGAACGTATCCTCTTCATTCTACGTCGGCCTCGTTTTCATCCATGCCGTATCCGGTCTCCCGACACATTATCCCTCTCAATAGGTGGAATAATAACGTCTGTTCGAACATTATATGGGAGTTTCCAATGTTCTTCAACAGGAACAGGAAACACGCGGCCTTCATAAATACGTTTGAAGCACACCGCTTTGAAATAAGGATGACAACCGTCATAAATGTTCAAACGACGTTCTGCGACAGCTGCAGCGGCATGTACACATGGTAGCCTATGTGCTTGCCACTCTCCATAATAGCACTTCTGGTCGTAGAGATTAACTCTGCTACTGCTATCAAGGTTCGACACCTGAAACTCAACGGCGTCGATGGGTATAGCGTGAAGTTTATTCTACGATGAACCGTATCCATCACCTTCGTTTCAACTTCTGGTGCTAATACACTACTACAGCCGTATGCTAACTCTCTCCGCTTATGATACCAACGTTGTAACGTCTTCCTAACGAATTCAAGCATATTCGTTATATTCATGTTCCGTGCCTCGAGAAGTACAGCGTTGAAGCTCTCAGCATAGTTGCTTGTCATGATAGCGTATCGCGTTCCAGGAAAATGTGCCCTTGCCCAGTATTTCACTCCGACATTCTCCAAATAAGTATGAACCTCCGCATTTTTATGCTTAATCTCTTCAAACAATTTCGAATTCCCATTGTGAACAAGTGTAAGCTGCTTTCTTCAATGTTATTGGTCAATATCTTTTCTTACCGTAAGTGTCATTGACGTTCATGTCAAGGTGGTGGTAGCAATATCCATGATAAGCATCTGGAAACACTCTTTCAAGGGAAGACTTGATTGCCTGATTTCTATCTGAGACAAATGACAAATCTCCCAGATCCTCGCGTTCTCCGATTGCCTTATTCAAGTGGTTAAAGAAATATGTCCACGAATCATTACTCTCACCATCGGCTACACCAACGGCCAATGGAAACAAGTGATCACCCGCATCTACGCCGACAGCAACTAATAAAGTCCCTCCATACTTATTCTTCAAATGAGTACCATCTACGCATAGTATAGGACGACAAAACTTGAATCCAACAATACTAGGTCCCAACGACATAAAGCAATACTTGAACCTACCCATGCTATCCCTTTCTATGTCAATGTATCGGCATTTGCTTTTTAAAGCATGTGAAAGTAGCCAGCCATCTTAGTATAAGACTGCTCTGGAGTTCCACCAATCAGACGTAAAGACTCTTGTATACATCTATAAGCTTGGTCATAACTAAGGGATAAGCCGAATTCTTTATTCACCGCAACTTGGACATTCTTTGCTTTAAATTTTCCCTTAAGTTCAATAATGTGGTTCCTTACCAAACGGCCTATAGAAGAAGGTGTGGCTTGAGCATGCTGATTAGTTATGCTTTCCAGTCCACATGTATGTTTTGCCTCATACTCAGTTATCTTGAAATAGTGGACATCGTCACCCTCAGCTTCCTACCATTCAACTTCAAATCACATTTATTCGATCGCTTACATTTCGAATACAGTTTATCCTTATCAGACATTTTCAGTTTGAACTGATACCTATTCTTCATTGCGTGATATCGTAATATGTCACGCATCTCATCTTTATGTCACGTAATATGTCACGCATCTCAGCTTTTTCGTAGATTCCTCAGATGAAAACGACCTTGCCTTCACGGACCAATGCAACTGAGAAAGAGATGAGCACACTTTCGATCTGAGCAAAACATCCAGGAGTTGCTGTGAGTCTGTGACTCCCCTGTCCCAGATACCGAGTCTTTATCCGGAAAAGAACGTCCGGCACGCATATAATTAAAATTTAATCTAATTATACACGTAAGCCTCACGTAATCAAACATCAGAGACAAAGCGGAAAACGAAACGATTGACTCGGGTAACTAAAACGACTAATACACGATCGAAAGTAACACAGACTGCATCTATTACATCATCAAGAGACTTTACTAATACCGTCAAATACAATAAATCCACAACATGTTGATAACCACAAACTCGACTCATCAATTTCTAGCATTACAAGGATGAGTCAATCTATACCAGATTACAACGGAAAATAAAGAACAAAAGACTTCATCTGCCTCATCTCCGGGTCACTCCTCAGTGGCCTCGAAAACGACCTACAAAAACACCACATTCTCGGGATGGGGACAAGAGAGAAAAGGGGGTAAGTACATACGTACTTAGTAAGGAGTAGAAGAAACGGTTACAATTAAAGGCAATACATACAAATATATATATAACATGAAAATCTTCTACAATCACTACCACATAGGTTGTAACGGTAGAGCTCTCTCACCCTCTACTAGCTCCGTAGTATAACCTCACGCAAATAAGATTTGTTACATCAATACCAAAGGACACTGTGCATGGTGAGAATGCACCGGACATATTAAGCACCTCTCGAGGGGGCATGGACTTAGGTCTCCATGTGGGAAGTTACACGTTGTCCCTTGACACATAACTCAAAAGGGTTGCAAGATCCCCACGCTTCGATTTAGAAACGTGCCTTACCAATGACATTGACGTTTTAGGCTTTTAGACAACCACATATGTATTTACGAGTTAAGGTCTAACCACCCGGTTCATTCACATATAAGGCTCCTTGGACTTCTAGTCCTGAACGTCTAGTTACACTATCTAAGCGCGTTGTAAAAGGATCAATGACTACTAAGTCAACGTCCCACAAGCGCCTAAACAACGCCTTTCCGCGCTCCCACCTTCTCCCCGCAGAGGGTCTCGGTTGTGGTGCGATTTGATACGAAATTTCTAGAAGTCGATGTTAGACATTGTAAAATAACATATAATGTTTCATAGGAATATACAATCCACATCGTATCGTGTAATACACGTAAAAACACAAAATTGTTATAATACACTTTTAACGTAATATATACCACACTTTTACTATAACCATTAGACAAATATTGTACCAGAAATATTATAATGCAACCAATTATTATTACCATCTCTATCAAGTAAAGTCATGATACCATTATTTGCTGCAACTACTGCTTTTCTATATTTATTAATTAAATATTACGCCTGCTGCTAAAATTGCAAGTTCAGCAAATTATACTCACAGAACCACAAATTGTTTACCCAAAACCAAGTGCACATCATATATACCAAATAGACAATTAAGTATCTAATATTTGACTACGTAGAAAGCTTCCAACATTAAAGGGTCTGCATTTTTTTCTTTTTCGATTCCACAATTTCTACGATCAACCTACGATAATTAAACGTCAAGCTACGATTAGACAATCCTCTAATTCACCAAAATCTCAGATTTTCCTAAGAACGAACGGATCTATAATTAGGGTTAGGAAGGAAAACATACCGAAAAAAAAGAACGGTTGGTATCGAAACAATCGTCTCCTCGCTGTGATCAATTTCTTCTACTATGGTTTGCACCGAAAATCAACCGTTAAACCTCGAATTTGGAAAACAGTGTCCGAACTTTTTTCCTCAGTAAAGCGTCGGCCTCTCTACCAATTTTCAGAAAATTGTATGTGAATATTTAATGAGTATTTAGGGAATTATTTCCTTTTTATACTCATTAATTAAATCCCTTAATTCTTTTTTTTTTCTTTTTTTAGGTTAAAAATAAAATTAGGAAAAATATCAATAAATTTTCATTTTACTCTTTTATCCTTCTTGAATTTTCAGGATGTTACAGTTGCAGAGTCTATTTTGATTTTTCAGAGAGTCACATAGCTATTTCGAGTGAGATATAGCAACACAGAACCGAAAGGTGGTTCTTATTAATTCTGAAAGTGTAAAGCAACGGTCAAGGAGAACAAAGAGCAGAGACAGTTTTATGGAAATAGGATGAGGGCTTTTCTGTAAACAAGAAAGAAGGAGAAAGGTTTTTCCAAAAGTGAAGAAGAATGACTTTGGTGTAGAGAAAAGATAGAGGGATGTAGACTTTTTGGAAAGAGGAGATAAGGGTATTCATATCAATCACCCTATCTCTATCCCCACAAATACTATTAAAAAATACATATCCCTACTTTACAGCAACTAAATTCACAATCTCTACATCGAGATCCCTATCTCTATCCTTACAACATTAAAATATTCATTTTTCAACTAATTTTTAAATTCAAATTTTACTCCAACGTAGCTATATTTCAACGGTTATATTTCAACGGTATATTCGAACACACACATTTTTTCCAAAATTATTTTTAAAATTTAAAATTTTACTCCAACGACTATATTTGAACACACACATTTTTCAAAACTTACTTTTTAAATTCAAATTTTACTCCATGGCTATATTTCAACGGTATATTTCAACAGAGGGAAGAAAAAAAAAAATCGTTTCAAAAAAAAAAAAAAAAAAAAAAAAAAAATAAATGTAAGGATAGCTACAGGTGTCGCCCGGATTTGGGGTGACATCGTTCATCCACCCCTATGTAGGGTGGGGATAAAGTATACGATGCGGGGAGAGTTTTTTGCTTCTTCCCTATTTTTTTCCCTACATGTAGGGATAAATGTGGAGATAAAGACTCTGATGCTAATACCCTAAGGACGTGGGGAAAAATGAAGGGAGATAGTGGGGTAGGTGAGAAGTTATGTGGAGGGGTTTTTCCTAGAAGTTTCTAGTCTAGGAAATAGATAAAGACGGGGGCAGGAGTATAAGTAAAAAGAAATTGGGTTTAGGAAAATACGTATATTATGTACAGCAATGCTACAGCCACATCCGTTTTACATAACGGTGTGTCATAACGGTGATCTTCACCGTTGATCTGTGTAGGATCTACAGTAGATCCTACACAGATCAACGGTGAAGATCACCGTTGTGACACACCATTGTGTAAAACGGATGTGCACGTAGCACCACTCTATTTTGTAAGATAGAAAATAGGTTAGGTGGAGGCTAGGCCATTGGGCTGGATAAATGTTTTGGACTAAAAGAAAAATGCAGGCCGACATATAAATCCAATAAAATATATGTGAAATATATAATACAATATAAACCTTTAATAGATCATATAGAAATAATCATAATGTCATATGTCACATTGTAGTTTAAGTGTTGTGATGAACAAGATTATTTGACACACTTATAAATTTAAACTTAATGTGACATACACATATTTAGATAAAATGCTTGTAAAACAATTTATGTCACATAAAAAACGTTTGTGTGACATTCACAACATATTGATCAAGTAAAATATCAAAAGATATTTAAGTCACATAAGGTATATGAAAAATTAAGCTTGTATGGACTGATAATTTTCAAAAACATGTCACTTAGAAATATAAAACATTTAGTGACATAGTTAATTGTAGAGCTAATGTGAGATATATCCCAAAATAAATATATTTTAAAATACATCAACACAAAATACTCAACAGATTTGTGATTCCATTTCCTATTCAAAGTAAATGAAATACCCAACATGTTGTCACCTGAGAAAAAATCAATAACCACTCGCCAGTATCCACAAGTAATTTTAAACTTTGAAATAGGTCCGTGTAAGCATATGTGTGTATATAGCTTTTTATATAAAGTATGTGTATGTATAGGTGTGTGTGTGTATAACTATATATAGGGAAATTGTACACACACATACATATAAATATAATGACAACTTCTACGTATATAATCATTTATATATATATCGTGTGTGTATGTTTGTGTATGGTATGTATAAATATATACAGTGACAAACGGATATTGTTTGTGTCATGTATATATGTACATTGGATATCGTACTCGTGTCGAGTTCATATTCATACTGTCCAAAGTTGTAACGGTACATATATATATACGTACACAACTTTGGACAAGATATGAATATGAACTCGACACGAGTACGATATCCAATGTACATATATACATGACACAAACAATATCCGTTTGTCACTGTATATATTTATACATACCATACACAAACATACACACACGATATCCGAACCTTTATGATATTCGTTTATGAAAGTGTGTGTGTGTGTGTGTACATATGTCATATATATATATATATATATACATGGAAATATGCATATAAGTTCATAAACGTAAAATTCGTGTCGTCTCTATTTTCATATAACTTGTTACGATTTCAAGTTTGGTTTGTTTGGTTATTTTTGTGATTTAGTTGCATTGTTGGTTGTTAACATTAGTATTTACAGTGGATTATTTCTAAGTAACGGTGAGGTTTTGTATGTTAAGTTATGTGTCATTTAGTTGCGTTGTTTGTTAGTAAACCACGGGAGGAGTGATGGAGATGCCGGACGAATCCGGCGAAACAGCACTGAAATACCTAATCTACAGGATGTCTCACTTTCGGCTGAGGCTTAACCAAGCTGCTGAGTGGAGAGATGAACAAGAGAACCTACAAATCCTCTACGAGCTGTCCTATAGGACCTCATTTCTTGCAGGCATGAGGAAGGCTATAATTGGTGGGAAGGAAGGAGTGGAATCGAAAACAACCTAGACCTACAAGAACCTCGCTTTCGGGTGGAGGCTTTCACCGTAAGGCAGAACGGAAGTCGTCGATGTTATTGTCGTTGTTCGTTCTTATTTGTGTTATGTGTTATGTGTTATTTCGTCGCCGTCGTATTTGGTTATGTTACATTGTCAGTACTATTAGGCATATGCATATACTAAGCCATTAAATTACAAAAATCACACTAAGGCAATTATCTATACTATATATATATATATAGAGGAAGGGTTTTAACCCAATTACCCGTTAATTGACCCGGAAAATACACTGCAAAAACCGTTTTCAATATCCGATAACCCGCTAAAAATAAAAGATAAATCTTATTAAAAAACGGATCATGGAATAGTGGGGAGTTAGAATGGAAGTTGTGGTAATAGTGGGTTGGTTAATTCCTTTTTTTTAAACAAACGGATAAAAACATTGTGGAGTTAGAATGATAGGTAGTGGGTAGAAATAGTGGCTAAATAGTGGGTAGAAAATAATGGGTTTTCTACACATTATGACTATGAAACTGAAAATGATCATAAAAAATACGGTGGAGAAACAAAAAAAATTAAAAATAAAAATTAAGAAACCTGAGATTTGTCATAGAAAATTGAATTGGCTACAATGAAAAATTATATTAATGAAGCTAAAAATACAATCTTTTGAGAGAGGAGGATTTGTTTGACAGTTATATTTTGCACTTTTATTAGGGAGAAAGAAATGGAACGTCCAATGATAGGTAGTGGGTAGAAATAGTGGTTAAATAGTGGGTAGAAAATAATGGGTTTTCTACACATTATGACTACTACTACTTTGCTTTTTAATTTTTTTTCCTCTCTCAACTTCACAAAAACGTGCTGGAACATGGCAAATGCGGCAGTTATGGGACATTTAGTAAAAACCCACTACTCCCACAAAAAACTACCCCAATCCCACTCCCACTCCTTATTTAAACCTCAATCCCATTCCAAAATTTCAATCCCAATAACCTCAATCACATTCCTAAATTTCAGTCCCAATACAAAAATGGTCACTTCACCGGAAATTGTCGTCTACGTAGATGACACGCCAATATCGTGTGCCAAAAATTTCGACCACATGAAAGTTTTAGAAATGAATGAAGATTGTTTCATTCTGGATTTTAATCCTTCATGTCCACGTCCACCTCCAATTACTTCTATGAAAATTATTCAACAGATGTCCGAGGTTGAGAAAACTGAAAACCATGGTCCGACCTCGACAAAAAAGGGTTTCGGCCCATACCAATCCACCGGGGGCTCCAAATGATACACATATGTCCCCTCTGGAGGAGACCGACGACTTGTTTCATTATCGATTTTCACCCTCGGTTTTCTTATTGCTATTGTCGACATTTCGATGGTTCTGATGTTTATGTGGCTGCCGAAAAGGGCCAGGTATCTTCCTATTTGTATTACAATCACTGACTAAATGTGTGTATCCAAACTACATATTTTTTTAAATAATGTTGTTCAAATATTGTTTTTTTGTAGGTGGCATGTAGAGATTACCCCCACTACAGACACGTGTGTGTAACGTACCCTTTTGACAGGTCACCTCACGAACACTACTATGAGCTGGTATTCTTTCTATCAATTTACTATCTCTTTTTATATTATTTTAAGGGTATGGTAGTAGTATGTTATCCTATGTTGCTGAAACATTTGTCTTGCCATTGCAGTGTTATTGTTTCGTTTGTGATATGCCCGCTCCTTGCAACATGTGGATTGGTGTTAGCGGACATTGCCATGCTGTGGACACAAAAGCATGGCAGGATAAGCGAGATAAAACTAGGAAAAAACGTCTACATTTATAAATAAATGTTGCCCTTTAATCTTATGTCGTCTATTTTTTTTTTTCCATATTTCATTTCTTTCAACTTTTAATGTAGGGTTTTCAGTGCCTCAATTGAATTTGTAATTATTATAATTGGGTACTTTTTTCTATTCAACTTCTTGGTTTCATTTTATGTCCCTTTATTACTTAACCTTTGCATATAATTACTACTTTGTTTTGTGTTACTACATTTTTTTATTTACATCTTTATTATTAGTGTTAGAGCACTTGACTCTTGACTCTTCCTATTTTTCCTGTTTTACATAATCTATATCTAAAGTATATTGCATCAGAATCTCTATCATAAATTATACAATATTAAACTATTAACTTTACTAAATTATTATGGTTCGTTATTAAATTTTAAATGAGAATAATTATAAAGGCTTTTTTGAAACACCGTATGCTAAATTACTCGGCAATCCAGAAGAAAAAATCAAAAAAAAATTTCATAATATTAATTTATAGAAATTAAATGCTATATAATTTGTTTTTTGTTTTGTTGTTGTTGTGAGAGATAAACCTGTTTTGTTTAAAGTAAACTTATTTTATTATTTTGAAAATAATTATTCTGTTTTAGTTTGTAACATATTAATTTTTGAAAGCTGTTTATGGCAATTTTAATTCTTGATCATTTCATATCAACACTATAACCTCACGAACACTACTGTTCAGGATGTGCAACAATATCTTCAGAGCAAATGTTGTTCCAATTACTTTACCCCCCTCCCAAAAACAGAAAACAATTACATTTCAACATAAGATATAGTATTGAACACGGGTTAGGGGCTTCCCTGATAATGACATTATCCTCCCTCCTGGTCATAGAAAGATGTGTGGTAACGAGAAATAGCACAAAAGTTTCTGAATCTACTTCCTAAGCCATTTGAACTTATACATTTTATTGGGGACAATTTCTACTCCTGTTCTCCACTTCAGGAGTTACAGTGGCAACTAATTAAGTTTCTTCAGAAAGAAATCATTCATACGCCAAAACATATAATAGTCCAACAAAATACATAATTTTTTGGATAAAGTATGGAGAACAAAACTGTATGAATGTTTGTGAATGTGTCCAATATTTTTCGCTGCAAAAATTATATCATAAAATGCAGTTGCTTGGTGAAATGTAAAAAAATAAAAAATGAAAATTAAATAAAAGTAGCATGGAAAACAAAAAGGGATCTAAAGATTGTGAAAGAGAGCTGGAGGATGAATAAAAATAAAAGAAAAATAAAAGACATTATTAAAAGAAAAACATTATTAAAATAAAAGAAAAACATTATTAAAAAACGGATCATGGAATGAAAGTGTGGGGAGTTAGAATGGGAGTAGTGGGAATAGTGGGTTGGTTAATTCTTTTTTTTTTTTCTAAACAAACGGATTTATTGTGTTTTCAATGATAAATTTAAGTTAAATGGAGGATGAATATTGAAAGTGGCTAAAACGGTAAGAATACTAGCTAGCTCAAATAATGCACGCAAAAATGTTATGGTAACCTATAAATAAATAGCAAAAATGAAAGAATATGTCACTTTGTCTACACATAAATATTTGTTTAAGTTCTAAAAATATTTAATTGTTCCGCCAACCAAAGAAATAGACCTTTTTGGCGTTGCTAAACAAATACTAACAATTTATATATTATTCGTCTTTTAAAAAGATATATAACTACTAGAGATTTATTCTACAATCCACGTTCTTAAAAAGAAATACTTTTCATTTAGTAAACCCACTACTCCCACAAAAAACTACCCCAATCCCACTCCCACTAAACCCACTACTCCCACAAAAAACTACCCCAATCCCACTCCCACTCCTTATTTAAAACTCATTCACCCTGCAGCAACCCTCATCATAGTCCACTTCAACGCATACCCTCCTACACCACTACCAAAGTTAAATCACAAGATAAGTAAAATTCATAAATGCCACTCATATTTCCATGCTTTATTTACTGTGTATAAGAGGTTTCCATGCTTTATTACTGAGTGTAAGAGTTTTGGTGTTTTGATGCAACTCAATGATGTGGGTTTTTGCGGATTTTGAAGATTCACCAAATTCATTCCCCTCGTTCGGTTGCGGTAAATAGTCCAGGTTGCTAAGTTGTTCTTAATAATTCTCGGGTAATTTCTTTTCTTCATGGTCTTGGTCTACTAATTTTATGTTTTTTTACGAATACTTGTTGATATTGTCGAAATACAAACAAATCATGTTCTTTACATATATCGCATTACCACATACATACGACAAACAATTGCAACCAGGATAGAGCGAGAAAATTATCCACAATAATATATATTGCGTAGATTGCATAAGAGACATATTGTCTTATACATTTGAACAACATATACATCAAATACATATACACAAATTACAGATTAAAATTTATATAACATAACCAAGTGTATATATGCATATATATTTCGGATTCTGATGAGGCTAGGCAGGAAAAGACAGACAGAAATACCACATTAAAGACTGAAGCAGGCAGATAACATTTAATTACAGATTAAAAACATGTTAAGCATTTTATCCACTGTAAAAGTCAATTAGGCATGCAATTACCAGATAAATATTCAGATCAAAACAGTTTACCATTTAACATCATATCTTTACGGATTATTTGAGATCTGAGCATGCATTAAGAGAAAAGATTCGATTTTTTTGTTCATTTGCAGCTTAAACCTGATTTAAGCTTATCTGAGCAGTAAAGATTTTAGCTTTAATAATATTTATAGGCATGAGCACAGATATCACAGAAAGGGGAAGAAAAAGGTTGCAAAATTGAAAATGATGAGGAGAACTTCCCTGAGATAGCAGATAAATGGGTTGATAGTTTGATTTGGACATCATAGGCCTCAGCTTGCAAAAATTCGTTAGATGAAAAGGACTCATACCTTCACTGACCGAAGCTGAAGAGATATGGCATCTTGAAGAGAGAGGCGAGTTGTAGAGCACATCTTTCGATCTATGCAAAAGTCCAGGTGATGCAGAGAGCTTTTCATCAGAAGCTATTTCGGGTGAAAGAGGAGTAAAGAAACCGATCGCTTTTTTCAAGAGAGAAAGAGATTCATGGAGATGGAAAGGGTGCAGAAGAAAGGAGACGTTTGAGAGCATTGTTGAAAATGTGATTGTAAGGGGAAAAGTGAAAAGATAAAAAGATGGGGTGCGGTAGGAGAAAAATCTTCTAGAATAAGTAAAAGAGTTGGGGCGGTAGTAGTATAATAGTGTAGGAGTAGGGTTTTCATAGAAAAGAAAATAGGCTTATATGTTTTGGGTAAAAGGGCCGAGGGTTAGTCAAAAGAGTACGCCAAAAATATTAAGTAAACATCTATGAAATATTTAATAGTAAAAATAATGTCAAAAATAAAATAATAATAATAGATAGTATAATAAAATGTTTATGTCACATTATAAGATAAAGTTATGTTTATATTAATAACTGACATACCAAAATAAATAATTAACTAAGAATAACCATCAAATTTACGACACTCGACATTTTGAGTGCCTATCGTTACAAATTTTGCATATTATTTATTTAATCCATATTACTTTATTGCTTCCAAATCACATAGGTTTTTCGCCAATAGTATGGCTTCCACACCCGTTAACTCACCTGAAGTTGGCGTTTTCTATGACAATCAACAAGAGTCAAGGTCAGTAGTCCTGAAGAATGTAGGTGTATACCTACCAAACCCAATGTTTTCTCATGGTCAACTCTATGTTGCAATTTCCCGCGTTACATCACCTTCTGGTCTAAAAATAGTGGTAGTTAACAAAAAGGACGACCCATGTGATTACACACAAAATATTGTATACAGAGAAGTGTTCGATTTTTAAGTTTTTGTTTAGTTGTGTATGATTACAGTGTATCCAGTAACCTTTCATTGGTGACAGTTGTAACTTTACACAATAACCATTTTCTTTTACACATATTCCTGTTTCTGCGTTTCATTGTGTTCACGTTTGTAACATTTGCTTCATATATTTTGTCATAGATCATGTTCCGTTTAGAAACATCAATGCATGTTTACTGATAAGAGTACTATTGATAACAGTACTATCCCTTTTGATTAACATTGTTTTAATGAATCATGTTCATTATATTTCATGTCGACATCAATTTTGTATCAGTGACGTTTAATAATCCCGTGCATTGCACGGGTTATTGACTAGTATACATATATACTAAAGATATTAAATGATAAAATTGCTAAAGGCAATTTCGAGAATTAAATATGATACAAGGCTATTCAATATCATATTTGCACATAATTTTGCTAATGCATATGCACATCATTTGGTTAGGTTACATTGTCAGTAATATTAAGCATATGCATATACTAAGCCATTAAATTAGAAAAATCATACTAAGGCAATTATATACATATACTAAAGATCTGAAATGATAAAAAGTCTAAACGCAATTAATATATTAAATATGATACTAAAGACTCTAAAAGGGAAAAACCTAATTTTCACATAATGAGTATATAATATATTATACGTATGATAATGTGAAAATTATGAAATAATGTGAAAATTCATAGTATACTTTCATAATCATTTTCACATAATTAGTATATATTATACTTAATATATTACATACTAATTATGTGAAAATAATAATCAAATCATAGTAAACATTATATGATCACAAAAAATTGCTTTTCTCAACCCAAAAAAAAAAAAAAAAAAAAAAAAAAACCAGTTTTTGGCGTTAAACCTGTTTTTACGTCATTATTATTGGCGTAAAAACAAATTTAAAGCCAATAATAATGGCGTAAAAACATATTTAACGCAATAATAATGGCGTAAACACTTGTTTAACGCCAATAAATGGTTCATCGTCTTCATCATTCTGTTCATCACAATTTACACGCAAGTTTACACAAACTTCACCATTCAACACAATATCCTTATATCTTAATACTTTTTACGCCAATAACAAACAATCTATCGTAAAAGCATACAGACATAGGCGTTAATTCAGCAATTTTAATCGTCTTCATCATTTTCTTCATGAAATTCAAAACAATATACACATTACATCATATGAAGTTATTGCAAAAAAACAAATAATAGTTACCCATGCCGAACTTCCTTGATGGAGCAGCCTCTTTGTTTGATGATACCAAACTTGAAGATTAAACACAGGATTTTGGAGATTTTGTTTATGGTTTTTGGTTGAGCTAAGAGTTGTTTTGTGGTAAGCAATTTACAGATAAATAACATTGAAATAGCGGGGAATTGCCAAATAATTGAATATTGGCGCCACTACAGCCATTTTACGCCATTATTATTGGTGTAAAATATGTTTTACGCTGATAATAATGGCGTAAAATAGGCTCGTTACGCCAATAATCAGTCCTTTAACCATTCAAAAATTCACCACGATCTTTACTTTTATTGGATGGTTTAACGACAATATTATTGTCGTTATGAGTGCATTAACGACAATATTATCGTCGTTATACCTAAATCCGAATGTGGTCTCTTTTGCAACTTTGATTCCAAACAGGGGGGACAAAGCCTGATTTTCCAAAATCCCGGTAATAAGGGTAAAAGTTAGGATAGGGGTGTGGAGGTTTTTCCCAATAGTCGGCAACACAAAGCACGCGTCCTCTGTCGGTAGTACATGACAAAGCATGCATACTCTGTGTTGTGACATGACATCGCATGTGAAGTTCCATCAAAAAGTTTCCTGCACGATAGCCATTATATTTCCACGGTAATTTTCTTTGGGTCGTCCTACTGTAGGGACTCCCTAGTAGGGAACTGCCTACGTGGCAGGATCTGGACCACACAGTTTCCTGAGGTGGAATACACAGTGCCCCGTGTGTGGAAATTGTGTGGTCCAGATGCTGCCACGTAGACAGTTCCCTAGTAGGGAGTCCTTAGGATATAATTTTCCGTTTTCTTTGGTATATTTGACAACAACACATCAAATCTAATGTGTGGCACCACAATGATCATCAGAGCTGGTCCTAGATATTTTTAGGCCTTCGATGACTTCGTCGAAAATGGTTTTTTAGTTCGAAATTAAATTTTTTTTTCGAAAACATACCTACAAAACATAACTTCAACATCGCGTTTTTAAAATCTGTAGATACCAAATTTAAATTTATTGATGTTTGATATTTTTTTCATATATTGTTATCGTTAACATTTAGGTTGTCATAACAAAACGGAGTTCGACATGTCCGGTCAGGTCGAGGGCGCAGGGTCAACTCGTGGGGGCTCGGGGGCAACGCCTCCCAAAGCTAAAGACCCCTAGCTGAACAGATGCACCTATGGAATTCGAATTGATGCATATGCGTTATTATAAATTTTTTGACCTATAATTTGGCCCTTTCTCAATTCAATTGATTTTTTTTAACACATTATATTAATAGGTCTATTATTTTGGTATTTATCAATTTAATTAAAAAAAAATTAACACATCATATTAGGACGGTTTGGATTAGATCTATACGATTTTTTTAATTTTAATTTTTTATGTAACATTTAATTTAGGGGGCCCGCTGACGGTTGGGCATTCAGCCGCCACCTAATTGGCCTTAGCTTTGGGTCGGCCTTGACGACAATCAATTTTTTAAAGTTGATTTTATGATGTGAATTTTTTTCTTTCTACAATTGAGAATCGATTTTCCACCGGTCGATTGGTGTAGTGCTATTAAAAGCGTCTCTTTTTTCTCCTAATGAAAACCTTTATGTGATCCCAGCTATGAAATGGAATACGACGTTACCTTCGTGTTTTTCTAAGTGAATAAATTTTTCACACCAAACACCAACATTTACACTTTCGTTTTCACTATTATAAATCATACCTTGTTTTAACTATTGATCAATAAATTGTGTTATTTGTAATTGCTCTTATCAATGTTGTGACAATCGTAAATGTTATCGTCGAATGATCAAAGGTTAAAAGTTCAAATCCCGATATAAGAAACTCTGTAATGAATCTGATGCAGTAATCTATACGATGAGGATATACAATCGAATTTAATGTTGTTGTATTACATTGACAATGGATTTTTCCAAAATAGATTATAAAGCTAAAAATCGATTTTTTTTTTTTCTTTCTAGGCTATTGTTTTCGGCTTTGTGTTGCAGTAAAAACGCGGTTATGGCATTGTAAACGGGATTAGATCACCTGTCTAATTTGTGTGTCTAAGTAAAAACGACGTCGTTTCATCATTCATGTGTGTTTTATTTCTTCAAGAACATAAAATAAAAACAAAAAACCCAAACCAAAAAATGAAACACACATAAAACGAGATCGTTTTTATTTAAACACGGAAATTAGACACACAAATTGAACACATCCCGACTCTTGACGTAGATTGTTTGAGTTGGTGGAATTGTGCTTTTGGACATAGTTCCCTTAACATCTCTTTGAAACGATTATATATATGACAAGCAAATTCATCACTTGCTACTATAAATAGGAAAATTCCCATTTAACGAGTTGACGTATGTGCCTCAATGATTAAACCACGTACATACGTTGTCATTGAGCCACATGCACTAACTTACTCGAACCCATTAGCCGTAAACCCTCCATCAACAGCTATAACCTGACCGGTGATATAAGAAGCGGCTGGAAAACAAAGAAACGCCACTAACGCCGATACTTCTTCCGGCTTTCCAATCCTCCTCATCGGAGTTCTTGATTTGACTTCCTCCGACTTCACTCGATCCAGATAAGGGTCCACTAACGGTGTCTTAATAAACCAAGGAGCCACGGCGTTGACTCTTATGTTATCTTTAGCCCATTCACAACCCAGGTTTTTCGTCAGTTGATTCATTGCTGCTTTCGTCGCACCATACACCGACAACTTGTTGATGCTCGTGAGACCGGCAACGGATGAATTAAACACAATATTACCCGCCCCGGATGACTTAAGAAGAGGATGAGCAAGCTGAGACAGATGAAAGCTTGATTCAAGATTTGTTGACATAAGGAAACCGTAATCTTGCTCCGTAAGTTCCAAAGCCGGCTTGAAATTAGCGAATCCAGCGTTGTTGACGAGGATGTTAAGGCTTCCGTCAGAGAAAGCGGAAACCTTTTGCATGAGTTGGATTCTTTCGTCTCTTGAAGATACATCACACACCGAACCGGTGATTTTGTATCCTTTGGAATTCCATTCTTGTAAGCTGGAATTGAGCTCTACTTCGTTTCTTGAACAAGTGTAGACTATAGCTCCAAGTTGAGCGAATTCCTCCACGATGGCTCGGCCAATCCCTTTCGTGCCACCGGTGACGAGTGCCGTCATTCCCCGGAGAGACCATCTTGTCGTGCTCGAAGCTTCGGTTTCCATGGATTGGTTATTGGTAGTATGGAATGTTGAGATGTTTTTTTTATACTACTTTAGCAAGCAAGAGTTAGACTTTATAATGCTTTGTTAAAACTTTTTGTGTGGAAATTTTCACATGCTTTAATTTGGAGACCAAATCTGACTAAACCACTTCATGAGCTCCTAGATAAGGTGTGGACCTTTAACATTTTTTATTATTAAACCAATAATTATTGTCATGTCACTTTCCATTATTTAATGTCATGTTCACACATTTTCATGGTTCGCTTGGATTGCATTATTGAAATGCACCGCCATTCTATGGATACATCATCTTACCTTTACATTACGACAATTGATTTTGAATTAAAAATCGACTTTCTGAACGTTCGTTCTGTGCAGTGGCGGAACCAGGAATTTACTATAGGGTGGTCTTGGTTATTTTAGGGTGGTCTTGGTTATCAGTTTGGTCTTTATTATGGGGTACTACAAACATATTCTCATTAGTTTTTTTTTTTTTTTTTTTTTTTTTTTTTTTTTTGGGTGGGCTTGAGACCACCCCACCCCTCACTTGGTTCCGCCAGTGGTTCTGTGTTTTTAGTGTGGTGCTCTGGATAATCGGTTGGGTGTAAATAATAACCCTTATAGTTTATTCAATTACACCGTTTGTGTATGACAATAATTGATTAACGTAATTAAAGTTAATTACAACATAATGAAAAAATTCATTATCATTACAACCGAAAATAGATGGAATTAATTATGGATGTACACCCCTAACGCTACTCAACCCCAGTTGAGGGTAGGATGCAGATTGCTGTGAGAGAGTATTAGAGGCAGGGTGCATAGGTGGGGTAAGAGTAGGTGTGTGGAGGTGGGTAAGGTATGTTGGTAGGATGAGAGTGAGGGTAGGGTGATAGGTAAGGTGAGGAGTGCGGGTGAGAGTGGGGTAAGTGGGTACGTAAGAGTGATGGATGAGGGTGGTGAGAGGTGGAGGTGAATGTGAGGTGAGCGTGGGTGTGAGTTGAGGGTGTGGATGAGTAGAATAAGTGGGTAAGGGCGATAAGAAGGGTAGGGGTAGGGGTAAGGGTAGGAATATGATGATAGTGAGGCAGGGGTAATGTGGTGATGAGGGTAGGTGGCCGGGTTGGTAAGGGTGAGAGTCAAGGTGAAGAGTACGTGTAAGGTGGGGTGGGTAGGGTGGGGAAGAGGGTGGTGAGAGTAGGATAAGGGTGGTGGTAGGGGTTAGAGGAGGGAAAATTGGATTTTTCGTCCGATAACTTTACCATTTTTCGATTTTCGTCATGTTTTTACTCTGGTGAGAATTTTAGTCCTGTATCTTTTTAAAACGTTGCAAAAATGGTCTTGTCTAGCCGGGAAAGCTGACTGGACTCAATTTCCGGCAAAATTTGATGATGTGGGTGCCACATCATGCTGACGTGGGCACCTTGCCTAAATTTTTGCCAAATAGGTCGACAAATAAGCTGATTTTGGAGGGAAAATTGCCTCCAACCTAATTTCCCCTTCTTTTATATCCCTAATCGCCCCTCTTCTCCCCTCTCGTCCCTCTTCTTCCATCTTCTTCCTTCTTTCATTTTTTTTACTGCAAAATCGATTGGAAGGAAAAAAAAGAGTGTTGGGAAGCTCATTGAGTCGGAAAAAAACCTGCAAGATGTCATCTTCCACCTCTTATAGTTCAAGTTGTAATGTGCTTTGTGGCTGTGGGATTCGAGCTAAATTACGCACAGCTTGGACCGAAGATAACCCAGGAAGGAGGTTTTATGGATTTCAATACTAGAACGCAAAATTGTATCTTTGTTTGTGTAATTTTATTTTCTTAATTTCCAAAAGCTTATAGCCTTTTTTACCATTAGCAAGAACCTGTTTCAGTTGTATATCATAAGGAATTCGAACAACTGCTTCAAATACAGTATCCGGAAGTACCGCCTGCGGAACCTCAATATCCACATGCAAAGTTTTACGTCGTTTTGTATGACGCATGTAGTACCCTACTCCCGACCCCTAGGTCCACTGGGGTCATTCTAGGAGGGGTTGCGAAGCTCTCGCCGCTACTTCATTAACTAGACTATATTTTCCAAAATAATCCAATAAATTTATAATTAAATTTACAAATGTACACTAACTGTTTCAATTATAAAATTACAACAAATGAAATACTACAATAATAGCATGTTTCAAAATCCAAGTCCATGTCATCGCTTTCGCCCTTATTACATCTTTTTCGAACAATTACCTGGTTTTATTTATAGAAGAAAAACAAAACAAAACAAAAACACAAAGAAAACGAGTCGTCGCAAAAACGCTGGTATGAGCATGTGCGAGAGTGTTATATATTTTAAAAAAAATGTTGTAACAAAATATACATTTTCTAGAAATCTTGTTCGAGTATTTATGTAATAATATACTTGTTTAAAATTTATATATCAAGTTCAAGTCGAGCAAGCTCATTCGAGATCCGTCAATTCATCAAGTTCCCTTACTAGACATCGATACAGCTGATACGATTGTCTCTACCTTATGACTCCCCTTTCACACACCTTATATCCACAACTAGAAATTTTTATAGTGAAGTCCGTCCTTCCGACACCCAATCTCCTGGGGCTTCCGGAGAGTCCACTTGCCTCGGATCCCACAACCGCGGTTACAGGCCCAATGCTCAGCTAACTCCGATGCGAAACCTTCGGCGGGCCCATCGAGCGAGAACGAGAACGAGAACCATGCCGCCGAAGCGGGAACTAGCCATGCCGCCGAAGCGGGAAATGTATAAGTACAATATACCATGCCGCGCGAAGCGGGAAGTACGGTACCATGCCACCGAGGTGGGACATGCAATGTCATTTGTACAAGATTTGTTTAATCACGTTATTATTATTAAGTCGAGAAAGTTAATAAATCATTTGTAACAAGAAACATATTAGATATCTATATATATCAATAATATATATATTCAATCAAAATACTTTGAAAATACTTTAAAAAAAACACACTTGATTTTTATAAAAAATAAAATTGAACTCACCTTGGCTTGAGATTAACTTAAGTGTACAAGACTTTACTACAAGAAAATCAGATTTTAATGACGGGAATTCTCGTCATTATATGTCCGATTCCTGTCATTGAAGACTTTTAATGACGGGAAATTTCCTTTTATTGCCGCCTCTCTAGTTAAAGGTAATAATGACAGGAAAGTGATTCCCGTCATTAATTTAATAACACATTCTATGACAGTATTATCCCATCATTTAACATTATATTTCATAACGATTGATCCCTTCATCGTTGGGTCATTTCCCCCTCATTGAATCACTATTTAACAAAGACATATCCCATCATTATTGCCTCATATTCCCGTCATTAAAAAACGATTTAGTGACGAAATGTCCCCTCATTCTAAGGCCATTTCCCCTCATAAATCATGATTCAATGACGAAATATATCCTTATAACATAGTCATTTCCCCTCATTAAATCATGATTTAACGATGACATATCCCCTCATTATAAGATCGTTTCCCCTCGATAAATCATATGAATTAGCGAGGACATATAACCTCATTACAGGATCATTTTACCCTTCTTATACGCTTTATATGATGAAAATTTCCGATCATCTTTACTCGTGAAACCATCATTACATATTACTACAAAAATACACTTCAATGTATATAAGGGAAATTGGACTCTGTGACTTAAAATAAACAAATCAAGGAAAATAAATTATTAATAATCTGTTTATTCTAGATAAACCGTGAGATCCATTTCAAACTCAACATAAAAAATTCAAGGATAACTTTATAATCTATTAGGATGAAAGAAATCAAACTCTAATTGGCTGTTGTATAGATTTTTTGTTGCCTTATTGTATTTTCCAGCTCGCACTTCAACCCATTTCTCACTGACATTGTTGCAATCAATCATGAAATGAAGAGGAAAGAGATCATTGCTTTCATATGACATAAAACTCTTCATATCCAACCCTTCAATTTGAATGCCCGTGTGAAGGATGCCTGGTAACAAAGTGAATAAGCAATTATACATTGCCCTTAAAGTTCTCAAATGAAAGTGCAGAAAAACCAGACACTTAAAAAAAAGGTAAAATCACATAACTAATTGTGACTATGTTATGTTGTTGCATCCTGCATTCATAACAATACTTATTACCTCAAAATTTCAAGTATCAGTGCATACTGCAAAGAATCCAAGGCCAACAAAATAAAATTCAAATAGAGTGTGTCATGCACTAGATGATCATACTTTGTCAAAATATATTTACTAGCGCAAACTTAACAGGGCATGATCTTAACAGATAGAAAATGAAGAATGCATCACACAACATATGATCATTATTCGTCTCTACAACATACTTCCGCAAACAGGTCGGGCGGGGTCCGGTTGGTATCACATCAATGATGATATTAAGGTGGAGCCAAAACATCTTTACTTACGTCTAAAATTAAAATCAAGATTTAAGTAATGTCAAACTTAGCCCCCTTCCCAAACCTAAAAAGAAAGGAAAAAATCAAACAAAATCTATGTCCTTCCACTTCTAAAGATAAAATATAACTAACATGTGAAACCATGAATATCTTATTAAATACATGAGATAATGGAGCCGTTACATAGTATGTGTTGTATAATTACTTACAAATGAAAACATGAAATCATTAAGGGTCCTTACCGACACAAACCAAGTGAAGCAACATCACGTATCTCAGCAACATCGCAGCAGTTAAGCATGGAGATTGTGTTACAACCCCAGAAAAGGGACAAACTGATCTTCTAATAATGATGCAGAACTACAGCAAGAAGTCAACAATGGACAAAGTATAGAGTCAAGAAATAGATATTTTTTCAAGCAAGTATGTTGCATATATGATTAACCAAGGATGAAACATTTATATAGAGAACATTCGCATTCTAGGAGTTCAAGTGAGTTTACGTGGCTTCTATGCAGAATTTGAAATAGACAAGTGGCGTACAAATGGAATTAATTCAGATGTCTGGCTAAAAGAACTATAAGGACATTGTTCTTCTTAACAACTCGTCGTTTTTGCAATAGAGGCTAAAATAAAAGGCTGACGATGAAGGTGAACGACCAAAGGCAAATTCATGGCTCATGTTATAACCATATAAAGGTAAGACAAACACACCAAGAACACACTACTAACATATTCCAAAAACGGCTCATACTCGAGGTTCACATAGACCCTTATGTCTCCCTAGAGTATATAAGCGTATTCACTTATCATAATGTTTATATCAAGACAAAGCTAACTAGTAGACTATTGACATAACAAAACAGTAGGTTCAAAGCATATAAACATGTTCAAGACTCTAACAAAGACCGTTGAACTAATCAAATACTAACGCATATGATAGACTACTACATATGGTTAAACATATTCTAATATCACCATGCCTCTACAAAAAGAGTATGTATCATACAAAACATTTTCAATGTGGCCATACACAAACAATCTGTCAGATTGTAATATAACAAACACATTAAAAACGTAGAGCTACCACACCAAGAGTAATAATTTACAAAACTATATTGAACCAATTTCCTATGTATTCCATCGCCATCCCTAAATGAAGCAGAAAATAATGGAAATAGAAATCCGTTCTAAAGGAACTGAAAATACCCCAAAAAGTAAAGCAATAGCAGTGGTACATCTGCAATAGGTATTATCACTGAGGAAACCATTAAGCATCCTCTAACTACACTAAGTTCACCTAGCATAACAAACTACTCAACTAAGATCCCACTAAATAACAGACACAACATAACAAATATAACAAACTAATGCTCAACTAAGATCCCACTCATTAACACAACACTTAAGGTAACAGGTTGCTCATGAACTTGGACTGAAACTTAAACTCCAAAACATGACTAAATATGAAAAAGCAGGTCAGTAAAATTCAGACCAGAAACTCAGCTGGACAGATGCATTCAACTCAGAATATTGAGCAGGACATTAATACAGGCAAGTAGACTTGTAGAAGATAACATATATGAAGAGAAAGGTACCAGACTAGACTCAAATCAGATTACTAAAGGTAGACAATCTTGAGCAAATTGCACATTCAATCAATTTTAACAACACGAATTGATGCAAAGCCTAAACCAATTTTTAACAGTTTGTGAATCTTAGCAAAACAGATTACTATGGTAATCACATATGCACTTGTCAAGAAACATTAACTACGAAAACCAAAGAATTACACATGTATTCATAACAAATTAGGGCGCACCACGGACCATGTCTGATGTACTTCTGCACCGTGACCTAACCAGACTGAAACGTCCTCTAAAATTCATCTCTTCCAAAAAGAATGCAAGCTTTAAGTAGGTACACGTAGAAGGAATCAACTCCTGAAATTTCTACAAGAAACCAAATCAACTCATCAAAATCATGACATACACACAAAAAAGTCTACAAGAAAGGCAATACATACCCCTATTACTTGGTGTCTTGGTATAGAGAGGTAGAATTACGACAATCCACAGGTCTAATAAAGTTGTATTCCATATTGAAAACTATTAACAATTAAATTAACCAAACTAGCGACATAAAACTTTGTGGTTAAGTACCAGTACTTACTGTTTATATTGGATCCGGATCCGTTTATATTACATCACCTTTGCTTTTTCATAAAGAATGTGCTTTTCTTCATCTACATCCTACTAAAAGTCGAATCAGGTATACTACCCATGCCATTCTGACACAGAGGTAGGAATAAAAATGAGAATTCCATTTGAAACAACCAAAATCGCAAATCAGGTCTTCCTTGAACTAAACGGCTAAAGACACACAAAACAAGAAAACAATCTGAAAAACCCCAGAATTGAAAACACATAAGCATCAAATAATCTAACTTTCCAACCAGAATAAAGATCCTCTGTCCAACGCTGACCGGAGTTCAGACTTAAACCACACTTGTCTTTGAGAGAAAGACCCACGATGCCCACCAAGTGACAACATTGTCGATTATCCTTTTTTGACGTCTCTTTAAGCAAGCTTAAGCTTGTAACCTGTTTCGTCTCAGTAGGATTCGGTTTCAATCATCGATTCATGACATCCATGGACCACCGTTGGTACAATTAGGAATGGAGGAGCATAGAAGCGGAGGAACAGAGAAGCGGAGGAACAGAGAAGCGGAGGAACAAAGGAACGGAGAAGCGGAGGAATAGAGGAGCGGAGGAGCGGAGGAGAGGTGGAACGGAGGAGCGACGGGAACAACAGAATTGAGGAACGGCGAAAGAGGGTTCCTAATTTAGGTTTTGAGAGGTATAGTAAGTATGAAGGATTTTCTGTATTATTATTGATACATATTTCTATTAAAAAAGAAATGTTTGGCTGGATTTTAGGACAAACATTATAAAAATAAAGAAAAAAAATGTGAAATAATGACGGGAATCTTTTTTAAATTTTCAATGAGAGGAATTTTGCAACAATAATGACAGGAAATAGTAGTTGGTCATCAAATTTATCATCCTCTCATGAAAACTACCATTTAATGACAGGTTTACCCTCTCGTCATCCAATTTTCGTCATTGAAACACAGTTTTCTTGTAGTGTTGTATAAAAAGATTAAATCCCCACGTTAACTAGTATAGGAAAGCTCTGGTACAGAGGTACATACTAGATGGACATATTAGGTTATCAAAAATCTCAGATAAAGGAATTTAAATACAGACGGAAAATGTTTCGCTATCATACATATAGTATCAATTAAGACTAATTAATGTCGAGTACACATACCAAGATTTAACAAAATGCATGTTTTTTGCAAGTGATAGACTACAACATGCCACCATGAAGTAATTAACAGACATAGCTTCAAATCTATAGTTCAGTAAATCGAAGTTCTTGAATATTTCTAGATTAATATTAGATAAATGTTGTTGAATAGAATTTACGGTAAAGCTTAACCGATTAATCTTATACCTCATGGATGATTCTGCAGAAAAGGAAAACGATACACATGGTTTTTTATTTATTTATCCTAAGGCTGATGAACCGAAACAATTTGAAGAGCCGGCCACTCGATCAAATAGGATAGCACTAGCTAAAAACTTCCGCAAGATAAATAATCGAAATCCCTCGTATTTTGTCACCATACTAATTAGTTTTAACGAACCGAATAAATCATTAGACGAACTTACAAATTCTCGAGATTGAAAAAAAAAAAAAAAAAAAAAATTTACCTACGATGCTCTCCGTCTTCTTTACGACTTTTGTTGGAACTGATCATCTGACCACCGTAGTCTTCTAGTTGCTTAGTTCAATCCTTTCTTATATTTTTCCTTCGTGTATGTGAAGAACCAAGGTTCTTCCCACTTTATATACTACCCACTAGCTTTATGATCATGTAGTTCTAATTAATTTCTATAAGGATGTAACCCCCGAAACTGATAATTAGTAAAGATAATACTTAAGTTGAACTTATGAACAATTATTACCAAACCCATCCGTTTACTTATGCTTTTATGAGGGCACTTCAATTTTACTGCTACCAAAAATAATAATAATAATAATCTTTAGTTATAAAAAATATTTGTAGCATACTCTACTGAAAAACAATAACATAGCTTCCAAGTTTTTCTATCAACCTATCTAACGACTATTATTAATGATAAATCGTATATTAATTATTGTGATTAATTATTAATAGTGGCAACTATACCCTTCTCATTTTATTTCAAAAAATTTGGGGCGTTACAACGCACATTACTTAGAAGGTTTTAGAAAGTTATGTAGATAGGAATGAATAAATAAAGTATGAAAGAAAAGATATAAGGGAGGTTTGTGATCATGATTTTTCAATCTTTTCTACTAGGTAATCTAAATTTGGTTTATTTTACCTTGCTTCTTATCTGAATCTATACTTAAAAGACAGGTAGATTTTTTTACCGGATAACTACGACCCCGTGCCCTAGGTTTTAATTTATTTGTGCTAGTACTTGCGTTGACTTTGGGTGATTAATTTTATTTTCTTAATTTCTTAGTTCAATTGATGGGGAATTCAATTCCAAAAACTCTTGTTTATAAGTTATCATGTGAAGATGTTTATTGTTGTAACACAACAGGTTGGAGGTGGAGGTTGTGGCTATTTCTATTGGGAGGATCCTCCTTTGTGCACAAGGGAATTGAAGAGCTTGATCATCGAATTTACATCGTGAAGTGGTTATGCAAGAACAACAGTTGACTCAATTGAAAACTGTACAAGAAGAAGAGTTGACTCGATTGAAAACTGTGCAAGAAGAAGAGTTTACTCGATTGAAAAATGTGCAAGTAGAAGAACTGACTCGATTGAAAACTGTGCAAACTGTGCAAGAAGATGATTGAAAATGAAGGTGTGGAAGATGAAACTTTTCCTAATGTTTTCTTGAAGATTTTCTTTGTAATTTGGTTAGGTAAATTACGTTAAGGGATGATAATTGATTGAAAGTTGTTTTGGGTTAATGTTTTGGTGTAATGTAATGTAATGAAGGTTAATGACTCGATTGATGGAGGTTAATGTTTGTCTTGGTTGTATTGTGTAATGTAGTGTGATGAAGTTAACGATGGCTATTTGTATTGGCTATTTGTCTATTTGTGTAATGTAATGTAATGAAGTTAAGGATGGCTATTTGTCTTGGCTATGTGTAATGTAATGTAATGAAGTTAAGGATGACTAATGTAATGTTTTTGCTATTTGTCTTGGTTGTTTGTATTGGCTTTTTGTCTTGGCTGTTTGTTTTGGCTAAGAGAATTTAGTGTAGGAATGAATCTAGGGATCCAATGCGTACACATCCATTTCTAAAGCGCACGCATTGCCCTGTAGCTCCTGGGGAAGACTTGGTTTTGCTGAGGTGAATGCGTACGCATTGAACGTGCTCCTCCAATCCTGAATGTTGCTGCTGCTGTGATGTAATACCCTACTCCCGACCCCTAGGTCCACTGGGGTCATTCTAGGAGGGGTTGCGAAGCTCTCGCCGCGACTTCAATAACTAGACTAAAAATCCCAAGATAATCAAACTAATCCACAATTTAACATAATAAATCCACTAGTCAATTTAACATCAATTCAATAAAATATTTCCATTACAATATTACAACCCATAATTTACAATAGGTCTCAAAATTAAATGAAGTACCAACAAAAACATTCATTTCAATTTCCTCGGATCTCGATCAATAACATCTCTTATAATATTCATTACCTTCGATCATTAACCTGTAACCTGTATTTATAATTATAGAAGAAAAAAAAAACAAAACAAAACAGAGAAACATGGAAAACGAGGCGTCAGCAAAGGGCTGGTATGAGCCACGTGTGCAAGTGTTATACTATATATATATAAATATAAAAACAACTTTTATAAAAATTTGCAGCGGAAACCTTTATTAATCTTGCAAAATGAGCTAGTAAATAATTCTTGAAAATAAAAATACAAGACAGAGCAAAAATAATAAGTCAAGTTTAAAAGTTATATAGTGCACGAGCATTAAGGAAAAACATGTCGAGTTTATTTTACAAGCACCAGCTTTGGCCGAGCCGATGAGTCAAGTACCGCCCTAACACCATTTTTACCCAGGGATTTCAACCGCACTTCACGAGAACTAGCCATGCCTGACAACTCCGGCCGATTGTCAGGGAAAAGAATCAACTTTCACCGTGCAAACCTCCTACACGGCCCCCGGCCAACCCCGTCCATGCCCTAGGACCCACGCACCAACCGTCGGCCCTTGCTTTCCCGGGCCGTAGCATGAATCTTCGGGGAAAAGGTACCGTCCCCACTCTTACGAGCGAGCACTCTAGCTACGTCGGAAAGACTTCGAGTCAAGAGGCCCCGAAACCGGTGACTAGCCGTTCTCCTGAGCGAACTCTAATCCCCCTAGCCACCAGAGCTTTGACACTTTCGTGTCACGAGCGAGCGAGCGAGCAAGTATTATCCGGCAATTCCAAGTATATCAGTTTTTATAGTTACAAGATTGTGCACTAGCTCAAAACGGTTAATGTTTTATTGTTTTTAAGACATCATTCGAAACGACTTCCGAGTTTAAAACATCATTTTAAAATAAGTAAAATACTTGAAAATAATTAAAAGGCACACTTTAGCTTTATATCAAAATAAAAGACTCACCGTTTGTGATAATTGTATTCGATATGCCTCCACTAATAATTATTCCTAATCGTCATTTCTTTCGTTCAAGCATCCTTCTTTCCAGAATCGTGTTGTATGCCTATCAATTGGGTTATTTCTTTATTTGCGCCCAAGATTTCCCCTCGGTTGAAACATGCGGCAAATTATAGTTCTATTAAGTCTCAACCCCCCCCCCCCCCATGCACCATTCATGTATGCAGTATGCACCTTATGGTTTCTTCGAAGCAGCTTTCCATTAACACCTCAAAATAAAGCTTAAATTCCATGCCAACTCTATTGTTAATATTCATTTGATAACCTCGATCCTTATATGTGCTGTTGATGATACTTTAGTATAGCCTCTGTACCATTTTCCCTCTTATGTTCTCGATCAAATTTGCCAATTCTTCGGAAAATCCTTTGATTACACAACCAACGATTAACAAGCGAGAGGGAGGGACGCTCTAGTTCTATGGTCGGAGGTGACGGAAATTTCGAAGCGGTTATGTTGGCGGAAACTGGTTTGATTACGGATCCGAAATGATATATAGATTTATCGACCGAGGAAGATAGGGTGTTCTATAAGTATGTCTAGCTCCCGCATTTAACGCTTTGCCAACGATGAACGGAAAACGGTTTCCTCGAAGTGGATCGAAAGTGAATAAAAACAATGGGAGTTGGAGACTCATATCTTTCACCCATGGATTCTCGGCTTTCTTGTTTGCATAATGTCGAGTGAATCATCTAAGAAAATACATATGTATGTATGGTGAATGGATGAAGGATAACAACCTGGTTGTGAAGTGGAGGCTTATGAGGTGTATCGGCAAAGGCGGGTGGATGTGTACAAATGAGTGAAATACTAATATATATGGATGATGAACAAAGACAAAAGTCTTAATTAATGTGTATAACTGGTAATGGATATGATAGATAAATTAAAGCATTTGAAAACTGATTTATTTTATGCATGTACATGTGTATTTACTAAAAAATTAATGCTGTTTTGTAATAATTATAAATATCAGTTACCCGTAAATGATGAATTATGGGAAAACAAAATGATTCATCTTTAAAACATATGCCAGTTACAACTTGTAGACTTATTAATTATCATTGCATTTTTTTATTTTTTTGTCAAATATACACGTATCTATATATAATATATAGAGGAGTCAATTTAATCCGTTTAACCTCAATTACCCGACCCAAACCCGGAAAAAATACCAAAAACAACAACCCTCCACTAATTACAAAATTTGAATTTGTAATAATTAACCCTCCACTAAATATAATTAATTTTTTTTAAAAAGGCATGAAATGATTTAAAAGCACATTAACTCCATCCATTACAAAATCATCCTAAACCTCTTTCAAATCTCCAATATTTGCTCCAGATCTCCAATAACTAAAACTTCTTCCACATTTCCTCAACCATATTCACTCCGCTTTCCAATCGACGACTCAATTGAACATCTCATTTTCAATTTTGATCGTTGATTATCGACCATTATCTAGGACATAACAACAAGTCCATGAGGGTAACTGTTAACATGTTGATTATATTGTTAATTTTATTTGTTCGTGTTTTCTTTTTATTTGTTTATTTGTTTGTGTTACATCCGGGTTTTTTTGTCTCCTTTTTCAGATCTCTTCTCAAATTCAATGCAATTTTATTCCGGAAAACTTGAGGAAACTGAGAAAGGGCACGCGCCCGACGGTTCTACGGGAGAGAAAGTTTTCTTTCAAGTGAGTTTTTTTTGTCATATTTCTTTTCCGGGGTAAGCAAATAATCTACAAACAACTTCACATGATTTTTCGGTCTTTTTTTTGTAAGCTAATTCTACAAAATGACTTTCGTATTTCTTCATAATTGAATTCTCGAATTTTTAACTTTTAGATGAGAGTTTTTTTTTTTTTTTTTTTTTTTTTTTTTTTTTTTTTGAGAACTTAGAGAAGAGTTTTTGACTTTAACTTGCTTGAAATTATACCATGCTGCATCTATTTTTTCACTTTCTTTTCGCAGGTTGTGATTTTTGATTTTCCCCATCCATGGTAGAAATTAATGATTATTATTTCAATTGTTTGAAGTGTAAAAGCTATGACTATGAAGCTAACGGAGCAGAGATGGGGAGTCAAGATGAAATTGAACGACTTTCCTGGCCTGCTGGTCCCGGAACCTTTTTGACTTTGAAGTAAGTTGTTTTTGTTGTCTTTCGATATCTTTTCCGCATTGAAATTTTTTTTATCTAAGAGTGAAAATTCCGATAAAAAAGAGTGAAAATGTACGTGGTCGTAAATTAGTAATGGATGAGATTGTAATATATGGTAAAAGCTACTAATTTTGTGTGTTTGTGTATTCCTATTTTACTTCATCTGTCACAAATCATTTTATCCCTTTTGTTGTTTCTAAATAATTTTTTTTTACGATTTCTATTATCTTTGGTAAATTAATGTTTGTTTATTCCTTTATGAAATTCCATCTTTCTTTTTGTTGCAATTGTCATATATTGATGTTGTTAGGATTTCCAATTTTCAAAATTCATGTTCACCAAGTAGCCAACTTTTCATAGGTTTTCAAGTAACAGAACTAGGGTCATTGATTTTAAAGGACTAGGGCAGGTTCTTAATCATTTTAGTTACTCAAATAGTCCTCTAAAATCACATTAAATTAATTATATGAAAAATAAATAAATTCAAATATGTTAAGAAAAAATCATTCCTTACAAATTATAGTCCTACAGAATATTCTGAAATTATATTACATTCAGAAAAATAACTAATAATAAATATGTCAATTGATACAAAATATTCTTAGATTAAATCATCCCTACAAATTGGTCACCTCATTTAATGCCAAATATTCTCACATTCACTTACATTTTGAAAAATAAGTAAATTTAAATTTTCCAACTAATATGAAATATTATTACGGTAAATTCATCCCTGCAAATTACCCTATTTAATTCCAAATATTCTTAAATTGATCTATATTTCCCAAAATAACTATATTCAAATATCTCATTCAATGCGAAATATTTTTATATTAAATAATATGTCATTCAACGCGGAATATTCTTACATTAAAGTAATTATATGAAACATAAATAAATTCAAATATGTTAAGAAAAAATCAACCCTTACAAATTAACGTCCTCCATAAATACAAAATATTCTTACATTAAATCACATATTTAAAAATAACTAAATTCATATTTGCTAATTATATTAATACGAAATATTCTTACATTAAATTTATCTCCTGCAAATTAGCTACCCTATGTAATTCCAAATATTCTTACATTGAATTAAATTTTCCAAAATAACTAAATTCAAATATCCAATTCAATGCAAAATATTTTTACATTAAATAAATGTGTTACTCAACATTAAATATTCTTACATTAAATTCATTGTATGAAACATAACTATATTCAAATATGTTAAGAAAAATTATCCTTTACAAATTTGAATTCTCCATTAATGTAGAATATTCTTACATTAAATTATATATTTATAAATAACTATATTCAAATTTGCCAATTATATTAATACAAAATATTCTTACACTAAATTCATTCCTTGCAAATTAGCTACCCTATTTAATTCTAAATATTATTACATTGAATTATATTTCCCAAAATAACTAAATTCAAATATCTCATTCAATGTGAAATATTTTTACATTAAATAAATATGTCATTCAATTCAATGTGAAATATTCTTACATTAAATTATTTTTATGAAACATAAATACATTCAAATATTTTGAGAAGAAATTACCATTTAGTGTCATCCATTAATACATAATATTCTACAATTATATTAAATTTAAAAAAATAACTGATATCAAATACAACAATTAATACGAGATATTCTTATATTGAATTCTTCCCCTGCAAATTAGCTACCTTATTTAATTTGATGTATTCAAAAAATTGAATTATATTTTCAAAAATAACTAAATTCAAATAATCCATTAAATGCAAAATATTTTTACATTAAATAAATATGTCATGCAATGCGAGATATATTACATTAAATTATTTTATAAAAATAACTACATTCAAATATGTTAACAAAAAATCAACTCCTATAAATTAGCATCCTCGAATATTCGAAATTATATTACATTTCAAAAAATAACTAATATCAAATATGTCAATTAATACGAGATATTCTTAGATTAGTTCACCCTTACAAATTAGTCACCTCATTTAATGTCAAATATTCTCACATTCACTTACATTTTGAAAAATAAGTAAATTTAAATTTTCCAAATAATATGAAATATTATTACGTTAAATTCATCCCCTGCAAATTACTCTATTTAATTCAAAATATTCTTAAATTGATTTATATTTCCCAAAATAACTAAAATCAAATATCTCATTCAATGCAATATGTCATTCAACGCGAAATATTCTTATATTAAAGTAATTGTATGAAACATAACTACATTCAAATATGTTAAGAAAATATTATCCCATACAAATTAGCATCCTCCATAAATATAAAATATTCTTACAATAAATTACATATTTAAATATAACTAAATTCATATTTTCCAATTATATTAATACGAAATATTCTTACATTAAATTTATCTCCTGCAAATTAGCTGCCCTATCTAATTCCAAATATTTTTACATTGAATTAAAATTTTCAAAATAACAAAATTCAAATATCCAATTCAATGTGAAATATTTTTACAATAAATAAATATGTTTTTCAACATTAAATATTCTTAAATTTAATTAAATGTATGAAACATAACTACATTTAAATATGTTATGAAAAATCATCCTTTACAAATTTGTGTTCTCCATTAATGTAGAATATTCTTACATTAAATTACATATATTTAAAATAACTAAATTCAAAATTTTCAATTATATTAATAAAGAATATCTTTACATTAAATTCATCTCTTGCAAATTATCTACCCTATTTAATTCTAAATATTAGTACATTGAATTATAGTTTCCAAAATAACTAAATTCAAATATCTCATTCAATGTGAAATATTTTTACATTAAATAAATATGTCATTCAATTCAATGCGAAATATTCTTACAGTAAATTACTTTTATGAAACATTAATACATTCAAATATTTTGAGAAAAAAATAACCACTTACAAATTGGTGTCCTCCATTAATACGAGAATATTCGAAAATGTATTATATTTTAAAAAATAACTAAAATCAAATACATCATTTAATACGAGATATTCTTATATTGAATTCTTCCTCTACAAATTAGCTACCTTATATAATTCAAAATATTCTTAAATTGAATTATATTTTCCAAAATAACTAAATTCAAATAATCCATTAAATGCAAAATATTTTTACATTCAATAAATATGTCATTCAATGCGCGATATTATTACATTAAATTATTTTATAAAACATAACTACATTCAAATATGTTAACAAAAAATCATCTCTTGCAAATTAGCATCATCAGAATATTCTGAAACTATATTACATTTCAAGAAATAACTATTATCAAATATGCTAATTAATATGAGATATTCTTAGATTAGGTCATCCCCTACAAATTAGTCACCTCATTTAATGTCAAATATCTTTACATTAAATTACATTTAAAAAAATTCTATATTCAAGTTTGCCAATTAATACAAATTATTCTTACAATAAAGTCATTCCCTACAAAATAGTCACTCCAATTAAAGCCAAATATAATTGCAATCAATTTTATTAACTATATTCAATGTGTCAATTAATACAAAATATTTTTAAATAAAGTCATTCCCTGCTTACTAACAACACACATAATGGTATGTTTCTTAGGTGAGAATGGAATGGAATGTGTATGATTATGAGATAATTGAATGTAACGAAATCTTATTTCCAATGGAATGGAAAATGTCTATTTTCATTTCTTCCAAATATGGATGGAATGCGACGAAATAAAATGAAAATCGACAAAACACACTTGGTGATGGAGTAAGAGTGGGTGGGTGGTACGGTAGGGTAGGTGATGAAGTAGGGTAGGGTGTGGTGGGTGATGGTGGAGTAGAGTAGGTGGTGGGGTAATGTAGGTAGGAAGTGCATAGTAGTGAGATAAAGGTAGGGTGGGATGATAGGTAGGGTATGGTAAGGTGGGGTGGTAGGTAAGGTTGGGAGGGGTGGTGGGTAGGGTAGGGTAGTGTGGTGAGTAAGGTATGGTGGTATGATGGGTAAGGTATGGTTTGGTGGGTAGGGTAGGGGTGGGTGATGGTGTGTAGGGTAGAGGTGGGTGATGCTGGAGTAGAGTAGGTAATAAGTAAGGTAGGTAGGATGTGTACGGTAACTTATGATAAGATAAGGTGAGGTAGGATAGGGTGGTGGGTAAGGTAGGGTGGGGTTATGGGTAAGGTATAGTAGCTGTAGGTAGGGCAGGGTAGGAAGAGAGGTAGAGTGCGATGGGGTATGACGTAGGGCTACCCCACCTCACCCTACCCGACCTAACCCCACCCCTTCCACCATATCCTAACTTATGACCATAACATACCCTACTCCAGCCACCTTAATTCACTGCTCTGCCCTACTCATCACTCAATGTGTCACCTTTTATATAAATTGTTTCATTTCATTTTTTCACATTCCGAACGCAGTAATAGAATTAACTTATTTCATTCCATTCCATTTCATTCATATTATTTTATTCCATTTCATTTCATTCCCACGTAACAAAAATGCCAATAAAGTCTTCATCTTTAAAAAAAACCTTCTTTTCAAAATGTATATTCTACCGTGCAATGCTAAAAAAGCAGAAATATAACCATAATTATTGTATCAGTATAACTTTTGGACATATTGTGTTGTCATTGTTTTGTAGTACATATTATGCATTTTAATTGAAGTAATCACATTGTCATATATTCCCGTGCAATGCACGGGTTTCAGACTAGTAATATAATAGGCATATATTATTTTGAATAGATCAGCAATTAAATTTATGTAAAATACTAATACTAATAATAATAATAATAATAACAACAACAACAACAACAATAATAATAGTAATAATAAATTTTTTTTTTTTTGGACAACTTTATCCTTTTCCTTTTATGCCATAAAATTCGGGGCGTTACATGTGATGCGTACACATTGTTCACAATGATCACGCATTGTTTCTGGCCCCTTCAAAGCTGAACATCCTGTATCATGAATGCGCACGCATTTCCTAGAATGCACATGCATTGGCTGAATTTCCCTAAATCTGAACTCACTGTTAGGTGAATGCGCATGCATTTCCATCAATGTACGCAGTTCATGCTGAACCTCCAACTCTTAGTTTATTAATAGATCCACCAAACTTATGCATTGTCATTGAATTAATGATGTTTAATAAGAATGCTAAGTCAAGTTATCGATATCACATGGGTATACACAAACAAATGCATTTGTTTCATCCAAAATAGTTTCATCCCAAAATAGTTACATCAAGAGCCATCAATCCAAAATAGGTTTCATCCAAAATAGTTTCATCCCAAAATAGTTTTATCAAAAGACAACAACCATACCAGTGATAGAAAAAGGAAAGACATGACAAAATAAAAGACATAAAGTAGTTTCAAAGGGCAAGACATGCTAGAGTTGTGACAATGATTTGTACTTCTTCTTTCCACCTTCATTTGGGCCTTTGTCAGCTTGAACTTGGCATTGTTGAAGCTGCTCATATGGTGTTGGTGCAGTCTTCAAATATTACTGCTTCTTAATGGCACTTCTTTTCTTCCTTTTTCAACTTGGCATTGTTGAAGCTGCTCAGATGGTGTTGGTTCATTATTAATATCACCTCTTTTCCTCATTGCCTAAAATATACAATTCCAAAAAAGTAAGCATCACCAACAACTTCAGCAGGCTTAAAATATACATACCACTCACTCCAATGCAAAGGGGACACAAACTACAATACATCAAAAACAAAGTGTAAATCAAACTCAAATACATCAAAAGCCATCAATCCAAAATAGTTACATTAAAAGAATCAATCCAAAATAGATACAGACATCAAGCACAATTCCAAGAAAATGGCTGCATTCAAGTTAAATTCAAGTACTCATCAACAACATGCAAGTTATAAGGTGCACATAAGCATAACAAATTTCAAAAGTAGATAAAGTAAAGCTCAATATTACATGACAGGAAGCATACTACATTAAAGAATACAAAAAATACACTAAATTACTTGCAATTTGGGAGGCCTACTTGATTCCCCAACTTCACTGTTCAATTGGCTACCACTGCCACCAAATTCCGAACTTTGACTGACCCTATATTGAGAAACCAAAATCTCCTCCTAACATATATGAAATAATGCAATTTAATTGGTCATTTAATTGAATATAATGAATCAAACAGTACAAGTGAAGTAAATATAACAATAAACAAATACATACCTACAAATTCAATTGATCATTTTGTGTTGTCATCTGAATTCCTTGAATTGTTGAAGTTGCATGTTGATGACAACTTTTCTTATCGTGCCCCTTGGATCCACAATTGCCACATTTAAGTGAATCTTGTTGTCTCTTAAGCATATGTTCATCTTGCCCCTTAGGCTTTCCTCTTGATCTCTTTATCATCTTCTGTGATGGCTCATCATTTCCCCTTCTCCTAGCCCTCTCTGGTCTACCAACACCCCTATCAGCATTTGGTGGCTGTGGAGGAATATAACCGGTTGGTCTCTACTCACTTCTTCCATTGATAGGCATGATGATAGGGCCATAAACCTTCTTGAAAGTGTCTACTTTTTAACAAACGTTGACCAAATCATGGGAACTTAATTTTTCATTGTAGATTGCAGACAAAGCATTCTTGCAAGAGATGCCACTTAAATCCCATCTCATACACCCACAAGTGCCTTTTTCTCATACACTTAAATCAACAGCTACCCTAAACCGTCAAAACAATTAATTTGATATTGAAACTTATCTGCCTTAATTGGAATAAAGTCCCCCCCATTTTGTCACCATCAATTATTTTTTGAATCTTTGGACAAAATGGTCCTTTCCACTTCTTGCTTTCTCACATTTGTCACGTTTCTTTTGCATTCTCTTCATTAGATACTCTAAGATCCATTCCAACATTGATACAATAGGCTCCTCTCTTGCCTGAAGAATGCAAGAGTTGAATGATTCACAACCATTATTCAGCAACGTATCACATTTTGGAATGTCATTAAAGTATGCCTTACTCCATTGTTTAGGTGGTTTATTTTCAAACAATGCAACTGTAAATTCATTCAAATCTTTCATCGTTTTTCAAATTCATTAACTGTACATACCCTAGCTACTCTCCACAATGCATTTTTAAAGTGTTGTCCCGTAAACCCTGCCTTCTTGAAGTTCTCATGCAAATGCCTACACAAAACCAATGTATTGTATTTGGATACACCTCTTGCATTGCTCTGATCAGACCCCTTTTTTTATCACTCATAAATGTCCATGCATAATCTTCAGAAATGTTTAAATCAACCTTAACCAATGTCGAAAACCACTCCCATGTGTGTCTATCCTCCTTATAGACAACTGCCATGGCAAGTGGAAATATGTTGTTGTTAGGATCCACCCCAACTGCAGACAATAAAACCCCTTCATGTGGACCTGTTAAATGGCACCCGTCTAGCCCCAAAAAGAGTCTACAACCATTTAAAAGCCTTTCTTCAATGCATCTAAGCAGATGTAAAACTTATCAAACCGGGGATCTCCATTCTCACAATCATTAGTGCTTAATATGACACTACTTCATGGATTAGATCTCTTCACCTCCTCAATAAATTCCCACAAAATGTGTACTGATCCACAGAGTCACCCTCAATGATAGCAAGAGCCTTTCTTTTTACCCTATAGGCTTGATCTACAAATGTGGCATCTAGTTTCAGCAATGGCATCCTCCCTAAACCCTTTTGTATTTCTATTAGGATCACTCTTAAATTTGTTCAAGTAATTTCTAGAAATCCATTCAGCTCTCATGTTTTTGACATTAAAACTTTTTGCACAAGTATGACCAGGATTGTATTTCCTAATCTGAAATTCGGAGTCACCCTTAACAATTAACCCATGAAGCATCCACCCACAATCTTTGTCGGCACACTTGGCATGCACCCTCTCATTATCATTTTTTGTAATGTATATTCCTATTAGTTCCGATTGCATGTGAGTGTATTGCTTGTTTGAGTATTTTCTTATTGTCAAAGTTCATTCTTATTTTAAATTCAGGATCATACAAATCTCTTGTGTTAAACATGGGGAATTTTTGTTCCCTGTCCTCATCATCTGAATCTTTGTCACTATCCAAGTCATCATCACATATGACTACATCCTCTTCTTCAGAAGAATAATCACAAGCTAAACCCTCTTGTTCCAGCACATTGACTTTTGTAAGTAATCACATTCTGTTGATAATTCAGGCAGGGGCGCCCCTGTGGGGGGGCCAAGGGGGCCAAGGCCCGGAGCCCCCCCCGAAAATCAATGAATTTAAGGGCCCCACAAAATTTCGACCTAATATTATATATATACTGTATTTATATGAACAAGAAGTATATTACCTTAATGGTTAGCAGTCTAGTATACTAGACATGAGACTTGGTTTCAAATCTTGCTAGCTACAATAATTTTTGCTTTTTTAAACTAGGACTAGGAGTCAAATAAATAGGTTTTTTTTTCCTTCCAAACCCATGACTATCTCACGCAGCTTTTTTGTTTTATTTATTTTTATATATATTTTGGTTAATGTTTTTTTTTCGTAGGACGAGGGCCTAAAATTCTTTTTGGCCCCGAGCCTAAATTTGGATAGGGACGCCCCTGAATTCAGGAAATTATTCCACATCAAGGTCCACATTATTTGCAACCAATTATCATCCAATGCATCATCAGACTCTACATTATCTAAATCAAACTCTACATCATCTAAATCAAACTCTACATCATCAGTGTCTCCACTAAACCCTCATCATCATACTCTACATCCACATTTTCTTTCCCATGACCATCCCCTTGACCTGAACCTAGGTTATCTACTTGCTCAGTACCTACAGATTCATTCAGCTCATCTACATAAAGTGCCAAACATCCATCACCTTTCAGCTTTTCGTCAACTAGGTTACTTAAATCCTTGTCATCCCATATCAAAATAAATCCATCTTTGACATAATTATAGAGTCTAAGAGGTTTGTTAACTCCTTCATTGGATAGCACACTAAGTAATATGTGATATGTCAAAACATATTTCTTTACATTCTTAATATCAAATTGCCTACCATAAATGTACTTCGACCCACTAACTGTATGATGAAATGTACCCCCAAAATGTAAACGTACAACGATGCTTGGAGTTGGCAAACCTACAGATCAGCATGGAAACACAAAAAGATATTCAAGATTTGGACTTTAGCCTAAAATCATAAAAAATGCCATGTCTTGTCGGAAAAAAGAGGACTATGAATTAAAGAATTATGAAAATCACATGCCAGATTCAACTTCTGTCAATTTAAAGCAAAGTGGTCCCCAAATAAAAAAATTAAAAATTGGTCCCCAAATCGAAAAAAAAACAGAGCCTTTTTCTATATATAACTACAATCAACATTCACTTTAATAAAATAGCATGAGTGATACGAAAAGCTTACCCTAAACTGAAGCCTTCTTATTAACCTGTAAGTGATGCTTATCCATGCGAATTTGTTGTTCTTGCGAAGAGAGCTCCCCGATTTTGCAAGTTCTCGTACGGGTTCTTCGTTATGCAGATGATTTTGTTTTCTATTTTGGGTAGGTTGCAGCAAATGGTTTTTTTTGATGGAATGTAGGGTTGATTGGGGAAGATGAAGTGAGGGAGAAGCAAAATTAATGGATGGGGAAATTGAAGGAGACGAGAGGGGTTGGGAAGGATCAATGTTTTGGAGAAATGAAAAAGCCAATTGTTTTCCTCGGTTATTTGGCAAAATTTCGCCAAGGTGGCCACGTCAGCATGATGTGGCATCCACATCATCAAGTTTTACCGGAAATTGAGTCCAGTCAGCTTTCCCGGCTAGTTAGGACCATTTTTGCAACGTTTTAAAAAGATATAGGACTAAAATTCTCGTCGGAGTAAAAACAGGACGAAAATCGAAAAATGGTAAAGTTATCGGACGAAAAATTAATCCAATTTTCCCGGTTAGAGGATGAGCAAGTTGAGACAGACGAAAGCATGATTCAAGATTTGTTGACATAAGTGAACTGTAATCTTGCTCCGTAAGTTCCAAAGCCGGATTCATATCACCGAACCAATGTTGTTGACGAGGATGTTAAGGTTTCCATTAAAGAAAGCGGAAACATTTTGCATAAGTTGGATTCTTTCGTGTCTTGAAGATACATCACACACAGAACCAGTTATTTTATATCCTTTGGAATTATTCCATATTTTTTTTAGGAAAGAATTATTCCTCTGCGACAGCACATTACACTGTGAAATAAGATCTCTCAGCATGCACTTGCAAGTGGAGTCCGGAATTTTTGCTGTGAAAACCGTCCTGTGATTTCTGCTATGAATTGCGTCGTATTTTGAAAGTGAACAATGTTTTCGCCCCAAACACTAACATTTACTTTAAAAAACAACACTAACATTTACACTATTATATCTACTGTGTTTTAACTATTGATCAATATATTGTGTTATTTGTAATTGCTCCTTTGTTGTGACAATTGTAAAGAAAAATGGTTAAACCCTAACCATAAGGGTCTCCATTCCCCCTGTCCAATGAGATTAATGAATATATTAATCAGGTAATCAAGTTGCTCAGAGTCATAGGTTTACAATTATGCGAAACAATGATAAGAAGTCGCATCTTTACGTGGGGTTCGAACCTCCACGCTCCAACTCCAGATCCAGCTGCCCTATTAAGACACTCAAACTCATTACCATTAGGCCAGGAGACATATTGAGACAATTATAAATGTCCTCGTCGTATGATCAAAGGTTACAAGTTCAAATCCCGAAAAATTATCAAAGGGTACAAGTTCAAATTCCCAGGCTCTTACAATATCCTGCATTTTCAAATGAGATACTAATGCATTTCCAGTCAGTTATATAATTTTTTCACTCCTTTATTAATTAGTTAATTATGTTATTGTTGTTAAGTAATATACTACATCCGGTCCAAAATATAAGTCATCCTAAAAGTTTTCACACAAATTAAGGAAGTGGTTGAATGTCATTAATTTGAAGGTTAATGTCTAAAATACCATTTGACTATCATTAATGCAATAGTTGTTGAGTAGTGAAAAGTTGTTGGACTCATAATAAATTAGAGGTAGGATAGGGAAAGAGCAATAAATGTTGTATTAGTATCGTAGAATGACTTATATTGTGGAACAAATCAAAAAACATAGAATAACTTATATTTTAGACCGAAGGTAGTATATAGCTTCGAGTTTGGACCGTAACAATAATGGGACTAAACACCATTGATAAAGAAGAAGAATAATGATAATTTCATAACAAAATAATCATAACCAAATTGTGTAATATCTTTTTATCCCCTTAACATTTTTGTTTTTGTTTTTGTGAGGAAGCCTTAACATCTTTTTGAAACATGAATTTTATGAATGACAGCCAACAAGACAAAGACATTAGACGATTAAATGACATACAAATTCATCACTTGCGGATATAAATAGGGGAAATTCTTACGTGATTACTCCATATTCACGAGTTAACGCCGAAGTTGTCTCATTCGTATTCATCATTTAAAAACCGTGATAAACAATGATTAAACCACGTACATACGCTATAATTGAGCCACACGTGCTAGCTCCACAGACTACTAGAACCCATTAGCCGTCAAACTGATGACCAAAATAGTAACGACCAACCTTAACCGGCAGGGTACCGGGTCGGAAGTACTATAGTGGAGAGCAAGGTCGTATCCCACGAGGAATCAATCGAATACCAAAGTCATCTTCGGATTTAGTTTAGGTGAACTACGATGTTTCAAGTATTCAACTACACTAAAACGATATGTAAATGAAGGATAAGAAGAGATATAAAGAGAAACATAGCCAAACCATGATCCAATTGATTACCTTCGCCCTCTAATCGATTAGCTCGGGAATGGGATTAACCAACCTACCAACCTCTACTTATATCGACTCATTCATGGGTGCAAACTCCTAAGCTAGTGTACGACGCCATACAACAATCGAACACCCTTTGCCCGGTTCAACAAATCCGCCTTTAAGAATTTAATTGACCGAAACAAGATTAACGCGCCGGAGTAGCCCGATTTCACAACCGATTGAACCTCACTCTCTAATCAATCTAAACAACTCAGTTGATTATAAAGAATGATCTTAAAACCCCTTTTCCCACACCCCTTCGCAACATACATTTATAAAAGTGGTGTGTTTGTTCATGAACTAGGTGTACAAGCTAATTCAAGCATTAAGAACAAGTTTTAAGACATGAATTAGTCAATATAACAACAATTAAGCACTACCCATTCCCAATTTCATCAATTAGAGGGTGATTTCTTCAATTTTCACATGATTTGACTATGAGATGTTTAGCTACTCATCACAAAACAAGAAATAACAATCAAGGAAAGGATTAAAGCCATAAAACAAGAAGAGAGATGCTATTAATTACCAAAATCGCAGAGAAATTGTGATTACATCAAGCTCCATCAACACCCATGTCACTTGGTGGAGAAGGAGATCCAAAATGCAAAAATCCAACAAAGAGAGCTTGAATCTAAGCTAAATTGTGTTTAATCTAATAGAAAAGAGTGAAAGAATAGCTAATCTAAGGGAGAGAGGGGGAAATTTCGACCTAAAAGGGTAGAGGAGTGTCTAAGAGTGTGTGTGTGGAATTGGGTGAGAAAAAACTCTGTTTTTTTCTCAAAAAACGCAGTTATAGATTCTGCAGAAATCTCGGTAAGCACCAAGAATAGTCTGGTAACTACCGAGATTTCTGTACATTCTGCCCAACATATGGTGAGTTCTGGTGACCACCAAGATGACTTCGGTAAGTACCAGGAATGCAGAGTTGTGAATTTAAGCTTTTTCTTCAACTTTTCCATCCCCGAGCTTCGGTTTCATCTTTCTAAGCCTCGTACCTCAACTTCCGGGTATACGAGTCACCTATTTCCCGCATTTCACATACCAAACAACATATCGAGCGTAATTCCGCAAGAAACATATGGCTCGTAAAGGGCCAAAACATCGTGAAAAATGTGAGATTTTCCATCTATTTGATGGTTTACCTCATGGTGGACGTGTAATGCGATTTTGCCCTAAATAAGGTCTAAAACTACCCGGAATGAACCGAAAGTGCCGTAAAAGGGAGTTGAAACATGCACCGGAGCATAGTAAAGTTGACTCTCATCACAAACCTCCATCAACAGCCATGACCTGTCCGGTGATATAAGACGCAACCGGAAAACAAAGAAAAGCCACTAAAGCCGATACTTCTTCCGGCTTTCCGACCCTCCTCATCGAAGTTCTTGATTCGACTTTCTCAAACATCGCTTGATCCAGAAAAAGGTCTGCTAACGGTGTCTTAATAAACCAAGGAGCCACGGCGTTGACTCTTATGTTATCTTTAGCCCATTCACAACCCAGGTTTTTCGTCAGTTGATTCATTGCTGCTTTCGTCGCACCATACACGGTACACTCGTTGATGCTCGTGAGACCGGCAACGGATGAAATAAACACAATATTACCGACCCCGGATGACTTAAGAAGAGGATGAGCAAGCTGAGACAAATGAAAGCTTGATTCAAGATTTGTGGACATAAGGAAACCGTAATCTTGCTCCGTAAATTCCAAAGCCGGCATGATATCACAGGAACCAGCATTGTTGACGAGGATGTCAAGGCTTCCGTTAAAGAAAGTGGAAACCTTTTGCATGAGTTGGATTCTTTCGTCTCTTGAAGATACATCACACACCGAACCGGTGATTTTGTATCCTTTGAAATTCCAATCTTGTAAGCTGGAATTGAGCTCTACTTCGTTTCTTGAACAAGTGTAGACTATAGCTCCAAGTTGAGCGAATTCCTCGATCCACGATGGCTCGACCGATTCCTTCCGTGCCACCGGTGACGAGTGTTGTCATTCCCCGGAGTGACCATCTTGTCCGGCTCGTAGCTTCGGTTGCCATGATGATTCTTGTTAATTTATACTACCTTATCAAGCAAAGGAGAGATCTAATTCTCCACATATATATACACCGCACAATTATCATTGTACTCTGCACATATATATATCGTACATTTAGTCATGATAATGTATTAACTCTCTGGCTCCTTTACGATACATAATAAGATAAGAATCAAACAAAAACAATGCTGCAAAACAAACTTACAAACAAACAAAAATCAAACAAAATATGTAATACAGCTCACGTGCAAAATAATTTCATAAAATTTTGCATCTAGTCCTCAACATGTATTAACTCTTGCTCCTTTAAATACATAATAAAATAATAATTAAACAAAAACAATACATAATAAGATAAGATAAGAATCAAACAAAAACAATGACGCAAGAATCAAACACAATAATAAGATAAGAATCAAACAAAAACAATGCTACAAGAATCAAACAAAAACAATACATATAATAAGATAAAATCTGTGAAACCCCGATCTTTCATTAAGTGTATTTTCCGTTTTTTTGAGATTAGGTTTTCTTTTCTTAATATTTTAAGGTTAATTTAGCTTTTGTTGGCCTCCGCTTCACAAAAAAAACCGACCTAGGCTCAATAAAAAGCTTCCAGATAGCCCTAGAATCACATATTTCGCGTTTTCGGAGTTTTTATCCAAGCCTTGGGCCGCTGCCCCTAGCCACCGCCCGTGAAAGCCCACATGGTGATTTCCAGACTTAGTTTTTGGAGCAATCTGGTTGATTTCTAGGTTTGTTCAGCAGCATTTCCGATTTCGAGCAGCAGATTTAGGCTTTGAAACTCTTCTTGAAGTAAGATCTAATCTTCTCATAGTTGTTCTTAGCTTTGATATTGGTAGTTTTAGATTCTCGTAAAGTTTATGTTAGGTTCGTGTCGTGTCTCCCGACATCTGACAAAAATGAATCTCTTTATTTATCTTCTTTCTCCTTACTAAGCATACATCCGGTGTTCACTCCTTTATTTAAAATAAGAAGAAATGCAGGTTGAAAACGAGTTGTGGTCTTACAGTCTGGCAGAATACTCACAAACCAGGCAGGTAAAGTATATGTTTGACTAAGGGAATTCATAGAAGCTAAATTATACTGTCTTCCTTTATCTTGCCATTTCAGATTGGTTGTAAAATGGAATTTTGTCGAACATGTAGGGGGCAAAAGTCTGGGTATAAATCTCTGCCTTCCACCATCTCCAAATTGTTGGGTAATTTAATCGAACACTTGGCGGGTGCGAATGTATCAACTATTAGTTGATTCTCTCCTTCATTTCCCTCTTCAACTTGCTACACCTGACATACAACTAGTGTGGTTGTTTCAATTTGTCAAATCATCTGTAATGCTCCCATTTCTTTTCTTGCTATGGCTGTTCTGGTTTGGTAGTGTCCTTTAGACATACTCCGCACATAACCCTCAATCATGTTGTTGCGGTAACATTGAGAGGGACTTTTTCTCAAACAGTTGGTGGGCAAAATGTTTTTGAACAGAATATGCTTCATCTTTTACCATGAATAAATCTTTGATTTCCCAACCTCAAGTCGATCAAGCTGTAGCTGCTGCCACCAATGCTCAGGTACTCCTTCCATGGTGTAAGATGCTATTTTACATTTCAATTACTCCCGTATGTCCATTTGCGCAAAAAAACTCCTCAACTATATCTGCCCAATCAACGAAGTACTCAGGTGCCCCATTGAAAAAAATTCTAGACGTGATGTAGTAGCTGAGATTATTAGGATCAAGCGCTTACCGTTGTACTAAAACCAATTGGTGTTAGTAAAGGCGCTACTATATTTCCTTATATCACTTTTAACACGCGCCTCAGTGTGGGCGCATAATGCCTCGGCCAATACACATGGCGCACAAAGCGCATATAAAGGCACACAAGCGCCAACAAAGAGCGCCAACACTTCACAATATAATTGGGGAAACAATGCGGAAGCAAGGATTGATCCCACGACCTCCCGCTCTCTGTTCTACCATATTAGGATCGTTCGCTTACCGTTGTACTAAAACCAATTGGTGTTAGTAAAGGCGCTACTATATTTCCTTATATCACTTTTAACAGAGATAACATTCCTCTTCATGAAAAGGATCAATCTTTAGGATATTCAAATCCTGAACACCGTCGCGGATTCGGCAATCTTCCCATCACAATTTGGTCATCAGAATCGCCAAGGAAAAACATTACTCCGAATACCAAATGATGTAGAAGATTTATAATGAAAACAGATAAACGACAATACATGAGTTAATCCAAGCTCTTAGATAATTTTCACTCATTAGAGAATTCAATATTACATAATATGCCCTACCAACTAAGGACTTTAGCTATTTGTAGGCTAAAAGCTCATTAATTGAGAGATTTTAGGGTGCAATGGTTGTAGGAAGGTTATACCAAGTGGCATACATTAGAGCCTCTCATTTTTACTCTCTTTCACATAGTACACTTTTATCGTGTGTGAGAGATTAAAAATGAGTGATTGTAATGTATGTCACTTAATAAAACCTTCATACAATAGTTGTATTTTAAAATTTCACTATATCCAATCTCAGCAGCATCCAAGATCATTGTGAGTTTGCAACATCCTATTTATTGGGTTCCCCAACATATGATTGTTCCCTTCAAAAAAAAAAATATATGTATATATATATATGATTGTTATTCTTTTTTTCTTTAAGCACCCCGGTATCCGGAATTCACTTATCCGATTAATCCGGAGTTCGGCCCGTGTCGTACATGTAGAGTCTGACTCTTACTCAGGGTTAAGGCATGGCCAAAAGCTCTTTCAACATGACGCATCAGAGGAGAATCGAACCGATGACCTTCCTAGGCATTCTCAAGTCACTTACCACTTGAGCCTACTTGATTCCATATGATTGTCATTAGTTTCAGCCTTTGGAAGTCATTATTGGCCCTCCAAGATATTCTAACAGAATTGAAGGATCATTCCTTTTATCCTCTTGTACACGTGGCACCTCCGTTGCATTTTTAAAACGGATACGGGCCCCAACCTAACTCGTGGAAAAATATTATTCTATGGGATGGTTGGAATGACGATAGGAACGCTAATATGGAAATGAAGCAGATCTTACCCCATACAAAGCCCTTGATGAGGCAACGCTCCAACTTCAACTTGAGGACGAGTTCTTTATTTTGAGGGCAGATGGAGATGATGCAGTGCACTATTAGTTTGTTTATGATTTATTTAAAACTCTGTTTTATGTTTGGCTGTCGTTTTTGAATGTTTTGTATTAGAGTGGTATTTGTGTCCTTTTATGTTCTTTTGGTCTTATGTATTTAAAGGTAAAACCCTACCGTTGTAAGGAGCTTTTGTCATTTTGAATGAACTAGAAACCCTAGCTACGACTGCTAGAGGGATTTACTTGAAATCTATACATCAGCGTCTTTGTGGCAGTACATGGCAAAGCACGCGTATTTTGTGTTGTGATAAAACTCTAGAAGATGGTTTTATAATGTGCTTCGTGGCGGTACGTACATGACAAAGCACACGTTTTTGTGTTTTGATAAAAACTCTAGAAGATGGTTTTATAATGTGTTTCGTGGCGGTACATGACAAAGTACACGTTTTTGTGTTGTGACAAAACTCTAGGTACATACTTTCTTTTCCATTATGATGAAAGAAAAGAAAGAAAAAAAACAAATAGTCGTATACAGTATACTTAATATAACGATTGTATCATAAGAAAAACCTTTCGATTCAACGTTTAGAGCAGAAAGAATGTGTCTTTAATAGCATCACACACACCAAGTCTATCGTTATGGCATTACATTGACAATAATTTTTCATTCACAATCGGTACTAAATCTGATAATAGACCTTTTGTAGTCGATTGTTTTCAGTGTGGTGTGGTACTGATAACGCCCTAAATATATACATGGGAAGCCAGTTGCTTCCAAACTAACTATGTTTTTTTTTTTTTTTTTTTTCGCAACTATATATCAAGAAACACTTGGTTTTCTAGCCTCATAATTTGCAACTGTATTTGGATCATCACAACCTATCCCTTGAGCACCAAAACACAAATACTCATTCATTAACCGACTATTAACCGACCCGTTACCCCGATTCAACGAGTTCATTTTCTTATTCTTGTTCGGAGAAAGTATCGATCTAAGCAGACCCGAGTTGTTGTTGTTGTTGTTGTTCTTGTTCACGACGTCAAAGGTTCCCTTATCAACAGATTTTGGAGATGACATGGAAGATTCAGACAAAGTACTAGAAGGCGAACCGAAATACAACTGCCTCTTCACTTGCATAACACCTTGCATCAAACCTGCACCGAATTTCTTTTTATCGTCTGAATTCAGATAATCGTTTGAAAAACCGAGTACCCTTTTGTTCGAATATCTCTCTCGTAATGAAACCGGTGTTTTACCTACGCTTTTATACGGAGTTATACTGTCATCAAAGTCATCCAAGTTGTTCTCTTTTTCCTGCCTCTCTTTTCTTGAAGCAAACCGAAGAAGCATTTTTAAACGCCTACTTACAGAACTCAACCGTCCTGCAGCTCGTTTCTCGGATCCAATACTCGACCCGCAATAACTTATCTCACCCGAGAATTTCTCGTAATCCGTACTCACGTAACCATCATATCCACCACCACCGTCGGCTTTCGTATACAAAAAGATTTCACCATCCGGGATTCTGAAAGAAGTTCCTGGGCTAGTATTTTCAGTAACCTGCATTTTCAAATGAGATACTAATGCATTTCGAGTAATATAATCTCGACAATTCGATATCCCTCCAGCCGATATTATCTCTTTTATTAAAATCTCAGACGAAGCTGATCTTGGGCGTCGTCTCAAAAGATCCAACGGCGTATATCCATCCAGATCATGCGCGTTCAAATCAACCGAATGTGCAGACAAAAGAACCTCGACTAACTCGAATTGAACATTATCAATTACAGCTAAATGGAGTGCAGTTCTGCCATCATTGTTCTTGACATTGATTATGTCTTCCATAATCGTTATTTTACCGTTAATTAAGTTCTTAATGAGGTCGATTAACCGGTCTAATCTTCGAAAACCGGGACTTCTGAAACCTGCAACTGCCATGTGGAGAAAAGTGTCCCCAAAATTGTTTCTAAGTAGACCTATTGAAGGAGAAGCTTCTAGAAGAATCTGAAGAACAGATGAATGACCCCTATACGCCGCGATATGAAACGCGGTATTTCCTTGTTGATCCGTCGCGGTTATAATATCATAGGAAGCCAATAAAAAATTCACTACCTGCATAACAACATTTGAATTATCATCTATATTTCACAGATGCAAACATTATTTTTTTTCTTCTCTATTTTACAGAATCTGTATTCAGGATATGAACTGCATCGAAATTTCTACTATTATATATAATCTATACATCATTAACAAAAAGGTAGGCACATAGCCTTTCACAAGATGTTCAAACCGAAAGGCTCGAAATACTGCTCGAGCACGCTGCTAGACTCATGTTTTGGAGCGTTACGGGTGCTATTCGAGCCGACTAAGCTATAACACTGAATGTCACACCCTAACATACGGTGTGGGCCATCTCTAGAATTGTATGATAATACGAGTTCTTGGAATATAAATATTTTACACCAAACAAACATGTTCAAAGAAACATACCTCAACTTGGCCTCTACCAGAGCCAGAATGCAAGATTGTAGATCCATAACCATCTCTATAAACCAAAACATCATTACAATCTCCAAGAATTTCTTTCAAAATCACAACACAACCACCTCTAGCAGCAGCATGAATAGCTCTATTCATCATATCCCACTTAAAAACAGGATCAATTTCTTCTAAATTATTAAACTTTCCTTTAATTGCAGAATCAAGAACCAATCTAAAAACATCACTGTTCTTGCTTCTAGCTGCACCATAAAGTATATCAGTAACACCATATTCCCCTTCTCCAAATACCAAAAGAGGGTCCCTTTCCAACAGTTTCTTGACAAATTCAATGTCACCAGCTGATACAGCTGTGTATAGAAGCCAACCACCATACCCTGCTCTAATCAAGGAATTACTGTTATACCCTTTCTTGTTTTCACATTCAAGAAAGAGTTTTTGGGCTACTTGGGATCTGTTTTTGGGTACATCTTGGAATTGTTGTTCTACATCATCATCCCATACGGTTTCGAGACGGCGAATTCGACAGAGGGATGTGAGTTTGATTAAGAGATTTGTGTCTAGATAAAGCAATTCTCTTACTACATCATAGTGTCCATTTGCTGCTGCAAAATCAATTGGAGATGCATACCACCATTGATCCCCTGTGCTTTCCCATCTCAAAGGAAAGTAAGAGGAAGGCATTGAATCAAAAACCAAAAACAGAAAAACAAATAATTCACTGAAAAATATGGTTTTGAAAAGAAAGAAAGGATTTTTGGTTTTGTTAAATGGAGGGCCGGCAGAAAGTAATCAAAAAGAACAAGAGATAAAAGATGGGTGATTCAAAGATCAAAGCGATTAGTTTTTTTCCAACAAAATGCCAAACAAAATTGAGTGAAAAGTTGGAGAAAACTAGAATTATAGAGCAAACAATAGGAGGAAAAAAATGGAAATTTGTTTGACCAAAAAAGCTGTCCTAACTTTATAGGAATCTTTGTAGATGACAAGAATGTTTGGTCTTCCGTCCTCCACATATTATGCCAAAATTTTCTTACCAATAAATGGTATTTCCCGGGAAATTTCCCTTTTGCACAAATTTGTCCCAAATCTATTTGTTCTCTTTGGTTAAATTAATTATATTTAATTAATTTTGATAAAAAAAATTAAAATGACTTTTAATCGTTATTAATAATAGAGAGTACTGAAAAATGGATGGATAGATAATATATGAGAGATAAAAAAAGAAAAATGGATAAAATATTTCTTAATTATTTAAACAGATTTACATTATGAAAACAAAATAAAAAAGCTAAATGTAATATATTATCAACCTATTTAACTTGACTTTCTTATTAGAATTCAAAACAAAGAGCAGGTGAAATCTCACATAGAGATATTGATAGTACACACAGTTAATTGATTGAGCAGCGGTTCGTAAACCACTGAAAAAAGAATATTTATTATTTGATCCATATCTCGAAATAAGAAGTCCAATGGAAGCAATGAGACAGGGTAGGATATTTTGTAAACTTAACACATAACATAGATTCATTTGGAGGAAGGATTCCCTTTGGTTTTAAATGATTATTTAAATAAAGTGATCTACCTATACATAGACCCGTCCAAATGCAGCAACCGGATCGAATCGGAATCGAAACCGGCGGTTTTGAACAATGCCGGTTTGACGAATCGGCGGTTTGAAAAACCGGCGGTTGGAGGCTCAAAACCGCCAGTTGCCGGTTTGTGCCGGTTCACGGTTCACCCGGTTTGCTTCCGGTTTAGATCATGGTTCAGATCACGGTTCCGACCACGGTTTTAAATTTTCATAATTTTTTTTTCTTTTCATTTTCATATAATACTTATTATTTTCACTACAATAACAAATTATTATTCTTTTCACTATAATTACTAAAGTGAATGTAATATATATTTTTTATAAATAGTTTTCTATTCGGTTTTAAAAATAATATTACTATTGTGTTATTTTATTTATATGTAAATAATGTTATTTTGCAAAATTGTGTTATTTTTTCAACGCTTGTACCGGTAATTCGGTAAAACCGTATTGAAGTAACGATTAAATCAGAACAACTTCAAAAATCGGTATCGTAAAGTAAGTTGATTGTTGTTTTTAACAACTAAACAAATTTGATAAACAAAGAAAATGAGTAGAATATGTAAGAATTGAGTAGAAGATGTAAGAATTGAGATGTAGAGATTGGTGTAGGATTTTTGAAATGAAATGGGGTAGTCTTTATAGGAATTTTTTTGAGGTGTTTGGAAGTAAATTATAAATTAAAAAAAAAAAAAAAAAGAGCCGTTGCAATTTATAGCTGTTGGGCCGGTTCCGGCCTGTCCGGTTCCAACCGGTGGTTCCGATCCGGTTCAGGTTCCAAAAAACTCCAACCGGCCCCCAACCGGCCAACCGGCGGTTCCACAAACGGGCGGGTGACCAAACCGCCGGTTCCGGTTCCAACCGGCGGTCCCGGTTTCTTTTGGCCACCTCTACCTATACATTCAAAAAAATATTGATTTAACCGTAGTTTCCTTTATAAAACTGTGTCGTTTTATTGACAATGTTTAAAAACAATAGTATTTAAGAGATCATTTAAAGCTAATACTTAGAGAATCCGGGCTCGTTTGAGAGGTGCCACTAGAGCTGTTAACGAGTCGAGCCGAGTATTGGTGGTTCGAACTCGACCTCGTTTAGCTCATGAGCTCGGTCGAGCTCGTTCGTTTGATAAACGAACAAAAAATTCTGTTCGAGTTCGGCTCGTTTAAAAGATGAAATGTTCGAGCTCGGCTCATTAGACATATTTTTTTCCTTTTGGCTCGACTTTCACTCGAATTCGGCTCGAGTTCGGTTCGTTAAAATATAAAACATAAAGTGCAAATGTAAAAATAATATGTTAGACATTAAAATTACATATATTACACAACTAAAATTACTATAAAATTATCTAAATATTATATAAATCAAATTTATAATATCTATTAGATGAATGAATTATCCTCTTTTGAGTCGGGGTTACTGTAAATTGATGTATTTATATAAGCATGTTCGCGAACATTATATAAGCATGTTCGCAAACATGTTCGCGAACATTATATAAGCACGTTCGCGAACCAAGCTTGAGCTCGGCTCGTTAAGAAAACGAGCCTACAGTCATGTTCGAGCTCGACTTGTTAAGCTAAATGAACAAACGATCACGAACACTAACGAGCCGAACATGAGCTTGTTCACAAACGGCTCTGTTCGTTTAACAGCACTAGATGCCACATGTTTTACAAGATCTTCTAATATTTTGAGATTTGTGGTTATTCATATCCAACTAGTGGGATTTCGCCGTACGCTGCACGGTTGTTGCCCTCGAATATAGTTGTTGTGTTCTCGTTACGTGGATAAGGGAACGATCATTAGTAAATGTAGTTGTTGTGTGGTTGTTACGTGGATAAGAGAACAATGTTTAGTAATTTTTTTGAATCAACAATCTTTAGTAATTGGAAACAATGAAATCAGGTAGAGAGAAAAGCTATATCCAAAAAAATCTCAAAGAGAGCAAAAGAAAATATCTTGAAATTATTTTCTAAGAAACATGGTTTATCAAAAGTATATGTCACCCAAGGTGTCAAAATTTTCCAAATGTATATTGAACCTGGAAGCTAAAGATGTTCATGAAGTAAGTATAGTTTGCGTGTATAAATTTTTTGAATCAACTAATAGTATGACATTTTTGAAATTAACTAATACTAATACTAACCATTAAATTACAATATTCCCCTCTAAAATGAGCATTTATTAAATGGAGGGATACCAAATGAAATTACAATTTAGAACAAGGCATTTTTGTAGGGGCTGACATTTTAACAATTGACAATTTATCAAAATCTCATTCAATGACCTAATATGTCAACATCAAAGATCATTCTCATTTGTGAAAAGCATTTGAAATCATAAACTCACCAATGAAATGGCTATAAAACAAACAATGGTAGTACAATTGCTCCTTTGCACACATGTCAAATAAAGTTGTTTTTATAGTCTCGGACACATCAGTGAGTTCCACAATGACTTTACAACTATTGTGATATTGAAGTTTGCATTCAATTTTTAGATCAAAAGAAAAAAAAAATCAGAGTGTGGAGTTATTTGGTAAAATACCGTGGCATTCGAACAGAGGAGAGCATGAAACCCATTCACCTGCGCAAATTTAGTTTTCTCAAGGTTAATTTGCACCCTGCTATTTTCTTAGAATCTAACAAAGGCAATTGGGAAACCTACCATAATGCTTTCTTCTTTTTTGAGGGGTATAATCCTTTCAAAGAAGGGCAAATCTAATTCACAAAACTGAAGTCGAAAATCAGCAGTAAAAATTACCAAGATCACATCATGTAGATGAAGAGAAATAATAAAGACCTTACAAGCATGTAATACAATGTTGGTATAGAGAAAACATGATTTAAGACAACAATATTTTCCCAAAATGCACCTAAAAATCAAATTTAAGATCAAGATTTACTATTCAGCATATAAAGCAAGAGGTTTTTAGGTATCCGGAGACTGACAATGTTTACATAAATTAATACATTTGTCCTGGACCATTTTCTACGGTTAGAAGATTGAAATACAATGAGAAAATGAAAACCCCATCTATCTATTTTACCACACGATTTCATCATAAAATTCATTAAAGTCACAAGAACTTCAATATATTCATTTTTGTGGCTGTAAGGAATGTTGTTTGAGTAATAGAAATATCTGAGTTCACATCAATATCACTGCCAGAGCATAAAATGTATAACAAGTCAACATGATTCATAGTTGGTTGCATCCTATAAGATCATGTGATCAATTGAGTTATTGATGTCATAGTCTCCTAGTATTGAAACATTCATAATATTAGTTTTTTTCTGACCACACAACCATGAAAATTGTGGATTGTGTTTACATCCCTACAATGTAGGTACATCATCTTTGGGGTTAGTCAAACCTGAAGCACAGTACGAAGTGTCACTCATTATTCCAATTATAAACGAACAAGGACAAAGTTAGAGCTTCTTATCATTCCAACCGTGTGGGTGCTAAAACGAGCAAAAGTGTTTAAAAAAATTGAACTGAACAAGTAATGGTTGTTTGCATGCCATCAGACATAATAAAGGAGAATTATACAACTGAGGAAGAAGGGAAATCATGATCGAAATACCAATTAACCCATGAAATTTGACTGCCAATCGAGAAGAATGTCCAATGAACCCAGAAAAGGGAAGAAATTACCTTTGTATGCAGAGGTAGTAAGCCAAAACCATTGAGTAGCACAAATGTTCCTCTCCTAAGTTCCTAACCAGATGCACCCTAATACCAAGGAAAGCCGACAATGCGAAAGAAATGAAGCCAATTATTTAATATAAATGGAAACGAAAAGGGTAAGAATTGACCTGATTTTGAACGTGCACAGAAATAAATTTTCATCAAATCTTCCTTTGAATTATTCTGCCAGGCATAATCAATCAACTTCAATTACCAAAAACCATTGGTATTGCACCAATAATATATATACCTATACAGCCTTTAACAGACAGAGGAAGGGTGGAAAATAAAATCGAAGGCAGAGAAGAATTTCAAGGGGAACCAAGCATTTAATTACTCAAGTAATTCGACTCCCTTCTTTGGGCCTCATGAAAAATCGCAATTAATACCCACGAAATAGAAAATAGACAGAGAAGAAGAAGGAAATCAATGGAATTTGTTAGTGGAAGAAGGAAACCTGATTGTTGAATGTTTCATTGACCCCTGCAGTGCTAAATTGCATACTGCATAGCAGGTGCATCACACAGTGAAGACATAAATAAGCATATACAATGCAATTACATAGGAAATCAAAACAATTGGAAAATTAATCGACCAAAAAACAGCAAGGAAAAGCAAGTTTCTCTGTAACATGAATAGCCTCAATTGGAAGAGAAGAAAATCTGATTAGCAATGACAGCAGTACGAACAGGAAATTGAATACATTCTTGATCAGGGTGAGGAAAAACTAAACCAACTTTGTGAAATCGGTGTATTGTGTATGGTGTGGAACGTAGGCTGCAGTTTGCCCAAAGTTTAATGGAAAACCCCCAAATTCTGTAAATGTTTTTGTGTTACACACAGCTAATTTACTTTTCTCTGTATTTCATTAACTTCTATACACTGCTGCAATGCAAGGAACCCCAAAAACAAAGTAGCAGAACCAGAGGAAGAGAAGAGAGTAGAAGAAGCCTATTAAGAAACAAAATTGAAAGCACCACACCTATTACCAGGTGAACAACACCATAGAAGCATTTTGGTCAAATTTTAAATAGGAAGAAACTAACCTTGAACCTAGCTTTGTTATTAGTAGGATTCAAACACGTAGTTCCCAAATCCACCATTCTGTGAAGTATATATCCATCTAAGCGGACGAAGCGTCGTTCTGGCAACCTCATCGCAATCGCCGTTCTTTCATACGCCACGAAGCAGAGCGTATGGATGGAGAAGATGATGGAGGTACTGCAGTAGACCACGTATCCAGTGAGCCGGCAAGTGTACAACCTACTACAATGATTGATAGAAGCCACGTATCAAAGCTAGTTGATGAGCTGGTGTGAGGGGCGACCGGCGGCGTTTCCGTAAATCACCGCGTCGTTTGAAGGGAATGGCGAACGGGAAGAGTGGAACACAGAGGAGAAGAGGTAGAGAAGAGGGACAGGGAAGGGGAAGGGGAAGGGGAAGGGGAAGGGGAAGTGGGGGAGGGGAAAAGACAAAACGGGGACTTACAACGGAAAAGGGAGTAAAGGCAGGGACTGGTAATGTAAAAGGAAAGGGGAAAAGACAAACTGGACGACGAAAGTTGCACAAATAATCTATACTGCCCCACTATACGATCAATGAATGTTGTATATTTTTATAAGTCTAACAAGATTTGTGTCTCGGCAGAAAAGAAAAAAACAAAGATTTGTGTCTTTTATATAATAATATTGATTTTACAGTCGTTCAGGCCCCAAAAAAATGACCAATATTTTTTTCATAATTTTGATATTTAATTTTTTATTCACACACAATCCTATTTAAATATTGAATTGGTAACTATACCTTACTATACTAAGTAAAAATGTCGCACTTACTACATTGAAATCAACGGTTGTATATTTTCTTATGTTTCCCATTTCATAAGTTGATAAATCGTGAACTAATACAACAATATCTCCATGTATCTTAAATAAAAAAAATAAAAAATAAAAATAAAAAACAAGAGGAGGTATTTTAATTTCAAAAGAAAATACTAGGTCTAGGCTTACTACTTTAGGACATCTGGATTACATAATATCCATATGCATATGGGGTCTTAAATTTGAGGTCCACTAAGTTATAAGTATTTCTTTTTGGCAATATGTAATGATTGATGCTTTTTTGTATTCTTTTTAATAATTCAATAAAAAAACCTAATATTAAAGGAAGATGACAGAGACACACACAAAGTATACAACTCGTCCACACAAAATACATTCTAAGTCTAACCATATATTGTGTTTAAAATGGGACAAAAAAAGGATTCAACAAAAATTATGAACCGTACGTATGGTAACATTTTTCGCGGATGAGTTATGCAGATTGTGTGCCTCTATCATTTTTTAATTTTGATCTTTCAAAAATCATTCATTTACCACCTCAAAAGAAAAAAAAAAAAAATCATTCATTTAACTTATGCGGACCGTTTGGGTGGGCGGTGTATGTGTAGGGTGCAGATACACCTATTTTAACTTTAAAACACCCGTGTTTTGAAGAGTATTTTACATTTTAGCTACACTTAAAAATACAGATGTTTTTATATAAAATATGAGTATCCGCCGCTTGAAAATTTGTCCTCCATGATTGATATTTGTTGTTTGCTAGGTAAAATTTTAAAATACAACCGTTGTAGGAAGGTTTTACCAAGTGACATATATTACAACAACTCATTTCTACACGATAAAAGTGTATTATGTAAAAGCGATTAAAAATGAAAGGCTCTAATGTATTCTACTTGATATAATATTCCTACAACCGATGCATCATAAAATCTCTCGTTTACTCGTGGCTTTACGGTGGGTATGAAATATAATACTCTATATATTGCTGAATTAATGAGGATAAAATTTGTGTTCCATATGCATGGAATATGGAGAAGGGGAAGTTGTGGGCCTTGTGGCTGCTATTAAAAATTGATACCTCTGTTGTCATCCTACTAATTGTATCACAATGAGTGACAATATGTATTTATATATTTGATGAACTTAATATTAATCAAATGTGTGTCACGTTATGATCAAAGTTATACAGATAACTCGTGTCACTTATTGTAATACAACCGTTGCGGTACAACACTTGTCGTAACATCATATCCCTACCATTATCGACAATGGATTCTTATGAATCAGTAGGTCTCACATCATGGTCAATAACATAAAAGTATGTTGTGATAATTGGTGTGTGACCAATAACTCTAGCGGGGTTCTATTAACACCACAGAATTACTTCCGGCATCACAATTATCACAGACACTATATAAAAACATTACTTCAAACACCCACGGTTAGTCTTTGCAAAAAGTAACGTCACTACTATTGACATTACTTTTTAAAAATAACGTCGGTGGCAATGACGTTACTTTACAGAATAGTGGCACGGGTTAGTAACGTCACTGCCACTTTACTTTTACAAAGTAACGTCGGTGAATCACTGATGTTGCTGATGACTGATGGCGGAAGTAATTTTGTGGTATATGTTGAGAAAAAAAAAATCAAATAAGATGGTTTCAAACCAGGATTGTTCAAAACAAATAATGGGAAACAAAAATAGAAAAAATGATATACAAAATGTAAGCACACACTAGAGAATGAAACCATAAATGGTGGTCACCTAAATCGGCTTAAGAACGAAGCCAGAAATTGAAGTTGTATAGACTAAGAGATTATATTTAAATGATCCGGTAAGATGAATTAACACAACTTAACTGATAGATCTGAATTATATATATATATATATATATATATATATATATATATATATATATATATATATAAAATTTCTTTTTTTTTTTTTAATTTGACAAAATAATTTTGGATGGGCTTTGCCTCCTCAAACTACATACTAATTACATATGTTTGTTTATTAGAACTTGTTGACATGTTATTAATTGGAGTATTAATTACATTATGTTTATTTAAATACATATACACATACCGGGAATTTCGTAAACTGACATTCGTTTTGGAAAAAAAAATTGTTTTTCGTTGCAGGGGTGGAAGTGGGGGTAGCCCGAAAGAAACATATTTTTTTCAAGACAAAAAACCACGAGAGGTTGGTGTGGGGTGGGGGTGGAGTGTAGGGTGGGTAGGGCAATGGGTTAGGGAGGGTTGAAAAATAGGTACCATTTACTTGAGTGTATGATTATAGTAATGAAAAAATTTTAAGGGTAAAATTGTGAAATTAATCATTTTTAGATTTCAGATTAATTATGTTATCAAACAATTTTATTATTTTCAGAATTCTGATTCAGATATTCATAAAATATTTTAAACACTTAACAAATTCAGTTACTTATCAGATTTCAGATTGCAGATTTCAGACTTCAGATTTCAGTATTAACAAATGGCCCCTAAGTAAACATAATTTTAACTCTGTACAATATTTCTAACAGGATCTACAATAAATCCCCTTCTCCGGAAAAAAAAAACACTACTATATTTGTTGCGTATTATTTTGTCCCCTTTAAAATTTATCTCTGCCACTATCATAAACAAATATTAATAAGGAGGAAGGGGCTACAAGGACAAAAAAAATGATAAATTGGTCCAGAAGGACAAATTTCAAAATCAGAGATTAGTAAGGACAAATTGCTAATATAGTGACAAAAATACCCCTTTATAATTTTAATAGTAACAGCCAAGGAACTAGTAGTAACAACCCACAAAATGTCGTAAAATCCAATGAAAATATAGTAACAACCTAAAAACAAGTAGTAAATGTACCATAAAATGTCGTAACGGTCAAGAAACAAATAGTAACAGCCCATAAAAAATAGCAACGGTCAATAAACAAGTAGTAACATCCCAGAAACAAGTCGTAGCATCCCGTAAACAAGTCGTAACAGTCAAAAAAACAAGTTGTAACATCTCATAAACAAGTCGTAATATCCCATAAACAAGTAGTAACCGTCACAAAAATGTAATAACGTTAAAAAAACAAAAGTAACAACCCTAAAAATTTTCAAAAAATAAAAAATAAAAATACAGACTGCTTCATCGGCAACCATGGCAGCAGCCGGCGGCACAGCCCGTAGGAGATGAAGCAGCAGCCGGATTTTTTGCAGATGAAGCAGCAGCCGGCCATCTATGGCAGCCACTCAGCCGGCCATTAATTATCGCCGCCGCTATCTAGGTAAAAAAAAATCCCAAAATTAGAAACAGATTCGACGGGCTGCTCCCTTCCATTCACAGAATTAGAAACCACCGCCAATTGCAGCTCCCTCCCTTCCCATGGACGATTCCGGCCGCCGGGAATCATCACCACCAATCGAGGAGACATTTCCGTCGATTCCACCCATCTTCTGATCGGATATCAAGCAGCAACCGCAAATTCTGGTAGGAGTTGCTACTGTTGATCGGTGTTGCTGTAACTTTGATCGGTGTTGCTGCAATTTTTATCGTCCCGTTTCTCTTGATCGTCCGGCTGGGTTTTGTCTGCAATTCCGGCGGCTACCATTTTTGTTTTTGAACGTCGTCCTGCATTTTTGAACGATGATGGATGAGGGAAAGATGAATTAGGTTTAATTAGCAAAAGGGTATTTTGGTAATGTTAATTATGTTTTGTCCTTTCTAAACATCAATGTACTTGTAGCCTAATAAATGTATTAGTTTGTCCTTTTGGACAAAAACCTATATTAATAATCGGATAAATTGAATAAAAAAATTATGTAACTAAAAATATAGAGTCATTACAAAAATGATACAAGTAAACAAATGTTAATAATATTTTACTGGTAAAAAATAAAAAATACTAACGTGTGAAATGTTTTTTTTCTCTCAAAACATATTGTTTAAAATGTGTGAAATATTTATTTATGTGAGTGTAATGGTTAATGTGTTCGGATAATGCGATATATAGTAGTTTTTTTTCCAATATATATCGCAAAATGTATAGCACTCCCTCCGTTTTTTTAACTGTCACTTTTCAGAATTTACTTGTTTTTAAATATCTATCATTTTACAATATGAATACAGTATTTGCTTTATTTTTTTTCACCTTTAACCCTCGGTATAATTTTATATATATATATATATATATATATATATATATATATATATATATATATATATATATATATATATATATATATATATACATGTAATGTCCCATTGAAAAAGTAGTAGAATGCTCACCCTCATATAAGTGTGGGACATAAATGTCTTGTCATCTCGGGTTAGCCCTTTTAGACCAAGCGAGGACGGCAGTCTAAGCAGTTGACCGGACATTTATGACTCATTTAGCGCTACCAGGCCCGGGGTCTAGGGGCGTTACAGAATGGTATCAGAGCCGACTATTAGACGGAACTATGCGCTGCACCGTACAAGAAGACGGTGTAAGGATAACCTCTAGTTACCTCTGCTAGGGACGATCCAAGTACATTCTTGGCCGTCCTGGTGAGGACACCAGTCCCTTATAAGGGGGGAGAATGTAATGTCCCACATTGAAAAAGTAGTAGAATGCTCACCCCCATATAAGTGTGAGACATAAAGGCTTTGTCATCTCGGGTTAGCCCTTTTAGACCAAGCAAGGACGGCAGTCTAAGCAGTTGACCGAAAATTTATGATTCATTTAGCACTACCAGGCTCGGGGTCTGGGGGCGTTACAATACATATACACACACACAAAATATTTACATCTCTAATAAAAATGATATTTTCTCAATGCTAAAAATTCAAAAAGTCAATTTGCATATTAGTATTCTTAAAATAAAAAAAAAAAATATTGCTGCAGTATAGGACTGAGCAAAAAAACCAATCAACCCAATCCAACCCAAAACCCAAACAGAACCAACCCGAAAACCCAAACCAATTGAAACCCAAATTTTTTGGGTTGGTTTGGTTTTTTTTATTTTTTTTCCGGGTTGACCCAAACCAACCCAATATATATATATATATATATGTGTGTGTGTGTGTGTGTGTGTGTGTGTGTGTGTTTTGTGCGTGTGTGTATTCCGTCCATAGTAAAATGGTGTTATTACATTGCTGCTATCACTTCATTTTCAGTTTCCGTCTACGATTCTTTGACCTTTCTTCAAAAAAGAGAATCCTTGTATGTTTTTTATGTATGACTATTTGTTTTTAATTATTATCTCTATATTTTGTTGGTTTGTTATATATTGTTGGACTCTTAATTATCAAATTTTAACGTATTCTTTCCTAAACATTACTTTCTTTAATGATTATTGATATGAACATACGGTATGGAACTCGAATTTTGATATATACATGTGTGTGGATTTTATATCATAAAAGTTCTATTATAGATGCATGTTTTATTGATGAAAACCCGAAACCCAACCAAAACCAACCCGAAACCTACCCATTGGGTTTTATAGTCAATTGGTTTGGTTTGGGTTAGTTTTTTCGTGAACCAACCCGACTTATACTATGTAAAAACCCAACCCAAGTCGACCCAACCCAACCCAAGCTCTGCATATACACATTCCCAATAAATTAGTCCAATTAACAAGATATAACCAATATTTATTGAGTGTGTATATATTCAAAAAATCAAAAGACGACTTAGTCATTTTATACTTTATTTTAGACATATTAATTACTTTCTTAATCTGTGTAATTCTTCTCTCTGCGACATATAAAAAAACGGAGGGAGTAACACTTTCTAGTTTTATTTCACAAATGTGTTGTCCTGACTAGTTTTTACGATTCTTGTTGTGTTCTGAATTTTCTATTATTTTTTCTTGAGGACTGTGGCAGACGCATGATACTGGGTTAGGAGGGGCGATAATGCTAGAACTTTTTCGTAAGTAGAAAAATGTGTACTAGTGTTTTTATTTATTTATTAAATGCACCCCACCGATCTACCAGTCCTCCACTCCTACCGCTGCACTACAGTAAAAACATAGAATTATTCGTCAGAAAGTCAATTATTGGCTCAAGCATCGACTTTCTGAATGTCGTTTTGGTATGATGCAAAGGTAATGTGATATATCGGTTGAATCGCGGTGGTGCAGATAAAAACTCATTTTTCTGCCTCATTGGATTCAAGAAGAAACACTACTGTATATAAACACTACTCCCTTTATTTTTTTTATATGTGCGGAGAGAAGAATCGCACAGATTAAGAATGTAATTAATATGTGATTGGAAATGTATTTTTTATTGGATATGTAAATGTTTTGTTGGTAAATGAGTTTTTAATATTGGAATTGTGTTTTTTTATTGAAGATGTAAATATTTTTTTGGTAAAGAAGAAAAAATAATAAATGATGCATTGAAAACGTAAAATAATAGACAAATAAGAAAATGACAAATTTTGAAATGTGACAGCCAAAAAAAAACGGAGGGAATATAAAATAACCATCAGAAGAGTATGGATAACAAAGCATGATCAAAGATTTCAAAGAGAAAAGTGGAAGTACTGAAACTACTCAGCTAAAGTATATAATATGGAAATATATTGGCTATCTCGACTCAAGGAAGTCGGCAAACATGATTGTATGATTCACTGATTGAGATGAATCTCGCGTTACGATTAATGATGATAAAAGGGTAAGACAATACATGAGATGAAGATCAGATATTATACCAAGATGTATTTACTTAAAAAGTACGTCAAACAATCGAACAACACATCATGATCCATTAAATAAACAAGGAAATTTTATTACACGATATCGTCGTAAAACACACATTTTCCTTGAATACGACTCGTTTAGCATGCACTACCACATTTATTAAAGCATTCAAAACCGTCAAAAATACAACATACACAATCAAATTTTGGTGAAAGAATTTTGACGATCGGTGTTCTAAATTAAAAATTACGGTTGTTTATAACACTTCGATTAATGCAAATATTTTTTCGTCTTTCAAAATTTACGTCGAAAGAGTATCGTATGATATCTCAAAATGAAGAGGGAAAAAAAATATGAATTTTGGTGAAAAGAGTTTGGTGATCGGAGTTATAAATCAAAAGTAACGATTGTTTAAAAAAAAAAAACAATTAAAAAAAGGACTGCTGGGAGCTGGGACGCGCGTCTATACTCTATTGTATAGTAGGAGTACATTTTTGTCCATCTGAATTGTGTCTGTCGTTTTTACAACTAAAAGAAGAAAATATGTCATATTTATTCATTTTGTATTGAAAAATGGATTTTTGGCTCCTTCAATTCCCCTATTATTATTGACAATTATCACATTTGTGAAAGCATTCAAAAGGGTAGAATACACAACATACACAATCACCACAACAATCAAATGTAGTATGAATCGGAAACTTTTGACCTGTCCTCATCATCTTTATCATCATCGTCACTTGTTTATCATCGTCATCATCATCATCATGCATCATATCATCAGGAAAAACATGATTTGCAGTCACAAATATATGATGATCTTCAAGAACAGGCCATATAGCAACAAGGAGGCTAACAACAAATATTAAAGATGCTACATTTCTCCCATTGTGTTGTCAAAAGAGAAAGATAAGGGAATTAAGTGAAAAAGGAGAATGATAGTTATTGTTGTTTCACAAACCTACTTATAGGAGTTCAGGATCCCTTAAATCAAGTAGTAATAATAACTAGGCTAATAAAGTAATTGATCAATATGTCACTACAAGATAAATACGACAATAATTATATTTAAAGTAAATATAATATTACCATTGACAATAATCACATTTATGAAAGCATTCTAAAACGTTCCATACACAACATTTACAATCACCACAACAATCAAACGTAGTACGAATCGGAAACCTTTGACCTGTCCTCATCATCTTCATCATCATCGTCACTTGTTTATCATCATCATCATCATGCATCATATCACCAGGAAAAACATGATTTGCAGTCACAAATATATGATGATCTTCAAGAACAGGCCATATAGCAACAAGAAGGAGGCTAACAACAAATATTAAAGATGCTACATTTTTTCCCATTGTGTTGTCAAAAGAGAGAGAAAAGGGAATTAAGTGAAAAAGGAGAGTGATATATATTGTTGTTTCACAAACCTACTTATAGGAGTTCAGGGTCCAACAACCTTACAAAAGTTCCTTGGGATATATATCTATATATATATATATATATATATAATATATGGAGGAGTGAATTTAACCCAATTACCCGCTATTGACCCGCTCCATACCCGGTAAGTAATAAGCAAAAAGAAAAAAAAAACCCCTCTCCCAATCTTCATTTACGAAACGTTTGCTTAACTTACGGCACCGGATCATCATCCTTTTGCACCTAAATAGTGAAACTCCGATCAATCCGGATTCAAATTTCAAACCATTCCCATTAATGCAGGATTCAAACCATTCCTCATTATAATTTCTTAGACAATTTTCTTAAAAGATATTTCTCAGACAATTAAGACTTTGAATTGCCGGATGATATTTTTTTTTTGAAGGGAATTACCGGATGAATTCAATCGACAAAAGAATGGGTTCCTGCCAACTTTGGTTAGGATAATGATTTTTTTTTTTGAGGAAAAATATATTTTTTCTAATCTCATTTTCTTTCACTGTTCTTTCCAATTCATCTTCGATATGTGATCTAATATTTTTTTATTTTTTTTGGCTATATACCATTGTTTATTGTTTAAGCATCTTCTAGGTTCAATCGACAAAAGAATGGTTCCCTGCAAACTTTGATTAGGATAATGATTTTTTTTTTTTTTTTTGAGGAAAAATATATTTTTTCTAATCTCATTTTGTTCTTTCCAATTAATCTTTGATAAGTGTTCTAATATTTTTTTATTGTTTTTGACTTTATGTCATTGTTTATTGTTTAAGCATTTTCTAGGTTTTGGAGCGTATTTTTCATCTAAAATATCAATTCAGAGACGAATCAAGCGATCCAAGCTAAAATAATGAAATACAGATCATATTTTGTGTATGATAAGAACAAAAGGTGGATACATTCTTGAGGATTATTCTTCTTCAATAATGTGCGAAGTTTATTAATTTGAGGAAACATATCTTATTTCTAATCTCTAAATTCCTTTCTTTGTTCTTTCCAATTAATGTCTTTGATTTGTGTTCTATCATTTTTTTTTATATTGTTTTTGTCCTTATGCCATTGTTTAGTTTTTAAGCATCTTCTAGGTTCCGGAGCGTGCGTTATAGATTTCATCTCTAACGTCAATTCAGAGAGACGAATCAAGCAATCCAAGCTGAAATAATGAAATACATATCATATTTTGTGTATGACAAGAACAAAAGGTGGATGCTTTTTTGATGTCCAGGTGATTATTCTTCTTCAATAATGTGCAAAGTTTATTATATTTTGTGATTACAATTCTCTACGGTTATTAAACTAATTAAATATAAACAGAACCTGTGATCTTTGCCATACCAATTATTTGACTTTTAGCTGTTCCAACTGATCAATCACTACTACAAAATATGATATAGGTCACACTTAAAATAAGATAACAATCACAGTTTCATTAAAACCGAGACAACGAAAAAATATATATCACATTTACAACTTTCTATCACACTTATTGAAAAACTGAGATAAGTTATATTAATCAATCTCATTTTTAAAATGTGACTTAATTGATATGATTTTTCTCCATCACGATTATTATTGGAAAACTGAGATAAATTATTTCAATCAATCTCATTTTTAAACTGTGATTGAATTGATATGATATTTCTGTCACAGTTTCTAAAAAGTGAGATAAATTATATCTAGGTGTGATTGAAATTATAATATATCTCGGTTTTTAAGTGTGATAACGACTACTAAAATAGATCACATTTTTTAAATGTGTTGAAATTTTAATAGATCTCGGTTTTTAAGAGTGATAACAACTATAATAGATCACGGTTTTTAAGTGTGATAACAATTAAAATAGATCACAGTTTTTAAATGTGTTGAAATTATAGTAGATCTCGGTTTTTAAGTGTGATAACAACTAAAATATATCATAATTTTTATTACCACGGTTTCTAGAAAAAATGAGACAAAAACATCAATCAATCACGATTTTTAGATTTGTGATTAAAATAATATGGTATTTTATAATGAGATCTTAGTTAAGTGTGGTCGAAAATTAGAAGAAAGAAAGCATCGGCCTAATGGTAAATACTGTGGCTCATTAATCCAGAGTATCCGGGTTCGATTCCCGACAAAGACAAAAATATATGCGTGCTTATATATTGTTTTTGAAAAAAACACAAAAAACACTTTTATTGGTGTGATTTAAATTATAATAGATCACAGTTTTTAAGTGTGATAACAACTAAAATAGATCAAAGTTTTTAAATGTGTTTTAATTGTAATAGATCTCGGTTTTTAAGTGTGATAAAACCTATAATAGATCACGGTTTTTAAGTATGATAAGAACTATAATAGATCACAGTTTTTGAATGTGATGAAGTTAAAATAGATTACGGTTTTTAAGTGTGATACCAACTATAATAGATCACGGTTTCTAAGTGTGATAACTATTATAATAGGTCGCGGTTGTAATCGCTTGTGATTGGATTAAAAATCTTTATGTCACACCTCAATATGCCACACTATGGAAGCCGTGACTAATGTGAATATATCACACTTAAAAACCGTGATCTTTATGCTTTTTTGTAGTAGTGAATCGATATATGCCTATATGTTTTTTTTTTTTTTTTTTTTTTTTTTTTTTTTTTTGGCATATCACCTCTTTCTTTTTTTACCATAAGCGAAACTGAAGATGAAAATCATGTAAGCAATGTAGAAAATTGAAAGAAAATGGTGTTCTAAAAAATTATTCCAATATTCCACACCATAATCTCAAAGTTCCTCGAAATCGAAAACATAAGAAGATGTAAATCCACATGTGAACGGTTTGGTAAGTAGTTTTCAATAGACTTTGTTTCTTATGACAAGTTGGTCAAGTGTTTTTTTAAGGATGTCTTAAGTACAGGAGCATTGTTTACTTGCTTGAATCTTCGCATAAGATAGATTATGACGCCAAAGATTAGGATGCTGAAGAGGTTGCTTCCGTGAATAACGTTGATTAACGGAAGTTAAACTTCCAAAAATAGAAAATTTCTTTTTGTTTCTTTTTGCTAATGTTACTGTTTGGGATGGGTGGAAGTTGTTGAGTTCCTGCCTATGTAGATGGTAACGTAGATGGGTAAAAAGAGTCTTTGTGCATGGGTTAATTTAGATATTATGGGATGGGATAGAGAAGGATAGAACTATTTAAGGTGTGTAATAGTCATCAAATTGCATACAAGAAATCAACGACATTTGAATGTGGTTAATTAAGGAATTTGATGTAATTCATGCTTATTTTTCTCTTCATTTATTGAACAAGCATGGTAAAAAGCACGAGATGATTGCAGTAGCTTTAAAGATTCTTATATAGGATGATGAATTCAAGTTACAGTCGCATTTACGACGAATTATCATTGATCTGAATGAAAGTTACGTTCTTTTATTTATCCTTTGTTTGTTGGGGGAAGGGGCTACAAGGACAAAATAAATGGTAAATGGGTCCAGAAGGACAAATTTCAAAATCAGAGATTAGTAAGGACAAATTGCTAATATAGTGTCAAAAATGTCCCTTTATAATTTTAATAGTAACAGTCAATGAACAAGTAGTAATGATTTTTTTTTTTTTTTTTTTTTTTGAGGAAAAATATATTTTTTCTAATCTCATTTTCTTTCACTGTTTTTTCCAATTAATCTTTGATATGTGATCTAATATTTTTTTATTGTTTTTGTCTTTATACCATTGTTTATTGTTTAAGCATCTTCTAGGTTCAATCGACAAAAGAATGGTTCCCTGCAAACTTTGATTAGGATAATGAATTTTTTTTTTGAGGTAAAATATATTTTTTCTAATCTCATTTTCTTTCAATGTTCTTTCCAATTAATCTTTGATAAGTGTTCTAATATTTTTTTTTTATTGTTTTTGACTTTATGTCATTTTTTATTGTTTAAGCATTTTCTAGGTTTTGGAGCGTATTTTTCATCTGAAATATCAATTCAAAGACGAATCAAGCGATCCAAGCTAAAATAATGAAATACAGATCATATTTTGTGTATGACAAAAACAAAAGGTGGATACATTCTTGAGGATTATTCTTCTTCAACAATGTGCGAAGTTTATTAATTTGAGGAAACATATCTTATTTCTAATCTCTAAATTTCCTTTCTTTGTTCTTTCCAATTAATGTCTTTGATTTGTGTTCTATCATTTTTTTTTTATTGTTTTTGTCCTTATGCCATTGTTTAGTTTTTAAGCATCTTCTAGGTTCCGGAGCGTGCGTTACAGATTTCATCTCTAACGTCAATTCAGAGAGACGAATCAAGCAATCCAAGCTGAAATAATGAAATACATATAATATTTTGTGTATGACAAGAACAAAAGGTGGATGCTTTTTTGATGTCCAGGTGATTATTCTTCTTCAATAATGTGCAAAGTTTATTATATTTTGTGATTACAATTCTCTACGGTTATTAAACTAATTAAATATAAACAGAACCTGTGATCTTTGCCATACCAATTATTTGACTTTTAGCTGTTCCAACTGATCAATCGATATTTGCCTCTTTTTTTTTTTGGCATATCACCTCTTTCTTTTTTAGCATAAGTTTTTGGCATATCACCTCTTTCTTTTTTAGCATAAGCGAAACTGGAGATGAAAATCATGTAAGCAATGTAGAAAATTGAAAGGAAATGGTGTTCTAAAAAATTATTTCAATATTCCACACCATAATTGTTAGGTGTGATGCCCGAAAGACAATTTTGTAATTGTTTTATTTAATAAATGAAATGATGTTATTATTCATATTTATTATTCTCATAATCACCGATGTGACAATAGTATCTACACTACAGAAAACCCTAAGTATATCGTTTATGTAATCACTTAACTCGGTGTATGGTATATACACGGGAGGATTGAGTTAGTGAAGATGTACTTAAAATACAATTAGCCCGTAGTGAAGTTAATCGAGAGTATCGGGTCTCTCCTTTAACGTGCTATTAATGCGCCCGAACACAATAGGTGTGATTGTCTTATCCGGACTTTCGGTTAAGAGAACCTAATGGGGCATTTATATATGATAGATATATCATATAGGGGTGGACCGATTTGATTAGAGTTCACGATATAATTCCGTAATCGAGAAGTCTTATCGAATCAATGGATGATCATATTTATGGATATATCTTAATCCCGAGGTGATCACGATCAACCGCTTGAATCGGTATGAAGTTTGACTTGACGGTTAAGGATTACACCGAGTCCGTGGTCCGAATTACCCCATCTTGGCATTGTACCGGATTGAGTGAGTAGTACGTGTTATCACGGATACGGAATCCATTCCTTCCATTTATGGAAGTAGATAGACGATTCCCTTATTTGTTAATCCTAGAAACCGATCGATCGTACGAGTTCATATTACACCGATTAGCTACCGTGAGTTGTATGAATTAATTGATCACTAGGGGGTTAATGGTAAATAAGGATAAGAGGTTCTAAAAGGGTTAACGGTATCTTCCCGATTTAGAATGAACGATCATGGAGGATTAATCCATATGTAATGATTATATCAATGGACGCTTATTATTATTCTCGTGAGGAGATAAATATAATCTTATAATCGGAGGAGTGCGATCACGGGATTATGGTAGCATATTCCCGTGATTGATTTATCGAATATAATTATTCTATAATTATTTATTTGATTTATCGGAGCCGCTGATTATTAGTCCATGGTCCCCGACGTGCCTCCTAATATAACATAGCTATTCTCGGACGTCGAATCCTAATAATATTAATTTAGTTCTTGTTGGACTTTATTAAAACGATATGTGAATTAATTGTTTAGTGGACTATTAAATTAGTTGGGCTAAATAATTAAATATGTGGAAAAGACATTTTTCATAAACTTGCTACTAATTGTGTTATAGCCCAAAAATTAATTATGACTAGGTCATGAATTAAAAGTGGCGCCCCCTCTTATTTTTGGAACAAGAAATTAGTTTTCTTGTGATTAATAAGACATGTGCGTAAAATATTTATTGGATAAATATTTATGGTAAATAATAAAGATAAATATTATTCTAGATTTGTTCTAGAATATTATGGAATTATCTTTTATTAAAGGATTTATTTTGTTTGATAAATAAAAATCCTTGGAGGCTAAGTTTTACTCTCCTATATAAAGAGAGTTCTCCCAAGCCTTAATACACACATAAATTTCGACTTCTCCCTATAGTAGAGAGAAGAAAATAATTTCGGCCAAAGGAGATTTGGGGAGAAATCTTGGAGATTTTTCCGGTAGCATATCGGAAGGGTTCGAGTCGAGAATTCCTTCCACCGGGAATTGCTTGGATCACACGATCGGAAGACTGTGGTGCTCATCACATCTTCACATTCATCCTTTGCGGTTCTTCAACTTGAATTTAGAGATTCAAGAGGTATGATCTACATCCCCCTTGTAGAATAGATCTAGTTGTTTTATTACGCATATTATATAGATCTAGATCCATAAATCGCTTCCGTTGCGGATGGTATTACTAACAATAATCTCAAAGTTCCTTGAAATTGACGAAAACATAAGAAGATGTAAATCCACATTTGAACGGTTTGGTAAGTAGTTTTCTATAGACTTTGTTTCTTATGACAAGTTGGTCAAGTGTTTTTTTAAGAATGTCTTAAGTACAGGAGCATTGTTTACTTGCTTGAATCGTCGCATAAGATAGATTATGGCGCCAAAGATTAGGATGCTGAAGAGGCTGCTTCCGTGAATAACGTTGATTAACGGAAGTTAAACTTCCAAAAATAGAAACTTTCTTTTTGTTTCTTTTTGCTAATGTTACTGTTTGGGATGGGTGGTAGTTGTTGAGTTCCTGCCTATGTAGATGGTAACGTAGATGGGTAAAAAGAGTCTTTGTGCATGGGTTAATTTAGATATGAGGGGATGGGATAGAGAAGGATAGAACTATTTAAGGTGTGTAATAGTCATCAAATTGCATACAAGAAATCAACGACATTTGAATGTGGTTAATTAAGGAATTTGATGTAATTCATGCTTATTTTTCTCTTCATTTATTGAACAAGCATGGCAAAAAGCACGAGATGATTGCAGTAGCTTTAAAGATTCTTATATAGGATGATGAATTCAAGTTACAGTCGCACTTACGACGAATTATCATTGATCTGAATGAAAGTTACATTCTTTTATTTATCCTTTGTTTGTTGGGGGAAGGGGCTACAAGGACAAATTTCAAAATCTGAGATTAGTAAGGACAAATTGCTAATATAGTGACAAAAATGTCCCTTTATAATTTTAATAGTAACAGTCAAGGAACAAGTAGTAACAACCCATAAAATGTCGTAAAATCCAATGAAAAAATAGTAACAGCCTAAAAACAAGTAGTAACAGCGCATAAAATGTCGTAACAGCCAAGAAACAAATAGTAACAGCCCATAAAATGTCGTAACATCCAATAGAAAAATAGTAACAGCCACTAAACAGTAGTAACTGCCTAAAAACAAGTAGTAACAGCCCGTAAAATGTAGTAAAAGGCAAAAAACAAGTAGTAACAACTCATAAATAGGTCGTAACAGTCAATAAACAAGGAGTAACAGCACGTAAAAATAGATAAAATTACATAAAAAATTATAGTAACATATGAAAATTAATAGTAACAACCCTAAACCCTAACGTTTCTCAAAAAAAAAAAAAAAAAAAAAAAAAAAAAAAAACGTTCTTTGGCTTCCTTGCCTTCGTCTTCTTCTTCCCTTCTCTGGCGCCTTTAACCGCAGCAACTTCATAAATCATCTGTTTGTTACTGATACAATAAATCAATACAACAATACAATAAATCATCTGTTTGTTAATGATCAAAACATATCAAAAAATAAAGCACATGGATCTGAATTGCATTTTGTTCTGGCGAAACAGATTAATTTTTCGATTATCGACGGCGAAAAACACACAGATTCACTTTCCTTATGACTCGACAACAAATAAATCAATAAAATTGATGAAAAACATGATAAAAAACGTTGTACCTCTTAAATAAAATTGAAGAAATTGTGCAAAATCTGCAACGATTTACAGAGAGGCACAAAATCTGCAACGATTTGATGCACAAAATTGAAGAAATTGCGCAAAAGGGGACAGGGAGGCACAAAATCTGCAACGATTTACAGACAAAGCCATCTTCACTGACCTAAAAGCGGTACCCGCCGGTGACTCGTCTTCTCTCCGGCACTCCTCAACCAAATCTTCAAACACGTCTTCCCGATGTTCAATGCCTGCAATAGATCGCTGTTCAAAGTAACAATCACTACAAGAAAAAGGGTCTATTGTGAGAAAAAAATTGTGAGAGCATTGAAATCCTCACAAAAATCATACACTTTAAACTTTTTGTGAAAGTAAAAAATTTATATAGCTAATTGGTGTAGTTTTAGTTATAAACTCTCTATTTCCATCACTATTTCTATCATATCCCCTCCTTATTTACACGCTAAAATGGTCCTCTCATCAACAAATTTATTTTTTAGAGTAATAATACAGACACAACCATTGTTGTACGATGAGTGACACAACGGTCATTTGCACGGTTGATAAATATGAGTCTAAATTGATCATGATGTAAACCATAATGTTAAAAGATGTATATAACCATTATGCCATTTGTTGTGACACAACCGTTGTACTCGTATCATACTCAGTTTTTTTATCTTTGAAAATTTGGACAGCCAATGATATTTTTTGTAAGTGATATAGGCGGCAAACCTTCCCTCCTTTTTTTGTAAGTGATATGGCTCATTTGTTACGCAGGAATGGAATGGAATGGAATAAAATGACAGGAATGGAATAATTAATTCCATTCCCGCGTTTGTTATGCATGATACTAGAATATCGCCATTCAATTCCAACGTTTGTTATTGGTATAATAAAATGAAAACATTTCATTCAAATTATATTCTACCGGAATTATCGTACATAATCATAGCACATTATACATCAGTGCATTACATGTTTACATTCTATTGAAAACATACCAAATTATCGTAGCACAATATACATCATCATATGCCGACAAAACTATTTTCATTTGCTACGCTAGTTAGGAGTAGCCTATCCAAAAAATGCAACATAGTGCAATACTAAGCAAAATAACTACTACCATCACAAAAACCTACCGCCATGGTCCAAAACAATACCAACAGGCATAGTCCACAACGATCAAACATTATGATCATTGAGATTAGGATCACGAACACGGCCATTAAGTAGTGAAGTCACAAATCTCGCTTTCTTTTCATCATCCCATTCACTGAACATATTTAGCATATCAACATCCTTACCAATTTTACCCAAAAGGAACATCTCCTGGTCAATTGACATCATGGGGTTAATTTTCATAATATCACGCGTTAGTTGCCTTTGCATATCCATTTTCTGGTCGGCCTGTAAAGCTGTAGATAAAAACCATTCCCGTTTCAGTTATTTTCTCACCAATTTCTTTCATGGCTGATGCAATCTCATTAGTAAGACTGCTTCTCTTTCTTTTTCTAGTTTGCCCGGCAAACCGGGACGAAGGTGACCCACCAATATCGCCTTCCTCATTTGCATCCTCTTGTACCATGTCGCAAAGCTCATGGCCTCATTCCCGGTGGCTCGATCACGACCAAAAACAACATGCAAGTCATTATAATGGGGAAACGCTTTGTAGCGTAGACGAGCAAACTTTTTGATTTTGTCTCGTAAAACACAAAGAAAATGAAAGAAAAAAAGGCTCAAAAGAAAGAAAAAGAATAGAAGAAAAACATAGGTGAAACAAGATGTCATAAAAATGACTTCATAACATCTCATCTTCAAGTTCAGACAAAGGCACATAAAAGTGACTCATAGCATATATGTCACGGAGGACAACAGAGCTCGATAAAACCAATTGTAAGCACATGTAATCACTTCTACATATAAACAATTACATACGCGATGTTACCTGTAATACGCTATCCCAGACTGAATCAGGTGCTTCAATACATCCTGTATGGGAATTATATCCAAAGCCCGATAAGCCGTCTGATGTCAGCATCTCAGCATACATTCCATAATCTTGCTTTAGCAGCTTTATGCGTGATGTTATGTGAGGGGTTCCCTTGATTGCGGTATGCCCCATCGAAATCATCTTTTCTTCTAATATGGTCAAATACCCAGGCTTAAAACCATTATCACCCCTGTGGGTGCCTGAATCAACAAGTTCCAACAAAGACTCGACCAGTGCTTTGTCTTCTTCAGCGGTCCAATGTTTTTTGTTCTTTCCACGGCCAGATTGGCTAGACCCTTCATGACCCATTTGGCTAGATAGTTCTTCCATCTCTGCACTATGGCAAATGAACAAAAACATATACAAAATATTGTAGTTAAAAATAATGTATCGGAATAAAAGCAAATTAATCAGCATCCAACCAAACTCGAATTCGGTTTACTGTCCCAATTCATCCAAAAGGCTTTTAACTTCATAATACTATGAAAGCAAGAATTATAGTTTCTTTTGTTCTTTACAAATAATTTGAACAAAAACTTTCTAGTACAATTAACCCTGTTTCAAGATGCTTAAATTCAAGGATCAACACAACAGTGAGATGAGATCAACAAATGTGTATCAAAAATTATCATTTATAAAACCGATTCGTTTTTTGCTCGTTTCAAACAAAATATGAGTACATTGGCAAGTCTTTCATTAGAGAATTCTTTCTCATTGCTAAAAACCATGTTTGTATCATATCAACTGTATCTAACTACGGCTGGGATCTTTCTAAAAACCATGTTTGTATCTAACTTCATAATGCTAAAAACCATGTTTGTATCTAATCAAGACCAGGGATCTTTCTTCAAGATATAGGGGCACAAGTGAAGAATATGGTTCAAGGAGCAGAAGACATAGGGAAAGGAGCAACACAAGGTGCAAAAATTCATCCAAAGATCAATATAAGGCACACATCTATTCAATATAAGGATCAATATATGGCAACTCTAAGCAAATAATTACCGGTAAGTTCAAAGAACCATGGATATATGAAATACTCAAATGGCACCATGAAAAGCCACACTAAAAAATTTATTTCAAGTGTATATTGTTAACAAAACCAGCTTGTCGAAAGCTTCAAAAGACGAAATAATCACCAAATAGCTCTTTGAAGGACATTTCAAAAAAAATAAGCTAAACGACCAAACTTTAGACATAGATTAAGGCAAATTATTCATTCCTAGCCAACTTTATCCCACATGCTCGATTTCGTTTTCCAACTACTATCAATTCAGCACGAAACCGGAAATTACGGATGTCCATGATACTACATCAGGATCAATCCCATCCTCCATCATCAACTTAAATATTTTCCACACCATTGATTCAACGTTTTGTTGTGAAAACCCTGCAATCAATGTGTTCCATGTAACCAAATCCGGATTCAATTTCAGCTTCTTCATTCTTTGAAGCAAATGTAATGCTTCTTTCACATTTCCACAATGTACATATCCAAAACCATAGCATTCAAGACCACCGCATCTTTTTATTCTACCCCATCAAACACCTTCTTCGGCCAGCCAATTTTTTCACATTTTGAATACATATCAACTAATGTACTGATCACAAACACATCAAGTTTCAAACTCATTTTTTTAGTACCAAACCATGTAACACCTCTCCAATCTGCTGCTCTGAAAGATGGCCACAGGCTTTAAGAACACTAGGAAACACAATTCTACACGGCCTAACGCAATCCCTTTGCATTTGACGTCGAGTATTTGACTCAGGAATTTTGTCGAACACCTTCCGTTTAGTGGAAAACATGCCCCCTGTATAAAAACCTTATCACTTATTACGATCATTTTCCACTTATGTAATGGTTTACTTTCGAGGATTGCAGTCCTGTTTGTATGACCAATTGCATTAGATTTGTCTACCTACGCTGTAATGAAATGTTTTCCACTGTGTTTTACAGATCAGTTGAAACAAAGTTTGCTTTTCTCTGCTGTTAATCAAATGATTTAACATGACATTTTTCTTCTTTGTTTCAATGACAAGGTGAAAAGTTTGCTACGTGTTCCCGTTGACCAATTGGCTACTTATTTGATATTGAGCCTTCTTTTGATTACTCAGGGGCATATGCATATTAGTTGGATTGTATGTAAAGTTTCATGCCTTTGTTTAGCTTGAATAATTTCCTAGAGAACATGAGTTCAGATCGTAGAACTGGCGCCACCTTTTGATCTTCTTGCACACAACTGTAATGCCCTCTGTTCTGCACTGTAGCACATTCCACCGACTTAAGATCTAGTTTTTTACTAGATCTTGAAGTCGGTTGAATGGCAAGAATGACTGAAGATTATTATCTTGAACAATCATTTGATCATGACCTGAGCTCTCAATCAATAATTTTTTAAGACCAAATGATAAACGTCATATTACTTTCAAGCCCAAGTACAAAGTTTTGACGTTTATCATCTAAAGCAGGGGAATTCTTACGTTCAAGAGTGTTGTCTTCTAGAAGTTCCGCTTATCCCGAGTTAGGTCTTAATGACTAGTGTATTGTGTCTTGATATTATGATTTTAAAGATCTCATAGCACATTTTTTGCCTTTAAAGTGTGAGCTAGTGTTTGTTCTAGTCTTGATCTTCTACGGGTCTCTATCTTGTCCCCTAATTGAAGCATGTGGAAGGCACTTTAGGTTACTCGGTACCTGACGGCGAGCTATAAAGGAAAATTAGACTAACTGATGGTGCCAATATTGAGGAGAGGCATGACATGAATATGGCATTTTTCCACAGGGGCATTAAATGAAAATGACTTACAAAGTTTCTGTTTTACAAAGCTTTCCTTCTTTCTCGTGTGAGTAATAAGTGACCCTTTAACAAGTGTGGTATATTTCAACTAGGCAAACTAAATGAGAAATGGTGCTTATGATGATATTGAGCTATGTGTTTGCCTTAGGCTTCCCAAAAATGTCTTTTTTTTGTCCTAGGAATTGGTAACACAAGATTTTTTTTGTTTGGGTTTGAACTATTTGGTGAAAAAATTTGCTTTAGACATTTAGGTGTATGCTTAAATTTATTGTTTGGGAAAATATGTGTGAACCGTCTATTTTTCCATCCAATATATGTTTCATATATCACATTTTTAGCAACTACGTGATCAAATAAGTGTAGAATTTTACAACTACATGAAAAGATTTAAATCTTGTTTCCTAAAAGTATTAGTTCATTTCTTGTTGTTCTTTCCATTGATATGGTCACTAACAATTTATTTGGATGTGGATAAAAAGGCACAACCATTGCTCTATAAATTGCCGCAGGAAAATCCAACATTTGGTAGCATGAAGTGTAAGTTCTTTAATTTGAGAAATTTTGTATTTGTTTTTATGCCCTTCTTATTCTAATGTTTTCCTTTTAATATTTATAGCTTATATACCAAGAGTTTCAATCTTGAAAGATGTTAGAACAAAAGATTATGAAAGTGATGAGCCAAAGCATGATGAACCAAAAGATCATGTTGTTGGTAACATTACTATTTTTGACATGTTGTGTAGTAATAATTTTATATTGATCTCATAATATTGTGTTGATCCAATTATTTATCAATTCATTTTGCTAAAAATTGACATCACCTCAAAAGGATAGAAAAGTTAGAGGAAAAAACGTGAATAAAGCAGTTGTTGCTTTATGAAGTGGAGAAAAACATGAAATTCAGTTTTACAACAATCGTGGTGTTGGAATACATCACAAATCTTGTTCGCCGGAGCAAAATATGAATGTATACTAGAGCTGATGCCATTGGGGGTAGTTTAAGCCATCTTATAATTAAGTTCCAAACACATTTTGAGAACCTAAAATGTAGAAACAAATTTACTTCATTTTCTTCACAATATGTACAACTAGCTCTATAATGTAGTGACTAATGCATAATTTGGTGTAGGAATGATTTTCCAATCCTAAAATGGAATTATATCGTGAGCATACTTTGGAGCACATGGATCAATTATGGACTGCATGGAGGTCAACATTGAATGTAAAGTACGTAACACCGTGCAAAACTAAAGCGGAAGCATTGAAAATGTGCCACCGGAGATGAATGTGAAAGATTGTGAATGGCTTGTAACAGAAAAGTTTTTGACTGAGGAGTTTCAGGTATTTCTATGTTGACTCAATTTGTTGTTAGCAATAAGTTTGTTCACCTGTGCATTCTATGTTAATACATGTTAACACTTTACTGTTCTATTATGATTTATGTAGAATTTCAGCAAGCGAAATTCCAATAACCGGGTTAAAGGAGCGATGGCTCATCGAACTGGAAGCAAACCACATAGACAACTCATATATGAGATGGTAGTGAAATTTTTTAGTCTATTCTTAGTATTATTTGCTTCTTAATTATTAGCTTGTTAGTGTGATGGTTCAATTTCTACATTCCGTAAACCAAGGAATATCTTATTTTCTATATATATAACATTTACTTGTCTTTTTTTATATCTTTCAGGGCGGTAGTGTGAATAAACCACCTAACATTGCAACAATCTTTCATGCGGCAAGACAGAGAAATGGAGCTCTTGTTGAGCCAGCAGCGTAAGAAAAATATGTAACCATACCTTCATGGCATTTATGCTTCAATTCATTATATTTCATTTCCTAATCTGACTAATCAATATGGGATCTTTGTAGGATGAGATTGTTACGACTGTTAATTCTAATGCATCACTTGCACCTATTGAGGTTGTTGAAAAGTGTTTTGGACCACAACGTCATAGTCATGTCTTTGGCTTCGGAGGTGGGATGAAAAGAAAACATTTTAATGATTATCATGCCATCTATACTAAGGAGATTGAGGCTAAGCTCATTGAGAAGGAAGAAGAAAATAACAACCTTAAAAGACGAATGGATGAATTTGAACGTAGATTGTCCCAAATAGAATATGACAAACAACCAACTTCAGCTTCAGAAGCATCTCCACCTTTTGAAGATAAACTTGACTAGGTATTAACATTGTATTACTTCCAGGGTTGCTAACAAATTTGTCTCTTTTATTTTAGATTTTTTTGGCTGTCAAAATTTTCTAATAGGGAGGGAGCTTCTTTTTTTGTGGACCTACGGAATACAGTTGATGTTCTCTGTTGTTTTTTTTGGAGGTATGATTCCTTGTGTTCTACATGTTTTATGTCTTCAATTTTTTTTTGTTCATTCATGTGCAAGGCGTCTATGCATTGAGTCTTGCATTCTGTCACATGTCCTCTTATACAAGTCTGTTCAAGTTTTGGTTCTTGCACCTGTTTGGTTTTGTCTATGTCTACTAAATTAAATACATGACAAGCTGCTTACATGAGTCAATTGCAACATGCTTTATATTCTTAAGTGCTCTGCTGAATATCTCTGTTTGGTACATGCCAAACAATCTATTTTTTATGATACCAACCTGCTCTTTATGCAAGAATATCGGTAATGTGATAACCTGTGATGATTTACAATTCTAAAATCTCTGGTCAATAGGCTAACAAGAACATCTAAGCTGCGCAAACATCACTCATGATAATCTTTGTCTGTTTAGATGGTGACTTACTTCCCCCATATTTGTTTGTTTCCGCTAAGTGAATAGTTTTGAGAGTTGTAATTATTTGACACCACTAGTCATCTCATTTTGGACATGGGACAACTGTTAACCTTGTGCATAGTCCTTACTGATCTTCTTAACATTCCTTATTTGCTTACAATACATAGAAAGTTTAGCAAAGCGTGTGCTTTGCCTCATTTTGTTTGTTTGTTTGATTGTATGTCTTACACTTTAAATATTGTAGTATATCAATCAATTTTAACCATTTGCAGTGTTTTGTTGTAATCAAATTTGAGTATACTGGAGATAATTGTTTCCAACCTATGTTCATTTTGTTTTATTGGATTCTTAGTCATGTGTAACTTTGATGTTTTTTTTTTTTTTTGTTTTATGGTTGGTTGTAAATGACATTTCACTCTGTTTTCTTGTGTTATGGACATCTTTGTGTCCATTTAGTTTCATATCTTTTTGTACACCGATTGTTGTTAAATAAAGTGCGCTTCTACCATGATTTTGTTAAACTAACCCTCTTTTTGTTTCATTTTCATTGTAGGTCCTTTTGAAGAAATATTCAATCATGGATGATGTATGATATTTTGAAGTAACAATCAAGTGACCTACGTTAATGATGGTTAACGTTTTTGTGTTTTAGATTTGGATATCTGGAATTAATCGTATTATCCATGTACATGAAACTAATATTTTGGAACAAGCTATGGTTATGTATATTTAGGTTGTATGTATGAAATGTTTTGTTCGGTATAATGTTATGTTCTATATATCAAATAATTAAATTGGTAGTCTTGATGTTGTTACAAGGTTATTTGAGGAGGGGTCAACCAAAATATAGTGATAATTTGATGTTTTATAAAAAATAAGTTTAATGAGGGGTTATAATGAGGGTATATGTATCCTTAACACAAATTTTGATGAGGGGCAAATGGATTTATTATGACAAATTTTATTTTAAATAAAAACTACTTTGAAACGAGGGGTTGACAAGTAATAATGACGGTACATTGTGTCGTTAATATGGTTTTTAATGAGAGGCAAATGAACCTATAATGATGGAATTATTGTGATTAATATGAATTTTTAATGAGAATATAAAACCTATCATTGATATACTACATCAATAATGAGGGGACTGCTTACCATCATTGTTTACTTTTATATAGAGAAGCAGCAATGAAGGACAATGACAGTAAATTTCCCATCATTAAAAGTCTTCAATGACCGGAAATCGACAATTAATGACCGAATTTCCTCTCACTAAAACCCTTTTCTATCCTTTTTTCTGATATATAAGTGAACAAATTGGACATCATTTTACCTTTTCTAAAATGGTTTTATAACTAACTTCCTCAGCAGTTAGGAGCGACCCATTCTGGATAGAGGTGAAAGCCTCTTACTACTTACATGTTGTGTGTTTTATGTTTGATTGTTTGCTGTGAATTTCTTTTCTTTATATTCCTCTGTAAGGAAAACTGCACCATAAATCAGCATAACATTGGGATGAGGTGTGGTGTTACATGGATTTGTGTTTTGATTCACTGTTTTCCTTGCCGTTTAGGTGTGTCTGGAGGTATTCAATTAGGTTTTTTCAGTCATGGCTCTTTTGGTATATTTGGGATTGCTACTCTTGAAGACACCCTTGTTATGACGGTTCTTAAGTATAATCTATACAACTTGGTGGCATTTTCGTGATCAATGTTTTTTTTTTTTTGTAATCATTATCAACTTTGGTTGTTTTAGTGTTGTGCCTCCTTGCTTCACAGTCTTTGATGCCTAAAGACGTTGCCGCTTAAATTCTATCTCAGGTATTTGTTTAATTCAGATAATGGGAAAAAGTGGTATGCAGCTATATAGGAGTATTTGGCTTCATTTTGTCATTTTATCAACTTAATGTTTAATAATATAACTATATATTATTTATTTATGCAGGAATGTCAATGGAGCAGAAGCATTGACTTGGGTTGATTAGTATGCACAAGTAACATCACTGGAGCAATGTAATACATAATAAGAAGTTGATGAATGTAATAAATTTTAAAGACAAAAATAATACTATTCGACCCGCTATATAATATATATATATATGTAATTTTAGGAGTTTTTATACATAATAAGAGTTGATGAATGTAATAATTTATAATATATGGAGGAGTGAATTTAACCCAATTACCCGCTATTGACCCGCTCCATACCCGGTAAGTAATAAAGAAAAAAGAAAAAAAGAAAAAAAAGAAAAGAAAACCCTCTCCCAATCTTCATTTACGAAACATTTGCTTAACTTACGGCACCGGATCATCATCCTTTTGCACCTAAATAGTGAAACTCCGATCAATCCGGATTCAAATTTCAAACCATTCCCATTAATGCAGGATTCAAACCATTCCTCATTATAATTTCTTAGACAATTTTCTTAAAAGATATTTCTCAGACAATATTAAGACTTTGAATTGCCGGATGATATTTTTTTTGAAGGGAATTACCGGATGAGTTCAATCGACAAAAGAATGGGTTCCCTGCCAACTTTGGTTAGGATAATGATTTTATTTTTTTGAGGAAAAATATATTTTTTCTAATCTCATTTTCTTTCCCTGTTCTTTCCAATTAATCTTTGAAGAGTTTGTATCGAATACAATATATACTTCGACTGTCTTGTGCTAAAACATTAGCTCGGAAACACAAAAGTTCTATACGTGCTTTTTTGAAAATGAAACGATTTCTTGCAATTGGCATACTATTCCATGCTTCAGCTATATCTGCCCGCATTTGCTCTTGTCGTTTGTTCTCTTCTTTTTTATCTTTTTTATCCGTTTCTTTTTTATGTTCTTTTTTTGTTTCTTCATCCGTATTTTCCAAAATTTTGAAGTCGATTCGATTGTGTATCCAACTTGGAGAAATATATGAATTCTACTAATGATTCAAAAGTTATTTTCATTAAAAAAAAACACAAAATAAACAAAATGGATTAAAAATTTTCGAGAAAAAAATGCCCTTTTCTAGACTGACTAATATCTGTTTTACATCTTCTAGGCGCAAATCCTCTATTTTCATAAGATCTTCGTGCCTGTTATTCAAAAGGTCTAATAATGTATATATATTTGACCTTTTAAGTAAATTATAGATCTTGGGTGGCAATTCTAATTGGTCAATAAAAATCGACTTAAATGCTATTTCTTTTTTCTTTTTTATGACTTTAACTAATTTATCATGAAAAGTAAAAGGGGATAAAGGAACCATGGGTTGATTGCTTTCTAAATGTGAGTTTTCTCCTTCCATATGTAAAAAAGGTATAAATAACTCAATTAAATTCCGCGAGGCTTCATGAAGTGCTTCTTTCGGAGTTAAACTTCCATTTGTCCATATTTCGAGAAAAAGTATCTCCTGTTTTTGATTTCCATTCCCATAAGAATGAATACTATGATTTGCATTTCGAACAGGCATGAATATAGCATCTATAGGATAACTTCCATCTTGAGAGTTATGTGGCGTTTTGATAAGATATCCACGATTTCTTTCGATTTCTAATCCAATACACAAATTGATCGATTCCGTCAGACTAGCTATATGTTGTGTATTATCAATGATTTCTACATAAGGTGGTAAGGCAATATCTTTAGCCGTTACATATCCAGGACCTCTAACACAAATAGATGCGTCACAAGTTCCATATAAATTACTTTTTAATACAATTTCTTTTAAATTCATTAAAATTTCACGCCGGGTAAATCCTTAACCCTTCCCCCTCTTACTAAGACTACAAAATGTTCTTGTAAATTATGGCCAATACCGGGTATATAAGCAGTGATTTCAAATCCAGAGGTTAATCGTACTCTGGCAACTTTACGTAAGGCAGAGTTTGGTTTTTTTGGGGTGATAGTGGAAAAGTTGATATTTTTTTGATGATTTGTTAAGGAGCGGGATTCAAGATTCACCCGTTTTTGTACATTTGATCTAAGATCTCTTTGGTTTGTTAGATTTTTTTTTTAGACGGTATAAGCCATTCAACTTTTTTGTTCTCAATGATGTTTTTATTTTCCCGATAAACATTTTTATTTAGATTCCTTCGTAAAAGAAGCCCTTTACTTGGTATAACCCAAGGTTTCATTTTATACAGATTAGAAAGTATTAAAAATTCTGGGGAAACTAGATCTTGTGGAATCATATTGAATACGATCGGTAGGGGCTAATTCAAAACCCTCCGGTAAAATAAGAACAGCCCCCACATTCAAACCCCCTTTTTTTACCATTAGCAAGAACCTGTTTCAGTTGTATATCATAAGGAATTCGAACAACTGCTTCAAATACAGTATCCGGAAGTACCGCCTGCGGAACCTCAATATCCAAAAATTGAAAAGTTGAGTAAATCAAAAATTAAAAGGAGGTTCATGGCCAAGGGTAAAGATGTTCGAGTAACGGTGATTTTGGAATGTACCAGCTGTGCCCGAAACATTCTGGAGCTACAAAGATAGTTATGAAATCGTTAGCACCGCATAAAAACATTCCTCCTAGGGTAGTTGTTAATATGAATAAGAGAAACTCCGTTATAGACATTTCTGTGCATTCAATGTACTCTACGGATAGAGGAATACATAGAGTCGAACATAGTAAAATAAGAAATTGAAAGATTTCGTTGAAATTGTTCGTTTGGAAATTTCCCTTGAGCGGATCCCACATTAGCCCCAAGACGCTGGTCTCGAACGAGAAAAGTAAATGCTTGAGCTTGAGAAGCTTCTGGTCCAGTGGGTCCGTAAAACTCACGTCTAATTCTAGTCATTGAATAGATGAAACTTTCACGAATAACTAATTGATTTGTTCTCTTTCAGTTATTCTTTTAACACCTCCTAATCTATTAATAACAAAACGGATTTTTCCAATGTATAAACTAGAAATTCCAATGGCTTTGGCTACTATAACCTTCCTAACCACGATTTTTTTTTTATTTCAATGCGAAATAAGAAAGAAATTTTATTTTTTTAGAGGTGTAAAAAATATAGCAAATAAAAAATATAAAATGGATAAAAAAATAGTGTAGTGGGTTCCATCGTTTCCGCTAAAAACTATGGTAGAGCAGTTTATGAATGTCTTCGCGGTGGACTTGATTTTACCAAAGATGATGAAAACGTGAACTCCCAACCATTTATGCGTTGGAGAGATCGTTTCTTAAATATTCAGCCGATTGCGAACCCTCGGGTATTGTTTTATTCAATGTTTGTTCAATTACCCTTTTACCCGCAAATGCAATGTAGGCGTCGGGTTCAGCAATAATGATATCACCCAACATACCAAAACTAGCTGTCATTCATTTGATGAGAAATAAAAAGGAATATCGAAAATTCGAGTGGTCAAGTCGAAGCGACTACTTTCGAAGTAACAGAAAGAAAAGCAACGACTGGAGTGGGAGAGTCAGAGTCGAAAAGAGGATACCAAGAAAGATGTACGGTCTAACGAGGCTACTATGAAATATTTACTCATGGGTGGGGCAAGCTCTTCTATTCTGGTTCATGCTTTCTCTTGGCTATATGGTTTATCCGGGGGCGAGATCGAGCTTCAAGAAATAGTGAATGGTCTTATCAAGACACAAATGTATAACTCCCCAGAATTTCAATTGCACTCCTATTCATCACCGTAGGAATTGGGTTCAAGCTTTCCCCACCTTTCTCATCAATGGACTCCGACGTATACGAAGGAGTGCGGTTCGTTCGATAAATTCCTAACTCTCTCGATCTATCTCGAGATGTTTGGATCTTTCAAAACTCCATGGACATGCGAAGAGAAATGCTATCCCCAATCGGACCAAGACAACTTTGACTTGTTCAAATAACAATTAAGGTGAAGCGGGTCAAGAACGACGAATCTCTTTATGATAAACAGATACATTTTGCAAGTTCCTTATTACGGGTAGTTCCTACAAAGGATCGGACTAATGTATCAAACGATTCACCCACAGCCTGTAGATCTTTTCACGAACGGATTAATCGGACGAGAATAAAGAGAGAGTCCCGTTCTGCATGTCAATGCCGACAACGATGAAATTTATAGTAAGAGGAAAATCCGTCGACTTTAAAAATCGTGAGGGTTCAAGTCCCTCTATCCCCAAAAAGCCTATTTTTCTTCCCCGACCCTTTTGCCTATCCCCTTTTATTTTCTTACGGGTTGAAAATTCCTGATGCACCCGCCCTATTCTATATTCTATTTGTCTATATTCTATTTGATTCGTTTAGTTTTTAGTTTATAAATAGATCTGGGGAGAAATGCCTTTCTCTTAGATGGGAAATGAAAACTATTAGCCACACACGAAGTTTGTGAATAAGTGAGTGTCTGATAATGAGCAAGGAATATCCGCCTTTATGCTAAACAGAATGATCCTATTTCCCTTATGTGGAAAAAAGAAAATTAAGGAACCCGCAGATATTGGAAAAACTACAATTAGCGTTAACCAAGGAAAAAAATTCGTGGTAAAGACAAGATATACTTGGACCAGAAAACCCGTGCTCATAAGAATATTATGAGCACAAATTTTGTCGGTAAAAAAAAAAGAAAAATGGATGAAAGCGGTAGAATTTATACTACTGATCCAGGCAGTAACATTATTTTCAATCCATTCAATTTGAATTGGTATTTTATCCGTCACAGTTGTTGCGAAGAGACCTCTCTAATAATAAGTCTTGGACAGTTTATTTGTCAAAATGTGTGTATAGACAAAAACGGACCGCACCTAAAATCCGGTCAAGTTATATTTGTTCAAGGTGATTCTGTAATAATACGATCAGCTAAGCCTTATTTGGCTACCCCAGGAGCAACTGTTCATGGCCATTATGGGGAAATTTTTTACGAAGGAGACTTTATTTTTCCTAGAGCAAAACAAAAAAATCAAGAGCTTCGAGCCAATAAAGACTTAGAAAATTGACTCAAGAACAACTTTCATGACGAGCTCCATTGTCAAATTCAGACCTAAGCATTAAGTAAGAAGCGATGGGAACGATGGAAGCTGTGAATGCAAAAGATTCTATGGAAAAGGAAATCTTACTAATTCACCGGTCGGGATGGCGGAACAAAGCCCGGATGAATTGATCTATTCTTCGAAGGTGTACAAAAAGTCTAAAAATTAAACAAAAGAGTAAATATTCGCCCGTGAAAATTGGATTTTTTTGAATCCTTTTATTCGCGAGAGCTAGATGAGAAGAAATTCTCACGTCCGGTTCTCGTAGTAGAGAGATGGAATTCAAAAACAAACATCAACTATAACCCCAAAAGAACCGATTCCGTAAACAACATCGAGGAAGAACGAAGGGAATTTCTTATCGGGGGAATCGTATTTGTTTCGGTAAATATGCTCTTCAAGCGCTTGAACCTGCTTGGATCACATCCAGACTCATTTAAGCTGGGCCAGCCTCTTTTTGGGATTCCATACTTTGGGACTTTATGTTCATAATGATGTCATGCTTGCCTTTGGTACTCCGTAAAAACAAATCTTGATAGAACCCATATTTGCTCAATGGATACAATCACTCATGGTAAAACTTCATATGGGTTCGATGTACTTTTATCTTCAACAAGTGGACCAAAGATTCAATGCGGGTCGAAGCATCTGGTTGCCCGGCTGGTTAAATGCCAGGAGGTTTGCCTAGAAGCAGCCACCCTTGAAAGAGTGCGTAATAGCTCACTGATCGAGCGCTCTTGCGCCGAAGATGAACGGGGCTTGATATAACTCGGAAAATACCAGTTTTCTCGAAGTCATGCGCGGTAGCAATACCAAACCAAATACGACGAGTAGTGGGGTCCTGAGCTAATCCTTGGCTAAACCTTGGAAATCTTAATACCATAATGTCTTTCAAATCCTCCTAGCCATTATCCTCTCTATTCCATTCCTGTAGATCCTCAGACCATTCAGGAATTTGCAATAAAACCATACGTCCAATATTTTTTGCTATTATCAATGAAGGCAATATAATATATTTTCTCAAATTCGATTGAGTTATTTTGAATCAGAAGAGAGATTTCAAGAAATGGAAGATCTATTCACTCTATCAATAACCGAGCCGGATTCGGTGTATCCTAAGGGATTTGCCTTTTCTATTGATTCCTACGGATTGGATCAACAAAGATTCTTGAATGAGGTATTCAACTCCAGGGATGAATCGAAAAAGAAATCTTTATTGGTTCTACCTCCTATTTTTTATGAAGAGAATGAATCCTTTTATCGAAGGATCGAAAAAAATGGGTCCGGATCTCCTGCGGGAATGATTTGGAAGATTCACAACCAAAAATAGTGGTATTTGCTAGCAACAACGAGAATGGGGGCAATCAATCAATATAGATTGATCCGAAATCTGATTCAAATCCAATATAGTACCTATGGGTACATAAGAAATGTATGGAATCGATTCTTTTTAATGAATCGATCCGATCGCAACTTCGAATATGGAATTCAAAGGGATCAAATAGGAAAGCAATAACGCGTTGATCTAGTCGCCACCGGAGCCACAAAGGACTATCTAAATTTATTTGTTTCTTCCGATAAGCTCCAATTGCATCATAGGAATTACAAAAAAAAGGTTCTTTCCTATACTCATAGCTATTATTATCACTTCTCTTAGTTTGATATTTTATGCGATTACCTGGACTATATCTATTTATACAAATACCTCGACGATTTCCGCTAGTTAATACATAAAGTCCTATAAGCATATCTTGGGTTGGTACGGAAATGGGATCTCCAATAGCTGGAGACAAAAGATTTATATGAGAAAATTAGAAAGCGGAATACAAAATATTCAAGCAAGAATAAAAAAGGAAGAAATGATAGTTCGATATACGAAAACAAAAAAGGGTCAAAACTATGTGCTCTAATATTTTTTTATTGTTTCTGTCTTTATACCATTGTTTATTGTTTATGCATCTTCTAGGTTCAATCGACAAAAGAATGGTTCCCAGCAAACTTTGATTAGCAAACTTTGATTAGGATAATGAAAATTTTTTTTTTTTGAGGAAAAATATATTTTTTCTAATCTCATTTTCTTTCACTGTTCTTTCCAATTAATCTTTGATAAGTGTTCTAATATTTTTTATTGTTTTTTACTTTATGTCATTGTTTATTGTTTAAGCATTTTCTCGGTTTTGGAGCGTATTTTTCATTTGAAATATTAATTCAGAGACGAATCAAGCGATCCAAGCTAAAATAATGAAATATAGATCATATTTTGTGTATGACAAGAACAAAAGGTGGATACATTCTTGAGGATTATTCTTCTTCAATAATGTGCGAAGTTTATGCACGGGTTTGTGTCTAGTATATATGTGTGTGTGTGTGACACACGCGTTTCCTCCATAATAATATATAAGTAATTTTAGGAGTTTTTATACATAATAAGAAGTTGATGAATTTAATAAATTTTAAAGACAAAAATAATACTATTTGACTATTTGTCATTAATTCAAAATAATTGTATAGTAGTAAAAAGTAGTCAGATTAATATTAATTAATGGGCAGTGCTACTGCCAGAGCATATATGCTCCATCCAGAGCAAATAACCCAAACTACCCCTACTCTATGTTTGAAAGGAACAGCCTTTTGTACGCTGATCTTACATTTACTACCTCATTTAGTGTTTACCTATTCGATGCGGGGAGGGCCAATAGAAACTAAGAGAGTAGTGCATACGCGCATCCATCCCACCACAGTTTCATACCACGTATGCAATTCCCTATTGAGGATGAAATTGTGTAGTCGGATGTTGCGCGTACGTATGCAGTCCGCATCGAATAACCCATTAATTAATTCATGATTTTACACAAACTTTTGGGAAACAATCACATGACTGCCAGAGAGAGAAATTACTATGATACCTCCTCCGTTTTTTTTATATGTCATATTTTACAATTTGTTCGTTTTTTTTATTTATTTGTCATTTTACATTTGTAATGCATCATTTATTATTTTTTTCTTCCTTTATCAATAAAGTATTTACATTTTCAATACTAAAAACTCTTTACCAACAAAGTATTTACATCTCCAATAAAAAAATTCATTTTCAATACTATATTTTAAACTTATTGATTACTTTCTTAATCTGTGTGATTTTCTCTCTGCAACATATAAAAAAAAACCCGAGGGAGTAATAACTTGCTTAATTTTCCGTATAATATGTATTAACACGTTTTAAAATATAAGTCTATTAATCTTTTGAATTTTTCATATAATATCAATTTATTTAAAATACCAATTGAGTGTTTATTATATTTTTCTTCTTGTTACCTCTTTATATACATCTATCTACTTTACAAATATTACATTAATTAGAATCAAAATGTATTATATACTTTTACCTTTAAAATTAATAACACATAGCAGCTTTTTTAATACGTGTGAAATGATCTAAACAGTTTTACATTTTGAGACGGAGATAGTATTTTAATAAAGCAGATTGGAGTAAAGTTGAAATTATATTTGGCTGTATTTCCTGCTTCGATTTTTTTTGGCTGTTTTATAAAATCTTTTGTTAAGGGGAGTATTATGATATATACAAACAACAATAATTAAAGTTTTATAAAACTAAATGTGTATACTTTGTCTTCATCGACTTTTACGGTGTATTGGTTGGTTTCGCTAATATAAATGAATAAAACTTACAAATTGTATAAATGTTTTGGAATAGTGCATAGAGGTAGATCTTTAGACCATGTTAGCATATATTCGTAAACATAAACATGTGATCACAGACAGGATAGATAATATTTCACTTGGTTATTTTCGTAATGTCATATTGATATAACATATTGATGACTAGTGTGTTTTATAAAAAGAAATTCATGGGATTTTGAGGGTTTACTTGCTTACTTCTTAGAGTAAGGTGAGATCCTTTATCAATGCATTTCTTTCGAGATGCGAATCATAACCTAGTAAAGATATGTCCATTGGATTCGACTTTCCTTTCTTATATAATAATATAAAATGGACAATAATACCCACAAATAAGAGGTTTATATAAATTGTTTACATATTGGTATCCTATGTTGCACCGACACCGACACGGCGCACGACACGACACGGACACGGCGACACGGCAACTTTCAAAAATATAGGACACGACACGCCGGGGACACGTAGTATATATATATATATATATATATATATATATATATATATATATATATATATATATATATATATATATATATATATACATATAATTATATATATATATATACAAAAAAATATATAAAAAATACAAAAAAATACAAAAAATACAATAAAAAAAATAAAAAAATATAAATAGCCGTGTCGGGAACGTGTCCCCCCGTGTCGGGGACGTGTCCCTCCGTGTCGCTCCGTGTCCTTGACGTGTCCCTGCGTGTCGGGGACGTGTCCCCGGGCGTGTCGGTTTTAAAATTTAATTTAACATTATTTTAAATCAACCGACACGTGTCCGACACCGTGTCGGCGCGTGTCGGGCGCGTGTCGGATACGGCGCACGTTACCCATATTGGAGTGTCGGTGCAACATAGTTGGTATCTATAAATTGTCAATCAATCGGACACTGTGTGTTGTGTTGACGATACTTCGCATAGTGGCCAAACTGAGGCCTGGAGACCAAAAGCTTTTGAATTCGAGTCTAATTCAAGACAAAATAGGTATCTGAATTATATAATTGTTGATCTATATATAACTGAGGCCTGGAGACCAAAAGCTTTTTATTTAGCAAAATAGGGAAGACAATTAAATTGTAAATGAGTGCTCACAGTAAGGGGTCGTGCTACTGTAGGGACTCCCTAGAAGGGAACTGCCTACGTGGCAGGATCTGGACCACACAGTTTCCTGAAGTGGAATACACAGTGCCCCGTGTGTGGAAATTGTGTGGTCCAGATGCTGCCACGTAGACAGTTCCCTAGTAGGGAGTCCCTAAGATAGAATTTTCCCACAGTAAGATAAAGTAAAAAACAGCTTTACTTGTTTGGCGCACCTACCCATAAAAGTTGCCTGTAGTACATGAAGGGTATTATGGGTAAGTTGCTCTGGATGGAGCAGAAATGCTCTGGCATTAATAGCAACAAGGAGGCTAACAACAAATATTAAAGATGCTACTGTTATAAAATAACTAAAATAAAAGCACAGTAAGTGGAAAATATTTTGAAGGAATATGTTTCCTTACTATGCTCAAAGGAAAGTTGTTGCCAATCTTCTTATTTATCTCAAGATATATACACAGTATATATAAACACATAAGTGAGCTGGCCCAGACAATTACCATTACATCACATGTGATACTCTATGAAGCACGGACACGGACACGGGAACGGCGCACGACACGACACGCGGGACGCGGCGACACCTGAATTTCGAATTTGAGGGAACGACACGCCGCCGACACGTTTTAATATATATATATGTATATTAATATATATATTATTAAAAAAACATGACGTAGGTTGATGCCACCCGCGGGACGGATTGCATTCCTCGCGTGTCCCTTACGTGTCCCCAACGTGTCCCGCCGTGTCCCTTGCGTGTCCCCGCCGTGTCCCTTGCGTGTCCCCGCCGTGTCCCCAACGTGTCCCGCCGTGTCCCCAACGTGTCCCGCCGTGTCCCCAACGTGTCCCCAACGTGTCGGGCCGTGTCCCGCCGTGTCCCCGGCGTGTCGGGCCGTGTCCCCAGCGTGTCCCCAGCGTGTCCCCAGCGTGTCGGGCCGTGTCGGAATTCAAAATTTGAATTTAACATTATTTTAATCGAGCGACACGTTTCCGACACGTGTCGGGAGCGTGTCGGGCGCGTGTCGGGCTGAAAATGTGTCGGACACAGCGCACGGCGACCTAATCGAAGTGTCGGTGCTTCATAGGTGATACTTAACATATCACCTAAGGCCATCACGTGATGGCAGCAGCTAATTAATAATCTGAATAATTATTTAACGCGATATCGTTTAATAAAGACACGACATATACATAATTTATTGATATTCTTAAATGGTCTTATTACACAAAATAAAAAATTTAATCCATCTTCCTAGCATTTATTAGGTTTTTTATTTTTATTTTTTGCTTAAAGCATCCGGTATTCGGAACCCACTGGTCCGACTAATCCAGAATTCGGTCCGAGTCCAGCTTGCAGAGTCTGACTCTTATTCAAAGGTAAGGTCTGGCCAAGAGTTCTTTAAATATGACGCCTCAGAGGAGAATTGAACCGATGACCTCCCTATGCATTCTAAAGTCAATTACCACTCGAGCCAAACTATTTGGTTTAGCATTTATTAAGTTCTAATAATGTGTTGCTTATTTAATTTCAATAAGGCATAAATAATTTCATTGGACTAATTTGCCCTCGCATTGAGAAGCTAAATTCCTTCCATCAAAAAAAGGGTAGCACTTTCAGTGTCCGATCTCTACCTTTGATCTTTTCCTTCTCCGATCTCTTTGGAAAATCTGACCACTAGCTAGGGGCACTTTACGTGAATACTTTGTCTTGATGAAGGATTGAAAATTCCCTCTGGTCCTTTATCAAACCAACCTCATCCTCCTCCTACATTCTGCTGTGGAGATTGATGACCAAAATAGTAACGACCAACCTTAACCGGCAGTGTACCGGGTCGGAAGCACTATAGTGGAGAGCAATGTCGTATCCCTCAAAGAATCAATCGAGTACCAAAGCCATTATCAAACTTAGTTTAGGTCAATAATAGGTTATCCACATTATCAATTATACTACGATGACAATTAAACGAAATGTAATTTTAAGAGAGAAGCATAGCCAAACATGATCCAATTGAATACTTTCACCACTCTAATCGACTATCTCGGGAACGAGCTTGACCAACCAGCCAACCTAATGATCATATCGACTCATTCACGGGTGCAAACTCCTAAGCTAGTGTAAGACGCCATGCAACAATCAAACACCCTTTGCCCGGTTCAACAGTCCATCTTTAAGGATTTAACTGACCGAAACAAGATTAACGCACTAGAGTTTCTCGATTTCACAACCGAATGAACCTGACTCCCTAATCAATCTAAACAACTCAGTTGATTATAAGAAATGATCTTAAAACCCTTTTTCCCACACCCCTTCGTAGCATACATTTATTAAAGTGGTGAGTGTGATCATGAACTAGGTGATCAAGCTAATTCAAGCATTAAGAACAAGTTTTAAGACATGAATTCGTCAATACAACATCAATTAAGCACTACCCATTCCCAATTTCATCAATTAGACGGTGATTTCTTCAAACTTCACATGCCTTAGCTATGAATTGTTTAGCTACTCATGATTAAACAAGACATAAAAATCAAAGAGGAAATTAAAGCCATAAAAGAGATAGAAATTAAGATTAATTAAAAAAATCATAGCCAAATCTGGATTACATCAAGCTCAAACACCACCCAATGTCAATTGATGATGAAGAAGACTCAAAATGACAAAATCCAAAAGTAGGGTAGAAATCTATGCTAGTTTATACTAAATCTAAGTAATATCTAGTGTAGAAATGAATCTAAGGGTGAAGGAGAAGAGTTTCGACCTAGGGATGAATTTGGGGATCCAAGAGTAAAGTATGAAGTGTAGAAAATAAAGGGGAAGTGTGTAAAAATCTGTGCAAAAGCTATATATAGGTGCCCAAAAAATGAAGAAAAACAGTTTAGTGCGCACGCACTGGCTCTTGTTGGCTGGAGAAATTCGGATCTGCTCCGTGTGGTGTGCCTGGATTGCATTTGGTGCGCTCGCACTAACTCTCTGTATCAAAAACTGGACATTCTGCCTCTTTGGTGCGCTTGCACTGTAAGCTCTGTATCAAAACTGGCCCTTCTGCTTCTCTGGTTCGCCCGCACTACTTCTGGTGCGCCACTTTTATTTGGTTTTGGGAATAGAAATTTTCTCCTAATTAATAATGTGGATAATGTAATTATTTATGTGTTAAATAATTATATATAAGAAATTAGTTTTCTTATTGGATAAATAGGAAATTTGTTTTCCTATTGGATAAAGGTTTTATTTTTCTAAAAGGAAAAGATAAATTTATGTGCAAAAGATAAAAAGAGAGTTTCTCCCAACACAAAATTAAACCAGAAAAAATCACCCCATTTTTATAAAAAAAAATTGGACGCACTTTTGTTTGGAAAAAGGAGAGAAATTTTGTTTTCTTGTTCTAGCCATTGGGAAGAAGAAAAACTTGGTTTTTCTTGAGTGCATATTCGAGGAGGTTCTACGGCGAGGATCGACATCCACCAGTCGTCGCTAGGAGATACAATCCGGAAGAGTGTGGCTTCTCCATCTGTCGATTTGCTATTCCTCTTTAATAAGGTAAATATTCAACCTTCTCATAGTTAGATTAATTATTTATGTAGATCATATCGTGGTAAAATCGCATTCGAATTTATTCGTAGCTTCCGCTGTGCCTGATCGAGTGTCTCGATCGGTGCTGAGAATCAGATCTGATGATCCAGTTATGGATCGGATCCGGATTCGGGTTTCTGTATATCTAGCATGTGGTAGCAGAGCGAGGTTAAAGCGATTTTGCGATCATGATGCATAATTAATTAATAAGGAGTGGAATAGAATAAAAATTGCATCTTTTAAGTTTTTTATTTTATGCGATTGAACGTTTTGGTTGACGAGATGGATTGAGGTTGGTACTTGTTTACCGTTAGATTTATTGTAAACCCGTTTTTCCGGGTATATGATGTCATGTAATTTTTTTTTTGCAACTTTAATTTACTACAATTTCTTTTATTTCGGCCGCATCATTTTTAAATAAATTGGACGCTGAGTCTATGAAGCGTAATAGTTGCAACATAGTGGTCGAGATACAGGCTCAATTATGCACAGACCCGAGTTCGAATCTTTTTGGCCGGATTAATTTTGAAATTTTTCTGTTCGAAATCTTTTTATTTTTTTGATCGTTATTAAAAAAAAAAATGAAAACGAAAAAAAAAGAAATTAAGAAGGTAGAGGGGAATCAAACTCAAATGGTGATGAATGAAGAAGAAGTTTCAACCAACTCAACTAGAAGAGTTTTTATTGAAGATATGAAGCAGAAAATTCTTATACCCGTCGGCTGCTGCAAATAATTAAGGGTTTATTTGTTTATTTATAGATTAGATACGGGGGTACCAACGGTCCATCTCAGTGGTTTATTTTTCGCATTTATTTTCTTGCATTATTATTTATGTGATATAACCATGCCATCACATGCATCATATTCATGAATTCCACTCATAGCATATGCATACATGTAGATAATTAATCGTGATATTAATTAGGCATGTATGAGACGTAATTAATTTAGATTAATTTAGGTAATTAGTTAAATTAATTAAAGTGAACGGAATTTTATCGGAATATAAAATTCACGTGATAAAATAAAATTTACTTGGTAAATTTAATTTTGGGATTTAAAAATCATTCGTGGATTTTTATTATGTAGTGACTACATAAAAGAATTTTAATAATTGAAAAATTGGAAAATCCGGAAAAGTTGGACACCAACTGAGCAAAAGGTTCGAAAATTAGTTTGGGCGGTCAACAGATCTTCGGCTCGACTCGACTTGTCCGTCCAAGTGCGGGGTTAGCCACGGGGTTCCGGCAAGGTCAAGCTATCCGGCGAGCTGAGGCTCAATGGGGCAACCTTAACCCGATTTTCAACCCAGCACACGCAGTGCGACATTAGCGTCGGGGGTCCGGCAAGGTCAAGCTATCCGGCGAGTTTCGGCTCAATGGGGGCAGCCTTAGCCCGATTCATCCAGTAGTCGTATATAAACCAACGAAGAGGACGGGTCGGCTTAGCCAATCCCGACACCGTTCGGTGAACTCGGTTAAAACTCAGCCAGGGTTTAATACCGATAAGTTGGTGATTGCCTTTCAAGATTTTTTGTTTTCAAATTATTGAGATAAAATTCTACGATCCTAAAATTTTATCTTGACTAATTAGGACTTTAAAATTCTATTGTGAATTTTAGTTGTGTAGTGTCTACACAAGAAATTTCTAAATATTCAAAAAATTGGAAAATCATGAATATAGTGTCACTAGTTAGACGGTATTTGAGACCGATAAACTAGTGGGAGCTTTAAATTTTATGATTTATTGTTTTTTGAATTATTAGAAAATTCATAAAGTCCTAAAGTATTAGGATTATAAAATTCTTGGTGAATTTTAATTGTGTAGTGTCTACACAAAGAATTTTCAAAAAAAAAACTGAGAAATTGGAAAATCGTGAATAAGTGACACTAGTTAGACGGTATTTGAAACCGATAAACTAGTGGGAGGATTAACTTAAATATTCATGATTTATTATTTTTCGAATTGTGAATTTTTTTTGAAAATCCTAATGAGACTACCTAATTTTCAAAATAACGAGTGGGAGCGAGGAAGGTGACAACTGACCCCACGGCCTCTATTGTTGACACAAGCAAGTGAGATAAGGGTGACGCCTCGTGCCACTTTGATTTCGGCCCCTTAAGGATGGCCTTCACTGCTATCAAAATGTATGGGTTGGTCTCCGAAAGGATAAGATTTTGGGTACTCGTCGGGTCACTGACCGAACCTAAGGCGGCATACTCGGGGCGTGCTTTGAGATTTGAAACAGTAGGTCACACTCACAAGGATATTTTTGGAAATATCTTGGCTTAAAAAGGAAGGTAATCAACAATTAAATGGAGATGTCCGATTCTCAGTTGATTGTTGAGAGAGATTGTCTCAATTTAATCGTCACCTCTTTGACCTATCCTAAGGCGGCACTGTAGGTGTGAGATTAAATCCTTGGAATGGTAGGATAAACTGCATGCATGACATCACGTTTATAATCCAAAAATCATTATTTGTTGTGGTGTATAATTTGATTTATATTTCTATCAAATTTTTTTTCGCAACTACATATCATCTCAAGGTATCTAAACTGCTAAATACGATAAATTGATTAGTAACGACTTCGTAAAAGTGGAAAAGTAACAAGAACGTTGAACTCAATAATCGAAAATGCAAATTAATTTTTCGGAAGAGGATGTTCCTCTTAAGCCTTCAAACTTAAGTGACATTGATAAGAATGTCACTGGTGTTGAACGAGAGACAAAACAAAATTAGTTCAAAGATGACGAGAATGATTTGGTATCAATCTCACTAGACATTCCACAGTTTACGAGTAGTGTCTACTCAAATGAACTGCTAGTTCACGGCCATTTCCTTTATATAAAGCTAAGAATGAGAAGGTACATATCTACAAATGTAAGTCATCTAAACTAAATAAGTTAAAGGCTAAACCGAAATATTAATAAAAGAAAATAAAGGATAAGGAAAGTGATTTCGGATCACTAACCTATGAATCCTTAAAGACTTTCTTAACCGGAATTATGACCCGGAAGCTAAAGTTCTTTTGTAAGAACAAGGTAGCTGGGCATTCATGATGAAGAGTAGACAACGGGCAGTTATTTCAGCTAAGATAGTGGGAGTGATATAAGGAAATAAATTTCGGATTTTAATCCTTGAATATCAAAGAAATATAATTTCTGTTTTCAGATTCGTTGGAACAAATAGATTCACTTTCACATCGATAATATAGTTGCCTTAAAGAAAGTGAATATGACATTTGTATACGATTTTAAGACTCGGACTTTTGTCTGATAAAGTCAGAACCACTAAGTAATGCTGAAAAGGTATATGTAACACATCATAAACTATTAAGGCAAATGGTTTCCGTATTTAGATAAACGATTCTTCAACATCTATCAATTAGTGCATATATCCTAAAGATAAGATCTAAAAACTGGCTAAGGGTGATTTCTATCTCCCAATCTAAGAACACTATCGCAAAGGAAAAATGACTAAGTAACCTTTTCAATAAGGAAAAGGTAATAGAGCTGAAGAAGTATCACAACTTGTTCATATTGACCTTCGGGGTCTTGTGAAGGATACAAGCTAGTGGAGTTTTTTGATTAATAGACATTTTGTCTAATGACTACTCGAAACGCCGATTAGTTTATCTAAATATTTGGAGGAATCTCTGATATTACCAGAGAAACAAGTATTCCATGCTCAAATATAGGGTATAGCATAGTTTTGGCACTGATGCTTGGCCTACCTCCGGGTGAAATGATTTCACTGAAAGGATAAACCATAGACTGTCTTGTATAGTTATTGATATGCTACAATACACTGCTTAACTCAATTAAGATATTGGTTGCAAAATAACGGTTCACATTATTATGTAATGCCGAGAAGTCTACCTAGAAGATGCCTATGAATTTGTGGATAAGGAGTGAATTACACTTACCCCACTTCCACAAATAGAGGCATTTAGCGCTAGTGCTTGAAGGTAGGACTGGAAATTTTGTATACATGTTCAGATGGTGCCTGTTCGTGAAATATCTTAATGCAATGAGTAAAGGTTGGTTATGAGATTCTTGAGATCGGATTGTGACTTTTACATTGTTACATCCTTTCTAAAAGAATGTTTTAATAACAACCTTAGACTTTGAAGTACATTTACTCAAGGAGTTACTATCTGATTTAATCAGACTACACCAACTTTGGTTGTTGGGGATTACGTTGATTAATACTACTGAACTAGATCAGATTATATTAATTCACCCAAATGCAGTGGGAGTATGGTTTAACCATTGACCCACTGTGATCATACAGACTTTACAGTCTACTAAGGGTGATTGATCACCTATGGTCGTTTAGGGAAGATTGTATAGGGTTCTGATAATAGGAGGTTGGTTTAAAGCCATAAACATGTATATGGAGTTTTGGTACTCCAGTTCTGTTCATACTCTTGTAGAACCACCTGAGTGTCTCAGACCCAGTGGGAGTAATTGGATCAACATGGAAAAGAGTCAAATGAATGGGAAAGTTTAACTTTCTAAGCACAGCCAAGTGGTCGTGGGGGTAATTCCCTGAGAAGAAGATAGTTCGATAGGGGTGATGCCCTGAACTCTCCCACCATTCAGCCTTGCTTGACTCCATGGAAAGCAGAAAGATTACCAGGGGTGATGCCATGAAATTTTCTTGCCTTACAACGGAGCTTGAATTCATTCGGAACATAAGGGTTTTTAGCTTAAAGCCAATGGCAGATTGACTGCCTATGCTTATATCCATTGGTGGATTAAAGTATACCTTCAGGTCATTGAAAGTCACATGTTTTGTGTGGGCTTGACCAGAATATTGATGAGTTGGGACTGTAACAGTTGGGATTTAGTGGTAAGGTAGTGAAATTTAGTGTTAATGCAAGGTAACACTGTAACAGTTGGGAACAACTTGAGTGTGTTATCTGAAGTCACGAACTGGCGAGACAAAGCTTCTCTGAATCAGAGAAGTGGACTATATTCTTAGAATCGATTCGGTCGAATTCATGAGAACAAGTTGTTGGTCGTATCCCATCCATCTTATTGGTTAAGATAAAAATGCATATTAGTATGCGATATTCAACGAGAGGTTTCCTACCCAACCCCTCATGGAATAATTCTCTCAATCTTCGGATATAGAGAAAATGGGATAAATTCTCTTATGGATAGAGAAAGTCAGAATATAAATTCAAATTAAAGTCGAATCATGGATTCGAACGTTGAGTAGCAGTATAGTGCATACTCAAGTATATTTAGAGAACGAGGAATCATATGCTTATGTATTCGGGTACAAACCTGAGTATTGATTACACTGATTCTGATTTTTGTCGGATTAAGGATGATCGTGAATCGATTTTAGGCTCAGTGTTTACTCATTGTGATGGAGCTACATTCTGGCGAAATTCAGCACTACCAATTTGACTCTATTGGTCGAATACATAGCAGCTTTCAGAGCAGCTAAAGAGGCTGTGTGGCTAGAGAAGTTCATTGTTGGACCAGGAAGTGATTCCAGGTCTCGATGAGCCGATACCATTAGACTGTGAAAACAGTTGAAAGTTAGCTCATGCAAAGGATCTTCGCAATCATAAGAGGTCAAAAGCATATAGAAAGTAAGTACAACCTGGTCAGACAGATCGTGCAGAGAGGCGACGTTTCGGTCCTAAAGATCGCCTCGAGCCGACAACCTAGCTGATCAGGTTACCAAGTCGTGTGGCATCTATTGTCACTGATGAGCGCTTGGCGGGTATAAAATTGGGAGATATGTCTCATCTTCTTTAGAGCAAGTGGGAGAATGTTGTGGATAGAAAGAACAAGGGTGTGGTGCTCTAAAAACAATTGTTGCTTGTCTTTACGGGCAAGTGGGAGATTGTTAGATGTAGAGTGCCCGAAAGGCAATTGTTTCTTGACTATACGGGCAAGTGGGAGATTTTTGGAAGTAGCGCCCGAAAGACAATTTTTGTAATTGTTTTTATAATTAATAAATGACAGATTTATTCTCATCTTATTACTTGCTTCGTCGCTTATAAGTAATACACTACTGAAAACCCTAAGTCGTATCATATGTAGCCATATAACTTAGTGTGTGTCACACATGAGGATTAAGTTTATGGTGATACATTTGAACTATTAGTCCGTGGTGAAGTTAATCAAAGTATGGGGTCTATTGATTAAACCACCATTAATGCGCCCAAAACACTTTATGGTGTGACCGTCTTATCCGGACCGTCGACATTGGTTGTCTAAGTGGGGCATTTATATATGATGTAGTCATATAGGACTGGAACGATTTAATCTGCGTTTCTCATATAATTCTGTGATTGAGAAATCTCATTAAATCACAAGATGATCATATATGGATTAACCTTAATCCTGAAGTGATTGCATACTCTTACTTGTTTCAAGATAGGGTTTGATGTGTTCGTTAAGGATCGCTAAGAGGTGCGGTCCGAATCACTTTCACGTTGGCACTATTCTGGAATGAGTGAGAAGTGTGTGTCTCACAGATATGGAATCCATTCCTTCCTGCGGGAAGTAGAAAGACAATCCCCTTATTTGTTAATCCTAGAAACTGATCGATCCGTGGAGTTCGTATTGGTTATGAACTAATTGATCACTAGTGGGTTAATGGTAAATAAGGATAAGATGTCTTGAAGAAGGTTTACGGAAATAATCCCGCTTCATTACGGATAGGTATGGAGGGTTAGTTTATATGTAATGATTATATCAATGGACACTTATCGACTCGACTCGACGTTTGAGAATAAGTTATATCTATAATCGATAGAGTTCAGTTTCGGATTTATGGTGGCGTAATTACGGAATTAATAAGTTAAGTAGAAATATTCTGTTCGATGAATATTTTATTTAATTTATTGTAGCTACTGGTTATAGGTCCATGGTCCCCGGGTTGGCTCTTAACACGCGAGTGTTTTCTCTTTTTATGGAACCTCGAGAATAAATTAAATAGTTGGTCTATTTAATGAATATGCGAATATTATTTATTTGGTAAATAATATATAAAATAGAAAATACATTTTCTTTTATCCCAATTGACATAAAAAATGGCACCACTTTTATTTGATTTTAGGAAAATTCTCCTAATTAATAATGTGGATAATGTAATTATTTATGTGTTAAATAATTACAAATAAGAAATTAGTGTTCTTATTGGATAAATAGGAAATTTGTTTTCCTATTGGATAGGTTTTATTTTCCTAAAAGGAAAAGATAAATTTGTGTGTAAAATATAAACTTTCAATTTATTAGTTATTTTCTTATGAAAAGAGAGTTTCTCCCAACACAAAGTTAAACCAGAAAAAATCACGCCATTTTTATAAAAAAATTGGATGCACTTTTGTGTGGAAAAAGGAGAGAAATTTTGTTTTCTTGTCCTAGCCATTGGGAATAAGAAAAACTAGGTTTTTCATGAGTGCATATTTGAGGAGGTTCCACGGAGAGGATCGACGTCCACCGGTCGTCGCTAGGAGATACAATCCGGAAGATTGTGGCTTCTCCATCGTCGATTTACTATTCCTTTTTAATAAGGTAAATATTCAACCTTCTCATAGTTAGATTAATTATTTATGTAGATCATATTGTGGTAAAATCGCATGCGAATTTATTCGTAGCTTCCGATGTGCATGATCGAGTGTCTCGATCGGTGTTGAGAATCAGATCTGACGATCCAGTTATGGATCGGATCCGGATTCGGGTTTCTGTATATCTAGCAGTTAACGCTAATTTTTGATTGCTCTACTAATAACATAGAAATTTCACTCCACTCAAAAAGGGTAAGAGATGAAAGAGGTGGATGGATGAAGGAAGAGGGCGAGGAAGGTGGAGGTACTGTGGAAGACGAAGGAGCATCGGTGTGTGGATGGCCTAGAAAACTAAGACGCACTACAGGCTAGAGGTTCTTGGGTGCTTTATGATCGTCATTGAGAGTATGCACACGAAGTGTGGTGGCCCACTCACAAATGAGGTGAGGAAAGAACAAGCTACGTTTACCCGCGGCCTTGACATTGATGATTTGATCAAAGATGAATTTCCCAACATTGATCGGGATCTTAAAGTGAAAGGCATACAGGAGGTCAATGATTGCGTGCAAAGCACTTACTAGCAATAGGACTAGGTCTATCGTAGTAGAGTAATGGCGAGTCAAGGTCGATCCCACAGAGACTCATAAGAACGTCAAATTATCAAGATTGAGTTTGTCACAAATAACGGTCTACGACCAACTATAATATAGACTGTAGTAAAATTGGTCTCACACACTAACAAGATTACGCTAGTTCACACGGAGTAAACAAGAGTTTCTAATGTATTAGTTCAATTATGAGTAATTAGCATGCAACAGTCCTCCCTATTGGTGAATTTTAATTCATTGTTTAGCTACGGGTACAACTCCTAACCCTATCCACTCCGACCATGGTAGTAGACAATATATACGCAAGCTACCCTCCTTAATTGGTCCGTAATAGCCATACGCATAAAGAACTAGAGCTGTCGGTATTAAGCGCTAACTCATACCGCTAACCCGTATAGACAGTTGTCGACACTGATCAGCACGTTCCTAGGGTCCATCAAGATAATGTCCAAACTAATACTTTACTATCAGTACTTCATGCTAATTTATGAAGACATGCAAATAGTTGATCAGGCTACTAACATGTAAATTAAATCTATCGATCAACGTAGCTGGCGCCGATTATCATGAACTAGTAATTTATTAGGTATTCAAATCTAGCGATATAGACCGTCGCTGATCTGAAGAACGCAATCACTATTTCATGATTTCTTCACCAACGAATTAGATCTATAACACATGGGGTAAAATAAAATAACTACTACATAATTAAACTAAATAAGCAATTAAAACATACTAGTCAAATAGAACAACGACAGAACTACATTATGGAAAAGACAGAAAATCATACCCTCGAAGATGAGTATAGATCTCCCTCGGATATCTCCTTAGGTGGCGACTCCGTCGTCTCTTCGACTAGAACTTATAAAATAAAGAACAAAGAACATTTTTTGCATAATTTTGCCTTGAAATTTGTGTACTACCAATGTTACATTGAATTCTGAGGCGAAGCCTCTTATTTATAGTTACATAAACCGACTTAGAAACACCTAGATTTACCCATCATCCAAGAAAATGCGTTTAGAAAATTCTGGAACCTCGGTAAACCGGCGGCACACCTCGGTAAATTGGGGGTATTTTTGTCTTTTTTCTTCTACTGACTTAGCTTGAAAAGTTCTGGAATACCCTAGGCCCAAACCTTTCATGCAGTCCACTCCAGATTCATCCATGATGCTTAGCACAATATTTCGTATTCTGAAAATAGACAAATAACGCATGAAATAATATCGAAATAGGGAAAATAAATGCTAAGTGCAGATTTCTCGACTCACGTACCCAACATATGATATTTAACTCAAATGGTTCATATTTATAGGTCGAAACAACTATTTTTCGCTCATAATGGATAGAAAGTTGATGCCGTAGGATAGACTATTTTAACTGTCATCAACTACCCCCCACTAGCCCTTTGCTCGTCCTCGAGCAGAGTATCAAGGCGGAATGTTCCTCCAAGAGCAATCCCCATCAACTACCACATATTCAGTAAAGATTTCCGGCAGAGCATACAATGAGCAACAATCCATAAGCTCCCCATTAATCACTACTTATCATGCATCAATGTGTCGTGTTGGTGAATCAGTCGTGATAGTGCATTCGTGAGGAGAATCAAGTTGTATTAACCCCACAATCTTAACTTACCTGCGCATACACTCGCTCATCTTGCTTTCAGATTTGGTTACACATCATGGTACCTTAATCGGACCGGGAGGACTCGGGGACTGAGTCTCGCTCTTAAGTCCTCGTTTGTTTCTTTTTATGTGAGGGTCGTGCCCTTTTTACATGAGTTTGCCTCCCTCACTGCCTTTATTGCATATATTTTTTCTTCATTTTTTTTGGCAGATTTCCTCATTTTTTTTCTCTCTCTCACAAGCCCGTTTTGTCTTGGTTACCTCTTTTGGCATTCAAGTTGCTTCCCTTGTCTTACAACAATTTGTTAAAGTATATAGACGGACAAATAATGATTCCCGGTTAAAAAAACTTATCATCTAATCTTAAACACTTCTCAATTAGATTATGTGCTCAAATATTGATTTCAATGATAGAATAATAATGAATAAGTTACTACTTCATGCAACATAATACATGCTCAATCTTTCATATTAAATTGAATATGCTATAGCTAACTTCAAAGTGAACTTGGGCTCCTGTTCTATGAATTCCTTACTCGAAGACGTGCAACAGGCAAGCTAAAAACTGTGTTAAATTTTCAAAATTATTCCCTTTATAGATTATCTAGCTAAGACGCCTACCCCCAGTCATTATAGGCATTGTCCCCAATGATTAATAATAAAGTAAGAAAATGTACTTAGCTCTGGAATTGATCGGTTGAGTCAAAGTGAATCCTGGAGCAGAATCAAAGGCTCCTAGGTCATCCATCTTCTAAGTGCTTACCTGCTTCCCAAAATACTTCCAAAAACTGTGAGTAACATGTGAAGGGCAATAAGAAAATAAGGTGGCAGTAATTGTGCATACCTCAGGAATGCGCAAAAATAGTTTAAGCCACTTTATTCTTTTATTGGCCTAAGCAAGACGCAAAAGCTTTTCCGAGGGTATCACATGAGAATCGTGAAAGAAAAAACCACATATATCTCTAGCCATACGACCGAAGATATATGTGATGAAAAAAACCTTGCGATTGTCCTGCTACTTTATTGACTCAACATAACATAAAATAAACAAAAGCAATAAATAAGGGTTTATAGAAATAGTTCTGAGTTTATAGTTGCCATCTCGACTGTACTAATAGGGCTCATTTATTCGTACTTTGAATCCATCAATGTAAAGACCAACTCAGGGTTATACTTGTGCTTTAGGTAATGCTTCAGCCTGTGCCCGTTAACTATGAACGTCTTCCCAGAGTATTCATTTCTAACATCACAGGAGCCTGAATTGAAAATATTCATGACTACATGTGGTCCATACCATCTAGACTTCAACTTTCCACGAAAAAGACGAAGATGTGAATTATATACCAACACCTTATCTCCAACTTGAAATATGCGGTTCAGAATCTTTTTATCGTGCATATGCTTCGTTCTTTCCTTGTAAATCTTTGCATTCTCATATGCTTGAAGTCTAAACTCCTTCAATCTATTCAATTCTATCATTCTCTTTTCACCGGCTAAATTCTCATCCATGTTTAGAAACCTCGTAGCCCACATCGCTCGGTGCTTGAGATCTACCGGTAAAAGACACGATTTCCCAAACACTATCATGTATGGTGACATCCCAATCGTTTGCCTATAAGCTGTTATGTACGCCCAAAGAGCGCCATTTAATTTCAAAGACCAATCCTTCCTTGTGGGATTCACAGTAAGATCCTCTTAATCTCTCTGTTCGTGACTTTCACTTGTCCACTTGTTTAGGGGTGATATGCTACTGCAATCTTATGTCTAACCCCATATCTCAACATAAATTTCTCAAACAACCTATTACAGAAATGACTCCCTCCATCACTAATTATGGCTCTAGGCATTCCAAACCTCGTCAAAATGTTCTTCTTAAGAAACCTTATGACAACCCTGGAATCATTAGTAGGTGAGGCCACTTTCTCCACCCATTTGGAAACATAATAAACTGTTACCAGGATGTAATGATTTGATTCTGACGATGTGAAAGGCCCAACAAAATCAATTCCCCAAACATCGAATAACTTCACTTCTAAGATACTCTGCAGTGGCATCTCATTCCGCTTAGAATATTGCAAATCATTTGACAGGAATGATAGGCTCTTGTAAACTCGTAAGCAGATTTATGAATTGTCGGCCAAAAGAATCCACACTGCATTACCTTTGTTGTTGTCTTGGCCGGCCCATAGTGACCTCCAGCTTCTCTAGAATGACATAGTCTTAAAATACTTGGAATCTCATCATCATGGATGCATCTCCTTAGAATGGCATCAGGGCACAACTTGTGTAGGTAGGGATCGTTCCAATGATAATGCTTCAGATCTGTAAAGAAATTCTTCTTATCCGCATTCGCGAATTCCGGTGGTAGGTACCTTCTTGCTAGGTAATTCACAATGTTAGCAAACCAATGGTATACCTTGCCCACTCTTGATGTATTTTGTCAGGGCTGAGATTCAACTCAAGCTACCACTGAGACGGAAAAAAGTAGTTCATCGGGAAAGCTCTCCCTGATCTCAGTCAGTTTCTCTTCCTCTAACAGGGTTAATCTCTACAGGTGATCAGCCACCTGGTTCTCAGATCCCTTTTTATCCTTAATCTCAACATCAAACTCTTGTAAGAGTAGAATACATCTTAACAGTCTTGGCTTGGAGTCTTGCTTGGTTAGAAGGTATTTTAGAGCTGCATGGTCAGTGAATACAGTGACTTTCGATCCTATCAGGTATGGTCGAAACTTGTCAAATGCAAAGATAACAGCTAAGAGTTCCTTTTCTACAGTTGCGTAATTTCTCTGGGCACTGTTAAGGGTACGACTGGCGTAATAGATAGGCTTAAAGATTTTATCCTGCCTCTGTCCCAGGGCTGCTCCAACTGTCATGTCGCTTGCATCACACATAAGCTCAAAAGGTTTGTTCCAATCTGGGTCTACCAGAATTGGGGCGGTTATAAGCATTTGCTTTAATGTGTTGAATGCTTTCTTTCACTCTCCTTCAAACACAAAAGGCACATCCTTTGCAAGTAATTCTGTCAAAGGCCTAGAAACTTTAGAGAAATCCTTCATAAACCTCCTATAGAATCATGCGTGGCCAAGAAAGGCTCGCAACGTCTTTAAGTTCATTGGAGGGGGTAACTTCTCTATTACCTCTATCTTTGCCTTATCAACTTCCATTCCTTTTCTTAAAATCTTATGACCCAACACTATTCCTTTTGTTACCATGAAATGGCATTTTTCCCAGTTAAGTACAAGGTTGGTCTCTTCACATCTCTTCAGCACTCTACTCAAGTTGTCCACGCACTTATCAAAGTTATCTCCAAATACAGAAAAATCATCCATGAAAATCTCCAGAAAGTCTTCCACCATGTCTGCAAATAATGACATCATGCATCTTTGGAAAGTGCTGGTGCATTACAAAGTCCAAAAGGCATGCGATTGTATGCGAAAGTTCCATAGGGACATGTGAAAGTTGTTTTCTCACATCCTCGGGGGCAATATGGATCTGATAGTAACCAGAATATCCATCTAGAAACAATAAAAAGAATGACCGCTTAATCTCTCTAGCATCTGGTCAATGAATGGTAGGGGAAAATGATCATTACGAGTTGCGTCATTCAGTTTCTTGAAATCATTGCAAACTCGATGTCCAGTAATCAGTCTCACAAGAATTAATTCATCGAACTCATTAGGTTGGACAATGAATCCTCATTTCTTGGGCACCACATGAATCGGGCTTACCCACTCACTGTCTACAATTGGGAAAATGATTCCTTTTTCCAACATCTTTACGTTCTCCTCCTTAACAGCATCCTTCAGTTGTGGCGTCAGCCTCCTTTGTGGTTGTGCTACCGCTTTCTTCTCAGGGTCTACAGAGATTTTATGCATGCACACCAATGGGCTTATTCCTCTAATATCTGCAATGGTCCACCCAAACGCTCCATTTTGCTCTCTCAGTACTCTTAATAGTTTCTCTTCCTTTAAAGGTGAGAGTAACGATGAAATTATGAGTGGAAGAGTATCATCTTGAAAGTATACGTACTTCAGGTGAGATGGAAAAGGTTTCAACCTTAAATTTTCTTGGTGGCTCATCTTGTGATGACCTTAACAGTTTACCAGTCAATTGTAAGTCAAAGAATTTGTGCCACGAAGATTTATGAATGGTTCCTCCTAAATCCACATAAGATATAGGCTCTATTTCTTGCACTCGAACTTCGCTGCACCTAGGTCAAGTTTCCTCATAACTTTCTTCACCCTTTAAGAGCAAAGTCTTTGCTACTTTAGGGTCTAGTGCCACTTGGTGATATAATTCTAACATAAGCTTCTCTATGGCATCTAGCATGTAGCATGCCTCTCCTTCATCTTGAGCTTACCTCATCGAATTCATCACGTTGAATACTACTCTGTCCTCATTCACTCTCAGAATCAACTCACCTTTATGAACATCTATCAATGTCTTACTTATTGCTAGGAAAGGTCTTCCTAAGATCAATGGAACATAGTGGTTAGCTTCCATGTCTAGCACGACAAAGTTGACGGGGAATACGAACTTATCCATTTTTACTAGAACATCCTCCACCACTCCACAAGGTTGCTTCATAGACCTATCAGCTAATTGAAGGGTTATAGATGTTTCATTTAACTCTTTCATGCCTAACTTATGAAAGATTAAGAGTTTTATTAGATTGACACTGGCTCCAAGATCACACAATTCTTTATTTAAGCACACTCCTCCAATTGTGCATGGTATGAGGAAGCTCCCAGGATCTTTACACTTAGGAGGCAATTTGCGTTGCAAGACTGCTGAGCACTCCTCAATAAGACATATAGTCTCAAGGTCTAACAATTTCCTTTTGGTAGAGATTGCTTCTTTCAAGAATTTCACATGCTCTGGCATTCCGGCCAGAGCTTCTACCAAATGTATATTCACTTGCAACTTCTTAAACATCTCTATGAACTTCTTATAACGAGCATCATCATTATTCGGTTTATCTTTCCTAGGGGGATAGGGTAAAGTAGCATGATTAATAGTTACAGTTGGTGAAGACTTACCTACTGACTGCTGCTGCTCTGCCTGCTCGTCTACTGAATTTTCAAACTCCCGGTTTACCGGAGTGGTGTCCCGGTTTACCGGCCCCTCTTTTTCTCCTGATTCTGCTGCTGACTGCTTTCTGATTCTTCCTGGACATTTGGTATAACTGGTCCAGGAAATTTCTTTCTGTTTCTAGTCATGATTGCATTCACGTCCTTCAGGTTTTTCTCAGTGTTGCTTGGCAATCCTCCCGGAGGACGGGCTGACACTTGTTCGGCGATCTGCCCTACTTGGTGTGACAGATTCTACCATAAGGCTTCATGATTGGTCAGTCTTGTATCATTCATTTGAAAATAAGTGGTGAAGTTTGTATTTAGCTCAGTTATGGATTTGGTAAGTTGATTGACCGTGTCGGTCACAGTTGAGCTTAACTTATCCATAGCTGCTTCCCAACCACCTGACTCATTGAATTGAGGCATGAATCCACCAGTTTGTCTCGGTCTCTCTCCACCGTTAGGATCACTTTGTCAAAAACCCCCAGTAGGGTCACTTAGTCGAAAACCAGGGTGGTCGTGAGAACCTGGGCAATATCCGCCCCCATAGGGATTTTCTTGCCTCCATAAATAGTTCACGTCCTCAATGTTGGTTGCTTCTATATCTTGTACTTTCTCAACCTTAGCAATGCGATCTTGCATGCCACCCATCTTCTCATTCATTTCCATTAGCTGATATAAGATCTTTTGAGAAGTATCTTCTCCAAATACGCCTTCAGCTACTTTGGCAGTCTCAATCTAATGCGTTTCCCATTGACTGGTGTTAAGGGTGAATTTATACGATTTATAACGCTATATTCTATGATAATTTCCCTCGTATTTGTGTTAATTTGCATAAGAAACGAGTATCTAATGGATTTATTGAGTAAATGATATTTTAAATGAGTTAATCGCAAAATAGGTTAATTTATGTGTTTTAAATTGTGATTTTATGTTTATTTGGATGATATTACACTTTGCGATGTTTTTATGTGTTGTAGATACATGATTGAGGCTTAAGAGATGATCAAAAGTTGATTATGTTCGAGCTAATTGATGATAAAAGAGATAATGAAGAAGTGGGATAGAGATAGAAGAGATAAAGATCAATAAGTCAAAAATCAATCATATCAAACTGGCGTCCAGGTCCCGTCCAGAGTGGACGGGCGTTTGATAAAGCAGACGGGCGTCCTGAGGAGCGATTTTGATACAGAGAGTTTGGACGCCGTCTGAACGGGCGTCTGAGGCAGTCTAGGGTTATCTGGACGGGCGTTCACGAGAGCGGACGAGCGTCCGTCGGCCGACTTAGTGAAACCGACTTTGAAATCTATAAATAAGCGGCTGTTTCTCAAACCTAACCATACCATACACTCATTATTCAAAACCCTAACCCTAGGGGCGGCTTTAGGCTGCGTTTTCCTCTCTTTTTATTCCAGTTTTTATGCACTTTAGATTTAGATTAAACTAGTTACTTTTTATGCACTGTTTCTGCAAATTTGAGTTGCTGAGGATGTTCAGAAGCTAAAAGCTTCATCAAACGAGTATTGTGAAGCCATCCAACAATTGTTGATTTCGTTTTCATCGATTATACTGTGAGTTTTTATTAAAGGTTGTTTCTTATTCATGTTTATGATGTTTTAATTGCTTTTACATCGGAAGATATGCATGTGTTGATTGTTTATTGTTGATGGAAATATTAATAAACCTTAGATCACCATGAATAAGAATAGTAATTTGAATCTATCATAACGGAAGTTAATAGGTTTAATTGCTAGATCATAATCATAAAGTTTACACCTTTGGTTAGAAAACGCGTTAATCTTGCATTGGAAGATAATAGATTAATAGATGAACTTTCTAAGGAATTAGGGTTCATGTTTAGATAAGGTGAATCACAACCTAGATAAAAACCACAATATAATCGAGATAGGAAATCAATGCTTGTTGGATAGGTGGATCAATCCTCGTTTGCTCGTTATACACTTAAATTAAATCCTTAAAACTTGAATTTGTTTAGTTAGTTTACTTCTATTTGCGTCTTAGATTAGTTTAGTTAAAGGTTCGCAACCCGTATTCTTCCTAGCTTTGGATTATATCCTCTGTCTAGTTTTATTTTCTGTTCTGTTTGGTTTTTATTCGCTGTTTCGTGACATAGTTTAGTTAAACAAAAACTAGAAATCACAATCGTTTAGTTCCCCGTAAGATCGACCCGGCATTAACCACTATTACTACGATCCTTATACTTGAGGTTAACCGGATTATTACTTGTTTGTTTTGTGTTAATAAAATCCGTGACAAGTTTTTGGCGCCGTTGCCGGGGAATCGGTGCGGTTGTCCAGTTCATTATTAATTTTTCTAAGGTAGTATAGTGTTGAGTATTCCCGTCAACGGAACCAAAAACAAGTTTTTGGCGCCGTTGCCGGGGAACCGGACGGTTGTCTAGTTTTTGTTTTTCTGTTTTCTGTTTGTTTTTGTTTGTCCTGTTTTTATTTCGTTTTAAATTCCTGTTTTTAGTTGATAAACGTTTAGGTAATTAGTTAATTAGGGTTTTAGCTTAGGGTTTAAGGTTCTCTTGTGATTAGTTCTCTTCTCTTCTCTTCTTTTATCTGTTCTTTTCTGTAAATTTTTCTTTTTTGTTCTTGTTTTTCCGTTTCTAAACGGACGTCTGGAAATTGGCCGCCCGTTTACTGGAAAGTCTTCGATCCTGAACCACTTTTACTCGCTTGGACTAGCGTCCATAGGTTTCGGACGCCCGTCCAAGTATTCTGCCGTGCAGACGAGCGTTTGGTCCACTAAACGCCCGTCCGATCTCAATTCCATCCGGACGCCCGTCCAAACTCTTGGACGCCCGTCTGGTCCCGTTTTCTTCAATACTTTTGTTTCCTTTTCTTCTTTCCCCTTTCTTTTCCTTAGGTTTTTAATTTTTAGTTTAGGCTTTCAATTTCTTAGTTTTTAGGCTTCTTTTCACTTGTTTTTGGTCCGGTTTATGCAAACTCGGAGTCAAAAGGGACCGTTATTATACACCCCTGACCCCGAGCGAACCGTAGTCCGGCCAAACAGGCGGATTTTCCGTTCTGCGGTTCTGGCAGACAGAGCCGAGCAAGATCTCGAAGATCAACTAGCAAGGGAAATCACTGATTTTGTGATAATGGCCGCCAATAATAGACGTACGTTGGCAGACTACGCCATGCCAGGCGAAGTCAAAGTCAACCCGGCTATTGTTATCCCAGCCATTACCGCACAAACTTTTGAGCTAAAGCCATGACTTATCCAGATGATGCGGCATGCATCAATTTTTCATGGCTACCAATTTGAGAATCCGCATACTCACTTACATACATTCTTAGAGATATGCGGTACTACACGCATCCAAGGAGTAAGTGAGGATGCGATTAAGCTAAAACTTTTTCCTTTTTCTTTGAAAGGAGAGGCTAAAGAGTGGTACACCTCTCTCCCTTCTGAATCTATCACCACCTGGGCAGAACTCGAAAAGGAGTTCTTGAGTCAATATTTTCCACCTTCAAAGACGGCCCAGTGCTTAAATGAAATATTCACTTTCTATCAGAAAGAGAATGAATCTTTCTTCGAATGTTGGAAGAGATTCAAGTCTCTTCTTAGAAAGTGTCCCCACCATGGCTTGCCATTGGAAAGGCAAGTCAATACATTCTTCAGTGGATTGACCGAGCTCACCAAAGGCATGGTCAACAGTTCATCTGGTGGGGCGTTTCTGAAGAAAACACCTGAAGAGGGATGGGCATTGTTTGAGGACATTGCAAAGTATAACTACGCCCCCTCTTATCAAGCAATCCAAGCACCTCCTCCTCCCAAGGTTGAGGAAGTCAATTTGCAAAGTTTGATCGCCATGCTTTGCGAGAGCGAGATGGTACCACCTCAAGTTTCAAATCCGATAAATCAAATTTCTTCTTTTCCACGAACCCTCGTGTTCATGCGAAAATCGCCGTCGATCGGGCCATATGAATGGCCGGTGTCAATTTAATCCCCCCGTACCTTATCAAGTGAATGCGTTCATGATTATGGACAGTACAATCAAGTCACATGTCAGAATTGAGACGAGGTGGGGCACACTTCTAAATTCTGTCCTATAAACGGACAGAATGCGGAAGTGAATGCATTCTATGGCCAGAACAATCCAAGGTTCAATCAGTTTTCTGGCCAGAATAATTTCCAAAACCAAGGGTTTAATCCATCTTCAAATTTCAATCCTAATTCGAATCTTAATTCGAATCAGAATTTCAATAGAAACCCTGGGTTTAATCAGAACCAAAACTCGAATTTTTCCAATCTTACGCAAAAATTCAATCAGAATTGGCCTTCCAATTCAAACTCTAAATTTCAAAGTCGGCCCAGCCAGCCCTATTCTTCAAATTTCCAAAACTCTCAAAGCCCCTCCCAATCTAACAATCTTGAAGCTAAATTGGAGGAGCAAAGTAGATCGATGAAGAATCTTGAGAGACAAATTGGGCAAATTTGGCCGAACAGCTTAGCTTCTAGACCCCCGTGCGCCGCCCGGTTTCACCGAGAAGAACCCGAAGGGTGGTCAAGTTGCTCAGGCTGACTTGAACAAAGGCCCATGTACTGACCTCGTGCCATCAATTCAATACGGTAAAGAGGAGGCCAGTGCAATGAATCTGAGAAGCGGTACTCAAGTTAGTGGTCCTTCCCAACAGGGAAACCACTAGCCCCTCCCCGCCATTGATAAGGCGGGGGGGAAGCCGAGCACCTACACTCCCCTCAACCGCATGAGAAAACTCGGGTGGCTAATCCCCGAGAGGTGAAGAAGTTGGTGATCCTCAAGTGGCCGATCCTCGAGGACCGAAAAAGCAAGCGAAAGTCAGGAGGCTGATCCCCTGACTATAAGAAAATCTGAAAAAGCTGTTCGATGGAAGGATCTGGAAGACAAAGCTGTAAGCGCATCCTTAAAGAAAGTCTTTTCTGAGAGTGACCTTAAGAAGCTTCCGTTTCCACCAAGAAAGAGCAACATTCCCTTGAGTGAGGACAAAAAGTACGAGAAGGTGCTGAATCTTTTGAAAAATACTCAGGTAAATCTTCCACTATCAGATGTTTTGGTCGAGATGCCTAAGTATACAAAATTCATCAAGGATGTTGTGTCGTCGAAAAAGAAGTTAGCAGGCATGGAAAGACAAATTGGTGAGGATTGCTCCATGATTAATTATGAAGACTTACCAATTAAAAGAGGTGACCCTGGTAAGTTCGTACTTACAGTATTAATGGGAGGTCTAGTCTTCCCTAATTCTTTGTGTGATCTAGGTGCCTCCATAAGTCTTATGCCAATGTCTGTATGCAAACAGCTCGGTTTACAAAGCCTTCTAGAACCCACTACTATGAGTTTACAATTCGCTGATAGATCTTCTAAGAAAGCTTCAGGGATCCTGAAAGACGTTTTGGTTCAGATTGATAGATTTACCTTTCCAGTCGATTGGTATGTTTTAGATATGGAGAAAGATGAAAACGTCCCCCTGATTCTTGGAAGACCTTTCTTATCTACAGCTAGAGCCCTCATTGATTGCGATGGTGGGCAAGTGACTATCCGAGTTGGTGATCAAGAGGTGAGTTACAATGTCTTAAAATCCATTCAAGTACCCTCTGGCCCTCCAACCGGCTTTTCCATTGATTATATGACGGACGATTTCACCGATTATATGGATAAGCAAGTCATGGCTGTAGAAGCGGAATATGAGCGACTGGTTGATAATCTAAATACTCATGGTGTGGTCAATCTAGATCAATTAGCAGCTGATTTTGAGGAAGAATTGTTGGAAGGAGAAGCTTTGGCAGTGGGACCACAGAGTAAACTCAGTGATGTTGAGTTGAAAAGTGGAGATCTCAAGTCGAGTTTAGAAGACCCCCCTGCAGATCTGGTGTTGAAGCCGTTGCCTAAACATCTTAAGTATGTGTTTTTAAGAGAAGGTGACAAGCTTCCATTGATTTTTCCTGCCAAGATTTCTCGTATAGAGGAGATGAAATTGATCAACGTCTTGAAACGTAATGAAAAAGCATTTGGTTGGCAAGTAGGAGATATCCGAGGAATATCTCCGGACATCTGCATGCATAAGATCAAGACGAATGAGGGTGCAAAATGTGTACGACAGCCCCAGAGGAGGCTCAACCCTCACATGCAAGAGGTGGTTAAGAAAGAAATCATCAAACTTCGGACATGGGAATTATTTATGCCATCGCCGACGGCGAATGGGTTTCCCCGACTCGGGTAGTCCCCAAGAAAGGTGGAATTACGATTGAGAAGAATGAGAAGGGAGAGGAAATAGCATTGAGACTTGTCACCGGTTACGAGTCTCGCATCGATTATCGAAAGCTCAATGAGGTAACCATGAAAGATCACTTTCCCTTCCATTCATTGATCGATGCTTGAGCGTCTGGCGGGACACGCATTCTACTGCTTCCTAGATGGCTATTCAGGATACTTCCAGATACCCATTGATCCAGCTGACCAAGAAAAGACCACTTTTACCTGCCCTTATGGTACATTCGCTTACAGGCGAATGCCATTTGGTCTCTGCAATGCCCCAGCTACATTTCAGCGATGTATGCTAGCTATCTTTGACGGGCTTGTGGAGAAGTGTATGGAGATTTTTATGGACGATTTTTCGGTTTTTGGTCAGTCTTTTGATGATTGCCTTGACAATCTTGATCGAGTGTTATCCAGATGTGTGGAAAAGAACTTAGTACTCAATTGGGAAAAATGCCATTTCATGGTAGATGAGGGAATAGTTCTTGGCCACAAAATATCCGCCAAAGGTATAGAAGTTGACAGGGCCAAAGTAGAAGCTATCGAAAAGATGAGTTATCCCAAGAATGTGCGAGAAGTGAGAGGCTTTCTTGGACATGTCGGATTCTACAGAAGGTTCATTCAAGACTTCTCCAAGATAGCCAAGCCCCTGTCCACTTTACTAAAGGAAGACGTTGAGTTCAATTTTGATGAGAGTTGCAAGCAAGCGTTTGAGGAGCTCAAAAATCGTTTAATATCTGCTCCAATTCTTATATCGCCCGACCGGAACCTACCTTTTGAGCTTATGTGCGACACATCAAACTATGCTGTTGGTGCTGTTCTAGGACAAAAGATCAAAGGGAAGTTCCAGCCCATCTACTACGACAGTCACACATTGAACCCCTCTCAAGTTAACTATACTACTACTGAAAAGAAACTATTGGCCGTAGTTTTTGCTATGGACAAGTTCCGTAGTTACTTGTTAGGAGCTCAAGTGATTGTGTGGACTGATCACGCTGCTTTGCGGTATCTGATGACTAAGAAAGAAGCCAAACCGCGCCTACTACGTTGGATATTGACCCTACAAGAGTTTGACGTTCAAATAAAGGACAAAAGGGCGGTGAAAACGTAGTGGCGATCACGTTTCAAGGATGCTTAATGAGGAAAAGGATGAACCGTATGATATAGACCTTTACTTTCCTCTGAGAACATCATGTTGATAGACGGATGTCCTCCCGATGTTCCATGGTATTCTTCCATTGTAAACTACCTTCATGCTCGTTATCTCGATCCGAAATTGTCTTATCGGGAGAAGAAAAAGTTCTTCTCGATTTGAAATCTTTCGTTTGGGATGAACCTTATCTTTTCAAGATCCGTAAAGATGGTTTGCTTAGGAGATGTGTTCCCGAATCGAGCAATGGGGATATTATTGAGTAATGCCATAGCGGACCCACTGGAGGTCACTTTGGTCCGTGGAAAACCGTCGCTAAGATCTTCCAATCCGGTTTCTATTGGCCTACGATCTTTAAAGATACAGAAGCTTTCTGTAAAGCTTGTGATAGGTGCCAAAGAACCGGTACTCTGACAAGGCGTTTTGACATGCCTTTGAAACCCATCCTAGAATGCGAAGTCTTTGATGTGTGGGGTATCGATTTTATGGGACCATTCCCATCATCTTGCGGTAATAAATACATCTTAGTCTGCGTAGACTACGTGTCTAAATGGGTGGAGGCTCAAGCCACTCCTCACAATGATCATAAGACGGTCATGAAATTTCTAAAGAAAAACATCTTCGTGAGGTTTGGTTGTCCACGTGCCTTGATCAGTGATGAAGGGACGCACTTCTGCAACCGACCCCTAGAGAAAGTGCTTGAAAAGTATGGTGTTCGTCACAAAACTGGCACACCATATCATCCGATGACTAGTGGTCAGGTTGAAAGGAGCAACCAAAGTATCAAGAAAATCCTGGAAAAAACGGTAAACAGTCATAGAAAGGACTGGAGTTTGACATTGGATGATGTACTTTGGGCATACAGAACTGCTTATAAAACTCCTATGGGTACATCTCCATATCAAATGGTCTATGGAAAGCCATGTCATCTGCCTGTCGAGTTAGAGCATAGAGCCTATTGGGCTACAAAGTTTCTGAACTTTGATTCCCAATCTTGTGGACAACATCGACTGCAGCAGTTACATGAATTAGACGAATTCAGACTCCAGGCCTATGAAAGCGCCAGGATTAGTAAAGATAAGATGAAGCTACTCCACGATGCTAAGATTAAGAAGAGAGAATTCCATGTCGGCAAGCAAGTTCTTCTATACAACTCTAGGTTACATTTGTTTCCTGGAAAGTTGAGGACACGTTGGTCCGGCCCTTTCGAGATTCTCCAAATCATTCCTGGAGGCGTTTTAGAACTTCGTGGTTATAGTGGTGACCCGTTTCGAGTGAATGGCCAAAGGTGCAAGCACTATATTGGTGAACCTAAAGAGAAACCTTTGAATGTCCATTGCCTCGATATCCTCGGGTGTGGTGCTACGGAAGTCGAAGAATTCGACGAGTTTTCACCCAACCTGTTTTCAGAGGATGGTTGTAGTGGTCATTCTGAAGAAGTTCTAGCTGGTAGTTGGGATATGGAAGAATTGGAGAGGGAGCGTCAGTTGAAGCGTCATCAGAGGGCTCAGAGAATGAAGAAGTCACCCATGGGGAAGTTCAAGCGTATTTGGAAAGCTATTAAAGATTTCACCCCATGCGTGAGATGCTGTTTCTGCAGCCACACTACTGATCAGAGCTTACACGAGGTAGTGGCTGGCAGAAAAGTCAAATGGCCTGATCCAGGCTGAGTTTTAAAGGGTGTCGAGCTAACGACATTAACCAAAAGCGCTTCTAGGAGGCATCCTAGATATCCCTTATTATATTAGTTAAATTCTGTTTATGCTGTTAGTGTTATATTTATTTAAGTTTTAGTTTAATTAAGTTTTAGTTGACTAAGTTTTTCTGTTTACATCTGTCAGTTAGTTTGCTTTTTAGATATGGATTACGGAGTTCTTCCTGAGGAGTTCCCCATCATTAGTCGGATCCCACTGATTACAGTAGCTGATGGACCAGGAGGCACTATAGTCTTGCACGTAGATTTTGAGCTTAGTACCCGTACGAAGACCATCACCTATGTTCTCATTGTTCCCCGCTGTTTGGGAGGTAGTGACTTCACTACTGAGGAGCTACAAGAAGCTATAGGACGTCCATTTACGGTCCTAAATGACCCTATGCTGACAGATCTAGCGCTGGTACTGCAGGCTTCACATTTTAGAGGTTTAGAGGTAGCTGGAGATGACTGGGGCGTACAAGACGACTATGATTTCCCTCCCGCTATTGATATGCTTCGTCGTCTCATCCGTTTGGTGGATTGGGACGAGATTTCTCGTACTAGCGTTAGTTAGGTTTGTTTCGTCGAGCAAACGACGTAAAACAAAAGCGCTTGGTGGGAGGCAACCCACTGTTCTCTATTTGTTTTTATTTATTTTCTAGAAATTTTATGTACTTCGTTTGATTTTTTATTTGTAGTTTTGAAGTTTTATTTAAGTTTAATAAGAGATGAAATTTTGAATTTGAGTTATATGGGAATTTTATGATTTTTTGATTTTTGTGCATTTTCCTGCTTGGACGCCTGTCCAGAACTCTGGACGCCCGTCCGCCATGACCAATTTTTGGACGAGCGTCCACTAAGCCTGGACGCCCGTCTGATTTATTCCCTCCAATCCTGTATGTGATTTAAACTTTTGGACGAGCGTCTACTAAACTGGACGCCCGTCCAGTTCATCTGATTTCCCAGTGGACGCCCGTCCACTGGGTTGGACGAGCGTCCAACCTCTGTCTATATATACCCCTGTTTCGAGTGAACCTTCACTTTTCAGATTTTTCAAACGCCAAAAACGGTTTTTCTCCCTCCTTTTGCCCTAAAATCCTCCATTCTAAACCATTTTGAGCGATTCAAAGTGCTACAGGCCGCCCTTGATCCCCTCTCTTTGATTTTCATAACCAAATTCCTCAACAAACGATATTCTTGGAGAATCAACACCCATTGTAGTCCGACTTTTCGAAGAAAAAAATCCGATTTTGGAGCTCATTTTGGTGTTGTTTGGACTAATTGTCACCTCGATCAACATCTACTCATCTTACTTGGTAAGCTAGTAACACCTTTTCTAGTTTTTATTCACGTTTTTGCGAGTTCGATCTTTGGGTCGGCTCGTTCCCTTAAATTCCATCTTAATTCATTTTTTTTTTCTGGTTTTGTGTTTCTTTCTGATCTGTTATGGTGCTATGGTGTGTGATGGGTGGTGTATGGGTTGTTTGGTGATGAATTTGGTTGTGGTTGTGGTTTGGTTGCTTTGAAATCCCGCTTTGGATGTTAAACGGGTATATTGTTGTGAATTGGGGTTGTTTTGGCTTAGTCTAGGCTTGACAATGGTTCATAAGAAGGCAGTCATGAAAAGGCATGGTAAGGAAGTGGCCCGGGAGGCGGGGAAAAAGCGAAAAGAGTTTGATCCTACCTTGGTTGATCCTAACCGGGGTGTGAGCATTCGGGAGCAACCCCCTAGAGCCACCCAAACTAGGGCAACATTAAGAGATGAACCAAGTTCAGATTCTGAAACGGATGAGGATGTGCCATTGGCATGGATGCCTAGGGTTTCCCGGGATGGAGGATCATCTAGGGCTGAGGAAACCGTAGAAGCTACCCGTGAGGAGGAACCGGTTGTACCTAGGGCTTCCCAACCTAGGAAGAAGGCAAAAACCGTACCTCCTATGCCCTTACCTCGTAGGTTCGTGAACCCTAGAGCTCACGATGTGTATAAGCAGCACTATTTCTCGAGGACGATGTTGATAGAAAGGGCCATTTTAGAGGCAAAGGTCGATCCGGATTTCGTTAAATTGCTTAAGGATCGGAAATGGGGCGCTTTGATGACGATTCCAACTACCCCGGTCAATAGTTCCTTGGTTCGGGAGTTTTATGCCAATTGTTCGGAAACCGACTTGGAATCGAAGGTGGTTGTGGTTCGAGGAGTCCAAGTTCCGTTTACACCGGAGGTGATCAATGCAAAGTATGGGTTGGCGGCTTTCGAGGGTAGAGATTATAAGGAAGAGATTTTACATAGGCAGAGTTTGGGACAGGATCCTTTGGAGGAGTTGCGGTTAAGAGTGTGCCCGGATGTGGCTTGGACATTAAGACCGGGAGGAGACGGAAGGAGTTAGTCACCACGACCTGGACGGAGGATTGGAAGGTCCAATGTCGATTTATTCAGAGTCGGTTGTTGCCTAAGAACAACTTGACACATTTTCATATTGGTGACCTAGGGATGTTGTATGCGTTGACGTTTGGTTTGAATGTGGATGTGGGACGAGCTTTAAATGATGAGATCTCTATCAACCAAAAGGTTTATACACGGAGTTTGATCGTCCCTCACCTGATCCACAGTTTGTGTCACGATGCCGGTGTGCCTGAGTTTGGGGCCGATCATAAGCCGAAGAATCCTAGGCCTTTACAGCGAGAAAAGAGTAAGTCCTCGGGACATTCTGAGCCGGGGGCACCGTAGGAGCCTGGTTCTTCGGCACCGCCTCGTGCATCCTCCCGTCCTACTTTATCTCCCGCAGTTAGGATGCTGTTGAGCATGGCCAATAGTTTCCGGGAATGGCTGGGTGATATTCGGGATACGCAGAACAATATTTTGTCGATTCTTCAATGTATCTGTGAGGGCCGGCAACCGAGGGACGACAGAACCTTCAATCCGAGCTCCGTTGATTATCTCTGATCCTCCAGCTGAGATTGAGCAGGTCATTGCGGATGTTCTACACGACTCTGAGTCATCTTCAGATGAGGAGCAGCCTGACTCGGCAGATAGGACTGCGGCACCACCTTCTGGACCCTCCTCTGATCCTCCAGCTGACGATTCTACGGCGCCGAGCCAGCCTTGATCTTATTTTTTCTATTTTTACGTTGGTTGTTTTGTATTGACATTTTTACTTATATGATTCGTTGTAATTTTGCTGTTGCTACTGTCACTTTTTCCGATGGATCATGTAAGCCATAAGGCTCCCGTACTTTCATTTCTATTTTGTTGATACCTTTGGATGTTTTGAATGCTTTATCTTTTGATTTAACTTCATTTTTGCTATCTTTTTTTCCTTTTGGTATAATTCCCCGTTTTCCCCGAGATGTTTCCGTGTTTGTCTAGTCGTGCAGGTATATTTTTCGTGATTTTGTCGAGCTACGTTGTCTGGTTACGAGTTCTAAGTGTAACTATATAGGCTCCGGCCTGACCGACATTCGAGTAACGCTTGAAATCAGCTAAGTCTTTTATCTTTTCTTTCCTTCTGCACAACATGAGGACATGTTGATCTTTAAGTGTGGGGGAGGGGAATATTCGATATGTATCTACGTATTTGCTTAATTCGACATGTTTCTGTGCAACATGAGCTAAAATGAGCCAGAATTTTAAAATTTCTCGACATTTTTGTTTTTGTTTTGTCCCGAGTAGGCAATTCAGATCTATGTTCGTTATTTTAATATTCATCGATGCTATATATCATATGTTTGATAAGTTAGTTGTTTCACCCGTTATCTATTTTACACGAGCCATAGTGAATGATGAGCTATTATATAAAGCTATACCCCTTTTGGATTAGTGATTTTTGTTATCTTATAAGTCATGTGCTTAGTGCTACGTATATATCTTGAGATTTATGATAGTTTGTATTTAGATCCAGAGTATGATATACTGTGAATATCTTAGGTTTGAATGTGATAAGTAACACGTAACTTATTGTCAAATGAAAAAGTTGAAAAATATGAAGTAATTTGGGTGTGTCGGAAGCTAGTCGATGATTTGAGTGCGATAGGGTATACCACGTATGTCCTATACCACTATGATGACTAAGAGCTCACGACAGTCAGGAGAAGCTGCCTTATGATTGGAGTAAGGTAGGGTATATCTCGAATATCCTATTCTGCTATGACAGGGCAATAGCTCATTCTGATGTGCGTTTAAAAGTGGAAAAAGTTAAATCAACTAAATGAATTGTTATGAATTGAATAAGTATAAGACTGAGTTATCGTCTATCTTATCCCCAGTAGAAACTGATAGATATGCTGTAGGGATTATCCTCTGAGTATTTCAGAAAGGCCCTAGATATATTCGATCATTCTTTTCGGGATATTTCACGTTTGTAGGGTACATCTTATGAGTATCACTTGTTGCTAGTCTACGAGGGGGTATTAGCTAGTTTTGCTTTGAGTTTCTCAAGTTTGGGTTTAGTGGAAGTTTTCTATGGCTTTGCACACACACTGGTGAACTTCTTATTTATTGGATATGTGTTATATATGTTTAGATGTCTATCTTTTCTCGAGCCTTTACTTTGTTTTGTTTTGCTCGGGACGAGCAAAAGCTTAAGTGTGGGGGGGGGGTGTTAAGGGTGAATTTATACGATTTATAACGCTATATTCTATGATAATTTCCCTCTTATTTGTGTTAATTTGCATAAGAAACGAGTATCTAATGGATATATTGAGTAAATGATATTTTAAATGAGTTAATCGCAAAATAGGTTAATTTATGTGTTTTAAATTGTGATTTTATGTTTATTTGGATGATATTACACTTTGCGATGTTTTTATGTGTTGTAGATACATGATTGAGGCTTAAGAGATGATCAAAAGTTGATTATGTTCGAGCTAATTGATGATAAAAGAGATAATGAAGAAGTGGGATAGAGATAGAAGAGATAAAGATCAATAAGTCAAAATTCAATCATATCAAACTGGCGTCCAGGTCCCGTCCAGAGTGGACGGGTGTTTGATAAAGCAGACGGGCATCCTGAGGAGCGATTTTGATACAGAGAGTTTGGACGCCGTCTGAACGGGCGTCTGAGCCAGTCTAGGGTTATCTGGACGGCCGTTCACGAGAGCGGACGAGCGTCCGTCGGCCGACTTAGTGAAACCGACTTCGAAATCTATAAATAAGCGGCTGTTTCTCAAACCTAACCATACCATACACTCATTATTCAAAACCCTAACCCTAGGGGCGGCTTTAGGCTGCGTTTTTCTCTCTTTTTATTCCAGTTTTTATGCACTTTAGATTTAGATTAAACTAGTTACTTTTTATGCACTGTTTCTGCAAATTTGAGTTGCTGAGGATGTTCAGAAGCTAAAAGCTTCATCAAACGAGTATTGTGAAGCCATCCAACAATTGTTGATTTCGTTTTCATCGATTATACTGTGAGTTTTTATTAAAGGTTGTTTCTTATTCATGTTTATGATGTTTTAATTGCTTTTACATCGGAAGATATGCATGTGTTGATTGTTTATTGTTGATGGAAATCTTAATAAACCTTAGATCACCATGAATAAGAATAGTAATTTGAATCTATCATAACGGAAGATAATAGGTTTAATTGCTAGATCATAATCATAAAGTTTACACCTTTGGTTAGAAAACGCGTTAATCTTGCATTGGAAGATAATAGATTAATAGATGAACTTTCTAAGGAATTAGGGTTCATGTTTAGATAAGGTGAATCACAACCTAGATAAAAACCACAATATAATCGAGATAGGAAATCAATGCTTGTTGGATAGGTGGATCAATCCTCGTTTGCTCGTTATACACTTAATTTAAATCCTTAAAACTTGAATTTGTTTAGTTAGTTTACTTCTATTTGCGTCTTAGATTAGTTTAGTTAAAGGTTCGCAACCCGTATTCTTCCTAGCTTTGGATTATATCCTCTGTCTAGTTTTATTTTCTGTTCTGTTTGGTTTTTATTCGCTGTTTCGTGACATAGTTTAGTTAAACAAAAACTAGAAATCACAATCGTTTAGTTCCCCGTAAGATCGACCCGGCATTAACCACTATTACTACGATCCTTATACTTGAGGTTAACCGGATTATTACTTGTTTTTTTTGTGTTAATAAAATCCGTGACAACTGGTAAGTGCTATCTGCTCCAATTTCTCTTCAGCTTCTTCAGGTGATAACAACGCAAAACATCCGTTGCTCGATGCATCAACTCTCATTTGCTCACTTTGCCGCAACCCATGATAGAAACTATGCATTCGTACGGGCAAAGTGATATCATGGTGAGCGCATCTCCTCTATGCTTCCTTAAATCTTTCCCAATCTTTTTCGAATGTTTTAGTGGGTTTCTGCTTGAAATTCATGATGTCTTGTCGCATCTGTAGTGACTTCCCAGGTGGGCAATACTTGTTCATAAATTTCTGCAGCAGATCGGTCCAAGTTTGGATCGATCCTGGTGCTAGAGACAGTAACCATATCTTCGCTTTGTCCAATGGAAACAACTTTAGCTTGATATTATCTTCAGGCACTCCTACTGGTTTGACAATGTTGACTATCTCCAAGAAATTGGTGACATACACACTAGGATCTTCATTCGGTACTTCATGGAAGGTAGTGTAATTAGTCACCATCTGTATCACGTTTGGTTTTGGATTGAAGATCTCAGCTGCATCCTCAGGCTGAACAATTGCGGGCACAAACTACTCAATCGTTGGCATTGCATAACTCTATAGAGTTCTTCTATTTGCTTGTACCACAACCCCCGCTCTGTTTTGTCCATTTTGTCCGTTCTGCGCAATGTTGATTTCTGTATCCTCCAAAGGTGGAATCTCTTCTTCCCTTTCACTGTGATCTCCTTCGTGCGAACCCACGTCGTCCGCCAACCTACCCAATTTCTCTCAAGTTTCCTTTCTATTTTTCCTAGAAAACTTTTCAATCTCAGGAATGAATCTCTCGAGTTTGGCTGTTGGACTTCGTGTTACGTACTACAAGACACAAAAGGAAAATAAAAAGTTAGTGGCTTGTCTCGGCGGCTGTTACACTCGCCTGGCAGACTAAAAAATACAGACTCTGACTACTGACTCGATGCTGAACTGACAGAACTGATTCTGCCGAATCTAAGACCCTCAGTTTACCGCGGTATACCCTCGGTAAACCGGATAAAAATATTCTCAGATTTTAGCAGAACTGACTCTGTACTACTCCAGTATAAACAGATTATAAAAAGACTCAATTAAACAGACTCAAATATATACAGGCACTCAATCTCAAATAAAAAGTATTCTTGACACGAGTCCCTGGCAATGGCGCCAAAAAATCTTGATCGTGTGCAAAGCACTTACTAGCAATAGGACTAGGTCTATTATAGTAGAGTACTGGCGAGTTAAGGTCGATCCCACAGAGACTCGTAAGAACATCAAATTATCAAGATTGAGCTTATCACAAATAACGGTCTACGACCAACTATAATATAGACAGTAGTAAAATTGATCTTACACACTAACAAGACTACGCTAGTTCATACGGAGTAAACAAGAGTTTCTAATGTATTAGTTCAATTATGAGTAATTAGTTATTTCCCCCACACATGCAACAGTCCTCCCCAAACACAACTCCTTGTTTTATAACTCCTTATCTGACTCTACTGGAGTTTCAAAAACTTTTCTTGTTTTAAAAGCTTTTGGGCAGCGGATAAGTCCTTTCTTTTAATACTGTTTCAAAGTAGTTTATGCAAACACAAATATAGAATGAAATAAAATAAAGTGATGTAAAGTAAATTGCTGAAAGTAAATAGACACAAAGGTTTATAGTGGTTTAGGGTGGTGTAATCCCTTAATCCACTCTTCTCCTATGATGATTGAAGGAATTCACTATTGTCTTTACTGATACAATAGTTAGATTGTCCTTGGCTACACAAGCTTCACAATCTCCAAGACTATCACTCCCTGGCTACAAAAGCTTCAGTGACTCAGTCTTCAACACTGCTCATTGAGAAAAAATCCTTCAGCAAGTATCACAAACACAACTCTTTCTCAGATGGATCTGATTCAGTTGTTTAATTTGTGTGAATTTGATTCACAGTTCTGTTGATCAATCTCAGTGCTTGATGTGGTATTTGAGCTCTGATTGCTGAGTTGATCTCTAGATGTGTCATTTAAGTTTAGAGAGAAGGCTTTTCAAATTGACAGAGTTTCTGCATGTTTTTCAATATTAAAATCCCTGTTTTTCATGTCTGTCAATGCCTTCAATTTATAGCCTTGATAATCCTTGATTTGAATTTCAATCCGTTGGCTATTTAATGTGGGGAATAATCCTTGATTTAATTCTTGATTCCACCTTAATTATATTCTCTTTGATTTCAGTGATCCGGATTTTCTTCAAACGTTCATCATAAAATCCGTCCTTGACTGATTCTTGATTGATTATGCATTCAATGCTTGATCCTCTCAATCTTCCTTATTTTTCACTTTCTGAATAAGCTTGAATAATATACCTTACTCAGCTGTTCCTTCACTTGTCTGTTATTTGAACGGTTGAGTGTTCCTGCTGACTTAGTTGATTAGTTCTTCCTTCACTGCTTTTTCTTTACTCAGCCGGCAGACAGTTCACTTTGCCGGTTCACTGCTTTCTTGATTTCTTTGATCTTTCAAGAGTACTTGTACTTCACTGATCCTTGATTTGAGTGAGATCAATATACACCATATTTGAACAATGAACATCACTTGTAATGTAACTTAGACTTATCCAAGGTCATCACAGATTTCCCTTGTTGGGCCTTTGAAAAGGCTTTGGTTAAGTTTAAAGGGGTGGGGGGTGAATAAACTTAACACTTAAAACTTTTGGAGTTAACAAACTCAGCAATGTCGTAGCCTGCTGACTGCTCAGTAGTCTACTGACAGTAGATATTACCGGATTTGTTGCAGCAGAATATATTCAAATTAAGCCTTGTTACTTGTTGTTAAAAAAGATGATACCAAGTATTAGATACTGATGCACGGTCCAAGTAATAAAAATACTCGATACCTAAATAACACACTAGCAAGAGAACTAGGTTCAATCGAAGTATAGTTAGATAGAGTCGAGATCGATCCCACAGAGACTCGGCTTAAACAAAATATGACTTATTAAACTAAAAAGCAAATTAAAGGCGGTCTACGACCAACAACTAACGTAGAAATAAAATCGACACAATAGAAACACAAAACCAACAAAAGACACAACGACACTAAGACACTTATTTTTATAGGTTTTATAAATAATTGACAAATGTTATTGATAACGCTAGTAGTAATTACTCCCCCATGCTATGTAGATTGATGACGAGACAAAACAAGACTTTTAACATTAATTATTCTGACTACGGGAGTCATCCCCTAAAATAGATCTAGCTCCGGTTAGGCCATCTAGATCATAGTGTCTCCATTACGTGACTTCACATTTTTAGTCTCCATCTTATATAACTTCTGACACAATTACGAAACTAGGGATGCCGGTATAAACCGTAACCTCATCTAAGCAACATTCCTATGGTTAGGCGTACTTCTTAGACACCGATTCAATCTTTGTCCTAAGTAACAATCACTTTTTGGGTCTCATGTTAAATTACGATGACCAATAATTAAGTTGATCAAGTTTAATTACTCATTTGAATTACAAAGCAGAGAACCTGACGTAGTCGAAGCCGTTCACAAACAAATCAAGAACATCACAGATCTTGCTAACAGCAAGCTCAGATCTGAACCAGATTCGCTCGTGAAATGTCTTTTACGTCTCAGATCTACATAAACATGGGTTCGTAAATTAACTACATCACGAAATCAATACACAAAACGACTACTCCATCACGAAATAAATTAGATCTACGAATAAATATTGCATAATAGAGTAGACATTACCCTCGAAGAAGAGCGTGATTCTCACTCCTCGATACGATCTCTAACCGGAGATTCTAATGACTCCGTAATGAAAGAACATAAAATAAAGAAAACATATATTGAAAATAAAACAAATGTTGTGAATTGTATTCTTGAGTATTTCTGAAGGTGTGTATGGTGTGTAGTCTACATCTCTATTTATAGGGGTCCAAGCTAATTAAGAGATATACTTCAAAATATCAAAACAAATAAGAGATAACTCCCGACCGATTTCAAAAATAAAATGCGCCCCCCTTTCTGCGTGTGGAAGGGCCGCCGCATGTGTGCTCCCAAGTTAAATATTTATCCCAAAATTAATCATATAAAAATGGATAAATACCAAATTACATAATAAAAATGGATAAATACCAAATTATATCTTATTAATCACATAACATTAAATAATCAATATAAACATGTGATTTAATGTAAAATATATATTATTAATCTCAATTTGAGGACAATGTTGATGACTTTTACGGGTATAATTTGACCGTCATCAACTACCCCCCACTTAGACTTTGATCGTCCCGAACAAAGCATCAATAAGTCACTCCCCAAGACAACAATTTCCATGGTCAAATCATACTTATACAATAAACTCGAGTCAACTCATACCATTCGTGCTCATAAGGTATCCATTATTCACTACTCGTCATGAATCGAAGTGACGTGTGCATGTGCATTTAGTTTTATATATTCGTGGCAAGATTAAAGTTTATGCTAACTTTGAAGTCTCAACCTACCAACATCAGCATTCCTACTCCTTAAGCCTCGCAATGGGTAAAGACATGGTGCAATAAGCAAGAGCGTCATCTATAAGATTTTTGGACTTGGAGACCGAGAAAAATACTCGAAGCCTCTTAAGAGTTGAACTTTTTCCATTTTCATATTTTCAAGCATTAACACATCTCAAGATAGAAACTTGCTTTGAAAGTAAATTATGCATTGCAAGAATCATCCTCTCACGGATTGGTCAATAACCTTGAATATTACCACAAGCGCGAAGCTACTTTGGTAATGTTACTACAAGCCCAGTGTTTAACATTTTGTCAAAACACAGATAAATCTCAAGCTTATTACTCCGCTTAAATGGCTAGAAGATAAGAATACATCAGCAGATAAATATTGACTCTAAGTCTGCATAACCAGTCATCTACGCAATGTACACATAATTCTTCTCAGTTATTATAATTTGTGCAGAATTCGTCGATTCAAATTTGAGTAATTGAATAATAAATAACTACTTGCAACAGTCGGCATGAATATCCTTAAGTTCACATTCACATAAGTATAAAATGATCACGTACTCATGCAAATTGGTTCATTTCCTATCAATTCTATGTATAAGAACTCACAATTCTAAGGGTACGAGATAATTAATTTGGCATTTGTTCAAATTTTTTCATTTTTTCACCGTTTCATTCAATTTTCAATTATAACACATCATGGCTAAGTCTCCTACCCCCCACTCAAACTAGGCATTGTCCCCAATGACATAGAAAAAGGAGAATATCAGAAAAAGACTTAGCTCTGGAAACAGCTCTCAAGTAAATACATAATATAGGAGTGATGCGAGCACGTCGTGGAGAAGCAAACGAAAACCTATTTAAGCAAACCAAACAGAAGCTCCACGAAACCGTTAATAACATGTCAATGGAAGTTATAAAATAATGTGGCAGTAATTAGATATAGAATATCCAAAAACAATTTAAGCCACTTTATTTCATACAACCAATGACAAGGAAAACCAAAGAGTTAAAACTACAAAACTCACATGTTGGCTATCAAGGAAAAAACCTCGTTTATTCTGAACTTAGAATCGGAACATGGCGAGATGAAAAAAACCTTCACAGTCTCATGCTACTTTATTCAAACAAAACAAAAACAAAAGACAGTTTTCAAGAAATAGTTCTGTGTTTATAGTCGTCAGCTCGACTTAACTCAACGATGGTTTAAGTATAGGTGGGATCTTCAAGAGTGAAGACTTCCTCCTCCTTTCCTTGACCAAGACCAACGTAATGTTTCACACGTTGTCCATTAACCACAAAAGTGGATTGATCTTTAAGGTTCAATAATTCAACAGCTCCAGAAGGGAAAACCTTACTCACTCGATAAGGGCCATACCATCGTGATTTTAACTTTCCAGGAAAGAGTCTCAAGCGCGAATTGTAAAGAAGAACCAGATCGCCTTCCGTACAAGTGTGGTCCAATATTTTCTTGTCATGAAATTTCTTTGTGCGTTCCTTAAATATTTTTGCATTCTCATAAGCTTCCAGACGAAACTCCTCTAGGCGAGTCAACTCTAACAACCTTCTTTCTCCAGCTAAACTCTCATCAAAATTCAGCATACGCGTAGCCCACATGGCACGATGTTCCAGTTCAACCGGTAGATGACATGCTTTTCCAAAAACAATCTTATAAGGGGACATACCAATAGTCGTCTTATAAGCGATCCTATAAGCCCATAAAGCATCATCTAATCTCAACGACCAATCCTTTCTAGTCGTATTCACAGCCTTCTCCAAAATGCGCTTTATTTCTCGATTTGTAACCTCAACTTGTCCACTTGTTTGAGGGTGATAACCAGTAGCTAACTTGTGTCTAACCCCGTACTTAATCATCAACTTTTCAAATGGCCTATTGCAAAAATGGCTTCCATTATCGCTAATAATGGCACGAGGGGTTCCAAACCGCGTAAAAATATTCTTCTTCATGAACTTCAGTACAACTTTCGCATCGTTAGTAGGCGAAGCAATGGCCTCAACCCATTTGGACACGTAGTCGACCGCCACTAAAATATAGCGGTTGGATAAAGACGAAGTAAAGGGTCCCACAAAATCAATACCCCAAACATCAAAGAGTTCCACCTCTAGGATATTCTTCAATGGCATTTCATTCCTTCTCGAGATATTTCCTGTCATTTGGCAAGAATGACAAGATTTAGCATATTGATGCGCATCTTTGAACAAGGTCGGCCAGTAAAAACCACATTGGAGAACTTTTGCAGCAGTCTTGTCTCCTCCATAATGTCCTCCGGCCTCATAAGCATGGCAATGTCTAAGGATATCATACATTTCCTCTTCCGGCACACATCTCCTAAAGACATTGTCGGATCCTAAAAGATAGGGCTCTTCCCAATAATAGTGCCTAAGATCCTTAAAGAATTTCTTTCTTTCTTGGGGGTTGAGATTTGGTGGCAAGTATTTCGCGGATAGATAATTCACAAAGTCCTTAAACCATGGTTGTTTCTTTTCCTTCACAACCTCAACACGCGAAGATACTGCAGCTCAATCATCCTTTCCAGGTATAGCCGTGATAGAGAATAACTGTTCATCAGGGAATGTTTCTCCAATCTCGGTCAGTGGCTCATTGTCCTCTATTTGTAAACGGGAAAGATGATCCGCAACCAGATTCTCAGACCCTTTCTTATCACGGATTTCTACATCAAACTCTTGCAACAGTAGAATCCATCTCAACAACCTTGGTTTGGAATCTTGTTTGGCTAAAAGATACTTCAAAGCTGCATGGTCAGTCCAAACAGTGACTTTAGATCCTACTAGATAAGATCTAAACTTGTCAAATGCAAAGATGACGACTAGAAGTTATTTCTCGGTAGTTGCATAGTTCCTTTGAGCAAAGATTTAAAGTTCGACTAGCATAGTAGATGGGCCTAAAGATCTTGTCTTTTCTTTGTCCTAAGGCAAAGCACCTACGGTTTATCGCTTGCATCGCACATCAACTCAAAATGTAGATTCCAATCAGGTGCAATCAGAACGGGTGCAGTAATAAGCATGCTCTTTAACTTATTGAAAGCTTTCATGCACTCATTAGTAAACACAAATGGCACATCCTTGGCCAATAATTCGGTAAGAGGTCTAGAGATTAAGGAAAAGTCCTTCACAAACCGACGATAGAATCCCGCGTGGCCAAGAAAACCTCGCAATGTCTTAAGATTGGTTGGTGGAGGCAGTTTTTCAATCACCTCTACTTTTGCTCTATCCACCTCTATACCGTTCTTTGAAATACGGTGGCCAAGTACTATACCTTCAGTAACCATAAGATGGCATTTCTCCCAGTTAAGCACCAAATTCGTCTCCTCGCATCTCTTCAACATTCTTGCTAGATGCATGAGACATGAATCGAAATCATCTCCAAATACGGAAAAATCATCCATAAAGATCTCTAGGAAATCTTCAACCATATCAGCAAACAGAGAAATCATGCATCTTTGAAACGTTGCTGGTGCGTTGCATAAACCAAAGGGCATTCTATTGTAAACAAATGTTCCATATGGACATGTAAAAGTGGTCTTTTCACGATCCTCGGGTGAGATATGAATTTGATAATATCCTGAGTAACCGTCAAGAAAGTAATAAAACGCATGTCCGCTCAGTGTCTCGAGCATTTGGTCAATGAAGGGAAGAGGGAAGTGATCTTTACGAGTAGCATCATTTAGCTTCCTAAAGTCAATGCACACTCTATGACCAGTGATGAGTCTAACAGGAATCAGCTCATTGAACTCATTAGCTTGCACCGTAAAACCTCCTTTCTTAGGAACTACGTGGATCGGGCTAACCCATTCATTATCAGAGATAGGAAAGATGATTCCCATTTCTAGCATCTTAATAACTTCATCCCTAACCACGTCCTTCAATTGTGGAGTTAACCTTCTTTGTGGTTGTGCAACAGCTTCTTCGCAGGATCGACGGAGATTTTATGCATGCAAACACTAGGGCTAATGCCTTTAATGTCGGCTATTGTCCATCCAAAAGCTCCGCGATATTCTCTCAACACTCTCATCAGCTTTTCTTCATGTATTTCACTCAAGGCAGAAGAAATAATAAGCGGCAAGGTCTTATCTTGAAGGAATACATACTTCAAATGTGCAGGCAGAGGCTTCAACGTCAGATTGGTAGGTGGTTCTTCTAACGAGGTCTTTAACTTTTGTCCGGTTAGATTAAGTTCAAAGAACTTATGCCATGTCGGTCTATGGTAGAATTTCTCAACCTCAGTAGACTTCATCTCCTCAACATGGGCAGGGGTTCCTCTACTACATCCAGGCCATATCACTTTTTCTTCCTCGCTATGTTCATATGGCACTTCATCTTCTAATTTCAAGGTAGCCTCGAGGAAATCCTTAATATCCTCATATTGTTGGAAGTCGTTGACAAGCTTGTCAACAGAATCCAACATGAAACATGCATCCTCTTCATCATCAGGTGTCTTTATAGTGTCAAGCACGTTGAATGCTATTTCATCTCCATTAACTCTTAACACTAACTCTCCTTTGTAAACGTCGATAAGCGTCCTACTAGTGGACATAAAAGGTCTTTCTAAAATTAGGGGCACTTCGTAGTTAGCTTCCATAACCAGTACAACAAAGTCGATAGGAAACACAAATTTCTCAACTCTTACTAGCACATCCTCAACCACTCCACAAGGTTCCTTAACCGATCGATCAGCTAATTGTAAAGTGATTGAAGTCTTTTTAAGGTCTTTCATTCCTAGCTTTTGAAAAATGGATAGACGCATCAGATTTATGCTCGTTCCTAGATCACACAAGGCCTTGTTCAAACATACGTTACCTATTGTGCAGGGAATGAGAAAACTTCCCGGATCCTTACACTTAGCGGGTAACTTATGTTGAAGAATGGCTGAGCACTCCTCATTTAGGCAAATGGTCTCTAAATCTAGGAGTTTCCTCTTAGTAGAGACAACTTCTTTCAAGAACTTGGTGTACTCAGGCATCTCAGCAAGTGCTTCAACTAAAGGTATATTGATGTGTAATTTTCTAAAAACATCAATGAACTTCTTATACCTTTTGTCATCAACCTTAGGCTTAGTTTTGCGTGGAGGATAAGTTAAGGTTGAAGGATCGACATCAGTGAAAATAGGATACTTGTTATTGTAAAGCTCAACTCTAGGGCCATCAGGTTCCTTATAGGTTTCTTGCTCAGGTAAGGTTTCAGAGGCATTTCCTTCCTTGCTTGGCTCACCATCCTTACTCTCCTCTACTTTCTCTTTTTCTTTCAAGGATGGTGGAGTTACTTATTTCCCACTTCTATTCATGATCGCGTTCAAATCCTTAGGATTTTTATCAGTATTGCTTGGCAATCCTCCAGGAGGTCTAGTTGAGACTTGCTCAGCTAACTGTCCTATTTGGTGAGTGAGATTCTGGACTATGGCTTCTTGGTTGGTTACCTTAGCATCGGTCTTCTGACAATATTGGCTAAAGTTAGTGGCTAAATCATCCATCGATTTTGAAAGTTGTCCCATATTGTCAGTAATGACATTAATCAATTTTTCTATTGCAGCTGCCCAACCAAAAGTTTTAGTTTGCTGGGGTACATAAGTAGTAGGCGGTTTGGGCTCTTCTCCTGCATTGGGGTCACTATATCGGAATCCAAGATGGTTATGGTTAGGCTTATATCCTCCTCATTGATGTTCTTGTTTCCCAATATAGTTGGCTTCTTCAGTACCAGCATTCTCATTTTGAGGAATTACTTCGATTCCAGTCCCTTTCTCTACTCTTCCCATCCTCTCTTGCATTCCATCTACCTTATTGTTGATAACAGACAGTTGTTCTAAGATTTTGGTAGATGCACTATCCACAAATATGTCAGTGGCCATCTTCACAGCAGCTATGTCATTGCCTCCCCATTGACTATTCATCGCTATTTGCTCCATATTTCCTTGTGCCTCCTCAGGAGATAAAAGAACAAACGCTCCATAGCTAGAGGCGTCTACTCTAATTTTCTCAGTTTCTCTCAATCCATGGTAAAAAGTTTGCATTAAAAGCCAAAGAGAGATATCATGATGAGGACACTTTCTCATAGCTTCCTTAAAACGCTCCCAAGCTTGATCAAAACTCTCCCCAGGTTGTTGCTTAAATCCTAAGATATCCTGGCGTAACTTAAAGGTTTTTCCTAAAGGAAAATACTTATTCATGAATTTTTGCAACAATTGTTCCCAAGTAGTGATAGATCCAGCCTCTAGAGAGAGTAGCCATTGCTTAGCTTTATCTTTCAAAGTGAAAGGGAAAAGCTTAAGATGAATGTTACCCTCCGGGATTAATTCTGGCTTCACAGTGCTAACGATTTCCAAGAAAGTTGTCCGTGAACACCAGGATCCTCGTTTTGGATTCCATGAAAAGTGGAATAGTTGGTAACCATTTGAATTACATTAGGTCTAGGGTGATAGACTTCCGCAGGGTCTTGTGGTGCTACGATAGCGGGAATGAATTGCTCAATAGTAGGTGTCGCATAACTCTGTAAAGTACGCCTCGCTCCTTGAGCTAAGGCTTGGTTTCCATTATTAGCATTATTAACATTATTGGCATTATTAATAACTTGTTTAGGATTAGGTACCTGGTTTGGATTGTTCAGAATGCCTTCCATTTCTGACTCAGATTCAGAATGCTCAGAATGATCGGTTGTATGTCCTTCTTCCAATTCGTGCTCGTTTTCCTCAAGATTTGGATCCTCTTCTCCTTGCTTAGCCAGTTCTTTAGCTAACTTCCTATTTCGCCTTGCAAATTTCTCTATTTCAGGATTATATGGCTCAAGCGGTTCCTTCGATTTCCGAGTAGCGTACTATAAAATAACAAAAAACAATAAAACAATTAAAAACTTAAAAGGCTAGGCCTTTAACTAGACTAAATAATAAAAACGAAACTTAAACAGACTCTATTCACAATATTTACGAATTTCCTTTTAATAAAATAAGCTATACGTAATGACACGAGTCCCCGGCAACGGCGCCAAAACTTGATGCACGGTCCAAGTAATAAAAATACTCGATACCTAAATAACACACTAGCAAGAGAACTAGGTTCAATCGTAGTATATTTAGATAGAGTCGAGGTCGATCCCACAGAGACTCGGCTTAAACAAAATACGACTTATTAAACTAAAAAGCAAATTAAAGGCGATCTACGACCAATAACTAACGTAGAAATAAAATCGACACAATAGAAACACAAAACCAACAAAAGACACAACGACACTAAGACAATTATTTTTATAGGTTTTATAAATAATTGACAAACGGTATTGATAACGCTAGTAGTAATTACTCTCCCATGCTATGTAGATTGATGACGAGACAAACAAGACTTTTGAGATTAATTATTCTGACTACGGGAGTCATCCCCTAAAATAGATCTAGCTCCGGTTAGGCCATCTAGATCATAGTGTCTCCATTACATGACTTCACATTTTTAGTCTCCATCTCATATAACTTCTGACACAATTACGAAACTAGGGATGCCGGTATAAACCGTAACCTCATCTAAGCAACAATCCTATAGTTAGGCGTACTTCTTAGACACCGATTCAATCTCTGTCCTAAGTAACAATCACTTTTTGGGTCTCATGTTAAATTTTGATGATAAATAATTAAGTTGATCAAGTTTAATTACTCATTTGAATTACAAAGCAGAGAACCTAACGTAGTCGAAGCCATTCACAAACAAATCAAGAACATCACAGATCTTGCTAACGGCAAGCTCAGATCTGAACCAGATTCGCTCGTGAAACGTCTTTTACGTCTCAGATCTACATAAACATGGGTTCGCAAATTAACTACATCACGAAATCAATACACAAAACGACTACTCCGTCACGAAATAAATTAGATCTACGAATAAAGATTTCATAATAGAGTAGACATTACCTTCGAAGACGAGCGTGATTCCCACTCCTCGATACGATCTCTAACCGGAGATTCTAACGACTCCGTAATGAAAGAACATAAAATAAAGAAAAAATATACTGAAAATAAAACAGATGTTGTGAATTGTATTCTTGAGTATTTCTGAAGGTGTGTATGATGTGTAGTCTACATCTCTATTTATAGGGGTTCAAGATAATTAAGAGATATACTTCAAAATATCAAAACAAATAAGAGATAATTCCCGGCCGATCTCAAAAATAAAATGCGCCCCCCTTTATGCGTGTTGAAGGGCCGCTGATAAGAGGATTTTTGCAATCCGGTTAATCAAGTAAAAACTCGAAACCTTAGCAAAATCTACTTTCTAACCGGCAGTGGACCGGATCGATTGTAGGTAGTGCTTGAGGAGTCCGAGGTCGAACCCACAGAGATTGGCTTTGAGTACCACAGCTGACTTATCACTCAGTTCAGGTCAACCAGGAAAATAGGGTGTTATACTATTGCATAAAAGAAAGATTATACTAACGGATTTCTTAACGATTAAAAGAAGTACAGCCGAACTACGATCCAGCAGATTACTCTACCCTCAAACAAACTACCCCGGGAGTGTGCTCTACCTTCCTTGTCTAAACGATAAAAACCCTGTATTGGAATGGACTTAATGACTAGAATGTCAATCTAGTACATAGGTAGGTGTCAAACTACCTTTTAAGACAAAACGTCTACGGTCCCGAAACCCCGGTTCCCACACTTAGCCGCAACATACATTTATAAGCTAGGTGTGTGTGTTGATGAATGACTAGGTGATCGAGCTAGCATCGATTACGATTAAAACTGGTTTCGTGATATGAATTATCGATTAGAACGTTTCATTACGTGCTACACTACCTCCCGGTTCATCTCCCTAATGGCGTTTCGTCCGCTTTCACATAATTCGTCCGTACAAATGATTTAGCTATTCATTATCGGATTGAAACAATAACTGATAAAGGAATTCATGATATAAAAGATAAAAGAACAAGAAATCATACCCACTTTATTGAAGATTGATGAAATACCAAAGTGTGCTCACAAAAAATCAAATCTTGACAATCGAGACGTAACAAATTGATGTTGTAATGTATTTAGTGTAAAAGAGGATCGAAAGATGAGAACAACGGTATATGGAACTTAATTCTACGCTTCCGGACGAAGGAAATCGCCCAGAAGAGGCTACAACTAACTAAAATCGTAAAAGTCTGTCAAATAAAACGTTTGAGCTGCCCTTTTACAGGCTAGGGCAAAATTCAGCTTGTCCGTACGGATAAAAGGATATCCGTACGGATGGTTCTTGATTCTCCCGGTTGTCCGTACGGTGGAAGGTTGTCCGTACGGATATATCTCAGATTAAACCTTCTGTTTTGTATTCCCAGCGTCTGTCCGTACGGATATATTTCCATCCGTCCGGATGGATCTCTACTGCATCCTTCTGTCCGTACGGATAAAAGACCCATCCGTACGGCTAATTCTACTGTTTAAAATCTTGATTCTGGCTGAGGGTTGTCCGTACGGACAGAGGTTTGTCCGTACGGATAGGTGCCTTGACTTCCAAAACTTCACTTTCTTCATACTCAGCCTTCGTTTCTCGCCTCGGACATGTCTAATCTCATAAATCATCACTTTCCGGGCTCCCAACTCACCCAAATCCTGCATAAATCGTGAAACAACAGTAAACGCATAACCCCGCAAACTACGGGTGCTCGGGAAATGAGTAAAAAGTGCTAAAAGTAGGCCGAGTTTACGGAAAAACCGACGATTACTCGCCGTGCAAAGAAAACCTCATTAACACTCAATATAGGGTCTAAACTCACCCGAATGATGCTAGAAATATGATAACCGTGGGTTAAAATGTACAGAAATGTACAGTAAAGTTGGTTCCCATCACCACCCCACACTTAGCCTTTACTCGCCCTCGAGTAAATCAGGCGATCAAACAATGCCAAGGAATCAACTTTACGGTATATGCATGCGTTTCAAAATATCAAAGTAAAAGGAGCTTAGACAAGTGAATGTAATACCTTGACTCCACAAGGTCACGAAATGGAGTAAGTGTGTGGTGAATGACGACGACTTATACTCAATATGGTTACCGGCTTGTAATACCGGACAAACGACTGCACACAATCCTGCCCTTCCTAGAGTCTCGACTAATCGAGGTTCACCAGGGCCAGAGATCCGGTCAGGTAGGACATGAAAGGTTATAACGTTAGGCTCGGACGGGGGTTATCGAAAGATAATTTGGGACTGGAGAAAAGAAGGTACGAGTGAACCTAATCATTGCGTGTTCTCCCTTAACCCGAACATGGAAGGCCACCAAACTTCTTTCGAATTTCCATTATAACCACATCCAAACTCAACATCATATTAACTAATACGCATACTCCTTTTCCGGCTTTCTTCGGTTCGTTTTTATTCACTTCTTTTTACTTTCTCTTTTTTTTTGAACAAACTTTCCTTTCGAACCAAATGCCACATCGATGATTTCCTCGAGCTCCTCCTCTTCTAGATGTTAGCTCAAAACTCCCTCCTCATACCATTTCACATACTCTCTCCCACCCCATACTTGCCTTGGCAAGTGTGTTTAAAGGAAACAACTAAGTCCACTCGTAGGGTAGTCAAAAAGGAATGTGACCAAATTATCGGCTCAGGGCTAGGAATTATAAGCTAAGTAACCAAAAACGGCTCATTTCGGACGGTGGTCAGACCGTCCTATCAACGCTTAGAGGGGTTACGAGAGGGATAATGTTGGGATGTTGGCTTTTGGCTCTGGTCGCTTCAAAGAAATGCCTTTCCCGTCATCCCGAACCTACCAAGGTGAAACCTTTCTATTTCGCCTTAAAACTAGGGGTACAGGTGTGTAAATCAATCGTACTAATTACAAACGTCGTTAAACGTATATTAAATGTGTTCTGTATCGTGAAAAGGTGGACTCACTGTAAGACATTCACAAGGCTAACAACCGTTTACTAACTCAACCGTGAAAAACATGCATATATCGCGGTGTTAAAACCCTGGGAAGATTTGAAAGTGCCTAGAAATCAACTCGAAACCGAGTAAAAACTAAGCTCATCACATAACGGCATTGTAAACTATGAAAACATGCGAATAAGCTAAGTCGTCCCACCCCTCACTTTAGTGAAACACCATCCTCGGTGTGTGAACGAAAAGGAAAAAGAGACTTAGCTTAGTAGCCCGGCAAAACAGCGTGTTCAAGTCCCGTAACGGTCGTGAGGTAAAGCATCCCGAATCCCTGTATAAAGAAAAACATATCCAAGACATACATGCACGGGACATGGTCCTCGTGCCATAGCAAGTAATAAGGGGGAAATCCGGGGATAATCAAAATATTCGACCTCGTTACGTCAGAAAACTCGAATGATAGTACTATGTGGACGAAACATCAAACATGATATATAAAACATCCAAAATCATCATCCATACAAAAAGAATCCAGAAAACAAGTCAAGAAGGCAAAAGTAGTGGTGCCTTATGGGTTACAAACCAAGGAAATAAACGTAGCACAAGAGTGTTCACAAAACAAAATTCTTAGCCAAGTCTAGACGGAAAACTGAGACACCAACACCCGGATTTAACAGAAAACTAAGGACCGACTCTGAAGGAACATCACCGACTCTAAACTCCAGTCTGGTCCTCGGGGAGAGGTGGTGTGGGCTCAGAAGCAGAAGTAGTAGCAGTAGCAGCAGTGGGACCAGCCTGAGAGGTACCAGCACCATCTCCAGAAGCGCTCGTGGCAGCTCTAAAAAGTCCCTCGGCTACATCCTCCTCTATGCATAACTCGATGGCTTCCTCGATAAAAGACGTGAACCGGTAAGCCTCGTCATCTACCTTAAGCTCGGGCATGTCCGGGATGTTCCTTCCGATTACCTGCAACCCTTCGGCTAACGTGTTCAGTTGAATCCGCTGCATGTCTAGCATATTCTGCAACCCATCCATCATCAAATACCGGGTGCGTGTCGGTAAGGAAACCGTGCGGATAAAATCAGATGGCTGCTCAGCAACTGGCTCTTTCTCAGGACCCTGATCACCCTGCTCTTGATCACCCTCAGCTCGTGCTCAACATCCCCTTCGACTGGTGGTCCACCCGGTCCCATCTCGGATTGCGGACTCAACAAAATCGGCTTTTTCGTGTGCCGCTCATCCAGATCATACTCTTTCACCCCCGCCTTCACACACAACCCATTAAGGAGATGGATACAAACAAGTTTGGCTCTCTGATCTTTCCGGCTCCTCATAATCTCGTTATACAACACCCTCTCCACATCTATCGGGATGTCAAAGTGAAGAGCGTAGAGCATTGCCAAATCGAGCATAATGAACTTATGGAAATTGTCCTTGGGTAGAAGGCGGTTCTGAACAAAACGGGCTTTCACTTTCCAATTCCGGGAGAAACGAGTGGTCTTTAACATGTCTCTCACACTAGCCATCCCGGTCTTCTTCATCGTCCACGGGATGTCGGGATCAATGGCTAGACACAGCTCCTCAAATGGGTCTTCCCCCTTATCCTGCTTCTCCTTTATCGCATCTAAATAATCCGACGAGACGGCCGGTAGCTTGTAGTAGTCCGTAATGGCCTCTGGTGTAAAAGGTACATCAATTCCCCGGACAGTCACCACCCCCGAAGACAGATCCGCCTCGCTCAAATTGGCCAAAAATTCCCGTGCCAAAGTCAAATTAGGCTTCCTTGCCTTGAAATCCGACACCTTAATGAACTCACCCCACTTTCTCTTCTTCAGATTGTCTAGGAAACTTTTCTCAACTTTTTCCATATCCACAGGCCTTTCTAGAATTTCCCGACCTTTGAATCTTGATAAAAACGCTTTCTCGGCATGCTCGTTGACAAATCTATCTTTGAAGGGTAAAACACCCTCTGATGTCCCCTCAGCTTGTGCTCTCACCTCAGAAATCTTAACCCTCTCGGAGGTCCCTGCTTGCCCTCCCGGGGCTGCCTCAGTACTCGCTTTCTTTGCCTTCTGAGGATCGATTAACGGTTCCTCATCCTCCTCTGTATCCGTATCCGTATCCGTCTCATCTGCAAGCTGACCATAGACCGGCTTTTTCCTAACTTCCCTCACTGGTCTATCAGTTCTATCACCCCCGATGATCAACGGTCTGTTCAAAGTTTCCACCGGAACCTCATCGAGCTTAGGTTTCTTCTTACTCGTGGCAATAGCCTTGCCCTTCCCTTTCCCTTTTACAGACTTAGAAACCCCCTCTGCGGCTCTCTTCTTAGGACTCATTACGATCACTGGTCACAAACACCCCCAGAAACCAAAACAACATCAAACACCCCGTCAATCCACCGTAACACCGATATTCCACCAGAAATCATCACACAATGATCAAAACAGCCATGCAGACGTCCCCAAACCATCACACCCCATCACAAACAACAACAAAGCAAGAAAAACAAGCAAAGACAACCTAATCAGTTAAAGGTTCGTTTGGGGCTCGATTCGAAAACCGGCCCCGAGAAAAACTGAAATTAAAATGAGAAATGTCGACTAGTCTTACCAATCTGGACGATAGGAGTGCAACGGAGTTGACGGAATCCCCAGACGATCAACGGAGAAGCCAAAGATTGAATTTTTCACCTATGAAAATCGGCCCAAGAAAAGCTTGATTCCCCTCGATCGTTGTTTGTTGGTGGATTTTTTTTGAAGATTGTAAGAGAGGAGGTGGATAGGTGTTTATAGCACCAAAAATTACTGAAAACGGTGAAGAATTGAAGATTTGGGTGTTGAGGGCGGAAAAAGTTGGGGGGGGGGGGGGGGGGGTGGTTATTTGGAGAAGAAAGGTGCGAATGGAGGTGTGGGGAGGAGGTATTTATAAAAATGGACCTATCCGGACGGATAAAATCCTGTCCGTACGGATACGATGAAGGGATGAACCGTCCGGACGGATGGTTAAACTGTCCGGACGGATGAAGCTGTGAAAATCCATAATTTTCTGACTGAGATATATCCGTACGGATAAACATATATCCGTACGGATGGAAGGCTGGATTGCAAAATTGTGATACTGTGATTTATCCGTCCGGATGGTGAAGTTATCCGTACGGATGGAGGCAGGCAGAGTGAAAAACCAAGTTTTTGATAGAAAAACCCCCTCGTGACCATCCGAGCACGACCAAAATTACCAAAAACACATCACATGGAACTCAGGAACACACAAAACACAAAAGATGGTGGGTTGCCTCCCACCGAGCGCCTTTGTTTAATGTCGTTGGCTCGACAGAATGACTTAAACTGTGCCGGTTTTTTCAAGTTATACTACCGGCACGGGCGAGGAAAACGAGGAATAGAGAGATGACGGATGGTGGATTAAAAGAATGGGACGTCATGCATTGGAGTCCACGACGGGACTAAACAACTTACTTCCTCCAACTTCGGGTCTTCCAAAATCACGACCTCAAGAGCCTCATCAAACGGAAACTTCTCATATCTCTTCAGACGAAGACCATTTGTAATTGAGGTCCCGTACTTTGGATGGTTTATCTCTACCGCTCCCGAGTCAAACATCTTCACAACGATGTAAGGTCCCGACCATCGGGACTTCACCTTCCCCGGGAAGAGATGTAATCGCGTATCATACAGTAAAACCTCATCTCCCACCTTAAACAACTTCGGTTTGATCAGTTGATCGTGGAGGAGCTTAGTTCTCTCCTTATATCTAGCCGAGCAATCATAAGCTCGCAGGCGAAACTCCTCCAACTCAACTAGCTGAGCCATCCTCTTTTCCCCACTAAGTGTCTCGTCAATATTCAACTCCTTAATGGCCCAATGCGCTCTATGCTCAACCTCAACTGGTAAATGACAAGTTTTCCCAAACACGATCATGTATGGCGACATACCAATCGGAGTCTTAAACGCTGTTCTGTGAGCCCACAGCGCATCATCTAATTTCGTGGACCAACTCTTACTATTCTTATCAACAGTTCTTTCCAGAATTCTCTTAATACCACGGTTGGAAACCTCCACCTGGCCACTCATCTGAGGATGGTAGGCTGTTCCCAACTTATGAGTTACCCCATACTTCAGAAGCAGCTTATCCAGATCTCTATTGGCGAAATGAGTGCCATTATCAAAAATGATCGCCCTTGGTACACCAAACCGTGTCAGAATGAACTTTTTCAGAAACTTGATGACTACATGTCTGTCATTAGTGGGGGAGGCGATCGCCTCCACCCACTTTGAGACATAATCACAAGCTACTAGAATGAACTTGTTCCCAAAGGAAGGAGGATATGGTCCCATGAAATCGATGCCCCAAACATCGAAAACTTCACACACAATGATAGGCTGTTGAGGCATTTCGTTCCTTCTTGAGATTCGGCCCGAACGTTGACACGCGTCACAAGTTTTGACATAAGCATATGCATCCTTAAAGATCGTGGGCCAATACAACCCACTTTGTAGGACTTTCAAAGCTGTTCTCTACCCCGAGAAATGGCCCCCGGCCTCTTTATCATGGCAAAAAGATAACACGCTCAGCCGCTCACCCTCGGTTACACACCTCCTCAGAATACCGTCGGCACACAACCGGAACAAATAGGGATCCTCCCAAACAAAGTACTTAGCCTCACTCATGAGCTTCTTCTTCTGATTTTCATCCAACTCTGGATCTATAAACCCACTCTCAAGGTAGTTTACAATCGGTGCAAACCACGGTGCACCCTCTTTTCCTTTACGCAGAAAATTCCCTCGATTTTCCGGCAACATAGTGTCCACCACGAACAGTTGCTCATCTGTAAACGAGTCATGTATCTCCACCCTCTCAGATTCATCATCCTTAACCGGCTCTATACGACTAAGATGATCGGCCACGACATTCTCACAACCCTTACGGTTTCTAATCTCTACGTCGAACTCCTGAAGGAGCAGAATCCATCTCAAAAAGTGCGGTTTGGCATCCTTCTTTGCAAACAGGTATTGCAAAGCAGAGTGATCCGTATGCACGATCACCTTAGACCCCACCAGATAGGACCTAAAAACTTATCAAAAGCGAAGACCACCACCAACAACTCTTTCTCGGTCGTGGCATACTTCTGTTGGGCCGGGTTGAGGGTATGTCTGGCATAATAAATGGGTCAAAACAGCTTATCGACCTTCTGCCCTAACACAACTCCTACAACTAGATCGCTCGCATCACACATAATTTCAAAACCTTGCTCCCAATTCGGAGCTATCACAATAGGAGCCTCAGTCAACAGCTTCTTAATGTCATGGAAAGCCTCTACGCACTCCTCATCGAAAGTCATGTTTACTCCCTTCTTCAACCTAGAGGTAAGGGGTGTAGCCTTTTGGGCGAACTTAGGAATAAATCTACGATAGAACCCCGCATGTCCCAGAAAAGACCTTAATGTCCTCAAATTAGAAGGCATAGACAACCTAGAAATAGCATCTACCTTAGCCCTATCAACCTCTATCCCCTTAGCTGATACCTTATGACCTAGTAGAATCCCCTCAGTCACCATAAAGTGACACTTCTCCCAGTTCAAGATCAGATCGGTCTCCTCACACCTAGCAAGCACCCTATCTATATTAAGTAAGCATGCATCAAAACTATCCCCAAAAAAAGTAAAATCATCCATAAACACAGCCATGCATTGATCTATCATATCAGCAAAAATGGCAACCATGCATCACTGAAATGTCGCGGGTGCGTTACACAGCCCGAACGGCATTCTTCGAAATGCAAAGGTGCCATAGGGACACGTAAAAGTGGTCTTATATTGATCATTAACATCAATATGGATTTGGTAATAACCACTGAATCCGTCTAGAAAACAATAGAATGCATGACCAGCAAGTTTATCTAACTCTTGATCAATAAACGGGAGGGGGAGATGATCTTTCCTAGTCTTTTCCTTCAACATACGGAAATCGATGCAGACTCGATGACCGGTAACAGGACGTACAGAAAAAGACTCACCTTCCTCATTTGTCAGCACAGTAATACCGCCCTTCTTTGGCACCACCTGTGTAGGGCTCACCATTCACTACCCGAGATAGGATAGATTATGCCCAAAATCAGCATCTTCACCACCTCTTTCCTTACCACTTCCAGTAAGTGCGGATTCAGTCTCCTCTGCGGTTGACGCCTCGGTCTTGCCCCATCCTCAAGGATGATTTTGTGCTTACAGATGTCCGCACTAATCCCCTTTATATCCACCATTTTCCACCCAAATGCCCTCTTCCTCTTTTTAAGTACTTGGACCCGGTTTCACTTCCCCGCAAAGCGGTTAGCGTGGCGAAATAATTACAGGAAGTAAATCATTATCCTCAAGGTATACATACTTTAAGTGAGAAGGCAGCGGCTTCAACTTCAAGTCTGTTGGTGGTTCCTCAATGGATGGCTTCGGCATCTCATCGGGGGATCCAAGGTCTAGCTTCTCGATCCACTTTGCATCAACCAATTCACCTGCCTCGAGGTGCATAACATGAGCTTGCATCAGTTTGCTTTCATCATCAATCTTACACGACTGCATCAGGCACCTCTCCAACGGCTCTTTATAACCCTGCAAATTCACATTGGCGACAATACAAGGGTGGAAAACATCCACCGCAAAACAATCGTTTACCTCTTCTTCCGGGTGTTTCATGGTTTTATACACATTTATAGTCACACTCTCTTGACCGACACGTAAAATTATGTCCCCCCTCTTAACATCTATCAAGGTCTCCCCAGTGTTTAGGAAAGGCCGACCTAATAAAAGAGGTGTCTTAGAGTCGGTGTCCATGTCCGAACCACAAAATCAACCGGGAACACAAATCTATCAACTTTGAACCAACACATCCTCAGCTACTCCTAGCAGTGTCCTAACCGACCTATCCGCCATTTGCAATGTCATGCTAGTTGGTTCTAATCTCCCTAAACCAAGTTTATCATACACAGACTTTGGCATCAAACTAACAGACGCCACCAAATCACAAAGCACATTTTCGAAAACAGTCTCTCCTATGGTTATAGGGATGGTAAAACTGCCCCTATCTTGGATTTTGGGAGGTATCTTGTTCTCAAAAATAGCGAGAACACTCATAGCTCAATTGCACCATTTGCTGCATTTTCTCCTTACTTGAGAGCATACTCTTTAAAAATTTGAAATACGACGGGATGTTGGCAATGATATCCAACATTGGCATGGTCACTTCAAATTTCCTCAACATTTCCAAAAATTTGGCTTGACTTTGGGTCAAGACCTCCTTTTTGGCTGGTTTAGGAGGAAATGGTAAAGTGGCCACATCAAAACCCGGGGGAGGAGGGGGAATTTTACCTTTATTACCTTTCGGCTTGAGTGGTGGCGATGGCTCTTCTTCCTTTACGTCAATAATCACCGAGTCCGGCTTTGGCCTTGTCGCTTCTTCCTACTTTCTCTTGTATTCCTCCACTTCCCTTTCCAATCTAGAGATCCTCTCCTTTTCTGCCCTTTTCTCAACATCTTCGTCAAACCCTTCTTGCTCTTCCAACGGCCCTTTATAGTCAGATAATTTTTCTTTCTCAGAATTTGGCACCACTTTCTCAAGTTCCCGGCTCGCTTGTCCCACCTCTTTACCACTTCGGGTAACTACTGCACAAATGTCTTTTGAATCTTTAGGCTCAGTGTTACTAGGAAGCCCCGTATTCAATGGTGGTTGAGCTCGGTTCTCGGTCAAGTGCCCTATCTGAATCTCCAAATTACGCATGGCCGCCTTCTGTTCAATCATAAACTTGTGATCGGGGTCAATCAGGTTATAAAATACTTGACCACCATAAACCAATACTAGCAAGAGGACCAGGCCCATCGTAGTATAGCTATAGTGAATCAAGGTCGATCCCACAGGGAACCAATTGTGGATCATCTCATATATAAACAATTAATTATACATGTCAAGGACATAGAGGCGGTCTACGACCAACATAAGACAAGAAAGTAAAGACACGACTCGACACAACGTAATTAACCTCCCCAATTATAGTCTTTATCGTTTGGACCTAGATAATTTATATAATAAACTGAACTTATTAACTGTCAATCCGTTTGTATCTATCTTAGATTGGCTACGGGAGTCATCCTCTTTAACTTGACTTAGCACCGGTAAGTCACTAAATCACTTGTGATATTGTTACGTGACTTCGCCTTTTAGTGCCTCCATCTCATATAACTCACACGCTTACGACTCGAAGGATGCCGATATTAACCGTACACCTCGTCTAGGCAACATTCCTGTGGTTAGGCGTACTTCCTAAACGATTACTCAAGCTCTCGTCCAACTAGCAATTACCAAGTTATAGTCTCATGCTAATCTACGACGTATGTATAATCAGGTGCTAGCAATCCCCAAATATAAACCTACCTAGATAACGCTGAACGTCCGAAGAGCAATTCATAAGCCTACCTAAGAGTTTTATATTGGTATTTCCTTTTTACACATTTTAATTAAACTAAGCGAGTAACGTAGCCATATCCATACCTACTGAGATAATAAATTCTATTAAGTTAACCTAACCATAAAGACGTGGCTATTTAACGGATAAAACAGGGCTCGGTTGACCGAATAGGTGGGCTCGGTCGACCGAGTGAACTCATTCGGTCACCCGAATCAATTTCGTCCTCAGATTACATCCCTGAACATATCTCTCAGCGTTTCATCATACAGAACATATTAAATAGTAATTCGCACAGTATTCATATAAACTAACATAGATACGCATTAATTAAATCAAGTAGATTCATGGATAGAAACTAAGTAGATGACGTAGGTTATGGGATCCTCATAGACAAGGTATCGCCACCTCCCTAACGTCATAGCCTAGATCTACATCATCTAGCTATGAATAATCAACTCAAACGATAAAGCATAATTGGGAGGGATTAATTACTTAAAAGAAAGAAACAGAAAATAAAGGCTTACATATTGCAGCCCTTAAATTGCTGGAAACCCTCAAATTATTCTACATTGTATCAAAGTTGTATTATGAATTGTAAGATTGAAGAAAGAATGAATGATGATTTACAATTCCTCGTAGCTGCTGCTTATATAGGAGTTTCTGCCGACTTATGAAGGATCTAGAAGGTAAATACGAAAAAATCCGAAAAGTGACCGAGCTGACACACTCGGTCAACCGAAGCACCCCACTCGGTCGACCGAAGCTATAGGCTCGGTCGACCGAACCTATTTTGCACATGTTAATCGTTTTTCTCGTCTATCTTGCTCCCCACTGCACGCTTGCGTGTTGATCTGATTAATCTTTCATTTAATGCTCCGATTTTCTTCCTCTATTATCTTGAGATTTACTGATTGAATGACATTTATCCTCTTGATTTGTCGTGATCTGCAAAATCAGCATTTATCGCACAATAAATCAGTCTTTTAATAATAAAAACGACTAAATACCAAATATCATATTAATAATCACTTAACATTAAATAATAAATATAAACATGTCATTTAATACGAAATATATATTATTTGGCTCGATTTAAGGATAATGTTGATGACATTTACGGATATAATTTGACCGTCAGCAACTACCCCCCACTTAGACTTTGATCATCCCGAACAAAGCATCAATAAGTCATTCCCCAAGACAACATTTTCTATGGTCAAATCATACTTACACAAGAAACTCAAGTCAACTCATACTAGTCATGCTCATAAGATATCCATTATTCACTACTTACTATGAATCGAAGTGATGTGTGCATGTGCATTTAGTTTTATATATTCGTGGCAAGATTAGAGTTTATGCTAACTTCGCAATCTCAACCTACCAGCCTCAGCATTCATACTTCTTATGCCTCGCAATGGTTAGAGCACTAGAGCAATAAGCAAGAGCGTATCTATAGGGATTTTGGACTTGGAGACCGAGTACTACTCAAAGCCTCTTAAAAAGTTGAATTTCTTCAATTCTTTCCATATTTTTCAAATACTATCAATCTCAAGGAAGAAAACTTTTTTTTCAAAGTATCCCCCTATCTTAGATCAAATATAGCATCGAATATTACCACAAGCGCGGGGCTACTTTGGTAATGTTACTACAAGCCCAGTGTCTAACATTTTGCTAAAACACAGGTACGTCTCAAGCTTATTACTCCGCTTTTGTTGGCAAGAATATCGAATACATCGAATGAGATAGATATTGATACTAAGTTCACATAACCAATCATCTATGCAATGTACACATAATTTCTTCGATTATTATGATTTGCGCGGTATACTCGATTCACGATTGAGTAATTGAATAATAAATAACTACTTGCAAAAACGGGCATGAATATCCTTAAATTTACTTAACATAAGTATAAAATGATCACGTACTCATGAAACTTGGTTCCTTTCCTATCAATTCTTAGCTAGGAACTCACAATTCTAAGGGTACGAGATACCTAATATGGTATTTATTCAATTTTTTCAATTTTGTACCGTTTCATTCAACATAACATGGCTAAGTCTCCTACCCCCACTTAAACATGGCATTGTCCTCAATGACAAAAATAAATGAGAAGTTAAGAAAAAGACTTAGCTCGGGAAACGGCTCTCAAGTAAAGGAAAAAGATCGGAGTAAATTTCGGCACGTTGTGGAGAAGCAAGTGAAAACCTGTATAAGCAGACAAACTCCACGAAACCGTTAATAACACCATGTCTATGGAAGTTCTAAAATAATGTGGCAGTAATGAGGTATAAATACCTAAAAACAGTTTAAGCCACTTTATTTTATACAACCAAAGACAAGGGAAACCAAAAAGAAAAATACTAAATAGAAAGAAAAATAAACAAGCAACTAAAGATGGTAGGCTTCATCCACAACCTCCACCGCCTAAACATTCTTAAAACCGGGTGGAGAAGACAAAGATCAAAAAGCATTACCCGACGTGGGAAAACACGAGGGTGACTGGCCCACTATGTATTCAGTCCAATATAAAAGAAAAACTTGGTAAGGTATAACAGATTGAATGCGACCTATTGGCTAAAGATAAAATCAAATACCTAGCGCAGAAACTTCTCGCTTGCATTGGATATCAATAACTTAGGGAGATGTAGCTACTCCTTGAAATTACTAATAACCCAATGCATCACGTAAAAGTCATCACCGTCATCAACAAGGTCGGATCGATGTGATAGTTCAGAACAAAACTTATCATCTAGAAATGCCGGAATAGTCGGAAAAGTGTGAAAATTTAAAACTTCCGGTAGAAAGATAAGTTGTACTTTGATCGAACCAAAAACTCTTTGAAGTCTAGCTAGGGTCAGAGCTACACTTCCCCGAACTAGGGTCATGAAAATCAAAATGATAAAAAATAATCATTAAAGCTTAGCAATATTTCAAATTCCGCAACACATAGGTATTGTGTAAACAAAATGGAGGTTGAGAGTATGATGGGTTTAGAAAAAGATACACATAAGGTTGGGAAGAAAAGATAAAGGGTGGGTAAGAAATTGTGTTTTTGGGATTGAGAATTGTTTAAAGGAATGGGATTGGGTGGGAGAGTGAAACGGATGGAAATTAAGAGAGGCGATGAACGAATGGTTAGAAATGTGAACTGTTGGGGTAGATTGGTGAGAGGATCGAAAAGGTTGTAGGGTGAAAAGGTATAAATGAAAGGATAAAGGTAGTTGCAGAATGAATTGCGCACCACTTTGAGTTTTCACTTGGATCACCATTCTAAAAGATTTTGGAAGTTGACCAAAATTGTTCTTGTTCGCACCAATCATTCTCTGTTACATTTTCAGTAATTCTCAAGCTCTCTTAATGCTTCCATCTTAAGGTGGATTGCTAAATTTCCTTTTCTTTAGCAATTTCTTGACTCTCCTACGGAACTCTATTTCATGTGGCCTATATTGAGTAAAAAAGTTTTGCACATCCTTAGCCTAATGGCCATCGGAACACGGCAAAATAAAAAACCTCAACATATGTCACGTTACTTTTATTGGACTCAAAGAAGGAAAAACCTAAAATCCTAAAAAGAAATCCTAAGGGTTTTAAAGAAGTAGTTCTGAGTTTAAAGTCCTCAGCTCGACTTTCCAAAAGTATCCTTGTCAGTCATTATTCTTGGATCCCGAGATATTGACCCTTCGCGCACTATAAGAGGTGGGCTTGTTGCTTTTGAGGATTAATACCCTTCCCTTGGTTGTGAGACATAGGAAACGACATTTATCCATACCATTTATCCAAAGCTCTTACCTCGGCTCTCGTTTTAGGATTTAGTGAATTCTAAGAAACTCGGCTAAAATTATGGTTTTGGCCTTGACAATAAGAAACAATGAATCTAAGTACTCCGAATAAGGTCGGTTATGTAGGCAAGCCTACGCCGTCTTATTCGTTGGAACATATGTGACAGTTCAGGCCAATCCGTCAAGATTAAGCCCCGTTTAGCCTAAAGGCTTATCGGCTATGCTAAGTCTTGTTGAACTGCTGTAACGTACATCACACGTGGAGGGGAGTCGATTGAGCCGAGGCTCGGTTAAACTCGCCCAGCCATGGTTAGACCATTTCCGAACCAATGTACTAAGAGTCTCCGATTTCTAAATTGTCACCCAAAGCGTAATCTCGTTTCTGTTGAAGGTGGGTTCACCGAGAAGCCATCACCATAAAACTCAACGAAAGCAGAAGATTGTGTTCTCTCAAAACTCAACGTCTTCTTTAGATTGTGAATGCTTAAACTACGCAATTTGTTGCTCCCATGGCCAGTAGAAGCAATCTCATGCATAGGACAGAGAGATTTTAACAGAACTACGAGGAACTCTTTATTCACTGCTTCCTTTCAACGACTACATGTTTCCCTACACCCTCTAGCTGAGACAGATTAGGGGCAGAACCTTCGACACTAATAAAATTATTCTTACAAACCAACTCCGGGCTAAGATTCATACTAAGGTTCATGTATAGGCTAACTTATGCTCAAAAAACCAAAAGGTACTAAAACATAAGCAAAAAAAGGTAGTACCTTGCCTTCAACATTGTACCACGAAGAATTTAAGCCTTTAAAAAAAAATTCGGAGCCATCTTGATGCTTTAATGGTATTTCTTCCATCGCTTTTCCCATCTTAGATTCGTAGCTCCACATGTTTGCTGGGTTATTTTCTCAGCGCCCGCGAAAAATTATTGACTTGGATTATTGCTTCCCTGGTTTCTGCAAACGGAAGAAAAACAAAACAGACCGTAGGCTGATTTTAACATGGTCTCTCATGCTGCTATCAGACTTACGGATTAAACATACGGGGATAAACAGACACGCGAAATTCCAGACTCGAAAAACACAAATCAGAAACTGTTTAAACAGAACAGAACAAGAACAAAACAAAAAAAATAAATTATAAATTCTCGGTCGACCGAATGAGGTCTCTCGGTCGACCGAAAATTTTTATTTTTTTTATTTTTTTATTTTTATTTTAAGAATCTGGAATTTTCAGACAGAGCAGACAACCAGAAGGACTCAAAAACGTAAAAACAGACTCTAAAACCAGAAAACTTGACATGAATAAGAAAATTATTTATATATAAAATTGACCGTTGGTTCCCCGGCAACGGCGCCAAAAACTTGATCGGGGTCAATCAGGTTATAAAATACTTGACCACCATAAACCAATACTAGCAAGAGGACTAGGCCCACGTAGTATAGCTATAGTGAATCAAGGTCGATCCCACAGGGAACCAATTGTGGATCATCTCATATATAAACAATTAATTATACATGTCAAGGACATAGAGGCGGTCTACGACCAACATAAGACAAGAAAGGTAAAGACACGACTCGACACAACGTAATTAACCTCCCCAATTATAGTCTTTATCGTTTGGACCTAGATAATTTATATAATAAACTGAACTTATTAACTGTCAATCCGTTTGTATCTATCTTAGATTGGCTACGGGAGTCATCCTCTTTAACTTGACTTAGCACCGGTAAGTCACTATATCAACGTGATATTGTTACGTGACTTCGCCTTTTAGTGCCTCCATCTCATATAACTCACACGCTTACGACTCGAAGGATGCCGATATTAACCGTACACCTCGTCTAGGCAACATTCCTGTGGTTAGGCGTACTTCCTAAACGATTACTCAAGCTCTCGTCCAACTAGCAATTACCAAGTTATAGTCTCATGCTAATCTACGACGTATGTATAATCGAGTGCTAGCAATCCCCAAATATAAACCTACCTAGATAACGCCGAACGTCCGAAGAGCAATTCATAAGCCTACCTAAGAGTTTTATATTGGTATTTCCTTTTTACACATTTTAATTAAACTAAGCGAGTAACGTAGCCATAGCCATACCTACTGAGATAATAAATTCTATTAAGTTAACTTAACCATAAAGACGTGGCTATTTAACGGATAAAACGGGGCTCGGTCGACCGAATAGGTGGGCTCGGTCGACCGAGTGAACTCATTCGGTCACCCGAATCAATTTCGTCCCCGCATTACATCCCCGAACATATCTCTCGGCGTTTCATCATACGGAACGGATTAAACGAATTCGCACGGTATTCATATAAACTAACATAGATACGCATTAATTAAATCAAGTAGATTCATGGATAGAAACTAAGTAGATGACGTAGGTTATGGGATCCTCATAGACAAGGTATCGCCACCTCCCTAACGTCATAGCCTAGATCTACATCATCTAGCTATGAATAATCAACTCAAACGATAAAGCATAATTGGGAGGGATTAATTACTTAAAAGAAAGAAACGAGAAAATAAAGGCTTACATATTGCACCCTTAAATTGCTTTGGAAACCCTCAAATTATTCTACATTGTATCAAAGTTGTATTATGAATTGTAAGATTGAAGAAAGAATGAATGATGATTTACAATTCCTCGTAGCCGCTTTGCTTATATAGGAGTTTCGCCGACTTATGAAGGATCTAGAAGGTAAATACGAAAAAATCCGAAAAGTGACCGAGCTGACACACTCGGTCAACCGAAGCACCCCACTCGGTCGACCGAAGCTATAGGCTCGGTCGACCGAACCTATTTTGCACATGTTAATCATTTTTCTCGTCTATCTTGCTCCCCACTGCACGCTTGCGTGTTGATCTGATTAATCTTTCATTTAATGCTCCGATTTTCTTCCTCTATTATCTTGAGATTTACTGATTGAATGACATTTATCCTCTCGATTTGTCGTGATATGCAAAATCAGCATTTATCGCACAATAAATCGGTCTTTTAATAATAAAAACAGCTAAATACCAAATATCATATTAATAATCACTTAACATTAAATAATAAATATAAAAATGTGATTTAATACGAAATATATATTATTTGGCTCGATTTAAGGATAATGTTGATGACATTTACGGATATAATTTGACCGTCATCAACTTGTTCAACTGATCCGAGCTTTCATCAGAGGGTTTCTTTTGGTTCCCCGAACCACTCCCTTGTTGATTGTAGGAGTTATTCTGCCTATAAGCATTCGGGTGTTGATAAGTTTCAGAATTCTGATTTCCGACTTGTTGGTTATTCTGTTGGTTGCCGGATTGCTGCCCTTGCTCTCTATTCCCGTGATCCCGGTTCTGATTGTTACCCCACTGGCCTTGTCGATTCTGGCCCCAACTTTGGTTCCCTGAACCTTGATTCTGATTTTCGTAACCTTGGTTGTTGGAATTTTGATTTTGTCGATTCCAACTACCTTGGTGATTCTCTCTCAAATTTCCTTGGGAATTTTGAGAATTCCCTTGGCGATTTTGAGAATTTTTCCGGGACCACTGATTGTTCTGGTTGTTGCCTCGGTCCCAATTTCCCTGGCCACTCTGATTTCCTTGCTGGTTTCCTTGGTTCCAGTTCTGGCCTTGCTGGTTATTGTACCAATTATTCCCCGAATTCTGGTTCCTCGGATTGTTCCTAGAATTGTTGTTGTTCCAGCTTCCCTGGCTGTTATTGCCTTGATTCCAATTTCCCCCAGAATTATTTCCGACATAGTTCACATCGTTCTGTTGGAAATCTTCTTCCATGCCACAACTCATCGTTGGCTCGTAATCTTGGTAGTTCGGTGGAGCTTGCCAATTTGGGTTGTTACCCCATGGATTATTCTAGTTCCATTGTACCCCAGAATTTTGTTGCTGACCAAATTGCGGGTTCCTCCCGAAAACCTGCTGATTACCGCTATTTGAACTCCCTGTCCCCAATCTGTTAAGCGCTGCAACGAGATCTTCCATAACTGCCACTGGTTTCTGCTGAGATACATTTGCTACAGGTTGTTATTGGGTCGGATGTGGTATCTGTTGTGGTACTTGCTGAGGATACACCGTTCTGCTTGGGCTCGTACAGAACTGAGCCGAGTGATTACCGCCACACAACTGACACACTGGTTGTGCCTCTTTCAGTTTCTTCATTTCTGTCTGAAGTGCCAACAACTCATTATGTGCGGCCGTCTCTTTATCCAACTGCTCCTCAAGAGCCTTAACAGTTTATTGTGGCTCTATCAGGTTCTCTGTCCTAGAACTGGAAACCCATTCAACATCCCTCTCGATAGCATCATTAATATGCTGCATTGCTAGCTAGGGATCAATCCTCGTCAAACCGTTTCCACTAGTTGCATCTGAGAGATTCCTGTCTGACTTATCCAAGGCTCTATAAATCTTTATCACCTACTCGACTGTGCTCAAATTGTGTGGAGGGCACTTCTTTAGCAATGCCCTAAACCTTTCAACTGTTTCTTTCATTGTTTCCCCCTTTCGCCCACTAAAATTGTGTATTTCCCGCTTTAAATCCTCAATCTTTGCTAGTGGAAAATATTTCTTCAGAAACACATCGGCCACTTCGGCCCATGTAGATAATGAGGCGTTAGGGAGGGTGTTGAACCATGTTCTTGGGCTCTCCTTAATGCAAACTGAAACATCATCAACTTGAGCGCCTCCTCGCTCACTCCGTTGTACTTCAATGTCGAGATTATCTGCAGACAGTTGTCTAGGAATTTATTCGGGTCCTCATTCCGCTGCCCGTAAAAACTGCATTCTCGCTGATCAGGTTGATGACATTCTGCTTTGGTTCCATGTTGTTGGCATGGATAGCTGAGATTTTGATCGGATTATGTCCGGTCCCTTGATACGGGGTAACCACGTAATCCCTTGCTGATTCAAACCCCTGATTTTCCTGTGGGTTGTTCTGCTGTTGCTGATTCTGGTTGTTCTGATTCGCTTGCATAAGCTGAATCTATGCCGCCTGTTGTTGAATCAACTGATACATCTGCATTTGCAATTGTCCTGACCAGGTGGCTGTTGATGTAACTGACCATTTAACACATCATTTTGTTGGTCCTGTCTGTTTCTTCCATCGCCCCTTTCTAAAGTGGGGTCAAATAAATTCCTTCCATCTGTCCTTGCAGCCATAGGAGGGTCCAGGGGATTCCTCTCACGTGGAGGTGGGTTATTTAGAGTACCCAAACCCCCCATTTGAGACGTCCCATCACCATTCAACTGATCCCTACCGTTGGTTGTCATTTCTTCTTCCTCTGAAGAGAAGTCTGACGTTTCGTGTCCGTCCACAGTTTCCGGAGTAAGATCAAATTGTAGTCTTCTTCTTAAACCGTTCCTCTGTCTGGTGAACGATTCTATCTCTGGTTCGTATGGCTCAAGAGGTTGTTGTCGAGACCTCCTTGTGTTCCTACACTGCAAAAAAAACAATGAAACAACAAGAAAACGTTAAAACGACCTAAGCCCAAGCTTTCGGTCAACTATTGTGATATCAAAATATTGCCAATCCCCGGCAATGGCGCCAACTTGATAAGAGGATTTTTGCAATCCGGTTAATCAAGTAAAAACTCGAAACCTTAGCAAAATCTACTTTCTAACCGGCAGTGGACCACATCGATTGTAGGTAGTGCTTGAGGAGTCCGAGGTCGAACCCACAGAGATTGTCTTTGAGTACCACAGCTGACTTATCACTCATTTCAGGTCAACCAGGAAACACAAAACCAACAAAAGACACAACGACACATATTTTTATAGGTTTTATAAATAATTGAAAAACGGTATTGATAACGCTAGTAGTAATTACTCCCCCATGCTATGTAGATTGATGACGAGACAAAACAAGACTTTTAAGATTAATTATTCTGACTACGGGAGTCATCCCCTAAAATAGATCTAGCTCCGGTTAGGCCATCTAGATCATAATGTCTCCATTACATGACTTCACATTTTTAGTCTCCATCTCATATAACTTCTGACACAATTACGAAACTAGGGATGCCGGTATAAACCGTAACCTCATCTAAGCAACATTCCTATGGTTATGCGTACTTCTTAGACACCGATTCAATCTCTGTCCTAAGTAACAATCACTTTTTGGGTCTCATGTTAAATTTTGATGACAAATAATTAAGTTGATCAAGTTTAATTACTCATTTGAATTACAAAGCAGAGAACCTGACGTAGTCGAAGCCGTTCACAAACAAATCAAGAACATCACAGATCTTGCTAACAGCAAGCTCAGATCTGAACCAGATTCGCTCGTGAAACGTCTTTTACGTCTCAGATCTACATAAACATGGGTTCGTAAATTAACTACATCACGAAATCAATACACAAAACGACTACTCCGTCACGAAATAAATTAGATCTACGAATAAAGATTGCATAATAGAGTAGACATTACCCTCGAAGACGAGCGTGATTCCCACTCCTCGATACGATCTCTAACCGGAGATTCTAACGACTCCGTAATGAATGAACATAAAATAAAGAAAACATATATTGAAAATAAAACAAATGTTGTGAATTGTATTCTTGAGTATTTCTGAAGGTGTGTATGGTGTGTAGTCTACGTCTCTGTTTATAGGGGTTCAAGCTAATTAAGAGATATACTTCAAAATATCAAAACAAATAAGAGATAACCCGGCCGATCTGAAAAATAAAATGCGCCCCCCTTTATGCGTGTGGAAGGGCCGCTGATAAGAGGATTTTTGCAATCCGGTTAATCAAGTAAAAACTCGAAACCTTAGCAAAATCTACTTTCTAACCGGCAGTGGACCGGATCGATTGTAGGTAGTGCTTGAGGAGTCTGAGGTCGAACCCACAGAGATTGGCTTTGAGTACCACAGCTGACTTATCACTCAGTTCAGGTCAACCAGGAAAATAGGGTGTTATACTATTGCATAAAAGAAAGATTATACTAACGGCTTTCTTAACGATTAAAAGAAGTACAACCGAACTACGATCCAGTTGATTACTCTACCCTCAAACAAAATACCCCGGGAGTGTGCTCTACCTTCCTTGTCTAAACGATAAAAACCCTATATTGGAATGGACTTAATGACTGGTGTGTCAATCTAGTGCACAGGTAGGTGTCAAACTACCTTTTAAGCCAAAACGTCTACGGTCCCGAAACCCCGGTTCCCACACTTAGCCGCAACATACATTTATAAGCTAGGTGTGTGTGATGATGAATGACTAGGTGATCAAGCTAGCATCGATTACGATTAAAACTGGTTTCGTGATATGAATTATCGATTAGAATGTTTCATTACGTGCTACACTACCTCCCGGTTCATCTCCCTAATGGCGTTTCATCCGCTTTCACATAATTCGGCCGTACAAATGAGTTAGCTATTCATTATCGGATTGAAACAATAACTGATAAAGGAATTCATGATATAAAAGATAAAAGAACAAGAAATCATACCCACTTTATTGAAGATTGGTGAAATACCAAAGTGTGCTAAAAAAAATCAAATCTTGACAATCGAGACGTAACAGATTGATGTTGTAATGTATTTAGTGTAAAAGAGGATCGAAAGACGAGAACAACGGTATATGGAACTTAATTCTACACTTCCGGACGAAGGAAATCGCCCAGAAGAGGCTACAACTAACTAAAATCGTAAAAGTCTGTCAAATAAAACGTTTGAGCTGCCATTTTATAGGCTAGGGCAAAATTCAGCTTGTCCATACGGATAAAAGGATATCCGTACGGATGGTTCTTGATTCTCCCGGTTGTCCGTACGGCTGGAAGGTTGTCCGTACGGATATATCTCAGATTAAACCTTCTGTTTTGTATTCCCAGCGTCTGTCCGTACGGATATATTTCCATCCGTCCGGATGGATCTCTACTGCATCCTTCTGTCCGTACGGATAAAAGACCCATCCGTACGGCTAATTCTCTGTTTAAAATCTTGATTCTGGCTGAGGGTTGTCCGTACGGACAGAGGTTTGTCCGTACGGATAGGTGCCTTGACTTCCAAAACTTCACTTTCTTCATACTCAGCCTTCGTTTCTCGCCTCGGACATGTCTAATCTCATAAATCATCGCTTTCCGGGCTCCTAACTCACCCAAATCCTGCATAAATAATAACAGGCAAACGCATAACCCCGGAAACTACGGGTGCTCGGGAAATGAGTAAAAAGTGCTAAAAGTAGGCCGAGTTTACGGAAAAACCGACAGTTACTCGCCGTGCAAAGAAAACCTCATTAACACTCAATATATGGTCTAAACTCACCCGAACCATGCTAGAAATATGATAACCGTGGGTTAAACTGTACAGAAATGTACAGTAAAGTTGGTTCCCATCAGCCGCCGCATGTGTGCTCCAAATTTTCGGATTGGTTCGCTTGCTCTTGTCATGTCTTACTCATCTTTTCGTGCTTATCCGATCTTTATCTTCAATGCATCTTGGATTTATCTTGAGATTTAATTCTTTCATTTGCAATTATCCTTCAAAAATTATCTCAATCTACAAAATAAATATTTATCCCAAAATAAATCATATAAAAACGGATAAATACCAAATTACATAATAAAAATGGATAAATACCAAATTATATCTTATTAATCACATAACATTAAATAATCAATATAAACATGTGATTTAATGTAAAATATATATTACTAATCTCGATTTAAGGACAATGTTGATGACTTTTACGGGTATAATTTGACCGTCATCAGATACTCAGTAGTGTAAGAGTGTGATTCAGTTGCTAGTTTCAGTAAGTTGATGTGATCAGTGTACTAAATGCAGAAAGTAAATGCAGAAATTAAGTAGGCAAATTTTATAGTGGTTCCAGGTGGTGTAATCCTGTCAGTCCACTCTTCTCCTATGATGTTGGAGGAAATTCACTAGAGATCTTTGAGGTTGAGTTACAAAAATCCCTAAGATGTATGTCCTTCACCAATAACTATGGCTTCACAAACTGAACACTTGAAACAGGCAGGATTGCTGCTCCAAAGTATTCCACTGGTCCTTGAAGGGTAGGATTGCCTCTTTACCAGCTCCACCACAAACAACAGGTCTTGACACCCAAAGATGCTTCACTTGTCTTCGACGGGTTTCTTGTAAAAGAAAGTTTGAATCAAGTAAGTGATTCAGCTTTCAGCAGTTTGATCAGGATGAGATGATCAGCAGCTTGATGCCTTCAAGTGTGTATACTTGATTTAACTTGATAGCAGGTTACACTTGAAGAAATTACTTTATCAGTAGCTTTAAGTTCTCTGTGTGTCAATAGGGTGTTTTTCTTGACAGCTCTGAATATATTATTTTACTTCATAATTTTCATCCCTTTTTCATCATCTGTATCTGAATCAGAAGTCTTCTATTTATAGGTGAGAATCCTGTGACTTATGTTTGAATTTCAAACATAGCCGTTTCAGATTTGTCTCCATCTTGACTTGCTTTCTGTCTCTTCATAGTACTGACACTTTCAGTTTGCTTTTTGTCAGTTTTCAGTCTGTCCACCCTTTGACTTATGTCCATTGGTTAATCCTCTGAATATTTCCAACGTTCTTTTTATCTTGGCCGTTGATTTGTTGACAATATCAAGGCTTGTAATCCATCCTTATCCTTGTAATCTTCCAATGTAACCCTTGATTAAATCGAGAATTATACTCAGCAGATGTTTGACTTATTTTAGTCTGCTGATGTACATATCTGTTAGCTGGCTTAATTCTGCTGTGTTTCAATAACACTTCAGCTAACTGCTTTTCATCTAACTATTTATTATGAAGTTAGAGTACACCATTTTTATTATAACTAAGTTTCAATCACCACTTAACATATAGAACCTAGACCTTGTACACAGGGTATATGTAATCAGTTTAGGTCATCACAGACTTCCCTAAATACTGATTCCATATCCTTGACTTTAAATACTAAGTTTGATCCCTTAGCCTTCAATAACTGAGTTTGACCCCTCAGCCTTCAGTCTTCAGCAGGTTCATAACTAGTCTACCGACCTAGTTACCCTGCGATCTAGACAGTCTCGATACGATCGGTGACCTAATTACAATGCTTGTTTGATCAAACCTATACAAAGATCAAACTCTAATAAACCTATACATTTGATCTAGACTCTTTTTGCCTTTGCTCTATAACAGCTAGTCTAGCACTCATCATTAAAACTTAAAATATGTCCAACATCCCTGGCTATAAGTCAGACCATGTGTCTCTATGCTTCTTTGTTGGCACTTGGCTGCTTTTACTTTGCCGAAATTTTGTTTTACTTAGCCATCCTACCAACTAGTACAATACTTGTCTGACTCAACTTATACAACATGCCAGAATTTAAGTAAAAACTTATACATAGATTTCAAACTTATTTCAGGCTTGCTATAACAGCTAGTATGGCCATCATCAAAACATAATAAAATGTTCCTAACAGGGTGAGTGATTTCGATGGCACCGGAAAGGTAGACTTTAGAGACAACATAAGGACCCGACCAACGAGATTTGAGTTTTCCTTGAAAAAGGTGAAGGCGAGTGTTATAAAGGAGGATCTCGTCACCTTCCTTAAACTCTCGGGGCTTAATGACTCTCTCATGAAGTAACTTAGTCTTTTCCTTATAGTCTCTCGCACTCTCGTAAGCTCTAAGGTGAAACTCATCTAACTCGTTCAACTATACTAACCTCCTTTACCATCTAAACCATCATCAAAATGTAAGAACCGGGTGGCCCAATATGCCTTATGCTCAAGCTTTACGGGTAGATGACATGACTTCCCATAAACCAACATTTAAGCAGATATTCCTATGGAAGTCTTAAAGGTGGTTCTAAGGGCCCATAACGCATCATCTAACTTGTTTGCCCAATCCTTAGGATGCGAGTGAATGGTCTTCTCTAAGATGCGCTTAATTCACCGGTTACTCACTTCCACATGACCACTAGTTTGAGGGTGGTAAGGTGTCCTTAACTTGTGCTTAACCCCATACTTGGCTAGAAGGGTGTTAAAAGGACGGTTGTGGAAGTGACTACCGTTATCACTAATAATAGCACGTGGTACCTCAAAAGAAGCAAATATATTCTTTTTAATGAACCGGATTACCACATTCCTATCATTTGTAGGGGAGGCTATGGCTTCTACCCATTTCGACACGTAATCACACGCAACTAGGATATACTTGTTGTTATACGATGAAGGATAAGGTCCCATAAAATCCAGCCCTCACACATCAAGCACCTCACACTCTAAGATGGGCTTTTGAGGCATCTCATTTCTCCTAGAGATCCTACCCAACCGTTGACACGCGCCACAAGCTTTCACATAGGAATATGAGTCACGAAAGATAGTTGGCCAATAAAAGTCACTTTGAAGCACATTAAGAGCGGTTTTATCCCCCGCAAGATGACCATCGGCTTCTCAGTCATGGCAAAACGAAAGGATATTCATAATCTCGCCATCATGCACACACCTCCTAATTATACCATCCAAGCAACGTCTAAATAGATATGGGTCATCCCACAAGTAGTATCGAATATCACTATGAAACTTATTGAGTTGATAATCTTTTAAACTAGGGTCCACATAACCACAAGCAAGAAAGTTTACAAAGGGAGCATACCAAGGGTCACCATACTTACCCCGTTTCTCATTAGCACTCCTTTTAACCGGTAGCATCGCATCAACCACCATCAACTGCTCATTCAGAATGATTCACTGATTTCCCACTCAAACCTTTGCACCTCCTCATCTAACGTCTTACGACTCAAGTGATCCGCCACCATATTTTCACAACCCTTTCGATCCTTAATCTGCACATCAAACTCTTGAAAAAGCAAAATCCACTGCCATAAACGGGGTTTGGCATCTTGCTTTGCAAACAAGTACCTCAATGTAGCATGATCGGTATGCACTATCACTTTAGATCAAACTAAACACGACCAAAACTTATCAAAGGCAAAAACAACAGCAAGTAATTCTTTATCGGTCGTGGCATACTTAGATTGTGTGGGATTAAGTGTGTGAATAGAGTAGTAGATAGGCTTAAATATCTTATCGATTTTCTATCCTAAAACAGCCCTACGCTAGTGTCACTAGCATCACACATAACCTCAAACTCTTGTGACCAATCATGTGCAACTAGAATAGGTACGGTCACTAAGGACTTCTTATGCATGTGAAAGGCTTCGATGCACTCTTAGTGAAAACAAAGGGAGTGTCTTTAGTGAGCAAAAGGGTAAGTGGCCTAGCAATCTTGGAGAAATCCTTGATAAAGCATCGGTAAAAACCCGTATGACCAATAAAAGGCCGAAGGGTCTTCAAGTTCGTGGGGACGGTCAAATTTTCAATTGCCACAACCTTGGCTCTATCAACTTCAATCCTCTACATGAAATCTTATGGCCTAACACTATGCCCTCTTCTACCATGAAATGACACATTTCCCAATTAAGCACAAGATTGGTGTCTTCACACCTTTGCAAAACTTATCAAGATTATTCAAGCAATCATCAAATGACTAACCGAATATGCTAAAGTCATCCATAAAGACTTCTAAGAATTTCTCAATCTGTCCACAAAGATAACCGTCATGCATCTTTGGAATGTCGTGGGTGCATTACACAACTCGAAAGGCATTCTTCTAAATGCAAAGGTACTATAGGGACATGTAAATGTAGTCTTCTTTTGGTCTTTGGGGTCAATGCAAATTTGGTAATAGCCACTAAAACCATCACGAAAGCAATAGAAATCATGACCACTTAACCTCTCTAACATTTGATCAATAAAAGGCAAAGGGAAGTGATCTTTCCTAGTGGCATCATTCAATTTTCTATTATCAATGCAAACACGATAACCGGTAACTAAATGGGTAGGGATCATTTCATTGTTTTCATTAGGTTGAACGGTATTACCTCCCTTTTTAGGTACCACTTGAGTAGGGCTTACCCACTCACTATCCGAGATGGCGTAGATGATTCCATGCTCAAGCATCTTTACCACGTCCTTACACACCACATCTTGAAGGTGTGGATTAAGCCTTCTTTGTCATTGCCTCACTGGTTTCACATCTTCTTTCAATATGATCTTGTGCTTGTAAATTTCGGGGCTAATACCCCGGATATCAACCATCTTCCATTCATAGGCTTTTTTGTTACTCCTTAGCACTCTCATGAGCTTTTCTTCCTACAAAGAGGTTAGTGCAGCAGAAATAATCAAAGGCAATAAATCATTGGACACAAGAAAAGCATACTTAAGGTGCTTGATGAGTGGATTTAGTTCTAAGTCCTTTGGTGGCTCCTCAATAGACAGCTTCATTTTCTCACTATTTAGGCCAAGCTCCAAGTATTTGTGCCATGAAGCCTCAAGAAAAGACGTTGCCTCCAACTCACAAGTCGCCTCCCGCAACTCTTCATTCTCATCATGAATTGTGCTAGACTTCATTAAAAACTCCCCCATCGGCTCTTGATATCCTTGCGTGTTAGTGACTACGGAAACACAAGAATATATGGACTCAACTTCATCACATTCCTCAATATCATCATGAGGGTACTTAATGGCATCAAACACGTTCATGGTTACACTCTCGTCTCCCACTCTCATAGTGATATCACCTTTGGCAACATCCACATTGGCCCCTCGGTAGCTAAGAAAGGTCTACCTAGAAAAAGTGAATTTCTAAGGTCCTCCGCAATGTCTAGCATGACGAAGTCGGCCGGGAACACAAACTTATCAACTTGAACTAACACATCCTCTAGTATTCCCATAGGTCTCCTAAGGGTCCGGTCGGCCATTTGTAAAGTCGTATTAGTCTTGGTCAACCTACCTAGGCCCAACCTCTCATAAATACTCCTAGGCATGAGATTCACACTAGCACCTAGGTCACATAAAGCTTTCGAAAATGTAATAGAGCCAATGGTGCAAGGGATAGAAAAACATCCAGGGTCTTTCATTTTAGGCAGAAGGTTGTTTTGAAAGACCGTGGAGCATTCTTCATTTAGGCACACAACCTCATCCATCTTGGCCTTATTAGACAATATCCCTTTCAAGAACTTAACGTACGAAGGCATGTTAGCTATAGCATCAACCAAAGGGACATTTATCTCAAAAGGTGTAGAAGAAGTATTCATACCATTGCTACTTGTACTTTTCCCTTTGCTAGCCGCTTGAGGTGCCTCATCATCTTTCTTATTAGCTTCAACATCTTGCTCCTCAACAACTTTCTCTTCACTTTCTTTCTCTACCACACCATCCTCTTTGCTCTTACCATGATCTTCAACTCTCTTTTTCAACCCAATGTCACTACCAACTAACTTTCCACTTTCTATAGAGATAGCATTCACACCATTTGGATTCCTCACGGTATTGCTAGGCAAGCCCTTAACTGGCGCGGTGTTGGCATTCTCAGTCAATAGATCCACTTGAGTTTCAAGGTTCCTTAACGCCGATTGAAATGTGGTGGCGTTGGTTTTAATGTCCCTCAACTCCCGACCTTGATCTTGAAGGGGTCTACCATGATCTTGCAAGGTATTGTTGATTTGCTCCAAGAGTATGTCAGTTGAGCTCTTTTGTGGAATATGAGCCATTGGTGGAGGTTGAGAATAGTTTTCATGAGAGTAGTTTTGTTGAGCATTCGGATGTTGGTAGATTCCGGATTGTGGTTGTCGTGGAGCTTGATTACCTTGATAAGAAGGGCCTTGTTGAAGCCTAGAAGATTTCCCTTGATTCAGACCACGACCCCAAGTCAAATTAGGATTTTCACTCCAATTTTGTGGACCTCCTTGCAAGTCATAATTTTGGACACACCCTTGTCCCGCATAGTTGGCATCATAAGGTTGTGCATCCAAGATCAAGCTCATGTCCATAGGTCATTTTTTTCTAGGTTGAATGTAAAAATATATCCTTGAAACCAATGTATGCAATCTACAAGAGGTTACATCCGAGACACAAAGAAACTAGTCTAGTATCTACAACATGTTGAGAAGAGGTTAGATTTGATGATTTCAAGCAGCATAAGACCCCTGGGGTTATATGCAACAAGAAACAACATCCTCTAAACACTTATCAACACACAAAACTGCAAAAAAAAAGGGTCATATGAGAGCATAACTCACAGAGCCTATCCCTTGGGGTGTAGAGAAAGAAAATTATCTCATACAACAACCAACAAGCACCAAAAGAGAACACAAAAGATGTACAAAACCCTAACATCATGGGGTAAAAGTATACAAAGGAAAACCAGCCTGCATTATATAGTAGATGTGAGTCTTTATACAATGCAGAACTTGAGGAATCTTCATCAAAGTGCCTTCAAATCTTTTCTTGTTCCTCATATGCCAAATCCAGTACACAACAACAGAAAGAGAAGCTGATCTAGCCACATTGCCAAATGAAGATCCCCTGCATTTCCTACCAATCCATCTTACAGCACTCACCACTGTTTCAAGCCTCCTACTAATACCTAACCATAATCTGATTTTCCCCCAAACCATGCAGGAGACAGGGCATTGAAAAACATAGATGAGAAACAGATTCATTATCCAAACTACAAAGGGTGCAAAGTTTACCATCAAAAACCAGCCTATCAATAGTTAGCAATCTATTGTTCAAAGCCATCCATAGCACAAAACAGTGTTTAAGTGTAGCCCTGGGATTCCAGACAGTCCTGCACCACCAGGCCTTAGGCCTTTTCCTTCTAAAAAAATCATAAGCAATCATAGGTCTTAGTTTTGTACCAATAAACCATGACTGCATGAGAGATACATCATCATCAGAAGAACCAATGTTGTCCAAAATCTTGTCCCTGATCCTAAACAAGGCCTTGATCAAAGTAGAATCAATATGCTTGTACAGATAATCCTACATATCTTCATTTTTCAAGTACTCTTCACTAATCCATTTCACCCAAAGACAGTCCTTCTTGCATTGGAAGTTCCACAGAATTCTGCAAAGAAGTGCCAAATTCCAAACTTCTAATTGAAAGATCCCCAGAGCACCCTCAGATTTAGGAACACAAACATCAACCCAACTGACTAAAGATTGTCTATGAGAGTCACAAGAACCCCCCCCCCCCCCCCCCTAAAAAACCTCCTACACATTTGATCCATCTTCAACTTGACACTACCAATGATAGGAGAAATTCCAAGCCAGAAACAGTACACACCATGTATAATAGAGTGGATAAGCTGCAATCTTCCAGCATAAGAAAGAGTTGTCCCCTTCCAATTGCAGAAATGATACCTCAAAGCAATAGACAGGGGATCATAGTGACCAACATTCAATCTAACATCACACAAAGGAATACCAAGGTATGTAATAGGTAGCACCCCTTCCTTTAAACCATTAATGTCTAACAAATCTGCCTTATTATCCTCACTTAAGCCAGCACAAAACATTTCATACTTTTGCAAGTTAGCAACAAGGCCAGAGCAATCACCAAAAGAAGTTAAACAATTCATCAAGAGAGTGACAGGTATAGGATCACCTCTAGCAAACAACATCAGATCATCGGCAAAAGCTAGGTGGTTTATTTTCAGATTCTGACAACCAGCATGGTAATTAAAGTCAGAATCCTCACCCAGAATCCTCAGCATTCTTGACAAATATTCCATACCAATAACAAAAAAACAAAAAAAAGTCGATCACCTTGTCTTAAGCCCTTTTTACCAGGGAAAAACCCTTTCATTTCCATTGATAGTCAGGGAATAAGATGCAATGGTAACACAAAGCATAATCCACTTAATAAACATGTTTGGAAAACCAAAACCCCTCAAAGACAGCCTCCAAAAAGGACCAATGAATAGAGTCAAAGGCCTTTTTGATATCCACTTTGATCAAGCATCTAGGAGGGCCTCTTTTAACACCATAATGTCTGATTAATTCCGAAGAAAGCCTGGAGGCCAAGATCTTGGAAATCACCTTGTAAGTAATATTGGAGCAAGAGATAGGCCTATAATCACCAACAGAAGAAGCATGAGTTTTCTTTGGAATCAAAGCAATGACAGCATTATTGATCTGTTTCAATAAAGCATCATTCAGAAAGAATTCCAGCACAACATTAGTAAAGTCAGCACCAACAATTTCCTAAGATTTTTTGAAGAAACCAGTAAAATAACCATCAGGGCTAGGAGATTTGTCATCAGAGAAAGAAAACAAAGCTTCCTTAACATCCACAGCAGTAACCTCTCTTAATAAAAAATCAGCAGCAGCACTAGGAACTTTAGGGCCAGGAATAAGAACATCCTCATCAACAGGATCATCATATGCCTCAGAGCCTAAGAGATCAGAATAAAAATCGACAAAAGCCTCTCCAACCAGATCATAGGAAGTGGTAAAAGAACCCTCTACAAGTTTAACAGAGGAAATATGCTTTCTGGCATTATTCTTTTTCACCAAGGAATGAAAAAACTTAGTGCCCCTGTCACTGAGCTTCATGTACACACCTTTTGCTTTCTGAGATAAAAAAGAAGCCTCAGCAGCCTCCAAAATCTGGGGAGCCAAAAGATCAGTAGGTCCCAGATTATACTGTGACTGTAAGTTTCCAAGCATCTGAAGGGCATTCTCAGACCTAACTGAAATATGGGCAAAGTGCTTCTTGTTTAAGACTCTCAAGGGTTGTTTAAGTCTTTTTAGTCTTTTACACAGTTGGTACATAGCAGTACCAACAGCATCTTGATTCCAACTTTCTGCCAGAACTTCTTTATAACAGTCATGGTTCATCCACATATTGAAAAACTTGAAGGGCTTCTTTTTTGTCATAGAATCAGTAGATAATGAAATTCTACAAGGAGAATGATCAGAATGGAGACCAGGTGGTTCAAAAAAGCAAGGGCATTCAGATTCCAATCATACCAAAAGGCATTGATCAAAACTCTATCAATCCTGGTAAAGACTCCACCAGCATTCCAAGTGTAAAACTCACCAGAGGAGTTCATGTCAGTGAGATTGGCATCCGGACAACAATCAACACCATCCTACATTTCATAATCTGTAGGCACATTCCCATCCAGCTTGTCATCCACAGAAAGAACAGCATTAAAATCACCAAGGACCATCCAAGGGAGGGAGGAACAGACACTGAACTCCCTGATTCTATCCCACATAGGTCTCCTATCACCAATAGAATGCAGACCATACACAAAAGTGACCAGAAAACAGTCCCCAATGACTAAAAGCTTCACTTTGCAATGGATCCATTGAACATCCACCTCCAAAACCTCCACATCAATAAGTGCAGGATCCCAGATCACCAACATTCTCTTACTAGTATGCAAATCATAATTATGAACAGACTTCCAAATGGGAACTTTCTTAAATAAGAAGTGATCAAAACTATTTTGAGACAAATTTGTCTCAAGGATTCCAAATAAGGTAATCTGACGTTGTCTAAGAAAAGAGACAACAACAGATTGTTTAAGAGCCTTATTGAACCCTCTAACATTCCAAAAACCTATCCTTTTTGTCAACCTAGAGGTGATCTACCTCTAGAGACAACATCATTTACTTTATTTCCAATTCCAGAAACACCATCAGTGTTATTCCTATTATTTTTCTTTTTCTTCTTAGACTTTTTTGAACCAGAAGCAACAGTGCCACCTTTATTCCTCAAATCATCATCTTCAACCTCATCTGCCCAGATTGTACCTTTGTCAGGAGATAACACATCAAAAGTATTAGTAACGGGGGTGGTTACCTTCTCACTAGACACTTCCTTCCCTTTGTTATTGCCAGCCACTTCCTTTCCTTTATCTAAACCACTCCTTTTTTCAGCAACATGAGCATTTAAAGCATCAGGAACAGGAGAATTGTCAGATCCATGAGCCTTATCATTTTTACCATCATCATCAATAACAATTACCTTCTTCTTCTTTTGGGGGTTAGTTTTTGAAACACCAGGTTTTTTTGACCTAGACACATACAAAGCAGGAACTTCTAACTTGGATTCATCACATCCAGTAGCATTATGCCCTAGTTTATTACACTTGGTACAAAACTTAGGCATTTCCTCATACAAAACAGGCTATTTAAGAACTTTCCCTTCATGCAATGTAATAGGAATCACAGATGTCAACTTCATCTTGAGGTCCACTTCCACATGGCACCTGGCAAAACTCAAGACCTTCTTAGAGGTAGTAACCTTATCAGTATACTGAGGACTCCCAATGAAGGAGCAAATCTTACTCAAAGCCCTACCCTTCCAAAGCCTCAATGGAAGATTAGGCAACTGCACCCAAACTGGAACCACAAAACAGGCTTCTTTACTAAAATCAAACATTTTAGGCATCTTCTTCAGAAGCAAGGGCTTTCCAAAAGCATATAAGGGGCCAGCCTGCAAAACTTCATTTAGATCAGATTCTTGTTCAAACAAAAACACTATCCATCCAGAATTATGATAGTGGTATCTGCATGTTCTAGGCCAAGTATTCACAATTTTTTGAACTGCTTCTCTTCCAGAGAATTTGGAAGGAGAAATACCAATAAGACTAAGCTTCTTCATACTATCATCATTATCATCCTCCTCATCCAAGAACACACTTTGATCAGTTAAGCAGTCAACACGATCACTCAATAGAACAACCTCATAACCAATTGAGCCCAAGATGCAATATCATCAACAGCCTTTGCAGCATTTACACCTAAGAAATCAACAGGTTGAGCATCAGGATCATCCACCACATTATCATTAGCAACTGGAGCAGCATCAGTAGCAGAAACAGCAAGCACATCAATATTACTTAACACAGAAGCATCACCATAAGGTGTAGATGTGGCAATCTTCAAACCTGTAGTAGAGACAGGATCCACCCCACAAACTTGAGTCCCCTTCTCTACCACACATCCTTGTCTTAAAGTATCAGTAACATCATTAGTAACATGTCCTACACTTGATGAACCAGGTTCAACAGGTGCAAGAACATGCCCAGCAGATGCACTAACACTCTCATTGGTCTTATCCAAAAATTGACCATCAGTTGAACTAACAACAGGAGTTTGAATCAACTCTTTTTGAGCATTATCTGACTGCTTTTCAATTTCTAACAATTCTGAGAGAGTAGTGGTGCTAACCATATCAGAATCATTCAAATTAACCTTCTTTTTTTACGGCATTGAGAGCCGGAGTAACAAGTTTCCCAGACTTCAATCTCATAGCATCATACACCTTAGGATTACTACACAATGAAGCCAATTCCATCACCTCCACCACTGCAGGACCTTCAAATACACCACCCACACCATGTGGAGAATCAGCTCATGCCTGCTTTCTAGAAACATGGGGATCTAGCAACAGATTCTTTTCCAAAGTGTTATCTTCTTCATTCTGAGCTGCAAGAAGAGAAACCATGGCCTTGGAAGCTGCTACAACCTGCAATTCAGCTGCACTTTCAAGTTCATCAGTATCCGAAGTTTGAACAGTGCCATCTACATCTTTTTTCTTATTTTTTTGAGCCATAGATCAAAACTGAAGCTGTAAGTTCAGTATGATGTAGAACATGAGAAAAGGAAGCAAAGCGAGCAAGAAACAAGAGCAAAAACATAGCAAGTAAGGGGATTTGGCAGGCTCATTCGAAGAAGGGAATGGAGCTAGCTGAGAGAAAACATATCTCTAAAATCCGATTTATAATGCACTTGCAACTTGGTCCCAAGTATGGAGGGAGTCATGGGCCAAAGATGAATACCACTCTCTTGCCTTTCCTTTTATAGCGAAAGGAAACAAAAATAGCCGAATCGCCTCCTCACTAACCCCGTTGATCTTCACTGTCTTGCATACCTTTAGGAAGCTATTGATAAAAGTATACGGATCATCCGTAGCTCTTCCTTCAAACTCGGCATTATTCGCAACTAGATGCCACGTATGTTGCCTTATGTCCAAGTTATAAGCCGCAACATTAGATACTCGAATGGGACTGTGGCTCGTGGTAGCCATTGGTGTTGGAAATAAAATTTATGTTTTGATGATAATTCATCATATTTACTCAAAGTATTATCTTAACCCCATTGATGAAGTGCTGAAGCCAGCTGTTATAGTGAAAAGCTAAAAGATGTCTAGAACTGAATGTATAGGTTTTACTAGAGTCTGATATTTGTATAATTTACATCAGACAAGCACTGTAACAGTTAGTGTGTCGTAAAACTGAAAAACTGAAAGTCATCTAGAAAACTAGAAATCACTAAGATAGATAAACTGACTCAGAATACACCTATATCAAACTGGAGAATATAAGTTAGCTGAGGGACACAGACTCAGTTGGCTTATATAAAAGATTGAAAAACTGAGGGTCACAGACTCAGTTATAGAAGATTGAAGAACTGAGGGCCCAAACTCAGTTATGAAGACCAAGTCGAGACTGTAAAGTTGGACTTCAGGCAAGATTGTGGTGACCTGAACTGACTTTATGGATCTTGTATGAAGACCTAAGAATCATAAGGACAATGAGTTCTTAGATGATAATAAGTCATGGTGTACTCTGATTAAGTCAATCATAGTCAGATGAAAACTGGAGTACTGATATTTGAAGAAGAAGTATAATCTCAGTTAATGCTCCAAGTCAGTCAAGAAACTGACAAATAACATTCTCAGTATAAAACTGATAAGGAAACTCAGTTTTATATGTCAGTTATTCAATAAACTGATCGTACAGTCGAACGTTATAAAGGAAGTGTTAAGGGTGAATTTATACGATTTATATTGATATATTTTATGATAATTTCCCTCATATTTGTATAAATTTGAATAAGAAACGAGTGTTTAATGGAATTATTGAGTAAACGAGGTTTTTAATGAGTTATTCGCAAAATAGGTTAATTTTGGTGTTTTAATTTTGATTTTATGATTATTTGGGCATTATTACATTTTGCGATGTTTTTGATGTCATGTAGATGCATATTCTCGACCCAAAGAATGATCAAATGAAGATCAAGTTCGAATTATATGATAGAGAGGAGATAAAGTTGGAATTTGATAAAGGATAAAGATGAAGAAATCAAGTTGTTGATCCAGCTGAACTGGCGTCCAAGTCCCGTCCAGGATGGACGGGCGTCTGACCTTTCGAACGAGCGTCCAAGGGAGGAAGTTGATTCAAAGAGTTTGGACGTTGAGTGGACGGGCGTCTGAAGCAAGTCCAAAGTATCTTGGACGGGCGTCCAACAAGACGGACGGGCGTCCTTAAGCCGACATCAGCACAGCCGCCTCAGTTTTCTATAAATATCAGCGCGTATTTCAACCCTAATCATATATTATTGAGACCTATTGATACACAATCATTAGGAGAAAACCCTAGGCGGCCCCAGCCCCCTTAGGGGAGGCTGGGGTTACGATTTTTCTTGTTTTTTCTTCGCTTTCTATTTCGTTTTGCTGCTGTTTTATGCTGAATGCTTGGAGGCTGAGCAATTGTTCAAACGATGTGAATCCGTTTCGGCAGGTTCTTTCTTTTCAATCTTAAGTTTGTTTTGTGATTTTTGATTAAAGTTGTATCTTTTCTATGCTTATGTGTTATGCAATCGATAGCGAGAGATGTATTGCTATTTGATGTTTACCGTATGACGAGAGTCGGTGTAAACCTTAGATCACCATAGGAAAGACTGGATTTTTAATCTTGACATAACGAGAGTTGATAGGTTGAATTTCTAGGTTGCTAGATTGAGAGATCTTACACCTTGTTTTGATAGCGTCAATCTTATAGATCGAGAGATGAGAGATTGATAGGCGAGTTATCTACGAGAGTAGAAATTCAGACCTTTGATAGGTGAACCACAATTTTAGTTGACTCATCACAAGATAACTTTAGAGAGGAAATTAAGGGTTGCGGGATCGGTGGATAATTACTTGTTCGATTGTTTAATCACCATGATCATCGTTGTTTAAATTCATAGTTGTTTATTGTTTTCTTTTTAGTTTATATTTTAGATTTAAGTTCGCAATTATCGTTTCCTGGCTTTGGACTGACAATCCTCTGTCCAGTTTATCTTTTCGTTTTGTTATTTTAGGTTTTAGTAATAATGGTATCAATCTTAGGAAAATTAATGAACTAGATACCCCGATTCCCTGAGACCGACTCCGGTATTAATCGCTATACTATGATCCCTACACTTGGGGAATACCGGATTTATAAATTTATTACTTGTTTATTTTTCATTGCATAAAATCCGTGACAGGAAGCGATTTTATTGGATGAAATACTGACACAGCAGAACGGTCAGAAAATATAGCCGTTACAAGAGAAACGTTGATACAATTTGAATTAAAGTCAGATGAACGTTGGACCTCACACTATAAATAGAGGACTTTACACCAAGGATAAATAACAAGAACATACAGAGATTTAACAAGAATTAACTTGTGCTTTAATCATTCGAATTGCTATCATCTTTGCGCTATAACAAGATCATATCTAGAATTCTTCAAGTGTTCAAGCTACACATATTTTAACAAGAACAGACACTTTGAAGAACCACAAACAAGAATCAATTTATTGATTCTCAGCCCAACTTTGATTTTACATCAAAGGTTTTAGACTATGAAGCAAACCAGGAAGGTTTTGCCAAGGACAGTTGTGACAAGCAGTCGGGTAGACTGTGTTTGTGGTGGTAGCTGGTGAAGAGGCAATTCAACCCTCTAAGGACCAGTGTTCAAGAAATTGAAGAACAACAATTCTACCTGTTCTACAACTGTTTAGATAGTGACGCTATGGATTAGCCAAGGACTATTGTTTAGGACTTTTTGTAACAGTTCACCTCAAGATGTTCTAGTGGAATTTTCCTCCACACCACAGGGGAAGAGAGGACGTACAGGATTACACCACCTGGAACCTCTATAATATTTGGCTTATTTACTTTACGAACTTACTTATTTATTTACAGCATTTTGATAATTGATTGTTATACACTTCACTGTTCACAAACTGACATTCATCAGAATTCAGTTTACTACACTCAGTTTTCATTAAAGAATAACAAGATCAAGAAAAAGGCTAGAAATTTATCCGCTGCCGGTTGACTCAGTTTTGGTTAAGTCAGTTTGACTTAAACTCAGCTCAGTCAGCTTAACTCCACACAAGTTTAACTGAACCCTAATTTGTTTAAATCCAGGTTTTGGTGACAAGTTTATTCACCCCCCCCTTTAAACTTGTGTTAGCCTTTCCAAGGGACCAACAATTGGTATCGGAGTAGTGTTTCTTTGACAAGATATCATTTGCTCCATATCTCCTCTAGTTGTTCTCATCTGAAAGCTCAGTTTCACTTATTCTACTATCAATTTTCACTCACTCACAATGGATAACAATCAATATGCAAGACAGATGCTTATGTGCAACATGGACAGATTTGACGAATATAAACGTCGTATGCAGGCTTTCCTAGCAGCTACTCATGATGAAATGATGGATGTACTCACTGACGGACCAATCCAGATCACTCACATGCAAACTGTTGGTGGAGAGCAAGTTCGAGTTGCAAAACCCAAATCCGAATGGACCAGTGATGATCGCAAGCGAAACAATCTCAATAATGTTGCCATGGATTTTATCCTCAGAAATCTTGACAGCAACATGTACTTGAAGGTGAAAGAATGCACCACTGCCAAGGAAATGTGGGACAAACTACAACTTGTCTGTGAAGGAACAGATTCAATCAAGGAAAATAAAATTTCTGTTGCAAAACAAAAGTTTGAGAATTTCAAGATGAAATCTGGAGAAACCATTGACCAAATGGAAACAAGATTCAGTGCTATCATGGATGAACTAGATCTACTCAAGATTGAGTACTCAAAGAAAGTCATCAACACAAGAATCTTGAAGGCATTACCAATGTGCTGAAAAATGAAGGTCACTGCTATGGAAGAATCTAGAAGACTTGACATATAGGATTCATTCAAAATCTTCTCAGACTTAAAAGCTTATGAATTTAGCGAAGATTTTACAAGCACAGCTGCAATAATCAAAGCTTTGAAGGAACCAAAAACCACAGCACTCACAGCAGCATCAAATGACATTCAAGAAAACTCATCAAGCAATCTTCATGAATTGGATGAAATGGAAGAACAAATGGCTCTAATGATGAACATAATTCGAAGAATGAAGAGTGGACACCCAGTTACCCAGAAGTTCATCAAAAGGACTCCTGAGAAAAGGAAGGACGATGAATATCTCTGTTTCAACTGTAAAAAGCCAGGACATTACAAGGCTGAATGTCCAGAACTGACCAAGAAGACTCCACCAAGAAGAGTTGGTAGAAGAGTACTTCTTGCTGGAAATGAGTCAGATTATGAAGCCGGTACTGAAAGATTATCAGATGACACAGCTTTAATGGCACACATGGAAGACCCAAATGAGGTATTTGAATCCAATTCTAAATATTCCTCAGCTCAAATTTCCATGCAAACTGCATGTTCTTCGACTGCTGACTCCAATCCAAAAAATCTAGAATTAGAAGAAACTCTTGACGAATTGATGAATCAGCTAGTGATTATTCAAGCTGGTTATGAATCAATTAAAGCTGAGAAACAAAATCTAATTCTTGAAGTTGAAAGATTGAAGTCTGAATTAAAAATGTTGAAACTGACTAGAACTGATAAAGAAAAGATTCGAAGATCGACCTCTCATATCGACGAAGAAAGAATCGAATCACTTGCTCAATCAAGTTTGGTTACCGGATTCAAATCAGGAAAACCCTATGGAGACAAAACGGGTTTAAGATTTGATACGCAGCAATCTTCTAAGAATGGAACTAGCAAAGTTACTGAACAACGTACCAAAAATGGTATTTAGTTTGTAGCTGAGCAACTTCCACAAACAGAGAAAATTGTTGAACCAGTAAAGCCAGTATCACATAGGTTAAATCAGTTTTCCAAGAAAACAACCAGATTTACCAACAAAGGGAAACCAAATGGTAAATCAGGCGTATCTCAAGAAAACCGAACTGGGAAATCAACTACCAGGTCCACAAAAACCAATCAAGTCAAGAACCAGGAAAATTACAATCAAAGTAAATCCAAGAATGTCAATCATTCAAATATTCTCACATTTAGGGGGAAAGGAAGATTGTATCCCACTGATGATGATTGGAATTTTGCTGCATCTATTGATAAAACTGATAATAACAATCATTCCAGACAGAAAACTTATCACAAGTTTCAGTCCGAGACTCAGCAGAGGACTAATCTCAGTTCTTAGCAAAAGTCTCAGTACCAAGGTCAGTTCAGACCTCAGTACAGAAGGAATGACGATTATCATTCTAGCTTTAATAATAGAAGGAAACATGGAAATAATTTTCAGTCAAAAGATCTGAGAAATCATATAAATAAGACACGGTCCAAACATAGATACTATAGGAGTGTGGCTTACATATATGAAAACAAATGCAACAATATCCGAAGAATCCCAAAAGGATACATTCCCAGAGTTGTACTGACAACTGACCCCTATGGACCCAAACTGAGTTGGGTACCTAAAAATATTTAATTTTTATTGCAGGATATATGGTACTTTGATAGTGGTTGCTCTAGGCACATGACAAAGAGTAAAGACTGTCTCAGTAATTTTATTGCAAAAGATGGACCTAAGGTTAATTTTGGAAGTAAAGATAAACCTGGATACACCAGAGGTTATGGCACCTTAATCAGGAATGGACTTACAATCAAAAATGTATCTTATGTAGAAGTATTACACTACAATCTACTCAGCACCAGTCAATTCTGTGATATGGGTTACAAAGTTACTTTCGACAAAGACTTCTGCGTTGTCGTCAGCGAATTAGCTTATCAAGTTGTCCTAGCCGGAAGAAGAAAAGAAAATATATATGTAGTAGATTGGACAACAGCCGTTGCAGAAACTTGTTTGCTTGTGCATACAAAATCTGAAATCAGTTGGCTATGGCACAAGAAACTGAGTCATCTTAATTTTGATGACATCAACACACTTGTTAAGAAGCAGTTAGTCATTGGACTACCAGATATATCATATAAGAAAGACAGCTTATATGATGCATGTCAACAAGGAAAGCAAACAAAAGCAAGTTTCAAGACAAAATCTCAACACTCAACAACCAGACATCTGGAGTTGCTACACATGGATTTATTTGGACTTATTACACCAATTAGTATCAGTGGAAAGAAGTACACATTCGTGGTAGTAGATGATTTTTCAAGATACACTTGGGTAATTTTCTTAACCAAGAAAAGTGAAACCAAGCAAAGACTTACTGAATTACTCAAGAGACTTCAGAATCAGAAAGGAGTATTAGTTGTGAAAATAAGATCAGATAAAGGAATTGAATTCCTTAACAGCGTAATTATTGAATACTGTGAAGAGAATGGTGTCTTACACCAATTGGCTGCCACAGGAACACCTCAACAGAATGGTGTAGCTGAAAGAAGAAACAGAACACTCAAAGAAGCTGGGAGGACTATGATCTGTGAAGCAAAACTACCTGAAAGATATTGGGCAGAAGCTGTTAACACAGCTTGTTATACACAAAACACAGCTCTCATGAACAAAAGACATGAGAAGACTCCTTATGAAATTTGGAATGGAAGAAAACCAAATGTTTCCTACTTTCATGCTTTTGGAAGAAAATGTTTCATACACAACAATGGGAAAGATCAACTTCATGTTTTTCAACCTAAAGCTGATGAAGGCATTTTTCTAGGATATTCACGTGTCAGCAAAGCAGTTAGAGTACTAAACAAAAGGACACTCAAGCATGAAGAATCAATACATGTAGTATTTGATGAACCAAACTTCCCAGGTGAAATAACTGAAGATCGACAAGAACCAGTTTCTCAGTCTCAGTTACCAGTCATGCCAGAACCAGTCTCAGTTGACATTGGAAGACTACAAATTTCAGAATGTTCAGATCCAGATCAGTCTCAGTTTCCAACTACTCAACAAACCACTCCTGAACTACATGTTCCTGATCCAAATGAAGAAACTCAAGAACCAGTCGAACAAGATATAGATCCCTTGATGCAAACACCCACGTATCAATGGATGAGAGATCACCCTGAAGAACAAGTAATCGATGATACTCAAACTGGCGTTCGAACAAGACATCAGCTAGATGCAATGATTGCATGTTTTCTACCACAATCTGAGCCTAAAGAAATTGAAGAAGCTTTGAAAGATCCAGACTGGATATTAGCTATGCAAGAAGAACTCAATGAATTCGAGAGAAATCAAGTATGGGAATTGGTAGATAGACCAGTTCATGTCAATATCATTGGAACCAAATGGGTTTTCAGAAACAAACTTGATGAAGATGGGAATATCATCAGAAATAAAGCTAGACTTGTAGCTAAAGGATACTCTCAAGCAGAAGGCATAGACTTTGATGAAACCTACGCACCAGTTGCAAGATTAGAAGCAATCAGACTATTTCTTGCATTTGCAGCTCACAAGAAATTCAAAGTTTACCAGATGGGTGTTAAAAGCGCATTTCTGAATGGAATTCTTGAAGAAGAAGTTTATGTTTAACAACCACCTGGATTTGAAATCAAAGATCAAGCTGACAAAGTTTTCAAATTAAGGAAAGCTCTATATGGACTTAAACAAGCACCAAGAGCTTGGTATTAAACTATATCTCAGTTTCTAGTGGATAATGGATTTATCAAATGAACAATCGACAAAACATTATTTAGAATGAAGAATGGTGAAAATACTCTACTTGTTCAAATTTATGTTGATGACATCATCTTTGGATCGGAAGATGAACAATTATGTGAGAAATTTGCAGGTTTGATGAAAAGCAAATTCCAAATGAGTATGATGGGAGAATTAAATTACTTCCTCGGTTTACAAGTTAAACAGTTAGATGATGGAATTTTCATTCACCAAACAAAGTATACAAGAGAACTTATCAAAAAAGTTTGGTATGGAAAAATCTACTGGAATTTCTACACCAATGGGGACCAACATTAGATTAGATGAAGACAAAGAAGGAAAAGATGTTGATCAAACACTCTATAGAAGGATGATTGGAAGGTTACTCTATCTCACAGCAAGTAGGCCAGATATATCTTTTAATGTTGGTGTATGTGTAAGATTTCAGTCAAAACCAAAAGAAAGTCATCTCACAGTTGTGAAAGAACTTTGAAATACCTGAAAGACACAGATGGAGTTGGAATTTGGTATTCAAAAGGAGGAGAATTCAAGCTGATTTCTTATTCAGACTCAGATTATGCTGGATGCAAAGTGGACAGAAAAAGCACATCAGGCACATGTCAGTTACTAGGAAATAGACTTGTGTCATGGTTTAGCAAAAAGCAAAATTCAATCTCAACTTCTACAGCTGAAGCTGAATACATAGCAGCCGGAAGTTGTTGTGCTCAAGTTTTATGGATTAGACAGCAATTAAGGGATTATGGGATAGAACAAGGAATGATTCTCATAATGTGTGATAACACAAGTGCAATTGCAATCACTGATAATTCAGTTTTACACTCAAGGACAAAGCACATTGATGTGTGTCACCACTTCATAAGAGATCATGCAGAGAAAAAGGATATCACAATTCTTTATGTTCCTACTGAAGATCAGTTGGCAGATATCTTTACAAAGCCATTGGACAAAGACAGATTTGCCAAACTGAGAACTGAATTAGGGATAATCAAAGTCAGTTGAAATCAGTTGAGCCAGAAATTCGTCAAGGGGATTAATCTTTGTTATGATGGGTGCGCTTACTTAACAGACTAATCATTGATTTCAACAATTTCAAACTGATCAACTGAATCTATAGCTGAATAATTTTCTGAAACTAAAAGTTACATCTTCAGTCTAGCTCAGTTTTTATTCCAGTCAATCAAGTCAAAGGTTGACAAGATAAAAGCGACAGCGGTTATATCACATTAAATTACCACAGTTCTTTTTGTCAGACTTTCGCGTGTGCACCCACGATTGTCAGAACAGTACATGTATCGGTTACCCAAAACCATCATGGAATTTGAAAAGTTGTACTACTCAACCGCCAGAATTTCCTACCTATTTATTCACCTTCCGTTCACTGTCTCGGATTTTATCTAATGAAAAATAAACAAGTAATAAAAAATAAATCCGGTTTACCCCAAGTGCAGGGATCGTAGTATAGAGGTTAATACCGGAGTCGAGTCCACAGGGAATCGAGGTTGTTTACCTAGTTTTTATCTAACTAACCTAAAGATGTCACAACTACTATTACTAAAATTATAAGAAAATAAAAACGATTAACACGTAACAAACTAAAAACAAAAGTAAACTGGATAGAAGATTAGAAATCTAAAGCCAGGAAACGTGATTACGAACCAAATAACTAAACTAATTCTACTCTATAACCTAACCATGCAATAAAAATATAAACTTGCTATGCAAAACAAGCACAAACGATTTTAATCAATGAATTTAAAAACGAACAAGCAATGATCCACCAATTCTACAACACTCAATTTCTTCTCTAGATTATCTGGTGATGATTTAACAAAAGTTGTGATTCACCTATCGTAGGTATGAATTTCTAATCTCTTAGATAATTCGTTTATTAATCTATTTCGTCTATCGATACAAAAAGATTAACTCTTTAATAACAAATGTGTGAAATTTCTCAATCTCTTAACCTAGATTTCAATCTAACAACTATCGTTACTTAGATTAAAGATCTAATCTTGACTATGGTGATCTAGGTTTAACAATGAACTCTCGTCAACTATTAAAATCAAGCATGCAAAACATCCATTGATAAAATTGCATAATAACAATGAATTAAACATAGAAAAGATACAACGTTTATAAAAAAACTCACAAGATAATCCAAAGAGAAATCAAGATGTTGCTAGAATTGGCTTCACAAAGCTTGTTCCAATGAGCTCTAGCCTCTATTCATCGTTTGATTACTTGAATTAGCTACTAGAAAGTACATATAATTGGAGAAATTTATCTAGGAAATCAAAAGCATAAAAGTTTTATATAAAGGGTGGAGAACACAGAAAAATCGCCCCTAAGGGTTTTGTGGCCGCCTAATGTTAATTCGGTTCTCCCTAGGGTTGAAAAAAAACGCGCCTATTTATAGAGTTTTAAGTCGGTTTCTGCTAGGTCGGCGTATGGACGCTCGTCTAGAGTCTTGAACGCCCGTCCATTCTGCATAAAATCTTCGAGTCGGCCCGAGTCATGTCAGACGCCCGTCCTATGTAAATTTGAACGCTCGTTCAGCAAAAATCTCAATACTATGAATCCACTATTTCTTCCTGGACGCCCGTTCGATTCCTCAAACGCCCATCCATCTGGACGGAGCTTCAAACGCTCGTTCAGGTAATTCAAATCCGGTTTTCATTTCTATCTTTTTCCGACTTCATCTTTATCCTTTTTCTTCTATGTAAATCCTCACTTGAACATCTTTTAAACCTCTTTTAAGCCAAATTCGTGTATCTACAAGATATCAAAAACATTGCAAAGTGTAAAATCATTCAAATCGATAGAAAATCAACAATAAAATCTCATAATTCAACCAACTTTGCGATTAAACCATTCCAAACATCACTTGCTTAATAAATCAAATAAACGTTCACTTTCTATGCAAAACATCAGAGTATAGAGGAAAATTGTTGCGAACTAGAACGATATAAATTATAGAAAAATCACCCTAAACAACTCCCCCACACTTAGCTTTTGCTCGTCCCGAGCGAAACAAAACAAGATCAAGGCTCGGAAAAAAAAAATAATAGACATTTCAGCAAGAATAAAACATATCTAATAAATTAGAGGTTCACCCATGTGTGTGTGCAAAGCCATAGCAAACTTCCACTAAGTCCAAACTTGAAATCTATTCAAAGCAACTAGCAAATACCCCATTTAAACTAGAAATAAATGATACTTATAACATGCACCCTACAAAACGTTACATATCCCGAAAAGGATGATAGAATACATTTAGGACCTTTCTGACATACTTAGAGGATAATCCCTACAACATATCTGTCAGTTTATCCTGGGGATAAGGTAGGCGATAACTAAGTCTTATATCAATTCATACCAATACCTTTCGTAAGTTGATTTAATTAACATTCACATTTATACGCACATCAGAATGAGCTATTGCCCGTCATAGTAGAATATGACATTCGAGCTATGACCTACCGTACTCAAATCATCAAGCAGCTTCTTTTGACTGTCGTGAGCTTTTGGTCATCATAGTGGTATAGGACATTCGAGATATGACCTACCTCACTCAAATCATCGACCAGCTTCCGACACACCCAATTTTTTCATTATTTTAACAACAACTTCCCAAGCACAGTAGTTACGTCTCACTTATCACATTCAAACCTAGGACATTCACAGTATGTCATACTCCGGCTCTAAACACAAACTATTATAATTCTCACGATACGTACATTAGCACTAAGCACAAGATACTTATAAGACAATCAAAAATTACTAATCCAAATGGGTATAGCTTTATATTTTAGCTCATCATTTAATATGGCTCGTGAAATGTATGTCGGGTGAAACATCTAACCTACTAAACAAACAATATACAGCATAAATGTCTATAAAAACCGAACAAAAATATGCATTCGCTCAACCGGGACAAAACAAAAATGTGAAAATTTTAGCTCTTTTCAGCATAGAATAACAATATAAGCAAAAAGATACACATAACCATTCCCCTCCCCCCACACTTAAACGACAACATGTCCTCAGGTTGTGCAGAATTAAAAAGAAACAAAGTACTTAGCTGATTTGAATAGATACTCGAACCGTTGGTCAGGCAGGAGCATGAAGAAACCAACGTTCGTAAACTCAAAGATTATCCGTTTCATCATGATTCCAATACTAGCTCGACAAAACAGCTAAAAATATGCCTGCACTACTCGATAAACACGGGAAAATCTCGGGGGAAAACGGGGATTATATCACATCGCAGAATAAAGATAAAGATAAGGATAAGGTGAAATCGAATCAAACTACAATTCACGCACGACATGAAATAATAGAAACCATAGGAATGTCAACGATACGCCGTATGGCTTACAAGATTCATCAATAAAGATAAGCAACGGAAACCGACAGTAGCTCCAAGAAAAATACATATGAATCAAGTAAGGGAAAAGAAAAAAAAATATAGTAGCAAAATACAGTCAAATTCCAGGGATAAAAATACAAAATAGAATCAGCATCAGAAAGTCAAGTCTGCCCTGGTGCCGAAGAATCACCAGCATGAGGCGCTCCATCCGTAGGAGTATCAGTAGAAGGTCCAGTCTGTGGTGTAGTAGTCCTCCCAGCTGTGTCAACCTGCTCCTCATCAGAAGACGACACATCATGAAGAACATCTGCAATAGCCTGCTCGATCTCGTCAGAAAAAACGTAATCCATAGTGCTTGTGTTGTAGCATCTGTGGTCCCTCGGAGGACGGTCCTCACTCATACACCGTAGGATAGTCAAGATATTGTTCTGTGACGTTCTGATGTCCTCCATCCAGTTCCATAGACTATTTGCCATACTCAAACGCATCCGAACTGATGGAGATAAAGAGGGAAGGGAAGATACTGGAGGCGGTACTGAAGATGATCCGGGCTCATGTACTGCCTCAGACTCAGTCTGGCCTGAAGATTTCACTTTCTCTCGCTGCAAGTACCTCGGATTTTTAGGTTTGTGAACAGTTTTGTACTCGGGAACCTCAGCATCTAGACAGAGACTATGGATCAAATGGGGGCAAATCAGACATCGAGAATAGACTTTCTGATTCAACGCTATCTCATCAAAAATCGCCTGTCCAACATCAACATTTAACTTAAAGTTCAAGGCGTAGAGCATCCCAAGATCGCCAATGTGAAAATGTGTCAGGTTGTTCTTAGGCAACAACCTGTTCTGTATAAATCTACACTGGACTTTCCAATCCTCCGTCCAAGAAGTAGTAACCAATTCTTTCCTATCACCTCCCGGTCTAAGTGTCCACGGCACCTCCGGGCACACTTTCAGTCTAAGCTCCTCCAAAGGGTCCTCACCCGCATATTGCTTCGCTTTAATTGCTTCCTTATAATCCAACCCCTCAAATGGTGCTAACTTGTATTTCTCATTGATAACCTTTGGTGTAAACGGCACCTTAACTCCTCGAACCATAACTACCCTAGTTTCCAGATCCATTTCATAACAGTTTGCATAAAACTCACGAACTAGGGTAGCATTGACAGGGGTTCTAGGGGTTCTCATCAGTGCACCCCACTTTCTATCCGTTAACATCTTAACAAAAGATGGATCAACTTTAGTCTCAAGAGCGGCTCTTTCAATCAACATAGTTCTCGTCAGATAATGCTTATTGTATACGTCTAGGGCCTTGGGGTTAATGAACCTCCGAGCAAATGGAATAGGGACAGGGGGTCGAACATTCTGTCTAACAGGCTCCCTTCTCACAGTTGCTTCCTCAGTCGTAGTCCTAGGTGTTTCTTCAGTCCTTTCAACCCTAGGTAATCTCACTAGGGGTACCTCGTCATCAGTGTCTAACTCAGATTCATCTCTTAACGGCACCCTAGATTGACCTTGAGCAGCCCTAGGAAGATGTTCTCTAATCTCAATACCCCGTGTGGGAAGTACTAAGGTTGGATCTACAACCTTTTTCTTCTTACTCGGTTCTGTTGCTATCCCCTTACCATGTCGTTTCTGAACCTCTTTACGTACCATTGCTATACAACCTAGACAAACAACAACCCCAAACCACAATGCAAACAAAACCACCCGTTTATCGTCCAAACGGGATTTCCCAATAATTCAACAACCAACACCAAACCACACCAAAACCATCATGCAACCATCCACCATCAACCATCACCACCCCAGATCACCAACAAAACAAGAAGAAGAAAAAAAAACTAATAAGATAGTATTCATGTGAAAAAAAAAAGTCGATTCGGAGATCGAAAAAAAAACATGAATTAATCTAAGAAAAGGTTATAAATTCTTACCAGGTGTAATGAGAGGGTGATGAAAATGATAACTGGGAGCCCTAACAATGCAAAATCGACCCCAAAGTTCGTATTTTTCTCCAAAAAAAGTCGCACAAGCTAGGTCACTGAATCAGATTAATGGCCGTTTGTTGTTGGATTTGGATTGAATAATCGACGAGAGGGGTTTGAGAGGTGTTTGCAGAGCCTTAAATGGCCAAAAATGGTTTAGAAACAAAGATTTGAGAGCAAAGGGGGCGCAAGAGTCGGGTTTTTCACTTTGAAATTTCTGGTGCCAATGAAATTTGGGAGCAGGGTATATATATAGAAGCAAGGCGGACGGGCATCCAAGAAAACGGACGAGCGTTCGGCTGGAAATCTTATGAACTGGACGGGCGTTCAGTGAAACAGACGCCCGTCCCACTTTTCAAAAGAATACAGAGTTGGAGGGAAATTTCTGGACGGGCGTCCAAGAAAATGGACGCACGTCAAATGAAAACACAGGCAGATGGGCGTCTTATAAGATGGACGGGCGTCCTAGATCAAAATTAAGCAAAAAGATAAAATTTTCGTACATTTTTATTCAAACCCTTATAGCCTCATATAAATCAAACAAAAAATTCAAATACATAAAAAAAAACTAGAAGATAGTGGGTTGCCTCCCACCGAGCGCTTTTGTTTAACGTCGTTTGCTCGACAAAACACCTAACGAAGCTAGTCATCATAAATATTAGCCCAATCCACAATCCGGATCAGACGACGGAGCATGTCAATCGCGGGAGGAAAATCGTATTCATCCTGTAGGGCCCAGTCCTCTCCAGCAACATCCACTCCTCGGAAATGTTCAGCACGCAGCACTAGCAACAAGTCGGTCAGCATCGGATCATTGAGGATTGTATACGGTCGTCCTAAAGCACTCTGCAGGTCCTCGGTACTAAACTCTCCACCTCCCAAAGCTTGGGGTACAATGATAACGTAGGTAACAGTCCTGAGGCGAGTGATAATATCATAATCTACGTCCAGAATGATCGTCCCTCCAGGTCCGTCATCTAAGGTGATAAGGTGGATCCTACTAATGAAAGGGAACTAATGCGGCAGAACTCCGTAATCCATTTCAAAAAAAAAAACACAAAGCTGAACTGAAGCAGAGTCAACAATTACCCTAATTAGACTTAAACTAAACAAATAAATCAAAGAAAAGAGTAAAACAAAAGTAACTAATACAAATAAGGATATCTAGGACGCCCCCTAGTGGCGCTTTTGGTTTGTGTCGTTAGCTCGACAATCTCTCAATTAAGCATGGATCAGGCCATTTAACCTTTCTTCCAGCCAATACATCGTGTAAGCTCTGATCAGTAGTGTGGCTGCAAAATCAGCATCTAACACATGGGGTCAAGCTTTTGATAGCTTTCCAAACACTTTTAATCCTCCCCATCGTAGACTTCTTCTTCTTCAGACGTCTCTTAAGATGTTGCTCCCTTTTAAACTCTTCCATATCCCAACTACCAGCCATGACTTCCTCTAATGGACCACTGCCGTCATCCTTAGAAAACAAGTCGGGTGAAAATTCGTCAAACTTATTGACTTCAGGTATACCACACCCGAGGATGTCGAGGAAATGAACAATCACAGGTTTTTCTTTGGTTTGACCGATATAATGCTTGCACCTTTGACCATTCACTCGGAACGGCTGGTCACCATGACCTCTTAGTTCTAAAACACCTCCAGGAATGATTTGCAGAATTTCAAAGGGGCCGGACCAACGTGTCCTCAACTTTCCAGGGAACAGATGTAACCTGGAATCGTACAATAGAACTTGCTCCCCAACTTGAAATTCTCGCTTTTTGATTTTAGCATCATGAAGGAGTTTCATCTTATCTTTACTTATCCTGGCACTCTCGTAGGCTTAGAGTCTAAACTCATCTAACTCATGCAACTGCTGCAGTCGGTGTTCAAAACATGATTGGGTATCGAAGTTTAAGAACTTAGTGGCCCAATAAGCTCTATGCTCCAACTCAACTGGCAGGTGGCATGGTTTTCCATATACCATCTGATAGGGTGATGTACCCATGGGGGTTTTGTACGCAGTTCGATATGCCCATATTACATCATCCAACTTAAGACTCCAGTCCTTTCTCCAGGATCTTCTTCAAGCTCTGATTGCTTCGTTCAACCTGACCACTAGTCATAGGGTGATATGGTGAGCCGATTTTATGCCGAACACCATATTTCTCAAGTACTTTCTCTAGTGGTCGGTTGCAGAAGTGTGTTCCCTCATCGCTTATCAAGGCACGTGGACACCCAAATCTTGCAAAGATGTTTTTCTTTAGAAAATTCATGACCGTTTTATGATCATTGCGAGAAGTGGCTTGGGCCTCCACCCATTTCAGTACAAAATCGACACAGACTAAGATGTATTTATTTCCACAGGAAGATGGGAACGGGCCCATAAAATCAATCCCCCATACATCGAAGACTTCACATTCTAAAACGGGTTTCAACGGCATGTCAAAACGCCTTGTTAAAGGTCCGGTTCGTTGGCACCTATCACAAGCTTTGCAGAAAGCTTTTGAATCCTTGAAGATCGTGGGCCAATAGAAACCAGACTGAAAGATCTTGGCAATGGTTTTCCAAGGACCAAAGTGGCCACCAGTAGGCCCACTGTGGCACTGTTCAATGATATCACGTTGCTCAGATTCAGGAACACATCTCCTTAACAATCCGTCTTTACAAATTTTGAAGAGGTAAGGTTCATCCCATACAAATGTTTTCAAGTCAGAGAAGAATTTCTTCTTCTCCTGATAAGAAAATTCCGGATTTAGATATTGGGAATGCAGGTAGTTGACGATGGAAGAATACCATGGAACATCTGGGGCACAATCTTCTATAAGCATAACATTTTCAAGAGGAAAGTAAAGGTCTATATCGTTAGGTTCTTGCTCTTCCTCATTCAACATCCTTGAAACATGATCAGCTACTACGTTTTCACTGCCCTTTTTGTCCTTAATCTGAATGTCAAACTCTTGCAGGATCAGTATCCAACGTAGTAAGCGTGGTTTTGCATCTTTCTTTGTCATTAGATATCGCAAAGCAACGTGATCAGTCCACACAGTAACTGCAGCACCCAACAAGTAACTTCGAAATTTATCCATAGCGAAGACTACGGCCAACAATTCCTTTTCAGTTGTGGTATAGTTTACTTGAGTAGGGTTTAGTGTGTGACTAGCGTAAGATATGGGCTGGAACTTTCCCTTTATTCATTGTCCTAAGACTGCACCAACAGCGTAGTTGGATGCATCACACATAAGCTCGTAGGGCAGATTCCAGTCAGGAGAGATAAGAATCGGTGCAGAAATCAACTGACTTTTAAGCTCCTCAAACGCTTGCTTGCAATTATCATCAAAATTAAAAACAACATCTTCTTTGAGTAGGGTAGATAGGGTCTTGGCTATCTTGGAATAGTCTTTAATGAATCTCCTATAAAAACCGACGTGTCCAAGAAAACCTCTCACTTCACGCACATTTCTAGTCAAACTCATCTTCTCTATAGCCTCCACTTTTGCCCTATCTACTTCCATACCTTTGGCTGAGATCTTGTGGCCAAGAACTATTCCTTCATCGACCATAAAATGGCACTTTTCCCAGTTTAGGACTAAGTTCTTTTCCACACAACGGGATAAAACCTGGTCAAGATTATCAAGACAATCATCGAAGGATTGACCAAAGGCGAGAAATCATCCATGAATATCTCCATACACTTTTCAACCAGACCCATCAAAGATTGCCGACATACACCTTTGGAATGTAGCTGGGGCATTGCAGAGACCAAATGGCATTCGCCTGTAAGCGAATGTACCATAGGGACAGGTGAAAGTTGTCTTTTCTTGGTCGACTGGATCTATGGGTATCTGGAAATATCCCGAATATCCATCAAGGAAACAGTAGAATGCATGTCCTGCCAGACGCTCTAGCATCTGGTCAATGAAAGGAAGGGGGAAATGATCTTTCATTGTAACTTCATTGAGTTTTCTGTAGTCGATACAGACTCTATAACCCGTTACTAGCCTCAATACTATTTCTTCACCCTTTTCATTCTTCTCGATAGTAATTCCTCCTTTCTTAGGAACTACTTGAGTAGGGGACACCCATTCACTGTCAGCAATTGCATAAATAATACCCATGTCCAAAAGCTTGATAATCTCCTTCTTAACTACTTCTTGCATGTGAGGGTTGAGCCTCCTCTGGGGCTGTCTAACACACTTGGCACCCTCTTCAGTTTTAATCTTGTGCATGCATAAGTCAGGAGATATCCCTATGATGTCTCCCACTTGCCAACCAAAAGCTTTCTCATTCTTTCTCAAAATGTTTAACAGTTTCATCTCTTTCAACCGGGATAGCTTGGCAGAAATAATCAACGGAAGCTTGTCACCTTCTCTCAAGAAAACATATTTCAGATGCTTAGGTAACGGCTTCAGTACCAGATCTGCAGGGGGTTCTTCTAAACTCGATTTAAGATCTCCACTTTTCAACTCAACATCACTTGAGTTTACTTAGTGGTCCCACTTTGCTAAAGCTTCTCCTTTCAACGAAACTTTATTAAACTCGGCTTAATTGTTCTAGATTCACCCAACCATGATTATTCAAATTTTCAACTAATCGCTCATATTCGATCTCAACGACCATGACTTGCTTTTCCATGTAATCATTAAAGTCATCGACATATCCTCAATGGAGAAGCCGGTTGGATAATCGAGGGTCTCGAATAGCTTTGGAGACAACGTAGCTCACCTCACGATCACCGACTCGTATGGTCACTTGCCCACCTTCACGATCAATGAGGGCTCGGGTAGAAATAAAAGGTCTTCCAAGTATCAAGGGGACATTCTCATCCTTTTCTATGTCTAGGACGTACCGATCAACCGGAAAAGTAAATCTATCAATTTGAACTAATACGTCCTTTATTATCCCCGCGACTTTCTTGGAAGATCTATCGGCGAATTGTAGGTTCATGGTCGTGGGTTCTAAAAGATCATTCAATCCAAGTTTGTTTACATACGGACAATGGCATCGGACTTATGGATGCACCCAGGTCACATAAAGAGTTTGGGATGACTAGGCCTCCCATCAGCAATGTGAGCACAAATTTCCCAGGGTCACCTCTCTTGATTGGTAGATCTTCATAACTTATCATAGAGCAATCCTCACCAATCAACCGATCCATGTCTTCTAACTTCTTCTTAGAAGAAACAACATCATTGATGAACTTAGTGTACTTAGGCATCTCAACCAAAACATCAGATAATGGAAGATTAACCTGAGTATTTTTCAGAAGATTAAGCACTTTTTCATATTTCTTGTCCTCATGCAAGGAGATGTTGCTTTTTCTAGGTGGAAATGGTAGTTTCTTTAAATCACTCTCAAAAAAGACTTTCTTCGAGGATGAACTGACAGTTTTATCTTCTAAATCTTTCCACCTCACCACTTTCTCTCTTCTTTTACTAGTCAGGGGATCCGCCACCTGAATCTCACTTGATTCTTCAATTCTCAGGGGATCAGCCACCTGAGTACTCTCTTGCAGAAAAGGGGAACATGGGTGCTCGATTTCCACTCCTGCCTCATCACTGGCAGGGAGGGGTTAGTGGTTTCCCTGGTTCAGGGGACCACTAAGTTGAGTACCAGATCTGAGATTCATGGCACTGGCCTCTTCTTACCATAGGGAATTGAAGGAACTAGGTCAGTGCACTGGCCATGATTCAAATCGGTCTGAGCTACCTGACCACCCTTAGGATTTTTCTCCGTAAAGCTAGGCAACTGCCCTGAGGGTCTGGAAGCTAGTTGGTCAGCCATTTTCCCAATCTGCCTCTCAAGACTCTTTATTGTGCTCTGAAGGGATTGGATATTATTATTCTACTCCTCCAGTTTAGCTTCAAGATCATTAGAGTGAGAGGGGCCTTGAGAGTTTTGAAAGTTATGCGGGATGGTTTGGCTGGAACGATTCTGAAACGCAGGATTTGAATTGTTTGGCCAATTTTGATTGAACCTCTGATTTGTATTGGAAAAATTCGTGTTCAGGTTCTGATTGAAGCTTGGGTTTCGATTGAAATTCTGATTCTGGTTAAAATTTGAATTTTGATTGAGATTTTGATTCTGATGGAAACCCTAGTTTTGAAGATTGCTTTGGCCGGAAGGCGATTGTTAAATCTCGATTTTGCTTTGGCCAAGGAAAGCATTAACTTCGACATTCGTCCATTCATAGGACGAAGCGAGAGGTGTGCCCCACATTATCACATGCCTGGCATGTGATCGAATTGTATCTTGTCCCGATTCGGACAGCATTGACTTGATAGGTCGAAGGGGAAATAAATTGACACTGGCCAACCATATGGCCAGTTTGACAACAATTTTCGCAAAACAGAACTTGAGAGTTCTGCGAAAATGATAGATTCTGATTCGTAGGATTTAGAGACCTTGTAAGAGCAGCCACCTGCTGTTGCAGCATGGAAATTTGACTTTGATTGTTCACCTCCTCGATCCAAGGAGGAGGAGGAGGTGCCTGAATAGCTTGAGAGGAGGGGGCATAATTATATTTGGCAATATCCTCGAATAATGCCCACCCTTCTGCAGGTGTTTTCCTCAGGAATGCCCCACCAGAAGAACTATTGACCATACCCTTAGTGAGCTCGGTCAATCCACTGAAAAAGTATTGACTTGCCTCTGCAAGTCCAAACCGTGGTGAGGGCATTTACGAAGAAGAGCTTTGAATCTCTTCCATGCATCAAAGAACGATTCGTTTCCTTTTGATAAAAAGTGAAAATTTCACTCAAGCATTGGGCTGTCTTGGATGGTGGGAAATATTGACTTAGGAACTCTTTTTCGAGTCCAGCCAGGTGGTGATGGATTCGGCAGGCCAGAGAGTTGTACCACTCTTTTGCCTCCCCTTTCAAGGAAAACGGGAATAACTTCAACTTTATCGCATCCTCACTTACACCTTGAATGCGAGTCGTACCACATATCTCCAAAAATGTGTGTACGTGAGTATGCGGATTTTCAGATTGAAAACCATGGAAGATTGATGCATGTTGCATCATTTGGATGAGCCCGGGTTTGATTTCGAAGGTTGGTGCATTTATGGTGGGTAGAACGATGGCCGGGTTGACTTTGACTTCACCAGGCATGGCGTAGTCAGCCAACGTATGTCTATCTTCGGCAGCCATAATGACTATGTCTTCGATCTCCTCAGCTAAACGTTCCTTAAGGTCTTGATCGGCCTTATCAGAAAGAACTGCCAGACGGATTCCCTGCCTGTTTGGTCGGACTATGGTCCGCTTGAGGTAGGGGGTACAAAGTAGTGGCCCCTTTTGACTTCGAGTTTGCATAAACCGAAACCAAAATCAAGTTGTCTAAACTAAAAAAAAACTAAAATTTAAAACCTATGAAAAGAAAATAAAAACAGGAGGACAGACGGGCGTCCAATTAATCCGGACGGGCGTCTGCCTGAAGAACTAGACGGCCGTTTGGGGCAAGCCAGACGCTCGTCTGATTTCCTCCAAACGGTACAGAGTTGGCTCTTTTTAGATGGACGAGCGTCCACTTACTCCGGACGCCCGTTTGGAAACCAGCACAGAAAACAGAAACAGAAAACTTAGTACAAACTAGACAACCGTACCGAGTCCCCGGCAACGGCGCCAAAACTTGTCTCGGATTTTATCTAATGAAAAATAAACAAGTAATAAAAATAAATCCGGTTTACCCCAAGTGTAGGGATCGTAGTATAGAGGTTAATACCGGAGTCGAGTCCACAGGGAATCGAGGTTGTTTACCTAGTTTTTATCTAACTAACCTAAAGATGTCACAACTACTATTACTAAAATTATAAGAAAATAAAAACGATTAACACGTAACAAACTAAAAACAAAAGTAAATTGGACAGAAGATTAGAAATCTAAAGCCAGGAAACGTGATTAAGAACCATATAACTAAACTAATTCTACTCTATAACCTAAACATGCAATAAAAATATAAACTTGCTATGCAAAACAAGCACAAACGATTTTAATCAATGAATTTAAAAACGAACAAGAAATGATCCACCAATTCTACAACACTCAATTTCTTCTCTAGATTATCTGGTGATGATTCAACAAAAGTTGTGATTCACCTATCGTAGGTATGAATTTCTAATCTCTTAGATAATTCGTTTATTAATCTCTTTCGTCTATCGATACAAAAAGATTAACTCTTTAATAACAAAGGTGTGAAATTTCTCGATCTAACAACTATCGTTACTTAGATTAAAGATCTAATCTTGACTGTGGTGATCTAGGTTTAACAATGAACTCTCGTCAACTATTAAAATCAAGCATGCAAAACATCCATCGATAAAATTGCATAATAACAATGAATTAAACATAGAAAAGATACAACGTTTATAAAAAAACTCACAAGATAATCCAAAGAGAAATCAAGATGTTGCTAGAATTGGCTTCACAAAGCTTGTTCCAATGAGCTCTAGCCTCTATTCATCGTTTGATTACTTGAATTTTCTACTAGAAAGTACATATAATTGGAGAAATTTATCTAGGAAATCAAAAGCATAAAAGTTGTATATAAAGGGTGGAGAACACAGAAAAATCGCCCCTAAGGGTTTTGTGGCCGCCTAATGTTAATTCGGTTCTCCCTAGGGTTGAAAAAAACGTGCCTATTTATAGAGTTTTAAGTCGGTTTCTGCTAGGTCGGCGTATGGACGCTCGTCCAGAGTCTTGAACGCCCGTCCATTCTGCATAAAATCTTCGAGTCGGGCCGAGTCATGTCAGACGCCCGTCCTATGTAAATTTGGACGCTCGTTCAGCAAAAATCTCAATACTCTGAATCCACTATTTCTTCCTGGACGCCCGTTCGATTCCTCAAACGCCCGTCCATCTGGACGGAGCTTCAGACGCTCGTTCAGGTAATTCAAATCCGGTTTTCATCTCTATCTTTTTCCGACTTCATCTTTATCCTTTTTCTTCTATGTAAATCCTCACTTGAACATCTTTTAAACCTCTTTTAAGCCAAATTCATGTATCTACAAGATATCGAAAACATTGCAAAGTGTAAAATCATTCAAATCGATAGAAAATCAACAATAAAATCTCATAATTCAACCAAATTTGCGATTAAACCATTCCAAACATCACTTGCTTAATAAATCAAATAAACGTTCACTTTCTATGCAAAACATCAGAGTATAGAGGAAAATTGTTACGAACTAGAACGATATAAATTATAGAAAAATCACCCTAAACATTCACATTGTTTTTCAAAATCTTCATCCCTTTCCAGAAAACAAAACAGGTTCTTCAATATCTCTCTCTTCTCAAAATCAACTTTTGTGTTCACACTCAAACATGGCCACTTCAGAAAAATCAAAACAAGATAGATTAATAATAGAGTTGGATGAACTGACATTCGAAATGTATGAAGCTATGTGTCAAAACACTCTGTTAGCAAGCTGGATATGTGATAAAATCGAGAAACAACCAGGCTTGAGAAACATCCTGGAAGTTAAGTTCAAAGAAGAATGTGATGTAAAAGGAATTTTGCAATTTTGGCAAAATATGCGTTTGGTTCGAGACTCTCTAATGACCAAAGTTCGTGGAGATCGCATTGTTCTCAATGAAAGCGTCATAAGGACACTCTTTGGCTTCACAAACTCAACTGTGACAACAAAAGATTGGACTTCTCTACCATTGAAAAGAGAAGCTTTTCTTGAGCAACTTACTTTTTCTACGGAAAAAATCGAACCTGGTATTCATGTAGACAAAATCAAGCCAGAATTTGGACATCTCAGCAGATGGCTCAGCAAACATGTCATCGGGAAATCAAAAGGCATCAGTATACTGTCAGAAGAATGTATTTATCTCATGAATATAATCTGGGATGGAATAGAATTCAATTGGGCAGGATATATTGTCAATCAGTTCAAGAGACAACATTTAGCTGAATTGGACATTGTAAAAAGGGCTCAAACTGAAGGTCAAGTAACTGCTAACAGATTTCGACTAAAGAAGACACTAAGTGGAATCATTCAGTTTTACTTAGAAAGAATCAAGGAAGGGAAGCAAACAAGGAAAACTGCTGTTACAAAGGAAGTCACAGGAACAACTTCCCAACCTGAAGCAGATCAGCAAACTGTGACTCACCAAGAAACTGAACACAGAGGAATCAATCGAAAAGCTGAAACAACAGAAGTGAGATCAGTTGTAAGATGCTTGTACCCAGAAATTTCAAGAGAAAAAGCACCAACTGAGGGGGAACAACAACAACTGACAACTAAAATTATACAAGAAAATGTCACCACAGACCACACTTCTCAGTTACAGCATCAATCAGTTCAGCAATCAGCACCAGTTTTTGAAGCTGATAGAATAATCAAGTTAATGAAGATGAAGCTTAAACCAGAAGATTCTCGAGATGTCAGTCTACAGACTGAAGAGAAATTACTCTTGGAGAAATTGGAAGTTAGAGATCTATATGCTCTGTTTCCTATTTCAGAATTTCTTGAAAATTGTTTCAAAAGATTCACTGAACTAGAAGAAAGAAGAGAATCATCCACATCATCCAAAGATACTTCAAAGAAGCAAGATGATGATAAAGATGGTGAATCAAGAAAAGAAGCTGATGACGATACAGTTTTGCAAACAGAAACTCAACCCCAATCTCTAGCAACGCAAACTGTACCTCAGCAAGAAGGATTGCAAGTTGGAGATCAGACAACTGACAATCAAGAAGCAGCTGATGGAACTGCCAATCAACAACTGATGATTATTGAAGATAATACTCAGTTTAAGGATCCAATAGAAGACACTTATGATCCTTCTGACATCCTCACAAAGGATGAATTGGCACCAGTTCATGAAAATTTGAAGATCGTGCTCGGTAACAAGGATACACAAAATGATCTTTTATCAAATATCTCTGGATATCTCGATTACAGAACTAGAACAGATGTTTTAGTTCATGCAAGACTATAGAGGATCCACAAGTCAAGCTCAAGTTCCGCTTCAGAAATTGTGTTACTCAAACAAAAACTTGAAGACTCAACCGTAGTAGATAGGGAAACACATGCACAGGCTCACTGGCATATGAATCAACATATCTACGGGTTAGAAACTCAGCTTAAGGAACTACTTGCTTCTCAGCGACAGATCTCAGCAGATCAACAAGCAACCCATGCCCTGGTAGATCAGTTGTATGATGCCAAAAAGAGGGAAGCTGAAGTTACTTGGAGAGATGAAGTGACTTGAAGAAGAATTACAAAGATACAAATCAGATCATAAGTTCTTAAGGAAAGAACTAACTGACGAGCAGCTCATTGCAAAATATAGTCAACCTGGAGACAGAAGAGTTACTCTAACAAAGGATCTATGGATGAAGTTTATCAACGATCACAATCCTATCAAAGCTAAGTACAAGGACAGGACAACTGAAGAATCCTTGAACTACTTTTTATCTGATTTATTCTCAAAGCAGAAAATGGCACAGTATAAGAAGAATCAGAGGATTGATGATAAACTGAAAATCAAGGACAAGACTGAACAGATGAAAGCAGATGTAGTAGAATTTGAAAATTACTACTTGAAAGAATTAGACTTGCCAAAGCTATTTCAATGGAGAAGATGGAAAGAAGGTAGTCAAGTTGACTACAACAAGACCTTTTCAAAGATAGACTCCAAGCTTGAAGATGATTTTCGTATGTATGACAAGGCAAGAAAATTTGATTCAGTCTTACAAAAAGCACAGAAGAGAACTTAGTATCTAGTTACACCTTTTTGAACAAAATGTAACTATTCCAGTTTTTGCTCTTTCTAATGAAATCCAGTTTCCAGTTTTACATTGTTTTACATTGTTTTGATCTTTAAGCTTTTCTTTTAGTGAGAGTTTTGGAATCATAAAAAAGGGGGAAATTGTTGGAAATAAAATTTATGTTTTGATGATAATTCATCATATTTACTCAAAGTATTATCTTAACCCCATTGATGAAGTGTTGAAGCCAGCTGTTATAGTGAAAAGCTAAAAGATGTCTAGAACTGAATGTATAGGTTTTACTAGAGTCTGATATTTGTATAAGTTACATCAGACAAGCACTGTAACAGTTAGTGTGTCGTAAAACTGAAAAACTGGAAGTCATCTAGAAAACTAGAAATCACTGAGATAGATAAACTGACTTAGAATACACCTATATCAAACTGAAGAATATAAGTTAGCTGAGGGACACAGACTCAGTTGGCATATATAGAAGATTGAAGAACTGAGGGTCACAGACTCAGTTATAGAAGATTGAAGAACTGAGGACCCAAACTCAGTTATGAAGACCAAGTCGAGACTGTAAAGTTGGACTTCAGGCAAGATTGTGGTGACCTGAACTGACTTTATGGATCTTGTATGAAGATCTAAGAATCATAAGGAAAATGAGTTCTTAGATGATAATAAGTCATGGTGTACTCTGATTAAGTCAATCATAGTCAGATGAAAACTGGAGTACTGATATTTGAAGAAGAAGTATAATCTCAGTTAATGCTCCAAGTCAGCCAAGAAACTGACAAGTAACATTCTCAGTATAAAACTGATAAGGAAGCTCAGTTTTATATGTCAGTTATTCAATAAATTGATCGTACAGTCGAACGTTATAAAGGAAGCGATTTTATTGGATGAAATACTGACATAGCAGAACGGTCAGAAAATATAGCCGTTACAAGAGAAACGTTGATACAATTCGAATTAAAGTCAGATGAACGTTGCACCTCACACTATAAATAGAGGACTTTACACCAAGGATAAATAACAAGAACATACAGAGATTTAACAAGAATTAACGTGTGCTTTAATCATTCGAATTGCTATCATCTTTGCGCTATAACAAGATCATATCTTGAATTCTTCAAGTGTTCAAGCTACACAGATTTTATCAAGAACAGACACTTTGAAGAACCACAAACAAGAATCAATTTATTGATTCTCAGCCCAACTTTGATTTTACATCAAAGGTTTTAGACTGTGAAGCAAACCAGGAAGGTTTTGCCAAGGACAGTTGTGACAAGCAGTCGAGTAGACTGTGTTTGTGGTGGTAGCTGGTGAAGAGGCAATTCAACCCTCTAAGGACCAGTGTTCAAGCAATTGAAGAACAGCAATTCTACCTGTTCTACAACTGTTTAGATAGTGACGCTAGGGATTAGCCAAGGACTATTGTTTAGGACTTTTTGTAACAGTTCACCTCAAGAAGTTCTAGTGGAATTTTCCTCCGCACCACAGGGGAAGAGAGGACGTACAGGATTACACCACCTGGAGCCTCTATAATATTTGGCTTATTTACTTTACGCACTTACTTATTTATTTACAGCATTTTGATAATTGATTGTTATACACTTCACTATTCACAAACTGACATTCATCAGAATTCAGTTTACTACACTCAGTTTTCATTAAAGAATAACAAGATCAAGAAAAAGGCTAGAACTTTATCCGCTGCCGGTTGACTCAGTTTTGGTTAAGTCAGTTTGACTTAAACTCAGCTCAGTCAGCTTAACTCCACACAAGTTTAACTGAACCATAATTTGTTTAAATCCAGTTTTTGGTGACAAGTTTATTCACCCTCCCCTCTAAACTTGTGTTAGCCTTTCCAAGGGACCAACAATTGGTGTCACGTAGTACCTACAAAGTCTCACCGGTCGATTACCCACTTGGTTCACTCGTGCTTGAGGCATATATTGTTGAGGATTCACCATAGGGATCGGTGGAGGATTAGCTTGAGGTACATATTGTTGAGCATAAGGGTTGGGCATTTGAGGGTATTGGTTCATCATGGGATTCATCAAAGGGTTCATCATAGGATTAAATCAGGCCATTTGAATCATCATTTGTTAGTATTGTTGAAACAATTGGGGGTCCATTTGTGGAGGTTGTTGTGCACCAAAAGGTTTGGGAATTTGTGGAGCTTGGAGAGGGATATTGGCTTGTTGATGAAAGTTATTGTTCAATAGAACATTACGCACAATATTCCCTTCCCTCGGTAAGGGATCCATCCTTGGGAGAGGTAAGTTAACTTGAACTTGACCTTGAGTGTATCCTTGGTCTTGACTTGCACTCATTTCCCCAAATAGATTGGCATTATCTTCTTGATTTAAAACCCTGCCGTAATCATGGACTTCATTTACCGTGGCCATACTCAAACTTTCGGAACTAGAACTTTCACTTTCCAATTCTTGATTCACTTCTTCAACTAGAATTCCCTTGTTTCGCAAAGCGTTTCGGTGTCTAGCCAAAGCCTCAATCTCGGGAATGTATGGAAGTAATGGTTCTTTAGAGCTTCGGGTCATGCACTACAAGAACAAACAACAAGAGAACAATAAAATAAAAACAACCTAAGCCTAAGCCTTCCAATGACTTAAGAGATATCGATTAATTCCTCGGCAACGTCGCCAGAAAACTTGATGACCAAAATAAGAACGACCAACCTTAACCGGCAGTGTACCGGGTCTGAAGCACTATAGTGGAGAGGAAGGTCGTATCCCTCGAAGAATCAATCGAGTACCAAAGCCATTATCAAACATAGTTTAGGTCAATAATAGGTTGTCCACGTTATCAATTATACTACGATGACAATTAAACGAAAGGTACTTATAAGAGAGGAGCATAGCCAAGACATGATCCAATTGAATACTTCCACCACTCTAATCGACTATCTCGGGAACGAGCTTGACCAACCAACCAACCTAATGATCATATCGACTCATTCACGGGTGCAAACTCCTAAGCTAGTGTAAGACGCCATGCAACAATCAAACACCCTTTGCCCGGTTCAACAGTCCACCTTTAAGGATTTAACTGACCGAAACAAGATTAACGCGCTAGAGTTGCTCAGTTTCACAACCGAATGAACCTCACTCCCTAATCAATCTAAACAACTCAGTTGATTATAAGAAATGATCTTAAAACCCCCTTTTCCCACACCCCTTCGCAACATACATTTATAAAAGTGGTGTGTGTGATCATGACCTAGGTGATCAAGAAAATTCAAGCATTAAGAACAAGTTTTAAGAAATGAATTCGTCGATACAACATCAATTAAGCACGACCCATTCCCAATTTCATCAATTGGAGGGTGATTTCTTCAAACTTCACATGCCTTAGCTATAAATTGTTTAGCTACTCATGATTAAACAAGACATGACAATCAAAGAGGAAATTAAAGCCATAAAAGAGATAGAAATTAAGATTAATTACCAAAATCGTAGCCAAATCTGGATTACATCAAGCTCCAACACCACCCAATGTCAATTGATGATGATGAAGACTCAAAATGACAAAAATCCAAAAGTAGGGTAGAAATCTATGCTTTTATTCTAAATCTAAGTAATATCTAGTGTAGAAAGGAATCTAAGGGTGAAGGATAAGAGTTTCGACCTAGGGATGAATTTGGGGATCCAGGAATAAAGTATGAAGTGTAGAAAATAAAAGGGAAGTGAGTAAAAATCAGTGCAAAAATCTATATATAGGTGCCTAAAAATATGAAGAAAAGCAGTTTAGTGCACACGCACTGGCTCTTGTTGGCTGGAGAATTTGGATCTGCTCTGTGTGATGTGCCTGGATTGCATTTGGTGCGCTCGCACTAACTCTCTGTATCAAAAACTGGACATTCTGCCTCTCTGGTGTACCCGCACTGGATGTGGTGCGCTTGCACTGGCAGCTCTGTATCAAAACTGGCCCTTCTGCTTCTCTGGTGCACCCGCACTACATCTGGTGCGCCTGCACTGGATGCCAAACCTCCAAATCATCAATTTTTCTTCAATTCCTCCATTCTCGAGCCTCGGTTTTGTCTTTCTAAGCCCAATGCCTCAACTTCTGGACTCTCATGTCACTTGTATCTTGCGTCACAACATCTACACATATACCAAGCATAACTCCGCAAGACAACTAGGGCTCGAAAAGGGCTAAAAACAACGTAAAATGGTGAGGTTTTCCATCTATGTAATGGTTTTCCTCACAGTGGATGTGCAATGTAGTTTTTGCCCTATATATGGTCTAAAACTACCCGGAATGAACCAAAAGTGCCGTAAACATGGGTTGAAATATGCCTCGGAGCATAGTAAAGTTGACTCTCATAAAAAATTGGCCTTGAAGATACAGCTCTGTGTTTAGTAGACCGATAATTTTGGATTGTTTTTATAGTATCATAAAATCTCTTTGCAAAAACAGTAGTACGTATTTTTTTTGTAGAGACATTAGTAACAAATTGATTGATTGTGAAGGAGACGAAAACCGCGATTGAAGGAATTATGCGGTAGATAATTTTATCAAGATAAACAACATATGTCCATGTTATTATATACATAAGGTGTTACTATGTTGTCATTGCATATGTAAGCTGTTCCTGTAAATAGTCATTGTACATAAGGTGTCATTGTATACGTAAGTAGTCATTTTGAAACTGTGAGGGTGTTACTTTGAAACTATGAAGGTGTTACTATTTAAGTTATGTGTTATTGTGGTGTCTTTGTATACGTAAGGTGTTACCATGAATAGTCAATGTACATGAGGTGTTAATGCATATGTAAGGTGTCACTGTGAAACAGTGAGGGTGTCGATGTGAGAACTGTGAGGGTGTCACTGAGGACTCAAAGACTATGAAGTACAGACAGGGTGTCACTGAGGACTTAAAATTATGGTGTGTAAATAAGATTCAAAGAATTTTGTTAACTAAACAAATTAAAATATGTAATACGTTTACTCTTTCAATGTCTAAAATAGATTATATTATATATGGTTCGAAAGAAAATACAAAAATATGATTGCCTTCAAAATATTAAAATTTATAAAAGATAATTGATTATTCACAAGAAACATATAAACTAAATACGACACACACTACAAAAAAAAAAAAAAATTACTAACGAATTTAATCGTCAGGATATGATGTCTTCTTTGTCACAAAATCTTTTACTGACGATTATTTTTCGCCACGCAGCTGTCACCTATGCACGGTCGGGAAAGGTTTCTTACCTGACGAAATTTGTAATTCGTCACAATAACGTCTAGTGACAAACGAGGATTCATCACCAGAACCTTCATTACAGAAAACTGGACAATGATATCGTGACCAGGATATTTGTCGCTAAAAGGTAGTACGCTAAAAGTTTCGGCATAAAGTGCAACTTTCCTGCAACATAACATGTAGACAGACATTATATATACCTAAATGGCTACATGGTACCATTAACCAATGGAGTTAGAAATACAATAATGATATACATACAAACACAACAGAAGTTATATGTCATTAGTTATCATGAAACTCGATCAGTGATGAATGTAATGTGGACAAAATCATATATATACGCAGCTAACATCTTTTCCAACTTTCCCTCAGACAGAAGCATGACAAAGCAAATTACAAACTAGGACATAAACATAGCAGATGCACATACACATAACTTAACTTTGTTAAATAGACGAACTGATAACAGAGAACAAGAAAGACGGATGATGCATACTTTGAATAACAAAGACAAGAATTGAGACTCAAACTTCAGCAGCAGCAAGTTGTGTAAACTAAAATGAACATAATGCTATCCCGACAAAACATAAGTAAACGAACCTTAAATTCTTCCGAATGCAGGTAATATCTTTTCCACCTTTTCCTCGAGCCTCTTTTGGTTCTCCAACATGGTACTAATTGTTGAATTTTGCTCCCCAATAATGGAATTTTGATCTTCGATTTTCGCATTTTGCTCTATAATTGTTTGTTGCTGTGTTTCAATCTGTTGTTGTTGCCTTTCAAGCCAGGATTGTTGTTCTTGAAGTTGTTCACGGGCTGTCCCCAAAGCATCTGAATTGTGTCCACGGATATGATTTGTTGATTGAGGAGGCAAAACCCCATAACCTATGCTCTTTGAGTAGCCTGTCCCTTTTCCCAAAGTTTCAGATAAAATTTCCTCCTCTCTATAACCTGCTCTCCAGCTTCTATTCGCTGCATTTTTCGGTTTTCCATTTCCTCCTACAATAAAATCAAGTCACAACAGTCAGACAATTTGGTGAATTTCGGATCTATGTTCACAACTAGCCGGTGAACCTAAGCTCATATGTGCAATAAAAAGAAAGAACAAGTTGTTGATATACAACACATCTTGAGAAAGCAGTTGTAATATACGACTTACTATAAGTAATTCCTCTTGATAATTCACCAACTGGCCATTTTTCTTGGTGTGACATTGTCGCCAATTTGTAATATGACTTCGCTCATTCTCCGTCTACAATTTTAACCGTCTTATTTGACATAAAGTTTTGACTAGTTGCTCTTAATATCTTAAATAGGGTATATATAACACTCATCATATTATGATCCCGATGTATGGGTATAGAGTAACTTACTCCGGTTATCTTGATTAACCGAGGATCGTCTCTGCAATAAAAGCATTGAAAAGCTTTAAATTTGATTTTTAAATATAGCTAAGAGCCACTAATAAATCATTGTCACTGGTAAATATGGCAAAAGTATGATAATATGCAGGTCAAACAGAAAAGTACAGGTATGTTTTTAAGGGGTAAAACGAACCTTAAACTTCGGGTCTTCAAACGAGTCGCATACGACTTCCCAAACATCTTCCTTAAACGATTCATAGGGGCAAGCATCCTTAGGATCTTGGCCAGCATCTTTCAAGTCCTTGTATGCCGTATGCATTTCATTTCTCCAATGTGTGTAACACGTTCGAAGAATTGTGTCAATCTTGTACTTGACGTTATCAGTTTCAAAACCTTTTATATCAAACCATGCCTACAAGAAACATGCAAAAGTGTAACGAAACACTGTTAATTAAGTTACATCGTTGTATGTTCAAAAAGTAGAAATATTTGCCAAACCATCAATCCTCCGGGAAGTAGATTCTCATCTGCTGAAGGGATATCAACATATCTATTGATATCCTTGACCGGAGCATGTCTTCTAATCATAATCCCTATGCCTTTGCAAACAACGAGGCATTTTTTACTGGTCGAGCTAGATTTTCAGGAATATCAATATCCAACATTTTTCCGCCGTCATATTTAAACAACAGAATATTAAAGGAATTGCATGTGTATATATAACTTATAAATGCTAACATATCATTCTTGGAATAACCTACATTTTTGGCAATCACTTTGAATATGTTCTCACCACAACTCCTACCTCTCGTACTTTCCGTAGCTGATTTGAACCTTAAATGGAAAACGAGTATAACTATCATTGACAAAATTGTTCTGGGAATTATTCTTTGTTTCAGAAAACTTGATGAATATAGCACAATAGACTGATATTGTAAACTAACTTTGTTTGTGTTGTGGATTCTAACAAGTTTCTTCATTTTAGGTATCTAACTTAAAAAATTGTAAATTTGACCCCAGATATATAACCTATGTATTCGGCGTGTATTTATATTCTATATGTACGTATCAGACATGCGAACTAACAGAAACATCCGGTGTATTTCCATATCAGATACGTATCAAATACATGACACGCTATCAAAACAGAAGTACGTGGATGTTTATTACCTTCTCAAACAACGAGGACAAGGTCGGTATCGATTACGGTAGGAATCCGGTGAGTTACCATTAGTACTGTACCCTTAGTTGTATCTTCTTTGATAGTCTTCTGGATAAGGCTATCAGTTACTGTATCCACAGAAGCTGTGGCTTCATACAAGACTAATATTCTTCTCTTTTCCAATAATGCCCTTGCCAAACATAGCAACTGCCTTTGTCCAATACTCCAATTCTCTCCATCTTCTGCTACTGTAAAACTCATCAAACATATCAGATATCCGTAGCTATGGATATGCATATCTAAATCCCATATCTAACTTTTGAAATTACGAATTTGCCCCAAACGTGTATCCTAGATATCCGATGCGTATCTTTATCAGATACGTATCGGATTGGATACGGGACACCCTACCAGACAGAATTATCTATACATCATATTTCCTAGGACTAAAAAAATATGAATGTACCTGGTGCATCAAGAAGTCTTTGATCCTCCTTTACTATCTTCGCTAAATGGCATTTATTTAAAACCTGCAAAATCAATAAACAAAAGGTGGATATTGATGGCTTTATGCTTTATATGTAAAGCATTTAAATTTTTATTTTTACCTCCCAAATTTGTTGGTCTGAATGTTTCTGTAGAATATCAAGATTGCTCCTAACAGTTCCTGGGAACAAAATTGGATCTTGTGTTATTATACTCACCTTAGATCTCAAATCCTGCCACCCAATCTTTGATATATCGAGCCCGTCGATCAAAATTCGCCCCTCTGACGGCTCAACAACCCTAAACAGAGCTTGAATCAAAGTCGATTTTCCGCTTCCTGTCCTTCCAACAATTCCGACTTTCCTTTTAGCAGGAAATGGGCAGGTGATTCCTTTAAGAACACTAGGAAGCTCCGGGCCGTAACGTAAATGGAGGTTTTCGATTTGGATCGTTCCTTGAAATGGCCATTCGGGACTTGTTCTGCAAGTTTTGATAATCGATGGAACTTCACTAGGGAGATTTGTGAACTGTAGGATTCTTTCTACTGATATCATCTTGTTTTCTACATATCACCCATGCTTGTAGGACATTTAGGCTTAAACCTTACGTAGCCGCTAGTCCAGCCAAACCTGTTACCATTGATTCAGAAACAGAGTTAATTGATCTTGTCATTTCAACTTCCTGGATCTTCTAGGCAAACGAAGAAGGAATATAATACACGAATCAATTCATAGAGCAATGAAAAATTTGCTTACTAAGATCAATGGCGGATCTAGGAATGTTCAACAAGATGACAAGGAGAAAGAAGAAGGTGACATTAAACAAAAAGTTAATCCGAACACAAAGCCACTCCATAGCTGCAGAATTGTGAAAGGCAACACATGAATAATCATCAACTAAATCCATATTCTTTTTGAAGAATCGTGTTTCTTTGTTGAAACATATATAGTATCGGTGCAGCCCCAACAATGGTTTCTGATAAGTGATGCAGAATTAGACCTTTCTGTATGCCAATCAATCTTGCTAGTTCTCTTGCTGTTTTCCTATGATAAGCCACTACAAAAAAAAAATTAAATGAAAAAGGAGAATGATATATATTGTTGTTTCACAAACCTACTTAATTATAGGAGTTCAGGGACATCCGACAACTTTACAAAAGTTCTCTGGGGAGTTATTATGTAGATACAAGTCCAAGAATATATATATATATATATATATATATATATATATATATAGAGAGAGAGAGAGATAGTGAGATATTATTAAGATATAATGTTAATAATGTTATGAAATAATATCATTGATGGATTATCTATTATTCGATTGATTTAAGTAGATTTGTGATTAATTCGATTATTGTGTTCACATTGTAATCTCTACTATAAATACCCCCTTATATCATTGGAATAAGACACAAGCAATTTTCCTTCTTCTATACTTGCATTTCCTCTTGTTCTTCCTCCATTATCTTCTTAGTTTTATAACACGTTATCGGCACGAGTCTCTAACCACGAGTCTCATTCGAGCGTAAATTGACAAACACAATTTCACCGATTCACAAACTTCTTGTTCATCTTGTCATCACCAACCTCACTAATTCGCCGGCGATCAATGGTGCATCATCACGGAGGTGGATCTGTCCCGCAATATGATATTCGGTACGGGATCGAGGGTGAACCACAAAAGATAATCAATCGTCAATATATGTGGCAGGCATATATAATAATCGAAGGGGAAGTATTCTTTTTGAATCTTTAAGATCTATATATTACTTAGAATATGAAACGTCATAAAAGATCCACTTGTGCACACCGAGCCTCTGCTCAATTCATAGTTTCATTAGCTCTATTCTATTTTTATGCAATATAATTTATACACTTTTGTTCAACCTTTATTTGATCTTTTTGGAACAACAGGGATGTATGAATATAAATCAAAAGTTTTCGGGAAGCGATTTAACTAATTAATTTTGATGAGGAGCTTTGGTGCGGTTTAATACATGATTCGATTGAAAAACGAACTATGGAAATCGTGTAATTCTTTTGCCTTGTCTAAAATTTTATATTATTTTTCACTGACGTCATTTATATTGGACAGATGCATTATATCACCAGGAGAAAGATGATATGGTTGAAACAAAATTGTTAGTTTAATCGGTGTGAAAAAAAAAAAAAAAAAAAAAAAAAAAAAAAAAGGGAGAGAAGAATGATCCAAGAAAGAAAGGAGAAAGGGAGAGAAGATTGATCCAAGAAAGAAATAAATATTAAGGTAAAATTTTGCTTGTTTAATTTATTTTGTAATGATTAAAATATTACCATACAATTCCATATTCTATATGAGACGGATACAATTTAATTTTACCTAACGCAATAGCGTCTTGTCCTTTTGACAATTTTGAAAAAAACTTGATTATTTGGAGATGATCAATACATTGAACGAGCATATAATGGACACGAAGTTCATTTAAATATGTAAAGCTCGTAAAAGTGAATATAAAATTCACAAAAGTTGACATGTCGAGAATTGACGAAAGTGGACATGAAATTCACATAAATGAGTGAATTTGAAAAATAATGCCGACATGTCATTACATTAATAAATAAGGCCATTAAGTCCATTCAAAAGGACATGCTCCGAGAAATGATTGATCAAACGTTAATATTGCCATGTATGAATTATGGAACCGTTTGAAAAAAAAAATGTTCGACTATGATTATTTAACGGTGAAAGATCCGTATGAAGTATGGAACCGTTTGAAAAAAAAGGTTCGACTTGTACAACCATTTGAAATAATGGTTCAACCACTTGAGATTGGTCGTTTTAACGAAAGCCATACATGATTGGTTCAACTCGCGAATGCGGAGATTTTAAATCGGTTAATTCGAGCATTTTTATTGCACCATGATTGAAATAATATGGTGTAAGTGACGATGCTACGGCGGAAAGACAATATCCCGAGAAATGTCTCAAGAGATATTCGATCTCATTGTACTCATATTGTTTGGTGATGAGTTGATCTCACTTGCATGTCCATTGTTCGGCGAGAAAAAAAAAAGATTTGTTATTGAAAATCAATATTGGTGCCGACCATTCTCTCGGAGTGAATATAATCGAATTTTGGCCACGGCATAATATTCCAATTTTGGTCATGGCCGTGGTCGCCCTGGAGGTCTTGGTAGAGGCAGTGGTCGTGGATGCGGTCGTGGAAAATATGTTTCCTTTCACAACGACAATCATGACATAGTTGAGAAAAGGCATATAATGCCATATATTAATTGAGACAAGGCCATATATTAATTAAGAGAAGGCCAATATTTTGGTATATTAATTAAGAGAAGGCCAATATTTTAGTTGATTTTGATATGCCACTGATATCACAATTTGAAGTTAGTAGGCTTCACAACATGAAGTTAGTTGGCGTATGTTGATTGTATCCTTTTGCTCGATGGTTGGTAATTCTTTTATGTTGTGGTATGTAATTCCTCTAAGTTGACGCAGTTTTGAGGTAATTTCTATTTTAGTAATAAAATGGTGATTTTTATATATGATGGGTTGGTTTTATTTATGGGCATTAAGATGAATTCTTCTTTGACTCATATAAAATACTCTCCTAGCTACATTGATAATGATATGGGTTAATGATGTAAAATGGTAGCTTTGCATTGAAAATGATATGATATGGGTTAGTGTGTTATAATAATAATTATAGATCCAAAACTCTTTGTTTAGGATGCTCTACACTTAGTCTATTGATAAGACTTTATTCTATTTTCAATGATCGTTTTGATTTTCGCTTATGGCTAAATAAAATGATTAAATGTGTTGAACTTAAAATGTATCTTTCGATGCCAATTTTCGTGAGCATCTTAGTTGATACACCTTTTGCTTAAGGATAGATTTACACGCTTTCAATTGATATTCTCAATTTGTAGAAAATCGATTTATACTAATACAATTTTCTAACCAACGGTGAAGATTTCTTCAATATACAATTCATTTCAACATATTAATTCACTAAAATATTAGAATTTGATAGACTATGACTTAATTCTTAAAAAATATTTTGAATTCTCATTATTTTTGAGAAGTTGAACGCATTATTAGATCAAATCATCTTTAATACTATGCTTTTATGTAATGCATGATTTATCTATTCATAATATACGATAGAAACATGCATTTAGTCGAGAAAAGTTGCTTTGCCATTTATTATGTAAGTGATCACATTTTGGTAATATAGTGTCTATTGACATATAATTTTTACCGACTTTTCGGTTATCAAGGATTCCTTGAGTTGTTCTAGTAATAAATCCCATATGAATTGCTTGTCTTAGGAATCATGATACATTGTGTTGTTTAATTGTGAATATTATTATTAATTTCAAAATCTTGCTTGACTTAATCATCCTAATAAGCATTGTGAGAATTGATAAAATATCTCTAAAGGAGATAATGCTTCTCCCCAAATCGGAAAATATTAAAGAAATTTGTTGATACCCGCATAAGAGGATCTCTAACATTAAAATGTTGAATCCGTCACGGGTAATTGCAAATTTTCTAGATACCGATAGTGAAAAAGTGTTGTCCGAGCATGAGAGGAGGAAAATCCATTATATCTCGTGACAAATATGGACATATATGAACCATGAGTTCATATATTATTCATTTACATGAAACCCACGAAGGGTAGATTATGCACATTTTGCATATATCAAATATTTTCCGAGAAAGAGGGAGAAACGAACCAAAAGTTCGTTGTCTCATTCTAGTGATTTCTCGAAATATAACGTGAATTTTTTCGAACGATTCTTGAAGAATCTAAAATCACATAGTGATATATTAAACGCATGAAGCGCAAGAGAGATATTGCTTTCAAAAATCTCATAGAATGAGATATTTAATTGAAACCACTATGTTTTATATGTGTAAATCGCATGAAGCGAATAAAATAAAAAAATAAAAAAAAAAAGCATCAATGTATAGCTCGGTGCTACATGTTCGATGAAGATCGATTCTCGGCATTAGGGGGAGATAAAGAAAATCTCATGTTAGAATAAAAGAATGCCGAGAAATTTTAACAAGATAAACGATCTTCCACGCATCAGTTTAACTGAACTGCGAAAATAATCTTACTTGTAGTATTTAACAAGTAATATGCCGATGCCTATATTGAAATTAAATGAGTGATTATTTATAAATGCACCAACGGTATGATTAAAGATATTTCGCTACGCCAGAAGCGTAGAAGACCGATCGGTGTTAAAGATAAAAATCCGCGGAAGAATGATCAATTTATTATTGATATTCAGTCACTCATGAAATCTCTTAAAGAGATTCGTCTTGTAGACGAAAACCCCAAAACAAAAATTGCACGTGCATCAAATGATAAATATTGGGGTTGCGGAACAACCAATCCATACATTGATAAGGAATTGGTTTATGCTAATATCGAATTAGCAATGAATTTTATGGGAGAAATTATAATAAAATATAATAGTCGTCGACGACATATTTGCCTCTTTAATTGCTATTATTATATCGGATCCAAGACCTAAGTCATTCGCGAGTGCCATAAACACTCGGACTAGGTAAAAATGAAATAAGCAATTGAGGTTGAGTTTGAATTGGAAATATTTGTTTGTTAATGATCAAATATATTCTCCCATTATAGATAATATAATATTCCGCTAACTAATATATCGCGCGTAACTTTATGTCATGACGGTATATTTACGGGTCGTTAGACATTAATATTGATATGAAAATCCTTGGTGGATTTCGAAAATGAATTAATATGACAATCGCAACATGCATATGGTTAAGGTCGTTATCATTCATGTTGAATGTAGTATGACCGATTGAGTAGATTCCTATTGAGAAAGGAATATGTAAGTAATGCATGGTTAATGTCATAAATTTTAAGGAATTACGATGCATGATAGTGGAAATATATGCATGCAAATTTCGATTATATTACTTCCCCCATTATTTAGGCGATTACGGTGTTGATTGTGTTGCATGTGTTGCACAAGTTAGTAGTGGGAATGACGCTTATTAGCCCCTACATTCGACTATCCAATAAACTCTAAAAAGAGTGATATGCAAAAGTACGCTCAAGTGACAATCTCATAGATTTGTTCACTAAGATTATTCCTACATCGGTTTTGGATAATAAGTGTTTATAATAATGGAATGTGTACATTTGAAAGATTGTTGTCGTCAGGAAGAGCGACAACTTCAAAACTTTTGTGTGGATTTGGTCTTAAAACCAATGATTGTACTCTTTTCCCTTTAACCAAGTTTTTCCCAAAGGGTTTTCTTAGTTAAAGGTTTTTAATGAGACAGTCAGTGCAACACATAGAAACGCATATGACATGAACTATTTACCTTGTCTAGTTTTTTTTTCCCACTGGGTTTTTCTAGCAAAGTTAATAGTACATGACATATACGTTATGCAACTACGATCGAGACAATTAATTGAGACATTGTCTAGATGAGAATGGAAATTATTTAATTGCATGAAGACAATGCATCTTGCATATCTCAATTGAAGTGAGGCTATATTAATGGAGATTAACAAAACATATTTCACCCAAGTTATTCTTTACTCATGATTTGCAAAAGAATGAGGAGATTGATGTGCAACGAGATCCGGTCAACCGATAATTATTTATCAAGACAATTAGTGTCGACCGCAACATTTGAAAGACCATTGAAGAGCATTGGGATGCGGCAATTGAAATATCGAAATTGACGCTTGGTTCGGGGGGAGTAAATCAACCGGATAAATATGTACTCTTTTTCCTTAACTAAGATTTTTTTCCCACTGGGTTTTCTCTTAGTAAGGTTTTAATGAGGCATATCATATCTGTTGTATGTTTAAATAATAGATATCCAAGGGGGAGTGTTATGAAATAATATCATTGATGGATTATCTATTATTCTGATTGATTTAAGTAGATTTGTAATTAATATTATTAATATATAATGTTAGTTATCTACCTATCCATCAGCTAAACTTTTGGAAGAGAGGGTAATTCAATGCTCGCGCTTCCTCTGTCATAATATATATGGAAAATTAGGGATAAGAACACAATCTGGAATATTTTTAAGTAACAGGACAGCTACATATTTTTTATAGGGAGAAGGACAACTGCATAATTTTTATAGCGAGAAGGACAAACAATGAATCCCGAAAATCAGTGAATCTCCCCAGTGAATCCCGAAATCAGTGAATTTCGACAGTGAATTTTGACAGTGAATCCCGAAAATCAATGAATTTTGACGATCAATTTTGAAAATTAGTGAATTTCGATAGTGAATTTCGGCAGTGAATTTAAACAGTGAATTTCGAACACAAGTGAATTTCGACAGTGAATAAATAGTTTTGTCCTTTATGCAAAAGTTTCAAAAGACTGTCCTTCTACTCAATTGATGAAATATTTCTGTCCTTCTCCCTCATTCCCCCTAATATATAAGTAATTTTAGGCGTTTTTATACATAATAAGAAGTTGTTGAATGTAATAAATTTTAAAGACAAAAATCTAAATTACTATTTGACTATGTGTCGTAAATTCAAAATAATTGTATATAGTAGTAAAAAGTGTTTAGATTAACAATATATAAAAACGAGACACATAATTTATTGATATTCATAAACGGTCTTATTCCACTCAAAAATGTTATTTACACAATTAAAATTGCACACCGTACTTTTAAATCATTGATTATGATAGGACCTTTAATAATTAGGAGGTACAATTAGTGTTGTTAAACGAACAAGTTCGTATTTGATTCGCTAGTGTTTATGATCGTTCATTTGTTTAGCTTAACGAACCAAGTTTGAACAAGATTATAAACTCGTTTCATAAACGAACGAACATGAACAAGCTCACAAACGTTTGATTACGTTCGTTAACTGCTTATATACATAAACCAATGTACAACATAACTCTAACACATAAGATGATAAGCCATGTATTAATCTAATAGACACTCTAAAGTAATTTTATAAAATATTTATAGAATTTTCCTAATGTTGTTGGTACATACTATGATGCTTGATTGTTGCTTTGTACTTTGATATTTATTCATTTGGACTTAATTATTTATACCTTAACGAGTCGAGCTCGAGTTGGAAGACAAAAATACGTGTAGTAAGACAAACATGAACACGAGCATTAACGAATATTCTTTAAAAATAAGCTGAGCTTGAACATAATTTTTAGTCCGTTTATTAAATAAATATTGGTGAACAAACTTATGATCTTAACAAAACAAGCTTAAACATATTTTTATGTTCGTATATTAAACGAACGAGCACGAACAAACTCATGATCTAGATGAACACAAGTTTGAACAATTGATACTCGATTCGACTTGACTCGTTAACAGCACTAGTTACAAATGCCATGATCGATGTTTGTGAACATAGTAATATTTTTTTTGTTTTTATTTTAATAGCGGCAAGTATTTTTATTAATATATGATAATGATAATAGCAAAGATGCTTATTATCTTTTTAGAAGGGGCAAAGATAAAAACATTAGTCTCTGGCGATTAGGGTTCCCCTTGCCGCCGCCTCCCACCTCCGCCTTCCCCCGCTAATCCAAAGCCATGGACAACATGGCAATTGATCAGACAACTGAAGAAGAAGACCTGCTACAACGCTGCGTTGAAAGACCGAAGGAAGCAACACCCCAATCCCCAACCTCTGTGTGGGCATCTGTAGTGGATGTGGTAACCGGACGCTGCACCAATCCACATATCTATGTCGGAGAAGATGATGATACAGAGTATACCATATGGAAAGACGCAATTGATAATTTCATGGGACTGGAGCAATCTGAGAAATCAGTAACTATTCCACTGGACAGATGCTTTGATTTATGCCGGCTGTGGCGTAAAGCGTTGATCGTCAAACTCCTCGGTAAGATGGTATCCTTTAAATTTCTCTATTAGTGATGAGAGTCAAATTGGCTATCATTTTCTATGTAATTATACCCTGTTTATACCTCGTTTTATATGTTTCCGGGGACATTTGGTTGTATTTTGATGTATTTACACCTTGGTTATCATTTCGGGACCTAGGACGTAAAGTCCGGGATTCTCGGTCTTTTTCGGTGTAATTTACTATACTCTCGGTCACCCTAGTGTCCTGTAGGGATTATGTGTGGTATTTTTTGTGATTTTTTACAGGACTTAGGTGTTCAAGAAGGCCGGAATGCGAGTTACGAGGATTGGAACGTGTGCCCGAAGCTTACACGTTCAAACGGATCAAAACGCGGTGGTACTACAACCATACCTTCCACTGATCTGCATTTCGATCCACCTTAGAGGCATATTATGGGCTGGACATCTTCATGAAAGTTGTAGACAATTGAATCATCTTTCCAACGCAACTTGAATCACTTGATTCGGAGGTCTACACACAAAGTTATGACCGATTTACTGAAGGTGTGTCAGCTAGGTGTGGCTTAGGATGTTGCTGATGGAATTTGTGAAGGAAATAATCTGACGGGCGGGCGCCCGTCACCACAGGCGGCCGCCCGCCGTCCAGATCTGAAAAAAAACACTTTAAACACCCCCATTCGATCCAAATAAGAGAAGAACTCCTCCCCAACTCGTTTTTCTGCAGTTTTCTGCGTTTTTCTTCATATTTTTAGCTTAGATTAGGTGTAGAGGTATATTAGCTTAGATTAGTTGTAGATTGTTGTAATCCGGAGGATCTCGAAGATAGCTTGACGCGTTCTTGACGGGATTTCGTTCGGTGGATCGATTTTCTACGGCATAATATATTTGGTATTTTGTTTTCATCTTTTGTTCTTGCTTTTAATCTTGCTTTTGTTAGCTTTGATTGTTGATTTCTTGTTGTTTTTCTTGTTATGATGAGTAGCTAATCCGTTTATAGCCGAGATATGTGATAGCCTTCGAAATCGAACCTCTAGCTTGTTGATTGGAATGATTTTGATGTGTTGATTGTTAGATTCTCGGTGTTGTTAATGTTCTAGAACTTATTCTTAATGACTTCTGTTAAACTGATCCCTCAATAATTGTGTCACACGTATCGTCTTTACATTTGTATTTTGCGAGAGGGTACGGGAAAAGGGGTTCTAGGATCACCGTGTAAAACCGACTGAGTTGTTCAGATTCGGTTTCGTGTGTGAGGTTTATATCATTGTTAACGAGCGTCTCATAGAGCGTAGACCGTGTCGGGTCAGTTAAATCCGTTCAGCAGACTGTTGAATTCGACATAGGAAACTAGGTTGTTGAAATTGGCGCTTAGTTTCGGAAATAGGAGACGACATCCTTTAACAATGCCAAGAACATTAAAGTTTATCGAAATCACTTCCGGTTACAAGTTAAGGCTCGATAGTAGTTGGTTGGATCATAGCTCGGCTATCTCTTTTATATAGTTTAAAATCTTTGTTTTGTGTATATTTAGTTTGTAGAACCGGTGATCTGACAAATCACCACGTTCAATATTTGTGTTGACCTAAACTAGGGACGAGACCGACTTTGGTACTCGACCAGATTCCCTGTGGGATACGACCTTGACTCACCAATTCTAGGCTACAGTTGACCCGGTACACTGCCGGTGAGATTGGACACTTAGAAAAGGCTGATCAATCAGCGATTGAAAGATATGTGGCAAATGCATGGACGATTAGAACTAACCGATCTAGAAGATGGGTTCTACATTGTTCGGTTCACTAAGGCCGTTGACTATGAAGTTGCTCTGATGGGAGGCCCATGGGTAATCCAAGGCCATTATTTACATGTATTGCAATGGACCGCTTATTTTGAACCCTCTAATGACGCAATTAAGACAACACTGGCATGGATTAGATTTCCTAAACTCCCCATTTGGTGCTTCAAAGAGGACATCCTAACAGAGCTGGGCAATTTGATAGGTAAAACGGTGAAAATTGATGTGGTCACCAAAGAGAATATTCGTGCTCGTTTTGCGAGAGTTTGTGTTGAGATAAATCTGGGACAACCTCTTGATTCAACTGTGGTCCTGAATGGGAGGAACTTTAAGGTGGAATATGAGGGCCTACGATGATTTACTTTGACTGTGGCAAATTTGGCCATAGAAATGAGACATGCCCACTGCATACTCAGAGTACAGATGAGGGTGAAGACAATAGAGAGCAACATGATACTGCTGTGCAAGGCCCAACCAAGGACAAACCTTATGACCCTTGGATGATTGCTCAAACTAGAAGGAGATGGCCTTCTAATAGATCCACTGGTAACTCGAACATGCCTCATAATGCAACTAATTCCAAAGAAAAGCATATAGATCCCACCCCCGCCACAGGATCTAGATTCACAATACTTGAAGAAGCTGCAGAGCACACAGCAATGGACAACCCTGATATGGATCCTGAAGTGGCAAAACACCAAGAAGCGAAATGCAGATGATATTAGTAAGGGGAATGGTTATGTACCTACAGTGACTACCCCTGCTAAAAACCCAACTGGGGAGGGAAGCAAAGAACAGGACCAGGGGCCAACTCCACAGACCAACCAAGCTAGAAAAATCTAATGTTGGTAAACCCAAATCCACTCCCAGAACAGCCCTCTCTGATGTCTCAAATGGCTCTAAAAAAACCTCCACACCCGCCAGACATCACCAATACTCCAAGAACTAGCAAAGATATTGCACCTTCTTCAAAAAAATCTGGGGACAATATCAAATCTCATCCACCCGACAAACCTCTTGGACCCAGAATCCAGTCCATGGACATAGACTCAGCTAGTGCCAATCCTCTTTTTGATGCTGCAGTTGGGGACACTCCCACAACCCAAAATTCTCCTTCCACCCAATAAGGATTCTCTCTTGGAATTGTAGAGGAACCTCATCTGGAGAGTTTCTCCGCCACCTTCGTTCAATGTTGAAAGAGCACAGACCTGACATCCTGTTCTTGATGGAAACCAGAAGCTCAAGTGACAGAGCATGTCAAATCCTTAAGTGAACTCACTTCACCAATATGTATGCAGTTGAAGCTAGAGGATATGAAGGTGGCTTGTGGTGCTTCTGGAATGATAACCAAGTCAAGCTCAACTATGTTACCTGCACAAACCAATCCTTAACAATGGCAGTTCTGAAGAATAATGAAGTTGACTGGGTTTTAACCCTTATCTATGCCTCACCTATACCTAGTGCGAGAAACAAGCTGTGGGACTATTTGGAACGACTTACAAGTGCTTTTGATTTACCTTGGTGTCTTATAGGTGCCTTCAACCAAGTTGTCTATCAAAGAGACAAATTAGGAGGTAGAGCTGTGGGAAGTTTGAATAGAGCTAAATTTTGGCTCTTTACCCAAATATGTGACCTAGTGGAACTCCCTTTCCAAGGACCGAGGTTCACCTGGTGCGGAAAAACCCACGACAACAAGAAAATCTTTCAGAGATTGGACCAAACCTGGTGCAATACACCTTGGACGGAAAAAATCAATAATGCAGTGGTAAGACACATGCCCAGAACCCACTCTGACCACAATCCTATTATCCTTGATACAGACTTTACCTTGCCAAAACAAAAAGTCCAGAACCGTTTCTTCTTCCAAAGAGCCTGGAAGGAGCACTCTGAGTTTGAAGACTTTGTCTCTCTTAACTGGAAAGCACATGAGAACCTATCTACCACAATCATCCACTTTGCTAAAGTGGCCTCTAAGTGGAACAAACAAGTCTTCGGGAATATCTTTACTAGAAAAAAAACTATCAAGCCAGATTAACAGGAATCGAAGGAAGATTAGAGCAATCACCTTCTGCCTTCCTTGTCAACCTACATGAATCTTTAAAGAACGATCTTAATGGCATTCTTGAACAGGAGGAAATCTACGGGCCCAAAGATCCCAACTCCAATGGCTTGTTGAAGGAGAAAGAAACACTCACTTCTATCATCTATCCACCATCAAAAGGCAACAGAAGAAGAAAATATTATGTCTAAAGAATGATCAGGGTCAGTGGGTATATGACACTGAACAATTGGGGACTATAATCAATAACTTTTACACACAGTTGTTTATGGCAGAACCTGTGCACACAAATTTCAACCTGGGTATCTACTGGCCTATCCTTAGTCCTTCTGACAAGATCTGGATGAACAGACAACTCTCTGAACAGGAAGTGGAAGATGCCACTTTCCAAATGGGAAACTTCAAAACCCCTGGCCTTGATGGAATTCCAACATGCTTCCTGAAAAGGTATTGGCCCATTGTCTGCCCCACTATCTTACAATTTGCCTTTGATGCTTTCTCAGCTGGCAGATTTGATGATAATCTAAATGAAACCCTTATCACTTTGATCCCAAAGACTAACCCCCCCCCCCCCCCCCCCCCCCCCCCCCCGAAAAAGTTGAACGAGTCGGACCCATTGCACTTACAAATGTACGTGCCAAGATCATCACTAAAGTCTTGGCAAATAGACTACAGTCAGTCATTGGCAAACTCGTCAGTAGAACCCAATCAGTATTCATCCTCAGGAGAGGCAGCACAGGCAACATTATCATAGCTCAAGAGGTCCTCCACCAATTTAGACACAAGCAAGGAAAGAAAGGTTGGATGATGCTCAAAATTGACCTGGAGAAAGCTTATGACAGAGTGAGTTGGTGCTTTCTAGAAAAGATTCTTGTCCATATGGGTCTCTCTGAAACACTTACACAACTTATTATGTTCAATCTCTAATCCAACAAGATGTCTTTGCTATGGAATGGGAACAAACTGGCCCCAATTACCCCACAAAGAGGCCTTAGGCAAGGTGATCCTCTAGCCCCTACCTCTTTGATTTGTGCATGGAAATTCTGAGCCTCCTTATTGAACAGCAGATCCAGCTGAAGAAGTGGAAACCTATCAAAATTGGCAGAAATGGCCCACCACTATCACACTTATATTTTGCCGATGATCTAATTCTCTTTGGGGAAGCCACAGAAGATCAAGCAGACATCATCAAATCTGTCATTGACAACTTCTATAAGATTTTTAGACAAAAGATTAACTCATAAGTCCAAGTTCAATGTCTCCAAGAATACAGACCATCAAGTCAAGCATCTCCTCATCCAGAGACCCCACATGCTACATACTGAGGATCTAGGCAAGTACCTTGGAATCCCCTTGCTCCACTCCAGATTAACCAAAGAGAGATTCACACCACTCCTTGACAAGATAAAGAAGAAATTGGCAAACTGGAAAATGAACTCCCTATCCAGACCAGGCATGATGATTCTAATCAACAGCTCCCTTGCTACCCAGCCATACTACACCATGCAAACCATAAAGATCCCAACTGGAGTCCTACAGAACATAGAACAAATTTGCATAAACTTCTTCTGGGGGCGAAGAGGAGGGCAAGAGAAAAATGCACTACCTAGCATGGCACACAATTTGTCAACCTAAAGATAAAGGGGGCTCGGTTTCAAGAAGCTGCAAGTCATGAATGTGGCACTCTTAGGAAAACTTATATGGCAGCTACTACACGATAATGAGTCCCTGTGGATCAAATTTCTTCTCATGAAATATGGGAGCCCCTTTGAATCCCCTAAGGCTCGGATTCGCTTATCTGGCAGACCATTTTCCACACAACCAGTTACCTCCGTGACCATTTTGACACCATTGATGGGAATATTATTTGGACAGTAGACCCAGATCATAAGTATACGGTTGCTACGGCTTATAAAGCCATTAGCCTGGATACCCCTATAGATTCAGATGCTCATTGGAACCTTGTCCGGCAGCTTCATGGCCCCAATAGACTGAATTTCCTCCTCTGGCAGGCTTCCCACGGGGCCCTACCTACCATGGAATTCCTTCACAACAGGCATGTAAGTCCCTCTTCCCTGTGCAACCAATGCAACCACTATACCGAAACTAATATGCATGCCTTAAGAGACTGTGCCACTTCTCAGCTTATCTGGAAAGCCTTACTATCAAAGAATCAATGAAAAGACTTCTTCTCACCCCAGGATGTTAAAATCTGGATTTCTAAGTATATGTAGACATCTCGGAACAACAAAGATTGGCCCTACATTTTCAGAGAGGCCTTGTATACCATTTGGTATTGGAGAAACAAAGTACAACACGACCCAGTAATCCAGAGACCGCCTACACACGTCTTGATTTCAAAAGTTTTGGGTAGAGTTCGAAACCTCAAGCTCGCCTGGGAAGACTGATGTATAGATAGACAAACCACCTTTGAATCTTTCAATTGTAACTTCTGGGGTTGATCCCACGTGTTTTTATCAATAAATACAGATCGTTTCTTCAAACAAAAACAAAAACCAAAAAAAAAGAAGGGGCAAAGATGCTGATTTATAGAGAAGAACCATATGTAACATTCCAATTTCTTTTGTATCCTACTGTCGATGCAATGAGAAGGGGCAAAGATGCTGATATATTTTCAGTTTTTATGGTCTAAAATGCTGATTTATAGAGAAGAACCATACGTAACATTCCAATTTTTTTTGTATCCTACTGTCGATGCAATGAGAAGGGGCAAAGATGCTGATATATTTTCATTTTTTTCCTCAACTTAAATATATTTGGTTATGTGGGGGAAAAAAATCTCAAAATGGTCCATGTCTAATGTTGACACGTTTTAATAGAGGAGAGTGATTTAGGCACGACATTCATCCACACAACACTTTATAACCACACATTTTAATTTTTGAAAGAAAAACAAAAATAACACAAAATTTTTGAATGCGTGATTTGATTTTCGGGGGCGGTCGCATAATTTACGTGCCTTTATCATTTTCCTTTAATAGATGAGCTAAGATTTGTTACTATCTTCACAAGATTTGAGATATCGAGTACGTGTTAATCTGATCGTATTAATAATGTCTCATTCATTTGAGTAACGCTACGTCCACAACAAAATAAACACAATAAAAAGATACAACACATATTGCACCATTTATTATGATGTATGACCCAATTATAGAAGATGACACATTATAATCAATGGTGTAAGATGTGTTGTGTTCATTTTGTTGTGGTTTTTTTTTTTCTTTTTCTTGTTGTGAATCAATATCTAATCGTTCATAATATACGTTATTATAAATTAATTGTCGGTTAGTTCATTAAATTAACAAATATATAATAACAAAATGTCATCTATTATGTTTAGAAACATATGTAGTACGTAAATAATGTTGGATCTGGTCAAGGTTGTTATCGGAAGGTTGGCTCCTTCTTATTTGGTTATCTGATGTTTGAGTTTGTGTTTGTTTAGTACGTGAATGAGCTCGAGCTTGTTTATTTAATAAACGAACTTAATTTTATGTTTGTGTTAATCTATTGATCGAACTCAAGCCAAACACAATTTTATGTTTGATTAAACTTAATTTTATGTTTGAGTTAATTTTAATGTTGTAATAATAATAATAATAATGACGACGACGACGATATCAAAGATGCTTTTTTTATTGAATAGGTAAAGATGCTGATGACTGCATAATGTAACATCCCCCTAAGTTGTAACGTCTAACATAACAAAAAACAAAAAAAAACACGTGTGTAGCAATTTATCAAGATAATGACAATTCTTTTCGTTGATTCTATCTAACAGGAAATTACTACATGCGTACCAAAATGTAAGTTCATTTAAATTTTTTCACACGGATTAAGAAAGTTAGTTAAATTAGTTATGTGTCATTAATTTTGATTAAAAAGTCTAAAGTGAACGACTTTCGAATGTTATTGATGCTAAATATTGAAAAGTGGATGAGTGTATAATAAATGAGAGATAAAAGAAGAGAAATGTGATAAATGTTTCATTGATTTTATAAATGGTCTTATATAATGGGACAAAAACAAAAAACTAAATAGACTTACATTTTTGAAATAGTTTTTAACTCATATTCCTTGCATTTATTAGGTTATAATAATGTGTTGCTTATTTAGTTGCAACAAGGACAAAAATAATTTCAATAAACTAATTTGCCCTTAGCACCGAGAAGCCAAATTCCTTCCATAAAAAAAGGGGCAGCAATTTCAGCATTTTGGCTTGTATAGTATCATAAAATCTCTTTGCAAAGACAGTAGTGCCTTTTTTTTTTTTTTTTTTTTTTTTTTTTTTTTTGGTATAGCTGAGACAGTAGTAACAAAGTGATTGATTGTGAAGGAGACAAAAACCGCAATTGAAGGAATTATGCAGTAGACAATTTTATCAAGATAAACAACATATGTGCATGTTATTGTATACGTAAGGTATTAATGTGGTGTCATTGCATATGTAAGGTGTCTTGCAAATAGTCGTTGTACCATACGTAAGGTGCTATTGTATACGTAATAAGGTGTCACTTTGAAACTGTGAGGGTGTTACTGTGAAACTATGAGGGTGTTGCGGTGTACGTTATGTGTTATTGTGGTGTCACTGCATATGTAAGGTGTGTGACTATAAATAGTACGTCAATATATATACATGAGGTGTTACTGTATATGTAAGGTGTCACCGTGAAACTATGAGAGTGTCAATGTGAGAAGCTGCGATCGTGGTGTCACGAGGACTCAAGACATGAAAGAAAATTTTCATTGCTTCAACATGTGTTTAAAAAGGTTGTAGTTCTACAGACAGCAAGTGTGTGCGTATTGTGAAATAATGTTGAAAGATTACCGAATAGCAGTTTCTTGGTGCTTCCTGTTTACCAGACCTAGATCAACATATATACACCTTCAAAGCTTGGAAACAATACTTGTCAAAGACAACAACAACAACAACTACAACAATAACAACAACAACAACAAAAACAAAAACAAAAAGGTATGTGGTGAGTAATCCGAACAGAAACACCGATTCATGTTTACCAGACCTAGATCAACAAACAAGATATTGAAGCTAAATATCAAAACCAAATATGAAAAAATGAATGAATAGCTAGACTGAAACACTGATTCCGACTCATTACATCAAAAAATATATATATATCATTTGAATCCTAGCTACCTAAGTGATACCGCGTAATCTCAGCTACGTATATGAGGATCGTTAAAGAAACCACATCAAACTTTAAGGTACCACATGTTGATATTCGATCTCTAGAAAAGTTATATGTATAGTTAATATTCAACTTTCAGGAGATCGAATGTCCACACTAAACCTACTTCTGCAAAACCAAACTTTGTGGTCATCTGTTGTCAACCTACGCTATGAAGCTTCTTGATCGCTCGGTTAGCATTCATACTACTTCTCGAAGTTAATTACATGCTTTTGTGTCGATCAGTTGCCCGGGTCACATCGGGGTGCATGCGTGATTTCTCGATCAAAATATATTCAGCTTAACCTGCGATTAAATTTTATACAAGATCTTATACGAATAGAAATCGAATGCGGGTTGATAAGGAGAATGAAAGATTTGAAATACCTTTAATATTCACAAAATCTAAGATTATTTGTTTGGTCACTTTTTTTATCGTATGGAAGATCTAGTCAAAAATTCAGATACCAAACTTGAAAGTGCTAAAGACTAGTTTCTTAACAATTCAGTTGGGCAGTCATATTTTACCACTCTCACTGCATCAACAAATAGAAGGAAAAAAAATTCAGTACATGACATTACACTAGCGATGTGACCTCTGATTAGGTTGTACGGGTACGGATACGTAAAAATAATATTTTTCAAAAATATAGGACCAAACGGTACATCATAAAACTATAAGGATCAATTTATAATAAGAAGATATAAGTTAATTTTGAGTCCCTTATGTTTCGTGAAATCTGCACTTCTGTCCTCAAAGTTACATTTTCGCAGTTTAATCCTCATCTTTTTTTTCTTTTCTTTTTTTACATTTTCAACTCCTAGTGACACGTGTCAAATAACTGTCGATAGAATATTGACGCGTGGAAAAAAAAAATTTGAAAAGGTGGGGAAAAAAAATGCATGTACGTGTCTACGTATCAAATCACAAATTAAAGCAATTTTAGTGAGTTTCCTTCATTTTTTTAGGCTTCTCATTAATTTGCTGGTGGTTTGTGTTTTGGATGTTAACAAGTGTTTTACGTATCTAACTTAAAAAATTGTAAATTTGATCCGAGATATATAACCTAAGTATCCGGTGTGTATTTATATCGTATATATACGTATCAGACACGGGACACGCGATCAAACAGAAACATCCGGTGTATTTCCATATCAGATACGTATCAAATACATGACACGCTATCAAAACAGAAGTATGTGGATGTTTATTACCTTCTCCAATGACGAGGACAAGGTCGGTATCGAGTACGGTGGGAATCCAGTGAGCTACCATTAGTACTGTACAGTTAGTTGTATCTTCTTTGATAGTCTTCTGGATAAGGCTATCAGTTACTGTATCCACAGAAGCTGTGGCTTCATGCAAGACTAGTATTCTTCTCTTTTCCAATAATGCCCTTGCCAGACATAGCAACTGCCTTTGTCCAATACTCCAATTCTCTCCATCTTCTGCTACTGTAAAACTCATCAAACATATCAGATATCCGTAGTTACGGATATGCATATCTAAATCCCATATCTAACTTTTGAAAATTACGAATTTGCCCCAAACGTGTATCCTAGATATCCGGTGCGTATCTTTGTCAGATACGTATCGGATTGGATACGGGACACCCTACCAGACAGAATTATCTATGCATCATAGTTTACGGAATTTCCTAGGACTCAAAAAATATGAATGTACCTGGTGCATCAAGAAGTCTTTGATCCCCCATTAATATCTTAGCTAAATGGCATTTATTTAAACCTGCAAAATCATCAATAAACAAAGGTGAATATTGATGGCTCTAAGTTATTGGTAACGCATTGGTTCCCAATGGAACCAAACGGCACAAAGCGCCGGACCGCTGATGGCGGAATGCAACAATAAACTGAAACTCATGTGATTCGTTATAAACTTGCGACGTACCCTTGACTTATGACTTTTGAACAGGGCCTTGTGCCATACAGAGATAGAGATAAAGATACAGTCATATAGTATATATATATAGAGACATACATGCATTTTAATAACTTTATCACCAATAAATATAGATATATAGAAATTGATAGATATAGTTTTTGTTGCATTGCACTTCTACTTTTCTTTATCATATTAACACTTCTACTCACTACTGTGCTAGACGTAGCTCACCCCTATTTCTTTTTATCCCTTTGTCCCAAGAAATTATGCAGGAAGACTTGCAGTTGAATCTTACTTGTTACTAGTTTTCCTTTCATGTCTTTGAGTTGGAATAATGCCGGTGTGCCAAGAACTAGCAGTGGTTACTTTTATTTACTTTTGTTGAGACAGTAGTGTGGTTAGTAGATCTTTTTATTTGGATTCTAGTAATGCAGCAATTGTGGATTTAGAATTTTACATAATTTCCAAAGTTGATTTCTTTGTGCGTACGGTTTGGTCACCCATGCTTATGACGGGGTTTTCTACGGTGTTTGTTACCGAGCATGTTTTACCTTTCTTTTCAGCTTCCGCTCGTTTCCTCATTTAGCTTTTACCTTGTTAAATGAGATTTCATTTAATGCGTGCCGAACGTCTCGTTTTCCAGTTGTGCGCTAGGCGTCCGGGACGGGCCGTTACAGTGTAATGGTTAATGTGTTCGGATAATTTGATATATAGTGGTGTTTTTTCCAATATACATCGCAAAATGTATAGTACAATAGTGTTTATATATAATAGTGTTTCTCCGCAAATCCAATAAGGGAGAAAAAAGGGACTTTATTTGTGTTAGGTGTAGTGCCCGAAAGACAATTATATAATTGTTTTAGGACAGAATTAATAATTCATCTTATTATATGCATTTTGCTTATAATTAAGACACAACTGAAAACCCTAAGTACCTCGTTTATGTAATCACATAACTCAGTGTATGGCTATACACAATAGGATTGAGTTAGTGATATGTACTTAAAATTAACTTAGTACGTAGCGTTTATTAATGCGAGTACGGGTCTCAAGATTAATTTGGTAATAATGCGCCCGAACACTTTAGGTGTGACGATCTTATCCGGACCGTCGGTAATAGGGTACCTAGTGGGGCATTTATATATGATGATAATCGTATAGGGCCGGGACCGATTTGATTTGAGTTCTCGATATAATTCCGTGATCGAGAAGTCTTATCGAATCACAAGATGATCATATATGGATTAATCTCAATCCTGACGTGATCACGACGACCGCTTAGACTAGGGTAGAGTTTGATGTGTTAGTAAGGATCACTTCGTAGTATGTGGTCCAACACTTTTCGTTGGCTCTATTTTAGGATGAGTGAGTAGTCTGTGCTATCACAGATATGGAATCCATTCCTTCCCTCGGAAAGTAGACAGACAGCTCCCTTATTTGTTAATCCTAGAAACTGATCGATCCGCGGAGTTCATATTATATTAGTTATGAACTAATTGATCACTAGGAGGTTAATGGTAAATAAGGATAATAGGTTTCGAGAAGGGTTTACGGAGATATCCCGAATCGAAACGAACAGTCTATGGAGGATTTATCCGTATGTAATGATTATATTAGTGGACACCTTATAACTCAAAGTTGAGTGTAAGTTTATATCTATATTCAGCAAAGTTCAGTTTCGGGTTTATGGTGATGTAATCCCGGAATTAATATATTGAATATTATTGTTCGGTCTGACGAATAATTTTATTTAATTTATTGTAGCTACTGAATATGGGTCCATGGTCCCCGACGTGGCTCCTAATATAGCATATAGGTTTTCTCACCGTTTCACCTCAATTAATATTAAATAGTTGGACTGGATTGTTTAATAGATATGTGGATTAATTGTTTAGTTGGACTAAATAATTAAATACATGGAAAAAAAATTCGTGGACTCAGCCCAATGTGATGAAAAATGCGCATGACCTAATTATTTAGGTGCATGGCCGCATTTTGTATTGTTATTATTATTAGGAAATTTGTTTTCTTGATAATTATAATATGATTAAATTATTTATTTGTTAAATAATTTAAGGAAAGGAAAATCTTTTATATATTCTTATTAATTGTGAAATATTCTAGATTTATCTTTTTAAGGAAAATGATTATTTTGATTGATTTTGTATTAATTATTTAATCCTTGGAGGTCAAGGTTTACTCTCCTATATAAAGAGAGTTCTTCCAAGCCTTTTCACAACACATATTTTCGGTTTTTGGGAAGTATTGAGCTTAGATTTTTCGGCTCATATAATTGGGTTCGAGTTTTAGAAAAACTTCAGGTTTTTCTAAGGTAGCATTTCGAGGAGGTCAAGCGGTTTGAAACACCATCAACCTGGTGGTGCTTGGAGACACACGTTGGAAGACTTTGGCTTCTCAACTAGCTCGGATTGGATTGACCTTGTTCTTGGCGTTTTGCACCATAAAAATATTGGTAATCAAACCCCCTCGTAGGTTAGATTTATTATTCATGTATTTTGTTTGTTTAGATCTAGATCTTGTACTTTCCGCTGCGTAATCGGGTGGATCTTTGATCCATCCGGCGATATTACATCCTACAAGTGGTATCAAAGTCTTTGATCTAACGATCAAAGTATGTGAATTTTAGATCTAGGAGTGGAATAGCATGTTTAGATGTTTTTATTTCGTTTATTTCATGAATTCGAAATATATCATGTTGTATGCTTGTGAATGTTATGGTTGAAGAGATGGATTGGGGTTGGTTTTGTTTACTCGTTAGATCTATTGTAAACTCATATATATTCGTTTATATGAGTATAGGAAATTTTGTAATTTTAGTTTCCAAGAAGTAGATCTATTTTGTTGCTGTTCCGTTTTTATTTTATTTCCGGAGATTGAGCCGTTGAAACGACAATCGCTTCATTAAAGTTCTGCTGTAACAGAAAAGCACAGCAGCCATAAAAACCCTAGCTGTGAGTTCGTCGATTTTCTGGATCCGGTACACCTTTTGTAGCTCTTTCTATCTCCCTTTCCTTTCTCTTGCAGTTGCAGTGGTATCGTCCTTATTTTCGATCGTGTACCTGGCATGCTTCACACCAGCTAAATCAGGTAAGGAATAAGCACCCAATCCGAGCCACCTCTACTATTTGTCTCACATGCGGACCTCTATAAGAATTTCAATTACTTGTGGAAACTTATAAATTAGTAGAACCATTGATAAAGGAAAGAGACGCTGTGTATGAATTACTCACATATTCTTCGGAATTGTATGTATCCGCAGGATTAATTTGGAAAATCGGTAGGGATATGCAAGAACAAACCATTTTTATTGGAAACATTCCGCTAATGAGTTCCCTCGGAGAAGATCCGACCGTTCAGATCGACTACCATGGAGTTATGAACAAGCCCTAAAAATTTCAGGTCAATCGGGTTTTGTCTCGATGCCCGATCGGCCCCGGGAAGATACTGTTGAGCCGTAGTTATAAACAGATGCAGCAGTTGGATCGGCGGATTACTGGAGAAAATTGGACCGTTGAATGAATATCCAATTGTTCATATTGAAGTAGGAGGAGTGAAGAACATGTCCATAAAGTTTCATGACGATCAAAGTTCGTTTGGATGTCCGATCATCGATAAAACGCAGCAGCAGCAGATTAGAAAATAGTAAACTCTAGTTAGGGTTTGTGTTTTTTTTTTTAATAGGTTAGATACGTACGGGGGTACCAACGATCCATCTCGGTGTTTAATTTTTCTGTTTATTTTTCGTGTATGATCGAAATTATATGCTAGAAACCGGAAAATTGACATGACATGCATCATATCATGATTTCACTCCAATGCATACATGTAGCTAGTTTATTTCGAATAAATTAGGCATGTACAACTCGTATAAATAGTTAAAAAGTTTTTTTAATTAATATGTGGTAGTTAATTAATTAAGTAACTAATTATTAAAACCGAGGAACCGGGTTTTGTCAATCGTTATGATTTTAGTGATGGATTCTCGGTGAATCCCACTTAGATAAATCGTTGAGTTTTCGGTGAACCTACCTTAAACAGAAACGAGATTCCGCTTTGGTTGACAACATAGAAATCGGAAAATCTTAGTACATGGGTTCGGAAATGGTCTAACCATGGTTGGGCGAGTTCAACTGAGCTACGGCTTGATTGACTCCCCTCCACGTGACTCCCCTCCCTTATTTGTTAATCCTAGAAACAGGTCGATCCGCGGAGTTCATATTATGTTAGTTATGAACTAATTGATCACTAGGGGATTAATGGTAAATAAGGATAAGAGGTTTCGAGAAGGGTTTACGGAGATATCCGGAATCGAAACGAACAGTCTATGGAGGATTCATCCGTATGTAATGATTATATCAGTAGACACCTTATAACTCAAAGTTGAGTGTAAGTTTATATCTATATTCAGCAGAGTTCAGTTTCGGGTTTATGGTGGTGTAATCCCAGAATTAATAGATTGAATATTATTGTTCGGTCTGACGAATAATTTTATTCAATTTATTATAGCTACTGAATATGGGTCCATGGTCCCTCACGTGGCTCCTAATATAGCATATAGGTTTTCTCGTCGTTTCACCTCAATTAATATTAAATAGTTGGACTGGACTGTTTAATAAATACGTGGATTAATTGTTTAGTTGGACTAAATAATTAAATACATGGAAAAAAAATCGTGGACTCGGCCCAATGTGATGAAAAATGCGCATGACCTAATTATTTAGGTGCACGACCGCATTTTGTATTGTTATTATTATTAGGAAATTTGTTTTCTTGATAATTATAATACATGTGATTAAATTATTTATTTGTTAAATAATTTAAGGAAAAGAAAATCTTTTATATATGCTTATTAATTGGGGAATATTAGATTTATCTTTTTAAGGAAAAGGATTATTTTGATTGATTTTGAATTAATTATTTAATTCTTGGAGGTCAAGGTTTACTCTCTTATATAAAGAGAGTTCTCCCAAGCCTTTTCACAAAACATATTTTCGGTTTTTGGGAAGTATTGAGCTTAGATTTTTCGGCTCATATACTTGGGTTCGAGTTTTAGAAAAACTTCGGGTTTTTCTAAGGTAGCATATCGAGGAGGTCAAGCGGCTTGAAACACCATCCACCTGGTGGTGCTTGGAGACACACGTTGGAAAACTTTGGCTTCTCAACTAGGCTCTCAACTAGCTCGGATTGGATTGACCTTTTTCTTGGCGTTTTGCACCATAAAAAAATTGGTAATCTAACCCCCTCATAGGTTAGATTTATTATTCATGTATTTTGTTTGTTTAGATCTGGATCTTGTACTTTCCGCTGCGTAATCGGGTGGATCTTTGATCCATTCGGCGATATTACATCCTACAATTTGCACCACCGCGATTCAACCGGTACACCACACTACATTTGCATCACAGCGAAATGACATTCAGAAAGCCGATTCTTGAGCCAACAATCAACTTTCTGAAGGTTGATTCTATGTTTTTAGTGTGGTGCGGAGGTAGGAGTGGAGGACCGGTAGATTGGTGGGGTGCATATAATAAATAAATAAACACTAGTATATATTTTTCTACTTACGAAAAAAATTATGAAGACTTAGTTTTATCTCAGTTTAGAGTTGATGGAAATCTCTTTGAGCCGTACGTACAATGAGGCGGAGATTGAAGCAATGAGGTCGAATGAGTCTAACACAATGTTTATTGATTTCTCTCACGTAATGTTTTTCAGTTGACGTGTGATTGGGGGTGACCCAGATCAATCCACGTGTCCTGCAGGTACAAAGCGAACTGGCGGAACAGGACAGAGTTGTACACGATATGGGAACCACTACGACCGAAGGAGTATGCGATCGGAGTCGAGAGGAAATCCACGACCGGAGGAAGCGATCGATCGGGGCGGGTCCACGACCGGAGATAGCAAGTTGATCAAACCGAGCGGGTTCCGACCGGAGGAAGCGATCGACCGGGCGGGTCCCGACTAGAGAAAACCAGACCAGAGGCATATTCGTCTGGAGTAGAGAACGGTTGCGATTTAACGTGATACGTGGGGGCTTATTTAACCTCCCACTAACCCCAGTATCGTGAATAACCGCCTGAACTATGGTTGGACTTGATTCCAAATGTATATTTGGATACGTAGGCAGCTTATTCTCTAAGTTCAGTCCATTACAATAACCATCATCACTCTCTGTATAATCCTAGAACAAGAAAGACCCGATTGTTGACTCGTTTCATTCTGATCTCGATCATTGGCGCTAGAAGGAGGGTCTTTCTTGTTTCTAGCAGGAAAATTGCAGAGTAATCCAACATGCCACCTAAAAAGAATCAACAAGGGAAAGATTTAGCAGGTTCTTCACACGATCCGGAAAACGTGGATCAAAACCAAGAGCGAAACCCAGAAAAGCAACCGCAAGATCAACCAAATACTAAGGAAATGGCGAAACAACTCCTAGTGGATGCTTTAAAGACCATGGGAGATGAAGATTTTCAGGTTCTTTTTGAAAGTGTGAGAAAAGGGAAGGAAAAGGTAGACGCTTTTGGAGAAGAAAGGCAATTATCATCAGAAAACAGGGGTGGTCATAAGGAAGCTGCAGAATCCAATGGTGAAGTTGTTAGGAGCAAAGCTCGTCACGCTGATGAGGCTGCAAGGGCCGAGTTAGATGCAATGTTAGAAGACGAGGAGGATGAGTTCCATCTTGCTTCACCCTTTGCAGAGCATATTGAAGCATACCCCTGTCCCAGAGGGTTCAAGATACCCAAAATCAGTCCCTATGACGGAACCAAAGACCCGTATGATCATATGCATCAGTATATAGCGCATATGCAGTTATACAACGCTCTTGACGAAATGAAATGCAAAGCTTTTCCCGCGCTCCTATCTGGAAGGGCTAGGGACTGGTTCAACAAGTTGCCGCCCATATCTATCACCAGCTTTACAGTTTTAACAAAGAAGTTTATGAGCATGTTTATTGCTGCAAGACCATTTCAAAGGAACAGTACTCATTTGCTCACCATTAAGCAAAAATCCGACGAAACGGTTCTACAATTCATAAAGAGGTTTAATGCAGAATCAACCAAGGTGGCTGATGTGGATGAACGATTTCTGGTAGCCTAATTCGTAGCAGGGCTACGAGAGGGGAGGCTACACGCTAAGTTAAATGGGAAAAACCCCAAAACTATGGAAGAATGCTTGGCCATCGCTTTTAAATATTGTCAGGGTGAAGAAGCTAATCGTGCCAAGCGCGAGTTGGAAAAAGGAGATCACAGAAAGGGAAAACAGAAGAGAAATCCGATAAAAAGCGCAAATCAGTTTGGGATAGGGTGCAGGCACCCATAACCGACAGATTGGGCAAAAGAGGCGCTCTGCAGGACAGAGACCTGATTCCGTTGAACAGATCACGAGAACAAGTTCTCACTATCATGGAACGTAAAGGCATAGCCAGAACTCCATTTCCCATGAAAGGACCCAGAGAAAAGAGAGATCAAACCAAGTTTTGTAAGTTCCACCAGGATGTTGGCCACGATACAGAGTCATGTAGGGAATTAATCAGGGACATAGACGCAGCAGTTATGGAAGGACAACTCGACGAGGTCGTTGACAGATCTCGTAATGAACAGCCCAGGGGGCGTAGAGAGCTTAGGAGAGGACCGCCTCAAAACGAGAGGACTAGAAACAACGAACAAAGAAGGCAGAGACATCCATCCCCAGATCAGGACAGACAAATCGATAACCGTCCAATAAATACTATCAACACAATCATGGGAGGTCCCAGGCGGACAGATCAGGAGAAGGAAGTAAGTATAGCAGGTCATACAGATCAAGGTCAGAGTTCTGGTAAACTCTAAAGGTATCAGGAGAAGTGAGGTATGGACCAGAGGATTCACTACCGCTGGTCATCAATAATGAAGGGCTGGTCATTGAGGCCGTAATCAACAGGAACTGGGTAAAAAGAATCTGTGTTGATACAGGAAGTGATGTTAACATCTTGTATTACAGAGCGTTCCAGGCCATGAAATTGAAAGACCCTAGTTTGACTCCGGTATCCACCCCTCTATTCGGATTTGCAGGCCCGCCGATCCATCCTATGGGCATGGTTACATTACCTACAACTTATGGTAAATTACATAAGGGCAGGACCCTCATGGTAAATTACATTGTGGTTAAAGCACCCTCAGCGTACAATGTCATTATGGGGAGACCAGCAATCATCGATCTGCGAGCATTTATCTCTCCAGCCCACAACAGTATGAAATTTCCGGTCGGTTCTGGATCGGTTGAAATTAAAGGAGATGTGGAAACAGCCGGGAGCTGTTACACATCTGTGGTTGTTGAGAAACAATTGGTTCAACAGGTAACTATTGAAGAGTTGTTGCCGGAAGAAGAGAAGACTTGGGTAACTGCAGATCTAACCGAGGTTGTTCAGATCGGAGAACCGGGGGTAGAATCGGTAGTCAATATAGGTACATGGATTCCAGACCCCTATAAAAGGGCGTTAACAGATCTGCTCAAAGAGTACCGAGATGTCTTCGCGTGGAAGACAGATGATATGCCAGGTTTATCACCAGAATTTATAGTCCATAGTTTAAATATGGATCGAACAGACCCCCAGTTCGTCAAAAGAAGAGACATTTTGCACCAGAAAGGATCTCAGTCATTGAACAGGAAGTTGCAAAGTTAAAGCAAGCAGGAATTGTCAAGGAGGTGGTTTACCCAGAATGGTTAGCCAACCCGGTTTTAGTGAAGAAGTCGGATGGATCTTGGAGAATGTGTGTAGATTTTACAGACTTGAACAAGGCTTGCCCTAAGGACAGTTATACATCACCCAGAATCGACAGGCTGGTGGATTCGACTGTGGGTTTTGAGATTTTTGAGTTCTTGGACGCATACAAGGGGTATCACCAGATCTTCATGGACCCAAAGGATGCAGAGAAAACGGCTTTCATAACAGAATTTGGGACATATTATTATGTTACCATGCCGTTTGGGCTGAAGAATGCAGGTGCCACCTACCAGCGGGCAGTTAATCAAATTTTCCAAGATCAGATAGGCAAGTCTATGGAGGTTTATGTTGATGACTTACTGATCAAAAGCAGGTCTTTAGATCAGTATTTACAAAATGTCAAAGAAGTATGTGAAGTACTCCGAAATACCAAAATGAAGCTGAATCCTAAGAAATGCACCTTTGGTGTTAGGTCTGGGAAATTTCTGGGTTACATGATTTCTAAGGATGGAATCAGGGCCAATCCAGACAAGTTAGATGCACTAAAGATGATGCCACCACCCACCAATGTTAGAGAAGTACAAAGATTAACTGGAAGGTTAGCGGCTTTAAACAGATTTCTCTCACGATCAACACAGCGTGCACTACCCTTCTTTAAAATTCTAAGGAAAGCTACACCATTTCATTGGGGGGCAGATTGCCAAGAAGCTTTCTACGAATTGAAGAAATACTTGTTAGAATTGCCAACTCTGACATCTCCACAAGAAGGAGAAGTGTTATACCTCTATCTGTCAGTCTGTGATGAGGCCATTAGTGCTGTCTTGGTTAGGCAACATGATTCACTCCAGAAACCGATTTATTTCACTAGCAAATCCTTACATGGACCAGAAGTGAGGTACTCAGATGTGGAGAAATTGGTACTAGCATAGGTACATGCGTCCAGGAAATTGAGATCTTATTTCCAGAGTCATCCAGTGGTTGTCTTGACCGATCAGCCATTAAAGCAAATACTGAGTAGGCCAGACACTTCAGGTCGCTTAGCCAAATGGGTCGTCGAATTAGCAGGCTACGATCTAGAATACAGACCACGAACAGCAGTGAAAGCTCAGGCTCTAGCAGATTTTCTGGTAGAAGAGAAGTCCATTTCTATCAATCAACAAGTGAATCCGAAAGAATCAGGTCAGTGAAGTTATTTGTCGATGGAGCATCTAGCAAAAGTGGGTCAGGAGCAGGGCTCCTCCTCATAAGTCCAAAGGGCGAGGAGTTCCCTTATGCCCTGCATTTTAATTTTCATGCAACCAACAACGAAGCAGAGTACGAGGCACTGATTACCGGTTTGAACTTAGCTCTAAAGCTGGGGGTTAAGCAACTCAAAGTTTATAGTGATTCTCAGCTGGTAGTAAACCACATCAGGGGAGATTATGAAGCAAAGGAGGAACCTATGAATAAGTATTTATCTCTGGCCCAATCACGGATAAACTAGTTTCAAGAAGTACAGGTGGAGCAGGTCTCCAGATCACAAAATACCAGAGCAGATGCCCTGTCTAAGTTGGCATCCAATTTCTTATCAGACAAGAAGGTCCTGATCGAGCAGTTAAATCAGCGTAGCTATGAAATACCTGAGGTACAACCGGTCACACAAAAGGAAACATGGATGGATTCCATTGTAGCATATTTAAAAGACGGCCAGTTACCAGAGGACCGAGGTCAAGCTCGCAAAATCCAGTGCTTATCTGATAGGTATGCCTTATTCAATGATATTTTGTATAGGAAATCATTCATATCTCCTTGGTTACTGTTGTGTTACTATAGAAGAAGGCAATTACTTGTTGAGAGAAATTCATCTTGGGATCTGTGGAAACCATATGGGATCAAGGGCATTAGCTAGGAAGTGCAGGTTGTTTGGCTATTATTGGCCTAAAATGCAGCAGGATGCAAAGGAATTAGTCTTGGCGTGCATGTCATGTCAGGTCCATGGTAATCTATCCCATCGACCATCTGAAAATTTGACTCCAGTCATTGCAGCCTGGCCCTTTGATCAATGGGGTGTCGACCTGGTGGGGCCACTTCCAACAGCACCAGGAAATTATAAGTTCTTAGTAGTGGCCGTTGACTATTTCACTAAATGGGTGGAAGCTGAACCATTAACCACTATCACGGCCAAATAGATCCAAAAATTCTTGTGGAAGAATCTGATTTGCAGATATGGGATACCGAAGACCATAATTTCAGAAAACGGAACTCAATTTGAAGATAGTGGAGTTCAGGAATGGTGTACAGAGTTGGGCATAGCACAGCATTTCACCTCTGTTGGTCACCCACAAGCTAATGGTCAGGTGGAGCCAACTAACAGACAGATCAAACTTGGCTTGAAGAAGAGGCTAGAACGGAGGGAAAGCATGGGTAGAGCACCTCCCAAATATTCTTTGGGCCTACAGGACTACCCCAAATATGTCAACACGTGAAACTCCATTCTCACTGGCCTATGGATGCGAAGCAGTTATCCCAGCAGAAATTGGATTGCCTTCCCCTAGGACAACGCTGCATAATGATCAAGTCCAAGAGGAGGAAATAAGGCACACTAAGGACGAGGTTTTATGTTGGAGGAGAAAAGGAAGAGATATAGCTTTGATCGAATGGCTAAGTATAAGCAACGGACGTTTCCGGGCGATATTATAACTCCAAGGTAAAACAATGCTATTTTAAGGTTGGAGATCTAGTCTTTCAAACGCGTAAAAATGAGGTCGATTATTTGTTATGCAGCGAAAGATGAATTGTCATTAATGTTTACCGTATGAACCAAGTGGGAATCTTAGTCCTAGCTAGGGAGGGTCCATACCAAATCATCAAGGTGCATGGAAAATGAGCATACCAATTGGATGATAGTAAAGGGAAAACCATTCTTTGGGTGACAATCCTGTCCGAAGTTTTGTTTTAAGTTTTAATAATAATAGGAATGCAATTAATTTGAAGAAGTTTTATATTTAAGGCAAGTGATTATCATCTTATTTTGTAAGACTATTATGCACTATGAATTATTTTAAGTCCTTGATTATGTTGAATTGTCGTAATTATGTTTCTAATTATGTTGAACTCTTAAAAAGAATTATGTTTCGGACCACTTGTTGAACTCTTAAAAAAAGAAATTTCATTAAGTCGATAAATCGGACCACTTTAAGACCTCGGGTCGGGTCGCAAACTTTTAGACCTCGGGTCGAGTCATAACTCTTAAAAAGAGAAAATTCATTAAGTCGATAAATCGATAAACCTCGGACCAAACTTTTAGACCTCGGGCCGGGTCGCAAACTTCTAGACCTCGGGTCGGGTCGCAAACTTCTAGACCTCATAACTCTTAAAAAGAGAAAATTCATTAAGTCTGATAAATCAGACCGATTTAGGACCTCAGGTCAGGTCGTAACTTCCAGACCTCAGGTTAGGTCAAGAAATCTTCAAAAGAAAGACACGTTAAGTCTGATAAATCATACCATTTTTAGACCTCAGATCAGGTCGTTAATTTCTACACCTCAGATCAGGTCGACAGTTCCTAAAATAAGGAAATTCATTATAGTATGACATATGCTGCATAGCAAATCACATGTTATACTGGGGGGAACAAAGGCACAACAACTGCAAATACAAGGCACAAAGGGAAACTTATGTTGCAAAAATTAAAACATGTCATAAAAATTGCAAATAGTGCCAAAGGCACCAAAATTTCAGAAGTTCCAAAAGACAACAAAATTGAAGGGCAACAACAGCAAAACATAATGTTGAAATCAAGACTGAAGTAGAGGATAGGCTAAATGCTTTCACTTTGAACTTGGGGGAACTTGAGGCGAGATGATGAACCAATCGAGCGGGTGGAGGCCTCTTGCCATACTTGGAGACCGAGTCCACTCCATCTCTGAACTCCTTGAATCTGGTCTCATAGATTTGAGATCCATCGTTTTTATTCCAGCCCGCGTGGGAAAGCTTGGTAGCATCAACATTGAGACCAGCTGTTTTCATGTCCTCAATGGCTGAGGAGTACCCAAACCAGATAATTGGGGCAAATAACATCTTGATGATGTCGGCTAGCTCATCAGACCTCGTATAATTAGCAAGGGCTTCAGCAATGTGCTTAGGAAGCTTACTTTTCAAAGTGTCCCTCTCTTTCTCAAGGTTAGCTACCATCTCTTCCAGTTTGGCTTTGACTTGAGTAGCCGAAGCGAGTTGGGTCTGGAAGTGGTCGTTTTTTGCTTTCAGCTCGTCGGATAAAGCCAGCTTCTCAGCGGCAGAAGTATTCAACAAATCCTCATACTTAGCCTTCCATTCGATAAAGAGTTGGCCAAGTCTTCCTCAACTTTACCGAGCTTCTCGGTCGGACGAAATTTCCTTACCCGGCTTGGCCCCCTAAAAGAGAAGGCGGGTGACGCAAAATCGTTTCATATGTATTCCAAAGGAGACGATTATTATCTATGGAGTGAAGTACTTACAAATGTTGACAGATCTTGATTGGACCACTCTCTCCAATCATATCTTTCTTCCTGATGCCGTTCTGAAGTCTCAGCGTCCTTATCAGGTCGATCCTGAGATCTGATACGCTTTAATGCACGTTTGGACTCATTTGTACTATCTACTAAAGTAGTGCGAGGAACCATCCGATAGTCATTGGTCTCCTCAGAATCACCATCAGCTTGATCAATCTCGTTTGAGGGCTCGACTAGATGACAGTCAACAGGTTCAACAGTCTGGTCTGGCACATTTGGGTTGATAGCAGGGTCGGATGCACCCTGACCTCGGGGGGGCGAAGTTTCATCAGCAACCTGGACGATATCAGTGAAACTTGCCACTGCAAATGCCAACAAAAAATTAAAACATGCCACAGAAGAAAAACATAAATGTTCAAAATAAGAGATCCTACTTAAATTATATCTCTCCTCCGGTAACTCAACATAAGGTTCTGGGCCGGCGGTCTCCAAATGAGCGGCATCGATCAGATTAGAGCGTAATGTCTTAGACCCGGATATATCGGGGATTCGCTAATCTCTTTTAACAACTTCTTATTCGCTTTGCTCTCTAGCACATCGCTATTCTTGGTGGAAGTGTTCCATTTGCCCAGATCCCTAATAGTGTTGTGTCTAATGAAGAAAAAGTGCTTCTTCCAATCAGAAAAAGACTGGTCTGTTTTCTTAATCAAACGGACACCACTCAAGTTATCATTTCTTCTACAGAAGCAGTACCAGCCAGGGTTCTTCTTAACTTGTTTGCACTGGTAAAAGGTTCTAAAAAGTTGTAAAGAGAAAGGGGTCACAAAACACCTACACCAAATCAAAAAACCAGTAATGGCCCTTATACTATTGGGAACAATCGACCAAGCCCCAAATCATAATATCGGAGTATTTCCAGGAAAGCTGGAGGAAGAGGGAATCTGAGACCGCACTCAAACTGTTCTTTATAAATTGTGCAGTACCCAGCAGGAGGAGCAGCAGCACTCTTTCCAGATGCAGGTCGGATAGGGGCATAAGTATGCTTATTTATCCCAAACCTATCACAGATGTCTGTGATATCCGAATCCTTTAATGTAGAGTCAATTGCATGGCAAGCCATCATTTTCTTGGTCTCGTAGGTCCTCCTCAATGCTCGTATGGGCGTAGATAAACCGGAAATATTATACTCGGTCGGAGGCGATTCGACAAGAGTAGGAACGATAGAGGCAATCAGATGAGGGGGAAGAATAGACAAGAGAGGATTTTCACCGGGATTGGGTATTTCAGGTTGATTTGGATTCATAAGGAGTAAAAAAGAAAAAATTACTATCGCACAAAGATGAAGGACTTACTTGTTAATCGAAGGAGCAAATCTACCAAATCAGACGTCTGTAGCTTTAAATAATGATGGGCGCATACAGAATCTGATAGATTTTAATAGCCTTTAACCAAGAGATGGGACGCTTGGACTACGCGTCGTTTGGAGAGACAAAGCGTGTGTAATTATGGTGACGTTTGAGTTAACCGAGACAAGGGTTGATGGGCCATCTGGACGGTACACGTGGAGTATTTTTGAACCTCAGATCTTAATCCACTTCAAAGGTCAGACATGATCGATTAAGATCTAGGGGGCTATGATTGGGGGTGACCCGGATCAATCCACGTGTCATGCAGGTACAAAGCGAACTGGCGGAACAGGACAGAGTTGTACACGATATGGGAACCGCTACGACCAGAAGGAGTATGCGATCAGGTCAGAGGGAAATCCCTGACCAGAGGAAGCGATCTGATCAGGGCAGGTCCCTGACCAGAAGAAGCAGGTTGATCAAACCAGAGCAGGTTCCTGACCAGAGGAAGCGATCTGACCAGGGCAGGTCCCTGACTAGAGAAAACCAGACCAGAGGCATATTCATCTGGAGTAGAGAACGGTTGCGATTTAACGTGATACGTGGGGGCTTATTTAACCTCCCACTAACCCCAGTATTGCGAATAACCGCCTGAATTACGGTTGGACTTGATTCCAAATGTATATTTGGATACGTAGGCAGCTTATTCTCTAAGTTCAGTCCATACAATAACCATCATCACTCTCTGTATAATCCTAGAACAAGAAAGACCCGATTGTTGACTCGTTTCATTCTGATCTCGATCAACGTGCTTTAGAAGTCCGTTTTAAACTTAAGGTTTTCTAATTCAGTGTATCATGCTTGTCTGGATTTTGTGTCTCATCATATTTAGCTTCAAAAGTGCAATTTATTGCTTTGATTGACATAGTAAAATGTTTTGTTCAATTAACTTAGCTATGAACAGATAGTAGGTAAGATGGTGGCTGTAATTAATGTCCAAATTAAAAATTACACTCCCTGCTGGCCGTTAATTGATGGTGGAGCTACTGTCCAGTTCGCGTTTCTTTCCTGGAGTATGTCCGGAGAGTTCTTCAATCCCATTCTTGGCTATCGTCCTATGGTTTATGCATTTTCTTTTACCGATATCAATGGAATTATCTTGTGTATATATAATATATATTACTAAATCTTGAACTCACTTACTTTTCTCGTTACAGAGTACACATATATATACCATTGGTAAAGGGTCAATCAGGATCCCTTAAATCAAGTAGTAATAATATCATTGATCAATAAGTCACTACAAAATAAATACGACAATAATTATATCTAAAGTAAATATAATATTCAAACTGTATTACCATTGACAATTATCACATTTATGAAAGCATTGTAAAACGTTCCATACACAACATTCACAACGAGGACAACAATCAAACGTAGTACGAATCGGAAACTTTTGACTTATCCTCATCATCTTCATCACTTGTTTATCATCATCATCATCATCATGCATCATATCATCATCAGAAAAAACATGATTTGCTGTCACAAATATATGATGATCTTCAAGAACAGACCAAATAGCAACAACAAGAAGGAGGCTAACAACAAATATTAAAGATGCTATATTTTTTCCCATTGTATTGTCAAAAGAAAACAGATAAGGGAATTAAGTGAAAAAAAGAAAAGGTGAAGGATATATATTGTTGTTTCACAAGCCTACTTATAGAGTTCAGGGTCCAACAACTTTACAAAAGTTCTCTGGGGAGTTATTATGTAGATACAAGTCCAAGAAAATATATATATATAATAATTAATATTATTAATATATAATGTTAGTTATCTATCTACCCATCAACCTAAACTTTTGAGAGAGATGGTAATTCAACACTCTCGCTTCCTCTGTCATAATATATAAGTAATTTTAGGCGTTTTTATACATAATAAGAAGTTGTTGAATGTAATAAATTTTAAAGACAAAAATCTAAATTACTATTTGACTATATGTCGTAAATTCAAAATAATTGTATATAGTAGTAAAAAGTGGTTAGATTAACGATATATAAAAACGTGACACATAATTTATTGATATTCATAAACGGTCTTATTAGACAAAATAAAAAAAATTAAAATGTTTTATATTTTAAGACAAAGGGAGGAGTTTATAATATCCCCGTCAAGGTTGCTATCATAAGAGCCGGCCATCTTCTTATGATAAAATTGATATGTATCACACTACAATCAATGGGTAAAAATATGTTGTGATTATTTGTTGTAGAACCAGTATTTTAATTGTTTTTTTTTTTTTTGTAGGGGAGGGGTAGGGGAGGAGGGAGGAAGGAACTAGCATTTTGTTTTTAGGGAGATTTGTTGTGAAGGACAAAAACATTTACAAATTAGTAAAAAGGACACCGTCATATTTTTTTTAGCATAAAGGATATTTTATGAGGCTTAAAGACAATAATACCTCTCAATAATATTTTTAAAAAAAACAAAAATGGTGCAGAGTTGTTTCCCACGTTCATGTGCACTAAACTAGTTGATATATATATATATATATATATATATATATATATATATATATATATATATATATATATATATATATATATATATCAATCTTTAATCACCTATATCTTTTAATTTATTTCTCCAATTATCATAATTTTTTCATCATAATTTACATTTTTTCGTTATCTTTATTTCGATATTAAATTTGATATCTTGTCGATATAATTTCATAAATCATTTTTTTGGGTGCAATAATAGGTAATTCAAATTTTCACTACTAATTGAATGACACTAGTGACGGTATGTCACTACTGATAACGTGTCATTACTAATTATCACACTATATGACACTACCATTTGAGATTGTTATTATTACTGGTGACATTACTATTTCACACTACAATTTGACACTGTGATACTACGTGACATACTATTTGACATTACTGTTGAAAGGTGAGATTATCACACTATCTGACACTACTATTTGACATTGTTATACTATGTGATACTACTATTTAACATTGTGATACTATGCAACAATAATATTTGACACTACTATTGAAAGGTGGGATTATCACACTATCTGACACTACCATTTGATATTGTTATACTATGTGACACTGTCATTTGAGATTGTGATATTATGTGACACTATTGATTAACATTATGACAACAGTGATAATAGTAGGGTAATCGTACATACATAAATAGTGTCAATCAATTTGAAATTATTAATTGACACTATAATAGCAATGACAATAACAATGTCAAAATAAAGAAACCAAGAAGTAAGAATTATAGTGAATAAATATGATGATTCAAAAGATATAATTAATACAAAATTAGATAGAATTTTTTTTTTTTTACTTGGGAATTCAATAAGAGAGTTATTATATTTTATTTTTTTTCAATGAAACGTGGGAGTTTGGTGTGTGGGTTGTTTGTTTGTTTTTATTTTTTTTTCCAGGAACGTGGGGTGGGTTGTGTCAAAAAAAAAATAAAAATCAAACGTGGTAGTAGTGGATTAAATGATAAAATTAAAGAAGGGTAAAATTGTCTTGGTACAGGTTGTTTTGACCTTTTTACTAAAAATAAAAAAAGAGTGGACCAAATGATAAAAATGAAATGTAAAATGGACTTTTCAATAATTTTCACTTGTTTTTATTTACCCTATAGTTTCATCCTTTTTTCCAAAAATGTTATTTACACAATAAAATTACACACCGTATTTTTAAATCATTGATTATGATAGGACCTTTAATAATTAGGAGGTACAATTAATGTTGTTAAACGAACAAGCTCGTATTCGATTCACTAGTGTTTATGATCGTTCATTTGGTTAGCTTAACGAACCAAACTCGAACAAGATTAGAAGCTCGTTTCATAAACAAACGAACATGAACAAACTCACGAACGTTTGATTATGTTCGTTAACTGCTTATATACATAAACCAATGTACAACATAACCCTAACACATAAGATGATAAACCATGTATTAATCTAATAGACACTATAAAGTAATTTTATAAAATATTTATAGAATTTTACTAATGTTGTTGGTACGTACTATGATGCTTCATTATTGCTTTGTACTTTGATATTTATTCATTTGGACTTGATTATTTATACCTTAACGAGTCGAGCTCGAGTTGGAAGACAAAAATACGTGTAGTAAGACAAACTTGAACATGAGCATTAACGAATATTCTTTAAAAATAAGCCGAGCTTGAACATAATTTTTAGTCTGTTTATTAAACAAATGTTCGTGAACAAACTTGTGATCTTAACGAACCAAGCTTGAACATATTTTTATGTTCGTTTATTAAACGAACGAGCACGAACAAACTCGTGATCTAGATGAACACAAAATTAAACAATTGATACTCGATTCAACTCGCTTAACAAACTAGTTACAAATGCCATATATTTTTAGTAATATTATTATTTTTTGAGAAACCAAACATTTTATTAATCAAGATCCGCCAAACGTTTATTAAACGAACGAAAGACGCCTCCTCTAACGCCAAAGAGATCAAACTCCCCCGGGATAAAAATGATCTGAGTGTAAAACCGAGCCATGTGAGTCCCAAAAGATCACCCCATGACACAAATTTACAAATGCCATGATCGATGGTTGTGAACATAGTAATATTATTTTTGTTTTTATTTTATGAGCGGCAAGTATTTTTATTAATAATTAATATGATAATGATAATAGCAAAGATGCTTATATTATCCTTTTAGAACGGGCAAAGATGCTGATTTATAGAGAAGAAGCAAATGTAACATTCCAATTTTTAAGATCTTACTGTCACCACTCAAAATAAAAATCGTACTGTCAATACTTTTATAATGATAATAGCAAAGATGCTTATATTATCCTTTTAGAACGGGCAAAGTTGCTGATTTTTAGAGAAGAACCATATGTAACATTCCAATTTTTAAGATCTTACTGTCACCACTCAAAATAAAATAGTACTGTCAATACTTTTATAAATAAAAAAATATCGTACTGTCGATGCAATGAGAAAAGAATATATTTTCATTTTTTTTCCTCAAGTTAAATATGTTTGGTTATGTGAGAGGAAAAAAATTCTCAAAATGGTCCACGTCTAATGTTGACAAATTTTATTAGATGAGCTGAAATTTGTTACAATCTTCACAAGATTTGAGATAACAAATACGTGTTAATCTGATCGTATTAATAATGTCTCATTCATTCGAGTAACGTCCACAACAAAATAAACGCAACAAAAAGATACTTCACATATTGCACCATTTATTATGATGTATGACCCAATTATAGAAGATGACACATTATAATCAATGGTGTAAGATGTGTTGTGTTCAATTTTATTGTGTTTTTTTTTTTTTTTGTTGTGAATCAATATCTAATCAATCATAATCTTACATTACGGTTTATCTATTATGATTCAATTCTGGATATGTTATTATAAATTAATTATCGGTTAGTTCATTAAATGAACAAATATATATAATAACAAAAATGTCATCTATTATGTGGATAAACATAAAAGAAATGTAGTACGTAAATAACGTTGGATCTGGTCAAGGTTGCTATCATAAGTTGGCTCATCTTCTTATTTGGTTATCTGATGTTTGAGTTTGTGTGTGTTTAGTACGCGAATGAGCTCGAGCTTGTTTATTTAATAAATGAACTTAATTTTGTGTTTGAGTTAATCTATTGATCGAACTCAAGCCAAACACAAACGAACGCACGTACCTCTTTACAACTTATGGAGTTATTGTGATTTCTTAAGTCTAAACATCTCTTTAAAGTTTTAAGTGTGAAATGACAAATATGTTGAATGTCTTCTTAGATTTTTTTGTTTATTTGTATCAACTAAATAGTTAGAGGTGTAGAATAATCAGAAAATTGATAGAGACAAAGTTAACGCAACGCTAGGATAACATTAGGAATTTAGAGTTAGAATTTCGAGTGTGTATTCACGAACCTATAAGAACATTTGCGAGCTTGCTCATGTTTGTTTGTTTAGTGTAAAACAACGTGTTTGAGTTTGGTTCATTTAACTTAACAAACAAACAAATACGAGCTTATACGAGCCGAATCCGATCGAATTTGTTCGCGAGCGGCTTTGTTTATTAACAACTCTAGTTAGAGATAGTTCTACTCCAAAATGTCACAACAAATAGACCTAACATATTTTTATATCATTGTTCATGATATACGACATATTGACTAATATGTATCAGACTATAATACTATAATCAATATGTAAAAATGTATTGTATTTGTTGTAGAGCTAGTATTTTTATTTTCAACCAACCATTGATCATGCTATAATCTCCATAAATTAGGAAGTCTCATGCCATTATCAATGGTTTTTTTTAAAAGGTTTATCAATGGTTTTGAACATAAAATTTCGTTTGATTTTTTTTGGAAGCATTTCATTAATAATAATAATGATGATGATGATGATGACAGCAAAGATGCTTTTTTTATTGAATAGGTAAAGATGCTGATGAAATAGAGAAGAACATGTGTAACATTCCAATTTTTAAGATCTAACATATGTGTAGCAGTTCCTCCAAAAAAAAAAAAAAAAAAAAAACCCATATGAGCAATTTATCAAGATAATGACAATTCTTTTCATTGATTCTATCTAACAGGAAATTATTGTTCCAAAATATAAGTTCATTTAAATTTTTCACACGGATTAAGAAAGTTAATTAAATTGGTTATGCGTCATTAATTTTGATTAAAAAATCTAAAATGATCGACCTTCGACTATCATTGATGTAAAATATTGAAAAGTGGATGAATGTATAATAAAATGAGGGATAAAAGAAGAGAAATGTAATAAATACTTCATTGATTTTTTAAATGGTCTTATATAATGGGACAAAACAAAAAAAACTAAATGGACTTACATTTTGAAAATAGTTTTTAATCCATCTTCCTCGCATTTATTAGGTTTTAATAATGTGTTGCTTATTTAGTTGCAACAAGGACAAAAATAATTTCACTGAACTAAGCCCTCACATCGAGAAGCCAAATTCCAGCCATCAAAAAAAGGGCAGCACTTTCAGCATTTTGGCTTGTATACAATCATAAAATCTCTTTGCAAAGACAGTAGTGTGTATTTTTTTTGTAGAGAAAGTAGTAACAAAGTGATTGATTGTGAAAGAGAGAAAAACCGCAATCGAAGGAGTTATGCAGTAGACAATTTTATCAAGATAAACAACATATGTGCATGTTATTGTATACGTAAGTTATTACTGTGGTGTCATTGCATATGTAAGGTGTTCTTGTAAATAGCCATTGTACTGTACATAAGGTGTCACTTTGAAACTGTGAGGGTGTTATTGTGAAACTATGAGGGTGTTGCGGTGTACGTTATGTGTTTGGGGTGCCACTGCATACGCAAGGTGTGTTACTATAAATAGTCAATGTATACACATGAGGTGTTACTGTATATGTTAGGTGTCACTGTGAAACTATGAGGGTGTCAATGTGAGAACTGTGATCAGGGTGTCACTGAAGACTCAAGACATGAAAGAATTTTTCATAGCTTCAACAGGTGTGTAAAAAGGTTGTAGTTCTACAGACAACAAGTGTGTGCATATTGTGAAATAGTGTTGAAAGAGTACCGAATAGCAATTTCAGCAACACATTTCCACCTTTAACCGCCAATACATGAAAGCAAACGCAAAAAGTACGCCTTTTTTTCGTTTGGGCTAGGAACAAGACCATGCCCATGTCTACTTGAATGTCTTTCTCGTTTGGTTTGGGCTAAAGACATTGAGTACATGCACAACCCAGGAAAATGTACATTTTCCCCTTCTTTTGTGATGTTAGTAGAAATAGCTAGTTTTAAGAAATTAAGCTACGGAAATGATTACTTCTTATGACAGTACATACTTGATTGGATTCTGGGTGATACATATGAAGAATTTAACAAGATATATATATATATATATATATGTGTGTGTGTGTGTGTGTGTGTGTGTGTGTGTGTGTGTGTTTATTGTACTCTCAATTGTCAAAGACTCAAAGGAAGATAAAAATACGTGTGGATGACATTACGTAAAGAACTGGATGGCTCAAAAGGGCAATTCTTTGTTTTTTCTACCTTATACTCTGTTGTGTTACATCCATTTCATGAAGTTCTTTGTTTTTTCTAGTTTGAGGTTCAAGATTTGATGTTCTTCTTAACTTTATTGCTTTAATCTCCAAGTGAGTATAACATGCAGAGCCACTTTGTGATTCAATTACTGATATGGTAGTTGAATCCGCCGGAGAGAAAGTCCTTGTAGGGCTTGATGGTCCTTTTGTTTCCCGCAGGCGCAGGGTGACCGACCCCAAGAGATCTCTTATCTGCTTTTATTGGATCGATCAATCGTCTGTGTAGAGGGCATTGTTACAAAATGTACTCTATCTACGTACCTTTCCCATAACTAGGATTTGTTTCTTGGTGCTTCCTGTTTACCAGACCTAGATCAACATATATACACCTTCAAAGCTTGGAAAGACAAAAAAAAAAAAAAAAAAGCCCAGAAAAAGGGTATGTGGTGAGTAATCAGAACAGAAACACTGATTCATGTTTACCAGACCTAGATCAACAAACATGATATTGAAGTTAACAATCAAACCAAATATGAAAAAATGAATGAATTGCTAGACTGAAACACTGATTCTAACTAATTACATCAACAAAACAAGAAAAAACCGCGTAATCTCGCCTACGTATATGAGGATCGTTAAAGAAACCACATTAAACTTTAAGGTACCACAATGATATTCGATCTCTAGAAAAGTCATATGTATAGTTAATATTCAACTTTCAGGAGATCGAATGTCCACACTAAACCTACTTCTGCAAAACCAAACCTTGTGGTCATTTGTTATCAACCTACGCTATGAAGCTTCTTGATCGCTCGGTTAGCATTCATACTACTTCTAGAAGGTAATTACATGCTTTTGCGTCGATCAGTTGCCCGGGTCTCATCTCATCGGGGTGCGTGCGTGATTTCTCAGTGAAATATGTTCAGCTTAACCTGCGATTAAATTTTATACAAGATCTTACACGAATAGAAATCGAATACGGGTTAATAAGGAGAATGAAGATTTGAAATACCTTAATTATTCACAAAATCTAAGATTTGTTTGGTCACTTTTTTTATTGTATGGAAGATCTAGTCACAAATTCAGATACCAAACTTGAAAATGCTGAAGACTTGTTTCTTAGCAATTCAGTTGGGCAGTCATACTCTACCACTCTCCCTGCATCAACGGGTAACAACCCAAAAAAAAAAAAGTTAAGTACATGACAATACACGAGCGATGTGACTTCTGATTAGTTTGTACGGGTACGGATATGGATACGTAAATATAAGATTTATGAAAAATATAGGATATGGATACGGATGGGATATGTGTAAATAATAAAAGAGTAGGGACCAAACGGTACATAATAAAACTATAAGGATCAATTTATAAGAAGATATAAGTTCATTTTGAGTCCCTTTTGTTTCGCAAAATCTGCACTTCTGTCCTTAAAGTTTCATTTTCGCAGTTTAACCCTCGTCTATATTTTTTTTTTTACATTTTCAGTCCGTCAAACAACTCCCGATAGAATATTGACAAGCGGCAAAAGAAAAGGATTGAAAAGGTATTTATAAAAAATGCATATACGAGGGGTTAAAATGCAAAAACAAAATATTAAGGATACTGAGATAGAAATGCAAAAACCCGTAAAACAAAAGAGACCAAAAGTGTCTTCGTACCAAATCACAAACTAAAGAGACCAAAAGTTTCCTTCATTTTTTTTAGCTTCTCATTAATTTGCTGGTGGTTTGTGTTGTGGATTCTAACAAGTTTCTTCATTTTACGTATCTAACTTAAAAATTGTAAATTTGACCCCAGATATACAACCTATGTATCCGGTGTGTATTTATATCGTATATGTACGTATCAGACACGGGACACGCTATCGAACAGAAGCATCCGGTGTGTTTCTATGTCAGATACGTATCAGATACAGGACATGCTATCAAACAGAAGTACGTGGATGTTTATTACCTTCTCCAACGACGAGGACAAGGTCGGTATCGATTACGGTGGGAATCCGGTGAGCTACCATTAGTACTGTACAGTTAGTTGTATCTTCTTTGATAGTCTTTTGGATAAGGCTATCAGTTATTGTATCAACAGAAGCTGTGGCTTCATCCAAGACTAATATTCTTCTCTTTTCCAATAATGCCCTTGCCAAACATAGCAACTGCCTTTGTCCAATACTCCAATTCTCTCCATCTTCTGCTACTGTAAAACTCATTAAACATATCAGATATCCGTAGTTACGGGTATGCATATCTAAATCCCGTATCTAACTTTTGAAAATTACGAATTTGCCCCCAAACGTTTATCCTAGATATCCAGTGCGTATCTACGTCAGATACGTATCGGGTTGGATACGGGACACCCTACCAGACAGAATTATCCATGCATCATAGTTTTACGGAATTTCCCTATAATATAGGACTCAAAAAATATGAATGTACCTGGTGCATCAAGTAGTCTTTGATCCTCCTTTACTATCTTAGCTAAATGGCATTTATTTAAAACCTGCAAATCAATAAACAAAGGTGAATATTGATGGCTTTATGCTTTATATGTAAAGCATTTAAATTTTTATTTTTACCTCCCAAATTTGTTGGTCTGAATGTTTCTGTAGAATATCAAGATTGCTCCTAACAGTTCCTGGGAACAAAATTGGATCTTGTGGTATTATACTCAACTTAGATCTCAAATCCTGCAACCCAATCTTCGAAATATCAAGCCCATCGATCAAAATTCGCCCCTCCAACGGCTCCACAACTCTGAACAGAGCTTGAATCAGAGTCGATTTTCCGCTTCCTGTTCTTCCAACAATTCCGACTTTCTTTTTAGCAGGAAATGTGCAGGTGATTCCTTTAAGAACACAAGGAAGCTCCGGGCCGTAACATAAATGGAGGTTTTCGATTTGGATCGTTCCTTGAAATGGCCATTCATGACTTGGTCTGCATGTTTGGATGATTGATGGAGCTTCACTAGGGAGATTTGTGAACTGTAGGATTCTTTCTACTGATATCATTTTGTTTTCTACATTACAGACATTCCATATCACCCATGCTTGTAGGACATTTAGGCTTAAACCGTATGTAGCCGCTAGTCCAGCCAAACCTGTTACCATTGATTCAGAAACAAAGTTAATTGCACGCGTTTAAGGGGGGGGAGAACATAATAGGCAAATGAATACATAAAGTAGTGAAGTAGTTACTCACTCGGATCAATGGCGGATCTTGGAATGTTCAACAAGATGACAAGGAGAAAGAAGAAGGCGACGTTAAACAAAAAGTTGATTCGAACACAAAGCCACTCCATAGCTGCAGAATTGTGAAAAGCAACACTTGAATAATCATCAACTAAATCCATGTTCTTTTCACAGAAACGAGTTTCTTGGTTGAAACATCGTATCGGTGCAGCCCCAGCAATGGTTTCTGATAAGTGATGCAGAATCGGAGCTTTCTGTATGCCAATCAGCCTTGCAAGTTCTCTAGCTGTTTTCCTGTAATAAGCCTAAAGCAAAGAATAAAAAGTTTAAGCATACGAAACAAGAAGTTATCTTAAACTGTGCATATGAAAATGATACATACGCAACTATCAACTACAAATTTACGCAAATTTACTTCCCCACGTGTCAAAACTACTTTCTAGCAGTCATCCAACCCCCCAAAAAAAATGCAAAATTTGACAGATTTTAATTAACTTGTAACCTAGATTGCACTGATACAGATACGTGGATACAAGTATGCGGAAACCAGATACAAGGATGCCAGATTTTGCAAAATATAGGATACATGTACGGTGGGAATATGAGTGAGTATTAAAAGTATAAGGACCAAACTGAACACAATATAAGTATAAGGACCAAAGTAGAAGTATAAAAGATAACGTTTCTTCATTTTTAGCAGTGTTTACTACTTTTATGACTGTTTTCCCTCTATTTTTAACAAGATTCTTCATTTTATATATCTGAGTTTGAATATTCATATCCAGATCACGTATTCAACTTGTAGAAAGAAAATTGGACCGACATGTATTCTAAGTATTCGTGTGTGAATAACTTTAAAGTGAAAAATGAAAAGAAAAGAAGGTGGATATTGAATGAGAAAAGTATATATATACTTGCCTGATACCATATGGAAATGATAAGAATAACAAGGAACAGAAACCACATTTGCCAAGCCGCATGAGACATTAAGACAACAATACTCAACAGCTGAATTAGTGCAAACGCCAAGCCAGCTACTCGGTAAGGGACATCCGTGTCTGCGGTGCTTTGATCTGTAGAAGACTAGAAAAACGCAAAAATGTACTCAGAAAGCTAATAACAATACGGGGGTAATGTTACCGTCATTATCACTGTAACAACAAAAAATTGCTTGTACATGATGTGGCATAGGACCTTTTAAGGTGTGGCAGTGGTTTCAAATAAGGGTCCTATTGCCGAGAGGTAAAATCGAGCCGAGTCGAGTCGATACTCATGAAGGTTCTTGAGCTCAACACGACTAGAAAAACTAGTCCTCGAAACTCAACTAGAACTCTATTGAGTTATAAAGGCAAGATCAAACTTGATTCGTTTACTACCCAAAAAACTCGACTCGATTCGTACGCTCGAGAATTTTCCTAGAATTCATCTAATGTCTATGAAATGTGAAAGCTCAAACTCAACTCAATCCACAACTTACCTCAACTTTATATGCAATATTATATAACAAGAAATCTTGTTTATGCGCTACTCAATTACTAGATTCTGATATTTGAGATCGCCTCGACTAGTTATTCGAGTAGCTTGACTCGATCACAAACTCGGAAAGAAAAAACAAATCGAGTCCTGGTACTACAACATCATAGCCAACTACCACATCAAGTTATAGCATCTATTGTGCCAAAAGTAATAATAACAGTAACATTATTTTAAAAGTAAATGAAGAGAAATAAGGAGAATTCACTTACCCTGCTAAGAATTCGACTCGAAGGCGTGGCATCGAAAAACGACAATGGCGCGCGGAAAATTGAACTTGTCATGTTAAGGAACAGCCGCTGAGCAGTTTCAATGGCAATAGTTGATAGAAGAATTGCTCTCCCCAAAATAAATAATGAGCTTCCAGCAGATAATAAAACGAAAACCGCAATTAATTTCTTGTTGCTAACTCTTCCTTCTTCTGTTCCCCAAGCAATCCAATAATTGCTTGCTATTTGCAACCCCTGAAAAAGGACGTGACAAAGAAGAACCGGAAGAACAAGAAATCCTCGATATGCTGACGTAATAAACGTCGAATAAGTACGCCATTTCACCGGCCCGGATTCTCTTTCTTCTTTCAGGAATTTCTCTGATTGTATAGGACCAATAATATTGAATCCTTGAACACATTCTTCAGCCGGTTCAATCCCGTGGTTCTGATTCGAGTACGGGATTAATTGATTGTGTTGATGAGATGTATTCACTTGATTCAATGATTTTGTGTGAGCGTCTTTTTGCGTAATGAATTCGCCTTTGGAATCCGTGATTAGATCTTGATATTTTCCGGACTGTACAATCCTACCATCTTTCATCACCTGGGAGATAAACATTGGCAGATGAAATGAAAACTCATTCTGATGTGTTTTGCTTAATGTTCATCAGATTAAATGCTTAATTCATGAAGATTTTAGCTTTTTTTGATGTAATTAACTTACCAAAACAAGATCAGCTGCCTCCAAAAATTCCAGCTGATGGGTAACATAAATTACTGTCTTTGAGCCTAAAAGATTAAATAGGCATTCCTGCATGACAAATGAGAAGTTTGAGAATATATTCACATGAAAAGAAAAAGGATAAAATTACTTTTGGTTCCTATTGTTTTATGATTTTGTCTTTTTATCCTCAGTGTTTCATCTTGAAACTTTAACCTCTTATCTATGAATTATTTTTTATTACATTTTCAATCCAATGAAACACATGTCAAACAATCAACATTAATAATACAACATGGTCCAACCAATAAAAACTTGGCGCGTGGCGAAAATTGACCGTAAAAGCAAAAACATTATAGGGATAGGGACCTTTTTGGGCCCTTTTATTGACAAATTTTATAATACAACCGTTGTAGCAAGGTTGTACCAAGTGGCATACATTACAACCATTCATTTCTAACATCTCACACACGATAAAAGTGTATTATGTGAAAGAGAGTAAAAATGAGAGGCTCTAATGTATGCCACTTGGTATAACCTTCTTACAACCGTTGCACCATAAAGTCTCTCCCTTTTATTTGACGATCTCAGCATTTGTATCCCAATGTTTAATCTTGACACTTCTACCCTCCATGTATGCATTTTCTTTTTGCATTTTCAGTCGAAAATGCCACGTGTCAAAAATCTAGCATTCAAGGTACGAAATGCTGCAGTCAATAAGAAGAATTTGACACGTGGCAAAAATGGACTGAAAAGGTGGTACAAACAGACATAGATAAGGGGTAAAAGTGACAAGTTAAAACATAAGGAATAGATTTCAACAATCATGAAACAAAAGGAACTAAAAGTGTCTTTATCCAATGACTATTCATATAGTCTACATCTATGCAAACTAATAAGGGACAAGATATCTCTATGGGAAGATGGTGGTTTAATTCGATGTAGTGTAAAATCGTGTCAAGATGAAACATTAAAAGGATAGAAATGCAAACTCGTGAAACAAAAGAGACCCAAAAGTAACCTGAAGATAAACGTAAGCAGGAAGTATTTGAAGAGCTATGTTAATGCTTTTAATGTGTGACTTGCCTTGAACATATGAGTCCCGGTAATCACATCAACAGCACTAAAAGGGTCGTCAAACAGATATATATCAGAATCGCTATATATTGCTCTCGCCATTTGAATCCGTTGCTTCTGTCCTCCGCTCAAATTCATTCCTCTTTCTCCCACAATGCTCAAATCTTTGTCCATCAACATTTCAATGTCATGATTCAAAGCACATCCCTTTAAAACTTCGTTGTAAAAACCAAGATTCATGGTATTTCCAAACAACACGTTGTCCCTGATCGTGCCCGTTTGAATCCATGCGCTTTGTGGGACAAAAGCTTTGGACCCAAAAGCCTTGATACTTGCACCGGAGATCCTAGGAATCTCTCCAAGTATAGTACACAAAAAGCTCGATTTACCGGACCCGACAGAACCACAAATCGCTACCTTATGACCTTTCATGATACTAATTTTCTCGGATATCGTGATCGTGGGCTTGGGCTGCTTTGACGGGCTAGTATTAGCCCATGAGTATTCCCCTGTTTCGATCTCAACTGCAATATCAGATATATTAGGACTCTGACAAGAATTCAACTTATCTTGATCATCGCCATTGACGAATTTCTCCACACGATCAAGCGAGATATTTGCTTGAGCAATCATAGAGACAAGTTCAGGGAAATTGTAGATGGGCTCTTGCAAAATCCTGAAAGTTGCTAAAGCTGAAAGAACCGTGCCAGATGTTAACGGTGTCTTTAAAACAATGCACACACCAAAGGTAGCAACCGAAACTAACGTCGGTGAAGCCCAGAACAGAAAAACCACAACTGAACTTGTATAAAGGTATTTCTTGATCCAGTTCCTTTCAATTTCCCTAAGATTCAGCAGCTTTTTCAGAAAAATGGATTCCCAAGAATGCAATTTCACAACTTTAATGTTCTTGACAGTTTCTGAAGTAGCTTTGATTCTAGAGTCTTTTGATTCCATTACCATATTATGAAACCTTTGTTGCATATTTGCTAATGGAGTATTACTCATCATTACAAAAATTGTGCTTAAAAAAGCTGCCAAGGCAGGAGCAGCACCGAGATTGCGGTATAAGATCATTAACGCTAATATAACCTGAAGCGGAAGCAACCAAATACCGTGAAGATTCAAGCAAGAATCGCCGATCCTCTCCACATCCACATTGATAACGTTGATGATTTTTCCCCCACTTAGACTTGTATAGTTAGCTGTCAACGATTTTTTGTATATTAACACCATCAGAGCTGCCTTGATTTTGATTCCGATGCGCTGAGCACCGAAATACCACTGCCTTTGGGATAATGATTCCACCATTTTTGCAAAGAGGAATGCAAATGCAAGAATCATTCCTTTACGCCAGTCTGTATCATGACCTTTGGTTGACAAAAAGTCAACGAAGGTTGTAATAAGCAATGGACCGGTATAGGAAGCGAGAGTATTAGCCCCTAGAAGTACCAAAAGTCAAAAAACAGCATGTTAGAAACAAAAATTGAAATCAAATCAATATTACTCATGACTGAAGTGAAGATGTTTATCAGCTTATGCAGTTATGCAGACACTGATTTCATTGCAAGTGAAGAATAATCATTGTTTCGTGTTTAAGAGATCCTTTGTTTAAGTAATAGGCAATGCATATATTGTGAGAACTCGTCAGTTTAAGTAATGGGCAATGCATATATTTTGAGTACTCTATTGAGTAATTCGAACATTGCATAGGTGCGGATCCAGAAAAAAAAAAATGGTCTGGTCACACGGGGCGACACACCGGGCGAATCAATCAAATTTTGTATGACTAACCTAATACCAATCATATCTAGCAAAAAAAAACCTCTAATGTCAAAATCTTTTATCTGTTTAATTTTCCTTCAAATAAGTTCATACCACCTATATCTAGGTAACAAAAATAAAAGTGCTTATATCTTGGGGCGGATCTACATAGCTCATGGGAGGCATGTGCATCCGGGATTTTTTTAAATAAAACAATGTTGTTTTGTTGTTAAAAAATACAAAACACCACTGGTGCTCCCAATGGGTCTTCGAATTCTCTGATGCACGTTTATAAATAAATTCTTAGATATGTCACTTTTTATATCTAGGAAACAAGAAAAAAACACAGGGGGTGACCATTTCACATGGGGATTAGATTCTTTATAAACGTGCTTTTAAAGATGCTTTAAGAGATTGGAATCAACAAAATCAAAAGCTTTTCTTTTTTTCCATAACTCAGATTTTACAGCAATAAAGGGACATACAGTAGGCCTATGTAGCCATTATCCAGGATACTTCCAAGTTGGTGAAAGTGGACTAAACATTTTTTTGCACGTGGCTCGCAATATATCATCAATGATTGCTATCAATACATAAAACAATATGTTGTAACTATACACTCTATGCACTTTTATCAATTTAAAGATGCCATTTGGAACAGTGTTAGAACAGTATTAAAAGAAAAGGGGAGACAATTTTTACCTGCAAAAGCTGCATTAAATGCAAGAGGCCTTTGAAAACTAAGAAGCAAAGCCTTTGACAATGAGGTTTTATTGAATTTGTTTATCAACAAAAACTCTTCCAACAAAGAAAAAGCATGAGCTGCAGTTTCAGCTTTTGGGATACTGGGTACATCTTGAGATTCAATTTTTACTAAATTACCCTTCTTAAACAAAGGATTCAGCCACAAAAATGTAATTTTACTCCAAATCCCAGCTTTAGAATATCCATCTTCTTCTTCAAACAACTTCTCTTTATCAAGAAATGGCTGTTCTAGTTCACTCTCTTTGTGATTCATTGGGGAATTTTCACGAATAAAACATAGGCATAGAAGAAAAATTGACAATGGGCAGGAAATGAATTCAGCAAAATCAATTGTTGACAGAAATTTCGGACCATGAATTGATTCAAGCTTGTTGAGAATATATATGAAAACTAGAAGTGAATTAAGAATGCAGGAAAACACCCACCAGAAAATAAGCATAAAAGGCCACCTTTTATGTTCTTCAGAAACTTTCTTCAAAAAACAGATCACAAACCCACTAGCTAAAACCCATGTCATGAAAGCTAAAAGTGAGTCTATATTCAACTTTTTTCCTACCCAGAATTCGTACAAAAAGGATCCTAAATAAGAAGCTGCTATAATTAAGTTTAACAGCAGAATCATCCTCTGAAAAATTGAGGATTTCATGCACCTGTCATTCTGAGCTCTCTTCTTCTCCCTTTCACCATGTCCCTTTCTCCAATCTTTCAAAATCCATATCGAAAACAGGAAGAAAAACACTACATTAATCGATTTGAGAGTTAATTCCATTGTAAAATTAGCAAAAATTAACAACGATTCCATCTGCTTCTATCCCAATTGCAAAACCGTGAATGTCTGTACTGCAACAAAGCTATGGACTTCTATACTAAAAAAAGATGATAGAAAAACGTCTGGGAGAGGAGATTCAAAGAAGGCGACTAAAACCTCTTTGATAAATAGGTAGAAGAATCAGGAATGTTATTCTTATGGGGAAGAGAAAAACACTAATGTGATGCTAATTTCACGTTCAGCATGAATGAATACTAATAAAGGCTATCAACGGAGTGGTATCTAAAGGTCTAAAAACGAGCCGAACAGTTCACGAGCAGCTCGATCCTCATTCATAAACTCATTTAAATATTATTTAATCGATTTTGAAGTGAATTCAAGCAGCTCATTAAGATCCTCAAAGTTGGCAAGGTGGCTTTCCTTTTTAATATATGTATACATATTTTTTTTATTAGTCAAAAAATATATACTCACCGTTTCCGGAATATCGAAGCGATTACAAAAAGATCTGTTCTAAAATAATTAAGACAATACACATTTTTAATGTATTATTTATATTTTACCCTTTTTTTTAAACTTTTTTTTCCAATTCATTAAATGCACATTCTACCCCAAAGATTTTCCACCGGCATCATTCGAATTCCAAAGGTTACACTTCTCATTATAAATGCTACTTCTCATCCTAAAACAAATATCAGCGCCTCTTTGCTTTTTTTTTTTTCTCTTTTTCAAAAGGTTAGTTACGGGTATTTTAGTCTATATCAAATATGAAAATTAATACAATAAATTGCTTTTTTTTTTTCTCTTTTTCGAAACGGATGAAGTATATATTTTCAAAAGAGAGCAATCACATCTGGAGATTCTCTACTAACCATTAGACTTTTATTCCTTGTAGAGTGGATGTCGTAATAAAAATATATCCATTATGTTTTTCAATTACAAGGGGACCATGGTCCTTTCTTTTTGTTTTTTTAATTTGTCATCAAGGGACCATGTTTTCAGTGTCCTAAGATATTCTGCCTGTTTTTATCAAAATTTTTGTGCTATTTTTCCTTGTAATAGTGTGCACATCATGTCTTCACTATTCATTATATCATCAATTTATAAAAATAATAGTTTACACAATCTTATTTATATATATATATATATATATATATATATATATATATATATATATATATATATAATATATATATATATATATATATATACACGAAAATTTAACCCAATTACCCGCTAATTAAACCCACACCCGTAATTTGACCCGGCACCTTCCCAAAATAAAAACCTTTAAATAAATAAAAATAAAAAACCACCACGCCCCCCCCCCCCCCCCCCCAAAATAAATATGTTTAGACCCCATAACCATAATTTGACCACCCCCCCCCCCCCCCCCCCCCCCCGCCGCAAATAAACATGTTTAGATATTCAATTAATGTTTCCAAAATCACACTAATTAATCTCCAAAATCCCCTCCCCAAAATAAACACGTGTTTTTTTTTAAAAACTACTTCCCCCACATCTAATAGTCGCCCCCCCCCCCCCCCCCCCCCCCCCCCAATCTAATAGTCGCCCTCCAAAATCACAATAATTAATACTAATCTCCAAAATTTAAATAAATTATAAAAACTCCAAAATCCCCTCCCCAAAATAAACACGTGTTTTTTTTTATAAAAAAACTACCCCCCAACCCCACATCTAATAGTCGCCCCTCCCCCTCATCTAATAGTCGTCCCTCCAAAATCACAATAATTAATCTTCAATTTTTTTTTCTTTTATAAACCAATCTCCCAAAACCTCAATTAATTGACACCGCATTTCCACATAAAATACACCAAACCACCACGTCCCCCTTCTTCTAATATTGCAGGAGATCGAGGTCATCGTTCATTATCTCCTCCCCTAGCATTTTTCCAAGGTACGTGCTGCACATTTTTATCTCATAAATTTGTGATTAAAGATGTTGGTTGAATAACTCCGTGGCATTTTTTCAAGGTACGTGCTGCACTTTTTTTTTCTCATTGAAAGATTAATTTTTCTTAATTTTCTACATTTAATTTTGATTTATTGATGCAGCCACTGCGGGAGATCGAGGTCATCGTTCATTATCTCCCCCCGTTGCATTTTTCCAAGGTACGGTTTATTGTTTTTGTAATCATCTTTTGATTTCCGTTGTGTTTAATTGTTTTTAAGAAAAATATTCACAGCATCGTTAATCGTCGTTAATTTTCAATTGTCACGGAAAATACATTGACACGTATGTATAGATTTAATTCCACATTCATTTTTTTTTTATACTTAATATATCAAATTTTATTTCTTTATTTAAGAACTATTCGAGTCCAACTATTGTCGTTTTTTAATTTATTTCTTACTTTTCATTTTTTTGTCGTTCCTCTTTTCATACATAAAATACACATGATAGCCGATAGACCTCATCCATGTGTCTCACGTAAATTTGAACTTCCAATAACACTCCGTTATCCCCATTTTATCTACTCACTCTTAGCTTATAACTATTTCTGAGCCAAAAATAAAAACCCGAAATAAAAAAATCTGAAAAAATAATATCATTCTTTTGAGAATAATACCATTAACTCTCCCCAAATTCAGAGGGAAAAAATAAAAAATCAATGAAATAAAATTCTTTCCCTACAATAATTATACCAACTTTAAATTTGTTCACACTGGTCAAATAAAATATTAATGTCAATGTGGTTTAAAAAACAGTCTTATTTAAAAAATAAAAATAAAAACCATTAACTCTCAATATTTAATAAATTAAAAAAAATAAAAAATCAATGAATTTATTGCAAACCTACTAATAAATTGCCATCTCATAAAAAATTTTGTATATACTTTAAACAGCCTAGAATGTTGTATATACTTATTTGATTCAATGTCATTATAGCGGTGGGTAGGGTAGGGTAGGATGGTGGGTAAGGTATGGTAGGGTAAGGTATGGTAGGGTAGGATAGGGTGGTGGGTAGGGTATGATAGCGGTGGGTAGGGTAGGGTAGGGTAGGATGGTGGGTAAGGTATGGTAGGGTAGAGTGAAGCGGTGGGTAAGGTAGGGTTGGGGAGGGTAGGATAGGTTGGGGTAGTTTGTAAGGTAAGGTATGGTGGTGTGGTGGGTAAGATAGGGTAAAGTGGAATGGTGGATAGGGTAGGGTTGGGTGGTGGTATGGTACGATGGGGTGGTTGGTTGGGTTGGATAGAGAATGGTGGGGTGGTGGGAAGGTGGGGTGGTATGATGAGTAAGGTAGGGTAGGGTAGGGTTGGGGTGGATGAAAAGTGGAGTAGAGTAGGTAATAGGTAAGGTAGGTAGGATGTCGAGGGTAAGATATGGTGTTATCGGGTAGGGTGGGATAGGGTGGTGGGTAGGGTATGATAGCGGTGGATAGGGCAGGGTGGGAAGAGAGGTAGGGTGCAATGGGGTATGATGTAGGACTACCCACCCCTTCGCCTATATCATAATTTATTAACCATATCATACCCTACTCAAGTCAACCTTAATTCACTACATTGTTCTATCAATCACTCAATGTGTCATCTTTTATATAATTTGTTTAATTCCAATCCTGCATATTCTATTCAATTCAAAACCTGCGTAACAAATATGCCAATAAAATATTCTTCTCATCCTTCAAAAAATTCTTCTATTGAAATATACGTTCTACCGTGCATGCTAAAAGCAGTAATATAACCACAATTATATATATATATATATATATATATATATATATATATATATATATATATATATATACTTAACCGTCAACTTATATGGTATTTGTTAGAAGATTTATTTTATTTATTATGTTAATTAAATTTTATTACCTAAAGCTATGGAAGTCATGTTATTTTTCATTTTCGCATGTTTCTCATTACTAGAGTAGTTGTTGTTGGTTAAAGTCATGATCCCATGTTTCCTACTTTTTAGGAAGTTGCTTCATGATTAGTTTTCTACTACTTGTATATATATGTTTGTTCTATCAATGAAATTAGCAAGTTTTCCCAAAAACTATCTCTTCCATAAAAATTATCAGTGGTATCGGAGCCATAATCTCAACAGCATTTGGAGAAAGATCCAAGGCCGAAACAAATTTTGTTCAGGCTTCAATCCCAAGGTTTGATGGACGGCATTATGATCACTAGAGTATGTTTATGAAGAACTTCATGCATTCGAAGGAGTACTGGACCATCATTGAGCAAGGAGTGGTTAAATTAGCACACAATCCACCCCCAACTGAGGCTCATAGAAAAGATTTTGAGAGCAGAAAACTCAAAGATCTGAAAGCCAAGAACTATCTGTTTCAAGCAATAGATAGAGCCATCTTGGAGACCATTCTCAACAATGAGTCATCAAAGGATATATGGGATTCAATGAAGAGGAAGTACCAAGGAAATGCTAGAGTGAAGAGATCGCAGCTACAGGCCTTAAGAAGAGACTTAAACCCTACAAATGAAGGAGGGTGAATCTGTCTCAACTTATTGTGCCAAAACCATGGAAATCTGCAATAAAATGAGATTTCTTGGTGAGAAGATGGAGGATGTAGCAGTTGTGGAAAAGATTTTGAGGTCTTTAACCTCAATATTTGATTATGTGGTGTGTTCCATTGAGGAATCCAAAGACATTGATGCATTGTCTCTTGATGAATTGCAAAGCTCTTTGCAAGTTCATGAACAAAAGATGAAGAGAGGATCAGCAGCATCAAATGAAGAGCAGGCCTTGAAGACCACTGCCTCTAATAGTAATTATAAGGGCATGGGTAGAGGCAGAGGAAGAGGTAGAGGGAGAACATCCAAAGATTTTGACAAAGAAAGACAACTCTCAGTCATCCAAGAATGGAGAGGGTAGAGGTACTACAAACAAAAAGAATGTTGAATGCTTTAGGTGTCACAAATTTGGACACTACCGGTCAGAGTGCTACACCAAATTGCCAGCAAACAAGGAGAATGGCACTCAGCAGAGTTCTCACTTTGCTGACAAAGAGGAGGATGAGACCCTGCTGATGACTACACAGTATGAGCAAAGTTCAGCACCCCAAGTATGGTATGTTGATACAAGATGCACTAATCATATGTGTGGTAATAAGGCATCATTCTCTTATTTGGATGAATCTTATCATTCAAAGGTGAAGTTTGGAGATAACTCCTCAGTCAGTGTTAAGGGAAAAGGAAATATATGCATCAAATCCAAAAATGGGACATCTTAAAACCATCTTCAGTGTTTTATATGTCCCTGATCTAAAGTGCAATATGTTAAGTGTTGGAAAATTGCAAGAGAAGGGATATGAGATTATTCTAAAGAATAAGGAGTGTGAAATCAAGGGTTCAAGCAAGGGAATCATAGCTAAAGTTCCCATGAATGCCTACAGATTGTTCTCTTTGGAAATCAAAGAACCACAAGCATGTCTTATGGCAGAACTGAAAGATGCATCTTGGCTATGGCACTACAGGTATGGACATCTCAATTTTGGTGGTCTGAAAACTCTTCAGCAGAAGGAAATGGTTAAAGGGCTTCTTCAGATTCAGACTCCTCGGCAAGTATGTGAAAGTGCACAAAAGGAAAGCAACATAGGCATCCTTTCCCAAAAGGAAAATCTTGGAGGAAAAATGAAAGTGTTGGAACTCATCCATTCTGATTTGTGTGGACCAATCAACCCATCATCTAATGGAGGTAAAATGTACTTCATTACATTTACTGATGATTTTTCCAGAAAAACTTGGGTTGAATTCTTGCAAGAAAAATTTGAAGCCCTAAATGCATTCAAGAACTTCAAATTGGTAAGAGAAAAAAAGATAGGTCAAAATATCAATAGTCTGAGAACAGATAGAGGAGGAGAATATTGCTCAGCAGAGTTCAAAGAATTCTGTACCAGTAATGGAATCAAAAGGGAATTGACAGTAACCTATACACCACAACAAAATGATGTATCTGAGAGGAAGAATAGGACTATCCTGAATATGGTAAGAGGCATGCTTGCATATGAAAATGTACCAAAGAGATTCTGGCCTGAAGGTGTAAGTTGAAGTGTGCATATTTTGAACAGATGTCCAAATTTTTCTGTTCAAAACATGACAACAGAAGAAGCATGGATCTCAATCAAACCACATCTAAGTCATTTTAAGATTTTTGGATGCATTTCTTATGCTTATATTCCAGATGCAAACAGGAAGAAATCGAGTGATAAAAGAGAGCAATGTGTTTTCTTGGGAATCAGTGAAAAGTCCAAAGCATTTAAGTTGTTTAATCCTATACCCAAGAGGATAGTGGTTAGCAGAGATGTGGTGTTTGATGAGCTGAACACTTGGAATCGGGAAGCAAACAATGATCAGTTCCATCCAATTCAGAATCTAATATATGAAGAAATAGCTGAGGGTCAGCAGACTTAGGATCAGCAGACTCAGCAACAACAGACTCAGTACCAGCAGACTTATGACTCAGCAGACTCAAGTCATGAAACAAAAGACTTAAGTCATAAAACAGCAGACTAAAGTCATGAAACGGCAGTTGAGGGATCAGCAGCCAGACCTCACAGAACTATTTGCTAGTGATGATCCAATCACTTATGAGGAGGCAGCAAAAGACAACAAATTGAGGCATGCTATGGATGAAGAAATCATGGACATTGAAAGGAATCAGACTTGGAACCTCAAAGATCTACCAAAAGGACACAAAACTATTGATGTCAAGTGATCTACAAGACAAAGCTGAATGAAGATAGCAAAGTCAGCAAGTATAAGGCCAGACTAGTGGCCAAAGGGTACAAGCAAGAATATGGGATTGACTACAGTGAAGTGTTTGCCCCAGTAGCAAAGATGGAAACCATCAGACTTGTACTATCTGTTAGGAAATCACTAGTTTAACGCAGCGAATTTAAAATTTGATTTCACTTTTCTAGATCGTTCTTCGTTTAATGCAATAAACACGTTAAGTAATTTGACGGTTATACCTTGATGATCTATAAGATCGTCGCTTTGACCGTCAATGGAGAGTAGTTCAGTGCACAAGCCGTCCACGCGTCCGGCCTCTATCGCTAATCCACACGAACCCCTTGCCGGAATCCTCATTGGATTGCTATTGGAAAACTCCGGTTGCTAGACCGACATTTTTCCTCTCTCACAAACTCACTATAAGTTGCTCTCTATTTTACACAAGAACTATGAGCTCTTGCAATTGTGATGTACAAAAGAGCTTGACACCCACCTCTTATTTATAGTCAAAAGTGGCGCCCCATATGTTTGTAGAAGAAGAAAATATTTTCTTAATAAAATAAGGAAAATCTTCTAGATTGATTTATCTCTTTTATTACAATTAATCTTGCCAATATCTTATATTGAATATAATTATCTTATTACCATAAATCTATTTTTCCAAAATCAATTAATATCTTATATTAATATTATGGTAATCTTATTAATTAAAGTGCACAATCTAAGTGTATCTCATACACTTAAAGGTGGCGCCCCATCAGTCAATTAATTGACTTCCGGAATATTCTTTAATAAATATAATTTGTATATAATTAATATCTTGTATTTTATTTATTCATAATAAATAAATACCACCATATTAATTTACCACTATAACCTTTATAGTCTAGAGATAAACTTTCCTTATTTGGTTATCAACTATAACCGCATTTTAATCCGACTCGATGTTCATATATGTGTGACCCGATAGGCTTCCGAATATGTTGGCCGTAGACACAAAGTGCAATTTACTAAAATGCCTTTCATACCTAACGATCACGGGATAGCGTCTAGCAACACACCGTGACCCCCAATCATTGGAAGAGTCAAAAGCAATGACTACTACCTTTCATGTGAAGTAGTTACCGTGTAACTTACAATCCTATCGTTGAAATAATACCCATACGATCGTATCTCGAGTGTCAATACATTAACGATCGTATCTTATAATCTGGATATCACGCTCTCTCGGAATAACACATTTACTCCCACTTTGCAAAGATTCTCGAGCGCTAGACATTCCAAATAAGAAGGCCATTTCGGATATTCGATCCCAATCATAGGATACGCGATTCCCGAACGACCAATCATGTATATTCCGCATGCTTCAATATCATACCCAATCACTACCGCATGATCGCCCCGTGGTTAGGAGAAATCTCAATAGTGTCAAATCATGACAATCCACACCGTGATGCCATGAAGACTCCGGTCAAAAGGATAATTACACAACCGCCACATAGTGTGACACTTAATGTAAGTGGGTCAGTCTAACGCACACATTCTCCGATACACGTCCACGTACAGTCCAAGTGTCCTTACACTTTGATAGACGAGATCTATCCCTATCTTCTAAAAGATAGAGGACATCCAACACGTGCTAGTCTGATTATACTATCAATGTCCCATTTGATAATATGTAACACTAGAGACATTTAAGTACCAATCTTGTTATAGTGATTAGAGATCTCATCAACCATAATCACTATCACGGTTTCTCTATCACAGATTGACACTAGGGACGTTACTATATATATACAACAAATAATATGAAGATAAACAATATAAAATAACATAAGTGCTTTTATTAATCATAATAAAGTTATTACATGAACTAAATAGACTGTAAATGACCCGACCCGGTCGGATCCGGTCCAACCCGATTGGGTTTAGGACACATTTCCAACACTATCTTTGGCTGCTCAAAACCATTGGAAAGTACATCAAATGGATGTGAAATCATCATTCTTGAATGGTCAGCTGCAAGAAGTATATGTGGACCAGCCACAAGGTTATCTGAAGAATGGAGCAGAAAACAAAGTGTATAGGCTTAACAAAGCCTTGTATGGTCTCAAACAAGCCCAAAGGCTTGGTACAGTTGTATTGATTCTTACTTTGTGAAGGCAGGTTTCACAAGGTGTCCATATGAACCTACCTTGTATGTGAAAGTTAACAGCAAAGGAAGGCTGCTGATTGCTTGTTTGTATGTGGATGATCTTATCTTTACCAGCAGTGAACTCAGCATGATAACAGAGTTCAAAGAGGCAATGAAGACCAAATTTAGCATGACAGACATGGGACTAATGCAATATTTCTTAGGCATTGAGGTTCAACAGACTGAGTCATGTATATTTGTATCTCAAAAGAAGTATGCATCTAAAATTCTCAGCAGATTGGAATGAAGGACAGCAATCCAACACTCACACCCTGTGAAGCTGGTATGAAACTTAGCAAAGAATGAACAAGTGGTAAGGTGAATCCCACCCTATACAAACAGATGATAGGGTGCCTTCTATATTTGACAGCAACAAGACCAGACATCATGTATGTTGTAAGTGTGGCAAACAGATACATGAAGTCACCATCAGCAGATCACTTAAACTATGTGAAGAGGATCCTAAGATACCTAAATGGAACCATCAATCTTGGCATCAAGTATGGTTCAGCAGGGAAGGCTCAGTTAACTGGATATTCTGACAGTGATTATGCAGGAGATATTGATGACATGAATAGTACTTCTGGTTTTGTGTTTATGTATGGAACAAGTTTTATCAGCTGGTCATCAAGGAAGCAACCAATAGTCACTATATCCACAACCGAAGCAGAGTTTGTTGCAGCAGCACATGGTGCATGTCAACTGATCTGGAGAAGACTGCTAGAAGTTCTAGGGCAAGTTCAACAGACTGGGAGCATTTTGTACTTTGATACAACTCTACCATTAAGTTATTCAGGAATCCAGTGTTACACAACAGAAGCAAGCACATTGATGTGAAATATCATGAAAAGGGAATCATTGAGTTGTTGTATTGCAGAAATGAAGATCAGTTGGCTGATATTATGACTAAAAGACTCAAGAGGGATCAATTTTTGAATCATAAAGACAAACTGGGAATGTGTGAAGTAATCTGAACTGTTAGCTCAGATTAAGGGAATGAATGTTAGAAGATTTATTTTAATTATTATGTTAATTAAGTTTTTCTACCTAAGGTTATGTCAGCCATGCTATTTCCCATTTTCGCATGTTTCCCATTACTAGAGTAGTTGTTGTTGGTTAAAGCCATGATCTCATGCTTCCTACTTTTTAGGGAGTGACTTAATGGTTAGTTTTCTACTACTTGTGTATATATATGCTTGTTCTATCAATGAAATTAGGGAAAATTAGGGATAAGGACACAATCTGAAATATTTTTAAGTAACAGGACATCTACATATTTTTTATAGGGAGAAGGACAACCGCATAATTTTTATAGCGAGAAGGACAAACAAATGAATCCCGAAAATCGGTGAATCTCCCCAAAATGAATCCCGAAATCGGTGAATTTCAACAAATGAATCCCGAAAATTAGTGAATTTCGACGATGAATTTTGAAAATTAGTGAATTTCGACATTTCGTCGGTAAATTTAAACAAAGTGAATTTCGAACACAAGTGAATTTCGACAGTGAATAAATAATTTTGTCCTTTATGCAAAAGTTTCAAAAACTGTCCTTCTACTTAATTGATGAAATATTTCTGTCATTCTCCCTCATTCTCCCATGAAATTATCAAGTTTTCCTAAAAACCATAGGGAGTGGCTTAATGGTTAGTTTTCTACTACTTGTATATATATATTGTTATCAATGTAATTATCAAGTTTTCCTAAAAATCATATCTTCCATAAAAAGTTTTCAGTATTTCTTTTTTATTGATTTTTTGCTATGTTTATTTAAAATATGCAGATTAAATCATTTTATTATGTATGTGTTTCGTATATCAAATTATATAGACGTATTATTCTAAATTTCTAATGAATTTATTTTGTAAATCAAATTCTTGAATCAATAAATTTTGTGCTTCATAAATCACGAAAATCCTTACAATGTTATTGTCATAACCGATTTAACTCAATAATTACCGCAATTTCAATAGGATAACTTATTATATTTCTTTAAATAGATATCTTAAATTATGATATATGGCATTTGTTTAAGACGATAATAAGGTTTGTTTTTTTATTGCTTAGTCATTGATATTGTTTGAAAGTAGGTCAAATTATTAGGGAGATTCAATTTTCGAGTCATTCACCAACCTGTATAAAAATTATGCGGTTTTTTTATAAAAATATGTAATTGTCGCCCCGTTCTTAATAATATTAGGTGATTGTGTATTATCGCTTAATTTTCCATTGTTTTTTATTGCTTAGTCATTGATATTGTTTGAAAGTAGGTCAAACAAGGGGTCTAAGATAGAAATATAAAGTTTTTTTTTTTTTAGATTATAAATTTTTTTGTAAAGATTATTGGTAAAGTGTGTCAGTGTGATATAAAAAAATTATATATATTGATCGACATAGGTTTAACGTGCTACAAATGGAATATATCCTCTAAAATCAAGTAGGTAAACTTTTTGGGATTTTTCCTTCGAATATTATATAATTTATACTATTATTATAATATATATTTAATTGTGTGTTTAATACTTTATTATCGTTTTTTTATTATTTAATAATTTCTGATACATATCCAGTTGATAGCAATGAGACATCAATTCATGGCCACCTCTTAGATTTACATGTGCATAATTTTTGTAATTTATTTCTAAATATATGTCGACAAATCTGTACAATAATAATAAAAAAATAATTCAAAAAAAGTATCTAAAAAGGCGTACAGATTTTCTTCTCATCTTCATCTCAGGATCGCTAAATGAACGCGTGGTTGATGAGTGTTGCCACGTGTACAGTACGAGGAGATGAACAGTTGACTCGTGTCATTTGCGTGCTCCGTACAAGGATGCCTGTTGTTTGATTAATGCATTATTGTCTGTCCACGTCAGGTGTATCCGCCATCCCGTCGAAAACTTTGTGTGAGTGAGTTATCGATTTATAAACATTTGATTTTAAAATGGAATAATGGTGGGTTGATCGGATTTGAGTAACCACACAAAATCGTAAGGTTTAGATATTAAATGTAAATCGAATAATTGCCCTTAATTTATTGAAATAACCTACGTTTATGGGTTCCTTACGTTTAAACGATCAACCCACCGGCCACTTTATCTACGTTTAAACGTACGTTTGGAAGTGGTAGATGGCAATTAAGATATTATATACACCACATTACGGAAGAACTTCCCCATCCCGTCCACCTCAGGTTTTTTTTTTTTGTCTTAATTCAATTGCTCAATGTGATTAATTTTTTTTTAAACTAATTGTGTATTTTTAGTAGGTTGTTTATGTAATGTTTATACATTTAAGTAATTTTTTTTATAGTAATTATGTTATTTATATTGTAGTAATGATATGTATTTATCTCTTTGAGTTCCCCAGTATTTTTAACCATATACTTAAAAAAAAACTTATAAGTGTAACACGTTATCGATTTATAAACATTTGATCTATAACAAAAGGAGAATTATGTAGGTTTATTAATGATATTACGTTTTATATTTTTGAGTTTCTACGTTTAAACGTAATACTACGTTTAAACGTAAAACCTAAAAGATCTTTTGTTTTTTATAAATGTGATAAAAACATAATTCTCATAATTTTTATAGCATGAAGGATAAAACCAAAAAATAAAAAATCTAAATAAAAATCCGACGCAAACAGCTCCAGTTTTTTTTTTGAAATATCTTTTTACACAGCAATTTGATTTATTGCACGGTAATTAATTTCCAATTTTACCCTCAATTTTTTTTTCATTTACGCGCCTACATTCTGACCGGAATTCGGTCAGAATATGAAACATTATACCTACCCAAATATGGTCAGAACATTTTAGTTTATTCTGACCCGAACGTGGTCAGCAAAACATTACATGTTCGGTCTGGTCCGATATGTTTCCGAAAATTTCATAGCATTGTGGTTATATTCTGACTTGAACTAAGATTATGCCTTCTCAAATGTGGTCAGAACAATTTAGCTTATTCTGACCCGAACGTGGTCCGAAAAACATTACATGTTCAGCCTCTAAAATGCATGGTCTGATACGTTTTCAAAATTTTCATAGCGCCGTGGTTATATCCTGACTTGAAATAAGTACGGAAAACGTAATTTTCCGGCCTGTAAAGTGGTCCGTATTGTTTCCCAATGATACATAACATTGTCTCTTTATTCAGACCAAACGTTGGTCCAGAAAACATAATGTTATTGGCGTGAAACATTATCTGAATAATATACAAATCCTGACTCATTTAGGGTCAGAATGATATGCATGAATGTCAAAACGAAACTCACTCTCGCTCTTGGCATGTGTAGAACAAGTTTAGTGTGAAAAGACAGTCTCTTTTTTTTTATTTTTTCTTTCTTTCCTCTCCGATTTTCAAACACTCATATTTGATCTAGATCTCCAAACGTGATTAAAATTTCACTTAATTTTATATTTTTTGATGCTCTTCGTTTTGAGACTTGGTTCGATATAATTACATCGTTTTTTCGTAAAATTCACTGTCGAAATTCACTCAGTGAATCTCCCCTGTGAATCCCGAAAATCAGTGAATATCGATAGTAAATTTCGAACAATAGTGAATTTCGACAGCGAATTTTCTGAAATCACGTCGGAATATGTTGAATGTGGTCTCAAAATAAATAGCATGAAAAAATTAAAAAAATTGGTGAAAAGAATTTTTAAATTTGGAGTTGTAGATTGAAAGATATGCGTGTTTAAAAAGATGGATGAGAGAAAGTGTGTTGTTTTTTTTTTTGATAAAAAAGGCGCATGAATAATAAAAATAAAAATAAATTTTTTTGTTCTTTATGAAAAAGTTTCAAAAAAATTGTCATTCTACTTAATTGATGAAATGTTTGTATCTTCTCCCCAATTCACCTTTAAAAAACTCCACAATCATAATCTTTTTAAAAAGTGTTACATTTAAAGAAAAGAAGAAATTGTCAAAAAAAAAATAAAAAAAATCATTTATTAATTTGTATTTAATTAAGTGGATTGAATATAATAGTAAAAAGGACAAATTATCATTTAATTGGGCAATTAAGCCATTTTTACTTTTTTTTTTGTTTTAGTGGATTTGTTTGATATTAAACAATTTTAGTGGATTAGTTTTTATGGATTTGTTTGATAGTGGAATTGAAATTTTGTCATTTCGGGTGTTTTTAGTCATTTTTCATCATTTTTTGATCCAATTTTATCATTTCGATTTGTTTTTATCTCGTTTTCGCCTTTTTTGTCATTTTTTGATCCATTTTACATTTCCAATTTTATTGTTTTTTCTTTTTAAAATTTTAATTTCTTCTTACGCTATTATCTTTTATAACTATTATCACTAAAAAATTTGTTCATTATATAAAAACGGATAACTATTACCCTTTTATTACACATAATTTTTTTTCTACTACACACAACCGTCCTTAAAATAGAACATAGCAAAAAGTCAGATTTGTTAGACAATGAATTGATACAAATTGTTAAATCTTTTGCCATACAAGATTTGCTGAATTGGAGTGCTCCAACGAGGGAAAAAAAAAAAAAAAAACCTGTTGTAAAGCTTTATACATTTGAAAGAAAAAAAAAAAAAAAAAAAAAAAAAAAAAAAAAAAAAAAACCTTTTACATTCTCAATTTGAGAAGCTCTCGTAGCTGAACTACTAAAGAAGATATTTTTATAATACGGTTCATTTTAGAAAAATTATATCAAATAATATAAATTTAATCTTAATGCAACACATGTTTATATCATCAATTACGATGTGTATGAATTAATGGTGGAATCTGGGCAGGCACTTCCCGTAACACACTTACCTGATTTTCATGTCGATTGAATTCGAGAATGTTTTTTACCCCGACCCTCGTACCCTAAAAGTGTCAGGACCTGACAATTGAAAAACCCGAGTTTCGGAATCCCATCAAGTCGGAAGAAGATATCCCGAATTTTTCCTTTTAATTTTGGGGCATTTGGTTAAGAAGCCATTTTGACCGCAATACTTGCTTAACTAGCGTGGGGAAACATATTCTTCTTTAAACGACCCTTCCCATACAAAATACGATGGGTTGCCCAATTTATCCCTGATTCAATTTCCCTCAATTCCCAAATCAATAACCTTAACCCTAAAACAAAAAGGGTTTATGGTTAAAAAAGATAATTTGAATCTAGAAATATACAATGAAGACAGTGAAATTTTTTTTCGGGTAAAAATGACATGTCCTTGTTCCACTGTGATAGTGAAATATTATATTTGAGGCTAGTTTCACTGCAGAAAACAGTGTATTTGGGGTTATGAACAGTGGTAGATTTGTCCTCATCACCCATTTTATATTTCCATTGTCCTGATTTCTATTTTCCCCATCTTTTTTGTCCTTTAAACCATGGCCCCAAACAAAAATCACCCATTTTCTTCAACCCCCAAATCCTTCAACCTGAATCTCGCCGGAGCCTTGCCATAATCCCACCGGAACTAAACCTTAAACCCCATGGACCCCCCCCCCCCCCCCCCCCCGAACCTCCTTAAACCCATGAACTCATTAACCCATGAATCCACGAATCCCTGAACCTGAATCCGCGATTTTTATTCCATTTTCCGGCGAACTCGTTACCAGTGAAAACCACAAATTACAACTCGTTACCAGGAAAAAACACGAATTCGAACTCGTTACCGGAGGATCTTGTGTTGAAGGCGAAAAACACGAATTCGTTACCAGGGATTCGATAATAACAAGTTGAAATTCCACAAAAACGCGAATTCAAACTCGTTACAAGTTTGAATGTTTGTGTGCAGAAAAAAGATTTTGAACTCGTTACAATAATTCGAACACGTTACAAGAATCGGATTTGACAAGTTAAATGTGTGTGTGTCTGCAGAAACACGAGGAAGGGACTTTGAAGAAGAACATGAAGAATTAAAGAGATGGGGATTTGGAAAGAGGGACTTTGAAAGATAAGAGGAGGATTTGAGGAAGTGGGACTTTGAATGTTACGAGGGGGATTTGAGTTGGACATTCAAATTTTGAGTTAGTGTAAATGAGGGAGATTTGGGGGCTGAGTAAAAAGGGACAAGTTGGGAAGTACAACTATTTTCACTTTTTTCCTTTTTTTTTATTTTAATACGAGCTTAGTCAAAGACTAAATAAACAAGGAATCGTTGAAAACATGCTAAATAAACAATTCCCCCTTTAGTTTTCCTAGCAAATTTATTAAACAAAAAAATTACACAAATATCATGTCAATTATAAATTCAAATGTATGTCGTCGTGAATGACCTAAAACTAAATTATTTTTCTCCAAATTAGGCATCCATTTTGGAGTTTTGAAATTCATTGGATTTGATTTGACTAATTTTTTTTGTTGATATAAAACTCAATTCATAAAAATACATAAAGCTTTTAGTATTAAAATAGACAATTTGAGCATAGAAATATGCAAATAGGACATTGTAATTTTTTCGGGTAAAAATAACTTGTCATTATTTCACTGTGATTTAAATTCTCTCGCATTCAACTACCAAAACGAATATATCTTTTAATCGATCTGATTGTCGAAAGATGATAATTCTTTTATTACATTTTTCCTTTTTTCGTCCTTTTTATTTAGACATCTCATTTGATATTTTTTCAACGTTATTTTCGAGGTCATTTTTATAATAAAAAAACACATAAACAGTGAAATAGTGAAACATTGGATTTGAGGCCCGTTTCACAAACAGTGGATTGGGTTATGAACGAATTTATCCTTATCAAACAATTTCTATTTCTACTGTCCTGATTCCTATCTTTTCCTCTCTTTTTTTTTTTTTTTTTTTATTGTCCTTTTAAACCATTCACACATACATAAATGCACTAACAAGATATAGTCTCATGACCGGAACTATAATGATCTTTTAATAGCTTGACACAAAAATTGAGAAGTCTTGAACACAAAAACAATAATTAATCCAAAATTGAGAAAAAAAAATATAGTACTTTTGGAAAATATTGTTACTAAAATTGAAAAAGAAAATAGTAACACGGGTTGGAGGGTAGGAATGAGCTGGTCTTGCCACCCTTCACTTGTAACGCCCGTTCCCGACACGAGTGTTATCCGGAAATCGAAACGTTCGCCACGCATAATATGATATAAATAATATTACACGTAAGCCTCTACTACGTCGTATCAAATAAAAGCAAACGGAAGCTAAAAGACTCGGGTAATTTTTTTTCCAAATAACCAAAAATAGAAATAAAGAACTAAAGAGGAAATGTAATATTATTACATTCGAAACGAAACCAGAGAATCCAAAATATACGAATTCCAAAGTACTAGAAGTAAACTAAAGAATCCAATAATAATCCAAGTCTATGAAATAAATGAATAATAAACAAGGTCTTCAAGTCCGGCGCCCTCAAACGTCGTCATCAAAGTCCTCCTCGAACTCTTCATTTACCTGTTCGTCTTCTCTCCCCCAAACACGTAAATAAACATGCATTTGAGGTAAGTACAAAGTACAAAGTAAGAAGTAGAAGCTACAATACAGTTAAGGTTATTATTAAAGATGTTATCTTAGTGAGACCGACTAAATTTAGGGTTCATTCCATGCCCATCGACACGTCATGACTATACGTTTCTAGCTTAGCTTATCTTTGTTACATCATTACTCAAGGACACAATGCATGGTGAAAATTCCACCACGAGATATACTTGCCAACTACGGTGATTAGCACCGGTAGTCCCGGGATCTCCCCGGTATGCATATACGTTCGATGGATTTTCTCCACTACCCTTCAGCCTTTTGAGCCAGTAGCGTTGTCCACCTTTTATGAACGTATCACATCGCCGATTTGAATCCGTGCCAAACCAAGAATAGATGACGTTTAAGCTTTTACTACACTTATGTAATTATTAATGTGAATTAACTAGTCACCTAAGTGTTTTCAGAATAATACTCACCTTATCAGCTCTACTCCCACACTTAGATAACTAGACATCGCATCCTATCAATTACAAAGACATTGATGAACCCTAGTTCATCAAAGCACAAGCCCTTTCATGCCCTTCCGACGGATCCGAACTTCAAATCCCTTTAAGAGTACATTCGATGTTTTAATTGAAACGAATCAGAAGTTCAATCGAAGCTTGTTCATATCCAATTAATGTTAACATATCAGGATTAAGGGTTTAAAACAGTGAAAACACGATTATGAAGCCAAAAACCAAGCTGAAATGCTAAAATGGTAAAAACAAGGTAAAACAGGTCAAACGCCCGTTTGACATCCTATGGACGCCCGTTTGGCATTGAACGCCCGTCCACTAAACCCCGGACGCCCGTCCGTCAAAAACAGCTACATCCTGAATCAAAAGTCTGACCTCAAACGCCCGTCCGCCTTGTGCAGACGCCCGTCTGAGCTACTAGGGTCGCGAACGCCCGTTTGCCTAATGCAAACGCCCGTTCGCCTGGGTTTTCCCAAAACGCTAAAATCTTCAAAATGTGATTTCTGAACTGTTTCTAACCTAATTGACATCGATTTCAACTCAGTAAAACGTAGAAAACATATCTAAACGTCTATGATCCTTTGATCAACGTAAAAGCACATCTTTCTTGCATCTACGCATCATAAAACACGAATGAAACTTCAATAACGATAATTGAAATCGTAGGAAGAGCTTCTTACCTTTTTAGCAGCTAAATCCAAGTCCAAACTCAGAAAAACAGCAGCTAAAACCGCCTTTTTTCTGCAGAAAACATGTGTGATAAATCCAAACTTAGATTAGATTCAATCACACGCTTCTAAACGACAAAAACTACGAATTGATGAGTTTGAATCCATCAAACTCGAAGATGAACTGAATTAGGGCTTACACATACCTTATCAAAGCTTCAACCTTCTGCAATCAAAACGTTGCCTTCTTCACAACGATTCCGGTGCTCGACTCTGATCTGAAAACCGTTATGATTTGACTTAACAATCGATGAACACAACCCTCAGCCCTAGTCTTGCTCTCTCTCACACGCAAAAGATGAGTTTTGGAGGTGGAAAATCGGATTAAAAGTTTAAGGGACTGATTAGGCTAATTTCTCCTTAAATAGGAAAATCCCAAAATTACCTAATTGCTCTGATTTTCCTTAATCACCCTTATTAAACCATATTTTCTTCCTTAATATATATATATATATATATATATATATATATATATATATATATATATATATCTCTCGAAAATATATACATAAATATCCAAATTATTAAACTCCGAATAAAAGGAACCGAACCCAATATTTCGTTTTCGCAAAATGACACGTTTGCCCTTTCCCGAAAATCGAATATTACATCACTGCTTGTTCGCTCCTTCTTTCGTACTGAAGATCATATGATCATGTTAATGATAAAGATACATTCTTAATTTTTTTTTTTTAATTTATTACTATATTGAGCCGGGACGTGTCAGGATTCTCTTTCGGTACATAACTTGTGCCCGAATATTTCATGACTATAGTCAAGATAGGACAATGCCCGAAAAGTTCGGGTCAGGAAAAATTCGGGACAAGAGCTTGATGAGAGTCGGGTAGGGTTGGGTTTCGGAATTTTTTTCAACACTAGTCTAAGGTGACCAATTACATATTTTTGAACAATGGTTTTATACATCCATTGATGTAGTTTTCTCTTACATATTTCTAGTTTTTTTAGGGTGGATTTAGAGAGAATGACTACATAAGAATGTTACTTAGGCAAAAGGACATCCAGAAAGGTGAGAAAATATAAAATCAAATTGTTGTATCCCTCCGTATTTATTTTTAAATCATGTCATAACCGATATTTATTTTTAGGTATCCCGTGTAAATATATACGGGTCTGTGTAAATTTATACGGACTCAACACAAGCCAAATGCAATTGGATTAGTTAAAGATACTACCCGGCCTGTGCAAATAGTCAATTTTCAAGTGTAGCAAAGATACTACTCACTCCGTGCAAAATGTCAAAAAATTGTTTTACCCGCTCCTTTCTAAATTGCACGTAGTTTGTGTTGACTCCGTACAAATTTGCACGGGCCATCTAAAAAAAATATCACGTCTGACACAACCTAAAAATAATTACGGAAGAATACAACAACCTGATTCTATATTTTCTCCAATAATGTTACTTTATTTTTACCATTTTTTTCATGTTTTTTATTTTAAAACTACAATTACAAGATTCAGATGTATTCTTTAAAATTCATTTATGTTCAATAGAATGGCAAAATAAGAATGTAAGTTCGGCAAAAGGACATCCGAAAATGATAATTCTTTCACCGTGTTATTTTTTTCATGATATTTATTTTAAGACTACAATGACAAGATTCGGATGTAGTTTCTAAAATTCACTGTTGTTCGATATTCACGGTTGAATGTCACTAATGAATTACGATGCCGAATCATATGAATAATGATGCAATAATATCAAATGAGATTTCAAGATGAGAAAAAAATTGTGACTTTAAGATATGAATGTTTAAAAATGAGAGGCAAAAGAAAATTTGGGGAAATGACACTTTTGTGTTGGATCGTAACGCGCTCACAAGTTCTGACGGGTGAAATAACTTGTACCGATTTTAATTTTCAACTTCTTTTAAAATCTTTTCAGAGTTATACGTGAATCATAATTAACTAAGCAACGGAAGATAACTTAATTAATTATTAGAAATGCGTAGTTATAAGTAGGGGTGTACATAGTCCAGTCCGGTCGGTTTTTTACGATTTTCTGAACTGAACTGTAGTTACGGTTTTGATATTTTCTGAACTGAACTGAATTGGTCATTTTCGAATTGGACTGAACCAATACAGTCCAGTTTGGTTCAGTTTCGGTTTTCAGACTGTATTTTATTTACCATAAAATTTTGATTTTTTTCTTCTAAAAATGAGACAAACACCATTATTGGCACCATAAGCCAGCGGGTGGTCGTTGTAACGACAATTTCAAAGGTTGCTTTCAGCCTTTCACGATCAAAGGATAAAGAATATTAGAAGAAGCAAGAACGGCCGGTGAGCTCAAACGGTGGTTATCGGCAGCTGTGAAGCATTTTAGGTTTAGGTTTAGGTTTAGGTAGAAACGGCAGAAGTATAAGGTTTAGAAATTTAGGGTTGTGTGTGGGGGGTTTTTATAGTAGGAGCTAATGAACAAATTAAATTATATATATATAAAATTAAAAATGAAGTATAACCGGTTCGGTTCGGGTCATACCGGTTTTTATGGATAAAACCGAAAACTGAATTGGATTTCCGGTTCGGTTTTTCTTCAATGAAAAAACCGATTGGAAAACCGCGGTTCATCATTTTCCGGTCCGGTTTAATCCGATTCAGTCGGTCAATCCAGTTTTCCAATTTCGTTGTACACCCCTAGTTATAAGGTCCTAAGTATTTGCCTAGGATAAAACACAACGTTTTGATCACTTGCTTCAAGTCTTTTCTAAGATCGATGTTGTATGAAGCCTAAGTGACAAAACAGTTTTTTCAAGAATAGCAAGTAGCACACAAAAAACAGTATTGCAAGCAGCATATTTTTTTCTTTCTAAATAAAGCAACATATGTGTATCAAACAATATGATAAACTATCACAGAGATATTTCAATATAGCACTTTGTGATTAAAGATTGCAGAAAATTTAAACTTGCAGAAAATAGACAGGGAAATTGATTGTAACTTACTTTTTTGAGTTAGTACTGTCTTACTGAGGCTAAATTACAATTTTGGTCCTCTAACTAGACACGTTTTTCGATTTTGGTTCTGGTTTTTCTTCGGCGACAATTTTAGTCCTGTAAGTGGTCTTTTTTTTCTTCAAAAATAGTCCTGAACGCCGGAAAGACCACTTATAGGACTAAAATTGGTCTTTTCCGGCGACAATTTTAGTCCTGTAAGTGGTCATGAAATATTTACGGACCCTGCTTCAAAATTTCATACTGATAAGGCAAGATTGTTGTTTGGAGTGTAGTAGATGTCAACATTATTAGAGCCAACTGGTGTATTGTATTCTCTATGTATTTATTCCAATTCTCAGAAGGCCAAAGTGCATTTAATACAAATAAGAAGATACAAAACCTACATTTTTTTTGTGGTATAAAGATGAATCATTCAGTATCGAATTCGTTTGAAGCAAAAACGTCATACAATGCGGTTGCACGTCAAGACAACATGCGATATTATAATCCTAATCTAATACAGTATGAAATTTTGAAGCAGTGCACCGTATTAGTCATCTATCTAAATTATCAGTTTCATTAATCAATGGTGTAAAAGTGCATGATTACACATTTGTCGTGGTCATAGAACTACAACAAAGGGTCTATAATAGAGGGGACACCAGCAGCTGCTTAGAAACAGATTAGCATGGACTTTATAGAAGGGTTAGTTACCTAATTCTAATAGCAAGGAGGTAATGTTGGAAAATAATTGTCAAACAACCAAGACAACACAAAATAAGTAGGAAACTTGTATGCAACAACAACAAAATAATAAAAAACAATAATAAAGAGCTAAAAATAAAAAAATTAAGTATAGAAAGGCTGGGTCGAAGCACGCAGTGACGCTATCTTTAGAGAGTAAAACGCCCCCACTGCATTGGTAAATCATTGATATTGCATTGCTCTCACAAGATTCGATAACCTGTTGATACTGTTGTGTACATCGAAAGTATTCCGAACCACTATATTACTCAATGCTCAATTTGTAAGTAAGAAATATACCTTTATATATATATATATATATATATATATATATATATATATATATATATATATATATCCTTTTAGTACTTGTTCACTTTAATGATGTAAATGCAATCGACGGAAAAGCTGAAGGTAAGCAAAGTGTTTTGGTTTGGTTGCATCTATATCTCTCTGGAAAGGAAGAAGGTAGTATATATAATAGTACTATAATTTTTACCATCCAACGTATATATCCCTATAAAATAGGAAAAGGAGTTAAAGTCGATCACCAATATTTTTAAAGCACATTTTGTAAGATATATTAAAATCACACTATCCTAATTTATGGGAAACTTCACACTATCTGGCAGCTTCACCGTTCGGCAGCCAGCGGATTCGGCACGGATCGAACTTTAAGGAGTTTTTTGGAGCACTGATAGCGCGTTACACCACAGATGAGGACCATGAGGTATCTACTTTCTGTCTACTACTTTGGAATCTATGGAAAGTCCGGTGTTGTGCTGTCTTTGATGATGCGCCTATCTATGTCTCCCGTGTGGTCTCTATGTCCTTAGCCGGGGCAGTGGAGTTTCATCAGGCCATGGGCTCGGTACAGGTGGATGCCGAGGGGACCGCCCACCAGATTATCTGGAGTGCGCCTCCTGAGGGTAGCTGGAAATGTAACACCGATGTTTATGTCACGGACTCAGGTTCTGGAGTGGGTCTAATCTTTAAGGATGCGTTTGGCGCGATCATTGCTGCTTTATTCGTTCCACTTTGACCCCGGTATCAGTCCAGAGACTTTGGAGATGCAGACGATTCTTTTGGCTATGGAATAAGCTATTCGATTGGGACTTCCTACAATCATCTTTGAGTCTGATTGTCTACCCTGCATTCAGGTGCTACATCGACCGTCGGATGATTTGTCTGCCTTTAGCTGCTTAGCGAGTGAGGATTGTATTACACTTTTGCCTTTTTTTGTTTCAGCGTCTTTTAGTTTTGTTAAGCGTAGTGGAAATCTTCTTGCGCATCTATTGGTTAGATATGGGCTAGGTCACTCTGCTCGTATTGCTTGGGGACACTTTCCCTTCTCATGATGTAATTTCTGCCGTTATTGTAGAAATTTAGCGTAATAAAATACTTGTTTTTTCTCAAAAAAAATATCAAACAGTAAATTAATTAAAATAAATATATACAGGATATTAGGATTTATTTAATTTAAATAAATATCATACAAAGTTTAAAATCAATAAATATTTCCAAGAGGTAATCATGGTTATAGTTGACTTGATAGACTAACTAAATATAGCCACTTCATTGCTCTAGACCGGTCCTACACAGCCGAGTCTGTGGCTTTTATTCCATCAGTTTTATAAGTTTCATAAGTGACCGAGACAAGGTGTTCACTAGTGAGTTTTGGCAAAAAGACCTTACAATTGGCGAGAGATGGGCAAACTGAACGTGTAAATCAATGCTTGGAAATGTGTTTAAGATGCTTGTCACCGGCATCCCGAGCAATGGGGGAAATGGATCTTTAATTACGGCTGAATTTCGGTATCACAAAAGGAGTAACACAAAGTATAATAAGCTTCAAGAACCGGCAGGAAATTAGACTAATGTTACGGAATATATATTATATTTATGGTATATACGGTGTATTAATGTAGTCAATATTTAGGAATATTTAGGCCTTTATTCTAGCCTTTATTCTAGACGTAATTGTAGCTTACTACCTTGTAACCTCTTATATATTGAGTGTCACATATGGAATGAAAGACACAGAAAATATTTTGACCCAAATTTGTCATGGTATCGGAGCGGGAGGTCATGGGATCAATCCTTGCAACCAACATTGTTTCCCCAATTATATTGTGCAAGTGTTGGGCCTTTTTGTTGGCCTTGTGTGCCCTTTATATGCTTTTGTGTGCCATGTTGGCCCGGGCTTTATAGGCCCACACTTGAGGGGGCGTGTTAAAAGTGATATAAGGAAATATAGTAGCGCCTTTACTAACACCAATTGGTTTTAGTACAACGGTAATCGCTTGATCCTAATTTGGTATCGGAGCGGGAGGTCATGGGATCGATCCTTGCTACCAACATTGTTTCCCCAATTATATTGTGCAAGTGTTGGGCCTCTTTGTTGGCCTTGTGTGCCCTTTATATGCCTTTGTGTGCCATGTTGGCCCGGGCTTGTTATAGACCCACACTTGAGGGGGCGTGTTAAAAGTGATATAAAGAAATATAGTAGCGCTTTTACTAACACCAATTGGTTTTACTAACACCAATTGTGGGATTATCTGGCTAAACGCTTTTGTGTCGCCAATGGTCCACGCCTGCAACAGCCTCCGCTCTGCCATTCTTGATTGCAAGCAACTCCCAGGTATGTCTGTTGAAGAATATTTTAACAGTCTCATGAGTTTATACGATGATCTCTACCGGTTGAAACCCCTCCATTATTGCTCTTGTGGTCTCTGTACATGTAATGTGGTGGGTAAATTTGAAAAAGATAGGGAAGAAGAACAATACCACCAATTTTTGATTGGAATCAATGATGATTTGTATTCGATTGTCCGCACTAATCTGCTCTCACGGGTGCCAACACCCTCCTTGGATGAAGCCTATCTCGCTTTCACGCAAGAAGAACGTTCACGTGGCATTGCTCGAGGTAAGGCTGCCATGGAATCAGCCCCCAATCAAGCTTTTTCGTTGCAGGTTGATCGGACTAAGGTAGGGGCGATCGAATTGACAAATCCAAACTTAAGTGCTCTCATTGTAATTATCCGGGTCATGATGCTAGCACTTGCTTTAAGCTTCATGGGTTTCCGGATTGGTGGGAAGACGGAGCCCGGAAGAACAAGGGACCGGACACCTCGTCGGTCGCTCGTGGGCGCGGCATCCCTGCTCGGGCAAAACGCCGTCCTCAACACCGGCACGCTCTTGCCACGCCTCCTCACGGCCGCTTCTACAACGGCCTTTTTAAATGTGGTTGGGGACGCTAGCAACGGCTTGCCACGGCAAACTTTAATCCCGAACAGGTCCAATTGCTTTTGAATATGCTTAATGTCCATCAACAGGACAATGACGGGTAAGTCTCCTATTATTCCATGGATTCTTGACACGGGTGCGACCCATCATGTTACCGGTAATTTATCATTTTTTTCGCGTACCGTTAATATTACTCCTTGCTCGGTTGGTCTACTTGTTATGGCCACTAAAGAGGGTAGTGTTGTTTTATCTACGGGTGTCACTCTTGAAAATGTTTTTTTTGTTCCGGCTTTACGTTGCAATTTGATATCGGTGTCACAGTTAATTGACGATTCTGATTGTTCAGTTCTTTTTACTAAAACATCGTGTGCTATACAAGACCAACGTTCGAGGACCCTGATTGGAGCCGGTGAGCGGAAGGACGGACTCTATATTTTTAAATCAAATCCGGCAGTGTGTGTTGTGACAATTCCTACTTTGACGACGTACGAGTTATGGCACCGTAGGCTGGGGCACCCGTCTGATAGAGTCCTCAAGCTAGTTCCTGCCATTAAAGGTTGCTATAATATTCCCAAAAATTTAAATAAAGCGTGTGAGGTTTGTCCTCAAGCTAAACAGACTCGTGACAGTTTTCCGCATAGCGATAGCCGGGCGAGTCGGTCTTTAGAACTTATTCATTGTGATTTATGGGCCCTCACCGGACTCCCTCTTCTACTGGTGCACATTATTTTTTGACTTTGGTTGACGATTTTTCTCGGGCAGTTTGGGTTTATTTATTACATGCAAAGACCGAAGTATCTACGGTATTTCGTTCTTTTATCTCTATGATTGAATGTCAATTTGACACACATATTAAAATAATAAGGAGCGACAATGGCACTGAATTTCGTCCCATGTTAGAATTTTTTAATGAGAAAGGGATCCTTTTTCAAACCTCGTGCGTAGACACCCCTCAACAAAATGGACGAGTCGAACGCAAACACCAACGTATTCTTAACGTCGGCATCGCCCTCATGTTTCAAGCAAATTTACCGATCACTTTTTGGGGAGAATGTGTCCTTGGAGCAAGTACATTTAATAAATCGTACTCCTTCCGGTCTATTACAAAATAAAACTCCGTACGAGATCCTCTTTGGTAACGAACCCGAATTTAATCATTTAAGAGTTTTTGGATGCTTATGTTTCGCTCATGATCACCGGTCCAAGGGAAATAAATTTGCATCTCGCAGTCGTAAATGCGTTTTTATTGGCTATCCCAATGATAAAAAGGGGTGGAAACTTTATGATCTTACTACCCACGATATCTTTGTTTCTCGTGACGTACAGTTCCATGAAAACCAATTTCCCTTTCCCTCCGTCACAGACAACTCGACGCAGACCTCTCCAACCTCATCCTCCACTTTGCCTCTTCTCGACGATGACGTCATAACCCACTTAGAGTCGGCCTTAGAAGAAGGCCATGATGCTGAACCACCTGCTGATATAGATACCTCTGTTGATACCTTTGTTGACATTATTACTCCTGCTGAAACTACTGCTCCTTTAGGCCACGGCTTGCGTGATAAACGTCCCCCGGAATGGCACAAACACTATGTCACACACACTGTTCGGCAAACGAGTTCGTCCCAACCATCATCGTCTTCCACAGGTTCCTCAGGTACACATTTTCCTATAGCACACTTTGTTAACTATGATAAATTTTCTGTACGACACCGCATATTTTTTGCAGCTGTAAATGCAGGAACTGAACCCCGTAATTTTAAAGAGGCCATGCAAGAGGCCGGTTGGCGAGATGCCATGAAGAATGAGATTGCCGCACTTGAAAAAATAGGACTTGGGAAATGGCTGTTTTACCTCCTGGAAAGAAAGCTCTGGGTTCTAAGTGGGTCTACAAGATAAAATATCGAGCAGATGGGCAGGTTGAACGGTTGAAAGCTCGTCTTGTCGTCTTTGGCAACCATCAGATTGAGGGACTCGACTGTCACGAGACGTTTGCTCCAGTGGCCAAAATGGTTACCATTCGCATTTTCTTGGCTATAGCCGCGGCTCGCAATTGGGAATTGCATCAGATGGACGTTCACAACGCATTCCTCCACGGAGATCTCGATGAAAAAGTCTACATGAAGTTGCCCCCTGGATTTACTGTGAACTCCCCTGGTACAGTATGTCGGTTGAAAAAAATCTTTGTACGGGTTGAAGCGGGCCCCCGGTGTTGGTTTGCCAAACTCGCTACTTCTTTAAAACAATATGGCTTCTTGCGCCTTACTCCGACTACTCCCTATTTACTTTCACGAGAGGCCATGTGCATCTTAACGTCCTCGTGTATGTCGATGACCTGATCTTGTCTGGTAATGATACTACTGCTCTACTCTCTTCTTTAAGAAATATCTTGGCGACTGTTTTCATATGAAAGACTTGGGCCCTTTAAAATATTTTCTTGGGGTAGAAGTGGCACGGGGACCGGAGGGTATTTTGCTTTGTCAACGCAAGTACACTCTTGACATTTTAGCTGAAGTTGGCCTACTCGACGCAAAGCCAGTGGACTTTCCTATTGAACAGAATCATGGTTTGGGTCTCGCTGATAGTCCAGATTATGTGGATCCTCCCCGTTATCGCCGCTTGGTTGGCCGCCTTATTTACTTGTCATTTACTCGACCCGATTTGGCTTATACTGTGCACATCTTGGCCAAGTTTATGCATGCACCTCGGCAAGCACACTGGGATGCGGCTATTCGTGTTATTCGCTACTTAAAGAAATGTCCGGGTCAAGGCATCATGTTAAGCACCACATGCGACTTGTCTTTATCTGGTTGGTGTGATTCCGATTGGGCTAGTTGTCCACTGACGCGTCGCTCTCTCACCGGCTGGATGGTGTTCCTTGGTGGCTCCCTTGTATCTTGGAAAACCAAGAAACAACATACGGTTTCTCGCTCGCCTGCCAAGGCGGAATACCGTTCCATGGCATCCATTACCTCTGAACTCAAATGGTTGAAATGATTACTTGCAAGTTTGGGAGTTACCCACTCTAGGCCGATATCTCTATTTTGTGACAAACCAATCCGCATTGGACATCGCTCAAAACCCGGTGTTCCACGAACGCACGAAGCACATTGAAATAGATCGTCACTATGTCGTGGATGCGATTCAAGAAGGGACCATCGCTACCTTTCACGTCAAAACGGATGAACAACTTGCCGATATCTTTACCAAGGCATTGGGCAAACAACAATTTTTATACTTACTGAGCAAGTTGGGCATTCATGATCTACATGCTCCAACTCGAAGGGGTGTTACGGAATATATATTATATTTATGGTATATACGGTGTATTAATGTAGTCAATATTTAGGCCTTTATTCTAGTCTTTATTCTAGACGTAATTGTAGCTTACTACCTTGTAACCTCTTATATATTGATTGACACATATAGAATGAAAGACACAGAAAATATTTTGACCTAAATTTGTCAACTAATTATTGGAATCTCTCTCCTCTCAAATTTCTCAATTCTAACTTACCCACTCTCTTCTTTTCTCCCTAAATCCTCCCAAAATTGTTTCCAGGGCCTGACATAAACACTTGTCAAATTAGACTCCAGCTTTCTTACGCATTGGACAGAAACGAGTAGGAATCGAAATGCAGAGTAGCCACCAACCAAGAACAAAATCAAACGCAGTGATAGTGTAATGATTTACGAAATCTGCAGGGGATAAAAAAAAGAAGAAGAAAAATGCTGGTTATGGAGATACGGGCAGAGAGAGAGCTGCCCCGCCATTCTTCTTCTTCTTTTTCCTCTCTTTTCTTGCTTGCTACTCACGAATCACGATACAAAATCAAATGTTGGAGAAAAAGGGAAACATGGACATACTCCATCTGTTTCATTTTATTTGTCCCGTTAAACTTTTCACACAAATTAAGAAAATTGTAGTTAATGTTTGAGAAATAATTATTTCACAACAAAATGCAAAATGCGCCACAACAATTTTTTCCACCATTATTTTTTGTGACCCATTTGAATCAATAAGGTCCACATCATAATCAATGTTCCAAAAATGTGTTGTGGAACTTTGTTGTAGCATTATCACTACTCTGTTTGTTTTGAATCTAATTAAATGATCCAATATTTTTACATTTACATCTTTTAAATAGTTGTTGAAGCATTTAATGCTATACATTTTTTATTGTAAATATATTGTAAAGATGGAAGAACAGTTGAAGAAATTTGGCAATAAATGCACAAAGTTAACACTTATTTTGGAACAAATCAAAAAGAAAACGTAGACAAATAAAATGATACGGAGGGAGTAGTAAATTATGCGGTGAATAGTGGATTTGGGTATGGATTCCACTATTTCATTCTATCCTTAAGATCAAAATCATGTGATCAGGGTTGTAGCAATCGTCTCCCAAAATATAACGGTTCACATCTCGAGTTTAGCGGCACTTAGCTCGGCGAACTAACACCAAGACTCAATGAATGCAGAATTATTTTTGTATCTAGTAGAGGACAAAAATTTTATATGCAATTCTCATTCACTATCGGTTTTTTTTATAGTGGAGAAAAGACTCAATTAGCCGTCTTTAAGACGCATTGTCTTGTCCTCAGAGAAGACAATAACCCGACTTTATTGTATCTGCGACCATAATTATAGGTCATTGGTCGGTCTGATTAAGCAGAAATTAGAAAATCAGGTCGGGTCAGACCTGACACTTGAAAATCAGGTTGTGCCTTTTCTGACATGAAAAATATGGTAAACGTAGAGATCCTTACGTTCAGACGTAGATATATCTACGTTCAGACGTAAGGAAATATAACTAACATAAAACGTTGCAGTTGATCTTTCCCTACGTTTAAACGTAGGGTTTCTACGTTTCAACGTAGGGTTTCCACGTTTAAACGTAGAAACTATACGTTTAAACGTAGAGAAATCCAAAGGAGATATTTTGCAAATTAGCTACGTCTAAACATAATAAAATCTACGTTTAAACGTAGGTTTTGTACGTTTAAACGTAGCTTTTCTACGTTTGACAATGGTAGATGGGTATTAATGTTGTTGTAAGGTGCTTGTTGAATATACACCACATTAACGGGATTTTTCTCATTCCTTCAAAGGCTTTGAATCTAATATCAATTTTGTGCTCACTTCTTCATCTTTCAAGTCCATTTCTTCATCATTCAAGTGCTAAAATGGTGCTATCTTATTTATCTTAATTCAAGTGCTCAATGTGTGTATGTTATTTATATTTGTAGTAATCATATGTCTAAAACCGAAACGTGTGTTTTAAGTAGGTTGTTTATGTAATGTTCATACTTCTAAGTAGTGTATTTAAGTATTTTCTTAGGGTTCAATTACTAGGTTTTAGTGTAATTAATGATATTTATTTAACCGAAATTTGTGTTTTGAGTAGTGATTATGTTATTTATATTGTAGAAATGATATGTATTTATCCGAAATGTGTGTTTTAAGTAGGTTGTTTATGTAATTTTATACATCTAAGAACGATATTGTTATAATTTTTGATTTGATAATGTAGTGTAATTTATGAAAGTGTAATATATGGTAGCATGAGAGTAGTATTGCTAATGACCTAATTATGCCCTTGAAAATAGGCTAACATGTATGTGAATTAAAAAACCGAAACAAACAACAAATTAATGTTGTTTGAAAATCCAACAATCAATATCTCGCACTGAATTCCATGGTATGCCTCGGCCTGATGAGGTTCTTAGAATTGCATGCTTTCGCTAGGGTATTTTCGATTCCTTCTGATCCGTTGTGTCATGCCTAAGCTCCAGGCTTTGTATTGGGGCTCCTGGTAGGTAGCTCGTAGAAAATTTCATTAGGTCCGCTCAATAGAGCATCTTTTCCCCGTCCTCGAGCTCACTGGTAAGCCTCGGCCCGGAAGTGAGGCACCCTTAGATTGAAAATATAAGTTCGTTCGCCGGCTATGTACGGCGTCCGTTCTCCCTCGTCATCATCAAGTATTCTATGACGTGGCAAAAACCATATTATCTTCTTCTCTTACCCCCCTTAACGTTACAACACAACAGAACACAACACAAAACAACGATGTTCCAAAAAACAAAAACTCATGATAAGACATTTCGCGTGTATATATATGTATATATATGTGTATATATATGTACATATATATATCTATGTATGTGCGTGTATATATATGTATATATATATACACATTTAGATATATGTGTATATATGTGTGTATATCTAAATGTGTATATATATAGAGTAAATAAATACATATCATGTTTACCATTTTTTGGAAACAATCTTTTTTAAGTTGATAATGATTTAGTTGATACTGACTTGAATCGTTTTTTTTGTTTTAAACAGATAATCGCAACACTATGATTGTTGTCTCGTTCAACGGAGAATTTACGTATGATCCTATCTATAACCGGTGGAATTATGTAAATGGATCGATGTTCTCATTATTTGTCCCAAAGAAAATAGGATTGAATGCGTTATTGGATAAAGTGTATTTGAGGCTTGGTATTGATCGGTCTGATTCAAAGCTCAACCTAAAAGCTTTGTTTACTTACGGTAGTGTGGGAAATATACCACCTGATGATATCTTAGACGACGAGACCTTAAATGGTTACATCGAAGCGGCCTATGACAGTAAGAATGTAATTTTTTGTGTGAATGCGACACCAGTGGAGGCAAACAATGAACCGATAAATGAGGAGGATGATGGCATTGATTTAAATGAGGAGGATGATGGCATTGATTTAAATGAAGATTGCAATGCCCCGGATGATAACAATACTCCGGATTACAGTATTGGAAATTTCCCTTCTCCGGTACTCGAACTTGCTACAGATCCAGATTTTAATCCGTTCGAGCAACAATATGGATGTAGTGGGTATGAAAACAATGTTGCTACACAAAGGCTTGGTGAAGCTTCGGACCAACCGTTTCGGTATCAACCAGTAAGACCAAGTCATAATCTGTCAAATCATCCTTCAAGTAGTCGTAATATTGTCATAAACAGCCAACCACACCATTCGTTTCAGTATCCTCCTAACCAACCTTCAAGTAGTCGTGTTCCACCCATCCAACAGTGTTTAGGGTATATTTTACTATATTTTCGGGCTTAATCCCTAAACAATTTACCTTATTTTTAAGGGAAATAAATAAGAAAAGCGTGTTTTAACCGTTAAATTCCTATAATGGTTATTGAGGGGTTATAATTTAATTATGAGGAAATATTGAGTTTAAATGTTATTTTGTTACACATTTTATTATTATTATTATTCGATGACTTGGTGTAACAACAATTTTGCGTAAAAATTAAAAGATATGCATGGGGATATTATTAATGGAGAAGATTAATCTCATTCAATCAAGTGATTTCAAAATAAAGAAGAAAATCGGAGCATTGAAGAGAGGATAAATCGATCGATCGAAAGAGTGAAGTGGGGGACACGGTATACGAAGCAACAAGGTGAAAACGCGTAAATAGGTAGGCTCGGTCGACCGAGCCATGCTATTCGGTCGACCGAGTGTCTTATGTCGGTCTACCGAGGCCGAAAATCGACGCGTTTTTCTAGATCCTTCCTTATGTCGGCGAAACTCCTATATAAGCAAGACACCATTCGAGCGAAAAGAACACGCAGAAAAATACGCACATCACATTCAAAGCAGCCGCATATTCCAGAGCAAACAAGGAGATGAATTCTTCCATCCCAACAATCATGATCACCAACATGATTGTTGGCTAAGCATATCGCGGTGGGACAACGGAGGAAACCAATCAACAACCACACCAACTAGAGGATTTTTAGCTATATCTTAGTGAGTCAAATTTATGATTTTTCATCAATTGGATATTGTTATATTGTTTATGTTTTATTTGAATCGAGAGATCGATGAAACTATCTTTTCTGATTGAATTTATATGAGAGTATTGATTCAAGCTTTGATCTTTTCAATTGAATCAATTAATTGTGATTCAAGAGATTGTTCATGATTAGTTGAGTAGAGTATTGGAGACAATCTCATGATCTTGTTATGCATACTAGTTTAGTTTTGCTTGGGAAAGAAAACGAAACCCTAGAAATTGATTAAAGAGATTTAATCGAATTCGTGATTTGATCATTAATAAAAACCGTATTTTTAGCTCACAATCTAGTTGGGGTTGGTTGGTTGATTGGTGGATTCTCGTTGCCTTGCCGTTCTTTTAATTATTTGATAAACCGATTCGTTCATATCAACTTTTGTTGCTAAGTTTAGTTATTTTAAAAACCCTAGTTTTTACCTGCTATTTTCTGCTATTTTCTGTTTCTAGTCATAGTTTCTAGATTATAATTAATATATACCTTAGTTTTAGATAATAATTTGTGGCATAATCGATACAATAACTGTACTTAATCCGGTAGACGTTTGATTCCCTTAGGACGACCCGGTAACACCTTTACTACGAGCCTTGCACTTGGGGTGTTCCGGTAATTATAAATTTAAAACGAGTTTTTACCGAACAAGTTTTTGGCGCCGTTGCCGGGGAATCGGTAACGGTTGTCGGATTCTTCGTAGTGCAGTTTTCTGTGTCGACAGTATTTTGGCCATAACTTTCGGCTCGAGTGTCCGTTTGGCGCGCAGGACCCCAATTCAGAAAGCTCGTTCCGACGCCGATGGCGCTGCGAACGGCCTATGGCCGTTTGACACCGTTTTTGAGGTCAAAATCTGCTGTTTTCCCTTCCATTTTAGCCCTAGAAGATTTCAACACGTTTTTTTTTCACCGTTTTAGTGTTTTTCCTGTTTTAAGTTTTTCGTAGGTAGGTTTCTTTTCCTGTTTCTGTTTCTATATCTTTTCTAAATTAAAAAAATATATAATAAAAAAAAGAAACTTTCTGAACGGGCGTCCAGCATTTGAACGCCCGTCTGCCCCCCAATTTGTCTTCGGAACGCTAGTTCAGTGACCTGAACGAGCGTCCACTTCCAGAATTTCCCCTGAACCAGCGTTCACTTATACTGAACGCCGGTTCAATCTCTTAAATTGTCACCTCTCTCCTTCTCTCTTCTCTCTTTCTAAACCTCTAAACCCTCTAATCTTCTCTACATTCGTTCTCATCAACCCTAAGGTTGATTTCTTCCTGTTCTGCTCTTCTAGTTTATGCAAACCAGGAGTAAGAAGGGACCTCTTACATTTAATCCCGAACCTGAGCGATCTATTCTCAGGAGGAAGCTCTTCCCTAATCCAGACATTATGGCTAACGAAGTTCAAAATCCAGATCCTCAAGCCCAAATGAATCCGATCCTTCAACGTATGCAGCAATACAACAACAACAGAATCAACAAGTCAGGGATAAATAATCAATTTCAACAGTTCCGTCAGAACCAGCTAAACCAATTAAATCAAGACCCTTATGCTCCCTATCTTGACCAAGACTTCCTGGAAGGGCATAGACCTATTCGCCCTCCAGACATGGGGCAAGTGAACTTCGATCTGAAAAATGGAGTGGTAGGACTGGTCCAGAATAGTTCTTTTCATGGCACTGCTGACGAAGATCCTCATGACTTCTTGTCCACCTTCATTCAAATCTGCGAAGCAGGCCACTATCCTGGTGTTGATTCTGAGATTGTCAAGTTAAAACTCTTCCCGTTTGCTCTAAAGGGTAAAGCAAACCGTTGGTTCAAATCTTTAGCCCATCATTCTCTCCGTACCTGGAATGATGTCAAAAGAGCCTTTGCTCTGAAGTTTGTCTCACCCGGGACAATCATGGACATGAAAAGGGAGATAGCCACATTTGAACAACTTGATGGTGAGAGTGTGGGGAAAGCATGGGAGAGACTAAATCGTTGATGAGGAAGTGCCCCAACCATGGATACAAAGAGACATGAGCTACTTTAGAGTTATTCTACGAGAGGTGTCTCTCAACCAAATAGAGACTTCCTTGATTCAATCGCTCATGGATCCTTCCTATGGGGAGGTGATGATGTCGCTTACAGGTAGGTAGCCGAAACTATAGCAAAGAATAACATGTGGTCAACTCCAAAGAAGACCAATGTTAGTGGGAATAAGAAGGAATCTGCTGCGAGCAATTCTGAGACCAAGATGCTAGTTGCTCAAATGGAAGTGATGAGCAAGCAGTGATGACGGAAAAATTCACTGTTATTTTTATAACTTTTTACCCCACTTCTGATATCATTTTTGAGCGTTATTATATCATTTCGAGTCATAAATTCCTTAGATTTATCTAAGTATGTTAGTAGTAATTATTATATAAAATATCGTGTTTTTACTAGTTTTTGTACCGGTTTAGTAACCGGAGTGTCGTGTCGGATTTACGTTTGGTATTTTGGTGTTTTATTGCAGAATTATAGGTTGACCAAGATCCCGAGTAAGTCATAATCATATCTTTTGAAGGGTGTAAGAATGTGCCACAAGCTTAAAAGTTCAAGTGGATCAACGTTTCGTAATGCTATTATCGAATTATATCTTCGACGAACAAATGTCCCATCAAAAAGGCATTTTCTGAAGAAGAGTCCTTCATTAAAGTTGTAGATCTTTGAAAGATCTTTCCAACGAATTTTGAATCACGTCAATCGGAGGTCTACAACTCAAGATATGAATTTTTCAAGTTTTAGCTCAAAACTGATGTTTTTTTACAGTCCCGGATCGATCCGGCCTTTTCCCGGATCGATCCGGCGTAACTGAAAATCGACATAATGATGATTTTGCACATGGGTCTGCAGAGAATAAGCTTGGGATAATATATTTTATTCCCGGATCGATCCGGCCCTTTCCCGGATCGATCCGGCCTTGGCAAAATAGTCTATAAAAAGGATCAAATGCAGCAGCTTTCGTTGCCCCTTCTTCCCCCATCCCTCCTTCTTCTTTTCCCTTCATTTTTCTTACATTTTGGGGCCTATATATATATCTATAGAGATATATATATATATATATATAGTTGTAATGTTGTTATAATTTCGAATAATTATCGTTATAATATAGTTTCCGTTTTTCGTTCTTTCTTTCTTGTTTTCTTTCATTTTGTTATATATATATATATATATATATATATATATATATATATATATATATATAGATATATATATATATATATATATATATATATATATATAAGTATCGAGAATCTGGCAAATGATTGGATTAAGGTTTTAATTTGGTTTTAATAGAATTCTGGCATTGACAGAAGGCTATTATGTAAAACTTCCCGCCGTTTAATCCATGACATTTTGACAGAGTCCGATTACTTGTAATGTCTATATATATATATATATATATATATATATATATATATATATATATATATATATATGAGTAGCTAAACCTTTTTATAGCCGAAATATGTGAAAACGGGTGAAACGCCCTTGGGAGATGAGTCAGGAGTTGTGTAGCTCTTAAATTAAACGTTCGTATGATAAACTCATGTTTTAAAACTTGTTTTGATCATTTTAATAGCTTTGAATGAGATTGACAACTTTGTTCACCGTTACATCGAGCTTATAGATGCATTTTGCGGCGAGATGTGGGATATGGATATCACTAAAACATAGTCTAGATTGTCAGATTGACAACCTGAGTGACAGGTCAGGACTATGCCTATGTGAGATTCTTATTCTTACGAGATGAAGGAAACATGTATTAGTATCACTAAAACATAGCTTTAATAGTTAGATTGACAACCTAAGTGACACGTTAAAACTATGCTTTTGTGAGGTTTTTCAGCGGCTTTTTATTCTGGTCAACCTTATTAGGTAAGTTAGCTCTCTAAAGGGAGGGTTAATAAGCCTAGTATGGGGGTTAAGTGAGAGTTGTTCAGACCTTAACGCAAGAATAAAGAGTTGAAACCCGTGAATGTCATATAAACTGAATCAGTTAAAACACACTCCTTGTCAAGTCATTCCTGAGGTGATAACCTGTTGGATCATAGTTTGGCTATGCTTTTTAATCTTGTTAGTTAAACTTTACTTTTTGCATTAGTATAATAATCTCCACCACAACTTTGATCGCCTAGACTAAGAACCACGTTCGCTTTGGTACTCACAACCACATTTCTCTTGGGATCGACCTCGTACTCCTGTATCTATTCTAACAATCGACCCGGTACTCTGCTGGTTAGAGAGTTGGTTTACCCACGGTTACGAGTCCTTTATAAATTGTATTTTTGAAGGGGTAAATTTTAGCTCATCAAGCAGCTAGCCGATTTACAAATGCAGCAGCAAAGAGGACCATCAGATGTAAACTACCTGGGAATGCAGGCGGGAAATGAGATGAATGAGGAAGTGAATTTAATGGAGAATCATAGCCAAACCTTCAGAAACTTCAATCAGAACCAGAATTATTCCGGATGTCAATGTCCCAATCTTAATCAAGCCAATGCACCACCTGGCCCATCCAATTCAAAACCTTCTTTCAACTCGAGTTATCAAAGACCACCTCCTGGGATGGTTAATCAATCTCACAATCCTAACTCCCAAAGACCTCAAGGTGGTTGGAATCAAAACCAACATCATAAGCAAACCACCTCTTGTGTCCCCTAACATAAGTTTGATGAGCTAGTAGACATGGTGAAGACCCTGGCTACTAGTGTCAAGACAATAGAGAGACAGGTTGGTCAGATGGCAGACCAACAAGCAAACAAACCCCATGGTAAACTTCCAAGTTATACCGAAAGAAATCCTAAAGCAGATGTCAATGTTTGCACTGCCATCACACCTCAATGGGATTATGGGAACGAAGAGCTGAATGTGGTTACTTTAAGAAGTGGTAAGCAGGCGGGACCTGGAAAGATGTCGGGAAACGAGTAGCCCCTCCTGACGCCATAAGTTCAGGAGGGGGCAATCAGAAGTTAAATACCGAAGAAAGCAACAGTGAGGAGGAGCTTAATGATGATTCTTCGGGTGATGAAAATGATTCTGATAGAGAAATAAGGAAAAGTCGGTGGTGTACCCACGACAAAGAAGAGGAGGAAAAGTTTGTCGATGGAAGGATAAGGAAGACGAAGCCATAAAAAATCAAGCCATGAACAATGACAAAGCCCTTCCTTATCCACCGAAGAAGAAAGAGAATACCCTCGGTCATGACAGACAATATGACGGTGTGAGGAGGATGCTTAGAGATACCAAAGTGAGTATACCCCTAGCCGAGGTATTGACCGAAATGCCCAAGTGCTTTAAGTATCTTAAGGAAGTTTGTGGAAGCAAGAAGAAGCTTCAAGGGATGGCGAAAGAAGTTTTAAGAGAAGATTGCTCTATGGTTTCACAAAAAGTTGCTACTAAGCGAGGAGACCCCAGGAGACCTTCAATCTCTTGTGAGATTGAAGGCCACATGTTCCAAAACGTTATGCGACTCAGGGGCCTCCATAAATGTGATGCCATTGAACGTCTGCAAAAAGCTCGGTTTAGATAAAAGAATGCGGGAACGCCCTATTTCTCTTCAGATGGTAGACCGATCTAGCCGCTCAGCAGCCGGTTGTGTTGCTAATGTTCTTCTCCGTGTTGAACATTTGGTTTTCCCTACTGACTGGGTTATCTTAGACTATCCACCTGACAAAGAGATGCCCCTAATTTTAGGCCGGACCTTTTTGGACACCTCTGCCGCCCTCATCGATTTCTGTAAGGGTCAGATTACGCTTAGAGTCCATGATACATCTGTTACCTTCACACGAGGGAAAAGTCCTGAGGAAACCTTGATTGAAAAAATCTCGTTCGTTGAAGCAATTTATGAGGACGAAGAAGATGCCAACTCTGAAGAAGCGGAAGAGCTAACAGAGATAGGTGTTTTCGAAGCTATAAACATTAAAGATCAAGCTGACTGTGGACCATCTTCTGTTTCATTACAGGCCGTAGTCACTGACGAGTCGTCTTCACAACTTGCTCACACCGAGCTTTGTCAATGAACAAGAAACATGGAGATTCCCGGCAATGAACGATGATTTCAAAAGAGCCGCATCGGGAAGACTTTAACCCCGTAGAAGAGGAAGCCCCGATGGGTAGTCGGGATGAAGTGGATTTACGGAGAGAGACTACTCATTGGGAGGTTGATGATTGGGAACGGCTAGCGGAGGAGCTAGAAGAAGAAGAGTTGAGAAAGATGATCAAGCATAAGAAAGAGAAAGCGGGTGCCGACGAAAGGATCCCTACATGGATGATGTGATCCAGTACCTTTCTGGGGTTATACCTTGGGAAGATGAGGTATTCTTCATCAACCACTTCAAGCCCATAAGGAAAGAGGTGGCCCCTTAAAATCCGATTGAGCAACCACCCGCCGACTTGGAGCTTAAACCGCTTCCGCAACACCTTAAGTACATTTTTCTTAAGGATGGTGATAAGTTACCCTTGATCATCTCTTCAAAACTCGAGCCCGAGCAAGAAGCACCGCCGATAAAAGTGCTTGAAAAGAACATCCTCGCGTTCGGATGGCAAGTGGGTGATATCCGAGGAATCAGGCCCCGATGTGTGCATGCATAAAATCCGAACGGAGGAAGGAGCTAAGAAAGTCGACACCCTCGCCGAAGGCTGAATCCGCACATGCAGGAGGTTGTCAAGAAAGAAGTCATAAAATGGTTAAATATGGGAATCATCTACGCAATCGCCGATAGTGAGTGGGTTAGCCCCACCCAAGTTGTGCCAAAGAAGGGAGGTATTACCGTGGAAAAGAATGAAAAGGGGGAAGAAGTAGCTTTACGCCTTGTGATCGGCTACGGTCCGCATTGACTATCGCAGATTGAATGAAGTAACCGCCAAAGACCATTTCCCCTTACCTTTCATTGACCAGCTTCTTGAAAGACTGAGTGGTCATAAGTATTATTTTTTCCTCGATGGATATTCTGGTTACTTCCGGATAGCCATCGACCCTAATGACCAGGAGAAGACTACGTTTACGTGTCCATCGTGCACTTTTGCTTTTCGCGAGAATGCCTTTCGGGTTATGCAATGCACCAAAGAACATTTCAACGGTGCATGTTGGCCATTTTCGATGGACTTGTGGAGAAATGTATGGAAGTCTTCATGGATGACTTCTCGCCTATGGCGATAGCTTTGATGAGATCTTGGAAAATCTAGATATGGTACTTCAACGCCGTGTTGAAAAGAATTTAGTGCTTAACTCGGGAGAAATGCCATATTCTAGTAGATGAAGGGATTGTTCGGGACACAAGGTGTCCAAGATCGGTATTCAAAGTTGATAAGGCTAAAGTAGAGGACATTGAAAAGACGGCGTACCCGAAAACAAGAAAGAGGTACGAGGTTTTCTAGGTCATGTTGGCTTCTACAAAGGCGGTTTATTCAGGATTTTTCCACCATCGCCAAGCCATTATCTAACCTTCTGAAAGATGATGTTGAGTTCTTGTTTGATGAGAAATGCAAGGAAGCTTTCAATTTCCTAAAGGATAAGCTCAAAAGTGCCCCTATCTTAATCGCACCTCGACCGACTAAGCCTTTTGAATTAATGTGCGATGCCTCTAACTATGCAAAGGGTGCGCTTTTAGGCCGAGAATTGATAAAAAGTTCAGAGCCCATTTACTATGCGAGCCGCACCTTGAACCCGGCTCAATGCAATTACACCACGACCGAGAAGGAATTCTTAGCCGTCGTTTTTGCTATCGACAAGTTTAGAAGTTACCTTCTAGGGTCTCAAGTTGTGGTTTGGACAAACCATGCAAACCTTACGCTACCTTATGGACAAAGCGAGATGCAAAACCAAGGTTACTCGATGGATTCTAATTTTGCAAGAGTTTGACCTGGAGATCAAAGATAAGAAGGGTAGTGAAAATATTGTGGCCGATCACCCGTCTCGCCTAGTAAATGAGGGTGGCAAAATTTCCAAGGACATAGGCATTGATTTTCCAACCGAGCAATTAATGAAGCTAGAGACTCGTGAGGCCATGGTATGCGATTACGTCAACTACTTAGCAGTGGGCATTTAGAAGAGATGACGTATCGGGAAAAGAAGAAATTTTTCAGCGACTTAAAGTATCTCGTATGGGAGGACCCATATCTGTTTAAAGTCTGCAAGGATGGGTTGCTGATGTATGAAAAATATATCATTATATTATAGGACTTTTTATTATTATTTTTATGATATTTTAGTATAATTTCATATAAATGCATTAAAAACTTGTAAAAATCATAGTTAGTTATAATTAGATGCATGAGTTATAAGAACGATAAAAATGATGGTTTTTTGTCGTGTTTACGTTTGGTGTTTCGTTGATTTTATTGCAGGATCGTATGTTTACCGAGATCCCAAAATATGACATACTTTGAAACATAAATCATGAGTTTTTGTGGGATAAAAGATTATGCCAAAATCTAACAACTTTGAACATCGATCAACCGTCCTTAATGTTTCTACCGTAACTCATCTTCAACGGACATTTGACCTAACTTAGAGGCATTTTCGAGAAAAAGTCCTTGATGAAAGTTGTATACCTTCAAGAGATCTTTCCAACGAATATTAAATCATGTCAATCCGAGGTCTACAAATTCGAGATAGGTTTTTACGAACATCGGATATGTTGCATGGCCGGCACGCGCCGGAGAAGGCCGGATCTTGCAGGAAAATCTCTGACATTGGGCCCACAAATCTCTGACAAGGGAATATATACTATTTGACCGGCACACGCCGGTGGTTTTCCGGCACGCGCCGGCCTTGTGGTGCACTCTATAAATACCCCTCAATTGCAACCATTTTGAGGTGTACCAATGCATATATCTCTCTTCTATATCTATCTATAGTCTCTTTTGTTGTTTTTAGTTAAATAAAAGCTGTAAACGGCACTCTGCCGGAATAATGATGTAGTATAAAGTATCGTTATAATGCTTAGAAGATGTATCAAGGCTCATTGATGTAAAAGAGTTGCTATTTCCGGAGGGTACAACTCGAAGCTTCGATTGTAATCCGGTAACTTTTCTAATGTATTTATGTTTGTTTGTTGTTATTAGTATCTATATATTAATTATAATGATATTAGGCTAACTTAATATCTAGCCAAGATATGAAATTGGATTAGTTTTATCTTTTTAGGGAAATAGATAACGACTATGTTAAAATTGATTAAAATCGGTTATAATGAATCTCTTTCTATGTTTGAATTGAAGTAGCTAATTGATTTGAAAGAATTCATAATCTAATTATGAATTGACGCCTCGTAGTTAGTTTATGAACTCGTTAATAGAAAGACCGGAGGGTAAAATTGGCCGAGTGAAAACGTGACAACGGAATCCTATTTCCTAAACCGGGGGTAGATTTGTTTCGGGAGAAACAAACTCTTATTGAAATTTATACTCGAGAGATTATCACGTTAAATTCGCCTGTTTAATTGACATCTCTTAAAATTGGCCGTATGACAAAACGGGAGTGACCCATGCTTGAGGATGACATTGGACAGAGGACAAGACATATGACAATTTCATACGCTCGTGTGAGGAGAAATTGCCTAGCTTAGAGTATACCGTTTCGTATAATTGATTGGACCTTGGAAAAAGGAAGATCTGTCTTATCTAATTTTTACTAAAAAGATATAAGAATTCAATAACATATTCTTGGCTAGTCTCTAATTATAATAGCTATCTCCCTCCCTTATATATTGTTTTGGTACCTATATATACTTATATCTATATATATATATATATATATATATATATATATATATATATATATTTATATACTTATATATATCTCGTTTTAGTTTTATGCATTTATTTATTGTTGATTAGTTTAGAGGTTGGTTTTATGATAAAATTGCGACTTAGATTGCGATAATAATAGCTTTTTGGTGTTTAATCACACGGTGAATTACCAAGTTTTCCCTGAGGATCGACACCTGACTCACCATACTACGCTGCAATTTGACCCGGTACACTGCCGGTTAGGATCTGTATAGCCTAGAAAAGGTCCGTCAGCTTAATGGCGCCGTTGCCGGGGAACGACGCTAATTCATTGTGTTCGAAGGATTTCTACTTGTATTAGCTCAAAAGTCTCGAGGATAAGTCAACACTTTTCTTATCCCATTTCTATTTTCTTTTCGTTGGTACTTACCTTAAAGGTAAGTTACCAATCTTTACTTTTATCGATTTCAACTATTTTCGGTTTTCGTTAGTTGATGACCGTAAAGAGTAAGGCCCCACTTACTCCTTATAAGCCCGACATAGATACTTACGAAAGGCGCTTAAGAGCGTAAAGAAAACAAGGTCATACTAGTCGTGAAATCCCGACGGAGAATCATCATCAAATCAAAATACGAAAATGGTCGAAACCAAGTGATGAAACACCAACAAGGGCTAGATCATGCTCAAGGGCATGGCCAAAACCTTAATCAGATCTACCAATACCAAATAACCGTAATAGAAATAATCAAAATCGGAACCGAACAATCGTAATAATAATCCACCAAATCCGAGACCTATTTGTGATCGACCTTAAGAATAAACCAGACTAATAATCCAATTCGTTTACCCAATGAAGGAGCAAATAATTTTGAAATAAAATCTCATCTTTTTGGTCTAATTGAAACAAGAGCCCAATTTCTAGGAGAGGATGATGAGGATCCACATCACCATCTCTATCTTTTCGAAGAATTGTGCAATACAGCCAAAAGTCAAGGTGCTCATCGTGAATTAACGAGGATGTCTATGTTTCCTTTTTCTTTAAAAGGAAGAGCACGAGATTGGTTTATGTCACTCCCACATCATTCATTGACTAGTTGGGAGGAAATTCAAACCGAGTTTTTAAAGCAAGATTTTTACTCCGGGTAGAAATTTGGAATTGAAGGTCGAAATTGCCAACTTTAGACAAGGATCTGAAGAAACGCTTGGGAATGCGTGGGAGAGATTTAAAAAGTTGTTAAGATCTTGTCCCGATCATGGTTATTCCTTAGATATGCAAATCCAACTTTTCTCGTCGTAAATTAAGGAAAGATTCACGTGCGTATGTAGATCATGCATGTGGTGGTTCATTAATGATGAGTGAAGCCCAAATAGTTTACGATGCTATAGAAAAGATTTCCAAAAATAACGTAATGTGGGAAACCGGTTCTAGCACCAGAAAAGTAGCATTTGCAGGAGAATGCACATCGAATACGGAAGTTCTAGCACACTTGGAGAATTTGAGTAGGAAGTTTGATGCCTACAGTGCTAGTAGATCGTAAAACCGTAAACTATCATACCAAATGACTACTCAAGTCATGATAATGTGTCATTAGGGATAGAAGAACCGTAAGGATACTCAAGGGAAGAGGTGAGTTTTTTACAACAAAGATAGGAATTTGAACAACGCGTATTCAAACTCCTTTAATGCTATTAGAAGAGAGCACCCTAATTTTCGTTGGTCCGAAAACCCTAATAAGCCAGGACAACCGCCATATCCAATTCAAAGATAAGAATCCATATAGTAATCAAGTTTACCAAGGAAATACATCAAATCGAACCTACAATCGTTACCTAGATCTTATCCACAACATACTACTCAAACTATACCAAATACCCAAAGTTCAACCCAACCCGAAGGAGTTGATAAATGGGATAAATTAATGGAAAATATGATGGGTGTAGTATCTACTCAAGCTCGTAATATGGAAACTATGATAACTTCTATAGGTTCGCCTCTAAGGATATGACTATGTTGAAAACGTCTATGGGTGGACATGATACGAGAATGAGAACTATAGAAGCATCATTAAGGAATATGGAAGATCATTTGAGTAGAGAAGGAGAACGTAAAAACAAGAGACCTCCGGAGGATTACCAAGTAATACCGAAAGAAATCCGAGAGAGGTAAATGCTTTGTGATTACGAGAAGTAGGAAATATTGTGAAGATACTAGAACGTAAAAACGCAGAAACAATGAGGTATAAAATGATTTAAATGGTAATATCGTAAAGGAAAAGGACGAACTTGAATTTACCGATGAAGAGGAAGAAATTATCGAAGAATTCTTAAAACAGTAATAATGATGTTGAACCGAAATTGAAGGTGAAAAATGGGTAAAAGTCCCTAGAATTCTGAAAGATCCTATGGATAAGGACCTGAGAACCCTATTTAAGGAACATGTCGAGAAAATCGTGGAGAAAAACAGAAGATTTAAAAGTAACTCGAGAAGGATAAAGTTGATACAGGGATGTTTTAAAGGAAAAATCTCAAGATAATGAAACTTGGCGATCAAGTAATGCTCAAAGATTCAAGGAAAAAGGAAAAGAGAAAATGACTTCAGAACCAAAGGTTATAGATTTAGAATATTTGCCTTATCCACCGAAACATCAAATTAAAAAGATAAAAACTCGATAAGAAATATGCTCGTTTCCTTGACACTTTTCGTCATATTCATGTCAATATCCCCGTTATAGAAGCTTTAGTCAACATGCCCGCCTATGGAAAGTTTCTTAAAGATATCCTATCTAACAAAAAACGATTAGAAGAATATGAGAATATATGCCTTAATGAAGAATGTTCGCAATACTCCAAAGATCGACTACCTCCTAAACTTAAAGATCCCGGTAGTTTCACTATTCCATGTGAAATTGGAGGATTTCTCGTTTAAGAAAGTATTGTGTGATCTAGAGCAAGTATCAATCTCATGTCTTATGAGGATTATAAGAAACTAGGAATAGGAGAGCTTACGAATACCGAAATGACCCTTCGTATGGCGTATAGATCAATTAAACATCCTAAGGGAATAATCGAGGACGTGTTGGTTAAAATTGATAAATTTTACTTCCCAAGAGACTTTGTAATAATGGAAATGGAAGAAGGATATTCAACGCCAATTATTCTAGGTCGACCATTTCTAGCTACAGGAAGGACTTTGATAGATGTTCAAAAAGGTGAACTAATACTGAGAGTTAATGAGGATAAAGTTTCGTTCAATATCTTCAAAGCTATGAACCATCCATACAAAGAACCAGAATCATGTTCTTTTATAGATGAATATTCTACTATCTGGGATGCCAAATTTAAAGGTTATGAAAATAAATTAGAAGAATGTTTGGCATTTTCTATCTATAAAGAAGATGAAAATGATACTGAAATGAAAGAAGTAATCCTTTATTTAGATAAAGGAGGGTTTGTTAAACATCCATGGCATCAAAATTTGAAATTGGAAATGGAAGGACCAGTTTTAAAACCATCAGTAGAAGATCCACCAAGGAATCTGGAGTTGAAACCACTTCCTTCGAATTTGAAATATGCTTTTCTTGAAAATGACAATCTGTTACCAATTATTATTTCATCAACCTTAACAAATGAACAAGAGGATCAATTATTAAGAATGTTAAGACAACATAAGAAAGCATTTGGATGGACAAGGCGTATATCAAAGGAATTAGCCCTGAGATTTGTGTTCACAAGATTATTTTGAATGAAGGAGCTAAACCTTGTATTCAGCCACAACGCCGCCTCAACCCGAATTTGCAAACAATCATTAAGAAAGAGGTCATTAAGCTATTAGAAATGGGAATAATCTTTCCCATATCGATAGTGAATGGGTAAGTCCAACTCAAGTAGTTCCAAAGAAAGGAGGTTTCACGGTAAAAGAAAATGATAAAAATGAATGGATTCCGACAAGGGAAATTACAGGATATCGAATGTGTATTGACTTTCGGAAACTGAATGATCATACTAAAAAGGATCATCATCCACTTCCATTCATCGTACGTATGTTGGAAAGATTGAGTGGACATAAGTATTACCGCTTCTTAGATGGTTATTCAAAGTTATTTACGTATATTCATTGCAAAGCAGAGATAGAGAAAAAACTACTTTCACTTGTCCCTATGGAACTTTTGCTTATAAAAGAATGCCGTTTGGATTATGTAATGCACCCGCTACATTTCAAATGATGTATGATGGCAATATTTTCTCGATATGGTCGAGAAATTCTTAGAAATCTTTATGGATGACTTTAGTGTTTATGGAGATTCTTTTGATAAATGCTTATCACACTTAGAACGCGTTTTACAACGCCGTGTGAAGATACCAACTTGGTACTAAACTCGGGAAAAATGTCATTTGATGGTATCTCGAAGGAATTGTACTAGGTCATAGAATCTCTCGAAGTAGGAATTGAAGTTGATAAAGCTAAAGTCGAAGTAATTGAAAAATTACCTCCACCAATTAATTTGAAAACGTTAAGAGGATTTCTTGGACATGCAGATTTTATAGAAGGTTTATTGCGTATTTTCAAAAATAGCAAAGCCCCCGAGTCATTTGCTAGAAAAAGAAGTACCTTTTAACTTTGATGATAAATGTATGGAAGCCTTTAAGACCCTAAATGCGAAATTAACTACCGCACCAAGTACTAGTAGCACCCGCATTGGGATTTTCCGTTTGAAATTATGTGTGATGCAAGTGATTTAGCTGTAGGAGCTGTTTTAGGTCAACGATATAACAAAATACTCAAAGCAATCTACTATGCATCTCACACTTTGGCTGTAATATTTGCCTTAGATAAGTTTCGATCATATATTGTTGGTTCTATAGGTAATAATCTACACGTACCATTCAAATTAAGTATCTGTTAAGTAAAAAAGATGCCAAACCGCGTCTTCTTAGGTGGATTCTGTTACTTCAAGAATTTGATATTGAAATTAAGGATAAAAAAGGAAGTGAAAATGTAGTAGCAGATCATCTAAGTAGGATGGATAATGATGAAGGAAAAGGAAAAGAAATTCAGGATTCATTTCCAGATGAGAAACTTGTTTAAGATAGATACTCCCTCAACCATGCGATTATTAAAAAATAGAATACCATCAAAGGAAGATTCGCCATGGTTTGGGGATATTGTTAACTACATTACCCGTAAGTACATCCCACCTCATTGGACTTGGCAACGTAAAAGAAGTTCTTTTATGACTTAAACTTTTATTATTGGGATAAACCGGATCTTTTCCGAAGATGCTCGATGGAATAATTAGGAAATGTATTCCCGATAGTGAAATTTTAAGTGTATTATCATTTTGTCATGATCGTGAGGCAGAGGTCATCATGGAGGATGGGAAACTCGCTTTCAAAGTTTTACAATGTGGTTTCTATTGGCCTACACTATATAGAGATGCATATAAATATGCAAAATCTTGTGAATCATGTCAAAAATGGGGAAATATATCGAAAAAACATGAAATGCCTATGCAACCGATATTAGAATGTGAGCTATTTGATGTATGGGGCATAGATTTCATGGGACCTTTCTCTATATCTTTTGGAAAAAGATTTATTCTAGTAATGGTTGATTATGTTTCTAAATGGGTAGAAGCTGAAGCTCTCCCTACTAATGATACCAGAGTAGTGCTAAGGTTCCTTAAAAAGAATATATTCACACGATATGGAATTCCGAGGGCTATCATTAGTGATAGAGGTTCACATTTTTGTAACCGACCATTTACTAAGGTAATTGAGAAATATGGTGTAACTCATAAACTTGGAACACCCTATCATCCACAAACTAGTGGACAGTAGAGGTGTCTAATAGAGAAATTAAAAGAATCGTGGAGAAGACAAGTGGACTCGAATCGTAAAAACTGCGTAAAGACTTGATGATGCATTATGGGCATACGAATGCCTTTAAAACACCGATTGGTCGTTCTCCTTACAAATTAGTATTTGGTAAATCTTGTCATCTCCCCGTTGAATTAGAACACCGAGCTTTATGGGCTATTAAATTTCTAAACTTTGATCCTAAAGTCGTCGGTAATCATAGATTACTTCGCTTAACGTAACTAGAAGAATTTCGACTCGATTCTTATGAAAATGCTCGAATCTACAAGGAACGCACGAAAGCTTTTCATGATAAGAGAATCTATAGTCGTGAGTTCCATGTAGGTGATCGAGTACTTTTATACAATTCACGTTTGAAGTTGTTTCCGGAAAGCTTAAATCTAGATGGACAGTCCATATGACGTAACAAAAATCTATAAGTCCGGAGTCGTTGAACTAACCGATGGAAAAACAACTTTTATAGCCAATGGACACAGGGTGAAATTGTTCGTGGAAGTCAAGGGATACCTCAACCAAAGAAGTATTATTGCTTATCGACCCTCCAACGAATTAAGGAAGCAGTGAATTTTAAACTCACCGATTACGGGTACTATCTTTCTAATTCACCTTTTAATATGCATTTTAAAGTAGTTTCGTCTTTTACCGGATAGACGTAAAAGAACCGGATTGCCTTTCATAGATAGAATAAGAGTTTTTATTTTACTTTTAAGATTAGGTCTGAATAAGGATGTCGCATTTAAGATAGAAGCCTTAGTTTCTAAATTAAATAAGGAATTGCTAATCGAAGTCAGAGAAAGAGAACTTTGTAATGGAAATTCAAGGAGTGCAATAAAAAGAAGAGCAAGGTTTCTAATGAGATGTAGAATCTGTGGAAAAAGTGAACATGATGGACAATGTGGAAAAAATACAACCATATCCCAGGATGAGTGTTTGAATGTTATTAAGAAGGGAACGATTAGGTGGTTATCCAAAAATCCCGGGGGAATACAAAGAGATAATTCAAACGCATCACTCCTAGGAGAAAGGTTAAGGGATCGTTATGATAACAATCTTGAGGATCTGAGATTGAGGGAGTTAGCAAAAAATCCTAAGAATTTCAGTGTGTGTTTTTAATTTATCAGATTTTAATTAAATTTCGTACTTTTAAAGTTATTTTTCTAAACTTAAAAAGAAAATATTTTTATGAAAAATTTATAATAAACCTATTTTCATCTCATGTGATTTTAAATAGGTATATTATATCAAAAATATGTGATTTCAATATTATATTAGCTTTTCATGTATTTTATCAAGTTTTATATAGAAAAATCGTATTGAACTTAGATTATATAACATAAATCATTTGATTAACATCAAATGATCTTTATGTGGTATAATTAGAGCTCATTACACAAAAAATGATAAAAATTTCGATTTTTGGGGGCCATGTGACCGGCACGTACCGGTACACAACCGGCACGCGCCGGTAAACCTATACACTCAACCCTAATCTCGAATGATAGCCTCATTTCTCACATCCCCATTTCAATTTGAAGAACAGCCCGACTTCTCCCTCTCTTCTCCTCAAAAATCAACCATTTTCCATCAAATTTCTTCACTCAAACATCATACAAGTGATAATCTCTCTTCCTCTCTTCAACTTAATCATAAAAGAAGATACCTATTGAAAAAAAAAAAAAGTTGAAGCTTGGCAAGCTCAAAGCTCTCTTTCCGGCGACCACCATTAATTCCGGTGACTAAGTTTAGCTTGATAGCTTCTTAAGGTAGTATATATACTTATATTTCAAATATTTCAAATTTTAGTTAATTTTCTGAATTTATTTTGATTTATTTTATAGCCTAAGTAATTGTTGTTGGTGTTGTTTGTTTGTGTTGTTGTATTGTCATACCACTATCGTAGATGGCCTCATCATCTCGAAGCAATCCTAAGAGGAAAAAGACTAAAGTACCAATCGTATTACCGGTAGTTCAAACTAGGCCTTTAACCAAAAGGGAGAAAACTTTAACCTTTGAAAAAACCGCTAGTGCATAAGCTAAGCGGGCACATGATGAGTACTTTGGTAAAAGTAAGGTTTGGTTAGAACGAGGGATTGATTTTTCGAAGATTGGTAAAGAAGTGAATGAAATTTTCAAGGATAGAGGATGGTTGGATATAGCTATGGATAGGAAAGATACGATTAATGTTTCTATGGTATCAGAATTTTATTCAGTATTATCTACTTATGATGCTGATACGGTTGAGGAGATGACCTATATCCCTCTAAGAAATGTTAATGTTACTTTTTACCCTGCTATGATTAATGTATTCTATGGCTTAGCTGAAATACCTAAAGAGGAGGATTATCATAATGTTTGGGGTTTAGAGCATCCTATGGCTTTACAAACCAAAGCTTATGAAGCCCAACAAGCCTTTGACCCTACTGCTGAATGGATAGAAAATAGGTTTGCTTATGGGAAATGTATTAGGGACATAAGGGCAATAAAACAGCTTCTTAGGCCATAATGTATGTCCTTCCACACATGTTTGTGCATTTGGTCGAGATGAAGTGGTTATTGCTTGGGCCATGGTTAATGATATTCCTATAAATCGGGGAAATTGATCTTTTCTAAGGCATGTGAGTTTGCAAGCACTCGTTATCGAGGGGGACGTCTCCCGTTCCCTAGTCTCATTTCTCGCCTTATGTGAGCTTGCGTAAGTCCCCGTCTTACCCTCGGATAGAACCGTGTCTCCCTACATTCCTCCCATTGGTCTTAAGCCGAGAGCCTTACCTACCGGAATAATAGATTACAATAATCCTAATCGTCGCAACAACAACCACCACCTCCACCTCCTATTCACACTCAAGTACCTAGACCACCTGCAGACACACCCACCACAAAGAGAGCAAGTTGAGGCTATGTTTCAAAGATTTAGTTCAAGCCCAGTGCTAGAACCGATGCTAATATAGCTTTAGCCTCGTGAGAAGAATAGACAGTGGGCGAGGACATTCGAGTTGGTCAAAGAGGATATCGAGATGCTATGAGTGAGTATGATCCTAGATTTGCCGAGATTTCGCTAGACACCCCTATAGTCGCCTCGACCCATATACTATGCCGATTGGATTCGCCGATTCCACCACCCGTTATATTTCGACTATACGCCGTCATCCATAGGACAGGGGTGGTATGTTTACGTGTACACCAGGGACATCCATGGGCATGGGAGGAGTGACTTCGTAGCGTATGTGACAGGCGGGATTTGGTTCATTTGGTCTACATGGATCGCTTTACGTCGACGATGAGGACCGAGACATCATTTCGAACTTCGCATCGGATCCACAAGCAGCTCGGGCTTATGGTATTCATACGACGCAGCTTTTAGGGGCCGATTATACTTCGATACTATCTCAGCTCGGTTCGCATTTGGATCATCGTCATCTCGCACGACCCTACCGGTGACATTGATCTTAACTATGATGAGGACGAGTGATTTTGTCTCTCGTTGTATAACTATCTACTTTTGGTTTGACTTAGTATCTTTTATGTCCGTTATGTTTGTTAAACGTTTGATGCCCTCTCGTGGGTAGTGCACGTTGTTATTTTGAGACTCTTTCATAGTTTTTTCGGTTGTTTTAAGTATTTCACCACGTTTTAGAAAACATGAAGAACTCTTGATGCAGAAAATAGATGCTGGAATGATCTGAAAATAGAAATATCTCTGACTGAGCACTATTTGACCGGCACGCGCCGGTTGGTGTCCGGCACGCGCCGGTGTAGTGGGCTGCAGGATCTTCTCAGGATATTTCCATTTCAGTCCACCTTTGTCTATAAAAGGAAACAGATGCAACATTCCTAAAGTGCTTATTCTCTTCCTTTACCTTTAATTTTCTTGCTATAAAGAGTTTAAAATGTCCGATCGTTCGTCAGTTAACAGTTATTCTCCTCCGCATACACCGAATTCTCGTCATTCCAAATCCATTTTTTCATCAAATTCCTTACGAGCCTATGTATGCTTCGGCTCACAACCCTTATATAAGTAATTTCAATCACCACCGGTGTTGATTGAAAAGGGTTTAAATTTCGTAAAGGTTGACAATTTTACGAGGATGGAAATAGATGGGTGGGACTATTTTTGTCGTATGCCGAGAGGTAGGATTAATGTTACTATGGTAAGAGAATTCTATTCAAGACTTTCGTAAGCTAATACCGTGTCGTTAACACGATCCGTTACGTTGAGAGGAGTTGTTGTTCCTTTCACTTCTACCAACATAAATCAAATTTTCCTTATTCCACCAAATTCACACATCACCAAGTCATTTTGAGTATCAATGGAGATTGGATACCGCCGACGGTTTTATTACAAAATATTCGGAAGCTTGTCCACTCTTGTTCTACAATTATGATATTGATCAAAATGTCTCTACGATCGCTTTGCTTCCCCATCTTAGAACGTGGAAACGATTCATCAATTCACGAGTATATCCAACTCGTTAATTTCTCGGAAGTTAGTGATAATGAATTGATGCTTCTATATGCGATTACTACTGGAGCTGTTATAGATTGGGGGGTGCTGATTCAGAAATCAGCTGTGAGTTTTGCGTTCGGGAGTAGACCGAATTATCATCCTTTACCATTTGGATGGTTGATTTCTAGGTTATGTGTTCGTTTGGCAAGGGTTCCGGAAAGAGCGACAGATGAATATTTTCCAAATTTCGCATTCCTCATGTTGGGCTTTTACCGCCGATATTCCGGGAGGATCGTCAAGTGGTGAAAATTAGATAATTGTGTTGGTAGTCAGGAAGGAATAAAAATAATAAAAGTAGTACGGTACGTTAGTATAAGTCACAATAAATTAAAATAACTTAGTTTAATAAATTAGTTTAAATTAGTTTAACTTAATTTATGGTTTTCTAGTTTAACGTTCCTAATAGTTCTAATTTGTATTTTAGTATTGTAATATATTTGCATGTTTTTAATTTATGTTTTTAAATGTTTTTCTTTTATATTATATAAACGCTCGTCTATTTGACACCTAAAATAATCTAACCATGATAAAATTCATTTTATTTTCTAATCCAAATTTTTACTACTCATTAGCCATCGAGACGATGCCAATTCGTAAGTGGGGAGTAGGGATTGGTTAGTAAATAAATTGAATTTAATACATCAAATACTTACACACTGAGTTTAATTTTTCTTAAGGGAATAAGTGAATAATATATAATTATTATGATAAAAATGATATATTTGGATAGAATAAATTTTTAATTAAGTAAAGTAATCTTGATATATTATTTTCTATATTAATTATGTCTATTTTAGATTTTTAATAAGATTTTTAGTATATATATCTTGATAAATATTATGAAATATTTTTTTTATGAAATTAGACAAAAGTTACTTATAATTATAATGAAATTTTAGAATAATTTTCTTTTCAAGACAAAGTATGAAATTGGAATCGGATTAGGGATGATGAGATTTTTGGCATAACTTTGATAAACCAGAGCCAAATAAGCCTACCCGAACATGATTTCTAATTTTTGTCCCCACCTCACCAGAGTGATCAAGACCTCACTCGAAATAGCCATTATTATTAACTAGAAATTACTAACCCTAACTTAATAATGGTCTACATTTCTTTGAAAATCCCGCAAGTTTAGTATGTATTTATGAATAGCGGTGACGACATCGAAATTTGATATATGCCGAGATTGAAATGAATGTTATTCGGAAGACAAACTTGTTATCAAATATGGTTATTCTCTAAATATATATATATATATATATATATATATATATATATATATATATATATATATATATATATATATATATATATATATATATATATATATAAGAACAAGTAGTATTATAGGTATCTTTTCAGTTTTTGATCGACAAACCAAAAATAAAATATCAGATATAGCTGCCTGATGATAGTAGTCCAGCTAGGGTATTATCACGAAATGTCCTATTGCTGGGAATGAAGGTATATGCTACAAATCTGGTGAAAAAGAAAAAGTCGAATCAAAACTATCAAGAATTATCACGAGTTTAAGGAAACCGGATTCGTGATTTTCGATCGAAAGAGTAGTACTCCGATCAATCTTGATAAAGCAATGCCTATGTTCTTAAGTTCTTAAAAAAAAAAAAAAAAAAAAAAAACCATATTTTGGAAGTTATCAAGGTTGAAAATTGAAAACAAGGCCGCAGAGTGTTACCGATTGAGAAAATTTTGATCGAAGATGAAAGTGTAAGTACGTACGACTTGCTTCTATCTCTTTTGATTTTCCTTTGTTATCCTTTTCGATTAGCCAACTATCCTAAGCCTGAACGTTACAAGCCAATTTGCCAACTACTTGACTTAGTCTTTGATTCCGATAAATCATACAGTGGAGATTAAAAAGTTGTTCTAAATATTTTATTTATACTTATAAAGTAATTCATGTAAAATTTCATTTAAATAATATTTTATAACTAATTTATTACGTTATATACACTTCTTATCTTTTTAAAATATCTTAGATAGATGAAATTAATATAATTATAATGTTGACATCATACGTTACTAAGTTAGGAATTTAATCTAGAAGAATTATATTTTTATAATTTTTATATATTATCGCTTATTTTGCTCGAGGACGATCAAAAGTTAAGTGGGGAGTTGTGATGTATGAAAAATATATCATTATATTATAGGACTTTTTATTATTATTTTTATGATATTTTAGTATAATTTCATATAAATGCATTAAAAACTTGTAAAAATCATAGTTAGTTATAATTAGATGCATGAGTTATAAGAACGATAAAAATGATGGTTTTTTTGTCGTGTTTACGTTTGGTGTTTCGTTGATTTTATTGCGGGATCGTATGTTTACCGAGATCCCAAAATATGACATACTTTGAAGCATAAATCATGAGTTTTTGTGGGATAAAAGATTATGCCAAAATCTAACAACTTTGAACGATCAACTCGTCCTTAATGTTTCTACCGTAACTCATCTTCAACGGACATTTGACCTAACTTAGAGGCATTTTCAGAGAAAAAGTCCTTGATGAAAGTTGTAGACCTTCAAGAGAGCTTTCCAACGAATATTAAATCATGTCAATCTGAGGTCTACAGCTCGAGATAGGTTTTTACGAACATCGGATATGTTGCATGGCCGGCACGCGCCGGAGAAGGCCGGATCTTGCAGGAAAATATCTGACATTGGGCCCACAAATCTCTGACAAGGGAATATATACTATTTGACCGGCACGCGCCGGTGGTGTTCCGGCACGCGCCGGCCTTGTGGTGCACTCTATAAATACCCCTCAATTGCAACCATTTTGAGGTGTATCAATACATATATCTCTCTTCTATATCTATCTATAGTCTCTTTTGTTGTTTTTAGTTAAATAAAAGTTGTAAACGGCACTCTGCCGGAATAATGATGTAGTATAAAGTATCGTTATAATGCTTAGAAGATGTATCAAGGCTCATTGATGTAAAAGAGTTGCTATTTCCGGAGGGTACAACTCTGAAGCTTCGATTGTAATCTGGTAACTTTTCTAATGTATTTATGTTTGTTTGTTGTTATTAGTATCTATATATTAATTATAATGATATTAGGCTAACTTAATATCTAGCCAAGATATGAAATTGGATTAGTTTTATCTTTTTAGGGAAATAGATAACGACTATGTTAAAATTGATTAAAATCGGTTATAATGAATCTCTTTCTATGTTTGAATTGAAGTAGCTAATTGATTTGAAAGAATTCATAATCTAATTATGAATTGACGCCTCGTAGTTAGTTTATGAACTCGTTAATAGAAAGACCGGAGGGTAAAATTGGCCGAGTGAAAACGTGACAACGGAATCCTATTTCCTAAACCGGGGGTAGATTTGTTTCGGGAGAAACAAACTCTTATTGAAATTTATACTCGAGAGATTATCACGTTAAATTCGCCCGTTTAATTGACATCTCTTAAAATTGGCCGTATGACAAAACGGGAGTGACCCATGCTTGAGGATGACATTGGACAGAGAGGACAAGACATATGACAATTTCATACGCTCGTGTGAGGAGAAATTGCCTAGCTTAGGAGTATACCGTTTCGTATAATTGATTGGACCTTGGAAAAAGGAAGATCCGTCTTATCTAATTTTTACTAAAAAGATATAAGAATTCAATAACATATTCTTGGCTAGTCTCTAATTATAATATCTATCTCCCTCCCTTATATATTGTTTTGGTACCTATATATACTTATATCTATATATATATATATATATGTATTGCTATATATTTATATATATATATATATATTTATATACTTATATATATATCTGTTTTAGTTTTATGCATTTATTTATTGTTGATTAGTTTAGAGGTTGGTTTTATGATAAAATTGCGACTTAGATTGAGATAATAATAGCTTTTTGGTGTTTAATCACACGGTGAATTACCAAGTTTTCCCTGAGGATCGACACCTGACTCACCATACTACGCTGCAATTTGACCCGGTACACTGCCGGTTAGGATCTGTATAGCCTAGAAAAGGTCCGTCAGTTGTTTAGAAGGTGCGTTCCGGAGCATGAACAATTGGATATCTTGGAGCAATGTCATAGTGGTCCCGCTGGTGGGCACTACGGAGCACCTAAGACAGATCACAAAAATCCTTCAAGCCGGTTTTTTACCGGCCTACTTTGTTTAAAGATGTTTGAAGCCTTTTGCAAAGGCCGTGATAGATGCCAAAGAGTAGGGAGACTCGGTAATAGGATGGAGATGCCTTTGAGGCCTATCTTGGAATGTGAAGTTTTTGACGTCTGGGGCATTGATTTTATGGGACCGTTCCCATCATCATGCTCTAACAAATATATTCTGGTCTGTGTGGACTATGTTTCCAAGTGGGTAGAGGCCATAGCCACCCAAACTAATGATCACAAAGTTGTAAAGAAATTCTTGCAAAAGAATATCTTCACCAGATTCGGCTGTCCTAGAGCCCTCATTAGTGATGAAGGTACTCATTTTTGCAATGCACCGCTTGATAAAATTCTTGAGAAATATGGTGTCAAACATAAAATCGGTACACCATACCACCCCCAAACCAGTGGCCAAGTCGAGGTGAGCAACAGAAGTCTAAAGCGGATTTTGGAGAAAACTGTGAATTCCAATAGATCCAACTCGGAGTTCGAAGTTGGATGACGCACTTTGGGCTTATCGCACCGCGTTTAAGACCCCTATGGGTACGTCACCCTTCCAAATGGTTTATGGCAAAGCTTGCCATTTACCGCCGAGCTTGAGCACAGAGCTTACTGGGCTATTAAATTCTTGAATTTCGACAACCAGCTTTGTGGGGAAAAGAGATTATTGCAATTGAACGAGCTCGATGAGTTCCGACTCCGTGCCTACGAGAATTCGAGAATCAGTAAGGAAAGAACGAAGGCACTCCACGATGCTAAGATTAAAGATCGGGAATTCAAAGTGGGAGACATGGCTTTGTTGTATAACACCAGGCTCCATCTTTTTGCTGGTAAGCTTAAATCTAGATGGTCTGGCCCCTTTGAGATTCTTGATGTTCATCCTGGTGGAGCCATTACGTTGAAAGGGTACGGCGATCAACCGTTCAAAGTCAATGGTCACAGGATTAAGAAGTACTTTGGGCAACCCAAGGAAAAGCCTGAAGTACTATACTTTCAAAAGAGAAATGAAACGGTTGAGTCGTTTATTTGTGAAGAGATTCCATCCGACTTCTTTGGAGTGGATGATGACATTATTACCACTAACCTTGCAGATCCTTCTGTCAATGCTCCTGAGCCTGTTAGCATACCTCAGCCGAATCTGAGAAACAAGAACAAGAAGAAGAGAGTCAGTGCTATCTGGAGGGTTAAGTTCAAACGCTTAGTAGAGCACTTGACTTGTTGCTGTTGTGGCCACACCCATGTCCTTCATTCTGATTCCGATGAAGAAGTGGCCAGAAGTAAACCAAAGCGGCCTGATCCAGGTTGACTTGGTTTACTCTGTCAAGCTAATGACATAAAAGAAACGCTACTAGGAGGCAGCCTAGTCTTTTAAGTTATTTTTTTAGTTAAGTTTTTAGGGCATTAGGAATAAAACCATGGTGATTTGTGTGTTGGTTATCCCTGTCCTATTTGTGAATGCTTTATTTGCCCATTTCTGTGTGCATTCGTGTTTACTCATAAACCCTTTGTACCTGTCACGGATTTTATGCAATGAAAACAACAAGTAATAAAATTTATAAATCCGGTATTCCCCAAGTGTAGGGATCGTACCATAGCGATTAATACCGGAGTCGGTCACAGGGAATCGGGGTATCTGGTTCATTAATTTTCCTAAGATTGTTACTATTATTATTAAAACCTAATATAATAGAACAAAAAGATAAACTGGACAGAGGATTGTCAGTACAAAGCCAGGAAGGATAAAAGCGAAAACGAAATCTAAACTATAAACTATAAAATAAACAGTAAACAAGAAGATGATCATGGTGATTAAACAACGAACAAACAATAATCCACCGTTCCCGCAACCCTCTATTTCCTCTCTAAAGTTATCTTGTGATGATTTAATTAAAGATGTGGTTCACCTCTCATAAGTATGAATTCCTACTCTCGTAGATAATTCGCCTATCAATCTCTCATCTCTCGATATATAAGATTGACGCTATCAAAACAAGGTGTAAGATCTCTCAATCTAGCAACCTAGAAATCTAACCTATCAACTCTCGTTATGTCAAGATTAAAAATCCCATCTTTCCTATGGTGATCTAAGGTTTACACCGACTCTCGTCATACGGTAAACATCAATAACAACAATCTCTCGATTTGCGTTACATAACAAATAATCAAAGGAAAGATACAACTTTAATCAAATTCACAAAACAAATCTAGATTGAAAAGAAAGAACCTGCTGAAACGAATTCACATGGTTTGAACAATTGCTCAGCCTCCAAGCATTCAGCATAAAACAGCAAAACGAAATAGAAAACGGAAAAGAAACAAGAAAAATCGCAACCCCAGCCTCCCCTAAGGGGGCTGGGGCCGCCTAGGGTTTTCTCCTAATGATTGTTTATTAATAGGTCTCAATAATGTATGATTAGGGTTGAAATCCGCGCTGCTATTTATAGAAAACTAAGTCGGTTTTCAGCATGTCGGCCGTGGACGCCCGTCCGTAATTGTGGACGCCCGTCCAGGGTGCCTTGGACTTGCTTCGTACGCCCGTCCACTCGCCGTCCAAACTCTCTCGAATCAACTTTCTTCTCCCGGACGCCGCTCAATATTTCGGACGCCCGTCCAGTGGACGGGACTTGGACGCCAGTTCACTGGATCAAAAATCGATCTTCTCATCTTTATCTTCAATCGATTTCATCTTTATCTCTTCTCCTCTTCATTAATCCGATTGTTAGCCTCTTTTAATCCTCTTTTTGGTCGAAATCGTGTATCTACAATACATCAAACACATTGCAAAATGTAGTATCTTCCAAATCAATATAAAACCATCAATTTTACACATAAATCATACAATTTTGCAACTAACCCATTAAAAACATCACTTGCTCAATAAACCACTTAAACGCTCATTTTATATGCAAATTATACAAATATGGAGGGAAATCATTATAAAATATAACGGAATAAATCGTATAAAATCACCCTTAACAGTACCCCCGAGATTATATGCTATGTCGAGTGTTGCAGATGCTGTTGAGCGGTTTTTGCCAGTTATCACTTTTAGTGTTGTCTTTTCATGATACGAGTCGCAGCGGTTCATCCATGTTACGGCCGACCACGCCAACCTACAAACCCGACAAACACTTTGGGACCGGCTAAGTATTCTTTTCTCTTATTTGCACATTCTGAGGACATAATGTGATTTAAGTGTGGGGGGGTGTCTACATTGGGAGTTATCATGCTATATCTTCTGAAAATGAGTAAATGTGATTTTCTCGAAAATTTTAAAATTTTTCAAAGTAAACTTGGATAATTGTAAATCTTGAGCATGTAATTGAAACAAATGGCTCGCTAGTTGTAGTTTCTTGACGATGATTGTCTGTAACTTCTGTGAGATAGTTATAGCATGCTTTTACTAATATGAGATAGTATTCATTTCATATTCACGTAAGCCTTTGAAATTGAAGCGACATTTTTAAACTTTATCCATTCACTACCCTAGTGATTTATCCTAGAGAGACCTGTGCTTAACAGTAACGGTAAACATTACACCTAATTTCTAAACGTGTACTGTGAATATCTGAAGGTTTGAATGTGATAGGAGGGATATAATTTAAAGTTTGAATACCACTCTAAGATGAATTGTATGAATAATATATGTGTATGTCGGATGTAGCTGCCAATGATTTGAGTGCGGTAGGGCATTATCACGAAATGTCCTATACCACTATGAGGCTTAACAGCTCCCGACTGCCTGATGATAGTAGTCCAGCTAGGGTGTTATCACGAAACATCCTATTGCTGGGAATGAGGGCATATGCTATAAACGTGGAACTAAGTGAGCTTTAAAAAAAAAATTAGCAAATGGCAATGTGGAAAGTTAGTAAGCATGGTTGAAAACTTAGTTATCTTCGGACTATCCCCAGTATAAACTGAATGATATGCATTAGGGATTATCCTAATAAGTACACGGGAAGACTTTGTGTGGAACGGTTACTGCCTATACCTAGGATAGTCATTAAAATTATTTGAGAGGATATTTGTTTGAGAGGATTGTGAAGATTGAAAAGGGCTTGTCACACACACCGAATCTATCTCTATGTTGGTATTACTTGCTATATTTGTCGTATCTTTTGTTACGTGAGTCAGAAATCTATGTGGATTACATGTACAGTGAGCCGGTTTTGATTATTTTGTTCGGGATGAACAAAAAGCTAAGTGTGGGGGAGTTGTTTAGGGTATATTTTACTATATTTTCGGGCTTAATCCCTAAACAATTTACCTTATTTTTAAGCGAAATAAATGAGAAAAACGTGTTTTAACCGTTAAATTCCTATAATGGTTATTGAGGGGTTATAATTTAATTATGAGGAAATATTGAGTTTAAATGTTATTTTGTTACACATTTTATTATTATTATTATTCGATGACTTGGTGTAACAACAATTTTGCAGAAAATTAAAAGATATGCATGGGGATATTATTAATGGAGAAGATTAATCTCATTCAATCAAGTGATTTCAAAATAAAGAAGAAAATCGGAGCATTGAAGAGAGGATAAATCGATCGATCGAAAGAGTGAAGTGGGGGACACGGTATACGAAGCAACAAGTGTGAAAACGCGTAAATAGGTAGGCTCGGTCGACCGAGCCATGCTATTCGGTCGACCGAGTGTCTTAAGTCGGTCTACCGAGGCTGAAAATCGACGCGTTTTTCTAGATCCTTCCTTATGTCGGCGAAACTCCTATATAAGCAAGACCATTCGAGCGAAAAGAACACGCAAAAATACGCACATCACATTCAAAGCAAACCGCATATTCCGAAAAGCAAACAAGGAGATGAATTCTTCCATCCCAACAATCATGATCACCAACATGATTATTGGCTAAGCATATCGCGGTGGGACAACGGAGGAAACCAATCAACAACCACACCAACTAGAGGATTTTTAGCTATATCTTAGTGAGTTAAATTTATGATTTTTCATCAATTGGATATTGTTATATTGTTTATGTTTTATTTGAATCGAGAGATCGATGAAACTATCTTTTCTGATTGAATTTATATGAGAGTAATGATTCAAGCTTTGATCTTTTCAATTGATGCAATTAATTGTGATTCAAGAGATTGTTCATGATTAGTTGAGTAGAGTATTGGAGACAATCTCATGATCTTGTTATGCATGCTAGTTTAGTTTTGCTTGGGAAAGAAAACGAAACCCTAGAAATTGATTAAAGAGATTTAATCGAATTCGTGATTTGATCATTACTAAAAACCGTATTTTTAGCTCACAATCTAGTTGGGGTTGGTTGGTTGATTGGTGGATTCTCGTTGCCTTGCCGTTCTTTTAATTATTTGATAAACCGATTCGTTCATATAAACTTTTGTTGCTAAGTTTAGTTATTTTAAAAACCCTAGTTTTTACCTGCTATTTTCTGCTATTTTCTGTTTCTAGTCATAGTTTCTAGATTATAATTAATATATACCTTAGTTTTAGATAATAATATGTGGCATAATCGATACAATAACTGTACTTAATCCGGTAGACGTTCGATTCCCTTAGGACGACCCGGTAAGAAGTATGAATGCTGATGTTGGTGAATTTTGATATGAAGTCTGCATAAAAACTTGATGACGGTCAAATTATACCCGTAAAAGTCATCAACGTTGACCTTAAATCGAGATTAATAATGTATAGTTCATATTAAATCACATGTTTATATTTATTATTTAATGTTAAGTGATTATTAATATGATATTGGGTATTTAACTGTTTTTATTATTAGAAGACCGATTTATTGTGCGATAAATGCTGATTTCGTAGATCGTGATAAATCAGGAGGATAAATGTCATTCAATCAATGGATCTCAAGATAACAAGGAAGAAAATCGGAGCATTAGTCAAGAGATAAATTAGAGAAATCAGATCAACACGAAGCGTGCAGTGGGGAGCAAGACAGGCGAAGAAAATATTTAAAATGTGCCAAAAATAGGTTCGGTCGACCGAGCCTATAGCTTCGGTCGACCGAGTATGTCGGTTCGGTCACTTATCGGATTTTTTCGTATTTACCTTCTAGATCCTTCATAAGTCGGCAGAAACTCCTATATAAGCAGCAGCTACGAGAAATTGTAAATCATCCCTTAATCCCTTCATTCTTTCTTCAATCTTACAATTCATAATACAACTTTGATACAATGTAGAATAATTTGAGGGTTTCCAGCAATTTAAGGGCTGCAATATGTAAACCTTTATTTTCTGTTTCTTTCTTTTAAGTAATTAATCCCTCCCAATTATGTTTTATCGTTTGAATTAGTTAATCATAGCTAGATGATGTAGATCTAGGCTTTGACGTTAGGGATGTGGCGACACCTTGTCTATGGGGATCCCATAACCTACGTCATACACTTAGTATTTATTCATGAATCTACTTGATTTAATTAATGCGTATCTATGTTAGTTTATATGAATGCTTTACGAATTACTGTTTAATCCGTTGTGTATGATGAAACGCTGAGAGATACGTTCAGGGATGTAATCTGGGGGAAAAAGACCATTCGGTCGACCGAGCCCAGCTATTCGGTCGACCGAGCCCAGCTATTCGGTCGACCGAGCCCAGCTATTCGGTCGACCGAGCCCCCTGTTCATCCGTTAAATAGCCACGTCTTTATGGTTAGGTTAACTTAATAGAATTTATCATCTCAGTAGGTATGGCTACGGCTACGTTGCTCGTCTGTTTTAATTAGCGTATGATTTGGAAATACCAATATAAAACTCTAGGTTGGCTCATGAATGATCTTCCGGGACTTTCGGCGAGATCTAGGTAGGTTTTGTATTTGGGAATTGAGCTCGCCTAGTTATACGTAAATCGTAGATTAACATGAGACCGTGCGGGTAAATGTTAATAGGACAGAGACTGATGCGATCGTTTAGGAAGTACGCCTAACCATAGGAATGTTGCCTAGACGAGGTGTACGGTCAATATCGGCATCCTTAGAGTCGTAAGCGTGTGAGTTATATGAGATGGAGGCACTTAAAATGCGAAGTCACGTAACAATATCAAAGTGATCTAGTGACCTACCGGTGCTAAGTCAAGTTAAAGAGGATGACTCCCGTAGCCAATCTAAGATAGATACAAACGGATTGACAATTAATAAGTTCAGTTTATTATATAAATTATCTAGGTCCAAACGATAAAGACTATAATTGGGGAGGTTAATTACGTTGTGTCGAGTCGTGTCTTTACCTTTCTTGTCTTATGTTGGTCGCAGACCGCCTCTATGTCCTTGACATGTTTAATTAATTGTTTGTATATAAGATGATCCACAATTGGTTCCCTGTGGGATCGACCTTGATTCACTATAGCTATACTACGATGGGCCTAGTCCTCTTGCTAGTATTGGTTTATGGTGGTCAAGTATATTATAACCTGATTGACCACGATCAAGTTTTTGGCGCCGTTGCCGGGGAGCCAACGGTCAATTTTATATATAAATAATTTTTTTATTCATGTCGAGTTTTCTATTTTAGTGTCAGTTTTTACCTTTTGAGTCCCTCTGGTTGTCTGCTCTGTCTGAAAATTCCAGATTCTAAAAAATAAAAAAAAAAAAAAAATATAAAAAAAAAAAATTTATTCGGTCGACCGAGAGACCTCATTCGGTCGACCGAGAATTTATAATTTTTTTTTTTTTTTGTTTTGTTCTTGTTCTGTTCTGTTTACACGGTTTCTGATTTGTGTTTTTCGAGTCTGGAATTTCGCGTGTCTGTCTATCCCCGTATGTTTAATCCGTAGGTCTGATAGCAGCATGGGAAACCATGTTAAAATCAGTCTACGGTCTGTTTTGTTTTTCTTCTGTTTGCAGAAACCAGGGAAACAATAATCCATGTCAATAAGTTTTCGCGGGCGCTGAGAAAATAACCCAGCAAACATGTGGAGCTACGAATCTAAGATGGGAAAAGCGATGGAAGCAATACCTTTAAAGCACAAAGATGGCTCCGAAAAAAATTTAAAGGCTTAAATTCTTCATTATACAATGTTGAAGGCAAGGTACTACCTTTTTTTGCTTATGTTTTACTACCTTTTGGTTTTTTGAGCATAAGTTAGCCTATACATGAACCTTAGTATGAATCTTGGCCCGGAGTTCGTTTGTAAGAATAATTTTATTAGTGTCGAAGGTTTTGCCCCATATTTGTCTCATCTAGAGGGTGTAAGGAAACATGTAGTCGTTGAAAGGAAGTTGTGAAAAAATAAAGAGTTCCTCGTAGTTCTGTTAAAATCTCATTGTCCTATGCATGAGATTGCTTCTACTGGCCAGGGGAGCAACAAATTGTGTAGTTTAAGCGTTCACAATCTAAAGAAGACGTTGAGTTTTGAGAGAACACCATCTTCTGCTTTCGTTGAGTTTTATGGTGATGGCTTCTCGGTGAACCCACCTTAAACAGAAACGAGATTACGCTTTGGGTGACAATTTAGAAATCGCGAGATCGTAGTACATGGGTTCGGAAATGGTCTAACCATGGCCGGGCGAGTTCAACCGAGCTTCGGCTCAATCGACTCCCCTCCACGTGTGATGTACGTTACGAGCGGTTCGACAAGACTTAGCATAGCCGATAAGCCTTCGGGCTAAACGGGGCTTATCTTGACGGATTGGCCTGAACTGTCACATATGTTCCAACGAATAAGACGTCGTAGGCTTGCCTACATAACCGACCTTATTCGGAGTACTTTGATTAATTGTTTCTTATTGTCAAGGCCAAAAAACCATAATTTTAACTGAGTTTCTTAGAATTCACTAATTCCTAAAACGAGAGCCGAGGTAAGAGCTTTGTATAAATGGTATGGATAAATGTCGTTTCCTAGGTCTCACAACTAAGGGAAGGGTATTAATCCGCAAAAGCAACAAGCCCACCTCTTATAGTGCGTGAAGGGTCAAAGTCTGGCGATCCAAGAATGATAACTGACAAGGATAATTTTTTGGAAAGTCGAGCTGAGGACTTTAAACTCAGAACTATTTCTTTAAAACCCTTAGGATTTCTTTTTAGGATTTTAGGTTTTGTTTTCTTTGAGTCAAATAAAAGTAACGTGACATATGTTGAGGTTTTTTATTTTGCCGTGTTCCGATGGCCATTGGGCTAAGGATGTGCAAAACTTTTTTACTCAATATAGGCCACATGAAATAGAGTTCCGTAGGAGAGTCGAGAAATTGCTAAAGAAAAAGAAATTTAGCAATCCACCTTAAGATGGAAGCATTAAGAGAGCTTGAGAATTACTGAAAATGTAACAGAGAATGATTGGTGCGAACAAGAACAATTTTGGTCAACTTCCAAAACTTTTTAGAATGGCGATCCGAGTAAAATCCAAAGTAGTGTGCAATTCATTCTGCAATTATCCTTATCTTTCCCTTTACACTTTTTCACCTTCAAACTTTTCAATCCTCTCACCAAGCTGCCCCAACCGTTCACATTTCTAACCATTCTTTCATCGCCTCTCTTTCTTTCCATCCGTTTCACTCTCCCACCCAATCTCAATGCCTTAACCATTTTCAACCCACCCATAAACACAATTTCTTACCCGTCCTTTATCTTTTCTTCCCATCCTTATGTGTATCTTTTTCTAAACCCATCATACTCTCAACCTCCATTTTGTTTACACAATACCTATGTGTTGCGGAATTTGAAATATTGCTAAGCTTTAATGATTATCTTTTATCATTTTGATTTTCATGATCCTAGTTGGGGGAAGTGTAGCTCTGACCCTAGCTAGATTTTAAAGGTTTTTGGTTCGATCAAAGTACAACTTATCTTTCTACTGGAAGTTTTAAATTTCACACTTTTCCGACTATTCCGGCATTTCTAAATGATAAGTTTTGTTCCGAACTATCACACCGATCCGACCTTGTTGATGACGGTTATGACTTTTATGTGATACATTGGGTTATTAGTAATTTCAAGGAGTAGCTACATCTCCCTAAGTTGTTGATATCCAATGCAAGCGAGAATTTTCTGCGCTAAGTATTTGATTTTATCTTTAGCCAATAGGTCGCATTGAATCTGTTATACCTTACCAAGTTTCTCTTTTATACTGGACTGAATACATAGTGAGCCAGTCACCCTCGTGTTTTCCCACGTCGGGTAATGCTTTTTGATCTTTGTCTTCTCCACTCGGTTTTAAGAATATTTAGGTGGTGGAGGTTGTAGATGATGACCACCATCTTTAGTTGCTTGTTTATTTTTCTTTCTATTTAGTATTTTTCTTTTTGGTTTCCCGTGTCATTGGTTGTATAAAATAAAGTGGCTTAAACTGTTTTTAGGTATTTATACCTCATTACTGCCACATTATTTTATAACTTCCATAGACATGGTATTTGAACGGTTTCGTGGAGTTTGTCTCGCTTATATAGGTTTTCACTTGCTTCTCCACAACGTGCTGAAATTTACTCCGATCTTTTTCCTTTACTTGAGAGCCGTTTCCAGAGCTAAGTCTTTTTCTTAACTTCTCATTTATTTTTGTCATTGAGGACAATGTCATGTTTAAGTGGGGGGTAGGAGACTTAGCCATGTTATGTTATAATTGAAAATTGAATGAAACGGCACATGATTGAAAAAAATGAATAAATGCCATATTATTTATCTCGTACCCTTAGAATTGTGAGTTCCTAGCTAAGAATTGATAGGAAAGGAGCCAAGTTTCATGAGTACGTGATCATTTTATACTTATGTTAAGTAAATTTAAGGATATTCATGCCCGTTTTTGCGAGTAGTTATTTATTATTCAATTACTCAATCTGTGAATCGAGTATACCGCGCAAATCATAATAACTGAAGAAATTATGTGTACATTGCATAGATGATTGGTTATGTGAACTTAGTATCAATATCTATCTTCTGATGCATTCTTATCTTTTAGCCATTAAAGCAGAGTAATAAGCTTGAGACGTACCTGTGTTTTAGCAAAATGTTAGACACTGGGCTTGTAGTAACATTACCAAAGTAGCCCCGCGCTTGTGGTAATATTTGATGCTATGCATGATCTAAGATAGGGGGATGCTCTAAAAAGTTTTCTTCCTTGAGATTGATAGTATTTGAAAAATATGAAGATATGAAAAGAATATTCAACTCTTTAAGAGGCTTTGAGTAGTACTCGGTCTCCAAATCCAAAAACCCTATAGATACGCTCTTGCTTATTGTTCTAGTGCTCTAACCACTGCGAGGCATAAGAAGTATGAATGCTGAGGTTGGTAGGTTGAGATTGCGAAGTTAGCATAAACTCTAATCTTGCCACGAATATATAAAACTAAATGAACATGCACACATCACTTCGATTCATAGTAAGTAGTGAATAATGGATATCTTATGAGCATGACTAGTATGAATTGACTTGAGTTTCTTGTGTAAGTATGATTTGACCAAAGAAAATGTTGTCTTGGGGAATGACTTATTGATGCTTTGTTCGGGACGATCAAAGTCTAAGTGGGGGGTAGTTGATGACGGTCAAATTATACCCGTAAAAGTCATCAACGTTGACCTTAAATCGAGATTAATAATGTATAGTTCATATTAAATCACATGTTTATATTTATTATTTAATGTTAAGTGATTATTAATATGATATTGGGTATTTAACTGTTTTTATTATTAAAAGACCGATTTATTGTGCGATAAATGCTGATTTCGTAGATCGTGATAAATCGGGAGGATAAATGTCATTCAATCAATGGATCTCAAGATAACAAGGAAGAAAATCGGAGCATTAATCAAGAGATAAATTAGAGAAATCAGATCAACACGAAGCGTGCAGTGGGGAGCAAGACAGGCGAAGAAAATATTTAAAATGTGCCAAAATAGGCTCGGTCGACCGAGCCTATAGCTTCGGTCGACCGAGTATGTCGGTTCGGTCACTTATCGGATTTTTTCGTATTTACCTTCTAGATCCTTCATAAGTCGGCGAAACTCCTATATAAGCGAGGCTACGAGAAATTGTAAATCATCCCTTAATCCCTTCATTCTTTCTTCAATCTTACAATTCATAATACAACTTTGATACAATGTAGAATAATTTGAGGGTTTCCGAAATTTAAGGGCTGCAATATGTAAGCCTTTATTTTCTCGTTTCTTTCTTTTAAGTAATTAATCCCTCCCAATTATGTTTTATCGTTTGAATTAGTTAATCATAGCTAGATGATGTAGATCTAGGCTATGACGTTAGGGATGTGGCGACACATTGTCTATGGGGATCCCATAACCTACGTAATACACTTAGTATTTATTCATTAATCTACTTGATTTAATTAATGCGTATCTATGTTAGTTTATATGTGTGGAAATATTGGAAATATATCACTCGCCAGTCTCGCCGAGGCTCGGCAGGTGATCGGCGACCGCTCGATCCTCATGATCACAAAGCGACTATGTTGTGCATAACTTTATTTGTACACTTTATTTATTTGTAAAAGACATATTAATTGTGATACATATAAACAATTAATATGTCAAACTCTAGTTTACTTTATGTCATAGACATAGACATAGATTGTACTTTTACTTTTTTGCTTTTGTGCCGCCCACAGCTACATACTCAAGTGGCCGCCCTAGCTAGCTAGTCTCTCTCCAAATTGTATCTATTTATACTCCTTCATTATCAATGAATAAAAGATAAGTTGAAGTTTACTCTTGTGTTAACACATTCTCAAACTCTCTTCATGGTAGCGAGAGCCACCGAGTTTTATTCCGCCGCAAAACTCGAATTTCTTCAAGAATGTCTTCATCCGAAGCATCCTACTCATCAAGTAAATCTCGCAGACCGAGGTTACCGACTCCACTCCATATACAAATCACGACTTGATTACAACAATAATCTTGGGTTGTCAAGATCTATGAAAAAGTATAACTCGGACAAAGCAAGATGGAAGACTTGTCCGAGTCCAAACACTCTCGCAGACCGGAATCACCGGTGATATTATGGATTCTCGCTTAGCTCTCTTCAAAGAGTTTCTCAAATGGCGTAAGACCGATAACTATCTCACAGCATTGCCACTCATACCAAGACAGTATATCTTATTCCCAACTCGCAATAGCACCCGGATAGTTGATTCTCGGGGCCTCATCTCATATGACAGGAAATAAAAACCTGTTATATAACCTCAAACCCTGTCAGCAGACTCATAAAATTAAAACTGCTGATGGGTCTATTTCATATGCTCAAGGTTTTGGAATTGTTCAACTTACTGATAAGGTTTATCTTAAAGATGTCCTGTTTGTGCCAAAGCTAGACTGTAATCTTATATCCGTCGAAACTCACTAAGGACCTTAATTGGACAAATCACTTTTAAAGACAATCGGTGTATTTTCCAAGATACTTATTCACAAGAAGTAATGGAAAGAGCCAAAACTTGCTCGGATCGTTTATTGTTCACCCCGCCGAAGACGAAACCCGAAGACCGAATCCGCCTCGGCACTCGCTCTCAAACTCGTGGACAATATTATGTTATGGCATTATAGATTAGGACATCCTAGTTTTGGTTATTTAAAGACTTTAACTCCCGAATTATTTAAAGGATGCAATCTTAATGATCTTCAATGTGACATATGTCGGTTGCCAAACTCACCAAATCTGTGTATGCTAAATTACCTCACTTACCCTCCTCACCTTTCACCCTAATTCACAAGGATGTATGGGGGCCCTCAAGAGTGAAAAGTATAACAGAAAAAGGTGGTTTGTCACCTTCATTGATGATCATACCAGAAACACTTGGTTATTTCTAATGAAAGACAAATCTGAAGTTGGACCTATCTTCCAAGATTTTTATCATATGGTTTCCACCCAATTTGATACTAAGATCAAGATCTTAAAGACTGATAATGCTCTGGAATATTATGAGTCTAACCTCAGTAACTTCTTGACAAACAGAGGAATTGTTCATATCAGTAGTTGTGTGGAAACACCTCAACAGAATGGGGTTGCTGAAAGAAAGAACAGTATCCGCCGGAAATGGCCGTATCAATCATGTTCACTACACATGTTCCTAAATACATGTGGGGTGAAGCTATACTTGATCGCAACTTATTTACTCAATAGACTTCCCGGCGAGTGTTAGGTTTCAAAACTCCACTCCAAACCCTACCGACCACACACTCCCGCCATCATCTTGTTTCCCGCTTGCCTCCAAAGATCTTTGGTTGTACCGTGTTTGTGTATATCCATGCTCAACACGAAGTAAACTTGATCCTAAAGCTCATAAGTGCATTTTCCTTGGATATGCACAGGGACAGAAAGGTTACAAGTGTTACTCTCCTACCGAAAAGAAATTTTACAATTCTATGGATGTGAAATTCTTTGAAAGGACTCCATATTACAAAGAAACCTACGATCCAAACGATGGAAACCCGATTGAGATTGAACTAAGTCCGTTCCCTCGAAACCATTTACCCTCGCGAGTCCTAACCCTCGGCGGCCTGCCGACATTGAGTCTCGCCGACTCTCGAACCCGCCGACCCAAAACCTACCGATCCTCGGCGACCGAACTTCGCACCCTACCGACTCTCTACGCCTACTACTCTCGGAACCTCCCGGACAAGAGTCTACCGACCCGCAGCCCGCCGATCCCGAGCCTATCGACACTCGGCAATCAATCTACGATCCTCGCCACTGCCGACATTGATGATAGGCCTATTGCTCTTAGGAAGGGAAAGAGATCATGCACTGATCACTCTATTCATTCTTATTTATCTTATGATAAGTTGTCTCCTGTCTTTGCCATGTTTACACAGGACTTGGACTCTCACTCTATTCCTAAAAATATTCAGGAGGCCCTTCAAAATGATAAGTGGAAGGCTGCTGTTAAAACAGAGATGACTGCCCTCCTGGATAATCATACTTGGGATCTCACAACTCTTCCAAAAGGCAAGAAGACAGTCAGCTGCAAATGGTTATTCACTATCAAGTACACTGCTGATGGCACTATTGACAAGTACAAAGCCAGATTGGTAGCCAGGGGATTCACTCAAACTTATGGCATTGACTATAAAGAAACTTTTGCACCAAAGGTGGCAAAGCTCAACACCGTCGTGGTACTAATTTCTCTACCGTCCAACTTGACCGGCCTCTTCATCAATTGGACATCAAAAATGCTTTTCTAAATGGGGACCTTACCGAGGAGGTTTATATGACTATACCTCCCGGTTTTATCAATCCTCATACTCAAGGCAAGGTGTGCAACCGAGGCAATCTCTATATGGCTCGAAACAATCACCAAGGGCTTGGTTTGGAAAATTAACAACCGTGGTCAAAGTCGCTGGATATCACCAATGCAATTCGATCACACTATGTTCATCAAGACAACCAACCGAAGAGGTCTATTCTTATTGTCTATGTGGATGATATCATCCTTACCGGAGATGACCCCGCCGAGATCCAACACTTGAAAGAACTCGCCGGCAAAGGTATTTCGTGTTAAAGACTTGGGTTTACTTAAGTATTTTCTTGGCATGGAAGTAGCTAGAAACATCAAAGGAATCTCGCCTCCCAAAGGAAATATGTACTTGGACTCCGCCGAAGGAAACCGGCATGCTTTGGGGTGCAAACCCGTCGTATCCCCAGCAGACCCCGGTCATACCCCGCCGCATGGTGACATTGCCGTAAGAAAGGAACAATATCAAAGACTTGTAGGGAAACTCATCTACCTATCCCATACAAGACCGGATATTGCATATGGTGTCGGTCCGGTTAGCCGCTTTATGCATTGCCCTACCGAGCAACATTGGGATGCAAAGAATAGAATACTTGCGGTATTTGAAGTCCACTCCCGGCCAAGGGTTACACTTCACCAAGTCTCCGATAGATCCATCAAGGTCTATACCGATGCTTCGATTGGCCGGATGCCACATAGATAGAAGGTCTACCACAGGCTATTGTTCCTATGTATGGGGCAATCTTGTTACTTGGAGGAGCAAGAAACAACCTACGTGTCTAGAAGCGATCTTTGAAGCCGAACTCGTGGCACTTGTTTTAGGCATTTGTGAAGCTCTTTGGCTCAAAAGAGTACTTACCGAACTTCAAAGAACCTATTCAAGAACCTATCACACTCGTTGTGATAATAACTCAAAGACTATGCATGGCAGAGGATCCACCCATCATGACAAAACAAAACATGTGGACATTGACAGACACTTTCTCGAAGGAGAAGATTGATGCCAAGATTATTCAACTCCAAGATGTTCCCTCGAAGATCAAAATGCCGATATCCTTACCAAGGCTATTCCACCTCTTACGTTCGAATAGACTAAGTAGCAAACTTGGCCGCATCAATATATACAGCCCGCTTTGAGGGGGTGTGTGGAAATATTGGAAATATATCACTCAGCAGTCTGCTGAGGCTCAGCAGGGTGATCGGCAGACTGCTGATCCTCATGATCACAGCAGACTATGTTGGGCATAACTTTATTTGTACACTTTATTTATTTGTAAAAGACATATTAATTGTGATACATATAAACAATTAATATGTCAAACTCTAGTTTACTTTATGTCATAGACATAGACATAGATTGTACTTTTACTTTTTGCTTTTGTGCCGCCCACGCCTACATACTCAAGTGGCCGCCCTAGCTAGCTAGTCTCTCTCCAAATTGTATCTATTTATACTCCTTCATTATCAATGAATAAAAGATAAGTTGAAGTTTACTCTTGTGTTAACACATTCTCAAACTCTCTTCAATATGAATGCTTTATGAATTACTATTTAATCCGTTGTGTATGATGAAACGCTGAGAGATACGTTCAGGGATGTAATCTGGGGGAAAAAGACCATTCGGTCGACCGAGCCCAGCTATTCGGTCGACCGAGCCCCCTGTTCATCCGTTAAATAGCCACGTCTTTATGGTTAGGTTAACTTAATAGAATTTATCATCTCGGTAGGTATGGCTACGGCTACGTTGCTCGTCTTTTTAATTAGCGTATGATTAGGAAATACCAATATAGGGCTCTAGGTTGGCTCATGAATGATCTTCCGGGACTTTCGGCGAGATCTAGGTAGGTTTTGTATTTGGGAATTGAGCTCGCCTAGTTATACGTAAATCGTAGATTAACATGAGACCATAACTTGGTAAATGTTAATAGGACGAGAGCGATGCGATCGTTTAGGAAGTACGCCTAACCATAGGAATGTTGCCTGGACGAGGTGTACGGTCAATATCGGCATCCTTAGAGTCGTAAGCGTGTGAGTTATATGAGATGGAGGCACTTAAAAGGTGAAGTCACGTTACAATATCACAGTGATCTAGTGACCTACCGGTGCTAAGTCAAGTTAAAGAGGATGACTCCCGTAGCCAATCTAAGATAGATACAAACGGATTGACAATTAATAAGTTCGCTTTATTATATAAATTATCTAGGTCCAAACGATAAAGACTATAATTGGGGAGGTTAATTACGTTGTGTCGAGTCGTGTCTTTACCTTTCTTGTCTTATGTTGGTCGTAGACCGCCTCTATGTCCTTGACATGTTTAATTAATTGTTTGTATATAAGATGATCCACAATTGGTTCCCTGTGGGATCGACCTTGATTCACTATAGCTATACTACGATGGGCCTAGTCCTCTTGCTAGTATTGGTTTATGGTATCAGAGCTCATATACAAACCGATCAAACCGGCAGAGATGACAACAATAATCAGGGTGCACATGCTAGGGCAAGCGTACGAGAAGATTATTCATGGAGGATTCCCACATTTGAAGATGATGATTTACCGAGGTGTTTATCCACCGGTACGTTACATATGAATGACGTGAACGAATTGTTCATTGGGAAGAAATACGATTCAAAAGAAGATTTTAATTTGAAAATAAAATCGTATGCGGTTGCGAACAATTTTCAGATGAGATTGGGTAGGTCGGACACACGTTGCTTGTATTACACATGTCTTAACGATACATGCAAATGGCATGTAAGGGCGAAACGGGTGAAGGTGAATACAGATGTCACACGTACATTTGAGATCACAACGTTGAATGATGTCCATACTTGTGCCTCTCGTAATGCGGATAATGACAATCAACAAGCAACACCTATTGTTATTGCGAGTCCGCTAAGTCGAAAAATGGAAGAACTCGGCAATGAGTATAAGCCCGGACAAATTATGGAGGACATGCTCACAACTTACAAGGTGTACGCTTGACTTATGACCAAGCATACCGAGCTCACGAGATGATGAGAATGATGGTGAGAGGTTCACCGACGGAGTGTTACAACGCGATACCCTCGTACTTGTGGATGGTGCGTAAGGCCAATGAAGGGACCTATATTGACTTTCAGCTTGATAATCTGGGAAGGTTCGACAGTTGTTTCATGTCTTTGGGAGCAAGCCGTCGTGGGTTCAAGTATTGTCGACCTATTTTGTGTGTGGACGCAACTCATCTGAAAACCCGTTTCTCCGGACAACTATTTATTGCCGTTGTTCTTTGTAGATGCCGGTGACCACCTATTCCCTGTAGCCTTCGGTATTGCTGAAAAAGAATGCAACGATTCATGGGGGTATTTCATGAGACATTTGAGGGTGGCCATTGAAGGTATCCATGATGAAAACTTGAGCTTTATTTCTGACAGACACCAGGCTATTAGAAATGCGGTTGGTCAGGTATTTCCCGATGCATATCATGGTGTTTGCTATCATCATTTAAAAGGCAATCTGACCAAAAAATGGAAAGATCACGGTTTTTGTGAAGATACATTCTATCAAACAGCCTATGCATTCTCGGAGGCCGAATTTCTCTGAAATTTCACCCTGATTAAGGCACAATGTCTTGGCGCATATAAACAACTTGAAGAAATAGGTGTTGAACGGTGGGCGCGTGCCAAATTTCCTGGGAAAAGATACGCCTTAATGACAAGCAATTACGCTGAAAGTTTCAACTGTGCAATTAGAGGAGCTCGTCGTTGGCCTGTTCCTAGCCTCTTGGAATTCATTAGAGCTACAATGCAGAGATGGTATAATGATAGATGACAGAAGGCGCTTGATTGTGCGACTATGTTAGCACCGGAGATCGATGAAATAGTGGCTTTGAATATTACTGCTAGAAGGAAGTTCAGGGTTAAGCCTGTTAACCCCGATGAATTTGAGATTCATGGAAATAACTTGCTTCATGGGGTGGTAAATCTACGAGAGAGGAAGTGTTATTGTGGTTATTTCCAGAAAATGGAAATACCGTGTACGCATGCTATAGCAGCCGCAGCATCACGCAGAATTAGTCCACCCGAACTCTGTTCACCGTATTATAGGGATGAATGTTTCAAAGAGATTTACATGGCTAGCATATATCCAATTCCTAACAGAGAGGATTGGGATGTTCCAGAGTCGGTAAGAAACATGAAAGTCGGAGTGCCTAATATGAGATATGCGCCTGATGCCAGTGGAGCACCAAGAAGAGGTAGAATTAATACCACTAGAATCCCTTCTGAATGGGAACGTCCAGGCCATCAGAATGTGTGTAGCAACTGTAAACATCCAGGACATAACAGAGCTAGTTGCACGCAATACCGGTAGGATCGTTATTAGAATGGATTGTTATTGATTTTTGTTATGGTGGTATTAGAATGGATTGTTATTGATTTTTGTTATGTAGTATTTTATTAATGGATTGTAGTAATGATTGTATTCGGTTATTAATCGGAATCAAGTTTGTCTTGTATTACACTACCTCTGTAAAACTAACGGTAATTATTACGAGGTTTACACACAAGAAAAAAGAGTAATGATACATTGAGATAACAATAAGATGACGCTTAAATAAACTAAGGGTGATCAATAAATAGGATAGGATGACGCCTAAATAAATGATCTTCAATATTTAGTAATCACCACATTAAACACGACGTGATTTTCTATAGGTTGATCAATGACTTCAAAGCTGCTTTCATCTCCCGCATTTAGGTCATTGTCCGTAATGAAATCATACAACCCGCTTAAACGAACTTTTTCATTTACCATATAGACAATTCTAGCAGGCCATGATTCCCCTGTGGCAATTCGCAGTTCCACGGTCTTGTTTCGCAACATGTCGTTTGTTCTCGCAAATGCCTTTGGAATACTCTACAAATCACAAACAAATTTAAATACTGTTTCAAAATGGGGAAAATAATATCAAACAAGAAAATAACTAAAAATATATTAAATATCTCACCACATAATAACAACCATGTGAAAATACCCAAGTTTGGCGGCGTCGTCGAAAATGGGGATTTCGGTTACCTGCACCTGGCACCGGCATCATCAACGGCATCACAACTGCATCATCATCTGCATCATCGGTCTCGGAAAAAGTCTTCTGACAAGAAGTGTGATCATAAACAAGAGTGTCGAAAGTGAAATCCCCTCTGTGTTCAAACACTATAAACTCCCTCGCATTCAAGTAATGAGCCGCCAAATACTCCTCCCAACCTTCCCCAAAGAAACGAAGAATTCCATTGTCTGTGGCTCCAACTCTCACTTCCCATGTCCCTAATCGGCTTTTGAGAACGGCCCTATCTAGGTTCCTCAGCGTGTCGTTCAACCTATTAACGTATGCTGGAGGTAGTGTATATGAATAAAGAAACATTTCACGTTTGTTTGATCATAATAATACAAGTGATATAAAAGTAAATAAATTAATAATGACATACCAAACTTGTTGCGAAACCGCCATCAAGAACTTTAAAGAAACGATCATTATCCATTTGCTTCAGTGTAAATTGAAAGGTGAAGAAGTGGTTCTCTTTACACTACTTAAAAGAGTTTGAAGAAATCATTTAAAGGGCTCGTACTTGTACAACAACAATAATTGCATGTACCACACTAGTACTTGCATTCCCTACGTTTGAACGTAGAGAATGTTGCATTTGCTACGTTTGGACGTAGAGAATGTTGCAGCCATACATTTATATTTAAAGAACGATCATTATCCATTTTAAGTTGAGTTGTTTTTTAAACAAATTGAATACTCATCAACTGATCCGCAATAATAAGCAAAATCTGAGTACGCAATGGCTGAATGTGGGGTGAAGCATGCTGGATATGATTCCATTTGGCGCTCTACCAAGTCCAGATACGCATCCACATGCTGTACGTATTCAAAATTGAAGTTAGAGATAATGAAATAAGAAATATGCAAGTGAAGTCAAAAGAATATACCACTGCCTCCAACTCCATAAGTGGACTGCGGAGACGTGTCCACCAAGCCTTGGGAAGCGGTAGAGTCAGGCGAAAACCAGCTGACCACCCGACGGGAATTTCAATTGGGGGCGGATTTTCTTGATTGAACCATTTGATGAACTTGTTTTCAAACTCGTCCGAAAACTTTTTTCGCGGTGTCCACCTCACAACGGTATCTCCGGGAAAACTGACTATGTGCGACCCATCGCTTAAATAACGTGGACGGGTCACGCGTCCGACATGTCCTCAATCTTCTATCAGAAGCATCATCCGCTTTTCGTTTACCCAATTGTTTCTCACTTGGACCCCCAGCTACACAAAATTCAATAAATGATCAACTTATATACTTTTTCACATTATAATTTAAATAACTTACTATAGTTTTGAAATTTAAATTCAAATTACTTACTATACTGAAGCGTAGACGATGCCTGGTCGGTGGTCGTAGCTGAGCCTCCTGTCGTAGCCTCGTGAGAAGCAGAGGGTGTAGCCTCGTGAGGAGTAGGAGAGGCTGTAGCCTCGTAAGGAGCGAAGGCTGTAGTCTCGTGAGGAGGAGGAGAGGCCGTAGCATCGCCAGTCTCTGCATCCATATAAGGATCGTCCACGAATAAATCGTCTACGAAATCCTCCCCATGCACTCCCTCTTCAACGGGCTGGGAAACTCCAGCAAGAATCTTATCAAACCCGAACGTCTGGTCGTCAGTAGCCTGATCATCATGTTGACCATGTGTAGCCCGGTAGGTATCATGTGGAGGAGATGGAGGAGGTGGAGGAGGTGGAGGAGATGGTTGCCGATGAGGGGTAGTCTGAAAAATATGTGTCTCAGTTAGTATCATAATACATATAACTAAATTTATCTCATACAAATTTTGACAATGATATAATTTTTTACCTGTGGAGAAGATGGAGGAGGTGGATGAGATGGATGCCGATGAGGGGTAGTCTGAAAAAAATGTGGCCCAGTTAGTATCATAATACAAACAAATAAATTTATCGCATAAAAAATTTGACAATGATATAATTTTTTACCTGATCTCTGGATAACAACGTTTGCATCATCCCCTTGAGTTCAAGAAGTATAGCCCCATGCTCATTCTGACGCTGAGCCACCTGGCGAATTTCCTCCCGAAGCTCATTCAACCCACTATCAATCCTTCTCCTCACAGCTCTATAAAGGCCAGCAGCTTCATCCTCTTCATCATATTGGTCATCTTCCGCCTCTAGCATCTGAACGTAGGAAGTGTGCGGCACACGCCGTGAAGTGGAGGCATGTGAATGAGAGGGATCAGAAGTAGGAGGTCGTGAAGTAGGGGGTGACTGTTGTGTAGCATGGGCTGACTGTTGTGTAGCAGGTCGTGACTGCTGTGTAGTGGATGCATGTCTATGGAGTGGACGTGCAATAAGTGCAGGGCGATTGATCACACGTTGCGGCTCGTTAATCTCGGCATCCAGAATGCCCCTACCTAGCATCAACTGCCTATCAACTTCCCTTGCAGTCAGATACCCTATCACACGACTCTGCAAACAATGTATATTTCATTACAATTAAGAATAACAAAATGTTTACCAAATCCGGATATAATTAAAAGACAATAACAATGTTTATTAAGCTCATTACCTTATTTGCCTTCGCCGATAATCCTTTCCACTGCGGAGGGGTAGTTTTGCAACTCCATCTCATCATCCGAGGAGCTGCATCAGGAGTTATGAGGGTGGCCGCAATAGTCGGAACAGCAATGTCGGGGAGGGTCTCGTAAGCCCAAAACTGTAACGCATGTATAACCCCCTGTACGGTCACCCTGCCCTCTGAACTTTCCTTGTATGTGTTCATCAAATGACATATCTTTCTAAAAGTCTGGTCCCACAAATAAGTGCCCCATGGATAGTCGTTTATGCTTTCTACATTCTCCACCAAATAAAAAGCAGAACGGGGTACCCTACTGGTCTCATCGTGACCCATCATTATCCCGTTAATTAGGTAGACTAAACCTACACGTTGGAGAACTTCAGGATGCTCCTGCTCATCCAATAACCACTTCTCAATATCCGGTATGGTTATCGGTTTATTGTTAGGAAAATGGATGTGGCCGTATGTCCCCTCTTCAAAACACCTTGATGATGAGCGTTATTTTCACCAAACAAATTCATAAAATACTCAAGACAGCGGTGATTAAACAAGCTCTCTAACCGGCAGTGGACCGGGTCGATTGCGAGTAAAGCTACAGGAGTCCGAGGTCGAACCCAAAGGAATCGTGCTTGCAAGTACCAAAGTGAACGTAATGCTTAGTCTAAGTGATCAAAGTTCTTAAGGTTTTGTTTACTACAACGGCACTAAGTGAATCTAACTAACGAGTCTAAAGATAAAAAGAGAGAAAGAAGATTAAACTACTCGGTTTTAAAGATAATTAAAGAGACATAGCCGAACCATGATCAAAGTAGCTAATATCACCCAAAGGAAAGACAAAACCGGGAGTGTGCAATAACGACGAACTCTTGCATTCAATTTCACGGGTACGTGCTCCTAATCCCGGTGCTAAGGTCTGAACAACTCTTCCCCAACACCTTATGTCAAGTCAACTAACCTATCCTAAGAGAGATTCCTTCACAAGACAATCATGCACAAGAGCCGTGTAAACGTTGAAAACGAGTAGCCTCGCACTACAATGCGATCCTAGAACCCTTTTCCCACACCCCTCTCTCTGAACAACTCTCAAGAGTGATGTGTGTGATTTTTGACCTAGGTGATCAATCTAGCCCAAATCCGTTATAACGAGTTCTAAGACGTGAAATACGCAAGGAACAACAATAAAAAGCACTACCCACTCCCAATTTCATCACCCAAAGGGTGATTTCACTAAATTTCACATGATTTGGCTATGAAGATGTTTAGCTACACATTATATTAATCAAAACATGCATAAAACAGTAAAAAAGAGCCATAACAAGTAAAAGAGAAGAGAGATATACCATAAAATTGCAGAAATTCGAGATTAGATCCAAAAAGTACAAAATAGAGAAGTAATTAAAAGGTGGTCTCTTAGTGTTTGGAATGAAAATCTAAGCTAAGAAATGGAAAGATTATGCTAAGATATTGTTGATTTACACTAAAAGAGAGTATTCTAAGCTATTACAAAATTCGAGCAAAAGATGGGTAGAGTTTTGCTAAGAAAAGCTTGATGATAAAGAAAATGTCTAAGGGGGGTATTTATAGGTGAAGGGAAAATCTGTCGCAAAAATGGTCCAAACGCGCGTTTAGAGGGTTGGAACGGGCGTTTGGCATCTTCAAACGCGCGTTTCGCTTGGCTGAAACGTGCGTTACACATAATTTCTGGGCAGGGCTTGATTGTTCTTCATCTGGAACGCGCGTTTAGGAAGGTTCAAACGCGCGTTTAGGTTCTTGGAACGCGCGGTTGGCCTGGTTTCCAAACGTGCGTTTAGAGGGCTTCAACTCTGAACCAAATCGAACTTCGGGAACGCGCGTTTAGGGATTCAAACGCGCGTTTGGTGTGTGGAACGTGCGTTTGGAGGGTTCAAACGCGCGTTTGAACCCCCGTTTCCCCCGCTTCACTTTTCTCCCTTTTTGACCCTCGTCTTGCCTCGGTTATGCTTTTTCACCACAAATTGTCATCTTCCGGGTCCTCGAGACACCAATACCCTTCAATATCATAAACAACCACAAACATCCAAACAATTCCGGAGGGTAAAAGTGCTCGGGAATGGGGTTAATAATAACAAAAAGGGGTATGAATTCATCAAAGTGACGGATTCGTTCCCCGTGCCATAAGCTCACGATATCACCCCGAAAATGGTCTAATTTACCCAAAATTGTGCTTTGAAAGTGTGATAAGCGGGGGTAATTAATGCACCGGAGTCACGTAAAGTTGACTCCCATCAACCACCCCACACGTAGCCTTTGCTCGCCCTCGAGTAACCTAGGCGTTTTAAAACAAACCAAGGGATTCAACTTTGTGACGTAGGTGCTACTATCCTTACCCTCGAGGTAACCACGAAGTAAGACGAACGAACATACACACACCGGTACAACGTTATCAAAAGAATAGAGTGTGTGTGGTGCCGAGCTACATTCAAGTGTTCAAAAAGATTGTCGGGCTTGAATCCCGGCCGAAAAGTCTACCAACCGTCTCATATCAACCATCCTCTCCACAAATCAAGGCTACTAAGTTTGGACACAATCGGGTAGGACTTGAAGGGTTATAACGTTAGGCTAGGGTAATTCCGGTTAATCGAAAAGGATATTTGGGAACTGGAGAAAAAGAAGTACGAGTGAACCTAATCAACAAGTGTACCACTTCATCTCTATCTGACAAACCATCCAAACCCCTTTTTGATTAGTTTAACACTTTGGGAACCATAGAATGCTAACATACCCGAACTCATTGCCTAATTCAACTATGTTTCAAGTCTCATAAGGTGAGGTCGAATACATTAGCACCTATCTCACTATCCCAACTCCAACATCATAAAAAAAAATCACTTTTGAGCTCATCACTTTGATTCCAACCCTTTATTTTATAAACTCCAAACTCTTATTCATTTGAGAACTTTCTAATTTATTTTGAACTTTTGATTGATTGAGTTCTCTTTTTTTTTTTTTTTTTTTAAGATTTCTCTTTTCTTTTTGGGCCAAACCCAAACACTAAGCCCAAATGAGCTCCTCTTCTCCTTATAGCTCCATACAAGAAAACATCATTTCCCCCACCCCACACTTGCCTTAGCAAGTGTGGCCTAACAAAAGACTAGGTCCACTCGTAGGGTATGAATGAAGGGAATGTGACCAAAAATTAAGCTCGTGGTAGGTTTCGACTACGTAACAAAACGGCTATAAAACGAATGGTGGTCGACCATTCTATCAAGGCCGAGAGGGGCTACGAAGGTCTAATGTTGGAGATTAGGCTTATTTGGCTATGGTAGGGTCAAAGAGACGCCATGACCGTCATCCCGTGTCCTACTTAGGTAACTCTTTTTATTTCGTCTCGAGACCAAAGTGACATGAGAGGTGGTAGTAATCAAATTGTGCACAAAGTGTAGCTTCACGTGAAATTAATAAACTCTATTCTCAAGATAAAATCAAACCGAAGTGCACACGTTCGGGGCCCTACTAAGGTGGGCGCCACTCGAATAAAGACATAGCACAAACAACACAGTGTCGGGAACCCTTGAAAAATTTTAAAATTACCCAAGAATCGACTCAAGCCCGATCATAAGCTAAGTATACCACAAATAATGCACATTCAATCAATAAAAACAATAAAACGGCTAAGTCCCCCACCCCACACTTAAACGAAACACTGTCCTCAGTGTGTGAGAGATAAGAGGCGTAAAGGACTTAGCTGTTTGACCAAAAGACCCGGCAGAAAGGCGCAACCGTGACTCGAAACTCGTGATAGCCTCGTGTGAATCCATCCCGAAACCTAAAGCGAGATCAACAGAAACAAAGACAGCGCATGCACGGGACATAATCCGCGTGCTAAAAAGCAAGCAATAGGGTAAGCGGGTGCATAAAATAACGAGTCTAAGCCACAGTGACGAGATCAAAGCATAACGAGGGGGATACGGGATATGCAATGGAAGGATACAATCGAATCAAAATAAAGTACGAACATCCATGCATTAAATATAAGCTAATAAAAACATCCTTGTCATCCCACAATCGATCGTCAATAAAAAGGAAAACATACACGGTCAAGCGGGCCTCGTGGGCTCAAAAATAAGTGCACGTGCATGCCAAAGTGAAATGTGTCCAAAGTATGATGAAAGAACGTCAAAAGTAGGTAAAATGTCAAAGTATAAAAGAGACGTACTAGTAAGTAAATACAAGAAGAATTGCATGAAAAACATGCTAGTCTCGCTCCATGTCCCCGTACGTCGCGTGGTGGGATCCGGTGTGCTCGATGTTGGTGCAACCACGCACGTACCGCACTCTCGCCCCGTGTAGATCCCGCAACACCTCGTCCTCACCGCCTCGTCCCCCCGCAACCGTGCCCCCTAACCGTGCCCATCGATCATCCAAATCAAGATCATCAAACCCCTCGTCCGGCTCCTCTACGAATGACTCCTCTCGTAATCCGCCGCAAATCCTCCTCAATCTCTCGCGGTATACCGAAACGGTGCAATATCTAGATCCAACTCGTAAGCTCAACCCGCCTCTCCCGAGCCAATACCCGCCGATTTTCCACAATGCCGTTCGTTGTCACCCTCGTACTATCCATCCGCCCTCTCGTTTGTGTGCAATCGAAGCCCCCGCTCTCACTAAGCCACGGCCCCCCGGTAGAGGATGTAGAAGGTAGAGGTGAAGGTGTGGTGGAAGGTCCAGTAGTAGAGGGAGGAGGTGGGGGTATAGTAGTGGTAGTAGTGGAGGAAATGATAGGAGGAGGTATGGGTAGGGTGGTGGAGGTAGTGGAGGTGGTAGGGCGGAGGACGGTGTGAATGGGTCGAGGGGTGGGCCTCGGAGGGTTAGAAGCAGTGCGGGCGTTAAACGGCCTCGGTACCACAGGCAGATTCTTCTTCCTCGTAATCCGATCATCGGGATACTCCTTTACCAACGCTCCTTGCACAAACCAAAGATGAGGTAGGGGCACATAATCATCCGACGCTTAACCTTTTGATTTTCTCTCGAATTCCTCAAAAATGGTTTTCCCAACGTCTACCTTCAGATTATAATGTAAGGCATACAACAATTGCAAGTCCTTAATGTGGAAGTGCGTAATGTTGTCCTTCGGTAGTAGACGGTTTTGAGAAAACTTAGCTTTTACTTTCCAAATATCTGGCCAAGTCGTCGTCACCAACTGACTTCTTGCATTGCTTCCCTTTGAAATCCACGGTAGGTCGGGGTTGATTGCTTTCCTCATCTCCTCTAATGGATCTAGATTCTCAGTATTATTCCAATGTGACCTCGCCGCAAACCAACCTAAATAATCCTGCCCCTCGAAAGCCGGTATCCGATAATAATCATTGATAGCCCTGACCGACCACGGAACATTAACCCCTCTAACTTTGATGAATCCGGTCTCAAGATTAGCCACACTAAAGTTTGCATACCATTCCCGGACTATTGACATATTCAGATGCCCCTCAGGTTCATAAATTAGATTATTCCACCCTCTCTTCATTAAGTCTTCGATGAACTCTTTAGGCACAGTTTTGAGGTCTAGCCCCCTCTCATAACACATGTTCTTCCCAGCGATATACTCATGATAGTTAGAGTAGGCAACCGGTGAGTTGAAACACAGCTCGAAAGGGATAATATCCTCAGGAGGGGGAGCTAGAGGAGGGCCTTGCTCGGGAGCACTCTGTGGAGGGGCACTCGAGGAGGTGGTGGAGCACTAGTCCTAGCAGCTTTTGGCTTGCAAATGTGCCAAGGGCACATCGCTCTCAAGGTCCGTGGCCTCCCCACTATCACTACTCGTATTCCTCCCCTCGGTATCCGGCTCAAAATCTTCGTCAGATGTTTCATCCCTCAACTGTCCCGCTGGCCTAATTGCTCGAGGGTTTCTACTCTCAACTGCACCACCAATCCGAATACCACTCGTAGGTACCCTAGGATAAACTAGGGTTTTCTGTTTTTTGGGGGCTTGCCTAGTCATTGGTTGCTTGCCCTTACCTTTACCCTCGGTTTCCTTTCGTTTAGTTTCCCTCATTCTATGAACACCAACCGAACAACACCAAACAATCAAGTTACAATCAAAACCAACCCGGTTATCGTCCAACCGGGATTTCAAACAAACCAACCATTCACAACAAAACACCCCACACAAGCCACACCATTCACCATCGATCAACACATCAAACAAAACAAACAAAAACAGGATATTGAATCAATAAACAATAAATAACGAGAAAGGGCGTTAAACCAAAAATAGGCCAAAAACTAACCCTAACTGAAATTTAAACGTAAAGCCGAAATATACCTGTTCTATGCGCGTTTGGGAAGGGAATTCACGATCAGAGAGTTGAGGCTCCAAACGCGCGTTTGAAATGGTTCTAAACGCGCGTTTGGGAAGAAAAAGCTGCAAACGCGCGTTTGAAAGGGGTAAACGGGCGTTTGGACCAGAAACTAGGAAAACTCAAGATTTCTACCCCACACTTGATTCTAACCGCCCCGAGACCACTAGAAACACCAAACTAACTCAACAAACTACGAAATGGTGGGTTGCCTCCCCCAAGCGCCTTTGTTTTACGTCGTTGGCTCGACAAGATGGATTAAACGGTGCCAACTTTTTCAAAGTTATACCGTTGGCACAAGGCGAGAAAGGGTAGAAAGATAGAAAGATGGATTTAGAATTATACGAGTCAAGGTTTAAAGTCCATGACAAGACTTACAAGATTCATCACAAGGTACGGGATCTTCAAGATGCACTATTTCTAGTGCTTCATCGTAGGGCAACCGCTCATACCTTTTCAACCGCAAGCCATTAGTGGTGAACGTGCCAAACTTAGGATGGGTGATTTCGATAGCACCGGACGGATAGACTTTTGACACAACATAGGGACCGGACCACCTAGACTTCAACTTCCCTTGGAAGAGATGCAAACGAGTATTGTAGAATAAGACTTCGTCACCCTCATTGAAAACACGAGGTTTAATCAACTTATCATGGAGTAACTTAGTCTTTTCTTTATACTTTGTGGAAAGGTCATAAGCACAAAGGCGGAACTCATCTAGTTCATTTAATTGGGCCATACGCTTCTCACCAATTAAGGTATCATCGAGGTTAAGCATTTTGATGGCCCAATAAGCCTTGTGTTCGATCTCTACGGGAAGATGACAAGATTTACCATAGACTATCATGTAAGGTGACATGCCTAGGGGTGTCTTAAAGGCTGTCCTATGGGCCCACAAAGCATCTTCTAACTTTAAGGACCAACTTTTTACGTTCGTGTCTACCGTCCTTTCCAAGATACGCTTAATACCCCTATTCGTGACTTCGACTTGACCACTCGTTTGGGGATGGTAAGCGGTACCTAACTTGTGTTTCACACCATACTTCTCTAAAAGTTTATCAAACGGCTTGTTAGCAAAATGGCTTCCGTTATCACTGATTATAGCACGAGGCACCCCAAACCTACAAAAGATGTTCTTTCTAAGAAAACGGATAACAACATTCCTATCATTGGTGGGTGAGGCTAAGGCTTCGACCCATTTGGACACATAATCACACGCGACTAGAATGTACTTGTTACCACACGAAGAGGGATAGGGGCCCATGAAATCAATGCCCCACACGTCAAAAATCTCACACACTATGATCGGCTTCGAGGCATCTCACTCCTTCTAGATATACGACCGGATCTTTGACAAGCATCGCAAGATTTCACATAAGCATGTGCGTCTCGAAATAGAGTGGGCCAATATAGCCCACTTTGCAATACTTTCAAAGCGGTTCTTTGCCCCGAGAAGTGGCCTCCGGCCTCTTTGTCGTGACAAAACGAAAGAGCACTCAAAATCTCACTTTCTGGGATGCACCTCCTCAGAATACCATCCGAACACAACCTATATAGACAAGGATCTTCCCACACATACTTACCCACCTCACTAAGGAATTTACGCCTTTGGTTCGAGTCAAGGTCGGGGTCTACGAAACCGCACTCGTGGTAGTTGACAAAAGGAGCAAACCAAGGACTACCTTCCTTACCGACTTTTAGAAAGTTGCCTCTCTTAGCCGGAAGAAGGGTGTCAAGTGCATACGCTTGCTCGTGAGGGAAAGAGTCATTTATCTCGGTTTGTGCTTTAACCAACTCCTCACTAAGCTCCATACGACTTAAGTGGTCGGCTACGACATTCTCACAACCTTTCCTATCACGGATCTCTAAATCAAACTCTTGCAAGAGCAAGATCCACCTCAAGAGGCGGGGCTTGGCATCTTGCTTGGCAAAGAGATAATGCAAAGCGGCATGATCCGTGTGGACAACTACCCGAGAACCTACGAGATGAGACCGAAACTTATCAAACGCAAAGACGACCGCTAAAAGCTCTTTTTCGGTGGTGGTGTAGTTCTCCCGTTGGGCCGGATTCAAGGTGTGACTTGCATAAGCAATAGGCTTGAAGATTTTGTCGATTTTTTGACCGAGGACCGCACCAACCGCGGTGTCACTCGCATCACACATGAGCTCAAATTCTTGATCCCATTTCGGGGCAACTAAGATGGGAGCGGATACTAGCGCTTGCTTGAGCATCGAAAATGCTTCAACACAAGCTTTGTCAAAATCAAACGGGACGTCTTTTCCAAGGAGAAGAGTAAGAGGACGGGCTATTTTCGAGAAATCCTTGATGAACCTACGATAAAACCCCACGTGGCCTAGAAAACCCCTAAGAGTCTTTAGGTTGGTGGGCATAGGAAGCTTAGCTATCGCTTCAACCTTAGCCTTATCTACCTCTATACCTTTACTAGATATCTTATGCCCTAAGACTATCCCCTCTGTAACCATCAAATGACACTTCTCCCAATTAAGCACCAAGTTTGTCTCCTCACATCTACCCAACACCTTTTCAAGATTATCTAGACATTGTTCAAAGGAATCACCAAACACGCTAAAATCATCCATAAAGACTTCTAAAAACTTTTCTATCATATCCGCAAATATGGCGACCATGCACCGTTGGAATGTCGCGGGTGCATTACACAACCCAAAAGGCATCCTACGGAAGGCAAAGGTACCATAGGGACAAGTGTAGGTAGTCTTTTCTTGGTCCTCTAAAGCCACATGTATTTGGTAATACCCACTAAACCCATCAAGGAAACAATAAAAGGCATGGCCACTCAATCTCTCCAACATTTGATCAATAAAAGGGAGGGGGAAATGATCTTTACGGGTTTGGTCATTTAGCTTACGATAATCAATGCAAATTCTATGACCACTTACCAAACGCTTAGGCACCTCCTCTCCTTTGTCATTGATCTCCACGGTCATACCTCCCTTCTTCGGCACCACTTGGGTGGGACTCACCCACTTGCTATCCGAGATGGCGTAGATAATCCCTAGCTTCAACATTGTGACCACATCCTTCCTCACAACCTCTTGGAGGTGGGGATTGAGTCTTCTTTGGGGTTGCCTTACCGGCTTTGCTCCATCTTCCGTAATAATCTTGTGTTGGCAAATGGTGGGACTAATACCCTTAAGATCGCACATCTTCCACCCGAAAGCACGCTTATGCTTCTTAAGCATCCTTACTAACTCATCTTCCTGCAAAGCCGTTAGTGTAGAAGAAATAATCAAAGGAAGTAAATCATTATTTTCAAGAAAAACATACTTCAAATGAGGTGGAAGCGGCTTCATTTTCAAATCTTTCGGAGGATCCTCAATTGATGGCTTTTCTAGCTCTCCTTCAAGCCCAAGATCAATCTTCTCAGTCCACCTCTCACCCACGAAAGCCGTCTCTTCGAGCTCTTTTGCTTCCTCTTCCAATTCTTCTTCTTCATCGGTTTCCATACTCACTTTTTCCATGCATTCATCGGATTCGTCTTTATATACCTGCATGTCAACATGTTCCGAAACGCAAGGATATATAGCATCAATAGAAAAACAGATCCTCGGTGCTCTCCTTAGGATGTTTCATGGCTTTATAGACATTGACCGCGACTTTTTCATCTCCAACTCTCAATATTATCTCACCGCTCGCAACATATATCAAAGTCCTCCCGGTATTTAAAAAGGGACGTCCTAACAACAAAGGTGTTTTGGAATCCATCTCCATGTCTAGTACAACAAAATCTACCGGGAAGGCAAACTTGTCCACTTTCACTATGACATCCTCTATCACTCCCATAGTTCCCTTATAGTGTTCGGTAAAAACTAGTTTTATAATTTATAAACCGAAACACCCCAAGTATAAGGATCGTAGTATCAAATCAAAATCTTTAGAAGATGTTAACGGGTCGTCCTAAGTATAAGGAGTGGAATGTTTATCGGATTAAGGAACAATTATTCTATCGATTATGTCACAATTATTAACTAAACTAAGGTTGAAACTAACTAAAACCTAAACCTAAGAATTGAAACTAAAACAGAATAAAAACAAGCGTAAAATACGAAAACAAAGACGGACGACGCGCGTTCACTAAAGTGAACGAGCGTCCGAAAACTAAATCTAATGGACGGGCGTCTCGCTATTGCGGACGAACGTCCGATTACGAACCGAAGCGTAAAAGTGCAGAAAACAAACAGAACTTAGGGTTTATTAAACTAGAACTTAAACTAACGATTCGATTCAAACAATTAAAGGAAAACACAAAGCGAGGCAACGAATCCACCCATCAACAAACAATCCCAACTAGATGGTGATCTAAAGATGTAGTTTTTAGTAGTGATCTATTCACGAATTCAATTAAATTTCTTCAACCAAATTCTAGGGTTTCGTTTATCTTTTCAAACAAACTAAACATGCAATCAAAACTCAATCACAAGATTATCTCTAATACTCTTACTCAATCAACTATGCATAATCTCTTATAACACAATTAATCGCATCACTTGAACGAAATAAGACTTAAACCAATATATTTTCATACATAGATCCAAGCATATAGATATAGATAAATCGTTTCATCAAATCGTTAATTCCAACAAAACATGATCAATACAAAACAACATCCAAAGTGATGAAAAACTATAAATTAAACTCACTAACATAAAGCATCGAACTCTCTAGTTGGTTGTGTTGATGATGGGCTTCCTCCGTCGACTCACTGCAAGGTTTCTAGCCAACAATCATGTTGGAGATGATTGTTGGGTTGGAGAAGTTCATCTCTGTGGAATTAGGGTTCTGGCCGCAGCTTTTTGGTGAAAATTGCGATCTCAATGATGTGGTAAAAAGTATATCCTTAGGGTTGGGGCTGCAGCTGTATTTATAGAATTTTAAGGCGGTTAGGGTTTAAGTCGGCCTTGAACGCCCGTCTGGTCTCGTGGACGCCCGTCCAGAATGCCTGGACGCTGAGTAAACGCTCGTTCATCCTCCGTCTGAACTCTCTGAATGTAAAATACGATTCTCGGACGCCGCATGGACGCCGCTCACTTCGGACGCTCGTTCAAGATCGCAGACGCCCGTTCGAACTGCTGAGGATCGGATCTCTTCATCTTTATCCAATTTCTTCAAGCCAATTCCAACTCTATCTCTTATAATTCGACTTGAGCTTCATTTATCCTCATTATATGCACGAAAATTAACTCCTACATGATAAATAAACATTGCAAAAACGTAATAAAATCCAAATAATAATAATTCCATTAAATCAACACTTAAAATCATCAATTTTGCATACAACCCTCTTAAAATCATCTTTATTAAATATTTACACTTAAACCCTTAATTCTCATGTAAATTACGCAAATGTGGGGAAAATAATAATGAAATAAACCCTTAATAATCATATAAATATGGCCTTAACAACTCCCCCACACTTAACTTTTTGTACGTCCTCGGACAAAACAATCAAAACTATAGCTCAACTTTATAAATAATCCACATAGATCTCTAACTCACGTAACGAAAGATACAACAACTATAGCAAATGATACCAACACAGAGATAGATTCGGTGTAAGTGTGACAAGCCGTTCTCAATCTTAACAAGCCTTTCAAAGAAATATCCTCTCAAAAATTCCAATGACTATCCTAGGTACAAACAGTAATAGCTCCACTCAAAGCCTTCCCACGCACTCGCAGATAATCCCTACAACATATCATGCGGTTCTACCGGGTATAAGATCCATGATAACAAAGACTTCACTTTATTTTTACTCATCATTTCCAAAATGTTCAAATTTGACGCATATCAGAATGAGCTTTTACCCATCATAGTAGAATAGGATGTTTCGTGATAACACCCTACCTTACTCAAATCATAAGGTAGCTTCTCCTGACTGTCGTGAGCTTTTGGTCATCATAGTGGTATAGGACATACGAGGTATACCCTACCTCACTCCAATCATCAACCAGCTTCCGACAAACGTATTTATTATGATTGCTTATTCATTCTCTCTTTTTTTCAAGACATAAGTTACATCTCACTTATCACATTCGAACTTTATGATATTCACAGCACACGGTCTAACTAAGGTGTTACTATACTGACCTTCCTAAGATAAATCACTAAAACAATGAAAGGATATAGTTCAAAAATCTTGCTTCAAAATCAAAGGCTTCGTGAGTGAAAAATGAATACTATCTCCATGAAAGTAAAGACATGCTATAATTATCTCACTAAGTCACATACTATCATCGTTAGAAAACTACAACTAGCAAGCATCTAGTTCCAATTATATGCTCGAGACTCACAAAAAATTTTAAATTTCGTGGAAAATTTAACATTCACTTTTTACTCATATTTCAAAGGATATAGCATAAAAACATACCCAAACACCCCCCACACTTAAATCACATTATGTCCTCGTAATGTGCGTAATAAAAGAAAAAGAAAACTTAGTCGGTTTCAACAAAGTGGTTGTCGGATGAAAGTTGGCGAGGTCGTGCCGGAGCATGAGTGTACCGCCGCAACTCGAATAGACAACACCGGACATAAAAGTAACTCGAAAACCTCGCTCAAAAGTATCCGCAACACTCGACATACCATATAATCTCGGGGTACACGGGGTATATAGCAACACATAACACAAAACACTCACAATGAACGTAAGAGGAATAACCATCAACACAAAATCAACTAAAGTATTATTTCTAAAACAATAAAGCAAAACCCTAAGAAAAGAAAACGAACAAAGAAAACTAGGTTGCCTCCTAGAGCGCTCTTTTAATGTCAATAGCTTGACACAAAGTTCCAAAAGATCAACCCGGATCGGGCCACTTTGGTTTAACAAACGCCACCTCGCATCGGAATCAGAGTTACTAGGGCGGAAATGATTTTCACCACAACAACAAGTCAAGTGCGCAATAAGGTCATTAAACTTTTCTCTCCAAACTACACTAACTCTCTTCTTCTTGTTCTTGCGCACGATAGGCATAGACATAGTGGTATGATCGAAGTCTCAACGTAAGGTACCTTACGGGTGGATATAGGAACGTCATCATCATCCGACTCAAAGAAATAAGATGGAATCTCCTCACAAATCGTGACATCCGTACTCTCATCTCTTCTTTGGAAATAAAGAATCTCGTGCTTTTCTTTTGGTTGCCCAAAATATTTCTTAAGTCTATGACCATTCACTTTGAAAGCTTGATTACCATACCCGTTCAAAGTAATTACTCCACTTGGATTAACCTCGAGAATCTCAAAGGGACCGTACCATCTAGACTTTAGCTTACGGAAACAAATGAAGTCTAGGTATTATAGAGTAAAGCCATTTCACCAACTTTGAATTCTCGGTCCTTGATCTTAGCGTCATGGAGCATCTTCGTTCTTTCCTTGCTAAGCTTAGCATTCTCGTACGCACGGAGTCCGAATTCGTCGAGCTCGTTCAATTGTAACAACCGTTTCTCCCCACGTAGTTGGCTATCGAAATTTAAGAATTTAATTGCCCGTAAAGCTCGTGTTCAAGTTCGACAGTAAATGACAAGCCTTGCCATAGACCATTTGGAAGGGTGACGTGCCCATCGGGGTTTTAAATGCAAGACGATAAGCCCACAGTGCGTCATCCAACTTAAGACTCCAATTAGATCGATTATTGTTCACGGTCTTCTCTAAAATTCTTTTGAGGCTCCGGTTGCTTACCTCGACTTGGCCACTGGTTTGGGGATGATATGGTGTACCAACTTTGTGTTTGACACCGTATTTTTCAAGGATTTTATCAAGCGGCGCATTGAAAAAGTGGGTACCCTCATCACTAATGAGTGCTCTCGGACAGCCGAATCTGGTAAAGATATTCTTTTGCAAGAATTTCTTCACGACTTTATGATCATTAGTTTGGGTAGCTATGGCTTCAACCCACTTGGAAACATAGTCGACACAGACGAGGATATATTTATTACCGCACGAAGATGGAAAGGGTCCCATAAAATCTATGCCCCAAACGTCGAAAACTTCGCATTCAAGAATGGGCTTAAGTGGCATTTCCATCCTACTACTCGTCGTCCCGCCTTCCGGCACCTATCACAACCTTTACAAAAGGCTTCGCATCTTTAAACGAGTCGGCCGCAGAATCCAAATTTGAAGGATCTTTGCAACCGTCTTTGGTGTTCCATAGTGACCTCCGGTAGGACCGCTATGGCATTGTTCTAGATATCCCACCGATCATGCTCGTGAACACACCTTCGAAGCAACCCATCTTTACGTACTCGAACAAATAAGGATCTTCCCATACGAGATATTTAAGATCGAAAAGAACTTTTTCTTCTCCCCGATACGTCATATCCTCTAAATGACCACTCGCTAAATAGTTGACGTAGTCGCATACCACGGCCTAACCGTTTCAAGCTTCATCAATTGCTCGCCGGAAAATCAATGCCTATATCATTGTGATTCTCTCGCACCCTCATTTACTAGGCGAGATAAATGATCACCACAATATTCTCACTACCTTTCTTATCTTTAATCACAAGGTCAAACTCTTGTAAAATTAAAATCCATCGAAGTAACCTTGGTTTTGCATCCGCTTTGTCCATAAGGTAGCGCAAGGCCGCATGGTCGGTCCAAACAACAACTTGAGACCCTAAAGATAACTTCTAAACTTGTCAATGGCAAAAACAACAACCTAAGAATTCCTTCTCGCCGTAGTATAATTGCATTGAGCCGGGTTCAAGGTACGACTCGCATAATAAATGGGCCCGAACCTTTTATCAACTCTTTGACCTAAAACTCGCGCCTACGGCGTAATTAGAGGCATCGCACATCAACTCGAAAGGCTTGGTCCAAATGTGTGCAACTAAAATAGGGGCACCGATAAGCTTGTCTTTCGTACAATTGAAAGCTTCTTTGCACTTCGCATCGAACAAGAAATCGACATCTTCTTTCAAGAGATTTGATAAAGGCTTGGCAATCGTAGAAAAGTCTCGAATAAACCGCCCGTAGAAGCCAACGTGTCCTAGAAAACCTCGTACCTCCTTCACCGTCTTAGGGTACGTCATCCTTTCAATGGCTTCGACCTTAGCCTTATCAACTTGAATACCAAAGCATTGGACACCTTATGTCCCAAAACTATTCCTTCATCAACTAGAAAATGGCATTTCTCCCGCTTAAGCACCGCATTCTTCTCAACGCAACGTTGGAGTACCATATCTAGGTTCTCTAAAATTTCATCAAAACTATCGCCGTAGACGAGAAGTCATCCATGAAGACCTCCATGCATTTCTCAACAAGTCCATCAAAAATGGCCAACATACACCGTTGAAAAGTCGCGGGTGCATTGCATAGACCGAATGGCATTCTACGAAAAGCAAAAGTACCGATGGACATGTAAACGTGGTCTTCTCTTGGTCATTGGGGTCGATGGCTATCCGGAAGTAACCGCAGTATCCATCAAGGAAACAATAATACTTATGACCACTCGCCGTTCAATAAGTTGGTCAATGAAGGGTAGGGGAAAGTGGTCCTTGGCGTAACCTCATTAAGTCTACGATAGTCAATACGTACTCGTAGCTCGTCACGAGTCGTAAGGCAACTTCCTCCCCTTTTTCATTCTTTTCAACCGTAATACCGCCCTTCTTTGGCACAACTTGAGTAGGGCGACCCACTCGCTATCGGCGATTGCGTAGATGATTCCCATGTCAAGCCACTTTATAACCTCCTTCTTGACAACCTCTTGCATATGCGGATTCGGCCTTCGCCGAGGTTGTCTTACCTTTTTAGCTCCCTCCTCCGTTCGGATTTTATGCATGCATACATCCGGGCCGATTCCTCGGATATCACCCACTTGCCATCCGAACGCGAGGATATTCTTTTTAAGCACTTCTATCACCGTGCTTCTTGCTCGTGGTCGAGTTTCGAAGAAATGATCAAAGGCAATTTATCTCCATCCTTAAGAAAGATATACTTAAGGTGTTTCGGAAGCGGTTTGAGCTCTAAATCGCAGGTGGTTGCTCAATACTAGACTTTAACGGGCCACCTTTCTCTTTATGAGCTTGGAGTGGTTGACTAAAGAATAACTCATCTTCCCGAGGCTCAACCCCGTAAAGGTACCGGATCAAATCATCCATCGGAATCCTCCGGTCAACACTTGCTTCCTTTTTCTTGTGATCGATCATTTTTCTTAACTCTTCGTCTTTAAGCTCTTCTCGCCACCTCTTCCCAATCATCTACTTCCCAATGAGTAGCTTCTCTCCAAAACTCTACCTCGTCCCAACTACCCATCGTAGCTTCTTCTTCACCAGGGATGAAGTCTTCCCGACTCGCTTCTTTGAAATCATCATTTGTTGCCGGGCATCTCCATGCTTCTAACTCAATAACAGCCCAAAGTGTGAGCGAGTGAAGATGACTCGTCAATGCCTACGGCTTGAAATGAATTAGAAGGTGGTCCGCAATGCCGGATCCTCAATGTCCATGACTTCAAAAACACCTATCTCTCGTCAACTCCTCTCGCTTCTTCAAAGTAGGCATCTTTTTCGTCCTCATAGATGGCTTCGACAAACGATATTTCATCAATTACGGCTCTTTCGTGATGTGTCCCTCGTGTGAAGGTGACAGATGTGTCACCGACTCTAAGAGTAATCGTCCTTTGCGTGTCGATGAGAGCGTTAGAAGTGTCTAAAAAGGTTCGGCCTAGAATTAGAGGCATCTCCTTATCGTGGATAGTCTAGAATAACCCGGTCGGTAGGGAAGACTAAATGTTCAACTTGAAGGAGCACATTAGCTACACAACCGGCCGCAACGGCTAGATTTATCTACCATCCGAAGAGAAATCGGGCGTTCCCGCATCCTTTTATCTAACCCGAGCTTTTTGCATACGTTTAATGGCATCACATTAATGGAGGCCCCCGAGTCGCATAAAACATTTTCGAACAAATGGCCTTCGATCTCACAGAGATTGAAGGTCCGCTGTGGTCACCTCGCTTAACAAAGAACTTTTTGTGAAACCATTGCGCAATCTTCTCGAAACACTTCTTCACCCATCCCCCGAAGCTTTCTCTTACTCCCACGTAATTCTTTAAGATACTTAGAGCATTTAGGCATTTCGCTAATACCTCGGCTAAGGGCATACTAACTTGAGTGTCTCTAAGCATCCTCCTCACTCCAAAGATACCGCTTGTCGTTAGTGAGGGCTTTCTCTTTCCTTTTTGGTGGATAAGGAAGGGCTTTATCATTCCCGTAGCTTGATTCTTTATCGCCTCATCCTCCTTATCCTTCCATCTCACAAACTTTTCTTTTTTTTCTTAGTCGTGGGTACCGCCCCCCGACTTTCCTTTCTTTCCTCGTCATCGAATTATTTTCATCCTCCGAAGAATTGTCACTAAGCTCCTCATCGTTGCTTTCTTCGGCATGTGGTTTCGATTTCCCCTCCCGAACTCATGGCGTCGTGAGGGGCTACTCGTTTCCCGACACCTTGCCGGGTCCAAATTTCTTTACCACTTCTCAACGTTACTTCATTCAACTCCTCTTCTTGCCCATACTCCCACCGAGGTGTAATGGCAAGTGCAAACATTCACATCGCCTTTCGGATTTCTCTCGGTATAACTCGGAAGTTTACCGTGAGGTCTCGCTTGCTTGCCGGTCCGCCATTTGACCAACTTGTCTCTCAATTGCTTTAACACTAGTAGACGAGTCTTCACCATGTCTACCACCATCGAATTTGTGTTGAGGGACACATGAGGTGGTATGATTATTGTTCGAGTTTGATTCCACCCACCTTGAGGCCTTTGGGAGTTCGAACCGGCCTTTGATAGTTCGAGTTGAAAGAATTCGAATTTGAAGGGCCGTGTGGTAACTTGGCTTGATTGAAGTTTTGCCTTTGAAATCCCGAATAGTTCGGTTCGGTTGAAGTTTCGGAAGGGTTGGTTTTGATTATCCATTAAGTTTACCTCCTCCGTCATCTCAGTCCCTACCTGTGTTCCAAGATAATTCACCTCAGAAGGCTGCATCTGAAGATTGGCCAGCTGCTTGCTTATCGATTCCATCTGAGCAACCAACAGCCGTGTATCGTGATTGCTTGCGTACCTTCTTTCTTAACAATATTGGTCTTCTTAGGGAGTCGACCACATGTTGTTCTTGGCAATTGTCTCGGCTACTCAGTAGCGCCTCATCACCTCCCCTAAGAAGGATCCATGAGCCGTGGAGTCAAGATAGTCTCTATTAGGTTGAGAGACACCTCTCGTAAAATAGTTCCAACAACTCATGTCTATCATATCCGTGATTGGGGCATTTCCTCATCAACCGATTTAATCTCTCCCAAGCCTTGCCAACAGCCTCATCCTCCATCTCGCTCAAACGTAGCTATTTCCCGTTTCATCTCCATAATCTTGCCCGGTGAAACCCACTTAAGAGCGAAGGCTCTTTTGACATCATTCCATGTATGGAGAGAATGATGTGCTAACGACTTAAACCATCCGCTTGCTTCACCTTTCAAAGCAAAAGGAAATAGCTTCAACTTTACGATCTCGTAATCAACACCAGGATAATGGCCTCGCTTCACGCATTTGTACGAATGTGGACAAGAAGTCGTGCGGGTCTTCTTGAGCAAGGCCATGGAAAGAGCTATTTTGGACTAAGTGCAACTACTCCATTTTTAAGGTCGAAATTTACTCCCCCATATCGTGTGGACGAATAGGTCTATGTCCCTCGAGAAAATCTTGATTAAGATATGGAGTGTAGGGGTCCCGGTTCAACCGATTAAGCCGGTTTTGGCGGAATTGTTGAAGTTGTTGATTTATGGCGCCTTGCCGATTCTCGTCGTTGCCGCAGCTTGCATTTGTTGAAGGAGTAAATTTAACCGAGCTTGGGGATCGTGATTTGGAATTGGTGGATCTTGATCCGCCATGGCGTCAAGATCCGGAAGAAGTCTCCTTCTTAAGATAGATCGTTCGTGTTCGTGATCGAAGATCAGAAGTCCCTTCTTACTTCTCGTTTGCATAAACCAGAAGAAAAGAAAAGGAAAAATCAACCTTAGGGTTGATTAGAACAGGTTTAGAAAAGGTTTGATGGTTTAGAGGGAGAAAAGAAAAGAGAGGAGAAGAGAAGATAGAAAAGAAGTGATGATTTGAGAGACTGAACTGGCGTCCAATATGAATGGACGTTCGTTCAGAACTGAACGCTCGTTCAGATGAATGAACGTTCGTTCGTAAGACGAACGGGCGTTGAGGTGGACGGGCGTTCAAGTTATCGAACGCTCGTTCAGCTACGAAAACCTAAAAAACTAGAAAAACACTAAGACGGGAAAAAAACGTGTTGAAATCTTCTAGTGGCCAAAATGGAGGGGAAAACAGTGGATTTTGACCTCGAAAACGCACTGAACGGCCTACGGCGGTTCACCACGTCGTCGGCGTCGGAACGAGCTTTCCGAATTGGGGTCCTGCGTTCCAAACGGACACTCGAGCCGAAAGTTATGGTCAAAATACTACCGCGTGCCCTAACGACCCCTTTTTGACTCATAAAATTGTCCTAAATAGAATCCGACAACCGTTACCGACTCCCCGGCAACGGCGCCAAAAACTTGTTCGGTAAAAACTAGTTTTATAATTTATAAACCGAAACACCCCAAGTATAAGGATCGTAGTATAGGATGTTAACGGGTCGTCCTAAGGGAGTGGAATGTTTATCGGATTAAGGAACAATTATTCTATCGATTATGTCACAATTATTAACTAAACTAAGGTTGAAACTAACTAAAACCTAAACCTAAGAATTGAAACTAAAACAGGAATAAAAACAAGCAGAAAATACGAAAACAGAAAGACGGACGAGCGTTCACTAAAGTGAACGAGCGTCTGAAAACTAAATCTAATGGACGGGCGTCTGCTATTGCGGACGAACGTCTGATTACGAACTGAAGCAGAAAAGTGCAGGAAAACAGCAGGAACTTAGGGTTTATTAAACTAGAACTTAAACTAACGATTCGATTCAAACAATTAAAGGAAAACACAGCGAGGCAACGAATCCACCCATCAACAAACAATCCCAACTAGATGGTGATCTAAAGATGTAGTTTTTAGTAGTGATCTATTCACGAATTCAATTAAATTTCTTCAACCAAATTCTAGGGTTTCGTTTATCTTTTCAAACAAACTAAACATGCAATCAAAACTCAATCACAAGATTATCTCTAATACTCTTACTCAATCAACTATGCATAATCTCTTATAACACAATTAATCGCATCACTTGAACGAAATAAGACTTAAACCAATATATTTTCATACATAGATCCAAGCATATAGATATAGATAAATCGTTTCATCGAATCGTTAATTCCAACAAAACATGATCAATACAAAACAACATCCAAAGTGATGAAAAACTATAAATTAAACTCACTAACATAAAGCATCGAACTCTCTAGTTGGTTGTGTTGATGATGGGCTTCCTCCGTCGACTCACCGCAAGGTTTCTAGCCAACAATCATGTTGGAGATGATTGTTGGGTTGGAGAAGTTCATCTCTGTGGAATTAGGGTTCTGGCCGCAGCTTTTGGTGAAAATTGCGATCTCAATGATGTGGTAAAAAGTATATCCTTAGGGTTGGGGCTGCAGCTGTATTTATAGAATTTTAAGGCGGTTAGGGTTTAAGTCGGCCTTGAACGCCCGTCTGGTCTCGTGGACGCCCGTCCAGAATGCCTGGACGCTGAGTAAACGCTCGTTCATCCTCCGTCCGAACTCTCTCGAATGTAAAATACGATTCTCGGACGCCGCATGGACGCCGCTCACTTCGGACGCTCGTTCAAGATCGCAGACGCCCGTTCGAACCGCTCGAGGATCGGATCTCTTCATCTTTATCCAATTTCTTCAAGCCAATTCCAACTCTATCTCTTATAATTCGACTTGAGCTTCATTTATCCTCATTATATGCACGAAAATTAACTCCTACATGATAAATAAACATTGCAAAAACGTAATAAAATCCAAATAATAATAATTCCATTAAATCAACACTTAAAATCATCAATTTTGCATACAACCCTCTTAAAATCATCTTTATTAAATATTTACACTTAAACCCTTAATTCTCATGTAAATTACGCAAATGTGGGGAAAATAATAATGAAATAAACCTCTTAATAATCATATAAATATGGCCTTAACATCAAGATTTTTTATGGCGGTCCCATGTTTGTAGTTCATCTCAACCATGTCTTTCTTGATCTCCGCAAAGTTTTTGTTCATTTGTTCCAAGATGACATCGGTTGAACTCTTTTGAGGTATAGGAGCCAAAGGAGGAGGGTTTTGATGATTGGTAGAACCCTGTTGATTATACCCTCCTTGTTGCCTTTGGTGTGGAGGTTGATAGACATGCCCTTGTGAAGATTGGCTTTGATTTTGGCCTTGTCTATAACCTTGGTTTTGGCCTTGGTTTTGATTCCGGTTCCAACCTTGATTGTTGTTATTCCTCCAAGAACCATCACCTTGATTTCCATAGTTCCCTCCTTGACCTTGTCCCACATAGTTCACATCTTGGGATTCTTCGTACGGTTGCCCACCTTGTTGTTCCCCCATACATTGGCCTTGATAGGGGCTTTGTGACTGATTTTGATATTGGGACCCCGTATTCCATTGCTCCATCGAGCAAATACTCATCATCCGCTTGGCCAACTCATTCATGTTATCTTGAGATGGAGTACTAGGTTGCCCATAAGTCGAGGATTGAGGATAAGCCATATTTTGAGCTTTGGTCGTCATCCTACAATCCTTTGCCGAATGTGATCCACTACAAATTTGGCAAAGCTTAGCACTCTCATTCTCTTTTTGCAATCTCCCCAACTGTTGCTCCATCGCTTGTACTTGAGCATGATATTGATCATTAGCTTCAACTTCTTTAACTTCAACCAAACCGGGCTTCTTACTTCTTGTCCCCTTTCTACTCGAAGATATATATTGCCTCGAAGTCTCGGAAATCTTCTCAATTTGGTTCATAGCCACTTCGGGTACCATACTCATAATATCTCCATTACACGAAGCATGTAACGTACTTTGATGAACTTGATCCAAACCCCGGAAGAAAGCATGAACTACCTCGTACGATCTCAATCCGTGCCCCGGGCACTCCCTCAACAAAGCCTTAAACCGATCCCATGACTCATGAAGCTCTTCTCCTTCATATGCATTGAATGACATGATAGCTTCTTTCATATCCATGGTCTTCGACGGGGGTAATATTTGAGCGAGAAAAGTCTTTACCACTTCTTCCCATGTGTGTAAAGAGTCATTAGGCAACGAATCATACCACCTCTTAGCTTGCTCTTTCAAGGCGAACGGGAAAAGCATAAGTTTGAGCGCCTCATCACTCACTCCATTGATCTTTGTCGAGTTTACTATTTGGAGAAAATGATCAATGAATAAGTGAGGATTTTCTAGAGCGGTTCCCTTGAATATAGCGTTGTCTCCCAACAGATGTATGATGTTCCTATTCAATTCCAAGTTGTTGGCGGCTACCGGTGGCATTCGGATTGGACTATGCCCCATGTTTGCCGTAGGAGCTAGCACAAAATCTCTACAAGTCAAACCACCTTGGTTTTGCTCTTGTTGACCGTTAAACCAATTTGGCATCGCGTTTGCACCTTGATTGTGAGCTTGGTTCTGATTTTGTTGAAACTGATTCAACATCCATGCATTGAACTGTTGCATAAGAGCGGGATCCATTTGATTCCCTTGGGCCTCATGTTGAACATTCTGAGGAATAGGCCCATTCGCATCTCCTTGTGCATTGTTGTTGACAAGAGGCGGGTTTGGAACTGGGATTCCATTATTATTC